>OY728122.1:1691451316-1696451316 GCA_963277665.1 Viscum album | reverse complement strand
TTTATAATATAAACCCTTATTGGAGTAACTATGCGACATGGTATATGTTTCAAGGGGTGACATGCACGGGCTATGCAGGGGTTGATAAAACCCTACGCATAACCTTCAACCTTAGTAAAACATTAATAGATGATATGCATGGATCCATGATTGGATAATCAAACTATGATGACCAATTATGTACCCCTTTTAATAGGGGTATAGACTAGGGAGGTGAATCCAACATGGTTGGCCCATGGTTATAAAAACAATGATTCCAAACTGCACATCTCATAAAAAATGGTATAGGTTATTTTTTTTCCCATTTCCTCTGTTTCATTCCTACCAAATTGATTCTCCCAACTCTCAAAAAGTACCCCCTATAGGTATGTAAGCTCCTCCTCTCCTCACCCATTCATGGAGGTATCACCCTCATCTGATGTCAGAATCACCTGTTAAGAGTATCATTGGATGTATACCTGTAATATATTTAGTCCACTAGATCCTTTTTTATTTATTTTTTTGATATATTCATGAAATATAATTCTTAATATTTCCATGTTTTTTGTCTATTTCTTCATTTTATCTCAAACCATATCAAATTAAATATTTTTATTGGACTAGTGAATTTTCCTTTGAATATGGATGGTGATATATTGCTTCTCTATAATGTATAATCACATTATATAAGTACAAAATTTCTTCACAAGAATAATTCTATAAGTGTTTCCCCTTAAATTTAAAATTAGTTTTGTATGACTTAATACTTTACATTATATTTTATTTATGATGTAATTTAAACCATCTGAGGTTTTTTACCTAAACTAAAACCACCATGTTACAGATAATGTTTATATTTCTAGAGATCTATTATTGTTTACATCATTATATGATCAATATCAATGTCACTTCATGAGATTGTTGAATAATTCCACATATTTTTCATTGTTGATTATATGTTTGAGGTCAAGAATAATCAATCTTAGAATAGGAAATTTATATGAGTTAAATAGTCTTTATATGATAGCTTTTACTCCATTTGTTATAAAACAATCTATGAGGTGTGATTTCTACTCTAATAAAATTTGAAATCAATGTTTTTATATTGAAATTTTAAATTGAACATTTATAGTTATTTTCTTTTTAATTATTTTTTATTTGACTGGTGATATATAATGATTATGGGAATGACCTTCTCTTTTATTATAATTTATATTTATTAACGGATGGGATGATCACATGGTCGATTTCTAAATATTAAATTTATTATTTTAAAAATAATCCATTTTTTATGGGTGATGTGGGTTTCCAATTTATGGAACATCATCCTAACCTAGGTGCCACACACTGGTGTCCCAAAGAAGCCAGTTACAACAAGAATAATTCCATATCCATAACAAACCAATAATACATGATGAACTAAAGTATGAGAATGATACCCAATTATAATAATAGAAATTTCATCCAATAATATGTATTATGTGTCAATTGAAAAACCAAATATATACACTAAAAAACCCCCATGTGAGTCCTGAAACCGAGTCCGGTTCCAACATCCTTGATCCATCCCAAACCAACAATCTTATATAGGGATAATTCTCTTATCCCGCCCTATAAACATGAATTCAATTCAGTTACCAATCAGGCAGACCTAGTCCGGTGTGTGTACAACTCATTAGGAAGCCACCAACAGTATCTAAAACACTATACATTCAATAATATTATACTATATTGTATAAATAATAAATTAAACATTATAATTTAAGAGATATCACAATTAGTTATTCATTAATTAACAATAAAAATCCCCAGGTTCACGATGTAACCCATACCATAAACACCTATATTAGCCCATTTTGAATTCTAAAATATCCTCGTGGCATATTTGATATCTAAATATCGTGGTTACCATTAATTATATCATTTATGTTCATTTACTGGACAATTATACAAAAAGTCTAAATCGAATCTCATGGGAATGCAATGTCTTTTATATCACCCATTGAGAATTTAGAGCCCCTGTCTCTATCCCATGCCTTAATATCAAATGGATATTTGGTTCCTCAGTCCCAATCCCACTCTTTCTATAAAAAATGTGTATTTTAATTCGTAGTCCATATCCCAAACCTTGACATCCCATGGGTATTTCTAACCTCAGTCCATGTCCCACACTCCCTAACACATATGGTTATTTGGTGCCTCATTCCCTAACTTACACCTCACTATCACATATCTCCCAAATATCACAATATCACACAAATCAAAAGTTCATATACCTAAAGGCTTGGAATTATTAACCTTATAATCAAACATTAACCATAATGTATACCTTTTAATTTATCACAACAATCAATATTATTTATTTCAATCATAAGGAATAATACGAAAAATTAATCACAAAACAATTTATAAAAATATAATCAAATAACTATTTGACGCATCCAAATTAATCCAAAAATTCCTTTAATTCAAAATAACCTATAAATTTATCTTTTTATTTGTCAATCAATTCCAAAATCTCGTCTATTGAAAAAGTACACCATCCTTTTAATTAGTCATGTATATTACCCCATTAATCAATCAATTTCCCAATCCATTAAATAATTATCCATTTTAATTAAATTAAATTAAATATTAAATTTCTAAATATGCAATATATATTTCATAATTAACTACATGTAATTTAAATAAAGTCTATGGGAATTGAATAATAAACAAAGAACCATAACATAGAGGAAAAAAACAGAAATGGAAATCCCAAATTGAAGAAAAACAACCCGGATCTCCAAAATGATTGGGATCTAGATCCAAAGAATATTCCCAATATAAAATAAAGCTATATATATCAATACCTAAATCCAGTCCCATTCTAATGGATAATAAAAAATTCATCTTTATCTCAAATGAGAAACGAGAGAGATAGAGATGAGAATCTCAAAAGAAAGAAATCAGTTGCCGTGAGTGTTGAAGGTATATCAACTGGATGTTTGATTCACTATGAAGAGAGTGCAGAAACCCATGTAATCCATTTATAAGCATCATAAATTATAGAAAATAGTCAGGGTTGACTATGGGAGTTAAGGGATATAGGAGAATGGTTCATGTATTTTTAATGATTTTTTGGGCTTATTTTTATGCACAAATGGTTTCCTTATATAGGGTGAGTGATTTTACATTACCATTGGCCTAAATAGTAGCCTCCTCTTAAGGGTCACTTGGTTACTACTAGGTGGGGTGCACGGTTTGGAAAAAAAATCCTCAACTATTCCAATCCTATCTACTTTGAATTATGCAGTATACATGCATGAGAAAATGGTTGTGAAAGACAATGAACCACCCTTGAACGACCCCTATTCCTCCCAAAATTATTCAATTTCATGCAAAATAACCCCAGAGTAAAACCCAAAAAAGTTTACTGAAAAAGGATAAATTTTACATGAAGAAGAATCACGAAAAGTCAATAGAAATTTTTTATATCTTAGAATATCCGCATAATTTAACATCTCATCCTCATGCTATAATCCTTTGAATATCTATGATTACTATGTTAATATTTTGGTCCATTTTGGATGAATATATAATTTTCCCCCATGTTTCTTCCTAATCACACCCATGCTTCCATAATAAAATAATTAGTAGCACAATATTTAACCGTAATAATTTCTTACTTCAATCGAAAACTCACTTTTGATACTCAAAAAAGGATTCATAGTTGAAGCTACCCATCCTCATTGATAAAATGAGAGGGGTCAGGATGATACCACTAAAACATTGAGAAATGAAAAACATCAAGCATAACACTCTAACTCTTTGGAAGAGCTAATCATACACCCACATGATTCTCACTATACCCTCAAATGGTCCAACAAAACAGGGGAAAAATTGTCACTATCTCTAAATCCTGCAGGTACCCAATATAAAAAAACATTATGTAGATAATGATAAAACTTTTTAAACAATATATATCATCCATGTCTAATAGTGTGTATCTTTAATATAATCTGATTCATATTATTTTTCATCCAAATTAGTAGAACTTGTTATGATGTCTGTTGAACGAGATTTAGTACAAACAGCTCTGAATCACCTACATCGATCCCGTAAAGAGGATATGTACATGAATTAACATAAAGTTATACATATGGTTCCATCTAAATAGTATCCTAAATAATATTTCAATAGGTGAAATTTACATGTTATAGGTGCTTCTCCCATGAACCACCAAAGTCATGAACACATTCTCAAAGAATATCATCCAAAATGCATAAATTATTCTATGACACCTGTCGTTCCATCAGTGTATTGTCGTACTCCTAAATAAAAGTGTACCAAGAGTCTTCTATAATCCATGATATAATTCCAAAGTGAAACAGGGCTCATGGTCCGAAACTATACTCTATGTAACCCCTTGTAGATGGACTCTCTCATGAATGTATATGTCTATCGACTAATCCATAGTGAAATGTTCCCTAATAGTAACACAATCTACTACATTATCCCTTCAATTTACTAACACCAAAAAATAATTATTATTATGAGGCTTCCATGGGGGACCCACCAAAAAATCAATGCTAATGTCAAGCCACATTAATTTTAAAATGGGAACTACTATAGTAAACCACAATGTCATTGATGATAAAACATCAAATACTAAAAATTGTATAATTTGGTCAAAACACTAAAATTAAAATATTTTTTCTCAGCCACCAATACAGTCGACATACATCATGGTACATTTTTTTCAAATTCGAATGTAGTTCCCACTTAGATTCGTTAAATTTACACTTGATCTCCTCTCGCATACATATTGGTACCGTAACATGAATCTAGACATAGATGACGTCATCCTCATCTATTGTCCAATTGGAAAATGTCTCCACACCATTGTGGTATTCCCTTGAATCCATAAATTTTTTGTCCCCAAATTACCTCCCCCTAATTCTGATTAAATGTGTGGAATCCATGAAACTGATATGACGGTCAACTGCTCATATCCTTCTTGAAACACAATATGAATATAATCCAATAGAGTGATCATACTTCACTCAGATCTAAATAACTGAACTACTTGAGCATGTGTTTTCTTTCTCATAACATAAAAAAAAATAGTTTCCCTTCTAGTTCATATATGCTAGATCAAAATTATTTGACTTTATATAATAAACCCACATCATCTTCTTAAAATCAAAATATCATTGTGAAAAATATACTTTTATGTTTTATGATTTCTATATATAATAATATTTTCATCAAACTAATAATGATTCCAAAAAATCATTGAATAAAAAACTATCACTATCATGTGACTATTTATAGGGTAGTTTTGTTCAAATAGCTTCAATAGTTATGACCCATATACAACAACTCGATCAACATGCATAAAATATTCTCTCATCATAATAATAGATTCATTAGAGAAAACCTTATACTCGACCCAGGATCAGGTAGAATCATTAGTAGTGTGGTAGATTCATTTACTACTAAAAATCATTCTCACATTCATTAGAAAATTCAAATGGAATTCCGTTCCTTCTAAATCTAGAATGTGGTGATCCCATGCTTGAAATAAAATTAATTAACCTATAATATTAACCCACTAATCCAAAAAAAATTGTATACCTAATAAATTCCCAGTGTGATTCTAATAAAAAAAATCTTGAACCTTGTTTGAGTCATTAAACTCACCTTCCAACGAGATTATTTGACCCATGATGTGTACATACTCAATCTATAATTGGTAAATATATATTTTGGTATATATCTGATAACCTATCAACGGACTAGGGATGAATTCAATATGGTGTGAATAACATTAATCAGGTTTGGGTTAACCCATTTTTCATACATAAATACTACCATAATCTGGTCTAGCTACATATAGATGATTCAGTTCAACAACTCCACAAACAATCCCAGTGAGTTTTTCTAGATGAATGACATCACAAAATACTCATAATGGAAAAACCATCTTCTAAAATAACTACAAGGAATATTAGAAGTTCATACTCTCAAATAATGACACCTTGATCCATTTCAATATTTTGGAAAACACAATATCATCTCAACCGGTCAAATATAACATTGATATGTGGAATAGGATATCGGTTCTTCACAGTCATCTGTTTTATCTTCTAGTAATTAACACAAATATGTAAGGTCACATTATTCTTCTATTTAAAAAATATTAGAGAACCACAAGGATACATACTGAAATGGAAAACCCCAAATTCGTCATATCTTATAGTTGAGAGTTAAGATACTGATGCTCAGTGTGAGCCATTTTTTCTGTTGTAACTATCTCATCCCTAGGCATGAGCTCAATTATAAATTTCCTATATCTCTCTAGTGGAAACCCAAATATGTCCCCAAGATACAAGTTCTAGAACCCTTCCACTATATTTGTAATGATATCATTCCTTACACCACCATCATCCAAAAATAAATAAGAAACCTTGGGGGTGAGATTTCCACTTTTTTATGGCATGTCCTTTCATGGACCTCCTGGATATTCTACACTCTACAGTGAAAACATTTTCTTCCTTAGGATACATAAATGATACTCTCATGTGTGACAATATGTATTGGCTCAGAATAACACTATCCAGTCCATACACATAATTATTTCATATCATGATATATCTAGAATCTAGATATCTAAAATGAAATTATACTTTCCATACTTGAGAGGAAACCCTTTTCAAAAATAGATTTCTCTCGACCGTACTCCCAATATTGTATCTATCATTATAACCCTGATCAGAAACTCTAATGTCAGGATCATACCATTCAATATTTGTGTATGTATAAGGAATAATAGGAACTAGAAAAAAAGGCATAAGGAAGAGAAGAAGATACATGAATATAATTTATAACTATCAACTAATCGACCCCTCCATCCAAAAGTATAGGTTAAACTACATGAAATTATCCTTCCACAATTTCATGTGATGCAATATGGGGCCTCTAAGCTGCACCGCTCATCTAATACATTCTCTCCTTATTTTAAATACCATTTCATCTACATATTCTATCACTACATGTAGAAATTACATTTCTATTCTAAGATAGTTTAGAGGAAAATGTTCTATATAAAGATTAAATAGTTTCTAGTTTGTACAGAGATTATCACTATTTAATATGGTCATACTCCCTTGGGTCAACCACCTGAATTCAGCTTCCCTATCATGTCTCAGTGTGTCTAGAAAAAAGTTCTCCAGGAACATCTCCAAAATTTCATCGACACCATACCATCTGCAGATCAAGTCTACGTGTTGACATATAACCAATGAATCATTAATCCTCATAAGATATATGTATCCAATGTTACCCTCTTCTTAATATGATTCATTAAATGATCGGGTATAGTCTGGATGAACTAACTCCAGAACATAGCTACCTCTGGTCGACCCTCTCTAGTGAATTTCGATGGTCATAACTGAAACTTTTTTGTTAGGTCAATCATACTCATCAGATCCTAGTCTGGGTCTTCATCACTAAACTACATGAAGTACGAAAAGTTTTCATAGAAATTCTCTCCAGCTCCTTCACCTGGGTATATTGGTACCACAGGTTCCACTACTGGAGGATCATTTTCAGATACATCCTACTCTCTTCTTATCAATAAGCATCGTCATGGAAGAATATCTCTATAATGTAAAACACATGGATTATGAAACATAACACAAAATTATCAAAATTTTCCAATATGTATTCACATAAATCCATAATGAGTCGTCCTCCATATCCATAAATAGTAGCCAAACTAAGGAACTATCACCACCCTTGAATATTCTAGAGTTATGTCATGTTTATAATGGTTAAACGAAAATTTCTTTTTCTAGATTCTAATTAGAAAAAAAAAATTATTCACATTTTAAGTCAATTTACAACATTAAATTTCATTATATGAACTATTTTTAGTGGAATCATTGAATAATGTAAAAACAATTAAATTTCAACAACATACACAAAACATTCCTTTCCTTGCATGCCTAAAAATTATGCCTGTTAGAATAATTCCTATGTTTCTAGACAAATTCATGCATACTCAACTATGATTCAATTCTGTTATATGATTCAAATATCATAAAACCTCATAAATAATAATCACATCACCCAAAATGTGTATCACATGTGGTGGAATAAAATCAAATCATTACAAAAAAAACAATAATAACAAAGACACCTTGTTACACGAATTTTCCCGCATACATATGTCATCTACTTCCATGAATGAGCTCATGTTGAAGGTCCTACTATTATTAGTCTCATGTATATCATTCCAATATAATAATATAAATAAATGAAAAAACCCCTCTTTCATACAAATTAGTAATATCCCAATAATGTTTCAAACATTGATGCCCTATGTTAGTCATTCACATGACCACAAAAAAACCTCCCAATGTGCCAGAGGATTCTATCTAGTAGTGATGGACTAAAATATCAACAAGGAGAGACTAAAAAAGAATCAAAGTAGAACGACAGTGAGATGAATACATTATAGATAAAATTGAATAATCAACAACCATAATAATGTCATAATCATAATATAACAATAATACATGAGGAACATGAATGTGAAAACAAAATCTAAATATATCAATAGAAATTCTATATAATAATTAGTGTTAGGTGTATAATGAAATCACAAAATAAAGGAACTGATAAATCACCAATTGGGTTTTGAAACCATTTCTTGTCCCCTAATATATTTTACATACCAAATCCTGCATATATCATAGGGATCTTGCCCTTATCCAATCTTGTAGACATGGAGCCAATTCATGTACGGATTAGGTTATCTTATGAGGGTGTTATATTAACCTAGTAGGCCACCAAAAATTTCCTCTATAAAATTATTCATTGTATAAATGTGTATGTAGATTTCTAAATAATAATGTAAAATGAATAAGTAAAAAAACTATCACATTCCATTATTCATTAATTTACCACAAAAATACCTTGCTTTATAATGAAACCAACACTATAAATTATTACTTCATCCCATTTTGGTGTATTAACTGTCACAAAAGGATATCAAATAATATAATATAATTTTTATGATTTATCAATTTTTTTCAATTCATATCACATCAAATTGGAACCGTAGTCCAATTCAAATCTCTTGGGAATATAATGTCATTTCAAACACCCTGTAGGTATGGGGATCCCCTCTCCCTTTATGAAACTTCAATATCACATGGTTATTTGGATCCTCAATCCTTATGATTCACTATTTATCATAAATGGGTTATTGGAGTCTTAGTCCAAATACTACACCTCAACATCACATGTTTATTTTGATCTTCAATCCATTTCCCAATCTCATTATGTCAAATGGGTATTTAAAGTAAAAATACTTTTCCCACACCAGAACATCAAATATATCAAAAATATAAAAATATCAAAAAAAATAACATTTTAATAAACATGAATTTGTGGTGACATTTAAATTAATTGAAAACATTTTCAATGATGTATTCATTTTTAATTTATCACAAATATCATATTTCATTATTTTAATCACAAGTAAAAATATAAAGAGGTAATCATTAAGCCCTTTCCCAACATTTAATAATCTAAATAATTATTCTTTCCAACATAAGACAAACATCCCTTAGTCCCCATTAGTCAATAAATTTCACATTATATAAATCATTTAATTTCACAATTAGATAAATTGACAAACTACACCATCGTATTAATTTTCAAATTTCATTAACCCATTAATCCATGAATTCCACAATATACTAATTAATTAACCTATTACATTAATTCCATTAAAGATAAAATTGGTAAATTTTAAATAGTGATTTCATAATTATTAACTTTTAATTGAAATTAATACTTTGGTAATTGAATAATATACCACCAACCTTAATATAGATGAAAAATTATTTCCAATGGAAATCACCAAATGAATCAGAAAAACCATGATCATAATTAGGACCCAGATGTACATCCCAAACCAAGATCCAAGATCAAATAGATTAAATTATATTAAAAACAAGAAAAAAACCCCATTCAATGGATGATATAAATTTTCACTTCATCCAGAAATAGAGATGAGAGGAATGACCCCAATGAAAAAAGGTCACTTATTGTGAGGGGTGTTGATTCATCAAACACATCTTTGATTTTTTAAAAATAAAGTTTTTTCAGATTTTTGTATCCATCTAGGAGTCTCCAAAAATTGAGAGAAATGAGTTAGGTTTTATCAGGTGTGTTTAGGAATGAAATAAGGGGGATCAATAATTTTTATGATCAAATTCCTTTGACTGCTTGGCATGAGGTTTCATCCCCCCTAGATTAGGATGTTTCATAAGACCCTCTTCAATATTGATTTTGATACTAAACATGAAATATTATATTTTTTTATGATGGATTTTCAAGATTCCTATATTTATTTTGATACTCAGGAATGATTCGCCAATCTTATTTTTATGAGACTCTTATTAATATTATGAGTACGATTACACATGGATGGTAGAGTTTTATCTCATATCCTTTATAATAATTCACCCACACCCACACACACACACACATATATATATATATATATGTATAAACATTAATATGTATATGGTTATTATGTAAATATATCTTCTTAAATATATGTATTTTATATCCAGGAGGTAGTCTGAAATATGCCAATGTCGTTAGCACTAGCCATGTGTCCCTTTGGAACCTCAGATAATTTTTTTTCTCCATTCAGTATTGTTCATTATGTGTTGTACCTTTATAGTTCCGTATTTTATATTCATAGACACAATGTAATTATAAGGCATTAGTGGTTTATTATAGAGTTTATTACACTCCATATTTGTCTCTCCACTGCATTGGGGTATCTGAATGAACATCATGTCTGCAGGTTCTAGTTTAAAGATTGTGCTTGTGTTATTCCATTGTACATGCGAGATTTGGTCATAAGACTATGATGGAGATCTGGAGTTTTATAGAGATATCAGTTGGGGACTTTTAATTTTATTTACATAACATTTATATAATTTCAATTTTATTCCATCTTATTTTATATTATATTCTAAAAGACATGAATTAATGTTTATATGGTGTCGGTTGTCTGCTATTATTTTATCAGTAATTATATTAATCATCCAATGATCTTTGTCTTCCTTCATTTTGTTTCTATTGGTCTTTTCATATGATTATAACTATATGATACTCTAACCTTGAAGGTATAATATCCCCATTATACCATTATTTGACCTTCATCGCTATCCAGCTGCGTCTAGCATATGGGGTGGTGCTCTTGATCCCATGTGACCGACCATATCTGGGCATCGTTTTTGTGGATCCTAGTTTGAGATGTTATAATGTGGTATCAAGGGAGTTAATTTTATATTTCTTACCATATTATCATTGTCTAATGGAGACTATGAATGTGTCATTTCTTGGTAAATTATCTTTTATAGGAATGATAAACCCATGAATATCAAAAATTACATGTGGCATGGGATGAGACTAATGTTTGTGATGTTTATTGTTATAGTTTACTATGATATAAACTTATGTGAATTGTTTAATTATAATAATTATTTATTTATATGATTTTAAATATTTTAAACATGGCCCAAAATGGAATGGTATTAGCATTACATGAAACATTATTGGCACATTTAGATTCACATTCCATGAATATTCAATCCCATGCATTTTCATTAATAGAATTTTCATTGTGTGATTAAACATGTATTCTTGATTTTGTATCATGATGTGTAGTTTCCAAGAATTTTTTAGACTATGACATGTTTCTATGATTATAATTCCTTGTTCATTTATTATATATCATTTAAATCTACATAACATTAATGAGAAATCATATTCCTTTTTACATATATTTTTTCCTTTTTATAAATGACATATTTTGATTCAAATTTTTGGTTGGTTAACTAAATTTTTTACATAAATCTAAGTACAGATAAAATACATTGAATGATGGTCGAAATCAATTTAACCATCAAATTTTCATATGTTTTAGTAATGGACCACTGGTCACATGGGCTAAAACATTTATCGTTTTGATTGAATGGGTGGTTAACAATAGCGAATAAATCCAATGGGACATTATTAATATGAAAGGATAAACAATATATTATATCAATTGCATATTTACATGATATATTCCAAAAATAAAGACAAAACATGTTTTCAGTTATTTGAATTCCATTTATAATTTATAATGGAATGTACCATTATTGCATTGAAATTTTTATTAATCCAACTAAATTTTATTTCATATATGGGTGTGGAAATATGTAATTCTAGATGCAAGTAGAATCCTATATAATTGCATGAAACTATATCACATCATCATGAAGGCTTGTATAATATAATTCATAAGTTCAAAACTATGCCATATTTGGAAAATTAGGGGAATTGTGGTCATGGGAAAGACCTAAATCAGTATGTGTATGTTACAAATAGTGCTAAATTCTAACCAGATGATCCCATTATTGGTGTTACATAACATTAATGTTTGAGCCATTTTGAAAAATGATTTATTAAAATATGATATTTAGAAATATTTATTGTAACACACCATGAAATTGTGGAATATTGTTTTTTGAAATTAATTTAATATTTTTTATATTTTAAATATCAGACAACACTAAAAATAGAATTTATTATATTAATGAACTAATTTTTGCTAATAATTTATGAACATGAAATTTAATCATGGTCTACACACAACATAATATTTTTCTTCCCCTATATGGAACACTTTGGTTTTTTTTGTTACACACAAGATTGAATTTCCACAATGGCTAGTGTAGCATGTCAGAAATAGTCTTATAGAACAATACCATATTATAAAAAATATCATTATCTAGTATAATTGTAGTCAACATGGATGTTAGGTTGGTTTTTATTAACTGGATTAATTATCTTATCAAAATAAATTATTGAATTCATTAGTCACAAATTAATTAGAAATGAATAATAAAATCAATTTTATATAGTGGGAATGTTTTTATAAAAAACTCCTTTTATTCCCATAAAATAATTTATCCTAATAAATTACATTAATTATTACAATAGAATTATATTAATGAAAAATATAATTTTTATTTTCAATCAATTTTAAGTAAATTTTTCGTATATATTTTATAGGAATAAGATTAGAATAAACCCAACAATACCCATAAAAAATTTATTCTTATAAAATCATTATTACTACCTTTTAATATAGAAAATATTTTACATAAAATTATATGAAATTTCATAAATTTTATACGCCAAAATATAAATAATTTATGAAATACAAACTTGAAAATTTGGTATGGGTGAATTTTTGGTATTTTCCTATGATCTATTATTTTTAATGAATAGTGAAAATACTAAATTTGAGATCAAAGAATGCCTTTTCATCAAATTGTTTATAAGATAAATTAAATGTATAATTGTTTTTAAAGTATGATAAAAAAACAAACATAATTTAACACAATCTATGCCATTGGAATCAATTTTAATTTGAAATTTGATATAAAATCATGCCAATCGTTTGACCCTTTTTTCATTAAACCCCCACTTTGTCGTCTCGTATATAGGATTGAATATAAATTAATTTCAGTGAGTTTTGTGATTTTCGTTTTGAAAAATGGTAACCATATTTGGAATAAAAAAAATTATAAATTATAAGATTTTAAAATTTGTTTTTTACCAAAAATATTAGTGAATGTTTCTATAATTAATTACATTACTAAAGGGGAAAATTAGCAAAATTAAAGACTAAACTTAAACCAAAAGGCCAAAACATCCCTGAAACTTATCCAAAATCAGTTTTATGGATTTATTCAGACCCTATCCTCATTTGGATCCAATTAGGTTCATTAATGGAGAAATGATTCATAGGAAAAATGGGGATTAAATTCGCATTGAAAAAAATTACAAGAATGTCACTCATCCTCTACTATAAAAAGGCACTAACACATATGACTTATTAACAACTATAAATCCCTTTAACTCAATAAAAACTATACTAAAATATGTACTAAAAATTATTCCCTTCCACTTTCAATCCTCCCTTTGAGATGAAATACAAACTTAGAAACCCTTTTTTACAAATATGGAGTTACCCAACAAAGAGAAACATCTTCCCATAGGCTCAATTCTGTTATTTTCTTTCTTCATAACCTCTAATATTCTTATTTCATAACTAAATAATAACCTAAGTATCTTTAATATACCAATAATTTTTCATTATAATGTTTTTACATATACATACACTCCCTTTTATCTAAGGGGTAATGATCATATCATTTTTTTGTATGGCAAAGTATCGCCTAAAAAATTAGGTTATTTTTTTCATTATCAACAATAATGGTTAAAAATTATGATTTAAACTCTATTTTTATAATATTTATATGATATTTATTATTTATTTATATATTTTTAGTTGTTATATAAATACTATCTTCGTTAATTTCATTTTGTGTAAATGAGACAACTTTGGTTCTGGAACTATGGGCTACCGCCTCCTCAAAGTGATGTGATTCATTCACACATTACATGGAATTTAATAAGGTTGGGTTTAATTAATGTATATTATATATATTACATAGTAATTATACTGAAATTATGTTATATATTTATACATACATGTCATTTATATTCTTTATTTAAATATGATAATAAAACAGAAGCAGTGTTCATACAAATGTATGGCTTACCATCTACAAATAAGATGTATTTGGTTTAATATTTTCGTATTATATATATATATATATAAATAATTATATAATTAATATATATGATATATATATATATATCGGGTTTTAAATTTTTTTAAATATGTATATCATGATCTATATTTGATGATCAAGAATAACTAGTCAAAACACATACAATAAATAATGGAGTAATTACATAAAATATTAATTTAACTTGGAATTGTTAATAAATGGTTAACATAATATCATAAGTGAATATTATATGGTATTTTATATAAGAATAAAGTTTTTTAAGATTTATAAAATACTTATTTTTGTTATATAATATGGTTGATCAAGTTCAAATAAAGTTTATACTTTTGTTACGGGAATTTTATATCAATTTTTTATTTCATGAGATGCATGGTTTATTCAACCCTTGTTTATATTGCGTGGTTTTTATACTATACATGTATGTATTACATGATACTTAAAAAAATTTATGTTTATTTATATATCCAATTTATGATTTTTATTTCATGGGTATATTTTTTAAATTATAACAAATTAGTAAAGTATTTTTTCCCACTTTTCCTTCTTTTTGGCATATGCCATGTTAGGATACTGTATTATTATATGAGGGGTATATAATACCCTTTACATGTTATATCATTAATCAAGTTCATTTTATGATGTTTGATGCTTCATGTAATGATATTATGTACATTTATTTTTGATTCAATGTTACAAAAGTTTGTAATAGTTTACTATTATAATCAAATAATTTGTGGATATTAATTATGATTATTCTTCTATTGATGAAATATTATGATCCATATGTTAATAAATTTTCTCAATTTTATTACCATCTGGTTATAAATTTTATATCCATGAAATGGTGCAAGAGTATATTTTTATAAAAATACGACTTAATTTATCTATTCGTTCAGAAATATGTCTTCAATCAAAACCCTGTTTTCAAAACAAAAATTAAAAAATGTTTTATTATTATTATTTGATATTATAATTAAATTTTTAGACCTCCATTACATTTTTAAAAAATTTAATTTAATGTAATATTCTATTTATTTTCAAATCAATGCACTTTTCTAAAATTCTAATGTGAAAAATTAATGATCGGCATGTACCAACATACCCACTATCATGGCTGAATATTCCTTGAAGCTTCAATTTAATGCATACAAGGTTATTTTTAATCAGAATAAATTTCAATATATTCTTGATTTCTTTTATTTTAAAATGGTTTTCATAGAAAAGGTTTGTTATCAAAAATATGTTTATGTTTAAAATAATTTTATATTATTTTTAAATATACATTTATATATTTTTCAAATTATTTTTCAAAAGAAATGTGTTTCAAATATTCAAAAAAATTAAATTAAAATATTTTAAGTTAGTTTGAATGAAGAATTATTTCAAAAATATTTTAAATATTCTTTTATAAATTCTCAATGAAATTAGTTTTTAAAATGTTTTAGAGACTATTTTATAATATTTCAATGAAAATGATCATTAAATGTTACAAATATTAGATTATATTGTTTTAAGAAATATGGTTTTGAAAATAAATAGAATATTATTTTAAATGTTTTTATGGAAAATAGTTTTCAAAGTGATTTCAATTTTTTATATATTCAATAATATAAGATGGTTTTACAAAAGTTTTATGTTATAAAAGTAATTTTATCATTATGAAAATATATATTCCTATAGAAATTTCGTAAATGAAATGGTAAATAATTTTTTATAAGAAAATTTATGTTGGAAATGGCTTTATTAAACTGTTTTCCAAAGAATAAATATTAAATTTATTTAATTTTCAATAAAATATTTAAAAATACATATCTATAAAATATATCATACATTGTTATAATTTATGAATTACTAGTTTTGTGATCTAAGAATACCAATTTAAAATATTTGATTAATTTTTTAAGTTTATAGGGAATTATTCTTATGACACATATTCGTCTTCCATCTATATGTTCTTTTGAAACTAGTTTCGTTTCATGGGCTTCTCTTTGATGAAGTGATTTTGAATCCTATCTTTTTTTCATGAGAAATGATTGGATAAAATGTTCAGATACTAATTCAATTTCATGGGTTATGATATGTTTTTTATAAAACCCATATATTTTTATGTGTCATTATAATATGAATGATTTATTATCTTTTTGAACATATATTTTTTATATTATATATAATGGGTGGGACCTATATGTCCCTCCAATTATTTGGGTATTGATTATTATATCTTGAGATAATGATCCTATTCAAGTTGATGGTCTTGATCCACTATGAAATACATAGAAACATGATCCACTATAGGGATATGGGGAAACCCTATCCACTATGGGAATATGGGGAAGCCTAATCCCAAACTAGGAAATGACTATGAATGGGGATGGTGGTGTGACTCGCCTAGTAGGTTTAGTCCACATAAAGAAGGGATGATAGAGAAACGTGATCCCTTAAAAGGAAAGGATTGTGACTAGGGATGGCGGTGTCCCCCTCACAATAAGTTTATTCCCCATGAAGTTCCCAGATAAATTATAGCAAGGAATTTTGACATAGAGGGAATGATGTTTCATGTTTATGTCTAGGAAAAATATCCATGTCTTACATTCATGGAATATTATATTTACTTATTTATGATTAATGCATTATAAAATTATAACTTATATGTCATTATTCATGATTACGATGTTTGATATGAATTTTATGATATTATAATGTTATAAATACATTATCATACCATTATGATCATGTTTATGCTTACACGTATCCCTTATTTACCTTTACTGAGAATTAGAGCTCCCCATTTTCTATGTTTCATTCCACATGTTTTGAATATATATTTTATGAATGATATTTATAATAGGTATGATATTCATATAGAACCTAGGGGGAGATAATGTTGCTCCCATGTGTACCAGTGATTTTGTTTCCATGTTTCAAAATATAGTAAATTAATATGGTCTTTTAGAATATGTTTTTTTAATGTTTTAAAAATTCTGAAAAGATGATGTAATGTTTATGTACATTAAGATTCTATTATTAATTTGGGTTCAAGTGAAAATGAATTTTCATCTAATGGAAAATAGGATGATAAAACATTATTGATATTATTAGGAATATTTCTAAGGATATGTCTATAGATATCTCTACTGATACATTTACGAATGAGGAAAAGAATAGGAATGTGTCTTAGAATTTTGTTAATGGATTGAGAGAGTTGTATCCTACAATTATATCCCTATCTAGATACTTCATTTGGGTGTGGATTTAGCATGGATGTACCTTGGGGTAACAACACTATAAATGTGTGTTGGGCCTAACTCATGTGCAACTTGGTTTTCCGACAAGCATAGTTCGACAGCCCCATGGGATATGATTTGGGAATTACCACACTCTTTAGATACCGTCATAAAAAATTTATATGTTATAAAACTATGAGGATCCTATGTTAAAACATTGGAATCATATTTTACAGAATTTTGATCCATGGTTTGTACATTATATAAGTGATTTTTTCAATGATTATGTGGTTTTACATTTCTATATGTGTTTATCACAATATAATTTCTTGTTTTAGTCAATATAGGGAACCTTAAGTAACTGGATTAAAATTTAATCTGATGGAAATTTTTTTGACTATGAGTAATGAAATTGTATAATGAATTGTTATAATGATATTGTTATCTTATTGAATCAGCTATAGAAATAGATGACTAACAATGTGAACATTTGTGATGTTCCTAACAAATACAATAAGAAGAAGATTTAATTTTATAAATGTTAAATTGGAAAGGAACATAGATTAAAGAACATTGGGTTTCCAACATTTCATGAATAAGGGAATAATAACCTTGAGGAATACCAAAAATATAGTAGAATATGTTATCTATGTTGTAAAATGGTTGATAATGTGATGAATTATAATTGAGTTCAATATATTATTAATAGATAACATTTGAATTACAAGAATCATTGATTGACTAAAAATTAATTTTCTATTATTCAAACATTTTTTAGGAAATAGTTGTAAATCAAGGTTTAACCACCAAAAAATCATAAATCCGTTAATAGGAAGTTTAATCTACCCTTATTTATGCACCCTAAATAATTTCCATAAACTATTACGTAACTGGGTGTCTCGGTCATCCATTATGAGATCATCAAACTGAAGTGTCAACATGTCCTAGCACTAGATGTACTCCTCTAAGATGATATTCTAGTTGTTGAATCCCTTAACTCATATCACATATTTACTTTTAATCTAGTAACACTAATACTCATTAGGGACTACTCTCAAACCACATCTCATCATTCTGTCAGTTTCATTAACTGTTGAATTAATTTATAGATCATTCAGAATAAAAAATTCATCACAGCTCATAATAAGATCAAATAATTGATCATGAACATTAACATTCATCCACAATTGTTTTTTATATTTGGAATATGGATGGGTAATGTTGTCTATCTACTTAGTTTTCATCTTCTTCACTAAATGTGTCTCCATTGGGAGAGTTAAATAAGAATAGCACATCCTCTATATATGGTTAACCCTCTTGATCATATTCCTCCTCGGACTAGGGAGGCTACCGTATTATACTTCTCCATCTAAATAATCTATAAACATGTGAAATTAATCATCACTGGCTTCAAAAATAGAATTCATCTTTCTAACCATGGAGTTTTTTATGGCTTTCTAAATCTCATGAGGTAGAACATCATTATCAAAATGTTCAAAGTTGTTTCCCATCTTGATAAATTCCACATCCATTTTGGGAATCGACCTAAAAAGGCTTCACCCCTGGGGAAAGCATAATAACATTCCATTCTATGATGTTGTCCTCTATTGGTTTTGAAGAATCCGATAATTTTCCTCTGTCAATGGTTTGACATAAACACTCCATCACAGAATAAGATTTACCCATTGAATTAAGACCACCCTCATTTTGAAACAATGAAACCTATTTTTTCCAACGACCATCATGAGGGTCCTTAGGTAGTTTATGGACCTCAAATCCATCATCTTAATCCTCTTTTGATGTCCTCTGCTCCAAAGTAACATCCAGAAACTGTAGGGGTAGTATCAGACTATTCTCTTCTAATGGAAAATGTTAGACACCAATGCATTGACATAAGAAAATATTTCTTAGAAATGGATGTAAAAGTTACATACCAATCATTAAAGATTAGGGATTTAAGTATTTATGTATTTACATTAACAAATTATGAATATAGAATTATATAAGGATTGACTTGTTTATGGTTTTTTTCACTAAATATTTACATGAATGTGATGAATTGTTTTGAAGAACTAGAAAGTAATTTATTGGTTAGATGATATTTTGACTACGGGATGGAATTATTTAATGTGTTCTTTTTGTTCCTAAAATTTATATTTTCTTAGATAATAAGATGATTAATATGGATAATGTAATGTGGATAGTACTGATAACTATAGAACTGATTGTTGATTTGTTCAAAAAGATGCATCTGTCATAATTGATGATGTTTAAATCACCGTGGATTTATGTAATATATCCAGTGATCCTTGTAATAAAGAATCATGAATGAATACTAGAAGGATTAATTAGTGATAACCATTTTGTATTAGAGAAATGTTTAGTTACCTAAGAATTTGGTTTTAGAAAAAACTAGTGGGAACCATTTAGAGAATAAAATGTATTGGACAAAACATAAGTTAAGGTGAATAATGAAATTTCTTTTTCCCAAAAAAACACATATATATCAATAAAAAATTTGGATGTGGTATTAGATATGATGAAGCTCAGGGTGGTAATCGTAATACATGTTTTTTAGTATTTATTTGCCATCATTATATTGTATAGTGAGTGTTCACATGTTGTACACCACATTTTAAACTCTTAGGGGATATAATAGGGTCAATTCATATTATTATCTGAATAATTATGATGGATTTGAATAGTTTATGACAAAAAATTACCCTGGGTATTATAAATTGAAAACATGGATGCATAATTTAGACACCATATTATTGATTTTTCAGAATAATATGATCAATCACTATGAATATTGTTTCCCACAATATATTTTTTATTTTTATTCAATGGATGGATCCAAGAGGATTCATAGTAATGCACAATGTTGATGAAAATGGAATTTTTTCTTTATGAGAAGATGATAGAAATATGGGATGGAAGGAGAGTACACTTTATTATTCCTAATCATCTATGTCATTAATTGATTTAAAATATTATATTGGGTGATTTTCCTCACATACATTATAAAAATAAAATTGAGTATTGGGAAGACCATTGAGGAAATTAGATTTATATTTCAACATATCATGTATGTTGGAATAGCCAATCAGAGAAATTTCCCAATTGAACAATATGATGTTAAATTTGTGTAATAGAAGGTCGTATAGAAGCTAATTTGAAATGAAAAAAAATACTTTTTTGATCTAGGGATGGTAATTTTATCCTAAGGTTCAATTTATTATTCAATGTCTTTTGTGTGAGTTATACTAGTAGAATCTGATCCAATGTTGTAATCTAAGGGTTCAATTATAGAAAAAATATGGAACTATGATATCTTAATTGATGAATTTAATGTGTTTATGTTTGTATGTATTAGTATTTTAGAATTATTTTTTATTAGTGTTATATCAATTTTATTATAGATAGAATATTCATAAAATATCTATATCTTTGACCATAATGATTTTTTTATTCAGGATTTAAAATCATGTGTTGAATGGTACTGATAACGGAAAAATGTTTTTTAGTGGTATATTGATAATGATTAGATTAGATAAATATATACTTTTCAATGATTTAGTAATTGGGATAATATTGGTGACCATGAAATTGGTTAGATATATGATGATAATGTTATTTATGTTGTCATTGATGATGTTTATTACATTTGGTATTTATATAATATTTTTAGTTATCTGTTACTTAATTGTAGTGTAAAGGATTGAGTAATTTTTTTGGATGTATAAATATATTTATGTGTGATGACATAATAGTTATGGTAACCATCATGGGTAGATATTTTTATGTTTAATCTTAAGATCAAGGGTAAATATACACATTTTTATGTTTTACATTATGGTATTTTGAGGTTAATTGAATGTTTTACAATAGTTTAGGAGCAATAATCTATTTAGGCCTAAACAAAAAGTTGTGTTATTATATTATTTAATTTTTTTTAAATTATGGTATATTGGAATGTGGGATATAAATAATCATAATTCTTGATAATTCACATTGTAAAATGGGGATATTTTTAGAGATATTTATTGTCACTCAATGGAATAACATTCATGTTAGTACAAAAATTTGAATGTGGATATTTAATAAATTTTATTATATTACTTTTTTATATAGTTAGTTATCAGTTTTAATAATTATGTTGAGTTATTAATTACTGGGTTGAGGTAGATGTGACCTATAGTTTTCACATTTCATTAATCATGAAATTTTATTGGGGATGAATGAAAACTTTTGAGGATGTAAGATAAAGGAGTGAGATGATCATTAATGTTAAAAATACTTTTTAATGTTTACGATGTTATTGTTATTAGGATGTATGTATTTTTATGATATGATCAATTTAGATCTTTTTTTTATTATCAATATTTTGGGGTTAAATGTATTATTTCATCATATGAAGGTTTATACATTTTGGATATTATCCATCATTTTTATATCAATTAAAAAAAATTACAATTATTTATATGAGGATTATCTTGATATCCTTTTTGTTTTATTATTTTGATTGTAGTTCTTTCATAATGAATAATTTATCTTGAACATAAATTTTAAGGAAAAAAGATGATATTGTGGTGGAAATTGATCAATGGATGAAATTAATTTTTAAGTATATTTCTTTATGTCTTTATCTAATATGGTAAATTAAATGCTTAAATATATGGAAAGGGTATTAAAGAAAAAACTTTAACCTATTACATTAATTTTTGTGAATCAATTTTCATTTCCACACAACATTGATACATGATTCTAGGATCATTAACATTAAATTGATCATTAATTTTCTATGATCAATGTACTCAATAACTTTCAATCATTATTTGGGAATTAAATTATTTACCCAATATAAATATTTTCACTTCCCGCTACTATTCTCAAATAAGGAAGAATATTTAAGAGCAATTCTATATAACCTTTTCTCAAATGGCTAGAGGGAATTCTTATTTTTTTTTGATTTTGGATAACCCCTATTTCAAGGGATGAGGGGGAACCCTTACAAGGCTAGTATATTTATAGATTACATGACTCACATGTCTTAAAGAAATATTCTGATGATAACTACATGGAACTACTCCACCCCAGATTCTTTATCGTGATGTTATATCTCTACGATTGCATACCATGTTCATCGAGGATTATCGTGCATTCATAATATTTTCTCGATTGAAATTCTATGCCCTCCCTTTTGAAAAAATCTTCTTAGCTTCTACACTGATGAATGTGCTTACTATGAATTCTCTTCTAGATTCTGCTCGTTGTAGAGCTAGTCTGATCATTAAGCTCAACTTTTGGTGTCCTAATGGACATTAGGTGGCCTGAAGGCTTGGAGGTGGCCCAAAATCCTTACTGGACTGAAGACCATGGGTGTCCCGAAGGCCTTAGAGGACCCAAGGACCACATCGACGGCTCAAAAGCACAAAAAGATGAATAGTTCTAGCTGCTGTAGTTCCAAACAGTTATTTCTGTAGTACTGCTATAGTAAGTGAGAAATATGTCATACCTAGTTTTGAACCTGAGTCTCTTTGATTTACTTTCCATGTCCTCACCAAATGGGTTGAGGCTCATATTGAATATAACCTTTGTATTTCCCTTTTCCTCTTTTAATAAATTCTTTAGTAATGGTTATATGAAGTGGGTTTTTGAAAAAAAAAATATTATATAAACCAAATTATAGTTAATAAAAATATAATATTTGGAATATTCAATTTTCTATAGGGGTGGGGTGAATCATACTTCCCAATATTTAAAAAAAACAATGTTCAATAGTGTATACAATACTCAACCATCATCGATATGAAATAATGAATTATTTTTATTTTATGATCATTTTAACATATCCATTGAATTTAAAGGGATGAATATATTTAAAAAATTACATAATATATATAAATATGTAAATTAATAAATACACTGACACATTATTAAGAAATGGGCACTGAATGTTTAGTAAAGTAATTTTTTATTCAAAGTATGTTTTTTAAATGGTTTTTAATTATTTTTGTGAGATTATAATATAATTAATATATTCTATATTTTGAGATTATATTTTAAAAAAATAATATAATTTATAATATCAAAATAACAAAATTAATTTGGGGGATAATTTTTGAGTTTTATGAAATGAATTATTTTCCAATGAAAGATAAAAAATAATTATTTTTATTGAAAAATGAATATTTGTTTCAAGATTTTAATAATATTGTATTAATTTAAAAATTAGAAAATGTAAAATTTGTTAAAATATATTATTAATGATATAATTATGTTCAATTAGACCAGTTTAGTTGATAAATTTTGGTAATAAAACATATATATACACAAATCCATTTTTCTAAAAAACTGTTTTTGTTGAATTTAACATGTTTATAGTAAATTAATTTATGCCAATTCATGAATATAAATCCAGAAAATTGGATTCCATATATAGAATCATGATATCCAAATTTTATAAATCGGCCCCCTTTTTATTTGATCATTATGAATAGTAACCTGGTATATTTTTGTTACAATGAAAATGGTAAAATGAGTAAATAGTTTTAAAAAATATTACTAGTAATTAAATTCCTTAAAACAATATAATTTAATTATTTTGATGTATATATATGATTTATTATCATTAAAACCTATAAAACATGTTCATTATCAACATTTAAAATTGATTTCAGAAATTATAAAATTTAATTAATGGAAATGCCAAAAGTCTCATTTTCGTTCGCTTAATGACTATAATATTTTTTTCCAATGATAAAACTGAATATGGTTCATTTATAAATATATATTTAATATATTAATAATTTTTGTATCATGTTTATTCATTCATAATTTTTTTATTAAATAAATACCTTATAGGTTTATGCAATGCTGACAATATGAATGTGCATACAATGAAACAAATCCATTTTGACAATTTAAAAGTATAAAAGAATTATTTTTTGTGTAGGAAAATTGTAACGATAATTTATAATATAAATCTAAAATATTATTGATTTTTTAATTATTTGAATTCTAATTCCATTATTTTTTATTTTTTTAGAGTTATTGTTTTGAATTGTTATTAAGATGATATTAATAGTATATAATGTTAGATATATTTTAATAAATTTCACAAAAATACTAATTATTAGGAAAGAAGACATTTATGATTTTAAATAGATAAAATTTCACCCCTTTTCCATATTAAATCATATTTGTACTCTATAGGTATGATTATACATCTATAATATTAAAAGAATCATTCTCATGGTGAATGTTTAAATTGATTTACAAATAGGTCAAACAAAAATATACAGTCTAAATTGATATATAATCAAATAAAAGTTAGATAGTTTATTATATAATGATATTATATGCCCTATAATTGAAATAATTTAATTTTTGAACCTTTTTAAATGATTTTAAATGTATTATTTAATATTATATCATGTATTTATATATATGACATTAATAGTATTTTAAAATAAATAAAATTTTATTAAATGATTTAAAATGTATAGGAATCCAAAATTAATACAAATGAATAATATATGGTTAATAAATAATCCATTCTCTATCAATGGGTTACTTTTCCATTTATTGTATATTTCTATGCCACCAGTGAGTAACAAACATTGATATCATAGTAATTGACAAAAGGACAAGTTTCGGGTTAAACTATGATATTATAGTAAAAAACTAAAAAAAAGTTGTTAAAATTTCATTTAATGATATAATTGTAACTCATACTCATATTTTATGTTAATCATATATGTTTAGTTCAAATTTTCAATGAATGTTAATTATTATTAATTTAATACATTATGTAACTAGAATGGTGCCTCACCCATCACATATAAATGGGAACCTCATATCCTTAACAATTCATGATTTTACTTGGATGGTATTAAAGATATATTTAGTTAATAAATTTGTTATAAATGATTTAAAAATGATTATATAAAATTTCATTTTTATTTTGATTCAATCCTCCCTTCCAAATATTAAAATTGCATTCATGCATAAAAACATACTAATTTATCTTAGAACTATGTAATGAATTTTTATATCTCTACCAATTATTTATTAATGTATATATTCATATAATAATTATTATGTATATTTGTATCATGGTTTTAATTTAGTGGATTATTGGACCATGATCAATGTACATGGACCAGAACTACCAAAACAAATCTCCAGTGATCATCGAAACAGTTAACACAAAGAAACAATAATTTTAATATGTAGTTGATGATGAATGGGTAATGAAATATAATATGTGGATAATATATGTTATTATAATTATCTAAATAATTGTGTTATGTAATTATAATGATTATAATATTTTTATAATGGTAGTTAAATCAATTTTTATAAATTCCAAACATGAGGTTTGTGATTTTTGTTATAGTATCATTGTTTTCTAGGATTATTTTTGATAAGGATATTGATAGTGAAATTTTAGAACTTATTTTTCTAGAAACTCATCTGTTTTATTAAACATAATTTTTTAATAGATAGTACATTTAAATCAAATATTTCCCTATTTAATTGAACAAAATTCTTAAATAACATTATTAGGGAAAACCAAATTTATTTTACCTTATCAACAATATTCAATGTTTTGAAGAATGTGTATACTAATCTGAAAATATAGATCAAATTCATTTTTACCAATTTTTACAAACCGTCACGGACACCCATGGTTCACAAATACATGGTTCATCCTTTTAATTTACCAAAGGTCATTCCAAATACACACATGTTATCAAGAATCACATGAAAAAATAAATAAAGTCAACGGGAATGGTTTTTTTCAATATAAAAAACCCAAAAATTCTAAAGGGATATACATACAAACCCTTTTGTACACTAAAAAAATCTAGGAGAAATGTAATTCCCCGACCCCAGAATCCCAAAGTCAGTTCATTAGATTATTACATTGTAAGGATTATAAGGAATCAAATCCCAAATGACCAAATAGTTTATTAGTTTCAAAAAACGAGATACATACATAACTTCAACAATACAACTTGAAGTAAAAAAACCTTATATAATTTCCACTGGAAACATTGAAATCTCCAAGATTACCCATAAAATTAATTCATAATATATTTCCACATAACAAGGGGAAAAATAAAACATATGAATGGGTTGAGCTCAGATACTCAATAATTTTATGAAATGTAGCAGAAGATATCTTAAACATAATCATTTTTTATGGTGAATAACAAAAAACACATGCTTTTAAAAATAAAAATGGGAATAAAATAGAAGAAACAAATATTAAAAAATTCTATATTAAAACATATGCATCAGTTTTATACTTTATTAATAACTACATGTACAAATATTTAATAGTTTAATAATAGTGTAAGGCATAATGTGGGACATCATAAAAAAATTTCCAAGGCCTCATGCATTGTCTATACATTAACGGGTAAAAATCCAAACTACATGGTCCCATATGACCTATCGATGAATTAGAGGGATATATAATTCAATAACCATCACTTAATAAGTCCAATTCATTCCTCTCATGTAAGGGGTGAACATAATAAACAAATACATTCACATTGAATCTAACATATGAAATGTAAATAACCATCCCGAATCATTAAACATCAATACAAACCATTCAGAGTAACATGGTTAATGGTATCTATATATAAAATATATAGTCAAAATAATTTGAAACCCTTAAACAACTTATTTTATATGATATCATAAGATATAAACATCAATGAATTAAAATATTCAACAATGGGTTTTTATATAGATGAGGATACATTTAAATGAGACCACTGAAAAATTCTTGATGAAATAATCCTTAAACATTTCAAATTGTTAAATAAAACCATGAAACATTCAAATAAAAGTACCATATATTACCAAGAGAATAATTAAAATATTTATATGATATAAAAAATGTTATTACACACAACACAGTAATATAATAAGTAGTGAACAATTCATATTTCTCATAAATGTTAAAGTGAGATGGTAAAATTCCATTATTACTTTTGAAAGAATAATTATTTTGAAAAATAATTTTTATTTGTCACAAAATCATATTGAAAACATGTATATCCCAGAAAATAAAACATAAGGACATTGAAATTATATCTTTTGGGTTTAAAATGTCCCTTTAATGTGAAATCCTATAAAAACTGTTTTCAAATAAGCTTCATATATGAAAATTTAAGTGCAATTTAAGGAAAAGATAAAAGATATTTTAAAGTGGAAGGGAATATTTTTTTATAAAACTAGAAATGAACAAAGATGTATTTTCATTATAAATATTTTGATTTAACAAAACATAATTATTTATTAATTTATATTGTATATATCACTTGTAAATGGGTAAAATTTTGAGAAGTTCCCTTGAATCTGGTGTGTTTATTAAGAATAATTTAAAAGGGAACCATTTAAAAAAAAATTATATCCCCCTAATAGAAAAATGATCTAATATGTTTATATATTTTTGATACATATACTCAAAATATATGATAAATATAAGAAAATATAAATAATCAGTACATTTTATTAATGTTAAATATAGAATAACCTGAATGAAAAACTGGTGTTAGGGTAGAATCCTCTACCACATTGTAATTAGTCAAATCATATGTCGAATTAATTAATACCTATAAATTCAATGAAATGAAAATTAATATATTCAACATATTAATCAACAATGTTCATTATACATACACCATACATAGTATATAGTGGTGAATAAGTAATATCTCACAAGAAGGGAAGTGATATGAGAAAACTATTACCTTATGTCCGAACGTATTCTTCATATGACATTAGAATCCTGGATAATCAAATTAAATACATAAATTAATTAATCCATAACCATATATACATATATTGGATTCATTATATTTATATTATTTTTATTTATTTATTTATAAATATGTTATAAGATTGAATTTTTTCGTTTAAGAGTGTTCGTTTTCTTGGTTTTCATAATCAGTTCGCTTGTTTATAATTAGTGGTGTTCAGGTGGATTTGATATAATTCTCCATAATTGATTTTATATGATATTGATGAATATAAAAAATATTATATGGTCAATATTTAATTTTTTTATATGGTTTGAGGATGATTTATTATATGAATCATTAATGAAAATCATGTTGATTATATTTGCGGTATTTTGATTGTTACGAACATGTTTTATCGTATGAATTTATATTACGTACATATAATGGATAAATAATATAAAATTGTTCATATTACATATATTATATTCTAGATGAACATAAAAATGGTTTGATGACCTTTTATGAAGAATAATTTAAATAAATAAGGTTCATCGTCCACAGTGGTTGTAAATCAACACTTCCTGTATGATGATTTCATTTTTAAAACAAAACATGGAGAGTAAGGAGATTGATTATGAATAAAACATTAACATGATATAATTATTTTATACATGTTATATTGGATTAATCATGATCATCTGGATAAGGAGGGTAGGATTAGATAATAATATAAAACAGATAGAAGATGAAATTTAATAAAAAAGGTAGACTCTTTACTACATCAAATATCCACCTTGAGAACTTCCTTAAGAGAATGGTTTTGGTATTTTGGAAAGAACAAGAGCTCATAAACATGTCTAGTGAGTAGGTAAGTGTATTTGGGAAGAAATATCTGGATCCTCATGGATAATTGGAGTACACTGAAGTGGAAGTGAGGTGTGGTTTTGATAGTGGAGTGGAGGAGTGATTTTGTAATATCTTTTTCATTATTTTATTATTTTCCACAAAAAAAAAGTGTATGATTCTGGTGAACCAGAACAATAATAGTTTCACGTGAGTTTGAACCAATGTCCATTTACATCATACATTACTCAATCATGATTCAAATGTTCATTTATTTACCATATCTCGTTAATTATCAAATTTCACTATTCACAGAAAATTCATATAATTGAGAAAAATTCCAAAAATTCACCCAACCAAATTTTTATTGAATTGAATTAAAATATGAACACCATCTTAACAAAAGTATTTTATAAATAAGATAAATTAAATTTTCATATAAATTCATTATTTACTTGGAAAATACAAATTTTAACTTTTAAACTTATTTTATAATACTATAAAAAATTAATTGAGGCAACATAAAATTATCCTAATATCATAGGGAAAAAAATTTATTTTGGAATACATTTAATGAAAATAAATGTTATTAATTTACTAAAATATAAATAAATTATTTTATATAAACAAAAATACCAACACTTAAGTATTAATTTTTAAAATATTCACCCTCATTAATATAGTGTCTAAATATTATTTATACCAACATGGGATAGGTAACTATTAAAAAATGTACATTACTTTTCATATGTGTGTTTTACTATTTATAATGTTAAGTAACTATTCACTGAAAAAAGTGAGTTGATCCTATTAGACTCTAAATATCTTAATAAAGGACCCATGTATGTCATTTTATCGAAATTAAAATCAGAAAAGATGAGAAATTAGGTATATTAGATAAGTTATAGAAATTTTTGTTTCATAGAGACATTGGGTTTCATTAATGCAATAATAAATTTATTTTTTAAATCCTTGGGGTGTTGTAGGAAATGTATCGTAATTATGTAATTTAATATCCCATTTTCAAAAGAATCTGTACAACTCAACATCCATCAAGGCATAGTGTCCAAATTCATATGAAATAAGTGGAATACCACTCCCATAGTCGTCAAAAGGACCAGAGTTTCATAGAAATCAAGAGGACCCACTAAACCCATTTGGAAATTCTCCCATACCTATTTCTAGAATACAAAAGATCTGCAAACACCTGAAGAGGCAATGGTAGGGTGTGATCTAAACAAACCTATAGTATCTCACGATGTCTTCCTTACTAAAATCAAATAAATAAAATCCAAATATTAGTTTCGTATAATTTAAAAAGGAATTAAAATTCAATTTTATAATTTTTACTCAAATTTGACATCAATTCGAATAGATGGAGTTTTTATCAAAACATTCTAAAACAGCCATTTTATATAAAAAAAGGACAAGAATAAAACATTTCTTTTCATTATATGAAATCATCAAATCAAAACAATCCATAACTCCTGAAAGTAAGACATATAATTAGTTAGATTTTCATTCAAGGACCCTTATACTTCTCAATTCGTGATCATAGCTCATGGGTGCACATGTAACATAGCTCATGTCATTGAGATAAACACCCCAAATGAAGAAAATAATATAGATTAGGTTCCTATTATTATTTTCATCATCAATACATTACTACGTGTTAGATACCTATAGTTTTGATCATATTTAACAATAACTAACTTGGATAACATATGGTTCATTTAATCAAATCATCCTCAAAAAATCAATTATTTCAAAACATAACATCATTCAAAAATCATTTTCCATATTTTTAGGTATCAATATATCATTTTCAATTTTAAAAAAATTTCGTATTCGTCAATTTTATGTATTCAAATATCATTATTCATTTGATGTTTTTTTTCTGAAATATCAATCATCAAATCATTTCAATAAATCGTATCTCAATGAAAATAATCATTCATAAAAATCACCCATGTTCATCAATGTATTTTAAAGGGGTTGATATTAAAAAACAATGATTTTCTAAAACATTCAAATTAATGTTCAATAATAAATTTAAAAGTCATTTTATTTAATAAATAAGTCAAGGATTTGAAATAATCGAAAATTGTAATAGAAACACCTTCCATTTATCATAATATTAATTGGTCAAAGACACAAAATGGGAATGACTACATAAGATGATGGATAGTAAAATCAAGTGGGAAATCCCTAGAATGATAGTTTATCAAAATCCTTAATCAATCCACCATTATCATGAGAATTTATGATTACAATAATGGGGAGACATTGTATTATTGGAATCCCTTAGGGAGAAGGATCAATTTCCTAAGAGGGATCAACTGTCACGACCCGCCCTCGGGGTCTGTGCCGTGACTACCCCAAGCCCGCCTTCCATAGGCCAGGGGCTGGCGACTAGCACCAAGGCGTAAATCCCAGTAAAAATGGGAAGGCATTGCCTTTGAAAAGTAACATCACCACAGAGTAAGCAAGCGGAAAGTAAACACTAAACAAAAGAAGAGTACAACTGAAAGTGCGGAAAAGTAAATGGGCCAGTATACAAACCCAAACTGAAAGTAAAGTACAACTCGAAAAGGGAAAAACAACAACTGAAAAGTAAAAGCCGCTACTCCGAGCTGTCCACTGGAAATCCCACCTGAAGGGTGGGTACAGATAGCTCCTCTGCTCCACGGGTCCCGCCGTCCGCTCCGTGCACGTCCCGCCCAGTGGTCTACCTCCGGTTACCGTCCCGCTCTGCAAGCCTCAGCTAAGGTCAACGCTGTCCGTCGTCTGCAACCAACACAATGTAGTGCGGGCAAAGCCCGTGCAGGGGTGAGTATAAGCTACTCAGTAGGGACCCCGAGACCCCTGAAGGTCTCTCAAATCCACAAAGGATAAACCACGAAGAAATGTACAATCACGAAGTAACAACCGACTCTGCTTAGGTATATGCCCATAAATATACCTAAGTCATCAATTCAAATACGCTCCAACCTCCGAGCCCAAGTACAACTCAGTCCACACAGGATAGTAAACGTATTCCACACAGGAAAGCAAAACGTAAACCATACAGGATTGCACAACACAATCCACACAGGAAAGCAATAGGTTTCAGCTCACACAGGTATACTTCTTCAAGGACGATAAAGATGATCACTGATCCATCTAAGTCATCGGACCCACGAAGGATCGATAGGTAACTAACCCCCGCAATGACCCACACAGGATCGGGCCCACACAGGACCTGTAGGCGCTGGCTCACACAGAACCGCTGAGCGCAAGGACCCACACAGGATCGGGCCCACACAGGACATGTAGCACTGATCCACGTAGGATCACTGAGTGCTGAAGTCGTCGTCGTCGAATCCACACAGGATCTCTGTACTATCGTCGTCGCAGTCACAGTAGCAGTAGTAGTCGTAGCAGTCGCAGCCAGCACTAGGGTTCCCGCACATAGCAAGCTCGTTCGGATGGTCCGCTCCACGAGCCGAGAGGCTGATACATCAACTGTCACAAAGACCAGAGTTGATGTATCCAAAACATCCGTATCGTCAACAGGAACTCAACGCAACAGACGGCACGTCGATCGGACGCCCGGTCTGAGAGTTATTGGCATTTTCGTCTCCGGGGCCCGGTTGGTTTTTAAGGCAAAACCAACCCGACCGTACTCCACCTGCGTCCAAACCTCGGGCGGAGTATGCCAAAAGATCCGTCTCACTAAGAGGAACACAACGCGACTGACGGCGCGTCAATCGGACGTTCGTAGCTCAAGATATGAGCGTTTCCGCTCCGAAGGCCCGGTTGGTTTCGTGAACGAACCAACCCGGCCGAACTCAAAGTTAACCGAAACCTTGAGTGAGATATATCGAAACGACCGTCTCGATCCAAGGATCGCGTTGCCGCAGACGGTTCGTCGTTCGGAGGTCCGAGGCTCAAGTTATGGGCCAAAAACCAATTCTGGATCGAAACGGGGGGGTCCGGGTCTGGGCCGACCCGGCTCGACCCCCCCCCCCCCCCCCGGGGCGGCGCGGTGGCGGCGCGGCGGCGGAGGAGGCCGCGACGGCTGGCGCCTGGCGCCGCACGAGGGTGGCACGTGGGGGGCTAATCCCCCGCTTCTTGGGAAGGACGGCGCGGCTACATGCCGCGCCCATATTTTAAAAACGCCCCCCCCCCCCACGTGGGGGGGCCTGTTTGAGCGGAACCGGGGGGCTGCTGCCCCCCCTTTATGGAACCGCCTCCCCCCTCTTAAAGAGGGGGGTTTTATATGTTGGCCGGGGAATTAATTCCCTGGTTTAACGGCATCCGGCCGGCCAGCTGGCCGGCCGGTTTTCTCCAACGGGACCGGAATTTCCGGTCCCCTCTTCGGCTTCCGACGCCGGCGGCCCGGCCGCCGGTCTTCTCTTCCGCCGCGGCCCGGAACCGGTCGCGGTCTTCTCGTCCCGCCGCGGCCCGGAACCGGCCGCAGTGTTCGTCGTCCGGCAAGGTGCGACGGCACCGCGCCCCTTTCGCCGTGCCATGATTCTTTTCAACGCGGCGCGACGACGTCACGTTCTTGAAGATTCTTCCTCGGCGTAGCGCGACGGCGCCGCGTAAAATATTTGCACGATCATCCGCGTGGTGCGACGGCACCACGCCACTTGCTTCCTCACGCAAGAATAAACAAGAATGATGGAGGGGGGGTTCGGCCGTGTTCGTGCGGTCCGGCCCCCATCACGTTAAAATAATAACACAACTTAAAATAAATCAAGTCACACGTTAGTCTTGATAAAATCACGATCAAGAATAAAATAAGGAAACCAAAAAGAAATCGACAACCCCTACCTCGGGTATAAGGTTCGAAGATTGTGAACGTTCCGCGGAAGACGACGTCGCGGAGGTCGGGCGTCGCGGTAGCCATTCGTCAAATCCGATGACGAAGGGATGCGTTCGAAGAGACACGTCGTTGGCGAAACTTGCACGCCGACGAAGATTGTCCGAGGAAGAAGTGGTGTCCCCTTTCGTTGACACGGTAAACGAAGAAGAGCGGAGCGGCGTTCTTCGTCGGAAATTGAGCGTTCCTCGTCAAGTCTTGAGGAAAGTCAAATAATAAAGAAAACAACGAACTCAAGAACCTCTACCTCGATAGTCGCACGTTGACGTAGTCGTGGAATATCGGTGTCGATTCCTTTGACGTCGGAGGAAGAGTCGTTGTCGATGGCGTTCGTCGCGGAAAACCGTCGCGGAAGAGATGACGTGGAAGAAGTACGTCGCGTCGCGGATATGGCTTCACGGATGGACCGTGTTTTTCGGCGGAGAGGTTCTTCGTTGAAGAACGACGTTCTTCGCGTTCTTCATTGAGTTTGAAGAAGAAGAAGAGCTCTCCACCTCTCAAGAAGACAAACAAATAACCCAAAATAAAATAAGCTACACCTTATTTTATTTTCACTTTGCCAACCTTTCAAAATTCAAAAGTTGAATTCAATACATTAATTAAATCTAGAGTTGACAAAATTAAGTGAAGAGATAGGTTGGAAAGAGTTAAAGTAGGTAAGAGTTACATAATTAAGAGGGGGTTTAGGGAATTTGAAAAGAATTAGGGGTTCATGTGGGCCCCACCACACTTAATCCTCCCAAGGGAGGTTAAGTGGGTGTGGGTCCCACTTCCAACCCCCTTTGGTAGGTTTTTTTTAACAAGTTATAATAAAATTTGTTCTATACAAATTTTATTTAACTCAAACTAAAAACCCCTAAAACTAACTTTCAACCCGCAACAAACGCAACTCCCGAAAAGGTCTCTTTAAGCGAAAATCGGCGCTGCGAGTTCATCGGTGCCCTCAGATTTCAATTCCGAGCACCGGAACAAAAGTTAGGAATTCCCGCTCGTTCGTTCACTGAACGTACCCGATCCAAACTTCGGAAATTAATTCCGGGCACTCCGGGCCTCGGAATCAGGTTCCGTCTGAAACCGCGCTCTTGTAAAATTCTAAAGAAAATTAAGAAAAAATTTCCCTTGAATTTTACGGGTCTTTACATTACTCCCACCTCAGGGCTTTACGTCCCCGTAAAGATACATCAAAAACTAGGGAAACAAATGAGGGTACTGAGCACGCATCTGAGCCTCCCGCTCCCATGTGCTCTCCTGGAGATTCCCGTGCTGCCATCTGATGCGCACAAGAGGAATCGATCGCCCACGTAGGACCCGCTCCTGTCGATCCTCTATCTCCACCGGGACCTCCGTAAAAGTCGCCCCATCGTCAAAGTCAAGCTCCCCATGGTCAATGATGTGCGTCGGGTCATGCACGTATCTCCTCAGCTGGGATATGTGGAAGACGTCGTGCACCCGGTGCAACTGAGGTGGTAGAGCCAGGCGATAAGCCACCTCGCCAATCCTGCTGAGAATATGGAAGGGTCCGATGAAGCGCGGAGATAACTTGCCGCCTCGGCCAAATCTCCGAATACCACGTCGAGGTGAGACCCGCAAGAAGACGTGGTCTCCATCCTCGAACTCTAGTGGCCTCCGCCTCCTGTCAGCATATGACTTCTGCCGGCTCTGAGCTGTCCTCATCCGCTCCTGGATGACCTGGACCTTCTCTGTCGTGGCCTGGACCATCTCCGGTCCCACCAGTGCTGACTCCCCAGGGTCTGTCCAGCACAAAGGAGATCTACATGGTCGGCCGTACAACGCCTCGTATGGTGCCATCCCGATGGTGGAGTGGTAGCTGTTGTTGTATGCGAACTCCACCAAGGGTAGGTGGTCCTCCCAGCTACGACCAAAGTCGAGGACACATGCGCGGAGCATGTCCTCGAGTGACTGAATGGTCCTCTCCGTCTGACCATCCGTCTGAGGGTGAAAAGTTGTGCTAAGACGTAGTTGCGTCCCGAACGCCTCCTGTAACCCCTTCCAAAGCCGGGAAGTAAAGCGGGCATCTCGATCGGATACGATAGATGATGGCACGCCGTGGAGCCGCACAATCTCCTGAACGTAGAGACGTCCCATGCTCTCAACTGAGCCCTGCTCTCTGATGGGTAAGAAGTGTGCCGACTTGGTGAGTCGGTCAACAATCACCCAGATGGAGTCGTGACCTCTGGAAGTGCGTGGAAGTCCAGTCACGAAGTCCATAGATATGCCGTCCCACTTCCACTCCGGAACCTCCAAGGGTTGTACCAAGCCTGCTGGTACCTGATGCTCTGCCTTCACCTGCCGACAGGTGAGACATCGAGAAACGAACTCTGCTACAGCCTTCTACATGCCCGGCCACCAGTGCTGTCGTCTGAGGTCCTGGTACATCTTCGCCACTCCAGGATGTACCGCCAAAGGAGAAGTGTGAAACTCTCTCAGCACTTCCTCTCGCAAAGCTACTGGTACCATGGTACGTCCTCTGAAAAGGATGTCGTGCTCTGCTCCAAGGGAGAAACCATCAGGTGCCTGTCCCGAGGATATCTGTGCACGCCGTGTCTCACAGTCAGCGTCCCTGCGCTGTGCCTCCCTGACTCGCTGCAGTAGTGGAGGAGTGACTGTGAGAGACTGAAGAAAGGCTGCTCCATCTCTATCCACGAAGGATATCTGCAAAGAGGCTAGCTGCTCCGTCGCCTCCTCAAGTAGCTGAATGCCCGTCCTCCTGCTGAGGGCATCAGCTACTACGTTCCCCTTCCCAGGAGTATAGACTATCTCAAAGTCATAGTCCTAGAGGAACTCGAGCCATCGTCGCTGTCTCAGGTTCAGGTCCTTCTGCGAGAAGATATACCTGAGACTCTGATGATCGGAAAAGACTGTAAAGCGCTCGCCCATCAGATAGTGTCGCCTTGTCTTCAGAGCGAAGACCACTGCTGCTAACTCCAGGTCATGGGTAGCGTAGTTCTGCTCATGCGGCCTCAACTGACGTGATCCATAGGCGATCACGGCCCGCTCCTGCATCAGAACACATTCGAGTCCGGTCCCTGATGCATCGCAGTAGACTACGTACCCTACTCCCTCCTCAGGAAACCTCAAGATAGGAGCGCTAGTCAATCTCTGTCTCAGCTCCTGGAAGCTCTGATGACATCTGTCTGACCACACGAAGGGTTTCCCCTTCTTCGTCAAAGCTGTGAGTAATGCCGCAACTCTGGAGAAGTTCGGCACAAATCTCCGATAGTATCCAGCTAGTCCCAAGAAACTCCGAACCTCAGTCACGCTCCTGGGTGGCTCCCATGCTAACACAGCCTCAATCTTCGCGGGATCCACTGCAACTCCCGCCTCAGAGATAACGTGTCCCAAAAAGTGGACCTCACGTATCCAAAACTGGCACTTCGAGAGCTTACCATAAAGCTGGTTCTCTCGGAGTGTGTCAAGAACAACTCGCAAGTGATAGGCATGCTCCTCCTCTGTCGTAGAGTAAATCAGGATGTCGTCGATGAAGACCACGACAAACCAATCGAGGTATGGCTGAAAGATCCTGTTCATGAGAGCCATGAACACTGCTGGAGCATTGGTTACACCGAAAGGCATAACCAAGAACTCATAGTGGCCATACCGACATCTGAAGGCTGTCTTCTGCACATCCTCATCTCTGACTCTGAGCTGGTGATAGCCTGACCTGAGGTCTATCTTCGAGAACCACCGTGCTCCCTTGAGCTGATCAAATAGGTCATCAATCCTCGGTAGCGGATAATTGTTCCTCACTGTCACCTGGTTCAGGCGACGATAGTCAACACAAAGTCGCAAGCTCCCGTCCGCCTTCTTGGCGAACAATATCGGGGAAGCCCAGGGTGAAACACTGGGTCGGATGAACCCCTTGCCCTGCAAGTCCTCCAACTGTACCCGTAGCTCTCGAAGCTCGGCTGGGGCCATCCGATATGCTGGAGTGGATATCGGGGCTGTCCCGGGGTACAAGTCAATATAAAAGTCTACCTCCCTGCGAGGAGGTAGCCCTGGAACGTTGTCGGGAAAAACGTCCGCAAACTGATCCACCACTGCAGGAAAACCAGGACTCCGCACGTCAACTGCTCCAAGGATAAGGCTAGCCAACTGATGAGTGATGGGCTGTCCTCTCCTCTGCGAAAGTCCATCCTGTGCTGCTAAGGCTCCCTTCTCGCCGGTGAAGGTGAACCTGCTCCCGTCGGTGCGTACACAACGCACCTTGCGCCTAAAACAGTCAATCTGTGCATGGACCGTAGACAGCCAATCCATGCCCAAGATGACGTCGTAAGGCCTCGACGCTGCTACAAGAAGATCCCAGCCGAAGCTCTCGCCTCCTAGAGTAAGCTCACACTGCCGGCACCAGTGCGTAATCGTCGAGTCTTCTCCCGTAGGAGTCTCTAGACGTAAGGATCGAGCCAACGGCTCTGTCGGAATCTCCGAGCTCCGAACAAGGGCAGCGGCTATGAAAGAATGACTCGCTCATGTGTCTATAAGAACTGCAGAAAGGGTGGAATAGACACAGATAGTACCTCGAATCATCTCGGGTGCGCCGTGGTCGTAGGCCTCTGCTGCCTGGAGCTGTGCCTGTCGCTGCCCGCCAGCTCCCTGTGGTCGGGGAGGACCTCCTGGTGGTGGTGGTGGAAGAGCCTCAAAGCGTCGCCCACCACCGGCTGCTCGTCCAGCTCCTCTGCCTCGTCCGCCTCCTCCCTGCGGACCGCCACGGTCGACCCTCTGCCTCTGCCTCGGTGGTCCATCAACCGTCTGCTGCTCCTCGGCACGGCGGGTCGGGAAGTCACGAGCCATGTGGCCCTGCCCGCCGCACGAGTAGCTCTGTCTGCCTCTCGTAAGACTGGCTCCGCGCTGTGTGCCCCGCACTGCTGAGCCAGTGCACTGAGGTCGTCTGCCTGAAGGTCTGGTCTGCCTGGACCCCTGAGTCATCCGTCGACTGCCTGCTGCAGATGACTCTGCCACGTGCCGCCCTGCGGTGGGTCGCTGTGCTGGTGAAGACTCAGCAAGGAAGCTCTCGATCAGAATGGCCCGCTCCAGTACTCCTGTCTGAGTCATTATGCTGAGGGAGATCAGCGATGCCCTGATCTCATGTCTCAAACCCTGCTCGAAGGTCCGGGCCCGGAAGAATGGGTCCCGTACCATGTCGGTCGAGTAGCGCGAGAGATCGGTGAACCTCGCCGCGTACTGAGCGACCGTCATGCTGCCCTGGCGCAGCTGGAGAAGCTCCTGGATGCGCACCGCTCGGAGGGTGGCCGGGACGAACTCAGAGCGGAAGAGACTCTCGAAGTCCGTCCAGAGCAAGGATGCCTCATCGTGAACCTGGAGCATCAAGCTCCACCATCGTCCTGCTGTTGCGTGTAGTAGGCTCGCAGCGAGGATCACCATGAGGTCTGCTGGTGTCCTCACTAGCCTAAACACTCGAACCACTACCTCCAGCCAGTCCTCTGCTGCCTGGGGATCCGTCTCCCCGCGAAAACCTGGGTGGTCGCTGGCGCTGAAACTCATGCAGTGCGTTGAGGCGACGTGCATCGTCAGCGGCTGCTGCTGGAAGCATCGGGGAATCGGCGGGTAAAGCTACCGTCGGTGCCACTACTGGAAAAGGGCCCTGCACCGAGGCCTCGTCGCTCGGTGGGCTGTCGTCTCGCTCAACTCTCGGAACCCTAGCTGGCTGCCGTCGTGGGGCCATCCTGAAAAGGAAACAGGTGCGCCACGGTTAGAACAGTATACCTGGTGAGCTGATATAAGTAATCACAAAGAAAACTTTGAAACACACACGCAATCAATGTTTTCGTGCATTAAGTCGGAAATCAGAAGTCAGGGTCCTGGTGTACGGATACGTCGGCCGCCGCACCAACACTGGACTCCCTGGACTGATAACCACACTCAATACACTAAACATTATTTCTTCACATAGAAAAGATCAGAGTTCGCGGTAGAACCGAACTCCTCTGATACCAATTTGTCACGACCCGCCCTCGGGGTCCGTGCCGTGACTACCCCAAGCCCGCCTTCCATAGGCCAGGGGCTGGCGACTAGCAACAAGGCGTAAATCCCAGTAAAAATGGGAAGACATTGCCTTTGAAAAGTAAACATCACCACAGAGTAAGCAAGCGGAAAGTAAACACTAAACAAAAGCAGAGTACAACTGAAAGTGCGGAAAAGTAAATGGGCCAGTATACAAACCCAAACTGAAAGTAAAGTACAACTCGAAAAGGGAAAAACAGCAACTGAAAAGTAAAAGCCGCTACTCCGAGCTGTCCACTGGAAATCCCACCTGAAGGGTGGGTACAGATAGCTCCTCTGCTCCACGGGTCCCGCCGTCCGCTCCGTGCACGTCCCGCCCAGTGGTCCACCTCCGGGTACCGTCCCGCTCTGCAATCCTCAGCTAAGGTCAACGCTGTCTGTCGTCTGCAACCAACACAACGTAGTGCGGGCAAAGCCCGTGCAGGGGTGAGTATAAGCTACTCAGTAGGGACCCCGAGACCCCTGAAGGTCTCTCAAATCCACAAAGGATAAACCACGAAGAAATGTACAATCACGAAGTAACAACCGACTCTGCTTAGGTATATGCCCATACATATACCTAAGTCATCAATTCAAATACGCTCCAACCTCCGAGCCCAAGTACAACTCAGTCCACACAGGATAGTAAACGTATTCCACACAGGAAAGCAAAACGTAAACCATACAGGATTGCACAACACAATCCACACAGGAAAGCAATAGGTTTCAGCTCACACAGGTATACTTCTTCAAGGACGATAAAGATGATCACTGATCCATCTAAGTCGTCGGACCCACGATGGATCGATAGGTAACTAACCCCCGCAATGAACCACACAGGATCGGGCCCACACAGGACCTGTAAGCGCTGGCTCACACAGAACCGCTGAGCGCAAGGACCCACACAGGATCGGGCCCACACAGGACCTGTAGCACTGATCCACGTAGGATCGCTGAGTGCTGAAGTCGTCGTCGTCGAATCCACACAGGATCTCTGTACTGTCGTCGTCGCAGTCACAGTAGCAGTAGTAGTCGTAGCAGTCGCAGCCAGCACTAGGGTTCCCGCACATAGCAAGCTCGTTCGGAGGGTCCGCTCCACGAGCCGAGAGGCTGATACATCAACTGTCACAAAGACCAGAGTTGATGTATCCAAAACTTCCGTATCGTCAACAGGAACTCAACGCAACAGACGGCGCGTCGATCGGACGCCCGGTCTGAGAGTTATTGGCATTTTCGTCTCCGGGGCCCGGTTGGTTTTTAAGGCAAAACCAACCCGACCGTACTCCACCTGCGTCCAAACCTCGGGCGGAGTATGCCAAAAGATCCTTCTCACTAAGAGGAACACAATGCGACTGACGGTGCGTCAATCGGACGTTCGTAGCTCAAGATATGAGCGTTTCCGCTCCGAAGGCCCGGTTGGTTTCGTGAACGAACCAACCCGGCCGAACTCAAAGTTAACCGAAACCTTGAGTGCGATATATCGAAACGACCGTCTCGATCCAAGGATCGCGTTGCCGCAGACGGTTCGTCATTCGGAGGTCCGAGGCTCAAGTTATGGGCCAAAAACCAATTCTGGTTCGAAACGGGGGGGTCCGGGTCCGGGCCGACCCGGCCCGACACCCCCCCCCCCCGGGGCGGCGCGGCGGCGTAGGAGGCCGCGGCGGCTGGCGCCTGGCGCCGCACGAGGGTGGCACGCGGGGGGCTAAGCCCCCGCTTCTTGGGAAGGACGGCGCGGCTACATGCCGCGCCCATATTTTAAAAACGCCCCCCCCCCCCCCCCCACGTGGGGGGCCTGTTTGAGCGGAACCAGGGGGCTGCTGCCCCCCCTTTATGGAACCGCCTCCCCCCTCTTAAAGAGGGGGGTTTTATATGTTGGCCGTGGAATTAATTCCCCGGTTTAACGGCATCCGGCCGGCCAGCTGGCCAGCCGGTTTTCTCCAACGGGACCGGAATTTCCGGTCCCCTCTTCGGATTCCGATGCCGGCGGCCCGGCCGCCGGTCTTCTCTTCCGCCGCGGCCCGGAACCGGTCGCGGTCTTCTCGTCCCACCGTGGCCCGGAACCGGCCGCGGTGTTCGTCGTCCGGCGCGGTGCTACGGCACCGCGCCCCTTTCGCCGTGCCATGATTCTTTTCAACGCGGCGCGACGGCGTCGCGTTCTTGAAGATTCTTCCTCGGCGTAGCGCGACGGCGCCGCGTAAAATATTTGCACGATCATCCGCGTGGTGCGACGGCACCACGCCACTTGCTTCCTCACGCAAGAATAAACAAGAACGATGGAGGGGGGGTTCGGCCGTGTTCGTGCGGTCCGGCCCCCCTCACGTTAAAATAATAACGCAACTTAAAATAAATCAAGTCACACGTTAGTCTTGATAAAATCACGATCAAGAATAAAATAAGGAAACCAAAATGAAATCGACAACCCCTACCTCGGGTATAAGGTTCGAAGATTGTGAACGTTCCGCGGAAGACGACGTCGCGGAGGTCGGGCGTCGCGGTAGCCGTTCGTCAAATCCGATGACGAAGGGATGCGTTCGAAGAGACACGTCGTTGGCGAAACTTGCTCGCCGACGAAAATTGTCCGAGGAAGAAGTGGCGTCCCCTTTCGTTGACACGGTAAACGAAGAAGAGCGGAGCGGCGTTCTTCGTCGGAAATTGAGCGTTCCTCGTCAAGTCTTGAGGAAAGTCAAATAATAAAGAAAACAACGAACTCAAGAACCTCTACCTCGATAGTCGCACGTTGACGTAGTCGTGGAATATCGGTGTCGATTCCTTTGACGTCGGAGGAAGAGTCATTGTCGATGGCGTTCATCGCGGAAAACCGTCGCGGAAGAGATGACGCGGAAGAAGTACGTCGCGTCGCGGATATGGCATCGCGGATGGACCGTGTTTTTCGGCGGAGAAGTTCTTCGTTGAAGAACGACGTTCTTCGCGTTCTTCGTTGAGTTTGAAGAAGAAGAAGAGCTCTCCACCTCTCAAGAAGACAAACAAATAACCCAAAATAAAATAAGCTACACCTTATTTTATTTTCACTTTGCCAACCTTTCAAAATTCAAAAGTTGAATTCAATACATTAATTAAATCTAGAGTTGACAAAATTAAGTGAAGAGATAGGTTGGCAAGAGTTAAAGTAGGGAAGAGTTACATAATTAAGAGGGGGTTTAGGGAATTTGAAAAGAATTAGGGGTTCGTGTGGGCCCCACCACACTTAATCCTCCCAAGGGAGGTTAAGTGGGTGTGGGTCCCACTTCCAACCCCCTTTGGTAGGTTTTTTTTAACAAGTTATAATAAAATTTGTTCTATAAAAATTTTATTTAACTCAAACTAAAAACCCCTAAAACTAAATTTCAACCCGCAACAAACGCAACTCCTGAAAAGGTCTCTTTAAGCGAAAATCGGCGCTGCGAGTTCATCGGTGCCCTCGGATTTCAATTCCGAGCACCGGAACAAAAGTTAGGAATTCCCGCTCGTTCGTTCACTGAACGTACCCGATCCAAACTTCGGAAATTAATTCCGGGCACTCCGGGCCTCGGAATCAGGTGCCGTCTGAAACCGCGCTCTTGTAAAATTCTAAAGAAAATTAAGAAAAAATTTCCCTTGAAATTTATGGGTATTTACATCAACATTGGTGCTTTGAACTGAGAAAAAAAACAATGTCTCGGGAGTCAAAAAGCAACTTGGGGGTCTTCCAAATCAAAAAAGATGAATGAAGATTGAGGGGATATGTTGGGACTAAAATAGTTTATGAGACATTTAAAAATTTAAAAACATGGATGATGTTGCATGACATATTTCCATGTAATATATATACTAAAAATAACCAAACCACGACACAATGGTGTTGAATGTTTCAAGACAATGGAATAGCCACTGACGACTGCATTTCACCCCTCCTAGTAAAACACCTTATATAAAACATGATACCTTCCTTATCCAAAACCTATAAACCTAGTTAATATCCATGACATAGCCTAAGAACAATGACACAATACCAAACCACCAAAATAGGGCTATGGTGTATCCCAATCCTTAAAATGTAGCAATGTTGAAATTGGAAATTACTATGAAAATTGATCTCATGGAGTGAACTATGTATCAAACATCCCAATTTATATACATATGCAAAAAATAACTCACTATCACCATATCCAAATGGTAGACAATATATCCACTAATATACCATGCCATAACCTGACCACCACAATATAACCTAATGTAGATAACCAGAATTCTTTTAAAAACAAATTATTATTATAAGAGACCCAATACATGCCTAAAATATGAAACTAAACTAATAGTTGTTAATTACATGGATTTGGAAACCTAATTTTAAAACCTTATCCCCATTAAACTTATGTACCCCCAGAATTCATTCAAGAAGACACTATATCAAAATGATAAGGCCACTATTCTCTCATCAGTCCCTCATGCACCAATGTCCAATGAAAATATAAACATAAAAACCATAACACATGAACCAAATGTGTATTCTTCATTGAATAACCATTTTACATCTATCAACAATCTATACTTCATGCTCATACATGGATAAATTAGTTTCGACATCACGATATTCTATGATTATGACTTCATAGTGGTAAAAAAGATACTTCTTGAGCTGTGATACATGTAACAAAATTTGGATAAATGTCAGATAAGATGAAAAATCGAAATTTTAAACATAATTTACCACCCTCTGAATAATCTGAAAATGACTAACAAATATTGGTGCATATTTACATGATTTCCAAAACCTCTCGGACCCAACTGATGGGAAACCCTAAAAAAACCATTTCATTAATCAAAAGCACCCAAGATCTACACAATAAATTAATATTATATTTTATAGGGAATATGTCACCACCATTTTCTAATTAATAATATTAATATTATACATCATCTCTTAGAATAATCTAGGTCTAACAAAGGAATAATCTTTAATCTACAAAAAACACTAGATATGATTACCTGGATATAGTAATATGAACTAAAAGGGTTTCATATGGTTGGATAACTGATAAATATTGTTTTATAATGTCTCATCATGTCATGGGTGGAAATTCTAGTATCTTTCCACGTATATAATGTAATAAAAATTCATTTATTACATGTTATTTGAAGTTATTTGTCTATCCATTAGTCTATAGAGGATACACTTTTCATAGTTAACCCTATTATCCCATCACTCTAAAAATCCTCCTAAAAAGTGATTTTTAATATTTATATTAATTAGAGAATATATCATATGGAACTATATTCAATAAAAAAATATCATTCACATATATAAATCCCAAATCCTCAAATTTGGTTATGTCATGAATCAATATAATGTGTTCTAATTTAGTGAGATGATCTGCCACTTCTCATATAAAATTATTTATTTGAGATGTTTATTGATTCAAAATAATGAAATATATACAAATATCATCTTATATCCATATAGGCACTAAATGGTTATGATCAATGAAATTTTTTTCTTGTTCTTGGACTTTAAATTTTATAAGGGATAATAATAACAAATTAATCTAGAATTGTGTCATGAAATAAATGTATTGAAGAATAATAAAATCATATAAAATATCATTATGGTACCAGGGTGAACCACTCATTGGGATTTAGGAGGACCCCCATCACATATTTCTAAATATGAAATGGAACAATGAACTGATTCAAGAAACACAAGACACACTTAGAAGATAATTTCAACTCCCTGATTTTATCCCTACCATAAAAAGATTCCCTACATCCATGGAACCCATCATCATCATGATTCTACAAATTAATTGTCTCAAAAATAATGGAGATCAATTGGAGAATTTTCATAATGATCTCTATCACATCCTTAGAGGATCCCAAAACGAAACAAAGTAATGAGAGCCATCATATTCCACTCCTATAATTAGTCATTCCTATCTTGTTTTGGATGTCCATTACCCTAATAATCAGAAATAACATTACCCATAAAACATGTTTAAAAAATTGAAAAATAAAAAGACTATAGCTACACCACCTAATGCATCTATTAAATATTTAAATCCTTTTTAGATGATATATAACAAAATATTTTCTGGTAAAAATAAATGGTAAAACAGTTGCTGAAAATTTATTATTCTAAATTTATTAAAGAATGAATAAAATTTACGAATTTGAGATATTAATATGGGTAATTCTTCTCATTTTTCTTATTCTATTGAGAATAATAGGACACTGCATGATCAAACATCATGATAACACATACCATGTCTTACCATGATGAATAAAAAATAGCATATTGATGTCTACCCTCTATAAGAGTAATCAATATAGACGAAGTCAAAATATGTCTCAACTAATCAAAATTACTCTTACATTTATCATTCAACAAGAACCTAAATCCATTGTGAATTTGGTTAGTTGTAGAAGAAACCATATTTGATTAATCATTAACAAACCAATTGTAATACCCTGCAAACCCCTAAAATATTGAATCTCAAAACCATTATATTGCACATCCCATGACGTAACATCCTTTAGCATCTCAGGATCAAATATAATACATTTCTTTGAGACCTCATGTAGAAGAAACATTGCATCTTGAATACTAAAACTATATTTCGAAATATTAGTAGAAATTAAGCAATCTATAAGAATATATATAACTTTCCTTAGAAAACACACATGTCCTTCCACAGTGTTGGAGTAGACAAATATTTCATCTAATAAACTACAATGAATGAGTCTATGTAACACTAAAAATAATTATTTATCAGTTACATAAAAACATTCGGATCATTAGATAGGCCATAATGAATATGAAGGTAATCATAATGGGTATAAGTAGTCATGATGGCAGTATTCATGATATAAAGCTATTTTATTATCAACTATGGAAACTGTGTAGAAGATATATATTTGAGAACCAATTATCCCATTCAACTAGTCAAATAAATAATCAATTCAAAGAAATAAATATTTATTCTTTAGTATATCTTGATTTAGTTTGCAGAAATCAACACAATGTCATGGTGTTATATCATATTTACATGAAAAACTACAAGAACCAACCAATGTGAAATACAAGAGTGCATTAAGAAATTATAAAAAGTAATCCAGCTGTATTTTTCAAGTCTTTCAACTACAATTATGCCAAAAAGAATGAAGGAATGAGTGTTGGATGAGTAACAAGTGACAATTAAATAGAAAAATTTACATATAATAAAACTGGAAAACCAAATCATTTTGAAGTAACGTCATCAAGAAACTCAAATAACACTAGAGTAAGACCCCCCATTAATGATTCATAATCTAATGAAACGTAACGACTGCTATCACTCTACCCAAATATGTAATATAAGGTCCACCACTTCTCAATCTTGGGTCCCATCTCTCTAGAAATCATTGTACAACACATTAGGACCAGTAATGGATAACTACCAAATCTAGCAGTGAATAAAAAATATAGTAAATATTCCAATCTATCCAACGAGTAAAATCAATAGGATTCATGTTGTTAATATAAAAATCCATGACAGATCAATATATGGATGGGATAAAATATAGGATGGACAATGATTATCTTGCACTCTATTAATTCTGAGTGGAGTAATAATGGACAACAAAAAATTCCTAACCTCCACAATGTGGTAAATAAAATTCAATACATGGGTTGATATGATTGAACGATATGAACTAGTATCAAATAAAGTCATCCCTGAAGATAAATATTTAGTGATAGAACCCCATTCTATCACAAGACCCACATATGCTTCCACTATAGACTCCTCCACTGTATGATGAAGAAAAATTATGGTTACTTATTCAAAGAACACCATGGTTATTGAACTGTATAATTTAACCAATGTAATTTTAGGAGTTTATGAGGACATACCCAAGGATTGAATAAAAAAATTGTTGTAAAATATGTAGGTTTCCTGTAAAACCTCAAAAACAAAAGATATTTGGCCCCACAGAACAACCTTCCTAAAATTCTTATCCTAGCCACACTACAATCAAGAAATAAGTCCCATTCCAAATATTACTAGAGGAAAATATAAAACCAACTATCGATAACAATTATGAGACTCATCAAACATCTCCATTCCTTTAATGGGACAAACATAACTTCCATTAAGAGTGGGGGGATCTCCCACCAATCATATCTTGTTGTATAGGTCATGCTCAACCATCATAAATCTATAATGTATGTTGACAAAAGAAATGAGATTAAACAAGAAAAATTGTGATCAAATGTAATATCGAAGTCTTATCTAAAATCGTTATTTCATCCATTTAGTATTTTTAACCACCTCATTAGAGAAATATAAATGTCTAGAAAATTTTTTTGCAATACTTTTCATTGAATTGTGGTCATATTAAAGGATAAGTAACTCCATTGGTTTCATGAAAACCATCAAATACAGATAGAAATGTTCTCTAAAAATAAATTTTAAATTATTCAATTCCATTCCTTCTTGATTCATTTCTACAACAATCTAATCTCAGTACCTATTATATAGAACCACATTTCTAAAGGTATCAAAAATCACCATTATATCATATAGTATATCCATGAACCTATTAACAATCTCAATGTTTAAAAAAATCTAATTCATTGGGAGGATCATTTGAACCCTATAATGCTAGTGATTTTTAAATAATAATATGTTGCGCATGATCACAAGATTAATCCCATCAAGGTTCCACTATGAATGACTAAATAGGAACTAGTCCAACCTCTATTCCCATAACGTAGATATAGAAAAACACAATCTCAACACAATTTCGGTCAATATGAGGGTTTCATTTTTTGGTTCAGTAATAGAATAGTCTTTTAGTTTGTTCAATCATCTTCTGAGAGGAAGGATGCTATAAAATATCAATAAGAAACACTAAAACATTATAAAGGATTATCATGTAATCCACATAATAAATATTTATAGGTATATCAAATAACACAATTCGAAATAGTAAAAGATTACAATATGATCAATTTATTCCTAAGTGTGACCTTTCACGAACACCCACAGTTTCATAATGTTCTCTACTATGAGAAATGTCCAGGAATTTTCTCGTTAATAACTCATATTTTGAGAAAATCATTCCTCATATATAAAAGGTCATCCCAGACTGCATGATGACAACATATAATGATAATCAATGATTCCTCTTATTTTTTTATAAAATTACTCAATAAACCTGATACACTATTTCCAATGTCATATTTAACATATATCAAAAATTATTTTAGGTCCCCATTAGATACAAACCCAAACACAACATCATAATGAAAAACATAGGGAATGTTTTTTCCAAATGAAAAAAATACATAAAAACATGTGATAAATAAAACAATAATTTATATTACAAAATTATTTAGGGTTAAAATTAAAATTATCAAATAGGTAAATATCCCATGTTAAAAAAAATTAAAATTAGAAAAAAAATATCCTTCAAGGAAAGGCCTATAAATTTTTATGAAATATTTGGTTCATATATCTATTAGTGTCCGACAATACTCTATAAACACAAGGATCAAGCATTACCAGCACCACTATATGCACGAAAAGTAAAACATAAACCATATACAACTTCATTTAAAATAATTATGGCATGAAAAAATCATTTTTTTAATTTTCATTTAATTCAATTATCTTGTAAAAAATATGAAATTTACATTAAAATACTCTTAAACACCAACTTTCTATAAAGAAAAAAGTGCAAGAATCAAATAGTTGTGTCAATAGTATGTAATGAGAATATTAAAAGTTTTCACTATATAATCTCATAATCTATATGTTTAGTTAGATTCTAGTTCAAGGGTCATCAAACATTTCAATCATCGATCAAATCCCATTTTTGTAGATGTCCCTTGATTCATGTTAATGGGACAAACACCCCATTAGCAGAAAATCATGTAATATTTTCTATCATCATTTCTTTTCTTTGGGGTAAAAGTCCATGAATGTTTTTCAAGTCCATCACTAACAACATATGATCATATTTTCATTATTCAATAAAACATTCTTGAGAAATTAATTCATTTAAAACCAATAAACCATTTCCAATACAATTTTCTTATTTTCAGGATTTTATATTCACTTATATATTTCAAAACCAAAACATGGGTTTCATAAATTCCATTCATTTGAAAATCATATTTCCTTTGAATAAATTTTCTAAAAGGTTAATTGTCAAATAATTTTAGATAATAAATTCTTAAATTAAATCCATTATTCATCAAAAAAAATAATTTTTATCAAATCCATTGTAAAAGAGTTTCTATTCAAAAAACAACTAATAAATAAAATAATAAAATAAAGGTTATTAAATAAAATTAAATATCATTTCAATAAAGCAATGAATAAATTGTTTAAATGTATATAGAAGACTTATTTAACCACATACTATTTTATAACTAGTTCAATTGATCAAACACACGAAATGAGAACACTATATGAGAGTGAATGGAGGAGAATATATTGGATAAAATCTCAAGAAATAAGATCCATAAAAATAAATATTTAACATAAAAAATTATTATTATTTTTACCAATCATAAAATGAGACACAAAAAATGAGGATTCTATATAAGATAATGTTCACTTCCTATATAGGTAATGAACACATCTACATGTCCTTCGATCTATAAAGAAAGGATTAAGGAAGATTTAAAATTAATTTTGGGAACTGCCAAAATATATAAATTAAAATTACATTTGGGATGTAATTTTGTGGATTAAAATAGGTTATATGAATTTTAAAACTAGAAAAAATGACCTTGCCAGATACGTTATATTCATGGAAAAAAAATGTAGAAAACAACCTGACTATGGAAAAACCACCACAGATTATGAGGCAACCACTCTTAGTCAACCGTCCACTAAAAAATATGATATAGACCCCACTTTGATCCTATAAACCTGTTTTATGGTCACGAGGAAACTTTTGAACCATTTTTTATTAATATACTTTTATAAAATTGATATGGTGTTCCTTTGATGAAATTTTATGTATACCTGAAAATTGACTTCCAGGGATCCACATCACATCCCACTTATAACTATATATGAATACTAGAACTAAAAATAAATTATTCTATAGGATAGTGGTCTCCCCATATACCCACATACAATATACTACAGCTTTTTCAACATGTCACAACCCACAACATAAAACCTTCATTTTTTAAAATAAATAATCACTTCTAAAGAATGAAAAATGGTACACAACAAGAAGAAAAATATAATTAAGGGGTTTGTACTTCCTAAAAGAAGTAATGGGATATTAAACACATGTTTTTTATTATATAATATTTTTAAGGAATATGCATTTCTCTCTTTGAATGAGGTAATTTATTCTTTTTTCTAAAAATGATATAGAAAAAAAAATTTAAATGTACATGTTATGAACATAATTTTATTCCATGTTGAACATTTAATTTATGGAATATTACAAAAAAAAAATTCCCATATTATTTTTTTAAAAATGTTTTTCCTTAATATTTATTTAATTTATTGTTTTTAAATACGTTATTTATATATTAAAATTGTATTTTCATCATGAAATATTCTAGTGATATTTTAAAGTAACTTTTCATCTATGATAACATCCATTGAATTTATATCTTAATTACAAGTAATATGATCCATTTATCATATATTTATTCATAATATAGATTTTTATGGTTACAGTGATACAAATTCGATGAGACCAATTTCATTTTTAATGGATTATGTTATGATATATTTTATTGTGATATTATTTAATATATATTAATGTATTAGTGATTAAGTTATTATTGGGACTATAATTATGTATCTCTCCAATGAATTAGAAAAGGGCTAGTTTCCTATGAACTCAATTGGGGAATGAGAGGTCAACCCAATATTGAAAGAGGGTAAAAAAGAGGCCATGAAAAGCCTAAAAGATGGTGCATGGGTGGTTATCCCAATACCAAAGATGTTATATCTGTGATTATCCCAAAATAAACATGTTATGATTTTTTGGGTGGGTAAAATTGTGATAAGATTTAAATTATTATTACTATTCCAAAAATATGACTGTCTTTGATGGAATTAGCTTTTTCAAGTTTTCTATTCTCATGTATTGTGTTCTTTGATTCATTTCTGATGGATTTATTATAATTATCCCGAATTTAATATATTACTCATGATTATGTTATGAGAATTACATTATATTAGTTTCAATGTATATGCTCAATTTTTGTTTACCATTATGTTAATTTTATATTTCAATAATCATTGATATATACCTTGTTTACACATAAAAATCATCTTATCTCACCCTTAAATATGTTTTCTTTTCATTGGGATAAGAAGAAAATATTTATGTCTAGTTTGTATAAGAAATGATCTAGTTATGAAAAATAGAGTGGGATACTATGTAGGTATCTTCCCAAAAAAATTCATATATATCTATGTATCCAAATACACTAATCCTATATGACTCTTCCATTGAATGTAAAGCTATTTGTTAAATATTAATCTATGAATATATTTTATATATGTATGCAAATTGGTGATCATTATATATCATGTGTAATAGTTATATCAAAACCACAATAAATTAACACATCATAGGAGGTGATATCAATTTCTCAATAAGGGAAAACATAAAACAAATCAATTCATGTAATAAACATGGAATTAGTCCTATAATGGAATACAATAACCACTAGAATACATAATCCTGAAAAACAGAAAGAATTTTATATCCATTACAAAAAATTAAAATATAGATATCATTAATACTAATATCATACAAATGAAATTAATACATTAATATATTAATAACATAATGTAAATTCCTTATTCCAATATATTTAATTCTCATTGATATTTATGTCAATACATGTTACAAAATTGTGTAGGAATATTCCAAATACAAAAAAAATATCAAGAAACTTTTTGATCTATCGAGGGGATATATAATTCAATTCCCATCATGCCAAACGATTAATTCTAATATATTCACCCGAAAAGTCAATTGGACTTTTCATATGATTCTATAAATAACCACATACTAAATAAATAATTTATATATATATAAATAATGATAAAAAAATTCTATACTATATTAATATTTATTAATAATAATTAATATATAAAAATATCAATTATTTTCCATATTTAAATATATAGGGAAATATGTTTATAATCCACAAAGATAAAAAAATTATTTTCAATAAATACATATTGAAATGTCTAATAAACAATTTTACCCAATAAAATAAGATATGAAATTTAAATAGTTTACCCATGCTAATAGAATAACATTATTTACTTGTGATAGTGATCAAATAAAATTATGTTAAAATGTAGTGTTCACACCATAGAGAGAAATGATTACATGGATATGTTAATAATATAATGTCATGATCATAATCCCTCACTAAATAGTATGTGGACATATTCAAAATTACATATCCCTGATGTAATACTAGAATCATAGAAGGAAATTGACATGAAAGTAATATATAAATGAAAAATTAATTCTGTTAATGGAATAAAAAATGATTGGATTAGGAATCAAATGATTTTATATAAAAAGCTCAATTACCCAAATGATAACATATATATACTAGAGTAAAAATAATAAAAAATACACACTATTAGGGAAAATAATAATGAATATAAAAATTTAAGAGAAAATTAAAACATAAATTATATTTGTGAAAAAATAATTTACATTGACATAAAATAAAAATTTACTTGTCTCTTTCAAAGGTAACTTTTGAAATTATGACAAAAAAATCATTTGAAAATCTATATAGGAAATCCGTCAAAAAACAAAAAGTTAAATTTGAGAAATAATGAGTCAAGAAAAAATTATATGAATGTGAATGAGGAGAAACTATTTTATTATTTAAAAAATAACATTGTTCAAAACTCACATTGTAAGAAGAGTAAAAAATTTCATCCCTAAATAGAAATCATGTTCCATAAAAATACTAAAAATTTCCATATATTAAATATTATTGACTAAGAACCCAGTCAAAGAATATATAAGTATATGGTGAATCAATATAACTAATTGAAGGATGTCTTGAGATTTAAATTTCTCTTTTGAGAAACATAACCCAAGATTAATGAACAATTTGTAAAAAAATTTAGGTAAAATTAATTTTTTTAATAAGATACTAAAATATAATTCTGTAAATTAGAATAATTCATCCAATTATTATGCTATTAGATAATGTGAGAGATCATAACTCTATGGGAAAAATTGATTTCTTATAAAATGTCACGACTTGGGGTACACGTTTTTCAAATGTGATTTGATGAAATACCATTATTGGAGTTTATTATATAAATTTAATTAATATAAAAAAACTATATAACAAAAATGGGATATTAAATTAATAGAACCAAATATATAGGAATAAAAGTTTATAACATGTTGCATGTCTCATGGAATTGGAATTGAGACAAATCATCCCTTTTGGCATGAGAAACATTTTAGTAAACACCCCATACAAGAGTGTGATGAAAATTTTAAATAAAATAATATTATAAAACATAATTCATTATATTATATCTCATATAGGATGTATATACCCAACCAAAATGATATTAGGTTCATAATAACAGTCACAAATCAAAGAAAAAAGTACTAGAAAAAACCCTTAGCTCGGTCCCGATTCGTTCTTCACTTACACCAAACATAATGAATAATTAAATTGTGTAACATAAATACACAACCACTATCCTTATTAATATTTATAACCAATTATAATAATAATTTATAGTCATTCTATACATATATGTATTAGTTAATTTTCACCTATATTCAACATCAATTGTAAGTAACCATTATAACATTAAACTAGTTTATTAGTTATTTTTGATGCATTGGTTATTAATACAAAGTATTTCATTATAGTATAATTAAAGGAAAAATAATATATTTTAATTGTATTTGAAAATGGTATAAATTACTAAGTGTAGTTTGGATTATAGGTCAGTAATATGAAATCAATGATGTTCATGTATTGATGATTCTTAATTAATGAATGGGGTTTCTTAATTAATTTGTTATATGTTTTTATATAATCACAAGAACCTGAAAATAAAAAATATTAACATATTTATATCACATTATTATAGAGAATAATTTCACATAGTTCTCAATGATACAAATATATAATATTTCTCTAGCGGGTGGTTAAATCATCCCAAACTTGAGAATACTATAATTAATAACTGATTATGATGGGATTGACTAGTAATATCAATATTAAAAAAATAGAATGAAATTATATAGTGTCTTTTTATGTTATATATTAAAATATTATGGATGTGGATGAATATTTGATATATATGAAAATTTTACATTGTTTGAATAATATGATTTCCCTCTTAGAATGACTATTTACAATTGTTAATTTTATAGTGATAACTAATATTTAATATTAATTATACAATTCCTCATAAATATTTATAAAAATAAATCATCAAATAATTACATTTTCAACTCATTAACACATTTCATTAACCATCCTTGAATGGTTGTTTTGAAAAATGAAACATGTTGTTCGTGGAGGGGGATGTCTGTCCGTACATATAAATAACTATTTCATTAATTCTATTAAGTGAGAGTGCAGTAGATAGTGGCCCTATAATAAATGGACTAAAATATGTATTTCTTATTTAATCTCTTTTAATTATATAAATATAAATAGAAAGGGATTTGAGGAGTATGGATGAGATATATAAAGAATAAAAATATAAGGGTTAGCAATATTGATGTTGAGAATTTCGATATTATATTGAAGTATCATTTCGATATTAAATACCTAAGGACCTTTTTTGAGTCCAATGGATAACAAGAAAATAGTTTTTCTCTAAATGATTTATATTGGGGCTATTGTTTTAATAATTTCTTACTATATTTTTAGATTTTAGTGGGAGGAAGTAAGATTATTTTATATGTGAAAATAGGTAAAAATCATTGGAAATGAAATTTTTGGAAGGGATAAAAATTAATTATCATGTGATTCATGTGATTAATGTGGGGAAATATTAGGTGATGTTTTTATGCATGTAGTTCATACAAACATTTTATTTCTATAATTTATATTAGACCACTACATTCTAAATATTTTGAGGTATATCATTTATATATTTTACACATATTAGTCCTTAATAGAAGTTAATAAATGTAATTATTTAATTACATAAAGTATTGAAAGAACATTTTTACAATTTTTTTGAATTTTGGGTCCTTATTTGGGAATATAATAATATAATGAATTTTATAAAATTGAGAATAATAACATTTATTCTAAAATAAAAAATAATGGAAAAACATGTTTTCTAGAAAATATTTCATTTTATATATTATTGTTTTTTATTTTTATTTTACAATTAAATATTAATTGGATGATTGATAGTATATTTTTTGGGTCCTTAAACATCATTTCATGGTCATATTTTTTAATATATAAATTTAATTTATTACGATTAGAAAAATTAGTTTCACGAAATCATCCATTTTACATTTTCCATGAAGCATAATATTTATTCGATGTAATTTTTGATCAATAACAAAATTATGAATTTCATAGTTTCCAAAATGGGTCATATTGATTCAAAATAGAAGTTCCATTTTATCAAATTAAGAGAATATGTGTAGTGAAAGTAAAATTTCACATTTTTAGGCATCAAACATGCTTTATAAATAAACACACAAATTCACCATAATATAATCTTAGTATAATGACTCCAAAAATAACATTCATTTTTTGAAATTCAGATTCAAATTTTTTGAAAATTAACTTTTACATAAAATGGTGAGATACAAGAAAAAAATAATCAATTAGAAAATTTTGTTTTTAAATAACTATTTAAATTAATGTTTCATTTTATTTATGATGTTCTCATATCTATATAGGATCACTGAGAGTGGGAGGATTGAATTAGAGACCAATTTATTTTACAAATTCTTCTTATGAACACAAATTTTGAATGTTGATAGAATTAAAATCCACACAATGATATTTATAAAACCTCATTTCCTATGTAGTAATATAATGTGACAGATCACAAAAAGATATTTATAGGGTTTGATACAAATTCCTACCCCTTTCCAAGTTGTTTATTCCTCCAAACATTGGTTCTTTTACTCTCTAATTTTATGAATATAATGGCATGTGCATCAAATGGTTATACAACCAAATAATAATTCCCTTGGGTAAAACTGATTCTAAACCCCATAAATAACATAGTCTGCCCTATTTGGTTAGACTAGAATCCTATCAACATAGAATGATCTTAAATCCCAACTGGGTTATATAACACTTCCACAATCCTCTTTGGAAACTAGTTCTACAACATTGTTTCATGATATTCCTATTTACATTTTGTTCAAATGTGGAATGATCATTTTCATTATATAATATTTATATATAAGAATGATGGATTACCTTCACCTATATATAATCATAATATTGTAAACTAGAATCTAAATAGTGTGTTGGACTTAAAAGATTTTCCTCATCTTGGGAATAACAAGATTTACCGAATCAAGCATTTTAGAAGATTTTTTGGAAATTTATTGTTCCTGATTTTTTCTAATAGAGCTTATTCAGGTATTCACCACATCCAATGGGTCAAAATATCTGTTTGGAATATCTAAGTCATGTACTACCAAAATATATTCACTTTTAGTCTGGTTTGATCTATTAGATGAACCTCTATATGCTAATCATGTTTCACATTCCGCTCTATCTAAAGAATTAGTCTTGGTCATATGTGCCACATTGTTCTTCCAATGACACCTAGAGAAATTATTATTATTATTGTGAGAAGAAACTCAGATATAAATCATTCCTCTGATTATCATTTCTGTAATGAATCGTGGTCTGATAACCCATATTTGAATATCCTTTTTTTAATTCTCCTCCTTCAACCAAGTAGAAAAATGGTTGGATACTCATGAATAAAATTTATCATCTCTTCATGTCCAATGCATCTATAAATAATTTTACTCGAATGAACTATTTCATACCCCATTGTATAGTTCTACATCACATGTTAAATGATAGGAACTGTAAATTATTTTATAATTTATCTAAAATTGGAAATTCAAACTAATATCTCAATTTACATTCAATACTTGATTATCAATGCTTTTAAAAATATGATGATGATTTGTAAAAATATTAGTGCATTCAACCCTATATGAGAATCAATAAACATGAAACTAATGATACTTTTTAAAAATATTCTTTTGGGATATAATAATAAACATTGAATGAATAGATTTTATTTTTCATGGTAAAGGACATTGTAATGTTCAAGTAATTCTCTTTACAGCCCAATTTTATAAATATCCATTTTTTGTACATTAAATGTAGTATTATTTTTTATAGTAAATATTAACATTCACCATATGATGTAAAAAAGGAAATTTTATTTCCATTTATTCATCACCTGGTTATGCTATTTTATGATCGTTTTTTCTATCGGTATAAGCATATCTCTATTCGATACAACTCAAATTCCTATCAAACAATTTATTCCCTTCTATTTCTATTATGAATCCAAACAATAGTATAAAAAACATTATCCAATTTTATCCTAAAACTCTATCAACATGATATTTATAGCGTTTTTCTAAAGGGCCATTATCAAATGAAACTTCTTTGATTTCTTTATTAGGTTGTTTTCATTATTTTTCTCTGTCTGATAAAATTGAAATGTTATCCACCATCTGATACATCCTTCAATTATAATACATAGACATTATATGTAGTACAAAAATTCAACATTGTATATAATCTTCACATATAATATATCAATCTTACAAAATATCATAATATCATACCCCATAAAATTTAATAATTCTCTAGAAACAAACATCTCACATGTTGTCCAAACTCATACAACCATAGGAAAACTAAATTCTTATAACACTCTATCTGATAACATTGTGAAACTAAAATTTTTCTACATATCTCACATTATATTAATTCATACAAACTCAATGTGGATTATTAAAATTTTCATGATATTAGTATTAAGAAGATCAACATACATCATCTAGATTTATGATCCATTCAATACATATTTGTGAAAAAATTAATTAACATCATATGGATCATTTTGTAATGCCCTAGATTTTCTCTTTTATTTTTTTAATTATATATAATTAATAAGAGTCTTAAAAAAATTTCGATGCATGATTCTAAGGGTCGGTGGGACTAAAATGAATTTATAAACTCTTTTTAGGTAAGTTCATAAATGAACAGACGGTATTTTCAATATTTTGAACTTGTGATCATATTAAAAATCTGATTACATTGATGAATTTTCATCTCCATGATTTTCTTAATGGTGGATTAACTTCGACCACAATATGGTTGGAAAAAATGTTAGATTTTGGACATTTTAGATGAATAATAAAAAACATTTTTATTTTATTTTCTTCATTCTTTTCCTCCAATGAACAAGTGGAAGTGGCACGACCAATGATGTGTCAAGCCATTAAATGAATTGAATCCACAAATACATGGTAAATGAACCGTTGGAATTAAGAAGGTTCATATTAAATGAACCCCCATTTATTCAGCATGAGTGACTCACCCTCCCCCTCACTTATTTATGTGGAGTTTGGGAAGAGGTATTGTCATGACATCCCCAAGATAAGATGTTCCGAGAAAGTGTCATGATTCCAATCACTTGGAGACCAGATCCAGTTCCAGTGGGAGGTGATGAGGGACACTGGATCACAAACATAAGGATGATGTTTGAGTGTCAACTAGGGCGGCATGTTGTGGGGATGACAGACACTAACTCTTCCTCAATCGCTGGCATGCTCCAACTATCATGAGGTAGGGATTAATTTTTTAATAATTTAATGTTATTTTTGAATCATATTCCACTCTCATGTTTTCATGCTAACAAGGAGGGTCCAGGACAAACAAACATGGTCCAAACCCTCTGCTAGCATGTTTATCATTGCATTCTCTATGCATGACCACCAGCATGGTGGCAACGACTTTCCACCATAGAGGCGACACGCTGTATAGCGCCCTAGGAGGAGACCACAACAGTATTCTGTGGCGGTTAGAAGTGTGGATGGCACCAGCCGACAGCATAGGTGGTGTGGCATGTTGTCACTTGCTTCCGGTTGGGAACGTCATGACCTACACCAGGGTAGGTGAAGATGGTGGCCAGATCAAGCTGGCTGTAGAAGGCATAGGTGGAGTGGTGCACTGTTTCATGCTGAAGTAGAAAGATACGGCTCGAAGACCTGGCGGGGGAGGGACATGGCCTCCTGTGGGTCCCTCGGTGATCGGAAGGGGCCCCATGATGCCATTGATTCACAAGCAGAATGGCCGCTCTACCTGTAGGGAAAATATAGGGGTCTCCCCCCCCCATGTCGGCAAGGGCAGGCCTCGCATCAGCGTATCGCGCTTCCCCCACGGGTCGTGCCAACGCAGGATAGGCTACGCCACACCACCAGCGGGCCAGGTCAGACCGTAGCCTAGTGGGATGAGCCCACTGTGGCCCATCCCAGCCAGGTAGGACCTGGACCGGGTCGGGTCAACCTGAACTAGGTCGGATCTACCCAGATCGGTTCGTGCCTGGTCAGAGTAGACTAAGGCCCTTCTAGGCTAGTTTTGCCTAATGGACAATAACATGAAATCCGAGCATCCATTTGATGAACCTTTTGTAGTGCTAGGACCCTTGGGGAAATACGATCCTTTTGGAATACCATACTTGAGGTTTAGGGAAATTTGGTGTACAGATGAGTTGGATAGTTTTCAATTCCAACCGGTCCCTCAGATCTACAACACTTATATGTCATAGACCGGGAGTCTATCATGTTGGAACCCTTACGAGATGGAGGTTCTTGGGTTATTTATTTTTGTGGATTCATGGTAGTTGAGGTATGGACAATGGCTTTAGGATAGTTTCTCCTTGAATCGAGCATACTATGATCAGGAATATAGTGGCAGGCAGTGAGGAGAAGGTTGGAGACAGATCATAAAAAGGTTAGTACCAACTGATATTTTGTGGGTAAGCCCTTACCAATCCTATGTGGGTCAAATCTTGTCTTGGTTAGTGCTCAGAGATCTTGTGTGGGTCAGAACATACTGATCATTTGTGAATTAGATCCTATATGGGTCAATGATCATCGATCTTGTGTGGGTTAGTGCATACAGGTCAAGTATTGGTTAGATACTATGTTGGCCATTTTGGGGGTTAGTATATATCGATTAAGTGTTGCCCAGACTCCTTATAATTAAAAGAAGTGCCTCTCAATAGAATATACTGATCTAGAATCTCGACTAATCAATTGTACTTTCGTGACATACTAATTTAACTAGTGTGAGTAGAGTCTTTTACCTTCATTGTGTTATATTCGTGGTGATACCTATGTGCTACTTTTACATTTGGAGGGTTATATTCCTGGAGTTAACTGTGTGGTACTTTTACCTTCGTGTTGTAATTTTCGTGGTGTTACTTATGTGGTATGTTTTACCTCGTGGTGTTACCTTCATGGTGTTACCTTTGTGGTACTCTTACCTTCATTGTGCTACTTTTATATTATTATTCCCTCATATATGAGACGAGTATATATTGATAACATAAGTATTTGTATGTTCATATACCTATGTAGTGTTTTTGATTGCTCCAGGATTTGTTCGTGAAGTCTTGCTCTATTTTTTTTGATTCTTTTGGAACTCTAGAAGACATTCGGGTGTCTCGAGGTCCCTATTGAGTATCATTATACTCATCCATTCAAGGGTTACACCTACACCATATTGTGTCTTATGTAGAATATGGACAACATTTGTCGATGTTGAGGGAACCAGGACAGGATATTGCTCAGAGATGGACCTTAGATGTGACGTGATGTGGTGACTACTAATCATGATCTATTCCAACCCTTTAGATAGGATCCTCAGAGGTATATCCAAGAGATGTTTTTCTATTTTCAGTGGTACTTTTACTTTCCAGTTGGGCTTCTATTTCGGCCCCTTCACTTTCAGCACACTGGTTACTACCATAGTTTATATTGAGGTTGCTTCATAATGTGTTCATGGATTTTTTGATTGTATAGGTTTCAATGAAATGCAATCTCATTTTAGAGATAATCCTTTCCAGTGCTAGTCACCTGCCCTAGGAATATGGATTGCAGTTATGGGGTAGTCATGGAACATGCCCTAGGGGTCGGGTCATGAAAAAGTCGTATCAGAGGAGTCGGTGCTAACAATGAACTAGGACTCTAATATTTTCAATGTGGTGATAGTGTTATGTGTTAGGAGTGTAGTTTCCAGTTTGGGGAATCCAATGATGGTGCGATGACCGATGTATCCATACACCAGGACCCTAAATTCTTATTTCTAGATCAGTGAATGAAAAAATCGATTGCATGTGTTTTGAAAAGTTATCTAATGTTTTATTCAAGTAATATCACCGGGTATAACATATTGACTATGTGACACCTGTTCACATTTAGGATGTCTCCATGTAGATAAAAATCCAGGATTCCCATGAGAGAACATGATGATGGCCCACAAAGCGATGATTTTTCGGTGTGGGGCCCTCTTACGGTGATAGTACCATTATTTGGTGAACCAGTAGAATCACAACAAATTGGGAAGCAGATTCCACTTCCCCACAAGCATAGGGTGCTCACCGAATGATCATGTGGCCTGAGTTTCAGTGATAGAGTGCTCTATGGTTCTGAGGAAATACAGATCCCCATAAATTTGAGGACTGGCTAGAGGCTGTGGCCAGAGTTTTTTGCTTTGTTGGGACACCAGCTAATCTGATGGTGATCCTAGATACTAGTATCTTTCAGGGAGTAGCTGTGATATAGTGGTGTTCGACACTCCATTTACATGAATAGGATACCCTCACCAGGGTAGAAAATTGGGGCCATTTTAGATAAGAATTCATCCTGGTGACTCTATGTTCAGTTCATATATAGAAGATGCTGCACTAATAGTAGGTCATCATGACCATGGCCCAGTACATGGGAAGGATCAATGATCTCTCCCACTACTCCATCAACATGGAACAAGACAATTTCCCTTGGGCCCAGACTGTTGATTAGGGTCTATGATTAGAGGTCAAATAATCAATGATATTGATCATCATTCTGATGCAAGATAGGGTGCTAGAGAGAGTGATTTTTTTGGAGAACTTCTTAGTTGAATAAGAACTGACAATGAGTGCCACCAAAGGATGTTAGGTAGCAGAGCCATCTGCAGCATGCAGTAGATAGATGAAGTAGGTTCCCAAGCGGGCATACCTTTTGGTGGACGACCTTAGGATACAGGGTCGATGGTGTGGGGCTCATGGGACATAGGAGTAATATTGAGGATTAGGCAGTTCTACTCATGTGGACGGCAGGGTCACATTGCTCACAACTGCCTAACTCACCATAAGGATTACCAGGTGACGGTCGAGGGACCACAGTGGCAGAGGCAGAGGTTTGAGAAAGGAGGTCCTCAGGGTGGTGGATGTGGTAGCAGAGCTGGCCGTGCAGTAGGCATTAGGAGACAATTCGAGGTTCTATCACCACCACCTCTAGGTTGTCCTCCCCTACCACAAGGAGGAGTTGAACAAGGATGAGATTAGCTCCAGACAGTTGAGGACTACAATATTGGAACTCCAAGGATGTTTTGATTTATGATATGTGTCTACTCCACCTTAGTTTCAGTACTTATAAACACATGTTCCAATCACTCTATCATTGACACGACACTTGTTCGTAGCACAGAGATTCAGATAGATCCATTGGTGCAATCCTTTCGGCTAGAGACTCCTACGAGAGAATATTCGACTATTAAAAACTGGTGTCGGCAGTGTGATCATACTCTAATAGTCAAGATCTTGGATGGGATCTTCTAGTAACGGCGTGGCGGCCTTACGACGTAATCTTGGGTATAGACTGGTTATCCAGAATCCAAGCTTGTAGAGATTGTATTAGGTATAATGTTAGGTGTGTTCATGATGATGTGACCTGGTTTTCCTTCACCGTTGAGAAGGGAACTTTTACCGCACAAGATGGACTTACCTAGAGGAGGATGTGGCCAATCACACATAATTTTTATAGCATTACCCTCAAAGTAGTTGATGTTGAGATTCAGATCTATCCTATAGTGGTTGACCAGTATGTCGATGTCTTTCCTCATAATGTTCTGGGACAAACTCCACCCAGAGAGGTAGAATTTTACATCAACCAGTACCCCTGGATGAAACCTATATCTACTCTAGAATATCATATGGCTCCCATGGAGCTTCATGAGTTAGGAGTATAGGTGGAGGACTTGCTGAGGAATGGGTTTATAAGGCCCCGTGTTTCACTATGGACAACCCTGATTTTGATTTCCATGGAGGCAGATGGGAGTTTTAGATTATGTGTAGATTAGTGGCACATGAACTAGGTGACAGTGATGAACAAGTATCCACTCTCAAGTATTCATGATCTGTTTGTTTAGTTAAAGGGTTATCGATGATTTACAGTGATAGACCTCAGATTAGGCTATCATCAGATCAAGGCATGATATGAAAATGTGTAGTAGATGACCTTTAGATGTCGATATGGACACTATGAGTTCTTGGTTACGCCCTTCGCCCAGACCAACACCCCTGTAGTGTTCATGAGATTCATGAACATGATCTTCCAGCCATACCTCGATCGCATTGTGGTGGTCTTCATTGACAACATATTAGTGTAATCAGTGATGGAGGAGGAGCATTCCAATCATCTACAGATAGTTCTGGATACACACTAAGAGAACCATCTTTATGGTATGTTCTCGAAGTTCCAGTTATGGATACGAGAGGTCCACTTACTGGGACAAGTTATCAAGTATTCTCGAGTTTAATAGATCCAAGAAAGATATAGGTTTTTCATTCTTGGAAACCATATAAGAGTGTGACCAAGGTGTGTAGTTTCCCAAGGCTGAATGGGAACTACCAAATATTCATACCCAACTTTTCCAATGTTGTGGCACCCTTGTCAGCATTGATGAAGAAGGGACATCCCTTTGTGTGGATAGAGAGATGCCAACTGAATTTTCAGGAGCTGAGGAAGAGACTGATGGGTGTCCGCATATTGATACAACCGGAAGAGGGTGTTGGGAATGTAGTCTATGGAATCACATCAGAGACTGGACTTGGATGTGTCCTGAATCAGGAGCGAGCTGTGATCGTGTATGGTTCCTGAAAACTAATACAACATGATAGAACAAGACCACCGATGACATGAAGTTCGTAGAAGTGGATTTACCCTAGAAGATGTGGTGGCATTACATGATGGGTTAACATTTTACAGTCTACTCTGGTCACAAGAGTCTCATGTATATCATCTCACAAAAGGACATAACCCTCAAACAATGAATATGTCTAGAGTTACTCCATGAATATGATGTTGAGATAGTTTGTTCTCTTGGTAAGGGGATTGAAGAGGAAGACTCTCTCCACAGGAGGTCTAGTTTATAGTTTCTAAGTGAGGTGACAGAGAAACTTGCCACGTTGTAGATATACTTTCTGGATAGAGATGGATCATCTTACCACCAGTCTGTGACTATCACTACCACATGTCTTCAGTGAGTTCGGAAGGCACAGCTTGGTGAAGGTGACTTCGAAGATCAATGTGCCCAAATATCTTCATGATAGGAACCTGATGGACTTTCATTAATAGGGAAGCACATCATCCTCTTCAGAAGATACACCATGGTACCAGTGGCACTATGGTAGGAGGTTTTGAGGGAGTTCCATATGCCCCTCTAGCGGAACATCCTAGTGAGGTGAAGAAGTAATAGGACCTCCAGTGTCAGTACTGGTTTCCAGGGATGAATAAGATGGTGGCAGAGTTAGTTTTATGATTCCTCACATTTAAAAAAGTGAATCCCATGCATCAGGTTCTAGTAGGCTTAGCACAACCCCTAGATGTGGCGGAGTGGCAGTTGGAAGGCATCTCTGTGGACATTATGATAGGGATTCGACGTACATCCTATGGACATGATTCCATATGGGTGATCATTGAACAAATAACCATGTAAACCCAATTCCTACCCATACAAGAGTTGGGATCAGTAGAGGTATTGGGACGTTTTTACATACAAGAGATTGTACAAATTCATGGGGTTCCATCGACAATCTACTCTGACCATTATAAAGGTTTTACATCCCAGTTTTAGAAGGGATTACAGGAGTCGTTCGGGACTCAACTACATTTGGGCACTGCCTTTCATCCTCAGATAGATGGTCAGATGGAGCAAACCATTCAAACCCTCAAGGACATGCTTTTTTCTTGTGTCCTAGATTGTGGCCATAGTTGGGAGGATCACTTACCCTTGGTGGAGTTCTCATACAACAAAATCTACCACTCCACCTTCAATATGGAACTATTCGAGGCCCTATATAGTTGCCCATGAAGATTACCTCTATGATGGATAATCCCAAGGGAGCCATCCCTTATGGGTCTAGAGTCAGAGCAGGATACCACTGAGAAGTTGGGGATCGTCTAGGAGGGGATGAAGACTACACATAGAAGACATAAGTCTTATGCTTACAGGAGATGGATTCCCTAGGAGTTTGTAGAGATAGACCACATCTTCTTATAGGTCTCACTTCAATGAGGTTTGTGGAGATTTGGATGAGGTAGAAAACTCTCAACAAGGTTTATCTTACTATTTCTGATAATTAGGAGGGTTGGAGAGGTAACATACCACTGGTCACTACCACCGTAGTTGGAGTGGTTGCATGTTGTCTTCCTCGTATCCCAGCTGAGGAGATACATGGAGGACCCATCTCACATCATTGACCATGGAGAGCTGGACATTGATGTTGGGGAGACGTTTATAGAGGTTCCAGTGGATATTGAGGATCTACTGGACTAGGTCCTTCATAGATTATCTCTACATCTAGTGTGTGTTATCTGATAGCACAAGAACCTCTAGGAGAGAACATGGGAGCGGAAGGCTCAGATTCGTGCTCAGTACCCCCATTTGATTAATTAGTCTATGTTGTGGCTTTTAGGGATGAAAATACCAAATTTGGGGAGAATGTAAAGATCCAAATTTTCCATATAAATTCTTATTTAATTATTTCGAATTATTATGAGTCAGTAAAAATTGACAGCGTGTGATTCAAGGGCTGGTGTTCCCAGAATGAATTCATGAACATTTTTTAGGTACGTTCAGCAAACACACGGGTGGTATTTTCTATCTTTTGAACAGGTCGTCAGATTAAAAATCCGAGTTCACCATTGAATCTATAGCAACGAGATTCACATAACTGTGGCTTCACATCGACCATGGTAAAACTGGATAAAAGGTTAGATTTTTGAATTTTTAAAAGAATAATAAAATAACTTTTTTATTTTATTTCTTTCTTTCTATTCCTTTAATGGAAAATTGGTAGAGGTAGGACTAATGTTTTGTCAATCCATTAAATGGATTGATTCCTATGATCGTTAGTAATATCATCATTGGAATTAGGAAGGTTCCGATTAAATAAACCCTCAATTATTCAACGTGTGTTACTCACCCTCCCCCAATACTATTTTTATAGAGCTTGGGGAGAGGTATTGGCATGGTTACATTAAGAGATGAAGTTTTGATAATGTTCTATGATGCCTATAACTTAGAGGATGTAGCGAGTTCCTAAAGGCGGGGATGAGCATTACCAAATCATGAACCAATGGATGACGTTTAATTGGCTACATTGGCGGCTTGTTGTGGGAACGATAAAGACCGACTCATCCACAATCGTGAGGGTTCTCCAATGATCTTGAGGCAGGGATTTGGTTTGTTATTATTTCATTTGATTTTTGATCATATTCCTACCTCATGATTTTAGTTTTACAGGGAGGCTTTGAGCCAAATGAACATGGTACAGACCCTCCGCTACCTTGTTTTCCACTGTGTTCTCCCTAGAATATTGTGGGAACGGTGGAACTGGATAACAATGATAGAGGAAGCGTGCCATCTCATGCCGCAAAAGGAGGCCCTGACACAATGTTGTATCAATTAGAAGAGAAGCTAGAACTGAACAGCCATGGAGTTGGTGCGGTGTGTTGTCGCCCACCATCGGTGGGAAGGCTGCGGCTGAAGCCGCGGCAGGTGAAGAGATTATTTGGCTCAATCCGGCAGTGGAAGCCAGAAGAAGAGCGATTCGCCAGCGTGCACCACAGGAGGAATCCACTGATAGAAGCCCTGGAGGTGGAGGGACCTGCCCTCCTATGGGCCCTGCAATGATCGGGTGGTGCCTTGTGGCACCACTACATCACAAGCCGAGTAGTCACTCTCCTATTCGAGAAAACTGGGGGGACTTCCATGCCATTTCGACTAGGTCGAGCCCCGCTCCAGCGAGTCGCGCCACCATAGGTAGGGCCACATGAGCCCAGCGGACTGCTCTATTGTAGACTAGGCCATGACCCGTTGGGGGCTAGTGCAGACCACTGCCCAGCAGGCCGAGCCTGCCGTGGCCTATACTAGTTGAGTCAAACCCGGAGTAGGTCGGGCGACCCGAACCGGGTCGGGCAACCAGACCAGGGTAGGCTCGGGCCGAACCGGGTCCGTTCAGCCTGAACCAGGTCGGGTTTCCATAAACTGGGTTAGGGCGGCCCAAAACAGGTCGGCATGGACTGGGTCAGTTTGCCCGAACAATGTCAGGTCAGCCCAGACTGGGTCGGCCAGACGTAGGCCCTTCAAATCCAGTTTCGCCTAAAAGACCATAACATGAAATCTAGGCATCTGTTTGAAAAAACATCTACAGTGTATGGAATCATGGGGAGATATGGTCCTTTTGGTATAATATTCTTGAGTTATGGATAATGTTGTACTACGACCGAGTTGGATCAAACTTGAATCCAACAGGGCACTCAAAACAAAAACGCTTATAAGTCTCATACCGGGAGCCCGATTGACACGTCGTGTGTTTCTTTGGGACCCTCAAAACATGTAGGTACATGGGATACTTATTCATGGAGATTCATTTAGGTTTTGGTATGAACGATTCACATTTATGTGGTTCTCTTACAATCAAGCATACTATGAGCAGAAATCCAGTGGTTGACAGTGAGGTAGTGGATGGATATAGATCATACGCTGGTTAGTAGAAAGATATCCTATGTGGGTAATCACTTTCCAATCATATGTTGTTTAGATCCTACGTGGGTCAGCGCTCAACCATCTTATATGGGTCAGCGCATACTGATCATGTGTCGGTTAGATCCTGTGTGGGTCAGCACTCAACGATCCTGTTTGGGTCAGTACAAACCAATTTTTAGTGGGTCAGATCCTATGTGGATCATTGCGAGGGTTAATACATATTGAACCTTTGTGGGCCAGACTATGTATAATTAGAAGCAGTGCCTCTCAATAGAATATGATTACCTAACTTCTTGAAAAATCATATATACTTGTATTCAATACTTATATACCTTTTGTGAGCTGTGTCTTTTTTTCCTTCCTAGTGTTATCTACATGGTTTTAACTATGTGGAACTTCTACCTTTTGGTGTTATCTTAATGTAGTTACCTAGGTGGTACTTTTAACTTTGTGGTGTTACCTTCCTAGTGTTATTTGTGTGGTAATGGAACCTTCGTCGTGTAACATTTATGGTGTTACCTTTGTGGTACTCTTACAATCGTGGTGTTACATTTGTGATATTCATCCATCATGTGTGAGTTGAGTATATCATGATAGCATAGGTATATGTACTGAAATATACCTATGTCGAGTTGTTAAATTCACTATGCTTTGTTGTTGAGGTCTTTCGATGTGGTTTTTCTTTGTGGAACTCTAGGAGACCTTCGGGGTCTTAGATTACCTAATGAATATCGTTATACTCACCCCTACACGAGATATGGCGGCACCTTGTTGTGTATTTTGCAGATGACCGATAGTGTTGAGATGGATCCAGGACTGGACGGTGCTCGGAGGTGGGAATTTGAAGGGACATGCTATAGTGACAACTGGTCATGTGTTGTACCTACCCTTCTAGTAGGGTCCTTGGTTGATGATCCAAGATTTTTTTTTCTCTTTTCAGTTGTAATTTTAGTTTTGAGTTGGTGTTGTATTCTCGACCCATTACTTTCAACACACATTTTAATATAGAAGTTTACTTCATGGGTACTTCTTATTGTGTTCATGGATTGTGTGATTTTATTTGTTTAAAGGCAATTCCTTCCCATTATAGGGATACACCTTTTGATTGCTTGTTGAAATCCCCTGGCCTACGGAAGGCGGGCATGGTGTAGTCGAGTCAGGGGCCTCGGGGGATGGGTTGTGACATGTTTCTTACAAACTCGAGTAATATACATTCTCTTAAACATATATATGATTTTAAGAACCATTTATTTTAAATAAATATTGATATATTTTTAAAAAATGAAGTATAAAGAAATTATGAATAATAAACTCACCCAATTTTTTCCAATACCCACATAAAACATGGCACATATTCAGATTCAGAAATTCTTATAAACATGTTATCCAGATTATATGTTTTCATTTTTTGGGACCCCTTTGTAATTTCACCTCCATATTGAAATTCAGACAAAATATGTAACATAAAGAATATCTTACTCATATTCCTTCATTTTAGAAACATCAAAAAATACTTCCAAATAAAAATAGTATCACATGAACATATTAAAAATGATCCTTTAACTAAAAAAATATATTTCCATGTAATAGAACCTAGTTTAGATAATAATAGTGCATAATCAAGGTGATCAACGTTTTCCATTAAGATTTTATAATGTAATGATTTCTATAATATTATTCCATAATATATATATGATGAATAATCTATGAATATTTGATAAAATAGATCATCCACCCATCTTAAAAAACATACCAAAATAGTTCATGTGTTTAATAATAACTTCCCCTTAGAATCATCATTCTTAATATCTCACCATTTAATGAAAAGTGTGAATATCATACCTGAGATTCAGATTTTATTTCCCATAAGAGTACCACTTAGATACACTTTAAGATGAATTTCATTTTTCATAATTGTTGAATCTTCTTGGTGTAAAGAATCTAAAATACTCATCCATCTTATAGTATACATCTAAATCAATTACATCTATGTAAGTATAAATAAGAATGTATATTGGGAATAATAGGGGATGCAAAATTTCAAAATAAGTATTTATCATACTGATATACAATTACCAATATGAACCTATATTTTTTAATCATCTTAGATTTGTAATGGGATGTAGTTACATTCATTGGTCAAATTCAATATATATTTTTAATTCATTTCATTTTATCTATATAATTTTTAAACAATGATTTAATCTACACATTATCATTCCTAACATCATAATTAATTATAATTTGTTACATCCTCTTTATTATTTACTGTATGTAAGGTATGATTATAAAATAACTTTTCGTATTACTCCAATACTGGGCGTATCTCTTGAAATTTTTATGTATATTAAAAAAAATATACTGGAAACTTATTTTCAAAATTTTTCTCATCTCCTAAATATTTTTTCATAACTTTTTCAATAGAATTATTTTTAAATCTTCTTTCATTACATCATATTATATTTTCACTATCAAAATAACTAATATCTTTACTTGTTTTTCAACATTTTTATTCATTACACTTGAAGATTTAACATAATTGTTTATAAAACATTATTTTCATTCAAATAATAAATTAATAAAAATATTATTCTTTTCTCGTCATTATTTCTCCCACTGGATTCATACATTTATTTTTGGTAGACATGTATTATAGCTTATTGATAATCATTGTTCCCAAATACTCCACAACACCTATAGAAAAGTATTAATATTTGTTTTTACTACATATTTTAGTATTAACACATATTTTGTTGTTATTGGTACTTACCAAACTGTGAGAGACTTCATTCAGGGGGATACAATTTGTGTCCAATTATGCACATAGCCATAATTACCATCCATGGGTAAACCAAAACCACTAATTGACTCAACTAAACATTTTGATGATCACAAGGATGTTTCACGTATGATATGAAGTGTGAACATAAATCAATAATCCACATGAAAGTGGCTTTTGCACTTAATGTGATGTCAAAGGGGTCTTTTATTAGTATTGCCACTACGAATGAGATGGTAAATTTTTCAGAATACATTTTCCATGCTCCAAAAACATATGCATCGGTACTAATTTGTTTTTCCATATATTTGAATAACTTCCCCCATTCATTGTAGATGTCCTCTGAAATTCAATGTTTTGCTCTAATTTTCATATGAATGATCTTATGTGACATCGTAAAAAACATAAAACCCTCAAAGTACATGATTTTTTGTGATAGTTTCCTAAGGGGCCTACCACCATGTGGACCCACAGTGTCTTGATCCACAGACTTTTATTTTAAAACCATGTTAAATTTAGGTGAAATACACCTCTAGTGTCCACTAATTTCCTAGTGCACACCCATTATTATGTTGTACCCATCCACTTATGCATATCCATCCAATATTTTGTACATCCCTAATTTAATCTCCATGGGATTCCTTGAATCAAAAGAACCATGCCTTATCCCCTCTTTATTATAATACACATCAATTATGAACACCTCCTCTTCACATCCCTATAGAAATGCACATATTGATTTCTTGGACCCTCGTGTGGACTCCCCCATTTTTTTACCTTAACTATTTCTTTATAGCATCAGCATGATAATGTATTTAGATTTTCGTCATAGGCACACTGTCATGGAACCCTCAACTACTCACTCCTCAACATTGTTACACATTTTCATTGATAAGGCCATCTCCCCCTTATAGATGGTGAGCTACAGTTATGTAAGCCCATGTGGTGAATACTGAATCCCCCACATCTGAGCTATAGGATTTATTACATCCTTGAACCAATATCGTTAACACATGATCTAAAACTATGATATCATCATGTGTGGAAATCCCCAGATGTACCCATGTAAATGTATGATAGAATGAGATCCTAGATGAATGGAGAAACATCCTCCACATTGGATCATAGATGGTATGAGAACCAAGAACCTCTATTATAACACTCTCTCAATCTGTTTTACCTCTCCATTTAGGATTTCTTGTGATGTGTTCCATACTTAGTTTCCACTTGTAAACTCTAGTGTACCTTTGATAGGGTTCTATGTGTGTGACTGACATGGAATGAGGTCCACCTAACAGAAAATGAGATCCTCCTTGTACAGAATGACATCCTCCTGAGGAAGCATCATTGCATAAGCCCCACACCATATATTTCCTACACTTATTTTGTGAATTGGGAATCAAGTTTTAAATATACTCTTGTTTCTCACACCGTTTGCGACTCATGTGGTCTTTGTGGTTAGTAGTAACAATTACATCCATCCTATCCCTAAATGAGAATCCCTCTAATAGTAAGCCCTTGTCTTCATATCCCAACAAGTGGTTCTTAAATGTAATCACCAGCATGTCCCATCCAATGAGCCTCGCCCTTATGTATAATCCCTAATCATGCACATTGGGAAGCTTCTATTAATATTACCCAATGATATGATCCATTTCCACTGGGCTAACTCCCTCAGTGAAATCCCTAATTCCCATTCCAACACAATGTGGACTATGATTCCCTATTAACTGGGATTCATAGGAAACATCTTGGAAGTTCAACCCCAACAATGTTAACAATTCATTAATCCCATCCACTCCCTAAAAAACATCAACCATATTCATAATAATTTTACATTGGCTACGAAATTAAATAACTACTACAAAACAATGTTTTATCCATCACTAGGGCTTTAACAGTGCTATATAAAACACTGTTAAAGACCCCATTTATCCACACTAAAAAAAGAACAGTTAAACAAGGTCCTTGAAATTAATTTATAGTCTTTTAATGGGGATTATTATCAGAAATATTTTTAAAGTACTTATAAATGAGTAATTTTAACGGTGCATGTAAAAAACGCCGATAAGGGGGGGGGTTTATCGTCTCTTTTTTAGATTCACTGATAATGACCTCCCTTTATCAGCTCTTTTTTACTAGATCTAATAAAAGAATACATCAAAAAAATTATATTTCATTAAAAATAACATATAAATATATAAATATATTAATATTGACATAAATAAAATATATATTATTTAAAATATGTTTTAGATAAGGTAAATATGCATTTACACTTACAATAAAATATATTTGCAGAAAATTTCTTATAAAAGAAATAAAAAAATAATAAATAAATATTTTTCTTATTGTCATTAATTTATAGTCATTAAATATAATTTTTTTGATAAAATAAACTAAAAATTTAAAAAAAAACATCTAAAATAAGTGGAAAACATAACTCTGTCTTTAAACAGCCATAATTCTAGATCCGAGTGTCAGTTTAGACTCTACCAAATATCAAACTGAAGTCTGTGATGAGCACTACGCTGTTATTATTTGGAGGCCTTATAACTAATTTTCCAAGGGAAAAAAAGACACAAATGGCTTCTAGAAAAGAGTTAATCATTGGGTATTCTGGTTTGTGGTATCATTAGTGTGGATCTCTCTCAATATCCATTGAATATATTATAATGTTGGTATATTGGTAATTGATTTCCTTGTATATCTATAGATGGATGAATCATAATTCATTGCAGAAACCAAGCTACATGAAACCAATTTCCCCCTCCCGCTGACATGAGTTTAAGAGAAATGTCAATGTGGCAATCCTGCAAGACTCCACCCTCTCCAAGTCTTCATCCATGACTATGGCTACTCGGTGATAATTCCCCATCTCACCCTATTAATAAATTCATTGCATAGTGAGGGACACCATAGTATAATGATATATGTAGTATGTGTTCATTCCCATGAGGGATATGTCCCACCATGACATGTAAGTTTCAATGTAACGATGCCACATCTACCCCCCTTGGATGCATAGGGATCCACAACTCCCCAATCTAACAACCAACGCTTTTAGGAGCCTCTCTTGAAAGAAATAATATGAATCTATTCCGGACAACAAGGTGGTTGGGGATTCTAGGGTCAACACAATCAGGAACCCTACCCAATATCAACTGAAGTTGTATCCAATGAGGCCTCGCCAATACCACCAACAACTGGTCCACTAGGAAGAAGAATGGGTGGTATATAACCCTTCTCTATCAGACCTGGTCTTGATGACCTGATGAAAACATTGTAACCTAGCCGATAAACGTGACTATATGTGTAAATCAACATCCACAAATCCAGTGGCTCCCATAATCACAGATGCACTCTGATAAATCCATTTTATTGTATGGTAGGGGCAATCATTTCCTAGCCAGAATAAGGGCCTTACCCACCCAGCAGGTTGGATGGGATGACACTTTCAACCACTAACACCACCAACGGCGATCACAAGCCATCCTGTGATGATGAGATTTATAATGGAGGCTTTCCCCATCACATATATAGGAATAGCGGAGGTCCTTCCAACTCTCACACTCAACAATGTTTCCCTCCGCATGTTTTTGAATCAATCAACGTGGAGGTAATCCCCACCATATTGATGTATTGTATGGAGGTCCTCCCCTTGCATATGTTTCCTGACATGGAGGAACTCATGGTGTCACAGACCATCAACCTGAATTCCCTCTTCACCCCAACTGTAGATCAAGAAGATTCCCTCCTCACTCCAGTATTGATCCAAGCGGAGGTCCTCCCCACTTCATTGACACCCAATATAGAGTCTCACCCCATTTAACCTCCAGACAACATGATGGTCCTCACCAAAAAATAAACAACCATCATGGATGCCCGAAACATATTTCTACCAACTTACGAATTGTTCCCCACCACTCCAAGAAAATTCAAAATAACAGTCCTCTGGCTCCATAAACCATTGACATGGAGGCCCTACCCCATCTAGTTCGATGAGTGTGAAGGTCCTCTTCATGCTTCCACCTAGCAGTATAGAGTCCCTCTCATTTTGCATTACACTTGTCCACATGGAGGCATTATACATGTTCTATCTGACCAAATCAGAGGTCAGCCCTGCTATACTAGAATCCAAAGTGGAGGCCCCCTATCTCACAACATTCCATTTGATGGTCCTCCCTTCTCTAACATAAATTGATATGGAGGTCCTCCTAGTATCACTACCATCTCTAGCAGAGGTCCCCCCTACTCAAGAAGCAACTAGCACATAGGTCCTCCCCATGCCCAAGAACATCTGTATATTGAAGTTCCATCTTTGGGAAGAAATTAGAATATCCACAACTGAATGAAAAACTCTAGGTAGCATAAATTAATTGCCAATACTATTCACTTCTATGATTTTGAAGCTGAAAGTGATTCAATGACTGATAATTCACCATAGATGTCTATATATGTGTCTGGAATTGGGACCCAAAATGTGAAATTTGTCATCTTGGAAGGTGATATGAACCAAATCATTAAATAACATCACAGGTATATACATATGGAGAATGATTTGGATCCATTCAAGGGTCCTATGGTGTAGTCGCCTCTTTCATCACCAGTCTCCTTCTCCACCTCAACGTGGGATCATGGTAAATTATTATGTGATTTTCTAGACAACATGAATCTAGTAGACCCACAGATGATTCCCACTACCCTCACACATTAGGGAGTAGAAAGGAACTATTCCTACAAGGACGTGATGATTCGTTTGGCACCATTTCAATTATATGAACCATTATGTTATGAATAGTTCGCTCAGGTAATGGATCCTCCACTGACTAGTTCTCCATCAGACTAATCCATTTCAGTGTCTCCACTTGTTTCATGTCCTTTATCAATTGAATCAACATCCAATGATGAATCGAACCCTGATTTTGAATCACGAACATGTGGGAAACCATCACTATAGATCTGTTTTATGTGGGGTTATGGTATATGGCAACCTCGAACATCCTCATTTCAGAGTCACACACCTTAGAACAGATCATGTTTTCCCACCAGACCCTCTGCGCAAGGCATTTTCACATCAATGAATATCAGTTGTTATTCCTTAATATATTGGAATTTTTTTACAAAATGTATCTAATGTACTACAAGTTTGATTTGGAACAACTCTCATTGTCTCAGCACCCTACGTCAATTAGCTACCACAACACCCACCAACTATGATGAATCTAGAGCATAACAGTTCTAAGAGGAATAATGGAATGTGAATCCTCACATGTAAAGATAAAAGGATAGGGACAATAATCCACTCTCCATTTAAATCCCATCATGTTATATCCTGAATTTCCAAGTGATATTGAGGAAACACCTCTAGGTATAGTGATGGTGAATATGAATTTTCTCTGTTTACTTAGTGATAAGGACACCATTTAATGGCCTGAAAAAGAGGATCTTCCTTTTGGGGAACCATAATATCAAGTTGACTCTCATATGGGTATCCTCACTCACATTAAAATATAGGCACTAATCCTTGGATATACATCTGCAATGGTCTCCATCATTCACGATACCATTAATGGTAATGAGCTAATAGGTACCTATAACCCTCAGATCCATCCAACACAACACAATGTACTGAGGTCAACCCCACTCTAGGTGAATTAATCTAGAAGATCATATAACATAGGAGACTCATTGATGAGCTACTTTTCTAGAACCTTTTTGAGAGACATACTTATTATTGATATCCTTAAAAAAAATTATCCATCCTCTATTAGGGTGGTAGGAGAAAACACAACTCCTTCTCAACCAGCTACCCCTGATTGATCATGGAATTACAAGGCAACACGTTTGGATAGAATCTGGATTTTCTAGAATCAGACTATGTTATGCCTTACTAAAAATAACCGAGCAATGTAATAACCTTCCTTAGAACCTAGATAAGGAAACTCCATATGACGCAGATCAAGATTCTATGTAACTTTCTACATGTGCTGAAGAGCATGTATATCATGTTGATTAGCCAATAAATGCATTGGTAGTCAGGAATCCTCATCAAGATTAGAGTCTCCTTTAAGAAGATCTGATATCTTTTCTCACTAATCTCCATGAATCACTGAAGATAGGAATGGTAGAAATCCAACATAATGGGAAATCGTATCTAGCCTGGCTAGATAATATGCCATCACCCCTAGATTTTTCGAATCCTAATTTTCCCCCTATAATGGGATGGGAGAACCACTATAGTATCTGGACCACTTCTTCTCAAGGTGTGTACCTATACTGGGAACCCTAGAGTAGCAAGAGGCCACCAATCTCTGATTATTTGTACAATAATTAAATGGTCCAACAATTTTATGGTACAACCAGTTACCTATATGGTCTATCACTTGTTAAGAAGACCTCCATATGATATTTCTTTACCTTCTCATCTCCACATCCCATATAACAAGCATTTTAGACCTCCTTATATGAATAAACTTCTAGATTAATTACTCGTTGACTTTTTAGCTTAGTGGAAGGGCCTCACATACTCACTTAAAATATTGAGGAATCTAGAGAATTTGTTAATGATGTCCATGGGGAATGTTAAGAGTAATATCATCACATCCCTCATCACTCATAACATCCTAGTGGGGTACTGGTATTTCACTAACAAGAAACAACAATAAGAGGAATCCTTCTTATAGAAAATGTAGGTAGATCCATCGTCTCATTCAGCTCTTGCAAAAGAACCACCATGGATGAGAATATCACAATTGTACATGTATAGGTTCTAGAGTCTCTACATCTATTACAATCATATCCATTCCTAGAATATCCTCATTAATTTCATCCTAACTTGGTTAATGAACCCCAGGCTCAGCCACACCTAGTGATAAATCCGAAGGCTCCATCCCACAAAGAACCATCTCCTAGATGAGACCATGAGGTCCCAACCCCCATCATGATTTAGCCTCTTTCAATGGTCAAGAACCAATATCTCCCATACCATATAAGATAAACCATACATAATCCATTAGTAATGAACAAGTCTATTGTTATATCCATAATTCCTTGGAAAAAGCAATTTTAAAATTTCCAGAATATAGAAATCCTCATGAGGCCAAGCTCATAGATCTCCCTGACTATTGACCTTACCATAGGATCAATGGATATACCATAAAGAAATTATATGTGTTCAAATATAGTCTCTAGGAATCGATAGAAACTAGTATATTTGTATTGGGGACTACATTAGAGAAGACGGGATGTGTCTCTACTGAGATCAAAAGTGATAATAAATGTAAATGAAAATGTATTTCAAGCAATGAGACATAGATGTAAGATGACTTGTTATTGTTTATAAAAGTTGCTCACCAACATGATTTTCAATGTTCCCACATGAATCGGCATGAACCTCCTAAAATTTCTCTACCCCCTCGAGCTACTGATTCTGTATACACATCTTAGAAGACTATTCAGAGACAACCATAGGGAAATAATAGTTCCCCATTATGGATAAATCCATCTTGTACCCACCATGAATTCTATACACTGGAGATGGTAATTTATGAAAGATTCATCCATGTATTAGAATAATCTTCTTATGATTTCCATGATTATGAATCTATGAAAACCATCAATTTGGTAGATCCAGACATGCTTTCTGATGCCGATGAGTATCAAGACAACCCTCTAAGTTCCCCCAGTCAATGAAATCGTCAATGTATCCCATGATATGTTTATCATCAGAATGATCAGGCCAGTGATACAATCCATGTAATGAAATCTACTTAGAGAAGTCAGTTGGATCGGTATAAGACTCAACATTCATAATCCTCTCACACTTTAATATTTGACTCCATGTTGCCACAGATCTATCTCCTCAAATTGGAAGAACAATATCATATACATCATGATTATACAAGTTTGTCTAATACTAGGTCTCATCCATCTGAATGTAAGCCAAAAGTGGTAATGGGTGACTTATCTAATGATTAGCGGAACATTCCCAGCACAAGCCAGAACCTTCCAGCTCTACCAGTGGTGCCTGTTCTTCCACATAACAAAGAGAAACACATTGTGGATATAATCTTGTTCCTAGTAAGGATGTTTTATGTGTTCAAGAAAATATCATGAATTATATAAAAGAACATGATTATCTATACCATCCTCATGTTAGAATAGATTCATGATGCCCTCATAAAATCCTTGAAAATTCCACACCAGTTCGAAACAAAGGTAGCGTCTATAGAGACCTTTTATGCTAAGGAGTTATACCAAGATGAATTGCAATCCATAATATCAATCTCTAGATAAGATTTGGTTTTTATCATGCAGGGGAACAAGCCCTCATTATACATAATGAACCATTTCATTGGAATATATGTCCTCCATTTTCTAGTCGACACTGGTTTCAAGATCTATATCATTCTTACCCAGCTTCTCCACATGTTGGGACTGATTGGAGTGGGTCTAAGTCCATCTAACCTACTGATTCATGTTTATGAAATGTCCCAATAGATTCCATGTGGAATAATCAGTTTGAAGGAAGAGTTTGGGGGATTGGTAGAAAACAAAAAATTCATGGTTTTCATGAAGTATAACTTTTACAATGCATTGATGGGTTCGACCAAGATGCATCTGCATGTAATTATTCCCTCTTTATATCATCATCATATCATCTAATACCTCTATAGACAAGTAGGTATACTCGTAGGTGATTTTTGATTTTTTGACTCTATTGAATCAAGAAACATGGGGTCCATCTATTACAAGTTCATGAAATAAAAATTATAAACCAATGAGGTTGATAAAATTACCATTATGGCAGAACAATTGATAGATTTGAATGATGATTTTTCCTCCCAATACACTAGTTGGTTCCATGAATCCAGACATGGGAAACTACTTTAATTGTTCTGAAAATAAGGGGATATGGGTTCCTAGTTTCACAGAATGTTAGAATATTACTTCATACTACTATATAGGACATGATTGGGTGATCACAAAAAATAATACCCATGTGATGTCTCGAGGTATTCATGCCATAATAAGACATTCTGTGTCACCTTCATCTGATCCATGAATCTGGGTTGAGTCGCATGAAACCAACCCACCAAAATTGTATTTAAATCAATGATGTAACCCATGGTAAATGGCCTGATTGAATTATGTTGATTGATTCCATCACTATGGAATCTAAATGGAATGAAATCCCCGATAAGGAATCTAGATGCACCTAGAAAGGCACATATGTTCCTCCTGAATTAGTTTGTTTGGATGAACCGTCTCATCTAACAGATCACCCTTCCTCATTTGAAGAATAAGATCATAATTATGACCCTTCTACATTCTAAGAAGGTTTCTCCTCTATTGATGATGGGTTTGTTCTGGAGAAACATGGACTAAGATAGATCATGGCTAATGTTGATTATTGAAGCCATTCCTGGTGAGGAATAACAACAATATGTTGATTTCCTAAAGCATCATCATGATATATTTTCCTGATGAAATAACGAGATGATAGGAAAATATTTTGATGTCATATTCAATTATATTGGTCTCCCAGTGAATCATCGTGGGTTCAAGAAACCTCTAAGTAAAATTCAATAATCTCACAGGGCCATGGTCAGGGCCGAATATGAAAATATCATCAAAGATAACATAATTAAGAATGATTAGTACCCCATGTTGGATTCCAATATTTTTCTCTCTATGATGAATAATAGAAATATCAGATTTTTTATAGATATTATGGTCCTCAATCGTCAGTTTTCAAAGGATGATTTTCCCCTCCCAGTGATGGAGTTGTTAATTGATTTCAGAGATGGGTTCTAGGATATCCCCTTCCTGGAATGATACTATGGAAACAATCAAATATGGATGTCCCCTGAAGATGAGGAGTGTACCAAAATAAATAAACTATAACTGGCATTTTTTATTAGGTAATTACTTTCAGATTGAAGATTACATGATCCACTTATCATCAATCCAAACTAATAAATCATCAAACAATTCCTCATGATGTTTGGGGAAAGCATCCTAGATGATTTGGGGGATATATATATTAATCATCATGACCATACCAGAGATCATTAAAAAGTGTTAATCTTCCACTATTCCTAGAATTAAAAGATGTACCGTTAGATGTGTACTTTTGGGGTTCCTTATGGAATGTTCTGTGGTTTTTTTTCACAGATATAATGGCATCAAGATTGTGCTGGAAATGATTCACACCATCAGTCAGATGGCTCCTTCAAGAAACTCATGGAACATCAAGGCCTTTAATTCCACGTAGCCTGCATACATAAATTTATAGATAATCTGGATTGAAAGTGTAATCTGACATCTTGGACCATGATGAGAGGCGAAATCTACAATTCGGATGAAGATTTTTTGACCACATTTTAGAAAATAAAGAAGTATCTGTAACGACCCAATGTTTTATCAATGGATATTTAATTCTTATAATTATGAAATATAATCACACGAAATGACAACACAATTAAAGGGTAAGTGTTATGTGACCTTTAAAAATAATTTTGACACTTAAAAAATTTAATTTCGAAAATCTAACATATACAGTTGTGATAATAAGTTATTTAAAGTATAATACGACCGAAATAATTTTGGTTGAATAATAACACACCATTATGAATAGTAATGTAACCCATATGAAGAGTGACATACCATAATGAAGAGTGACCTTAACTATGAAATTATATAAATAATATTCAATTTGATGTATGACATATATATATATATTTGGGAATAAGAAAATAAATGTTTTAAAAATGTTGTTTTTTGTAAATCATGATTTTAAGTAAATAATAAATTAATCATATTTAGAATATTATTTTTCAATAATGGAGTTCATTTTTCGATTTTACACTTAAATAAATGGTTATGTTGATATTTTTGGATTTTTCAAAAATACATGATTTTATTTAGAATTTTTAAATACGATAATTTCCGATAAATGATAAATATATGAATGATGATGTCATAAAATTATGAATGGCTGATAAAAGGAAATTATCTCAATATCACAAGCACACATTACTATTTCTGTTTATGTAATTGTCACTATTACTGGTCTTGGGTGAAAATAATAAACTATGAAATTCAATATTATGAAAAATCTCATCCCCTCCACTATAAATAACACCACTTGTTACCTCTTCCCTTAAATCCTCTCAATCCTTGTGCCTTGCCTATGTTCTGACCAAATCACTCCCCAATCCCCTCCCCCCATCCATTATCCTTTTCTATATTCAAAATACCAAATCCTCTCCCCTTTAGGAGGATCTCAAGGAAGATTGAATCAAGAGGAATGTTCTACATTTCTATTCATTCATTTTAATTACATATTCCTTTGTTTTCATCTCTATCCATACCTCTCCTAATCTAAATGTTATTAAATCTCTAGTTCCATACATTTACTTGATTTTTTTTGGGATTATGGAATTTTTTATCATATCTCTATTAATATTATTTTATTTTATTTGTAAATACACCATCCTTGAAGTGTTAAATTACCACATTCAAGGATGATGGGTTTTTAAATTCAGTTACCATCTTTATTTATGGTCATAAATCCATTTTTTGGGTTAAAACAGAACATAATATATATGTTATGTCTCAACTATGGTTCTATAATTCTTTTTTACTCATATATTTCATTTATGAAACAAAACATGTTCACTGTAGAAAAAATCTACTGGTTAACCGAAAAGCTTATCCCTAAAGATTATTATAATATTTAAAACTAACTCCAAGTAATCAAATTAATGTTAAAACCATGTAATCTCATGGATGTTAATTAATTTCATATAACATCAATTCTGGACAACTACTTTCAACTGACATGTTTATCTGTTCATGAAAATATGTAAACTGATCATAAAAACCTAGAAAACAAACAGACCCAAATAGTGAAATTGAACCTCAAACCCAATCAAAAAGGGTACAAAAGAACATAAAATGATATTTTATATTTTTTAATTATATATTAGGTTCTATAATTATTAATTAGTGAACCTTATTTGATTATTCATGTCATTAATATCACGTGGGGAAGACCATCTGGCTTAAGGTAAATAATCCTCGCTATTTCAAATTTATTCAATATTTTCTTCTATGTTATGCTCATTTATGTGCAATTACTTGTAATGGGGTATGAATAATCACACCCCCATACAATCCTCATCATTTTAAATGATTAGAAACCCATTTATCTTTAATTAATCCCTATGAAGAACACACGATACAATGCCAATATTCTATGTGGAATTTAACCTGAACCTCCTTTATTCAATTGAGTTTCATTATCATTATTTTTACCAAAATGAGGTTATCTATTCTTCCTATGTTCATTAAATAAATTCTATGTGAATTTTTCAAATTCATATAATAAGTTCCATCCATCATTCTATTTTGTGGATATACGAGTTTTTAAGTGATTCCCTCTTCAATACTTCCCGATTCAAAAATCTATTTTGAGGGAGATTTCTATATTCTAACTCAATTTCATTTTCAATATATCTTATGTTTTAATCATCCATTGTATATTTAAAATATTTATTTTTTTTAAAACCATAATAGATCACTTCTAGTTTTTTATACAAGATTTTTCCCTTTTTTATTTAAAATGATCTAATGTATTTTCCATAAAACCAATAAAAAATGTTTTTATGCTAAAATTTATAGAATATATTTCCTACATGTTTTCTCTTCTAAATTTCATCACTCACCATGGTACATATCTATTTTATCCAATGAATGTTCATATATACTCTAGCTCCCTTCTTTCGTGGACACTTTTGTGTTACGCCCATCTGTTATTCCTTGTGTCATGATTATAGTACCCAATTCACTCCATGGAAAATCCTTTTGTTTATATAATATTGATTATGTATGATTAATTATATGGAAAAAACTTTATTGGAGCTCAATATGGGTGCTCCCATATAGATCTCCAATGCATTGGGCATTGTTATATCTCATGATATTTAATGTGCGATGATCTTCGCAGTTAGCCATGGATTGTGTTACTTTCTGAAATGATCTTAGTGGATAGCCTTGATAGATAATAATGTCATGTTTAATTTTACTTCCACATTACTATGATCTCAAGTTTATACAATCCCATGATTACATGGTATGATTCCATATGTTCCATGATTTTTTTATCATTATGTCATGCCTTCTAACCCATGTGTTATTGACTTATTATTTTGTATACTCCCTTACTGGGAGTTTTAGCACATCCTTTTGGACACGTGTTCCCTAGGGTACCGTATGATGATGTATGAACACAATGGATGTTATTAGTCTTCTATGAAGATTAAATAACTTTTTTTAGTCCCATGTGTTATGTTTAATGAACCTAGTCTTTAAAGTCAAAATAAATCACAATCCTTCACTCGTACTCTGATATATATTTATTCTTAAAATTATGTAATGTTATTTTAAAATGATAGGGTTTCTATAGTTGTTATCAAATGATGGACTAGTTATTTTTCGATATTGGGAATAGAGTACCACAGTAATAACCATAATGATATGAAAAAGTATATGAACAAATAAATAAATTTTGGTAAATATAGAGTAAGTGGTTTATGAGGAAAATACATAAAAGTATGGATACAAAAAGATATAGGCGACCCTAGAAAAGATGTACATAGTGGTCAAAACATCTAAATAGAGCTTCGGGCCTGACCTAGAGTATCCTAGTAGAAGACAACAGGCCCTGATACACTCTTGGTTTGACACTCTTTGGGGATATGCTTTCTAAATTATTGATCAAATTAAAAACCATTATTAAGTGAATAAAACAAAATCTCAAAAGAATATATATTAATAAATAGATCAAGGGAAAAAAATTATAAAACAAAGTGAATCAAAAGCTAGGATATGCTTCTCCTTTACAAGTTTATCCTCTTATGTTAAAATATTCCTTTTTACGGTCAATAGCTAAGTATTCAATCCCTCAAATTTTGAGTTCATTTTTATAGTCAATGGATGTAAATAGATAAACACATGCCAATAATCACAATGATATGTAATGTAAAGATTTCACTGATGATATTCTTGATATATTAGGAATAGGTGCTGAAAACATCATGAAAATACTAGATCATCTGGCTCAATTTATAAATAAAAAAATTAATCAGGTTGAACACCATACTCTTCCTAAAAAAAGGAGTTTTCCATAAAATTATTCATTTATAAAAAATCATCCCATGATTAGAGGATCTTCTGATACCGTACTCAGGGAACAATGGATTAAATCCATTTAAAATATATTCTACATCCTTTAGTGCTCAGAATAATAGAATGGTGTACTAGTGGTTTATTGTTTTTTTGGGGAAGCTGACCAGTGGTCGACAGTGATAAAGAATACAATGTCCCAATAAGAAATTTATTCCATGGATTGAGAAGAATTCAAGAGGAGGTCTTTCAATAAATATTTTCCTGAAACCCTTTTCTCAAAATAGAAAGATAGTGCCTCAGTCTCATGAAGAAGGATGATGAGTCCATTGAGGAAAATGGAGAAACATTAACAGTTTTTTAGTGACACCTCTATCTTTTTCATGATCATTGAATTCAAGGTGGATCACTTTTTAAGTGGGATAAAGCTGAGTTTCCAAAAAAGAGTTGGAAATTCGAAACTTCAACAGTTATGATTTGATCATCGATTAGTCCCTCAATGATGAAATGAATATGGGATACTCACAGTGGTCTCATGGTACAGGTGACAAGTAGAAAAAAAAATATAGAACAACATGGGTGTTCAACAAACAAATCCCATGATGGAAGGTAGCTTGAATATCCCACTTGTAAAAGTAATTGGAGGAATCACATTGAGAACTAACTAAAGGAAACTAGGAATTTCATTATATGTGGAATGTTGGGGTATCATTCCACAAACTACTGAACATATATGAAGAATCCAAAAAATGTGGGTGAATACATAAAGGTTCAGATCAACATTGAACCTTTAGTTTAGTGTTACAACTTAAAGGATCATGGGAATTATGCATTCAAATTACCTAAGCCAAGGGTTGTCGTAGGAAGTCAACAAATACCTCCAATGATACATGTAACGTCTTACGCTATCAATATAGCTGAGGTGGAGTTGGAATATGATGTGGAGATAGGTATGCTAGTTATTGATTCTTGAATAGAAGAAGTACTATTTGATTGGAATTCTATGCATTCATTCGTATATTGAATGTTTAGTAGAACTATCCAAACACCACCTCAAAATATGAAGGATATGTTTTTTAGGAGAACATAAAAGGGGGAAATTATAGATTCCATGGTTTATAAATCCTCTATAGTTAATTTTTGTGGACTAAACCTCCCATTAAATATTGTCATTTGATATTTATTAGATATCGATCTTATCATGGGAATGGATTGGATATCTTTATAAAAAGCTAACATCAACTTTTGGGGAAAGGATACCACTCTTCACATCCCGAAGCATCCCCCAATTCTATAGCAGTGTAAGGAGGAAGATGAATCTTCATTAGAATCATTGTATCAAGAGTGGATATTGTTTCCCTATGAGAAATCATGTCTTGATTTATTGATTGTGATATAAGAGATAGTCATGCTTGAATACATGCCCATCATGAGGGATTTCATAGATGTATTTTCCAAAGAGTTTCCTAGTCTTACCCTTGATTGAGATGTTGAGTTCCCATTTGAATTTATTCGTTAGTCTTTTCATATATCAATGAGACCTAATAAAATGTCCACCATTGAGATGGGGAGATGAATAAGCAGATATATGATAATATGGGGAAAGGTTTTATAGGCCTGAGTTATTCCACATGAGGTGCACCTGTCCACATATTCAAAATGACTGATAGATCAATCCTCCTCTGCATTTATAATCGTGAGGTCAATAAAATCATGATAAAAAATGAATCCCCTTCTGCCGATAGTTGACTTGTTTGATCAGCATCATGAGACTAGTTATTTCTCTAAGGTGGGCCTTCGGTCGGTATATCACCAATTAATGGTGAGGATGGAAGATATTACCAAGAGTGAATTTTGAATGAGTTATGGACACTATGAGTTCATAGTGATTCCCTTTGGACCCACTAATTCTCAATAAATTTTAATGGATTTAATGAATATAGTATTTTGAGATTACCTCCACAAATTTTTGGTAGTCTTTCCTGATTATATTTTGATGTACTCCAAGAGAATGGTGGAACATGAGGGGAATTTGAATACTATTTTAATTTCATTACGAAGGGTGAAGATGTACCAATGTACATTGAATGTGATTTATAGATAGACAAAGTAACATTCATGGGGCATGTAATCATTAATAAAGGGATATATGTGGACCCTTACAAGATAAATGCAATTGAAGAGTGGACCAAGAAAACATTTGTAATCGAGATCCACTTATTTTTGAGTCTAATGATGTATTATCGATGATATGTGAAACACAATTCATGATTTTCAGACCCAATGACCAAACTGACACGGAAGGGGGTAACGTTTGTCTAGACTCGTGATTGTGAAGAAAATTTTATGTTTTTGAAAAAGAGGCTTATCACTATGATAATACTCAAACTCCCAAAAAGGGGAGTACTCATTGTTTGGTACATTTATGAATCAATGAAGTTCTTAGGATGTTTTCAAATGAAAATTGATAAATTGATAACCTATGACTCAAGGCAGCTGAAAATCCACAATAATAACTATCCTACACATGATCTGGAGTTAGAGGTAGTGAAATTTTGTTAAAAATAGACGGGAATTATCTATATGGGGAGATGTGTAAGATATATACAGACCACAAGATTGTCAAATATATATTCACAAATATATAGCTTAATATGCACCCGTGATGATGGATAGATCTAATCACGGATTATGGTTGATCAATACACTACCATCCTGTCATGGAAAATAAGGTGGTTGATGATATAAATTGAAAGGTTACTACATGATTATCAATGGTGAGAACTGACAAGGATCCAATATTCATATATTTTTAGATGATGAAAATGGGAATCATTAAGGGAGGAACATCCTTAATCATTTTTCAAATGATTTCTCAACCATCCCCCATGGAGAAAATAAATTATGCTTAATGAAAAGATGTTGAAATTCAAAAAAGGGTGGAAGATATCAAAAATGGAAATTTCTCTAATTTCAATTTTTACATGTTAAGAGTTGTATTATTTCGATCACTATTATGTGTACCATCTGATCTAGAGATAAAGAAGAAGATTTTGAATGATGAAAATATCTCAACCTTCTCTGTTCACCTAGAGTACAGAATGATCTATCGAGGTCTCTAATAGATCATTTGGAAGGAAAATATGAAGAGCAGAGTGTGGAGTATACATCATAGTGCCTATTTTTTCAATAAGTTTTGGTTAAACGAAAGAATACTAGGAGAAGGATGCAACCACTAACCATACCAACCTGGAAGTGGGAGAATATTATTTTAGACTTTAACACTATACTTCCAAGGAAATCCACAGAGAATATTCCTCTGTGGGTCGTTGTGGATTATCTTACCATGATATCTCACCTTATCGCAATTCGAGAGGGCATATCATTAGATCAACATCCATGGATATTCATTAAAAAATTGGTAAGTATGCATGGAGTTCCTCTATCTATTGTATCTGATCAGGATTTTATATTCACCTCGGTGTTATAGACAATTTTGTAACATTCTCTAAGCACTGAACTGATCATCAGTACGACCTATCATCCTCAAACTGATGGCCAATATGAGAAAACTATTCAGACACTAGAGGATATGTTCAGAGTGTGTTCTATAAAGATTATAGGAGGATGGGACCAACATATTCCACATGTCTAATTCTCTTACAAAAATAGTTTCCACTTAAGCATCCAAATCGAACCATACGAATCTCTTTATTGTTAATGGTGTAGAACACCGATGTGTTCGGATGATATTAGTGAGCATAAGCTTCTAGAACATGAAATGGATTATGATATGGAGGAGAAGGTGAAAACAATATAGCATCACACCAAAGAATCCTATAATCTAAAAAAGAGTTATACAGACAATCATCGATGACAACTTTTGTTAAAAGTTGGAGACATTGTATTTCTATGCATATCTCCATCGATGAAGGTCATGAGGGTTGTAATTTTAATGAAGTAAGGTCATAGGTACATCATCCCCTTTAAGATTCTTGATCATGTTGGGGTTGTGGCCTATCGACTAGCACATCCACATACCATGGATAAATTACCTGATGTCTTCCATGTATCCCTCTTAAGGTTGTAAATACCAGTTCTATCACATGTACACTTTTCAGAGGTGGTACAATTGGAGGATGAACATTCATACGAGGAGTGGATAGTTATGATCTTGGATCATAACAATAATGTTCTATGTTACAAGAAGAACCACCTAGTTAATGAGGTATGGAAAAACCATAAGTACGAAGATGAAACATGGGAACTGGGGTGGCAATGATGGAAAAATACATGCTCATGTTTGTGTCTTAGAATGAAAAACAAAATTTTTATGGCGATATTTCATAACAGGGAACAATGTAATGACCCAATGATTTATCAATGGAAATTTCATTCTTATTTTTATGTCATATAATCACATAAAATCACAACATAATGAACTAATATGTACTATGTGACCCTTAAAAATTATATTTTTACTTTGTTAACATGAATTTAGAAAACCTAATAGACACTGTTGTGATCAATAAGTTATTTGTAGACTAATATGACCCCCTTAATTTTTGGTGAATAGTAATCTAACCATATGAATAGTAATGTTACTATTATGAATAGTGATATACCATAAATAATAGTAACCTTACCTATGATAGTATATAAAAATGATTCAAGTGGAAGTACGATATACCTATATTTGGGAATAAGAAAATATGTTTTTTAAATTTATTATTTTTCTAGAAAATAGTGAATTTAGTTAAATAATAAATGATTCATCTTTGGAAAAATATTATTGAAAAAAGGAGTTCATTTATAGATTCTACATGTGAAAATATGGTTAGGTTTTTTTTGGATTTTTCTACAATACATTAATTTTTTATGAATAGTAAAATACGATAATTTTTTAAATGTAAAATATATGAAATATGATATCGTCAACTAATGTATGATTGATTTAAGGCCATTATATCAAACTCACATGCACAAATTTATATTTTTTATCATGGAATCATCAATATTTCTGGTCCATATGGAAAATAAAAAACTATGAAATTTAATATTTTGAAAACTCTCCTCCCTTCCACTATAAGTACCACCATTCCTTACCCCTTCTCTTCAGTCCTCTCAAACCTCGTGTCTTTCCAACTTTCTTGAAAACTAACACCCCAATACTTTCCTATACGTCTATAATTATTTGGTATCCTCAAAATACATAATTCCCTCCCATTTAAGAGGCTCTCAAGGACGATTGGATAAAGATGTAAGTTCCCCTTTTCATTTCATTCATTTTCTTTACATGTTTATTTGTTTTCATTTATATCCTTGCCTCTCCCAATACAAATGTTATAAAAAATATAGAAAATAAAATTTAATATAATATTTTTATAACAATCTAATATTTTATTATCATCTCTCGTTTAATCCTTTTTTATTTTAGTAATAAAGACACCATCTGAGATGTGTTAAATTACCACATTCAAGGACGATGGGATTTCAATTTCAGCTACCATATTTAGTTCATGTCATGAAACCAATTTCATGGTTGAAATGGACCATAATATATGTATTATGTATCATCTACAATTCTCTAATTGTTTTGTACACTTGTTTTTTTATAAAACAAAACATGTTCATTGTGGCCAAAAACTACTAGTTAACCCCAAAGGTAATCACTAATGTTTTATATTATAATTTCATTTAAATCCTACAAATGAAATGAAATTTACTACCATATAATCTAGTAGATATTTACAAACTTCTTATAACATAAATTATGGACATGCACTTTCAACTTAGATGGTAATCTGTTCATGAAAATAAGTCAACTGATCATATAAACCATGAAAAAGAATAGTCCGGAATAGTGAAATTGAACCAAATAACCAATAAAAAAGGGCATGTGTTAACATGAAATGGTTATACGAATTTTTTTAATATATAATAGGTTATGGAATTATTAATTAATGAACCTAATTTGATTAATAAGGCCATTAATATCAAATGGAGAACACCATCAGACTTATGGTATGAGATCCTCTCTATTTCACTTTTATTCAAGATTGTCCTCCATGTTATTCCATTTTATGAGTAATTACTAGTGATAGGGTATGATTACACCGCTCCAGTATACTTTCATAATTTTATTTAAATTTCAATAATCCCATTTACCTCTCCTTAATACACTTTATGTACATATGATAACATGAAGATATTCCATGAGGGATTCAAACTGAACCTCCTTTATTCATTCAAGTTTCTTTTTCATTAGTCCTACCTAAATGAGGTTATCTATTATACTTATTTTCATATTCAAAATTCTCTATAAATGATCCAAACTAATGTAATATGTTCCATTCATCAGTATCTTTTGTCGATATACATGTTTATTAGTGATTCCATCCTTAATACACCCCAACATGTAAACCCATTTTGAGAGGGCCTTCCAAGTTCTTACCTAATTTTAGGTGCACTATATCTTTTTTTTTAATCCCACATTGTATTTATAAGTGAAGTATTTTTATTGTGAATGAATTCCTAGATCACTTCAGGTTTTTTATGAAGTATTTTTCCCTTTTCTATTTTAATGTCTCTGTTGTATTTACTTTAAAACCGCTCAAAAATATTTTTATGCTAATATTTCATGAATACATTACATAGATGTCATCACTTATACATACAATTTCTCACAATGATACATATCTATTTTACCCAATTAATTTCCATGTAAACTGTAGTTCCCTTCATTTATAGATATTTTTGTGTTATTCCCATATTTTATGCTTTGTGTCATGATTATAGTACCCAATTCATTCCATGGGTATTCCTTATGTTTAAGTATGATTGATTATTAATGATTATTTATATGGAAAAAATATGCATAAATATTTAATTAGTGTTCACCCATATAGCAAACAAATTCATCGAGTAATGTTAAGTCTCAATAGATTTCAGGTGTTACAGCCTTGGCGATTAGCCATTGCTAGTTCTACTATGAAAAACGATCATGGAGGACCCGTTCTAAAGTAATGTTTTATGTTGCTTCCACGTTAATATGATCCCCTATTTATATGATCAAATGTTTATATATTATTATTCCACATGTTAATTTTTTATTATCATTATTCCATTCCTTATAACCCATGATCCAAATCCTTATACTTGTGTATACTTACTTACTTGGATTTTTAGCTCATTCTTTTGTTCATGTGTTCCCCACAGTACCCTATGCAGTTGTATGTGGAAAATTGAAGATATGAGACCTCTCTATATATTAAATAAAGAATTTTTTTGTTCCCATGTTTTCTATTTTATGTACCTAGTATTCAAAAACACTCAACTTCAAGATCCTTGGATTGTACACTAATGTTTAATTACGCTTAAAATTTCATATTGTTATGTGAAAAGGCTAGGGTTTCTATAGTATCTTCTAAATCCAAATGTTCTAATGCAACCTGAATGAGTGTATTCCTTATTCCTTTTTATTACCACACAAGAATGATTCCTAAAAATCCTTCTCAACTAGAATAACAATGAATGGTTAAAGAATAGATTTTATTATCTTAGTCTCATGCTCCTCCAAACATTGTCCAGATACTCTCCAATCTAGAAGAGGTGCCTCACGTAGGATTGAACCATAAAAAAGTTGTGACACTACCTATAGCTCAATGATATGTAGACAATGTCCTATGTGGATTTCAAACACTATATACTATACTATGCATTGATTGTAAGAAGGCTAGCACACTCGGATGTTATCCTTCAGAAGTCTGATATGAGGTATATTCCATATAAGGCTATCATGTTTTATTTGTTGGAAGACTTCTAGGATATCTGTCCAGCCCTAAACAATTAGTCCATGTATCTCAAATTCCCAGATGAGGCCATCCTCTCAGTGGATTACGATAGACCATCTTCCCAGGTTCATTTTGATTGTTCCTATGAGAGTCTAACAAGGAGAATAGTAAACCATCCCAAACTCAGTAGATTATGCATGGGGATAATCTTCATCACTGCTGCAATATTTTTCCTACCATATTCATTCATTTTGATAGAGGGATTATAGAACAATGAGGTTGAGTATTATGATCTCATTATTAGTATCGAGTTGGACCTCTAGATTGATGTTTCCCACTATCACACCAGTAGAGACACTGAGTTAGTCATTATGAATATCAATGATGACTGTCTCAGCAGGAAGCTAGAGAACATTCCCTTTCTAAATCTCATTCTCCAGCTGATGGACTAATTTATTTCTCATTGAGAGACAACTCATGTTCCCTGGTTTTATAATGGTCAAGACGATTCACAAGCACATTTATTGTTATCCCTTCCAGTGCCTGAGTAGTTAAAAATGTTTATTTATGGGGAACAACAAAGGGTTATCAAAATCATCATCTCATATGATGATGACCGCCTTCAGGTAAACCTTATGACCGTTTGTTCATCCATATAGGGACCTTTGTATCCCAAAATAGTATATTAAACCTCTTATTTAGAGACTCCCTTCCTCAAGTATCTCTGTCTTAGTATTCTCCCAACAAATAGAGTCAAATTCAAGAAAACCTCACAGCATACAGTGCAGTTCACCTTCCATAGTGGGATCAAACTTGAGATGTATTACTAAAGATGTTGGGTCGATGGAATTATACAGTATTTCATTCAAGGAGATGATATCACTCAGGCCATGTAAAAATTTCTTGTTGGGTCTAGCGGTGCTCATCAGGTAGGTTGTAACACTCCCATCAGATTCAAAGGCCGGGCTACTTCTATACCCCCATGTTCCATGACTATATTGAGTTCACTAAAAGGTACCATGGATTTATTATCCTTAAAACATCATTAATTGACCTCCAAATCACCTCTATACTACAACGTATTCTTTACCATTTTTGGTGTAGGGAGTTGATGTTGTGGGGATATATCAACCATTAATAGTTCTCTATTGTGGGACCATTCTGACAAAAAGAATTCATTTCCATGTGGGTAGATGTTTTCCTACACATGAAATTCAAGGCCTGATTTTTTATTGAATGAATGATCTCACATATCATCATTCAATTAAAAAGTCCCTAAGCCATTCTCACATAAAATAAAACCATTTTCTCATATGTTGAGCTGATTATGTTTTAGTACATGTAAAACATTTGTCCCAACCATGAATCCCACTACCATGAATAGAAGAATGGATAGATTGAGGATTTAAAAAACCCTCTCTAACATTCTATAGATGATGGTGTGTCAAATGAAAAAATGGTTGGATGAGCACCACAATGACCTCTGGTCTTATTAGACGATGAAACATAATTCCACCTTGGTGAACTCATATTCCATGGTATATGGAATAGAGACAGTCATTCTCGTTGATATTATTCTAAATTCACTCTAATCAACTATCTATGATCTGTAGATGTTATAAAAAATAGTCAAATTGTTTCTATATAAATTTTAATCCCTTAAATATAACCATATATAGGCCTTGAATAAAATATATAGGCACTATAAAAAATAGTCAAAGCGTTCTTTATGAAGATTCACCTCAACTATTTCCTACATGGTAATACAATAATGGCACTCTAAACACCATTGATACCTTGAAGGAATACACCACATTTTCAACCTAATTTTGATGAATTTTATATCATTGAAAAGTTATATCCCAATTTCATGTATTCTTTGGTCACCATTGATGAGGAGTGCATCACTCCTCTAACCAATTCCATTTTACTCAAGTAGTACATTTCATGAAAGATGATCTCCATGGTCTGAATTCAATGACATTAAACTAAGATCCAATATTATAAATTATATTACCTTAAACTAAGAACAATATAGTATGAGCTATAGGAAATTAAAAGGCATGGCGTTAGTTTTCTAGATGTGTGATTCTGAAATACATTGTATTGATGGTCCTTTCTACACGACCTTAAATGGAAATTACCAAAAGTCTCATGCACACATCAAATTGTAGTTTTGGAACCATATAAATCCGATTTAGAACACCTCTCTTCCAAAATTCATAGTTGTTTGATGATAATCTTCATTACAGCCAATATCTTTACAACGTGAAATTATACTACAAGGACTAGAACGGTTTCATGACCATAAACTACAGCATCATTGTCTTCACCACATGATCAAAATTGTACAATATCAGGGTATTCTTTCATGATAGTACATAATAACCTTTGGAACTAGTAATCTACCACACCACATGTTGAGAACTATGTATGGCTTGATTCATACCTATGGAAGATATGTAGCGACACTGAAATTTTGAATCTTCGCCAATCCACTTAAAAAATGAATATCTTCACCCCTCTATATGGGTCATACATACACATAGAGATTCACTCAACAGAACTATGTGTTTCTTGATTCGCATACATATTAGATATGTAGTGACACATGGATCATCAATCTCATGTTGTCTAGAAACATTCTTCCCCTCTCAAATTGGGTTACTAACATCTATACCACATGATGGTAAAATGAATGGGGTTTAAAAACTATACAAAACCGGTCTCCCATTCTGATGGGATACATAGAGACACCCAAAATATTTTTCATTGTGACCAATATTAGTTCACATCATCTTTTTTTCGACATTAGGTATCATTTATGGAACACAAGCCTCATTTCCTCATTCAGGACATATATTTCTTCCAACTATGCATACAGAAGTCTATAGGTCCAACATCAAAAGTATCCTCATGAAATTGTTGGGTGTCAGATGGCCTCTATGTCCATTATTCATGTCAGATTTATAAATCCCCCATACCCTGTATACCAACTTTCGGGAGTCTCCTCTCCCAGGTCTAAACTCCAGGACCTTAAACATTGAGCTTACACCAAGAATAATGAAATTATATTATATTCAAGTCTTCTATGTGATGTGTTGTACATTGGTGGGCCACCTTTTCCTTCTGGGTCTATCATAACATTCTGATAAACATAGCCATTTGAGATACCATCCCTCTTGGAATGAACTATATAACCATAATATAAGTTCTATCAACCTCAATGCATGATGTTAAACTGCAACCATTCCCTAAACAACTTCAGAGTGCCTTAAGATAATCATTAGATTAATAGTTCACTCACCATAGTGGATTTTCCCTAACAATGATGCTTTCCTTCTACACGGTGATCAAGAACATCTTATGTCTTGATTTCCATCATCATGGGATATATAGTGAATAACAAACACTTCTCCTTTTTTGTAGCTGTAAACTCCTTCGAACCATCATCCACATCCCCATAACTAAAAATCCATGCTCTATGACTTAAACACGATAATGTTAATCTCCAGGTATTTATGTGGTATGTGTGCTCCTTTGGCCTTCATTCACATTGGATTTTATCTCTTTCATGCCACATATATATATGATTTGAATGAATTTTTCATTTATAGTACACATTAAATTACATTAAACTATTTATCATAGACCATTCCACATACCCTTACACTGTCTGCAATGCCCATGTCTGATTCCCACTACTTGATTCTTCCATTCCACTCTTCCAATATTTATGGGTTCAGATTTCCACCATCATTCACATCCATTCTGACCACCTAATGTTAAAGGTCTCATTAAATTTTTGTCACACATCACATCCTAGATCAATAACCTAATGTATTTATAATAAAAAATTGTGGAACCGACGTTTTGAATTGGTCAACATTTGATCCTTTATTTTCTCACCCACTCATTACATTGGTGGTTATGGTTCCTATGTTTTGAAAATTGTATATAATCCGAAATTTCCTCCAATTAGTCCCTTCATCCAAACCCTAAATTTTTTAGTTACCTCTTTGCAATGATTTTGTATCATGGAGGTATTATACTATAGGTGTCACCCTTACTGTGTGTCCCTCATGTCAGGTAAACCCTTGAATCATTTAATGTTTACCACACCGAGAATGGATCAAGTGGGATTTGGAGTTTTGGTGGGGTGGGTGATGACATTGTCAAGAAAAATGATGTAATCTTGATCCAATAACCATGACCTTAAACTAGTATTCTGAAGATGAAATGTGGTGTTTATGTAAGCTTCCTAAGGACCCACTCACTTCATAGTTGTCTCTCACCACATCACATACACCTTCTCCCAATATATTCCTTAATAATTTTGTGATGTGAAATCCTCATTTTTTTCTTGTTGGGATTATTTTCCCCATGCCACACATGTTTTATTGGAATATAAATTCTTATAGTCTTTGAAATTTGATTTCAAAGTATTTAAAGGGTGATAGTATTATGACCTTAAACTGTGTGTGGCATCGTGATCACATGATGTCAACTTATACCGTGAATCTGCCTTACTATATGATGTAAAATTTTGTGTTCATAATCCTCATTTTCATGGTGTAAAACTACAAGGAATCCCAATACCACACAAAATATGTCACATCCTATAGTTTTTTCAATCTAACACATTTTTCAAATATCTATATGTATCTTAACATCTGATGTGATCCTCCCATAGAAAATAGGTTTGTTCATTGTATAGACGAATGTAATGACAACAATGTGTCCTAATATTTTTTTGAATAATTTAATGAGTGTCAGAATACATATGAACATTCCATCACATCATTCTCACACATCATGATCCCCTTATTTGGGTTCTCATCCTCGTCCACATCAGAAGTGACCCCCAAACGGAATGGTGGCTAAGGCCCACCTACCGTCCTAAGCCAATTATCCCAATGACAATGGATTAAATCCCTATACAGTTTTAGTGATTGAAACATGTCATGTGGTCAACCAGAATTTTTTACTATTTTAGGATAGGGATATGGATGTTTCATTCTAAACAAGGTCAATATATATCTTTTGATTCCATTCCACTTTCCCAGTGTTCTTAATTTTTGGCATCCTTATTCACTTTCATTGTTCCCCTTGTTTAGATTGATTCCAATACAGCTAGTGTTATCCCATTCAGCCACTAGTACACATTGTGAAATATATTTTTGATGCTCTGAGATCCCTATTCTATATTCACAACCTCTCATAGTGCGAACACTCTGGGCATTCTATCAATAGTAGCAGACCCCAATACATTGAGGGTTATCTATCACAATCAAATAGAAGGAATGACTAGTTGGTCATCCCTTATTTCTTAAACCGATCATGACACAAATCGGAATAGGTAATTTTCATTAATTTTTTTAAAAATATGATTGAGGTGTGATTATAAAACAATACTAAATTTATCCATACACAGAGTAAGTTCAAAAATAAAATAGTTCTGTATTCTTGTATAATTTCCCCTATAGATCTAATTTAATGATTGAATGTATCATCCTAGAGAACTATTTGTGTGTGGTCCCCATGAATAGCTTCCTACTCCCAATATCTACTTCCGTGTCATTTTTCAATTAATGAATCTCATTATCTATTGTCTCTTCTCGGATCCAGTCATCTTTGATACCATAAGTATAATAAATTTCGTACATCATTTTGTTTATATCCACCTACAGTTGAGAGCATGACTTGATAAGGTTTTCGATTGAGTTATGACGATAACAGTGTGGTCCCTTTATTTATCCTCTAGGAATTGGATCTTCATAGTAAATTTATTTAGAATTTTTTACATGCAGTCAGACTTATCCTGACTCCTGGAATCTTCATTATGTTGGCTCACACCCCCCATACCATTTTAGTTAGGTATAGAAGGATCTTCAAAATAAGATATTTAGAATATTCCCCTCATATGCATACGTAACACCCCGAACCTAGTTACCAAGAGTTAGTGAATTATTTCCTAACATTGATATGATATCATGTGATCATGTATCGAAAGACCTATTAGTTTAGTAGCCTTGGAGGGACTAGATACATTTATAAAATTTAAAATACATCATGAAATAAATAAAAATAACATTGTACCCCTTTGATCACACACATATCTATTGGCCTATCCTAGTAGGATAAACATATTATACATTTTCACATCCTGGGAATCGAAAACATAAGTTAGGGGTGAGCTCATATGCTCGGTAGGGATAACAATATTGCGAGAACTAACATAAATAATTATAAACATTTAAGGTAACGTATAAGATTAAAACACAAGAATCTTAATCATAAACTTCATCCTAATATAGAAAAGATTAATCGAATAAAGCCATTTACTTATTCACATTGATATTCTTCTGGTCGAATAATAACATGCATTATCAATAGTCAAACTCATTATAATGGAATGTATAATGTCTAACGTCAAAACCACATATTCACGACCTTATGCCAAGACTATGGATAAAATATTGTAAAGGTTTTGATCCAAGACACTATTTTGTCTCCTAAGACCTACCGATGCATTATGGAACTATATAGGGTTCAACCTATCACTTACTAATTCCAATGCATTCCTCATATGAAATGGGTGAAACATAATCTAAGAATATGTATTAAAACTAGCATAAGAAATGTCAATACTTTAATCACAAACCATGAATGGAATAAAAATAGCATATCCACAGTCAAACATAAATCATTAAATATAATATTAAATATTGTATTATAATAAATAAACCTCAATAATGAATTAAATATAATGAAGGATATTGACCTAGATGAAATTATTCAATATAACAATTTGAGTGAAATATTCCATTTTTCTTGAATTTTTTTTAAAAGAGGCGCTATTTATTAATGAAGTCGTTTAAAAAATATTTTTGAATCAAAGTGTCCCATAACACTTTGAAAATATTGAAAGGAATTTTAATTTCAAATAATTCATGTCCATATAAATAAATACATAAAACCATTTTTAAAACATGGACATTAATGAGAAGGATTTATAAGAATAAATCATTACAACATTTAAAATGATATTTTAGTTAATGAGTTACTCACCAAATGAAAGACACTTGTATACAATTAATTGTGGAATAAAATTAATCAAAACATTATAATATCCTGAGAATAAAGGGTTTCATGATATAATAATTCAAGGGATATTATGTACACAATATAAAAGTGAATTGGTGCATAACAACAAAGAGGTCTCAATGGAATGTAAAATGAGAGGAAATTATTTATAAAGACCCTATCCCTAGATTGTGGATAAATAAATTAAATAATTATGCATGAAAATTTGAAATACACAAAATATAATTTTATATTCAGTTTAAATCAATCATAGGACATTAAAACATATTCTTCTAAAAATAATACCAATAACATGGATGTTTAGCTCGATGAATGGAAATTGAGTCATGATTACATTTAATAAATTCATATCAATAGCATGAGAATTTATCAATGGAATGATTAACTGTATCAAAAGAATATACACAGAAAGAGGAGTAGAAATTAATACATAAATAATAAATAGTTATTCCACACAAAATCGTGGGGTAAAATAATCAACTAAGTATGCGTAAAGCCCGATGAGTGGAAATTGAAATTTGAAATTCCCTTACTGATTTGGTCTCTTTTGAAACATGCACCTAATGAAAGAAGGGTCATACAATGAAGAGGTAAAAAACATTATGTAATGTATATTAAACCATGAATATAGTCATGGGTTGTATATACATCAATCAAAAGGATATAGTGGCAAATATAGAATGAATCTCACAGGAATAAAAAGTGAGATGAAAACCCACTTACCTTCTACTTTTCCTTAGTATAGGGTAGGTTATTCACCTTAATAAAAGTTAAATCATTTTTATTAAATTATAAACGAACAAAATACATAAATATGATATCATATATGATCTTCTAATATTTCTTGGTTAATGATATTTCAGTATTATCATTGTTTTGGGAGTTAACAGATTCGTTTTCCTTTATATGAATTTTACGTATGTCAAGTTAGTTATGTATAATATGTATTTTAATCATATCCAGAATGAAATTATATTCTTATAAATTATTTTTAAATCATAAAATGAAAATTATTCTTGAATGGTCACAATGGTGAATGAATATTATCAGGTTTGTGGAGACTGTAATCCGTACATACGCACGAATGACAATATCATTCAATTGATTGTAAAATTGTATTTAATTCGATTTTATATAGTATATAATGAATCATTAACATGTTTTATTTATTTTTTACATCCATTTTACACATTATTATACCCATCCAAATAATGATGTGTTGAATAACAAAATTCACCACAATGTAGAGATGGTATGTCATGCATACGCATGTATGGTGTCTTTGTCATTGATAGGATGGATAGAATAATTAATATGGTTGTACCATATTTATAATAACATCACAGTATATATAATTTACTGGAGTTATTAATTTTGTATGGAATCAACAATGAATGATATTGTGGAAGAATAAAAGAATATTGAAATAGTTGATGAAATTATTACCTCTTCTTCGAGTTCTTCTATTTGATTTGATCAAAAGTGGTCCATAGATTGTCGTTATGATAATATTATTACCACTAGGATTATTTGACGGTATTTTTGATGATATTTGAGAAGGGTTTGTCTGAGACAAATTTCTTTAAATGTGTGAAATTAAGCCAAGGTGATGTACCCTTTTATAAGAGAAATTAGGGTCACATTAGGAAAAGCATGAAATATTATTTTATTGTATAATAATTTTCAATTTATATTTTCTCCAAATGTATTTAGTGTAAGGATATGGTGGGGATGGGTCTAAATACCTTCAACCAATTGGTTTTAGTCATTTATATGTCACCATATTAACCTAATCATTTATAGTTAACTCTTAGTTAATTAGATTAACTTTTAACATGTCTTCTTGTATTCATACACTATAGGGTTAACAAAATTAATATAAACTACCAAGAGAAACTCAAGTGGTTAATTAATGATATATATATGTTTATATAAGCCCTTTATCTGAAACATATTTTTTTGTGAATATTATACCATTTAATAATATAATATTTCTTTTAAAAACTCATTTGTGTCAATTTTGACACTATTTAGTATTTTGTTTTTGTGAAAGGCTTAAAAGCATAATTACTTCAAAAAAATTCATTAAATCAACTATAAAATTTCTTATTATACTAAAAAATTTGAGGAATGCATCAAAAGTATCAATTTAAATTAATTTTTATATTTTTAATATCAATTATTTTTAGCATTCATTAATATGGTTATTACTCCATTATCATTATGTAATGAACAAAATTTAATTATTAAACATATAAAAATTATATATATAATATTATGACGTAGAAAATAATTTTATATTTCTAATGAATAATTATAGTTGAATTTATTTAATGTGTAACACTATATTTAAAATGTTTTTGTTATGAAAATTTGAATTTAACAATTTTATCTCTTCTTTAAATATAATAATAATATATGTCTTAATATAATCCATGTGGACCAAAGAGGATCATATATTATTCATAATGTTGATTTTGGTCGAAAATATCTTATCCAATAGGATAAGTACATGTTTAAGGGTAATCATAATAACATTTCTTCCTTTAATTTCCCTATTTACATTTAATCGTAGTAAATTAAAGTCAAAAGAAACTATTTACCAAAAATTATTTTTATCATATTGATAAAAATTATACATACTAATGTCAACCGTCTCTATCTTATTTTTTAAATATAGTTTATAGAAGCGGTAAAATTACATTTTATGTAAATTTGTGTACATGCCTATAATGTCGGTACAAAAACTTTACAAATATTCAATAAACTTTTATACATCTAATTTAATTATAAAATGACTCTAAGGAATTAAATTGTACTAATATAGGTAATATTTATCTATTTTTACTTAAAAATAATTTTAATAAAACAAATAATTAATTAGATAAAATGTCAGTTTTTAAACAATAACACAATGTTTTTTTACTATTCATCATAAATTTAAAGTTTTCAGAAAAATACCAAAAATTCACCCTATGACAATTTTGATATTATAAATCCATAAATGTGGTCGATTTTACCAAATTCCAATCATTTAAGTTGTATTAATTAATTTAAAATTAATTTTCGTTTTCAAAACCAAAAAGCGTGTTTTTGAGAAGTAAAAACTATCAAAGGAATAATCTGTGTTTATGTCAAATTTAAATGTAAAATTGCATCCAATGACTAACATTAGATTAAATGATAAAAATATAATCTAATTATACATAAATACCATTCAAATATATAATTTAACACTATAAATTATATTTACTAAAAAACATGTTTTCAATTAAAATTTCGCATGATTCACTATTCATCAAAATATGAATGTTATCTATAAAACTCAAATAATTTATCCAAATTAAATTTTTATGTCCCTCTTCAGAAGAAGAATTTATTTTCATCAAATTTTATATATAAAATGTTCAAATATTGTATTATAAAGGGTTCTCCATTAATAGTCTGAAAACTGCATTTTTGGAAAAATAATTCTATTATTTGAAAAATTGAATTTGTTTTTATATTATGTCTAAGAAACAAAAAGGAATAATGAAAAAATTATATAGAATATATATATTAAAAAATGTGGTTATTATTATTCATAATCACTTTTTAAATGTCTATTTTGATTGGTCGTGGGGCACTTGAACTCGGTGGTGCGTACATCAAACACTATTGTATTATTCAAAGAGAACCGTTACGTGGAAGCTTGGGGTGTTACATTATTCCCTCCTTTAATAAATTGTGTCCAAAAAAATTTGAAATTATTCATCATAAATAAAATGTAAAAAAATATAAAATACCATTGTTTAAAACCCACTTCAAAAATAGGGTTAACAAATTTCAGTCTTAATAAAAGGGAAATAGAAATTAAAATTTCACAAAAAAATTAGGATTTCAAATTTAATAAAATTGGTGGAAATTATAATTGGAATAAAAATGTAAATATTTATAAGGAGTGATTGTGGTCATCAATCACAAAAAAATATAATGGAAATTAAGATCCCAAAAGCCATAAATCTATGAGGAATAACATACGCTATTAGGAAAAAAATATTTGGGTTTAAGATCTTTTCCCTAATGTTTAATAATTAATTTTCTCATAGAATAAAAAATACTTGATAAGTAGAGTTCCATACATTAAATATGTTTTACAATAAACTCATATTACACTTTAAATGATGAGTATTAAAGATGACTTGGTCACACCTAAAGCACTAGAATCAACTTAGAGAGAATCACATAATCCACAAAGGATGAAATATATCTTTCCATGTCTTTAGAGATTAACAAAAACCAAAATGGGTAGTACAATATCATAACATCACCAAAAAGGATAATCCATTATAGAAATAAATACTAAAATTAATTTCTAAAATTAATCCAACAATACCCAATATTCAACATATACCTTTCAATAAACAATTTTCGTTACAATCCTTCAATATAATCCAAACTAATATTGAAACCCAAAACACTGAAGAATTTGATTACATATTCTTCCATGTTAAATTGTATCTCAAAATAAATTTGACTACTCTTAAAGTCACATACTTCAATTTAATTAACTAAATCACATATTCTATATAATAGGTTAATAATATATATTAATAACCTAAATCATTATTACTCTATAATAAAAACATATAAAATGGACCATTACTTCTCAATTAAAATCACATAGTATTCTATTTTATTTAGGCATATAGTGTTCCCAACAGAGAGATCTTCTTCCAAAATAACATTTATCACTTAATCAAAAAATCATTTTCCTATACTAAGGATATCCATTTGATAAACATAATATCCCAAATAAAATTATTATTGATGAATAAAATAATCAAACTAAAAATAATTAGTCATACTAACCAGGGACTTCATGTAGTCCCATGGTATATGATAAATCCTAGTCGCACGTTGGATGTGGGATTGATTCCCACTTCTTTTTTTGACATGACAGGGTATCACATGTTCATCGTGTTATCATTTTTTCAAAAATACATTTTATAACATTCCCAAAACGAGATAAATTCCACAAAATAACCATAAAATAATTTTACCACAAATGTTTTCTCATACCTCTAATTTTTATCCCAAAATTTAATAACTTGTAATTGACTCAGATTCAATGATGATATAAAAAGAAATTTTTTTTAATAACTATATCCACAATAGAAAATATAATAGATCCTCAAATATCATTTTCGCATAACATACTGTTGGTTTACACAAACAAGAGAAAAGTCATCAAATGTAATCTCATCAACAAAGAGCACAAAAACAATTAAAAATTTTGATATCCATTTATTTTTAAATAGGTTCTTCATTGACCAAAATGTTATCCTATAGAATAGGTAATCTACTCCGCTAATTCCCAGGTCACCTACATTTATGTAAAATGACTGTAAATGGATTATTAGGATCGTTTTTATTTTTATCCATAATACTCTTCATTTTACTCTGTAATTATTTATTTTATATCATTATTTCTCATATATAAAGAATTTCATCATTCCATTAATACACAATCCTAAGTGTCTCTTTCCACATTTCCTACATGATAGAAATTAAGATTTCTTTTCTCCATGGTCTCTACTGTTGGAGCTCTTATCATTAACTGTCTTTCTCTTTTTTGTTGATTCTAGGAGATGGTTAATAAATTTGTTGTTGATAATATTTTTTGAAAACCGATTCAACATGAACACGATATCTTTGAAACCTATAAAAATTTCATTTCTATGCTCATTTACCCCAACCATTCCCACATTGTAAATCATGTTCAATGTTACTATGACATCCTTGGAATTTGGCCAATGACTAAAACAAGAAATCATTGTGTGAGTAACAATAGTCACTACATAATTTAGAAAATATCATAACACCTTATCTTTAATCTTTAATTTTATATGATTAACCAAGGTTATTTTTTCTAATATTATATTAAAATACTTCAAATTGGTTTGTAATGAAATTGTGAAGTATCCTAAGAATATCTCCTGGCAGTGTCACAACTAAGAGTGCATCAATGCTTGTTGTTGTGCACTAGTTCTCATTCAAGTCTATCTCAATGTGTTGTTTTTAGGTTATACCCCTATGTACTACTGTGCTAGAGCTACCTCTACCTACTCATATCCAGACATGGATGTATTTCTTGGAAAACCCACATAATATTTACAATACCAAAAATTTTGGATGTTCTTCTAAACTAATCCCCAAAGTCAATCTTAGGGTAATGTTCTCTAATTAGAGTTTTTCTAATTATTTTTTTCCAAGAATTGTACTGAACTTCCTCTAATAGTAATAGTAATGCTCCGACCATAGTTACCCATAGTCGTTGCATTATTACATAACATTGGTATGATCTCCGGAGATAATGTCTTGAAAGACCAATTAGTTTAGTAGCCTTGGAAGTTCTAGATACATACATAAATTTTTTGTTACATAATGAAATTAAAAAAACAACATTATTCACCCTTTAAAAACACTCATATCTATTGGATTATCCCTATAGGTTAAACATAATATACTTCTTCACATCCTTGAAATGAAAACATAAGAAATGGGTGAGTTGAGATGCTTAATAGGGATAACAATATAGTTCGAATGATTATACAGAATCATAAAACTTTAAGGAAATGTATAATACTAAAACAAAGTCCTTTTAAAAAAACATCATCATAATATGGAAACGATAAACTGAATAATTCCATTTACATATTCACATGGATATTATACTAATCAAATAATAACATGAAATATCAATAATCAGTTTCATAATTTTAGAATGCATAATTTCAGATATCATTACCACATTATGAGGGCCCCCTGCTAAGACTACAAATAATAGTGTGTGAAGGACTTGTGCCAAGACACTAGTTTGTCTCATGAGACCTACAGATGCAACGAGATGTTATAGTAGGATCCACCCATTACATTTTATGTCCAACTCCTTCCTCATATGAAATTGGTGAAACATAATCTAAACATTATTATTAAAACTATCATACAAAATGTCAATATGGTAACCCTAAACCATGAATGCCATAAAAATAGCACATCCACAGTCAACCATAATTCATTGAACAAAATATGGAAGATTTTATTATAATAAATAAAACACAATAATGAATAAAATATAATGAAGGATATTTAAATAGATGAAAATAGTAATAGAAACTATTTGAGAGTAATATTCTCTTTTTCTTGAAAACATTTAAAAGTCGCACTATTTATCAAAAGAGTCCTTTAAAGGAGATTTTTGAATAATAGTGCCCCATAAAACATTGAAACTATTGAAATGTATTTTTATTTGGAAACAACAATGTCCATATAAATAAACATGTAAAACCGTTTTTTATACATTGACATTAATGATAAGGATTTAGAAGAATAAACTATTGAAACATTAAAATGATATTTTAGTTAAAGAGTTCATCGCTAAAAGAGACACTTGAATACAAGTAATTGAGTTTTAAAATAAATAAAATCATTATTATATCTTGAGAAAAAAAGGATTCTTGATATAATATGTCAATGGATAGTATATACAACATATAAAAGTGTATAGATTCATAACAACAATAAGGTCTCAATGGAATGTAAATTGAGACGAATTTCCTTATAAAGATCGTATCTTTAAAATAAGGATAAATCAATGAAATAGTTTTGTGTGAATAATTAAAATACACTCAATATAAATTGATATTCAGTGTAAATAAATCAGAGTACATTCACACATATTCTTGTAAAAACAATACAAATTACTTTGATGTTTTACTCCATGAATGGAAAAATAGTTAAGAACACTCTTAATAAGTTTATATCAAAAGCATGAAATTTATCAATGGAGTGATTATGTGTATCAAAATTATATCCACAAAAAATCTTGATGTAAAATAATCAGTGAAGTATACGTAAATCCCAATGAGTGGAAATTGAAATATGATATTCGCTAACTGATTTGGAAACATAAGAAACATATACCCCATGAAATAAGGATCATAAAATTAAGATGTAGATAACCATAAGTTAATTTATATTACACAATGAATTCAATAATGGGCAGTACATACACCAATTAAAAGGAAATAACAGCAAATATAGAATGAATCTCACGGGAATAAAAAATGTGATGAAAAACCCATTAACTTGTACATTTCTTTATTATAAGTTAGGTAAACCACCATTATAATGGTAAAATAATAATTAGTATATTATAAATGAACCAAATAAATAAATATGATATCATATATGATCTTTTAATATTGCATTGTTAATGATATTTCAATATTATCATTGTTTTGGGTGTTAATAGATTTTCTTTTCTATATATGTTTTGATACGTACGTCATATTTTTTTATGTATAGGATATATTTAATTCATATACATAATGAAATTTTGTTCTTAAATATTATTTTTATATCATAAAATGTGAATTATTCTTGAATGGTTCTAATGGGGAAGGAATCTTATCATGTTTTTGGAGACGGTAACCCATACGTACGCATGTGCAACAATATCATTCAAATGATGGTAAAATCATATTTAATTAAATTTTATATCATATATACATAATCAATAACATGTTTTATTTATTAATTACATGAATTTTACTCATTATAATACCCATTCAAATAATAATGTGTTGAATAACAAACATCGCCATGATGTGGAGATGGAATGTCGTACGTACGCTAGTATGGTAAATTTGTCTTTCATAGGATAGATAGAATTATGAAAATGGTTGTAAAATATTTATAATATCATCATAGAATGTATAATGTACTGGAGTTATTATTTGTGTATGTAAAAAACAAAAAATGAGGAAGTGGAAGAAGAAAAGAACATTGAAATAGGTGGGACAATTATTCCCTCTTCGACAGGTGCTTCTTTTTTATTTGATCAAAAGTGATATATAGGTTGGATTTAGTATCAATTTAAGCCTTCTAGGGTGAAGTTAGTGTAGTGGGGAGGATATTTGAGTAGGTTTTGGCCTAGTCAAATGGCTTTGGAGGTGGGAAATTAAGAGACGGCGAAGCACCCATTTATAAAAGAGGTGAAGGTCATTTTATGAAATGCATGATATATTATTTTACTATATAATAATTTCCAGATTATAATGGATCTAAATTGGTTTATTTTGAGTCTAAGGTGTTTATGGGTCTAAATTCCTTCAACCAATAGGTTTTATACATGTTTATGCCACCATATTAAACATATCTTTTATATTTAATTTCTAGTTAATTAATTTAAATTTTACCTTATCTTTTTGTATCCTTACACTATATGGTTAATAAACATACTATAAACTGCCAAGAGAAACTCAAGAGGTTATTGAATGATATATAAATCATTATATAATTCCCTTACAGGAACTTTATTTTTTAGGAATATTATTTCATTTAATAATATATTATTTTTCTTAAAACACATTTATGTCAATTTTGAAACTATTTAGTGTTTGGTTTTGGTGAAAGTCATCACAACATGATTACATCGAAAAAATTCGTTTAATCAACCATAAAATGTCTTACTAATCTATAAAAGTCTTGGAATTCATCAAATGTACCTATTTACATTTATTTTGATATTTATAATATCAATTATTTTAATATTTCATTAATAAGGTAATTACTGAATCATCATTGTGTCTTAAATAAATTTAATTATTTAATGTCTAAAAAATATAAATAAAATACCATGATGTTTTAAATTGTTTTATATTTATAATTAATATTTATATTAAAATTTACCTCATGTTTAACCATATATTTAAAATGTTTTTGTTATGAAAATTTGAATTTAACACTTCTAACTCTTCTTTAAATAAAATAATAACAAATTTCCTAATATAATCAATGGGGATCAAGGAGGATAATATTTTATTCCAAAGGTTGATTTTGGTCGAAAAACACATATCCAATAAAATTAGTACATGTGTTGAGGGTAATTATAATATCATTTTTACCTTTAATTTCCATATTTATTTTTAACCGTGGTAAATAATATTCAAAAGGTACTATTCACAAAAAATATATTCATCTTATTTAACCAAATATTACTTATTTATGTCAACTTTTTATCTCAGATTTTAAAAATTCAATTCATATAAGTGGTAAAATTAAGTTTTATGCAAATTTGCTAACGTGCCTAGAAGATGGGTAAAAAACGTTAATAAAATTTAGTAATATTTTTACATCTAAATTTATTATAAAATGACACTATTGAATTAAATTGAACTAATATAGTTATTATGTATCAATTTTGACTTAAATATAATTTAAATAAAATAAAAAAGTATTTAAATAAACAATCACTTTTTAAACAAAAACGCAATGATATTCACAATTCATCAAAAATAGAATGTTTATGAAAAAATACCAAAAATTCACCCTAAGATAAATATGATATAAAGAGTCCAAAAAATGAAGTCTATTTTAACAAATTAAAAATATATTAGGTTCAATAATTATTTAAAAATTAATAAACATTGTCAAAACTAGAAAACATGTTTTTGAGAAGTAAAAACATTCAAAAGATTGGTATGTTTTTATGTTCAATATAATTTTGAAATTACATTCATTGACCAAAATTGGATTAAATGATAAAAATATAATATAATTATAATTAAAAAACCTTTCAAATTTATAATTTAATATTATAAATTATTTTGACTAAAAACGTTTTTTCAATTAAAATTTAGTTTTTTTACTATTCATCAAAATATGAAAGTTATCAGAAAAAGACAAAAAATTTATCCAAACTAATTTCTTTGACCAGCTTTAATAGATGAATATAATTTTATCGAATTGATTATATAAAAGTGTAATATATTGTATTTTAAAGGGCTCAACATTAAATGGTGGAAAAATTCATTTTTCGAAAAAACAAATATTTTATTGGAAATATTGGATTTGTCGTCATGTTATGTCTGAGAAACGCAAAAGATGAATGTCAAAATTATATGGGATATATATATATAATTAAAAATTTTGTTATTAATATTCACAACCTTATTTTATATGGCTAGTTTGATAGGTCGTAGTGCCCTTGAACGCAGTGTTGTGTACATCGAGCGTTATTGTATTATTCAAAGAGAAAGAGTATTGTATAAGAATGGGTTGTTACAACAAAGGTTTTCCAAAAAATTATTGATGGAACCCATCCAGCTCATCATTTTAGGTTCTGGGGTTTGTCCAATGACGCAATAGATTCATCTCCATTACCTACACCAAATAATATGGTTTTCTATGGCTACGTTAGGTTTAATATCTTCCATATCCATAGAATCAGTTGGCTCATACTCAAGAAATGTATAAAGGAGTCCAGGAATGAGGTCATCATCTGGTATCCTCTTAAAGGTGTCAGGATCCCATTAATGTGAACTTTCATTCATTATTTCTTATATGGAATCCTCTCCTCCCTTGAGTTATTATTCTTTTCCATTGGTGGAATCACTCGCTGTCGTAGTTGACTATTCATTAGGGACCATAAAGGTCATATCGGCTTGAATGATCGGATCCTCATTAACATGGGTTTCCATAAGAAGATACACCATATATTTCATAACACTATCTACTTGTTGGGTCTGAAATCTTTAAATAACTGCTTGGGACAAAGAGGCATAGTCAATCCTCTTATATGACTATAGGTATAGACTTCTGATATCGAAGACTTTCAGGAGAGGAGAACCATTGGGTCATACTATTGGTTCATCATAGGGACATCCACAATAGGAGGTCCCAGACTACATGTTATTTCAATGATAGGAAGTGACCATACTAGTATTTTTTGAGAGGGATATTCACATGACAAGTACACATTGATATAAAAGCACCATGGAAACCTAATAATGGGTATGTTGTTCATGATTTTTTCTTACATGGTGGAGGAATAATAATGATGATCAATCTCTTGTGTTCTGCATTATTATTAGATTCCACTGGAGTACCATGACAATGTCCCCTAGGGATTATAAGATGGACATGGGGTTCTATGTATTCCACCCGAGCATCATTTTTTACTGCACCACTAGCATCCACAACTATAGCAAGCTCATTACTTGTGTTGTCCAAGGTGAAGTCCCTAGAGCATGCTCCTCAACATTCGGGTGGAATACATAGAACCCCATGTCCATCCTATAATCCCTAGGGGACATTGTCGTTGTATTCTAGTGGAATCTACTAATGAAGAAGCACACAAGAGATTGATCATCATTATTATTCCTCCACCATGTAATGCCCCTCCACACTCAATTTCTCATATTAACCATCTTCTATGTGGAAACCTTGAACAATAATGATTTTCTCCTATTCAGTATGTGTTTGATTTAGAAGATCTATTGGTGAAAAGAGAAATCAAGTAGAAAACATAGCTCAGTTTAGCATACAGTGGGAATTTTAGAAAATAATTCTTCAGATCCCTCAATATCACCACTCTCTTAGGGACTCTATTGATGAGAACAAATCCCTTGATGATCTCTATCATCCCCTTATTCATCTTCTTCCACTTCTTATTGGTATTATTATTCTTATTCTTTCTTGCTATCGTCATCAGGTGGTGTTTCCTCTTGAACTTACTCATGGATGAGTTGCACTATCCCCAAGGTGGGAGGTTCCTCATATTACCCCCTCTTGCATGAATTCATATATATAATCATCTGGTACACATCCCTCCAATAAAATATATCCATGTATTCTAGATGAATTCACCTGACCACTTGAAATTCCATCCAATCCTTCTTTAGTTTTATCTATAGTGCTTTGATTGATATTGATTAATGGGATTTTATCCATGAAGACTAGAGGAATTCTTAATGTAGTATAAGAAACTAATTAAAAATATTACTTATATTGTTCCCATTATCTTCATTAGTTTTCCCTAAAAATCACTTTTGGGACCAACCCTCTTTAGATGGGGAGGTTTGGACATGTCATGTAACGACCCCACTGTTGTAGTTCCAGTTTGTGTGGTCCTATGTTATTGGAATTCCTCTTGGCATGCATCAAGGGTAGAATCCCTCCTATCATTCTACCTATAGGGATCTATGCTTGTTACATCAACCATGTGAATTCATCTCTTCTTGATTACGTATAGCTATTCTTCCAGCTGGCTTTTCAATCATTCTATTATATTCCTTAATTGGAATTTATAGGTGGTTGTGTGAAAGTAAATCCTAATCATGTTGTCATTAGCATGAACCACAACTGGTGAATGATACATGATCATATTTATTCATAGAACCCTATATATATTTACTTCGCCACCTGTTGAAAAAATAAAAACTACATGGAATGTGGGATGAAACATATGGTTCTCAAATTAACATACCATCAATTTGGGACACTATCACACCACTACTGAAGCATTGTAAGTACTTACTCTTCTACCATGAATCGTGTTTGTTATCCATGTACTGGTGAGGGTTAAGAAGGGTTAGAAGATTAAAATTTTCAGTTTCTATTATAAATTACAAAATCTTTATTATGTAGGGTTAGTTTCCAAACCCTAGGAATATTCATAAGGTATAGTCATAGATAAGATCCTAGAGGATAGATGGAACTGGGAAATTTGTAATAGTAAATATGAGTTTCAATCCAGTTGTCCAAGTTCTGGTGTGTCCCATAGATTCTCTATGGTATGCATTCCCTTGAGGTGTTCCCTAGAATGGTATATACCCTCTCCAAAACTGGCACTCCCATATTAACCCTATTGCATGATTCTAGGATCTCTTCCACCACTACGGTCCCCAAGAGTTTCCCTATTGTCATAATCCTCACCGGAAACAGCCTCCAACTCCTGAGGGATGCAAAAAAGATTAAATATTGAATATGTGGGTCCATGATATCTTCAATGTTATATACATGTTTCTAATATTATCCCATATCAAGGATCATCCAGTATATTCTGGCATTTCTCCATTGCGATGCATTCGGGAACAACATCCCCCATCCCTACATCATCACCCCTTGTCATTTTTTGGGAAAAGTTCAAACCATGCTGAGAATGGTATATTTATCTAGATGAATTTGATATTCAGTTTCTCCTTCACCACTTTGAATAGATTCCTTGTTAAGATTGGGTTTTTGTTCCATATCCTTCCATGTGTCTACCATTGGATGAAACTAATCATATTATAATCCCTCTAGATGATATACATTAATGAAATAAATGCACAGATGCTAATGGTGACTTTTTTATGGTAGAGATAGAACTTTTTTGTCTAGATACCACCACATATGAATCTCTATCACCAATGCCATTTGACGTTAAATATAGAAGTGAAATATTCATACATCCACATACAAACCATTTATACGTTTCACATTTCCAATGTCCTTGCATGTGTAGCATAACCAACAATCACAATACCTTTAACTTGTGATGTTTCCCCCAGACCTCATGTCCCATTACCTCTTTCATCCAAAACTCTCATCCCTCATATTTTATTGGAAGGTGTTGTCACAGTTTTCAGGGAAATCCTCCACCTCTAGCTCATCTCTTATGACCATTCTTGTCTTACCATTCCTGACATTGAATTCCAGTTCTAGATAGTCACATATAATGTGGCTAGGAATGTTGACAATGTATCACTAAATACAATCATCAACATTAACCATGATCATGAAGATTCAGTTTCAAATACAAAGATGGATACTTCATCCCATATGCCGAAATTTCATGGGGGAGCCTTTAACTAAAGATATAATCTTTCTATAGTTGTGTTATCATTCCCACGATAAACTTGTTGTCTAATATGACCCTCTCATGTTATAGTATTTGAGGGTTTCTGATAATCTCTTATCTTCGAATGGTGTTGGAAGAATCTATATCAAAAGCATCCTTTTGAATAGCCATTTAATTTTAATTGGTAAATACAATAGATGAAATATGAAAATATAATGGAATGAAAAAAAAATTCAGGCTTTTTTCACAGGATTGGTCAGTGGTCATGTAAAAGGTCAAAAATTTCACAAAAGTACAAATTAGGGAAAATAGTGGTTGTGCTTAATGAAGAAATGGTTATTTTTTTCCAGGTCGAAATCAACGAATTTCATGCATGATAGAGTCACATATCGCACTAAAAGTAAAGGTACTCTGCATAGCCCCCCCATATATTAATTGGTGTGGACCAGGTCTCTTGCACATGAATCAGGTCAATTCCATGAGAAATGTTTTTTTCATGCACCTAAGGGGAAACACCCTATTTAATAATTTCCATTGAAACTGAACCCTCTAGTCTCCTTTCAAATCAAATCCATATAGGGGGTCAATTTTTTAGCGCCACATTCTTCAAATTTCCATAGTGAGCATCTTTGTGTATTCCAAAAGCACCATTCCACTCAGATTTTTTTTTGGATAAGCCTAATTAAAATTTTTTCATGAGATTTTAACTGTTTACATAAATGTGGAATACATGAACATGCCACTTTGTGCTAAATGAATCCTCATACATGTTCATTGCGCACATGATTATTTTTTATCGGAGGGTTAGTGGTGTGGAAGACATTTTCCACACCCAAAAGTATACATGTAATTGTTGATGATTATTTCTATATATTAAAATTCACCCCCCAATTATTGTAACCCATCATAAGTCTAATAATCTCCCTACAATGATTATGAAAAATCTTCCATGACATTTCACAAACCCTACAACCCTCAGGGTACAGGATCATTCATGATAGGTTCTATGGGGGACTACCGTCATGAGGGCCCACTAGGTCTTTACTGTCGCATTTTTATTTTGAGAATAAGGGATTTATAAAAAAATTAATCCTCTTGGGAGAGCCTCCATAATTGTTCCCAAACACTCATGTACCCTACTCATCCTCTTTCATGCAACCATCCAATCTTGTGCACAACCCTCCTTTAGGATCAATGGGTTGACTTTACATCAATGTTCCTTGCTTGATCCCCTCTTCCATGATATTCCCATATATTGTGTTTACCTCATACACATATCCCTTAAGGATTATGAATAGAAATTTAATTTCCCTTCATGAGATTTCATTTATTATGTTTCGTTAAAAATTTATTTTCAGAATAGGTATGCTATTGTTGTTTCCTTTCAATATAGATATTCTAACATGGACCTCATGATTGGAAGCCAATGCACACCATTACACCTTATCATTTATATTTCCATCCCCTCTAATGGATTGATGAGATGTGGTTTTGTATGCCCAGGGTGTGAGGAATTAATCCCCCAAATAAGAGAAACAAGGTGATAAACTTCCTATCAACAATTTCCTCACCACATGATGTTAAACTATGATCTTACCCTCTATATTAATCCTAGGATGTCCATATGATTATATGACACTAAATGAGACCCTCCATGAATGGAGTTACCTTATTTTTTCATGATCAGAGAGGGAATTTGAACCCGAAACCACAATCTTCACTCACACAAAATATGTCATCCCTCTCCCATTAGAATTTGTCTCCATTTGCTCCTCAGGAAGTTTCAATGTGTAATCCCCAACACACCCTTGATAGGAGTCTATGGTCATGACTGGCATGGAGTGAGATCAACCTGAGATGTAATGAGATCCTCCTCATATAGAATGTCACTCTCTTAAGGTATCTTCCATGCATAATCCCATATCCATCTTTCATTGATGCAACATTCTGGATATTAGCACCAGGTCTACTTCAACCTCTCATTTCCAAAACTAAACATCGCTGATAATGGATAATAGTTTAGTATCCACTATAACAACAAACTAATTACCAAATAGGCATCCATCATAGTCTAATCCTTACAAATCATGTCCTAATGAGTTGTTCCTTCACATAATACCAAACATGTCCCATCCAAAGGGCCTTATCCTTATGTATATTCCCCAATCATGCTCGATGGGAAGCTTACTTGTGTAATCCCATACCATATAATCCACTTCCATCGGGACACCCTAATAGGTGTAAGCCCCACTAACCCCTCCATTACTACATTGACATTAATTCATAATTTACTTGGATACATAGGACACCACCCAGAGGATCACGTCCAACACCCCCAACAACCAATATCATCCATCCAATAAATCCAACAATTCAACCACATCCATCATGATTTTACCTAGGCCTCCACTTCCCGATGAGATCTTTTCACCCACCTGGTCCATTACTACATGAAATCACCACCTAATTTATTGATTCTACTAGAATCACCTAGGAAACATACATGTGTAATTCATAAACAACCTATACAATCCAACCAAGATTAATACTATTCTGATTGTTAGCCTTCATGTGTAATACCCTCTCAATCGGTAGAACTTCATGGGTTTTGATATTGATCTTTGAAACAGTATAAGAAGGATTCATTACTATGGTTTATTATTGTCCAATAGTATACCTTGTTGCCTCTATCATAGGGATGAACCTCCTCATAACATGAAATGTTCCATTTATATAACAGGCTCCTCAGGTGAGCTGCCAAATGAATTCAAACCCATCGATTGAAAAACCATGGTTTCCCACTCCTAAGGGTTCACCTCTAGTAGTGCCCTTGTAATTCTTATTGTTTTGACATCTTCCCATTATGGGATAACCCCCAGGGTCTCCCTCTAAAGGAGTTATGGCCCATCCACTTGTAAAACACTCAATCACTCACTCCTAGGTATGAAACATCTTGACTCGCCTCCATTAAGTATTTTGATCAAACCCTTCTTATCCAAAAGACATTAAAATTGTATTCTATTACACTATATCCTCATGTAAAAAATTTTATTCCTGAGGTAAACCTCAAAATAATTTCCTCTAGCATCAGATACCCTACAATCAACATGGGAGGCCTCAGGTGTTCTTCCCAAGAGATGTACTCTTATGAAGAAGAATATAGGTTACCAATGTTCTGATGTCCGAACATTACTGTGATTCCAAATGTGACTACAATACTAGATGAATGTTTTCATGCAATCATGACCCCTCAGAATATTTATATAAAAGTATCATAATTAACCAGTGACTATAAATAGATGACACTAAGAATGAGTTCCTAAAAAATGTCTTAATCAAAGGGAGACCCATACTAGGTGAATAATTCCAACGAGAAATTGATTGAAGGAATAACATACAAACCATAATCACATTTTGATCATGGATCACACATTTCCATGAAAATTGTGAATTTTACTCGCCTTGGGAAATTGGTATTGTAGGGATACAAAGCACACCAACAAATTATAAACTTGAATGGTTACACACCCTAGTGAAAGAATCATAAAAAATACTATCATGATGAATACCACTCTTTATTAGTGGATGATAATTATTTTAAAATCATAAGTTTTAAAATTAAATTATTAATATTGTAAAATTGATATTTTAATTTGTTGGAAAATAATCCACTATATTCTAAAGATGTTTCTTTTCACCATTTTGACATGAGTCACCCTTAACATCAAAATACATTATAATATATTATATAAACTTTATTAACTCACTTTTTTCTATTATAATAATTAATTTTTCATTTATAATTCCTTTTATTTCTTAATGAATCAAATTTTAAAAATTCTAAACCTTTTAAATTCATCTAAATTCATTATTTTGATCTTATATTATTGAATAAGTGTTATTACTATGATGTGTATATTCTACTCAACACATAAAATTCCATCACAAATAATTTTTTATATAATGATCATCCTTATTAATTTTATGAACTCTAATAATATTATGTTTTATTAAATAATTTTTGATTTACTCACTATTTTAAATAGTAATCTATTTAACTTATTTCTTCGAAAAAATGTTACACTACATGATTATTTTAATTTTATTATGAGAATAATATAAATATTCTTCTATGATCAAATAATGTAATATTATCTCTTCACTATCATCATCAATGTTCGATGTTGAATTTCCTCTCCTATCGTGATCTATAAAGTCGATATAACAATAAGATTCATTACTCGATGAATAATCAACATGCACAATTCAGCTTAAAAATTTTATTTATATTGATAAGAAAAATTTTATTCTGCTTTATTCACTTATTTTTAAAGAATTTTTAATTTCTTCATCCAATTCCGAATAAAATATTCCTCTTTGGTAAATTTCCAGTTAAAATTGAATTTATCTCTAAAATTTCACTATTTAGGATATTTTCTACCATTTCTTTTCCAATTACCCATTTTTATCATATATAATTATGATAAATGAATATTTTGATGTCCTATTTGTTTTCTAAAACATCTGTGTCACTTGATTCTACTTAAACTTCATTATTTCTACACTTCCATTCGAAATATTCTTAATAACCACTATATACATTAGTATTATTTGTAATTATTTTCACATTTATCATGTAAAATTCCAAAAAAATATTCTAAAGATTATCCGGACAAAAATATTATCAACCTTCTAGAGTTGACCAATGGGAATCATATATATTGGGAATGTTTTTTATTAGTTCCATAATGATATTTTAATTATCTAGATTCTCACTAACACCTCAGATATTGTTTGAAATATCATTGAATCTAGAAAATTATTCTCAAATATTTTCATAATCATCCAATATATAATCATGAAACCCACTCCTCTAGATCTATATATAAGTTCCCTTATCATTTTAATATCCGTACATATTAACGTATCCCATATTTTTGGTCTTTTAGAAACCTTGTAATGTTTTTTTAATCATTAACTGAGAGAGCAAGGAATTGAGATTTAGGAACATGTCTAACAAATTCCTTGTTCTCTTCTCAATATATGTTATAGAAACCTCATTGATGGGAGGAATACCTATAATTTTTTTATCATTAACATAAATTCCAAGTGATAAAATATAAGGAAATATCCTTTTATTATTATTGTTATAGATTCTCCTATCATATAATGGATCACCCCAACTATTCAATAAATTTATATTCAATATTTTCAATATATTTTTGGATCAGTCAGAGGGAACCAACCCCAGATACCAATAGATGTTCCCAAATCAGCGCATGATCACTAAGATGGTGATGGGTTGAATCAGTGATCACATTCATTTTCAAATTCTTCTTAAAAACAAAACCTATGAATAATGGAAGAGTTATAATAAACTAAAATATAACTATCATCATAAATTACTACGAAATAATATAAAGTGAGAGTTCGACACAAAATATTTACAAGGTCATGTACAATGACTGACTCCATTTCATGTTGGTTGTCCACCAAAAAAAGGATTATTTTGGAATATGTTTTCCAAAATACAACGAAACATGAAGAAAGTTGTTCAAGACCACAATAACATTCCTATAAAAATCCTATTTCTACACCCCATCAATGAACACATCTACCAATGTTTTGTAAACCCACAAACCATCCTTATTTTATCCATATCTATCTATGTTAGTTATACACCCCAATTATAATGCTACTCCAAAACATTTTCTAAAACCAAGGTAAATGATATTTAATCATATTTTTTGATTCATATGATAAATATCATCTTCTTTAGATAATAGTTATCCACATGAATGATGGATGGTATCTACTTCTTTAAAATATCATGATCATAATCAACTCTTGTAGAATATTTTATTGGACATAAAAATATTCTTCATATTTGAAATTCCATGATGAAAATAATGTTAAAATAATGAACATTATATGGAAATTTACAATCATAAAATATCATCCGATAAATCCCTATTCTAAAATACCTAAATATGATGGGTCACAATATCTATACGGTATGCATCTATCATGGGATCCAAAAATCTATACAATTCACCACACTGTACTCTACCCAAAAATCATATGTCTGATTCTCAACTTCATGTATCATATCTATTTTATGGAGTAGGATTGGTCAGTTGTGCCTCTATATTCATCTAATGATACTCATCCCAGAGAATCCTCGTCCACCGAGTATGAAATTGGTCAATAATTTACACACCACATCTTAATCATCTATTGAAACATTGGATGATAAAAATTCATCGAATATAATTAGTTCAATGATCCTCCAACAACCATGTTGAACATTGGTTAGATACCCTTGACATAAATCATTATTTAATATTGAACTTCCACTTCTATAAATCATGTTCCAAAATCTTATTATTGTAGACTCACCAAATTTATATGTGATCACATTCGGTGAAAAGGTGGGAACCAAAAAATTATTTCCCTCTCACCAAAAATTTAAAATACTATCATCCCACCCAACTGAATATCATTTCAAGATAATCAAAACATATAGAATTTTCATGATTATTTTTACAAAATTGGTATATAGAACCTTCTATAATATTCCATAAACTAATTATTAAGGGTCTTTTTTAATCTCGTTTGATGTTTTCATTATAGAAACCACTTGATTAATAAATAATAATCCTCAATGTTATGGAATTTATAAATTTTATGTAAATATCCTTGTAACTCCATTTAGTAAATTCGTAACCAATCTACTTTTCATGAAGTCATCTGTCTAATGGTACATATTCAACATTATCCATCCTATGGACTCACAGGAAATGTATCGGCCTGATTTTCATTCAACTAGATTAACTGTATCAGAAAATATCACCTACTTGGGTTTATAATATAACATTATAATAAATCCTATTTTAATATCAATGATTTTACACCTGTATCATCTTGGAGAATATCCATCATATGGCATAATAATTATCCATATGATGTAATTTTAATTCTTCATATGCTGGATGTTTATAGTGTTTTACCATTGCAACATAATCCAATGAAAATTAATTTATTTCTTGTCATGATACTCATCGTTGGTAAACCTAGTAACATTGCATTAACATGATGCCCTTGATATAATAAATCTCTCAACTCCAAACCATATACATTTTACAATCATCATATGTTATACGTTGTGATGCAACATCACATTAGGCCTAACAATCTAGTGAAATGTTTCTAAATTAGGGATCCTATACATCATTACATCTTAGGAAAACAACCCCATGCTCTTTATACAGTGAATACAACCACATTAATTCATAAATCATTACATCTCTATTTTGAAAAATTATGCAACGTGATATTTTTTTACTTCTCCCCCTTTTTACTTATTCATAAAATATAATCATGGATCATGAAGTTGTCCATTATTTTTGATCATGAATATCATCATATCCTTTTATGGGATTATAAAAATTTCTTAACATAGTTCAGTAATCATTTTTGATAATTTATAACTAATTTTCCAAACATGACTCCAAAAAAACCAACTTCTCTTAAACTCTGACATTATTCCTAATAAACTTTCTATATCAATACATATTGATATACTGAATAAAAAACTCAAAAAATATTACATTGATTCCAGAATTTATAATTTAAAATTATTTTTAAACAATTATTCATATATTGTTTATTTTATCATTTCTAATCAAATTTTTTTTAAATTAATATTCTTATGATATAAAATCTTGATTCTTGAAAAACAATCTATATAATAAAATATCATAGTAGACATATTACGTAAACAAATTTATCGGAATTTATATTTAATGTTTACAGTAATTTTTTAATAAATATATTTCCAATAATATATTCTCATGCTAACTCCAGTAAATTCAATGGCATGGTTAAATTCTACTTATACTAATTTTAATATTTCCTAAAATTTTGTAACTATTACATCTATGCTTTCTATTATATATGGTGAAATCTAACAAAAATGGTAATATTAAAACATAATTGTATATTAATTATCTGAGTGTGACACTATTTTAAAGATGGGACTTTCCAGATATTGGTTAGAGGGGTAGCTCATGGGAGGCCACATTAATATTTTCTCCCAACTCATGACCCATCTATTAATCCCCCTTCATTAGGGGAATATTTTAATTACAATCATCAATGAATCTAGTTATGATCATATAATAATCTTATAATATTCTTCAATTTATTCTAGAGCCATGATTTTAACCAATTTTTGGATATGATTTGGCATTAATTTTACAAGAGTATAGTGGAATAGAGTAAGGGAGATTTTTATTTCAGGTGATTATGTTAGAGGAAGACCCGAGAATATGATCACTTTTCATTTATCAACATTCCACTGAGGAAACATTTCTTAATGAATTTATTTAGGGTGTCTAACAATTTTGGATGATTTTTTTTGATCAATTATGTGTCACAAGATATGTACATTGGCTGAGATGGTATGGGATGGTGACACATTCCATATATGAGTGGATGGACAGAGCGACTCTATTGTGGGAATTCTAGGTGTGTATTTATGAAATTATTCCTATTTTGAAATTAAATATATCATTACTTATAATTTTTACTTATATGGTATTTATTATTTTTGTCTTGCTGTTGGATCATGGTTGGTGATATTGGAATGGTTGGGGTGTGGATGGGCTTTACTGAGGTGTTACAAGGATTCCATTGCCGGTCAATCCATTTTCTTGGTAGTTTGTCCCCTTAATATAAGATAATATACATTTTCATTCATTTTTACAACTCCCTTATTAATTTACAAGTTGAATTTTTTAGAATAAAGCCCCAAATTACCCATGTTGAATACATTGTGTGGTCAAGATCCACATAGTGGCTGGATGATTTTTCATAGGATATTTAGGTGTTGTATGATTTTTAGATGAATATTTTCACAGTGGATTACTATATCATTTGACTTGGATAGTTAAAATGGATCGTTTTTCAGTTCAAAATGTGATGCGGGAAGCATAGTATTGTTCTCTTATTGGGTATATATTGGTTGAGATATGATTTAGCATAATAAGGTTGGGTGAAATTGTCATATGTCTCATGCCATATTAGTGACTTCATCCTGAGTGTATTATGAGAGTTAGTGGGAATTGTGAGAAAGGTTATTCTATAGTGGTGAGTTGGGGTGTGACATAGATGGGTATCCTTCTAGTTTCTGGATGAGATATCTCCAATAAGTGATGGTTTGCAGGACTTTAGTAAGGATCAGTGGATTTTTTTAGGAAATAGAATCAGATTGAAAAAGTACTTAGTGTGTGATTTATTAGGAGGGTCAATGTGTTGTAGGACCAAGGATTATTAGGGGTTCATGATGAGGGGAACTAAGACTAGTTTTCATAGATAAATGATACAACTGTATGGGATGTAATGATTGATGATTGGTGTGAGATTGGATTTTTGATATGAGACCACAAAGGGTCTAGAGGAATCCAGTGGATGGCCCAATGGGTTGGATAATATTTTCATTTCATTGGTGCCTAAAATTGATTAACTAGTGACATGATATTATTTGTTGATATGTGTGATGGGAATAGTTACATACTTTTTATACATGGAATAAATTGGTGTTATGATATCTGAAAAAATGAAGTGGTTGAGTAGATCCTTATAAGCGGCCTCAACAAGAGTGATATGGAAGATGTGAATCCCTATAGGTATGATGATATCTTAGATATCATTGTTAAACATATTTCCCAGAATAGAATTGGTTCACTTGATTGAATTTCTTGTGAGTCAACAAATTCGTGTTTTAGATATTTATGGGAGTATAATTGGTCAAATTCAAACCTTGAAGGTATGTATCATTTTACAATGCTTGAAATAATTGTTTTCTATTTCCATATGGAGGATCCATGTGAGGACCACAAGTAGATGGTTGGGTTTTGGATTAATGTGAGACATGGATGATAAAGGCTTCCCTGAGTGTTACGGTAGTGTGCTAATATGTAATAATATGTTCATTACCTATTCCTTTGGGTTTTTTGATGAGGTTTGTTTAACTTCCTATATTGGGACTTCAAACATGGGATGGAAAATGAATGTGATTGATTCAGAATTGTGATGAGGAAATAACTGTACACTAACATGGTGCAGAAGTTGTTTTGATCCTATTTCATAGTGTCCAGGTTAACACACAATTAGATAATGTATAGTGAGTAATCGATTCATGGTAGAATATGATGGTTGAGGCTCTTATGTGTTATAATTTTATATTCCCTAGAGAATACACCAATATGATTCAATATTCCAGGGTTACATAGTGACATCCAAATGATTTGTTTTCCTAAAACCCCTCATTGGGTACCCTGGTTCATAAGAAGACATTATGTTTCCTTCCATGTTTATCACATGATGTATAAGTGAAATTGACATAAATGCTCGATTTTTTGGTGATATGGTATATAGAATATCTCCGGGATGGAATTAGTGTTATTTTGTGATTTTTTTATTATGTATATGGGAAAAAATGAATCAGTGGTCCTGGAATTTTATCATGTCCATTGGTCAATTTTAAATCATATTAATTTTTAAATATTTTTTTATTTATCTAAATATGTCTAATATTATTGTGGATTTTTTTCTTATTTTTATGCTAGTTTATTTCTCTAATTATAAGGAATAAACCACCAAAATTATGAATTATAGCCTAACCATAGGTTGTCATTCTTTGTCATATGAGGACTATATGTGTCTACCTTCAAAAGACTAACTACGGTGTTGTTTTTGGGAATGTGAATCATATTTATTTTTAATTTTTTACAATTTTATTTTAGGGTGGGATAATTTTACTCGGATAAAATGATCGAATTTTTAAATTCGAGTTATTTTAGATTTTTATATTCAATTTCCCCAAAAAAACATTCTGGTTTTTCAAGTAAATTTATTCTCAAAATGTAATAATCTAATTTCATGGTATAATGTTGTGTCTGGTTTATTTTTGGTTAATGTGTTTAATGATATAATATATTCATAAACAGGAAACATTTGTTTCTTTAAGGTCATTTCTATATTTCAATGTCTGGGTCACTACGTTCTTACCCTTGTAGAAATGTCATACTCTAAATTTCATGTTGTATCCTAATTTTAGAATAGATAAATTTCTTTTTATTTCATTTATTGCTTTGGATATCATGTTCCATTTTCATACATTGATTTTCCAAATGTATTTGGATAATTTGAGTTCTATAGAGATATATAAATTTTCTCCATAGTGTAGAATGTTCAATGTTTTCTACCCGTCGAAGCGAATAATCTCTAGTTGTACAAACATTTGATTCATTACATGTAGGGAATCAGGTATGTTCTTCCTTAATAGAGATACATAGAATATATACTGACCCTAACCTAGGATTAAGATATATTTTAACTAATATACTAGAACTCCTATGTAACCATACTTCTTAGACGGAACACTACACCAAGGGTTGTGTTTTCTATTTGTTCTAAAATACATGAATCAATTATATATGGTGATATTAAAAGGAAAACATATTATTTAACATCAATGTAAATGTCAGGTCAATAAATTTTAGTATAGATACATTTTTTTAGTATTTTCATCGATGTTTTTCATAGTTGATTGTAATTTCATTGTAATCTTTAAAAAACTTTTGGGTGGAAGAATATTATATTCTCTAACATGATCATATAATTGATGAGTTTTATATCTACACCTATATAAAAAATAATATTGGGTCATTTTAATACATTAGCAGAATCTATTATTTTATAAGAGGACAAAAAATGAAAATAATGATCCAATCCTCCATTAAATTTTACCATGTTAGTACGTTATTTGATATAATGGGTCTGAATTATCCTCTCAAATTATCATTCAGTATTTAAATTATAGTCCATACTGAGGTTTAACATATTATCTAGGGAAAAAATATGGATCCTTCATATTATATATGCATTCCATTTATCTTGATTAGAAAAAATCAAATGTTTCAGACCCATATACAATCATTACACACCAAACATATTATATTGGGGAGTTGGTTGATTAATTTTTTTCCCAAATAGTGATAAAGTAGTAATGGTGATTTGGTCCACAAAACCTATATGGTATTTTTTCCTTATGATGTTTTTGGATGACACTAAAAATTCCATTAAACATTTCTCCCATTTCATTGTTATTATGTTTATTTGTTTCAATATCCATTCGGAATTATTATTCTTTATTTTAATTTAATAAGGTTCCATGAAAATTGTGGTATACTCAACAATATAATTATTAATATTATCAAAACATAAGTGATCTCAATTATCTTTGTAAAGATTATTTCTTCCAATATGGATGGATCATAATAAGATACATGCATAATCCATCCAAATATGCTAATTATGGAATATTACATGAATTTTCTTGAAGCAATTACAACACAATGTTATTTTCAATATGTCGATAATTTCTAGTATCAGGGAGTTGATTTAATAGTTCTTGAAAACATTCAGTATATAATGGAATTCATATATCCAATTAAATATAAATCATTCACTATTCATGAGTGAAGCATAAGTGTATCTCATACTACATCATTATTCTATTCCACTATAGTGATGACATTAGGGTAATAACTTTTTTACTCGCTTTACATAGGTGATTACGTACATTTATCAACCATGATTACCCTTGTATTTCTGAAGTGGCTTACATAGAGCACATTTTCCATATAGTTGAATCACTGGACTGAAGGTAGTTCATCATGTTGTGATATTAATCCATTTTCTCATTCAATTGATGCATTATCCATGGTGTTTTGTTCCATATAATTACCATGGGGACAGTCTAATACTCATATATACATTATAATTTCATCCAATTTACTGAAAATCCATCATTTTATCATGTTTATACCTCCATAGAACAATTCATAAGATTATATATATATATTTATATCTCCCTCAACAATTTATTTATAAAACTGTATGTATGATACAATTAGATATTTATATGATATATTTTTGAACCACTAAAATGTCTAAAAATTATAGAAATCCCATTAATAACAATACTAAAAGAATACATTTCAATCCTTTGTGAATTTCCCCTATATATTGTGACATATTAAATTATTATTATTATTATCAAATGGACATTGTGTATCTATTTTTGGTTTGAATTCATCAATTTAACTCATTATTATGAATAATCTTCTTAAATTCATTTGAGTATGTAACCTTACGTTGCTCCTCATTAGCTAGATATGTGATGGGTTTCACTAGCCAATTGTGACATCCCCACGATAGAAAAGGCTGGTAATATATTCCAAATTCCTCAATTATATATGGGGTATTATTATCACATTTATGATCAAAAACACATAACATATATCATAATGACATATAATATTCTATCTGACGATTGTTTTACAAAAATTGACTCAAAACATTACATAATAATTAATCATTATCAGGGTAATTGTCGAAACCTAAATGAAAAAATCCCAATGATTCCCAAGACAAATCAATATAACAAACACCAATGTCAATCCCTACTAAACTTGACTGGTAATGAAAATGGTATCAAGATGTATCACTAAAGAATTGAGACACCATGATTTATCATATGTCTCAAGAGATTAAATATAAAAATGTACAATAGTTCCCAAGATAGTGGTGATTCTATACCCAGAAGGATATAACCAAATAATTCCATAGTCATGAAACTAGGGCAAGAACCAGTTATAACATTTAATATAACTTAGTTTCAATATAGGTAAACTAGAATATATCAACACACTAAATAAGAATAATGAATTTATTTTACAAATAAAAAAAATCTCAATTTATTCACCAATACATAACCTTGTCTCCAACCTCAAATTCATGCATGAAAAGTTGACACTTAAATACTCTTGAGAAGTCTCCAATTTATCAACAATATCATCATAAGGTGGACAATACCAGGTTACCCAATATTACAAACCCCTTCTAAAGGATAATTTATATGAATGCACTCACACCAACCATATATTCAAAATACCAATGAAAATTTTTAATTTCAAAAATATATATTGTAAAAAAATTTAAAAACACACTTTCCCTGCAATAATGTAATTCCATAATTTTAAAACCATCAATTAATAATTTTCAAGAAATATGATTTTTAATGAAACTGTTAAATTTACCCAATTTCAAATACATTACCCAAAATGGTGATTCCATCCAGAATCACTTATGGACTACCCAAAAAATTTCATGCTACTAATTTAATGATAATAATGATTTATGTTTTTAATAAAGTATAAATGGTATAAATTTGTGATTAATGTGAGATTTGTGTGTTTCATTGAAATTGATCGAAAAACATTGAGGTTCCAATTACACACCACTAGATTGGGCTGTATGATTTTGTAAACTATTTTTTAACCATCCAATTCCACTATCTAAATCCAACCCCAAATATAGCGGGATTTCATTGTGAGACAAAATATGAACCAAATAATTTTTTCCCACTATTTCAATTTTCATGGTTTCTTCGAGGAACTCACAATATTCAGAAAAATTGTGCACCAACAATTTTCTTCCCCAATGTCAATTATACTCCCTAACATGGTTCCATAAAGATGTAACATGGTGTCTAAAACTATTCAAAAACACTAAAAAAATTTGAATACAACCAAAACATAATATCATGTATGGGGTTGTCTTGAGATTTTATCACCGATTGGTAAGATCATAGTTTATTAAACCATACAACATAACCCTATAGAGTATAGTTCACACAACAGAATTGGAGGATATAATTTGACATATCATCAAAAACCCCATTGAATAGTCTTTTTTCACTATATCATGAATTATTTTCTCTCTTTGATTGATTGAAAGTACCATTCAAACCAAAATCCATTCTTAGGAAAATCATTGTTCGTTTGATATCTTTCTTTTTCATGAATTAATCATTTTTCATCATTATTCGTATTTGTAGAATTATAATCTCTTAAAATACCCAGTATCTATAACATAATGGATATATCTATTTATTATTAATGGAATCATGATTATATATTTTTGGATTTGTTATTGTAAAGAATATTTAAGCTCGTATCCTGAGTTCTGATGTGTCATTATTCATTTTAATGAAACCATTTTTTTGGATGGATTCACATTCATCTTCAATAGATTTAGAACATAAGGGTTTCATATTGTTCAAATTAATATATTTAAATTATAAATATATTAATTTGTGATTATTGATGGAACTGAAATTTGAGTTATGGTATTGAATGTAACTTCTCATAACCAAATACCACCTAAAACGTTGTTTCGAACCCGATTGACCACAAGGCCTCATGTACATCTCCCTAAATTCCAAAGGATGACAACTAGTAGAAAGGGCCTAGCTGTGTTAGTGGCAATACTATTACCTCATAACAATAGTATCACATTAGAATTCAATTATATATAATACCAGAAGTAAAATAAACAATAGACAATAGAAAGTAAGACAAATAGGGATACACATATAAATAAAAAAAGTGTATCATATTAAAAACGATTAATATGTTACATTTATCTATAATTAATCTAGAAATGTACACTGTAATACAATACAATTATCTCAAAAATAACAAAATACCAAAAAGGTATCACATCATCACAAGCCTCAGGTTGGTCCTTTTCTCCCTTGCTCCAAAGCCACAATAAAAAAACATGTACTAGGGTGCTTTCCCCTATCATCACCTACAACCATATAACATGTTTTTTTCATATCCATGACATATTTTAAAGGTATGTTTCATTTAATTTCCAATATTTATTTTTATTGGGGGATTCCTTTCATTTTGGTGGAAATGGTGGGTTTTCAAAAATAGGACCAAACCATGACCCCATTTCTAGATTTAAAAATAAAATTTATTCTTTTATAACATTTTAATTTTTCTACATTTTGTAAGGGTTGGTGTCTTGAGAACCAACTATTTTGTACTTTGATTACATGAATGTTCACTTATTATATATTGTTCATTGTTCTGCATGACTATAATATAATAATGTCCTGTAATATTTGTTGCATTAATAAGGTCATAGAAGATCCCCACTATGATGAGAACCTTGAAATGATATAACAGTATTCTTAAATAAAGTTCTACGGTTGGATGACATACTATGATAGGACACATAGTATACAGACCGTCATGTGCGAGTACTTGTAAAAAGATGAGACTCTCTCTCATGGAGTTCGCACTTGGTAATCTCCAAGATGAGAGATTATGAGAACAGACCCGCCAGTAGTAATTCCGCATGTCCTGGTGTCATCGGATATTGCTATCTGCGAGCGTGTGTAATGGTCCTTAGACAGGAAGATTATCATTAACTCATGTCATGAATCGCTCACTTTGATTTACTGACGAAAACTGTCACGCAGACAGTTGGCGGGAAGTAGGGTATGTTGGGTGCATCACAAGTGACATGTTGTTAATGGAGAAGTTGAGGAAGGATTTATCCCTTCCATTTATGGAAGTTGATATATCGTCCCTTTGATTGAAATAGAACCGTCACATTAAATTTCATGTCCATGGGGTAAACGACGAGTTTATTTTAGGTTGTCAAAGAATGACAGATCAAGCATATAGGTTTATGACACTGCCATGAAACCGGATTGATGAGATATTGAGACAAAGGGATTAAATTACATAGTAATAGTTCGTATGAGGTGATACGTCAATGCGGCGTCACCTTAATTCTCTTGGCTCCCTTGTCCCGGTTCTAGACAGTAATCTTGGACTTTAGGCAAGCCTACCTAATTCCAACGTGAACGAGGCCTAGAGGGTCACACACTAAGTGAATCCAAGTATCTCAAGTTGAATAAAGATTATTCTCGTACGTGGTTTAATAATTATTCAAGGAATCCTAAGTTGTTTTAAATGGTGGAGGAAAAATAAAATAAAACTAGTACCCGTCGTGTATTATTAAATGTACACGCCGTGTAGTTTTATTTTGGGAAGGAAATGAATAAATGAAAACAAGATATACACGCCGTGTACATTTAATATACACTCCATGTAGTTTTCAATGAAAAACAAGTACACGCCGTGTATTTATTATTACACGCCATGTAGTTTTTCCAGTCGGGATTTTGAGGATATAATATAATTTTAAATAATATTTATTATAATTAGTGTGGGAACATGTCAAGGAATTATCTATGCTACATGGGGGTTTTAAATAACAGTCAATGAAATAAATAAAATGCGTAACACATTTATTTATTTTCATAACTCCATAACCCCACACACCTGATTATAAATACCCTCACAACCCCAACTCTTTTCTGACACATAAGAGAATCGTTGTGCACAGCATCTCTGGAGAATTCTTTCAAGACCGAAAGAACCTCTTCCTCCAAGAATGCTCTCAAGACCGAGAGAGATCCTCTTCCATCGGATTAAGACGATCTATGGCGGACAACGCAACAAAGGCTTCTCCATGCTAGCACCCAGAGAATCCTTTAGCTATGTCCACAAATAAAAGGTACACGTGTGGATCACTGCTAGAGGGAGTCTACACTTGGCTTCTACGACACAACGACGGATCAAATCGACAACGTGATCGATAACATCAATGAAGAAAGAACACCCAAAATGTATTTTTTTATTAATAATTAAATTAACTAAAATAAACCTGTAACGATCCTTGTTTGTGGTTCCGGGACAAACCTTCTTCTTTTTCTATTTCTGTGATTCGATCCATGGAGACTGACGTTTAATGTCGTATTGATCCCGGATTGATCATTGCTAATGACAAAAAGCCAAGTGGGCACATCCACCCACGCGCTTCTGCTACGCCTGGAACCTTCAAATGTTATTAGAGGGAGGTTACAACGTTGATTATAGTTATTTAATTTTCATTGATAATTTACGCATTCATATTTGATTAAATTTGAAATAAATCGTTCTATAAATTTGAATTAACGAGATATATTCTTCCCCCTTCGTTTCTCGATTCATATCACAGAAACAACCTTTTAATTTTAATTTTTTATTAAAATAAAAACGAGGAACTCATCCGGAGGAGCCGCTATTTCTATCTGTACAACATGGGATTACACGGAGTGTAATTAAAACTACACGTCGTGTACATAGGTTCAACGAACCGGCACTGGTCCACCAAACCACGACGTGTGAATTGATTATGCCTAAGTTTTAATCACGCCGTGTTGACTAGAATAGAACGACTAGTGGAAACCGGAATACACGGTGTGTATGTTGGAACAAAATGCCATGTAGTCCATTCCGACCTAGGTGAAAACGTGTAAAAAGATAAGACGCATACCGTATAACAAGGAAGTACAAGCCGTGTATGATTCATCTACACGCCGTGTACTCTAAAATTTCCAATGTAAAGAAAACACGCCAAATCCCCGACGTGTACTTTGGATAAAGGGTGAAAAGAAAAATACACGCCGTGTAATTATAAACTACACGCCATGTACTTTCCAGAAATGGAATTTGACCAGGTTTCCTCCAATGTACAAAGACCCATAGAAGGAGTATAGATGAGAATAATCTCAAGGAAATTCAGAAAGGAATTTAAGATAAAGAATTGATTAATTATAAGATCATAATTAATTGAATTCGAGCACGTCTTATCTTAAATAAAAGAAAGATTAAAAGAATTTGAATTCGAAATATGCATAAATGTCGTTGCATACTATAGATGATCATGAGCTAGACTAAAGACCATTTTTATTTGTATGGTTTCATTTAAATTTATTTAATTTAAATTTGTTGGTCTGCAAAACTTCTTCCAATAAAATGTAGGGCCTATGTTCCCATGGTTTCTTTAATGTAAACCCATGTAATGGAGGATCTCCCAAGCCAGATGAGATGGTCCAAATCTTGAAGCCGAGGAGAAACCGACATAAGAAGATACAAAGGTGGACAGGTGGGAGCTGCAAAACATGAACCAACAGGTTCAAGGTGTTTTCCCTAGGTTAGGGTTAGCTTATCAAAACCTCTAGATAAGCTAACCAATAAAAGCTCATGATTATTCCATCTTATTTTATTTCTGTCTGATTTCATGGTTTATTTATTATGTATTTGTTGTCGCGATCACATAATTAATAAAAATGAACAAGCATGCAAATATGGAATATAATAAATACCGGACTATGCGTAAACATTATCGGAACATGGTTAATCACTTAAGCAAGCATCACTTAATATTAACAAGAATGGGATAATTCAAAGATACACATAAAGAATAAGATCCCTCAAATACCATATTATGTCAGACCAAGCCTTCCATTACTTGATTAAGGGAAAGACTCAATAAAAATATGTGTTTGACCAACCCTTGTTGGGACACTTACTTTTACAAATGAAGCCCTTATGAAAGGTTTACGGTTGACTTAACCATATTACATCATGAGAATTATCCCTTTCTATACTTGATATAATATTGAGGCAAGAGTTGAAGAAATCCAAGTCAGGATTTCAGGATTGGGGAGTCTACTGAACATATCAAGGAACTGTAAGCTCATAGTTGGCAAAGACCTGCCTATCTAAATACCTTCAAATAGCTTGAACAACCCTTGTTGGGGTTATGCGAAGGGGAATATGGATCCTTTCCACTAGAATGTCCAAGCAACTAGACATTCCGAGTTCAATGGTGAGGGCCATTGGGACTTGATAAAATAGTGGGAGACTTAATAAAATTTATTATTTCTCATAAAATGTAATCAAGAAAGTACTGATGAATCTGCTCTTTTAATTTGTAGAGTCAATATGACAAACACATCAACCACATTTTCTATGCGTTCAATTCTGGATAAAGACATCATCCTCACCGGCAATAACTTTCAGGAATGGTTTAGGAACCTTCGGGTTATCCTACGCCATGAATGGAATTTTTACATGCTGGAGTCCTCACTTCCTGATTCTCCTACCCCAGGGGAGAGTGATGAAGATTTCCTAGTCTATGATCCACATTTGAACGATGCTCTCGATGTTCAATGTTTGATGTTGTCATCTATGTATAGTGAGCTCATGAAGTGTCATGAAGACATGGATGCCTACAGCATGCTCGAGCACCTCCGTGGTTTATACCAGGAGACGGCAAGACAAGAATGGTTTGAGATCTCCAAGGCTCTATTTCAGAGCAATCTTGGAGAGGGTTCCCCAGCTGGGCCCCATGTAGTCAAGCTCATTGGCTACATTGAGCGCTTGGAGGTTCTAGGGTTTAAACTCCCTGAAGAACTGGGTATCGATCTCATTCTTGCATCACTCCCCAGAGCTTCTCAAACATTGTTGTTAATTTCAACATGAACAATATTGAGATGTCTCTATCTGATCTTCTTATCCTTATTCGCCATGTGGACAATGACATGAATCATGAAAATCCTTCTGTCCTTATGGTGAATAAAAGGAAAGGGAAGGCGAAGAGCATTAAGCCCAAATCTTATACAAGGCCTTCCATGAAAAGGATGATCAAAGGGGAGGCAAAGGAACAGGATGATGTTTGTTTCGCATGTGGCAAGAAGGGCCACTGGAAGAAAAACTGCACCCATCCAAGGGAGAAAGTGGAAGCTCATGTGTGTTTGTTATCGAATGCAATCTATCTGTTTCTACTAATTGGTTATTAGATACTGCTTGTGGTGCTCACATCTATATCCAAATACAGGAACCATGTAGAATCAGGAAGATTGATCAAGGGTAGGTAGATCTACGAGCAGCCAATAGAGCCAGACTCGCTGATATAGCTGTCGGAGACTACCACCTCACATTGCCTACCTGGATGGTCTTGGTTTTGAAAGGCTGTTATTATGTGCCTTCTATTACTAAAAACATTATTATATTATCCAGATTAGATACTGATGGATTCATATTCATTTTTGGAAATGAATGTTGCTACTTTTATAAAGATATCATTTGTTTTGGTAGGGCACATTTATATAACGGACTTTTTGTGTAAGACTACACAAACCAAGTAATGGAAATCGATAACAAAGTTAATTCACATGACTCATACCACACCCAACTTTGGCATCACCGGCTAGGTCATGTCAATGAAAAACATTTGACAAAATTACATCAATATGGGTATTTAGATTATTTCAAACTAAAACCACTTGGTGTATGTCATGCATGTATACAAGGAAAAATGACCAAATCCCCATTTAGTGGGAAAGGTGAAAGAGGTTAAGAGCTTATCGAATTAGTTCACATAGATGTGTGTGGACCATTTACAGTTTAAGAAAGGCGTGGGTTCTCGTACTTCATAAATTTTAATGATGATTTTAGTAGATATGGATATATCTATTTAATGAGGTATAAGTCAGATTCTTTTGATCGGTTCAAAGAATACAAGAATGAAGTTGAGAACCAGCTTGGTAAGATGATTAAGAAACTCCACTCAGACAGAGGAGGAGAATATCTTAATCAAGACTTCATTAATTTCTTACGGGAGTTTGGGATTCTATCTCAACTCACTCCTCCTTACACACCGCAGTGGAATGGTGTAAGTGAAAGGAGGAACCGCACTCTGTTGGACATGGTGAGATCAATGATGAGTCATGCGAGTCTTCTATTATCCTTTTGGGGATATTCATTACGAACAGCAGCACACATACTAAACCAAGTACCAACTATATCGATAAATGGTATTCCATACTAATTATGGAGTGGACGCAAAGCCATGTTATTGAATTTACATGTGTGGGTTAGTGAAGCATTTGTTAAGGCCTCATCAGGTAACATACTTGCACCCTGAGGAACAAAGTGTATCTTTATAGGATATCCCAAGGAAACAAGGGGATATTACCTATACAACCCCTCAGAAAAAAAGGTTATAGTGGAAAGACACGCCATATTCCTTGAGAGGGAGCGCATCTCCAAAAGAGAGAGTGGGAGCGAGATAGACTTCGATGAAGTCAAGGCTCAAGATACACATGAGTTGGTACAAGAACCGATTCCACAAAGCCCCATGGAAGAACAATCAATTCCGGAGACACAAGAAGTGCGTAGGAGAATGAGAGAGGTGAGAGAACTAGAACGATATGGTTTTCTTGTCACCGAGGATGGTGACTCATTATTGGTTGACAATGATGATCCTCTTACCTACAAGGAAGCAGTTGAAGGCACAGACGTTACCATGTGGCAAAAAGCCATGAATTCTAAAATGGATTCCATGTACCAAAATCAAGTCTAGATTTTGGTAGATCCTCCAGTTGATGTAAATCCAATTGGTAATAAATGGGTATTCAAGAAGAAATTGGACATGGAGGGGCATGTGAGCTCCTACAAGGCACGACTAGTTGCAAAATGTTTTAGACAGCGTCAAGGAATTGACTATGATGAAACCTTTTCCCCAGTTGAAATGCTGAAGTCCATCAGAATCCTATTGGCCATTGTTGCTTACCATGACTATGAAATTTGGAAAATGGATGTCAAAACAGCTTTCCTTAATGGGAACCTCCAGGAAGATGTCTATACGACACAGCCTGAAGGGTTTGTGACTCCAAAGGATTCCAGTAAGGTATGAAAGTTGCAGAAACCCATTTATGGATTAAAGAAAGCATCAAGGTCATGGAACATTCATTTTGATGAAGCTGTTATAGAATTTGTCTTTGTTAAGAATGAATGTGATCCTTGTGTCTACAAAAGTATTAGTGGAAGTGCAGTCGTTTTACTAATAGTATATGTTGATAACATATTGCTAATTGGAAACTAAGTACATGTCTTACAGTCAGTTAAGGCATGGATACATAAATGCTTCTCCATGAGATACTTGGGCGAGGCGGAATATATTCTTGGGATCAAGATCCACCGTGATAGATCCAAGAGAATGCTGGTCCTAAGTCAAAGTACATACATTGACAATATACTGAAGAGATTCAGCATGGAACAGTCCAAGAGAGGATTGTTCCCAATGTCACATGGCATTCATCTTTCCATGAAAATGTGTCCTCAAACACATGAGAAAAGAAATAGGATGGAAAGGATCCCTTATGCATCCGCGATTGGGTCAGTCATGTATGCTATGCTATGTACGAGGCTAGATGTTTCTTACGCATTATGTGCGGTAGGCAGTTATCAAGCTGATCGAGGAGACCGTTATTGGATCACAGTCATGACTATACTTAAGTATCTGAGGCGTACTAAGGATATGTTCCTGGTTTATGGAGGAGATGAGGAACTAGTCATTAGAGGACATGTAGATGCTAGTTTCCAGACTGATCAAGACGACATGAAGTCGCAGACTTGATACATCTTCAGTATGAATGGAGGTGCAGTGAGCTAGAAGAGCTCAAAACAAAGTTTGGTGGAAGATTCTACTCTGGAGTCCGAGTATATCATAGCTTCTGAGGCAGCTAAAGAAGCAGTATGGATGTGAAGCTTCGTCCAAGAGCTGGATGTTGTACCGAGTAGTAAAGATCATATCACACTCTATTGTGATAATACTGCAGCAGTGGAACTTGCAAAAGATCCAAGGTCACATCAGCGGAAAAATCACATACTTCGGAAGTATAATCTCTTGATGGATTTTTCTCAGAGAGGTGAAGTTGCAGTGAGTAGTATTTCCACGGAAGACAACGTGGTAGACCCATTTACTAAAGCCTTGACTCAGCAGAAACATGATCATCATGTGGGTTCTAGCAGACTAAAAGTTGTAGGTAGTAGGCTCTAGTCCAAGTTGGAGTTTGTAAGGGTAGGTTTCCTGAGAACCAACTATTTTTTACTTTGATTACATGAATGTTCACTTATTATATATTGTTCATTATTATGCATGACTATAATATAATAATGTCCTGGAATATTTGTTGCATTAATAAGGTCATAGCAGATCCCCGCTATGATGAGAACGTTGAAATGCTATAACAATATTCTTAAATAAAGTTCTATGGTTGGATGACATACTATGATAGGACACATAGTATACAGACCGTCATGTGTGAGTACTCGTAAGAAGATGAGACTCTCTCTCATGGAGTTTGCACTTGGTAATCTCCAAGATGGGAGATTATAAGAACAGACCTGCCAGTAGTAATTACGCATTTCTTGGTGTCATCAGATATTTCTATCTGCGAGCATGTGGAATGGTCCTTATACTGGAAGATTATCATTAACTCAAGTCATGACTCGCGCACTTAGATTTACTGACTATAACTGTCACGTAGACAGTTGGCGGGAAGTAGGATACGTTGGGTGCGTCAGGAGTGACATGTTGTTAATGGATATGTCGAGGAAGGATTTTCCCTTCCATTTATGGAAGTTTATATCTCGTCCCTTTGATTGAAATAGAACTGTCACATTAAATTCCATGGCCATTGTGTAAACGACGAGTTTATTTCAGGTTGTCAAAGAACGACAGATCAAGCATATAGGTTTATGACACTTCCATGAAACTTGGTTGATGAGATATTGATACAAAGGGATTAAACTACACAGTAAGCGTTCGTATGAGGTGATACATTAATACGGCATCAAATTCTTTCTCTTGGGTGCCTTGACCCATTGTTAGACAGTAATCTTGGACATTAGGCAAGCATGCCTAATGCAACGAGAAAGAGGCGTAGAGGGTCACACACTAAGTGTATCCAAGTATCTCAAGTTGAATAAAGATTATTCCCGTAAGTGGTTGAATAATTATTCAAGGAAGCCTATGTTGTTTTAAATGATGGAGGAAAAATAAAATAAAAAAAGAACACGTCGTGTATTATTAAATGTACACTCCGTGTAGTTTTATTTTGGAAAGGAAATGAATAAATGAAAACAAGATATACACGTCCTGTACATTTAATGTACACGCCGTGTAGTTTTCAATGAAAAACAAGTACACGCTGTGTATTTATTATTACAAACCGTGTAGTTTTCCAGTCGGGATTTTGAGGATATAATATTGTTTTAAATGATATTTATTATAATCAGCGGGGGCGCATGTCATGGAATTATCTATTCGATATGGGGGTTTTAAATAATATTCAATGAAATAAATAAAACGTGTAACATGTTTATTTATAGTCAGAACTCTATAACCCCACACACCCTATTATAAATATCCTCACAACCCCAAATCTTTTCTGACGCAAAAGAGAATTGTTGTACACAACATCTCTGGAGAATTCTTTCAAGATCGAAAGAACCTCTTCCTACAAGAATGCTCTCAAGACCGAGAGAGATCCTCTTCTATCGGATCAAGACGATCTATGGCAGACAACGCAAGCAAAGGCTTATCCACGCTAGAACTTGGAGAATCCTTTGGCGACGTCCAGAGATACAAGGTACACATGTGGATCACCGCTAGAGGGAGTCAACACGGGGCTTCTACGACGCAACGACGGATCACATCAACAACGTGATCGGGAACATCAACGAAGAAAGAACACCAAAAGGTATTTATTTATAATTAATTAAATTAACTATAATCAACCTGTAACGATCCTTGTTTGTGGTTCCGGGACAAACCATCTTTTTTGTCTTTTTCTGTGATTTGATCCGTGGAGACTGTCGTTTAACGTTGTATTGATCCCGGATTGATCATTACTAATGAAAAAAAGCCAAGTGGGAACATCCACCCACGCGCTTCCGCTACGCTCGGAACCTTCACATTTAAAACCCATTCAACTTCTCAATTGGAATACCCTTGTCTATTAAAACTACCATATCAATTTTTATCCCATATAAATCTATAATAATGATGGATATGGTTTTTTATTAAGGTGTTGGGCCAGATCGAAAGCCTCTTTCATTATTTAATATATTTTTTAATACTTTAATATTACATTCCATTTTTAATTTTTTGTGCAATTCCAACTCAAAAACCGATCTGAATTTCTCAAGGAATGCTACCACGTACTCCTCTCTCTCAGTGGAGCACATCTCAACTGCGGATTAGGGCGATATTTTTTAATCATTCTCAAATCTCCAAGATTTGAAGAGGTAAAATGTTTCATTCATAAATCATTCAAATTTAAATCATATTACACAAATTATGTCCCCAAATGATCAAATATAAATTATTAGAGCCTTTCTACCAGTTTTGGTTACTTGAAGATTCTAATATTGTTGGATTTTGGTCACTTTTATCGAGATGTTTTCAATTATGTGTTTCTCTCTTCATTTTATTCTTTATCCTTTAGGTTTTATCCCTCATTAACGATGGACAAAGATGACTAGAAGGTAGGGATTATACCTTGGGTTTTATATGGTGTCTTTTTATTCAAGTATATAGGTTTTAGGTAGGATTTCACTCCCTTATGGTTCGGCGGAGGTGTGTTTGATATTCCGCACCAACATTTGACAGTTTCGACACATTTGGTAGGGGATTCTATGTGAAAGAATTTATTGATGAGTTAGTTTTATGGATTTAATACTTAAACATGTTCAAATTAAGTTTTTTGTGGTGAAAAAATAATTTTTGGTAGCATTAGAAAATCATTTAATATTGAAGTTAATTTTTTTATTGAAGTTTAGTACATTTCACTTATAACTCATGTCATATATTTTTTGGTAGTCTTGTAAAATATAGAAGTGATTTATTAGTTGTTTAAAAGGGATGAAACATAAATTTCAATAACGATTTAGTGTCATGTTGAACTTAAAATGGTGGTTTTTAATGGTTTTTATGTGTAAACCCATGTTATAATTCTTAAAAATGTTTCAGGAAAATGTGTGTTTTTGTTTGCATGATTTGAGGTATTACTAGAGGTGATTTTATAACACTTGAGAGTTATTTAATAAATGTTTCTAGTTCTTAAAATTATGTTTTGGATTCGTAGGGGTGTGGTTTTGGCATGGAATGCGGGTTTTGAAATGGGTTTTGGGTGAAAAACATGGTTATAACCATTGGGATTGTTTTATGAAAATTGTAAATGATTTGTTGAGTTAAACAAAGTGGGATAGGATGTAAACATACTATATTGGTGAGTGTTATCACCTATGATGGGTTTTTAAAGGAAATTTTCTTTTTTTATGAAGAAAAATATTTGTTAAAATATTTTATTAGATGATGAAATGTTGTATCAAAATTCAAGAAAGGTGAAAACCGCCTTTGTGGACTGTTTTGTGTGAGTATGATGTCAAAAATGAATTTTTCTTGTAAAATAAGTTCTGTGTGACTTCTGTTATGTACATGTGATATTTTAGGTGAATGTGTCATGTGGAAGTGATATTTTCATGTGAAAATTATTTTTCATGGATTGTTGAATTTGTTTGAGAAAAAGAGAGAAACATGTGTATCTAGTTGGGTGGACATATACTATTATGCTAGAGATCCTATGGGGTTTGGCCTCAGTTCCATGTAGAATGTTTGACACTGACAACACTAACTAAAATATTATAATGAAAATTATATTGGGGAACCACTGTGTTAAGGGTATGCTCCCGACTAGTGGCTCATGGGCATGAGAATAGATATTGTGTTGGTTACATTCATCGAGATACGAGGTACCTGGGACCCACAACAAGCTAGTTCCTAGGTGTTATTTCCCATTACTTTTACTCATTGGATACTTTATGATTACCTTTAGCATACAATATGATTGCCTAGAAAATTCAGTTGCTTCGGAATATTTTTTAAATTGATTATTCTTTAATGTAGCCCACTTGAAATCTATTTTTATTTAATGTTTCATCTATTTGAAAATTTTAAAGCATAAAATGATTATGATAAATTGAAATATTTTCGTAATTGAATGATTATCACATGGAATTTAATAATGGTGGTATCCTACTGGGGTTTGGATCACACCCTACTCACACCTTGGTGTGTATATATAGTTGGTTATTTTATTTGTCACAGGGTTGGGTACAACTATTGTGCCAATTGTTCTGGGTTTTAGTTGTCCTCAATGATGAAGTGTTGTGGAGGTGGCTTGACGGTGGTGCCTCATACCATGATGAAGATCTTGTATATTATTTTTGGTTTTTAACCTTTGTAATTGTCTTTCAAAATTGTTTTAAACTGTGTAACTAAATTCTGATATTTTTTATAAGATGGTTTTTTAAGAAAAATCTATATTTGGATTATGGGATTGGTTTATTATTGTATTGTTATAAACACATGTAAATAATTAACTAATTTCAATTAATGACACCTGATCATGTGTTACAGCCTGTGGGGAAGGGTAATTCCCTTCAGACCATGCCGTTGGTCATGTTTGGTTCCGGTTTTTATGGTGACCAGATTCAGTTCGTGAGAAAATAGTATCAAAAGTGGTTCAGGCTAACTCATTGGGTCATGTTATTTGGGGAAGAGTCGGGATATTTTGGTGCAAGGATTTTCGGGATTTGACATTCAATTTATGGGTAGTGTGCCTATAAAGCACACCTCATGACGGGAATCATGTCTCTAAGGGATGTCAGGATTTATCTGAGTCCTTTGGTTTTCTTGGTTTGATGATGATATGTGGAAATGAAAAGAGTGTTGGGATAATGGTCTTAGTGATCTCGCAGGTCCGGGAAAGCTATGAGGATCTAGGTAATTTCCCAAGAACACCCTCCATGATGAAGAAGTGATTGGCATATGGTCACCAGCCATATGTCCAAGTCACCCACTAAAACTAGTTTCCTCTCTCATTTTCTTGTGTCCTTTAGATTTTAAATCTTGGAAGATTGGTTTTAAAGTAAAACTTGCATGGTTTTAAGAAGTTTATAGTTGTTGGGAAAATATTTTATTACAAAGAGTGAATGTATTTATTTTTGAAATGGTGAATCTGAAATTTCAGAATTGTTTTGAAATGGAAAATGGTGTGTTTACACCTCTTTTGAAATCAGGAACTATGATTGAGTTGGATTTGAAAAAGTGTTTCTAGTTGAGTTCAATAAACCATTGAAAAGTGTTTTAATGGGATGGATTGTTTTGGAGTTCATGTGTGGGGGTTGGAAATGGATTTTTGATTTAGTAACTACAGATCATTTGAAATGTTTTATGAAATTTTTGAATCTTTTTTTAAAAGGAGAAGGGTTGACTTCCCAATTTAATAAGGATTTATGTGATAGAGTTTTTCAAGAGATTAAAACTATTTTAAAATTGGATAAAATGTTTTGAAATTAATGTAAATGAATTAAATATGAGTCTTAATTTGAATGATTGCTCTTTTGATTCCATGGTTAGTGGTCTTGATTAAAAGGAAGTATTCGTTGACTGTTTTCATTTTGAAAAGTGGAATGAATATTTGTTTTTGATAATTGGTATTTTTGTGAGAACAAATATGCATGGGGTTTTATGGTATTGTGGATTGTTAGTGGAACAAATAGATGAGTTCAAGGATTGATATATGGAGGGTACCCAGTCTGGCATGGAAACATGATTTTTTAAGGCATACGGGGCACCATTGGTGGATATGTTAACCATTGAACTATTTATTTTCAAAGAAATGATTTTAAAGGAAAACATGTTGTCTTTATAAATAGTTTGGGATGATGTTTATTATTTATTTTTGGAAATTTAGTTGTTGTGGGGTTGAGTACTAGAACCCTTTTTTGAATAGTTTTTTGGGATTATTTTTGGTCGGTAAATTGTGTTGAAGGTCTTGTTAGTGGTCCCTTCTAACAAAGGTTCTTGAAGCCTCTATAGTAGTCCAGATATTGTGTTTGGTTCTATTTAGTGGAATTTTTTTTCCAATGGTCCATCATAGTCGGGTCCCTAGTTTATCTCGTTGGATATTTTTCCCCCAATAAAAGTTAATGTTTGACTGAAGTGAAATACAAATTGTTTCACCCAAAGAAGATCATCTAGTTGATCAATATAATGAATCTTTTTCTCAATCAATAGAGATTGAGTGTACACTATTTATTTGCATATTTTTTTGGATCCTCTTGTAGTGGGTTAGTTCTTGTGGAAGGATGAAAGAGACCATAGTTTCTTATTTTACCTGATTAATTGAAGCTGAATGTTGTCTAGGGATGTTAGTGTGAAGGGTGTCTAAGAGGGAATATGGGTCCTTCGTTGTCTGTTCAATATAGGGGTTCATGTTAAAACACCAGTGTAAGATGTATGGTCATCAGAGGCTGTTATGGACAATTTCTATAATTGTGTGATTTTTCAGAATGTATTATAATGTCTCTATCCATGTATTATTTTTATCAGAAGAAATGGTAATGTTCGGTGATTCCTTGTTATATCATGTTCTTTTTTTAAAGGTGAGGTTGTATAATCTCTTTTAGTCTTAGTTTTTCTCATAATTGTATCTCCATTCGTGAGATCACTATATTCTTTGTTTAGGGAAAGGTGTTTCTATATATCCTATACTATTTCTGTTACTCATCCATAGAAACAAGGGGTTATGAGTGCACATATTCAAAACAATTTTCTAGTGAAATGTTGGGATGTGGTAATATGAGATTGGAGTGCGTTATGTCACCTTGAACCCATGTGGGATCTCAGTGTAGTTGTTTGTGTCACCGAGAGAATAAAATTCCATTAAGGTTTTTCAAAAGCCTAACAGTGAGTCTGAAGATGCTTCAATCATTTGAGCAGCAGCCATAGGACCCGGAGTGATGTTGACGCAATGTTAGGAAAATCCCCTAGTCATTAAACCATTTGTTTTATTTCATGTCCTCTGTATAAAGGATGGGACTAGTTTAAACCTCTAGTGTCATCATCTTGTTCTACATATTAATTTTTTTCTAGTATAGGTTGGTGGACAACATTTAATGTTGTAGCCTATGTTCATACTTTCCGCCTTGGTTTTCCTTTGAGTCTTTGGAGAAAAGTTTGAAATTTGTACTAGGATGATTAATGCACACTGTTTTCACACTGTTCTGAGTAATTGTGCGCTAACCTATGGAACCGTGTGATAAAATATAGTAGATATAGCATGGTCTCCAGAGGGATTTTCATCTTGTCCCATGTAATAGTGCGATGTTTCCCCTTTGGATAGATTTATCTGCACGGTTAGCACATGGTTTCCCAAACAGGGTGGACTAATAGTGTGGTCATGCCAAATCAAGATGTTTTGGGGTCTTTTTATGTTAGACCATGCTAGTTAGTTTATATGGTTGGTATCTATATTGGAGAGACCCACTATGTGTCAAATATATGTAATTTTGGAAAATTATAACGAGATTATTCCACTTATATCTAAGAATATGGTCGGGCCTCCCTGTCTTACTATCCCAATTCTGTCTCAGGAAAATTTAAGTTGTCTCTTATGGTGGGATCCCGTATGTGTCTCCCCATATCAGTAAAATAGTTTTTTTCCATGTTATTTTCTTTCTTGTAGGTAGTATCGTATGGATCTATCTTACTTCCAAAATAATATTTGGGTAAACATTGGTATTGGAGAGAGCCCAATGATTTAGTTAATCAATGGTTAGTGAAACATTGTTCGTTTTGGTTGTTCGTTTGGGTTAACTTCTTGAGTCATGTTTGCATAGTGTTTGAGGAGTTTTCTATTGGGATTTAGTTTTAATATACATGATTATTTCAATAAGTGGTGTATATATTGTTTGGTGTGATTATTTATTGCTTGATTGGTCAATTAGAGGTGTTTTGGCCTTTTGGGGTCAGGCAAAACTTGTCCAAAGTCTCCATTTGGGACTTTTGGTTGGGTTTGGTTTTTGCCTTTGGCCATTTCTTGGCTTTTTGAGGGTGGAAAGTTTTATGTTGTGGAAAATTGACATATATATAAATTATTTTATTGGTATTATTGATTTAATTATTATTCATTCTTTTTTCTGGGGGTTTCCCATTAATTTTGGGGTAAATAGTGGCTTTTCAAAATTTGACCAAAACTATGAGCTCATTTTGAAATTTAAAAATAAATTTTTATTTTTTATAACTCCTCAATTTTTAAAAATTTTACACCCATTCTACATCCCAATTTCCAACCCCTGGTACATTAAAACCACCACATCAATCTGGATCCCATATAAATCCATATTTATTATTGATCTGGGTTTTTATTAAGGAGTTGGGCCAGCCCGAAAGTCCATTTCCTATTTTAAAATATTTTTTAAATTATTGAATATATAATTAAATTTTTATGGTATTTTGGGGATTATAACTCGCACCTGATTCCACATACCCAAGCCGCACTCCCATGCTCTCCTCCCTCTCTTTGGAGCACATCTTCCACACAGATTTAGGCGATATTCCATAATAATTCTCTAATCACACATATTTAATGAGGTAACATTTTTCCTTCATAACTCCTAAAATTTTCAGTATTTTTCCCCAAATTATGTTCCCACTTGACCTAATCTTAATTATTTTGGGATTTCTTCCAGTTTTGGTTACTTCAAATTCAACTATTGGTGTAGTTTGGAAAATTTCTTCAAGATTTCTTCAAGTAAGTGTTTATCTATTCACTTCATTCCTTTTCTTTAGGGTTTCCTCCCTATTTCAAGATATTCTGAAATTTCCATAATTTATAGTTCATAAAAGGGTTTGACATGGTGTATTTATGGTTAAATATTTTGGTTTAATGTTGGATTTCACTCCCATATATTGCGGAGGTGGTGCAGTTGATGATTCACTAGAATATTTGAGGGTTTCAAAACATTTGGTAGGTGATTCCATGTGTAAAAAATTATTAAGGAGTTAATTATCTTGATTTTTAAATTTATCATGTTCATAACATGTTTTGTGTTATTTTAGAACAATTTTTGGTAGCATTAGAAAATCATTTAGTATTAAAGATACATTTTAGTTTGATGTTGTGTACTTTTCAATTGTGACTCATGTCAAATCATTTGTGGTAGTTTTATAAAATATGTAAGTGAATTATTTTTTGTTCAATAGAGGGGAAAATAATGGTTTTTAATGCTTTAGTTTCATGTGGCCCTAAAAAATGGGTGTTTTGAATGGGTTTTATATGTAAAACCTTGTTATACATTGTGAATGTGTATTATGAAAATGTTTGATTTCATGTGTATCATTTGTGGTATTATTCAATGTGATTTTATAAAACTTTAGAGTGATTTGAAAAATGTTTCAAGGGCTTCCTATTCTATTTAGGATAGGTATTGGTGTGATTTTTTCTAGGAACGAGGGTTTTGAAATGGGGTTTGTGTGAAAAATATGGTTATACCCCTTGATATTTTTTTACGAAAATTGTAAAGGATTTATTTATTTAAATTTTTTTTTAAAAGAATGAACAAATACTATTTTGGTGTTTGTGTTCACCTAAGATGGGATTTTGAAATTTAATGTGGTTATTTAAGATGTTAGTGATTTTTTAGAATGATTTATAAGATTTTGAGTTATTTTTCCAAATTACAAGAAATGTGTGAAACAATTTTGTGGGCTGTTTTGTGTGAGTATAATATGAAAAATGAATTTTTCGTATGAAATGAGTTTTATATAACTACAGTGATATACTTGTGGGATTTTAGGTTGATTTTTGATGTGGAAGCCATTTTTTCTTGTGAAATTAAATTTCATTTCTTATTGAACTTTTATGAGCACCAGAGGAAATCCTTGGAATCTAGGTGGGAGGACGTGTACTAGAATGCTATTGATCCTATTGGGCTTGGACTCAGTTTCACATAGAATTTTTGACAATGGAAACTCTAAATGACGTTTGATTATGATGATGATTTTGGGGAGACACTAGGTAATGGGTATGATTTTATTGTGGTCTGGGTGCATAAGAACATATATTGTAAAGGATACATTCACCGAGATATGTGGTTCCTAGGACCCACATCAAGCTACTGCCTAGGGGTGATTTCCCATTTCATGTGCACATTGGATACATTGTGCTTACCTTTGATTTATGGTATTATTTGATGAAAAATTCACTATCTTTAGATTTTTTTTAAAATTGTTGATTATTTAAAGTATCCAAATAGATTTTTTTAATAATGCTGCATCTGTTTAAAATTATTAAATGCCTCTCAGGTTTGCGAAAACTTATAATATTTTCATCATTGATTGTTTATCACAAGGAATCATTTATTGGTGGTATCCTAATGGTCTTTGTCTCACACCCTATATAATCCTTTTGGTGTAAGTAGACTAGGATATTTTTTTTCATATGTTTGGGTAAAAAAAATTTCCAATGCTTTGGGTTTTTAGTAATCATTCATGATGAAGTGTAGCGGTGGTTTCTTGATGGTGCTTCCTATTTCCATGAGGCTGTTCTTGGGCTGTCATTTTTGGTTTGGTACCTTTAAAATGGTTATCTAACATTTTTTTAGTTGTGTTACTGAATTAGGAAATTTTCTAATGGAGGGATTGGTTTGAAAAATATAGATTTGGTTTATTGGATTTGTTTGTAGTTATATATTTATATACAAGGGTAAATAATTCCCAACATTCATTTTAGGATACCCTTTCTCTTTTTCCTACTTGTGGGGATCAGGAATACCCTTCGCGCCTTGTCGCGGACCTGGTTTGGTGCTGGTTTAGATGGAGACCAGATTCGTTTCGTGACAGTTTGTGTCCCCAAGGAGGCCCAAATAGGGTGTCAGATAACATCCCTATAGGCAACCACCAAGTTCTATATAGTCTAATCAGCAATTTTCCAACAGTTATAGAAAGTGTCTACAACCAGTATGTATGTGTGTATTCCCATGGCATGAGTCTGAAGTATCATGGAAAACTGAATATCCCTCAAGGATACCTATAATAGAGATTTAGCTCCTAACAAGGTAGCTATAACCAAGTAAACAAGAAAGTCTCAAAGACACTACGTACATTAAATTGTATCATGAAATCCATAGCCGCACTGAATAAAGTAATGAAGTATCATATGACCACATTATATAGTGAAGTAGCATCCCACGACCATTCTGAATAGTGAAATAGTAGACTGAATGGTTCAGATCCAAAGTGTCTGCAGACCAATGCATCCATGTAAAAATTTGTAAACTGTGGCGGGACAGATCCAAGGAAAATGTTCCAGGAATCCCATCAAGGCTTATGGGAATAAATGGTGGAAACTCTATTTTCCACTGGTTGGGGTCATTAGAGAATGTCAATAGCGTTTTCTATGTGATCCTAAGCAAGCAAGATCCTACGGGGTAGCAAGGACTGAGTCATCCCATGGAATCAAGACCCATGTGGAAGTGTCAACCCATGCCATCCACTACCACATTCCATATCCATATAGAGATGTCCACGGAATTTATAAATCCATTTATTCAATCATTCAATCATTCAGTCATTCCAACTACACATTCATTCCATTTGAGTATACCCACTTACATCCACCTGCACAAGCCATGAGTATACACACTAATGCAAACCTTTTACCAAAACAATCCTTCTAGTCTTCCCTCCCATATAAACCATTTTACAGTCCACTAGTCATTTAAATATAGGTATAGAAACCCATATAAACACATTCAACTTAATCCATTCCATTAAAATAGGTGAGGCATGACATAAAATTCAAAAAGTTAAGGAGGAAATACATGTCCTATGTAAAATACTAAAGTTTTAAAGGCATCAAAAGGATTTTTATAACTAGGAAATAAGAAGAATACACCACATGGGTGGTTTAATCTTGCATAAACAAGCTATTACAATAATGATCACACCTAGGGTGAACTCAAAAATAGAAACAACTACCAACGCCCTAAAATAGAACCCATGGTTAACCTCACTAGGTCCAAATATAGTTATTAAAATCTAATCACTCCAAAACAAGACCTCTTTAGAATTTCTAACAAAATGAATTTCAACTGAATGCCCAAAAAACACCATGAAAGTAAATAATAATGTATAGAACACCTACCTCATATTGGTAGTAGAAAGATTATACAGTACCAAGTCTTTATTATCTTGGTTTAGATGAAATATTAAGAAAGGATGATGAAAAGAATATTAGAACATATGAGACTGAATGAAAATATCTCAATCGTTGTTCTGAAGAATCAAGAACGTCTAAAAAGGAATGTGGATTGACTATTATGGATCTGTAGAGATGATCGGTGATCAAAATGGAAGTCAGATGGAGGATTTGGCATAAATACTATCCTAGGTTCCAAAGAGTATATATGTAGGGGGGTTTTATACGGAGGACAAAAATAACCTTTTGGGATTAAAAACAAATTTAATTTTAATTTAATTTTAAAAAAACACATAGTAGGGGTTGCACGGCATACCTACACGGTTTCCAAAACCGTGCCGAAACCATGTGCACTTCTCTGCCAAAGATGGCCACCCCACACTGTTACCCCATAGTTTTATCTAACTATGAATAATCAATCTATCCAAATCTTGCAGTTCACCAAACATCTGATACATTTTACCGAAACTGTGGAAAAGCCATTAGCAAACTATGTTCCATGTCATTTTCATCCCAAGACATGGTTCGGGCATCCGAACAATCCTAGTACACCTAAAATACTATAGTGATCAAGATAATAATTCATGTAAGGCCATAAATATTCATTAAAACTGAGAAGAAAAGCTCCATACCACATAAAAATCCCATGTTCTTAAAATATACACCCTTATAGAAATTCATCACTGAATTGATCATTGAAGCGTGGTCAAGATTCATCTGAGAACAACTCTGACAGCTGAGCACATACGTCAGCCTCCCCCTTCCAAGTCTTATCCTATAAACAGACTCTCTTCAATAGAACTCATACTAGTGGAACTAACCGACCTTTAAAGAACCTTCATTCTTCACTCCTCGATGTGAATTAGATGCTCTTCAAAGGTTGAATAAACCAGAAGCACAACCTCATTAGCCTGAAAAACATGAGATGGTTATGATTGGTAATGGCACAGTTGAGATACATGGGAGACTTTGTGCATGGATTGGTACCTATGAGTTAAGTACAACCAATAGGAAACTGACCCAACTCTATCTAGAACCTCAAATAGACTGACATTTCTTGGTGAAACGTTACCATATCTTCTGATCCTCATGTGCCCCATCATCGGTGAAACACATAAGAAAACCCGATCCCCGAACTTGAAATCAATTGGTCTTTTGTGGAAGTCAGCATATTATTTCTAACGAGACTGTGTAGTAGCCATCAACATCTAAATCAATTTGATATGCTCAGAAGTCTCCTGCCTGAGACACAGTCCCAGTAAAGCTACCTCTCCTAACTATAACAAGAATAGGGGACAATCTCATGGGATACCATATAATGCCCCATAAGGTTCCATCTGTATCATCACCAGATAGCTATTATTGTTGTATAACACCACAAGGGAAATGTGCCTCTCCCAGGATCCCTCAAAATCCAAGACTCATGCTTTCATCATGTCCTCTTGAAACTGTATCGTATGCTCTGACTGTACATTAGTCTTAAGGTGGTATGATGTACTCAGAAACTCATGTTTACCCAGCTCCCTATGAAACCACTACTAGAAACGAGACGTAAAGATGATGTCCCAATATAAAATGATTGTGTGTGGGTCCCCATGAAGTCATACCACCATTAGGATGTACAAAATTCCATGATAGTCACCAATGATGGAATCCTTGATCGGAAAGAAGTGTGAGACCTTTGTAAGCATATCAACGACAACCCTCACAACATCATTAGTTCAAAGATCCCTCGGCAAACATGTCACCAAATCCATTGGGACATCATCCCATTTCCACACATGGATGTGTAACTGATGTAAAATCCCAGCTAGTCACTAATGTTCTGCCTTCACCTGGTGAATTTTGAAACACCTCACAACAACACTAGTTACCTCTCTCTTGATTATTGGCCACCATTAATAACGATGCAAGTCACAATACTTCTAGGTAACCCTAAGATTCACTGACCAATCTAAATCATGAAACTCCCATATAAACATATCATGTATATCCAATGGAACTCATACACGTTCATGGGTACACAAGATCTCATCATCTCCTACCGTCTAACTAAGAAGAGGGTCTAACCTGCCAAATCTTCCAATGGAAGTAGGCCTTCATAATCTGATAGCTTACTAATCATAACTATATCTAGTAGGGTAGAAGAAATAGCTAAGGATGAAAGGAGAGTCATCCTCTATCAGTTGTGCACGTCCAAATGCATCCAATAAAACAACACCATAATCTGCCCCACGCTACTGGATTGCTGCACATCATGTATCTAAGTCCTCATGCTCAGTGAATCTGCTACATCAATGCCCATACCCGACATGTAGGCAAGCTCAATGTTAAAGGAATATATGCAATCCACCCACCTTCAATGACTTAAATTTAGATCATTGTTCATAAAGATATACTTGAGATTTTTGTGGTAGATGAATCGTAAAAAAATCTCTCCTAATAAATATTTTCTCAAACAGCACAACTCAGGAACAACTGAAGCTATCTCGAGATCGTTCATAGGGTAAATATTTTCATGAGGCCTTAACTACCGAAACCCATATGCCACAACTCGATATCAATACATCTGCACTTCCCCATTCCTATACCTGAAGCATCATAGGACAATGTGTAGCTCTTTCCCTACTCTCATAGTATCAGGACTAGGTCTATTGTCAGCCTCACATTCAGCTCCTAAAAGGCTATCTCACAAGATTATAACCACACAAACACCACACCCTTCTTATTAAATCCTGTCAATGATGCTGCTATGTGTGATAGGTCTTGTAAGAAACTCATGTATTATCCATATAACCACAAGAATTTTCATATGTCAAAAACATTCGTGGTCTATTTCAAGTAAACAATATCACTACCCTTCCTTGGTCAACTGACACTCATATAACAAAGATAATGTGACCTAGGAAGTAAATAAGATCCATCCAAAAGAGGCACTTTGTGATCTTTTATTATAATTGATGCTCCCTCAGTGTATTCTAAATGATCTCAATATGGTTGGCATGGTCATGTTGATTGTTAAAAGACACAAAGATTTCATCCACGAAAACCACCACAAAAGAATCTAGGATAGGATGGATCACTCGATTCATCAACACCTTGAAAACTGCTAGCATGTTTGTGATACCGAATTAAATTTACAGATACTAGTATAACCCATACTGGCTAAGAAAGGTGTTATGAGGAATGTGTGTAGGTCGAACACACACCTGGTTATATTCCGACCTTAATTATATCTTCTAGGACACTCGATATCCTCAAAACTAATCAAACATGTCATCTATCTATGGCAAAGGATATCATATTTTAATTGTTAGCTGGTTTAGTTTTCGATAATCCAATGATAGCCTAAGGTTATCATCTTCCTTTTTTCTCAAAAATGATCGGTGAACCCCACTGAGAATTATTGGGTCTGATAAACCTCATTGCCTCCAAATCCTCATGCTGCCTCTTGAGATCCTGTAACTCTATCACATCCATGATTTAAAGAGTAATATATACTGACACACCACCTAGAAATAGCTCGAAAGAGAACTCCACATCTCTCTAAAGAGGTAAACCCGAAAAATTGTTAGGAAATATGTCCCTAAAGCGATCAAACAATACAATAAATTCCATCTGACCCACTCCCCAATCATCCAAAATCAAACAAGAAATTTGGGCTATCATCATACCAAAGAATTGATGCTCACAGCCATCTATGTTTTCATGGATATCCCATTAAAGCTTGTGAATAACCACTACACCCTTTGGTGATTGGAATGTCACCCTTCGGCAATATCAGTCAATATATGCTCGATAAGCTATGAGCCTATCCATTAATAGAATGATGTCAAACCATGATAATTCAATGAAATAAAGATCTCATATGGAGTGAATCACTCTGACCTCATGGGGACACTCTATAAACTGGTGTACATGACCCGTTCTAACTCCATGTGATTTTTCTATCATCAAAGCGCCCTCCAAATAAAAAAATTAATGCCCAGGACTTTTCCCCAGTCATGTAGAGATAATACTGTGGGAGTCAACTATATCAAAAAGCACAGATGAAATAGTAGAATATACTAAAAGCATATCTCTCAATTTATACAGTCCTAAATACGTCTCTTGTAGGGTCTATTGCACTACATATGTCTAGCATGTACCATGGTCCTCTGACCCTTCATGGCTACCCTGAGCTAATCAACCCTACTAACTCTCAGAACTCGGTGTCTCTCCACTGTAGCCATGAGCACCACCACCCTGGAATAACCGGACTTCACTACTCTAACATCCATCCAAATGTAGAGATGGAGGCCCTAATACTGAACCTGACATCGGGGCTGACCCCCTACCACTCGCCGCTAGAGAGAAGGTCCTACAAAACCACTGCATGTTCCCCATCTTACCACAACATCAACACTTGACTGGGTCTTGTTCACACTGATATTTCATGTGGCCTTTCCTACTACACTTATGGATAAAAACCAAGCATCCAACACAAACAATATAACTAGCACTCACATAATGGGAATCATCTAAATGACACTTCCTACCGAATGACATAGATCTCTTGGGGGTGAGAATCACCATTCCCCTATTCATTACCCCTGCTTCCCTTAGGTTTAACTATGTAATCAGATCCTGATTCATAATACGAGTGATAGAATGAATCCTAAACATGTTGACATGAGATCTAATATAAGTTATCATACCATCCTTGAAGAACCACACCCTTGACATCTCATCAGTAAAATACAAAGGTGAAAAACACTACAGCTCTATAATGCTTACAGAGTATTCTAATACTCTCATCGCACCCAACTCCAGATGCTAGAACTCAATAAATTTCGTTTCTCATTGACTTGTAGGGTACATTTAGTCATATAACATGGTTTGGAACTCATTCAAACCCATATCATGCATCCCATTAGCCTGGTTCAAAACGTCGCACTGGAACATTTCCACTCCATGAAGCATATAGGTCGCGAGCATGACCCTCTGCTCTGGGGGTGTATCCAAATGTTCAAAATTTTCTAACATGGTATCTAGGAACATAATTGGATCATGTGGTATTCCATACCCTAAAAAAATCAGAGTATTTTACTTCTGGAACACTGATGTCAACTCAGCCATAGACAAGGGTTGCTACGGTGCTCCCTAGAAAGTCTGCATATATCGAAAGAAAACATCACAGAACTGTGCGTCATCACTTCTGTATATAAAAAACTTAGTTGTTGTAATTGGAACTATATGAGGAACAAATGGTATCACATGGGCCACCATATCTATTGTTTGTATAGTGTGTCCATCATGGCGTACCAATGGAGGATATCATGGTGGCTTGTTTATACAATTCCAAATGCACGCCTTAGGAAAGAACAACATAAATCAGAAAGCACACAAGTGTAAGACATGTCAATATCCTCCTAGAAACCAAGTCCAACCCACAACCAGCTTCAAAATACAGATGTTTATAATTTAAATCCATCTAACCACTAGAATCTATGCCTCTCTCACACTAAAAAGTTGGGTCTAGGTAAAGATTTTATTCTCTATTCCATATTTCCATTTCAATTTCTCATTCACTTATTCAGAAAATTTTACGAAGGGATTACCAATTTCTGAATCCACGAGGGCCCATAACACCTCATGAACCCAAAACATGGATCCCATTCAAACCATACATATCTTTTTCATTGAAAATTTACATTTCACTGGTGCATCATTTCCCAATTCAAATGGGTCCGTACTCTTTATGGATTGAAAGATTACGTCACACCTTTATCCGTTGCACCCAACTAAATAAACAACAAGAACAACTATCACATTAACTATCACAACAATATGAAATATCCAATTCATCCTTGATGGAATGGTATAATAAATGGCATGTTATTCTAACAAGTGTCTGTATGATGCATGATATGGCATGCCCTCATCTCATCAGGCTGCAGCTAAAGTTGAACCCAAATTTGCATCATCAGAAATATCCAAATTCATCTGTGTCACCCAATGGTGAAATAGAATCAGCTATAATAGTTAAAATCAATAATATTAGAACTCAATTCGGGGAAATTTTGATTTTCACTTTATGGGTGTTAGCTACTCTCGGGCATAGTTTATTACCAAATTCCATTACCTTCTAATACTTGTCTAATGTCTCTAAACATTAATTCAAAACAATAAATAAAAAAACCTAGGATACCACATTGTATCATCCCATACCAGAATACCACAAAAAACTATGCTTCGAGCCCGGTTGGTCAGAAGGCCTCAAGCACGTCTCCCCAAATGCCTGACGCTACTGACTAGCAAGGATGGCTTAGGTGAGATAGTAGGGATATTATTCCATCATTACTACAGTGTCAAAACATAATTAAAATATATACAATAGAGGAAGAGAAATAAATATTAGATAACTGAAAGTAATACATATTAATAAAAGGAAGTTTTTTATATACAAAATGATGTAGATGGTATAAGAATCTAGAATTCATCCAGAATAGTACCCGGCAAAAAAATAATATTATCCCAAAAAATACCATAATGGTAGCCCAAAATTGTAAGCCTCAGATTGGTCTAATGATCCCCTTCTCTAAATCAATAATCAACAACATGTACTAGGGCCCATGGCCCTATTATCAACTCCAACAATATAATCTGTTTGGGTCCCTAAGAAGGCCCCAATATAGTGGGAGATAAAATCCTAGTCAGATACCTCCTAGGTATGTATAGTTATAATTGTAATTATACAAACGTGCTAGCAAGAATAATGAACCAGTAATTAAGTGTGTATTCCCATGGAATATGTCTACAGTATCATGTAAAACTGAACATCCCTATAGGCTACCTGAAAAAGAGAGTCAACTCCAATCAAGGTAGCTTTAACCAAGTAAACTAGAATGTCACACATCCACACTATACATCCATATGTTATGAAGAATTCATAACCTCGCTATATAAAGAAATCAAGTATCCCATGACCACAAAATATAGTGATGCAGAATTAAATGACCATGACATATAGTGAAGTAGCGGACAGAAAGGGCCGAATCCAAGGTGTCAGCAGACCAAGACATCCGTGTAAAAAAGTCTAGACCACGGATGGACAGATCCAAGGAGCATGTATAAGGAATCCCATCGACCCCCATGGGAATACCTTTTGGAAACATAGTTAGGCATTGGTTGGGTTCCAAGGAGAAATTCAATAGAAAGTCTTATGCAAGCCTACGAAAGTTGGATCCTATGGGGTAGCAAGCCGTGAGGCATCCCAAAGAATCAAGACCCATGTTGAAGATTCAACCCAAGGTGACAACTACATCATTCTGGATCCCTGAATAGAATTACATCAAATATATCAAACCATTAATTCAATCATTCAATCATTCAAACAATCCAATTACACATTAATTTCATGTGAGTATACCCACTCAGATTCACTTGGACAATCCATGAGTATACCCACTAATGATACCTATTATCAAAATAATCATATGTTCATACCCTCCCATATAAACCATTTATCATGCCACTAGTATTTCACATATTGGTATACCAACCCATATAAACACTACACTTAATCCAAGCTATCAAAATAGGTGAGGCATAACATGATATTAAAAAATCAAGGAGGCAGTAAATCTTATAAGCAAGCTACTGTAGTTTTAAAGGCATCTGAGGGATTTCTCTAACTTGGAAAGCATAAGCACGCACCCCTTGGGTGGTATAAACATGAATGAACAAGCTATTACCTTAGGGATCACCCCTAGGGTGACCTTGAAATGAGAAAGTGTTTTCAACACACGGAAACAGAATCCATGGTCAACCTCACTAGTTTAACTACAACTACAAAAAGCCACTTGCTCAAAAATGAGACCTCACCTAAAATTCCAAAAAATGGAATTTTGGTCGAACACTTGAAAAACACCCTAAAAATCTTAATGAAAGTACAAAAAACCATCCTCACCTAGGAAATAGAAAAATCATCCAATATACAATCTTGATTCGTCTCAGTTTGGAAGAAATATGAAGAAAGTATGAAGAACGTGATATTAGGGAATATATGCATAAATCCAAATAGAATTTTCCTTGTTCTGAAGAATCATGAAAAAATAAAAAGTAATATAATACATATTTTTGTGTATCTATAGAGATGGTTAGCGTTAAAACCCGTTGTTAGATGGTGTATTTGGATCAATTTCAGTCCTTTGATTCATAGGGGAGCTAGTGAGGGGGGTCCCCTATGTGGAGGAGAAAAAACCATTTGAGTTTAAAAAGAAATTTATTTTTATTTTAAAATATAAAAAAACATACACATCAAGGGTCTTATGGTTTACCACCACGGTTTCCCTAACCGTGTGGTAACCATGGGAACCTTTATGCCTAAGAGGGACACCCCACACAGTACCCCATTTGGTTTGACTAACCTTGTGGTAATAGTGTGGAACCTTTCTGTCCAAAACTAGTACATTCCTAGACCGCTGCATGGTTTACCAAAACCATGTGAGATCCATGTGCTAACCATATGCTAGGTCATATTCATCCCAATACATGGTTTTATCCCTTGAATAATTCTCAAACACCACCCAAACACCCATGACAAAGATAAGCATTCACATAAGGCCATGAAAAGGAATTTGAACTAAAAAATGATATATAACTCCTACAGAATCCCGGAATGTACATTAAAATTGGGAAAATATATAATTTAAGTGGGTGTTAGGATTAAATTTGGATGACGTACAAAAATGTTGAGATTCCAACAATACACGACAAGGTTGGGGTGCACAATTTAAAAAAAAAATACCATACATGAGGAGATATTATCTCATTAAAAACCTTCACATGGTAGGATATCATGGAATGATAAACCATGAACCAACAATGATTTTCCCCTGTTATAATGTACATGGATTCCCATTGTAACATGCATCATTTTCCAAAATAGTGGGCCAACCGTGTTCCATCCCATTGACTTTGATCCACCCATTCACAGATTCCTATATATATTTCCTCAATTCTAATAAAAAATCAGAAAACATGAACCTCCATAAATTCCTTAAATTGCTACAAAACACCTCATAATAGTTGAGAACATAACACACAAATTATATTCATAAAAAATAAATTAATAACCTTTCTTGAACAGGACACCGAGAGTACAAAATTATCCCACCACTGGTATTTTTATCTTCAAAATGTAGAAAAACTATTTTTTATGAGACGTTTGTGGGCCACTAATACGATAATTCAATTTCATTTTCCCATATTTCCCACTAAATATGACCATGATTTGATAAAACTATTACTACAATTATTCTCTTCCCATGAATGATATTATCATTTCCTTTCACCACCTTTAAATATTTATGAATAAACATTTAATATGAGTCAAGGAGAAATTATCCCATTATTTAAGATGTCCTGTATCATATTCGTTCTTCATAAATGGAGCTACATAAAACACATTGTGAACTAAAGTGAAAATTATTGGAAAATATAATGAATATTCCACTTCATGAACTCATTAATGTATCTATAAGGGGACTATTTAATGAGGATAAAACATACCTATATACTAAATCAACGATTTCCTTATTTTTGATATATTATCAAGGATACATGGTCATTCACCTAAATCAATAACTATGAAATGAAGATGATTTAAAAATAACTAATAACCACTATGAGTTTCCTTCATTATCATTAGGAAAAATTGAATCATTAATGTCATGTCTTGCACTAGTCTAGGTATAGTCAATGAATTTTCACCATTTTCATGAAAAAATAGAGGAGGACAAGGATTACCATAAAATGAATTAGGAGGATCCATATGTATTGAGGACTAATAGTTGTTGTTGTGTGATATGTCCTCTTCTTGTATGTACTCCTCCCATGTTCCATAACAAATCTATCATAGAAAACCTATGAACGCAATCCAATGTTTTTACCATCTACTTGAGATTTTCATCTCTTTGAGGCTGATAATATCTTATCATTATCAACTATGATTGAATGAATTGTGGTGTGGAATTTCCAAAAAAAGACATTATACTAGGGTATCATTTAGATATAATCGAGACTGAAACACCTTGCATGTTTAAATTTTCTAAAATGTTCGAGATGACCTGTCCCTGAGGGCCCATGCCATGACTACCCCAAGGCCTCCTCCCATAGGTCTAGGGCTGGCGACTAGCACTAGATAGTCATATACCTATAAATGCTAAGACATTTCCTTTAAACCTGCAAGCACACAGTCCAACCACACAGTAGGATAAAAGCACGAAGTAAACTGTAAAGAAAAACAGTGACTGTTGTAGTAAAGGTTTTAGAATACAAGCCCAACTAAAACGTGCAAGTTTATCTGAAAGATTGATCATGTGATAATCTTCCAAGGATCACACCTTATGTGTATGTACATTCCCTGATCAGTCATCTCTGCAGAACGTCATGTCAAATATTCCACCTCTAAAAACCCACCAATCCCAGATTCCTCAGCCTCGATCAACGGTGACTGTCATCTACAAAAGACACATCAATGTGCTGGAATAGCCCATGCTGGGGTGAGTATAACAACATTCAGTTGGGACCATGATTCCCCAAAGGTCTCACCAAATCCCTAAAGGATATACCACTGTGAAATACCACAAACACAATGTACAAAGAAACAGTCCACCCTACATAGATAAATTCCCATACTTATCCCTATGTTATCAAACATAATCTTCTCATTTAATTAGGACAGAAAAGGCTCCATCCTTTTAGCCATTAGCATAATTGTTCCATGAATGAAAGGAACACCATGAAGGTAACACCATAAGGGTAAGTTCCAAACAGATAAAATCACAAGTAAAACAAAAAAAATGGTAAAACCACTTTATAAATGTACTGCAAAGGTAAAGACTCAACTCACACTAGGTATTACTTAACTATAGATGTACAAATGATTAGATGTACTTCTAGATCAACTTATTGTTGGAACAACATTGTGTATAAGGATGTATTTTTGTCAATAGTTTTCAATGAATATCAAAATGAAGGATATCAAGAAGTACTACAATGAAATGGAGGAATGGAAGATCAAAATGAATGAGATCATTAAGTACCCCGATGAAGGGGAGGAATGATAATTCAGATGATTGTTGTACTGATAATAAGTTCAATGAACATGTGTCAAAGGTGACACATTGTTTTCAACAATGAAGAATGTGAGGTGTAATCCATCTGAGTATGATTAGAGAAGAATGGGGTTTTGATGAAGACCATGAAATTTCTCATGATTTCATGAGAACCATTCAAGAGACTTCTTGAATAATTGAATCATATGTTTTTCATGAAGTAGATCATGATGGTTGAAGAAGAAGACAATGTGAAGATGAATGGAATTCTAAGATGGCCATGCATGGATTGGAATTCTGATATGGCCATGTAAATCACATTGTCAAAGAAGATTATGATGATAAATATGTTCCTTCAATGAATACATATCATGATAGTGAAGTTTGTGATGAAAGCAGAAGAGTTGCTGAAGGATAAAAATCACCGAGAAGAAGTGTTTTTTAGGTGATCATTATTGTTGAAAAAGCAAACAAATGGCATGCAAATTTGTTGAAAATGGAGATTCCATGGTGGCATGTCGAGTTCAAGGGATTTGGTTAATGATCAATGTTTTATTCAAGAACGTCGACATAGTAATGGATGATGTGTAGGCGGTACAAAACTAGCAGATACAAGGTCACACCGTTTTACCAGTGTTTTCCATATTCTAGGGCCTAAAAATAGGCAAATGGAGAAAAGTTGTTTTGAAAAAGAGACTTCCGTGCCACATACTTGAAGGAGAGGAAACATGAGTACCATATTTTTTTCAAGATAAGAACATCTATTTATTGCAAAGGGATAAGGGTCGCGCAAGTGACTTGCGCGTCCTGAAGAGGCTTGATGGCTGGTGCTTAAGAGGCTTGGACACTTGTGTGCCTATTATTTTTCAAGAAAAAACCATCAAAATATGGTAATGGAAAGAAGTTCTTGCAAGTATTGGTTGGGTCGTGCAAGTGAGCTGCCCGACAGAGGCCAGGAGAGATGAGTTGTGCGCCGAGACTTGCACATCAAGGGGTGACCTGCGCGCTGCCGCGCAGGTTGACCGATTTTCCTATAAATAGAGGACCACCCTTCCTCATTTCCCATGGAGTTCAAGACTTAGAGGTTGTTCAAGCTCTCGTCACGTAAGTGATTGAGCCGAACTAGTGGTAGAGGGGTCACGCAAGTAGAGGTTGCGCGCCGGTTATTGGGTGCGTGCCCAAGGCGATTTGGGAAAGAAAGGAAGTGGGCCGCACAAGTTTGTCGTTGGGGAAGGAAGCGTGGCGCAGGTGCTTTGGTGACTCTTTCGTGCCAGTTGGGACTTGCGTGCCGAAGGCTTGCGTGCCATATTGGTACTTGCGTGCCGGGCTTGGGGAAAAGCGCCAGGTGCTGTTGTAGTAGGCATGTCCTTTTAGAGATAAACAAAATCTGAAAGATTTATCTATACATTCGGTGTAACATATGATTTATTCTTTTGCAAAGACGGATGAAAAATGAACAATCTGGTTTTATGAATAGAAGTGGTACCTCTCACACATGACTAGTGTTTAACATCCTCATTGTACTTTGTGAAGAGAAGAAGAACGGTTCATGCAACTAAACTCAGATCTGCACAGAAAGTGGGGAATATATCAATACACTCCGGTGTTAGTATTGAGAATCAAAGGAAGAGAAGAAGAATATATAGTGCATTCAGTTATTGCACTAAATTAGATGGTTAAATACAAAAGAGAATCAACTCAGGACTCTGATGCAAGCAAAGTATCATGCTGAACAGGAGACAAAGACTTCAATGCAAATCTATTGAAGAGACCCTCACGTCTATAAACTGAGCGGGACGTCACCAACAGTAGTGAGCCAGGGGGAGTCAACGGGAGTGACCCGAGGGACGTATTGAGCAATCCTTGAACCATTTTTAATGGCAATGAACCTAGGACAGAGTGACTATTCCTGAACCATTGTAATTCACAACTAGTGAAGATTAGTGTAATTTGGTATGACTAAAAACTTGTCAGCGTATGCTCCTTGGATGTAGCACTTAGTGGTGAACTAAGTAAAATTGTTGTCTTATCTCTTTGAATGTGAATGTTTCATTGCTGATCATATCCATCATACAGGTTTAAGTAGTTCCTACCAACATGGGAACAAGATCCACAACATTAAGAAGAAAAATATGACACCCTGATTCACCCCTCCCCTCTTTGGGTGTCCCGGGGTCCTACAAGTGGTATCAGAGGGAAAGGTTGACGTATGTCGGATACTCCACAATAATTCTATTCAGAAGAGGACTTGAGTTTCTTTCCTAAAGTCAACAATGAAGATCAATCTTGATGAAGAGTCAGTCATTTCTGAGCAGAAGTCTACATCTTGTAAGAGCAATGAAGTCAAGAGTTTTTTTTTGAAGAAACTTCCATGAAATTTAGGGAACTTGACTCTTTGTTACAAAACAATGTTAAGATGTATGAAGATGAGGTTGAAAGATTGAAGAAAACTTATGAAGAGAATATAATTATGATTGAAGATTAGAAGATCATCCTCAATATTGAGGGTCAAAAATTGGAAGCCCAGTTGACCAAGATTGAGAATACACATATTGAGACATCACAAAAGAATAAAATGAGTGATGCTTGTACTCAATTTTTGTTGGACGACTCTAAAGCTGAAATACCTCCAACATGTGACAAGAAGATTATGACAACTCTTGATTATCCACATCAAGAATCAGTTGTTGCTGGTACTCAATGCTCACTGGAAGATTGTACTGTTGAAAGACCTCCAACATGTGATAAGAAGATCATGACTTCACTAATTGATCTATCACAAGCAATTGATAAAGTGAAGCTACCATCCAAACCATCTTTTACTCATGTTTCTAAATACATTCCTACAATCAGTGCAGGTTGGAAGAAATGTTCTAAACATGTATGGATGAGGAAAGCTGAGAAGAAGAAACCTTCCACCATGTCTATGGTGGATATGAAGAAAAATGAGGAATTTGGTTCCTCAAATAGAGCACAAATGATTAAGAAGAAGGCCCAATAACCTCATATAGAAGATACAAAGAAGAAAAGATTTGTGGGTTAATGTTGGTGCTGCAACAAATTTGGGAATTGTGCGCTGAATTGTTGGTACAATCCCTTTAATGGAAAAGCACAGTGAAAGCATGTGACAAAAGAAAGAAATCCAGAGAAGAAGAAGCAACATCTGTAGGTCCAGAAGCATATATTTACAGTAAATAGATTTAAAATTCCTGATAACATCTGTGATGTATGCAGCGGCAGTGGTCACAATAATGGTGCATTCCTATGTCAAAAAATATCTAGAGCTGATAAAAATAGAAGACCACACAATCCAGATAAGAAAGAAGAATATTCCTTGGGAAGAAATCGGAAAAATAGTGTGAACCCACATTTCCCCAAGAAGATCTCAAGAAGGGAAGTTGAGAAGACCAGGGATTTTAGATCAATGAAATTGAAGGGTCATTCATCCAAAAGAAACACTAAGTGGGATGAAACTCGGATGAACCCATGTGGAAGACCCAAACCAGCTACAACAGTTCCAAATGACATATTGGTCATCTGACCTGATGATTTGAGAAGAACGAAGAATCTTGATGATGAAAAGGCCAAGGCTGGTGACAAAGGAAAAGAAAAAAATTCACATGATGAAGACACGGTGCATGAGAGATTGAAAACCAAGAGAAACACACGTGTCAAAGAAGTTCTGTGTGAGAGATGCAAGAAATCAGGTCACATTGCAAAAGGTTGCCTAACCATAATACCAGAGCAAGAAGCAGTCCTAAAGAGGAGTAAGAATGTATCATTCATGATGGATGTTAAGCAGAACAATTCCTCACACAAAGTAGAAGATAATGTGAAGAAAGCCATGCCACATCAATAGATGTCAGAACATATGTTCAAATGTGAAGGCATGAAGACTGGAGTGAACAGAGAAACTTGGTTGAGAAAAGAACCTCAACCATACAGATCATGTTGATGAAGCAAGGAGGAACCACCTCATTCCCTTATTCATTTGTGTATTGTATTTGTGCTAATAATGCATGGAATTGAAGGTGAAGAATTCTCTCAGGGGGAGAACCTGAGAAGTAGTGAATGTTGTCAACTCTTGATAGCCATGCTAAAAAAGTTTCCATCCGTAGTAGATTCTTCAATTGATTTTCAAATATTATTATGATGAAGGATCACTCTTGATGAAGATGATGAGGAGTGTTTCCCTTGAGGGGGGGGGGAAGAAGAATCTTTCAAAATCACTTTTTCAATCAATATCAACTCCAGCTAGACTCAAATGTAGTTACTCTGTGAATTTCTTGAAGAACATGTCAATGGAAAAGGTATGTCATTTATCATTATCTATCCCTTGGTTACTCAGATCAAAGATCATTCTTCAAAGGGGGGGTAACTGAATTGATCATTGAAATAAGAAGAATGGATGAGCCCCAAGGTCACTTATCCTGCAGATTTCACTTGAATGTATTTGATCTGTTTGCTGATGTGAGTGTAGGAGTTTTAGGTTGATTATTCCCTATCACATTTGATATTTCTTATACCTGAAATAAAAGTGGTAAACCCTTGAAGAAAAAATATATGAGTACTCATATCATGTTGGTATCATGATCTATGAATAATGGACAACCTTGTTGACATAATCAAATCCATTTGTTTTCTACATCAATCATTTCTCAAGTAGACATAGAGTGAAATGATTAATGATATATTACTTAAGTATGGATTGATACCCTCCCTAACATGCACTTTTAATTTCTTGTCAATAAGGGGGAGAGAAAGTTAAATGAATGTTTGAAACGAAAAGTTTATTGAAGAGAAGATTCTTATTTGGATATTGAAAAATTCATTTCAGAAGATGTATATGGTATTGACCACAAAATACAAAGGGGGAGATTGTTGGAACACCTTTGTGTATAAGGTTGTATTTGTTGGCAATAGTTGTCAATGAAGATCAAAATTAAGGAGATCAAGAAGTACTCCAATGAAATGGAGGAATGGAAGATCAAAATGAAGGAGATCATGAAGTACTCTGATGAAGTGGAGGAATGATAATTCAGATGATTATTGTACTGATCATAAGTTCAATGAATATGTTTCAAAGGTGACACATTGTTTACAACAATGAAGAATGTGAGGTGTAATCCATCTGAGGATGAATACCCACATAGGATTCGTATAATTTTACCCACACAAGATTCATATAATTTCTTCATGTACTACCAGTCATTGTGTTCCCCTCTCCTTGTGCACTAAAGTTCCATAGAAACTTCTCCTCGAGTCATCTGACATACCTCAAATTCCACTAAGATCCCCAAAGTTGTAACCTAAAGTACTTCCAGGTAGTAAGGGTCCCAACGGGACAGATGACGCGTCAATTGGATACTCGGCCAGAAAGTTATTAGCATTTTAGTGCTGAGGGCCCAGTTGGATTCAGGTTTGATCAATCCCGGCCATACTCCAAATTTCTCAACAACTCAAGTGGATTATACAAAAAGGACAATCTTGATCCACAAATCCTATCCATGTAGAAGGTTCATTAAACGAACATGCAGTTTCATGATATGGCCCATTATGTGTTTCTGGGTCCGTTTGGGCTCGGGTCCGGTCTTACCCAACCTGACCCGACCTCAACCGAACCAACCTGGTCCGAGTCCGACACAGTTGGGCCGAGCCGCAGCGGGATCAGACTACATGGCCATGGTCCTGCCCAACCCGAATGGGGATTGAACCGACCCACAAGGGGGTGGTCCGACCCATAAGTTGTCATTGCCCTCTAGGCACGTGAACCGCTATGCAGGAAGCCCTCAAGGGAACGCGGTCCTGACGCCTGAGGTGTAACAGAAGGTTGGGTGGAGCAGCTGGCTGTGGTGGGGCTTGCCCAAGCCGCCGCCCAAGGGAGTAACCCCAGATTTTCTCAAACGGTTGTGGCGGTCGTTTCGTCTCCTCCACAATAGCAACACCAAATGGTACCTCGTGGTGTCATGTAGGAAATACAGGAACATGTCCTACCTCCTATCACAGTCGGGTGATACCAGCCACCATCTCCAGTGATTCCCGATGGTGCACCAATCTACCACCTCCGGTCAGCCCATGAGCCATATGCCTCCTTCGGCTCGTCGCGACGAATGATTCATGGCTAGAATCCTCCAACGGTGTGTTGGTCACACCACTCTCATCTTCAATAGTCATTCGGTGTGTCAGATGCCTCCTCTGACCACCGATGATGATGAGCCATGTATAGTTCCTCTTGTGGAGTGGGTGCACCACCTCCTCCCTCATGATTTGTTGGTTTTGACCACCGCCTTTGTCCCAGTCGGCACCGATCACCAGTGCTGCCATGCTGGCGGCCTTCTCTGGGTTACCGGGTGATCTCTGATTTTCTGTTTGTCCTTATGATGTCAATTTTTAACTTCCTGTGACATAACCATCGCTTCTAGCCCATCAAAACTGGGTTCTGTTCCTCCAAAAGAATCGCCCACGAAGAACGCTGAAATTTATCAAGATAGTGGTGGTATTGGGACTTGTTCGTTTGGATGGCGCCCTCCATGTTAGCTTGTTAGGAATAGGTTGAATATATTGAATCATTCATAATTGAATGTAAACATGTTCAAATCCATAAATCGAATTTTTGGAGAGAACTTGTGGTTGAAAATGACGGGTCGACGTTCATCGTTCCACAACAATATTCAATGGTGGCTCGAGCGTTGATCCTCCATTATTTTCAAGTGGATTAATTCTTCCAAAGTTTATACAAAGGCTCCCCAAATTTCACTCCTCCCATTTCTAATCATAATCTATGAGTGACCAAGAAGAAATAGAAAATCCTTACTAGTTAACTTTGGATAATTATTACTTTAACCTGTCATTAATGATATTTCATTAAATGGTGGGTTGGATGGATACAGAATTTGTGAAACCGGGAATTTAATGCCTAGTATTTAATGATTTACCACCTTAATGTGGTCCTCACCTACAATCAATTAAATAGGATTGAAGGAGTTTAATAAAAATAAAACATTTGTTTGACTTTAAACCTACATGAAAACCTGCGAAACCAGATCTTTTCCTCATCCTAATATGGTTGAAGTGAAGGCTTCTTTAAGAGAATCATAATAATGCAAGTTCAACGGTTCCCTCAGATTTTAATTTCATGAAATAGTTCAAAATTTAAGAATTCATGTTTAGTGTGTATATAGAACTTAACATAATAGAAGTTCAGCAAATCATTCTGGTCACACCAGGCCTCAGAATCAAGCGCTGAAAATGTTCACAAACACATAGTAATGTGAAATAAAAATAATAAGAAAATATTTCATTGAAACATTTTGGTTCTTTAAAATGTTTATTTGGAAATATTGTACTACAATACTAGATTCATGAATTTTGATAAAGGGTTTCGATTTTGGGAGTGGGTCTACAATATCATATATAATATCATATTTCCTAACCATTCTTGGTAGAAATATTATAATGTCCATAGTAATCTTCACCAATATAAACATGTGAATCAGTAAATTATATGAAACACCCACTAGTTGTTGATTCAAATAATTGATATTTTTATGGGTGAGGCTCTTCAAGACACACTCTTACATTTTCATATTCATGTAAACTAATGAAAAATGTGTTTTGAAATCATAACACATCTTCTAAATTCCATGATGGAAACCCCATCAGGAATTATAGAAAAATAGTATCATTTTCATATATTTAAAATGTACCATGATCTACTTTAAAAATTGTAATAGTGAATCCCAATCTAGATTCTATCATTTTCCAGTCTCAGAAGCATTTATTTCTAAAAACCTAACATGACATTTAAGATCTGATTATTGAGAAAATTTAACCTTCTTAACCACATCTGGTTTATCATAAAATGGAATGAAAATGAAAAATTTTATTTTTCTTCATATTTCAAATTTTTAACCCCTATTACTGACATAATATTCCATTTATCTAGTGTATCTCAATCCAACTAACAATACAACATCCTTTTAGGGAATCTGATTCTTAATATCCCTTACATGATGTATACAACAGGTTGATGTTAAATATTTTAAGATATTAAATTCATCTTCATTGCCTTCTGTTCAAATGTCATTATGAGAAAATATTCTTTAATATTTTATGATCTCGGAAAACTCTATATTTCACACAAAAATGATAATAATTTCACATATTTGGTTCATAAACAATAGTATACAATTCTAAATTTGGTGTTGGACTATTTTAATCATCCACTAGTAACTATTATGATCCATATGAAATGAAATGACCTCACTGCATTAGAAATCATCCCAAATCATATATGAAAGAATCACAAAAGACAATATATCCCAAAACATATTATAGAAACATAATGATAGTTGATGTGGTAAGTATGAGATTTTGTTCATAAAAGGTTTTTTGGAAGTCATTTTCCATTGGAATGAAATTCCTTTTCTTATCAAATCCTTCATCAGTGTGGCCTTACATAAAAATATGGATTGAATAATCTGTAGAAACTTTCCATTTCATGGAATCTATTTATGTAAAATTCATTATATAGTGTTTTCTAAGATATTATAACATCAGTATTTTGTAGAACCAAAAAGAATTATTAAACATGAAATATAAAAGGAAAGGTACCTCTTGTATCTGAAAAATATTATTTTTATAAATTAGAATAATATAGATGATCCCACTAGATACCAAAAACTATAGTGATTTTTTTTTCATGAAATATCTCTATTTTGGACTAAAATATATTATCATCAATAAATACCTCCAAAATGAAATCCATATACAATGTAATGATTCAATTCATCAATACCCTAATGGTATATAGTGAATTCTTAAAAAAATATGGTTTAATAACATATTAATAATGGAAATATATTCTTCTAAAATCCTTATTTATAATATCATCTATCAAAACCCATAGTAGGATATATCCCTTATGTAATTTACTTTAGGAAAACCATCGTGATCACCCTTTTTCATAAAACAAGTAATTTATTCGATAAAGAAGTTACTAATTCATTATATTAACATGGTTATTCTTTTGATAATATACACATTGTTTAAGTGTTCTATTAACCCTTTTTCACATAATGAACTAGTATTATCCATGAAGAATTTCTTGGTCGAATGAACCCTTTTTCCATATTTTCCTACCAAATAATCATTTCCATTATCCCAATGGGTTTCATCGAATAACAAAAAAGTTGAATCAGTCTGTACCCTAGTAAGTGATAAATCATAAACTCTATGTATATTTTGAGTGTCAATCCCAAGAAATTTTCATGAATATTGGACGGTAATTGGTCAAAATGTTTGGAATTGTTATTCTAAACCCATCTACAAATTCCAATGTTGGTGTATCCTACAAATATGATATAGTTACTAAAACATTTTCCAAAAAACCTAAACCACCATCATTTATATCCTAATTTAATATAAGGAGGAGATATATTTCATTAATAGATGTGAAATTAGAAATTTCATACATAATAGTCTATGTTAGTGTTGAATGAATTCATCTAATCCATACCCAAAATCATTTCGTTTCCATCCATCTCATTAACTGAGAAATTATAAAGTAACATAGATAGTAAAATATTTATAGAATATGTATTACACACAAAGGATTGGAACTCCCCCTTTACAATAGGATTTTGACCTTTCAAAACAAATAATATTCTCAACATGAAAACCTATACGATCAAAAACATGAGAAGAAATAAAAAAATTGGTATATTCTTGTTTCAAACAAGGCTTTTATAAGGGTAGAATAAAAAATAATGATACCTATCCCCATTTAAGGACAAAATTTATCATCAATGATAAATTTTTCAATTGAATACATTTTTGTACTCACTATTGTTCACTATTTACTACCCTATTGAGATTTCATATGTTGAAGAGTCCTGGTGTTCAAAAAATAACATTGATTTTCTCGATTCTAGTGATGAGAAATATTATATTTCCATCATTTTATTAGAGAATACATTTATTGGAAAAATGATATGTTACAATAGAACCAATCCATGGATCTCTATGAAAATAATGTAATGTATTTCCCATCTGATTAATATTTTGATACACTATAGATGTTGTGTCACAATATTAATTCATATTCTAAGAAAACCAACAATGAAAACATCATATCATATGTTATATTTTATGTGCAATGTTTAGAAATCTCACAGTTTGATTCTGAGATGTCTCTCCACTCAAAAAGTAAGTTTTCTTCTTTATATTATTCCTCGAAAGATAATCTCCACGTATTTCCAAATAAATAATGATATTTCCTATAATGATATTTCCTAATAAATTAATTTATTCCAATATCACTCTATAACCATTTGAATAGTTAGTATTATAAAAAAACAATTGTTATTTTTATATCTAGTAATAAAATTGACTCATGAATGTTTTCATCAAAGGAAACACTAATTGAAACATCCGAAAAAAATTTGAATACATTTTTAAATTTCATTACATAATATATTAGATAGTGTTTATATTGTTTAAAATTGAATAAGTGTGTTGTTATAATAAATATAAATGTGTGATGATTGGATTTTTTTTGAAAAATTATTTAAAATACACTCATGTAATGCATTAGTTATGTTTATCAAGAACCAATTTATTTTTAATTTTGTATTTTAGATCCCACTATATATAGGTATGCAACATAAAAACCATGTTAGCTGATGATTATATGAATTAAAAAATTTAGTCGCTCCTATAAAATTAAAAACTATATTTTTCTAGCATAGAATCCCCTATAGCTATATTTGGAATCTCTTCTTTGTACTAAACTGAATGGAATGATTCCTAAGTCCCATAATTCCCACCACCCTTATCAATGGGTTCAAAATATTGTAAAATAATTTGGACTAGTTTTTGGTTCACCTGTGGTACAGGATGAACAACATATTCCACATCCACTATCATTTATTCTTATAAGTCTACCCAACGTCATTATCTAAAACAAAAAAACATTTATCCACCACTCATTAGTAACTAAAGGATTTTAATTTCTAATTTATGACACCAACACAAGTCATAATTATATATATATAAATCCAACCCTTTTTAGAATTCTAGTCATTTTTAAAATAAAAAAACCATTGTTACCAAAATAAAAAATATAAATATTTTATGAATCGACACTTTTCCACCACTTCATAAATAATTAATCATAGAATCAATAATGTTTCCCAATAAGGAAGTCTAACGATCAATGAATGGAATTCAATTCTAATTTTATAGACCTGCAACAATGACATCAAAACTTGTCTAGAAGTGACTCTTTTGTACCCATGCACCCTACTAACCCGATATTATGTGTAATATTATTATCTTGGAATTTTAATAGATTTTTTTTATTTTATAAAAATTCTATCTCCTAACTGCAATCCTAATGAAAAAATAATAAAATTTACATCCCTAGGACTGAACTTTTTTAAAAAAAAAATTATCACAATAGATTGAATGACAAGCCATGAAAAATAACATTTGTAACATCCCAAAACTCATCAATCTCTTGAGAAGTGAAGGGTACTACATTCCTTAGGTGACATCCCCAAGACAAAAAATACTAGAAATAAATTCCATGGTCCTCCCATAAATTTAGAGGCTGTTTTTATATATATAAATATAAATTACATAGAAAACATTGAAAATAACGATCCAATCCTCAATATGATGCATGTGCAAAAAATAAAACTCAAAATAAAAACCAAAAATTAAACATTACTAAAATAAAAGTGGATAAAAGACAACAAAACATGAATACACCCCCATGGAATCAAAATATGTAATATAGAACAAAATCCAGGCAACAACTCCACAAGTTATGTCTGTACTATCATGAGGCATCACTAAATTTCTGAGATAACATTCCTTTACCTATAGAACGATAGATGAAATATATAAATAAACAATAATGGTAAAAAAGAGTTGAGTCTAAACACTATTGGATTTTCCAAAATACTCTAAAAATCACTCCCATCGAAAAATATATAATTATCACATTTTAGATGAAATATTAAAAAAGATGAGAATAATGTTTATACGAAAATAGTAAAACATTATGATGGGAAAAATTTTACAATACACAAAAAAATCTCAATTCTTTGGCATACCCCTAACCATGACACTATACACAGACACACACGTATGATTAGGTGATAGTTTAATACTCATTGAAATTCTCTTTTTTATCCAAAAATTCATTAGAAGGTGAACAATACTAGGTTACCATATAGGAAAAACCGCTCCATAGGGTCATTTATATGAATGCACTCAAATAAATAATGTTTTCCTAATCCCATTTCAAACAATTCTACAAAAAACAATTCATTTTTTAAATAATTTTCACATAAATATTCCATGCATCAATAAAAAAAAACAATAACATGATCATTTTAAAATTATCTCCTATGAAAATTATTCAAAAAACTATTTAATTTCCAAAATTTCAAGTTGATGAAAAAAACGTATCCATAATGAATCACCCATGGATTTCATGAATATTTATTTCAATAAAAATAAAGAAAATAGTGAAATAAATTTTTCTATAATGTATATATGAGAGAGATTATACATACCTCTCCAATGTTGGAAAAATCGATGAACCACACTAAAAAACAATATATCATGGCTTGGGTGTTATTTATTTTCCTAAATAAAACCATGTCATATCAACATTCCCATTATAATAATGATCCATACATAAAAGAATACGTAAATTATTCTATAATGGATATGAAAAATATATATACATAGAATGATGAATTAATTATGAATATTGATCATTAACATTGATTAATTCATTTACGAATTTCTTACAGATTGATGGAGATCATCTCATAGTTGTAGAATGAAAAATCAATATGATATCCTATGAAAATAGGTGATTAACGTGTCTTATAGGACTTAATTTTTTTTATAATCATATTTATGGGGAGATAACTTTATCCCACATGGTATGAAAAATGATGTTCTATATGTGCAGTGTTATTGTCTCTTGTAAACCATTTGCATGGTTGGATCACATGATTTTAAAAACTGTGTTCCAATATTTAATCTTTTCTCTATTTCACATTACATTATTTCCCCATAGAACATTCTGGGTCTTATTAAACCATCCCCAAATAGTGTGCCTACCCTTTTACAAATGTCCTCTAATTCAAAATTTCCACGATATGGTGAATAGTTTTTACAAATAGGGAATTAAATGTGCACCTCGATAAATTATCCAAATACATTCCAAAACCCTCATAACCTCCCCAAACATAAACTAATCATTTTATAAACTCAAATTACAAGAATAATGTATAAATTACCTAAAACTAGGGGTGATAAAATATTAATTGATTCTTCTTCATCCTTTTGTATTGAAATGTTGATAAATTAAAGACACTAACAAATTTATCCTTATAAATAATATTTGTATTTGTAAACATTATCTTATTAAAAATAAATCATTAAAAATATAATTTCCTATATTTTCCACAATACAGTCTAAGAAGAGGATATAAAGACGCAAAAATTATTTTCATCAATGGTGTATAATGTATCCAATTGAAGATAAAAATCCCATTGGAAAATATAGACTTTCAATACAGATCATGTTATTGTTCATAAGATAAGGAAAATGATTATGTATAACCATGAGGACTATAACTGCGCCTCCCTTTTAATTGATTATTTCATTTTTTAAATAATTTTATTTTCGATAAAAATGTTTATTAATGTAGTTACCCATGATTATCACAATATTCTATAAAATAAATTGATAAAACAAATCCATGTTAATTAAATAACTGGAAAAAAATATTCAAATTTTATAATAAACTCTATAGAAATCGACTATGGGATCCCACATTTTATCCCTGTCTTTTTTCAATACTCGTTTCTAAAAAATAGACTATACACAAATTCCCCTTTGAGTAAACATTATATTTCGTACATTGTAATTTCAAATATTTTTTGAAATGATACGGAATATTAATTAAATTCATTATTAAAAGGATTATTATATTTTTAAAATTAGGTTATAAAAAAATTATATATGCATTTTTTAAAAAAAAATTATTAAATCGGTTTGTGTTTTCATACTAAATCATCCTATTATCCATCATACAAAAATGTACCTGATCACATATAAAATCTGGTGTGTTCTAAAATCCATGTGTAGGGTTGAATAATAGGAAAGAACACAGAACACCAATAAATCTATAAATACTAGTAAGCATAATCATAATAAAAATATCATCAATATAGGATCATAAAAAGAGATTATTAGACTCATTTGATGGAGTCATGTAACATGGATCATGAATAGGAAAAATATATTATAGCATTGTGTACAAAGATATCATTATTTTCACGAATAACCCATATATACAAACCATCACATCATACAATTATGACGAAACTGGAATCAAGATCTTGTATAATGCTAGTATCATGAGACATGATTCATTACCCAATGCATTAGTGGCCTGTAAAATTCATATTCCAACCAATAAATTATTAATTTATCACAATCACCCATGCTATGCACAATAGAAAATGTACATCAACAATGGACATGATATATACCCATGACAAAATAATGTTTCCAATAGTGATATCTAAATGAATATATTCGCAAATACACTAATACGCTACCCATGTAGGAATTGGAACGAAATGTTTTGGTCATGAAATTGTATATTTAGTCAAAATTTAAAAGAATCCTTTGAGCTAAGAAAAACATAAAAAATAAGGATGTTTAGAAGATTTTGAAGAATGTTTCTCTATTGGAAATAAAAAAGGTAGATAAGAATGAATTTTAAATATGTAAAAACATGAATATACCAATAAGAATAATCCTTATGGAATATATATATATATATATATTCTTTGTAGATGAATTTTGGTGAAACGATGGAATAATATAATATAAACATAATATTAGAATTCAGTTCAATAATCCCCTTATCATATATCACATTTTTTTTACTCATTATTATCAATTCTTTATAATATTTTTCTTATAAAAAAACAAATCCAATTGTTTAATTAATTATTTTACATCATTAAGGGTAAATTATTATCATTATAATTTCTCTGTTTTTAATTTTTTTTAATATAGATATTTTCGAATTGTATTTTTTATTAAATTGAACATTAATTAGTTCAATATCTTTAGTTTGATTCTTTAACATTACATATTAATAATACAACCTATAGATGATTACAACTAAATTAAATTTCATGTTTAATAATTTTAATTAATTTATATTACCTATACTTGAGGGTTATGATAAGTAATAATTTGGAAAAATCATTATTGCTGTATTAAGTTGATAATTAATTGGATATTCCAAAAATAGGGAAGGGATGGTGTATTTTTCATAGGTAAATTTAGATAATTTTTTCATCATATAATTTCAATAATATGATATATGCTTGTGAATTAATTTTTTTATTTAAGTAACAAAATAAATTAGATTTCCACTGAAAAATGAAAATTAATAAAACAAATATGAATATTGGGTGACCTATTTGTTGAAGAGTCAATCTATTAAACTGGAAGAAAACTCTTGTGGGATTATCTTTGGATGATGGAAAACGCTCCTAAGGATTTCATATGGATTTTTATGATTTAAATGTGGTGATATTTGGATTTGATAAATGAATAGGAAGTGACTTTCCATGGGAAGGTAGAGGGGTTATTTTTTTAGTAGGGGTGGGGTATATTCATTATAGTTATTGAATAATTTTTTATTTCCACTGTTTATATAGTGACAATTATCTATTTTTGACATTATGAAAAATATTTAATTTAAGATATTATTTTTAACAATTTTTATCCTATATAACAGTCTAGTTTTTATTTTATTAAAAGTAATGAATAAAAAAGTGATAAAATTTATTTCATATTTTGTGAAGCTACCCTTTCATCAGGAAATTGAAAATAAAGTGTGAAAAAGAATAATTTAAGTAATTAAATATTTTGGAATTAATAAAATATTTATCAATCAATAAGTAATTATTACAACAATCTTACTATGTAAAATATATGTATATTCAATTATTATATTTTTACTATTAACTACATTATTGTCCACTTTTATAATATAAAAACAATCAATGTTATTAAACAATGATGTCCATATTCCAAAAATGAAATTAATTTTATCAAAATAGTTTTCTAAATCTGGTAATCTTAATAGTTGATATTAAAATTATTGATTTTTATAAAAATGTGAAAACAGATTTTTTTTCAAAATTTACATCTTACATTAATTAGAATTTTATACTTTAAATAATTAATTGGATGAATTATGAAAAATATATTTAAAAAAAAATATCATATGTAAATATTATTTACATGATAATATTCTAATTTATTTTTAAGATATTTTTCTAATGGGGAGAATTTTATTCTATCTATAATATTTATATTCCAAAAATATATGTTATTATTCAAAATTTTTAGTTTTACTATCCCAATGGTCATATATTTTTTTACTTCTTAGAAATACCGACAATTTCCTTTATTAATCATTTATTTATAATCATCCCAAGGTTAAATATTATTCATTAAATTTTATTTTTCATAAATTAGTATTTTATTAATAAAATTTTAAATAGTTGTTATTAGGTTTGATGATTCATGGAGTCCAAAATAATCCACTACCTTTTTATTCAAATAATTTTATATTCTATTAAGTATTTATTTCCCCCACTGAACTACTTAAAACATTATGTAGAATACTTCTTATTCAAATTTACGGTTCTAAATCATTAATATAATATATTATTAGTTTTTATTGTATCGATCATGTGATACAAATGACACTATATTCCATAATATGAAGGACATGTTTATTCATAAGTCATGGCACTATAGCACTGGAAAAAATGACCCACCTTAAAAAATTACAAATGGTTATCCCTTATTGAAAAAAAGGTATATCATTTTTAGAAGAGCTAAAGGGATCAAGTCAACTCAATGGGACCATGGAAATGAATACATTGCTAAAAAACAGAATTTGGAGCAGTATCTATTGATACATATCCTGAATCCCTGTTGAATGATTGAATATGTGAATGTACTCTCTCATTGGATGAATTACATATCCCAAAGGTGAAAAAACCATGTACTATCCCTGAATTAAAACCCACAAATTTCCCACTACTAGGGAAAATCAAATTAGAAACAACATGAAATTGAAGGGGATACTATCATATTATTCTTGGTTCATGATAGTATTCAATCATTGTTTAGAAAACAATTAATCTCCATCATCATCTTTATTTCCTTTGATTTTTTGAATGGGTACTTTCTTTCAATCCTCTTACACATAGAAATTCTGTAGCTCATATTTGGGTTGGATTTCGTGGATTTAATTGGGGATTATTGGACCATAATATATCTAATCAAATTTCATATTTTATTAGTGTCTATGTAAGATAGATTAATAAAACATAATTGGGATCATGAACATATGAAAGGGTTATAGAAGAGGATAATTTATTTTCAAAATTACCTAATATAATTTGTTTTAATGTTAACAATTATTGAACTAATGTCAAAGTGGAGTATGAGAATAAAAAACCATTTGTAAATTTTGTATGACTAAAGGTCACTCAATCTCTAATTGTTTAGTGGTTCAAAAACTACTCCATCCACCCAATGATAAATATTAGAATGAAGTTTAGAGAAATAAAAAAGGAAATGGATATATTCTAGAGAAACATGAACTCTCCAAAAATAACATTGAAAGAAGGGATAAAATGAAATTTGATAGGAACTTATAAAAGGTTATTGAATGGTCCTAGGATGATTTACACAAATAAGAATTGATTGAAATTGAAGACCATAGGATAGTAAGAAGATATTGTTAATTTTATAAATTATATTGTTTGGAAAACACAACAATAAAATGAAACTAAAAATATGGTCATCATGGAACCTGGTTTAGAGGTTTCTAATTAGGTTCAATATGATAGCTTGGGAATTAATTATCTCCTCAACACTTTGTATACTATTCTGGAGGATGGTTCTTGTAGGGATGATTCAAATGTAATGATGGAAATGTAAGTGCATGAGGAAAAACCCGTTAGCCCTATCAACAATGAGGATAAAGAGATCATAATTGAAGAATAAAATGAGAACTTGGAAATCAATTATGATGAAATCCTTAATCATTAAAATATTTTAATGGGGTATCATTTTTTCATAGCTAAATACACAAACTCTATAATGGTGCATTTTATTAACTTGATATGAATCATGTAAAGAAGGACACCCTCCAATTTAGTTCACCCAAAATATGAGGCTAGAAAATATGTGTTTCCCAGTTATGATGTTAAAGCCAATGTTACCGTAGAATGTCTTGATAATGATCCAACTCCACTGATATAATCTAGTAAGATTAATGGATGCTACACCAAAATAACGTCACAATATATCCTAAGTATCCCTAACCAGGAATCAATGTAGATTCTATTTTCACTACATAATGCATTCCTAAAAAGATATAACCTACATATAAGAATATTAATCCTAGAAACATCATCTCATCATCTAATGGAATAATTAGTCTCCAAAAATAGTTGTAAGGAACAAAGGGGTTCTATAGTGTAGAAGAAACAAAAATCTAAGACCTATGATTATCCTAAAATTCCTCTAAGTATACGGGAAAAAGGATCAACTACTTCATGATGGAATTTAATGCCAACCCAGTAACCAATAATTATGAATACCTCTAGGGGAGAATGGAGGGGGTTTACAACCCCAAACATGGGTCCAAATGAATATTTTTTATTAGAACTTTTAGAGTATTGAAAATATTTAACACTTAAAATAAATTAAATTTTTTTTGACACACATAATCCAAAAATTGTAACTATCTCTAAACCCAATGATAAATTTCCTTCTATCTTTAATGGAATATATCTTTTTGGTTATGTTATTATATGTTCTTCTTCTAAAAAACGCATGTATAATCAATTTGGTTTTTTACGCACTCCTCTATATGTAATATTAGGTTGTATTACATGGATGATCAATCTATCACTTGGGATGTCTCTTTTACAAATTAAAATATTGTATTCAATATTATTTATTCTGAAAATAGATATATGTATTGGAGAAATATTTTACACAAATTTTATATTCAAAATAAAATAATCCATGATCCCTATATCATCGCGGGAGACATTAATTCCATCCTCAGGCCTAGTGAAAATATAGGTGCTCCCCATTCTAACATCAAAACTAGGGAATATAGATATCATTTGGAAGTTACAATACTCTTGAGTTCAACCTAGTAGGGGTAAAATATACTTGCTATAGAAGGAAATTGAATAGTATTATGGATGGTAAACCTGACAGATCTTTCACAAAAAATCAATGTTTGGTTCTGGGACTCCGCAGCGGAAGCCTGTGGGCTGGGATTTTAAAATTTTTCTGCTTCACCGGAGTGACATAACTTTGTCAACTCCGGTGATCGTGTCCCAGCATGGTCCGAGAATCTCGCAAGGTTCTTTAGGAGAACAAAAAAACTTGAACATTTACCTTGTTTAGAAATGACGTGCGGGACGCCGGTGATCGTTTCTTGAAGACTCTGACGACGAAGCCCTCTAGATCGTCCACACATACCTTGAAAATCTGCACGCGCGCCGTTCATCAAGATTCGGGTGCTAGCACGGATCTTCGACGCACACTTCGACGCAACGATGATCACCAAAAAACTAGCATCTTCGATCTGTGAAGGCTGAACTTGAAGAACTTGCTAGTTTGAGAGAGTCTCTCTCTAGAACTCAAGAGGATAGAGAGGCTCTCAATTAAAACAGATGAATAGTCATTAGGGAAGAGCCACTCTTTAAATATATATAGGGAATATCTATTATACGCGGTAAGGGTTCCCGGCCCCCGTGTATTAAACATTCACTATATATATATATTATAAATAATTATTTATGACAAATTAAATTATGCCATAAATAATATTTATTATTTATCACTAAACTGCAATATATATATATAATTATATATATATATATTACGTAATAAACATGAGTTTAACTCGGCCCGCACCTCCTGATAAAATTAATCAAACCCAAGAAATAAATATCTGTCTGATTAACATTTATCTATGTATTTACTTAATCACTCGTAAATACATGTTATAAATAAATTCATCAAATTATTCCAAACATGAATAATAAAATAATTTATTTATTACTTGGTGATCGATAGGATGTGGATAAAACCTAGACCCCGTAGTGGGGCCCACCAAATCCTATAATCCTATTCATCAGAATAGGGCAGATTGTCAAAGCGCTGTTGTGTGTGACCCTCTAGGGCCTTATCTCAATAGTAGTGAATAATATCACCGACCTAGAGCGGGGTCTAGCAACCCATCGAGGCCCCTATAGAGATAAGGCAATGTCAATGCAATGACTGCCTTCCCACGAACACAGTTTGTGTAATCTAATCTCTTTGTCATTGATATCTCAATAAAGAAGAATGCATACTCAGGGTCATCATTCTTCATTTGCTTTACATTGTTCGTTGATTTGTCTGGACGGTCTTACCTTCCACTACCATGGCCATGGATTTAATGAATGTTCAACCATCCTAATCAACCAGGCCCGAGATATCTCTTCCAAAACTCGGAAGTGACAAATCCTTTCTCGATCATTCAATCAATTCCATCCCATTAATGACGTACCCGATATAAACTACCTCACCACGACTTGTCGCCATGGTTTTCGCCTTATATCAAATGTACGTAATTAAATGACATTCACTAATAATAATCTCAAGTCAGGAGACCATTACACATGTTCGTGGATAGGAATGACCAATGACACCAGAAACATGTGGTGTTCCTATTAAGCGGGTCTGTCATCATGATCTCGTTAGCTAGAGATCATCAAGTGCGAACGTCATGAGATGAAGTCTCAATGCTTATGAGACCCCAGTACCGTATGGTCACACATCATCTGTTTCCTTTCAAAATGATGTAACTGGACCATAGGATGTTACTTTAAGATTACTGTCATGGCATTTCAGGATTCTCATTATAGCCTGGGACCTGCTATAACCATTTTGATGCGACAGGTAATCTAAGGACATTTCCATTAATAAAGTGGATGCAGAAGTATCTACACTATCATGACAAGATAAATACATGTATAAAACAAACTGAATACATGTAGTAGTAATCAGAGTACAAAAAAAGTTGGGTCTAGGGAACCCACTTTCAACACTCCCACTTGCACTAGAGCCAACTGCTAATAGTTTTCAATCCGCTAGCTTTCTCATGTGAATCATGCTTCTTTTGAGAAATGGCTTTAGTCAGGGGGTCTGCCACGTTGTCCTCTGTGGCTACTCTTCTAACTATCACTTCACCTCTTTGAGTAAAATCCCTCATGAGATGGAACTTCCGAAGAATTTGCTTTGTCCTCCGGTGAGACCTGGGATCCTTGGCAAGCACCACTGCAGCAGTATTGTCACAATATACTGGAATAAGGTCTGCACTGCTCGTTATAACACCAATGTCTGAGATAAAGCTACGTATCCAGACTGCTTCCTTTGCTGCATCGGAAGCTGCAATATATTCGGACTCTATTGTAGAATCAGCAACCACAGCTTTCTTTGAGCTTCTCCAGCTCACTGCACCACCATTCAGGCAAAAGATGTAGCCTGACTGTGATTTCATATCATCATGATCTGTCTGGAAACTAGCATCAGTGTATCCCATCACAACTAGTTCCTCATCTCCTCCGTACACCAGGAACGTATCCTTAGTACGCCTCAAGTACTTAAGGAGAGTTTTAACAGCTGTCCAGTGCAGCTCTCCTGGATTGGCTTGATATCTACCCACCATGTTTAAGGCAAAGGCAACATCAAACCTAGTACATTGCATGGAATACATGATAGAACCCACTGCCAAAGAATAAGGGACTCTACTCATTCTGTCAATGTCCTCCTGTGTTTGTGGACACATTATCTTGGAGAGATTTACACCATGTGACATAGGTAACAATCCTCTTTTGGACTGTTCCATATTTTACCTTTTGAGTACCTTGTCAACATATGTACTTTGACTTAGGCCAAGCATCCTTTGAGGTCTATCTTGATATATCTTGATCCCTAGGATGTAGGCTGCTTCACCTAATTCTTTCATGGAGAATCATTCATTTAACTGAGTCTTAACTAACTGTAAGACTTTCACCTTGTTTCCCCTGATTAATATGTCGTCAACATATAAAACTAGGAAAACAATAGCATTCTATTCAAGATTTTTATAGACACAAGGCTCGCTTTCATTTTTTCCCAAACCAAAATCTCTTATGGCCTCATCAAATCATACATTCCATGATCTTGATTCCTTCTTCAATCCATAAATGGATATCTGCAGTTTACATACTTTATTGGCATTCTTTGACTTAACAAACCCTTTGGGTTGAGTCATATAGACGTCTTCAACCAACTTTCCATTAAGAAAAGCAGTCTTGACATCCATTTTCCATATTTCATAATCATGAAAGGCTGCTATTGCAAGCAATATCCTGATGGATTTATGCATTTCCACTGGTGAGAAGGTTTCATCATAATCAATGCCTTGACGTTGTCTTAAACCCTTTGAAACCAGTCTCGCTTTAAAGGTATTAACCACACCATCCATGTCCAGCTTTTTCTTGAATACCCATTTAAAACCAATGGGATTTACATCAGCTGGATGGTCTACCAAAATCCAAACATGATTCTGGTACATGGACTCCATCTCAGAATTCCTGGCTTCTTGCCATGTTGCAGCTTCTTTGCCTTCTACTGCTTCCTTGTAGGTTAGAGGTTCATCATCATCAAGGATTATTGTGTCACCTGACTCGGTGACAAGAAAACCATAATGCTCTGGTTCTCTAACCTCTCGCGTAGACATACACAGTATCTGTGTCTCAGGAACAATTTCTTCTTCCACTTGTTCTTGTAGAGATTGTTCCTCTACCAACTCTTGTGCATCTGGAGCATTGACTTCATCAAAGTCAATATTTCTCCCACTATTTCTAGTAGAAATGTGATCCCTTTCTAGAAATTTGGCGTATCTTCCCACAATGACTTTTCTTTCTAAAGGGTTATATAGATTGTATCCTCTAGTTTCCATAGGATAACCTACAAAGATGCACTTAGTGCTTCTGGATGCTAATTTGTCACTTGGTAAAGTCTTGACAAATGCCTCGCACCCCCACACACGCATGTGTGTCAGATTGGGTTTATTTCCAAACCATAACTGATATGGAATACCATTTGTGGCTTTAGTTGGTACTCGGTTAATGGTATATGCTGCTGTCTGTAAGGCGTATCCCCAAAAGGATAATGAAAGAGTTGTATGACTCATCATTGATCTGACCATGTCAAGCAAGGTCCTATTCCTCCTTTCACTAACACCATTCCATTGTGGTGTATAAGGAGGAGTGAGTTGAGATACTTTTCCAGACTCGTTCAAATGATCAATGAAAGCTTTGTTAAGATATTCTTCGCCTCGGTCTGAGAAAAGTGCTTTTATCTTCTTACCAAGTTGGTTTTCTAATTCATTTTAATATTCCTTAAAGAAATGAAAGGAATCTGACTTATGCCGCATTAAGTAAATATATCCATACCTACTATAATCATCGGTAAAAGTGATGAAGTATAGAAAACCACCCCATGTCTCTACTGAAAATGGACCACATACATCGGTATGTATTAATTCCAGTACTGTATCGGCTCTTTCTCCCTTTCCTGAGAAAGGTGCTTTGGTCATCTTTCCTTGTAAACAAGCTTGCCATACATCTAAGGGTTCTAAATGTACCGAGTCTAGATACCCTTCTTGATGTAATTTTTGTAATCGCTTCTCGTTTACATGACCAAGCCTGAAGTGCCATAGGTGGGTGTTATTTGAATCATGTTGGTTATTTTTGTCATTGATAGCCATTACTGAGTTTTATAGTTCTACTATATATAAACCATTGTTAAGATGTGCCATGCCATAACATATGTTATCCCTATAAAAGAGACAACTTTTATTCCCAAACATGAAATAAAAACCCTTAGTGTTTAGACATGACACAGAGATAATGTTTCTTTGTAACAGACGGTACATAATAGCAATTGTTTAAAACAAGAACCAAACCAGTTGGTAAAGTCAAGTGATAGTCTCCCACTGCCAAGGCCGCCAAACTTGCACCATTTGCAGCTAGGAGATCCACTTGACCTTTTTTAATCTTCTCAAACCTACATGGTTCCTGTATATGAATACAAATGTGTGAGCCACATGCCGTATCCAATACCCAAATTATAGATAATGATAGATTGCATTCAATGACAAAAATACCTGAAGTAGAAGCGTCAGCTTGCATCTTCTTCCCAGCTCTGCAATTATTTTTCCAGTGGCATTTCATGCCACATCCAAAACAAACAACTTCCTGCTCATTACCCTGGCTCTGAATCTTTGGCTTCTTGGCAGGACGATGCATTGGTGTCTTTTTCCTTGACTTGGCTTTAGACCCCTTTGCCTTGCCCGTGTTTTTCTTGTTCACCATAAGGACAGATGTATTGGTGTTTTTCATGTCCTTATCAGCTTGGCGAACTAAAGCCAAAAGATCCGAGAGCGACTTTGACATATCATTCATATTATAATTGACAATGAAAGCCGAGAAGCTTGACAGAAAAGATGCAAGGATGAGATCCACTGCTAGTTCTTGGTTCAGTTTGAACCCAAGGGCTTCGAGCCTCTCAATATACCCAATCATTTTGAGTACGTGAGGACCAGCTTGGTGCCCTTCTGCTAGCCTGCACTTATAAAGCGCACTTGAGATTTCATACCTTTCTTTCCTAGACCTCTCTTGATATAGTTCTTGGAGATTTGAAAGCATCTTGTAGGCATCCTCTTCCTCATGCATTTTTTGCAATTGGCTGGACATGGATGACAGCATGATGCATTTTACATCAAGTGCATCGTCTACATGCTTTTTCCACTTATCTTTTTCCGTCTTTCTTGCTCCCTGAGGAGGCTCAACAGGAGTTGGGGATTCCAGCACATATAACTTTCTTTCTTGGCGTAGTACTATGCGCAAGCGCCTGTACCACTCCTGGAAGTTATTGCCGGTCAAGATATTTTCTTCATCCAAGATTGATCGCAGTGATAAAGTACTAGTGGTGTTGGTGATTGCCATTTTGAATCTACATCAGATAAACATTTAGCAGTTAGTACTTTGTCTTGATTACCTTTTGACATTTTATGATTAATAAAATATCATTTAATGTCTCCCACTATTTTAACGAACCTAAATAGCCCTCACCATTAGATTCGGAATACTCTATCGCTTGAGCATTCTAGTGGCAAGGATCCTATGAAACCCCTTTCGTAATCTACATGCTAGGGCTACGACATTACTTGAAGGGTTTCAAGGTAGGCACTATGCTGGCCAACCACTTGTTCTTGTGGTTCCTAGTATAGTTGAGTAAAGTCCCAGCTTTTTGGAATCTGTACTTGATTCCCTCAACCTCTCTCCTCTAAAGTGATATCAATTTATCTCAGGATAATCCTTGACTACTCACTTTAGTTAAGTCGACCCATTCCTTACATGGAAACGCCCTGGTAGTAAGAGGCACTCTCAACTGAGGCTGATGAGCACCCAAACAGCCGGTTTTGTTTAGATATGAGAAATGGAAGGCATTAGGACTTAATATATCATTGAGGGATTTTTTTTAATTATTAATTTATGAATATAATCCCTTTTCTATTTATTATGTTCAAACTAGGTTGTCATGCTCACAAGTGAACATTCAAAAGAGTATTTATTCTTCATAACTTTATGCATTTTCTCTTGTTTACTATACTATGTGATCATGCAATAATCATGCAGTCGCATAAAAATAATAAACTGTGCATAATGTAAATCAAGCATTCCGACTGGTCTTGAGCATTTTATAATGATTGATCATTAACTGATCAATCATCACCTAGGGGAACCCGTACCTAAGTCAATACAAGACTCGTGTCGCTGCTGGCCCCAGTGAAAAGCGTCCAACTCCTATCTGGACTACCGCCTCATTTTGACGTGGTCTGCCCTCAAATCGTCATCGAATAAATACAAATATACTCGCTCGCAGGCGAGGGGGTCTGGGGTACAAAATACAAGTGGTGCAATGGAAACGTAGGCCCTTATACATATTTGAATTAAAAGACGATTCGCAGACCATCATTTATCTAATTAAATATTACAATCATCGCACGCATTGAATAAATAATTAAATAAATACATACATGCCAAACATACACAGGTCGGTCAAAGCTCAAGACCAGTCGGGGTAATCGTGCAATAAAAATTAAATTGCAATAACTTTAAATTATGCGAGGGTGTTTTAATAAATTAAATGAATTTGATTAAATTCGAATAATTTATTTTTATCGGTTCCATTTGTTTAATTTAATTTTAATTCTAAAATAAAATTAAATTAAACCATTAATTTAATTATAAACATAAATTAAATTAATATTCGTGGATTAAAAAAATATAAACCCCTACATTAATTTCAATTAATTTAATTTAAAATAAATTAATTAAAATTAATTTAATGCAGGTTACCTCTAACTGGAGAGTATTCCGACGGGTCTGCGTACCGCCGCGAGATATCGTCCTGGAACAGCGGCGTGACTGCGGCGCGACCGTGGCATGACCGCAGGGTAACTGCGGCATGACCACGATGTAACTGCGGCGTGACGCGGGCATCTAGCGCTTCCCGCAACGGTTGCATCTCCCGACAGCCTGCTGCTCCGGTGATGGTTCGGGGTGGCCGGACGGAGATGGTCCGACGCGGACCACGTCCGGAGAAACGGAGGCCAGCGCGAGGGCTGTCCGGCGCAGGGAGGTCCGGCGCAGGGAGGTTCAGGGCAGGGAGGTCCGGCGCGGGGAGGGTCCGGTGCTGGGAAGTCCGGTGCGGGGTAGCCGGCGCGAGGTCCGGTCCGGCGCAGGGAGGCCGGCGCCGGTGCACCGTGGAGCTGGACCGCCGGAGGAGGGTAGGCAGGCGCGAGGAGGGTCCGGCGCAGGGAGGTCCGGCGCGGGGTAGGTCCGGCATGAGGGGAGGTCCGGCGCGAGGAGGGTCCAGCGCTGGGAGGTCCGGTGGAGGGAGGTCCGGCGCGGGGGCGCCGTGGTGCTGGACCACCGGAGGAGGGGAGGCCTAGGGTTTCGACCTCCCCTGGTGCGCCGCGGGAGAGAAGACCCGTAAGGGTCTTCCTCCCCATTCCACCCCTTTTTTTTGACAACAAATGTCCAGCCATTTGTTTTTTTTATTTAAAATACAAAAAGGAGAAGTCCCCATTTTGGGGTCTTTTCCACTCCCTTTTTTTATTTAATTTTTTTTAAACAAAAGGAGTAAGACCCCAAGTCTTTGTCTCCTCATTTTATTATAAAATTTTTTCACACACTATTGTGGAAAAATATTTTATATATTTTATTATTATAATAAAATTTATTATAAAATATAATAAAATATTTATTATAAATTATAATAAAATATATTTTTGATGTTTATCTCAATTTGAGAAATAACATCATACGATCAAGAACTTGTGACGTTGATCTGATTAAAAATTTCAAATGATCGTATCTTGATCATTCGAAATCGAAATGACGCGCGGTCGAATCCGAATGAACCGTTTTAACACCTCGCAATTAAATTTAATGCAATTTAATATTTTTGAATCAGAAAAACCTTGCTCTCCATCTGATACCACTGTTGGGTTCTGGGACTCCGCAGCGAAAGCCTGTGGGCCGGGATTTTAAAACTTTTCTGCTTCATCGGAGTGACATAACTTTGTCAGCTCCGGGGATCGTGTCCTGGCTTGGTCCAAGAATCTCACTAGGTTCTTTAGGAGCACAAAAAAAAAACATGAACATTTACCTTGTTCAGAATTGACGTGCGGGACGCCGGCGATCGTTGCTCGAAGACTCCAACGACGAAGCCCTCTAGATCATCCACACACGCCTTGCAAATCGGCATGCGCGCCGTTCGTCAAGATCCGGGTGCTAGTGCGGATCTTCGACGCACACTTCGACGCAGCCATGACCACCACAAAACTAGAATCTTCAATCCGTGAAGGCGGAACTTGAAGAACTTGCTAGTTCGAGAGAGTCTCTCTCTAGAACTCAAGAGGAGAGAGAGGATCTCAATTCCAACGGATTAATAGTCATTAGGGATGATCCAGTCTTTAAATATATATAGGGAATATCTATTATATGCGGTAAGGGTTCTCGGCCCCCGTGTATTAAACATTCACTATATATATATATTATAAATAATTATTTATGACAAATTAAATTATGCCATAATTAATATTTATTATTTATCACTAAACTGCAATATATATATATATAATTATATATATATATATATTACGTGATAAACATGAGTTTAACTCGGCCCGCACCTCCTGATAAAATTAATCAAACCCAAGACATAAATATCTGTCTGATTAACATTTATCTATGTGTTTACTTAATCACTCGTAAAAACGTGTTATAAATAAACTCATCAAATTATTCCAATCTTGAATAATAAAAGAATTTATTTATTACCTGTTGATCGATAGGACTTGGATAATACCCAGACCCCGTAGTGGGGCCCACCAAGTCCTATAATCCTATTCATCAGAATAGGGCAGATTGTCAAAGCGCTGTTGTGTGTGACCCTCTAGGCCCTTATCTCAATAGTAGTGAATAATATCACCGACCTAGATCGGGGTCTAGGAACCCATCGAGGCCCCTATAGAGATAAGGCAAAGTAAATGCAACGACTGCCTTCCCACGAACACAGTCTGTGTAATCTAATCTCTTTGTCATTGATATCTCAATAAAGCAGAATGCATACTCAGTGTCATTATTCTTCATTTTCTTTACATTGTTCGTTGATTTTTCCGGACGATCTTACCTTCCACTACCATGGCCATTGATTTAATGAAGGTGAAACCATCCTAATCAACCAGGCCCGAGATATCTCTTCCTAAGCTCGGAAGTGACAAATCATTTCTCGATCATTCAATCAATGCCATGCCATTAATGACATACCCGATATAAACTACCTCACCACGACTTGTCGCCATGGTTTTCGCATTATATAAAATGTACGTAATTAAATGACATTCACTAAAAATAATCTCAAGTCAGGAGACCATTACACATGTCCGTGGATAGGAACGACCAATGACACTAGAAACATGTGGTGTTCCTATTAAGCGGGTATGTCCTCATGATCTCGTTATCTAGAGATCATCAAGTGCGAACTTCATGAGATGACGTCTCAATGCTTATGAGCCCCCAACACCTGATGGTCACACATCATCTGTGTCCTTTCAGAATGATGTAACTGGACCATAGGACGTTACTTTAAGATTACTGTCATGGCATTTCAGGGTTCTCATTATAGCCTGGGACCTGCTATAACCATTTTGATGCGACAGGTAATCTAAGGACATTTCCATTAATAAAGTGGATGCAGAAGTACCTACACTATCATAACAAGATAAATACATGTATTAAACAAACTGAATACATGCAGAAGTAATCAAAGTACAAAACAAGTTGGGTCTAGGGCACCCACTTTCAACAATCAACACCTTGATAAATTGGATATTATATGAAGTATAACAATTCATAGATTTAAAGCACATCACCATCAAATTTTAGTTAGTCTCAAAACTATAAATACTGGCCTATCCTCTCAATTAGATTTAATAATTCATAGATATCAATTATAGAGTGCTAAAACATATTTAAAGCCACATGGAAGTTAATGGGAGTAGAAATGATTATTTCCCTTGTATCATGAAATTAAAATTCAAAAAACCAAAACTTAAGGGTTTTTAAAAATAACAAAAGAATTATAATGGAATAAAATATCTTGAAAATAATCCAAATAAAATTCAAAATAACTCCACTAATATGGATTTCACTACTAATCCACACCATTAAATTAATATCTTTCCGAATCCTTTCCCTCTTCTAACATTAAAAGATAACCATTGAAAATAGTCATTCAAAATAAAATGGCTGAAAGATTGTAAAAGGAACAAAAAATTATATAATGATGATCAAAGAACTATAATAGACTATAGGCCCCTCGCCTCTCTTAAATATGATGATTCTAATATTGATAACGAAGACGGGCTTGCTCAACATATTTTCCCTTATTTTACCAATATCATTAATAGTCCTGACCATAACAAAGACTAATTTCCAGATTTCAGTCCTCAAATGATCAATAACAATGAAACCCTTTCCCTTAATATTTTGACCATGAAATTAATGATGTTGTCTTTTTCATGGATCCTTAAGGTGCTATTAATCCTGATGGGTTAATTAAAACTTTTTTCAACATTAATTGGATATATTTCTAATAGATTTCTAAAATTTGGGTAAGTATTCCTTAATTAATGGATCCCTACCCCATGGTATTAATGCTCAATTCCTATATATAATTCCAAAATTATAAAAGTTTACTGAAATTCACCTCTTTAGACCCAATTACCTCATAAACACATTCTATATAATTATATTCAAAAAAAATTCCAAAATTTTTCCACCATTGCTAACAATATTGCCTCTTGGAATTAGTTGGTATTTCCCTTAGGAAGAACCATCCATGATTTCATATCCCTGGCCTAAAAAAGTACGATTATTTTTAAAGAAATCTATTATAGGAGGAAATATGGCTATTAATCATAATATTTGGAAATCTATAGAGAATATCAATTTGAGTTTTATTTACAATGTTCTCAATAAACATGGTTTTGATAAAAATATAATCCACAAAATCCAAACATTTTGTTAATACTATCACATGTCCATTCTAATTAATGGAACACAAAAATGATACTTCAATTTCTCCAAAGGTGTTAGAAAAGGTGACCATCTATCTACCAGCATTTTTTTACTATATAGGACTATCCTAATAGACTCCTCATTCAAATGGTTAATTTTGGTGTAATAAAAACCATTAATATTTCCATATTTCTAATTGTTCCCACTAACCTATTGAACATGGTTGACATCGTTCTTTTTCTTCATGGTGATAAAAGAAACACTAAAAACATTAAAACATAGATCTATAATAATGAAGATTTCTCTAGAAAATCCATTATCTAGAATAAATCTTTTTATTTTCTTTGTAAAACAATTCCCCATGGCTAGAAAATTAACACTATGAATGAATTTGGTATTAAAGATGGCTCTTTCCCCTTCACACAACTTGGAGTCCCCATATTTTGTAAAAAAACTAATAGAACATACATGTACAACATCACTAATCAAATAATAAATTTTCTCCCTTTTTAGAATTGAAAAAAATGTCTATTATAGGAATAATTTTATTGTTATATAGTCTATTATTTCTAAAATGTTCTACTCTATAATGGTTAATAAATTGACCGATTGGTTGATAAAAAAGATTAATGGAAGTATAATAAACTTTTTTATGGAGTAACTGAACTCTTGAAATATAGATGGTCACTGTTTTTTGGATTAATCATTGACATACACTAGCTAGTGGGGTTCAGGGTATTCAAAATCATAATGTCATTAATAATCCATTTTTGGCTAGGGTCACATGAAGCATTCTAAACAACAATTCCCTATTAATTAATTTTCATAGACATATATTTTTGGACATGTTGAAAAAATAAAAATTTCAATAAAGGGAATCCTCTATCAAGACATCTATTAAGCACTCTTTTGGTAATATCTTGTCTCAATATGGATTTACAGAAAATATAGAATCCTCTATATTTTTTTGGGGTGGATAACTGGAATTTTTTTCACCACATTGACAAGGATGATCCCATTATTTTTTCAGATAACAATAGTATATCTTTTTATGATTTTTTCCATATTATATAGTTTTCCATACCAGGTGATATTAGCACCATTATTAACAATTAATCTTTTATAAATACTGATGAGTTCTAGGTTAGGGAACCAAAAAAATGGATTCTTCGAATCCAAAATTTTCTATAATTATTATTTTAATAATGAAAATGTGGATTTTCTTCATAATGTAACTTTGATAAGCCTTGGGATAGGCATTATAGGATCACACTTCTCTGAAGAATATCCCACATTCATGTCCCCACTGATTGTTTCCTTCAATTATTTTCTATAAAAATATATTCAAAAATTTATCTCTTTAAACCACACAAATAGGATTTTGATCACCTATTTTTATCATTTTCTTTTATTTATGTAATATATAAATACATATTTTACATTTTCGATCTCATATGGAAATTTTTGGACCCTATTCGCCTTCATCTTAAATGATTAAATGACGTTGAAGTTTCTCTACAAATTTGATAGATCTTTAAAGATGTTGTTTCTGAACTAATTCATTTCAAATGGTATGATAGAAACATGATTGTTCATAATAATCATACTTTAAAATTTAGTCATTCACAGGTAAATATTTTTACTACTTTCAAGGAATATTGTATGATCCAAACTTGTAACTTCCAAAACTCTTCCAATGATCTTGTGATTCTTTTTCATCTCTATATTCAAGGAATCTAAAATCAACCAAAAGGAATACTAGTTGTTTTCTAGAAATATCATGTCACTTCATGGATAATGTTTAACGTGGATGTTGACTAAAAGGGACACTAAGGCCCTTTGGGTTGTGGTGCGGTGTGAAGAGATCACAATGGACAAGTCCTTAGATGATATTATGTAATTTTTTGATATTCAAACTCTATATAAGTTGAAAAGTATAGCATAAACATAGAGGTTGAGCATTCCAAATACTATGTTTGATATAATATATGGATAAAAAGTGACTCTACCACCATATTGCATTCCCTTTAGAGTAACATCATGCACCTTGCTTGGCCTCTACAAATTAAATGTATTGACTGTCTCCAACACCTCTGAGAGTTCAATCACATTATCATGCATGCATATCGTGATAAAAACACATTGGTCGGTGGTCATGACAACAAAATAGTTAGTAATGGTAGTATGTGGTTGGATAAACATCTTAAAGATCATACTACTTTGTATGAAAAATATTGGAAAACAATTTCGAATTTTCATCTATTGTAACATTTAATTTGAATTGATATATTTTTCCCACAAAGTATTCTGACCAAGGAATCACTATTTCAAAAAAAAACACTTTCACCCTCTTCCTATAGAATTTTATCAATTTTTTGTTTTTACCTCCCACATGAATGATTCCAAAAAAAAATTATATTTCATATAATGTATATTAATTGTTGAATAAATGATGGTAATATATAATATTAAATATAAATTTACATAATGATTATTGTTTTATATTCATAATAACAAAATTAAATATCATTATAAAATATTTTGTTATTATTGTAAAATCAGCCAAATATAACACCCTAAAATTACAATCCTTGAGAATCATCCAAATATATTTTCTAAAAATTATAGGAAACTATAAAAATCATTCTAATAGAATAATGTCACTACCGTAACTAATATATGAATTATTTAAATTATATCAATTTGTGAGGATCATCATTACCATAATGAATGTTTTACATTACAATAAAAATTACTGACATAAGATAATTCAAATAGGAAAGTACTAAATAATATGTGTTTAATAAAACACTATAATTGAATATTGTAAAAGGTAATAGATATCATTATGGTCCCAAAAACAGTTATTGTGAATGTTATGATTATTATATGGGGTGTAATGTACTTTATCAAGACTCAAAGGTAACGACAATGGTTTGTTGTGCACAATCTATTGGAAATGATATTTGTAAACATATAAATTCTCATTCTAAAAACAATTTTATTATTCTTATATAAGAACAATTTTATATTATTCAATTATATTTATATTTTTTGTACTCAAAATTATTTTTACAGTCTCCCCTCAGATTGGATTTTAATCAACGAAGAACTATGCTTATGAATGGTACCAATATTAACTATTATTTTCAACCGAGAATATTTTTATTCAATGTCCATGTTTATCCGATTAATATAAGGATTTAATTAATCCTATTTTTTTCTTAATGTATCCATTTATATAATTTTACATCCATTTTAAAAATTATAAATTGAATCATTAAACATTCTTCTTTTCAATTTCATGAATAGTTAGATTATCACACCATTTTCATCAGATTTAATACTAAATATACATTCTACTTTTTCATGGTTTGTAGATGTTATTTTTATTTATATTATACTCAATTTACTAAATCAATAATTTTAGAAGTAATTTCCTTTTTAAATTAATGTTATAAAAATATCCTGGATATTTGTTATTATTTTCTAAACGATTCCAAGATGTTGTTATGATGTTTTATTTCATAGTTCAAATACCTATTAATGATTGGAGTGTTTCATTATCTTAATGTATTAAATAAATAATCATATTTATTTGTCATGATTATTTCTTTATTTATTATAGATATTTTCATGAAATATTTTTTTCTTATAAATGGGTTTTCATGTTATAGTTTAGTTATGAATGGATCATGTTCATTTAGCACACATATGTATATTTTGAAATTATATAACAGGTGAATCCAAAATATTAATTTAATATATTTGGTATTTTTTTATTTTGATGTGTCAAATTATGATATATGATTTTTTATCCTTATTATATATGATTTAGAAAATATGTGGCTGGAATAGTCCGTTGTGATATGAATGTATTTGTGGTCCTCCATGAGATCAATTATAATATTCTATTTTTATATTTAGATTACATTATTATATTATGTATAAATTTCTCGTCATTATTTTATTATTATTCCACACTCTTATGTTGTGAAAAAAATGGATTTTTCATATGTTTGAAGATGATTTGGTATAATTTTATGATTATGTTCTCATACCCACATGATCTTCTTTTCAACACTCATATAGAATTCATTTATATATCTTCTAATTACCCATACTCATTGTTAGAGAATATTGTTTCCTTATCATTCCATACAACATGTAACAAAGAAGTGAGACACATATAACTTTCCTAGAAGGATAGAATGTGTGGATAATTATATATCTGATATTGAATAATTTTTATAATATAAAATGTTCTTTTATCTTGATCCAAACCCTATAACCTATTATTTTTCTGGTGTTTATATTTATCAGATGTCGAAGATATCCATGTAAAATTATGTTTTATGTATATATTTTATGGTCGGTTCATCATAATTAGTGTTAGATAAGGTAATCATTTATTGAATTATCCTAAATTTTAACCCTTACAAAAGTGATTAACTTTTTCTATTCGTAATTGAATCCCACTATTCAATCAATTTCCAATATAGCATATAACGATTATTTATTTGATATTTTTATCGAAATGAAATAGTTAATATTTTTTATATAATATTCACCACACTGATTGAAACAAAAAATGCCTTTTTATAGGATTACATGTTTTATGGACTCAATTTTATTCAAATGAACACATTTCTTAATCCATCTATTGGATTCAGAAATTTATAATTCAAGTGAATTATAGAAACCTTCACACTATTTTGATGGATTTTAATGCTAGTTCTAGATCATTTTAATAACTTATCCAAATGATATTATATATTTATATATTATTGGGAATTAGTTTTATCATCATGGACTTCTAGATATTTTGTTTTTTTCAATTCAACAAATTCATGGGAAACTAGAGAAAGTGAATTTTATGGGTCTACCATGTTAGTGAAAATTCCTCTAATAATTCGATCATACCTATTAAAATATATTCACAATGCTCACTAATGTATTTAAATAGATAGAAAATTTATTTAGGGAAATCATGGTAGATAATAATGTATCAATATTTGGGTATACAAAATTTGTTAAACATGCATGTTCATTTGTAGGATAGAATTATAGGAATATTTTTCGAACAATCTTGTTTGACAATATGATCCACTACAACCATTTAATATGTATTATATTTCTATAAATAGATAGTTCTATTTGAATTCCAAAGGAGTATTTAAACCATATTAGTGTTTTTATGTTAATAGTTTAGGTATTAATAATATTTTATTTCTATCACTATATATATTATAATTCTTACTCATTGATTCTATTATTTTAACCTTTTCATCTCTATTGTTATTGAGAATTATCCATTTATATTTAATGTATGGTAAGGATCCATGAATTGAGTTTCTATAAAATGTAATGTTTCCCCATTGTTTATTTTAAGAATTTTTTGATCATTAAATAGATAACAATTATTGGTAACTTTACTATCCCTATTTTCTATAGTCATATTAATTGTCCATTTATTTTACCTTCGTTAAATAACTAATGATATTGAAAATACGATAGGTTATTTAATATTCAATAATGAAGGTGTATAAAAATATTTCATAATATCTATATTTATTAGAATAATGAATATTGATATTTAAAGAAAAATTATTTTTATCACATTGAACACTTAAGGAATATAGATTATATTTTAGCAATCCTTAGTCGGTTTGAATTTTTTAATTTTCATGCCTTAACATATTGTATATTAAATAAAAATTTTCAAAATCCACACAATATTTTATGTTTTCATTTTTGAAATTTTTACATAAATTTATACAGTAACAATATAATAATGGTTTTTATAGTCGAACCCTTCAAGTGGACAACCCTTGTTCATGACACTACTATGAATGCATAATAATTTTTTTTAATATTGATAGAGTAATTGAAAAAATATTTTCTTAATTTTTTTATATGGACATAAAAACAAATTAATAGATACATTTTAATAAAAAAAATCAAAAAAATATATTGTTTTTTAAAAAAATGTAATGTTTTTTCATAGAATTTTATTAAAATTTCTAGTTGAAATATGGATTTTAAAAATTATTCTTATTATTAATAAGCCATTAATCATATTTATGGGTTTCTTCCGGAATAATAATTAAAGAATTAGGTGAAAAGAATTTAATTATTCTTGATGATATTTTCAAGTAATTAAAGTATCTATCCACTTGATAGAAAGAAATCAATGTTTTTATGTTGGAACAAAAAGAATATAATATGAATAAAAAATAAATCTTGTTCCACCCTCATTTAATGTTAACGAATATGAATATAATGATATATAATTATTACAAACATCTACTTTCTTCACTAAATGAGGAATTATAATTGGAATCAGTCGAGGGAAAAGAGTTTTATGATGAAATTAAATAATGAGATAAATTTATTGTGAACTAAATTTATTCAATGATTAATGATACTAAATTAAAAAATAAACATTGTTAAAATAAAATTTCAAATGTTGATAAAATTGTTCCATCCTTTTAGACAATTTATGAAAATAAAAATTCCACTACTAAGGTAAAAATGGTGTAATAATTCAATGAATAAGATTATCATAGAGTGAAAAATATTATTTGACATCCTCAACTACATAAAAATGCATGGAACATGGGGGATAAAACTATGAAAGTTAATATATAACCCCTTTATTATTTTAACCCCCCCACAATGACCGTTAAATTCTAACATTCATCATTTTTTGGGATTTTAATATATTATTGTTTATTGTGGTTTTCTAGTTAAAGATCCACTTATTATTATTTAGAGATATACAGAATGTTGGTATTAAAGAAGAAACCCACCCACTATCAAAATGAAGAAATTTGTATATTAAAAAAATTAAATGTTTAAAAAAATGCAATGACTTTAATATTCTTCCAAATCATATCATTCCTATCATTCATATTAAATTTAATTTGCATTTTTTTGCTTAATAAATGGATTTTCATATTTCCATGTATGTTTGAAGAAGGAATATACTATGAGTCTAACACAATGTTTCTGATACTAGATAAATATATTCTATACCTCTCCTTTTTATTATTTTAAGTACCTCAATACCTTAAACCATATTTTGATTAATGTTTTGTTATTTAAATCAACGTCCGTGGGGGTTTCAACCTACATTAGGGTTTTCCCATTTTTAATATTTTTTTGATATTTTTTCTTCAAGGAATATCCATTTTAATTTTTCACCTATGAGTAAATTTTTGAGTCATGAAATGATTTTGGATGAAATGGTTTTTTTAATAATTCTTGATAAGGAATCTTATTAATTGGATTTTATTTTCAATCATCTTTAAGTGTTTGAATGATTTTTGATATCTATTCCGTGTATCATTGGAATAAATAAAATTCCCACCTAGTGAAGTATTATAATTACATTTTGGAATATTGTTCTTAAAATCTTCATCGTATTTACTGATATGATAATCTTATGGGAGAAAAAAACATGTGGTTATTTATTTATCAAATAATTGGGATTCATCAGATGTTATATATATAATTATTGAACCTATTTGGATATTCTAAAATATCAAAATTATGCATTGTTTTATATGTACAATTCTTATCCATTAATTTAATTAATTTAATTATTAATTTAATCAATATTAGTATCAAATATAATTGTACAAACCTTTATTCATAGTTTAATTACATGACATTTCATGGTATGATGTGTGGGAACGACCATTAATAAGTGTTCTTATTTAAGTATCTCATTTCATCGTACATGTTGTGAAATTTATTGTTCAATAATGTTTTGAGATAATGTGAGAGAGTAATTATCATCATTTATTAATCACTCATATAATTAGGTTCTCATGAAAATTATAAAAATAGTGATGGAATTTAACTATTCATTATTATTATTTTTTTTACTCATGTTTCTATTAATAATAGTGTTCATTAACTATAATTCATTCACTATCTTAAATTTTCATATGATACAAAATGGAAAAAATAAAAAAGCATATAATTATGATTAAATAAGTCATTTCATTTATTTAGAGACTTGATACCAATGTCACAAAAATAGAGTATCCTTTAAATTACATAAGGGGAATAAAAAGTGGAATTTTGTATGATTTCAAGCCAATAACTGGAATTATATTAGGGGAACCACTTTATTTGAATAATTTTTTCATCTCTATATATTATTTCTATAGTAATTTTATTGAATAAAAGGATAATTAAAATTTGGGGTAGTTTTTTATCCAGTATGGGTCACTGAGACATTATTAACCAACATTTTTGAATTATCTATAATTATTGGGAATAAAATAGAAAAATAAATGTCTATGATCATAAATAAAAAATAGTTATGGCATATGGACTGTGAAAAAAAAATTAATCTGGCAAAATTTTTATTTTATTCTTTGGAAATTTTTTAGAAAGTTAAAAGATATTTTTTGAAGGTGAAAATTTATTAAGAAAAGATATTTTACATTTTAATAACTTTTGTTTACATCAATAAATGCTTTTGTTTGAATCATCCTTTTTATGACATTGTTCATAAAGTGCTATTTCATATTGAATGTTATATATATATATGTATCTATTTTTTGTAGGAATAATCATAAGGATAGTGTGTGTATATATTTCTATAATAATTTCTGTTCTATATATAATTTGGGTTACTAATGTTTTCCAACATATATGAGAACTTTTATTCATAATTTTTCTTTTAGGGTAGTGGTTGGGATAAGTGTTATCACTGGGTAGGTCAAAATATATTATATCTTAAAATAGAGGAGGGTGGTATAAATATACCTAGTATGGAGGAACTATTAAAGGGCTCTACTCTAGGATAGAATTGTATTTTATAGAAGTAAATTCCCAATATTATATTTTAACTAAATGAAAACAATTTAGGGTTTTTGAGGTGAATTCCATAATATTTGGAGGCCTATCTTCTGATATTTACGATCAGACAATGTATAGTCAACATAATTTCATTCAGATGGCTTAGTGGATGGGGGTGAAAATGTATCCCTTTGGGTAATTATCCTAGGTTTTATTATTTTATTTAAATAAATGATTACCATATACTATACAGATCATTAGGGAAGGATCCTTCTTATCAAACTTTTCATGGATGAGTTCTTTATGAAAGGTATCTTACAATGAAGTAATATATTGTAATTTTTTTTCTCATGATCAACTAGTTAAATTTCTAATGAAAATGGTTTATTATATATTTATATCATTTAGAATAATAATTTAGATTATAAAACCAAATCAGTAGTCTTGGTATTTTTTATGTTATATTTTTAGAAACATCACAATGATTTTTTAGAGGATTTTGAGATATCTCAAAATATATATTTACATCCGAAGGTGTGTCATTATGCAATCCTCTCCCTATAGGACATATATAATTCCAATATGTTTTCCCTTTATATCATACATTTATAAAATGTGAGTGGGTTCCAGAGATGTGGAATTATTTTAGTGACATCATCAATATTCATATTAGAATTTGAAATTATGAAAATCATCATTTTTCATGGTTTTCGCACATGGTGGGAAAAATAGTGGACTACATTTTTACTGCATTATAACAGCTATTTGTGGGACTCTTTGGAGAGGATAAAATTATTTTTTTCATGTAGATGATACTATATAATTGAAATATATGCATCACCATAGAATAATTATATTGCATGACATTGATGTTGGTATTAGACATGGTACAGTGGAGTCTATTCCATACACTATGTTGTTAGAACTCCAAAATATTAGGTAGTATCCACCATCCATATATATTTGGAGATGCATAAGTTACAGTTATCTTTATAGTCAGTTGCAGTTGGATATTTATGCTTCTATATGGAATAATTTTTCTTTCATAATGTTGGTTTTTTCTTGTACTGAGTGGATTTGTGGGTTTGGGTTATGTCTGAAACATTGGTATTGGATTCTACATAATTTTAGAAGAAAATATCCTATTATTATTTTCATATTGTACCATAAAACAGGTATTCACCTTGAATATGTTTAATGATATGGTTCCATCATTGTTTATTTTTTATGGAATCAAAAATCTTCAAACCGGACAATCTTCTATATGATATTGGTATGATACTTGAATATAAAATAACGAATTATTTTAACCCACACATCGAAATATGGTACCACTATTCCTATCTATATATCTATATAGTGGTGATGGAAATATAATGTGAACATTTTTCATCCCAAGGACTCATTCTTTTATCGGGCAAGATGTTTTCTAATGAAGATTCCATAGGTACTAAATATTATAGGCTCTCTTGCGTCTTATTTTTAAATCATATTTTATAATAAAAATATATTTTTTTTTACAAAAATCTTATAAGGTCAAACTACAACTTTTATCATAATTAATTAACAATTTTAATTCTAAAAAATTAACATCCATAACCATCTAGAAAAATTCCACTTTATTCAGATCAATTTTATGCTTCATAGTGTGGAGAAATCAGAGAATCTAAAATAATAAGACGACACATGATTTTTTAATTTATTTTAATAACAATATATTAAATTTTTCCCAAATAATTAGTTCCATTAATTTACATATGATGTATGTTACGATTTGTTCATGGGAATATTTTTTATGGTTAATTTTCTTATGAAATAGATGAATATAAATGTAGATTTCTTTTTAATGTTTATAAAGGATGAATTATATTTTGGAAAAAAGTTTGAAATTATATCATTCATTGTTTTTATGATAATTTGATAGAGATATAAGAATATTTTTTACTAGGAGAAAAAATGCCTAGAGATGGGGTGTGATCAACAAGTGAATTTTCTAATATTTTCAACCTTAAAACTGAAATTTTCAATTTTATATGATTTAGTATCTTATAAGTTAATAATTTTACATTGAACACTAACATTGTTTTTATTATATAAAAATAAAGTAAAATTGATATTTCACTAATTTTATTATTTTAATATATAATCATCAATTAGGAATGTTATTCATGATATTCAATACATAAATAGTAATTTAAATATTTAATTTTTAGGATTATATTTAAATTGGAATAAAATGAATTCATAAATTATAATTTAATATAAGTTATATTGGTGGCCAAAATGAATCATCAAAATCTGTTTAATAAGTTTTTCTATTGATTTGATGACTTGTATTATTGTTCCCAAATATCTTAAAACTATGGTTCACATGATCTAAAATATTATGTACATATATATAATTTTGTGTGTACTATTTTTTAAATTATTTATTCATGATATTCAACAATTTTCTATTCCATCAATGAATTTGAAAAGATAGAATGATATAATTAAGAGTATATTAGGCATGAAAAATATTCATTAATAATTTATTCATAAAATATATTATAATTTTTCTTTGGTAAAATATTTTTTTGTAAAAATATATATTATATACATATATATATATATATGAAAAATTTCAACCTGATCATACCCCACCATTCTGTATATTATTTTTTCAAATAGGACATAAAATTAACTGGAAATGATATTTGTAATGAAACATGCGTCTATTAATTTCAAATATATACGTCCACTAAAAATTAAACAGTGTTCCATTTACAAAATAAAAATAATAATTTTGAATATATAATTGAGGTTTTGTAGTGTATTAGTGAATTATATTCTATTATATTTGGTATTCAATATAATGTACTTCATAATATAACATTTTATTATAATTTTTTCTTCATTTTTTCTCAACTATAACCATCCCATGTCCATGGGTATGGAGAACTATGTATTTCATTTCAATACAAGAAAGTATTAATACATTTAATCTCATTACACATTTATCATTTCTCAATATTTTATTCTATAAAGCATTTAATATTGAAACAAATAGTGATGTGTAGCCACCTAGAATCCTAAAAATTCGTTTTCTTCTTATATATACATCATTTTTAATACTTTTAGTATTTAATTCATCAATACATTAGTGTTTAACTTTTTCATTGATATGGAATGGATATACATGCATTTATATGACTTTATAAATGGTAATTACCATTTTTAATAGGTTGTTATTCACTAATAGGGAAATATATTTTTATTTAGTAGAGTAATTAGAATTGAAATATGATAAACAATGAATTCCATTACTCTGAACTCCTAAGGACAATAGATTATCTTTTTTATATAATTTTTTTTAAAAATTATAAATTTGTATACATTCATCTATTTCATTATATTATATACAATCCATAAAATTGATATTATTTTGGAATTTTATTTATATTATATTTTAGTTAAATTTATAAAGTTGTAAAAGGATAATATATTTTATGATTGGAGTCCTCATGATATTAACCCATGCTCTCACCAATAAAGTGATATCCTTATAAATTAACAATTTATTTATATGGAATGAAAAAAAATATGTTGTAAATTTTTGGTGAGTTATATTTTTGGAAGATTTTAAAAATAATAAGCTAATAAAAAATAAAATAAGCTTGAACTAACAAATTTGATATAGGATCATCCATGTGTGTCATAATTTAAAGCTAATAAATTTTAGATTCAATTAGGGTTCATATAGATTAACAATAACTTATATTTATTTCATTCCAAAATAATGGTTTAATATTGATATTGTTATATAATAATAACTATAATCTTTTTATTTTTAGTCAATGTCAAGAACCATGAGGATAGTTATAAAAAATGAGTGTCACAGAAAAAAAAATTTAATTACCATGTGAAAAATAATTTTTTGGGAATTGGATTACAATATATATAATTATTCTAACCCAAATAAATCATGTAATAAACTATAATATATTCCACATAAAATTTGAATATTTTCCAATGAAGGATAAATTATTCATTCATTCATTCATGGGAAATAATCCATCACTATTTTGTTTGTATCCTAATCCATTAATGGGTGAGTAATTGATCAATATAAGAAACATAAAAAATACAGCATTTATCAAATCATTAAAAGTTTGTTTTATCTAATTATCATTCAGACTGAAAAATAGACCATCGGTTGAGGATCCTCAAGAACACAAGTAAAATGGAAGCAAATTTTTTCATAGAATGAGATGATATTATGAAGATAGTTTTAAATAATAAATTTATTAAATGCATCAAAATTATAAGTGGGTGAGGATCCTATGAGACATTAAAATGTGTGGAAGTATCAATTAATACCAATTACGAAAAAATAATGAGAATCAAAATGAAAAATAATTATTTTTTCACCAACCCTATAAGTAAAATTGATCATTTATTTAGTGTATTAATACTAAAACATTAAAAAAAAATTACATATAAAATCATTTAGATGTTTTGAGGATACTCTCTGATGTATTCTGAGGGTTTAAATGAAGATATAAGACACTAATTTTTACAGATTTTCCAGAAAATGGGAATTGAGTTTTTTTGGTACAAAAAACTGGTAAAAATATATACCATGAAATTCTAGGAACTAGTCAATCCAGTCCTAAAAATTTATTAAATAAAATTAAAATGAAAATTCAAGAATTACAATTGGTTTTAAAGAAATTGGATTAAATCACTCATTTCATGTTTCTACCCACCATTGGTGTCTAGTAATCCTAGGTCCGGAAGCTACACATCATGCTCGTTTCCATGATCTCCCTCTTTGAAAGAGAATCTAACACCAAATTCAGTTCACTATATAAATGAAAATTAGTCTAAATAAGGTTATTGGAATTATAGATAAAATCAATATAAAGAGGTAAGAGCTTCATAGGGACATTCCTTTTTCTATCCATTACACGAATTTCTATAGTATCAGATTCAAATTGATCCCAAAGGGATTATCAACCATAACATACAACATATCTTGGAGCATAAATAATTTCTCAAAGCTTAGAATAATATTCCATTATTGTTCCAAAATAATGAAAAAATAATCCTTTATCAAAGTTGTGATAGGATTGAAATATAACTCTAAAAATTGAGGGCCCCGGCAATCCAAAGGTCGCACAATCAACATTTAAATTTCATCAAGAGTGGATAAGGTGAATCCAACCTATGGAATTCAGAACGAAGTAATTTATAAGCCTTCCAATTACTCAAACCCTTCAATGAATCATCATATAATTGGTGTTATTGTCCATGGTACCATTTTTTACCTTTTATGCCTCATACACCTCTATATGAAATGTGATTATACTTACAGGAGAATGTCTTATTATCAAATAAAATTAAATTCCATGAAAACTAGATATGAGAAATGTTTTTGGGTCATTTTATCATAAGGTTCTTCATGACCTGGTCTCTCTGCCCTATATAGCTGATGAAGGCCATATGTTCTTAAAATTTCCAATAAAAATTTATGTTAATTATAAACACCCTAGCTACATACCTCTACATAATTTGAGAACAATGGAAACCCCTTATGAGATGTTCTATATTATTTTCACGCTTCAGATAAATATAATAGCAGAAGATAATGTATTGGTCAATTTTTTTAAGACGTTCATGAGTTAGTAACCTTTTCATCTAAATTTTCATGGTTATTTCCTTTGGAATAATCATTATGGAAACTGTATCCTAGGAAATAGAATATGATTTATTTTTATTAAGTAAGGCCATGATGAATATGGATGCTAAATATATATAAAGAGTATAAAAAATATATAGAAATATAATATTCCCAAATAATTAACATATAAATATTTAAAGTTTCAAATGGAAATAATTTTGAAAATATAAATATAAATGCACAGAGAACGGGGTGACAAATTACATTTGATGTCATCTACCTCTAATGAAAATGGTTAAACCCAATGCTTATATAATTACTACCAACAATGAAGATCAGGAGAAATAATTTGTGTAAAGTAAACTCATTATCGAATCATTAAATAGAAAATTTCCATTTGAATATATATCTACGAACAACTTTATACATAGAATTGTTTCTATCAACATTACTTCACAGCCCATATTTTTTTCAATTGAATTATTTAAGAACACGCGGTGTTTTCCATTGTATCATATGTATATAATTATACTATGATTGAAGTTTGAGGTAATTTTCCACATAAAAATATGTTTGTTCTGTATATGATTAAATTTCATGTGATTTTGTTCATGGAATGGCTCTCTGTACATAGAACTTGAATAATGATTTAGGATATGGAAATCATAATATGTATCCTCAGTTACCAATTACTATCTATCGATACATAATAAACTATATACTCCATAAGGAAGTCATATCCAAAATTTGGTTTTTAATAATTATACATAAGTAATATATAGATAAAATGGATCTTAAGAGACCAATCTAGTTTGAAATTGGACAGCAGTGATGATGAACAATCCCCATGTAGATATCAATATAAGTATAAAGACATATATCTTGAGAAACTAAACTGGGATACCAAAATAGTTTACAATAGAAATATAAAAATATAAATTCATTAGACAAATGAGGAAAATTAAATAACTAAAAACTTAAAATAAAGATAAAAATTATCAATACCATATATCCATGTGACCAACCATACCCACCATGCCATCTCACTAAGATGTCGACAACATCCAAGAAGATCTGATTAACAACATCACTCCCTTCCCATTACATGTGTATAGAAAAAATAGTTTTATATATTCCAAAAATCATTTCTACGGTATAAGGAAAAAACATTATAAGATACCCAAAATAATATATACCAAATATATATACATGGAATTTTTATATCTAGATTTAAGACAACATAAGATTATATAACAATTCAAAAGAAATCCCATAATATAAAAAATCATTTGGATTCCATAAAAATTTACATATTTATATAATCTAAGAATATAAAAATAATAGAAAATATAGTAAAGGGGGAAGAATTGAAATCATACATGAAACTAGTTTGAAATAAACTTGTGAATAATTAAACATAAAACTATATCATCACATATCAAAACTAGAACAAGTCAGTGTCTATCCTATTTGAATAGATATTAAACATGTTTCAAAACACTAATATATGTATTTTATATATCCTATTATTATCAGTTCCTCCCAATGTCTATCAACATGAATATAATAACCCCATGTGTTTCCATACAATTCATAGTATTCATATGCCTATAACTCTATGCACCAAAGGTTGCCAATGTGCTATGTTTTTTCAGAAACATTTATATAAACCTTTATGAAAATATTGAGAAAATATTTAAAAACGTAATGAATCTCATCTTCCATGTGTGAATGTCCATTTTTTGAGTTAAAATAATTTTTTATGCTTTCCTCAAGTATATAATGTCCAAAAACTATTTTTAATGAAAACCCCCAACCCCCCCCCCCAATATTAATTTCACCCAATTTGTATTACAAAAATAATTCATCATATATTTCATATAAATCATATTTCAAAAAACTTTAATTTATATGATCATAATTTTATTCATGTGATAGAGTCATTATATATTGATGTATACAATTATAATGGAGATAATGAAGTTTTATTTAAGAAAAGGATTGGAATTGAAAAGCTTGTGTCCCCACAAGACTAAAACCATAAGAATCAAATTCAATTTCCAATAGAAACCCCTACATCTAAAAATCAATATAGTGAATCTGTTTATCCTTGTATGACTTTGGAATGTAGTGATGATTATTTTTAGATCCACTCATTAAGATGATGTGAGATTCTGATGCACAGTGACCCCAAATATTATTTTTTAATTTTTTAAATATTATTCATTAATACTCATAAATTTAATTTTTTCAAATTCTTAGGGACCCAAAATTGAAATGATGAGGCTTTGTTTAAATCTTAAATGTAGGGGTTTCCCTAGTCCTAACTAAAGAATGGTCAGTGATGGTCATTTGATTAAGGTTGTCATTTATTGTGCTTCTAATTAATATAAATATTTAAATTTATTTATTTTGATGAATATATACAAATCGTAAATCCATATATATATATAAATCATTATAATAATTCTCCAGTTTTATCTATATAAATTATTATTCAATTGAAAGGATCTATGATATTTTTTTATTGGTGGATCGATATTGGTGGTCAATAAGTGAATGGATCATTGCGGATTGAGATAAAACCAATGAATTGGGACTTCACCTTCATCAGTGAATTCACTATTCATCAATGAATGATACAAATCAAGGATAGACTCTTAAATTTCAGTTTCCATTCACATTATTAAATTCTAAACGCAAGGATTATTATCATTTTATATCGACTATTATTTTATACATCATATGATTCTGAAATAATAATTAAATTTTTTAAATTCAATTTATAGTTGTTATGACATATTCATACGATGGTATCCCCTTTTACAAAATCATTTTATGTAATATGATGGCCAATTTTGAATAATCTATTTTTTATTATGCTATCACCCCCACCCATTCATTGTGTTCATGATCATTGGACCACTAGGACGTGATTTAGAATTTTTTGTGTGAGTTCATGCATGATAGAACAACAAGATTCATTTCTATTATTTTTAGGATGAACATTTTATTGTTATTTTAATGTATCAGTATGTATTATATGTGAATATTTTTGGATCACAAATCCCTGACTTGAGATAGGTAAGGGATGTGTCGTGGATTTGTGTAGATTACTAGTTTCCATCATCAATCTACTGAATTCTAGGAAATAGGGGAAGTAGGTGATTTACTTTATTTAAAATAGGATAATTGGTGGGATAAGTTATGTAATTTCTGGATCTAGAGACCTCTTGAAAGAAGATATTGTGCCTCATGAAATCTTGAATACACACAATTTATTATAGACGACGACACAGTCTATAGTCCAATGGTTTTTGTCACTATGGTTTTAGGTAGATTTAATGAACATATATAGTGTTTTCAATCCAACACATTATGTGACTCTTCATGGGTGTCCAAGACATGTTCATACTAATAGATTCTCTGAACCTCATGTTGTAAGATACACCATGTATTTCAGGAGTACAAGGTCATGCCTAGAGGTAAATGGGAATGACCCAATAACTGAGAATGTCCACGTACATGTTAAGGTACATGACTAGGTAATCGTGCACGAATCAAATAAAAAGTTCTTAGTTAGCTATATAGGTTAAATTCACAAGTGGCTGAGATGCACCTTGTATGGACCATACACCCCATATAGTATGATAGGGATTTTTAATACACATAATGTGGGGAACATGAATTTGTTATCTGGAAAGGTGACATGCCCTTTGAACCCCTATAAACACCATTTATTCCTTTTAAAACAGTCGACCTATCATATTACCTTCTTATAGACTCGAATATTGGCCCACATGTTATCACACACTGAGTTCTTTCACTTCAAAAAAAAATGTTTTGACTTTTAGTGGTATATGAGACATGATGTTCAATTTTATGAGTGTGATCCTTTTCTAAACAATGCTTGTTTATGTTAGTGATTAGGGAAGGATCATTAGAGATATTTTTGTGTAGAAATCCACTATCTAACCTAAAAAGTGGTCCCCATAATATTTTTATAGTCATAAATGACACTCCCCTACACTAGTCTTGGGTTCTTAATCAATTTATTAGTACTCTCTCATCTTTGAGTTATGGTGGGCTGTGGATCCTTTATAGTAATAGTGGATCCCTCAGTCGTGGTGTGAATTAGAGTGGATCAATACACTCCACACATATTTTGGTGATTTTTTAATTGATTTTGTTGTTTAGTAATAGAGTATTGGAGATACACGGTGACTCATCAAAATTATAAGGGATCTGAGCTAAAGATCTACTTTTTCTATCATCATAGATCCTTTACGAGAATATATATTCGGTATCATTTACCTGTTTCATTGGTTTGTGTTCACCATTTTTTGTATCTTCACATCTATCTATTTTCTATTTTCATGACATCAAACATGATATGTATATACTAACCACTACATCATATTTACCCACAAAGGTTACATCATATGTAGACAATAGGCATATTATCAATTAAATTAGTGGTCTTATTGATATTTCGGTGGATTACCATTATATTTTTGTTGAAACATGGAGATCCGGATCTAAGATCTTTCAATTTTCATTTATTCAAGTATTTTCAGGTTTGAGACATCATTTATGGTTGGGTTTCCACTTTCTTTTCAATTTTAGGTTATATTTTGGTGCACTATTTCATTCCCAAGTGTTCAATGCATACCTGATCTTCTCAAGTTGTTATTATATTTTATTATTCTATTCACTATTTCATGGGAATGGTAGGGTGTGTGTGTGTCTGTAAATTATAATTAGGATATGTATTCCCATTTAATAGTATTCAATATCAGTTCTTATTTCATTCCCCTAGACTATTGGAGGAATGCAAGGGCTTTTAGTAGCTTTACATTCCACTATCCAGGTGGGCTAAAGTTTGTCATGTTATCACATATTAGAATCAGATCATGTCATTCCTTGGTAGGATGTTTGGAATTATCCATTTATTGGGATTAGATGGGTCTTAGAGTATTGTTGTTCATGTTTCTCAAGTCTGTCATTAAGGTTAGAGAACTTAGTTTTTGTGTTTCATTCGATGTATCAACATACCATGTCCATGACCACCAACATTTCTTCTAAGAATACCATGACATTGATTAATGTGAACAATAGTTAATGAATCACGTTATATTTATTTCTTTTACTATCATTCTTGAGTTATATCCACACATATATATTATCATTCAAACTTTACACATCATGATTACTTTTAGGTTTCCTTCATGAAGACTATTAGCTAGGTTATTGATTCAAGATAATGATGATGATTTGATTGGTGATCGTGGCTAAATTAAAGGTCAATCTCTTTATTTTTTTCATACAGTAGGATATGTATTAACTCCCCATCACATGTGAATGAGTTAGTACCTGAAGATTAGGATCATTTTGTATGAATTCATAAAATAATCTATGATTTCTAGTGTTAGGGGAATCTAAGGTTCCATTGCTAACCAAATCCATAGGAGATAGATAACAAGAATGATTCAGTGATTTGAGTCTTCAGGAATGTGAAGACCATTTCAGATCAAATATTTTCACTTGTATTCTAGTATTTTTATGGAGATGAAGGGTGATGGTTGACTTTAGTCACACAGACTCATGTTGAGACGATACACTCTTTATACATCTTATAGAACAAATTTCATGTCGAGTGTTACCCAATGTTCATATTCTCAATTCATATACATGATCATTACTATATAAATTAATGTATATTGATGATTTCATATTATTCTATATAGCTTACCAACAATATTGGGTACGCTGACGATAAGGTATGAGATGAATTTTGTCAGGTGAGGATGTTTGAGAAAGATCTATACAATGATATCCATGCCAGTGTGGTCTCCTTATTCCTTCCCACTTATAATATTGTGATATAGAAGGATATGGTGATTTATATTTTCGTAGAAGATGGAAAATGGGTGATTGGATATGGTGGTGGGAATCCATTTTTTGATTCATTTGTATCTAGAACAAGTAATGAAATGTGGAGGTCTCAACATATGATCAATTCCTATTCATATAAAAAGGCACATGGTTATGTTGATTATTTATATAAAAAAGATATATTTATAATAAATAGGTGAAATTATGTTCTTTTTATGGGAGAGGTCCCTTAGATCTTGATTAATAAAACTACCATGCTGAGAAAGACAATAAGACAATATATATACCATTAGGGAAATAACAGATTTATTATCAGTATCTTCTATATCTTGAAAATAGAGACCTCCTATAGGATGTTTTGGCATGGTATTAGGATCCACTATTAAAAAATGGGAAATAATTAGATGATGAAACTATGAAAATTTCTTATTACTACCACTAGGTGCCTCATTTGAAGCTAATAGAATAAACGATTAGGGACATGGGTAGATACATTCTAGGGAGGGTAATGATCGGGTTGCATATGAGATGATTCGTGTTTTGATTTGTTTTTGTTATTCTCATTATATGGTTCTTGTAGAAATCATATCAATTCATTCCTCAATCTCCTTATTCATAATATAGGAGTGGGAGAATCATGTGTAGATTTTATTCCAAAAAATTTGGTGGAGGTTCCAATAGGGAGAGATTCTTTGAAATTGAATATTTCTCTATAGTACTAGATATTTATTGGTGGATATAGTTTCATATGAGGCCTCATCACAATGATAATTTATTATTTCATTAGTGGTATTAATATTTTCCTTTTTTTATTCTATATTCACTATCATGAAAGATGACTATGTTGCCTTCTAACTGGAGTGATAATATAATCCTTTCTAGATGGGAGAGATCTCATGGATGAGTGAGTGGGTTTTCATGAGTAGAAAGACGCAATCCATCACCCATCAGTTGTGGAATTTATCTGTTATCACTGTAGGATCACCAAACATCTATATTCCTTTAACAGAAGATGTATTTATAGATATCATACATGAGAATTTTATAATACTATTGATGAGGTGGGAGTTGGACTTATTCCGTTACATAAACTCATGAAGCAGACCGATATCTTCATAAAAAATCCAAATAGTCCCTATTGAAATTTGATAGACAAGGGTGTAGTCGTTGGACCTTAAAACAATATTAATATCAGAACCAATGTGTCCCACTAGAAAGTTAATGTTTTGTTTATGAGACAGGTTGATGGTATCTTGATGCTTTTTGTTGATTATCATCACCTATAATAGGTATTGATAAATAATGGTTAACCATTTACTACAATTGATGAAATCTTTGATCATTTGTGAGAAGTGTTTTGTTTTATTAATAAAGATATCTTGTTTATCTACAACCATTTAAGGGATTGTGATGCTGATATTCCAAAGGAAACATTCTTATATCACTGGACACCATATCATTCCCTAATTATTCCTTAGTGTGATAAATAATTCCATAGTTTTAAAGGATCTAACTAACTAGATATTCTATCTATACGTTATCCTTTTTTTTCTTCCATGATGATGTACTCATTCACATTGAATTAGATGAGGAGCATATCGAGCACCTTAGGATAGTCATTTTAATAATCTAAGAGTAAAATCATTATTATAAATCATCGATGCAATAGTTTTGGATCTGTGATGCTAACATTCTGGGGCATGTCATATCTAATTAGTAATTATATGTGGAAACATTTAAGATTAACATAGTTCTTTCATAGGCTCCACCCAATAATGTTTCATAGTTTGAGAGATTTCATGGATTAACATGGTACTTTTGGATGTCCATATATGATGTTTCTAGAGTTTTATCCCCACTGGCCACCCTTGTGCTGAATGAAAATATGTTTATCTAGATTAAGCAGTTATAGGGATCCTTTGAGATGTTGAGGATAAAGTTGTCTTATATTGATATGAGCTGAGGAAGGAATAAACTATGTATAGTTCTGTGATTCTTCTATTACTGGGATCATCTACGTGTTGATGAATATATAGGTGGCGATGGAATATGGTTTTAGAAATTAATGGCCCCAAGAGAAAAAATGAAACTCCTGACCAAGATTTATTAGTGGTAGTCTTCTCTCTCATTATATTAATGCAATCTATTAAGTAAAAGTACATTATTGTTGTCTCAGATTATTAGTGTCCCATGTATGTCTTCACTCAGAGAGATTCAAACATGATATAAAGGCAATGGATAGGGTTCATACATTAATTTTTCTTTGAGATATTATATAAAAATGGAAAGGGAAACACAATGAAATATTACCTCAGCATTCAGCCTTATTTTTGGTTGGTAGAGGAGGTGTCTGGGATGTTGTGTTATTTTCTGTTGAAACTTTTAGAGGATATAAGTGTAGCATTTATTTAATAAATAGTGATCAATCCTCTACTCATTTAATGTGTGAGAGAGGAAAAATCGGGATAATTTGATTATGAGTTTCATCAAGAATAGTTATCCTCTTGGGATGCACAATATGGATCTAATGAAGCAGGAGAGGATGTAATCGTTTTCCATGTATGGACATTGGATCATGTCATGATGTAAGAGTAGGTGATGAGGTTGTTCAATACATATTCTTTGGCTATACATATATATATATATATAAAATATGTACATGGTACTTTAGTGGAAGTTTCAATGGTATTCCATTATATGGAATGTCACTGAGTTCATCTCTTGGTTTTTCACATGATGGAATGTAAAGGATAATTAATAGGTTCTTTACACTTAGATAAAGCCTCATAAGAACTAAGCGGCAAAATAGGATGACATATCAAATAATTGTTTCATAGGGATTTCGTGTATTTTCAATGACAAAAATTTCAACTCGGTGGTAGTTCACTTACATGTAATGTCATTGAACATCCTTGTTATCCAGGAGAAGTATTTGATTGAGTGACTAGGGTAGTTTTATATATTGGAGATCATCACACTCATAGGGTTAACCTCAATGATTTTATCCAAATGATATAAACATTTTACATCGTGGTTATAGAGAGGCTTGCAGTAGGCCATCAAGACCCTATTTTAGATGAGCGCAATGTTGAACCACCATGTAGATTAGAAAAAAGTGAACTAACAATTTGATTAAGGATATGATGATATATTATGTCTTATATTCATTTGAGCTAAAGAGATAACCTTTCATTGGTATAATTTTCATATAATATCATTCATCTCTCTATTATAGGTATTTCCCCTTTCAAGGAACTATATAAGAGACCTTTTATATAACATCTTTATTTGTTGGAGTGTGGATATAGTAATTATGCTTGTTTGATAATGCATAAGTGATGATAGGGAAGGTCAATGAGATCTCTAACCAGGTGAAAATATACTAGATGAGATGAAAATATTATTTAAATCAACATAATTAGCTCTAATAGATTGTTTAGGGACACCATGTTCTCTGAATAGTATCCACATTAAGAATATTGTAGCACGTTTTTAGCGGTGGAGTGTTATTTGGGGGGATCATTGGTTTTTCAGAGATATTACAGTGTACTAGAATGTTTTCATATCACTTTTCCAAACCATAGTAGTTCGACCAGGTGTATAATGTATTCCATTTTTTATATATGAGGAGATATGTTCTTTATTATAGGAATTTTATTTTCTGCGGTGAGAATGAAATAAAGTATAATTCCAACATCCTAAAGTACCTATTTTTGATTGAGTTTTGGTATGTCAGGATCCTTAGAGGATGAAACTTCTCTTAGGATTGTGTGGTGTGGTTTTAAGAGAGTGTGAAGGAGAGTTACTGGGAGTGAAAATTAAATATGAAGAATCAATAATAGCATTGTTTTTAATATAATGTATATTTTATCACCATGACTAGATAATAAGATTCCATGGTTGAATATGAAATGCAATGTTTAGCCAAGGGGGGACATATGAGAAGTCATTACTAGATATTCTAATGTGGAAGTTGTTAGATATTAATCTAATTAAAATAAATTAATAATTTTTTAAATTTAAATTCCAATAATTAAAATAAATCTCTATATAAATAATTATAAATTTTTAAAAGGTTATTCTACAAAACCATTGGATAATTTAGAGGACACCTGAGAATTAATTATGGGAAGAAAAAGATTTATGGAGGATGGGTGACCAAATAGAGGTGGATTTAGAGGAAGAAAACACAAGAGATCATCTCCTTCACTTATAAATAAATTATTCCACAAAGGTAATTCCAAATATATGTTCATTCTAGGACATGCATAAGAATCGATGTGGCGGGAAATTTTGGGTAGTCCAGGAGTAAACAAGAATGCACAGAGGTACATGGGTATGACCTTCTACACCTACAGGGAAAATTACAGAACCAAGTACATGGACACAACCTGTAGTATTTGTGCATGACTAGTTGAACATAGGTAGGCCCCAAGTCACTAAGGGAAAATGGGTTGGACCCATACATACCATGTAGCGTGACAAGGCTTCCCATGCCATGACCTGTGGAGAACAGGCCCCAGAGAAGAGGTAGGGTCACACACCTTGTGTACCCCTATACATGCTTCGTATTCGCTTTGGTAATATATATCTATCATATATACTACTTCCTGACATGTATTTTTTACCATGGGTAACCAATCCTAAGTTTTTTTCAACATAGAATGATATGGTGGCCTTAATTTGTTAATATAAGGAATGATATAAGATAATTTGTGTTTGATAATTAATTATGAAACACATTTTTATGGTAGTGATCGAGGTAGGATCATAAAATAATTACAATGGTTAAAAATCATCTATTTCATAGGGGAATGGGTCTCTAATACTCTATATAAAGATAGATTTCGTATATCACTACATTGGGCTTGATTCATGCATCTACAATGCAATACATCCAAGTCATAATGCTCCGACTGGGTGAGGGCCCTCAATACGAGTAGTGGTTCTATTTTTTTTGGAGAAAACAGATAGGGGAGAATCCCTCCAGACATATAATGGTGGGGATTCATTTAATATTTGGAAATAATGATATTAATTTGGAATTGATGAAAGACACATTGACATTGGTTGGGATATGTTATGTAGGTCCCATTTTTTCACATCTAGTTCTCTTTATGAGAAACCATGTATGTGTATCAGTTGCGTATAATTCCCCTCCTTCATTTGGTTAATCTAATATTTTTTTATATCTTTTTATCAGTCTCATTAGTTTTTTGACATGTCTTATTGGGTGTGTATATACTCATCCCTAGATGGTATTTCCAAACATGTTTCATATCATATAGAGTTGAAAAAAATATTAGCATAGACTTTGGTGGAGATTAGGGATACATTGGATCATTTACTATGTATGATAGATGGTTCATAGTTATTTGGATCCATGATTTCTCTGTTTTCATTTATTCATGTTTCATTTGGGTTGGTAATTCATTTCAGGTAAGAAATTCTTTTTTACATTGTTTTACACTTTTACTTATCTTTTTATACACTTATGTAATCACTATATTTCATTTCATGAACATGCATCACTAGTTGTTAATATTTATTATATTAATCAATAAATATTTATGGATATTGTTAGTTTTATGTGTATTGTTTCACAAGGAAAATATTTCATAATTCATATTATGTATTCACAATATTTTTTCCCAACCCCTATTCCATTAGAGGAAGGATTTGGTGTTCGGGAAACCGATCCATTCCCATGAAAGGAAGTCCCTTGATGATTGGGAAATCCCAATAAGAACCCAATAAAGATATAATGAAATAATGGGAAGAGAGATCAATGGAAAATATAAGAAGTTTTTGAAAATTAAGAATAAATTTAATCATACCTTGAAGATATCCACAAAAAATAAAGGATAATCGACAGAGATTCAAGTACATAACTCTTAATGGATTTTGGAGAGGTTATTTCAGGTCTACGAAAGATTATTATACTGTTAAACAAAATAATGACCAATTGAATTGGGATAAATTTCTAATTTAATTGAATTTGATAATATTGATGTAACCACACATACAATTCGGGTGCTAAAAATATAAAAATTATATTTTTTACCTTGATATTGAAGATGATGACACAACATTTTTCCATGAAAATATACAATTTCGAAAGGAAATATTGGATGACATAAAAACCTAGTGACCATTAAGGTTTATAGTTTTATATAAGTAAGAAAAAAACTTAATATCATTGGTTCATAAACAACTAGCTCATAATGACCAACATTATCCCCCAATATACCTAACTATCAAAATAGGTCATCAACATCATCCATGTGAAATCATTCTAGTAAATGATTATTTATCATATTTCCTTATAATCTGGGGAAAATAAAACATTAGAAAGGGTGATATTATACAAATAATAATTATAAACCTAAGAGATAAATTTTTATAAGATGAACTTATGGATATGAAAATTTGATCATTAGATTTTAAAAGAAAAACCTAGAAATCAGAGTTCATAATATTTAATTATAGAATTAAAGAATGGAATCCCATAAGACATGAAAAATAAGATAATAAATGAATATGATCCATAAGAGGATAAAAATATAATAATACATATAATTGGTGGCATACTCATTTGATTAGAAAATCATATGTCAAGGATACCCACCAAGAAATTCATAACATAAAATTCTTAGGCTATTCACCCACATACCTACTTAAGGATAGGGATATACTCCCATGTACCCTATAATTTTTTTTATAGGGTGTTATCTTAGGTACCCTCTCATTTTGGTCTTATCATGATGTCCCATATACACTCTTGTTGTGGGATTAGGCTGACCTCTTGTGTAACCTCTTAGTGCGGGCTTAGGTTGACCTCATGTGTACCCTCCTTTTATAGGAATGGGATAAAGAATAATGAAAATTTTACCTTAGAGAACATTTATCATTAAAAAATTCATTGAGGGTGGTATAGGTCCGTCAAAACACATAATGAAAACCATACATATGTGTTCAAAAAATCATTCATAATATCAAAAACGAAGTAAAGGAATGTGTTTCAAAAGAACATCATCATAAAAAGTCTAGTTTAAAAGAAATATGGTGAATAAATATCATGAAATCATAAAAATAAAACCATTATATAACTAATAACAACGTTATCATTGGATCATATCCCCAGTAATACATGAGTTACACCAAAAGATGTCATCTTAGTGGGAAAATTATTTTCAAATAACTTTTTACAATATCTATTTGAGGAAAATACTCTTTTTCATTGAAAATTTATTATTAAATCATAAAAAATTTGGAAACACGTTTTGAATTAAAATATCCATGAAAATATATAGTAGAATATTTCTATTTTTTTTAAAAAATCATTGAAATAATTTACTTCAAAATGTTGAATTTACCATTTTAAAATATTTCTAAAAACATATTTAAAAAACCCAATTTATAAACAAAATAAATTACATATCTAAGAGAGAATAAAATTATATTAAACATATAATATCATGAAAATAAATATATTCGAGAAAAAAAAAATCATATGTAAGAATATACTCCTCATAATAGAATATAGGTTCAAAACACAACATGTCTCTCAAAGAAAAAAAAAATTGATTCAAAATTACCTGACATATTTGGAAACTTTTTAAATGTTAACCCCATAAAAATGGAAATATAAATACCTATAAATTTAAATATAAATATTTTAGATTACCTTAATTTTATTTATATACACCACACAAAATAAATGAGCGAAGAATATGGAATAAGACTCTGAAAAATAAAATTGAGGCTAGAAATCCCATCACAAATATCACATCATTGAACTGAGCATTAATAGAATGAATTGAAAATGTTTATTCACTGTAAATTAACATAAAATAGGTTGAAACAATATATCATATGGTAAAAAATTCATTTCAAACGAAATTTTTCCATTATATAATCTATGAAATAGATGTTTTTCCTAATAAATTAACATAGAGTTAATAAATACCTTACCACACTAGTGTAGAAAATGTTATTTCAATTTAGTTTATTTCTTTTTAACATCAGTTAGCAAGATACTTAATTTTAGGTGACACTATAGATAATATTTTAATGTCAGTTAAAAAAATTGAGGTTGTAAGTGAATTATCTGTTTAGTTTTTCACATGGGTTATTTGATAACCAACATGAACAACCCAATAATATTTTGTTTTAACAACGGTTATTAGATTATTATTATTAATAACTTAGTCATAATCAGTTACTTACATTATTTATTTCATAACCAATGTGATAAAGTGTTATCAATATCAGTTATTTGATAAATGATATGAAACCAACAATTTTATTAACAATTATTTTTTCATCCCTCCTCTCCACAACATATATGAAGAGAAAACAAGTATAATGACTCTGAGAAACCAAAAAGAAAACATGAGGAAATAAAAAAATAACAAACAATAGAGAACATTTACAATTAGATCTTTCAGGAATATAATATACGTTATAATGATATTAAAATCCAATCAAACCCGTAAAATTATTTTTCCATTCATTTTTTATGTGTCTCAGGTCTATTGAACTATTTTAATGAGGTTATTGAAAAATATAAAAGTTAAGTGGAATTAATTTAAGATTTATTATGAATAAAATTAATAAAATATTAAAAAAAATATTATAATGAAATATAACATGATGGAACATCATAACAATCAAAGTTTAAATTATTCAAAATTAAATCCAAATATATAATATCCATATTCTTAGGCCTTCTTATTTATTTCAATTATATTGAAAATATTATTCAATAAAATATTATTAAGTTCTATAATAAAAAAGTAACCAATTAATAATCATTATCCAACTCCTATTTTACATATTTTATCAGGGGACTCATATTTATTGGTGTATCATGAAATAAATTACATGTCATATTTGATGATAATATGAATGAAAGAAATATAAATTTCATTATAATATAAAAATTTCTAAAAAATTCTTAATTATGCTTCCAATACATCCTTAAAATGTTGTATCACATCACTATGCATAGAGAATAAATAGTCATGTGTCATCTCCCTTGGGAAAAAAACATAACATCAATAGGACACTAATATAAAAGAAAGTTTAATGTATATTTTTTTAAAAGATATATTACACTCTCTAAGATATTTGATTCATACTATTGATGATATGGAATCATCCAACACTGAATAATTTAATTGTTTTGAATTATTTGAGTATTATAAATTATTCTTTATGTTTCAATCAATATATTCACTATAGGAGAAATAAATTGTGGCTCCATAAATCAATATACATCTTCCATTTAATTATCCATAAAAATTTCATAATGATACCTAACACAATAACAATAAATTATAAAATTATGAATAAATTAAATGTATGAAAACAGTTATGTTAATACTAAAATGGAAAAAATTCAACCTATTGATTCACAACGCAGATCCAATTACAAGGTCCATGATAACATTTTTGAAAATAAATGTAGCAATTGTACACTCAGGAACACCATATTCATTTTGAATCTCATAAATATCCAAAAAAATGAATATGTTAACGATCTATGAACACTGCTTGAATTTTTATCTGATATAATAACACCTTTAGTTTTTATTTTCTATACTTTATTAAATTACCTTTAAATTATTCCTAAATCTAATAGATGACTATTTAGACATTAAAATGTTAAAACGAATTTAATAACGAAATTAAATAAAACATAAAATATACACATACATCAATGGTAATATATCAAATATTTCTAGATGGAAAAACTAAAATGTGGCTTTACATTTCCCAACTATACTCATGGAATTGTTAGGTAGTATTTATTCAACTGATCACTCTAAAATATCATGTATAGTGACTCTATGATGATATATGTCTATCTATTGATAGTGAATGGTTTCTCTAATATAAAATATGAACCCATATGCAATTATATGATGTTGTAGATCATCATGATATAACTCATAATTATTGGGAAAATGTTGTGGAAGGTTTTTCGTAGTAAGATAAGAAGTAGTTGGTTTTATAGGATGAGGTGGATGAGATGTAGCTACTAGAGTAGGTGGATGAGTGGTAGCTAGAGAGTCCACATTTCATTACATGTATTAAAACATCGAGTGCATTAATGCTCTAATTGTATCCTCTTTCATCACATTAATGTTTTAAAATAAAATTAAATAGATTCTATTTTCTTTTTTCATCATCAATTGTTAAAGCTATAAATTATGGAGCAACTTTTTCACCAATACACCTAGAGGCCATCCTCATATACTTCCTCGGTGTTTGGGATTTCCCAATTATATAACTAATACACCATTCTTAACCTCCTCTATACTGACCCCATGCGTTCTTGTAGAGACCCAAAGCGTGATGTACATGGACATTACATTACTTTATGGAATACTTAATACATAACAAAACCAACACTCAAGGACTGTAATAGTTTAGTGTCTTTGGAAACTCGGATAATAATCTTCTAATCATGGTGAATGATCTTCAACATCTCCCATAAATATCTTCCCCTTTTGTTTTCTAACCTAAAACCCTTCTTTATATCCTAGGGAATAGAAAACATATAAAGGGTGATATCAAATGATCATTAAGGGTAAGCATGTAGAAAATAAAACAAACCATATACATTTGAACTTAAAAACATGAACATAATGTTTAATCATCAAAATCTCAAGTAATGACATAAAACATAGTAGTACATAAGGCATAGATCACAATGGAACATCAATCATCATAAAATAGCGTGGGAATAAAACATGTAATTGTGGTATACCATTAAGCACATGTTATGATTTACATAGTAGCCAAGTCATTGTTTCCAAGACCATCATAGTGGGCAATGTCCCTTACTAAATCGACTTCACTCCTCATCCCAGTCATGTACCACAGAACCAGATTAACATTATGTTCCAGACATGTCTATCTCATGAGATATAAATCTTTACAAATGTATTGGAGGAAAATATAGGTCCCACCCATCTCAAAATGAAATCAATCTTACGTGTGCCACAACATAAACATAAATCATTAATCATAACCCAAAGAAAAAAATGGGTTTCATAAACAACATCCCATCATAACATAATCCATATAAAACAAATGGATATCATTTCATCATAAGAAAAGTGAAACCATGTAAATAATAGACACATTATACTTGAAATATACACATATTAAATAATGTAATCCAAGATGGAAAATGGTATTAATAAAACATTTGAAATGAATTCTTGAGGAAAATATCCTTTCTTTTTCAAAATCATTTTCCTTTCACAAAATTCCATATAATATTAAATGAAAAGGATTTTGTTGAAAATATTTATGAAATATTGAAGTGTAATCTTCAGGAAAATTATGTGTTATGAAACCGTAAAAATATGTTAATGTTGTATAAGTTAACAAAACATTCCCCTTGTATTTTTGTCAGAAATGTCAAAAAGTTCCTCGTATGGTAAAAAAATATTCCTTTCATAAAATGTTATAAAAATCAAAAATGGGTAATAAGGACTTTAAAAATACATAAAAACACTTTTTTAAAACATGGAAATGGATGATAACAATAACCCTAGTAAATACTTACGAATAAACAATCTCAGATAAGAACGAGACTAGAATAATTATCCCTTACGTTTTGTCCAATTTCTTGTGTATGTGTCCGAGATCACTGTATAGTGGGGTTAAATATATTATTAACATGTAACAGAACCATAATAAAATTATTATATCATATATGATTCACTTACAACTTTATATTATCCATTTATTTGTCAATTCCATGTTAAAGCGCCGTTTTGGGTAAAATCATTCCATTTATCATCCGTGTTTGGAATTGTAATTATTCATATGATTATGTAGATCATGATTACATAATTTCAGAATATAAAACATGATATATATATAATATATATATTCATAATATTCATATATATAATAGATCGAAAAATGGAAAGAAATACACCGTTCATGGAGACAGTAGTCCGTACGTACGCATGAACATTGTTTTCGTTTCCTTATTAAATTTAATATATGTAAGTAAATAACATATACATAAATCCAGTATCATTAATATTTCATATATTCTATTATTACTAATTATATATAATTTATAATCATTCCTGAATTTTTTACATGGAAAATGAATCTCATCACGTCGTGGAGACGGTAATCCGTACGTACGCCCGAGTGATGATATTGTTACGATATTTATTGAATGGAATTGGGGTGGATGATATAATATATGAGAATCAGTATTATGTTATAATAATCATATATAGTTATTCTTTACACCATTATACCCATCGATGTAATGTGGTGGTGGAAAACATATTACACCATAGTGTGGAGATGGTATTCCGTACGTACGCACGCGCGGTGATTTCATTTTCCGTTGGATGGATAGAAGGTGAAATAGGGTTGTTTAATATTTATAATAACATATCATAATTTAAGTAATACTAATGTTATTACTTTATAATGAAACAACTAAATAATATTATGTAGATGAAAAATGAAACTTGAAAGAGTCGGAAGAAGAGATTACCTCTTCCTCAACACACCTCCTTTAAACATCTTCGTAGGGCAGTAGGGTTGGTCTTTTGAGAATACCAGAACCTCTATTATATAACTAGATAGGATGAGAAGAGGAATTGGAAGGTTTTGGCCGAGCTTAAAGGCTCAAATGGGTTTGAAGAGAAGTGGGAAGGGGTGCCCTTTTATATGGGAGGAGAGGGGCACCTTTGGAAACATAAGAAATATTAATTTATAATATATTCAACCCGACTTAAAATCCTCCAAAAATGACTCAAATCCGAATATTAGATGAGATAGGGTTGTAATCTCATAAAAAAATAAAATTTCGACATGTTGGGAATTTAATTTAAATATTATAAACTTGATTTATCTTTATTTAATCTATTTAATTTTATTTGTAGTAATAAGATTCTAATTATTAAATTGTCATAAATAATTACTTATGTGTTATATATTGTCCAAAATTGGATACTATATGACATTTTAGAGCATATAATTTTTTATTTATAAATTTTAAATATTTTTGTGATTTTTGAACAATTTTATATTTTGTTAATTTTATAAAATAACAATAGTGTCAATTTTGAAACTATTAATTTATTTGAATTTAAATAAAATACACATAGGAGATATGTTAGAAAAAAAATATTTAATAGATTCGTAACATGTCATATGTATCTTTAAAAATCGTGGATCACATAGAAAAGTTCATATAATATTTATTTTAATATTTTTTATACGATTTATTTGATATTTCTCTTAATAAAATAATTACTACATCATTTTTTATAATTATTTTATATACTTATTTATTACATGAAAATTAAAAACAAACTACTATGATGAGGATAAATCTCATATATTTCGTAATAGTACTTTTACTCAAATTTATCATCTTAAAATCACAACATGTAAATTGTTATATTTATTAAATTATGAAGGTGACAACTTTGGAATCATTTAAAATAAAATAATTTAAGTGTCATAATTTATTTTATAAGGATCCAAATGTTTTCAAATTCGGCCCGAGGATGATTAGGGTTTATATATACACTACCAATATGTTTTGTTCAGATTTTTGGGACTTTTGATATGTATTATTATTTTAATAAAAACTATATAATTGATTATTAACTAAATAAATTATTTATGCATCATTAATATATAAGATTATAAGGTTAATAAATAACTCTCAAAAATTACCAATAAATTACCATGATAAAGAAACACATTTTAGATTTCAAATGAGTATTTATAACGGAAATTATATTCTGTATATCCTTATATTAAAAATATATTAATTAGTAAATTTTGAGTGAGACTTATTTCACTTTCCTTTAAATAAAATAAACTAAAGGTCTTAATCAATTACTCGTGGGTTCCATTAGATACAATTTATACCCAAGTATGATTTAGGACAAAGTATAATCATCCAATTATATTAAAGGAAGTATTAGGGTAATTTTATAATATTATATTTACCCTTAATTACCCTATTAACCTTTATCTATGGTAAATAAAATTTTCCATAGTTACTATTCGTAATGAATAAAATTAAAAACATGCTCATTGAAATAATTAGGAACTACTTATTCTAAATATGGAATCTATTTTTCCATATTAAAATCAAAAAATTTGTAAAAAGTATTTTAAAATTATTCTTGTTGTTAAGAAAACGAGTTTTAAAAGTTAAAACATTGCAAAAGATTGAAATTATTTTACTAATGAATTCAGTGTACATTCAATGATAATGATATAAATTATATTAAATGGTAAAAATATATTCTATTCATACTTTAAAACTAATCAATGTTATAATTTAACCATTTAAATTATTGCAATGAAAAATGTTTTTTTTAATTAAAATATAGCGTGTTTTTACTATTTATTAAAAAATGAATGTTATCAGAATAATATGAAAATTGTATCCAAAGTAAATTTTTATATCTTGATTCCAAAAAAGAATATTATTTTTACAAATTGAACTTATTAACTTGTCAAAAACTAGATTTAAATTGTGTGCTTCATCAAAACGCAGCAACATTGCATTTTTTTGAAAAATACATATTTTACTCGAAAAATTTATTTTGTTCTCACACAATGTTCTAGAAAATGTGTAAGATGAATAATAATGTTATTAAATTAAAAATCTAGTTTATACTAATAGTAATGGATAGTTATTAATAATATTATAACAATATGTCGTTGTTTAGTGAATCCCAGTATTGCGTACTACACATGCTATCAAGGAAGGTCGTGATTATGTGTAATGCGAGCCAAGTCAAGGCTGTGTGTAGTGCAAGATCCCTTTGTTTTTTCTTATAACATAATCAAAACATATTTAATTTGATTATGAAAAAAAATTTCTACTTAATGTTGCATAGAATAATTTCTACAAAACGAATTTGAAATTATGTGCAACATGAGCAAAGAATAGTGTTGCGTATACTGCAAGCGAATACAATGTTGCTTATAGAACAAACTAATTTTGGAGTAGTATACAACACAAGACCTAAATTAAATTAAAAAGAATAATTCTCATAAAATCTCGGGTTGTTACAATGCTCTTCTTCCCCAAGAAAATTATGTATGAAATATTTCATCAAATATACAATGAATCACAATATAAAAATAAATGAATTTACATAAATTAATGGTTTAATTAAAAATAAGGAAATATTCTTATATATAACAATATACTCTTCTATAAGATATTTTGATTATCTCTCCTGTAATCCCTCATCCATTTTTTATTTCTATCAGTGGGTAGAGGGGAATCTATTGTAGAGTCTAAAGATTCAACTATAAATTTTTGAACTTTTTCAGCCATTATTTGTTATGCCAACAATATATACCCTCTCAGAGATAAAGTATGAGGGTACGAATATTTATATTATATATCCTGATAATATCTCCTCTATTAATATTAATTACAAATAATTAAATCCTTAATAATATCATTATTTCAAAAATTATTTAAAATGTAACATTTTACTTACCATAAATGATTCTTCTCATCTACATTCAACATATTTAATCTATGTATCATATTCTACAATGAGGTATATATCTCAAAAAAAATTATGTTTCCTACACCAAAAAATGAAATTTGATGTTATGGTTGATTTAAAATCTATCCATATCCTATGAACCAATGATATTAATTCCATCCCAACTCCTCAAATATAATGTATATCATGTTCCCTCTTATATGAAGGGGGAAATATATATTAAAATAAAAATTTCAAAAAAAGTAAAATAATATTATATTATATTACCAAAATGGTCTCCAAGATGTGAGATATTTCAATTTTTTCCAAACTCATCCAATCATCAACCAATAGAATAGCATTTATTTTTTCCAACATGGATATAAAATTATTCAATTATTTTCAATTTGTACCACTTTGAATATCATTATAATCAAATATTACTAGTATCCTCTGATCCAGGATATGGGAAACTAATAATTCTAATTAACACATGTGACTATGCTTTCCAACCCTCTAACTATTCCTTGGCCCCGTGAAAGCATATTTTTCTTATATAGATGTATGAGGCACATAAATAATAGCACATGTACATTCCTACTCAAAAGGATGAGTATGATCATCTCCATAAGTATGTAGTGGATCAGGGGATTGATATGACATGATCCAATAAATTGAGAGACAAACAATTAGTATAAAAATATAAAATTCATCTACTAAATACTAATGTAAATAAAAATTAAAAAGTTACCAAAAAATAACCTAAAAATTACACAATTTTATTCATATTTTTTAGTTTACATATATTCAAAGAATATTAATTATATAAAAAATGACATATAAATGAATATAAAATCAAAAAATGGTGTCTGAAGAGTATAAATTTTCCAAACAAAAAATATAAATTTCTAGACCAAAAATAATATTTTCTAAATATACACTTATAATATATTTTTGTTTTTTATATAAAATATTTTATTATAAAATAATAGTTATTCAGAAAATTCAATTAATAGATATGTTATTTAAGGGTAAACGTGGTAAAAAACAGAAACTAAACTAATATAAACAATATATTTAACTAGTTATTGGTAATACATGTTTTAATAAATAAAATAAAATTAATATATCTAAATTTTATTGAAAATTTAAAAATTAAACGAGAAATAAACATATGTTACCTATAATTTTATAAATGTACTAATAGATTTTTTTTGGAAATTCCATTTTCATGATTATTATGTGTGTCCCAACTAATGTATAAAAAATTCCCAACAATATTATCTATTAATGTTTCCTTGGAAAAAGGGATATCAAATAAATCGGCATAATCATCATGTTTATCATCACCAAAATACTGTGATTTTTCATATAATAAATAAACCACTACAAATTTGATTGATTAAGAACTTATATGTTTTTGTTATAAGTTTCCAATATAAAATTATTTGGTGTTAATTCCAATAGTTTCACATTAATTAATGTCATTTCAAAATCATCATGTAAGAAATTATGGATACTAATAATCCATTCGTATTTAAATTCCAGATGTGTAACAATAATTTAACCAAACTCAAAAATTTAAAAATTTACTACATAATATGAAATTGATGCGAAAATTTTCATTTTATCTCAGAAACATGAAAAAAATTATTGATTATTTGAATGCCAATACACTACAATTCTAAATTTTAATTATGTTGTCCTGATACATCGTATAATGTTTATAGCCATTAGTGTCATACCCAGACCATGTAATCAAGTTTAATCTTGGATAAGAAAATAAAAAAACCACTCTTTCTAATACATTTTATCTACTATTAAATATCTTTTTAAAACATGAAAATATGTTTTTTTTTGATATTTCAAAATCCACATATCATTCTTCGTTGGGTAAAGTTGTTTTAACAGATTAATATGTAATTTTATATAGGACAAAGCATAATCTGTTTTATGGAATATGTATAATTATACCTTCTTAATTTCTTCACCTATCAACAATTTGACATTCATACAATATATCCTATATCCCCTGTAATTAAATCAATCATTGGTATATGTAGGAAACCTAATGTACTCCACTTCATATAATTTGTGATTAAAAAACACTACAACCTCCACAGAAATATAATTATCAACAATTGAGACTTTATGTTAATATAGATTAATAGAATACCACATTAATATCATCATTTAATTTCAAAATGAAATGTCCAACATAGATATTTATGTTCACAATTATTTATTTCGTAAACTAAATGAATTATTAAATTCACCATGATAACAAATAAAAGATTAAGGAAAATATATTACCAATTTAAATGTATAGAAACATGTTAGTTCTCTAAATTTTTCAATGAATTAATATCAATAAACATATTAAAAATTAAATTTAATAAATAACACTCCTTCATGATTGAAATTCTAATTGGGATGGACCATATTCTTTGCAATGCAACTTGTATGAACTATATCATCATGATGTGACTGTCATGTGACACCGTACCTGTCAAAATCAATTCCACTAATGAAACTAATTTTTTTCATTTTAAGAATAACCCTATGTCACTTTTATATCATTAATATACTAAAAAAATAATTTTCTTTCACATAGAATATGTTTTAAATGTGAGGGGAAGGAATTTTCACCTTTCATTAGTATTGGGAGCTAACTACAAATTAATTCTCATTGAGATTAATTCCAATAATGCATTCTACCATCATTATTATTTCCATTATTATCTAAATATTACCAAGTCAAGATTTCATTGATATTAGTCTTCAATTTCATGAACTCAATATTATTTTTGAACTCATGATATCTCATGTATGGTAGCTCAAAAATTAGTCAATTGTTCATCCAATTATTTCTAAAATTATCAGTTTTATATATTTTTTAAAAATTCAAATCATTTTTTTATACCCTCCCAAAATATTGATCAATGGATAATGGTTAAAGGGAAATATAAAATCATTATATTCCACTGCATGACTTCATAATATTATATTATAGTGATCTATTGACAAAAAAATTTGATGATCCATGTATACGGGTTTTCTCCCATGATGTAGTTGATAATAAGAAGTCTGTTTTCACAAATTAGAAATAATTTATAGACATTACAACTATATCATGAAAAAATCCCACAGGTTTGGAAGTCATTTATATGTAATATAATAATTTCATGCTGTTGAAAATTGTACATTTTATAAGAATCATAAACCATAATACCATCCTCCAAAAAAATCATATCATCAATTAATGATCAAAAAATCAATATCATTTAATGGTTGTTTTGTTCCATATATAATATAACTCAACATGAAATACACTCACTTCATAAAAAATTTCGGTGATAAGTTGTACATTATCAATTAAAATTGGTCCTGATCTATGTGTTCTAGTATTTATTTGATGTGATTTCATTCAACATTTTTATAGTTCATGTATCTTATTAATTACATCATTTTCATGTATAGGAAACTGCAAATAAATTTTCCTCCACAATGGTCAATCAGCTTGATAGTATAATTTTCCATCCCATAACTGTTAAAATTCATTACATATTAACCCATTTTCATCATTTGAATTTTTAAATAAACATTTCATATGAGGTATTATAGGATGATACCCAAATTCCATGGTAGGAGCCTTTGTATCTTCTAAATCGTCCTTGGATTTTTTATTCAACTTATACTTTGGAATCTCACATTTGAGACACCATGGTATAAATTTTTATCCCTTAATATATATAACATATATATTTGGATTGACATGAATTATTTAGTACTATAATCACATCATGTGTTGAATTTTCTTCACATTATATTGTCAATATGTAAGATGACTATCTTTAAGATGAATATTTATTATCAACTGTAGAAACTCTATAAAATTATTGTCACTCCATCCATGTTTCTACATCAACATAATAAATATTAACTCTAACTGTAAAACCAAAAATTACCTGCAACTCATAAATAATAGTTTCTCATAAAAAAATATACACACTCAATTACCAATTCTTTCTCAATTTCTTATAAATTAATACCATGAATAATTTATTCAATTTATTAGGATTTATCAATTTAAAAACTATCATTTTCAATAGATCCAAAATTCACGTTGGTTTAACCATGAAAAATATATGGACATTAACTCTAAAAAATACCCTAAAAAATTGAATGATCATTGATATGTATTTATTTAAAAATCATCATATTTAAAATTTCATTCAAGGATCAAAAAAATGTCATTTTATGTAAAATTATTTTTAGAAAAATAGAAAAAAAATATTGAAACCTTCCTCATATTCATCACTTATTCATAGTGGTGTAATCCATAATAAACTCATTATAATCTATAAAAAATAGAAAAAATTATATATGATTTTAATATAAAATTTTTCCCATAAAAGTGATTTAGAGGGGGGAATATAAGATTAAATAAATGATAATCAAAACAATGCATTTTTTGTAGAATTCATTTGTAAAATGATTCTATTATTTTTAATAGTAGTGAATATGATTTTTTAATGTTAATAACATTAAAGATGAAATAAAATGAATATTATAAGGATTATAAAATATTAAAATAATAAATAATGTAAATTTATATAAAATAGCTCATATAGAAAATGTGATAATATTTTTAATTTCAAAAAATATATCTATTTGAATAGTGTAATTATAAATTCTAGAAAATAATTTAATATAAGTTTAAATATTATTTTTTAATCAAACAAAGAAATTGATGGAATTAATTTTCAAAATAAAATATAGGTATACTATTTTATCTTTATTATTTTTCACTTAAAAGAAATTTGTTGAAAAATTTAATTGAATATTATTAACATATATACATATATATTTCATGGATGAATGACACCCTTACCGAGGATGTCTTTCATTACATGAAATTAAATTAAATGTTCAAGTCTATAAATAGTTACATGATTAGGTTTTTCATGTAATTGTATATTATCTATTATGATTTGGTTCACTGAGTTATTGTTTTGTCATTTTTCAATGAAGTGTTCGTCTGATTCAATATTTAATAGGGAAATATACTCAGTGTTATTTAAATGGTATTTTGAATCATGGACTACATTATTCTATCAAAACTCTTAGTTGTATTGCTTTGGTATAATGTATGTAGTTGACATTTGTTTGAATTCATGTTAAAGGAATTTTTTTTAGAATGAATTCTTTGTGTTCATCTTTGGAATATGAGTGTGGATTATTATAATATCAGAAGTGAGTTTTGGTATATTTTAATTAATTTTTCAATATTATATAGAATATTGTGAGGAAACTTTTTCAAATTTCATTTCCTATAATATAAATGATCCATAAAAAGAATTATTAAATGTATTAAATACTTTACGAAATTATTTAGATAACAATGTAATGGTTTATATATAAACCCAAATCTCCATTAAAATGTCGATCATAATCTGATCTCATTCATAAAATGCATAGTAATTCATGAATAATTGTGTATGTTCTTCTAATAATCCATGTAATCCATATGAGTATCTAGATATTTCTCTAACACAAGACCTTAATAATTATATTGAATAATGTTAATTTTTGAAAACATTACTATAATGTTTTTATTCACAATTAATTCTCATTCTATCATAATATAATATAGACATGTATATAAATTGACAATTCATATTGTGTATTCACTTATAATGTGAAAATTATAGTAATATTTACTCATAATATGTAGCCTAAATATTTAATATATTATTTTTCATAAAATAATACACTAACAACCCAAGAAAAGTATTGAAAATAATATAAAATACATATAAGATTTTGAATATTAAACAATATAAAAATTGAATTATATATGTATATATATATTTCATTTTAATATTACTAATTATCTAATAAAGGCATTATTATAATTAAAATGTATCTATATACATTGTAGTGCATGAATTAAAAGGAATGATTAAAAAATATCATCCAAATAAGAAACACATATTGATTCAATGAAATTTTTTTGGATTTTGTGTAATTAAAACATATTAGTAACAATTCAATTAAATCACATTTTAATAGAGTAGAAACACTAAACAATATGACATAATGAGTAAATTTATGATATAACATAGAACATTGTGATATAATGTATTCCAAACTGATGTATACTTATATAAATAAATACCTAATGTAAATGAAGATGATGATGAAAAATTTGAGATGGAAATATTTATATATAATATAATAGATTATTAGGTGAAAAATAGGGTTAATGAAGATGGTAATGTCATAATTGAGTCCTTAGAATATAAAAAATTGAGATACAGTGCCTCAGTGTAATTGCTAGACTGAAAGAGATGTTATATATGTGAGGCTTACATGAGAAATTTGAAAATGAAATGAACAATAATGATCTGATGAAAATTGAGATGTAGGAAGATAAAAATCCAAGATTAGAATTCACCATATCAAGGAACAGAATGTTACAACTTCAACGTAGGAGAAACAAGTCTAATTTCATATGAAATAATAACCCAAATTGATTAACACCAAAGATTAGTCTTGTTATAAAAGGTATATCAAATTTAATATAATATAATCACTCTTACAAATATACCTTTTGACATTCATTATATAATAATAGATGAAAATAAACTAGTTTTCATGGATTCATTACATCATTTATATAATAACAGACATGGTAACAAGATATTATCATGTGGGTTATTATATAATAAACTTGATAAAGAGACATATACAAGTTATTCATGTTTTTTATTTAATAACTGATATGATAAATAAATAAACATGAGTTCTCCACACAGATTATAAATAACTGAAATGAAAATGGCGACACGATAAATACATTCTATACTAGTTCCACTTCTGATTAGTCGAATAATATACCCCATAAAATTAAAACTTTAAATATATAAACAATAAATACAATGATAATAATGATATTATTGAAATGATATTTCAAAATATAGCATTTATATAATGCATACATTAAATAGGTGGCCAATAATACATATATCACCGAGACGTAAATGTGAGAAGGGAAATTCTTACCTCATAGTCCACTTTAGATTTGATTAAATTAAACTAGATATTGGAAATTAAATTATGTTATTAATTCATTCCTAACATATATTCATATTAATAATACTCTATGTTATGATTTTATATGTTATTATGACCCATTCAGAAAAAATATTTTATTATTTTAATTGTTATGTGAGCATTCATTCAATGGTTTCAGGATCGGTTCATTTGTTTATTATTATTGATGTTCATGTAAAATAGTACAAAAACAATATAAGTTGAATGAAATTTTATTAGTTTAGTTATGGATTTATAAATTTTATCATATATTATTTTTCAATCAATCATTTGGAGGATTCATTTGATATAAAGTTATTGATAAATATTTAGTCTAATTTGGCGATATTCTCGGCCATCGTGAACATATTTTGTTTTATTTAGTATTATGTGTTTATATTAATTAAAAAATGTTATATAGGTTATTCTATACCTATTATTAATTTATTTAACCACTTTTATACTTTTATGACCAGCCTAGAAGGTAGTACTGTAAAATGAAAAAAAAATCATTACTCTTGGAATCGATTAACCAACATAATATGGACAATAGTTTTGTTTTATAGAATAAGATGATATAATAATTAATATTGTTATAATATATTGCATTATAAATATAATAATAAATTATATACCTCATTCATGAGTTATAATTACTTGATATAGGTTAGATTTTAGGATAAGGATGTTGAAAAAAAAGAAATTAAGAGATGTGATTTTAGAAAATTACCAATTAAATATCACTTCCATGAAGGGTCTATTAAAATTCATAGAAATGATCATGGTTTAATACCTAGAGTGAATGGAAATGGGGAGAGTTGATATTAGAGGTTTTGGAATATATTTTAGGGGCTTCATGTATTGTGAGGATAAATGGAATGGTTGGGGTTTCTATTTATACATGGGGAGGGATGGTTTTAAGTGATTAAATAATTGTTAATTTATATTTAAAGCCAACCACATTGAAAATTAATTAATTTACATGAATTTGGATGATAAATAATGTTTTATAATCTTAATAGAGTCAACAAATATCCAAAATATCCCTTTATTTTTTTAGAATTGTTTATTTTTTTATCATTTACATTTTAACTTAAACTCGTTTCCGAATTTACTTATTGTGCGCAATTTTTTTACCACCATACATTTTTTTAATAAAAGATAAAAATAACTTAATTCCTATTTTTAAATTGTGAATAAAAATATTTAATACATTTTGGAAAATTAAATTCACATATTTGGAAAAATTATATATAAAACTAACACCATATATTTGATAAGAAAGCTTATTTTTAATATGAATAATTCCAAAAGTATTAAATATTTTTAAATACAAATTTATCATATCAATTAATAAAATGATATTTTTTATTAATATCTATATTTTCTATATATGTTTATTATAAAAATTTTTATAAATACAATTTTTCCTTATAAATTATTTAGAATAAAATCTTGTTTCATTAAAAATTAAAGACTTTTCTTTATTCATCATGAAAGGAATAATCTAATAAAAATTACAACATTTCATCCAATGAAATTATTGATATCATAAATTCAAAAAATAAAGTTTATTTTTTCACCATAAATATATTATTTTGTAAAAATTTTGTTTTATAATAGGTTCACCATTAAAAGGAGGAAAAATTTTATTTTAGATAAATATATCTTTTATGATTGAAATTGGACTATTCATGTATTTATACTATAAACATTATTAGAATAATTTAAAAAACATTTTATGGAATATATAAAATATAATTTTCGTTAATATATTTCAATAATAGTTATTAATATATTCAGTTAATATAAAATTACATTATGATAATAAAAATAGTTTCTTATAAAAACACTTACTTTATGGTAAATTTCATTTCATTTCCATATAAAATTATTTGGTTACCAGTGAATTAATTTTTTAAACATTTTTAACTATATTTTCATAATTTAATTAATCTAATTAATTCCCAAGATTCCAAAAATAGGTCATTATAGTTGGGGTAAAAAAATAATATTCTGGGGATTCTTTAATCTTGATGGGTTTTCAAAAGTAACCAATCAAAAAGAGTAAATTTATTTAAAAAAAGAGATAACATAAAATATGGGATGTTACATTATACCCCCCCAATTAAAATTAAATTACCTATTTAAATTAACTACGTAGATATGAAGAGACGAGGATACCACTTCCTCACCACATCCTTAGGTTCCCTTGTTTCTTCCTATGATTGGTGGTTTCTATAGAAACATAAATTAGGTGACTGGTCTTGTTTTATATAATTTTGTCTCTATGATCCAGGGCCACTACCAATTTTTTGTAAATTGAAATAGCTTTCTCTAGTGATTTGACCTCTGATTTTAGTACATGTGAATGACCATTTATATACTTCCTCATGACATATACAAGTAACACATTATGAAAATGGGTGATATATGATGGAAGAATAAATCATTGAGCTGCCATCTAAATATTATCATGAATTTCAAAAAAAATCATCTTCACTAATTTTATATTTTTTCATTGAAAAAAAGAGGTGCGTATTTGAAATTTTTTTTTGGGAATCCTGTATAGTAAAAATAATTAATAAAACGTCACCATAAAATGAAGAAAAGGAAGTACAATGGTCTTGAGATAAAACACATAATAGGTTTCCATGTATATGAACATGAACATGGAAGATGAAACTAAATCTAAATGACTAATAGAGGGTGATATAGACCATATTTCTTAGAATAAAAACCAAAAAATAAATTTATCGATCGATTTAAATCCCTTTAATATAAGTAAAAAATATTATGTTTTTGTATAAAAATATGTTTCCCAAAATTCTGGAATTATTTTAATAATCATACTATTAACATGAAGAAACATACATACATAAAGAGTAAAATTTACTTCACAGTTTTTTACATAATTATTATTATCAAATATGATTTTTTTTATATTGGATTATACAAGTCAACTTGTACATATCAGAAAACCCATAATAGTATAACCATATATTCCACCAATTGTTATGAATTAACTAAAACAAAAATTAATAGTAAAATTTATGATAACTTCCCAAATTAAAATATCATTATATTATAATAAACATTACATTAATCACTATAATTCAACCATAATACATAAATATAATAATAGATTATTCAATAAATAACTATCCTTAAAATTTTAAAAAAAATATTGTAGAAAAATTTGTAACCCCGAAAATATTAATAATTTGATCAAAAGATCTTCAATGATAATTTTAAAATTTATATACAAATAAAATCAAATACTATTGAAGTCTCATACCAAATAATAATTTTCTAATTAATCATCACGATATACTAACCATTTCTAAAAATAACCTATATCGCCATAAATCCACAATGAAATATCATATTATTACAAAATATAATTCATCTGTTATTCCTGAAATAAAAATCATAGTATTCTTTCCTACATTAATCATAAATATACAGAAAATGGAGAATTTGTTTTGAAATAAAATTAATCTCTTAATAACTAAGTAATTTTCCAATCCCATAGACATCTATTTGATAAAACATATGTTACAAAATTAATCATATTCATCATTCATCAAATCATATAACTAAAAAATAAAAGAAAATACTAAATGGGACTTCACATAGGCCATTTTTAGGTGAGGTTCCCTTGTGACCCTTTATTTGTGGGTTAAATTATCACAAATTTTCCAGAAATGATTGGTTTTCACCAACATGAATGTTCTCATATTTTCTAATATTATACTATTATAATCCTTTTAAATTCCTAAACTTGGAGAAAATCCACAAAAATAACACTAATATATATTAACCAATAATTTTAACACATACTTTTCATTTATATACAAAAATATAATAGCTAATAATTACCTAAAAATGAATATATCTAAAAATATCAATAATCACATTAAAATTTCATGACATAAATTCATAAAACTAGTATCTATGAAATTGGTCCTATTATCAACCCTAAAATTATAAATCTGTGATGATATCCATAACTCGTAAGGAAAATTCAACCTAATATCTAACGATTTCAACACCCCACTTTGATAGAAACTATAATAGCCCCAAAGTTGACCTTTGGGTTCCATTGACAAAAACATAAACACTAAATTTTAGACAATGGTACTAAAGAATAAGGCCAATTTTTTCCCAACAAAACATAAAACATAAAAAGAAAATATATTATTACCTACATACCCATATAAAATTTAGGTTTATTGTTTTATATAATTTTGTAAAACACTTAAAATCTTGGGTTCCTAAGTAAATAGAACATGACTGTCATAATTATCTCCCACTATACCCAACTACCACAATAGGTCATCAACATCATCCATGTGAAATCTTCCTAGACCCAATTCATTTAATATACTTCTTCATAACCTTGGAAAAAGAAAACACAATTAAGGGGGATCATAGCTTTTTATTAAGAATTAACATAATAGATACATAAGCAAAACATGAACATTGGGATATAAGAACATAAGAATAACATTTGAAAATCCTACTTTATATATCAAAGATCATAATTTTGATTCATTAATTTAACGAATGGAAGTTCATAAGACAGGAATCATAAGATATTATAAGAACATTATCCAATAGACTATAAAAATGTAAAACACATCAAATTTTTTCATAATCATTAGAATAGAAAATATTATTTCAAGGAGACATACGAAGTCATTCATAATAAGTCAGACATGGGCTATTCACCTATGTGTCAACTTAAGGCTTGGGTTGAACTCCCATATAAAATCTATTTTTTGGATTATAGTTAAATATAGTGTACCCTATAGTTTTAGTCATAGTGTTACCTTCATTGTACACTGTTATTGTTAGATTAGGATGAGCTCTCGTACACCCTCTTGTTGCAGACAAAGGATGACATTCTCTGTGCCCTCTTGTTGCGTGATGGTGCTTGAAACCCTTATACACTTTGAGCTCATACTAAATTAATCATTAAAAAATTAGTTGGAGTGAGATATAGGTCAAAAAAATCACATATCAAAATCCATACATATCTTTTCCAAAAAAAAATCCTTTACCATATCAAAACACATTAAAATAAATGAATTCCAAAAAACTTCAACATAACATATTTCTTGTATAAGAATTAGAGTTCATAAGTACATTGAATTTATAAAATATAACCATGTAGTTAAAGTGTAATAAATTTGTTCTTTTATTATATCACTTGTAATTAATTTGAAATTCAAACAGAAGTCATATTATATGGATAATAATTTTGTAATAAATTTTTAATACATTCAAGGACAAAATATCATTTTCAAATAAAAAATGATTTTTAAATCATCAAAACATATCAAAAAAAATTCACTTAATACATCTTTTAAAACATATAAATTAGTATATTTCAAACAAATTTAAACATCTTTGAAATTATTATCCTTTAAAACTAAAAAAAATCAATTGAATTTTTTTTTAAATCATTTATATAAAAGAAATCTATTAAAAAATATCCCCTAAAAAACACATAAAATCAAATGAAACATATAATATCATGAAAATAAGTAGATTAATTATACAATATGTAAAAGGGTTTTGTATTCTAATCCTATTAGAATATATGTTCATAACAAAATAGGTGACACAAACATAGAAAAATGAGGTAAATTTTCGTTACCAATTTGGTATCTTTTGAAATGTAAACCAAATTAATGATATGTAAGGAAATGGATATATAAATACACCTAAATTTATGGAAAATGATAATAGATTAAATTAATGTGATGTATACGAAAGGGAAAAATGAAAAAAGTTGTTTATATGGAATAAGTCTCACAAAATTAATAGTGATACCAGAAATCCCCTTGTAGATATCATATCATTGACGTGATCATTAATTAAAGGAATAAATTATATATTTTTTTACTTAAATACAAAATAAAATAGCTTTAATTAATACATAACTAAACAGAATGTTATTTAATGACATAATAAATTAAATAGAAATTTAATCCAATAAAATAAAATTGATATTAAAAATCCATTACCACCAATAAAAAGATGAATAGTATGCCCCATAAAAGAATAATTATCAAAAAATAATTCAATACCCTGAATATAATGATATTAATGATATTATATATCAAATTGAATTATTAATAACCCACATACTAGAAATACATTCTAAATATGACATATATCTCATAGATGTAAAAAATGAGATGAGAAACACAAACCTCAAATTTACCTTTAGTTTGGAAAACATCATCCACCTGTATACAAGGATAATTAATGTTTTTAATTAACTTAAAAAAATATAAATATAACTAATAACTTATGTTATTATTATACAAGATCTTATGAACCATTCATTAATAATAATTCACTATTTTAATGGTTTTGGGTTCTTTTGTTTAATGGTTTCATGATAGGTTCATTTATAAATAATTATGGATTTTCTTGTAATATGGGATTAAAAAAATAGATTTTGAATTAATGGGTACTAATAAACTTCCATATTATTAAATTTTATGATATATTTTTTTTTGTTTCGGTCATGAGTATTATTACTTTTAAAAAAATTCATTGATACCTATTTCATTTAAATGGGCTATTTTTTGACCGTCATGATCTTATTTGATTTTATTTTATATTAGGTAAAAATAACAATTAAAAACATTAAATAGTGTATAATATGACTATTAATATATTATTTAACTATAATGTAACATTTATAAATATACATGAAGGATGTAAGGGAAAATGAACAAAATCATTTTTCATGGATTTGATTAACTTATATAATTTTGGGAGTAGTTTTGTATCATTGAATAATCAGATAGGAAAATGAAATTTTTATGAAATATTACATTTTATAACTAATACTATAGTATATATATGCCTCTATAGATATAATTCCTTGATTTATGATGTAGGATGAGATAATTTATGATAATAATCGAAATCAAGATAGGTTCTTTGAGAAAATTACATCTTAAATGTCACATCCTTGAACGATCAATGGAATACCATGGAATTGATATTTTTGTGGGCCTAGAAGAACAAGGAAGTTATTAAGTTGTGGATGATAGTTTTTTATATTTATAGTAGGATATCAGAGTCTTGTGGAGAGAAATTCAGTCATGAGGGGCAGTATTTATACTTGAGGAGGTGCGGTTTTCTCTTTAAGTATTATAAATTCCACCAAATAATCATATAATATTTATTTTTTATGTATTTTAATGATTTTAACTTTTAATATTAACCTATTTAATTATATTTACTATACATTGATAAATTAGTTTTTCCATTATGGATTTTATTTTGCATAAAATGAAAATTACAATAAAACAAATCTTGAAGATTCAAATTATAAATATTTAATCCTTAAAAAATATATTCAAATTATTGGATAAATTAGATTTAAATTTAATCCCATAGTAGAAATGAAATAGCATGATTTTAAATTAATTGTTTTAATAGTTTAGAATCATTTTAAATACAAATTCAACAAAAATATGATTAAAATGAATAAAATTTTATTAAAATAACTAAAATTGATCTAGTTCTATTTTTTAAATAACAAAAAAAATTATCATTATAAAATATTTAGAAGAAAATTTAGTTTACAATTGAAATTCATTTTTTCCCTTTATTTATGAAAAATTATACATTACAAAAAACTCCATAATATTACTTTATGCTAATTTGGAAATTTAAATTTTTTTAAAAAACCATCTTCTCAAATAAAAACATTAAAAAAATTTCATTGTTTGTTTTAAAATATTTGTTCTGTTAAATGTGATAAGAAATGGATTTCAAAAAAATATAGCTTTTTGTTTTTAAAATTGGATTTACTCAAATCCTAAGACAATAAATATTATTCTATGAACATAAAAAACATATTTTTGAATATAAAAAATATAAATTGAATTCATATCTATCATTAATATTGATTAATTTAATTTGTCATTACAAAATTTCATTATCATTATAAATATATTTTTCTTTAAAAACACATCATTTATGATAAATTGGTATTTCAATTATTATATAATTAATTGTTAACCAATAAATTCCTTTCATAAACATTTTTAAACTATTTTTTTATAACTTTTTTAATCTCATTCATTAAAATCATTCTAACAGATAAATTATAATAGTTGTGTTGAAATAATAATAGTTTGGAGCCCCTTTATGTTTGGTGATTGGTGAAATATAAGAAATCGAAGTGATTAAATTTATTTTAAAAATAAATACCATAAAATATTGGTCTGTAACAATTTTATATCTGGGTTCATGGTCAGGAAAAATAATTTAAGAAGTTATGCAGAAAATACGTGGTGGAATCTATTCTATGAAATCTAAGTCACTTTGGTTACAAGGATTATATTCCCTATTTTAAAACCCATTCTCAGTCCAAGTGACAACCACTACAAGAAAAATCCAAATATGGATATGGGTATTCTTTAAACTCTTACGCTGTGAAACAATTATGCCCAAGCCATGAAAAATTCTACAAGATCTCCAAGTTCCAGGTTAAAAATTTACCATATAGTTTGTACTAACTAGGAGCCTATATAGTAAGATTATCATTTTTTTCATAAATTTTAAATTATCCTTCCTCATCACCTAAAAATTTTTATATCCTCCCATGTGATGAACCTTACACAAATTAATCCATACATGTTACTCAGTGGGATTCATAATTATCCCATCAAAAAAAAATTCTACACATAAATAGTTCTCATGATTTTGGACTTACCAAAATAGAATCATATTGCTTCCTCGTTCACAATTTTCTTTCCCATATATCATGGAAATATTATCCTCAAAACCAAAATTCACAAACCAATGGATTTTTTACTAATAAGTTCCATATCATGGTGATTTATAATCAATATAGGTTATTCTACTATATATGGGTTTGGTTGAGGATCATTATTTAAGGGTCTAATTCATACCTCATAACTTGGTTAATAAGAAACACATCAACAATTTATATTGAGAGAAAATATATATCATTATTATAAACCTATATTCCAAAATTTGAAATGATCATGAATTCTTTGAAACAATTGCATCCCATATCCACTAATTAAATAACATTATCCTAAGTGAGGATAAAATATAATAACTAATCCATCTCCATCCTCATACTCTAATGAGATAAAATGTTCATCAATATATTCTTTATGAACACTCTAGGTCTTCAGTAACCTTTTTTAAATAAATTAACTATTTACCATTATCTCTTATATAAGACTTGATCCCACCATATATATCTCTCCAAACTCACCTTAAATTAAATTGGATCTACATGGCCTTACCATAGATTTATTTTATTGGAGCTATTTAATTCCAATTATCATTACAAAATTTATAGAAAAATTCAAATAAGGAACATTATATTTCCATGAACTGCCAAAGTCATTCCTAAATGCATGAAGTATATCATTAAAAATCTACATGGAATGTTTAGTTTTCCCATCCTTTGAGTGTAATACATCATGCTCTATTTTAATTGGGTATATATCCCCTATATAATAATCTTCCTAAAAAATAAAAAACTATGGGTTTCAATTAGAAAAAATTATAAAAAGGATCTCCATTGTGAATCATGATATCCCAAACATATGGGTGGTTGAGCACTTCCACTTTTTCGTCTCATTAGTAGAAATTTATTGACATAATATTATATTTCATTGAATAATCAACCATTTTATTTAATTGCCAATATTTTTTGTTGGTAAATTGATTACTAATTTAATATATATATATATATATCACCCCACTTCCACTTAAAAATTTTTAACGGTTGAAACAAAATAGCTGGTCTCAAGCAATCTTCATTAATCTTCATTCAAGTAGGGAATCGTGATATGAAGTTTTCAGCTGACTACCTCATCCATGTACACTAATATTAATATCCTATATAATTATACGTGTTGGAAGTCCTAGGGTGTACAGACCAACGTGTATGGAGTTCTGTATTCATAAACTCATACCACAGTGATATTCTAATGAAAAACCTACCTTGGAAACATAGAAAACTAATTAAAAACTGAAATTAGTTAATAGATCTATACCTAAAATTTTATATTTTATTAAATTATAAAACTCATTTTATGATTACAATTTTATTTAAATCAGATAATCAAATGATTTTTCAACCTTCAAAAAATATTAGAACACTTGTATACATACCAAATACAGTCCCAATATCATCTCAGAAATCAAATACATTAAATACCACTAATCCCAAAATTCATTCATGATTCATGTTAAAAACTTCATGCTCAATGTATTAATATAAAAATTACTATTTCTATATTTACTTTCAATATCAAAATAAATAGTCTTATGATACTCAACCCATTTTCTATGTTTCATATTTATATACATAAGAGTATAAATATACATTAGACTACTATGATATGAATATACTATAAATTGTTGCTCAAAAAGTTAGTGTTGTAATGTTTTGAGAGTCTACATCATGGTTTACAACACAAGGTCATTGGTAGATAATTATTCTATTGAGGTTTTAATTTTAATTTTATATATCACCATTATTTTCATTACATTAGGACAAACTCTAATGACAATCCTATGAAATCACAGAAAAAAACAATATATAAAACAATATTTAGAAAAAAAAATTGAATAGGTTTTGAAGACAAAATTCCCATATGTTATTTTAATTAATTTTAGGATCAATTATTCTATTCAATCAAATCAACCATATATATTAATTATATCAACAGGGATAAAATCTTTATGAAATCATGAAAACCCCACAATAATAACCAGATAATCCTTTAATAATCCGATTTTAAAAACAATTCTTTGTTTCTATAAATAAATTAATAAATTAATATTTTTATGATCCAAAAAGATACCCCACTCAAATATTAATTATCCTAGAAACATCAATTTAGGAATCCATAATTAAAAAATTAGATTTCTTCCATAAATATTATATTTTTTTAAGATTTTATATAGTATTTCTAATTGATATATATGTTCCTACTCTAATATTAAGTACATGAAAACATCATATATAAATTGAAAATGATAGAGTGTATGAATAGAGGAATAATTAGGGTCATAAATTCAAAAAATAACAATTGAGTGTTAATATGAAAAAATGGATAAACTAGAAACATTAAATTCTGATACCAATTCCAAAATGCGGACTTAGGTTTTTATTATTTTGGAATTGTAGTTTATGGAAACCTAAATTCATCAAAATAATCAAAAACAATAATGATCCTCTAATTTGATCAAGGATAAAATTAATTATATAAAAAATTTATATGTTCTAACCAGTAACCTAATCATGATTTTGGACATCAACACAACATTTGAGGATTCTATCTACCATATTTCATTGAGAAATTCTGAGGCCTATGGTGAAATAAATTTTTCAATAGATCTTTTATCCATAAGTTCCCTAATTTGAAAATATCTCTCCATTGTTTCAGAATGTTTTATAGTATATGATGGAATATAAATGGGCATCATCTGAGGGAGGTTGTTCAATAGTAAACAATACCTCCCAATGACATGTATTATAGAAAAATCATCAAGAATGGCGTTCCATATTTAATCACCACTAAAAGATGTGTACATATCATACATATATACAAAAAATATATTAATGTTATCAACCACCTCATCATAGGTTGGTTGGAATAAGATTATGATCAATGATTGAGTACAATCCTTTAATCCCATCATAAAACCAAATGATTTATGGTTTTCATTAAAAATATTTCCTCTGATAAGTGATCTAAATCAATGGGATGAGTTGGATCCTCTAAAACTAAATTTTTCCCTTTATTATTTGTATGAAATTCCCACATCTTTGTGATACACACAATTTATGTATAAAGTAATTTTTTTGTAGAAATTATTGAATGATTTCTAGGCTACATCATAGAGTATGATAGCTTTCATGACAGATTCCAAAACATTTCCTCCCATCTCTTCAATTATATAATTTAAAAAAATCTATTGTAGAGTTATTTGGAGTTTCCTAACACTGGTATATCCTCTACAAAAGTTTGATCCACCCATGGGATTCACGGTTTCTCTTTTTACCAAAAAATATAGGTCACTTTTTTAGTAAATTATTAACCATTATCCATTTATATTCCTTGGTTTCCAAGACACACATGACCTAGAGTTATGATTTGGAAGATAACTACTTCAACAAAAAAGGGCCACTAGACGGTTTTCCATTGAAACATGTATCATGGATTCATATCCAAGATTATATTGATCTCTTATATAAGGAATTTTATGAAAAATAAAAATAATATATTGAATTTTCTTAAGATAATATCCTTTAATAAATAGATGATAATCAATAATCCGTATTAAATCTATTAAAAACGTTGAAGTTATATTAAACAGACATTATATAATCATTAAACAAAAAACATTACGAAATAATATGTTTATATAAATAATCCCTATTCCTATTTCATTCAATTGACCTAATAAAATATTAATCATGATTAAAATTTCTAGACACCATTTGCAACACATGTTATGTCAAAAAAGTGAGCTAAATATGCACACTTACACCCTTAAAACAAGAATTCTTAGGGTACCAAACCATATAAACTCTTGACTATAAACTAATAAGTGGATGTGTCATAATATATCCATTATTATTGGATCTGAGAATATTATTAAAGAAAATAAATATGGATAACACATAACTCCGCCCAATATGATGCACCACATGAAAGAGAGAAATGAAAATACTAAAACATTTCTCATGAAAACCCAAATGGATATAACAATAGAATGTATAATCTAGAATTAAAAAACATACATGGGACTAGAAAATGAAATTATAAAAGGAAAACCCTAACATAAAAACCAAACAACACAAAATATCATGTCTCCACATGACAAATCATCACCACTAAACTATCGTACAAAGAAGGAGTAAAAATATAAGAGATTATAATGAAAAACATGATTCCCTTCACTTTACCTATTTCCTACAAAACTAGATCCTCATATGCCCAAATCCAATTATATGGTGTGAGGAAAATTCCTAGAGGTATTACACAAATAATTTATTTATTGAATGTATTCATTCAACAACTAGTTTTACCATTTATACATAACATTATAATAATTAAATTTCAAATGAAAATTACTACATAAAACATCATTTTCTGTATTTAAATTTAATTTTATTCATCTAAACAATGAATATAAAAATTATATATATTTTTTGTAAAGAGTGAATTTTTATAATCAAATATGAAAATATTATTTGATAAACACTTTAGATATTAATCTTGATATAATATGACCTCCTATCAAACTAAACACTAGTTGGTCACTATGATATGGGAATCTGTACTAGAAAATATGATGAATCAATAAGCCATTGATACCATGAATCATATAGATATTGTTTCAAAAAATATTTTATCAATATCATAGGATAAACTCAAAGTTATTCCACACTTACTACAGTTTTCATATTCCACAAACATAAAGCATAGATGGATCCCAATATGTTTGGTTTAAAAAAACATATAAGTAAGCCCAGCTGAAAATTTTATAAAATAATTTTCATAGAAAAGAAGCGCATCTCATTTTTATGGAAATAAAATTTAGATTCAAAATCATAACTGTGGGATTTCATTGAGTACTTAGTGTTCATAAATAGTTTTGTTTCTTAAACTCCCATAAAAAATCATTCCACCGAAGATGAATATTTGAATAAAATTAATATTTTACAACAAATATATTATTTAAAATAATCTAAATGAATTTACAAGAATGTAGAGTCATTAAAGAGATAAATAATTTTTATATAAAACTCTACCTAAGTAATAAAGAAAAAACTAGTCACTGTAGGAAATGGATATTATAATTGAATAGATCAGGTCCCTACAAGAATAGGTCCATATGAAATATTATGAATTCCCACAAACCCCACCTGAAATAGAAATCATTTCCAAAAAGAAATAAAAAAATATTGTGAAGAGATATTAAGATATGATATATAAATGTTGGAATTAAATTAGAGGAAGTACATACCTAACTTTAATAAAACCCCAAAAATGAAATATAATCACAAATAATCCATGTATAGATTACTCTAGAGAATCTAAGTGGGGTTAGGATTGGCCCAATTGAGATTATGATAGTACTAATCTTAATAATAAACTATGTAATTAGAGTTAATTTAAAATTTTTTGGAGTTATGATCTTGGTGAAATGTTAGGATTCAATGTTCTTAAAACTATACACATACTATGTAATGGACCATTTCATTTGAAAATTGTGTCATACAGTTTCCTAGGATTTGGTGCATGGCATGAAAAGATTTTCTCATGCAACTCAATAACCACTGGAGTAATCCAAAATTCAATCCTTATTTTTCAATGGTTGTTAAATTTTTTAAATTCATTTTCAAAACAATAAAAATTTCACCATTAACTCACTATTTCATGTGAAATGGTTACCCCATGTTTAGTTCTAAACTTGCACATAAACCGTGAACATGGCCTATTTGATTTAAAACATTTCTAATTATCAACCACTATAACCCAAATGAACCCTTATAACATCACAATTGTTAAATGATGATCAAATAATATCATATCTATGTCACGTTGGTCATCATATATTTATTTAGAAACACAATATTGAATGTATTAATATTTTATATTAATATATGGATATATTTCTCTAAGATATAAAAATATTCCCACATATCATAAGGATTAGACACTAATAAAACACATAATTTATTCTTTAACAATATCAAGGATTATATATAGAATAAAAAATATTTTATTTGAGTAATTGAATAGGAAACATTAATAGAATATAAAAATTAGTTATCTATGGAATTTTACTTATCCAATCGGAGCCCCCATACCCAAAATTTTTGGAATATGATGGTTGAATTCATATTTTCTTTTATTATCATGAACATAACAACATAATAATCATTGAACATTATCACATACCCGATATTGATTCATTTTTACCATATTTGTGGGTATCAATAATTATCAAAGATATATATTCATGTTTGATATCAAAAATTAATATAGAGTAGAGTTGATATACAAAGATAAAGCATTAATATAAACATAGATACTATGAATTCATAAAAAAATTCCATACATTCATATTTTGAAACCATATTCATGGATGTTTTTTATCATTCCAATATAGTTTATGGGGATAAATTTTTTGTATCCATTAATGATAATAATCTCATATATTCCTTGATCAAGTATAAAAATTAATGTTATTTTAAGATATGGCTTAAGACCTTTATATTATTGAATATTTATAAAAAAATATTGAAAAAATAAATTATGGATATAGAATGTATCATTCATAGTACATGAAATCAAAAGTTATTGTATATCTATAGATATATTAAAGTCATAATCCCTTAAAGTGTTTACATTTCCTATATAAGTTACATATATTTATTGTTTATTGGATAAACTAGACACTACAAATAATGTTTTGGAAACATCCCACGATTTTGAAATCTGGTATGAATGAAAACTCTAGTGGGGGTTAACATTTAATCCTTAAATGAAAATTAATATATTTTTAATGTGAATAAGATGATTTTACCAACCACACCATTAATTATAATACCCTGCTATAGAGAAATGTTTTGAATGAACATTGATGAAACAAAAAATGGATTTCGATGTGTCCTTAGGAAAAATATCATTTTGTTAACATATTTCTCCAATCAATTAATTCATTCAAGAGAAAAAGTACCTAAAAATTTATTTTTATATAGGGATTTTAATATGTTATATATATATATGGAAGCCTTGTTTATAAGATTGATACTGTGATATTTGAATTAATTATAGGAGTAAAAATTATATATTCTCATATAATATACTGAACATTTGTAAAAGTAGATGGTTTGACATGGTCATGTAAAATTAATAACCAATAAATTACCACCTTGGGATGTTAAAAATGGTGGATGTTGATCTTAGATAGAACAAACATGTTACTATATCCATGATGAGGTTTCAATGATAACCAGTACTCATTTATTTTTTAAAAATAGTCACAGAAATCATATGGGATAGAAAAAAATTAAATCAATCCCAAAAAGATTGCAAGATATTTATCGATGTTAAGATGAATTAGAAACATAAGGGGTCTATAACGACATATATGAATGTGAAATATGATGTACATTAGTACATAAAATTATGGACTTATAATATTCTATAAATTAATTTTTGTCCCTTCAATAACATAATTGATGAATGAGTTATTGGATGATACAGATCACTCATTATTCTTCATCTATCCTATATGAAAAAATATGTGTTGAGATATAAAGGAACACTTATGGTGGGAAAATTTTAGGTGGGAAAGTTAATTGTATATATCTCAATGAATGGAATTCATGAATGAAAAGGTTAAATGCATGAATTTAGTGGGGATAATGGAAACTATAATGATATTGTAATAATTTTGGATCCCAAAACCCATTTTTGGTGTCTACATTATTAATTGGGAATAAATATATGGTGTTAAATACTAATGGAATGATAACTTAAATTGTATTTAATAGATATATTTCTTCATGATATTTATTTTTCTTTGGGTATTGAATAAATAACAAAAAATTGAAATTATCATATGACTTGAAACTCAATCAAATAAATTTTCTTCATAACCTTGTGGAAGGAAAAAAAATTAAGATGCTCTCAAAATACTATTAAGGATTATTTAAAATAGAATCTATCTAGATTAAATATGTAATACTAAATATGGATGGTTAAATAATGAAAAAATGGAATTAAATAAATAATATGATGATGAAATGAATCAATGTCTAATATTAATTAAATAACTATTGGTAAATTTTTTTTGACTCCATATAGAAGGGAATTATAAATATTAGACATCATGATCCCATACATAAGGATATATTTACTATACTGACCATGCCCCATGATAGTTAAATACTATGGGTGAAAACCCAATTCAGTAGGCTAACTGATTTGTCTTTGGTGACTATTTATCAATCAAAGGGATATATAATTTTGTACCCCACCCATCACTATTAGTTCAATGAATTCATAAAATTTATAATGATTGAATTAATTTAGGAAAATATAAATTGTTAATAACAATACATTTTAAATAAATAATATTGAATATATATATTTTCTATATTCAATAAATTAATTTTAAATGTAAACCACCATATGTAGTATGACCTATAGTTTATGTAAAATCATACATTGGATCAAGAATATAGATAGTAATGGGATATCTAATATCAATGTATTGGATGAATGTTATAGTTTCAAGGTAAATTTAATGACATTTAAATTAATATTATATAATAGATTCCCATCGATTCATTAGGGATATAGGTTTGAAATACAATGACTTTCATTGAAAAAAAAATTAATAATGGGAGTGAAATCTTAAAATAGTGTTATAAAAATCTATTTTCTTCATATAAACATTAAAAATATTTTAATGAAGCTAAAAATCATATAATGTTTAATTTTTCAATTAATTTAATTATTTACATATACAGTAACTACATTTTTTGGATCCTCTTACTTGGGTTGTTGAATTATTTATTTTAACATAAATGTTTTTTATGGTTTTTTGGGTTATTTTTTAAAGGATAAATATCCATAATATGAATAATTAACAAATTAATTCATTTCATTAATTTTTTTATAATCACCCCTTAATTTCAAATAATGAATGTGATACACATAACTTGTGTAAATGGTTGGTCATATGTATGAAAGATTGATTATATCATTGCATTAATGGGTGAAATGGGGAGAAAGAGGATAAAGTATAAATTTTAATGAATAATTTATTGTTATATATAAGATATATATTCTTTATTTCTATCATTTTGACTATTTTTCTGAGTTGGTGATGGAAAATAGATTATATCTGTTTGTGATGTAGTAATCTCCCATACCCACAATGATGGATTTGTTTCTACTTCGATAGAGAAGGAGGAACATAGATAGTATTCCATATACATAATCTGGTCACCGTTTATATTGTAACCTTGATGATATAATTGAGTGTTATTAAAGAAAAATTAAAAAAGAAATAGCCTGGTGAAGGATATTACTATCACATAGAGAAACATCCAGTGGAACTCTTATTAAGGATTGGATGATTAGTCTTTGGGGTAGAAAAGTACTTATTTAATGTAGGTATAGTTTTTTTGGGAATAAAGTTTTGGTTTTGGTCCAGATTAACATATTGAGATGTGCGAATATGTGTGGGGAGGGGTAACCTTTTATAATTGAGGATGGGTTGAGTTTCTATGAATACTGAAAACGTGTTATGAATAAGAAGTCACTCTCATCACAAATACCTAAAGAATAGATAAATAATGGGGCGGATTGTATATAAGGTTGACCCAAACATCCAATAATATATATAAATATATTTTATCTTGTTATTTATTTTACAACCTTGGTTAATTAAATTAACCATTTTTATTTGGACCGATATTTGTAATTTTTAAGAATAATTAATTTATAATTAATGAATAAAAATAAAATAAGTATTATAATATATTTTTAAGAATCTAATTATAAATTTTAATATAAATTTATCCAATTAAAATTCTATTTTTATTTGCAATTAAATTTTAAAACAAGCACATGTAACGTACGAAACTTGGTTTTAAACCTAGCCATTGTAATTAATTTTTTTTCAGATTTTACAAATCATTATACCTAAAATTAAATTAAAATTATTTCTTAATATTAATTGTTATTATTAATCAAAAAATTTATCTCATTTTATCAAATTATTGTCATATTAGTGGAACAATTATTCTTAAATTAACCCTCAAACTATATAAAATAGTATTTCAATAAATATATTTTTTATAAATGACTTGATATTATTTTAACTATATATTTAATTAACATAATTAAATATATTTAGATAAATTTATTAATATATTAATATATATATATATTATAAATAATTCTTAATAAATTGTAATTAAAATTAATTAAAATGGTAAGACATTATGATTTTTTTAGAAAACCCATTTTCTAAAAAATATCCCATTTTACATGAAAATGGTCTTATAGTGACCCCAAACATCTAATACATAGATAATAAATATTTTTTTGTTGAATATTATTTACATTTCAGAAAAAAATTATTAAATGTAATAAATTAATAGTTCCTTTTGAATCCATGAATCATAAATAATTGGATCATAATTGAGCTACATCAAATCGAACAATATTATCAAAAAATAACACCATTATGGGAAATATATTATATAATAAATCCATTCATATCCATAAGATATATAACATAATAAAAGGTGAGTTTATAAGATCAACAAGAGTAAATTTGGAAATAAAATAACATAATGTGATTATAAGGTTATGAGAACATGATATTAACATCTGAAAATCATACTCTTAATATCAAATATAAAAACCATTAGTCATGAAATAATAACAGTTTCCTGAAATGGAAGTAATCATAACGAAATTAAATAACATGATCCATAATATCTTAAAATTGATATAATATATATAATTTTTGGAAAACACATAAACATAGAATATTATTTCATTATAATTAATTGATCTTTGAAAAAACTATCATTGTGGAATGGTTTCACTCATCAAACCATCATGGTTGTCTATCTTTACCCCTAATACTATAATAGTAGAAAATTTCCCTTACTATACTGTGTTAACTCTCCAACATAGTACAATATAACTTATAAGATATCATTCTATACACAATTAATTAGAGTGAGATATATGTACCACTCATCCTTAGTTATAATGTTGGCAACAACAATGGTGATAATGTGACCACCATCCTTTGTTATAACATTACGACTATAATACATGGAAACCCATAAATATTTGTTCCGTTATATCATAAAATTTTTTATCATATCATAACCCATCAAATGAAATGGGATTTATTTCAATAAATATTTCATCATAACATAACATATAAAAAATAAATGAGTTTCGAAAATATTTTTTAATTGTAAATAGAAACCATCCAGGGAAAGAATAAATATGGTATCAATGGAACATAACCCCCATAATTAATAATTTACATTAATTGATAGAAATATATATGGTAAATTATTTTGAATGTTCACATGGAATATTTTATAAATAAAATATCTTTTACTCATTGAATATTTCTTTTTAAAATATAAAACTATTTCGATTCATTTTATGAAAATATCCTCAAAATCATTAAAGGTTTTATTAAAAATAATTTACCAAATTTCTTGTTTAATCTAAAATTTGATCTTTGAAAATTTCCTTTTTAATCCATAATACATTTTCAAAATAGTTATCATTGAAAATATATTTAGTAACAAATAATGGAAGCCTAAAAGATCTTAAAACAATCATGGGAATATTATAAATTTCACTGTAAAAATAATTTTTAAAACATAAAACATTCTGAAAATAATTTTTTTTCTGAAAATAAATATGAAATATGAAATAGAATTTATAATACTTTTTGGGTCACGATGGTGGTAAATTTTATTCATACAATGCACACAATAAGTTAATATTGTCTTTCCCATTTTATGTAAAATGAAAATGGGAATTATTTTGAAACCAACATGTAGACTCATTTTATATCACAATAGAAAAATTAAAACATGGGTAAAAATTTATTTAATAAATAATTATTTATAATATTTAATAACATTATAAAATATTTTTAGAAGTCATGTATGTACATGAAATATGGATTTCTACTAAAGAGATAAATATATGAAATGTTTTAAAAAAATATCAATTCGAACAACTACGTATGTATAGAGATTAAATTATTAGAAAACATATATTCTAATTAAATAACTAGAGGGGAATTATATTCTCATTTTTTTTGTGGATCATAATATTTCATCAACATCATTAGAAACAAAAACTATCCAGATAAATGAGGAGGTTGTATCGAAAAACAAATAATACATTAGAAACATTAAATCATATGCATCATGAAAGAATAAAATTAAATGAAACATAACATATTTTTAAAATAAATAAATACATGATATTTCATGTCAAAGGGTATTTATATAGTCCTAATAAAATAAGAAAATATTATGGAATATCATATTTGGAAATGAAAATTCTGACCAAAATCCCATAACACATTAGTAATATTGTTTATTGTAATCCACATTAATGAATCAAATAATAATAATCATTAAATATCACAAAATTAATAATATTATAGATATAAAATGTCAATTTGGTAGTACGTAGACCACAAAAAATAATCGAGTGGTGATTATGGAATATGTCTCCCATATATAAATGAGATGATAGAAATCCATTACATTTAGTATCGATATTCATCATAAACATTGAAACCACATTTATAATAAATATTGTATTTTTAAAAATATACACCATAACAATAATTATATATATCCTACAATTTAATATTTACATTTTAAAATTCTGTACTTTTTTATTAACATTTCCTAAATAAATTAATGTATTCGGTAATTAGAAAGTTGTTTTTCTTTTAATTGTTGACTTGGTATTTTCGATCCTTTTAAATTGATCATGAATTCATCATCTCTATAATTGTAAAAAAAAGTCATAAATATCATATTTATTTATTATATATTCATTTTTAGTAATCTATATATATTATAGATATAATAATAAACACCATTCATTGAGAAGGTAATCAAAATGTACACATGATAATTGTTACCATTTATTTAATAGATGGTAAAGAATAATGGTAAATAATAATTTACCATTATATATTCATTATTATTTCATTTATATCTCATATATAATTATTATATTTATCCTTATAACCTCACATTAAAAAATTAGTGAAAAATTAATCACATCACTTTGCGATGTGGTATTCCACCATGTACATGAGAGACATTATCATATATTCGATGATATGTAATGTAATAAATATAATTTTTATGTTAATAAAATTATGTGAAAGTATCATATATACTTACTTTATATATATATTTTTCCATAAATGTAAAATATAAATGAAAAACACATCACTTCAGTTTTTGATGTGGATGTTTTCTGTATACAAGATATATGATATTGTTTTCTAATGAGATGGACGGAAAAAAAGTATGTGTGACATAATAATTACATAAAAATAATTATATAATAAATATATTATATAAAAATTAAATTTATCTTTATATCCCGATGTTATAGGTGGTGATGAAAAATTAAAAACATTGGTTTGTGAGGTAGTACTCTTCCGTACAAATGATGATGATTTCGTTTCCCATTTGATGAAATAATATATGTATATATTTTAGGTAATTAAAATAATATCCTCAAATATTAGATTAAGATATAGATTAATATATCATCATATTATATGAATATCTGATATAATTTGGGAAATAAATAAAATGAAATTGAAATTTTATGCAGTATGCCACTTCTCCATAGTACCCCTTTAAGCTAATTGCTAAATCCACTATAGAAGGTAATCATCATAAAAATATTTCATATAGTATATTAGGAGTGATGTCAAAAACTTATTCTGGTAAGGAATGGATAAGACAAATGGTTTAGGAATAATTAATAGTAGTGAAGTCTTAAGGTCCTTTTATAAAAGATATAGAGGACACACATTAAATTAAGGAATATAAGAAAGTGTTACCATGTTTTTTTCTTGAGACACATAGCTTAAAAATGGGTTATTCTTAATCTATATAGTTTATAAGGTCATAATATATCCATATAATGTATTTTTTACATATTTCCAAATCATTTTACCCCATATCATTTATTTTAGACCCTGGTTGTACCATGATTTCCATTACTAATATAATTAATATTTACTATTTATATAATTTATTTTGACAAAAAAATAATGTTCACTACATTATATAATTATAATTATATTGATTAAAAATATATACATTATTTTTCCTAATAAAATTCATTACTTGTTATTCACAACAACCATTTTTTTCATTTTCTAGAGGTCGGTTTAAGGGTTCCTGGTACCCAAACAACGCACATGAAACAACAGCATTACACGTTCAAAATTCAAACACACATTCAAAATTCAAACACACCACCAGCCACGACTTGAGCTGTGAACCACCCATCACGTCTGACCTACGCCGCCTCGAACATCACAGGCATCGAACCACCACTGATTCACAAAACAAACCATTACTACCTCCATAGTCTTCAAAATATAAATCGCGAGGAGCCAGTTTAAAATAAACCATGAACCAAAATTCTAGAGAGTAGAAAAACCATAGCAGATTCAGATCCAAAACACGAATCATGCACCCAAACCTTCACCGGTCACCAGAATCAAGCCCAGAGTCCCACCTCCAACCAATACCCAATCGGTCGTAGACGCCCGATGAACAAAAGTCTCACCAATGACCAAACCGCACATGGGAAGTAGGAAGGTTGAGCATAGAACCTACAATGATGAAGACGCCTCACAAAAACCTCAAGAATTTTGAACATCAAAGGATCAAACACAAAAACCCTTACTGCAAGGACCATCGTAGAATAACCTGTGAGGGAAGAAGAAGAAGACCTACCATTAGCCCGGAAAACCCCTTCACCGCCATTGAAACTGCAAATAGAGACCAGATCCGCCCCACACCCCCCCAGCGGATTCAGATACGTTGTGTCCCCCCCATCCGATTCAGTTTTTAATTTTAATTTTTTATTCTTATCTTTTTTCCATAAAAAAATGTATTTAATGTCAATTATTTTAATGAATTATAAACATATAAATTTGACTATAATAATTCACCAAAATTGATATTTTTATTTATTTTTATATTATAGTTCACTAAAAAAATGTATAAAAATATTTTTTTATTTCAAATGAATCTTATTTTCATTTCTAAATAATTGATCCCTAGAAAAAAAAATGTATATTCATTTTTATTCCAAAAACATTAATAATATAAGTAATCTTATTTACACCATTCATTATTGAAACAAATAGATATATATCACATTAAATAAAAATATTTTAATAGTATGATTTGTTTTATTGAAACTGATTATTGTGTGTTGGAAAAACTATCGATGAACCTATGTTTATTAAAAAACAATTTTAATTATATATCGGGGTGTTACATGTATTATAATAATTTCAGTAAACGTTATTATATATAAATTTATTAAATAAATTATAATACATTATTCCAAATTAAATTAAGAATAGATCAGTACTATATTTTAAATTATTCGAAAATGAATATTTTTAAGGAATGTTTCAAAAAAAATCTAGTTTTATTTTTACCATGTAATATCAAAATCTATATTCAAAATAAAAAATTTGAATTATTATTCATGAAAATGTTATAATTTTATTTGTATAATTATTTTATAAAAATATAATGATTCATCACTATAATTGAGCAAGAGGATATATATTTTTCCCTCATAAGAAATATCAACCTCAAAATGTTCAAGGAGGTTTAATTATAATGTAATGAGTATGTATCTTCTTTATTATATCCTCTCATTTTCACAATTTTTCCGTCATTTTATTATTTATTTAATTTACTATTACTAGTCAAATGACTCAATTTTTCAATTCTTTCTGTCTTGTTTCATGATTCTAGTTAGGATCTTCATAGTATGATAGATCATGTTCCAATTATATAATTTTATAAGTGAAAACATGGATTGGTCCTAACATGTCTTTCCTTAATATTATTTTATGGAACACATCATGTACTCTATAGAGGATAAGTAGAATTTCAAAATAGTAATACAAAACTCTATTTATTTAAAAAATTAAAAAATATATAAAAAAACTCATGATTTGTATCAATTTATTATCAAACCATATAACATTATCCAATAGAGATACTTTCTTGAAAACATCCTCTCCCAATTAAAATTTAAAATCAATCCTCCAGTTTTTGGAAAATCTTTTTTTACTAATTTCATCCACTTCAATATGACCCCAAAAATTGTATACCTTTTTCATTTTATCCTCAAATAGTTCTAGAAAAAGGTGATTTCATCACCAACATCAACCCAAAAAGTGGGTGTACAAAATCTCATTCCATTAATTTCATTGAACGATGTCATTTGAATTCCTGAATGGAATCAATTGTTATAGATAAGATCAAAAATTGGTAAAACATTATTCCACATACCTAGAATGTCATGTGAGAATGACTAAAACATATATAACAATTTTTTAACAGACATTTAATATAATCAATTGGTTTTATTACGGTAGGAAATATGAAAATTAATCTCTTTATCAATAGAATTCTGAAGACACTTCCTAATGTTAGATGTAAAAAATGGATCACAATCAGTCATCATTGAAATAGGCGAACCATTAAGTCATAAAACATAATTAATATAGAGCCTCATGTGGTGATGATAATGAAAATAATCAAATATTGTGTGAAAACATTCTGAATTGGTTTCTCAATAAAAAAAACCGATATTGAATAATTTTTTTATTATTCATTGGTATCATAGGAAAAAGTCTATTGTAATGTCATCGCCTTTATAAATATAAATATAAAGAGGATAAATGGATCCTTTAGGATGTTAACTATTGGGATTATCCTTTTTGAAAACCACGCATCTTGATACATTATCACAAATTCACAATTTGATATTGTTGACAAAAATTTTCCCTAAAATCCTAATATGTCTTAGTACTACCAGGGTGTATAGGGAAATTTGAGGTATGTGTGTATCCAAGAAATTACCTTTTAAAATCTAGTATAGGTGTATCGTATAATATCTTTCACAATTATATAATTTCAATATCACAAATAAGGGTTTCTAATTACCCATCATTTGGAATTTTTATTTTCTTCTTCAATTTCTCATTATTTGTTATGTAACATTTTACCTTTTCCAAAAAATATTGTTTCATATCCTTTTGAAAAAGGGTTCATGTCTCCCCTTCCTCAATTATTTCGATTTCTAATTTTACAATATCCTTGAATATATAATCCCTCTAAATAATTACTTTTCCATGGACTCCATCATCGTTCCTACTCAACGAACTTCAAACCTTATTTCTGTTTGAGGATAGTAATGTACTATAAAATAATAATCCATGAGTAATTTGAGCCATCACATATTCCTCATGTCATGATTATTATAGTAAAAAATTTATGTTATTCTCTTATTTTCTGTGTATATCTATAATATTTCCCCATAGATATAATTTCTCTGTATCCCTAATGGAAAGAGTACGTTTTCGAACTCAATATAATGGGATGAATAGTTATGTTCATGAGTCTTTAACTACTTTTATGATAGTTAAACAACATTATCGACCCCATATAGACACAACCATGTCCCCACATAGATGAGTCACTATATATCACAAATCAATAATTTCATTATGATATAGTCAAAATTGGATCATTACAAATCTCTTCCTTAATTTATTATAACAATATTAACATTTCTTTTCCCAAAGGAACGTAACCCCAATACAAGTATGATTGGTTAAATGGTTTTCCAATATGTCAATTTATTTAATGGTTTTATATTAGTATCGTCCCAAACAAACTCATCAATATATCGCAGTTATGCTCATTGGGGTGGCCATTTCATGACATCTATATTCTTCACAGGATCAATACTGATTCCATCTATATAGAAAATATGTATATTAAAATTAACATTCTAAATATTGACATAAGACATTTTAAATGTATAATTTAAAATTTTTCATATAGGAGTCTTAATAAATATCATCATTTGACTCTCATAGACATAATATCCCATAGAATACACCAATATATTATTAATGTATAACCTAATAAAATTACAAACATATTCATTAAATAATAGTCTCATTATGTCCATGAAAACAGATGGTGCATTAATCAATCCAAAATGAAATTACTATAAACTCATATATTAAATACCTTATTCGAAACAATGTATTCAAAATGAATTAATTCATTAATAAATCTTTATGAAAACCATAATAAATTTCAATCTTAAAAATTTATTAATAATTTTGAATTAGATCAATTAATCCCACAATATGATTCATATGATAACTTTTCTTTATTGTAATATCATTTATTTATATATTATCCATTTATATCTGGATGTATCAATCATTCATCTTGAAAAAAATAATATGGACTTTGATTAGTGAAATACTCTATAATATAAACCCCTTCTCTCAAACATGGTCAAGTTGATTATTTGAATCCAATAATTCCTTAGTGCCCAATCTATATTGAGTGTTTTATATATTTCCTAAATTGTGGGTTACATAATGGATAATAGGACTCCACCCTCTATTAGATATGTAAGTAGTTCCATAAAAAATATTTCTTTTTATTCTTTAAAAATATGTACATCCTTAATTTAAAGATTACAATTTAAATATATAGATTATTCATTATCTTCTTCCCGAAAAATGTAATTAAAAATAACTTATGGGGATGTATCTAGACCCGACTGAGATGATAATGTATCAGCATTATTGATATGGAATTCCACACCTTCATCATCAATATTATCTTCCTTATTATTAAAATAAATATTTTCATCATATTATAATATCCCATCTATAACAATTATTATATCTTGGTTAACCATAAATATCATAACAAAGACATAAAACAGATCATGGTTATGTTTTGGGAAGGGATTTTCCCAACACAACATTTCCATAGTGAGAATTCAACTATGAATATTTACTAAAAACACTATTCCAAATGCGTTAAGGATATATTGAATTTTTCATAAATACATAAATGATATTATAGAGTGTGAGGATCCAGAATCAAATATATTTTTTATAGATTTGGAGATTCGATTAAAGTATCGACCACCACTTCTTCTGATACTTCATCCTAGAAAGTAGTGATCACATTAGCCTAACCTTCTCCCCAATCATTCTTCAGTGTTAGATGCCCACTAATATTGGGACATTAGTTTGAATAATACCCCATTAAATTATTATTTAATCATTGGATATCATTGATCACCTTATTTTTGTTACATCCAAGATCCATATGACCATTATCACTATACTATTAATACACTCCCATTCTAGAAATGAATTTTCTAGGATGTTTTATTGAACAAAATCCACATAATGTTAATTACCAAATTCTCATCTTCTAATTCAATGAGTTCCACTTTTCATAGTGTATAAAAGATATCTTATTTGAATTATTCCACGAAAATATATAGTATAATGAAAATTACTTCTATTTATTAATCCTAAGTAAGACTACTTAATCATGTGATGAAAAATCATTTCAAAAATAATTCCCTTTGGAAACTATTTTGAATCCCTTAATTTTAATTGTTTTTCATGAATTTCTTATTGGGTATGAGATCTTTCTCCTTAACTGATCTGTTTTATAAATGTACCTTCATACTCCACAAAAACTTCTTATTCCATTATCTATAAATTAATGAACATCCTCTTCTTAATATTTTTTCCCAAAAGAGAAATATTTTTGAACGATTATTTATTTAATATAATTTAATTCAATGCTTTATTTTTCATATCACTCCCTTGTATTCTAGAATAATAAAAAAAATTATCATTAACTCCCTTGAGACAATATATTGATATAATAATATTTTCTATCTCATCACATTCCAAGGCCGTAAATATATTTTTAGTATAATTTATCCAATTTTATGAAACCACTTAATTATATTTCCTACTAAATGATGGGATATTTAACCTAATTAAGTGATAAAATATAGTATAATATCATAGTTTAAAAAGTTACTAATATATCCATGATTTACTCGGTTTTAATAAAAATTGAATTGGATAGCTTGTTAGGAAAATTTCAATATTTGATACGAGTATATATACCATTAATTCCTATATGTTCCATTTATATGAAATGGTGTATTTTTTATCATCTAAAAAATTAAAATTTTATATATAATTTATACTTTTAAATCAAGTGCAACAGATAAAGGAAATATAAATTTGATACATTTATAATCTAAGAATAGTAAACTTGGTTTCATTTGAAATATAATAAATTAATAATATTATTATAACATCCATTATAATGGATTGTAAATAAATTAAGAATTATATTCATGACCTTCATTATGATCATGTAAAATCCCAATGATCCCTTTTGAAGTTACTATCCTCAGTAAACTATATCAGATATGTATCCACTTATAGTATCCAAAAAAGTAATTATTTTTATAGAGAACCAAAAAAATATACCTTACCAAAAACATAGTTTATTATTAATATAATGTTGACATATCATAAAAGTATATCATAGGTTTATGTTCCAACATTTAAGTTTTAGAAAATTTTGTTCACTAGGTTTTCACTAAACATGACTTAATACAAGTTCTAACAATCGTGACTCCATTTACCCTGAGTTGGTGTCTATATTATTACATTTTCATAGATAGATATTGTGAAATAAAAAAACAATAAATTTTTAGTAGTTTTGGATATCCAAATACATATATAATAATACTAATTTTACATTTGTAATAAGATATAATCCATAAATAATGAATATGATCATAATCCTTGAAATATATTCAATGAATTCATTTTCATATGATACATAAAGGAAAAAATAATGGTAATATTGAATTATAAAAATGATTTACATATATTCGATTATGTAAAGTATAAGTAAGGATTAATTTATATAGAATAAAAATCAATGGGAAAAAATTACATTTAATGCATAAATAGAGTATTAAATTCAACCATTGATAATATTAATGAAAAAATATCATGGATAATAATAACTGAATTATAAAAAATTAAAATAATTAACAATTAATTTATGAATATTAAACATAATTATATTTATATCATAAATAATTTTATTCTAAGAGATTTTGAAACTATCTGTAAAAACTCATTTCATTTGGAAAATAATTTTCCACCTGAGATCCATTGATGCATCAGGGGGATATATAATTTTGAGTACCACCCATCACTTCATGTCCAATACATTTATGATTTATATTTTTATTGGTAAAATTCACAATAAATAATCCATATCAATTAATTTTCTTATTGAATAATGAATATATAATATCAATATTTTCTATAGTCAATCAAATAACATTGAATATAAAACACCACATATAAAATTTATATATTCCTTATGAAAAAATATATCGTTCTTAAATAATAAAAATATTAAAATGAAATTTTATTTTTAATTATCATATAAATGTAAATTATTTATGTTAGGTGACCATCAGCTCATCCAAAATATAGTTTTCCAATTAAATCATATCCCTTGGATGAATAATGAGAATGGAATAAAAATATTACTATTGGATTTTTAAATGGTTATTAGTTGTAAAACCATCAAAAACATGAAATTGAAAGCTATATTAAATTAAATGGTTACATCTATAGTGATTTACATTATATCCATATACATTAAAATCATTCGTTATGAATTTTTTTGAAAAAGTTGAACATATAACATCTAAAAATATATAAACTATAATTTTAAAAATTTAAATGTGATTCATAACATGAAATTTCCTTAATATTTTATTTGAGAAAAAAATAACCATTCCGAATAAATTTATAAGAACACTAACCTTCAAAAAAATATCTAACTAAAGGGGATATAGAATATATTTTTTATAAACACTACAATTCATTATTCAAGTAAAAAAATAGTAATTATTGGAAGATAATATGAAGACACCATAAATATTTCATGGATTATAATTTATTTGAGTTTATGTCTTATAAATGGTAATATTCAATCAACAAAAATAATATAAATCCCTAAATAAGTTTGATTTAATAATGCATTACTACATATTTAGTAAATTTTAAACTGTTAAAAATTCAAATATTATAATATAAGTGAAATATTTATCATTATGAATAAATAGTTATTAATGAAATATATATCAAATGGGTAGTTTATAAACACATAAATTTTAATAATTAAAAATATCAAATATGTATCAATATAGTGTAAATTGAGAAACAAATCCTTTCTTAATGCATACATTTTGTTCAATGTGACTTAACCACATCTATAATGTTTTTAAAAAATTTATTAACTTACACTGAAACAATACTCATATTTATCATATATGATGCTATTATAACATCTTACACCCATTTTGATAATAATATTTCATTATTACCATTTCCTTATGTGTTAAAAACTATATTTTTATTGCATGTTTTTTCATGGATGATTGGATTATTAGAAAGGGATGTCAATTAAAAATAAATATAATGAAATTGATGGTCTAAGTAACATATTTATACATTATATACCTTTCTATAACTATTCTTGAATGTTGTATAAGGAAAATGAATTATATCCTCTCTTGGAGGTGGTAGACTGTACATACCAATGGGAGATGATATATTTCCCTTAATGGGTGAATGTTTCAATAAGTGGATGTAATATTAACGTAATGAATTAATAAAATATAATATAGATCACATATAATCATTATTTCCATCATTATGACTATCCATGTGAGTTTAGAATGGAAAATATACAATGGTTTGTGTGGCTGTAGTCTTCCATACACATGAGCGATGACTATTTTCCCATTTTATAGTAAAGGATGAGGATAAAAAATATTCCTCCATAAAAACTACACCTCATTAGATATGAGATATTTATTTGTTTATATTTTAACTATGAATAATTATTTTATGTTAAAAATATGAAATAAAAAAGAAATATATTGATGAAGATGATGAAATAATCATATTGAAACCTACTATTGATCTCTTATTAATGTCTCAAAGATTGATATTTTTCAATGTGAATAACCAATTGAAATAAATAATGATTTTATTCTATATTATGGTTTTGTGTGGTCAACATAAATGGATGGATTGTTGTGAATATTTTAGGGTAATAGGTAACATTTTATAATTGAGGACTAACATTTTCATAAATAAAAAAACTACCAAATAAAGGGAATTTACACACAATAAATGTTTCTAAAATTTTTATTAAACCATATTTTAATGTAATTTAATGTCAATACATACATCCAACGCAAAAATGAATCATATTTTTAATATTTTATTTTATTTACCTGTATAGTGACTTACATTTACAATTTCAGTTTTCAAAAAGGAAACTAATTTTTTACCCAATGTAATTGATACATAAATCCTAGAAAAAATGAACCTTGTTATATAATTTTTACCCACTTATTCTAAATTTTAAATAATATTTATTAAATTAAAATTATATATGTTGTAAATTACATTTTAACTATAGAACATGTAATGAACAATGCCCAATTTTAATATTTGTCGTGGTAATTAATTTTTTATGGTTTTACTATTTATTAAGAAAAGAAATTAAGTGAAATTTATTAACTAATATTAATTATTATGAATAAACATAAGTAATAAATTTCATAAAATTAAATTCACATTTGTTTCATAATGTGATGTCGAAAATAAACCCGCAAATCATGTCAAAAAAGTGTTTTTTTAGGAATTAAATGTTTCAAGATTAATATGGAATCATAATAACTATATCACAAGTGATAATAACTATATGGTTTTAAATGAAAATATTTAGATATATATTCTATAAATTTCATTTATATCATAAATCATAAAATATTATCTTATTTAATAAATACCAGAATACATTACACCTTAAAATGGTTTTATGAATGGTATCACCTTATATATATATATATATTAGTTTTTACATTTATTTATAACAAATTGATAGTAAATAAATTATTTATTAAAACTATTGAATTTTTTTATAAATTAATGTTTCCAATTTTAAATACAACATTTTGACGTATTCATAAATACTTATTTATATATAAAATATATTAATAATAATTTAAGGATTATTTTCACCAAGTAAATTAAAAACCAATATTCAAATCATAAAATTAAAAAAATCTGAAATTTTTAAAATGTGAACTGTTTTATAGTTTTAAAAAATTATTATTTTTTCATAATAAAATGGATTCCATGGTGTTACATATACATATTTTGAAATGGATGAACATAACATTGAAAAACAAAATTCTTTTAGAAGACATGCACTAGTTATAATTCCATTTGTTTTATATTTTATTGATTTAAGAAGTTCAAACACATCAATAAAATTTAAGAGGGAATATTAAAATATTGAATTAATATGTTATTTGTAAAATATGTTTAATAGATACATTGATTACTAACTTTAGTTATACCATATTGAGATCCATGATTAACCTCAATGCTCTTAATAATTTATCAAAAAGAAATATATAATTATTTAATCTATCACATATTATCATACTCTAAAATATTTTCAATAAAAAAAGATCATTTATACGAATATAACATGTTGGGATCAAATTTAATGGATTTAAAAAAAGGTACATTTATTATATTTCTCATACAACAATTGCATCTATTCTATAATTCAAAAGGAATCGTATGTGGCAGTATATGGGAAGAGGAGTTGAATTCAAACGTACATAGATGAAGCTGGAAATAAAAATATTTCCATTAAAAATAATTCTAAAAAATTATATGATTAAACCATGTAATGACATATCATAAAATCTCAAATCCAATTTAGGTTTGTCACGACCCGTCCTCGAGGCCCGTTTCGTGACTACCCCAAACCCGCCTTCCATAGGCCAGGGGCTGGAGACTAGCACCAAAGTCCTAAATCCCGATAACTTGGAAGGCATTTCCTTTATAAAAGTAACAAAAAACCACAGATTACAAGAATAAGTAAAACACTAAGTACAAAAAAAGAAGTGCTGAAAAGTAAATGGGCTAGAATACAAACCCAATCAAAAGTACGACTACAACTGGAAGAATGTACAACAAGGACAAGCAGATGGAAGAAGATAGAAGCAGCTCCTGGGACATACTCCTCGGATCCTACCAGAACGGTTGGTACAGATAGCGCAGCTCTTGAATCGTCCACCACGGATCCTACCTGAAGGGTAGTTACAGATTGCCTCCATAATTCTCTCGCCCGTCAACCACCGCCGAGTGTCGGCTCGTCGTGAAGTCCACCACTGGATAGTGTCTCGTCGTGAGGTCTAGCTCCGGGTACCATTCAGTCCTCGAACACTTGGCCTCTGTCTGCGCTGCCCATCGTCTGGAACCAACACAATGAGGTGCAGGCATAGCCCGTGCAGGGGTGATTATAACGATACTAAGTAGGGACCCCGAGACCCTCAAGGTCTCACTAAATCCATCATGTATAACCACAAAGAAGATATCAACAGATAAACTCTACTTAGGTACATTCCCATACATATACCCAAGTTATCAAGTAACCCATCTCAATCATGAGGAAACACAAGGATTATGAAATCAACGGATAACCTCTACCCAGGTATATGCCCATACATATACCTAAGTTATCAAGTAACCCATCCCAATCATGAGGAAACACAAAGATTACAGACTCAGCTCAACCAGGATTTTATTCATGAATTCAAAACTACTACTGCTGGAGAAATACTCCTCCGTCGAGTACAGTGGGCTTGCCGCTTCAACCAAGCACACCGAACACCTCCCCTGTCGAGTATAGAGGGCATGTCGCTACAACCAAGCGCGCCAGTCTCCTTGGACTGTTGTAGTACTCCACCTGTCGGGTATTGTGGGCCTGCTGCTATAACCATGCACTTCCCACCATGGGTCTGCCGCTACAACCAAAAGCTCCCCCTCATAGGTTCGATAGGTACTCCTTCTGTTGAGTACCGCGGGTCTGCCGCTACAACCAATCGCTCCTCCACCATGGGTTTGCCGCTACAACCAAGCACTCCCCCTCATAGCCTCCAGAGGTACTAATTCTGTTGAGTACCACGGGTCTGCCTCTACTACCAAGTGCTCCTCCGTCGTGGGTCTGCAACTACATCCAAGCGCTCCCCACTGGGCTATCTGAACCACACCGAGTCGATAGATCAACAGTCGTCAAGTCTCAGCCAGCCACTAGGTCTTTGCACTCTGCTAGCTCGTCACTGGGAGGGTCCTCTCCATGATCTACTAGTCGATACTCCAAGTATCACAACGTTCCACGAAGAAGTATCTCAATGTACCGCCTCGTCATAGGGGTCTCAACGCAATAGACGGCGCGTCAGTCAGACGCCCGGTCTGTGAGTTACTAGTCTTTTTGTCCTAGGGGCCCGGTTGGTTTCGTGTGCGAACCGACCCGGCCGTATCTCTACTATACCCCGAACTCTCATAGGGTATGATCATAGGGAACGTTTCTCAACGTGATCACCAACGCTGCTGACGGTTCATCAAACGGACATCCGGTCTGAAAGTTATCAGCCTTTCCGTTCTAGGGGATCAGTTGGATTTTGGGTACAATCCAACCCGGCCATTATCCAACTATATCCAAAACTCAGGAGAAGCATGCCAAACGTTCCGTCTCATCAAGTGGAATCCAATAAAGTCGACGACACGTCAATCGGACATCCGAAGCTTGAGATATAAGCGTTTCCGCTCCGAGGGCCCGGTTGGTTTCGTATCCGAACAAACCCGGCCGTACTCAAACATATTATAAACATTTAATGCAATATATCGAAACGACGGTCTCTATCCAAGGATTGCTAAGAAACTGACGGTGCATCAATCAGAGGTCTGTAGCCCATGTTATGGGAAATAGACCGAAAAAGTCCGGTATTAGGGGGTTCGGGCCCGGTCCGACCCGGGCCGGTACCCCTTGGGTCAGCCCGAACCAGATGGACCAGAACCGGGTCCGGGTCCAGCCCTTTTGGGCGTGGCTCGGCCCGGCTGGCGCAGCCCGCCCCGGCCTAGACGCAGCCCGGCCCAGCCTGGGCGCGGGCTGGCCTGGCGGTCCGGCGCGCTGGCGCTAGCCAGGGCCAGGTGGCTCGGCCGTTTAGGCCAAGAAGATGGTTGTTCAGGGTGGCACGCTTCCCCCCCCCCCCCCTCTAACTCAAAACTGCGGCCCCCACGGGGGGGCCGCTCCTTGTCAACAGACGCGGCCGAGCGCCATTTCCCGCATCCTTCGGTCCCACGTAGTAGCAGGACTAGCGGCCTTCCGCCGCCGCCATCTCATGGGGGTCGGCCGGTGCCGACCGCCACCTCCAGCCGCCGGCGCCGACGTAGTGTTCCGCAGACCACCGGACAAGATCCGGTGGTCGGTTTTGCCTTCCATCTTCGCCAACGGCCCTCCTGGGACCGGTTTTTTACTGCGAAGACCTCAAAACACCCGTGCGGCCTGCTTCATCATCACCCCCCGATCCGCACACCATGAACAAAGATACGGTGGGTACGGACTTGTTCGTTGGTCCGAACCCACCGCGTTAGCAGTTTTGAAAAGGCTTCTGAAAATTTTTTAAAACATGCTGTTGATATAAATCACAGAGATTTAATTGAACCCAAAACCCCTACCTCAAGCGTCGTCGAGTGAGGGTTCGTCGCGAAAAAAGGAACGTCATGGAAGAAGCGTCGCAGAAGAAGGTTCGTCGCATTGTGGAGAAAGGATTCATCGCGTCGCATTGTCGATCTCCTAGGATCATGCTTTCTTGGCAGCCATCGTCGGAGGACGGTGTTCTTCGCGTTCTTCGTCAAGGAAGATGAAGATTTTCAAGCCTCCCCTCTTTCTCCCAATTCCTCTCAACACAACCAGACTAATAAAATAAGAGTTGTCTTATTTAATTAACACACAACCCAACTATTGAATTTAAAAAACGAATGAAACGATCAATTAATGAATTAATTGAGGAGTTTAAACTGCCCAATTAATGAGGTGATTATTAACTAGTATAAACGCAAGGGTTGACGTCATTAAAAATGGGGGGTGCATTACATAATTAAAGGAGGGGGTTTAGGAAGAAAAGAAATGGTGGGACTCGTGTGCACCCCACCTCACAAATATCCTACCATGTGGGTTGGATATTGTGGGTCCCACATCATAAACATAACATAAGATAAGAAAAATAAAATAAAAAATAGTTGCACAACATTTATTTTATTTCTTAACTTAACCCCAAAAAGTAAAAACCACACCCGAGCAAACACAACTTTGGAAAAGGTGCTTCTAAGCAATTATCGGCGCTGCGATTCCATCGGTGCCCTTGAAATTAGATTCCGAGCACCGGTTCAAAAGTTAGAAAAATCTTCTCATTTGTTCACCAAACGTACCCGAGCTAATCTTCAGAATAAGATTCTGGGCACACCGGGCCTCAGAATTAGGTGCCGTCAGAAACTATGTTCTTGTAAAATTACAAAGAAAATTAAGAAAAAATTTCCCTTGAATTTTACGGGTCTTTACATTACTCCCACCTCAGGGATTTACCTCCTCGTAAAACATTAACACAAACTATGGATACAATAGCGGTCTTGAGCACGCATCTAAGCCTTCCGGTCTCATGTTCTCACTTAGAGGTTCCCGTACTTCCAGTGAAAGTGCACCCAAGGAATCGACTGTCCTCATAGGATCCACTCTTGTCGATCCTCCCCCTCCACTGGAACCCCAAAAAAGTCACCCCATCTCTAAAGTCTAGATTCCCCATGGTCGATGACATGCGTTAGGTCTAGCATGTATCTCCAAAGTTGATATACATGGAAGTCGTCGTGCACGTGGTGCAACTGAGGTTAGTGGGCCAAGTGGTAAACCACCTCGCCTACCCTGCTGAGGACCTAGAAAGGTCTGTTGAAATTCGGAGATAACTTGTCACCTCAGCCACATCTCTGTAACTCACGTCAAGGTGAGACCTGTAGGGAAACGTGGTCGCCATCCTCGAACTCTAGTGGTCTCCGCCCCCTGTCAGCACAAGACATTTTCTGGCTCTGAGCTGTCCTCATCCACTCTTGGATGACTTGGACCTTTTTGGTCCTACAAGAGATACTGAGTTTTCCTCTTTGCCGATAAGAGAAATCTGGTCTCATCCCCTGGATGAACCACGTTCTTCACCTAATTCAGTCAATCCTGACATGGAAGATACTAATCCATACCAAGGATGACGTCGTAAGGCCTCGACCCTACTACCAAGAGATCCAACCGTTACTCTCACCTCCAAAGGTTGAGTCACACTGTCAGCATCAGTGTGTGGTCACTGGGTCTCCTCCAGTAGGTATCTCAAAGTGAGGGTCAAGTCAACAGTTTTTGAACGGAAACCTCTTAGTAACAACATAAAGAGGGGACATGAAGGTAGTTTCCATAAGAAAGGTGTCTTTTATTACTCCAGCTCAATGTACAAAGACACAAAGCATCTACAAACAAACTTCAAAAGAGCAAGAAGCAACATAAAAAAAAGTCTCCAGGTCTGGAGCTAGTCCAACTCCTTCCAATCTACTCCCGGAGCTCCATGATCGTAGGCCTCAGCTGCCTGAAGCTGAGATCTCCCACGTTCACCTGTTCCCTCTGGTCAGGGTGGACCTCCTGGTGGTGGTGGTGGCAACACCTCGAAGCGTCGTCCACCTACAACTGCACAGCCATCTCCCCTGCCTCGGTCTCCCGCTCCTTGCGGTCCACCTCGATCGAACCTCTAGATCTTACTGGGAGGACCTTCGTTCATCTACTTGTCATCTGTATGGAAGGTTGGACAGTCACAAGCCATGTGACCAACCCCACCGCAATAGTAACATTGTCCGCTCATGGTAAGTCGTTCTCCACTCCAGGTGACTCGCACAAACGATCCTATGTCATGTGGTCGACCACCTATAGGTCTAGTCCCCTTGGACCTCTGTGCCATCTTTATAATGCCTACTGCAGAAGACTCTGCCGCATACCGGCTAGTGGTGGGTCCTGCTGCTGAAGACTACTCAACAAGGAAACTCTCTACTAATAGGGCTCTCTCCAACACCCTTGTCTGTGTCGAAATGCTGGGAGAAACAACTGAAGCTCTGATCTCTCGCCTGAGCCCCTGCTGGGAGGTTCAGGATCTGAAGAATGGGTCTCGTACCATGTCTGTGGAATAGAGCGAGAGATCGGTAAACATCGACACGTACTGGGCTACTGTCATGCTGCCCTGCCGGAGCTGTAGCAGCTCTTGGATGTGCACCTCTCGGAGGGTGGCTGGGACAAACTCTGAGTGAAAAAGGCACTCAAAGTCCATCTAATGGAGAGATGCCTCATCGTGCACCTGTTGTATCAAGCTCCCCCATTTTCCTACTGTCGCGTGCAGGAGGCTCGCTACAAGGACCACCATAATGTCAGCTGGTGTCCCTACCAAACAAAAAACTCATACAACTGCCTCCATCCAATCCTCAGATTCCTAAAGGTTCGTCTCCCCACAAAACCTGGGCGGTCGCTGACGCTCTAACTCGTGCAGTGCACTAAGGCGAAGTGCTCCGTCAGCGGCTGAGGTTGGTAGCATCGGTCGCTCTGTGGGTAGAGGTACCGCTGGTGCCTCTGCTATCAAAGGGAATTGTACAGAGGGCACGTCGCTCGATGGGCTATCGTCATGCACATCGCTCGGAACCCTAGATAGCTGCCGTCATGTGGCCATCCTGAAAATAAAATAGGCGTGCCATGGTCAAATAGTATAACTGGTGAGCTGACATAAAGTAATAACAGAGAAAACATGAAACACACATGCAATCAATGTTTTCGTGCATTATGTCGGAAATCAGAAGTCAGCATCCTGGTGTACGGATACATCGGTCGCCGCAACAACACTGGACTCCTTGGACTGATAACCACACTCAATACTCTCAACACTATTTCTTCACATAGAAAAATATTAGAGTCCTGAGTTCTGATGTAGAACCAAACCCCTCTAATACCAATTTGTCACGACCCATCCTTGGGGCCCGTGTCGTGACTACCCCAATCCCGCCTTCCATAGGCCAGGGGCTGGTGACTAGAACCAAAGGCCTAAATTCCGATAACTGGGAAGGCATTTTCTTTATAAAAGTAACAAAACACCATAGAGTAAAAACGGAAGTAAAACACTATGTACCCAAAAAAGAAGTGCTGAACAGTAAATGGGCCAGAATACAAACCCAATCGAAAGTACAGATACAACTAGAAGAAAGTACAACAAGGACAAGCAGTTGGAAAAATATTGAAGCAGCTCATGGGTCGTCCTCCTCGGATCCTACCTGAAGGGTAGGTACAGATAGCGCAACTCCTGAATCGTCCAACACGGATCCAACCTGAAGGTTAGGTACAGATATCCTCCACAACACTCTCACCCATCAACAACCTCTGAGTTTCTCCTTGTCGTGAAGTCCACCACTGGATACTCTCTCGTCATGAGAACCACCTATGCGTACCGTCCAGTCCTCAATCACTCGGCCTCTGTCTACGATGCCCGTCGTCTGCAACCAACACAACGAGGTGCGGGCATAGCCCATGCAGGGGTGAGTATAACGATGCTCAGTAGGGACCCCGAGACCCTCAAGGTCTCACTAAATCCAACAAGGATAACCAAAAGGATGATCTCAACAGATAACCTATTCTTAGGTACATGCCCATACATATACCCAAGTTATCAAGTAACCCATCTCAATCATGAGGAATCATAAGGATTATGAAATCAACGGATAACCTCTACCCAGGTATATTCCCATACATATACCTAAGTTATCAAGTAACACATCTCAATCATGAGGAAACACAAAGATTACAGACCCAGCTCAACCAGGATTTTATTCATGACGTCGAAACCACAGTGGCTGGAGAACTCCTCCTCTATCGAGTACAGTGGGCCTACCGCTACAACCAAGCGTGCCGAACTCCTCCTCTGTCGAGTACAGAGGGCCTGCCACTACAGCCAAGCACGCCAGACTCCTTGGACTACTGTAGTACTCCACCTGTCGAGTACTGTGGTCCTGCTGCTACAACCAAGCACTTCCAACCATCGGTCTGCTGCTACAACCAAGCGCTGCCCCTCATAGGTTCTAGAGGTACTCCTTCTGTTGAGTACCGCGTGTCTGCCGCTACAACCAAGCACTCCTCCGCTGTGGGTCTGCCGCTACAACCAAATGATCCCCATCATAGCCTCCATAGGTACTCCTTCTATTGAGTATCGCGGGTCTGCCGCTACTACCAAGCGCTCCTCCATAGTGGGTCTGCTGCTACAGCCAAGCACTCCCAACTAAGCTATCAGAAACAGACGGAGTCGATAGATCAGCAGTCGTCAAGTCTCAGCCAGCTACTAGTTCTATGCACTCCACTAGATCATCACCGGGAGGGTATGATCCCTGATCTACTAGTCGATACTCCATGTATCACAATGTCCCATGAATAAGTATCTCAAAGTACCACCTCATCATAGGGGTCTCAAAACAACAGACGACCCGTCAGTCGGACGCCCAGTCTGTGAGTTACTAGTCCTTTCGTCCCAAGGGCCCGGTTGGTTTCGTATGCGAACTAACCCGACCGTATCTCGACTGTACCCTGAACACTAAAAAGGTATTCTCATAGGTACCATTTCTCAATGTGATCACCAACGCCGCTGACGGTTCGTCAAACGGACGTCCGGTTTGAAAGTTATCAGCCTTTCCGTTCCAGGGGCCCGGTTGGATTTCGGGTACAATCCAACCCATCCATTATCCAACTGCATCCAAAAGTCAGGATAAGCATGCCAAAATTTCCGTCTCATCATGAGGAATCCAACAAAGTCGATGGAACATCAATCGGATGTCCAAATCTCGAGATATAAGTGTTTCCGCTCCGAGGGCCCGGTTGGTTTCGTATCCAAACCAACCCGGACATACTCAATGTTCTTTAGAACCTTGAGTGTAATATACGAAAACAACTGTGTCAATCCAAGGATCTCTACGCAACTGACAGTGCATCGATCGAAGATCCGTAGCCCATGTTATGGGAAACAGACCGAAAAAATACGGTATTAGGGGGTTCAGGCCCAGTCGGAACCCGGGTCCAGGTCCGGCCCGGCCCGGCCTTGGCACAGCCCAGCCTGGCAGTCCGGCATGCTGGCGCTAGCCAGGGCTAGGTGGCTTGGTAGTTCCGGCCGAGTAGATGGTCGTACGGGGTGGCACGCTGCCCCCCCCCCCACCCCGCCAGCTCGAGACTGCGGCCCCCATGGGGGGCCGCTCCTTGTCAACGGACGCGCCTGAGTGCTGCATCCCACCTACTTCGGTCCCGCTCGTTCGCAGGACGAGCGGCTTGCCACCGCGGCTTCTCTTCCCGCCGGTGCCGCCGTGCCAGCAAAGTGCACCGTTGAAGTGTTCCGCAGACCACCAGACCAGCTCCAGTGGTCTGTTTTTCCTGTCGTCTTCGCCAACAGCCCTCCTGGGACCGGGTCTTCACTGCGAAGACCTCAAAACGCCCGTGCGGCCTGCTTCATCATTTCCTGCAGATACGCACACCAAGAACGAAGAGACGGCGGGTTCAGACTTGTTTGTTGGTCCGCACCCACCACGTTAGCGGTTTTAAAAAGGCTTCTTAAAAAATTTAAAAACATGCCGATGATATAAATCACATAGATTTAATTGAACCCAAAACACCTACCTCATGCATCGTCGAGCGAGGGTTCGTCACGGAAGAAGGAACATCACAGAAGAATCATTGTATAAGAAGGGTCGTCACGTCGCGGAGAAAGGATTCGGCGCGTCGTGTCGTCGATCTCCGAGGATCCGGCGTTCTTTTCGACCTTCGTCGGAGGTTGGCGTTCTTTGCGCTTTCCATGTTCTTTGTGTTCTTTGTCGAGGAAGATGAAGTTGATTAAGCCTCCCCTATTTCTACCAAACCCTCTCAACAAAACTAGACTAATAAAATAAGATTTGTCTTATTTTATTAACACACAACCCAACGATTGAATTTCAAAAAGAAAAGAAACAATCAATTAATGAATTAATTAAGGAGTTTAACCCGCGCAATTAATGAGGCGTTTATTAACCAGAATAAATTTAAGGGTTGACTTCATTAAAAAGGGGGGTGCGGGTGCGTTACATAATTAAAGGAGGGGGTTTAGGAAGAAAAGAAATGGTGGGGCATGTGTGGTCCCCACCACACAAATATCCTACCAAGTGGGTCGGATATTGTGGGTCCCACATCATCCACTTAACTTAAGTTAATCAAAATAAAATAAAAATCGGTTGCACCACTTTTATTTTATTTCTTAACTTAACCCCCAAAAGTAAAAACCACAACCGAGCAAACGAAACTCCAGAAAAGGCGTTTCTAAGCAATTACCGGTGCTGCGATTCTATCGGTGCCCTTGGAATTCGATTCTGAGCACCGGTTCAAAAGTTTGAAAAACCCGCTCGTTTGCTCACTGAACGTACCCGAGCTAAACTTTGGAAAAAGATTTTGGGCACATCGGGTCTCTGAATTAGGTGTCGTCTGAAACTGTGTTCTTGTAAAATCCAGAAGAAAATTAAGAAAAAAATTCCCTTGAATTTTACGGGTCGTTACAATGTTCCACTTTGATAATTACTTATGGGATTTGGAGTTTAATGTTGGATATATGATATTAATGTTTTCATGGAATTATAAAACACACAAATGAACTCATGTAAATCCTCATTTTGATATGTAGTTAATGAAGGATTAAAACATTGGGGATACTAATTTTTTTTATATTTTCTATAATTAGGAATGATCCTTATGTATGAATGATTTATATAAATAGAAGGGATTATAAAATCACAATGTCAAGTAATCTTGGGGACCTATTTGTGAGGTTCTGGTGGATTCAAATCTGGATTCAAATCGTCATATTTGTGGAAACCAAATCGCTACATTAAACTAAATTAAAATAATATTTTTAAAATAGTTATTAATTTTTTTTAAACACTCATGTTTTATATGATTTCAGTTTTTATATAATTTTAGTGTGTATTTTTCTAAATCAGATTCACATGCCTTCATGGAAATTTAAAAAAAATGAACATAGAGCAATTATATTTACAAGAATCCAGTAAAATTAATTATTTTTAAACCAACATATTATAGTATTAGAATAATAAAATAACAACCATAGATAATGATAGGTTTTATAATCCAATATAGAAATTGAAACATACAATCAAATGGAATAATGGAACTTACTACGTTGTAAGTGGAGGTTTTTATTAAATATATATTGATGGTGAAATGTGTGGGCATAGAGGTGAAGTAGTACAGATGTTGATGGAAACTAGAATATTGATTTATTTTGAGGAAATGGACCAAATTAAATTGACAGAGATGTCACCACCATTGAAGGGACTGAACAATAAAGGTACTCAATTATTTTTCATAGCAATGAATTACCTAACTTGTGTAGGATAAATGCTCCTCTCCAGATATCTCTCTATAGATATATTATTTCTAAAAGAACTCAAGATTATTATTCTTCCTCATGGAAAGTATTTTAACACATCATTTTCTAGGTTATAAACACTTTTGTGTTCAATAATGATAAAAACAATACCTAACATCCATCGATACATGGGATATAATGATAATATCCTCATGAATAAGAGAAATTGAGATCTCTGGAAGAATTATTACAAGAATAATTTATTAACACCATGTACATATAATTAGAGTGGAATTTACTAAATTTATCTGATGTAATCACCTCGAAACTAATTTTTCAAACATAATATACTGTGAGAAACCAATATAAATTATTAATGAAATACATATGTAGGGAACATAAAATTATAAAAGTATGAATAACCATATTTTGTACTCCTACCTTTAGTGGTATCTAGCCTCTAGTTTGACTAACATATCCTTTCATTCTAGATGAATGATCGATGGTTCATAAGATGATAGAATGGAATTTTTGTTGGATGTGGAATATAGGGTAACTATGTGAATCATTGAAGTCTGTGAATAATTTTATTATTTGAATCCCCTAGGACATTATCTCATATTTATATAGTCTTTATATTGAATCATTTTTTTTATTTTTTTTCACTACCAAAAACATCTATGGTCTACACTTGAATGATCTATAAATTTCATGGATTCCACTACATTTCCTCCTCCTCAAGTGTAATGAGTAATGTTTTATACCTAAATACACTCCTCTATTCATTAGAATCCCTGCCTAGTAAGTTACAAAATTATTTGAAACTTCAATCCAATAAACATTATCTTAAAAAATCGCTATTAATCATTTAAATCATAACAAGTATCTCAATTATTTCTCTGTTGAATTAAGAATCATTGTTATTTTATATTTGGATGAAATTATGCAGTGGGGTACCCTTACACCAGCTTCATTTTTAAATATTTATTTCATTTATAAACAAATGAATGGACCCTATAAAAATATGGATAAACATATATAACTACCCTTGACCCATACATATATGCATATAATAAAACCCATATTCAACTTTTGGTAGTGACCATTATGTTACATTATTTAATATACCTTTACGTAGGTTGGAAATACCATTACAAAGTTTAGAATGTCCCATAAGTGGCTTCCATCACCCACATGTTCTTATGAAGTGGCCCTGAAAAAATCTCCAATTCTACAATTATTGAGGTGTTAACCCTTACGCATCTATTCCTGGCCCATATATAGCTTAATCAAAAAAATTATATTTCCATATAAATACACACTACCCATTATGCATCATGTCATCAAATTTAAATTTGCATTGATGAATAATATCTTATATATTCTTTACGAACCTTATTAAGGTCCATTGATTCCGTAACCAAACTTTTTTTCCCTTGCATCACTATCATTACCATAACATAATCCCTAGGCTTGAAAATTCTACCATTACAAATGTTTTTATTCCTCTTTCAAATGGTTCATCAACTAGCTATTCATTGACATTATTTAAACCTCATTTAACCATTTAATCATACACATAATATCTATTCCTAAACAAAACCATTATTAATGCTATAGGGATTTCAAAACCCTGATCATCCACATATAATCCCAATAAAAATAGAAAACTAAAACGAAAATTCCATTACACCAAATATGAAACATGATTCTTCATTATTTATAGAATCCTATGTTCTCCTTCTTCTTCTTGGATCATTCAAAACTATATATTCTAATGCACCATCCTAATCAATATAATTCTTACAAATATATTTGTATTAATATACCATAGTCTTCATCAAGTGTTTATTAAATATGGATCGTGATTATTGAATGACCTCTATCAATATGACTCTGCATTGATGTTCCATCCTTAATATTCGAAAACCAATATGTATAACCCAAATTATTCTTATATTTTTTCATTAACATCTTCATTTGAAACTGATGTGGATACCTCTAAAATGGTCATTCTTCATTATCAATAATGTGTTCCAAATAGATTCATCATTTTCCATGGATCTCCTTTAATAAATTGGGATGTGTTAGGAATTTTATTTTTGATATCATGATAGACAAATAATTCTTCTTGATGTAGTGGTGCAAGATAATCAGTATAAAATTATTTTCCCCAGTAGAAGATAATAGGGGATGGTGGAAGTATAAATTTTATTTGAAATTTTCACTTCCCTATAGTAGTATCATATGGGTACTTAATTATTGAAATTGGAACAAATGATTGAACATTTTCCAAAATGTATTATTTTGGGTTATGGTGAATGTAAATTTAACTAGTGGGATCTCCTTAGTTGTAGCATGTGGTGGTAGAACTAATATCATCTTGCAGAAAACAGGTTTGAAAAAAATATAGCGTTTGAAACATAATAGAAGTAGAATATATACACAATAACTATTACTTATAAACTACAATCTAAATTACGAAAACAATTAAGAGAATATAATCCATTTGGAAATAAATTATCTAAATTAAAAATGTATTTATATATTTGAAATCCGAAAAAATATAAAAATTATAAATAGAAGCTTCGAATAATTTATTATGTATATAATTATTAAATACAAATTAATTAATTATAAATTACACAATATATTAAAATTGATCATTAACATAGGATTTATAATTTAAGATAAAATTCATAATAAAAATAATAATAATCATTGAATAAAAAATTGATAAATTTTCCAATAAGACAATCATATTTGTTATAATTTATTTTAATTTATTAAAATAACTATAATTAAATCGAAAAAAATCAATGTATTTAAAAAAATTGTCACTAAAAACACCAAATACAAAAAAATTATTTCTGAAGAAAAATACAAAAAATATAGGCCACATTAGTGACGTAATGATTTTTTCCCCAAAAAATTAGTTTCTTTATAACATTATTTTACTACCATATATTTCATGAGAAAACATATATACAATTAGTGTGTCAGCTTTCACTAGATATTATTATATATTATCTTCATATAATAACAATTATTAAATTTTTTTAACATTATTCTTCCTAGAATGTATCATAACATGGATTGATGTGTCACAATGCAAAAACAACATTTCTATATTCATAGAAAATAAGTCATGAAATTTATAGTGGTACCACATATAGTATCGAGAATCAAACACATAAATAGATCAATTTTCCAATATATACTAAAACATCATTCATTGATAGGTTCAGGTAATAATGAAACATTTGATTCTTATATATGAGAGTTTCGGGGAAAAATGTTATGTTCCATGACATATGCCATTCCTATAATGGTTAATTTTTCACAATAAATACAAATCATATAGTGAATTGAATGTTCATAAAACAATCTACAACACTTCAATATTTTTTTAAAACATACATAAGTGATCCTCACCTAAATTTATATAACTTTACGACTTTTTGATTTCGACAATAATCTATCTTTTTTATTATCATGGACACAAATAAACACTTCAACAAAAATATAATCAATAAAACTATTCATTAAAACTACATGCCCGATTTTATTTTATTTAAACATTCAAGTCAACCACAATATTACCCATCCTAAAAAAACGAAATACCCATGAAATTTAATCATTGAATGAGAATCCACTCCAAATTATCAATATTTTTGGATTTCTTCTTCATCATTAGATTTAATTCACCTATAAAAAGACTACTAAATGGGTTTTGTCACCACATTATAAACCACTAAAATATTAAATGATCTTACCACTTTTATATATACTGTAAATGTTCATTAAATTTATCATTCATCACATATGATTTAGATCCTAGGGATGAAAATAATATAAAAATTAATCAATGGGATATAATATCTCAATAGATTATATCCACTTGTCAATAACACAACATGGATAATATCTACCCATATATCAATTATTTTAATAAATGACATAAAAAATCATATACAAACAATAACCAAAAATAACATTATGTTCAATAGAAAGAGGGTGTAAAGTTGATCCTCCATATTTTTATATATTTAGACTAAATAAATTGTTCAATATATTCTTTTCGATCATTTGACATGATAATGAATTTTTTAATATAATGCACAGTTTTTATTGTTATACATTAAATTAAAAAATCCCTAAATTGATCTCATTATTCTCGTTTATAAAATGATATATAATATATAGGTTTATACGGAAGTATTATTGATCAATTTTACTTATATGTTCCTGGAAATGTTTCCACAGTGAATCATAATAAAATTATTCTCTATATTATTAATTTTATGATTATGTTTCCTATTCAGTTATGAAATATATATGATTGTTTCACCTAGAAATACTCCACCTCATTACTATATAAATTAGAAAACATATTCTTTCATTTATAAGACAACTAAATAATTTCATAAAATATATTTTTTTCAATCTATAATACCACTATAAAAAAATAAATATTCCAATAAAACAATGTTTTATCCTATTTTATATTATATATTATAATTCAGAATTCCTTCAAAACATATAATTATTCCAATAATAGCATGATTATGTTAATAATTTAGAAATACATGGATGAATTCTTTGATACAAATAAAATAGAGTATATCATAACAATTTGAATAAAAATAGATTAAAATACTAGAAATTTATTAATAAAATCAATAGTCTACTACATTTTTGTTTTAATTATTTCAAAATTAAATTCCAACTTCTATTGGAGTAGATACTATTTTTCAATCTTATATTTTTTATTTATATTGAACATGTTCTTTATACATTACAATTGATACGAATATTTCATTTACCCCAATAAAAAAATTTATCTAAATAAAATATCCCAACTATTTGATCAATTAAATGTTATAACAATATTTCATGCATTTTGAAATTTATCTACAAAATTCAATATTCTACCTATGAATTTGATTTCATCAACAAAGAAATACAAGATGAACATCTCCAAATTTAAATTTTTTTCATAGAGGTGGTGATTAACACCGTATTTATTAGCACCACATTCGTTGTGAAATCATCCAACCAAACATAACAAACATCGGTTTCTTATTTTTTTTACTATACACAAGGTGACTGTAGAATAACTTATATAAAAATTTCATCATTTTTGAAGAAATCATAATATATCACACATTTATTAAAAATCAGAAACAGAAATGGTATATTGTATTTTTTGAATAGATACATAAAAATTTTGTTTTATATTGCACCTTAAACATAATATAAAATTGTTTTATCACAATGTACCATTATAAGGTCTATAGTATAAAAAATCATTATTTATAACCATGGGAAATAGAAACATGAAAATGGGTGAACCTATATACTTATTAATGGTAAACATGAAAGAAACCCATTGAATATTACTATTGCGGATATGATAAGAATAGGGGTTTTATAAAATACACATATGTTTTGTAATTCATTCGTAATTTTATATTATATAGTAAATAATAAGAAATTATATAAATATTTTCCATGGTACGGGACCTGAGACATGAGTGTATACAAACATCAATAATAATTAATGAGAAATGAATTCATATATGAAAATGAATATATTATATGAGTGTGTGTAATAATTATAATTTTATAAAATAATTCTAATTGTCTAGGTATACTCTAAATACCATAATAATATATTGGGAACATTCCAATAGTTGATTGTGTTCACTACCCAATCCCTTTTCATTCTTGGAAGATGTTGTCTGGTATTGAATTGGGTTCACTCCTCATTCCAATTCATATTTTCTCATGATATATCAATATATATTCAATCAGTTAGTGGTTTATATAATAATTGGAACATCCACCACATAATTGGAACTATATATGTGGGTTTCAAAAAATATTGAAAATATTCATTATTTCATATCAACATACCATGTGGAAAATAAATGACTATCAAAAATATATATTCTAAGTGTAATAATTGGATACCAAGAGAATGAACATGGATGATTTAAATATATAATATTCAAATTTATGTAGGATTTTATTATTTAATACAGGCTATGTTGAATATTATTTCTGTAAAAACAATGTAAATATGCTTTAAAAACTAGGGAAACAACCTATAAATTTGGAAACATTTTAAAAAATTACAAAGAATTGGGGGGATACATTTTTTATTATAATAGTATGAAAAATGTGAGGGAATAATTTAAAAAAATTAATATTCATAATGGAGAGAAAAAATTCATTCTATATATATTTAAAAAGTATTATTTTTAATGTTTTTGTAAAATTTAAATGGAACATATTTGGAAAAAAATTTAATGATTAATTATTAAGACATTTCAAAAAAAATAATATAAAATTACATTAAATAACAATTATTGACTACAAATGATCATTTTTTATTTTTTTTAAAAAAATATTTTAATTGAAGAAAAATACTCACGACATTAAAATGAATTCAGGTCATTTTATATTAAAGTGATTCATTAAATGGATTTACAATAAAAGAGTAAAAAAATAAAATAAAACTGGAAAAAAATAAAAAAATAGGGGAGAATAAAAAACATCATGATTAAGTGATATAGAGCTTAAAAATTTACCAATTGATATTTAATCATGAATGATTGCAATTAAAAATATTTTTGCATTATAAACCCTTACCTTATGTCCCATCCTTCCTAGTATACGATCCAACATCATGTATAAAAAATTTAAATTTAATATAAATATAAATAAAAATAATATTTACTATAATCCTAATAAATATTATCCATTAGTAAATTTCATCGTCCCATTTATTAATAACTACCCTTAAATATATATATATATATATATATATATTTGAGGTGTCAACTATTTAATTTTTATTTAATGTATTATTTTTCAGATTTCAATATGTTATCCCCATTCATGGATTCACTAAAAATAAAATCATAATTAGGTCATTCAAATAATTTTTATTAATTATATTTCATTTTATAATAATATGGTTCTTGCAATGATGAAAAATTAATTACATCACTTTGTTAAAGAATTAATCCACACATTGAAAAATATTAATTTATTTTATAAATGATTTTATCTAAAGTGTACTAGATAATGAATTATATTTTAAAAAAATATATCATAAATATAATATATATTAATTAATTATTTCAATATTACTATCTATTTTATGTGATGATGGGAGATGAAACATATCGCTTAAAGGAAAAAGTGGTCAATAAGTACTCATGAGGAAAGATTTAATTTTCATTTGAGTGGATAAGAAATAGATAATACATTTACAATGAGTTCAATACAATTTTATAATTTATAGTGTAATATTTTCACCATATTATATTGGATACAATAAATTTTGAAATTATAAATATTGAAATAAAAATGGAAATTTATGTTAGGAATATTACCTCCCCTTTGAGTATCATATTTTCAATTTCATATAAATCATTTATAACATAGTCTTTGCTGATACATGGGTCTTTATAAAATATGGAACAGATTTCATTAGATATTTTAAATATATTGGTATAGATAGTGTTTTTATTTTGTGTGAAGATGTGGGATGAGGAGGGTATCATTTATTAGTAAGGATGGATTCCCCTTATAAATATTATGAACATTAAAATAATTTATTATAATTATCCTTCAGTGGTTATAACAAATTTTTAAATTTTTTTTATAGAATGTTATATTATTAACATAAATTAATCCATTAAATGATATAAATGTTTTTTATATTTTTGAAGCTATGTATATTAATTTAACACCGTTGTCAAATCTTTTAACATATACCATGGTATCAAAATCTTAAACTGTTAACTATTCCTTATGATAAAAAATAAAAATTGGAATTGTAACCAAATATGAATTCATTCATTTAAAATATTACAAAAATTTACGTAAATTTAATTTCTATTGGTTGCAAAAAATATTTTTAAAATAACAACCCTCATTTAATCAAAAAATAGTTTTCTGAGAATTGTATTTTTATGTAATAAAATAAATTGATTCTCAATATGATCCTAGTAAAAAATAGTAGATAAATATTAAATTAAATAATATAACATATTATCTACACATTTTTTAAAAATATTTCCTCATTTTATATAAATTTAATCTATTCATGTAAAAAAACACAATGTATATAACAAATGTTTTTGTTGTAAAACCAACACTTTTTCCAAAACAATTATTTTAGGTTTATATCTTCGAAATTTATAAAAAATTTATGAATGGTAAATTATTTTTAAAATTTTTTAAGTAAAATATTAAAATAATTTTACTAATCAATATAAATTGTATGTTTTATATAGAAAATATTACCAAAACACTCAAGGTAAAAAAAATGTTTCCATTTTCCAATTAATTACTAGACTAAAATTATTATAATTTCTAAACTATTTAATAAATATAATTAAATGATTTTATTAATTTAATTTTACAAATAATTATTATTTATTTCATTCCTACAATATATAAAATTTTACACAATGTTTATTTCAATAGAATGTTTTAAAATAGTTTATTTTTGACCAATGGAATTTCCAATTGGGATGATGATTCTGTTTGGAAAATATTTTATTTTATTAACTTCATTAAAAAATATTATAATGTATTTCATTTTATATTATTAATGATCTTTTATTTATATTACTTTCATATTGGGTGCATCAAAATTTATCAAAAAAATAAAATTTATTAATCATCTATGTATTATATATTCTCGAGAATGTTACATTCTACTCATTTTTATGAATTTTCCCCACAAAATTATATTACAGCAGTGAAAAAGGTTATTATATATCTTCTATAATTACTTCCTCATGACTCCATTTTATTTTCTAGAATTATTATTCTCATGATCACTCTAACTAAGTGAGTTTTTCAATAATGTAATTCATTATATCTACAATCCATGATTTCCAATGGTTGTTTCTCATAAGAAAGTCATGTCTTAATGGTGTGACTACTAAATTAATTCAATATGAAGGGATGGGTTTTTTAATACTTAAATTTTATACATTTAACACACGAAGAACATGGGTGTTGTTTAATTAAAGTAAATCATGATAACATATCTTCCTAATATAATCATGGATTTTGATAGGGCAAATGTATATGGGGATAAATATTCCCTAATTTCAAAATCAAATAACTTTCATGTAGAGAATTATATATAAGCATACGTCCTTCCCAATTATAAAAAACATATATTACTAATGTTTATAGATATAAATTTTTCATTGACATTGAGTTTCCATAATGTATCACTAAATGGAACTTTCATTCTCACCCATTTCCCCATTTTGGTATTGTCCTAATAAATATTTTTCTCTAAATTAATCTAGTAATATTATATTTATATAGTTATTTTAATATAGGAAATTGTATGGAGATATATATATATACTTCACTGAAAGTATTTAATGTATCAAAATTCTAATAATTGATTTTATTTATCTCTTACTCCCTTGAAATATATATTTAAAGGTATAGATATGTATTTAACAGTTTTAATAGTTCTCTCAAACTGACTTTATCTCAGAGGATGATATATATTACTAATGTTTGACTTTGTATTCAATTATTCTAAATAAATATATAAAACATTGTGTTACACCTTATATATCAATTATATATGATCTATATTTGTACTCTATAAAACATTTCCATCATAATTATGTAAATATTTATATTTTTGGTGAATTAATAAATATTTAATGATAATAAGAAAAGGCACATAATTCATAAGGTGACTGACTAAAAACCAAATGAAATTATTTCCATTAGATATATTTGGTAGTACTAAAATGAAATACGAGGACATGTATTCACATTTTCGTATAATATAGTGTAATTTTTACAACATACCCTTAGTCATAAAAATTTTAGAGTCAACATGTTATAATATATTTCATTGGTTTGAATACCCTATAATTATTGACTTCAGGTTTTCAATACAAAAATGTTCTTTATCAAATCTATACATATTTTTACACCAATGATGGTAATATAATGATGATTTATATGAATTATCCAATAGGTCATTCTTTAGTTTATATATTTACGGGACCTATACATGGTTCCCAAACCAGAACATTGCATCACTATCATTGTTGAACTTAGGAATACATGTTACCTTCATTTACATCTTCAAATGCTCCTTCAATAACTTTTTAATGAATACACATATTGATGGTTTAATTTAGAATCATTTATGATATGATTTTTCCCTATTGATCATGATTTGAATATCCTTACTTTGAATATCAGTAAATAGAAGATATCTTTTAATCCTCGAGAAGGAAGATCTATCATAGTCCTTCCAACACAAAGCATAAATCACCTTATAAACTTTACTAGTGTATTACATTATCATGTAATAAAAATCATGAATAACATTAAATCATCCAATTTGGAACATATTTTTAATATTTTTTATGAATACATATATCCAAATTTCCTGAAAAGTACAATTATCCAAAATTTCACCAAAAAGATAATTCCCCAAAATAATAATGGGTAAAATAAATAATTCTTGATCCAAATCATGAGGTGGGAAATTATTTCCTAAAACATCAATTACAGTTTGTAAAACACTACCAAAAAAAATATTATACATGAACATATCATAACCACGTAATTTATTCATCATCATAGATCAAAAAACACTATTCATTACGAGGTAGTGTGAGCATAGGTGTAATGTCTTTTCATCTGTTCAATTTCCTAAAATGATATTCAAATAAATCATTCTAATTTAGCATTAATCCCTTCCTTATCAACATGGTCATAAGATATGATATCTATTATAAATTTCACTCAATTTTTTGATATTACCCATAAATACAACAAAATTACATATAGTAGTCACCATGTTTGGTATGGACCATTGATCTATAACATCTTTTGTGGAATTTTTAACCAACGAAACATTAATAATAGTTTTATTAATCATGAAAGATATTATATATATATATCTAAAATTATCTATTTCCATATATTTAAATCATACTCCCCAAACACATTATCTTCCAAAAATAATCTAATGAAATTTAATCAAATTAATACTCATGGAATATATAGGAATACCATGATTAAATTCTAGTATTAACCATTCTAGGTAATAACTAAATAATCTATTCATTTGATATATAAAAATAATAGTGGGAATTTTTATTTCATAATATAATCATTTTAAATTCATAGTGTCTATACATTGAATGAAGGTAAATCTTATTAGTTCGCCCTTTTTAACCCTTAATGGATGCTATCCAAATTAGATATACATGCTTTTAAAATATTGATATACTCACAGGTGGTAAAAACTATCAATATATGGTAGAAAATAATTATTATTGATCATATATTTATTAATAACAAGATAATTAATGTTGATACACATTATATCATACTTCTTTTTGGAAAAAATAAAATTTCCACACGATGGTGAAGTAGATGGTCGAATGAATCCCTTATTTACAACCCCAAGTATATGATTCTAAAATTTGGGAAACTAAATTTGGTACATAAAATAATGATTCTTTTTTATATTAATAGAATCAAGTATGTGGAATATTCAATGATTTTTAAATAAAATATTATGTTTGATAGTGTATAAGAAATGAAACGTCTAGTATAAATGAACCACTAAATATAAATTTTTATATGTAAAAATTTGGATCTGGCCATTAGTTTGGGGAGTATGAATAGGGATAAAATATTTAAGAAATTAATATATACAAAATTATCAATATTAATTTATTTTATGTGATTATTAAAAAACATAATTTTTTGTGAAGCCATTTTAATCAATAAAAAATATGTTTTCATCAAAAAAGATATTTATTAACTTTCATGAAAGGATATTATAATTAATTTCATGATTTTTTAGAAACTTAATCTAATAAAAATATATATTTTTTCAAAATTATAATATCAATATTATTCTGTGTTCAAATTTATTGTATTTTTTGTAATTTTTTTTTTAATATTAATAAAAATAGTTTTTTATAAAATATGGTATATTATTGTGACATCTTCAAGAAAAAATTATAATATAAATTTTATTAAACGTATTAAAATGAAACATGAATGATATTATAAAATAAATATTACAAATAAATAATTTCAGAAAAATTAAATTATAGATTATTTCATTGTAAATATGATAATAATTTATTTTGTGGATGTATTTCTTGTATAATATAAGAAAATTAAAATTTTGTGTCTTATATCTTATCTTAGAGAAGTAGAAAGTGACACCATGACCTATCTATTAGATATTATCGATAAATTTTTATTTAGACTAATAATTTATAATTTTGGAGTAATATAACCAAAATATTGTCCAAATCATTTTATAATTATTACCTATGGAAAGAAAAATAAAATTACAAATAAAATAAGTTATTTTGAAATGGATATGAGTATATATACATAATAAACCAATGGAAAGTATTACCCTGGTCATAATTAATTAATTATTATGTCTCTAATTTATTTTTAATTTTTATATATCAAATATTTTACTTTAATTCATATACAACACTAACACAATATAGGTGCAAGAAGAATAAAAATAAATAAAATGATTATGAAAAATATAAAATTTAAATGATAAGGAATAAAAATGAATCTAAAAACATCCCAAATTATCTTTATTGAGTAATATTCAACAATAATAATCAACGGTCCTAATTTTTATCAATTTGGGTCCACTTGATTGACATTAATAACTTTATAGTATTTAATTTAAAAGAAATTAAATCATGTGACACTATTTTTTTTATTTGAAAAATAATAATACAAGGTTTTACAAAAGCTATGTTAGACCACTAATATTATTTTTAATGATAAACTATTTATATACATCCTTATAATTTTTCTAAAAATTTATGGGTGAATCAATTACCTTAAAGTATTGCACAACATTAATGTTGAAATCATTTAATAAATGTAAAAATAAAATAAATTATATTAAAAATATTATAATAAATATAATTTTTTATAAATAATTTTAAAAAATATTCTTTATATAAACATGAAAATTTTAGGATATAAAAAATAATCGGTTCAATAATTAATTTTTTCTTTATTTTGTTAAAGTTAATGTAATGAGTTGTATGAAATATAAAAAAATAATGTTATTTTTGTTGTATTAAATGATTTATAAAAAATAATAATATTAAAATAAACAAATATTAGATCATATATAGTCTAAAATATCTTCACCAATTAATTTTTTGTCCATTTTTAATTAATTGGATCTAGAATTGATTGATATACATTCGTATTTTGGGAAACTCCAAGAGGGACTCTCTGCTCTCTTATATATGAGAACATCTTCATCATATATCATCATAATTAAAAACAATTTTTATCAGACAATTAATACCCAAATAGCATCATATAATCTCTTGACACTCTATATAGGTCAAATATTAGGTATACGATCACCCTTTTTGGTCTTAAGGTGTGATGCAAACAAGATTGATTGTAGATGGTGTATCATTTTTCATTAAACACTTATTTTTTGTTTATTCATCTAGATTTCCCAAAACCTATTAAAACGTGATAAAATAAATATATAGTATCATAAATATAATTTTAATGACTTATATCCATCTCTACATCCATCAAATTGGAAAATAATTAATAATTCATGTATGCAACAAACTACCACCTCAAAAATGGATGAAATCCATTTTTCATCACTATCTCCCAAGGATGGTAATAATTATGGAATTTAGGTTCATATATTTTATTTTAGAAAATTTAATTTTTAATTAAAATATAAATTTTCCTTTTCATTATAACATTTCCTTTCATAAATAAATGATAATAACTTTTGTGTGTACGAGTGCGCTACCACATTTACGAAGTGATTTGATTTGTTTTTCATCGCAACATCACATAGATGTTTTATATAAGTATATTTAATGAAATAAAATCATATAAAATATATTATTTATATTATTTAAATATGAAATAGTTATTACATTCTTTTCACAATGTTCATTGAAAAATGACAATATTTTTCAAGTTTATGTATGACCTACCATCTCTATGATTATAACATAGTTCATTTTTCATATCTATATTTCATGTTTAGATTTCTTGTTAAAATTAAAATAAAAAATTTATAATTATTTCATGATTGTAATACTAGTGTTGTAAAAAGGATTATCTCTTTGACCATAGTGATCATACTAAAGGCATTTTGGTCTAATTAACTGAATATCACCAATGCGTCCAATGTAAACATAAATAATTATGTAATTTTTATAAGAAGGTAATAAGTGAAATTAAAGTAATAATATATTTGAAAATGGTTCCAATGAAATTAAATACTAAACATAATTTTATTATTCAGGAATATAAATAATTCAAGTGATGAGTCAAAATCAGGGTAAGAGACTATTTAGCTAAATAACCTCACTTTAAATGTTTTAATGATTTTTTTCTAAATATTTCTCTTTAATTTGATTGTTTTTTAAAATAATTTTTGTGAATTTATTTTGAATTAAATTATTTTTAAAATGAAAATTTTATTTTTAGTAAAAAAAATAAAATGAATCTTTTTAAGGTTTTATACAAGGAAAATTCTATTAAAAATCTCATTTTAAAGATCCTCTTTGATCTATTTTTACAAATGTAAAAAACAAGTAATGTTTTATTATATAGTAAGAGTGGATTTTACAACCTTCTTTAAACTATATTTATTAAATGATTCCTTTATGTAATTTCACAATTCATATCTCATAAAATGTTTTCAGTATTTTGATCTTTGTTTTTATATTATACAAATTGTATATATAAAAAATATAATTTTTTTATCTGAATGTTTTTTGAAAAATGGGATAAAAATAACTTTCATGGGATTTATTCCTGATATGGTCCGTATAACTTATTTGAAATGGGTATTCCTAGATAGCACTAGGTGAGTTTGTTATTGTATATGTGATGGGAGTTCTTAGATAGAGTTGGGTGATCCCAATATAGATTATACAGTGGGTGCATAAATATATCACGCCAATTCTGCCGATAATGATTATATTCCCTATAAAATTATATTGGAAGTCATGCATATGGCTATCCCAATTTTTATGGGTTTTTAAGGGTTTTATGACAATTTCATTAAATTAATGAAACATTATTTTTATATGGTTTTTATCGAGTTTTCATTTAAATTATCCGGTTTTCAAAATGTACGATTTAGATATTTTTTAATAAAATGAATCTTTTTTGCGGTATAATGCTATTCCTTTAAGAAAATGTTTCTATGATATTTACTGGACTAGAGTTTTTCTTTTTTTTCTCTTAATAGCACTTTTTCCTCATCAAATGTATTGAATTATTTTTATATGGTTTGATAAATAGTTTGTACAAGGAAGTGGTCTAGGTCAAAATTGATAACAATTATATTCAAAATAACGAATGTTTTTATTTGAAAGTTTCCTATTTGTTGGAAAAAAGTGATTGTATATAAATTTATCAAGTTGAAATGTTAGGATATTATTTTAATGAGTTTTTTAGAAATAATAAAATATTCTTGGATTTTTTTGAATTTGAATTCTTGTCCAAAGCAACTATAATATTTAATGATTAAGGTCGCATCCTACTATTGATATCAAATATAGATTTAGAAAAATTCCATGATTATTATGGATTCATGTGAGGTTATTTTATGAGTGATCGATACCATCACAAGTTTATAATTTTAAATTTTGTCATAGGATAAATGTCTTCAAAATCCATTTTAGTTTTAATGTAATGAAATTTTTTGGTAACTAATTATACTATTGGGAAATTTTATTTTTGAGAAAATTATGGATTATTACATTTTTGGATGAAATATGAAATGAATAAGATAACATTTTTGGGTAAACAAATTATATAATATTGAATATATTAATATTTTCTTATGTTTTTTCACATTTATGAAATTTTAAATTGTTTTTATTGATATAGTTTTGTAAAATGATATGTTACTGAATGCGTGATGACCTGTTGTATCCGACAAGGTCACATGGATTAAACCCACTATTAATGGGAGAGAATTTTTTCACTACTACCAATTTCCTACATTATTTCTCTGTTATTATGATATTTTTTTAATATAAAATATATCATGGATAAAGGTTTTTTTCATTTCTTGAATATATGTTTTATCATAGAGATAACCAAAGGTTTGTAAATTGATTTTGTGCTAAATTGATTAATGTTATTTTGGAATATATTTACAATTCTAGGTGGTTCCATCAAAATCCAATGATAATGGATCTTGTGGTTTTTGTTTTCAAACAGATTCATAATCAAATATTTCCATGATTATTTTATGTGTTTGGAAAATTATTTTCAATGAAGAATGGTTTTAATGTGGTTATTGATATATGGTTTGTAAAAGGGGTATTTTTTAAGTGATGAAATATTTTTATATGGTTTTGAATTGTTTTTCAAAGTATTGAAATAAATTGTGAAAAAAGAGAGCATGGGTTACCTTGGGTACTTAGGTTGAAGTGTCAGCATTGGGTTATCGTCCATTGTTTTTAATATCATAGTGGTTTTTCATATGGAATTTCATCTATTTATAATTACTATTTTTCATGGGGACCCATATTTTCATTTTGGGGGGTTTACTCATGAGGTATTCCACATATTCTCTGGACCATTATTCATGGATCGTAACTAATTCCCTTTATTTATTGTGGTATGAGTTATAAGCATCTTGGAATTGTTGTATTCCTTAGTGTTGTGATACTTAGGTTTCTGTTTTTTATTTCTTGGATTTCTACGTTATCCTTTATCTACCTATTTATGTGTGTAGAAAATGATAAAGAAAATTTAATTTGAAATTGGTATACCTATATTTGTTTTAGAGATGTGAAAAAGTGAAATAATAACAATGTTTTCTATAAAACAAAATTACAACTTATAATGTGATCTTAAATATAAAATGAGCATACCTATTTTTTATATAGATAATATTTATAGGACACCTAGGTGGGATCCTACTAGACTTATTCAATCACACCATGCACACCACTTTGGTGGTGTGTAGACCATTGTGTGATTTCCAGAGTAGGGAAAAGAAATACTCCTTAATGAGGCCATGAAAATCATGTCAGTTAGTTCGGTAGATGGTGGTGAGATGGTGGGAGTCCATCCCTTCCATCATTTGGAGTAGCTTTATGGTTTTTTCCCATTTCAATTGGGCATATCTTGTATTTTATGATACTTTAGATATTGTATATTTTTATTTTTTCACACAGTAATGGAATCTAAATCGTGTTCTTATTCCATCGAATATTCTAAAAAATATGTACATATATGTGTGTGTGTATATATATACTCCATGTGGTTGTTCAGGTTGTGAAACATTGTTCCCATGGTTGTGTTGTTCGATGCCTGGGTGCTTGTCACCTGCCCGTGGGGATCTATAATTCCCTTTCATGATTATGAGTGATTGGGTCGGGTGCCAATATTGAGGGTATCTAGGGTTGGTTTGTTAAAATTTGGTATCAGATGTGCTTTTTCTTTAATTATCCATGTCTTAAGATATCTTTTCTACTAAAGATCAGATTTTTGTGACTTTATAAGAATGTTTTGATCTTTTTATAGCCAACTGTTGTCATGGCGAGACTCAAGTACCCATGGGATATTAAGATGTATGTCCCTAATATTGGGTTTTAATAAATAAAATTAATTTATTCATATATTTTTTCTTATTTTAGGAGATATTTTCTCTATTGTATTATCAATCTTATATTTCAGTGTGCTGCTGTATGCCTCCGAGATGTCTTCCATGAATTCCTCAGGAAGGTTCAACTAATGTTTTACAAGGGAATCCATCTATATATTAGAATCTCATCAATACTATCATACGGTAATTACATACTATAGGACAAGAAATTCCATATTTTCAGAAATTAGTGGTTGAGATATATCTCTTAGTGGGGAGAGAGATATCGATTACGGAATTTCTCGAATGAGAGGACACCATCCATTAATGTAATTACATAACCTAAAGAAGCGGAGGAATATATGAATAGGATCAATAAAATCATCAAATTTTTAGATACAACTGAGAAAATCATAGTGATGTTTGCAATGTTCATTCTCAGGGTTTCTAGAAAGTGATTGTGGGATTCTATGATACTAGAAGATAGACACGTAGGATTAGATTCAAATTGTTTCAAAACACTGTTAATTGAGCAGTTTTCTCGTAGTCCTTGATGTTGGATAAGATTATAGCGTACGTGAATTTATAATAAGGAGAGTGGTTGGTGTCTACAAACACCAATATTTTTTCTGATCAGGTTTTTTGGACATGGATGTGGTGAGGAATGACCAAATTAAGGCTCGGAAGTACCTATAGGGTTTCTGATCAGATATCAGATCGCAGGTGATTATACTGATGTATTATACCTATGTAGAGATCGTTGAAAGATCTCTAATGGTTGAAATGAACATAGAATGAAAGGTTGAATTTTAAATCTCTTTTCTACCAGTAATTGGTAGCTTTAGTGGAGAATATGGGATGCATAAGAAGTTGATATATCATCATAGGACTAGTGGAGGTGGGTCTCAGAAGCGATCCTACTCTGTACCATCTGTTAAATCTAGGAAGGTTCCTCTTAATTACTATCAATGTTGTAAGTGAGGACACACCTTACATTAATGTCTTATTCTTGTGAAGATGTGAAACATCTATTAGCATATTGGTCCCTTACAACGCTTCTTTCAGGCTATGAATAAAACTCATTATGGCCAAGGTTCATCACCTCCAAAGGATATTGTGGTGTAGTCAGATGCATAAAAGACTACAGTTATCTATTCGTAGGCCTCATGACTAAATCATTTTCATGTAGTATATGAGTTTCCAATGGAAGTTGATGGAGGTTCTACAATTGTGAGATGCACTATCCTTATTTCATCTTTAGTAGAAATTACATTATTTGATTTTGGTTCCTCCATTTAATTTCTATCTTCAGGTGTTTTTGATGTTATTAAACATCCAATAGAATTCATATCCTTTAAAATGGAAAGAGAAATTATTATTGTTAAGAGGAAAGAGAATGGGTTTAGGTGTCTTTATAGTTTTTTAATGATAGTTGACATAGATTTGGTTTAGGATATTCTCATTCCTGGTCTGGTTTTGTATTCCAACATAAACAGAATGGATTGGATTGTCTTCTATCTAGTTGAGATTTATTTTTATCATCGGTGTCTTTTGATTCATTCTACTCATGATAGCTATCATGTTTTTCAAGGGGAGTAGGACTCGATGTCAGGACATTTAGGATTATCCCACCCAGAGATTAGGAGCCTGTAGGATGTTTTTTCATCTGAGCCTGATGGTTTTTCTTCGGATTATTTTCTACCAATTTTAGTTCAAGACATTCCTGACGTTTTCTTAGCTGATTTCTCTAGTATTCATGTAAATAGGGAAGTAGAGATTATGAATGATATTATGCTAGGTACATAGCCAAAATTTATAAATTATTTTCGTATAGAACCTGTTGATCTAATAGATCACAATATTCAATTGGAATACCTATTGGAAAAATCTTTCTTTCCACTTACTGTTTCTCCAGGGTAGACACATTTCTCTTATATAAGAAAGAAGAAGGTTCACATTGGTTATGTGTGAAATATCAGATGTTAAACTCGTAATGGTTAAGAAAAAATATCATTTTCCTCGTGTGGATATATGATGGCAAAATTAATGGGGGTGAATTGGTTTTAAATGATTGAACATTGGTTGGGTTATCATCAGCTCGAAATTTGAGAGTCCAATATACAATAGACAATATTCAAAAGTTTGTATGGCCACATTGAATATTTTTTTATGCCTTTTGGTCTGACTAATGCTCTAATAGATTTTATGGACAGGATGAGTCACATATTATACCAATATCTAAACACATTTGTGGTAGTCATTTGGATGGTATTCTAGTTTATTCTAAATATTTTCATGAGAACAAGTACCTTCATATCATGGTTCATGAAATATTATAATTCATTGTTTTATGGTATGATTTCAAAATGTAGTTTCTAGATTCATGAAAAAATGATCACAAGGTACATATTTTTTATCATGGATAAATAGTTGATCTAGAGATGTTAATGGTTGTTTCGTAATGTAAAGAACCAATTAATACCTTTATGATACAAAGATTCCTTGGTCTTGATTGATACTATTGAATATTTTTCAAGGACTTTTCTAAGACTTCATCTACATTGACTACTCTTTCCAGCCAGGAAGTAAAATTCACCTTTTATGTAAAGTGTCAAACTTAATTTTATTAAATTAATAGGCTTCTGACATCGGCTCATATTTTTAACTTACTGGATCCCAATATGGGATATGATGTATTTTTATGGGATTTTGGTGCTAGTTTGGGATGTATAATTATGAAAAATGACTAGTTGGTTTCTTACGTCTCTCATCACCTTTTTCCGCATGAAAAATTCACCCCACTCATGATTTATAGCATTCATCAGTTATTCATGCCATTAAATTTGGGTGTCCCTATCTTTTTGGGGAAAGGTTCATGTTGTTCTCTGATCATTAAGAGTATGAGTTATATATTCTCTCAGAAGGAATTGAATCTATGGAAGCGAAGATGTGTAGAATACTTTCATACATTTTACATCAATATCTCCCACATCCTAGAAAAGGTAAATGTCATTACAGATGATCTTATCAGGAAATTACTATCATGGGATGTTTTTGAATCAAAGAAACATTGAAAACGTATGGGGATTTTCACTCATTTCCACCAAGATGATCAAGAGGATGTTTCAGGAATTGTTCTGAAAATTGTACAATTATCATCATCTACCATAGAATCTATTTTTTCTGTAGAAGAATGATGAAATTAAAAATAATTTCAAAATCCATTATAGTGGGGGCGCGTTTTAGGTTGTTATCTTCCTTCAGATGTCATTCTTCACATTGGAAAAAGGTTTTTCATTCTACATCTGTAGGGTGTTTAGAATTGTTCGATTTTCACAGGTCTTCTTGGGTTGTACATCCTAGCACAATAAAGATGTATTATTACATAAGTTGGATATTCTGGAGGCTAGATATGAAGAGTGAAATCGTGGAGTTTCTGTCTCATTGTTACACCAACCAATAAAAAAAGGCATGGAACATGAAAATATCTTTTTTTATTCATCCTATTCCCCTAGAAGTTTGGAACTAGTATGTGGTGATCACAAATTTTGTTGTTGGACTTCCACTAACTCCCAGAAGAAGGAATAAAATCTGGGTATTTGTTGATCGGTTGATGAATTATTCGCATTCCCTTCTGATCAAAGGCACCACTAAAGTTGTCCAAATTGGTATGTTATACATGCCAGAGATTTGGAGGCCACATGGGATTCCATTTGTTGTTTTTTAATATAAATATGATCAGTTCACCAATAGGTTATGTATGTGTCTCCAAGATGTGACAACAAATCTTTTTATGTTGATAACAACCAACCGTCCATAGAAAGATGGTCAAATTGAGTGATTAATTCAATTTCAGGAGGATATTATCAATTCCCATGTATTGGATTTAGGTGGATCATAGGAAATCCATGTGGGACTGGTTGAGTTTTTTTATAAAAACAGATATTTTTCATAGATAGGAATGGATCTTATTGAGATGTTTTATTGTCTCATGTGTATATCACCACTTTTTTGGACTGAGGAGGGTGATGTATCATTAGTTGGACCATGTTTGGTTCAAGAAACATTCGTAATGATTCAGGATATACATATTTGTCTGGTTACAGCCTAGATTCAACAAAAATAAAATGTGGTTTTATGGTGTAAACCATCAGAGTTTTCTATAGGTAACTAGGTTATTATGAAGGTTTCACCTCATATGGGTCACTGTAGTTTTAGAATGTGAGAAATTTTGTCTTTGAAATATGTTAGATCTTTTGTGGTCACTGATCATCACTGACAAGTTTCTTATCGGTTATAATTACTTGTTTAGTTGAATGGTATTCATGATGTTTTCCATATATATAATATTATGAAATATATCCCTATACCTGCTCACATTCTTATTTGGGATGAAATTGAATTAGATATATATGCATCTATTATAAAGAAACGACTTGAGATCATTGAATCAAATGTGAATGTCATACATTGGAAGTCGATTCCAATGGTTAGTGTTCTTTAGAAACAAGGATCGTATTTTCATGGGAAATGGGAATCTAAATTATTAATGATGGAGAAATAGAATCATATTATCATAGGGATAACATCTTCCACATGACACAATGTGGATGAATAGTCATTATAAAAGATATTTTGTAACATCTTGTTACCATTTTATCAGGTTCAAACTTAACCTCATCCTGGTTTAACCCGACATTGAGATTAATAGGATATCGTTAATAGTGAAGATAGAGCTTCGGTATCCTTACACTAATAACCATTCGTTTATACATGATTTTGAGTATTTAAACACATTGTAACTATGTTACATGCCATGTAATGATTTCTAGATGTATCCCATGAAAGGGGATTTCATGCTTAGAAATATTACACATCATGATCATTACTCACAAAACATGAGTTTTTAGGTGGACATTTTATATCAAGATGATGGGATTTCAGGATATGTTGATCATGGGGGGATACATGTCATGTAACTGGATTGCACACTATGTAACATCCAACATATAGGTTTTAAAAATAGTGTGTATATTTTTTGTTTCACTTTAGATATTGGTTCTTTATAGATCCCATCCTAAGGATGTTTCAAGAAATTATTGAGAGACTCAACCCTTTCTATATAGATCTATTCAAGACTCAATCTCAGTTGTTGTTGCGGTGTGTCTCTCTTAGTGAGTAACCTTTTAATTCCATAATTTCCTTGGATCATGGGATAATTATTTGGTGGTGTCATTGGATCTGTTTTTCTAATGTTGGTTATTCAACATGGATTCTTCCTAGATTTATTGTGTGATATCATTTCATAGGTCATCTATTTCATTGGTCATAGTGTGTTGGGAATTCATCTTTGAGGTATCTAGGCTTCTTCTCTTCCACCGACCCCTTGTCTTCCAAATTGAATCAATATTGATATTGATTTGATTCAAGGGACATCATTGATGTTTTATGGTTTCATTTATTTTTTAATCTATTTCACCCATTTGTGATCCAAGTTTTGAGGAAGGTGGTTATATATATAGAATATGCTAATGAATATTTTTGTTTTTACTTATAAACGGATCCATATAGAAATATTGTCATTATTTTTTTTGGTTTTGAAAAGTGTTATCAATGAATAATGGTTTTTCCCATGTTATTGATTAATTCAGTTAAAGATGGGTATTTTTGATGCACTAAAATGGTTTTGATATGGGTTAGAAATGGTTTTCAAATCATTGAAATAAATTGTTAAAAATGAGTACATGGGATATAATTGGTACTTAGGTTGTAGGTTTAGCATCGGGCCATGACCCATTATCATAGGATTATCAAGGAGGATTGTCTTCGGATTTCCACTATTTCTGATTCATGTGGTCCTAGATGATCGGTATTTACATTTTGGGAGTTTTAATCATTGGTTATTCCCCTTATTCAAAGGAACATTATTCTAGGAGAATAATTTGTGCCCTTGATTAATTATCGAATGAGAAATGTACATCCTAGACCTATAGTATTCCATTGTGTTTTGATTCCCATTATTCTATTTTTCATTTCATGGATTTCCATGTTAACCTTGATATGCATGTTTATGATTCTGGAAAATTATATTGATAATGTGCATTGAAATTGATATGACTTCTTTTCTTTTTGAACTTTGAAAAGGGAAATGTTTACCCTATTTTCTACAAAACATTATTACCACATATCTTGTGATGTTCAAAATAAAATGAGCATAAATGGTTTTTATAGAGATACTGTTAATGGAACACCTGGGTGGGATACTATTTGAGCATATTACCTTTCACCCTTCATACCTCTTCATAGGTGGGTAGAACATTGTATGTCTTCTAGTTCAGGGAAAGGCAGGGTGCTAGAGTGAGGTAGAGAGGGTCTTTTCCTCTAGCTAGGAGATTGTTGATGATATGGTGGGATTCCTTCCCTACTATGATTTAGAGTATTTTTTTTATTTTTATTCCTTTGCAGTTGGACACATTTTTGATTTTTTAGTTACTATTTTGATTTTATGTCTCCATTATTCACTTACAATTATGGAATATATACCATGTTCATCTTACACTTTTTATACTTCTGTATATATATATATATAATTGGATTTTTTAGTTTGGGAGAAATTATTACATCTGTTGTGTTGTTTGACGCATGGGTACTTATCGACATCCCTTGGGGATCAAGAATTCCCTTCGGATATATGATGGATCAGGTCAACTTCTTGGATTGAGGGTAACCCTGGTCAGATCATTACAAATATTATTATTAATTTATATATGTATTAGAAAATGTATTATAGAAATTGAAAATAGTTTTGTAAATTAGTTTTTAAAATTTAGTCTATAGTGAAATTTTGATATTTTTTAAAAAAAAATTAAAATTCTACTAAATATTAAAAAATACAATTTTTATAAAATATTATATATTCTGTGATAGCATCAAAATAAAAATTGACATACAAAATATTAAACTAATAATAAAACTCATCCATGAAATTTTATTATAAATATTATACAAAAATTAATTTTAAAATATTTTAATTATAATTTCTTTCATGATATATAAGAAAATCATATTTAGTGCTCAAGTAGAGCTTACGCGGTACATGAAAAGTCAAATTTTGTTTCTTATTTCTAATAATTGAGAGGTATATATTACTAACATGATATTTTCCGTAAATATCATCTATGAATGGTAACATATATAGATAAAATTTAATTTGGGAGTTATATAAGAGTAATCCCTGTGCAATTGTCGCACATGGCCTGAAAAGTAAAATTATAATATTCAATAAGTTTTCTTGACATGTATATTAGAAAATATGCCGAATAGAAAAATATAAATTATTATCATAAGTTTAATTTATTTTACTTTATAATATTAATTTATTTTTAATTTTTATATATGAAATAATAACTTTTAATTCTTCATTAACACATACTTAGTGCTTTTGTTAGTAGAAGAAAAATCAATCAAATTATTTCAAAAACGATTAAGTTAAGTTGATAAGGACTAAAAAATGGCCCTAAAACATTCCAAAATATTATTATATTAGTAATTTTTAACAAATGTCAGTCATGTGTAAAATTTATGACCTTGTAGAACAACTTTTTGTTATTAATCCCTTTATAGTGTTTTGTTTAATAGAGAGTAAAACATGTGACACGGTTGTATTAATAAGTATATCATTTTTAATATGTTCTTATCCAGAATATATTTTTATCCATATATATGTACGAAATAATTACCATAACATTACGACAAATTTCTATGCGGTACATATTTATTTATTTCAAAAATAAAATAAAAAATATAAAAAATATTAAAATAGATATAATATTATATAATAAATATTATAAAAAAATTATAGATGACCTTGGTATATTTATAATATTATAAAACCATTTTTTCTAATTTTACACGTATTATTCATGTTTTTAATGGTAATTAAGTGAATATTACAAAATTTGATAATAATGAAATATTGTTATATTTATATATTATAAAATTATTTACAAATAAAAAAACGAAAATAAATAAATTAGTATATCATCCCAAATGTCATAACCTATGATTTTATTGGCCATTTTAATGTATTTTCACTAAAATAGAAATATTTTATTTTAATATTTTGAAAAATTCCAAGAGTGCCCCTCCCCTCTCTTATAAATTAGCTCATATTAAAATAATTTCATAACACATAAAACCTCATTTATATAATCCATTTTCTTAAAAAAAATATTTCTTTAATCACTCCACATTTTCTAGAGGCTGTATATTTTGAATAATGTTAACCTTTTCTACATTAATGTGTTATTAAATGGAAATTTTCAGATGAAGTGGTGTCGTTTTTAATCAAGAATTTCAGTTTTTTTTATTCCTCCATATGCATCAAACCTTACATAACAATGATAAAAAACAAATAAAGTATACTAGATATATTTTTAATTTATTACTTCAATTTAATGACCGATATTTATGACCGCATCCATCACATGGAAAAATAATTAATAGTTCATGTGTACGGTGGACTACCACCTCATGAACCGATATAATTCATTTTTCATCACCATCAATCCTAACATATTATAATGATTGATTTGATATTTGTATATTATATTAATGAAATATTTATCACTCTTATGTTATAATATATTGATTACATTCTTACCTATGTGTGAACAAAAAAATTATAATGATGTCCATGCATACGTGTGGACTACCGCCTCCACAAAGTGATTCGATTCCTTTTCCATCATGACAATAAATGGAGGATATATGTGAGAATATATAAAGAATAAATATGATTGAAATTATATTATTAATATTATTTAATTATAAAAATCTTATCTTATTTGCATAATAATCCTTGAAAAATGAAAAAAAATTGCCTGCGTGTGTACAACGTACTATCTTTATGATTGTGACATAGTTCATTTTTCCAAAACAATATAAATATTTTGGATTTAATTTTCTTTTTAATGTAAAAATGTTATAATTATGTCATTAATATAATTTAATAGATGATGAAATGATTATATTTTTTATCATAGTCATCCTATAAAATATATTCTTAACATATGAACTGAATATCATCAAAGCCTATAATGTAAACATAAAAAATAAATTAAATATTATGACATGGTAATAATTAAAAAATTAAAAATAAAAGTTATTAAGGATATTAGGAATGAAACTAACCGAACTATTTTTATTAATTAAGAATATAATGGATAAAATGATGATTTAGACCCATGGTAAGGGACTCTTTAACTGAAAACACACATTTTAAATGTTTTAATGAATAATTTTATAAATATTTATCCTTCATTTATATGATAGTTTTAAATTATTTTTTTGAATTTATTGTTATTAAAAAAATTTATATTAAATATTTAGTTTTCTAAATTCTCTAAAATTCATTCAAAATGTATTCATTTTAATGTTTTATGTAAGGTACATTCTATGAAAACCCCACTTTTTATGGTCATTATTCAACACTTAATAGAAAATTAAAAAAGAAATTTTTTCTTATTCAACATGAGGGGAATTTCCAAATTTTATATTTATTTAATTAACTAATGATTACTTTATAATTTTTATCTTTTATTTTCAATAAAAATAATCAGTAGTATTTGAATAGTTATTAATTTTGAAAAGTGATTTTTTTATTGGATGTGTATTTTGAAATCCAAATGTGTTTTACAAATGGGATTAAAATATTATTCAAGAGTTTTGTATATGATATTTACCATTTACATTATTTATTATAGGTGAACTTAAATAGTTCAAGGTGATTTTGTTATAGTTTATATGATGGTTCCACCCAGACATCACTAGGTGATCTCATTAGAATATATGATCTGTGTGTCCATATAGAACTCCAATTCACAAAGAAACGCGTTTTTTTAATGGAAAATTATATTGGAATTTGTTAATATAGTTATTCTAATTTTTAAGTGTCCTATTGGAGTTATATGATGATTATTCCCTACATCACCTCCATGAGTTATATGTTCTTCTTATTATGTTTTCATGGAAATCATTTCAATTTGAAATGGTAAGAAACTAATCATTTTAAATATATGGTTCCTTTTCCGGGGTTAAAAGGTATATTTTAAGATAATGTTTTTATGGTTTTTCAATCGAAAAACATTTTTCATCACTTAGGACCTAAAATGTTCTTTTTTCTCATCAAATATTTTTAAAACATTTTTCATAGGGTTTAAATATGTCTATGGTCAAGGATGTGGCCAAAATGAAAATGATGGTAAATTATCTTGAAAGGAAACACGATTTTTATTTTGAAATTTTTCTAGTGGAAATATTAAATATTAAGAATAAGTGTCCACTTGTAATTTATGTGTTTACTTAGTATGATTTTTTAATTCTATAAAATTATAAAAAAAATATGTATTTAATTTTATGATAGTTTATTATAAATAAAAATAAATAGAATACTTTATTATTAAGGATGAGACTTTAATATATGAGTTTTATGGAAATTTTAACTTCACTGTTCCAGTGAATACAAGAAGAAACTTTTTTAAATAATTCATTATATTCATTTAAAATAAGTAAATATTCATTTCTGTGTTTCTCCATAAATATTTGATATAAATACCCATCATGAGTCGGTAATATGTACTATATAATGGATGTAATTTCCATTATATATTCTTATTCTTCCTATAAATGAAATATAATCATAGGATGAATAAAATGACTGAACATGAAATCCCTTCTTCTTAAATTGACATGAGATCAATATCGAGGTATCCATTACATTCTAAAAATGAATTAAAATATAACTAGAGGTTGAGTAACTAGATTTAGAGGGGAAATTCAATTAATCATTTATTGGATAGGAGAAACTGTTTTTTATGAATTATTAATACCATTGTGTGTACTCATTAATAATTTGAAATCTAATCATTTTTGTGGTGATTTTATTATCTTATAAAATCATTTAGATATAAATTAGTTCATAGATACATAAAAAATGTAGAATTTATATCTATTAAATTCACAATAATAACACCTTTTACCCATTTTATTCTATTTTTCCTCATTTTCTAACAAATAAAATGTATACTATGAGAATCAATAATCTATAGTAATCATTATCAATACCATGTAATGTAAATAAGTCTTTTAATGAAAAAAAATTGTATCATATTATGACCAATATAAGATAGTTTGGGATCCTTCTATATCACATTTAATTTTCAATAGTTTCTATTGTGTTCATTAGATATATTAATCATAACCTAATATCCAAAAATATTTAACATTTTTTACAACTAAATGGAATTAATGAAGCATACAATAAATATATATTACATCATTTTTTATTAATACATCATATATTAATCATTATTTCTTGTCTTAAAACCATTTTGGTTTAGTTTGTTTTTTAGACTTAATAAATGAGAAAAATATTTTATAAATGATGATAACTATTTTCTAAAAAAATATTATCTTATTGTCCCATCTTAAAAAAATCCTAATTAATAACATCTATCATAATAATGATAATTAGAATCAAAATAAATGGTGAAGAGTGATGCTTTGTTTTGGTAAACCCTAGATACATGGATAAAATAAAATATGATATCATATGATATGCATATGTTTTTAAGATCATGATCAAACCTTAAAAAATTATTACCCAATTATGCATATATGATAATTAATGGCACATTGTTTAATTTTATCCCTAAAAATACATGGGTCATAAGAATATAAAACCACCAACATTAATTTAGGATCAGTGATATAATATATTCAAAATAATATTTCAAAGGACCATAGGAAACAATAATAATTATAAGAAATAATTTAATAATTAAATTCTCATTTACAAGACCATCCTAAAATAGTTGATAGTGTCCCATAGTCACTTTGGATCAGTCACCTTCCCCTTTTCGTTTTTGGTGGACAAAGTCCCATATTGTATTGGGTTCTCCACTCACTCCAAATCATATTTTCCAAAAATAAATAAATTATAACTTGATAATGTTTAAGGATATAAAATAAATAGAGAACCCATTTCTTAACAATTATTATATATATTCTTCATAATAGATATAAAACATTTATTGTTTCATCATAAAATGACCTGTAAAAATTTATTTAATAAATTTATCATAATTTTTTAATGATAATCCATTCTAAAAATGAACAAGTATTATATATTTAAATAAAATCTCATGTGAAAAATATGATTCACTAATGTAATTTAATATAAATGAAGACTACATCTATCAATAAATCTATCAAATTCTTTGAAAACAAGTTAAAATATCCCATTTTGTATAAAATTAAAAAAAAATTATGAAATATTAGATAAATGAGATTTATATTTTATTTTTTTAAAAAATGAAAATGTGTAATTTATGCTATGTAGTAAATAGAAATCATGATATAGGGAAATTCAGTTCATTCAACAAATGTTAAATAGCATTTGTTAGAATTGTTCAAAAATCTCAAAATAAATCATTCAATATACATTTTAAATATTAATATTTCAATCTCGGAAAACAAATAAGGTTGAAAATGAAAACAAAAAATTATTGTAATTATAAAATAACATTTGGGAATATATTATTAAATTTGGTCATGTAAGTATAATATTCTAACCTTAAATATTTAATATCGTACATTTTTTTTAAAATTTTTTGATAGATTTTTAGTGTAATAGGGAGGGAATAAATGGAAAAAATACATGAAACCCCAATAAATATTTAGTTATAATGAAAAAATATTGTCTTTAGAAAATAGGGATCTAGATAGAACATAAACATTCCCTAAAGGATATTTAAACATGGTCAATCCTGACCGAAAATGATATTTCAACATACACCCTTATATCATGTTATGAATTTCTCCATAAACACTCTAAACTCAAATATAAAAAATATATATTTTTGATAAATTTATTTAAAAATAATTTTCAATCATAACTTGGAACATGTTATTATTTCAAAAAAATATATACCAATTTATAAATATTTTTTAAAAGATCAATATTCTAGGGCTATTTTTTTCATCATCAATCGATGTTTCAATTTAGTGATTATATTTTTATATCAATTTTTATGGTTTTATAAATAATATAATATTTATCATTCTTTATATATCATATTTTTACATTATATACAATTTAATATTAATTCATGTATGGTGATAATGAAAAATGAATTGGATCACTTTATAGTGGTGACTGTATGTCCATATCCATATGTGCAATGTTCATTTTTCAATTAATATATATTAGGGGAGATAACATATATTTTAAATCCATGTGAAATTAATATTTCAAAAATATCATATTTATTCATATATTTTTTAATATAACAAGCAATGTGAGGAAGTGATGGATGGGAGAACATGTCACGTCATGAAGATGATTTTCCTTATGAACACATGAGAGAAATGTTAATTTTTTAATGGAAGGATTAGAAGTAGATATAAATTTTAACATAGTAATTAATGTATTTGATTATATTTATCAATATAATTTCATTATATTGGTATAGATATATAATATTTGAAGAAGGTGAAAGATGAAATAAAATTGTAAAAATCTAGTTAAATGATTACCTCTTATTTTTTGTATCTTCTTCCAGATTACATGCTTAATTTCATTAAGAATGTATTATATGATACTAGATCCAATAGTATATGGGGATATTATGTTTCATGAGATCTAATTTGTGACTTTCAATGTTAATTTTCTCAATTTTTGTGATATTATGATGAAAGAGGTTACCTTTTATATGTGAGGGGAGTGGCACCCCATTAATCAATAAAAACATTAAAATAATATAATATCATTTTTACAGGAATATTAAAAAATGGAAAAAAAATTAATGATAGGATATGTTATGTTTTGTATCCAAACATCTAATTAATTTTAAACATGTTTTTACCTATATTAATTCTTATCTCTTAGATTAATCCATTGTTAACCCATATGACGGTGTTTAACATTTATCATCGTAATTGTTCATTAGGACAAAAAATGTAATTCTCCTTGAAAATATTTTTATTATTAAAATTACCAATATTAAATCTAACATTTAAAATTCAATTTCATAAAGTGTAATATAATCTTTTTCAAATACACATGAAAAATATAATAAAAACGGTTAAATAGAAAATTTATTTTTAAACATAAAACAAATTTCCTCTCAACCCAACCACTTAAAAACTCTATAAGAATGTCAAAATATTATATTTATTATAAAATATATCCAATTATTTAAAATAATTCATAAATATTGAAAAATTAAGTATTTTTAAATCAAAATATATTTCATGCACAAAAAAGTTTTTTTGAAAAATATCTATTTTTTATTAAAATAATATTTAATAATTTTTTCAATATAATATCTAAAATATTTTTGAATTGCCCCAAATTTCTCAAAATTATTTAAAATTAATTTTCCATATAATTTTTTTCAGACTAATAGACGTTGATATTTATTTGTGGGAAGCTGGTGATAATTTCAAGAGTGGATAAGATACATTATATAGGCTCTTATTGTCAATAAATATATCATATTCAATGTATAATTTATTTTGGGGGGATATTTTTTGATTCTAATTATTGGAATTACTATTATAATTGATAATTTTTTCTAATTATAAATGATGCTTATAATTCATGAAAATTGAAAGGAGATGCAAAAGGATTTCAACACCACGAATCACGGTATTTCCCAATAATAGTTTTCGAAAAAATAATTTATAGTACATAACTAATATGAGCATCACAAAATCAAAACATCAAGTCACTATAACCTATATTAGATGTGTACAAGCCACTAAGAATAATAAATTCAATATAGGATGGAAAATGGTCTAGAACACCACACGCTATAGAGAATGATTCGATGTCGTAGAGTATACTCAATTAGAGTTCTAAAAAGAATGGTGAATGACCATACTATAGAGGAGGATGTGATTATTTATTGTGGATTTTTAAATTTTTGGAACCACCATTCCCTAACCCAATTCAAATTCCTTCATAATGTTAAAATTTGAACTATTATTCCAATGCTTATAGAATATGCTGATCTATAAAATTTATCATTTTTTCTGGTTTACGGAAATTTGATAACTCTATATAAAAACATGTATTCTATACTCTATTGCTTATTAGAAGAAACATCATAACTAGTGAACACAAAAAATACTACATTGTAATGTGTTACATCGGGAAATAGAAGTTTATTTTTATGAATATTTAAAATATTTAAATATGATTAATGGCATAAGAATATATTAAAATTTCCTAAATTATTCTATCCTATTTTAAATACTTATTCAAATGTAAGGGTCGTGATTAATCAGAGTGATAATCAAATTATAGTTATTTGAAAAGGGGATTTGAATTTAAAATTATAATTTAATTCTATTTTTTATTCAATATGGTTAATTGTGAATATGAAATTGAAGTGAATTATTTATTTGAAATAGGTAAGTAAATTAAATGAATAAGAATACTTCATGGATATATGAAATAAAATCATCATTTTTTATTTATAAGTATTTGAATAAATGAAGAATATGAAAAATAATTACATAATTTTGTGCTTGTTATATAAATTTATAATCAAAAAATAATATATTCCAATGGCTGATTGAATAATAATTTCAACAGACCATTATAGTTCAAGTAGAGTGTTAGTGTAATATTTCATTACACTTAATTAAATAGGGGAATCCATTTTAGTCATAACTTTTTCTATAATATCTCAAACATTTTATATTGGAATGTCTGTGAAGGTTTTTTATGTAGAATGAACCAATGTAATTGGAAAATTTGTGGAAATTCAAGATTAAAGGTTATTCCCTATTCATTATTCATGAATGCTGATTATAGTGTGTAATGAAATCCAAGAAGAATAAATATCGTATGAAGGACCAGACACCAAATTTTTAGAGGTTATCCTTTAGAATATTTTTTCCCTCATGGGTTTTGTCAATTTGGGTGGTTTCATTAAATAGCATTACATCCTGACATCTGGAAAAGGTTATTTCTTAATTAATATAAGAAGTGTATTGTTTAGTTATATCCTAAAACTACCCAATCAGTTCAACCATGGATTTCACATTTTAATATAATAATATTTATTAATTAACATAACGATCTACACAGGAATCGTATAGGTCAAGTTCTGTTAGAAACATGGAATAATAAAAAACCTATTCAAAATTGTTTTACATCATATCCCATAATGTTATTCATAATTATAACCCTTCTTATAAATATCTTATATAAAATCATTCTTCATTACTTGGGGAATAGAAATATAAGAAAGGGTGGGATCAGATGATCAAAAAGGCAAAAAATGAAGATATCAATAATAAAATTATCATGACATTATAATGTATGTACGATAACATTAACATAAAATTTGAAAACCATACCCTTCATACCATAGATCATAACCTTATGATATGGTGTACCTATTTTCAGTTTATAAGAAGCGAATCATAGTGGTGTCAATCTACATTAGCCATTAGATCATTACATAGGTATAATACATTGATTTGTGAAATAAACATATGTGTATAACATAATTTCCTAACTAGTAATGTATCATTTCCATAGTTATCATAAGGGACGTTTTTCACTACTCAAACCATCAATATAGTCATGGTATAATCGCCAGACAATCATTGTGGAAAAATTCTATTTCTAACATAGATTAAATCCTTGTTTCATTATTTTTTATCTCATAATTTATCAATTAATTACAAATGATTTGACAAAAGATATTAGTCCAACCTATCACACAATGAATAAGATACATTTGGGTTCCATATGATCATAGTACATTCAACATATCAGAACCCAAGAAAGTATGTAGGATTCCAAAAAAACTCATCTATGTATTAACTAATGAAAAGATAATGTTTAAAGAAACATTTGATGAATTAATTATAGAATTACTCATATAAATGGAAAATATTTCATAATAATTTCATCTTTTCATTCAATCATAATGACTGGAAAATAAATTGGGTTTATAAAATAATTTCATCATAAACATTATCAATTTGTAGAATGAATAATGATGGTATCATTGGATAAATCTCCAATAAAATATAATTAACATCACAAGATGTCATCTTATATTTTAAATTATTTTGAAAGATCACCTTGATATTTTTCTAAAGAAATTATGCTTTCTACATTGAAAATAAAATAAAAATAACAAGAATAATTCTATTTTATTAATGAAAAGAAGTTATTAATAAAAACCTTTTCTCGTTTGGAAATAATCATTAATTAAAATATATATATATAGTAGGAGAAAAATTTATTCATTTCTAGTGTGGTAAAAAATAAATTCCTTTCACATTTTTTGTAAAATATCCTTAGTAACATATTTTTAAAAAGAAAAGATGTTTCCATTTAAAATTTTTTTAAAAAATAAAAACCATGGAAATTTTTCATTGTGTAATCATCAGATAATTATAAAATATTTTTGAAAAAAATTATTTAATTCATGGGAATTAATGAAAAATGATTTTTGATCAACTGGGTAAATAAAGTCAATTTTTCATTTAGAAATCTAAATGGTTTAATTAATGCATAAATATACTAAATTTATAGGAAAAAAATTATAAAATAGATATATAATTATGAAAATAAAATTCATTTTTTTATTGATAGGTAAATAATATGATTTCATCATCATAAACATACTTATAAATAATCACGATAAACAATGAGTTTGTCAGAAAAAACCATAACCACATTGGTATCTTTTGAATCATAATCCCCTTGAAAGGAAGAACCTTATATAGATATGTATATAATATATTTTCATGATATTAATAAATAAATTACGGTATAGAATATACTCCACATAAAATAAATAAGTTCTTAATATGGCATATTTTCCATGAAAATAAAAGTTAGAGAAAAAAATCGTACCTCAAGTTCAACAATAAACATAAATGCATGAATCACAAATATAATAAATATAAGTTCATTATAAATTTATTATATAACCATAATAATTTATATAATATGATATTTTAATTAATTATACAATTTTATCATTTTTTCATTAACAATTTTTTGTTAAATATGTTTTTCTTTAATAACTGATTTGTTTTTTAATTAATTTTTGGTCCTACAGTTCTGGTCATCTTACATTGATTATGGATAAATAATATCCATAATGTTATTCATGATACCAATTTAATGTGCACTAATTACACACACACACATACACAAACACACACACATATATATTGATTGATAAATGTATGATACGAGAAAATTTATTTTCCCTTTTAGATAGAATGTGGGTCATAAAAATGCATGAACGATGTATGCATTTTCTTATTAATGGAACAAAATATTGATAAATATTAATTCACAATCTAGCATAATTATTTATCATATATATCAATTGTGTTAATAAAATATTTCCTTGTTACCTACCATTCTGAAATAAAATTAATTATGTATCAATCGCTTCGGGGAGGATGTAGTCCACACATATGGAGAGGCAACATTATTGTTTTTTAATGGATTGGATGGAAAGATGTTAGATGAGATATTATAATTATATATGAACAATTATTTCATTAATATAATATAAATATTTTAATTCCATCATTATATCCATCCAAGAGAGTATTTTATCGAAAAAATATTATATTGGATCGCAAGATGGAAGTCCACTATAGACAGAATTTGAAGACTCATTTCAGTTATGATAAGAGAAGAAATTTATGTTGTTTTGGAAACTAACATAGTATAATATCTATATATTAGTGGATATCATGATATTATATCATTATATTTAAATAATATTTTGTGTATTTTATTGAATAAATAAAAACAATTATCAGTCAAGAGTGATACAAATTTTTGGAACAAACAGTCTATATTCTCAACAAAATCCTTCTTAAGATAGTTTCATAATGATAATGATGTATGTAATACTTGGATTAGGGGTGTGGGTTTGTGTGTTGATGCAATTAATAGATATATGTAGGTCTTTATTGAACCAAATGGACTTGGATGTGTGAAGAGGTGTGGATAGGGGTTCCCTTTTATAAGTGGGGGAGAGGAAAAACATGGAATTGTTTGAAAAACAATTATACCCAAAATTGAAAAATTCCATATGGAGCCAAAATATATCATTATATAAGCTTACATTATATAAGGTCTGAATATAGTAAAAATATTGCCTTTAAATGTTTTTGGTTTTTTAATTAGATATATTTTTATATTAACCCCTAGTAATATAGTTTTAACCGTAAGTACATTAATTAATTTTATTTTATAAAAAAGATTTTGATAAAATTTTAAGAATAACTTGTTATAAAGTTTAAATTTTTCTTGTTAAAAAATGTTTCAAAATTCATTTCGATGTTGCGGAAAATTTTAATATAATATTAAAACCACATACATAATTAAAGAGAGGATTTCCAAAGAGAAAACATTCAAAGGTAAAAAGAGATTTAACTTCAAAAATTTACCAAAATTAAATAAAAAATACATATATTAGATTATTTATAATTTATTTTTACTAATTTAATTATAGAAAAATATTTAAATCTATTTGAAAATTTAAAAATTATTAAAACAAAATCATACTTCTAAATAAAAAATAAGTATTTTCACTATTCATTAAAAAATATACTTTTATTTAATTACAAAAAATTCTAACATTATTTTTCCGAAAAGGTGAATCAAAAAATGGATATTATTGTTTCAGATATATTTTGATTATGTTTAAAAAAAATTATTCTTAGTTCACAAAAATCAATGAGATCAATTATTTTCGGTAAAATGTATTTTCAAATCGTAAAAAGGCTCTTCTAAATATTAACAAATTATTTAGAACTGTTTTTACATTATCTAAAACCATTATTAATAATTTTCAAAATATTATTATTACTATTAATACTATAATGATTAATATATTTGGTATAATATTCATATTTATATTATAGTATTAAGAATATATCATGATTCATTAAAACTCAATGTTCAATGTACCATAAGTTATAGAAAACAAAATTCATTTCAAAAAACATATTTTAAAAAATCATGATGTCAAACAATATAAAATAATAAAATCAATTTTTACTAAAATATTATGTAAATATTATATATTTCATCTAGGATTTTTATTCCTCGTCATATTTTCATGTTTCTATATAGCTTCTTAAATTTTGGGGTATCACTACAAAACATTGACCTGGTGAGTGGTTTAATTTGTAAAAGTTTCTCTCGATGATCAACAAACTCCATTTGTTATTATTCCTAAGAAATTTAATTCTCTAGTTATATGGCATATGTGTCCCATGTATTTGAAGGATCAGTTATGTATATTCATAGGGCATACACACGGAATGCATCATGAACCTAAAAGATGTTCTATCCATGGGACAACAAATATGATACCATTCATAATTGATCAATAATATAAAAATAGAAAATATATCATCAACCCAATATTCCATTACTCTATAATACTATAACCGTCATCAATGTGTCAATTTATATAAAAAAACTTATAACTGACATCAAATGATAGATCAGATCCATGATTACCAATATAAATCTTTAAGTCTTTATGCTACCCATATGGGTTGTTGAATGTCTCAAAACATCATTTCAGTTTCATTATGAAGATCATGTAAAAGTATGTTTATTTCTCTAACAATATCCTCAACTTTTTTATTTTAAAACATATCTATATAGATGGATTCATAAAGATTTTTCTAAATTCACGAATTAAAGATATTTTTGTAAGAAAATGTTAGTATTGAAGGAGATGATCACAACCACATTAGAAATACAAAGAACTAGATATCAATATAACAAATAGGATTTTAATTTTTCTATTAGACTAAACATATATTATAGGATATTACATATTTTTCAATCTCACAACTATATTTATATCCTGTAGAATGCATTACGAGATCATTGAGTCAAGCCTCAAATCCAAATCAGATATAATGGATTTTGGTACTCCATTAAAATCTTCCACATCCTTAATGAATATAGTGGAAATATTATCCATATATAAATATTATATGATATTAATGATTATTGATAAAATTTTAAGGTTGTCAACTAAAACAAGTATATAATTGTTCCCATTATTTGTTTTGGTGTGTTTGATGATAATATCAACGCTTGGTTATTTTCCATTTCCGTTATAGTTGGTGTAATTGTAATAGGATCCCCATATAAATTTGTCTCTCATCCATAACATTCTTACAAACCAATCACTGAGACAAAAACTCTTGATTACCTCACTTTAGTTAATATGAGTAGAAATACTCTTCTAAATCTCTATACATCTTTTATGAATAGACAAGATATATACATGATCTTCCTCGAATAAATATTTTATCAAATATTGTATGGATAGGACACAAAAGTGGTTCCTAAATCTTATCATTTTATCACAAACAAGGTTAGAATACCGATCATTTCTAACATAATAATGTAGATAATTATCTTCCCTATGTTCCACTTTAATATATATTATGGATCAATTGTTGAACAGTTATTTGAAAATGATATGATTTTACCCCTCCCTTAATGATATCATGATCCAGACTTTAAAAAATCAATATATATTGGATCTATATTAATAATCAAAAAAGATAATATATAATTATATTTTTCACTCAAATTAGTATCCATATTTTTCACTTTCTTAGGGTTTTAATGTATTGAGCAGATATAAACAACAATTATAACCAAATGTATTCCCTAGAACATGATATGATATTTCTTTTTAATATATAATTTCATATCTTATTATAAATAAATATATAAATAACATCTCTATGAATACATTTACACCGTATCTTTAGTGAAAATTTTACCACAACTAATAGTAAATCAGTAGTTGGTAAATTTTAATCTTGAACTGCTAGTTGTTGTGAGGAATAAGATTTCACTATATCATTATTCATGGGGATGAATCCCAACCCCTTCATTGATGCATCACTATATATTTCAATTCTATCTCCATAATTTATAAATGTATTCATAGGTTCACAAACTAACATTGTATTCATTTCAATGATCTTTTACTCACATTCATTTATCTACATGAAATTGGATTCCAAACATGTTAACATGGTGATTTTATTATACCATAATGATAAATGTCTCATAAATTGTCGACAATATCTAGAAAAAATAAAAAAAAATATGGTTCTTATTATCTATGGATGGTCCTGTCCAATGTTCTATAGGCCCATTATTTTATGGATCCACTGATATACACTTTCATGTGATTATATGACCCAGAAATTAGAATTTTTCTATCCAATATTCACACATTGTAAATTTTTCATATATTTCTAAATAAATGGGGACTTATACATAATTATAATGTGATCTTAAATCTATTACATTATCTTGTAAAATAATATAACCTCATCTATAAAATATATCTCAAAAAACCAAGGCATTCACTAAATAATATATTAATTAAATTCATGAAGATAGTCTGATAATTACTAAGACCAATGGTATCACTATATAGTCATAGTTCATATACCTTGTATGGAATGTTGCACTGGGTATATACTCATTCATGAACATAAATTAATGACATACAAGAAAAATTTCTATCTTAGAAAATTATTTATCTCTATGTAGTTGATGAAAAAAAGTCATCAATAAAGGGGAAAACATATTCCTGATATTGAGGTTGTTTAATTAATAGTAACCAATGAAGAGTCACATAAATCCATATTTATTCTTATGAAAAAGTACTTATTATCCACATGGTGATACAATTGGATTAATGAGACCATTTTCCATATTATAAAGGAGTTTCTTCTTCAAATCCTATAACTTATTTCCGTATATTATACATGGAGTATTAACAAAATTATACCATGAAATTATGTTATATTATAAATTCAACGTCATGTTTTTTGAATAATAGGGAACTCATTTGGAAATAAGTCAATAAAAACTCAAAAAAATAGAAAATCATCGATTTTGAGACTATCCCCACCCATATGAGATAAAAATACCTTTTAAAAGGGAATCAAGACACATAAATATATTTAATGTCAATCATAATTTCATATTTATCATCACAATGATTGAAGATCATAAGTTTTTTATGAATATCAAACATGGATTCCCTTCATTGGAAATTTATGTAGGATTTATATAAAATAATAATACTCGTCCATAATATAACATCATTTTCAACTAGAGGTAGAATAGTGGGATTTTCATGAATAAAATTCCTATAAATTTATATTGGGGATTAAAAAAACATAGACGAGATCATCATTCATTTTGGGTTTTCACTAATAATACTACATATAATCCTAGATGTTAGGAATTATCATTTTTGAAGACATTTAATAATATACATGAATTAATATAAATAATAAATAGGGTACATAAATATTTGAGTGTACCAATTATCACCTCAACATTATCATTCTGTTTTAAATCCACTATTAAAACAAAATTATTAATATGACCGTTAATAATTTTTAATCATGAAAAATACCTCATACGATGTCTAAGTCATGAGTCATTATTTTTAATGTATGAAATCATATGTTGATCATAGAAATTTCATGGTAGTCGTGTAGTGAAATCCCTTATGATGGTTTATAAATAGATTTTGAATTTCAAAAACATATCCACCAAGTTTGTCAGACCCATTTTGTAATAAGGCCTAGTGTCTTGCATCAGGAATTGATTGAGTCAAATCCAAATGCACCCATTTTAGAGTTATTATACATAGATACTATTATTCCAGATCGACATAAACCTATAGTTTCCATATATGGATATATTTTCTAGAAAATCACTTACTCTATCATTCACCAAAATTCATGAAAATATTCTAATATATTGACTTATCCTTAGATATATCCATAGTGATCTCAATAGAGTTTTCTAATCCTAGATTCCAAATGAAAATTAAATATTTATCAAATACAAACAGTAATGATACAAATTTTTCATACATTGATATCACATATCAATATATAAATTTTAATTACATAAAAATGATCCATCACATAATAATATAGTTATATTACATTCAAAAACATTGAAACGTAATCAATGGGTTTATAAGAGTTTTACATCATCCCCAATATAGTTTTTCATCACTACCACACATTTTAGAAATATCATATATAAAACTATTGGGATCATCCTTTAAATTTATGGTTAATGATGTTTTAATATGTGTATGGGGAGTTTTGATGAAGTTGGGATACATGTAAATTGTTATATATTACTTTTATTGGTTTAGATGTCTTACTCGAAAACATTTCTAGGTTAATTTTTAAATTTTTTGGAGACATCATAATATCATATACATCATTTATGAACACATTGACCAATAAAGCAATTTCGTAAGAAGAATGAATTTGAATAATACTATATAGTATATCTTGATGTTCAATTTTATTCATTCATAATTATAATTTTTATTTATAATGGTGGCCCTATTTCAAAATATTATCCAATGAAAACATGAAAACATATGCCATGCCCAAAGAAGGATCTATTCGACCAAAGGGACAACTATAATAAGAGAGATAGTTTGGGTTTTATATATGTTGAATATGTTTAGTGGGATTGTGTTTAGAGGTCATAGGACATTGAACTAGTAGGTATGCATGGGTCAAAGATAGTGTCTTTGGGAAATCATTGGAATGTTCCTGCCCATGTGGCTCAGGATTGTTTAGTGTCTATGAGAGATGACCTTGGTGTCGTGACTAACTGTGATATCTGTTCATGTAATCATAAAAATAAGATATCATACATTGGGGTATTCTATGTCTGTTGGAAAATGTGGTTCACTTAATTTATCATTAAATTTATAAGAGTTGAAACATTTTCATCATGTCAATATAGTCTACACTATATGATCATCATGTGACCCATCATCTACCTCTAGTAATTTCTGAAGGTTACATCATTCCAGAGTTCATTCAAAACATACAACAACTGAGAAACCTACTATATTAAATAAATATTCCAATAAAATGATGCATTTGAGATCAATGTTATATCATGATTAGAATCAGTTTCTTTCATACTTGTGGATATATTGATGAACACAATTTAGCAGAATCAAAATAGTGTTGTTGATGGAATTTAGGTAATGGATTTGATAGTGATTGAATAATGAGTATCTTGGGATCTTAATTTAATGACTATGAGGTATTCAGTGAGAAACTAAAATATAATCTCTTAAAATAGAGGGCACATTACTTCTTGGAGTACGTATATTTAATATATACTAAATAATTCAGTGAATATGCATGTGTGTGTGACATGGAAATTTTTTTTGAACATCAATGAGGAATTTTCCTTAGATGAAAGGTGGGGTGACATACTAACCAAATGAGATGGATCAATGCCTTCATGTGTCATTATTATTTTTTAGAGGATCAAATTTTCTCAAATGAAAATATACCGCTATGAAAACCTATTTCATGATCGGATGTGAAAAACCTAAATGATAATAGAATGTGTTAATTAGTAGAATCCACAATACGTAGACTTATTGTAACGACCAAAAGTTTCATTAATGGAAATACCTCTTGATATTATTAAATGCCTCTTTATGTTTATATAAAATGTCAACTTCTTTGGTTTTATGATAAGAATTTTTATTGTTTCTAATATAGCCATGGAATAGTGATCACATGAATAGAATAAATATAGGACTTTAACAAATCCAATTTACTCAGACAAAGGAAGAGATGGCCTCATCCAGTAGAATTGCCCCATACAAAGCCCATTTGTCGGAGCTTGGAAAATATGTGGGTTCTTTGGGAATCTCCCTTGAACAAACCCAAGTTGAGCTTCATCATGTCAAGCTTGAACGTGACCGTCTACGGGAAAAGTGGAAGTTGATTGAAATTACCACTCGAGCGATGTTATCCGAGCCACCCCAAGAGTCTGTCACCATCGCACACCTTACCCTTAGGTCTTATACGGCTTTTTTAAGGGGTTATGTAACAAATAAGTATTAATATGTTCATGTACATTATTTTTGTATATAATAATGAATATAATTTCTAGTAATTTTTGATACATTGTAAATTGATTTTAAAGTACAAATGGTGTTTTTAGTTATTATTTAATGAAGAAATCTATTTTATTAAATTAAGGTATTTTTTGAATTAAATTATATTTTAATAAAATAATATTATAATTATTAAATTAATTTTTATGAAATATAAATTATCTTATAATTTTATGAATGCAATTAAAATTTTGATTATGTTTTGAAAGCCATTTCTGCCAAAACACGTGAATTTTCGATAAGTGTCAGTTTTTATTTTAAAAGTTAAAATTAACATATTTAAAAAATTACATAGATAAAATAAATGTTATTTCTGGAATCAGGATGTCGAAATTATCCAATGGTGAATTTTTCATAATTTTCTAAGACACTCAAATTTTTGGTTAAAATTTAGATATAGTTTAAATATATAAGGTGTTTTATGACATCATAATGACCCAATAGTGGTGTAATAAAATACTATAATATGTATGTTCAGCCAATATATGTTTTACCATTAATATAATGTGATTTTGGGTTTATTTTACTTACTTTTCAAATCATTAATGGACCCCTCAAGACTTATGCAACACCTTGCCTTTTTAAATTAATTTCCACAGGAGTGTGACTCACCTCCACATAGAAACACTAATATTTTAAGAAGGTAGGACTTTGGCCTTATAAAATATTTTTTTCCTCATCCCTTGGCCAAAAACCATGGGCAAAAACCATGGATTGGTTTCTGGTTTGGATTAATTTAATGTTTGGGGACCCAAACCTAAATAATAATGAATTTCCTCACCATTCCTTTATAAACCCACCCAAGCTCCCACTTACTCCTCACTCAAAGCATTTTTAGTTCGCCCAACCTCTTCAAAACTCTCTCTAGAATCCTCCCAAGGTTCCCCAAGCTCCCATGAAGCCTCTCACAAGACTCTCTCTAGCCTTTGGAAGCACATTTCCAAGTAAGGGTTTTTTTCTTCCTTTCTTTTTTGGTGCAATTTTCATTAAGTTGTTTTGCCCATTTAATTTAAAATCTGAAAGTGGGGGTATGGTTTCTCTCCTCCCTCATAATTCCCTCTATATGTTTTAATTATGGTATACCCCTTTCAATCTTATTAAATGCCTCCCATGTATACCCGTTACTATGCCTAAATTCCGAAAGGAACTTCTCTGTCTTCTTTTACATTCAAGCAATAATTTTGTATCATGAATCTAAATTCCATTGAAAATGTTGGGACATGTATCTATATGACCAACTCACTTTCCATTACATGTAAATATGATTATGAACCCCTTTATCTCTCATCAACCATTTTTTTATGAATTCTTATGTCACACCGTTACGCTGCCGAAATCGCACCAATTTTCAAAGACAATGCCATTGTGTAGTGGATACCATGCCCATTTCTCCATCAATGGTAACCACATTTATGGACCTTTATATATTTATTACAAAGTTTCATGTATGAATTCCACATTCCTTTATCGTGGAATAAATGATAATTTTTGATGAATCCATGTTTTATGATCCATGTGGCACACTTATGCATGAAATGAAATGATTAAGAAGGTTGTGCCCTTATAGCGCTCCAATGCATTGGGTAAAGTATAGTATCATGATACGTCATGTGCAATGAGTTTTGACTCATGCTAAATCAATTGAAACTAGGGTTTACTCGTGCTTTATGTGAAATGAGGATTTACTTATGCTCTATGTGCAATGATCCTTGGCTCATTCTAATTCCATGTTAAGTGTTGTTTCCACATTTCCATGTTATTATTATCATACTTTATAATGCCTTTATATTCATTTTTCATTTATTCTGTATTGATATGCCTATTTTCTAACATGTATTTTACTCCACATGTTATTCCACGTGTACTCCCTTACTGGTCTTTATAGCTCACCCTTTTCTTATGCATGTCCTCAGATTATCCCATGCAATGCTAAGTACGAGGGAATGTAGTGGTCATGTAAAGGAAGTTATCAATAATGATGTTGTAGTTCATGTTTTATGTTTTTATGTAATGATCCTAAGCCCCAAAGACACAAAACCTCTCGATTTTCTTTGTTTTATCAAGTGATGTTTTATGTCAAAAATAATGTTTAAGTTTGTATTAAAATCAAGGTTGTCATAGTTGGTATCAGAGGATATGTTTAGTTATTTTTGGGATTATTAAACCTTAATAAAGCATTTGATACAAGACTAAGTATAATAAAAATATCCTTATGTTTTGGTAAGTACTGAGTAAGTGTTTTATCAAAAAAATACATCCCTGTCTGGATACGAGCAAGTAGAGGCAGCTCTGGCATAGATGTATCCTAGGGGTAAAACCCGAAAACACCGCTTTGAGCTAGACTCGAACATGAACTAGTGCACAACAACGGGCCTTGCTACACTCTTGGTTACGACACTCCTGGGGGATATGATTTGTTAAATTCACAAGCTTAGTATGAACCCTTATTAAGGGAATAAAAAAAATGCACCTAAGAATATATGTTAGAAAGTAGATCATGAAAATCCTAGATTGAAGCATATAGACTCATGAGTAACAAAATAAAAGTTTATTTATAAGTCATCAACTTTTGTCTTTTTATTACCCTTTATGTGTTACCCCCTAACTTTCCTTTTATTCCATCCAATGGAAGGTAATAGGAGGACTCGTGCTATCAACCGTTGTGAAGATCAGTGTGATGACTGTACTAATGAGATGCCAAATCCAATGGGTGCAGGAATCGCGAACATTGTCATGCTTCTCTCTCAGCTAACTCAAGTTTTGAATAGAAACACGGTTCAAGAGGAACGTTCAACCCCCTATAAGAAAGAAAAAGTCACTATGAAGAGCTTCATGAGACAAAGGCACCTACTTTTAGTGGATCATTCGATCCCACGATCGCTAAACAATGGATCAACTCCATTGGAAAGATATTCTCCATCCTCCAATGTTCTGAACAAGAGAAGGTTCTCCTAGAAAAATATCATATAGAGGGTGAAACTGATCAATGATGGATGTTGATCAAAAAATATGAAGCCTGAGGAGGAGATCGAGGCATTGGAATGTAAGGATTTCTGGAAGATGTTTTTCGATAAATATTTTCCATGAACCCTCTGGCTTAATATGGAAAGGGACTTCATTTACCTCAAGAAAAAAGATGAAGAATCTGTTGGACAGTACGAGGAAAACATCAAAAGTCTTGAACATTACGCTTCTGTCTTTGTTGTTTCCCCCGAATGGAAGGTTGACCGCTTCTTTGGTGGGCTGAAGTCTAGCTTGCGGAAAGCATTAGCGATCCGTGACTTCGAGAGCTATGAAGAAATTGTTCGATGTGCCCTCAAGGTCGAAATAGAGATCAGGAAATCACATGGGTATCATGGGGACATGAAGCATAAGGTGGACTTCAATGCTGGTGGTCCAGTGGATAAATCCAATGGTGCTAAGAAGATCCAGCACCCCACTTTCCCAAAGTGTGGAAAGAAGCACCCTAGAAATTGCATTAAGGGGACGAGAAAATGCTTCAGGTGTGGAAGAGGAGGGCATCTAGCTTTTAACTATCGGCAAGAAAGACATGTGACTGCGACAGAGGAGAGGAATGCCTCGTTCAAACCTCAATGCATTGTTCAATGCTAAAAATGCAAAAAACTGGGTCATTTTTCAAATCAGTGCCCTAATCCAAGGGTTTTCGGAGACAACCAACAAACTCCAAGGAAACAAGGAAGATATTTTTCCATCACATCTACTGAAGTGAACCCTAACAACAAAGTGGTGATAGGTACGCTAGTTATTCATTCAAGAATAGAAAATGTATTTTTTGATTCAGTTTCTACCCATTCTTTTATATATCGAATGTTTAGTAGAACAATCCTAGAACCACCACAAATCAAGGAAATGAAGATGTCAGTGAGTACGGAAAATGGGGAAATCATTGCATCCCATGAATATAAGTCCTCCCCAATTATAGTCTGTGGATTGAATTTCCCAGAAAACCTCGTCATACTCCCTCTGGTGGAATTTGATGCAATTCTAGTTATGGATTGGATTTCCTTATATAGAGCCAATATAAATTGTCGGGAGAGGGAAATCACACTCCATATGTAGAATCGACCCCCGATTCTATAAAAGTGTCAGGAGGAAGATGAATCTCCTTTAGATCCATCATCTCAAGCATAGATATTACTGCCCTATGATCACGTGTATCTGGCTAAGATGATTGAGTCCAAGGAAAAACCATCCTTGAAGAATTTCCTATTGTGAGGGAATTCGGGGAAGTGTATCCCGAGGAACTGCCTAATCTTCCTCCTAGAAGAGATGTTGAGTTCTTAATTGAACTTATACCTAGGGCTCTACCAATTTCCAAGACTCCATATAGAATGGTTGTTGTTCAGCTTGATGAGTTGAAGATACAACTACAGGAAAATCTGGATAAAGGGTTTATACGCCCAAGTGCTTCACCATGGGGTGCACTAGTCCTCTTCATCAATAAGAAGGATGGGTCAATGCATCTTTGCATTGATTATCGTGAACATAACAAAATCATGATAAAGAACAAGTAAACTCTCCCAAGAATCGATGACTTGTTTTATAAGCTACGTGGAGCACAATACTTCTCCAAGGTGGATTTGCGGTCGGGATATTATCAAGTAAGGGTGAAGAAGGAAGATGTCCCCAAGACAGCTTTTTGTACAAGGTATGGGCACTATGAACTCATAGTAATCCCTTTAAAAATCACCAATGCTCCAGAAATATTCATGGACTTGATGAATAGAGTTTTAGAGATTACCTTGGAAATTTTTTGGTAGTCTTTATAGATGATATTCTAATATACTCCAAAACCAAGGAGGATCATGAGGAGTATTTAAAAACTGTACTAGAGACTTTGCGCAAGGAGAAGCTCTATGCATAGTATAGCTAGTGTGAGTTCTAGTTGAAGGAGGTCTCATTCATGGGTTATATCATCACAAGCAATGAGATATCTGTGGACCCCTCTAAAACAGATGTAATTGAGGGATGGCCGAGGCCATCATCGGTAACGAATATCCCTATCTTCTTGGGGTTAGATGGATATTATCGATGATTTGTGAGAAATTTCTCATGATTGTCCAACCCTCTTACCAAGCTAACTTGGAAGGGAGTAATGTTTTCTTAGAGTGATGAATTCAACGAAAGCATGAAGGAGTTGAAAAGGAGGTTTATCACTGCGCTCGTACTCACTTTACCCACAAGTGGGGAACTTTTGTGGTATTCAGTGATGATTCAAAGAAGGGCTTAGGCTATGTGCTGATGCATAATGATAAAGTGATATCCTATGTCTCAAGGTAGTTTAAAATCCATGAGCGATACTATCCAACGCTTGATCTGGAGTTAGCGGTGGTGATCTTTGCCTTGAAAATCTGGTGGCATTATCTCTATGGGGATAATTGTGAGATATATACTAACCACAAGAGTCTTAAATATATATTCACACAGAAAGATCTTAATATGCGCAAGAGAAGATGGATAGAGCTCATCAAGGATTATGACTGTTCAATACATTACCACCCTAGGAAAGCGAACAAGGTGCCAAATGCCCTAAGTGGAAAGGATCCAGCGATTCTATCAATGATGACAATTGAGAAGTATCCAATCTTCTTAGACATGATAAATATGTACATGGGAATAATAGAGAAGGGAACATCATCAATCCTTTCAAAAATGATTGCTCAATAATCTCTTTTGGAAAGGTTAAAGGATTCTCAAAAGGATGATGTGGGAAAACAAGAAAAGGGGAAGCTATCAAAAAGGGGAAATCCTTGGAGATTAATGTTAATAAAGAAGGAATTGTGTGGTTTGGGAAAAGAATATGTGTTCCATCATGTCTGAAGCTGAATAAGGAACTTTTGGATGACGCACATAGTTCAAATTTCTCTATTCACCCAGGAAGCACAAATATGCATCAAGATCTCCGAGAAAACTTTTGGTGGGATAATATGAAGAAGGAGATCGCTGAATATACATCAAAGTTCCTGGTGTGCCAACAAGTGAAGGAAGAGAGGCATAATTCTAATGGTATGATGCAACCATTGCCCATACCAGAATGGAAATGGGAGAACATCACCATGGACTTTGTCCCCAGACTTCCAAGGACATCCAAAGGCAATAATACAATATGGGTTGTTGTGGATCGTCTTACAAAGACTACACACTTAATTACTATTTGGGAGGATTTATCATTGGATCAACTGGTAAGGATATATATCAGGGAAGTGGTAAGGTTTCATGGTGTACCACTATCTATTGTTTCTGAACGAGATCCATGATTCACCTCTATGTTTTGGAAGAGTCTGCAACATTCTCTCAATACTGAACTAAACTTCAGTACGGTCTATCATCCTCAAACTGATGGCCAATCTGAGTGGATTATCCAAACACTTGAGGATATGTTGAGAGCGTGCTCGATGGACATTAAAGGGGGATGGGATCAACATCTTCCTTTGGTTGAGTTCTCTTATAATAACAGTTTCCACTCGAGCATCCAAATGGCACCATATGAAGCCCTGTATGGGAAAAGGTGTAGAACAACGGCATGTTGGTATGAGGTCGGTGAACGTACACTGCTTGGACCAGAAATGGTCGAGGAAATTGTGGAGAATGTGAAAACCATTCAGCAGCATATCAACTCAGCCCAGAGTCGACTAAAGAGTTATGAAAATAATCATCGACGAGAACTTGAGGTTAAAGTTGGAGACATGGTTTTTCTATGCATATCTTCGTGGAAGAAGGTAATGAGGTTTGGAAAGAAAGGGATGTTAAGTCCAAGGTACATCGGCCCCTTAGAGATTCTTGATTGGGTCAGGGATGTAGCCTATTGACTATAACTTCAACCTACTATTGCCAAAGTACATGTTGTCATTCATGTATCCCTCTTAAGGAAGTACATTCCCGACCCTTCACATGTACTCTCTTCTGAGGTGGTACAATTGAAAGATGATCTTTCTTATGAGGAGAAACCAGTGATTATCTTAGACTGTAGAGAAAAAGTTATATGAAATAAGACAATGCCATTTGCCAAGGTATTGTGGAGAAACCACAAGTTTGAAGAAGCAACTTGGGAATTGGAGGAAATGATGAAGCTAAGTTACCGACATCTGTTTTACTATGGGGAAAAGGAAAATTTTGAGGGAGAAATTTCTTATTGGGGGAATATTGAAATGACCCAAAGTTTAATTAATGTAAATCCCTCTTGATATAATTAAATGTCTCTTTATGTTTATATAAAATGTCAACTTCTTTGTTTTTATGATAAGAATTTTGACCATTGCTAATACAACTGTTGAACAGTTATCACATGATTAGAATAAATATAGGACTTCAACAAATCCAAATTACTCAGACAAAGGAAGTGATGGCCTCATCTAGTAGAATTGACCTATATGATGCCCATTTGTTGGAGCTCGGAAAAGAGGTGGTGTCTTTGGGCATCGCCCTTGACCATGCCCAAGTTGAGCTTCATCATGTCAAGCTCGAACGTGACCGTCTATGGGAAAAGTGGAAGTTGATTGAAATTACCACTCGAGCGATGTTATCCGAGCCACCCCAAGAGTCTGTCACCATCGCACACCTTACCCTTAGGTCTTATGCGGCTGTTTAAAGGGGTTATGTAACAAATAAGTAGTACTATGTTCATGTACATTATTTTTGTATATAATAATGAATATAATTTCTAGTCATTTTTGATACATTGTAAATAGTTTTTAAAGTACAAATGGTGTTTTTATTTATTCTTTAATTAGGAAATATATTTTATTAAATTAAGGGATTTTTTGAATTAAATAATATTTTAATAAAATAGTATTATAATTATTAAATTAATTTTTATTAAATATAAATGATATTATAATTTTATTAATTAAATTAAAATTTTTATTAAGGTTTGAAAGCGATTTTTGTCAAAACCAGTGAATTTTCAATAAATGTCGGTTTTTATTTTAAAAGTTAAAATTAACAAATATAGAAAATTAATTAGATAAAATAAATGTTATTTCTAGAATCAGGACGTCGAAATTATCCAACGGTGAATTTTTTATAATTTTCTGAGACAGTCAAATTTTTGGGTAAAATTTAAATACCGTTTAAATATATAATGGGTTTTATGACATCATAATGACCCAATAGTGATATAATAAACTACTATACTCTGTATGTTCGGCCAATATATGTTTTACCATTAAAATAATGTGATTTTGGGTTTGTTTGACTTACTTTTCAAAGCATTAATGGACCCCTCAAGACTTATTCAACACCTTGCCTTTTTAAATTAATTTTCGTGCGAGTGTGACTCACCTCAACATAAGCTACCATAATATTTTAAGAATTTCGGACTTTGGCCTTATAAAATATTTTTTTCCTCTTCCCTTTTCCAAAAATAATGGGAAAAAACCATTAGATGGTTTTTGGTTTGGATTAATTTTATGTAAGGGGACCCAAACCTAAATAAAAATGAATTCCCTCACCTTTCCTATATAAACCCACACAAGCTCCCACTTACTCCTCACTCAAAGCCTTTGGAGTTTGTCCAACCTCTACCCAAATCTTTATATAATCCTCCCAAGGTTCCCCAAGCTCCCATGAAGCCTCTTACAGGCCTCTCTCTATCCGTTGCAAGTACACTTCCAAGTAAGGGTTTTTTCTTCCTTTCTTTTATTGTCCAATTTTATTTAAGTTTTTTTCCCAATTAATTTAAATTATGAATGTTGGGGTATGGTTTATCACCTCCCTAATAATTCCCTCCTTATGTTATAATGACGGGAGTCCCCTTTCTCTCTCATTAAATTCCTCCCATGTACACCTGTTACTATGCCGAAATTCTGAAAGGAACCTCTCTCTCTTCTTTTACATTCTAGCAATAATTTTGTGTCATGAATCTAAATTCCATTGCAATTGTTGGTACATATATCTATATGAACTCCTTACTGTACATTACATGTAAATATAATGGTGAACCCATTTCTCTCTCATTAACCATTTTTTTATGAATTCTTATGTCATTCCATTACGCTACCGAAATCGCACTGATTTTCTAAGACAATGCCATTGTGTAGTGGATACCATGCCCATTTCTCCATCAAGGGTATCCCCATTTATGCACCTTTACATATTGATTGAAAAGTTTCATGTATGAATTCTACATTACTTTATCGTGAAATAAATTATTATGTTTTATGAATCCATGTTTTATCTTCCATGTGGCACACTTATGCATGAAATGAAATGTTTAAGAAGGGTGCGCCCTTGTAGCTCTCCAATGCATTGGGTAATGTATAGTATCATGATACGTGATGTGCAATGAATGTTGACTCATGCTAAATCAAGTGCAATGAGGGTTTATTCATGCTTCATTTTCAATGAGTATTTACTCATGCTCTATGCGCAATGAGCCTTGGATCATGCTAATTCCATGTTAAGTGTTGTTTCGACATTTCCATGTTATGATTATCATTCATTATCATTCCTTTATGTTCAAGTTTCTATTATTATCTATTGATATGCCTATTGTCTAACATGTATTTTACTCCTCATGATATTACATGTGTACTATCTTACTCGGCTTTATAGCTCACCCTTTTCTTATGCATGTCCTCAGGTTATCTCATGCAATGCTAAGTACGTGGGAATGTAGTGGTCATTTAAAGGAATTTTTCAATAAAGATGTTGTATTTAATTTTTTTAGTTTTTATTTAATGATCCCAATCCCCAAAGACACTAAAACTCTCTATCTTCTTTGTTGTATCAAGTGAAGTTTTATGTAATAAATCATGTTTAAGTTTGTATTAAAAGAATGGTTATCAATCTTATGAACCTTACACTCAAGGGGAATGAAATGAAATAGTATAATTTCATTTACAAACTGTAATATTAAGGACTATAATAGTTACACAATTGTATTTGGGTTTGAACAAGGTCATTAAGATAACATAAGAAGGAGAAACATATACTATATTTCAAAAATTAGAAGTTCCAAGGTGCTCATTGTTTAAATAGAGTTTGTGAACGTTGTGAATGAAAATGTATGTCCCAAGAATACATTGATAGTGTACTTTCATAAAGGGTTATGAGTAAAAATTTAACTATATTGGTTTCATGTACATTCCCACATTAAAATCCTTTATAAATATGTGAAATAGAATAAAAAAATAATTGACATACCTAAACTAATTTTAATATAAAGATGTGTACACCATGAATAATTTCATTGAATGGAATTACATAATATAACAATAATAAGATCTATATATTATGTGGATTTACATCAGAAGATAATGATATTCATGCGGGAATGGTACTTAATGAAGATGATGATTTTTCTTGTTATTCAACTATAAAAAATCAATGATGATTGTCAGTACCTCTTTCATACTTTTTATGAGGTAAGGAATTTCCCTATAGGATGAATAATATCCTAAGCATATTTCCAAAGAGGAAACTGATCAAATATTAGTGATCAGAGATATTTTATAAATAATAACATGTTCTCTGAGCGTGATGATCATTTTTTTTGATGATAATTGCCTGAGAAGATTGGGTAAAGATATACACATCCAAAGACAGAATAAGGGAAACAAGGAGAATAGGGACCCAGGGTGCTGCATTGTTTCTAGGAAGCCGAATCTGAAGGGGCGCAAAGACTACTCCTACCTTCCAAGATCGATAGAGAATTGGTTGGCCAGAAGGGGGGGGGGACACGCAATGAGCTCGAGATTCAGCCAGCAGAGGGAGTGGAAATCTAGAATTCTTGGTCTCCGAATATCGAAAGAAAGAGAATGACCCCCTAATTAAGGAGATCAACAAGAGGAGCTACACCTGCACATAGAGGTGATGACATTGGCGGTCACCCTTGGTCCGCGGTGTGAGGCAGGAACTTGTATGGTTAGTGCAGGGGGAGCATAGGTACAAGAGGGAACTATTCTCACCTACTAAATTCGGAGTGAGAGGGATTCATATAGAGCTGGAAAGAGAGGGTGTGATTAGGGAAGATCCTTGGGAGTTTTTGTTACAATCCGAGGAAGAAATGGCAGAAAATGAGATACTCATCCATGATTCTGTGGAGGTTGTGGAAAGGATGAAAGCATGATTTTTTCAAGCAGAAATGAACAAAGAACAAAGAAGGTGGATTGAAAAACAACACGTAATTCTAGTCATAGGATTCAACAAGAATATTATTGAGGAGGAGTTCTTGAGAGTGTGGAGTAAGTTGGATTCTCATTTTGAGAATATTATCAGGGAGGAACTCAGAATGAAGATAACAACTCCTTCCTGAAAATTGTAAGTAATTTATGTCAAGTGGATTCAAGATTGTCTTTAATAATTTTTTTATGTGTTATAGTGTCTAATGGCTGGGTTGTACTATATGGTTTTCTACTATTTTACCACAAAAGTTTCTTTAATAAAAATTTATATTTGGTTCTCAAAGGAACATTAATTTTATATGAGAATGTGAAATCCATCCAGATCTTTGATGTGGATCATTATAATGTTATTTCAATAGTAGATAATTCCATATGAAGAGGATTATTGTAACTTGTGGGTATAACTAGTTGATGGATAATTTGAATTATGGGGAATATCCAATCATTGGATAGGAATATGTAGGAGAGGGGAACACAAAACTGGTGATGTTTTATTCAAGCTAGGTGTATAATGAGATTGTAATTGGGGGGGGGGGGTTATATCCACTTATAGTTTGGAATCAACTTCTAATAGAATACAGAAAATGTGGTGGGTGAATAACGGACATATTAAGTAGTATATATTTTTACTGAACCATGTATATCATTGTGTTCTATCACTTTGATTTATTACATTATTTGTGGTAAATATGTGAGACAATGTAATAGTCGATTTAAGATTCAAATAGATAAAGATGTTGAATTGAAAATGAATTATTTTTTAAACAAAAATATATCATTGATTCATATATCACATTCTAAGTGATCTCAGACTAATCCATACTCTATAATTTATATCAATGAAAATGTCCCCTCTAAATGATCAAACAAAATATTTTGGATGGAGACCTTGAATTCAATTAATAGAAGGAGTGTAACAATTTTCAATGGTGAGAAATATCATTGTTTCATTAATAAGATAATAAAATATTTCATTTCACTTGGGATAAAAGTAAGAGATCCAATGATAATGGGTTTTACACCATATGATGAAAATCAAAAATTAAATTTTTCTAAATTATGATAATGGAGATGCAATTAATGTCTAAAAAATAAAATCACTATTTCTATATCAAAAAAGAATACAAAAATGTTATGGTTTAATAAACTACTTAGGGGATATGTGATAAATTTAGTGGTATCTATAAGAGAAATCAAAATTTCATTGAAGTTATGTTGTGAATCTAGAGAATATTTTTTAAAAAATATAAACATGGTTGATGATTAAAGTGTTGATTACTAATTTAAAAGAGTAAAAGATATTTTTAATAGAACCATTTTTAATAGTTATAATTTAGTGGACTCAACCTTTTTGAAGAAGATAATGATGAATTTTCGTGATATATTTGATCTAATGGCTTCATTACTAAATGACAGATAATGAATATCATTGTATCAAATTCATAATATTCTAATAACATATTAAATAATTAATATACTAGAATTTTAGAAAAATTAAAGTGTTGATATGACATTTTAATCCATTATAAATGGTAAATATAGAATCCAATATGAACTGGAATCAATTTATATTGAGGATGAGGATAATCAAATGGACTTTAATCCAAAGTTTCCCTTGTTTTAATGAATGATCAAACAATTTTTATGAAAAAAACCAAAAAAACACTCTATTGATACATTTTACAAAATAATGGTCATTTTTATAGTGACTATAAAAAGTATAATTCTATTGAAAATTAATCATATGATGAAAATAATATCTACTAGAGAAGGATTTGAAAGTTGTATATGTGTAGGTTAACTTTGAATAATAGAAATTTGATTAGCAGATAACAATATGAATATTCATCCACAAGTAGTGAGTTAGAATATGGTATATCTTCTAAAAATATAATATTTCTTATAGTTAAAAACATGAAATGAAAATAATGACATGAATATGTTAAACATTATAGAAGATCTAAACTATAATTTATATTAAATTAAAATATAGAAGATAAACTAGTGACCATTATGAAACACAAAAACAAAAAAATGATAAATAAAGAAGGCGATAAGATCATATATATAAATTATAAATTTCCCAGGAAAGAGGAGACTCATATTGAATAAATGAAAAAATATATGACAAATAATGTCCAGTTATAAGGAAGAGAGAAAATTACTAATGTAATACTAGTAAAAATGATGATCTTTAATAGAAACAATCTTCACTTATTAAAGGAAATGAAATAAACATATTTAAGATAGACAAATCATATAATACGGTGAATAATGTATGTTAAGATCATGTTGATAAATATGACGCATTGTCTAGGACATATTCATGGTGTCATACTACTCAAAATGAGTTATAGAAAATGAGAGATGACTTCATAAGAGTGTATGGAAGTAATGTTGAATCATCAATGCCTAATAAGAATATAATTCAAATATGTTATGTTGATTCAACATATAAATTAGTCGCATGTTATTTCATAATGATATAATAATGTTGTTTTTTTGTAAATAATGAAAAAATAATGGCCATTACAATAACTGAGAAAACATTTTCAATAAAGGAAGTGTTGACAAATTCATCCAGAAGTTTTCTTCCCACAATTAAACATCCAATGTTTCTAAAAATATAACATAATTAATAATTGAATAATAATATTATTAGTCAATAATTGAAATGATTACAGGCTATAAATGGGTTTTTGGAGTGTTTTTTCATAAATAATATCTTCGTTTGAATAATAGTTCACTTTTTAGAATTAGGAATCAATCAAGGTGGAAATTACTAAATTTATGAGAAGTGTATATCCAAAGAAGATTTAATTTACCAATACATCTTGTAATCTAAAAACATAGAAACAATTGGTATTATTGAATGTATTTTTTGGATTATTTGTCCATGATAGTTATAATTCTTAAAAATTAATAGATATAAAGAATTATGAGATTCATCAAAAGGTAAATGAAATATGAAGTCATATAGTCATGAAAAATATAGTCACCAGTGAATTGTGTGATAATCTCAAAAAAAATGAAATCTAAGAAACATTATCTCTTAACAAGAATTAAGTTTGTGATACATTATGAATTTAATTTTTATGATATATCATATATAAAATATAAATTTATTATTTTTATGTGTGAACCGTGTGGAAAAAATTTCAATATTCAAAATATAGTACGAAAATACTATAATTCAAGAATATAGATTGATGAAGATAATTGAAAAAAATATATGATCTTATGATACGGAAGATGATACTATATCTGTATCTAAAATTTTAACTAATGAGTAAAATTAATAATTCATTCTATGAAACATAATAACAATATTAATTCCCAATTTCAGAAAATATCATTGTATAAATATTGTTTCTGAAAGACTACGTGGCCCCTCTATATTCCTTTATATATATATATATATTATTTTTCTAAAATGGGGGGAATTGAGGGAGATTGTTGCAACCCTTTAAGGAATAATTTATGTAGATAAATATTTTAAAATCATTAATATTAAATTAATTTGGTAATTTTTGATATTGTTATAAAAATAAAATATGTGGATTTATAATCACTATTTCATCAATGATTCTTAATTGTTAATCATTTCAATTAAAAGGGAGTTATTGGTGGATGATAGGGTAAGAAAAAGAGATAGAAAAATATTATTCACTTGAACATTTGCCTGTGTATTTTAAAAAATGTCCTAGATTAACTATTTCATTGTTAATTTTAGTTAATTCAGAACTATTAAATTTTAATTCAAAATTTATTATCTTGATTTCACATTAATTTATATTTTAGTCATCATTTACAACATTTATTGTATTTTTTATAGTTTTATACATTGTTTTATTCCAAAAATACATAGAGATGATTATAAAATGATCTCTGGTATGAAAAATATTATGATATAATTCCACTATTAGAACTGATCGTGAAATTTTAATATAATGAAGAAGAAAATGTTTCTAGAAAAAAAAAGATATGAGAAAACCACCATGTTCCCATATAATTTTATATCCAATAATGGGGAGAATAATTGATCGAACATATTTACATTTAAATATGCTAATAGATATTGATAGTGAAATATTAAGGGGTAGATTTTTTGTCTTAGTGATGCATTTTTTTCAATTATGTCTAAATAAGTGTTTGGTTAGTTTTGATAAAGTGGTGATGATTATAAGAAAGTTATATATTCAATTGATGGCATTGGATTTCATACTTGAGCAATTATCTATGTTAATTGGTATTGTTTTTAAATTGATATTAGTATCAAATACTTGTTTTAATAAGGAATATCGTTATAAAATTTAGTTAAGAATAGTTATTATAATAAGACTCTAAATTAAGTCATGATGTTAAATTCTACACATTGATAAATCTATGAGTTTTTTACTTGATTGGACTAAATAAAAAATAAAGTCCAAACAAAAAAAAGATTACCTAATTTGGAGTTATCTAAGTAACAATTGGGCTGGGAGTTCACCAATGCATTAGGGATCCATACCAGTCTATCCCACATAGTGGATAAGGGGAGTGTGACCATGTATGAAGACTAGATGAGCACATTTTGGTAGGAATGAATGGGTCTAGGATATTTCAATTCGGAACGTGTTATCAGAATCTGTATTAAGAATAATTGGTGTTTTTACTGTGTTTGAGATACAATCCTAGTTTCATGGCTTGTGGGGGATGCATCAAATGTTGATATTAAAGGAATAATTCAGCATTCTGAAGAATCTACCAGGGATAAAAAATAGTTTTCACTCTTTAACAAATTTAAGTATATATGAATAAAATATGACCTTATTAGTAAATGAAATTTGTGTCATATTCTAGTCATGTAATGTATTCTTCTACTACTAATGACATCCTAAAGTTCACACATTCTGTAGTTCATGTCAAACATATATTGATTGAGAATCCATCCATCTTCTGTGATGTTTCATAAATAATGATCAATTTGAGAATAATATAATATCATGCATGCAATTAGTGTCTTCAATTATTGTGAATAAGTCAAAGAAAATTCTTTAGATGAATAAAAACATTTATCATTGACAATATGTTGCTAAAAGATAATTCCAATTTAGAATTATGAGAATCATGTGGTCATAATAAAATTCACTTGAGAACTTCACTAAGAAGAGGAAATGTGAGATCGAATATAACATGGTGGCTTAATTCTGAGCATATTTTTAATTTAGATATACCAAATATATAATTTAATTAATATTTTTAGGACATGGAACATTTTTTGGAGGATCAATGTGGTGTTTTCATAGTTTAATATGGCTATAAATCACCTATAAAAGGAGTGGGATTGAGGTCTTTATGTGTTATTGTGATAACTGATAGGACCTTATTTTATCAAAATAAAATATTTCTCTATCAACATAATTTTCATTAAGGGTAGAAAAACCATGGAAGATCTTAGAATGCCTAATAGAGAAGAAGTGAGGACCACTTGAATTTCAAACCGTGCAATAAAGGGTCTTGTGAAGAACTAATAATCTTCCATTTACATTTAGTTATATGAATGAATCTATGATCAAAGAAAAAATATTTCAGATTTCATGAGATCTTAAATATGTCTAAATAGATTATCCAACACACTCTATTTCAATAATGAGATTATTCTCATTCATTCAAGGTTTAAAGAGACAGCATGAATGCAATACATGAAATTTTATATGCAATGATGTAGTGAGAAGTGTAAATTATCCAAGAAATCATGATAATAAAGTACAATTTTTTTCATGAATTATCATGAACATTTTAAATTGTAATGGAAATTATAATAAGATATTAGAATAAAATTATAGTGATACATAAACTTGATTCACAATATTTAAGTGATAAAAATTAAGTAAGAGAGTAAATAATAACATATAAAATATCAAAAACATGTATTATATGATCTAAAATTTTATATTTTAATATGATGATATTCATGCATGATGTGCACATGAATAATATTATATTTTTCAAGTGATGGTTTTATAAAATTTGGATAATGAATTCTTGCATGAAATAATCAAATTAGGTGAGGTTGGAATGTCATCTAAAGAATGAAGAAAGTACCAGGAATAGTTTCATTGAGAAAACTAATCATATAAAGGCTATCATATATATTTGAACAAGACTATAATCTATGAGAATGTACCATAATTTTATACAATCAATTGTGATTTATTAAGATCATTGAGGGGGGTCGTCATAAATATCATTCTATGTGGATATTCTCATCTAAAGAGGAAAGATACAACTGAGGGGTATAACCAGCTGTAAGAAAATTTTGTTTGTTGTATACAACCTATAATTGGAGAATATGTGGAACTTAGAGGGTATTAATAATTCATGAAGGTTTTTCAGATTTTGGGGTATAATGTTCTTGTAATTTGAGGGTATGCCCAATTAATTTTTGTAATAACCTTATAAAATATTGTATAATCTATGTTGGGGAAAATAATATATATAAAAAGGAGTAATACATTATAAAATACTATTTTATCCTTATGGTATATACCTTTTATTTACAACTTTATTAATGGTAATAATGATACACACTGAATGAGTGTATCAATGATTTTATAGAAAAAACATTGAAATGAAATATGAAATTTTAAAAAACATACGGATTGGAAATTAACCCCTCCACTATCAATGATATTACAAATATTAAGTCATTTGAAAAACCATAACTCATACCTAGTGGAAATTAAACATAATTAACAGTAATCATTGAGGCTTTGTAAGTGTAAAAAATAAGGATATCAATGATCACATTAAAATAACATGTCATTAGGGGTATGAGAACATGACATAACATTTTAAAACCATACACTGCATATCAATGATTATAAAACTGATTCATGGCCAATGAATATATAGTTTATAATTCATTTATTATGAATGATTCAGAGAACATGATCCCTAAGAGAATAAAATAGGAATTTGAAATAGATTTATTGAATAAAATAATCACAGAAATAATATCTTTAGTAGCCAAGGATAATTTACAAGGCGATCAATGTGAAATTGGTTCACTCCCCATGGTTATAATAGTATTCAAGGTTCAATTTTATGAAAATCATAGTTGAAAAACACCTGGATCATTTCTGTTTCACACCACATACCATACATTTTTATCACATGATATATCAGTCGTTACCAAATTCCTTCGAAGAAGAAATAGGTCCAACCCATCACATAATGAAATTCATCCATATGTGTTCCATGATATCATAAAGTATTGATAAAATTTGAACACCAGAAAAGAAATGGGTTTTATAATGAATTTTATATTGAATAACCCATGGAAAATAAATAGGATTCATAAATATTTCATCATTTCATTAAAGCAACAACAATAGAAAATAAATATGTTTCAAAATAATGTATTCATTTCATCTTAGCATAACCGATGAAAAATGACTTAATTTCATAAAAATGAATTAAATATAGAACTAAAAAAACCAAAGAAATAATGATGATGTTTTCAATGGGTAATATTTTAATAATGTAAATGTAACCTCAATTAATATCATCTTAGATGGAAAATGAATTTTAAAGATCACTTGGAACATTTCATGAGGAAACAATCTCTTACACATTGAAAACCAATTATTTAAATTATAAACATTTCCTAAATATTAAATAAAATTCTATGAAAATAAACATTTAAAAATATGAGTAATTCTTTAAAACATTATATTCTCATGATGGTGGAATATTCAGTTCATGATCTCTATAGTAAAACAATGTTTTTTCACATTTTTAAAAGAAAGTAAAAAAGGAACCTTGTTTGGAAAAATACAAAATGATTCTATTTAATAAATTATTTAAAATGTAGAATAGAATTGTTAAAATTTATATAATCAATTATTGGAAATTAGTAATTAATTTATTTAATGAATTTTTATAAAACATTAACATTGAAGAAAATTTATTTTCTACCAAAGTGAAAAGCATGTTAAATTTTTCATAAAAATATTATTTTGGAATAATGGGTACATAAAGAGACATAAATTTAAATGAAATATGTATTATTAATAAATAATCACATGACAAGAATATTCCTCATGTTCCTATTATGTATATCATAATATTTCATGACTAGAAATTTAATCATAAACTATCGTTACAAACAATGGGATTGTAACAAAAAACCTATGCCACCTTGGTATATTTTGATTAATAATCCCCTTAAACAGTGAATCATATATAGTCATGTATATCAAATTATTTTCATAAGAGTGATCATAAAATACATTAATGGGATGTAATTACATGACATAAAAGAAACATGTTGTTAAAATGGCTTTTGTCACATGAAAATAAAGATGAGTTGCATATCGAGTACCATAAGTCTCAAATTTCTTTAAACACATTCAAAAATCCAATATAGTATAAATATGATTATTATATATGTATTATAGAATAATTATCATATAAATAATAATATATATTAATTAAATTTACCATTTAAACATTTAATCATTAGCAGTTTTTTTAATCACTATTTCGGTTAATAACATCTATGTTTTCCATGTATTTTTTAAATCCATTATTTTTGGCCCAGTATTATTCACATTGTTAAATTATTTAAAAATAGTTAAAAATGTTAAAAAATTTATATATATTAATTATATAAAATTTTTGATTCACCAAAAAATTTGATAGAGAGGAAATTGAATCACACTATTAATGGAGACGGTTGACCATTCCTACACATGAATGTTGTTTCCATTTTTAGTATGATAGAAAATTAAAATGATAAACATTAATTAAATATTAAAAAATCATTATTATATGATATATAACATGTATATTCAGTAAATATATCTTTATTACAATCTATTTCAAATTAAAATGAATAGTTTTTTGCATCGCATTATGGATTTACTTGTCCACACGTACGCATGTGTGACATTATTTCTTCCAAAAGAATGGATAGTGAGAATATTAATGTGACACTAGAATTAAAATATTATAATTATGTAAAAAATAATATTTATATAAATAATTATATTAAAATCAACATAATTTCAATCAGTGTGAGTCGATGTCAAAAGAGTTGCCTCTCTTTATGATGTGGTATTTCATCACACACTTGACCTTTGTTTTTGTTTCTATTTGATGGAATATGAGATGGATATCTTTTATGACTCTAAAATAATAATTTATCAATATATTGGATATAATTATGTTTTATTATTATCATATTATAATAATAATTGATGTATTTTAATAAGAAACAATACAAAATATATCAGTTAAGGAATAAACATAATATTTGACAACATCCTTGTGTATATAGTAAATCGTTTTTAGGAAAAATAACTAATAAAAAAGATCTCTCAGACATAAGGGGTGAATTATATAAGTAAATTGTTATAGGATTTTCCTAACCAAATGGTTGTTAATTTTTGAATATCAGAGGAGAGGGGGTTCCCATTTATAAATGGGGTTACGGGCACATTTAGATTTTTTAAAATAAAATTGTATATGGATGTTTAAAAAAAATTAAATGATAAAAATGGAAAATTCTAGACAATTATAGGTTTAAAGGTATAAATATTTATATAAAATTGATATTTTATCTGTTTTATGTCATTTAATCCATAACATTGTACGTTAAGTTCATGAAAATTTGATTGATCTTTAACCACAATAATTAATTTTAAATGTTTTTAAGATTGACATTGTAAAAATTAAGATCAAAATATTTTATAATAATAATTATACTGATTCAAAATATATTATCCATTTTTTCAAAATCAATTTACCTAATTGAAAAAATAAAATTTAAAATTAGACATGTAGACATGAAAAAATATGACTCCAATGAAGAAATTTTCATAATTATTGAATGAATAAATATAAATATTTGACATAAATTTTATTCCAATAAAAAATGGATTAATAAAACAAATATCATTAATAATTTTATTTTATTTTTATATATTGGATCATTTCTAAATTATTTAAACCAAATTTAATTTTTTCAGTAGAAATCATAATTTTTCCATATTATTTATGAAATTAAACAATTTAAAAACCCACAAATTCAACCTACAATATTTATTGAATGTACATTAAAAAAATTAAGTATATTTTTTAAAACAAATTGAAAACATGGATAAAAATATTTATAATATTTATTCCCCAAAAAATAAAATCATCTCTTGATAAAAAATTATTTTTGATGTATATAATGGATTTACTAAAAATTATGTATTTATATGAAAATACAGTTTCCCAGTATGAAATAATTATACATAATTTTAATAATATGGTAATTTCTATTCATATAATCATGTTTAATGGTTACATCATAACTTTCATGTTAAAATTTCAATATTAATAGTATGAAACAGTTTGTTAAAACTCATTATTTTGTGTAACACATGATATCCATGAAATTAAATTCATTTTTGAAAAAATATTTCATAACATCTAGAGATAGATTTATCACATTTACCCTCCTCTTAGTGATCTCCCTCGCATACTAATGTGGTTTTATAAATAGTATCAAAGTGATAGCATCCCAACATTTGAGATTTGATGATTGAATTTGTTGTATTTTGATATGAAGTAACTAATCCGTATTATTTGTAGTGTATAATTTTAATTCAATGAAAGAATGTTCTATAAGTAAATTTAATTAGAAAAGATATCACTTATAAAAACCCATTATGATTCCATATGTTTACCTACTTTTTATGATTTATTTGAAGTCACAATGGATTGTTTTATTTTTTAAGATGATGGTGTCTCTATAACAAATAAATATTAGAGTTATTTGAGGAATGATGGTTTTAAAAAAAATGTTATTCAATTTTCACTCATAAAAAGTGTTTATTTTTTATTATAAAATGGATCAAAATAAAAAATATATCCACAATAATCCTCAGAATATCAATGAACAAATAAACAATTTGAAGAATGATAAATATTATTTTTTGGCTCTTAAGTATGATTAAATCAATATTCTCTATTGAGAAACTGTTGATTGTTTATTGAAATTGCTGAATGAAGGTGAAAATTCTATCAATGGTTTTGGTGTGATTTATGAATATACTAATACTATAGAAATTATTCTCTATGTCTTGAATGATAATATTGTTTCCAATGTATCATAAATTTAAGTGAAATATTCATGTGATATTTCTATTGATGATACGAATTTATTGTAATTTATAATAAAATGGGGACATAAAATTATATCCTTATGAAGGTGAAGGTGGAAATTGAAATATAATTTATATTAAAATATCCAGACATGTTGTAGAATATTCTTGAAGTTAAAAAAACTTGTTATTCATGATTTGAAAATCATTTTTAGGAGAAGTTTTATAACGTTAGGTCTCTTATATTAAATAACATGAGATGATGGAAAGTAAATTACATGGTAAATATTCACAAACAATGTTTTACTTGTGAAACTAATCAAAATTATTATTCAAATTTTACAAAATATAAAAATAATGGAGATAGTTATGGGGAATATTATATTCCTAGTTGATTTAAAATATCACTATAAAACAAATGATTCTTCTATTAATAAGGTAAAGAAGTTTTCTCAATGTCGTAGGTGAAGCATCTGATCTATTGATCATATGGACAGTGAAATTTATGTTGAATATTGATTTCATTTAATTGAAAACAATATTAATAATATCTCATTGAAAATGTGGATGATGAATAATTTCAAGAGATTAAAGAATTTATAACGTTAAAGAATAATAATAGACATAGTTTGAGATCATACTAAATGTTTTATTAAATAAATGCCTCTTAGATATATATAAACGAGATAAGGAGATCAAAAATTGAATATCGATGGAAAAATGTGTTATAAAAATGAATATGTATTTGATAAATAAATATATATTCATGAAACAGACACCAAACGATAACTCTCTCACCATGAAAAGTAAATTTCTTCATGGGAGTTAAAGAACACCTCCCTATATGCCATATACTACCAACTAGTATTGGTGATGTTAAGGATATCATGGGGAGACTATAACCCCTTGTAATGATTCATAATTGAGTGAAAAAATGAACAATAATAATGTGAAATTTAATGGAAATATTGATAATAGTTCAATATACAACTGGTAGTGAATATGAGGAACCAATAATCCAATAATAGTGAACCATGTAATGATAGGATAAAATGTGACTAATTTTAACATGGTATATAATATAAATTAATGAACCCACTGTCCTAGATAAAATCCAAATTCCCCTGTCCTTAACCCATATCAGTCAAATTTCCATGATCTGTCCCATCCAGCAAGGAAAAATTAACTTCGAGGTCCCTTTCCCATATAGAAACTTGCATCTATATAATCTTCTCAAGTGCCAAAAAAATGTTATGAATAGTTTTTGTGAGACAAACTCAATAAGTGAAATCCACCATTTCTAAAAAAGACGAACTGATAATAATTTCATTAAAATAATGTTATTGTTTTTGTATTATTTTAAGAAAAAAAATAATACAATAATTTAATTTTTTCTCCACTATACTGGAATATCATAAAGAATGTAACACTAACATGCCAACAATATCCATAAATCATATAATAATCACATATAATGGAAAATAAATATGTAAAATAATTTCAATTTATAGTCTTATACATCTATATTATAATTTCGTCATTCTATTTAATCCCTCTATATAATCATTAAAACCTAAAATTGGTCCATGCCCTATATATAATCACGACATCTTAGAACTAGTCGAATATTGGTATATAATCATTAAATCAAGAAATATGTTCAATCCTTCAATATTATAATAATAATAGAAAATTGGGTTATTCCCACTATTTAATAATTACATCATTAAACTCAATAATGTACATTACAACAGAGAGTATCTCTCTATAATATCATGATCCTTAATGGTTTATTCTAATAATTTAATATTTTCCTTCAATGAAATATTGAAATTTTTTAATTAAGTTTTCACCCATCATTTTAATATATAATAAACCATTATATACATGGTATTTCATTATGAAATCACCAAAGGAATCAGGTCAAAATATAAAAATTAATAAAATTTTTAAATTCATTAAACTTAAAGGATTCACATCCCCAATAGGTATTCAAAAGATAAGTCATAAGAACATTGAATCAAATGGGATCCATGTAAAACAACAACACATGATTTATCATCACCAATTAATAAATTAATTTAATGATCACATTGTGTTAGCATAATAGATGTATTGTACTTCCGAAACTATTATATAGACCATTCGGTTAGGTTTTATACCACATAATATTACATAAATATTACCTCAATGCTTCCAATTAGAAATTCTATAATGAATGAAAGCGCAAAATATCCTAAGAATAATTGGATCATACAATATCATGATCAAAACTTTTTTTCGTAGTGGTCTAATGATAACACTATAATTACGAAATAAAGTAATAGAGGGGTTAACCAACTAAAAACTACCAATTGGGGATTGTTTGATTGATCGGGATGTGAGGAAAGGACGAAATGGATCCAAAATCCTTTTGGGTGCCTTATTCTTCTATGGAGGAGAAGATACAAACAAATGAAAAGATATAACATGTGAATTGTCGAATCATAATCACTAATACCATAAAATTAATAGTGTTAGATATTTTTATTCCAATTAGTATTATATTTATTAGTTACTCTGAAAGTAAAAATTAAACATATGTTTATGTAACATTGATTGAACATTACAAGACCTAGATCACTTTCAAGCTGTGTATTCATTACACTCCATGATTCCATTACATGGTATCTTCTTGGTTATTGTTACATGTCATTTAACATTTACACAATGTATAAATTCCTTGTATATAGATTAAATCATTGATTATTCAAAATAGAATAATCCACCTCTAATTCCCACTAACCTTCTGAAAACCGTAATAAATATCCTTTTAGCTTATTTAAAAAAAGACTCCATTAATTAAAAAAACATATATCCAAAAACATTTGGCTATTTCTATTTAAATTATCCCCTTTCATAAAATTTTGCTTGACCACCGTGCTTCAAACAAGAATAAACACAAAAAAAATGAAGCTTAATTAAAAATGAATATTGGGAAGTACTTATAAAATGATAAGAACTTACAAACTCCCACCATATATTAGCTCATCCATGAGATACTCTAAATATGGGTTACCTAATCCCATTCACAGGTTCATTAACTAGTATCAACACATCTGAGACTCCTCTATATCATTAATAAATAGTAATTTAATAGAAAATAAAAAATTTATCCTATGATTCCACATTGTGATGTCCCTTAATCCAATACACTCTCACATGGGAAAATTTGTTTTGTTACGGAACATCCAGCATGGATACACATACATTAGTGTCTATCGACTTGTAGTGGGGGTGTAATGGAAAATTTGGGGGGGGGGGACAATACACCTTTTCTAGAGTCTCAATATAATGCAAATAAACAATAATATTTCATATCTATGTAAAATCATAGAAATCCACGTAAACACTCATTTAACACTCTTATACCAAGACTCCATTAATTAAAAAAACAAACATTCCCAAACATAATGTTATTTCCCCCAACAATTTCTCTTTATTCAAAAAATTTTAATCCACCACCAACATTCAAAAGAGAAGAAATACCAAAATGAGAATGGTTAAATGGAAAGTAAAAATGGGAAAAACCTAGAAAAATATGGGATCATACAAGTATTATTGATAATTTTAAATGTTGAATAATGTTTCTTAGTTATGATAAATCTCATAACATTAATTCATAATACATATTGAAGAAAAAAATAAAATTACTTTTAATGTTTTAAATAAATCCTAATCGGAATGGAACGTGATTTAATGACATATAAATCCAATATTAAGATTTATTTTTCCAAAGTTTGAGAATTAATTATGAATTTTGATTCTAAAGAAGAAAAACTAAAATTATTTTATAATGATGAAATTATTTCTATAATTGTTTTTAAATCATTTTATATATGAAGAAATTCTTAAAGAACAATGTTTTGGTATCATCATGTATTATTCCAAAATTAAGTCATTATAGGAGCACTAACCTGAGTGAAAACAAGAAATAATAAGGTAATATAAATTTAATATAAAAGGGGTTTATATATGGTATAAGGTTTTCTATGTATATACTATTTAATTTTCATAAAAGGAGTTAACTCTGGTGACTCTATTATGGGTTAATGGTAGTTAATAGAATCTATAAAGCATGTTACATTAATCTGTAAATATAATTTCTATGCTAATTATTTCTATTGTGTGAGATTTAGGAATAAAATTTTTTCGATTTTTTCAATCGAAATAATTCTAATCAGAATAAAATTCATCATAGGAAATGATTTTCGGGGATTCGGTCAAGTTAATAGAATGATATTTGGAAAGTGGTTAATAATAGTAAAAAATATATCACATAACATTTCTGATATTATTAATGAATATTCTAGAATGTCTTATCATTCTTTTTATCATACAATTTTTTTCTTTATAATATTTTTTCAAAAATATCTACATTTTAGTATTCAAATAAATCTCTATAAGATGAAAAACATGATATGATAAGCCCTAGAATGAGGATATAATAGTAAACGCTCCTAAAATGGAATGTCATTGGTTATAGTGTAGTAGATTAACATTTAATATTATTGGAGATTTAAAACAACTAAAATATGATAAAATATTTAATTAGGGATCAATGGCCTCAGGTAATAATGGAAATCTTATGAGTAAAAATTTTTTCTCAATAGTTTTTTTGAAATGAAATGTTAATATCTAAAATCATCTTTTTTATCGATGGAATGTAATATAATCGGTTATGTTTTTTGTAAATACCTAATAATTTAATTTAAATAATCTTACAGAGGATGCATGTATTATTAATATTATTAATCATATATTTACTGAGAAAAATATATAATGGAAACAGGGAATCATATTCATGTTTGGGATGCTAGAAACTCATGTTCTCTAAGTATGAAAGTGGAAAATAATTTTTTAATGAGAGGATTGGTCATCATGGTCTAGATGAGAATAGTGTTCTCACTCGATTGGATAGTTTTTTATGTAACATTTTAGAGAAGAAACATATATCGGATATACAGTGTATTAAAAAATTGGAAGATCATAAACAATTCACATAATAAGTTTGAGATTTGAAATTCTTATCCATGGGAGATCATTAATTCAAATATGGGCAGGCATATGACGAAGAAATCAATAAATGTTGATATTTATTTTATTAAATTGGATAATTATATATCTTGTATTACTTATGATATGTTTTTGAAAAGAATAGGTCGTATAATATATTTTAATTTTCTGATTAAGTGAAGATAAATAGTGTTTCTTTTCTCTAAAGAATATCTATATAGATAATGGAATTTACCTTTAAAATTTCTTTTAAAGCTTATATTTAGAATAATGTAATCAAATATGAACTCAATTTACTATTCACACTAAAAAATGACGTTTTAGTACATATGAAATAGTTTTTAGAGGAGATGTATTTGAATATTATACATAAGAATGGTTGTTTTTTTCTCTAAGTAGAAGCTATTTGTAAAACAATTAATGTCAAAATATTAAATTTAAAAACACTAATCATAGATATCCCAATATGATTTAAATTAATGCAATTTTATATTTTTTGATCTACCTTCTAGTGGTAGGTATGCCTTCTATTACTTATGTAAAAGGTGATAAAAATTTAATGATGAAGAAATGAGGAGTTGATGGGATCTTCCATCTATCTAAATGAAAGTGGATATGGATGGTCTAAAATAAATTACAAAAATATCACTAATGATGATAAGGTTATGGCTTCATAACTATCAATCAAAAAAAATTCATATGATGATGATATTTCCATAAATGATCTAGATTCCATTTATTCTAAATACTTTGGGGAATTTTCAAAAAATGAATAAATTATTGATGATGAATTTTTTGGACAGTAAGATTCATCAACATCATCTGATAATAAAAAATCTTATAACTCAACCAATTTGGAGAAGTAAATTTCAGGTTCAAAATGACATTTGGATCATGGAAAATACGTTCAATCAAGGATGTTTGTAATGGTAACAAATCATAACTCATTTTATTCTAATTTGGAAAATATATATATTGAAGTTAGAAAAAATAATCATGAATCGATTGATTCTATGAATAAAAAATCTAATTAGATAGTGAATAATGATATATCGATGTTGTTATTGATGCCTAAATTATAGAATTTCATTGGGAAAATGATATAGTTCTTGGACAAATAGAAGGAGAATGGAGAATTGTTATGAAATATATCATGATTGTTTTACAATGGATACTCATAGGTTGAAGGATTTCATTTTGTAGTGAAAATTTCACTACTTATAAGGATTGAAACCATAAGATTATAGCATTTTATTTTAGTAAAAAATATATACTATTTTTCATATTTTTTCAATTCAACCTTCTTGAAATGTGAATTTTATGTTCACATTTTTATTAATAAACTAAAAAATTCTTTCACTGATAAGTTATTATTAATTTACGCATGATCATAGAGTATTTATATGGTTTTATGCATGGTCGAATATAATGGTATTATAAAGTTCAAAACTACATTAATATTTTAAAATTTATTGGAATAGAAGATTATTTATCAATATCTAAGAAAATAAAAATAATGTATCATTTATTATTATTGTTTATGAAAATGGAATCATATTTTCTTGGAATGTATAATAAATATGTGACATGTTTTCTAATGATATTATGGATATTTTATGATATATTTGTTTGGATAAATTTAGATATTTTCATTGATTAAATATTTATGAGAACTAATATAACATGTTCCATTATCATGAAATATCTGCCAAGGAAATTGTAAAATGAATCTATGTGGATGATTCAACCTAGTTAATGAGATAATTTTAGAAGAAACAAAAATATCCAATGATGGAATAGGAAGGGATATGGATATAAGGGAATTATATAAGGTAACTTGTAGTCTAATATAATTTATATATTCTGTAATGGATGTTTTATATATTCCTAAAATTTGTGATAAGTATATATGTCAACAAAACGTGTCAAATTTAAATGCTACTCTAAGATCAATTCTTTTACTAGGTACACCTCCCTTATATTTTTACATCAAACATCCATCATTGGGTTTTTGTGTCTCTTAATCTTTGGTGGTAGAGTATTTTTAGATAGATAAATTCATTTTTTAAATTAAAAAATTTTAGGGATATATGTGTCTTTGAATTGATGTATTTTAATAATAAATGAGTTCAATGGTCATAAAATGGTTTTCTATTGATTTTTGAGGCTTCTAAGGAAGATCATGATCTTTTTGAGAATCATGGACATAAACTATCTATAGGTAATTTACTTATCTTATACATATTCCACGATATATAATTATTCACAAAACAAATCATGATCCAAGTTCATGATGTGAAGTGAATACATTCTATGAAGGTATTACACAGTGTTTAATGTTAAAGATATGTTAAAATTAATTTGAGATGATAGGATTTTTAGCATAAACCATTTAGTTGAAATAAACAATGTCGAAAAAAATAACACATAATTTAATTATCACGATAAGTGGATTAAATAAGATAAAGGCAACTATTTATTCATTTTACTATTTTTATAGCCCGTCTTATTCAGCCCTAGGTGACTCCAAGCTATTATAGAGTGATTTCATCACCTCTAGACATCATAGTTTTGTGATTAAACCCTAGTAAGGATCATGAGTTCATGAATCTAAATTAGGAATTTTTGATAGTGATGGACTATGTCAGACATTTCACTGACTTGTTGTTATTTCAACCATCTTTAAATTAAAATGTGATCTATACGTAATGAGTTTTATAAGTTTTGTGAGTTCATGAATCTAAATTAGGAATTTTTTTAAGTGATGGACTATGTCAGACATTTCACTGACTTGTATTTATTTCCACCATATTTAAATTATAATGCTATCTCTTGGTAATGATGTTTTTAGGTTGGGATTAGCTATGATATTAGGTTATAGGTAAATGTCTCCTTCATGAATATCTCTTATTATGTGATGAATTAGACACCCATCATTGAAGCCATTCTAAGAGAGGCCCTGATCACCAGACATGATGTTTCATTAGGAGAACTAGTATCTCTTCTTCTAGTGGAAACAAGTTCCATAACAACATTTTCACCAAGGATTGAGGGTGAAGAGTAGTTAGTGAAGTGTATAAACAAATTAATACCATGTTCTGTTAGAGTTCTATTAGTGTCAAATGATAGACCACTAGAGGTCTTAGTGTCCTTATCCTACTCTAGATTTCCATGCATATAATTGGATGGGATCTCTTCAGATGTTTTGTCAGGTATTATAAAAAAAATCCTTTCTAGGGGACCATGACATGTACCAGAGTATGGGAATGACTCATCTAATACATAATTTAGAGGTTTCAAGATTTCAATATGAATTTCATGTCGAGGTAGGGGACAGTGTACCAAAATTGTGAAATGTGAGTACAATGTACATGGGATAGCTCAATAGAGTTAGGATGGATGCTAAGGACAAAAAAGAGTCATCCACACTCTATACAGACTACTAAGGCTATTATGGATTTAAGATATTATTTTTTTAAAGGTACACATATTGTATTAACAACCCTTACATCATTTTTTATACAAGAACATAAATATACATTTAATATACTTGTTTCTCAAATATTTAGTGTTTTGATGGGAAATTATTAGATTGTGTCTTGACAATGAATACACTATTGGTATTTTATTGAGTGAATATAAAATGTTGAAAGGAATGATCTCTATATATTGGTGGTTACCATTTATTGAAAGATTCATTCTTCTTGGAAAACCCAAGTATTGATTTGATAATCGGAATGGATTTACTACTTCTATAATAGGATCATTTGATTGATACTAGAGAAGAGTTATATTTCTACCTCTTCAGGGATAAATTAATTCAAATAGAGTTAGTGGTATCTTTATTCAAATCATGGATGACCAATTTAGTTAATATCGTATTGTCTCCTGGAATAGATATTATGTCTTTTTTTGAATGATGGAGAAATGATGTTGGATGAATATCTTATTATTCTGGACCTTTTTCAAGGTTTCATCCCAGAATGGTCTAATTATTATATTCCAAGGGGTATATTGAGTTCGTGATGGAATTGGTTCTGATAGTACATCTTTTTTCTATCCTAACATATAGGATGGAACCAATAGAGCTTTGGCAGTTAAACATTTCGTTGGAATACTAGGAATCTAATGGTTTGGTACAACCGAGTACATTTCTATGGAGTTATCTAGTTGTTTTTTCAAAGAAAGATAGTGGGATTTTTCAATTATGTCTCGATTATTAAATAATAAACAAGATGATTGTAAAGAACTGTTATCTCCTTCAATGCATTAATGACCACTTCAATAAACAAAGTGGTTTAAAATATTCATCTTGATCAATTTCAGATATATATACCACTAGTTGAGGGTTATACTATAAACATACCTGAGGCTACATTTAGGATAATGTCTGTATATTATGGGTTTTTAGTGATTCAATTTTATTTGATGAATGCATCAACATAATTGATGGTTGTGATGAATCAAATCACTCATCCCTGTCATGATCATTTTTTGGTAGTTTTTTTCGATTAAATATGAATTTACTCTCTTCTAGTAGATGGTCTTGTCAATCATCTTAACATCTTCTTGAGTATATTGTGGGAGCATTGAATTTATTCCTAGATAAAAAAATATAGTTTCTGGATGAAAAAATTGGACTTCTTGGGCCTCATCAACTCAGAGGTTGGACTGTCATTCAACTTAGAGAATTTTGTAGGTTTAGTATCATTGGAGAATCACTAGATTTTATTTGTTATAAAATGATTTTTGGGATAATAAATTTATTATTGAAGCATTATAAAATATTTTTTCTATCTTGTAGCACTGATTCTAGGTATGTCCATGTGGGGAGTGAATCTTTTTTAGTGAAATACTTGCACAAGAGATTATCAAGAGTTAACGAGAAGTATGACCTCATCACCTATCCTCACTTTACATGTTCCATGTAAGTCATATATCATGGATGTTGATGCATCCATTGTAGGAATCATAGTGGTGTTGATGTGAGATGATTGATTAGATTCTTATGAATGTAGATTGTTGAGACCACATTAGATGAATTAACCTACTCCAAATCTAGTGTTTTTAGTAGTGTCACATTCCATGAGTTTATAGAAAAATTATCTTACCATTCATAGGATTGTGGTGTACATAGAGCATAAGATTCTTCATTACATATTTTCTATATGGGACATAAACCTTTTGTATATGAGTTTTTTGGAGTATCTGAAGTCTCTTGTCTTTATGATGGATTATACACCATGAATGGGGAATGTCATTTATGATTATCTGAGACAAACGATAATGATAGAGAATGTTTGAGAGTCATGAAAAATGTTCTAGAAAATGGAAATCTATTCATAGATATATCATGAAATTAGCGAGTCTCATGGATGAGTAGCTTAGACTTCAACATATGGTATACATATTCTTTAGGAACAGATCAAGACACAATTGATATCTAATAAAAATGTAATATATCTGAGAGTTAGCTTATGTAGTTGGGAGAAACCGTCAGGATGGTCTCTTGGCTGCTGATATTATCTTAATATCCTTGGAAAAGTATGGGTTCCTATTAGAATTTTCAAGGATCTAATAAATGAATTTCATGCATCAATATAGGGTTAACTTTTGGTTTGACATATATTTATCATGACCAACATTGAAAATGTTTGTTCTATGGAATAATGAAGAAAATTGTGGGACTTATTGTGAGTTATTTCAACTATAAATAGGTGAAATCCAAGAATCTAATTTTGGATAGGCTATTTCATCTTTTTCCCATTCGTGAGAATAAACAAGAATATTTCTCTATAGATATTTTTATTGCATTACGTAAGAAATCCCAAAAAAATTATATAGTATTGGTGAATATGGATCAACTGAATATTGTATCCCACTTTGTTCACATTATAGAGACATTGATTTTTAATGATCCCCATACCATCTATATGAATTTTAAAGTTTGATTTCATTTTATTCAATAGAGTTTCATTTTAGATTGTGATCCTTGATTCAAGTCATAGTTATGTACGGGTATTCTGAAAGATCTTATATCACATGTTTGTTTGGGAAAAACCCTTCATCCATAGTCTAATTGTCAATCCAATTATAATATTCGAGTACTAGTGTATATGTTAGGATTATGTTTTTGGATATAAATGGTTCAATGGATCACCATATCGATCTAAGGGATGTTTCATATAAAAATGGATTTTTATAATTGATCATACGACACCATTCGATGTTTTGTATGGTATCCATTTCGTTGAACACTTTATTGGATTTGGTTTTTGGTGTTAGTGATTATAAGTCTTAGTCTCATTTTGGTGACATCTGAGTAGTTCTTGATGTCAAAAATATGGTTGTTGATAGTATAGAGTAGGATGAAACCATATGATAACCATAAATGATGACCTATAGAGTTATATGTGAATTTTTATTTTTTTTCTTTCAGGTGATGCCTAGGATTGGGTAACATCATATCATGTAACAGTGAAAGCTATTACCTATTATTGTAGGATCAAATGAAATAGTGGATAGGTTCGGTCCATTATAAAACTTTTTATAACATTCATAACACTATAGTTCCATTCACAATGTGAATCATGTGTTGCAGCTTTGGAGAAATAACCCTAATCCTTACAATGTGATAGATTTTATAGAAGTCAAAATTTGTGTTGATATGTCCATCGAGAAAAATATGATATTGATTTTGGACAGAACATCGAAGAATATCTCAGGTAAGACTATACATATATTACTACTTCAGTGGTATCATGGGAGTGTTTTCTATGAGGCCTGGGAGAATGAGATTTATATGTGAGTATAGTTTCTAGATTTGTTTTTCAAGACTTCACAGTGATACCTAGAGAATCTTATGGAAAATATAATTTATGGTGGGGATGATGTAAAATTTGGTATTTTTCAATGGTAGGTCCCACATTGAGTTTTTTCAGTAAACATCATTTGGTGGGTTTTAATTATCTTAAACCTCACTGGAAAAGTATTCTTTGGATATGGAGATCCATATTTGGAAAAAATGTCATAATGTCCAATGATGATTTTTTTTTTGAAATTTGTTTTTCTATTAATAATTTGGTCAAATGGTATTATTAGGTATTTCCTTGTGTTTGGACGTCAATAGAAAGAGTTCAAGCTCATTAATAGAAGTTGTGACGTAAACATTATATATGGAATTTACATGTCCTTTACATGTTAAAAATGGGTAATTTTTCACATGAACAAGACAAGAACCAAGTTCATGACATTATGTGAATACATTTAGTGAGTACATTAACAAATTTCTAACAATAGATAAGAGATTAAATTAATCTAATGGGTATTGTTTTTCGGGATGAACAACTATGAAGAAATATATGATGTCCCAAGGGATTTACTTTCGTTTAATTATCATGATTCATGGTTTTAAGTATTATTGTACACATGTTTTCTCGTACCACCATCTGTGTAACCCCTTAACTCAATCCATACATGAATAAGAGTCGTTATGGTGTAATTTTTTCACTTACAGATGTCACAGTTTTGTGTTTGATCCATGCTAGGTAACTTTTCTTTGGTCTTCTTCTCCTTTCCTCATTCTTATATTCAAGTGGAATTTCAATTTGATATCCATTATGTAATCATGTTTTCCATTATTTATCATGATCAAGGATCATTATTTTTATTTTAATCTCCTATATTCTTCTTGTATATTCTTATTGGAAGTAATTCAAAATCATTAAATAATGATATGGGGTCTAAAACCTAATCCTATGGTCTGTTTAATTGTTTTGGGTATGAAATACTAGAATGTAATTTCTATACAAAATTGAAATTAGTTAATTGAATAAAAAATTATGGTAAACCATGGTATTTGATTAATCCTTTATCCCTATAAATTCAATGGTATTTGACATGGCTTATGGTTACTCATGGGGTTGAGTGAACCTTTTTTTTATTAATTAATTTTCTAATGGTTTAATGTCTATTTAACACGACATGAGTGTCTATTCATTGATTTATATTGAATCACATTGATAATAGATCATTTTATATTGATATGATCGATCAAAAAATGAAATGTGTGTGTTTCTGTAAATGTGTAATTGAATAATAAGTGGAATTTTTCATAATTAACCATTAAGGAATGTGATGTGATATTATGATATACTTCTTTTCATGACATCATGCGTTTGATGTTGTAATGATTATAGAGCGATTTTTTTCTTTTTTTATTCCAAAATTATTATATATAAATATATTCATGAAATTTTTAAAATATTATATAGTTGGTTAGGCTAAGTAACACATGTTGAAATGATTATATTGAGATAAATGTCCAGTGATATGTGCTGAAATGAATATATATTGGTCTAGACTCAATAGATGTACAAATTATTATATATAGGTATATTCATAGATGTTTAAATTCTTATTTAGATGGATCTTTCGAATTGGATGATTATTCCATGGATTATGGTTATTATTACCATGGTTTTTCAACTTACTCAAAGACATTCTAGATTGGTGTCAAAGAAAGATGATTTATATATTATGTAATTTTTTAATTAATACACCTATTTTTCACTATATTTTAGTCACTTATTATCATAATGGTTTTTTTATAGATAACATCATCAAGCTACAGAGTTGTAACAACACTATATTATTGTTGTTGTTTTGTTCACTTGTAGATTACATGGATGTAATTTTTGATAATGAAAAATTACCTTTTTTTTATTGTTGGTTAATTTATGGGAGGGATATCAGAGATGGAAACAACCTAGGGTTAGGTACTGGGGTATTTTTAGTTTTTTTCTATTAACTAATACTGTTATTTTTATTTTTTTAGTTTTAAATTAGGTACATTTCATTCGGTCATTACATTATTCCTTATTATTATTTTAATTGTTCCTCTTTTGTTTCCCATTTGAATGCTAGAGTAGTTTTTATATTTTCATTACACATATATTTATTTATATTATTATTTTTACTATATTATAACTATGAACAAGGGGGTATATTCTCCCCACTATACTTATCAAACACTCGATGATAGTCATAAACATCTAGTATTAAAAGATGTGTTCTTATAGTCCTTTAACCAACCCATTTGGCCACATTAGATAGTGTCTGGTCAGGGATACTACACTAGAAATAGGATTATATGATACCTCATAGCAAAAATATGCTTTTTTTAACATATATTTAAAATGAAATATTGATACTTTTTGTTATATAGTTACATATTTGGAAAGATGTGTTGATTATAGTAATTTAAAATGTATATGATTTTTCTATCTTCGAGAAATTATTTTTCAATATAACTCTAAGAAAAAAGGAATATAACATTAATAATTTCTAAAGAATAATACATGTCTATATCTATTTTCATGACTATGTTATGGTGGATTAGAAAAAAGATAGATTTTTTTTAATTTAATGTGATTTTTCCAATTCCCATGTGATAAGATAATAAGTGTTCTATTAATTTATCAATGAATCCAATACGATATTAATGAGGTATGCCCGTAGTTTTGAAATATCATGTTCTCATGGATATTGTGGGAATTATTCAGTTATATTTTGAATTTTTTTTATGAATGACATAGTTACTTGTGTGTTTACAAGACTATTATAAAATAACGAATTACAGATTCAGAGGTTGGGATTGGGAATTCATCCACACCCCTCTAATTATTTTCTATTTTTGTTTAAATCAACTATATCATCTCTTTATAAGACATTATAATAAATGGTGGAGATAAATTACAACATATATCATTTTTTATCTATATCCTTAAAATCAAGTTGAAGGGGGAGAGAATTTGTAACAGGTTTCTATTTTTATATGTTTTCTTTTAAGGGTGGGAATATGATTTAGGAGAGTTTTTAAAAGGTGAAATATATGATTTCTTCATTTGTGCATCGGTTTTAACCTTTATACTAGTTTTTTTTGTATATAGATTTTTTTAAGATGAATTTAATTTTTTTGGGACCATTTCATTATAAATTGAAATAATTCTAATTAAAATGAATAGATTCATGATAACTGTTATGTTGAAGGAATCATGTGGTTACTTATTTAATATTCACATTTCCTACACTATTTTTTACATGTCATACTATATTTAATAAATGAAGAACTATTTCAATTGATACATGATGTTATAGTGTTTGATATTTCGTAGATGAAAATAAAATAAACTAGGGGATATTGTTGATTCCATGAGATGTTGAGATGATTTTGCGATTTTGTAGAGAAATAATTTATATTGGATATTATAATTTGTGTGGGATTTTTTTATCAATCAATAAATAATATTCAAACCCATATTTTCTTCTAGTATAATATGATGTGAAATAGATTCAAATGATTCTTAAGACAGTTCCAATGTGTTTATATATACGGTATGGAGTTCTTGTTATAAAAAAATTTAAAGGGGATTCATTAGGATTTAAATACCACAAATAGTAGTATTGAGACATAGATCATTATTGATGAAGATGGTGTGCATTATAACTAATTTTAATTCCATAAAAAACTAACCTTGATTTAGAAAACACTATAAAAATATTTATGTGATATAGAGAAAACTCAATTATGTATAGGATGAATATAGTATACATGTCCTCACACAAATTATTATGTGTCCACACCATAAGGGATCCTCTAAAATATTATTAATTTCAATGTTTGGGGAAAATTAAAATTGGGATTCCATATTAGATTTTAGTATATAAAGAAATTATAGGACCTCAACAACATATCACATTTTTTTCTATATACATGTGAGAATCATGATGAAAATTATATAGTTCATGGAATTTATTGAAGTGGATATTTGATCAGTTATTGGTGGCTCTAAAAACAATAGTACCTCAATGCCACAACTCTTATTCAATGGTCCATCATTGTGTGGATTTTGAACAAAAACTGCTAAAAACAGATATGTAACACTGTAACTCCCAACACCACACCAAAATAAAATGTGGAAAAATATTTATTGTTTGACTAGTATTTTTGATATATCATTACATTTTAATTTTGGATGTTATTAAACCATATAATAACCAAAAATATGAATTTATTTTTCAATATTAAAATTATATATGATCTATGGTTTTGGTTTCGATAATGTGAGTTGGATTTGAAATTCAAATTCAAATCAATTTTTCCATTAAATAGGGGTTTGGTGTTGAATTGATCGATGTATGTGATTTTGAAGAAAGTGGTATGTAAATTTTAATATGGAGAAGATATTCTAGATATATGAAATATAATTATGATTATATGATTATCCAAAGTAGATGAAATGAGTATTTTTAATATGATATAAGTGGTTCTGTCCTTGTGTTTTTCAAACAATGTGAAGATTTTAATTTTTCATGTTCATGTATAAAAGAGAATTTATTCTCGTTATTTAAAATGAGAATAGAGTGGAAGTAGAATATTTATACTCCCTCAACAAATTAATGCATTAAATTTTATATTTAGTGTATTTTTATTGATATAAAATCATTAATCCTTTTAATGTGTGGGATACACATGTTTTTAGTTTGATTCGATGCATAGTCATGAAATTTTATAAAATTATATTAATGGTTTTACATTTTTTGAATGACATGATGATTCTATTGGGTTGTGTGATCCAAGAATAATCTATATCCCACAAAGGAATAGACATCCCATATTAAAATGCCAACCTTATGAATTTTGTGTGTTCCCTTCAGATGGGTTGTGTTTGGATGTATTGTAAAAACCATTAAAATATACAAATATGTGGAAATTTTATTTAGAATTGAATATAATAAAATTATTGATCACTAATTAGACCCATGTTTGAGATCTCCAATTTTCTGTAAGTATTTATATAGTTTAATATTATAAATAAAATATATTATCTTTAAAGTTAGACATATATGAAAAAAATCCAGAAAAATTCTACTTTTCCAAGATTACGAGAAAACATTCACTATTATTTTTCCACCATTTCTTAAATTTTTTTACTTTTTTTAATAATTGATTTTTAACAGTGTTATTTATTGATTCCACTCTTCAAAATTAATTAATATTTCAATGTAAGTATTTCAAAAAAAATATTCTCAAATAGTTTCTATATGATCTATGTTATTTCCAAATGTTACATTAAGACATTAAATTTATTTATATAAAAAATAAATTAAATATTTATTTATTTCATTCATTTGTGATTTAAAATCAAGAATTATTAACATCTGTTTGGTGTTTCTATCTTCACATGTTATTGATAACACAAAATTTTTTAGATAGAAAAATATTCTATAATCTGAGAATGTTAAATAATGAGGCCTTAATTCACCTATAAAATTATGAATCATCATTATATATAAAAAATATAACTATGTTCTCTACATATAAATCTTGACTCAATAATCAATTTATATATTTTTTCTTCACAATAATTTGAAACAAATTAATTGTTTAATGAACAATCACTACAATGAAGGGACTAGAAATTTTCATTCTTTATAGAGGTTTGAATGTACCATAAATATCAAAACACACAACATAATTATATCTGTAAAATACCTTATTTTTTATTCATGTTAAAATTTACATTTTAATAATTATTATTATTGAATAAAAGATTTTTTACTCATCACATTGTTATTGTTTTGAATTTTTAAAAGGTTTAAAATATTATTTTTTTTTATAAAATCTACTAAATCATTTATTTTTCTCACCTATGATTCCTCTAAAATAATTTATACAAATAAAATAGGATCAATGTTATATAATACATTCATGTGGTCAAATCCCAACTTTATCTAGGTCTAAGATGGATCATATTTTCCTCAAAATATTTATTTTATAAACTATAACTATTTTTATTTTTTATTGATATATAGGCTGAGGTAATTATTCTATTTTTCTTGAATATATTCATTCACATATTTCCTATAATCCTAAACATATAGATTTCTCCAAAAAATATATTTTCTTTTGAGTTTATATAAACATATATTATGAAACTAAAATTAGATAATCAAATATGACAATGTTTTCAAAAACTATTAAATCACCACTCTCAAGAATCCTATTTTGTTAATTATTAAAATATTTCATAGTTCTTACATTTTTTAGACTAGTTATGTGAATTATCTCACTAAACCCCATATTTTCCTTGATTTCCTTCTTCACATCAGATGAAACACCGTATTACAAATACCATGAGAATATTTAGAGAGGGTAGCATTCAATTAGTCCATTTTTTTATTATGATTAACATTCCTAGAATAGGTAATTATCTATTCAGTATATAGGCATCTACAAGAATAGAATCATTCCCATAGTGGAATGATATTCCAATATCTATCATCATCATCATTTACATACTATTGGGTATGTGATATATTATTTTGACATCCCAATTTGGTTGGGAATCCTCATTGAATGCCACTCATATTTGATTCAAAGCATAGCCATAAAATTTTAAAACTCATAGGATGTGTACTCTGATCTTTTTTCAATTATGTTAATATTCATAGGAATTCCATTTACATTTTATTCTCATATATATAGTAATATATTGAAAACCATCTCATTATTAATTTATTCTATGAAATTAGAACAAACCAACATTTTATAATTGTCTAAAAATCAGATGAAATATTATTCAACATAAGTGTATGTAGGTAAAATTGGACCACATGGATTAATATTATCAATATTTATCAAATCAAATAGACTCTTCTTGATTTGAGGATATTTATTTTTAACTATTTATACATTCATTAAATCTACACCAATATTTTTTTGTTCTCCCATTAAATTTGGTATATCAACTACAGTTCAGAATGCTTACACGTTGCCACTAAATTATTCACATAAATTTCATAATAGTTTTTCATTAATCTATTTTTTTCTTATAATTTAAGTTCCTAAACATTTTATATTCAATCAATATCATATAGAATATTTTTTATTCACCAACCCTTCATCAAATAATTCATAGATATTTTATTGTTTTGATATCCCTTTTTTCATTATACGAATTATAAACATGATTAAAAAAATTGAAATATGATTATATTTTTATATTAAATCCTATAAACTAATGAATATTTGTATTATATAATTTTTCACTTGTTATTTAAGTCATTCCTCTTCTTTTATATTCAATTCTTTTTAATTTTTAAACAAAATTATTCTATTAGATAATCTACTAAAATTCAATAAAATATTCATATATTATCTCAAATGAGGGATAATCCTAAATTTTGGAATCTATATAATGTTATACAGTGAATCAAGTATTAATATTTTCACTAAAATGTTCCTTAACAATTTTACTCCACTCAATCCCAAAAACATTGGAGTGTGTTTTTACTTTTATTTTTATATAATAATATATTCCCTATAATTAACACAATCAAATTATTCTTTCTCATGATGATAAATTAATTTTGAAGGGAACATTATTATATTTCATTTCACCAATTTAAAATATCTTATATAAGAATATATTTATATAATTTTCATACAATAATTCTCTTTAATTAAAAAAATCACAATAATAAGTATAACCATTGAAATAACTTTTGTTACAAAATTGAAATTATAGTCCCAATTTTATTTAATAATTTCCAATAGCATCCCCTATTAGGTAGATATATTAATTTTCTATATAATTAATTATATAAATTAGTATTATAGAAGAGTTAAAGAAATAGTATATAATTTTATGTTCTTGTCTCCTTTCAACATGTCTCTTATTTTTTTTATAACACTAATTTTTATGATAACTTTCCAGAAGCAATGGGAATTATATTATATTCCCAATTCATGTACTATTAATATTAAAAAAAATTACTAATGATTCAATATCAAAAAAAATAATTTTTATCCATATATAATTTACTCCTGACCACAAATAAATTTTTAAAATTCTTTTCTTAAAAAATCTATCATTTTTATCAAATTATCGTTAAAAAATGTCCCCAAAAATATATTCATTGAATTGTATATTTATATATTTGGTAAAACTATAATTATATAGTATTAAGTTAATTATTCAGGTTTGTGAATAACCTAGAATTTTTCTGCATAAATGCTAAGATATTCAATGATCATTATGAGTTCATTAATCTAAAATCAATAACACAAATCTTATTCAATTTTCATATTATTTTCTTAAATTATCATATTAGTGTCTCTATATAATCCAAATATACATAATGTAAATCAAAATAACATGAATAACACTTCAAAAAACACCCACATTTTCTATTTTGGTTTACTTTAAACTAAGTATCGTCATGATCTAAAAACAATTCAAACAAAAAATCAATGATTTCACATTGTGAATCATTTTTATTTTAATGTTGATATTTTTATTTTCCTAATGGTTCCATCATATAATCTTACACACATGAGATGAATTATTTTTTTAATGCATTGCAATGTTTATTCAATATCATTTAATTATTCAATTATGATGAGAAACTAACTCTAAATGTAATGTCAATTTTATTTAGGATTATTTAAAATCACTAAAGGGTGAAATTCCTTTTTCAATTATGGTGAGAATTAATTCTCACCATATGCTTTATCAAGTCACCTTGAACACGTAGTAGTTGTGTGTGAAAATATCTTAGAGGGGAAATAAAATAGTGGTATCATTCCATGAATTAATCAATTTCTCCATATTATATTTATTTATATAAGTGATAAGAAGACGTAACATATATCATAATTATTTTCAAAACAATGAAATTCGTTTTTTTCTATAGGACTGAATGAAATCCTTTTTGTTAGTGTTATAATGATGTCCCATCATTCTCCCACATTTTATATGATAATGTATTTCAATGTAAAATTACTAGATACCACTCACCATGATTCATATTGTCAATATTCGATACCATTGGATTTAATGTTGGAGGAAATATTATAATAATAATATGTAGTATGTCACCTTAATTTATTTTCATAATTAAACACACAAAAATAGAAATAAAGTATATAAATCCAACATTATATTAATAAGAAGTTATCTTTAAATAATAAAATCTATTTTATAAGACATAAAACATTACCTTATTTACATATTTTTCTCCTTAAAAAATAATATCATGTTTATCCCATATATAGTTGGATGTTAAATATTTCATCACATTTATATAAATATTATTTTACAGAGACCAAGATAGTACATTTTGTAACTAAAAATTTTCAATTTTCAATTTCCTTCAACCCCCATACTTAATTTTCTCGTGGAATTACATAATTTTATCCCATATATTGAAAGTGAATATACATCAAGACCATGGGAATATTGTTGAATTATCCTCTAGTAAATATATATCAAATATATATACCTGTTGAATAATTCACAGCCATTTTCATTTAAAATTTTCACCATGAAATATTTTTCTCATAGAAGATTCATGAAAACCCCAATGGTTTTGATTCCTTTTTTTGTAACATGTGGTATAACTAAAAACACAAATAGAAATAGGGTGAACTAAAATAATGACATATCTTATAAAATAATTGGATCTATTCTTCACAATGATATGGGTTCCTTGAATCATATTTTTAATCATATCAAAATACCAAAATATCAAGAGCATTAACACATTTATTTCGTATTATACACCAATAATTGGATAAAAATTAGTTTAATGATAAAAACTTTTATGATATTACACATAACACTAACTTCACTGTTATATTATTTGAATGATAGGAGGAACTAATAGATCTCCCAGGTTCCATGGCAACTTTCTCTCATTTTCATAGTTAATTCAATAGGGATAATTATAATAAAAATATGATGGTTGAAAATATATATTCATAAATTAATTTTCAACACTAAAAGACATGTGTGTTCCCAATAATTCTCTAATCATAAAAATTTACATCCTTTAATGACATGGTTCGATAACTAAAATTTAACTTCTAATCCTTAATTTAACCTTTTCTCACACATATCATTTAAAAAACTAGATATTAAATAATCTCAAATTTTATCCTATGTTATTAAAAAAATTTATGACTCTATCATTTCATATTTCATTTTTCCACTTTTCTCTATATAGTCTATTTATTCAATCAATAGATGAGGTTTTTATTTTCATGTTAAAATTTTAAAATCAACTAACCTCATATTATAAAGTTGTTGTTTTATTTATTCCATAATCTCAATAATTGAATTGAAAAATGTACTTATACATTGATAAAATAAAAACCAAAAGATCATCTAACTAATACATAATCATTTTACATAAAATTTCATTGAAAATATCATGACACATCATCATTCCTCGTGGTATACAATGTTTATTTCTCAATAACATCTTTTAAATAAAATATATGTTTTCATAAAACACATACATTCCTTGTGTGTTATAGTTCACCTAATATTGTATGATATAATCTTGATGGTGTAGGAACATTAAATTTTGGAACAGTAAAATATGACAAGATATGATCAAGGTGTTTGTTGATGTGATGTGGCATATTAACATACTTTCTAAAATTATATACTAATTTCATGAATTCTTAACCAAACGAACTATTGGTTCATGGTTTAGTAAATTTGGTAGAAATTTTTTCTACTATCTAAATTAATACCCTTCACAATATAATTATGGAAAATATAGTTTTCCATATTATGATTCATAAATTGGTGTACTACATGGGAAGATGTTAAGTGTCCTATTTTATACCATCAATAATAAATTTTTACACTTTCTATCAACTTATAGCCACTATGTGATATGTGCAGTCATATTATGATCTATGTCACATAATCAGTTATTAAAATCGTCCCCTGGTGATCTTGTAATTCCTTCATAGAATATATAGACCTCAAATCCTTAACAATACTCTATCCTGGTAATAATCATGGAAAAAATATAATCTTTAAAAATGATTCAAATAAAACTTCTTTCAATTTTTTTCGGTTTCAAATTATAATATTATATGTTAATAAAATATGAAATTATTAATTTTAGTTCTATTCCACATATATGAAATATTATATTATATATTAAAGGTAATGTTTTCCATAACATATGGGGTGTTTCATGATATATGATCCATACTAGTTTATGTTCTGTACCATATTTTTCAGTATATAGGGAGATTAAAAAAAGTCCATGTGACAACTATGGTTGTTGTTCACATAATAGTGAACAATGATAGTGTTTTCACTACCACTATTTACAACTTATGTTAGAATATTTAAGACGTACACAAGAATAATTCCTCTATACACAATTACATTACTATGACATATGGTTTACGATGTGTCCCCTCTTCTTATCCAATAGAATATAAAGGAGGAACAATTGTTTCCTAAACATGATGGTGTATTGGTTAAACAAACAATAAGTGGTCAATATAGGGGTCACCAAAAGAATCTTATCAGGAATCTTCTAACAACATCCCTGCTATTTCTAATAGATCATACAACTGTCATCGTGGTTGTTTAGAAGATAATTTCTATAATGATGTATCTATGAATTCTATAACTATTAATTTCTACAATTGTTTATATGAAATATTCCAAAAAACATCCATGGTTTAGTGGCTCAACATACTTCCTTGGAATGGAAATTAATGACATTTTTTATTAATGAAGGTCCATATAGTGTTTATTTTGATGTCTCCCTTTCAATAAAAAATAAATAGAATTATTTAAAATCTATAAATTTAAAATAAAATGCACATATAATATTTTTATATAACACAATATTATATTATAAACCCACTAAATATTTAATTTTCATCACATAGATAGTTTAACTAATATGATAGTTCTTTGTAAAGAGATAATTTAGTGCTTGAGTAAAAATTTATCATAATTCCAAGAGATAATATAATATAAAATTAAAAGAGAATTTATCTAAAGTGTATTATGAGGAGGGTGATGTTATAGAAGATAATGAGGAACACATTGAGATCAAATAATATGATAAAATATCAGAGTAACCATGTACTAAATTTGATAAAGAGATCTTATTAGATGTTTCTAATTATCAAATTAACTGATCAACTAACTTGTTAATAGTTTTGTATATGAATATATTAATATATTAAGGGTGATGTTGATATTCTCTAGGTAAAACTCACTGTCATTCTCTATTAGTGGAGTATGATGCTAATTAAATATAATTTATAATTCCCAATGTTCTTCTTAAAATTACTTTTTGTGGTCTGTGAAAGGATAATTTATTTTCCTAATATTGACATAAACAAATATTTAAGGCCCTTATTGTATAATTATTTACTATTTTTGGTTATCTATCAAAAATTATTTCTAAAAATTATTTTATTAAATAGGAAAATTAAAATTTTTAAATTTATGAAAGATATATGGAATCTATTGACATGGTGAATAAACTATTAGTTATAGAAAAACACATTTAACAAGATTATATACACTAAAAAACTATTTATCCTAATTTTAATCATTAATGTGGTATATTATTTGATCCCACAAAGGGTGTGAAAATGTATTAACTTCATGAGTTCATCCTCTCTGAATGAGACGGTCTCCCTTTGTGGGTTTTGGGAATTCCAACAATATTCATTAAATAATATTCTCATAATATTTTGATGTCTATATGTATCTACTGGTTAATGTAAATTATCCAGCTATTCTAGATAATATGATGTGCATATCAGTTAAGATCATATGGGCTATACATATATAGTATACCTCTTAATGGGCTATATATATTCCCTCTATTGATTACAATTAAAAAGAATGTGTTTTTTATATGTAGAAACAACTAAAATGTCATTGATAATAGAATTGCATGACCCTAGTGCCACAATAAAATTACACGGGGTAGAGCACCAACAATGTTATCTTGAAAATACTCAGAAATTCTGATTTTCAACTATGAAGATGAAATTTGATTCATTATCACTAATCAATTTACCATATACTTGGTTGGAGATAGTTATCTAGGCAATATGTCTAATATTGGTAGATGGTATCAACACTATATCAAGACACTTCCTCAATTTTCTCTCTTAGAATCATCTTATAAGTCTATTTGGGTGCTTTGTTTTCATAAGTATATTGAAATTGATAAACTACTATCTTATGAGCCAATATTAGAAGGGGTAATGTATTTTTAAATAGAATGTTTACTAAACACTCTAATGAAAATGTGGTTTTACATTCAAATATTACATGACCTTATAAAAATTAATCCTTTACCAAGGATTAATAGATAGATGGGATACATCATGTGGATACTCATTGATCAGTATATCAATGATTTTTATTAATGTGAAATTTTTTTAGTAGCACAATAAATTCTCAATATTCAGTAATAAAAGTAATTAAAATATTTTAATTATAAATATATTAAGGTTTCATGTAATTCTAGTAAATTCCTATAGCATTCCACAAAGGTGAAACCCATATAATTGGAGGGGATATCCCTTCTCTATTTGCGGATGTCATACTAAAACAAAATTATTAAAAAGACAAAATCTATGATGGGAGAATCTAAATAGGATCCTGAAAATTGATTTTAATGGAAGAGGGTATTAGAAGTTACATTGAGTGGATGGAAATTTAATTATCCCAATAGTAGGACTACTAATAATCAATTTTTCACTCAACATGTATAGAATCATGTGATGATTTAAAATTATAATAATATAATAGAAGACGTGAAAATGGATCAAATTAATTATATTCCCTATAAAATCAATCTTTCATTTCAACACCAAACATTTAATGAAGTTAATTTTACATAAAAACTATTGTTCATCTATTTACACAATCAAATAATCATTTACTATTAAAAAATTTATCATGACTGAATTTAATTGATGGGGTTATATGGATGAATCTAACTTTTGGATTTACATTAATTAATTCTTTTAAATAACTTATATAAATTATTATTGATAAACTATTAATATCGGGTGAATGTTTCTACAAGATAGTTTACCCCCCATTCAAACATGATGGGACTGAAAGATGGTATTATTAAAATTTTCATGATCCAATGGTGAAAAATGGTATATATAGTTAATTTTCCATCAGACATTTTCACTTCTTTCATAATTGAAAATTCGGTCTTGCCAATATAATTACCATAAACTGAGGTTCATCATTCATAATAAAACATAGTCTCATGTATGTTTAGTTCACAAGGAAGTGTATTGAATATCCATGTACTCTTACATTACCACTAAAGGAAAAGTAAAATATACTGTTACAAATAATGATGTATGGTACCTCTATAGAATGTGGTCTCAGAGAGGTGTTGGGTAGACATATAAACCTATTCTAGCATTTAAAGAATAGTAATTTACATTTGGAACATAATTTTTTTTGGGATCATTTAAATTTATTATAATAAATAATGGACTATAGTGAATGATTATTTTTGATGTTCTTTATAATCTAATTTTGATACTGGGGATTCTATTTTTAGGTACTATTAAAAGGATAAAAATGTTCTCAAACTATTTTGAAATTTGATATGACCTAGTAATTGATGGATTAGATTTTTTTGACATAAATTTTTAATCCCATTTAATATATAAATTCTTTATTATTACTATTACCATACCTTTTCTAAAACCTATATCTTATTATTCAAGATATAGGAGATATGATTTTGTTTTAGAATTATTGGGATTTTATAATTTTTCACAATGTGTAACTTTTAATAATATTTTTGGATATTATTTATTAGATTATGAGGAGATAATTATTCAATGCATGTAGCACTATCAATTTCACTCTCCCAATATGATGATATAATGAATAGAATATAAAATGCTGTTTTCCAATGCTATGAGTATCAATAGAATATAAATCAGGATTCATATTTCAATTCATGTAAACTAAGGATGACTTGATAACAGGTTTAGATAATATATATTTTACCATGGAATTAAATATTTGTTATGTTTAAAAATAATTTATAATGAATTATTGTTAATGGTTTAACAATATTTAGCATGGAAATCATTATATATTAATGTATTACCACTTTGTTTGATGGAGATAATTGTGGTTATCCCCCTGAATTGGTATATGATAAAAATTTTATTAGGGAATTAGAAATAGATATTCATTTATGGGCAATTGAAAAATTATATATTTGTTACGATATATTAATTTATGATCTAAATCAAACAATAGATTGTTCCTAAAACATTATTCTAATATCATTATATGGTTTAATTAAAAGAGACCCTATAAGAATTGGAGAGTCCATAAACTTTGGATGATTTGGATGGATTGATGGGATAATGAATTTTGGTTTGTCTAGGGATATGTTATCTAGGTATCACTATGTATCTTTTTTAGTACGAATAAATCCATACATATTTATAGTGAAAGGATGACATTTTTTAGCAAAAATTTAAATGTGGGAAAGAAAAACATTTAATAGAGAGACTATATCATGGGATAGTTTTTCGATGTATATGAAATGTGTGTATTGAAATTTTATATGACATGTGGGATTCAATATAAATCCTAGGAATATTGGAATCTATTAAAAATTAATTCAGTATTGAATTGTCTCAATAAGTTCATGTCTTATGGGTAGGTGAAATTTAAATTATTTCATCCTAAATGAAGGATGTTGGTGAAAACCTATATGAATTAATTATATCATACACAATAGTATGATTTAGGGAATTAACATTAATTCATTAGACCAACATAGATTTTTGGGATTCACTATGTATCTATTGATTATAACCATATACCCATATATTTATTATAAATAAAAAATATTGTGGAAAATATTGTTCTTATATTGGTGTAACTAAATTTTTTTAAGGGTTTCTTGGTCATAGTATCGGGTACTTTTAACATAAGTGTGTGGTAACTAGTAAAAATAAACTGAGAATTAGTGTGCCTTACATTGGGAATTCAAAAAAAGAATAATATCTTCTGTAATGGGAAGTTACTTTATGATTTTAACCTCTCCATCTATTTGATGGTCATATTGGTTGGACATCATGTTTTGAAATATTATATATTTCAATATGTACCTTCTTATTTTATCATTTGGGGTCATGTAATGAAGACCTTTTATATAACTTGTTCTTTTTATATAAGTGAGGCAATATTCTAAGGAGTATAATGTCCATATATAATGATATTATTTAAAATAATGTTAAAATAAATATTTAATTATAAAATCCCCAATATTTTATCCAAATATATTCTTTGTATCTTAATGCTAATGGTATTTAAAAAATTAAGATATAATTTTATTATGATGTAATCTCCCACTTATATGGGTTCCTATATTAGATCTTTCTCTATGTGACTATTTTTATTTCTAAAAATAATACCATGTTACATAGGAATTAATGGAAATATATGGACTCTTTTATTGATACATTTCTTTATTTAATTTTTTGGACTAAAAATATTATATAGGGATATTAATGTTTCTCCAATATAGACCTTCCAACTCCGTAATAAGGTCCTCTGACTGTACAACAATAGTAAAATGGTCAATGATTGATGTCTCTAGTGAAGTTATAATGATATCTATTAGTTCGTCCTTCATTATGTTTTATAATTGGAAATATCTTGTCAAATATATTGATGATTTTGTAGAGTTGAGATTTTTTTAATGCAATGATACTATTTTATACATTTTTATTTTTAATCATTTTTTAATATTTTATACAATTTCAATGGTCATATTTAATGTCGTTATATGCACATTAATGTACACATGATTTTGGGATGATTGGTTGGAATGATTCATGTACATAGTTTATAATATCTTCAACTCATGAGAACTAAGGAACATTATATTTTCATTGAGGATAATATTTTTTGACAACTAAGGTAGTTATGATATTTTAAAATATGATAATATTCATTAAAATAGAATGTACCTCCACTAGGAGTACTAATTCAACCATTTTGAAGAATATATTACATCTAAAATGAATGAACTCATATTTTAAAGTCACTGTAAATTATTATGAACCTATAAAATTAATTCACCATGTGTTGAAAGGAAAATAGTTATTTGTGACATGTAGTATACCTAAGTGTTGATGGATATAATTGATATTATATGGAATACAAGTCACTAAAATTTTAACATATCATAGTATTGAATCTCCAAAAAATGTAAAAAATCTATTAGATATGGTTTCTCTATTTGTCCCCCATCTAGAAAGAAAAACATGTTAATGAATTAAATACACGTTTTTGTTTGGGAATTTCTCCTCCATCATGGAACCTATGTGTTATTCCATCATAAGAACACTTGAAAATAATTTTATGAAAATCCTGGACTTCATTGAGGTTAAAATTCACCTATATTTTATATTTTTTTCCTTATATGTTATATAATAATGGTGTGCATTTGATTCGAAGTAGTATACACTTGGATATGTGGACACTTTCATCATTATGTTGATAGGGAGGTGTATGTTCGGCTTATAGTTGATTAGCCTCTACTACATCCACCTTCTTCATAGATTTATTATATAATGGAGCCACCACCCTTGATATGAATTTGATATGACCATTTCACTCTTCTCTAGGCTGGATAGAGTTGTGTACATTATAGATAATCGGTAATAATGGGTTAGAATGGGTATCAATGAACATTTTATATATAACACTATAGGTTTATTAGGAAACAACTCTATCAATAACAAAACATTATTAAGGAGATTATTAATTGTTATTTTTTAATGGAGTGTTAAATTTTTATTTTTTTACTACCAACATTGTCTTTCCAATAAAAATAATAATAGTGATCCATATTTACTAGTAGATCTCAATACCATGGATCAGAGCTTAATATTCTGCAACATTTTTAGTGAATCTATGTAATAATAGTTATAAAAATAAAAAACTTACATTATTATAGAGTATATTACATCAGATATAATTATATAAATTGTGGTTAACATTATAATATATGTTGCAATTATATAATTTTAATCTATATAGACCAATCAGGATTTATGTGGCCAATGAAAAGAGGGTTAATCGATGGACAAATCCATATTATTTTTCTTCATTTCAGAGTATGTTCACCTCTAATTATATAAAAGTTACTCTGTTAAATCAATACACAAAATAAGAACCATAGGAAAGCAATAATTCATAGTTTTCACCACTCAAAAAGTGATGATAGTAATAGGTACGATCAGTATGTAGTCCATATCATGTAGTCCATTGGATGAAAATAATTATCGGTTATAGAACAAAAGATATATCCATCAATTTCATTTAACATCACTACTTTAATAATTCATGTGATCCTCACACAGTTGATAAAATATTATAATATTGGTTCTATAAAATCTTTATAGAGAATCACCAAAAGACATCATCATGTCATAATTGTTCCTCTAGAATTTTTTCCACATTTATTTCATCAATTATATTCTTCATCATCACACATATTATACATCATAGGTAAAATTAATCTTTTCTCCCATAAATATCATCATTGTTACTCCCATTAAATCTCTCTCTTAAAACCACCTATGCCCACTAATCCCAGAACAAAAACAATTGTTAATATATAACCTACCATTTCAATTACTTATTATCTTTATTATTTATTTTAATATTTATTAAAATATACCAATATATAGTAATTTCAATATCAAAATTTTTTGATCTATTATTCTCAATAAAATCAAAAAATATTCTTCAATAACTAAATTTATCTTCTAGTGATCATGAAGAAATGACATGCCCTCTTCATCTTCCTTTAAATATGCAATTACTCATCATTAAACCCAATAATTTCATCATTAAATTTTAATTAATGATTTATGAATCAATACATAAATTGAATCATGAAAATTATCATATCAAAATTCATCCTCATAATTAACATTGACCATATTAACATCTCAAATTATATAGGTATTTACAATAGATGTTGAATTCATATGCACATCCATAGTCATATCTTTGTGGTTTTATCATTCTTTCACCACCAATGAATTCATATAGTCATCTAATCTTATGAAAATTATGACTTGTACCCTCCATAAGAGTTGTATAATTATCCTCAACGTCTTAATCTGTTTCTCAGATACAACAATAATATTATCGCCTTAACATAATCTTCTTTTATTTATACCCTCAATGTCAATTTTCCATCATACATCCCTACATGAATCACAATATGATTCTAATGGTTAATTTATGATGATCATCACATGTTATTCCCCAAAAATTATATTAATTTAGATAATCCATTGTTAATAGAACATCATGTATACCCTCTTTGTAATTAATTTTTAGTAAGATTGTTATTCATAATTGTCATGATTTTTAGTAAATTATATCATAACATAATTAACATAAACTAAATTTAATATCTCATTATCATTTAAATTCCTAGAATTTTATTTATATAATAAATCTACAATTTCATTTCACTATATATATCAATAGAATCCTGAAATATAAAATACTCTATTACATTATCTTTGATGATGTTAATAGTGCAGTCAATCAAACTACTATACAATACCATGTTCACACAACTTATTATGTGTGTTTATGATCACATGACAAGCTATTTCTATTTATAGTCACATAATAGATCAGTTGTAATATAATAAATCCTTCATGTGCATTACCTTAATTTCTTCATGTTGTTAGTCCATGGTTTATCATATTTTATGTGTGCATTTCAATTTACAATTTTTTCTTATATAATCATAATTTATGTTTTAATTCCATCATATATTCTTCCCATTGACCATGATTTCTCACTATATTAAAAAACTCATGTTCCCATATTGGTTTATTAAATGTTTTTTAAAAATTCTCCATTAGTTGTAAATGTCCAATGTTTTTTCCATAATAATAGAATAACAACCATAAGATATTTAACTCCTCTTACTATAACATTGTAATTTATGTATTGAAAATACCAAAAAAACATAACATATCCATGTTCCACTTCAATATCTTCTCCCCTAAAACAATAAAAACTAAAACCCTCAGTGTGTGAACAATATCCAACATTGGAATTCATTTTGAACCAGAAAAAATAACTCAATAAAGATATGAAGCATAATACATGGATCACTATCCATAAATTGATATAATATTTGATAAATCACAATTCTAGAAATAATAATAATTGAATAATATTAACATGATGTCCTTAATTGACTGATCAAAAAAATAATTCCTACAATGTTTTATTCCAAAAAAAATAACAAAACATCCTCTCAATTAAAACAAACTATAACCTGTAGTAAATATTTATTACTCCCACGTCATAATATAGTTAAAATAATCTGCAAAAATCATATATACTGAAATAAAAATTTTCCATTTTAACAATTCCCCATAAAAAGTTATATCCTAAAATAATTATTGTGTGTATCAATGGATAGATTTTTGTATCACATTTCCCCTGCGTTGTCAAAAATATCAAATAAAAATATGATATAATATACAAGATCACTTACAATACGAATGAATCAAGTGCGGAAGGACACCAATAATTAACCACACCTTCAGAATAGTTTCCGTTGGTGATGTCTTAGTGAAAATATAATCCAACACCACCTCTATAGGAACAAACCCAAAATATAGTTTATTTATTTCCATAACAACCTTGATGAAATGATATTTAAAATCTATTTTCTTTGATATTGAGTATTATATTGGATTATTTGAAATATTTTTGGAACATGTATAATGAAATCAAAAGAAAATTTCTAGCTTCACATCAAATAACAATTAATCCAACTATATTTGTATCCACAATAATTTTTTTATAGGTTGAGTAGTAGCTATATACTCATGTTCTCTAGTGTTAAATGTTACATGTAACACCCACAAAATTTATGAAACAGTTTTTTCTAATAAATTAATTTTATTATAGATTTAATTTCATGTATCACTGAGTTTAAACTAACTATGATATACTAATAATATATGATAATCATATAGTTATAACATTGTAATTGGATTAGAGTGTATGAATAAGACGAAAAAATTAAAAAGAATATATTAATAAATATGCAAAAAATTAATTAATTTCTAATTAATCCATTTTATGTGAAAATAAGAAAAAAAATTAAATAGAAATAAATATTTTTCCCAAAACCATTCTTTTCATCACAATATATTATTTATAATAATAAATTAAATTAATCAAGTTACCCTTCGATAATTTTAGGTTAGGTGACCACAATGTTTCATCAAAATTTTATTGGATGAATGAATTAAACCCTTATCACATTAGGCTATAAATGTGTTTTTAATAGATACAATCCTTTTCAAATGACCTATATAATATGTAAACAAATAATGTTAAAAAATTCCACCCTCTTATTTTTATATTTCTCTTACATGTCAACATTTATAAAAAAAATAGTTACGAATGAATATAACCATTTATTTTTAGCATAATGAAATTATATTCCGAATATATATTTATTTTATATTTTTATTAACTATATATTTAATTTAAATTCTTAAGCAACACTGATGCTATATTTCTCCAATTGATAAAAAATATAATAAAAGAAATTAGAAATAGTAATTGTAATATAATTTAACTAATTTAATGTGTTAATATATATATATATATATATTTATATGAATATAAAATATCATTGTTATTTTAAATAATTATATTCGAAATCCCACTTTATTATGATGTATTTAATGTCAAATATAATGAATCTAGCTAAAAATGGATGTAGTGATATTTTAAAGTAAAAAGTGTTATCTTAAATCATATAAAATTGATAAAAATACTATAGTTGGAAAAATGAATTTATATATGGTTTTAAAAATCAACCATGGCTCCTTTATGTGGCGTTTGGTAATTTATAGTATCATTTATAATCCACAATGTTAGAAAACATTAATATTTTGGTAATTTTCAGAATGGTTAATGAAGGTTTAATAACAATATATAATGATAAAAATGTTATCCAAACTTTTCCAGGTTTTTTTAATAATAGGATTTATAGTCATACCCATAATTTCATTAAATATTATCAATTTGGATTTATTTTTGAAGCCTAATTAATTTTTATTAATTTTATATTTTATTAAATTCTAAGAGTAAACCTACGATCAATTATAAAATAGAACCCCTCCATTCTCTTGTCTACAAAAATGTTATCCTAATATATCCACAAAAATGTACCATTATCTGTTATAAACATTAATATACATATTTTATTGGGTTTTTTATTCCCAAAATAACACACATGATCCATTAATAGAATATCTAAGGGAATCATTTCAAAGAATATGTTATCATATTAACTAATCACTTTTTTTTAATTATTCTTGTCCATCCTTTAAATATATTATATTCATAATTAAATTATAAAATCACAAGTATACATATTTTTAAAATTTATTATGATTATGAAACCATTTTTATTCACCTAGTGTCTATCAAATTGTATGTGAAAGGATCACCGATGCGTACGTACATCTTACCGTCTCCACATTGATATACATTTCATTTTTGATCACCTTCATCAATTGGTTGATGTTATGATGGTATTAATGTATATATATGATATTTATGAGAAACTTATTCTTCTTAAATTATATAATAAAATAAACCTTCATACCATCCAAACCATTGGAAAATGATAACATTGATCTTTCGTACATTTGGATTACTATATTTTCAAATAGATTTGATTCATTTTTTATTTGTGTTTTACATGGAAAGTAATAAGGATATATTTAATTAATATATATATGTTACATATGAAATAATTATTACTCTGAAATTGAAGAATAAAATTATACATTATTTTTTATGATTTTGTAAAAGTGAAAACAATGATCATGACTATGTATGGCCAACCATCATTATGAATGATGATATTAATTTTTTATTATATACCTCTTCTGGTTGACAAAAAAACATGTATATAATGAATATGTAATATATTTATATCATTATTAACATTTTTGATATTTTGGTACCATGATATATGTACAAGGTCAAGAACAATAGGAATAAAACATAAATGAAAAATGAAGCACATATCACTCAGAATAGTGCTATTGATATTGAATTGCCAAAAAATTGTTAATAAATGGTTAAAATTGATTCATATATGGTATAATATTTACGAGAATATTTTTTTATATTTTAATCAAATATATATATTATATAAAATTGAGGTTCAAATGTGTATGAAGGATGTTAAAACTGTAGTAATGGATATTTATTTTATTTTATTATATGGGACTCAATCCAAATAAAACCCATTTTCCTTTAGGGTGGTGTATATAATACACATGAATGACTTTTATTATTGAAATCATGAATAATTTGATATATAAGTATCCATATATGGTTATTGTTTCATGGGTTTTGCGATTACATTGTTTCCAAAGTTGTTAGTGTATTCTGTTATAATCCCATTATTTATCAAGGTTATTTATGATTATGTTTTTAATGACTACAAATTATGAAATTCCCCTCAAAAAACTCATGAATTTTATTTTATTATGATTCTTTCTTAAGAGTATTTTTTTACTGTAGGGACTCAATAGATGGAAATAAATTTTTTAGGTAAAACCCAACATCATTTATCTCGTTGATCAAAATGATAATTTTCCTTCCATTTTAATGTTTTATAAAAAAATCAAAAATGTACTTATGATTCTCCAATGACATTTTAATGTAATTTTTTTTAAAAAATTATTTTTAAAAAATAATATATAACATAATTTTCTTTTTATATTCAAACTGAGTTATATATTTATTTTTTTACAGAAAAATGAGTATGGTTTTTTTATCACATACTGTATAAATTGCATATTCTACCTGCACGATAAATAAAATAATATAAGCTGAATTTATATATTTCCAAGCTTACACTAAAATAATGTGTTCCATAATGATTTGAAAATTTTAATATTTAAAATAATTGATATTAAAATGGATATATTATTTTAATCTAAAATAGTTCCAAATGATATTTCATAATAAATTTACATCTGGGAAGACATACATTGGGACACATAAGTTGTACTAGAGATATGTTCCAAGGATTCAATCCCCATTAATTAAAAATATGTTTTAGGATTTTGATTTCTATTTTTTTGAGTTCCATTCCATTTCTCTGAGTTATAATATGAAAAAATAATTTCAAAATCCATTTATATCAGTGATTACTAGGTTAATGAATGTTTTATGATTTTAGGTCATGAAATGATTGATTTTCCCTATATGAATAGTGGGACATATATCCCCATTCAATTTATTGTTTAAATATGAAGAACTCTTGAGATAAATATGTTATGTGGGAACATGTTTAAATTTTTAAAATATTATGTGTGGACAAGTATTTTAGGTGAATAAAATTATGTATGGACATGCCATTCATGTCAATAGGATTATGTAAGGACATACCATTAAATTCAATATCGTTATGCCAGGACCAAGATTCAATGTACATAATAATATTCATGGAAATGATTTTTTACCCAAATTTATAATCTCAACCTAATTTCATTTCCAATAAATATGAAGAGAACCTGATTCTATTTGTACATATTCATAATTTTATAATCTTATTTCTATTATAAAAAATTATGACTCATTCAAATTTTATTCTCTCTTATATCATTTCATTGAATCATTTTTGGTTCTTGTCTTATGAGGTATCATGCATTATATCATTACTCTAGATTATGATCTGTAATGATCAAGGTATGGGTTTTAAGTGATAATTCAATGTTCTTATACCCTTTTGGTAATGTTATGCTTACGTGATAATTGATATCTCTTTTTTACCCTTAGTGTGAATTTGATCTCCCCATTTATTATGTTAACATTTCCCATGTTATATTGATTAGTTTTAGGAACGGTATTTATATAATGATTGTTTTTACGAAGTACATAATGGGATAATCTTATGAATATGTTATTTCTTTGTATATGTTATTAATGATACATGACCTATTTTATTATATCTTGCATCATTATTTTATCTAATGAATATTCAAATATTAATATGTAATATTAATTTATGAAACTTATTAGTTGATATGGATTAGTTTATAATAATGTTTCGTTAACCATTGGATATTAGTATAAGAAATAATTAATGGGAACCCTAGGTATACATTAATGTGTAGAATAAAATGCAGTTTTCAATATGACTATCAGGTCATGAACTATGAGTATTGGTATTTTTAAGGGATGAAACCTGAAACAATAATTTCAGAAATTAATTTGATAGAAAATTCAATAAATGTTTTCATGAGAAACCAAATGGCTTAATATATGGGATACAATTTCATGTGTTAATGGTATGTCAACTCTTTTAAGCTATTAGTTGTAGAATAAATCATGATGAACTATAAAATGTACCAAATAAATATAAATGTGTTGTTTAATATTTTATAAGACTATAACAACCCTAATTTAATTGGACATACATTCAATTTCATGCTAATAAATGGATCAATTTGATGGAAAATATGTTATCCACTCATCAGTTCACATAAAATGAAAAATTCATCATATATATTAAATGTTTTTCATTGAAATTCATCATAGATATCAGATCAGTGGTTAATTTTTATTAACAATATAATGAATGTGGAAGAAACTGAATCATTATAATGGGAGTATATTATGTCTATATCTTCGAGTATGTACTTTCATCATATTTTATGTTAAAAAATATAGAAGTAATTAGTTTCTCTTAATTAGTAGAATTAGGAACCCATTAGTACGAATAATGAAAATTTTATGAGCCTTCCAATGTATTTCTTACGTTTAATAATTAGCCTTAAAAGTATTTTGGATTAATTATTTTGTGATTTTAAACCAATTATTCAAAAATAATTCTCTATAAGGGACTTTGGAATCTATGAGGAAATAATTTGATGTTAATTTAATGTTGAAATGGAATAAAGAAAACTTCTTGTTTCTAGTGATTATAAATTGTATATAGAGACTAATGAATGATCTAGTCATTTGTCACATGGGTTGATGAAAAATTATTAACTTCTTAATTGAAAAAATGTGGGTAGGATCACTCAGGTGAATTCTTGAAAGGAACATGAATATTTTTCATCTCTATAATTCATGTCCATTTAGTAAAATAGTGTCGATGTTATGTAAAGAGTCTATTATATGAAATTAATGGATGGATATGTTAATATAATACACCACTCACACATGAGTTCTATAAATGAATGGATTTTTATAATTATGTTAACCAATTTTCTAATATATGGGATAATGACGATAATAATTTGAAAAACTATCAATGTAAAATAAAAAATCAGATATCTTATGATTTCACAATAGTTGGTGAGAATCATTATAATTTGGGACTATATATCCTCCCATGTAGGGTTGAGGATTTCATGTTGATGGTTGTATGAATACAGCATCAGGAATTATTTTTTTCACACTTTACAGAAATTTGATGTGATTATGATCATTTATTACCTCTCTAAAGATAGATTTTGGAACATGGAAATCCCATATGATATTCTAAAACAAATTATGATCACCTATTAGAAGAAAAATGAATCTAGGATTCCAATTGAATTGTTTTCAGTGAATATATGGTCTTATTTAAATAATGGAGATTGAACTATCTTTTGACTTTATATATGTTTTAATTTATTATTACCATAATAGTTAGGAATAATGTAATGGGTTTATATGTTTATGGTTGATTATAATTTCAGTGGAATCAATTCCAACCCCATTTAATTTTTTATGTTATGGTATTTTGATGTGAAATATTTATTGTGTATAAGGAAGAATACTCTATTGATCATTAAATACTTTTTGGGGTTGGTATTTTATTTTATGTTATGTTAATTATAGACAATTAGATAGTGGGATATATATAATCTTGATGGATGAAAATATATGCATTGTATTAATGATATTTATTATATATATTTTTATTTATGGTAGGGTTAACCTTTAATGTTAGAATTAAATTTTAATCATACAATTTTTTGGATTTTCCTAACAACACAAGATTATATATTGATTTATCTCGTTAATTTATGATATTTGGGTAATGTTCATTAGGATGAGGAAAACATAACTCATAGGATCAGCATGTGATTTAACATAAAATAAAAATCCGGATTTATGTAATTGAATTTCATAGATATAAAAAAATGGGTGTTTCCTTTGAGGATGAACCATTCTATAATTTTGAGGTTATTGAGTTAATTATGGTTTTTGATATAAATTATGTATAGAATCATTTAATGGTTTATTAATTTTGAGAATTATATTTTTTAACATTTTTTGGTTTTGAATAAAGACTACTATAAATATTAATTCCTTAAAATATATTTTTGATCCACTGAAAGTTGATATTTGTTCATCACTCATGAAATATTAATCTTAAACCCATCATTTTTGAGATATAGTATAGACTACGGTAAAACAGATTAAATTATTCAATTATAATTTCTATGTAAGTATATTTCCTTATGTTATTTATATAGCTATTAAAATATTTCATAAACTCTAAGAATGTGATCTGATGGAAAAATATGATGTCCAATAACGATTAATTCAAATTAATTGATGGTACTTTAAATCCTCATGGATTTGTGATATTTCATTCATTAAAAATATTCTAATGATGTTCTCTATCACTCAATATTAGTCCATGGGATTCATTTTCCTCTTCCCTGCCCAAATTATAACATTAAAATTTAATTCCTTATCAATAAAACCGACAAAATGTTATTTTAGGTAACTATTATGTATTTTTAATTTCCTTTTTAATGGATATATTAATATTCCTTTCTATAATATTTGTTTTGACAATGTATTCTTCTAAAAAATACAAAAATAATAATCAAGAAATACTTATTAGGGAATCATTATTATATTGTTGAGTAATTTAATATTAATGATGAATGTTTTTAATAGAGGGTAAATTTTATGGGAATCATGACTTTTTTAATTATTGGATGGGTCATTTTTTAAAATGTGCATCGAAAGGTAATCCTAAAAGTTGGATAACATCAATGTGTTGTTTTTAGACATTATTAAAGGAAAGAGATTTTTATTGGGTGTCCTATCGAGTTTTGGGAGTGTTGGGGTCTTTAAATTCTAGGTTTGGAAGGTCTACATAGGGAACATGATTTATATTTGAAACCATGCAGCCCACAGTATCAAACCGTGTGGCTGCATCTTGGGATTAGAAACACTACACATGTGTTGAAAATTCTTTACCCAAAACTAGCACATATCCAAAATGATTAAAGATCATTAGGATACTATGTCGACCATATTCAAAAATGGATGAAACACTATTAGGGTAAACATGTCGCACATATCGTTCGAGGTGGTTTCAAAATAAGGGGTCTCACACAGTTGGCACATGTCCTAGCCAAACTGTGAGGCTGAACTATGTGACCAATCATTGGGAAAAAACTATTAAATATCTCTTAATGAAACCCTTTTTAACTCTTTTCCTTTTCTTTTTCTCCCTCCACCTGTGTGAATATTCCTCTCCATGTGACATGGAATCCTCCTCACATATACCCCAGGCTTTAATGGATCTCCACTGTCCATCATCCAATTTGAGCAACGTCCGTCTTTATGGATCCAGATCAATAATTTCATTGTTGAATTTTTATCATTATTTTTTTAGTATACTATTGATTAGGTTATCGATGTGCATGATCATTTTTCCTATTTCTAGGGTGAAGGTCCATTTCATTGATTTCTCCAAAACTAAATCCAATCAAATATTGATATTAGAAAAGTGATATGTATAGTGTAGAAGTTAGGTGGGCTACAACATTTAACACATTTTCAATCATTTTATAAATTGATTCATTCTTCCAAATCCCATCCATTCCAACATGATGCATTTAAATTGATATATTTATATAAGACGGATCAATTAACCATGATAATTGTCCTTGGATTCTGGTTTGGTAGTGTATAATACGTGAGTCAGGTTAATGGACATCCCCTGGGTGTGTACATGTTTTCCCCCTATTAAAAAATTGTTTAAATATTTGGAATTCCTACTAATCATTCATCTTGGAAGAATAATAGAATTTAATGTTATAGATACATGCCCATATGTAATGGCCCAGACCCTCTTGGTCCATTACTTTTTCCAAATTCTATGTGTTGGGGTGTCCTGGTCCCCATCAGTGAGTCAGGAGGATGTCATTGTTATTGTTAATGGGTCACAGTGGTGTCACCGATCTGTCTCACCAATCGGTTCCACCCATCAGTCTCACTGATTGGTTCCACCAATCTGTATCACTAAGAAGTGTCTCACCGATCATCACTGACCAGTCTAACCAATGTGCTTCACTGACCAGCTTCTCCAATCTGCTTCACCAAATAGATTCACTGATCCACTTCAATGGTCATCTTATCCAATCTGATTCACTGAGTAACATCATTGATCCACTTCACCAATCAGCTTCACTGATCCTCTTCACTGACACGATTTAAGAATCACCTAAACCAATCATTATCACTAATCAACTCCACTGACCAGTTTCACTAATCATCTTCTTTGATAAGCTACAGTAATCTTTTCACTGATCGGCTTCACCGTTCAGCCTCACTGATCTGCTTCACTGATCATCTTCATCGACCAGCTTCGTGGATCTACTTTACTGATATTCTACACTATTCCTCTCCACCAATCAACTTCACGGACCACCTTCACTAATGAGCTTCACTGATCAGCTTTACGGATCATCTTCACTAATCAGCGTCACCAATCTTTCTCACCAACCTGTTATACTGATCTGTTGCACTGATCAACTTCAGCCATCTACTCCGCTAATCGGCTTCACTGATTAGGTTCACTGATCTTCTCTACTCATCCGCTTCATAGATCACCTCCATTGATCAGCTTCATCAACAGGCTTCCCCGATCATCTTCACCGATGAGATTCACTAATCTGCATGACCGATCTTCTTCACTGGTCAGCTCCATTGATCATCTTCATCGATCGGCCACACAATGGTGTTGGGGTTTCATTCCCATGATTTCCCATAATTTCATTATTTGTTATTAATACCACATTAAAGTATCTTATGGACATTTAAAGGCCATAAATGATATTTTATATCTACTACGAGTGGGTGACCCATGGGTTATCAAAACATGGGTCCAATCACCCCCTTTTACATGTTTTCATCAGAAATATATTAACTAATAATCATTACCTCCACCATCATTGAGGAGAATTTTTAAATCTAAATAAATTCTAATGTGAAGAACCACCCAACCCTGTGGCAATCCACATTCCTCAATTTAATCTCTTCTAGATTTTTCATCCCATAACTCTAGGATTGGTTCTTTTAACAAACCATGTTCTTCTTTTTCCTTGGCCCCTTTTTTGGTGTGCTTGGAGTCCCTCTCTCAGAGAAGAATCGTGCGCCCGTGATAGAGCACTTCTAACCCAGCATTGGAGTCCTTGGAATTCTTCTTCTTTAAGTAAAGAATCCAGGATCCTGGCTCCATGAGAAAAAATTGATCCTTGGTCATCCATGTCGGGGTTTTTCTTTGTCTCTCTTTAACTGAGCATCATGCATTGCAGATGTAATGATGTTCCCTTGAGATGTAGATGAAACAAAATTTAAGGAATATAATAAACAAAAATTTAATGAATTAAGGGTTGTTAATCATGATGGTGATTATGATACTATGTTTTACCTTCATTTTATGTTGTGAACTATATGGAACCATGTCCACTGAAAATCATGGTCATTGGTGGTCTCTTCGTGCACACTAATGAAGATTTGTTTTTCTAGATACTCTTATGATTCCATAGTTGTAACATTGAAACTAATTAATCAAGTAAACATGGTTGATTAAATGGAAACCATATAAATAAGAGCCCATGTGTGATTACCCCAGTTAACCCAAAAAAAGGAACATACTGAATGGTGTGGCTAAATCCAAAACACCCTTTATATTTTCTAGTAATATGAATGGTTGTTTTATTTAATGTTTGTGAGGTGACTCAAAATGGGGGGTGGAATGTCTTGTTTGAGAGTTTTTTGTCCTATGAATCTGAAGCCATTTGTAGATCTAATATTGGGTCTTCATTTCATTCCAGTACTTTGTGGTATCTCACAAATCCCTCTTGTTGTTGTGACTTTACTCGAGATCTAGGTATGAATGCGTAAATGTATGATTGGTTGTTTTTTTCAGTTTTTGTTCTTTAATTATGGTTAGTCTTAATAGCTTCTTGGTAGAAGGGTCACTATTTAAATTAAATCATTTAAATATGATAAAGAGAACTGGTATAATAGTGGAATTGTTTTGATTGAAATGGTTTGTGCTCTGGTAATGGATGTGGGGAATTTGTGCATTTAGGTATTGCGACGAGAGTGGATGAGTGTGAGATGGTTGTCTGATTTGGAACCCTTAGGTTGGGATGAGTTCTTGATTATATATATATATATAATATTTAATTATTATGTTTCTTATATGCACCCCACACATATTTAGAACATTATTCCAAACACCCACAATTCATGGGAGAGGGTGTTTTCCACAAATTCTTATGAGTGGCTAGTGATTAGCTTCATAATTCTCTCTATCCTCAGTAGACCAAGAGTCTTTGGGGAGGCTATGATGGATTAAGTTTCATTATGGCCGAAGAATATTTAGGCATGTTGTGTTGTGGTGGTTGTCCCAGGTGTATGCTAGAATGTTTGTTTCCTAAGTGACTTTAGGATGAGGCCTAGGTTTTTTCGATCATGAAAGTGGTTGTTGATGCATATGTGTCTTCAGGCGTGGCAGTGGTTTTTATGGCCCATGTGTGTGTGTGCGTGGAAATGTGTTTATGTGGTGACCTGGGTGTTTGCATGCGAGATGGATGTTCTGTTGGGATGGCCCATATGTTTATTTTGGGGGAGATAGTGGGACTGTATTGGGATCTGCGGGGGAGGTCTAATGCATAGGATGTCCTAAATAACTAGTGGGAAACTATTTTGGGGTACTCAAATATATATGTTCTATTATTGTTTCCTTACCTAGCTTCTGTTATTTGAGGAGTGTGTCTTAGTGAGTTTGGGTAGATAGATTACTTGTTTTGTGCTTTGTTTATCATTATTTCTCATGGGGAAATAATATGCCTCCACACTTGTGCAGTATAAATTTTGGTTTTCCCTATTGAGGATACCTATATACTCAGACTGTGTATATAAAACTAATTTTAGATTTCTAAGAGAACATTGAGGACTATGTCCGACCTTACTAGCTTGCAAATGGGAAAATTTTCATTGTTGTTTTCCTTTCATTTGGTACATTTCATCTGAGTTATCTTGTACCTTATATCCGTTTATTTTGAACATGCATATGGGAATGGATTTTTGACATTACTGTTTTCTTTCATTTTTTGGAGTTGTGATTTTCCATCTTATCTCCAAATCATGTTCTATAAAATGGGTAATTTCATCAATATTACATGTTGTTATATACCCTTCATTATATTCACCACTCTATGGACTACTGATGGCAGGAATCGTGGATCATTATCTCTCCTTCAACATGAAGAAGGAAGCGTATGGTAGTCTGATGTTACTTCCATTATTTTGGTGATGGTGGGCGGTGGCATAATGGTATCAAATGGGATTGTTGAGAGATAGGATGGTGTATGGGGTTAGGCACCATGAGTATTTCATGGTATGGTAGACCAAAAATGTTAGGAAATCATGGTGCATGAAATAGGAATGGGAAGACTAGCTAAGACACTTTATTTTAGGGGCAGCCATGATCAGATGCAAGGACTCTAGACCCAACGAACAACCAAGTCTAGCTACACTGATGGAAGGTTAAAGACCCTAATAATGATACATGCATCATAATTACTTTTTATCTATTACTCTTAGGATTTTTATTGAATATAAAATAAATAAAAACATTTAGAAAAATTATAAAGCAATATTCTAATCTACTCAGGATTAAGAATTACATGTTTACCTTGCAGTTATGGAACCCAGATGACGTTCATGTGTAGTGTGGGATATTGAGCCCCGGGAGGCTGATCTGGTCGATCAGCAGAGGATTGAATAATAGGAATAGAATGAAAAGTGGAAGAAGAATCTATGTTCTTTCCAGCAGAAATCCCTCAAGAAGTACCAGGTTGGTGTTTCTAACATGGAGACAGGGGCTGGCTTGAGGAGATAGAGATCACGTTTTCCTTGATCTGTTCTTTGAGAGAGTAATAGGTTTTATTGGATATCTATCAGATGAGGGGTGTAGCACATCAATGGTGGACTCTTTACCTCAAGGAGAAGATAGAGACTAAGGTTTTGTGGGATGACATTAAGAAGGAGTTCTTGGAGGAATTTCTTTCTTCCGCGATGAAGGATTAAAAGAGGAAATCTCTACTCTCCCTACATAAAGGGAGTCTGTTTGTAAGGGATATGTAGATCCACTTCATGGATCTCCTTCATTTCACTCTAGAACTATTCCTGGAAGAGGATTCATGGGAAATATGCTTAGAGAAGGCACTTTGAACATCCCTTCAGTTTGCTTTTACTCCATTCACTCTACCTATATACTTGGAGTATTTGAAAATGGATGAGGTGGTAGAGATGATGAACAAGCTGGGAAGTGTTCTGCAAGTGGGGGCTATCTAGGTTCGTCCAAGGGGATTTCCGTCAGCAGTAGGCCTCTATCATCTAGGCCTTCTAGGTTTTGGCTAGTGGGGAGTAGCTCTTAGAAGTTTCAGTTATGGTCTCTTGGTCCTCACCCTTTCATTGTGGATCTATTACTAAGGTGATTTTATTGTGGATTTTTTGGGGACATCATGATTTGGAGCCTACATCAGAACAGTGGGGTGGGAAGGTTCAGTACCCCCCTTAGTAGTAGAAGTTTCTAGCCACAAATTTTCTACAGTAGAAGTAGGGGAAGTGAGCTCCCTCTCCACCGAGAGAAGACATTGGAGGAGGCCGACCTCGAGGTTCTCCATAGAGACATAGAATATGGAAAGGAAGGGGAGGCAGCCAAAAGCTGTGGGGGAGAGGAGTTGGGCGTGGGAAATTTTACGACGCATTGGGAACAGTTTCATCAAGGCCGGAGGTCATTCGATGTATGATCAGTTTGACTAGAACTCTTTCCTATGGCTTGTTTTATTCAATATCTCCACACTCATTCATTGCACCCAATATTTCCCATGAATTGGGTATATACGTAGTGAGACGCATCATTCCCTTGGGGTTGAGTATACTGGTTGGAGGTTAGACCATCCAGTATGATGTTTATTGAGGATGCAGACTGATGTTGGGGCTCCCACAATCTAGTGGGGATCTATTTCTACTACAAATGCAATAGTATACTGTCATCTTAGGCATCAACTTGAATTTTCTTGTAAATTATATTATCGAATTTTCTAAATAATGGTTGTATTTTTAGATATGGGTAGCTAGCGTGTAGCTTTCATTGGCGAGTGAGGTTTCTTGGAGGGTGGATGGCATGTGTAGACCCTTCGTTTGTTTTTAGTGAAGTTGTTAGTCGAGTCAGAAGAATCATAAATAGTGGATGTTCTGGTAGTTTTCAGAGAGTTCATGGGTGTTTTTCTCGAGGAGGTTGTGACTCTACCCCCTCAACGTGACATTGAGTTCAGCTAGACCATCAACCCATTTCCCATCTGATTTTGATGGCCCCATATCAGATGATGACTTCTATGTTGTGGGAGTTGAAGATTCAGATTGACCATGAGATGAATAAGGGTTTTTTCTGACCCAATATGTCTCCATGGGTAGCCATTTTCTTGTTCGTGAAGAAGTAATATGGTGGTCGTAGGCTATAAATAGACTACCGAAGGCTGAATCAGTTAATGATAAAGAACCATTACACCCTCCAGATTATTGATGACCTTTTTTACCAGATGAAGAGGGTAGGTTGGTTCTCTAAGTTCGATTTGTGGTCTAGATATCACCAATTTAGGGTGAAGGATGTTGACATCACAAAGACTACATTCAGGTGCAGATATGCTCTCATTGAGTTTGTCATCATGTCATTCAGTGTTACGAATGCAACATATCTATTCATGGGGCTCAATAACTCTAATTTTTTAGAGTTTCTAGACTAGTTCATAGGTGTGTTCATCAAAGAAATCATGGTCTACTCATGATCAGAGAGGTATCATGTCGATAATTTAATGATAGTTTTTGAGGTCCTTTGATGCCACGAGCTCTACAGGAATTTTTCCATGTGCAATTTCTGGACACGAGAGGTACACTATGTTTATCAAGTGTTGTCCTAACAGGGAATAGTTGTGGACCTGTCGAATATCAATGATGTTGTTTCTTGGGAAGCTCCCAAGAATGTGGTAGAGGATCATAGCTTACTTAGACTGGAAGGTTACTACTAGAGGTTCATGCCTGACTACTATCGAGTACCATCACATTTTTCATCTCTGACCAGAAAAGACCTAGCATTTTTTTGGAGTGAGCAGTGTTGGGAAACTTTTACCTATCTGAAGGAAAGGTTTTACAGTGCTCAGGTTTCCAATGGTAGGGGTGTTGTTTGAGGTGTTTTGTTATTGTTCTGGTCATTCCATGGGGTTTGTGACGATGCAGTAGTGGGGAGTGATCCATTATGGCTCTAGGTAGTTACATCCTTATTAGTGTAACTATTCCACCCATGACCAAGATAATTCATTAGTAGTGTTCATGTTGATGTTTTGGTGGCATTTCCTCATCGGGGAGCACTTTTTGGTAATAATATATCACTAGAGTTTGAGACATATCATTAAAAAGCAGTACCAAAACTTTTGACATCGAATGGGGTTAGATTTTCTTTATGTATAAAAATATGAGATCTATTTCAATAAAGTTATGGGGAATGTTTTGGCCGATTCATTGAGTAAGTAGTGTTATTGGGATGTTGTTCAGGAATCCAGGGATGCTGGGATGGTAGTGGAGGGGTTTGATGCATACACCTGGATGTAAGGGTGGATGATGGTAGAGGTTTTCTATTTCAGATGACAGTGCAATACTCTCTATTATAGTAGGTGGAGGAGTCTTAGTGGGGAAACATATATAGTGAAGTGATGTGATATCGGGGTGACAAGGGAAATTATCATGAAGGGTGGTCTGAGGATGGTCATAATCAGATGATTTTCTACAGGATGTTGTTTTTCATAGTGAAGATAAGAAAGGGAGTTCTATGTGAGTTCTATAACATACCCCAAGTGGTACACCTAGGAGTTTCCAAGATGTATCTAGGCCTGAGGGAAGAGGTTTAGTGGCCTAGAGTATAATTGGTTATGGAATATTTTGTGGAATTTTGCCCAGTGTGTCAGCAGTCCCAATAATATTGATGTAGCCTTTAGACATTGATGAGTGTAGGAGGGCAGATGTCTCAATGGATGTTGTCACAGGACTACTCTGGGTTCCTGAAGGCTGTATTGCTATCTGGGTAGTGGTAGACTGTATGATGAAATCATCTCACTTCACGGTGATCAAGGAGTTGACTATGGTGGATGCCTTTACACTGAGATACATGTATGAGGTAGTTTGTTTTCATGGAGTATTATTGTTCATAGTCTCAGATCATGATGCATAGTTTACCTCACGATATTAGAGGGGATTACACCATTCCTTTAGCACATATCTACGCTTTAACACTACTTTCCACCCCTAGATAGATGGAAAGACTGAGCAGACCATCCAGACATTGGATGATATGCTACAGGGATGTATTTTGGACGTCAGGGGATCATGGGTACTAAATTTTTTCTTATTAGAGTTTTCTTACAATAATACCTATCAATGTATTATTGGTATGGCACCGTTTGAATCCTTGTATGAGAGGTCATGTCGTTCACCTGTGTGTCGGATTGACGTTAGGGAGGCTGGTGTTTTTGGCCCAGATGTAGTTTAGAGAACAATAGAGAAGGTTCAACATTTTCATTAGAGGATAAAGGTATCCGATGACCAGTAGAAGTGGTGTATCTATCATAGGTGGAGACCCTTAGTTTTTGAGGTTGGAGACAATGTGATCATGAAGGTTTACACACGCTGTGGGATGTAAAGGATTGGAAAGGGGAGAAAACTCCCTTCTAGGTTCATTGATCCTTTCGAAGTGTTAGGGGGAGTTTGTGAGGTAGAATATCAACTGGTGTTTCAACCTCGGTTGGAAAGGATCCATGATGTTTTCCATGTATCACAACATCGTCAATGTCTTCATGATGACTCTCATTTCATTGATTTAAGAGAGTCAGATATAGTGGATGATTCCACATTCATGGAGCAACCAGTCAGCATCGAAGATGGCAAGGAGAAGGTGCTTCGTTGATAGAACTTCCTTTGGTTTTTGTTTTATGGAGGCAAGGTGGTATTGAGGAGAGTATATGGGAGTGAGAGGCTCAGATGCGCGCCCATTACCAAGAACTGTTTTGAGTTTATATTCTGAGCCTTCCTGGACATTCATGTTTTTTACATGTTCTGATGTAATTATGACCTTGTTTCGTAATGAGATGAGTTTTTCATTTACATTGTGAATGGGTATGAAATTTCTTGATGTGTGGGGAAGGGAGAACCTAATTCCTAATAAATACGCATCAAATTGGATGCAATTAAAACCTAGCAATCGAGTTTATTCTACCCATACTGTAGAGTATCATGACATGGAAAAATGAAATCATTGATTCATGTGTCAGGACAATGTGATCCATGGTGTTTTTATGGCTATTTTGGGTGGTTTTTTCCTGAGATTTATCTTCCATGGTGGGTGTTCAAACCCCTCTATTTTATTTGGGTTACTCTAGAATTATTGAGGGTGAGAATAGTTTTATAGGTATCTGATGTAATGGTTTGGACCCTCCTAGTCAATTACCTTTCCAAATTCTAATTGTTGTGGTGTCCTGGACACCATCGTTGGGTCAGGAGAATGATGGTTTCAGAGGAAATGTGTCACCCTCGGGTCACCTGTCGGTGCCATCAATTGGTCTCACTAATCAGTTCCACCGATCGGTCTAACCAAATGGTTCCACCCATTGATAAAATTGATTGGTGCCTCACCGATCAGTCTCACCAATCAATTTCATCGATCATCCTCATTGATAAGATTCACTATTCAGATTCCCCCATCCACTTCACCAATATGATTATTTGAACTACTTCACTAATTATCATCCCTGATCAGCTTTGTAGAGACACAAAGATTAACGTACATGAACATTACATTACTTTTGTGGAATACTTAGTACATAACAGAAACACACACACAAGGATCGTAATAGTTTAGTCTCTTTGGAAACTCGGAATATAATCTTCTAATCCTGGTGAAAGATCTTCAACATCTCCCATAAAGATCTTATTTTTTTATACCAAAAACCTTTCTTTATATCCTAGGGAAATGAAAACATAAAAGGGTGAGCTCAAATGCTCAGTAAGCGTAAACAAAAGAAATATCAATCACATCATAAACATAAGCACAGAACTTTCGGAAATATTAACCTGTAAAAGAGATCATAATTTCATAACCTGGGATAACTCATTGCAGTGAAATGTAATCACAATAATCATAACAAAAAACATGAAGCTTTGTGTCATACACACATAATCATAGAGAATCATTTCTTGTTAGTCAAGACTCATTTCCAAGACAATCTTAGTGGACAAAGTCCCTTTCTGAACCGAGTCACCCTCGTTTCAGTCTTGTTCCACTGAACCGGTATAACCTACCGTTCCAGCCATGTCTATCTAATGAGTTATAAAATCTTTACCCAATGCATTGGAGGGAGATATAGGTCCCACCCATCTCATAATGATACCATTATTATGTGTGCCACAAAATCATAAATCTTACATCATTGCATAACCCATGTAATAAAAATGGGATTCTTAAAAAACATGACATCATAAAACAATTCATATAAGATAAAGGAATTCATAAAATTAGTTCCATCACAACCTAATCAAATCCATGTAATAATAGGGATAGAAATAGAACCCTATATTATCTTAGATGGAAAATAATTTTGATAAAACAATTGAACTTCATTCTTGAGGAAAATATCATTTCTTCTTCAAAAACATTTTTCCTTTCTTAACATGTCATACGACTTTAAACTAAAAGAAGCTGATTAAAAATAAACTTTAAAACTTCTAAAGGAAGCTTCTTGGAAATAATGTTTTAAAAATCCGTTCATGCCGTATAAGTTAAAAAAACATTATTCGTACTTTTGTCGGAAAAGTCAAAAAGTACCTCGTACGAAAAACGACAAAATATTCTTTTCATACCCTTTACTAAAAACTAACCAAAGGGTAAAATTGGATTTAAACAATTTTATGTGGATGGAAATAATATTACATATTGAGGAAACATGGATGTGGATGAGAAAATACACCCCAGTAAATGCCAAAGTATAAACAATCTCGGATAAAAATGAGATTGTGAGATTTCCCTTACCTTAGGTCCGATTTGCTTCATAAGTGTCTGAAACTCCTGTATAATGATTTACATAATGTCATTGACTTATTACAGAATCATATTCATTGTTATTATATCATATATGGTTCACTTATGACTTTATATTACTCGTTCGTTTGTAAATTCATGTTAAAGTAGCGTTTTGGGTAAAATCGTCTCATTTGTCGTTCGTGTTTTAACTTGTAATTATTCATATGATTACTTAGATCATTATTAATTAATTATAGAATATAAAACATGATTTATATATAATATATATTCAGAATATACATATATATAATGGATCGATAAATGGAAAGAAATACACCGTTCATGGATATGATAGTCCGTACGTACGCATGAACGCTGTTTTCTTTTTGTTATTGAATTGAGTGGAATTAAGTAGATGACATACATATATATAAACATAAGTCAAGTAGCTTTATAATGTCATATATTTCATGATTACTTATTATATATACTTTATAATCATTCATGAATGGTTAAAGTGGAGAATGAATCTCATCGCGTCGTGGAGACAGTAGTCCGTACGTACGCACGAGCGATGATATCGTTCTCATGATCGTGGGACTGTATTTGAGTGTATGTATACTATTTCAGAATCAATATCACTTTAAAATAATAATATATAGTTATTATTTACACCATTATACCCATCCAATTAAGGTGGTGGTGGAAAATAGATTTCACCACAGCGTGGAGACGGTATTCTGTACGTACGCACGCGCGGTGATTTCATTTTCCGTAGGATGGATAGATGGTGAAATAGGATTGTTTAATAATTATAATAACATATCATTATATGAGTGATACTGATGTTATTACTTCATAATGAAACAACCTAAGAAGAAGAAGTGGAAGAAGAAATAAAGGTGAAAGAATCGGTAACGGAAATTACCTCTTCTTTGAAGTGCTTATTTGAGACCTCCTTTTAGGGCACTAAAATGGGTCTTTGAAGAATACCAGAACCTCTAGTGTGTTTCTAGGGATGCGTAGAAGAGAATTTGGTAGGGGTTGGCCGAGCATGAAGGCTCAAAGTTGTGTGAGGAAGAGAGGGAGGAGGTTCCCTTTTATAAGGGAGGAGAGGGGCACCTTTGGGATAACTAAAACTATTATTTTATTATAAAGTCATGTTCATTTTTAAATAGCTCCAAATTGAATTATTTCGAGGCTAAGGTGGGGATGGGTCGAAATCCTCTCATCCAATAGAATTTAGACAAGTTTAGGTTCCTATTTTAACCTTATCATTTAGATTTAACATTAAGTTAAATAATTTTACTTTTACCGTGTCTTCTTGTGTTCTTACACTATAAGGTTAATAAACTTACTATAAAAAGCCAAACAAACCCCAAATTGTTTATTATTAATATATATAACCTTATATAAGTCATTTTGCAGAACCTAAGATTTTTAGGAATAAAATAACAATTAATAATATAATATTTGTTTTAAAAACTATTTCATGTCAATTTTGACACTATTTAGTAATTGATTTTTGTGAAAATCATAACAGAATGATAAGTTCAAAAAAAGTTAATTAAATCAATAATAACATGTCATATTAACCTAGAAAATTAGTGGAATTCATTAAAAGTCTCAAATTATATTTATTTGGGTATTCATAACATCAATTATGTCAATATTTCATTAATAAGATAATTACTGCATCATCGTTGTGTCATAAATAAATTAAACTATTTAATATCTAAAAATTACATATAAAATACCGTTATGTAGGAAATATTTTTATCTTTCTAATTGATATTTAAAATCGAATTTATCTTATGTATTACCCTATATTAAAAATGTATAGTAAATAAACTTTGATTATAACTCTTTTAACTCTTCTTTGAATTAAATAATAATAAATGTCCTAATCTAATCCAAGTGGGCCTAAATGGTCATATTTTATTCCTAAGCTTGTTTTTGGTCGAATTACACTTATCCAACAGAATTTGGACATGTGTTAGGGTAATAATAATATCATTTTTACCCTTAATTACCCTATTTACTTTTAACCGTGGTAAATAAAAGTAAAAAGTTACTATTCACAAAAAATTATTTTCATCTCATTGAACCACATTTTACTTACTGAAATCAATCGTGTATCTCGGATTTTTGAAATTCCACTCACAGAAGCAGTAAAATTAAGTTTTATGAAAAATTCAGTTTTTTTAACTACCACTTAGTGGTTTCAATATTCATCAAAAAATTGAAAGTTTTCAGAAAAATACCAAAAATTTGGCCTAAGCTATATTTGATATTATGAACTCAAAAATGATTTCTTTTTTACCAAATTAAAAACATATCAGTTGAATTAATTAATCTAAAAAAATTAATTACCGTTGTCAAAACAAAGGCGTGTTTTTAAGAGATAATAACTATCAAAAGATTGACACTTGTTTATAACTGGTTTAAATGTGAAATTACATCCAATGACCAACATTGTATTAAATTGTAAAAATATATTCTAAATATAATTTAAAACCACTCAAATTAATAATTTATCACTATTAATTATTTCGATTGAAAAAGTTGTTTTTAATTAAAATTTTGTAATTTCCACTATTCATCAAAATATGAAAGTTATCCGAAAATTACCAAAATTTCACCCTAAGCTAATTTCGATATTCCGAATCCAGAAATGAAATCCATTTTGAAAAAAATATTATTACAAAATTTCAAAAAGTGGTTATTACTATTCATAACGGCTAGATTTAATAATATTTTAATAGCATATCGTTGTTTAGTGAAACTCGGTATTGCGTGCTACACACGCTGTCAAGGAAGGTCGCGATTGTGTGTAATGAAAGGCAAGTCAAGGATGCGTGTTGTGAAAGCTCTTTTCAGTGTAGCGTACAACCCATGACATTAATGAAATTAACAAGAATATTTTTCATAAAATAAATGAAGTTGAATTTGTTATTCGTGAAGTGTTAGCAGATCATGTGATAGAATGATGGGTCATTCCATCTCTTTCAATCAAAAGGTTAGAAAAATTTATAAGTCCATCTTATGGTTAATCATATATGGTTCCAAAAATGAATGTATACTTCATATATCATACCGCTTAATAAAATAAAACTAGTTTCTACTAAACATGGACTTCCTGTAGGCCAGGGGTAGGCGATAATGGCCAGTCGCACTTCGGTTGTGGGTTCGATTCCCACAGCCTTGTCCGACGCGATGGACTATCGCCCGTCCTGTAGGTTGTCCTTTTTCTAAAGCTATATTACTATAACATCCCATCAATAATATCAAAAAACGTTTTATCCTAACTTATGTCCAACATAATCCATTCTAATCTTTAGGCTTATCTAAAATACTTCGGTCCAACCTCATAGTATAAAGAAAATGATTACTTGAAATGTCACAGAACAATCATGTGAATGCCATCATTTATCCCCCATATATCATAAGATATATCTTGTTGGTCAAATTACAAACATGTGAATACCTTAATCATGTATTCTCTTGAAGAATGAATACCCATTGAACCTTAGTGAAACCATGAATGCAGGTAAAAGTTAACACCTTCCACATACCAAAATCCTCAAAATTCTATATACTCAAACCATGATATCACTTAGTCCTTATATCAATCATGAGCTCATGAATACTGTTAAACATTTCATTTTCTCGTTTTCCCTTCATTATGTGCATATCATCTTATTTCCAAAAATATCTCAATCACTTTGAATACCACATTAGACCAATACATAAATATTCCTATACTTTATGATACAACATTATTTTGGAATCCCATTACATAAACACTTAATCATTCCACCACATCGTTGTCATATTCAACATTGCCAATAGTGATCGCATGTGACTTCCTTTTTTCCTTTTCTTTAAGCGGTTGCTCATGTTTATCATAACTAACCCTGGGATTAGGGCATTTATTAGCATAATTCCCCATTTCCTTGCACTTGAAGCATTGAAGTGTTGGTGGTGCGTTCTCTGCAGTGTTTTCTTTATTCACATCATTAGAAACCATTTTTCCATTACTTTGACACTCAGCTGCTCGATGACCTTCTTTTCCACAAATAAAACATTTTCTTGTCCCTTTAAGACAATCTCCACCATGCATCCTTCCACACTTTGAGCATAAGGAAACATTCATTTTCTTTTCACCATTATTATGAGATTTCTCCTTGAACTCCATCTTTCGTTTCTTGTCATAACCATGAGATGGATATGTAACACCAAATTCCATTTCTACCTTGATAGCACAACTCACAATTTCTTCATAGCTACTGAAGTCTCTTATATCTAATGCCCTTCGAAGAATTGGTTTTATGCCACTGAAAAATCGTTCAACTTTACTTTCAAGTTGGATGATAATGTCAGATGCATACCTTGCAAGTCTTGTAAAATTCGCTTCGTATATACCAACAGATTCATCATCCTTCTGCTTCAGCTCAAGAAAGTCCTTTTCCATCTTTGTTCGAAGAATACGAGGGAAGTACTTACTGAAAAACATGTTCTTGAACTCGTCCCATTCCATGGAATCAATTTCATCTCTTTGCCTCGTATTCTTGATAAGATTCCACCATTGATCAGATTCACCTTCTAAACGATATACTGCTAAGATGACTTTATCATGTTCAGAGCATTGAAGAACTGAAAATATATTTTCAGTGGTACTGATCCATTGTTCAGTAACAAGTGGATCGGAAGACCCACTAAAAGAAGGTGGACATTGCCTCATGAAGGACTCAATAGAATATTGTTCCCTTCTCTGCTCATTTGGAAGTCCAGAATGATTCATAGCTTGTGTAAGTACAGCAATAATATTTTGCACTCCATCTCCCATAACATTTGTTTGTTCATGAGGGAAATCATTGCATTGTCCATTACATTGATCAACACGGTTCCTTCGGGTTCCAGCCATCGTCTAAAACCCAAACAGAATAGTGTGAGAGGCAAAAATCATGTTAGGGAAAACAACATAATAAAGGGGGAGTACCTTCAATATCTAACATCTTAGATTTAATTCTATGATCGTTAGCGTAATTCTAGTACTATAACCTATACGTATACTTAACCTTAGGGACATCCCTAGACATACCTTAGAAATATCTCTACGGATCTCACTAACGTTTTCGCATCCTAGTTTCCAAAGGTTGACTAAACCTTTCCTCTGATACCAACTGTATAGAACCGAAGCTTGACGTACATGGACATTACATTACTTTTGTGGAATACTTAGTACATAACAAAAACACACACACAAGGATCGTAATAGTTTAGTGTCTTTGGAAACTCGGAATATAATCTTCTAATCCTGGTGAAAGATCTACAACATCTCCCATAAAGATATTCTTTTTTTTATACCTAAAACATTTCTTTATATCCTGGGGACAAGAAAACATAAAAGGGTGAGCTCAAATGCTCCGTAAGGGTAAACAAAAGAAATATCAATCACATCATATACATAAGCACATAACTTTTGGAAATCTTAACCTGTAAAAGAGATCATAATTTCATAACCCAGGATAACTCATGGTAGTGAAATGTAATCACAATAATCATAACATAAAACATGAAGCTTTGTGGTATACAAACATAATCATAGAGAATCGTTTCTTGTTAGTCAAGACTCATTGCCAAGAATATCTTAGTGGACAAAGTCCCTTTTTGAACCGAGTCACCCTCGTTTCAGTCTTGTTCCACTGAACCGGTATAACCTACCATTCCAGCCGTGTCTATCTCATGAGATATAAAATATTTACCCAATGCATTGGAGGGAGATATAGGTCCCACCCATCTCATAATGATACCATTCTTATGTGTGCCACAAAATCATAAATCATACATCATTGCATAACCCATGTAATAAAAATGGGATTATTAAACAACATGACATCATAAAAAAGTTCATATAAGATAAAGGAATTCATAAAAATATTTCCATCACAACATAATCAAATACATGTAACAATAGGGATAGAAACAGAAACCTATATTATCTTTGATGGAAAATAATTTTGATAAAACAATTGAACTTTATTCTTGAGGAAAATATCCTTTCTTCTTCAAAAACATTTTTCCTTTCTTAACATGTCATACGACTTTAAACTAAAAGAATTTGATTAAAAATAAACTTGAAAACTTGTAAAGGTAGATTCTTGGAAATAATGTTTTAAAAATCCGTTCATGCCGTATAAATTAAAAAAAAACATTCTTCGTACTTTTGTCGGAAAAGTCAAAAAGTACCTCGTACGAAAAACGACAAAAGATTCCTTTAATATCCTTTACTAAAAACTAACCGAAGGGTAAAATTGGATTTGAACAATTGTAGGTGGATGGAAATAATATTACATATTGAGGAAACATGGATGTGGATGATAAAATACACCCCAGTAAATGCCAAAGTATAAACAATCTAGGATAAAAATGAGATTGTGATATTTCTCTTACCTTAGGTCCGATTTTCTTCGTAAGTGTCCGAATCTCCGGCATAATGATTTACATAATGTCATTGACTTATTACAGAATCATATTGGTTTTTATTATATCATATATGGTTCACTTATTACTTTATATTACCCGTTCTTTTGTAAATTCATGTTAATGTAGCGTTTTGGGTAAAATCGTCTCATTTTTCGTTCGTGTTTTAACTTGTAATTATTCATATGATTACTTAGATCATTATTACTGAATTATAGAATATAAAACATTATTTATATATAATATATATTCAGAATATACATATATAAAATGGATTGATAAATGGAAAGAAATACACCGTTCATGGAGACGGTAGGCCGTACGTACGCATGAACACTGTTTTCTTTTCGTTATTGAATTGAGTGGAATTAAGTAGATGACATAAATATATATACACATAAGTACAGTAGCTTTATAATGTCATATATTTCATGATTACTTATTATATATACTTTATAATGATTCATTAATGGTTAAAGTGGAGAATGAATCTCATCGCGTCGTGGAGACGGTCGTCCGTACATACGCACAGGCGATGATACTGTTCTCATGATCGTGGGACTGTATTGGAGTGTATGTATACTATTTCAGAATCAATATCACTTTAATAAAATAATATATAGTTATTATTTACACCATTATACCCATCCAAGTAAGGTGGTGGTGGAAAATAGATTTCACCACGATGTGGAGACGGTATTCCGTACGTACGCACGCGCGGTGATTTCATTTTCCGTAGGATGGATAGATGGTGAAATAGGATTGTTTCATAATTATAATAAAATATCAGTATATTAGTGATACTGATGTTATTACTTCATAATGAAAAAACCTATGGATAAGAAGTGGAAGAAGAAATAAAGGTGAAAGAATCGGTAACGGAAATTACCTCTTCTTTGAAGTGCTTCTTTGAGACCTCCTTTTAGGGCATTAAAATGGGTCTTTTAAGAAGACCGGAACCTCTAGGATGTTTCTAGGGAAGTGTAAAAGAGAATTTGGTAGGTGTTGGCCGATCTTGATGGCTCAAAGTTGTGTGAGGAAGAGAGGGAGTAGGTTCCCTTTTATAAGGGAGGAGAGGGGCACCTTTGGAATAACTAAAAATATTATTTTATTATAAAGTCAAGTTCGGTTTTAAATAGATAAAAATTGATTTATTTTGAGGATAAGGTGGGTATGGGTTTAAATCCTCTCATCCAATAGAATTTAGACAAGTTTAGGTTCCTATTTTAACCTTATCATTTAGATTTAACATTAAGTTAAATAATTTTACTTTTACCGTGTCTTCTTGTGTTCTTAAACTATAAGGTTAATAAACATACTATAAGAAGCCAAAAGAACCCCAAATTGTTTATTATTAATATATATAACCTTATCTAAGTCATTTGGCCTAACCTTAGATTTTTAGGAATAATATAACAATTAATAATATAAAATTTGTTTTAAAAACTATTTCATGTCAATTTTGACACTATTTAGTAATTGATTTTTGTGAAAATCATAACAGAATGATAAGTTCGAAAAAAGTTAATTAAATCAATAATAACATGTCATATTAACCTAGAAAATTAGTGGAATTCATTAAAAGTCTCATATTATATTTATTTGGGTATTTATATCATCAATTATGTCAATATTTCATTAATAAGATAATTACTGCATCATTGTTGTGTCATAAATATATTAAATTATTTAATGTCTAAATATTACAAATAAAATACCCTTATGTAGGAAATCTTTTTATATTTCTAATGAATATTTAAAATCGAATTTATCTTATGTATAACCCTTTATAAAAAATGTTTAGTAAATAAACATTGATTTTAACTCTTTTAACTCTTCATTGAATTAAATAATAATAAATGTCCTAATCTAATCCAAGTGGGCCTAAATGGTCATATTTTATTACTAAGCTTGTTTTTGGTCGAATTAAACTTATCCAATAGAATTTGGACATGTTTTAGGGTAATAATAATATCATTTTTACCCTTAATTACCCTATTTACTTTTAACCGTGGTAAATAAAAGTAAAAAGTTACTATTCACCAAAAATTATATTCATCTCATTGAACCAAATTTTATTTACTGACATCAACCGTGTCTCTCAGGTTTTCTGAAATTCCACTCACAGAAGTGGTAAAATTATGTTTTATGAAAAATTCAGTTTTTTTAACTACCACTTAGTGGTTTCACTATTCATCAAAAAATGAAAGTTTTCAGAAAAATACCAAAAATTAGGCCTAAGCTATATTTGATATTATGAACTCAAAAATGATTTCTATTTTACCAAATTCAAAACATATCAATTTCATTAATTAATTTAAAAAAATTAATTCTCGTCGTCAAAACAAAAGGCGTGTTTTTAAGAGATAATAACTATCAAAAGATTGACACTTGTTTATAACTGGTTTAAATGTGAAATTACATCCAATGACCAACATTGTATTAAATTGTAAAAATATATTCTAAATATACTTTAAAACCACTCAAATTAATAATTTATCACTATTATTTATTTCGATTGAAAAAGTTGTTTTTAATTAAAATTTAGTAATTTCCACTATTCATCAAAATATGAAATTTATCCGAAAATTACCAATATTTCACCCTAAGCTAATTTTGATATTCCGAATCCAAAAATGAAATCCATTTTGAAAAATTAAATTTACAAAATTTCAAAAAGTGGTTATTACTATTCATAACGGCTAGTTTTAATAATATTTTAATAGCATATCGTTGTTTAGTGAAACTCGGTATTGCGCACTACACACACTATCAAGGAAGGTCGTGATTGTGTGTAATGAAAGGCAAGTCAAGGATGCGTGTTGTGCAAGCTCCTTTTGGTGTAGCATACAACACAAGACATTAATGAAATTAAAAAGAATATTTTTCATAAAATCTCGGGGTGTTACAAGCTTCACCAAAAATCTTCGTTGATCTGCTTCACTAATCAACTGCACTGATCAGCTTCACTGAGCATCTTTATCGATCAGCTTCCATGATCCTCATCACTTATCCACATCACGGATCCGCTTCACCGATCAGCTTCACCGATCTGGTAGGCCTATCGGATTTGCTGATACACTCTGCTGATCATCTTCACGGGTCCAATCCATCGATTCTCTTCACTGATCTGCTTCACTGATTCATTCCACCAATCTAAATCATGGATCAACATCACGTATCCTTTTTACTGACTGGCTTCACTGGTTAGCTTCACTAATATTCTAATCTAATCTACATCACTGATCATCTTCACTGATTCTCTTTAGAGATCGACTTCACAAATCTTCTTTACTGATCTGATTCCCCGATCCACTTCACTAATCTTCTTCACCGATCTTCTTCACCGATCTGGTCCACCGATCGGCTTCACGGATCGGCTTCACCAATCAGCTTCACCGATTAGCTTCCCCGATCAATTTAAATGATCAACTTCACTGATCTACTTCACTGATCTCATTCAACAATTAGCTTCACCCATCGGCTTCACCAATCAACATCAGTAATCAGCTTCATGGATCATATTCACCGATCAACTTCACTGATGAGCTTCACCGATCAGCTTCGCAGATCCACTTCCCTGATAAACTTCATTGATCGGCTTCACTGATTGCCTTCCCCATCAACATCACTAAACCTCTTCACGGATTGAGTTCACCAATCAGCTACACCGATCAGTTTCATAGATTCATCGATTAGCTTTAATAATTAGCCACAGAGGTGTGTCAGGGTTTTTTTCCCCAGACTTTCTATAATTTCCCTGATGTAATTAATATTTTCATGACTTATTATATTCCCCCTTTACTTATTTTATATGAAATGTGCATAATTTGTGTGAAATATTAATGTTTTAATATTAAGTATAATATTTGAGCATTTTTAGAAGTAGTCAAATTGAGTCAGTTTAATGTTTTAATTATAACTATCACTATTCTGATCCAACATGTGTGGTTCTTGTTTTGTAGGATTCTCCTTTCAATATAAAACATTTCATTAGAAGGAACCATGAGCCAATTCTGCCATTTGAAGGGTCATATGGTCCTCACAAACAAGACCAAAGAATCTGTGAACAAACTGGACCATCCTTGAAGATTGATTTACTGGGTTCAATCCAGAAGTCCAAATATCTTAAATCTCCACCATAATTCGGGGGACACTAAATTTCATCTTTGAAAAAAATTTCATGGCCCAAATCCAAGTACAAGGGGCCCAAATAAATCTTTGAAGTCCAGACCACCATTCTGGCCGAGAATTAAAATCAGTTTAGTATGCATGACATATCTCCTGATGCAAGCATCCAATCTATCTGAGATTTTGCAGTGTGAAAGAGGAGATATATGCGGCCGACCTTGTTGAATAAACAATTCGGATTTGAAGGAATATTCATATTCAAAAACCCTTTCACATTATGGACTTCAAAAAGACTGGATTGAAATGGACAGTTTAAGTTTGTTTAATCAACCGGCCATAACATTTTATACTTAAGTCCAAATGACTCTAAATTTTGAGAGTAGTCGGCCAACAATATTTTCTACAACTCTGAAGAAGGAGATATTTGAATATTCGGCTGTATGAATAGCTCAATTGGCGATGCAAGTGGAGGGACAGATTGGGAAAGCAAACAGTCCACTCCTTGGTCTATAAATACTCTCTCCTTCTCTCCTTGAGAGGGGTTGGCATTTCAGAAGAGAGGAGATCATATTGGCACGACCAAAGATTTTCCAAAGGCTTGGGAGGACCTTCCATACTCATGTTTACACTTGAGGGACCTTTCCTCCTCTCTTTCTTTTCACTTACTTTTGTGTTCTTCATTTTTGTAATTTTGTAAGTCCTTTATTTTGTAATTCTGTTTTAATGAAAGTTTCTTCTTTAATATCTCTTATTCTCCTCCACCTTCTGTAGTATAATATTCATGGTCTTAAAATAGTTTGAATCATTTTAAATTACAGTACCTTATCTTGCTTCCTCATTCAATCGAAATTCTTTTTTTGATTCTCAAAATATTTCGTGTCTGTGTTCGGCACACTACTCTTATCTTGTCCCTTTCTTTTTCTTATCTTTATAATTCATCACCATAAACATATATTACCAGATTAATAAACATCATAATGGCTGAGTAAATCTCTCATTGGGGTGAGTTATAATTTAGGTATGTTAAGTGATTGAGAGCTTCTGCTCGATGAATATTCTTTGAATTAACATTGTGTATGTTGGACTTATCATGTCATGGATTAATGACTTGTTTTGTTTAACATGTGGTTTCCATGGATTATTGGAACCATAAATACACAACCATAAATAAGATCTGATTGAGATTATAACCTTAAGTTAAGTTAAGTCTTGGTTTAAAGCCTTAACACTTAAGAATTCTAATCAACATCATCTTGTGTCATGGGTGTTAATTTAAATGCAATATAAAGCAAAGCTCAAGGATATCACAAGCTTAACTAACCTAATGATGAACTCACCCCAATCTTTATAAACTTGTTAAATTAAACATAATTCATTAAACATTTCAATTAAGCTCTGCAAACAAACCCCCCCCAATCAAAATACAATCAACTAAAAACAAACGACTACTACAAAGTATCATCGCCGAGGATTCGACCCGAGTGCTGCTATACACATTAGCAGAGCACCGGAAACTTGACCGGTCGATAGGCGACAATCGGCCGTGCGTTTCAAATGGCGCTGTTGCCGGGGATGGTGCTTTAAGTATTCATTAGTTTCTGGTTATTGTAAAAAAACCCAAAAAATACAAAAGTTTAAAAAAAATTGAAAAAAACACAAAGAAAAACCCGTCTTCCTCTTAAAAATCATAAACTGAAAAAAAAAATACAAAGAAAAACCCGTCTTCCCCTTTCTTCCAAAATCTCTCTGAATGACCTGTAGCCTTTCAAACAATCCCTCAGATTTGTTTGACCCTGAAATTGAGCAAACACTTCGCCAACTTAGGAGGAACATAAGAGATACTCAAATAATTCAAGAACCAGTCCTCATCCAACGAGTTGAAATTGAAATGGCCAATCCTAGGGAACAAACCCTAAAAGAACTTGCTACCCCTGATATGAATTACCAACCTCTTGGAATTCAATATCCATACATTGAAGGTGACTTCGAACTCAAATCGGGTTTGATTCATCTTCTCCCTCATTTTCAGGGGCTAGCCGGTGAGGATCCACATCTTCACCTTAAAGAGTTCCAAGTAGTATGCTCTACCATGAAGCCTCAAGGGGTTTCTGAAGAACAAATCAAGCTTAGAGCTTTCCCCTTTTCCCTAGCAGATTCTGCCAAGTCTTGGCTCTACTACCTCCCACCTGGTTCCATAAACTCATGGGTTGACATGAAGAGACTTTTCCTTGAGAAGTTCTTTCCCACTTCCCGAACAGCTTCTATCCGAAAGGAAATAAGCGGCATCCGTCAATTCCCTAATGAATCACTCCATGAGTATTGGGAGAGGTTCAAAAATCTTGTGGCAACTTGTCCACACCATCAAATCCCTCACCAACTCCTGATCCAATACTTCTATGAGGGGTTATTGGCTATGGAGAGAACTCTCATTGATGCCGCAAGTGGCGGTGCTCTTGTTGACAAAACTCCTGCAGCTGCAAGAGATCCCATAAGTAACATGGCTGCAAACACGCATCAATTCCATACTCGAGCACATGCTCAAGTGAAACAAGCCCAAGAGAATCAATACATAGAGCCCAACAAGATGAATGAGTGGATGAGTGAACTTACAGGTCTTGTGCGTCAACTAGCGGTGGCTACCAAAGCCCCAACCTCATCTTCTCCACAGTCACTATTCCCTGGACCTATCAAGAATTGTGGAATCTGCAAATCTCCATCTCATCCAAATGACACATGTCCACAACTTCATGATGATCCATCTGATTCATCTAGTCCAATGGAGCTCAATGCGGCATATGCTCAGCGAAACTTCAACCCTCAACAATCAGGTCAGTTTGTTAGAAACTTCAACCAACCCCACTCTGAGCCCTTCTCTTCTACCTTTAACCCACCTCTGAGGTATGGTAATCCCATTTCTCGTCCTCCGCAGTTCCCTCCTCAAAACCCAAACCAGTTTCAATACAGTCAAGGTGTTGGTAACTTCCAACAACCTTACCCTTTTGTCCCTCAACCCCAAAGGAACAATCCTCCACCTGGATTCCACTATCCTAACGAGCCTTCCAAATTCCCCACCCAATACAATCGCTTTCCCAAGAACCAAAATCAAGGCCAACCCAATTTGGGACAAGCCTCTTCTTCTAAACAACCATGGGAAAGTGCTGTAGAGGATCTTGCTTCCTTCACCCGTTCTATCCTCAAGAACATTGAAACCCAAATAGGTCAACATGCATCCCACCTTAGCTAGCAACAACCATCCAATTCATCCCAACTCCCCGCTCAACCATTACCCAACCCTAAGGGTAATGTAAGTGCAATTTCACTTAGATCGGGAAAGAAAATTGCAATGCCCCATGCTGATTTCTCTACCTCCCCTTTCGATGTTGATCTAGAAAATGAAAAGAACAAAAAGCTGGAAATGGAACTTGAATCCACTCCTTCACCTCCTTCCATTCCTCTAAGGAACCCAATTCCTTTTCCTCAAGCCATCTCCAAGCCTAATAAGTCCTTTGAACCTGATCCTGAAATGCTTGACATGTTTAGACGTGTTGAAGTGAACATCCCCCTCTTAGATGCCATCAAACAAATCCCTAAGTATGCCAAGTTTCTTAAGGAATTGTGCACCCATAAGAGGCAACTTAGGAACATTGAAAATGTTTCAACCCAACAGTCCATTCCCATGAAGTGCAAAGATCCAGGGACCTTCACGGTTCCATGTCAAATAGGGAGTTCCAACTTTGATGATGCACTCATAGACCTTGGAGCCTCAATAAATGTCATGCCCAAATCCATTTTCTCCAACCTTGGTCTAGGTCCCTTGCACCCAACGTGTGTTGTCATTCAATTAGCCAATCGAAGCACTTCCAGTCCTTAGGGGATAATTGAGGATGTTATTGTTCGGGTCAATGATCTTATCTTCCCAGCTGATTTCTATGTCCTTGACATGGAAGGTGAGACGACCTCTTCTCGATCTCCCCTAATTCTAGGAAGACCATTCCTCATGACTGCGAGAACCAAGATTGATGTCCATTCAGGCATCTTATCCATGGAATTCGGTGACCAACTGGTCAAGTTAAACATTTTCCAAGCCATGTGATACCCATCTGAGGATCACTCTGCATTCTCAATCCATTCTTTTGAGGACACTTCTAAGATTCAATCGAACCCCAATCCACCATGTTCTTCATGTTATAATGATAAAGGATCTTGTGAAATCTGCACCATGATTAACAAAGTCATAAATGGTGAAGTTGATGTGGACCTCTCATTCATAGACTCCATCAATCTGGAGGAACTTGAAAACTCTCTTGAATCCCACATCAACTCTGATCTCTACTGCTCCACCTTGGACAGTGTTGAGGAAAATGATCCAAACCCATCTAGAATCCCTTCTCCTTCTCCTAACTTGTCTAGCTCTCAAATCAAGGCTGAAACTGATCTAAAACCACTTCCTTCACACCTCAAGTATGCATTCCTTTTCCATAATCCCTCCTACCCTGTCATTATCTCTGCTTCACTTTCTGAAACTGAGGAGTCCCAACTTGTTCAGGTGTTAGAAGAAAACAAAAATGCCTTAGGTTGGACCCTAGAGGATATTCCAGGAATCAACCCTGCCCTTTGCATGCATCACATCCATCTAGAGGAATCATCCAAACCAATTAGGCAACCTCAAAGAAGACTCAATCCACTCATACTTGAGGTAGTTAGGGAAGAGATTACCAAGCTTCTTCAAGCTGCTATTATCTACCCAATTTCTGATAGTGAATGGGTTAGTCCAATTCAAGTCGTTCCTAAGAAGGGCGGGATAACAGTTGTCACAAATGAACATGGATAAGTGGTCACAACTAGAGTGAAAAACAAATGGCGTGTGTGCATCGATTATCGCAAATTGAATGCAGAAACACGAAAAGATCACTACCCACTTCCTTTCCTTGACCAAATGCTTGAGAGATTGGCCGGAAAGTCACACTATTGCTTTCTTGATGGTTACACCGGCTACTTCCAAATTCCAATCGCACCTCAAGACCAAGAAAAGACCACATTCACTTGCCCCTTTGGAACCTATGCCTATAGGCGAATGCCTTTTGGCCTTTGTAATGCTCCTGCAACATTCCAGCGGTGTATGATGAGTATCTTTTCTAAATTCATTGAGAATTGCATGGAGGTATTCATGGATGACTTTACCATTTATGGCGAGTCATTTGAATCTTGCTTACATTCACTCTCTTTGGTCCTTCAAAAGTGTGTCAAGTGCAACCTTGTGCTGAATTTTGAAAAATGTCACTTCATGGCTTCAAATGGGATTGTTCTAGGGCACATAATTTCTCAAGAGGGTATCCAAGTAGATCCAGCCAAAATTGAGGTGATCCAATCACTTCCTGAACCCAAATCAGTTCGATACATTCGGTCCTTCCTTGGTCATGCCGGTTTCTATCGGCGATTCATTCAGAACTTCAACAAGATTTCCCTCCCACTCACTCGTTTACTTCAAAATGATGTCACATTCAATTTTGATGAGGCTTGTAAGAGAGCCTTCATTGAACTCAAATCTTCTCTCACATCTGCTCCAATAATCCAACCCCCAGATTGGTCCTTACCATTTGAATTGATGTGTGATGCATCTGATAGGGCCATTGGGACTGTTCTTGGTCAAAGAAGAGAAAACATTCCTCATGTCATCTTTTATGCCTCAAAAACATTGGATGAAACTCAATCACACTACACTGTGACTGAAAAAGAACTTTTAGCTGTGGTTTTTGCCTTGGATAAATTCCGGCCCTATCTCTTAGGTGCCAAAATCATCATCTTCACGGACCACTCAGCATTAAAGTTCTTACTTAAGAAAAGTGATTCCAAACCAAGGCTAATAAGATGGATTTTAATGCTCCAAGAGTTTGACCTTGTGATAAAAGATAAACCTGGAAAAGATAACCCTGTGGCTGACCACCTGAGTAAAATTTCTAATTCTTCTCATTCTGAAATAATTGATCCTGAATTTCCAACTGAACACCTCTCCTCTCTCACTACAAAGTTACCATGGTATGCCCCAATTGTCAATTACTTGGTTTCCGGTGTTTTCCCTGAATATTTTTCAAAAGAACAAAAATAAAAGATGAAAAGTGATTCAAAGCATTATTTTTGGGAAGATAATAAACTTTGGAAAACCGGGGCTGACATGGTAATCAGGAGATGTGTTGATGAAACTGAACAATCCTCCATCTTGGAATTCTGCCACTCAATGCCTGGAGGTGGCCACTTTGGACCACAAAGGACTTCTCGAAAGGTCCTAGATTCTGGATTCTTTTGGCCTTCACACTTCAAGGACTCACACGAGTTCTGTCAATCATGTCCCACTTGCCAAATGTTTGGCACAATTTCCAAAAGAAACGAAATGCCTCAAAATCCATTAATCTTCTGTGAGCTTTTCGATGTTTGGGGCATCGATTTCATGGGACCATTTCCCCCTTCCAATGGATTCTCATACATTCTTCTTGCGGTCGATTATGTTTCTAGGTGGGTCGAGGCCAAACCCACTAGGAAAGATGATGCTCAAACTGTGAGTGAGTTCCTCAAAACCCATATCTTCCATCGATTCGGAACACCACGTGCTTTGATAAGGGACTAAGGAACTCATTTCTGTAATAGAACCATGGATTCACTTTTGAAAAAGAATGGGGTTGTACATAAAACATCCACTGCATATCACCCTCAATCAAATGGAATGGCTGAACTTTCTAACAGAGAAGTGAAAAGAGTGCTTGAAAGAATTGTTAAGCCCACAAGAAAAGACTGGCCCGATAGACTTGGTGAACCACTTTGGGCCTATCGAACAGCCTATAATACACCCATTGGGATGTCTCCATTTAGGCTAGTTTTTGGTAAAGCCTGTCATTTACCAGTTGAAATCCAAGATAATTCATTTTGGGCTGTCCAAACTTGTAATTTTGATTGTGAAAAATCTGGTGAAAAAAGATTGTTGCAGTTGACTGAATTGGAGGAGCTTCGACTCGATTCGTATGAGAACTCCATTCTCTACAAAGAAAAGGCAAAGTCACTCCATGACAAGAACATTCTTCGAAAGGTATTTCATGAAGGTGAAAATGTAATTCTCTTCAATTATCAATTTCAACTTCACCCAGGTAAGCTTAATTCTCGTTGGGAAGGTCCTTTTGTTATTACTAACATTTACCCATTTGGTGAAGTGCAAGTCCAAGACCCTTCTTCAAAAAGAACATTCACGGAAAATGGACACCGATTAAAGAATCACCATGAGAGGTCTCACAATCCAGGAACCACATCGACTTCCATCGAAATCCCATCCACTTCAATAGAACCACCACTGGATGGAGACCCGCCAAATCCAAACCAGGGGGCACCTCTTTCCCTTTAACTCTATCTCTCCTCAATCTCTCTTCCCTCTCTTCTTCTCTCTATTTCTTCTTCTTCCTCTCTCCCTCTCATTTTTTTACAACATTCTTCCACAACCTTTTTTCTATTTTCTCTTTTGTGTGGATGTGTCATTAAAAATAAAAAAAATTAAAAAAAATTAAATAAAAAAAATGAAAATTGAAAAAAAAGGGGTGTCATAATTACTCATCATCCAATATTGAAATTTTGTCCAACCATTTTGGGGAGTCAAAACTCTTGTTTTAAACACAAATATATTGAATTTTTATCTCAAACATGGGTAAACAATTTTGTGTCAATAACAAACATTTTGAATGAACAATTATTGGTGAAAAATGATTCTCCCCTACCGTGAGGAATAACATTAGCCTTCATGCCAAGGTCATCTATGGCCATCTTTTTCATTGTGTGTCTTCACCACTGATTGTGAGTCTTGAGTTTGTGGACCTTCGAGCTGAATTTCCATCTTTTGTGTGCATTAATATGATAGAGGCATTTTCTAAGCCACATGAGAATCAGAATAGCCAAATAGCCTCCCGTTACCCTTACATTGATCCTACTTTTAAAAGCCCCTTTGACCCTATGAAACCCTTTCTTTTGATAGCCACATTACAAGCCTAATACCTCGTCCCACCCAACATCTTCATGGATTTTCATTGTACAATTTATTGAAATTTAAGTGTGGGGGGAATAGACTTCATTTTTGGGCGTACTTTCATTGATTTCCAATGTGTCATCATATGCTTGAGGGAAAGCTTCCATTCAAGTGTGGGGGAGAGGTTGTAATTATGTGAGCTTTGGGGTGTATATGTGTAATTGTCATTTGTACAAAAGTCATTGAAAAGTGTTCAAAAAAAAATTAAAAAAAACTTATATAAAAAAAATGAAAAAAATAAAAAAAAGGAATGGGTTGTGTCTTGGGTGGGTCAAAAATCATTCATCATCAACCTTTGATCATGTTATAAATTAGTTCCATGTGGAGATCAAGAATGGGTTGGGAGATGACTGTGAGACTTATTTCAAGCACACCTTTCGAAAAAAAAGAGCAAAAAAAAGAAAAAAAAAGAACACTTGAATCATCTTGTATTGTGCCATTATTGGAAGTCTTCCATGTTGTACATATTCCATCATCTCAACCTATTCCATTTTCTATCTCCCTCACTTTTCATTCATCACACATTCATTCCCTTGTAAATATGTGTTTCTATTTCCTTTCAAATCAAATTTCAAAAAAAATGTGCATTGATTTTTCCATGTTGGTGTTTTTAACCCCTCTTTTCCTTTGGAAATTATATACCTACCTTCCCATAGCCACTGAAAACCCCCTTAAAAGACCTCTTGATTATTGTACACATTAGATTTTGGAATGGAAGCTGAGAGCTCTTACAAACTCTTGATTTTCACTTTTTGTTGGTGAATGAGTGAACCTCCTAAAATACATTTTTATCATCTTGAGAGGAGTAAGTTTTGAGTGCCTACATTTTCCAATTCAAACCTTGAACATGAAAAAATGAATTGTTTATGATGCATTATTGTGAACCAAATTTGTGATGGAATTCAATATGGATGAGTAAAATAGTCTAAACCTTCCCTGATTGGAGAAAACAAAATTTTAATATTTGTTGGTGAGTGAAAATGATTTTGTCATGTTTTTTTTATTTGTTGCACATGAGGACACGCGCAAATCTATGTGTGGGGGAGTTGATGTAATTAATATTTTCATGACTTATTATATTCCCCCTTTACTTATTTTATATGAAATGTGCATAATTTGTGTGAAATATTAATGTTTTAATATTAAGTATAATATTTGAGCATTTTTAGAAGTAGTCAAATTGAGTCAGTTTAATGTTTTAATTATAACTATCACTATACTGCTCAAACTTGTGTGGTTCGTGTTTTGTAGGATTCTCCTTTCAATATAAAACATTTCATTAGAAGGAACCATGAGCCAATTCTGCCATTTGAAGGGTCATATGGTCCTCACAAACAAGACCAAAGAATCTGTGAACAAACTGGACCATCCTTGAAGATTGATTTACTGGGTTCAATCCAAACGTCCAAAAATCTTAAATCTCTACCATAATTCTGGGGACACTACATTTCATCTTTGATAAAAATTTCATGGCCCAAATCCTAGTAAAAGGGGCCCAAATAAATCTTTGAAGTCCAGCCCACCATTCTGGCCGAGAATTAAAATCAGTATAGTATGGACGACATATCTCCTGATGTAATCATCCAATCTATCTGAGATTTTGCAGTGTGAAAGAGGCGATATATACGGCCGACCTTGTTGAAGAAACAATTCGGATTTGAAGGCATCTTCATATACAAAAACCGTTTCACATTATGGACTTCAAAAAGACTGGATTGAAATGGACAGTTTCAGTTTGTTTAATCAACCGGCCATAAAATTTTATCCTTAAGTCAAAATGACTCCAAATTTTGAGAGTAGTCGGCCAACATTATTTTCTACAACTCTGAAGAAAGAGATATTTGAATATTCGGCTGTCTGAATAGCTCAATTGGCGATGCAAGTGGAGGGACAGATTGGGAAAGCAAACAGTCTACTCCTTGGGCTATAAATACTCTCTCCTTCTCTCCTTGAGAGGGGTTGGCATTTCAGAAGAGAGGAGATCATATTGGCACGACCAAATCTTTGACAAAGGCTTGGGAAGACCTTCCATACTCAAGTTTACACTTGAGGGACCTTTCCTCCTATCTTTCTTTTCACATACTTTTGTGTTCTTCATTTTTGTAATCTTGTAAGTCCTTTATTTTGTAATTCTGTTTTAATGAAAGTTTCTTCTTCAATATCTCTTATTCTCCTCCACCTTCTGTAGTATAATATTCATGGTCTTAAAATAGTTTGAATCATTTTAAATTACAGTACCTTATCTTGCTTCCTCATTCAATCGAAATTCTTTTTTTGATTCTCAAAATATTTCCTGTGTGTGTTCGGCACACTACTCTTATCTTGTCCCTTTCTTTTTCTTCTCTTTATAATTCATCACCATAAACATATATTACCAGATTAATAAACATCATAATGGCTGAGTAAATCTCTCATTGGGGTGAGTTATAATTTAGGTATGTTAAGTGATTGAGAGCTTCTGCACGATGAATATTCTTTGAATTAACATTGTGTATGTTGGACTTAACATGTCATGGATTAATGACTTGTTTTGTTTAACATGTGGTTTCAATGGATTATTGGAACCATAAATACACAACCATAAATAAGATCTGATTGAGATTATAACCTTAAGTTAAGTTAAGTCTTGGTTTAAAGCCTTAACACTTAAGAATTCTAATCAACATCATCTTGTGTCATGGGTGTTAATTTAAATGCAATATAAAGCAAATCTCAAGGATATCACAAGATTAACTAACCTAATGATGAACTCACCCCAATCTTTATCAACTTGTTAAATTAAACCTAATTCATTAAACTTTTCAATTAAGCTCTGCAAACAAACCCCCCAATCAAAATACAATCAACTAAAAACAAACGACTACTACAAAGTATCATCGTCGAGGATTCGACCCGAGTGCTGCTATACACATTAGCAGAGCACCGGAACCTTGATCGGTCGATAGGCGACAATCGGCCGTGCGTTTCAGTCCCTTTTATGATTTAATTTCTCTTTGAAGTAGTGTAAATGCATTTTAAATCCCATTAATGATATTTTAAATCCATGTAGAGTTGAGATACTCTTAGGAAACCAAATCATGATTCATGTCACCCGCTTTTACATGATTTATTTTGAAATATTTTAACTCACATATTTTATCTCCACCATATCTGAAAATAATTATTAAATCTCAAATAATTATAACATGAGATACTACCTAGCCACATGGTTAATCCATGATCCCGTTTTTAAGCACATCATGATTACACATCCCATAATTCTAGAATCAGGACTTTTAACAAACTGAGATCTTTTTAATCCTTGATCTCTTTCTTTTCCTTGGTGTTCTTGGAGTCACTTATTCAGAGACGAATCATGTACTCGTGCTAGATACCATCCCACTTATCATTTAAGTCCTTAGAGTTCTTCCTCTACAAGTTGTGCATCCCCAGTTCATGGTTCCATGAGAAAGAATCAACCCATGATCTTCCATGTTGGGTTTTTTTCTTTCATATTTATTTAACTATGCATCCTGCATGCAATTATAATGATGTCTCCTTGGGACGTAGATGACACCGACTTTATCGATGATGATCAATAGATGAATGATGATGTGGGAATAATGATGATGTTTATGTTTCTATTTTTCACATTTTGTGTGTGCTTTGTATGGACTCATATGCATTTAAAATTGGGGAAATTAGTGGTCCCTTCTAGTAAACTAGTAATGATTTGTTTTCCAAGATTATCTAGTGATTCAATGGATGTAACATAGAAACTAGTTAATTACTTAATCATGTTTGATTAAATGGATGCTCAAAGAATAGTACGCCTTGTGTGATCACCATAGTTAACCCAACAGATGGAACAAAATAAATGGTGTTGATAAATCTGAAACTCCCTTACATTGTTTTGGTAATACTATTGGTTTTTCTGTTTATGGTTTGTCGGGTGACTCAAAAAGTGTTATGGAATGTTCTTGTTGAGAAGTTATTAGCCTGTGAGTTTGAGGATATGTGGGACCGACATTTTGGGTCTTGTATTGGTTCCATTACTTTAAGGGATGTCACAAATGCCTTTTGTTGTAGTAAATTTACAAAAGAACCGGGTGTGAATTCTTAAATGTCTATATGGTTGTTTTGATTCTTTTTTTTTTCTCAGCTTATTGTTATACTTGTTAGTTTCCAGAAAGTGGGGGAAAGCTGTAAATAAAATTTATTATTTATGATAATGAGAACAGGTACAATGGCGGAATTGTTTTGACAGAAATGGGTTTATCTCTAGTTATGGATTTTTTTCATTTGTTCATGTACGGATAATAGTGAAAGTGGTTGTTTATAGGTTGGTTGTCTATTTCAGAACCCTTAGGTAGGGATGATTTCATGATTACCTATATGTATAATATTTAGTTATTGTGTTTCTTATACACACCCCACCCATGTATAGCATTTCATGTCGAACTCCCCATTTCATGGGGGATGTTTTTTTTCGAAAATTCTTATTATTGGATAGTTATTAGCTCCATTTATCTCCCACTCCTAGGTATCCCAATACTCTTAGGGTAGGATTTGATATCCTAAGGTTCATTATTTCCCAATAATCTTCATGTAGTGTGTGTTGGGGGGGGGGGGTTGCCTTAGTATATGTAGAATGGATTGTTTCTCAAGTTTCTCCAAGATGAGTCCCAGTTGTTTTCAAGTGTGGACGTGTTTGTTGAGGCCCAAGTGTCTTCAAATGTGGTAGTGTTGGTTGTCGACATGGTTTCTCTGGGAATGGATATGTGTGGTTTTGGTGGCCCATGATTTTTTGGGTGGGATAGATGTGTGGTTGGGATGGCCCATATGGTTGTTGTTGGGGGCGGTGGGGGGACTATGGTGGTATCTATAGGGATGGTCTAATGCATAGGATGTCCTAAATAACCTGTGGGAATGCAGTACAGGGTTCCCAAATGTCGATGTTCAGTTACTATTACATTACTTAACCTGCGTTATTTTGGGAGTGTGCCTTGGTGTGGTTGGATGGATTGTTTATTTTATTGGTGCTTTGGATATCTCTATTTATCATTGGGAATTATAATGCCTCTCCACTTGTGCATAAGAGCTTTTGGTTTTCCCTAATGAGTATACATGTATAATCTCCCTATGTATATAAAACTACATTCAGGTTTTGAGGAGGACTTTGAGGACCATGCCCAACCTTATTAGCTCAGACATAGGGACCATTATTGTTTCAGCTTTTCATTGTTTTGATATATTTCATTAGAGTTTTTATGTACATTATATCAGTTTATTTTGAACATGAATATGGGAATAGATTTTTGGAGTTAATTTTTATTTCATTTTTATGAAGATGTTGGGATTTATCATCTTATCTTATCATCTTGTTCTATAAAAAGGGAAATTTCATCCATATTACGTGTGATTTGATACACTTTGTGCATGTACCAACTCCGTGGACAACTCAAGGTGGGACTCAGGGTTCATTATATCTCCTTCAACATAAATAAGAACGGATTTGGTAGTCCACTATCCATTCCCTCATATTGGTGAAGGTAGGTCATGACACCAAGAAATGAGGGAACCTCTTACATTCCACTTTGAATACATATAAATTTAATTTCCATATTAGGTAGTTTTCTAAAATTATTCTTTAATGTGAATTGAATTGTGATCTTGGTATTTTATGTTTATTTGTGTTAAATGAATTTTTATAAACAGTTTCATGTTTTTATAATAAAACCACTCCAATGATGTGTTTTTTCTTCTAAATTACACAGTGGTGATTTTGGTTTGATATCTTGGTTAGTTTCATTTCATTGGTGATTACCTATGTCTCTCTTTATGATGTTAGATATAAGGAATTTTAATACATGGTAGAAATTGGGGTTATAAAATGGATTAATCCCTTCATATATAAATATTAATAACCTAATAAACCTTTTAGTGGTAAGGAATGGACCACTCCAATATAAATGACTAATGGAATAAACTCTTTATAAGGGAATGAATTTTGTTATATATGGGACTACCCACATAGGTAATTTCCTAATGGATTTTTGTACCATCTAAGAAACTCTTGATGCTTTTAAAATGTATTTCCCTATTTTTTTTAACTTATTGGCGGTATTAATTTGAGTAGATTGTTCATGAAGAATTGATCTCCTTTAATGTATTTAATGGTTTATTTGAAATGGAATTGAATAGGGTGGTATGACAACACCACTTTCTATAATTAAGTAGGCATGTATTATGTGATTTTTTATAATTTTGATTCCCTTAATTATAATTTATCATTTAAATGAAAAACATGAGAGTTATTTCCTCATATAATATATTATAAATATGATGTTGCCAAAATAGGGGATTGATAAATATGATTCCCGAGAGGTTTTTTTAATGCCTAATATTATAAAATATTGTTCCATATACATAGGTTATGGAATGATGGTAGTGGTTTTTCTTAGCAAGGAAGAATCAAATTCCCTTAAATGGGGGGTTGAGCATTGCATCTCGCACAAGTGATAACATATGGATGTTTGGTTAAGCCACCACATACCATTATTTGATTATAGACCTATTCACTCACTCATCATCCCAAATGTTTTAGAATTAAATCTATCAATCTATCAGTATGTGGGGAATGTGACCTACTAAATGATCTTATTGACTCTTTCATACTAATTATGGATGACTTAGTTACACCCCAGTCCATCCAGAAACTAGTATTCCAGGTATATGGCCACTTACGTCTTCACGTAATTGGTTAATATTTTTTGATTCAATAATAACTCACCAATATATATTTTTATTAAATTATACATATAGTTAATGTTCATATATCTTATTCTGGTTGAACGTCAATGTGGGAAAAGCTGTCAGGTGTCCGTTATAGAAATCAATGGGATGTTTTTTATTTAATGATTTTTGTTTATTATTCATTTTTACCTATAGTGCTTAACATTATACTTGGGATGGATTTACATTTATTCATCATGGGTAGTAGCCTACTGGTATTTATATCTCACACCATACCCAGGACACCATTATATATGGGAACCCCAGTAGACCATATGCTCATAGGAAATTCGATGATTGCATGTGATTTTTTTGTACCAAGAAGATAGGATCATATGAATTAGATAGATCTCATTATTCTTATGGGGATAACCTCTAGTGTTTTTGTTTCATTTCCTTTTTTTACTTTACTATGTCATGACCTACTATATGACTTTTTCTTTATATTATGTATCAGCATCTGGATATGCTTGCATATATGTATATTTGAGTTGTCAATTCTTCTGTTATTTAGTTCATATTATTCATCCACTGATCTATCATTAATTTATTACTTATTATGTTGATGTTTATTTTTTATTATATGATATACCATTGTGCTACTTGGCATGCGGGTAGAGTCTCCCAACTACAACCTCCATTGAACCTAATTTCTATTTGGTAGCCCATGGAATATGAAGAGGAACACTTGAGGCCAGTTGACGCACCAGTTTGGAAACCGTCATAGAGGTATGTCGTGCTAGGATGTTAAAAATTAGTATCCAAGGCTAGTTTTATCCATTTTATTATTGTTTTTTATGGTAGAAAAGTTAAAAGTAATGTTTTGGTTCTTCATAAATATCCATTCTTAAAATACAACCATTTATTGGAGTGAGATCAGGCATGAATTCAATTACTTTATTGTTTTTATTTATGCACCATTGAATTGAGATTTACCTTGGGGTGTGTTTTCTTTGAAAAATGAATGAAAAGGGGGTTGTGAATGGTTTGTGCATGGTGAGGAAAAACTGTATGCCCAACCCAGGAAACTATAGACCCCTATAATGTGAGGGTTCACATGGTTATAATACGGTTTCTCAAACTATTCACCATGAAAAGGAAAAACATGCACCCAAAAAATAACTCTTGTAGAGATGACACGCTGTTAGGGAAAATTGTGTGCCCCTTTTGAAGAATCCTGGTGTTCTGATTTTAATTTCTCTAAAATCAGTTTAAAAAATAATCGAAACACAGAAACATCCCCCATTTAACCCCAACTCAGAACTTAAAAATTTTGAATGTTTTCAGACCACTCTGAATGAATTTAAAGACTTTGGAACCACTATTCCTCATGATCCAAATCGGGACGGAAGATTTCATCCTCTCTTGATATTTGGATTCTATAACATTTATAATCCAACTCATCCTTTATTTTACCTTTCATATTTTAGTGTTAGTTAGTCAATATTTTTCTAGAAATTGTTCTAGATTTCATGAATCTAGATCTTGTACTAAGTATCCATATCCTTAATTGATGATATCCTGGTTTGGGAATCTTGGTTTAGGGTGTGAGATCCATATCTAAATCTATGTCATTGTGTAGTCCATTTTTTTAGGATTTTAATTTGATTATTATTCTTCAATAGTTGGATGTATGTGGTCTAACATTAAATTCACGTTATCTTGATTAAGGTATGTATATTCAGGTTTCAGGATTGCTAGATTTATTTATCAATTCGAGCCCCAAATTGATTTCCTTATTTTAGCCAATTGATTAATTGGATTATTTTTGAAATTGATGATAAAGTAGGAAGTTAATCTGGCGATTAAAGGGATGCCCAAATTGATGATTAATTAGGGAATTAATTAATTGGTTTAGGGTATGCCAATTTTGTTAATTTATTTTACAATTATTTATGATATTTTATGAAATGTGATTTAGATAATTAATTTGGGGATTAATAACGAGATGTTGAGATAATTCGTTTAACATAAATATTTGATTAATTAATAATAAGATACCATGATATTTGTGTTGGGATAAATAACGACATATTAATTATGATATTTTGATGTCATTTTTTAATATAATTAATTATAGATTAATTGTGGTACATTGGGGTTGTGTCCTTGAGATAATTATATATATAATTAATTATGTAATATTAAAAAGGTTGACATGATATAATTAGTTGTTGAATTAATTAATGGCTTTGACATACATAATTAAATAATTAATTACGTGAAATTGTGTGATAAACTAATTGATGCATTAGTAATGTAATTTATGTTGAATAATTAATTAATGAATTATTTATATGTAATATAATGGGAAAATTTAATTCCAATGTTACAAGTATAAAGGGAAACATGTTTATTCTATTGTGAGTAAAGTATTGGGAACGTGTTCATTCAATTAATATGTATACAAGGTAAAATTAAAATTATAGTTATGTGTAAAATAATGGTAGCATGGTCATTTTATTTAGAATTAAGAATGGGAACATGGCCATCTTATGAATTTTAATACAAGAGATGTGGGAAATTAAGTGTGAATTGAATTTTCATAAAGGTACTCCAAGAAATGGCCTTACATGAGAATGCTTCAAGCTCTAGAATGAGTAGAAATAGGTATTGAGATAAGATATCACCATTGAATACATAGAGTTTCATCCTGAGTTGAAGATTGTATTAAGATATGACATTAATTAGAATACATCAGGCTCAAACATGAGTCGAAGCTGGAATGAGGTAGGGGTGTCCTCATGAACCCAATAGTTAGTGTGGTTAAATAAAGAATAAATGATAATGTGATAAATAAATATTTATGAATTTTAATTATTTTAATATTGTTCACACACTAATATCTAACAGGATGTTGTTTTACTCACCATTGGTGGAATCCTACATATTAATACTCACATCCTACTCGGGCTTCCTGATCGGTACATAAATATACTTTATTTCTATAGGATATGTTAAAAGAAAAGTCCCTATGATATATAGATGATTTCAGGTGAGATAATTAATGTGGGAATAAGACATGGATTTGGACCACATGGGAGTCATTGGTTTCTTTATTTTCAGATTTCATTTTAATCACTATACACATTTTTTTTATTCCATGTTTTCTATTTTAGTTGGATGTTATTTTTCATGCCTCCTGAGATATTGTTCTTTGTTATGGATATTTATTCTTATGCTACATTATGTTATTTTATCATGTGTTTTCCATTAAAAACTAATACTCACCCCAGGATTAACTGATCTTTCCCTCGATACTAGTTGGCGGATTTTGGCCTATGGAGAGGCATGCCTGAAGCCATGTGGTGAACCACATAGGGGAACCACTACATGGAACCTGAGACATGACGTTACAATGTGGTATAAATAGTTCATTTTTATTTTCTTATTATTTTTTATTAATATTTTGTGAATGGTAGATAGGATACAAGGGAATGTCATGGTATTGGTAATAAACTCAGGCATGGGAGTTTAAAACCAATGTATATGGGAAAACCCAAGTACTTAAGGTGGGATTGTTATTATTATTGTTTCTTGTTACAGTTGAATATTATTTCACCTTGAGTGAATCAGTTGTTGTGTGATGTTATAATTTTTTTAAAAAAATTCTACAAATTGATTCTTTACCCAAAATGGAATGAGATTATTGACTATATGCATAAATATAGGCACTCATGATAATTTGGGACATGCATCATTTTAATAACACGTGGGAAAATAGGTTTTTAGGTAAGTGGTTGAACATAAATTGGATTCTTTGTTAATATAATTAAATTTATAATGGTTCCTAATATAAAATTGGAAGTGTAAAGGGATGAAATAATGTGAATAATATGGTGTTTAAATTATAATCATGATATGAGAATAATAATAACCTTGATAACCAAGACCTAGGTGTTGGATGGTTAAAGGAAGTATTAGTATCTTTGTTTTGACCACGTAGAGAGGCATGGGAAGATAATATGTTGGGGCTTGTTGTTTTTTCCCTCATACATAAATGTGTTAATTTCATTAATCCTTATCCTAAGTTCCATTTTTGGAATTTTAGATAATATTAATCCAAAATGACTCTTGGTGATAGGATCATTGTGGGATTGGTTAGGATTGATCTTCCAGTGATGGATCTAGAGGCCTCGATAATTATGGGTGAGGATATAGGGGAACAGTTTCGAGATTACTTCACTCGATTCCAGAATTTCATTGAACGAGACCCAAGATAGGTTGAGAAGAGATTTTCTAACCTAAAGAGAGAGTTTATGTTTCATCACCCTCCAAATTTTAATTGAGAGTGTGGATGAGAGAGAGATGAATACTAGGTTGAGTCCATCAAGATGATAATTGACCACCTAGAGACACCTATTAAGAGGAGGGTCAAGTTGGATTATTATATAGTATGAGGCTTAGTGATGTGTTTGTGGGATGCTTAAGCATATACTGGATATATAGATGGTATGTTGTGGATGGTCTTATTTGATAGGATCTTGGATAACTTCTTCCTAGGGATTCTTAGGTAAGAAAAAGAAGTAGTGTTCATGTGACTGACTCATGAGATCATATATGTGATCGAATGTGTTAGACACATTACATATCTGCAAATATTTTCTCCAGCATTGAAAAGTGATGAGGAAAATATGGTGAGATGATTTTAAGATGGACTTAAGTGTCATATTAAGTTTCATGTCCACCTCTATTGATTAAAGAAGTTTTTTGAGGTGGTGGATGAAGCTCTCATAATAGAGGGGAACTTAAATGAGGATTCAAATTATTGAAATATAGTTTCAACTAGATGATCATGAGGTACGAATTCCAAGAGAAGGATTCCTTGTTATGATAACATTAGTCATAGCATTGGGAATATAGGTGGTTAGGTAGGAGGGTCAGTTTTACAAGACCTTCAGGGAGTGTGTTCTAATCGCTTTGTAAATCCATGAAACTATCATTGAAATAATTACTAACCACCAGTGATGTTAATATATAGTGGAACAATGGGAAATCTATATAAGTTATTTTTAACACAATGATAGACAATCAATGATAGGGGAGATATACAGATTCAATGTTTGGGATGGATACATTATATACCTTATCAGACTAGTATCTAGAGTTATACTACCTGAGGAGATAGAGGTTGTGGCTTTGGTGCTTCTAGGAAAGAGAACTCGAATCATCAGAGTGGTGGAACTCAGGTGAGTGAGATTACATCATATGGGATAGGGGAATGACAGTTGCAAGTGGTGCATCATACACTTGTGGATAAAAATGTGGGAAAATTGATAGTGGGAGGTACTATTCTTGTATAATATACACTATCTAGTGAATTATTTTATATGGGTTCCACTTATTCATCTATATCATCAATTCTTTTTATGGTTTTTATCCGGGTGGTGGTGTTTGTGAGAGGTACAATGACAATAGATACATTGATGGGGGTTCGGTCAAGAGACATCTATTTATGTAAGGGATGTTCTCTTGATGTTGGGGAGAAAAAAAATCTCTGGGATATCTATATCATTAAAATTTCAGGCTTCATATCATTATTTTTAATGGAATGGTCAGTCACATATCGAGCCCATGTAGATTGTTACAATAGGAGAGTGACTTTTATCTCTCCTATGGGTAACTAGTAAATTCATCATGGGTAGTGGGATATCCATGTCGGCTGAGGAGGGCCAATTAATCAGAAATTGGGAAATATCATTTCCCAGGAATCTAGTCTTTTTAATGATGAAGATTGTTTAAGACATGATATCATTCTACCAGTAGTGGAACAGTTTTAGGATGTGTATCCTGAAGAGAACTCTGAAATGACACACAAGAGAGATGTGTAATTCACTATTGAGACCCTTTCAAAGACTTATCCAGTATCTATTCCACCATATAGATAAAACCAATTGTGATTCAAGAGATCAAGACATTACTAGAAGGGTTTGGAGGATAAATGGTCTATCAGTCTGACTACGTCACATTGGGGATCACCTGAGTTGTTTTCATAGAATGCTAATGGGAATTTACACTTATTAATTTATTACCAGTAGTTAAAATAGTTTTATATTAATAATGGGTATCATTTTATACATTTTTATGATATATTATACCATATCAAAGGAGTTTTGGACTTCTCAAATATCGACTTGAGGATAGGGTATCATTTGTTGTGAGTTCAGACATCTGATATACTGAGGAAAACATTCATAAGTAGGTAAGGCCAATATGAGTTTGTTGTAATTTAATTTGGGTTGACTAATGTAGATGGAGTGTTTCAGGTCGTGATGGAAAAATATTCCATCTGTATCGGAATCATTTGTGGCAATGTTCATGGATGTAATCTTTGTGTACTAAAAGGCTCAGAATGATCATGCCCAAATTTCTGACATCATTCTGAGTACACTGTGAGAGAGTCAAATATATGCATATCAATCTAAGTGTGAGTTTTGGATTGAACAGGTACACTTCTTGAAAAACATAATCTCTGAGTAAATTGTGTTAACAAGACAACATAAGGATTATGAGGTGGCAACATAGGAGCAGAACAAGAATGCACATGATATATGATTCTTTCTGGGGTATCTGTATATTATCAAAGATTCATCCTGGACTTTCCCTGTTCCGAAGTGCCACATTCTGGATCGACCACAAAAAATGAATAATATAATAATATTATAAATCTTGTGGTAATGGCTTCCCTATGTTGACATGTCAATTTGACTTTGGAACCAATCATGGTCTTACCTGATCCATTTGTGGGGTACAAGCTATATTGTAATGATTCTAAAATAGGACATGGAGTAGTTCTGAATCAAGGAGGTTGATTATTGGCATACCCGTCTTGGTAAGTGATTCCAAATTAATGTAACAACCCTACGGATGGCCATGATCTAGGAGTAGTGGTTTAGGCTATGAAGTGTTGGCTACATTATCTATTGGGCGAGAAGTTTACAGTTTTTACTGATCACGATATCCTAAGGTAAATCTTCTCCTAGTGATATTTGAATGATTGAAAATGGAGATGGGATGAGTATATTTTTTTCATATTACATTTATCATGAATATCAACCTAGGATAGGAAACAGTTGTGATGATCTATTGAGTAGGAAAATAGAGGCAAAAGTAGTTCAGGATTCTAGTGCTAAGTGGAAGATGATGAATTCTCTAGCAGAGATGCGTGTTGTGGTTTGAGATTTCCAGGAGAGTATGACTCTCCAATAATTTATAGTACATTCAACAATTTTTAGTTGAATTAGAGACATTATTTATGAGGATCTATAATATTTGACCTTGATAGAATGACTTGATGGTGGGGAGTTACCTATATATTGTAGAATAAATGTCGACAAGAACATCTACATTTGAAATGAGGCTGTTATGCCTAAAATCATGCATGGGTAGAATATATTGTAATTTCATGGGTCGATGTGTTCGGTACATCCATGTGTCAGAAAAATGTATCATGACCTACGATGATGGTTTTCATTGCCAAACATGAAAAAAAAGATATCAGTGTTCATGTCGTGATGGTTCACCTATCAGAAGGTGAAGGTTGAGAATCAATGACCAGGTTGTTTGTTATAGATGTTACCCATTCAAGAGTGGGAGAGGGATGACGTGAAATTATATTTTTCATGGATCTCCCAAATATTCCAAGGAATAATAATTATATTTAGGATGTTATGGATTGACTGAGGAATGTGGATCATTTCTTATTGATATTGGGAAAACTTCACAATAGAGTAGTTGGGAGAGATATAAGTTCAGAAGATAGTGTATCTTCATGGGGTGAAACCTAATCACATTTCAAACTGTGACTCACATTTTACATCACTCTTTTTTTATGTCCTATCTAAGGAGCTTAGAAAAAAGGTACTGTCGACATTGGTATTCCACCCATTGATAGAAGACCAATCAGAGAAAACTATATAGGTTCTTGAGGATATATTTTAGGTGTGTTTTATTAACATTAATTGATCATGGAATAATCACATGGATTTCATAGAGTTTTCATATAACAACAGTTATCAGGAAACTATACAGATGGAACCGTATGAGTCTCGTTATGGTAGACATTGCAGATCACTATTATGATGGAATGAGATTAGTGAGTTGGAGTTGTTGGGACTTCATCTTGTGCAAGAGACATTGAAGTAGGTTTGAATAATATGGAATCATATGGATATGGATCATAGTAAGAATAATTCATATGATTCTCTATGAAGATGACCCCAATAGTGTATAGAGGGTGATCGTGTATTCCATCAGGTGTTTCCATGGTTGGGTCACAATATGATATACAGGGAGGGAAATTTGGCGCCCATGATCGTTGGATATTTTTATATTTTTGAGGGAATTAGAAAAGTTCAATATGAACTGAATTATCCATATAAATAGAGGGAATTTAAATATGTTATACAGGTATCTCAACATCATAAGTATCACCCCGACCCTCATCATGTGAATGATTTGGATAATGGGGATCTTGATATAGATGCATCTTTTGAAAATAATCCGATACATATGTTAGATCACAATGAGAATTTGTTGAGGGGTAATACTATGTCCATTGTTCATATATTATAGAAACATGGAAATTTTTAGGAAGAAACATAACAATGGGAAGAATATATTCTGTCTTAGTGGCCAAATATTTTTAGATCATAATCTTAAATAACCTTGGGAGTGAAACTCAAGGATGAGTTGTTATATGGTGGGGAGGTTATAAGATCCCAAACATTTTTTTTGACTAGGGCATAAATTCATGTAATATTTTTTTTACTTAATTACCTTTTTATTGTTATTTACTATGGTGTGTTTTGGGTGAAAATTTATAGAAACAGAAGATAAATTGGTTTTTCACATTTTCCTAATGGTTAGAGAGAAACATGGATGAATATTAGAAAACTATGCTTCCCTAGATGGTGAGGCCATTCATAGAGAGCACATAATTTCTCAAACCATGTTCCCTAAATTGGAAAACCATGCACTGTAAAAATAAATGGTGCATCATTGGTGTATGGTTTGGAAAAATGTGTGCCCCTACCCAAGAAACCATGCACAATAATGTTTATTTCATGAAAATTGGTTTTAATATTTCTCAAACCCCCAAAACAACCCCCATTCAACCACAACTCTGACCATGATTATTTTGAAAAAATTTAGTGGTATCATGAAGAGTTTGAAGGCTTCTTGATTCCCATTCTTCACTATCTAAAGCATATATTAAAGATATCCTCATCTCATAATATGTGGATTTAATATTGTTGACTATGATGTTTTTCTCCACTTATTCCATCTCTATTTTGTTGGACATAGTAATCTATTTTCTATATCTTGATATATATTCGGTGAATCTAGATCATGGATTATTTATCTAGATATTTAATTAAAGATATATTGGTTTCTGAATCGTTGATTACTGTTTAAGATCTGGATCTAAATCAATGTCGTTGTTGATGGAGTTGGTTCCCTAGAAACAAACATCTTTGTACATTATGATACAATTTTATTCATATTATGATTATTAATAAACTATTTATCACAATATTATTTTTCTTATGTATTACATAATATCTGATAATGTCTTTAGAATAGTTTTCGCACTAAAAAGACATAGTGGATCCCTGCTATGATGAGAGCTCGGATGTTCCATGACACTATTATTGAATATAAGTTCTATGGAAAATTGAAATCATTTGAAGGGACACATAAGATACATGATATTGGGGGTGGGGACTCATGAAACTTTAAGGTAGCTTCTCATGGTGAGTTCCCTTGGTATTATCTAGGAGGATATTAAGGGAACAAGACCCACCAGTAGGAAATCCACATTCATATTTATAATAGTATATTCCTATATATGGATGTGTGTATTGGTCCATAGACATTATGATTATTATTATTTGGTAATATGACTCACTCATTTAGATGTATTGATGAACAATGTGACAACAGATGTATGCAATGAGGTATAATATATTGGGTTTTTCACAAGTAATACTGTATTAATGAATAACGCGAGAATGTATTTGTCACTTCTATAAAAATAGATATCTAATGTCATTTGATTAAAATTATATATAATAACTAAATCCTTGAACATGGTGTTATCCAAAAAATTTCAATTCTAGGAAGTCAAAGAAAGATAAATCGAGAACATTGGTTGATGCACATGCATGCAACCCACAGAATTAGAGATATCGGGAAAATGTATTAATACCATTTTCCTATCTTTTATGTTTAAATGATTGTGAAAATGACTTTCATAAAACACCATGATTATTTCATCATTGCTCAATGAACATTTCACTCAATGACTATATTTTTCAAATCTTATTTATTAGAATTCATAACAATGGTTGAGATGTTTTAAATTTTAATTTTCATCACATTTCATATTATTTTAAATGGATTAAAAATGAATTATTTTTTTGAAATGTATTTTTGAGACATGTTATTCATTACTTTATTAAAAGTATGAAAGGAATGTTTTTTTTTGAAATTATATACATGAATGGATAATCCTACCATAGAACCATTCTTTTAATTGAATATTATGTTAAATGTTTCATTTTTTATTTATGATGAAATTTATTTTCTCAACAATATTGTAATTTTTTGTTAATATTTTATCAAAATATTATGATATTTTCTCATGTTTTCCATGGATTTTTCCAATTAAATGTTATGGTAATTTCAATCAATTTCATCTCCTTTTAATTATTTTGGTCATTAAATAGTGACATGAACATGTTATTCCAACCACGTTATTTCATTGGAATGTAGTGATCATGATGATTTAACATTTACTTTATGAAACACATTTCATTCCCCTCGTTAATTTTTTTCTGATGAAACATTTATGAAACTTCCTTGTTTTACATGGGTTATTATTTTTCGTAATGATGTAACGATTATAAATCACATATCCTTTACATGGGTAATTATATATTGATATTATGGATATTTGACGAACTTGTTTCCATATATATATATATATATATATATATATATATATATGTATGTATAAATTTTGTAATGGGAGGGAATAAAATTATATTTCCATCTAATGTATTGGGTAATGATGAATATCCCATTATACAACAAGTAATTTAAAGGTAGTGAAACTAGTTCTATAATGGACTTTTTAACCTTTTATTGTCTTGGTTTTTAACCTTGACTAAGGAAATGAGGGAATAGAGAGTGAACCCAATATATTATGGTATAATTGAAAATGATATTTGACTATTTAAATGATTCTCTAGGCTTATGTTTATTCAAAAATTTATTTTATTCGTAGTATATATTTTAAAGGATCATGGTTGATTATTAATCATTCACCACTCTTATATTTTTTTTTCTTATGAAACAACCATATTCCTTGATTCAGGATATAATTTATTTTACTAATTATTTATGAAATTATGAGATTTTGATCATATTTTTCTACAATATTAATTATGTATAACTAACATCGATGATTTGTGTCTAAATATTTTACCCTTATTCATAATTTGATATCACATTTTTATATGTTTTCTTACATCAGTTAATAGTTAATAGTTTTATATTGTTAATGCCTATGAATTATACTATGTGAGAAAATATTTTTGGGAGTTGATAATGATATTCAAAGAAATGAATGATTTTTTGTCTAGTAAATAATGAAACTAAACATATATGAACCTCATGCATGTATTACTGTGAAATGTATTCAATATTAATCAAAACTTATTCAATATTAATGTATGTTATACTAGAGAAACAATAGTTAATATAAAATTAATATTTATTTTATTTTTTAGTATAGGATTAGAAAGTATTAGTGAGAATAAATATAATAATACTTTGTACAAGGGAACATTTTATGTTATGTTAAACAATGGAGTGTGGTCACCCATGAAAATAAGACTATATCTGGAAAATCGAAAGTTGATGAAGATATATAAAATATGAATCTAGGGGTAACAACATTGAATAAGGAGGATTTGTTATTAACTCTTTCCTCACTAGTTCACAATGAGTGGGCCTAAGATTGCACAACTAACTAGAAAATCCATTTAGATATGACTGGGTTAATTCTTAATTTCAATATGTAACACTTTTATTCTTTATAGGATAAAACCTCTAAAACATATGATATTTCATAATAGTAGCGGATAAAATAAAATATTTACGGCTTTATATGTATATGATTATCTTAGTTATAAATCCATAGAAACACCTTTCTAATTATTATATGATAGGAGTTTAATACGATTTAGGATATTTTGGGTGACATATATTGTTACTCAACCCCATTATTTAGTATGTCTTTTATTTCAAAGAGTATTTAATTAATAAATATTTTATATTCTTTTGACATAGGTATAATGATATTAAAATCCTCTAGGGTTATTATGATCTTTTAGTATGTTGTAATAATAGTTAATTGCGAAAAAAGAGCTTCCATATTTTAGTAACCTTTTTTTATAATATAGATAAGCCCGGTATTGAATAGTGACTTCTTAACTAAGTAATTAATCATATTTTTGAAGAATTATACTATATAGAGACAATTATATTATTAAGGTGGACAATATTTGAGGAATAATAATTATGTTTATTTGTTTAATCATATATGCAGTTATTGTGGTTTTATTTTGATTTATGTTATTTGAGGAAAATATGATCATATTATAAGTTAGTATTTTATCATGGTTTTCATTTTTAGAAATTTGAAATTATCATATATGTTTTTTTGTTTTTAAAGAAAAAAAATTTATGATCATTGAGATACATTTATGGTAATATCATACTGTTTTTTTGTTTTTTAAATTTTGTTAGACATATTTTAGAGGATCCAAAACAATATTATTTACAAAATGGATTAAGTTGAAACATATTTATTATTATTTATATTCTAGATATAAAATTGTTATTTTATCATAAGAATATTTATACATATATGATATTAATACCTAACCATTTTGAAATTGGTAAATATTTTGAATATGAGTGAATTTTTTGTAACTATTTTTTGAATATTATGATAATTTAAAAGATAATTATTGTTATACAATAATTAAAAATTAATAATTAATATCCTTTTCATGGATTAAGTGACAATATAGAAGTAAAAAATCAATCAAATCACAAATTTTGTTTTTGGTGTTTTCCTTATAAATTAAAATAAATTTCGTTTGTATGTTATATTTTATCCATTACCCTCTTGGAAAACTATTTCCATAAAATAAAAAAGGGGACGACAAATCCATCTAGTCTTATATGTAATGTATATCTTAGATATAATTTCTTGTTTTCTAGAAACTATAATACTTATAATTATTTTTTATTGTTCTTAGAAACAATTTATTTGGAAATTCTATGTTTTATAGTGGTGACATTGAAATTGGTTATCATGATAGAATCTACCTATTATATTTTTTCTACGACATGATATAATCATTATTCTAATTTATATTTAAACTTAAAAAGTAATATTTTAATTTAGGGGGTAGAATGTAACTCCATGAGATTTTATAATACATATTTTCTTTAAATAAATAGTAATTATAAGATAACTTTCTAGAGAGGAAACTGAGATCATAAAATAAACAATGATATATCATAACATAACTATTAAATTGATATATTTTAATAGGAATACCCCAATTATTAAATATACATATACAAATAAATTTATATATACATATATTACTCAAATAATATTTATTTATTAATTAATAATAAGTAAGAACTCATTTTTTCTTAAATCCATTTTCTTCTTAAAAAATATGTTTACATCAAAAATGGTTTTTATTTCATTATTTGAATAGAAATTATTAATAAAACAATTATATTTAAGAATTTAATTTATGGAAATAAATATAATTTTTAAATATTCATTTTATTATTAACATTATGTGTTTTCTGTGTTTTTTCTGAATAGATTTATTTTTAAGTAAATTGTTAAAAATATGAAAACATTTAAGAGTCATTTCAGTTTAATAAATCACATAATATAAAAGTCTCATGAAGTTTTTAGATTTATTTTAATGTAACATAACACTTTTTAAAAGATAAATTTTCTAATAAATAATATATTGTGCTTGGTTATAGGTTGTTTTGGTGTTAGATCATTTTTTGTGCTAAAACAAATTAAACACATAATATTTTTTAATTCCATTTTATAAAATTTTAATAAAAATAATTTAAACCACTTATATTAGGCTTATTTGTGTAATAGATTCCCTATTTGGAATATGGAAGTCAAAAAGATTCATATAGTAACATTTTAGATGTTTTCATTATGAATAGTTACATTGGTAAAGATGTTTCCACTATAGTAATGGTAAAATAGAAGATAAATGGTTAAAATTAAGTTCTAGGACATTAACATTACCCTAACACATCGAATTAATATGTTTATGAGTTCCCTATAACAATCCTCATCTATTATTCTAATTTAAAAATATTTTTTACTTGGTTTCTGTAAAAAGAAATTATATATAATTTTATGGAAAGAAAAATACAAAATGCCACACTCTTTTCTTATAAAAACACTAATATTTATTCATGGGGATAAAAATATCTTAATGTAAGGTAAAAATCAATATTTTACATATTAATAATTTTTATGATTGAATTTCATTTTTAATTCATTGTGATTCTATAATTACCTGATGTTCTTACCCATTATCAATATAGGGACTTTGAAAAAAAAACTCATTAAATATTATAAAATTAATATAACTAATTATTCGAATGAATAGCGGTGCGAAAAATAAATTATTAGTATTTATAATGAACAAAATTGTCATGAAATAGTAAGTATATTAAATCAATTTATGTCATATTATCTTTAAAATCAAATTAAATGATCATAAAAAATGGCATTAATGAAATTTTATGTTATAAAATATATTAGAAAATGTGTTAGAGTTCCTAAAATTTAGGAAAGTTGAAATGGGGTGGGATATGATCTATTATACAAACCCTTTCCCATTTTAATTCCAATTGATACCTTATATGTATATTTATGACCTTTTATTAATGAAATTTTTTTTACCACTGTTGATGGTAAAATTATTTATCAAAGGTGTTAAACTGAAATATATGGTTTCAAATTAAAATTAAATCTGTAAAAATGTTATTGGATGAAGGGTTTTGAACCATAAAATATATAGTCTAAAAAAAATTCACATGGTTCCATAGTCACATTGAAATATATTCATTAAATTACACACTTTTATATTCAAAAAAATTGCGTTCTTTCCATCAATATTAATGTCCAATGCCTCCACTTTTTTGTTCTCACCACCATTATAAATTTATCTTAAAACACAGTTCCAAATACTCAGAAAAAATCTGAAAATAATATTTTTTTGATTTTCTATTCCCCTGAAAATACCATCCCTAGGGTACTTTAAAAGATATTCAAAGAGGATTCTTAAAGAGAATGTAATCACTTTAATTAGTCACTTCCAATTGACATAATATTTTACCACCATGAATTATAAGATCACCCTAAAAATATAATAACCCATGTATCGAAAATTTTCAATGTTGTATTTTTTCATGTTATTACTTTTATGTATCTCCTTATATTTAACGGTAAATGAACATATCGCTTGTGAGTATAGGTGAAAAACATCCTCCACACCGATATACTAATAATTTTCCCCCACCATATTTCAGGGATGTTTTTTATGATTTATTTAATGTTTATATATAATATTGATTCCATAATTATGTTTTTCCAATTATATTACTTCATATACCTCCATACATTCCGACTCATTGGAAAACTACAATGTCAATTATGGATAAGTGGGAACTACCACCTCCGTGAAGTGATGTGAATTATTATCCAGTTCTTATTTATATAGATTGTAATAAAGATAGATATCATGAATATATATTAATGTTATATTATATTAATGAATATTGAATTTTTAATAATAATTAATCATTATTTCAATTTATCCTTTTAAAATTGAAAATGTCACGCAAGAGTGTGTACTGATTACCATCTCCATGATGTTATATAATTCATTTATTAAAAACCACATTATATATTTGAATATAAAATAGTATATAATGATCAAATATGAAAATTATGAAATGATTAAAATTATTTATATAATGGAATCATGATCAACATACATGGAATGAAACCAAAGAAATGAATAATGAATAAAATGAAACAATTATCACCCATACGAGGGATTTTAAAATTTAATTATTAATAAATACGTAATTAGATGTCTCATGTAATACATATATGACATAATATATATTAATTTTTTCTCAATATATTTATAATAAATAATCATTTATTATACTACATTTTTAAGGCATTTGATGAAATATGAGACTTCAGGTATTTTTTATTTGTCTTTGTATTGGTTTTTCAAGACATACTTGATGTTATGTGACTATTTTTGCCTATGAGGTTTATATAAATATCCATTTAAATGTTATATATTTAATAATCACTAATTCTTTGTATTTTGATTTAAAATTTATTTTAATTCCACCAAGGGTTTTTTGATTTAATGATTCCAATGTAGTAAGGATTTATTATCACAATTTTTTTACATTGGTATACATGTAATGTTATACACCTATTATCATTTAAAGGTGAATTTACCACTCATTTGATATGATCTAACATGAATACATTTATTTTGATGTTATTTATTATTTTAATTTGATGATATTTATTTAATCGTGGTATGATAAAAATGATACCAAAGTAGTAATGGAATTATATTTCAATATCATTTCAACTAGTATTATTTATCCATTAATTTTAATTGGGGGAAATTATATCAATTATTTTTGTAAGAACAATAAAATTTCATTTAGTATGTTTTTGAGAAATTATATATTCTTTTTTAATTAAAATGGTCAATAAAATCATTTAATGAAATGCTGATAATATTTCAGTTTTAGATGATAAAATTTTTATTTCATTTCTATTGTCATCAAAATAGCTTCGAAAAAATTATTATATATTCATGAAATTTTTTAAACGTTCATGTTAACTACTTTATATAGTTTTTACAGTGGTTCAAAAATTAATATTTGTATTTATTTTTTTCAAAACAAGTAACTATTAAAAAATTTCCAACTATGTGAATGGCGTCATTTTTTAAAAGAATACGACATTAATAATTTTTTTACTATTGTAACAAATATCTGATTTGATGAATATATTTATGGATTCCAATGTTATTTTCAATCAAAATCATATTCTCAATATTCGTTCAATTCTATGTTTTTTTTTGAAAATAAATTTATATTATCTCTTTTGATCAATGAATGGTTCACCTGACATTTTAAAGGAATGTTTCTTCAATAAAAATATTCTTTAATGATTTTTATGAATCCATAGGATTTTATATTATGATATAGTTATAATTATATATATATATATGTGGTTTCTAATGATAATTATCTAGTGATGATTCTTGAAAAAGAATTTCTTTCCTACTAGTTTATTAAGTTATGATGAACCTTTATGATACCCACTTAATTTCATCGGGGTTTTCTATGATGACATGGTAATATTTCCATGAAAAATTATTAGCATTATTGATTTACGATGTGATGATATTATGAATATTTTGTTATCTTTTTTCACAGATATGTGTGATTTTAATTGTGTGACCCATGGGATAGAATTGTATATCACTCCACTATGTTGAGTACTCAGGGATATAGCATAAGATATTAATAAATGGAATGATGAGTAGAACCAATTAAGTAAATGTATCAATATAATATGATAGTTTGGGTAGTATACCATTGAAAATGATATGATATAATGGGGATCAAACCTAGTCCATTTTGATAGCCTTAAATGTTGTCCCTAATTGTGGAAATGATTCTATATGAAAAATTTTATTCCTTGAATATACATTTTAGGCTTATGATATGTTGTTATGGACCTTGATTTATTTCTAATGATTCAATAATCTAATTCCATTTTTTTAGTTTTTATGATAATACCCCATTCAATGATTTATTATTTATAATATTTAACTAATTGAATATGTATTTGAAATGTAATTTAATATTCTCACACCCTTATGCTTACAATACATAATAACACTAAATGATTTCTACAATTTTACCCTAAATTATTATTTGAACTCACCATTTAATATGATTACATTCCCTATGTATTGATGTACATTTTTAAGGACTGTATGCAAAAAAAGTGATCCACATGAGATGATCATTATGGAAGATGAAGAATCTCTTCATTCGGATTCATTTTCTAATCCACTTTATGGTATAGTGTTAACCTCACATTGAATGGTATATAGACCACCAACACCCAGATACCAAAATTCAAATTCAATATTTAAAACATTAAACAAAAAACCATTGATTAAAATATTTGGAATTTAATTAATTCAAAAGCATTAATCCAAAGAGACATTAACAACATAGGGTTGTGAGATCAGAAATCCCAATCCTACTTGAGTGGTTCCCTTTGAAGTATTATCATATCCACATCAATATTGAGATACCATAGACTGATGCTTCAAAATAATAACCCCAATCTATGCTACATCGATTCAACCAGAAAACATCCCATTATTTTGATTGAAGATGATTCAACATAATATAACCAATCATGAAACATTCACAACATCACTGATTACTATTCCATCATTAAATCTTCATACTAGAAACCAAATGATACCACCAAGATTGAAAAATAAATTCATCATTGGAGAAAACTCCAAATACAGACATTAAAAATTAATCCACGGCCCCAGAATAAATTTTCCATTCATAATCATTGGAAATATCCCCAAAACATTAAATAAATTTACTATAAAAAATTCACCAATCAAAATAATTTTCATATATAATGAAAAACCATGATCCTCCTCCCCTAGAAAAACACCAACGAAAATATTTCCTCCTTGAACACCATCGGTGTTTGTTAATCATTAATGAAGTATGATGATTATGTACCAAATATCTAAATAAACTAATCTACTATCATCCTTATAGATTTATTATTCTGAATGGTATAATATAATCCTCTAAAGGTATACAATATTAATGTGTTTTATTCTGTGGTCACTGTAAAGATACTATTGATACCTCTTTTCTAGGAATTTCTTGACGAAATTTTATAATGCATGGGTGTCCATATATATTTACATTCATAAAACATTGGGTATTATTAAAATATACATTTTATAGTGACGTGAAAATATTATGTCTGTAGAAGAAATTAATTGAATGTGTATTGATACAAAAGTATCTTGTATCTTATAGAACTAAGAATTGTAATATTTAAATAACATGGTTTGATCTACCTAATCCACTAATATAATTATTTCACTAAGATAAACTATTTATTTCTTTTGTGTATGATGAACTAAGATCCTGATCAATACAATTATTATCAAGATTACAATCATAATATCAATTTTTTTTACCCAATTATCATTCCAGATCATCTTTATGAAGCATCCACATTCCTTTTTATCACTTCTCAGGAGTAGTTTCATCATCATGAGATCCTCAGATATTCAGTTTTAATTACATAATATATGTAAACTTGTTTAAATCATCAATAAATGAAATAAAATACATAAATAAATATATTTATATTTATTTATTTATAATGGGACAATATATGTTGTTATATATATCTTTACAGGATGAGATGCATATATCCAAATATTCTTATGTGAAAAATATGAAAATATACCTTTTTAGTATGTCAAAAATCATTAATATCTACTTATTAACATATTAGGTATATTATTAAAACTTCATAAATGTGTTATAATTTTCTATATTCTGTAAAAAAATATGTTAAATAATTCATTAAAATTATTTATTTTCTCTCTCCATAATTATATATCTTGAATTCTACGTGTCACTATTGTAGATCATGATTACCTTTGTTAAATATCTACATGTCAAAATTTCCAAGAATTTATGAATTTTAAAAAAAAACAAAAAATTTATTTATAAGGTCATTTCAATCATAAAAAAATATTAAATACTCAAAATGTGGTGTTTTTACCCATAGGAATGTAATGAAATTTTGGATTTCATTTTTTTTATTAAATTGAATGTTTATTAAATAGTTTCTACAAAAATAGACTTATCATTTCCTAAGATCACCGTTTCTTAATTTTAGTTTCTCGCATTCTTTAATAAATTCAAATATTTTTTCATATGTGGCATGCCCTATAATTCCAAAATATAAGGTCATTCTTCTTTTTTCAACTTCAGTAATGTTTCAGCCGTGAGAGAAATATATTTTCACTTTTTTACTTCACTTAATTATTTTATGTTTTCCATCATAACATTTTCGTGTGATAATTGAAAAAAGATATCATTTTAAAACATTTCCTTGATAATCACAACCAGGATATAGAGATTCAAGAATTTGAAATCTATTCTGAATATTTATATTAAATTCGTCAAATTTATTTACATTATATCCTCTTTGAGTGGAATGACTACCCCTCAAACTAATCCTCTAATACATCTTTGATCAATTTTATTATTTATTATTCAACAAGTAGATCATATTTATTTGTCCAAATACTCCACAAAACTAACAATTTAAAAAAAATTATTTTTGAAACCCTCATGTGTTTTAGTAACATTAATCAATTTTGTAACATCTTTCAATACATAAATACTTTTTCAATTTTTTGAACCATATTTTCGGTATAATCCTAACATGTTCATTATCATATTACAATTTATCCCATTTTTTAATATACTATCCAATTATATACTATTATTCAATTTTTGATTTCTGATAAAAAAAATTGAATTTCCATATTTTAGATATATATATATATATATATGATACTCTAATAATGATTTATATTCTCAAACACATTTCAAAAGACATTATCATTTTTACTGGACATTATGGATGATAGTTTTTTTATCATTATTAATAATAAAAATTTGAATTTTATTAAATATTATCAAGAATATAATTTGGAAAGTTATTTTTTTCTTTTTCATCCAGAATATTTATCTATTGTATACGGTTATATTTATTTTTTTTATCATTTATCTTTTATTATATATTTATTTTGTGTATTTTATCTTCATCATGTAACATAATATGGATTTCAATATCTTTTAGCATTCTAGACTTTTCCTCATTATTCATTTTTTCAAGACCTCTAAAATGTTGAAAATATTAAATAACTTATTACTTCCATTCCCAAAATATACAATTTTTTAGATACATTATATGAAAAATAATTCTACCATGTACTCCATCTATGATTCCCCTAGTTTTTTATTAGAGATTCCACTTTTGACCCCATTGAAACTATCATCATTAATCATTGTAAAAAGAAAAATTTCAACAGTAGTATCACTATAATTTTTAACTTCCACTTATTATAAACTATCATCATTTTCATAAAATTAGAAAAAAAATCTTTTTTATATTTTGATAAATACTTACTCCATCAATTTGAATAAATATAATATTTTTTCATCTTCTTTAATGGTTTTCATTCCCTTACATAATCTTCAGAATTGTCTTCATTATCCTTTATTCATGGAAAGTATGCTATAAAATAACCAATAGATCCAAATTTAAAGAACATCCCTAGATAATTTCCATTGAACATACCTAATAATATATTCTAGTTTATTTAAAATAAAGACAATATTTAATTAGTATTTTTACATTGTTCATCTTCCTAAAAAGAATCATTATTTTCCTTCATAATAATAACATTCTTTTAATATTTTTTATTACATTTATTGTAAACCATTAAATTTAATTAGATAAAAAAATTTATTCCCAACTCATATGTAATGAATATACTATGAATGTCATCAATAAAAATTAATTTAAGATCCCTATCTCCTAATTATTATACTTTTGAATCAAAAATTTTTATGAATATTAAAAAAAATTATTTGAACAACTATTGTGTATTTAAATTTTTCTCCAAATTTTATTATGGTATATATATATCATTATCCCTTATGGATAACGTATCTAAAAATTCATTTCCCCCCTTTAAACAATTATCTCATAATCAAATTTTTTAACATAATTTCCTTCACTTTAGTATTCACTTAATCAATACCCTTTATCTTATATTGGATGAATGTATCCTTTACAAATCATTTAACAATCATAAATTCACTTAAAAAGAGATAGATGAATGATAGTATTTCTCTATATTCCATGATTAGATAGATTCCTATTGTCTATAGATATTAAGGGAAAATCCATAGAAGGAGGAGGGATACTATCTATATTATCTTTCTAAATATCATATCTAATAGATAATAAATTGGGTATAATTCACTCTATACAGATATTGTAGCTTTTACTGTTAAATAAATTGATACCCTTAATATTAACTAGGGTTTGAACAACCATTAAAGTCATATCGTTATTAAAACATAAAATATCATTATGTAAATGACTGATCCTTGATTTGATTCCAATTATATAGATCATTCATTATATGAGTGACTATTGGAAAGGGGAGGGTTCAATTAGTTGTGAGATTTTTTTTTCTTAAAAAAACATCATCACCTCCTATTAAGAAGAATTGAATCTACCAATTCGAAACACATAAGTACACCCATGGGAGTATATATTTTTTTATGGATCAGAACTCCAAAATATTAGGTACTCCATAAAATGATCATGAAATAATTGGTTATCACAACATCTCGTTGAAATAAATCCATGTGATTTATACCAATCAAGGTATACATATCACATACATTCTTCAATAGGGTATGGACGATAAATTTGATCCTCACAATAATGAAATGGTAATATAGATTTTTTATCTACATAATTGTCCTTACTTAATAGGATTCTACATATAATCACTGAGCTACTTGGATGATTCACAATTGTTCTTCTATAAGTTAGTTCTCCTTCATTTCTTATTTATTACACAATCATGAGTAAGGAACTATTTTCCATATTTTTTTATATTCTCTATAATGTCAAAAAATCATTCATTCTACTACCCATGAAAACAAATAAATGATCAATGATGACTATAATTATATTTCACGAAATATAAGTGAATTTTTATCTACGTTCTTTTTTAAAGTATTTACCAAACCATGCATAAACATTTTTCAGTAATCCTCGAAAATATTGGATATGGTGATCACATTAATGTATATAAGAAACAAATTCCATAAATTGATGTAAACTATTAAAACATAGATAAATATTTTGTACTCTTCATCCTCATGTACATATATAAGTATAATTCATTAAAACCCATAAAATGATCATCAAATATAAATCACCAAGATAAGAATCAATAAAAACATATGATCATGGAATATATTATCATTGACTTCATCCTCATAGATCATGTATACATCTTAGATTATATATTTCATAAAGGACTACATAGAATTAATTTTTATAGCCAATGGAAAACACTCATAAGTTTATCATTCTATCTAACCCAGTGAAGTCATGCACAGAGAAATTATTATGATAATTATGAATAACACATAACATTAGCGATATATGATCTGTTTCAAACTCATATATATATATATATATATATCCTTATCTAAAACAGGAAATTTATATTCATCAAAGACTGATCCTTGATTTGATGTTGTTAAATCAACATCCATTTTACATTAGTAGACACAAAGAATTAAACAAGCTAATTTTTATATTTAAGCAAAAAAATATTATCACATGAGTATCACCTATAATTATTCTAATTTATTGAGTAAAAAGAAGTTATTTAATTCTCTCATTAATTTTTGTGTTTCTAGAAATATTAATCATGAATATTATCTTCATATTTTGATAAGTAAATATCAATATACCTTGAATCATCTGAGTTATAGATATCTTATTTATTACCAACTCTATAATTGTTTTCACAAAACATAGTGAAAATTTCATTACACTGTCATCATGATATGATTTGTGAAAAATCATATCTTCATGTTTAGTATATTAAATGTGGCTAATAATTTCATTTATCTACCTACTATTTTAGATGAAGGTCACTAAACATATAGTTTATTTACATGAGCACATAACCAACTCTCTGAGTCTGTGTCCAATTGACCTACCATGTGGTAGTTAAGAAATCCTTCATATAGTGTGTTCTCATTTATCCTTTAAAGTTGTCTCAATTTCTTTATATGGGATACTAACATTTCTTATAATTGTAGGATCTCATTCCTTCATATATTTAGTCCTCTTTCATTCATGTGTTTAGTCGATCAATCATGACTATTTACTTAATATGGTCACTCCAATGATTATGCTAGCTACATTAATATTATAAACAGGTTTCCCACAATAATGATCATCACATGTTATGTAACATAATAATAGTGTGAAAATAATCATATATTAAAAGATTAATTACAATGGATTATTGATTTATGTCCTTAAAACTGAAAAAAAATAACTACAACTGATACTATTTATTGTTCTTTAGCTTCTTCATTAATTAAACAATAAATTAAAACCAATTTGCATCAAAAAAATTAAGTTAATGTCCAATATTTCAGAGAATTAAATTATTGGGAAATTATTATTCATTATAAAACTCTTTAAATAGATGCAATTCCATTTATTAAATATATGAAACCATGAAAACTATCATTTACTTAACCTATTATCAAATTATGGATGAATCATGTCTAACACACCCAAATTCCCAAATAAATTTATCAGACTAATGATATACTTTGGTGGATCAATATGTGATAAAATATGGTACTCTTGATGAAATATATTATTGTGTAACTTCTATAATTAAATGAAAAATTAGATATTTTTCTTTGTAACTTATTTATATATAAGAAAAAAAATTACAATGTTTTAATGAGTTAATATTGAATTTTTTATTATAATTATGTAATTTTTTATTAAAAAATTTCACCAAGTTGTCTCTCCATTTCTCCCATCTATAGGATAATATAATTTCCTTCTATGATTCTACAATAAAATGATATTATCTGACTGATACTACTTTATTAATTCATATTAAATTTGGAATTATTTCTCCATTTGTTAGGTTAGTTCGTTCATTATTAATTTAGCAAAGGGAATGAATTATAAAAAATGTTTTTAATGAATCACAAGATAAATGTGTGTTTCCTTTAAGTAACTCTAAACACCCATGCGTTTAAATAAATATTATTATAATGAATTAAATTATTCTATTTGGGAAATACCACTAAATTTAATCAGAATCAATGAACCTGTAGAATTTTTATAACTTATATGCTATAATATTATTTAGAAAATTTAACAAATTTTTTTTGTATTATACCCAAAAAAGCATTAATAATAATTCAAAATAGTGGTTGTGACATTTTCATTAGTTTTCCACTAGATCATCCTTGTATCACATAAATATCATTCCCAAAAATTATTGCCTTGTTTCATTTCTCACTGATCAAAACCCGAATATTTTTTATTCAAATGGAATCACATGATTTTAATTTTACCACCCATTGGAATTCCTATAATAATACATATTATTTATCATTATGATATATGTGAATTTTGGGTATACATATATTTCATTTCCCAGAATAAATGCTTTCAAAAAATTATCACATTAATCAATAAATCAATAATTATTACAATGAAGTCATTCGATAGTCATCATAAATTAAGGTCCCAAAAGACAATATATATTTTAACATTTTAGATCATATTTTTCTTGAAAATATATATTTTTAAAAAATAATTTTTTAGCTGTTCTTGAAGGAAATGAGAGAAAAATAATTTAACCACTTCAAGTTCAACCATATTACATTTAGATTGATACATCCATATTGAGAAATTGTTTTAGTTATGTTGATTGGATGGAAGAATAAATTGATAGAATTAAATTATAGGGATTTATTCTCATTACCTTCTATTAATTCCATGTGAAGACCGCTCAGTACTTCTTTCATATATTTTGTATATTGATCCTTATACATGAAATTAACCACCGATTATTTTTATGTTTTTTTGGGTATTAAATAGTACTGTTGGTTTTCAATACAAGGTAATAATTATTTGATTTAATCATTCCTTAAAAAATACCAAATATTTTTCATCTTCGTCCACATTAATGTTTAGAGGAATGGAATTTTGATCATCCATATTATCCCCTAATAAATATATATCTTTTTTAGTATTTTTATTTGTGGGATAATTATTTAACATAATTACATCATTCTATGAGGGATGTTTTATACTTCATTAAATATTCTATAGATGGCTGTTAGGATTCCCAATAATTGGATATTCTTTATGTGATTTTTGTAGGAAATTACATATCCTTTAATTTATCATTTCAACATCTGTTATAATATCCCTTTTATTATCACTTATATTTAGTGAATTTAAATATATAGGGATAATGGATGGTTTCCCTTATGGTATCAGCTAGTAACTCAATGACTATGTATAGATACCCAATATTGGAGAATTGGAAATTCTAAATGATTTTTCTATTTAATGTATGCACTTTCATTCTTCTTATGAAAAATATTATTTTTTAAAATATGGTGAATATAAAATTAGAATCTTATATTCAAAAAATTAAATAGATTCTCATGAGTGATTACTAATAAATTTAGTGATTTTTATTATTTGGTTTTATATATTTGATATTATTTTCCCTCACATTTTTAATATTTATTATTTATATAATAATATTCATATGAATCTAAAAGAGAAATATTCCCATAAAAACTCATATATTACAATTATGGAAGTAAATTAAACATTAGTGATATAATAATAGTACCTATTAATAATTTTAGTGGTAAGATCAATTGACTACTACATTGAATATTTAGTAATTGGAAAAACGAATAAATTTGGTGTTGGAAATTAGGTCATTAATATTTTTACTTAGATGTATAATAGCTAGTGGTTTTTCATTATATATTAACATCTTCTGAGCATTATCATATTTGGAGTGATTAAAACCTCCTTTAACTGATGATATTAAATGGTTATTGATGGGTTTTTTCACATATATGATATATTTATTATTAAAATATAATGAATATCTACTTCACTAATAAGAATGTATACAATATATAGATTTATATGCTATAGTATCATAGTTCAATGGTTTTAAAATTGACTAAATTAAAAATGTAGTATAAATATTTTTCATTATAAGAATGTTATCCATCAAATAAAGCTTCATAATTTTATAATTTCATTGATTTTTTAATTCAACTATCTGGGACTCTCTAATATCTTCAGAAATGTGATTGAAAAAAAATATTTAATGTCATGTTGTGACTCTAGATAGAAGTTTTACGAAAAAATCATGAAAAAATTCATAGGATTCATTTTTAAAACAACTTCATATATCTTAAGTGAAACAAATTTCAGGTGTTAGGATGATTAAACTCTATAATTCCAAGTTGATGGAATCTTCATCTCACATGGGATAAAATATTTATTTGTATTATGGATATTGGAGTGACAATGTAATGAAACACTATGTATGTGGTTTAATTACTATATGGGGATTCTTGGACCCTATAATTTCCAAGATATGGGTACCACTATAATTCCTAATCATGTTGTGTTTGAATGAATATATTTTACACTTCATAGATGATATGATTTAGGACCCTATCTGGGAACTTATGAAGACCCTATAAACATCTGCCTCAACTATATCCTTAGCGGGTTCTCCTATAATTGGAATAATGGTAATTTTTCTTTTATAAGTCATCTTCTAATTCATTTATTTCATTCAATTGAATTAAATTGTTCCAAGTAACTTTCTGTTTATTGTTTGATTATGGTTCGGTTTAGTCAGCAAGATCCCATGCATCCAATTCCTAGGAATGAAATCTAAAAAGATCCTCATAGGGTTTTCAACCATTTGGTAATCCTCTTAAACTTCATAATAATTTTATGTAAATTGAGACTATATCTTAATGTTCTCATAACTACATACGTACATGATAGTTATGTAAATGGAAATGGTTTCATGACTTGTTAGTTCACCCTTATCCAAATAATATCTTCTGAAAATTGAATTCTAGGTACTCACGTTGAAAAAATTGTGTATTTTTTGGATTTTATAACAAAACTATTTCTCATTAGAGGGGATGGTCAAAATGTGGTTCACATGTGTCCTTGAAATAATAATTTTCACCTCACCATCATCAATTAACGTTAGGTTTTTGTTAATAAAAATTAATAATTCTTGCATGGGGTAACCCATTATATGATAAAAGTGGAAATAATTTGGATGTATTTATATACACCAATTTTTTATTTTCAAGAATATTGTAAAATAATTATGTCATTTTCAATGATTGATATAATGAAACCAAGAATTTATCCTTTTTAGATAAACAACACTCTAACATTATTGGGCATATATTAATTAAAAGCTTAATCATAGTGTGAATTTGATCATGCACTAGATATGGGGTAGGATACTAGACACTGATAATGTCACAAGAAAATGATATAGTGTAGAAAATGAATTTTTTGAACTGAGAGGGTTTTAATTTATTATTTTTATAAATGCTTCTAAATGATATATTATTTTCCTTGATTATTATATGGTATTATAGGTGAATATTCATTGTATGGTGTTTTACCCATGGATTCTTAAATTCATTCTAGGTAATTTTATAGGATGATTCTATACTTCTCTTTGTATTATAAATTATATATATAAATATATATATTTGAGAACATATTATTATGGTAATTTCACTTCTACGTAGTAGGTAGTTCTCTACCATTAGAAGATAATGTGAGTGACCCCCTCAATCGCTATTTATTTCCAGTATGATTTGTATGTTATGCATTTTCACCTCAATGACGATTTGAATTGATATATAAATTTTTTATTATTGAATTTTCAACTATTGATTGATTTTGAAGGAATTTGATTATACAAGTAGAATTTTATACCATATACTTTTGGTAATATTCATCTTCTTTTGTTAATTCAACTTGCTTCTAGTTTCCCAATATAGGTCTGAATAAGGAAGTAAACAATATTGGATGCCATTATTGATATCATTGACCATTTTTATTGAAAATTATGGGTTAAAAATCATTCATGATAGAGTAATAAAATTAATCCACACAATGTATCACCTCATATTTAATTTTACTAGTGTTCAATTTCATCATTGTTTTCCAACTGGATGGTAATATATGTCAACATATTATGTAGTACCATCATTACTAACAATATGATAGTGTGGAAGAGTTTTATCACTTAGAATTGTGTGGAATACTAATTTAATAGATGAAACCCTAATTTATATAAAGACAATGAGGTTATTTAGGCATGTTTATATAGTTTTTATCCAATTTCAAAATTTGGTTTTAGGCTTATCGGTTGAGAATTATCCTCTTGATAGTATGGACCACTCCTCGGATGGTTACCATGTCCACCATCATCATCATCAACATAAATGGAATTTCTATAAGAGAGATCGAAATTGTATCGTTAATGTCATTCCATCTAATTCATAAATCTCTAAAATCCATCCTTATTTGTTATTATAGAAATAAACTAAGTATAATAATTATATGGAGGAATACAAATAACATTAAATTTATCACTAATGAGGTTGAATGGACTAATTTGAATGGAGATCAATGGAGTGGACCTTATATACTGGGGCTACCATTTTTGTTATATTATCATTCCCTTATCTATTACCTCATTGTTAGGAGGTTCCTCGATCATCATGTATTCACCTCTAATTCCATGTTAATTTATATAATATGTGACATATGTAACAAGTACTCTTAATGGATAATAACAAATGGGTTTTCTCTTGTTATCATAATCAGTTAACTATAATGTTTTGTTTCAGTTATAATAACCTTCACATGAATTAAAATGAGAGTTCATGAATGGATGGGGGATAAACATTCAAATTTTAAACCCATATTTTTTCCTTTCCTTTTTGAAGTATAATTTTCAATATTTAATTTTCTTATACATAGCATGTGATCAAAAAAAATATCCCTTCATCATTACTAAAGAAAACCATGTGATAAATTCTATTCAACTGATTAGTGATAGGGGTGACCACATTCTAGGGAAAAATTATTCAGATAAGGGTTATATTTCCACCCCCTCCTTTAAATATCATTATAGGTGTGTGTAGGGATGTTGGTTGGGGTAAAATTTCCCTACCGTTTTGGGTCATGGTTTTGTAGGGTGTGTTAAAAATTATCACAACCATATGGGATTGTGCTATCCCAATGAGGTAGTTGGGGCTAATAATTCTACATTATTTTCCTGTAAAACCAATATTAAAACCCAAAATAGATTAAGGGGTATTTTTGGAGGCATAATCAATGTGTTTAATATTTGTAATAGAAATACTTTAATTGGAGGTCATATAGACATGATAATTATATTATTATTAGATATATATTATTTATTACTATAACTTATTCATGGAAAAGTTTTTAAATTACTTTTAACCATCAATTTTATCTTTTATTTTCCTTTATGGATCGATAAAGTGGAACAATAGTCTAAACTGTGGATTGTCTCATATTCAAGGGACCATTTTATGTCATGATGATGTATGACATTATTTTTTACTATTTCAAAGAATGAGTTTTATAAAATTATTTAAATACATCCCTCATTTAATAATTTAGTTATATTAATGGAATAATACTTTACCAAACCATTTATTTTAATTAGGTAGAGGAATATTCAATCACATGATGAAAAGATAAATTGATTTAAATTAAATTATTGAATATATTTTTGATGAATCCATTATTTAGGGTTTCTTTTTTTATGATAAAAAAAATTGGTTGGTCCTATTACATAACAAATTATATTTTTTGTGATTCTATATAAATTTTGAATATGGTATGCACTAGAAACTGATGAAATTTCCTATTTCTAAAATATTATGACAGGTGTTGGTAATGTGTTCCCCAATTATCATTTTGAGAACCATGTAATAAGAAACCATTAATGGATAGTAAATTTCTGGTATCATGTATATAACCATTTATATACACATATTATCTTAGAAGGATTCATTTTTTTATTTGTTGTAAAATATCCAATTGTATGTGATAGTTCCCTGTGTCTTTATTAGGGTTAGACAAGATGCCCATTGAGTCCTCCAAAATAATCAATATGAAATAATCCTTACAAAAATGAGATAAGTATCATAATAATAGTATATCTACTTTTGGTGTTATGAAATATATTATTGATTTTTCCATACCTATTTTATGTTATAAAAACATGTTGATAAGATCTAATGAATGTACATTTATAGATTTAGGGGAATTGAAAAAAATATTTTTTGACTTGATATTCCACCACAACCTATTACTCTTAATGGAAAGAGGAGAAATAAATTGAAACCAATATTCTCATTTTATTTTATATATAAATTGTTATATGGTCTCTATGATGTGGTTTATTTATTAATATGGTATATAAATACCCAAAAATTGTGCTTCTCATTATAATGATATTGGACACATTTCACTCTAACATTCCTGGTTATGAGTATGGTAAGGACATCCAAATGATTGGAATTTCCTGGTTAAAAACATATTTAAATTTTTTTAAAAACATTATAGTCATGATTCAAATATCTTTTGTTTTATACCTGATGAAATTGAACCCTAATAAAATTGAAATCCATAAAAAATACAATTATTGGTATTAGTCCAACTGGGATACCCATAAAATTTGATGGGATCCTCTTACATAAATCAAATAGTGGTTCCCCTGTGTCTCTCCAATCATGATGGAGAACTCATTATAGGTCATGAAAGATTGGTTGGTAATGGAAATACCACATTACGGTACATGGATAATATGACAGTGGAGTTTAATTATCCATTTCATCTGATTCTTCAAAATTTTAATCGGGGTTTTCTTACAAAACATTGAGGAATTCGAGGTCATTTGGAAGAATCTATAACTATAAATGATGAGAAATTTCTCGAGAAAATCGTGACTATCATCATGGAAATATGTGCAATAATTTATGTACATAATTATTTATAGTATGAAGGTGTTTTTTAAATCTCATAAGAGACACTCGATGTGGTTTAATGTATTAGAAAATCCATCATTCCACAATTTACATAGAAATTTAAGGTTAGTCTATCTAATAAATAGCTTGTCATGTGATATAAGTTAGCAAAGAGATTGTCCCACCTTTTCCCAGCCTCAAAGATAACCCAGGTTAATATCTGGTTCCATATGTGCCACGTCTTAATCGAATGGTTCCCCTGGTGCCCTCGACATGTTAATGTTTTCATACCTATATGATCAAGAATGATGCCTTGTTGGATACTCTTATCATGATTTATCCTATATTGATAGATTATTTTTCTCGGGGCTCCCCCTTAGTGATACCAGTTCATGCTCTTTTGATGAGAAGCTTCCCAAGGAGGATACCATATATTGGGGCACTCCTCCTGGAGTGCATCTTCTTATTGGCCACAGGTTGTTGGATAGAGCCAGTTTTTTTCCTATCGTAAAATATCATGAAAAAAGTCCCCCTACAGAGGATGGTTTGTTGGATAGTAGTGTCTTTATTTCTAGTGCACCCCCACCAAGTGTTTAGGACCTCTCAAAATCGAATTCTATGGCCCGTTATCCCCCTATAGAGGTGAAAATGAAGGTCTCTAAGCATGAATGAAGGATTATATCTTCACTATAACTTCATCTTGTTACTTATTCAGGAGTGTTAATGAGGTCCTTGTTGAAGAAGCTATAGGATAGAGAGTGCTTCGTTTCCCTTTTGAATGAAACTATTTTTCCTCAGGAAAATTTCGAGTATTCCATGAATCACATCTTCTTCTAGAACTCTCGAGAAGTCAGGGATTGAGTAAAAACTGATTTTATTATCTTAGAATCAGAGAAGCAGAAGGTCATGTAGGTTTTGATCCTTGTGCACAAGCAGAACTATTTTAATATTAAAGAGTTCATGTTCAAGGTGAAGTAACATGCATCAATTTTTTTGGATCAAATCAATATGTCTATTTGATGTTTTTGGAATAGGTATGTTTCAGTGGAGGTAATCCAAGTATAAGATCAGTATGTAATAATAAGGGTGTCATGTGATTGGTACTCTTGGTTTTTTTCCATCATATATAAAATTTGAGATGTACGGAAAAAGGTATGTGTTTTGGAGCGACATGAATTCTATTGACTTAGGGAATCATCCTTATATTTTGGGTGGTGATTTTAATATTCTAGACAAACCTGAGGAGAAGAAGGGGGGGGGATATTTTCCAAGTAGGGCTTGTAGGGCCATCGGTCAGTTTATGGCTGTAAAGGCGCTGATGGGTTTACGGTATTCAGGTGACACCTTCATATGGTGTAATAACTGGAGGGGTGGTAGTTGTTTTTGTAGCAAGTTTAACTAATGAATATCCAATTAATAAGTGATTTATATGTTTATAGAGGCGAATGTTGAAAACTTGACTTGTAGAATCTCTGACCATTCTCCACACTTGCTTTCTCTAAGTAGGTGGGAGGCCCTGCAGTCAAGTTTTAGGTACCTTAGCCACTGGTCGAGTATTTTGGGTTATCACTAGATATTGAGTAGATGATGGGAAGAACCTATCTAGGGGCACTCTTGGATAGTGTTGAACATCATGTTGAGGAATATCTAGTAGGCCCTCCATTCATGGGTTAATTGAATTCCCCCCCCCCCCTCGGACTAGGATTTGGATGTGCTCAAACATGATATCGAACAGCTTGAGGCTATTATTGAGGAGGTCTCAGATGATGATCTCTTTAGTGACATCTATAAGAAAAATAAACCATTGGTGTTTGTTTTCCTCATGAAAAAAAGTAGGGAGAGGGATTTTTCAAGAATAAAATGGCTTTAGGATGTTGATAAAAATAACTCTTTTTCCATTAATGTATAAGGGAGAGACAGTGTGTAGTGCAACCAAACTAGGATTTAGAATATGGATCCATTACTAGGGACATGGAAGTGGTTAGGGGGTTGGAATTTTCATACTTCAAGGACCATCGTGCATGACACAATCTGAACATGCTATAGGGTTATGCTATGAGGGGATGAGTTCTGGGAGGGGATTCCACATATTTTATCTCCTCGGGATAATGATTTTAGGGAGGGTATTTCAGAGGAGGATGATATTCTTGAGGATATAGTGAATCTCAATCATGACAGTGTCGTAGGTCCAAATGGATTCCCTGGTTCTTTCTACCGGATCTCTTGGCAGGTAGTGATGTGGGATATAATCAATGAAATCAAGTATTTATTCAGAGGATGTATCCTACCATGGATTACGTCTTGAAAACTCTTGTCCTTTTACCAAATATCAAGAACACCTCATCATTTATTCATTAAAGTCTTGTGAGTATGTGTAACAATACATATAAAATACTAGTGAGCATCGTTAACCAGAGGTTATCTTGGAATCTTCCTTAGTGGACCTCCAACGAACTACATGGTTTCATGAATAAACACTCCGTTTACGGAGCTATAGCACTGGTCCAAGAGATGTTGAAAGATGTTTATACCATAGTTTGTGGATCTAATGTGGACATCAACCTCAATATGATTAAGGAATATGACATGATCATGTTGGAATTTTTTAATAGTGTCCAAAAAAAGATGGGTTTCTCAAGATGGTATTTAATATTATGGTCAAGAGATTCTGTTCGGCCTTGATGGATGTGTCCTTTATGGGGATAACTCATAGTTTCTTCAATACAGTTCAGGGGCTTCATCAAGGTGACCCATTATCCCCGAGTATTTTAATTCATATACAGGATACATTAATCTGGCTGATTAACAGAGGTATCTCTAATGGGGTTGTTATTCCTTACCAATGGAGCTTGAGCCTCCCACCCATATCTCAATTGATGTTTCTAGATTATACACTCATCTTCATGAATGCAGTAAAGTGGTCTATGCAGGGGGATATCATTATCCTTGAGATGTACTTCCACTAGAGTGGTCACCAAATCAATAGAGATATGTGTCGATTCTATGTGGATCAGGCATGAAATTTGAGTAGGTTTAAAGATATAGGATGTAGATTGGGTATGAGGCAGATTCCATTTCCCATAGAGTATCTTGGAACCCCTGTGTCTCTGGATAGAATGTGAAAAATTTATTTTGACCCCATGGTGAGCCATATTATGGGGATCATTCTCAATTAGAAGAACCATTTTTTATCCTTTGGTGGCCATAATACTCTTTTGAAAAGATTCCTCTCAGGGATTTTGGCAGTTGTTATTTATTAACCAGTGTTCGGAAGGGTGTTATCCAATCCATTTATTGAATTTTGGCTCATTTCATTTGGGATACATATTTTGATGGGAAGATACATTTTGTTTCATGGGTGAATATGGATCATCTCATTTCAGAGGGAGGGATCAATTTTAAAATCTTTGATAACACTATACACTACATGCATGTGAAGATAGCATGGGAAATAATTGAAGATTTAAGATTGAACATTGAGGGGTAAACTGATGTCCAATAGAAACTAGGACAATATAGAATCTTTTATTTTTAGTGGGTATTATCAATGATCCATTGTTAGCAGTTTTACTCTAACCATCCTCTATAGCTCACAGAGGATTATTTGGGAGGGGAAAATCATGTTCTGGTACCATGAATAATCAGTAAAATCTATTGGTTATCCAGGGTTCTATGAACCTACGACCACAAACAAAGATGTGAGTTAGTACTCAAATATTTTCAAAACTATTATATATGTAGATAAGAATGATGTTTTTACTCTGTTATCATGATCTGAAATATGGGTTGATGAATCTTCACCCACTCCACCATTGGTAAGTTCAACATTAAGGATTTTTATAGGATAATATTTACTCAAGGCATGCATGGAGGTGGGTATGGTCAGGCTAGTTGTAATATAATCTCTATGAAATATAATTTTCTAACATGGTGTATCTCAAACTATTCCCTACCATCCAATGATAACATCAAGAGACTCGTAATTATCATGGATTCAAGATTTCAATGTTGTGCGTATAAGTGTGAAGAGAGCATATCCCATATCTTCTTTAAGGGTGGCTAGGCCGACTAGGTTTGGGGAGTCTTTGTGGAATTTAAATGGTACTCCACCACTACATTAACCTTTGACTCCTTCATGGAGTGTTGGTTCCAGGGGGGAGAATGGATCTGGAATGTAAAAGGATGGTGAGATCCATCTTCTTCAATGTTTGTTTTTGTTGAGTAAGGAAAGTAAGAAACCAAGATAGGATCGAAAGGCTAACATATATTACGAGATCCATCACCATTAGACTAAGATGTATTTTTGTCAATTTGGGTGAAATTTATGATTAATCTAAGTAGACACCATCTATTCACATGTTTTATCTTCCTCAAAATGCTCCTCAATAGACAACTATCTAGAAAAAGGGCCATTAGGTTTAGTGGAGTCCTAATAAAGTAGTCCACCAATTGAATATAGATTTTTCTTCCATGATCGGTGAAATGCATAGGGGCAGTGTTGTATGGGACTCTAGCAGAAGCATGGCCTTGTAATTCTTGGCACATTATGGTACTGAAAATTCTCTCCAGGAAGAGGAAAAAGAGGTATTATTGGTATCACCATTTGTAGGCAAAGGGTTCTTTACTTCTCTTATGTGGAGACTGACATCATGGTTATTTTTGATTCCATTCATGGTAATGTATCATCCCATAGTATATATTATACATAATTAAGAAATGTGAATAACACCTTGATATCAGCAATAGAGTCACTCACACGTGGAGGGGGAGAAACAATGTGGCAGATCACTTTTCCTCTATAGTGACCCCTAGTATCATAGTCAATTGTCTTTCTCATTTTTTCCATTTTAATCCAAAGGGGTTGAACATGATTCAAACTGATTCCCATTTCCTTCATTATTTCACCCCCTTGAAATATGTTATCTCCATCTTTGTATCGTATTTTTTGAAAAAAACAATTGTAACATTAATGATAATTATTTGGATTGTATTTTCCTACTTATATTACTAGAAAAAATTATTTTCCCATTATAAATTATCCCACTAATCTATGTAAAGTATGTGATTATTCCAAACATATATAATAGATTAAAAAATAGAAGTAGTATAATCATATATATGAGGGTTTTTGGAAAGATAAAAATGAGTTTCATGGTCATCCATAATCAATGAGGCACTTCAATCATTTTATAGGGTTTTGGTATCTTGGTTTTTATATATCAATCACACTTATGAAAACTGGATTTTGTGTTGGGATTATTATTTTATTATTTCTATTATTTCTAAATTCAGTTTCATTTCATGAATACTATTTAATATAGGACAACAATTTCATATATATTATTGATTTTTTTGTATATTATTCATTGATGCATAGAGTGTGGGAGGTGATCCCATATGACAAGGAAGATAATTACCCATTTTGAGACTCTCTTATATATTTATTTATAACTATTGAAGTATTTTCAATTAATAATACTAGTTTATTTTATCATAAACTGATTTAGATGGATAAATAACCAATTAAATGAAATTGGTCGATCTATATATTAAAAAAATGTAGGAAATAACATTAAATTTTCATTGATCGAGTCTGTACTAAATCTTTAGAATAAATACATAAAAAATGGAAACTATAAATATTAATTCTATAAATTAATGTGTATAATGTATTATCTCATGATAGAATCAAATCTTTCAGTTCATATAGGTCGTCATCAGTGGGTTGGTCTATTGGATTTTGACAAAAGAATGTTGATGGATGTTGACTTATCACAAGTGGATGGATGGATTTCATTTTCTTGTACCAGTGGAAGGGTTAATGAAAATAACTTCATATTAGTAGATATTTAGACGTTAAAAATTCCATCACTAGTGGATTTTGGGATTACACTAGTTAGTATACACTGAATGGGTACATACACTAGTTGGTAACCATCAAAAGTGTGGATGTACATGGAATATCAGTTGGGGATGGGTGGATGTAATTAGGTTGTTGATATAGGAATGATTACTATTGTTTCCTTTTATCTATTGTATAGATATACATTACAATTTTATCCCTAGTGGATTGATGGATAACATCATCTTGTCACTAGGAATTTGGTGTATGTCATTATCTTGTAACTGAAGGATAAATAGATATCATCAGTCAATCACAATTTTGTGGTACCTTATTCCCACCCCAATGGGAGTCCATGGTGAAATTTATGAGTGAAATAGAAATATTACAAGTGATTAAAATTTATCCCTATAAAAGAAATAAAAACTCATGTAGTTTAGTTATATTTAATAAGGAATGTCAAGCTTATTTGGGTCATGTGACAGTGAAAATTTGTGATCTCCCTATATCTGTGGAAAAATAATCATGGAAGTATAAACAGTTTTGTTTCATGAAATTAAATTGGTTTATTTTAGGGACTAAAAGGCTTTTACATAACAATTTTTATTATGTCTTATGAAAATTTTGAATCCAGGGGACTTCTATGGCTCGTTGGCTAGATTAAGGATCATAAAATAATATAGAAGAGTTTTGGGGGAATTTATGTGTGGACCGTATGACGTTATTCGGATGGGTGAGACTTTATGAGGCATAATATGATATGTGTACTTATTAATAATTTAATGTTTTATTTTTTTTACACCAAGGGTCCTATTTTATATATAAAACATTAAGAGAGAGATCACTTACATGATGATAAAATCCCATTATCAAGGGAATACATGATTTAATGGTGGAATGTGTGTGCACTAAACATTGATATCTTGTAAATAATAAGGTCATATAGTATTACAAGTTAATATTATTTTTTACAGGTCTTCCTCGTTAAAATAGATGCCAAGAGGTTCTATTGATCTTCTAGGTAAAAGTAGTTTAAGTCAATCCAAAAATGTTGATATGTTTAAATTATTCATGTTCTCTAAATTTCAGAATTTTAGATGGACATGATAATTGTTATGTAACATATTCATGCCTAATTTTATTAAAACATCAATACACTGATTTTCATCTTTGGCATTACGGTAACATCCATTGGTAATGGGGGATAAATTTTGGTGCATATGTTCAATTTTTCTTAATAAATTTGGGATACACTAAATGGTTATCCTTGATGATCACCACATGTGAACATGGTATTCATTCATGGTGGATAATTTATGAAAATTGGGATTCATCATCGATTATGTTCATGATGTACTTCACTAAATTTATACTCAATCATGAAAAGTATTAAGGGCCCACAGATGTGTTTATGGGGAGTTTGATCTCTCAATGTCATCATCCAAAGAGAGATCAATTGGATATAAAATAGAATTTTATCTTTAAGAACAATATTAGTATAGAAATGGTTTTTCTAATATATTTTATTTTAGAATAATGTTAGTAAATAAATGGACCTTCATTGTTCGTCTATAAAACCGTGGGAGTTCTAGAGTTAAACAATTCTCGGGCATTGATATTAGTTGATAGTATATCTAGCATTATAATAATGGTACACCATCTTAAAGGGATAAATTTATTTCTATTTTAGAATGTTATATGTGATAGGATCCCTAACAATTGGAATTCAATAATTTTTTATATGAAACTACAATTGGCGGTGTTGAGGTAGCGATGAAGGAACATTATTTATCATGAGTTCTAGTTTAGGGGAACTATGTAAGATTTATGATTTTCATTATAATAGTAATGTATATCCCAATTATGGAAACTCAATGTATTCAGTGTGGATAAAGTAACCAATATTGATATTATAATAAAATGGTAAATGTGCTTCTATATCTCAAGAACACACATTGGGTCCATGAGTATACACTGTTAATTCCTTTGATAAATATTTGTTATGAATTATTAAATTTATCATCAAAATAGAGAATTTTCATTATTTATACAACCTAAATACTATAAAAAACATTACAAATTTCAATAATTTTTTTCCACTCATCAAATAAAGAAAAATACAAAAAAATTATAGAGATATATCTTAATATAATATGTAGTCAATGTTTTATTGAAATCATGTTCCAATCCGGAGCACTCCTGAGAGGCTTTTGTTTGAAAATTATATTAAAACTCTATAATTGTTTTTCCCAATATCCCTAAGAGTGGAATAATATTCTATACTACATTGTTGTACCAGATGAGAGGTTATAGATTATTGCGAGTAGGGTGAATTAGTGGTCAATGCCTTATTCAAAGACATATTACCCTTTTCCATTTCATCCAAAACCAGCTTATACCTACAAGTCAGTTAATATATTGAATTTCATAGGGGAATAAGGATGATGGAAATTAGTGATGTCTTAGGAAATTTAAGATAACAAAAAAGCACATGACACATGGGTTTTCATCGTTTTCACACTGTTTTTATCGAATGGATAGTCTTTGGAGTCTAAATTTTTCCCCCTAATGTACGTATCAATGTATTATTATCATAAATTAAAAATGTAGTGGAAAATTTTAATAAAGTAACATTTTAAAATCTTATATGTATTAACTTCGAAAGAATAATGTAAATTATTTATTTAAAGAATTTATCTATAAAATTTGATCTTCCCTTGATGGTTTCATGTTAATGATGTTGTCTTCACGATACATATCTCTACCCTTACCCTATTTAGTTTCTATTCAATTACTAAATCACAAAATAGGGATTTCAACTATTCATTAAAAATATTAGTACAAGAATACTTTTAAATATATATTCATTCTATAACAATTTTAATCAATGCTATTATTTTATCCATGTGAAAATATTTATTAACCATACTCATTGTAGAATATCGATATAAATATTTTTCAAAATAATTTATCTTTCAACAAATAAATTACTTTAAAATTAAAAATTCATCTCAAATCATAGTAAATTTATAAATTTAGATATTTATTAATTATTAGTAGAAAAATATAAATAAAACCCACCATAACGTAGTGAGTCTTGTATAACCCTAATACAATGATAAATAAAATATCTCAATCCACTAACATTTTTAAGACCCTTTTTTATTATTTTCTATATCATTAATTTATAATACTTTAACATGTTTTTAAAGGAAAATTTGATCATTCCTTCTATATGAAATCACCGTAACTATATTACCAAAATAACCTATATCATTACCTATTCTTCATAAATCATGTTTTTATTGTTAATTCAATGTTATTTTTTAAAAAACATGAATAGTTCCTTATCAAACCAAAAACCACTGATCTAAAATCTATCAAAATTTCTATGAAGAAGCATTATATAATAATCAATAAAAACAATTGATATTTTAATAATTCCTAAATTCTTATTATTTTCTCATTCTCTATTTAAAATAATATTTAATTAAATAGTTTTTTTCCTCCTTTACAAGAATTCATTGTGAACTATGAAAGAATGTTTTAGTATGGTTCCTTTCTATCTAATATCTATAAGACAAACTCAAAATGTATTTGTTTCCCACGATGATTCGTTAAAAACAATATTCTTTTCCTATACCATTGATTATGTTTTTAAGAAATAATATATGTTTTGATATAGAAATGAAATATTCATTATTATTATTTTTGAAAATATGAATCACTACACATTCTTCTTACACCAAAAATATATATCATGTCATCTAATAACTATTATTGTGAATCTAGATCAAATAAAACTACACTATTTAAACTAATCAAAATATTTCTATTTCATCATCTTTAATGTGGAAAAAAATTGATTCAAATATACCTCTAGAATTAAATAGTACATCTCTAAAAGGGTACCATCAAGACACAACTACAGAATAAAGACTCCAACTTCAATAATAATTAATATTTAGTTTTTTGTCAAAAATTGTTTTTATACAATACAGAAGATATTTATAGGTTATTTTTTAGATTTAAGTAATAATTATTTTATATTAACCTAACACATTACAATTTCGAAACATAATACTAGTGTATAGTTTTATAACAATGAAATATTTAATATATAACTATTTTTATTCCATTTAAAATAATTATGACTGTAAATGAGTTTTCTTGTTTGTTCTTAATCATCCTTAAAACTAGTGATAACCAGGGATGTGAAAAAATATCCCATCATGGGACATAAAAAGAATAAGTCTTTTATTGTAGAGGAAAACGTGATAACCAATAATTTTTTTCCATTATAAAATATTTTATAGTAATAAGATATGTATTTTTCAACATGAAAAGTTAAACCTTTTTTCCCAATAAAATTCACTAAAATCTGGGGAAATAAAATTGAATCCAATTTTAGGTGAATTATAGGATCATAATCATAACATGTGTTAAACATATGTTAGAAATGACTAAAATCTTATTAAATAAATAGGTGAAATCACTCTAATTTACTCCCTCCCTATTTACTTTAATGGAAATTAAAATTACCAAATAAATCTTATATCTATAATTGGGATCACCAGTTGTAAAATCTATACTAGCCTCATCCATCCTAAATGCTCTATCTAGCTCCCTCATTGTATATGTTGTATTAGGGTCACCTGTAAAATAAGATGTTTCAGGATAACCCATCATATAAGATATATCAAAAACATCCATTCATTATATAAAACTATAATGTACCAAATCAAGAATTAATTGTGTTATTAGTTCACAATTTCTCTATGGAAACCTTGAAAATCTCATTTAAACCCATATAAAAATGCACATATGTATAACAATCATTTTAAAAAAAATATACCCAAAAAAATGGAAAATTGGTTTTTTTATTAGATGAAATAAAGAAATATTAAAAAAAATACAACCATTAAATAATTATTATAGCGGAAAGAAATATTGTTTAGATAACATATGTAAAAAGTGGCCATTCAACTTTCCATATGAAAATAAGGACAAAACTATTCATATAAAATCTGTAAAAATCACTTTTTAAATACATGAAAACAAATTAAAATTTTTAATAATATTTCTTTTAAATTTATTTTAATTCAATAAAAATACATTGATAAATTAATATCATGAATATGTAAATTGATGAAATGATTTAGAAAATTAATATTTAAAACATTTAAAACATGGTTTTATGTTTATGTGTCTCTTACCTAAAGTTTTACTAATCATATATGTTATTTATATTCCAAAATAATAATATAATATTAACTATTTAAAACCTTATTTAAAATTTTTTAAAAAATTATTTCTTTTTTTTACATTCAATAATAAATTTCTTAATCACTTGACATCATGTCTGACATTTTGATGATATTTGGATCAGATAACAAAAATGACAAAGGTTACTATGATATTGGTAAAGATAATATTATTAAATCATATCTAGAATACTAATATTGAATTTATTATAATATTTATAAATAAAGTATTCTTCCAATACAAAAAATTAATAATGGTTAGGAATAATGAATCATTATATAATCATTGAGATGGTAGGACGTACGTTCTCATGAGTAAAATTTACATTTTTATAAAATATTTATTTAAAGAATAAGGGTATTATTTTACCATTATATAATGATAATTATATCATAAATAACAAAAAAAAGTTATTTAAATACAATTATGTATACCATCTTTGTGATGCGGTATTAGAAAATGATTCACATTTCTTCGTGGATGTGGTAATCCTCATGTACACATGAACAACATTTTCTTATTTCAATGAATGGAATGTAATCCAAATATATGATATATTAATTTTTCAAAATGATATATCTTTTTGGGATAAAAAATATATATTAAAACTATAATCATAGACACATGTGATATGATGTTTGAGAAAAATAATTACCTCAGTTTTTGGGACAATAGTCTTCCGTACAAATAAACGATGGTTTTGATTTCCATTTTATGGAAGAGGAGATTGATATAAGTTATTAAATTTAGATAAAATATTCAAAAAATAAGTATCATATTGGTGTTATTATTTATAAATGATTTAGGAATATTTTATAGGGATGAAATAACAAATAATAAAATTTCTTTGTTAGCAACTCTATATATTCTTCAAAAAACCACTCAATGATTACAGTAAAATCCATCCATGATAGGATTTATGATAAATAAAAGGACTCTAAAATGTGTGAATGGATATATGTATATGATTTTATTCTTTGAATGGCTAAAAATAGTTTTTTTAAGGTCTGAAGAAAATAGGATAAGAGGTTACCTTTTATAAGTGAGGGATGAAGTACGTTTGGAACTACAGAAAATATTATATTAATATCAAATAATTTTCAATCAAAAATAGTTAAAAAAATTACATAATTAGAATTTAGCATGTTTATGGGTATAAATAAACTCATCCAACAAAAATTGTAAATGTTTAGGTGATGTTTTCATAATTATCATTTTGTGTTAAACCCATGTTATCCCTTTTGGCGATTACTGTAATATTAATGTTTTTTGACACTATTGGTTCAATATACTTTTTATAAAAAGATAATTAACATAAATGTATAATGGATGATATTTTCAAATATATCCCAATTACAAGTATGATGATATGGTTTTTAATAATTTTAAATCATTTATCAAAAATATTATTTAATATAAAATTTTATTTATTGCATTTTTTAAAGTACGCCATGTATTATAATATAATATGTGTTTAGGTCATGTAAAATGGTTCCAAAATTACATGGCTTCAAAAATAAGTAATATATGGTATTAAAATAAAAGTTGAAATAAATTTTTTAGTGTGTGAAAACATATTAAATGTAATCATTCAAATTTTCCCATTTAGTTAAAAATTTATAACATTGTGTGTAGTAATTACTTTTTCGATTTTAATGGGTTATTGTTTTTAATATAAGTTGAAAATTGTCCCTAAATGGACAATGAATGAAATTTTCAACCATATTTTATCCACATTGACATTTTTAAATAATTTTTTTATTTATAAAAAAATTTATAATATATAATTTCATATAACATATCATTAATTTAAATTTCGATAGAATTCATTTAATTTGAGCTTTAAAATAACATGAAAATAGAGAAAATGGAATAAAATTATCTAAAAACCCTCAAAATATTAAATTTATCAATAATGTTAGTGGAACATAATAATAAATTCGAATTATATTATTTTAGTATTCTTAATATTTATTTTATGTTTCAAATTTTCGAATAAAAATTCTGGCATCATTGAGAAATAATTTAGAGTAATTATTTATTCATAAAACATTACAAAAAAATATCACGATTAATAAGATCAGGTATATTTTAAATGTCCATTTCGAACTGAAAATCAGTATCTTTTTTATGTCATAATGTATTATATGTGTTAAATCCAAAAAAGTAATTTTTTGAATATCTTTTACTTAAATATAATAATAATAAAAATAAAATAAAAAATATCGTATAAATTTTACATTATTTTGAAAAATGGATGAAAATGAATAAACATCACACATAAAATAGGATAAATTAATTTTTCAAGGTCACATTTAGTCATTATTATAATACTTTTAACCTTAATTACCTATTTAATCATTATTATGGTTACAATTATTTACAATTGATAATATTCTTAAAGTAAAAAATAGAAAGAAATTATTTAAAACTTTTAGACCTCCTAATTCAAAATATGAAATATATTTTTTAGGAAGAAAATTTTAGACGTTGAATAAATTAATTTTTGACCAATACTCAAAAGGAAACAGAATAACATTTTTCTAAAAAAAAATTATTTTTTGTATACAAAATATGATTATACAAAATTAAATCGTTAAATTAATTAATGTTAACATTAATGGATTTCCAATTATATAATGGTATTGATTTTACTTGTAAACCCATTTTAAATAATATTTAATTTTTAAAATATATGAAATAAAAATATAATTTTCATAATAAATTAGAATTTTCATTATTCACTAGGAAAAACATTTACATAAATACTCCAAAAAATTAAAATATAATTTTCATGTTAATAATTAAAAACTAATATCCTTTATATCAGATTAAAGGTCAATATTTTTTAGAAATTATTTATAATATTCTCTCTTAAAAACCAATAAACCCTTTCTTCACGTGAATTGTTTTTCTTAAAAAAATACTTTAAAACAGATTTTATTTTTATTTATAATGAATTAACTAATAAATTTTAATTTTTTAGTGTGTTTATATATATAATCATATATATTATAATACAGATAATTCTATTCATACCGACCAACATAATTTCACGTACATAATGATAATATCAAGACACTAATATATCAATGATCATTTAAGCTAGGTGTTTTGTATCTTGTATGTAATCAATCATTGAATTTCTTTCAAAATAATGGGATATTAAAATATGAACACATAAATAAATGTTTTCATCATTTATTTAATTTCATCATGATAATAAAATATTTTAACTATCAAATTAATTTTGTAGAATTCCAATATTGTAAAAAGGGTTAATAAAAATTCCTATTGAAAATATAAAAACAGATGTATGAAAGTTTTCAGGAATAAAACATACTACGATTTCTAATAGAATAAATTTAGTGGCATGTTAAAATTTATAAACTGAGTAAAAAGGGATTTTCAAAACAATGAAAAAGTGTGGCAGAAAATATTGATCATAATAAAGTGAATTATCAGGAGCAAGTAAATGACATTAAAAACAAATACCAAATATGTGTAAAAAAGGAATTCTATTCATAAAAAATGAAGTAAATATGACAAATATTTTGTTTGAATATATTTTCCCTATTTTAGAAGAAATTAATACCCTTTAAACTAAGAGAATAATTAATATATTATTAGATGATTAGTATGATTTTATCAACAAGTCAATTTCCTCCATAATCTCAGATTTTTCTAGAAAACATATGAGTAATCAAGATCAATTTTTTATACCCAAATCCCTCAAATTAATGTATAATATAACAAATATGTACAAAAATGCATAATAATATATTCACCCTATAATTATAAATTAAATAAAAATATAATTTTTATCATAGGGAAAAAAATTCAAAAATAACATAACATGATGAAATGAAATATTTATCTCTAAAATTCAATAATATCATTAAATGATAAACTTTAATCATTATATAAAAATTCATCCTTAAAATTCATCAAAATAATCTTGACTAATTTAGAAACTTAATGATATTAATCATTTCATCACAAGTTATTAAATGATAAATTTAATATCAATATACAACTAATATCATTCAAACATATATTCTAATACTATAAATGTGTATGACATAGTTATATAATCTCTTTTATATGATAATTATTTCCAAAAAGGACACTAATATCCAAAAATTTCACTTTAAAATCATATATAAATTCAAAATATAATTTTACCTTTACTCACCAAATAAAATACCATCTTCAATAAAATATTTCAATTTACCTTAATAATATATGGTTCCCAAATTTGTAAACTTATAATAAAATAACCTTAATTACTGGATCACAAAATAAAAAATAAATCTTATTCTTGAATATATAATAAGGAATATTTACCAAATATCTGAGAAAAATCAACCAAAAAATCATAATAACTATAAAATTAAATAATTTTTTAATTGAAAAAGGTTATGTAATTTCTTCTATAATACATACCTAATAATGTTACAATGTTATTATGTAAAAATTCATAACGCTTTTACCTATGGTTAATATACCTCATCCAAATAAAACAATATAGAAAATATCATTTATCATATTGAAATCACATCACATAAACCCTCAGAAAAGGATTCTCTATATCATTAAACATATTATCACCATTAAATATAAGAAACAAATTATGGTATTTATACATTTCAAAATTGCCCATTCAGCATCGTTATCTAAAGAATTCCTCATAATCCAACTATAAGGAACAAGCATAAATCTTTACATAGCAATGAGTGTTTAGTGAAGAATAAATTTTCAAACATTCCCAAGGATATTTATAGTTTACAGTTTCAGATAATTTTCTCATGAAACTTATATAATGATCTCATTAATTTTATTTTACAAACAATATTTTAGCATCCATTTTCTACCTATTAAAAAAATACGATATAATATGTTTTATCCCTAAAAAGTCATTAACATTATAAAATCGGATTCTTCTTTGTTCCTACTCTTCATTAAACCCAATTAAAAACATTTAAAAATATTTTATGAGTATAAACATAATGGAAAGGGAAATAAAAAATGAAATCTATTAGTCAAACAAAGTACAAGAAACCAAGAAAAATGATTAACTTTATAAAACATATCCATGAATATGAAATAAATTATATCTAACTGAAAAATGAAACTTTTTTCTAATATAAAACCTGTAATATTAATTACTAGAAATTATAAACTAGATTTAAGTTAATTTGAGAAATTTATTCATAATCTATGTTAAAATTGTGTCAGAAATAACCAAAAGATAGTTATCCCATAGGAGAACCCAAAATTATTGACCACCTTGTTATTTTTTTTAAAACAAGGAACATTACCCAATCCTTTTAGAGATATAATTGCTCTCACATAACATATAAGGGATCACTCATCGTATATGTTATATTGGGCTAAACCATCATATAACCTGTATTGCGATCACCCATCATATTAGTTGTATCATGATAACATATTCTATAAGAACAATTGGGATCACTCATTTATCATATATAATTATCAAGAACAAAATTATGATCAAAACAATATATTATTTCACATTTTCATTTAAGAACCCTTAAAATATTTATTTAACCTATACGCAATACACTTTCAGATATTTAGATACACGTTCCATTAAAAACTAATTTTCAAAACTAAAATACCAATAATAATGGTAAATATGGTTTTCCATTGAATAAAACATAAATTATTTTAATGGAATCCATACATAAAATAACATTTTTGATATTGAAAGATAATATTTATGTTGTATATGTTTAAATAGAACATTCCATTCACCTTTGGTAATGAATATCAATAAAAATCAACAATTAAATTTATAAAGTTATTCTATTTAACATCCAATTAAAGAATATAAAAAGTGACATAAATTTTACATTATAATTCCTTGATTTCTATATAAAAACATTAATAAAAATATTTTAAGAATATTGAAATGGAATAATTTCTTTAGAAAAACAGGTGATAAATATATTGAAAATATGGTTTTTTGTTAATGTATTCCTTACCTCATGTATTAATCATCATGAATGATATATATATTTTGGAATAATACTTTAATTATAATTAGATTATTTTTTGTGAAAATTTATTATGTTTTTCCTTTTATTTCCATGTTATAATAAATTTTCCTAATCAATTATCATCACTTCGGACGTTTTAATGATATTCAGATCATATCTATAATATGAGTTTGGTAGACTATGGTAAAACATTTCATTATCCCAGCATCCCCAAAACTATAATTATTTTATAATTATAACTTTTGTATAAAAATAATATGTTCAAAACCTAAAAAAATTAATGATGGTTATAAAAAATGTACCATGTATCAATATTGGATATGGTATGTCACACGTACACATTAGTAATGTTTCAATATTTCAACAATAATTAAGTAAAGATGGTAATAATTATTTTATCATTCAATAATGATCATAATAAAATTAAAAAAATATTTATTTAAATAAAATTTTATATACCATCCATGTGATGTAGTGTCGAATAAAATAATCACATTACTTTGTAAAGGGTGAAATTTATATGTAAGCAAGAACAAGATTATCATTATTCAATTAATGGAATAGTAAAAAATATATATGATATATAAATTTCCTAAAATTATAAATATCTCATAACTATTACATTTATACAATAAATATATCTTCAAAAATATATGTGAGTGGGAGTTATTGAAATGGAATTACATCGGTTTGTGAGGAGGGGGTCCTCTGTACACAAGAACGATGCATTCATGTCACATTACATGGGAGATAATATGGATAATGGTTACTAAATTAATATAAAATTATATAAGTATTTGTAACATATATTTATAATTATTTAATCATAGAGTAAAAGTATTTTATTGAGGTAGAAAAAAAATGAAGACTCTCGGTTAAGAACTATAACAATTTTTCTGACAACCGCCAAAGGATTACACCAAAAGGTTTCATATGATGGTTTTATTGACACAAAATGGAATATAGGATATGTAGTGTAATTTATGGAGGTGATTTATGAATATATTATTAAAATTAAATGGCTTTTTTATTGTGGAGAAAAGTGGAGAGGGGTTCCCTATTATAAGTGAGGGATGGGGCACATTATATTATAATTAAAGTTTAAAATTAACCTAAATTAATTATTTTTATAAAATGGTTCCAAAATGATATAAATTAATGATATTATGAGTATGATTAGAAGTTATCTCATACAATAATTTTTGGATATGTTTTGGTTATGTTTTCATCCTTTCCTTTTTACCAGAACTGTGCAGTCAAAGGTAAAACCTCTGACCATTTATTAAAATAAATGAAAAGTACATCCATAAAATACCACGAGCCAGAAAATACAACTACATATCACAGAAATCACACCTGTCACCACATCCATCATATATTACTTCTTCCATGTTAGCAGACACTCACTCTGAGCATTTATAAATCTTTAGAATCATCACATATTTCCTCCAAAGATTCAATTTCTCCAAAGATATAAATTCCATAGAAGATTGCACACACATTTTCAAACCAGAGACTGCCCCGCCTTCTATCCTAACAGAAGATCTGGTAGACACTAGCTTTGGCAGATAGGAATAGTCTTTCCTAGGCCTTTGTATCGGGGCAATCATAACTTTCACATTCTTGGACACCTTCTTCTTTACACCCTGAACAATATCACTACAGGAAGGTATGACCATGTCACTATCATTTTCCTTGTCACTATCAGAGATATCCCCCCATTTTCCAGGGCAATTTACCTCTTGGTAGCCAACAATAACTCCCTGGTCCTGCTAAAATTGAATGTTATTATCAATAATGGCTAAGCAGTGTGGTTGTTCTATAAACTCATGACCATCATGTATCCCCTTCATCAAAAGAAACTCTTCTACAATCCTTTTTTCTGAATGAACAAAACGTCCTAGAGATTTATCTTTTGGACCATCTTCCACATGAGTGTTTTTTGCACTAACCTCATCCGAATCGGCCATAACAACTTCAATAATCCCCTGTATATTAGCACATGAAGCTGTCATGTATTCTAACACATTTTCTTTACATTTTTTACCTAACATGGTCTCCATTGGATTTTAATAAATGAGTAATCCCTTTGCGCTTTGTTTTCGTTCTCTATGACCAAAGTGCAACCTCCCGATTTAGACCTCTGGAGAATTCCCTTCCTTGCATTGTGCAGGTTATTATCATGCTTCCCTACCAACCTGTCTGAGATATAGATAGGGAAATCCAATGTTGTCTCTATGCGACTTTGTTCTTGTTCATCAATAGAGTTTTGTTGATCTAGATTCATGCCCTCCAGACCTAGAAAACAATTGAATATCGGGATAACCTCTTGCCCCTGACGCTGGCCTGCATAAGCTAGGAGAGAAGAAGAGTTGTTATTATTCAATTTGTCACTGACAAGCTCTTTATTCATTGATACCTACACCGGCGTATCCACACTTCTTAGGTGCACTAAGCCCCTACAGATGAACCGTGTTTGATTATTTGTATCCTCCCAGATAAAGCATGGAGGGTGCACCCCAATAGCATGGTCATTACTTACAGTCTGTTAATCCCTCACATCCTTACTTAGATCAAAAAAGGCCTCCACCTCTTGATGATTTGCACCAAAATCCTGCACTAGACTACCATTAACCCCATCACTCACTACCAATGCATTTCAGTTTGACAATCCATCATTCTTCTCAACTTGTAGAGCACCACCATTCTGTGTAACCCCTATGACCTCAGTATCTCCTGTAGGGCCTTCCATCTCTTTACTCAACCTATTGAAGATTTCATGAGACTCGGTTCTGGTGGCACACCCCTGCCTGCTTGTTCTTAACCGGTACATCTACAGGACCATCAGTTGCATCACTTTAAACTCGCCAAATTTCATCCTTGAAATTAAGCTTTGGTAGCTTGCTACACCAAACAATGGGACCAACTGAGGTTCGAGTCTCCTGAACATTCCATGTGCCCATGTGTCTCAAACCCCTGTGCCTGCAAACTTCTTAAATTGTGCCCAAGTTTCGTGCATGAAGAACAGAACTCATACCATGACTCAAACACCACGCAATGCTTCTAACGAAACCCTTCACTCATGGAAATCCAGAATAATTCAATAGGCACATCAGATACATATACTTTAATACAAACCCTCAGAAAGATCGGATGACACACTGCCCGGGTCCTACTGTCCAAACAGAGATACCGTCCTACCATTTACCCTAGCATATGAATAATCGAAGGGTTTTGAAAGGGGATAGGAATCTCCGGAAAACATACCCAATATGCCATTGTAGATGAATCTCATTTCATATGAAAATCATAAGACTATTTAAGGAGAAGAAAATATGAACCATCACAGGTCTGAGGAGTGCTCGACTCGGAAATAATCATGTCATATTCATAAGAAAATCAGATCATGATGTGTTTGGATTCCAGCAACCCAACCTTTGCTCACTCTTGCAGACCCCATGATTCAAAAATCCAACGATCGAAGTAATAAAATGACGATCGACGATGCTTAAATTTTGCGATTATGGTTAAATGAAGAAGAGAGGATGCCTCAGTGAATTCTAAATATGAAATCAACAATTTTGGGATACCACTAAAGTGTTCAATGACATTCAGGCATATAAAAATATGGGGAAAAAGGGAAAGAAATCAGGATTTGTGAAGGGGGCTAATGGCACTGGGTGAGCTCTAGTGAGCGGTAGTGGAGGATACTCCCATCTGGGCAAGGAGGGTCCGAAGCATCCATTGCATTATAGGGATTTTCCATCTCCTCCTAGGGCTTTCCCCAATGTCTCATAATGAATATCTTTTATCCTTCACTTTTTATTTTAACCCTCCATTAACCATTATGAATATTGCCACTATAATAATAAAAATAACTACATACGGGTCATGGTAGTTACTATTAAGGGAAAATTGTACTATAAATATATCATAGTCGATATATTAAAAAATATATTAATCAAATTTCTGATGTTTTGTAGTGATATTATATCATTTAATAAAACAATATTTATTATAAAATATCATTTGTTAATTTTTTGGAATTACATGAATTAGTATACCACAATAGGTTTATAACACATGTTAAATGGTTCATAAATGACATGTATTTAAATATAAGTTTTATATGGAATTAATATAACTATAAAAATAATTTATTATATGGTTTTATTTCATTTTAATCCATTTATTTTACATTACCACTCAGTTAACTTATTTTAACATTCATTATGGTAATTGAATATTCAATATTAACTAGTTATAATTTTACTTATTATGTTTAAAGGGGATAATAAATATAAAAGTGATCAAATTTTAGAACATTTTCGTTATTTTATGTCAATTATTATTTTTTTAAACTTGTAAATAATTTAATAAGATATTATTGAATGTTAAATATCTTTAATGTCATGTATGATACTATTCATTTAATTAGACATTTAAAATTTCATGAAAACAAAGGAATTAAAATATTACCATTTTAAACATCCCTAAAATATTAAATTTGTCTAAAAAATTGTAAAAAAATAATTCACTAAAAATATATTTCATTTAATTTTTCTAGAATCATATAATTTATTTTGTTATTAATTAAATAAATATGGTGTAGCCATTGGGGTAATGTTTATTGTAATTATTTATTCACTAAAAAATAGAAATAAATTAAAATTATATATAAAATAATTTATATTTAAAATAACCCATTAAGTTGAATAATGTTTTTTATATGAGCCACAAATATTGACGATATTAAAATTAAGACGGTTGCAATTTTTACATTATATTTTAATTAAATATTATAATGGTAAAAATCATTGAAATATGAAACATTTAATCCCTATTATAGAACCATTAATATAAAATGATAAACTAAACTCATTTTATAGGAATATGGAACGTTTTATACCCATTTTTATCCCAAATTATAATTTTTTCAGCCTTAATTACTCGATTTACACTAAAAATAAGGATAATTATTTACTCTGTTTATAATTCATATTAACAAAAAATAAAATAAGAAACTTTACAAAAATTTGACCTCATCATTAAAAATATTGAATCAGTTTTTTTTATTCAATTTCTAGAAGTTGATGAATGTAGAGTATGTTGAAATTAAAAAACCCAATGTATAATATTTTTTCAAAAAATTGTCATTTTATGAATAAAAATATGACTTTGAAAATTCGGAAATAAAATTAATACCAATTAAATTAATATTAATTTAAATAAAATAATAAATAAAATATTAGTTTTAATAAATTTAAAAAAAAAATTATATCCTTAAATCTGTGGAATAATTATAAATTTCTTATTAAAATTCTATATTATTCATTACTCGTTGGAAAATCATAAATTTTTGGAAAGCACCAAAATATCATTCTTAGATAATTTAGACATGAAAATTTAAAAAATTATATATTTTTTTAAATTTTCCGAATTTTCTACAATTTAATTACATTAATCAATCATGAAAACAATAAAATAATTTTTGAACAAATAATATTTTAGAAAATTAAAATGAATTTACTAAAAATTGGATTCTTGTTTCTTAATAATTAATCAGAATAGTTATATTAATTTGGACCAATATATTTATATTATAATTCTATTAATTATTTTCATAACTAGTAATTCAATGCTTATGTTATAATGGTCATATTAAAACAATGATATTTCATCATTCCTTTAATCTTGGTGTTTTTTATCCTTCACACTATCAGACATCTTGTTTCATTTATAATCATTGGATACACACTATAAGACCCCTACCTTATATGTTACTTAATCATGATTTAAGTAAATAATTTGACATTATTTGACATTGAGGATGGGTTAATGTTGATATATTTAGATAAATATTCCATAAATCATACATAACAACTTAAATATTAAAATTTAAACATTTCTACACACTATGAATTTTTTCATAAAACAAAAAACGTTTAAAAATAAATATACTCTTGTTTCATGCTTAAGCATCAAAACTTTTCCTTGACCCCATCATTGACACTATTCTTCTTTAAATACTATAAAAAACATTTCAATACATTGGAGGACCATAAAAATATCTGTAAGGGTTACAAAAATAATGATATCTATTAGTTTTGAACAAAAAGGTAAACTATGGATACTTTATCATAATGTAATAATTTTAACCTTTAAGTGGTCAAAATTACACTAAACCCGGTATTTACTCATTGATTACCCTTTTTGAAATCAAAATATTACTTTAAAACCCATTGACATAAATATATAACATATAAATGTTACTTGGTATATAGTCATACATAAATAGAAAAACCATATAATTTACTTCCACATACATCACAAAATGGAATAATCATACAGTCGACTTTCATACTCAATGCATTAGAGGTTATAATATATCCACCCATCGTTGGTTTTTCATGGAAATTCCCATATTTGTTTTATCATGTAACAATGCATCAAATTTTAAATTACTATTATAAAATCATGTCACATAAAATATTTCAATTATCAACATTTCACTCATAAAATTTTATTTTCAATCAAAAGAAATCATTTGAGTATATTGAAAAAATCAATCCTCTTTCATACCCATTTTCAATACCAAAACACACAAAAAAGAATAAGGTATTTCTTTTCCCTTTAAAAACATTTAGTACTATAGATGAATCATGATATCAAATAACAGTTATGATGACAGAGAATTCATTGTCATCAGATACGTTAAAGAATCATTCCAATTATCATTCTGTAAATAAAATAAAAAACATCATATAAAAAGACCCATTTTGAAAACCATTAAAATATGGATATAAAATTTCATTTTTAATCCTTTTATGTACACATACAAAAATATGTGAATTAATATTATGAAGAAAATATTTGATAATTTAATCTTTAAACGTTCAAGGTGTCCCATTCCACATTGAACATTTAAATTGCAATCTCCATGAGTTAATATATATACCAAAACATTAAATTACATTAGTATATATAAAATAGGTATATCAAATGTCATAGTGACTATATATAAACCTAATAAAAAATAAATTATCATATTATCAAGAAATTCTTAAGTGGAAGAAGATTGAGGTGAAGTCATTTACAAAAACAAATTTTAAAAAAATAGATAAATCATTTATTTTCACTATAAATAAATGTAAAATAAGTTGAAAGAAAATATAAGATATTAAAAATTCAAATCAAACATAATAGATTAACCAAACAATCAAGAAATAGAAAATTTACCCAAAGGGTGTAAATTGGGTTAAAAAATTCCCTTACATTGAGTTTGATGTTTCATGTATGTTTTTTTCGTCATGAATAATAATTTTAGGTTAATTTAAACTATCATAAAAACAACATAATTTTTATTATTCCATTTATATCATTAATTACCAAGTTATTATAATTATTTAATTATTTTATTTTCTGTCATATTTTTTTTCGATATTCGTTACTTGGGTAAAAATGAACATAGTTTTACGCACTCAGTAGGTGTGAAACCTCTTCTGGTGGGGCTGGTGGAAACTACTTTCCAATGGGTAGTGGTGATGCTGGTACACCACCTAATGGTTCTGACACCGTATGAGGGTCCTACACTGAGGCCACATCACTCTGTCTGACGTCATCTTTTACTATCTCAGAAATATGGGATGGCTATCCATGAAGAGGATTCCTGAAAGAAAACAGGTGTGTCATTGCCAATAAGTTATACCTGGTGAGCTGACTCAATGTAATAAAAAGTAAAATAGTTCCAAAACACATGCAATCAATGTTTTCATTCACTGAGTTAGAAATAAGAATTCAAGGTCTTGGTGTATGGATACGTTGGCCGCCACACTAACACTAGATTCCCCAGACTTAAAACCACACTTATATCACTAAACACTATTTCCACAAAGAAAAGTTCAATGTTATAGTTCTTCTGTAGAAACAAAATCCTCTGATCCCACTTTGTCATGACCCATCCCATAGGGAATGTGTTTTGACAATCCCAGACCTGGCATCCATAGACCAGGAGCTAATGAATAACACTGGAAATTTGTATCCCTATAACATGAAGGAATTGCCTTTGAACCTATACTAGCACTCAACCCAGGAGCATAACAATAAGAAACCAAGAAGTAAACTAACATAGTAAAAAGTTTTCTAAATGTATAGTGTCCCGAATACAAGCCCAACTGAAAGGTAAAGGTACAAATGAAAAGAGCATAATAGCTCTTCGAACGTCCACTAAGTTTCCTACCTGAATGGTAGGTACAACTCACAATTAGTAGTCACTGGGGCACGTCATGTCAAATGGTCCACCTCTGAGCACCGTCCAGTCCTGGCTCCCTCATCCTCGCTCAACGCTGTCGGTTGTCTTCACAAGAAACAGCATGGTATGGGTATATCCCATGAAGGGGTGAGTATAAAAATATCCAGTAGGTACCTCGATATCCCCATAGGTCCCCCAGAGTTCCACAATGGAAAATACCACATAGAAAGGCTTCAATCACAAAGCACGAGGCAGTCATAAAATCTACATAGGTATACACCCATACATATACGTATGTTATCAAAATATAATCATCTCATTCATGAGGAAACTTAAGGCTCCAATTTTTAAGTATTTGTTCCCAAATGATTCATGAAAGGAGAATACACAAAGGTAACCCCACGAAGGTAACACCACGAAGGTAACACCGCGAAGGTAAATGAACCACAAAGGTATCACCACGAAGATAACACCATGAAGTTAAAATTACCACATAGGTAACACCACACAGGTTAATGAGCTCAACATACATCAGATATAACATATTTACCGAAGTATAGATGATTATATGTATTGGTGAATCATCTTATTCTATCGATATCCTATGATATTGGCCCACACAAGATCGATAAATACACTGACCCACACAAGATCGCTAAGTGCTAACGCATATATGATATGACCCACATAGGATCGATATATTCTGACCCACACATGATCGATAGGGGCTGGCCAACACATGATCTCTAGGGGCTGGCCCACACAGGATCGATTGATGCCAACCCACATAGGTTTTCTTTTCATTCTTCACATTACATCCAACCATGAGATTCCTGCACTAAGCATGCTTGATTGCGAGATGATCCACTTCCCAATGAATAATTTGTACATCAACTGCCATGATGTTGCATAAAGAAGTATCCCAATGGACTGCTATGTCCTAAGGGTTCCAACATGATAGAAGGCATGTCAATCGGGCACTCGTTCTGTCAGTTGTTGGCATTCTAAGGCCGAGGGACCAGTTGGATTTGGGTTCAATCATACTCGATTGTACTCCAACATTCTTCAAAACTCATGTGAAGTATAAAAAAGATCTTTCTCACTCTGAGGATCCCATTTCAGCTGATGGTTCTTCAAAAGGACGTTGGTTAACAAGTTTTGAACCTTTAAGAGAATGTGGGCCTGGTTGGGTTCAGGTCCGATCTGACCCAGGTGGGCTAACCCAGCCCGACCTGGTCTATGTCTGGACCGGCTGGGCTGGGATGCAGTTTGGCCTAAACTATAGGGGCATGGCCCGGTCCACAATGGGGGTGCGGCTCGGCCTATAGAGGGAATGACCTGCTTAGTTGGGGCAGCGTGGCCCACATAGGGGTGTGGTCCGCTAGGCTCGCGTGGCCAGGCCAATGAAGGGCATGGCCCAATTGACCCATCAAGTCCACTTTGGCTTGTGTAGTCCGACCCATGGAGGGTGTGGCCTGCTATCCGTATTCATCCCTCTAGATGGCATGGGGGGGCTCCCTGGTTTTCTTGAACAGACATAACCATTCGTTTTGTGATGCGGCGGTGCCATGCAGCACCGTCCGGTCACGGATGGACCTGCTGGAAGGCAGGTCACTCCACTATCATATCTTTGAGCCGCGACATCCTCCAGGGGTGTACGACAGCGTGCTGCATTGCCTTCATGGCAGGACTTTACTTGCCGCCATGATCGACTGTCGCGGTTGTAAATGTGCTCCCTCCTCCTCTAGTGGCATGCGAAGGAGCGCTGCCACAACCATGGTTGGCCAGTGCCAGCCCCTGCCATCACCCCCCGACCCCAGTTGCAAGTGCTACCCTGCATGTGCCATACTGGCGGTCTTGTATAGGTCATTGGGTGATATTTGGTGGCCCTTCATTCCATCCGAAGGTTCCAATAGATCTCTCGGGACACCCTCTTCGTCACTGGTCTCTACGTTCCAAAATCTGTCGAATTTGATCAAAATACTGTGAAGAACACATTGGTTTAAAATGTAGTAGAGGGTTTGGGCCTCGTATGTTGGGCCTATTCCCTCTGTGCTATCTTGATAGTAAGAGGGTATAATAGGATTTAACAAACTCTTGAAATTAAAACAAGATAAATCTATACCTCATTATTATTCAATGAACGTCTGTGCTTGAGGATGGGTCAGTGTTTGTCATTTAGTGATTCAGTGGCGCTCATCACTGTTTGGTAGAACCAGTCACATCCTCCTAGTGATTGGCATTGTGCTATTTTACCAGATCTTCATCGCTTGGTAAATCCATGCCAATACCTCTCCCCAATCTCTATATGAATAAGAGGGGGAAGTGGTGGGTAACATCATTAGGAATTTATGAGGTTCATTTAATAATGAACCTTCCTAATCCCAAAGGTATAGTTACAAATATTGAGGATTCAAGACAATTAATGTCTTGATATCTTGTTGGTCCTACAATTCCACTTGTCCAATGGAGGAAAAATAAAAATAAAAAAATAAAATAACATGTTATTTTTTTAATTTTTTCAAAAGTACGCAAAATTATGTTTTTTCCCCAGACCTACTGCGGTCGAAGTGTTTCCTTCCTTAAACAAAATCTCAATGCTACAGATTCAACAGTGCCCTCAAATTATTATTCTGAGCATTGGTTAAAGAGATAGTAAATGTCTCTTGTGTGTTTACTGAACATACCTTAAAAAAGTTCAGAAATTTATTCTGGGCACACCGGGCCTCGGAATCACGCGTTGTAAATTTTTTTAGACATTTAATAATTCTATATAATTAAAAACAATTATATTGGAAACTCTAGGTATTTAAAAAATTTATATTGAAATATTAAATAAATTTCCCCCACAAGCAATTTCACTAAACACTCGATGATCACAAATTCTATGTCGCGCCTAGAGAATACCACACATCACAGACTAAACAGTGATCTCCAATTTATCATATTATATATAGTTATAAATATATATTAAATCATAATCTCTATAGAACCTCTAAAGGACTCATAATCAAGTGCTAACATTGTATCTCACTCTTCTCATATTCCATAGAATATTTCAATATGGTAAAATATAATAATAATCTGAAACTGGTCAACAATTGATTGGTAATAATAATTCTTATTCTAGTTGTTATTTAGATAATTATAGACTCAAGATGTATACCCCGGTATCTATTACATGATAATTATTGGATAAATAATCACTAAAATCCACATAAATCTTGTTTAAATATTATTTACTATGAAGGTGTTGAAACCTTTATATCATTAAAATCATTCAATTCAAATTTGGTTTCAGAATGAAAAATTAAATGTCTATGCCACAAATGTGATCTCAGGATATTCGAAACATTTGACACTTTTGGAATTCGTCTATTGCATTCCAGTTTTCAAAAAGATTTTATTTTTTGGTATCACCATTGTTAAAATACATTAGTAAAAAATACAATTTTTTTTTTCTAGATGCTTCATTTTAAAATTTAATACATGAGGTAGCAAGTCCATCTATTCCGAAAACAAAAACTCAAAAAGATATTCCAAATCATGAATCAGAATCTTTTCAATTTTATAATTTCATGAAATCTAATGAGGAGGACTTATACCCAAGAAGCCATATGAGAAAACATAAATCTTTTACATAATTTATGGCTATTAAATAGGATTTGAGATTGTCTAATAGTTGTTTTGATCAGATTTAATCTTTGGTTAAGTAGTTGTTTTCTGACAGAAATACAATACAAATATGTTTCTATGAAAGTAAAATGATGGTTCATAATTTGGCTCTAAGTTATCATAAGATCCAAAAAATTTCAAATGACATCATCTAATATTATGGTGATTAATAATATTTGGCTAATTTTTCAATATTTAGAGAACTGAGTTATAAATAAGAACAGAAATGAAATTCCTTATTTACCATGAAACAGTTGATATTCTTTCTAATCACACCACATTTACAACATTTATTTTTATCTCGCAACATAGATGGATTGATGACCTGGAATAAATTAAATAATTCCATCACATGTATCATAAATAATCCGTGTGATGGTGATTCATGGAGATATTTTTATAATATGAATAATTATTTTTCTTCATAACCATGTAACATAATAACAAGCCTTTCTACTAATGTTTATTGTCTATTTGTTGATTACTACAGTCAATATTTTTGTTGCCCTATTTTCATTCCTCCTTAAAAAATTACTTCTGGGATGTTGATGAAGGAACTATATTTATATGATGATATTAATTACAGGGCATCCAATGAAGACATTTGATGTTTATTTGAAACCACTAATTGATGTATCAATTTCAATATGGAAGAATGCTGTGACTACATTTGATATAACTTCAGATCAAAATTTTATATTGTAGTTTTCATTAATATGGATAATCAATGACTTTCTAGTATGTATCGTAATTGGTTTATGTGATGTATTTTTTTGAACTCTTCAAATTGTTCTAATTTTTCTAGATCGTCACATGTCAGTTTTAATTTTTATTGAGAATAATTTTTTTGATAAAATGTTTTATTCCATGTTAGACACACCATGTTAGACCAAATATAATGTAAATTCATGGTAATTACTTGTGAATATTTGCAGTCATACTATCCTTAAATAATATGAAGATGAATGATAAGACAAATTATTGAATCCAAAAGCATATTACTAATTTTATAAATAGAATTGTATATTATTCTTTCAATGGATTATAGATTTGAGGTTACCAAATGGTTATTCATCTAATTTATCTCATTGTTCCATAAATAGGCATATGACCAGGTTAAAAAGACATATCTTTTATTACCTAATTGAATGGATACTGCCAGTTGGTCTTAGGGGTATTTTGAATTCATCAATGTGGGACATGTTGATCGAAATATAAAATTTCTTCCATGATATTTATGCAGAAGAAACATATTATAATTCATTCAGTGATCTGTAATTTTTTTTTCAATTTTAATTAAATTATAGAAATATTCCCACTGAGAAACATTGATTACATATAACATTTAACATTTCATATTCCATGTGAAGCTAAATGTGGAGGGTCCATACAATTCCAATGGATGCATCTATTTTGGAGATGTATGAAAAAATTAAAGAAGAATGTATATAAAAAAGAAATAGTTGAAGGATTGTTTTTAGAATCATACTTTCAAAAGAATATTTCAAATTTTTGCTCTTATTATTTTCTATCAGAATACCCTTTAAAACAAAATCTTATGGGTCACAATGAAGAAAATATTGATTATTTCACAGACCGTTAGTTGTCATTTTTTAATCAACCTGAGCTTGGTTTTGGTGGTTATCATGAGCGTTGGATTACTAATGATGAACTCACAGAGCTCATACTTATATTCTACTAAATAGTCCTGAAACGACACAATTTTTATATAGTATGTAATATTTTATTATTACATTGTTAAATATTTATAAAATATCTCTTTATTTAAATTAATTTTTTTGTAGAATATCTGATGATTGTATAAAAAATATATAAAATTACAACTACGACTCTTGAAAAATGGAAACAAAAAAATTTTGAATGTTGTTTTCAAACACATGTAAGATATGTTTCATTAGATGGAATATGAAATATATTTTTCAATGATGTCAATTATTAATAATTTTTATTTTTTACACATAACTCGTCATATATATAAAATTGATAGTCAACTAAGAATGATAAAAACCCCTCCAACGAAATTGGTAAAATCTTATAATTTGTTTGGGGCTAATGGATTTTGATTACATTCCCACATATATGGTGACATAACGAAATCAATGAATAATGTTGTTCATTAGAAAGGATACCATCATAAGGAAAGTGAAGTTGAGTTTCATTCCGAGTTTATGCATGAAATGGAGTTGTTGAAATTAAATATAACATTCTTCTTGTATCAAATGATCCATTTATGTTGGCACATCAGGCACATCATGTTTACTATAAAAATTACATTGATGTTTTGAGGGATTTGAAGGACCGGTGGAGTGTGATACAAATGAATTCAGGTGAAAATCAGTTTATTGAAAATGAAAATGGATCTATGGAAGTGAAATATATTAAATTTTTTCAAGAAACTTCCCAAAATATATCTCTTACCTGGTGAGATATAAATATCAACTATAAATTCACCCCACCCCCTCGGGTTAAAGGTTGTAGATACATATAATTTTGATGAAGTAATCCGGGACGGTGAAAGAAATATTCATATAGGAGTTGATAATTCTGAAGATGATGATGAATATATTGATGTAAATGAAAATGGGGATGAAATTTATGATTGATGTATTATATTAAGGACTTTAGTTTCAAGTAATTACACATTATTGTATTTAATAGTTTATTAAATTTGTTATCTATATTAATAATATGTTAGAGGTAACATTAGCAAGAATATTAGGAGTCGGCATGATCTGGTCCTCAAAAAAATATATAATAAAAAAGGAGTCAGGAATACAGGGGGTTATTACATAAGCGAGTGTCCAAGACACCACATCGATCCACCTCCACCATCGGAGAACAACAATCCGGGGCCGTGAAAGACCACATCATATCAAGATCATGTATAACCTTTTTAGCAAGTGTATTTGCAACTTGATTAGCCTCCCGGTACACATGGGAGAAAACCTATTAGAGGTAACATTATTTTATTCTAAAATTTATAAGTTTTTTATATTTCATATCTATATTAAAAATCTCTTAATGGTGTAAATATATTTTTCAGATGGATGTAGATGACCCTAATGATTTATTATGTTCTCTCACTAATTTTGGAATTCTTTTGGATGAGCCTGATTTATATCCTCTTCCTTAGGCTACTACGACTAATATTAGGGGGTGTGGTCATTCATGACTACCAATTCAAGATCCTATTTCAGAGAGATAACCATATATTGATTTTAATACCCTTTTGTGGTCTGATGTTTAATTTTTAAAGATATTTATTTTATATTAACTAAATGTATTAATTATTATACTATATTTATGAATATATATATATATGTTTCCACTTTCACTGTTTTTCAAATTAATCAATTAGGTAGGATGTGTGATTCTGAGAAATTATTTTTCCGAGTGATGGGTGAAATGGGACCTGGTACACATTTCCATGCATAAACAGATGATTCACCACTGGATTGTACATTATAAAATAATATATACTTTCATAAAAAAAATTTAATTACTAACATATTTTTTTTAATTTTATTAAAGTAGTTATTTCCTGTGATATCTGATGGCATGATAGGTCCTATCCAGGAGGTGTGATATTCTTGTATACATGACCGATTTCGTCAATTTCTACACAGTATCAGATTATGAGCTATGGATAAAGAGTGTGCTACCATTTTTGATCATTCTTATATCCCCTATCATCCTTACTATATATCATCATTGGTATGGGATGGGTTCTACTCCTTATGGATAGGAGATACTTTTAGGAGGAGATCCTCAGTGGGACATCAGATATGGGGGTGGAAAGAGGTCATCCATAGGGTCAGGAGTCATACATTTCGCATACATCTACAACATATGTTATGTATTATTATTTATTAATGTATATATATTTTTAATATAACATGTTTATTATATTATACAGGCCTCTACTGTCCCATATATTATGTAATTTGATGTTTATAAGAATATGTATATTTATCCTCATACAAGAGTAGTTGTAGGAGAAGGAATGTTCCATATTATGGTTAGTGAATTTGTTTAAAATTGTCATGAATATTAATTTTATTGTTAATCTTATTTGACAATATATTTAAAAAACATATGAGTATATGACTTCATAGAGTGTCGAGAAAGTTCAAGTGGTTATTATTGGTTCTCGAGTAACACCTAAGAGTTATTATTCTACATTTGGGATGAAATCATTGAGCTCAAAGGTATCTCATGGAGAGTCATCATCGATGTTTTCATCCACTACACAATCTGAGGAGATGATTAAGGCTCGGGATGAGATGATACAACACTTTCAGTAGGAGAGAGAGGAAGAGCATAAGTAGCAGCATCAAAGAGATGACTAGCTGATGGAGTAAATGTGGTGACTTGCACATTGAGTTGGAATGGAGTTTCCTCCCCAACTCCTTCGAGTGATCCTCCCCCTGGTTCTTCAAGTGATCCTCCTCTATCAAATGATAATTGTTGATTTTTATGGTTTTTATGAGTTTTTTTTTTGTAATTTGGTATGATGAACATGTTATTTTTTAATCAGTTTATTACTTTTATGTCTTTTTTAATTTTTTAAATTTTTAAATTTTTTTAATGCTGTTAAAATAGTTTTAATTTAATTAGTTTTGATAATGTTTTTAACATATTTTAAATAATTTTATGTTTTGTAACTATTATGAAATATATATTGTTTTTATTATTTATATATATATATTAAATTTGTTAATTTATTTCAATAATGTAAATTATTTTAAAAAAAATTTGTATATTTATTTTTTAAATTTAATTAACATTATTTAAATTTTACCATTTTTGAAATATATATTTACATTAAAAAATATATTTATTTTATTTTACATTTTTTAAATTATTTTAAGTATTTGATTAAATTTTTTTATTTTCTTTATATTGTAAAAAAATATTTTTTTGCAATGTATGTAGCCATTCATCACAAATAACTTTTTCAAACAATTGTGATGGATTATTACAAAAGGTTATTTAAAACCACCGATGGGGGTATTTTTTAATTAAACTTTTGTCTTGCGTAAATAAATATTACTTGCAACAGATCGTCAAAAGTAAACACATTATTGATGCCACCATCCATGACGGGTTATTTGCAACGGACTCCCATCGCAAATTATGTTTTTCAATGAATGTCTATCATAAATACCCCATCGCAATTAACATAAATTCCTATTTTAAGTACCCTAATCCATAAATTACATTTCAACAGATTAGCACAATGTTTTTGATTTCTCAAAAATTTAGGAACTTCTCTAAAATTAATAACATGATCCTACTCGAAGATATAGTAAACAAAGATTTCATCCATAAATACCACCACAAATGTAGAAAGATACTCAAGGATTATCCTATTTATCAAATTCATCAATATATAGGGATAATTGTTTACAAAAAATGGCATCACAATATACTAATAATGGTCATAACTGCTTCAAAAGTACGTTTTTGGAATGTCATGTTATTTTATTCTCGTGCGGTGATAACTAGAACGTAGATCAATCATTGACAACCACTTCACCCCTATCATCTTGTAAAATTGATCATTAATCCATGGAAATAGTTATGTTTTCATTACCACAACTTTTTTGAGCTTCTGTTAATCAACCCATAGGCTATGACCTCCATAATATTTGTTATAAAATAGAATATACAACACCCATGGATGAAAAACACATTCTTATAAATCCATTATCTATTAGGACATCTATCTTATTCATAAAATTATTCATTTTAATTTGTGTCATATGGTAATAGTAATAGATATCAGTTTAGTACCAGGCACTAAATAATAAAACAACTCTACCTCCTTTATTAGTCGAAAACAAGATAAATCCAAACACAAAAAATTGGAAAACGTGTTAAAAACTGTAAAGAGGTCACTGATTATGGATTCCCACTATAGATAAAAATCAGTAATTGATATCACTTTCCCCAATTTTGGATTAGAATTTTCTAATCTACATGACCTCAGGTCCCATTATACCACAATGATATGAAAAACCACATCAAGATCCATAATGGATACCCATTAAAGATAACAATCAATTCGGGATTTATTATCAATGATTTAATACATATAAAAATTTAAATCAAGAAGTTTCATGATGATAACCTGAAAATATCAATTAGTCTTGATAACTGATAATTAGAAAACAAAAAAAAAGAAAAAAACACTTTATTCTCTAAACTCAAAGGGTTATAGTGATATTCATAATACAATATAAAACATCAATATTAATATTTAGTAGATTCAGAACAAGATATGAAATGAAATAGTGAAATGTAAAATTATAAAATAAACCAATCAATAATTAATAATCCATAGTGATGGTACTTCTCAGAGCTGTTGGGGCATTATATGCTTCCTTAAGAGACTCTTCCTCAACATGAAGAAATTTCATTCTGGATACTAGGGGATGGAACCTCGTAGATATTGATGCATATGATTTCACAATAGTACTTTTTATGGATGATGATCCTATTAAAGTATGTGGTTAGGAAAAGTTATAAAACATTTTTTGCAAGTTTTCAGAAGGACTACTAGAACCACATATCTTGGGTGAATCAGTGTAAACATGTTTCTAATTCTTAAGCATTCCACCATTATAAAAAGTTAATGGGAGTCTTCTTGGTACTGTAGGTGGTTTAGAAGGTCTCAGAATTAAATATCCACCACAAAACTCATAATGATTTACCTTCCCTTCATGGGTACTCATAGAACTATCACAATGAGAAAAATGAACTCCGATCAACCCAGACATACCACCCAGATCATGTTTAACCAATAATACCATATCCACCACTTCAACATAAGAAGAGATATTCTATAAGAAAACCTAGAAATAAATATAAAATTAAAGTACCATCTTGAACCATAAACTCTTCATTTTTATAGTTTGAAACAATTGCATGTGAAAGCTGAAAAATCCAAGTGAATTGGTTAACATAATCTTTACTGGCCCTTTCAGGATACTCATGTTTGAAAAACTCTATAACCTTATCCAACACAATAGATTATAGATAGAACTAGTCAGTGAATTGAACCTTTTAGTACTTCCATTCATAACCCTTCGGAATCTTCTCCATCACCTTTGAGTCCAACAATATCTTTTTGTGTCCCTTATGTTTTATAGTAGCAAAAATTAAATTAATAGCATCAAAAGTTCCCATGAAGTCAAATAGATGATCTATATTTCACATGATGTCCTTATCCTCTTGAGGGTCACTAAATTCCTGGAAATAATATGGTATCTGATGAAGAAGCTCCTTATCATGATTCTGATAATTTCACATTTGAGGTTCCACAAATGGAGCTTAGATGAGTAAGGGTGTCGGTGCCAATACTAGATTATAGGTAGCATGCAAAATAACCTCAACCATATTCCAGTCCACAAGAATATTTTCTTGTTTTGGTTCTTGAGTAGATTTCTAATCGATAATATTCAAATGTATTATAGGAGGAATGTTTCTACACAACATTATAAGACAACATTTGAGATATCTAACAATTACACAGAACAACACTCACAAATGAGAAAGAGGGATAATTAATAAAATCCTATAGATAAACATGATTTTTATTTCAACCTATCCATATATAAACATGAAAAATACTTGAAAAATATGCAATATGAGTTTCCCAAACAATCTGTAGACACATAGTTATCATTATAATGACATTTATCCAAACAATAACATTAAAATATCATCGAATACCCAAACAAATCATAACTACATACTGATATCAATGCATTATGCTTGACCTAAACCTTTGATACCACTTAGTCACGGACCATCATGAATGACCTCGTACTTGGAAAACTGAGTTGATCCTCACATATCCTTAAGTGAATTCCCAGTCCTCAAGTGTTAGAGAATTAAAATAGGCATCATGATATATGAATGTAAGAAAAAATTTTCCTAAAACATTATAGAATAAATGAATACATATCAGTATACTAAAAGAATTAAAATGGAGATAGTACCATAAAACAAATAGGTATATCAAAAACCCATAGAGTAAATAATCAATGTACCATAATCCAAATAATAAAAACTAAACATCACAAAGGACATGTCAATCCAAGACCTAAGGGATTAGGAATATCCACCTCCTCCAATAGGATACTTCTATTTAATAGGACATTGTAGGAGAAAATCTAAAATCCCACAAAGATAGTGGTATGGTGTGAGCCAAAAAAACCATGTAGGGACACACCAAGTGTTCCATAATAGGATTCCACAACATTATACAATCACATGCTATCATTTTTAATCAAAAATGGAATAGAAGTAAATTTTAATATCTAAACAAATATATGATTTTCCATACTAATGATTGAAAACATTATAAACATAGCCTAAATAAAAACTTTATAAAAAAAACTTTATATTAATTATTACACATGAGTAATACAGTTTCAAAATAAATGTCATGTACATAAAACTAATTTCCACTAGCACCCTCGTCATGTTCCCAATAGTATGATGTTTCCATGTTAGAGGATCCTCACACATCTCATATCATTGATCACAGAATGTTTGCGCAGATACGTCCCTCTTGATCAAATAAAATAGGACCCATCAACTTCCAATCCCGGATAAGATATGTTGAACTATGTTTTTTTAGATTAGTAAATCATCGATATATTTATAGGGAATTTCCATCCTAATGTATTGTACCAATTAAAAACCAACTACCCTTTCTTGTATGAGCTCAATCGATCATTAGAAAAAAATCATATCATTACAAAATATATCAGAGTCACTATTTATTCATTTTTCAAAATTTTAATACCCACTCAAAACCAAAAAAAATCATCAATTCCTCACTTTTAAATATAAAACCAATCATAGGATTTTATCAATTAAATTTAGACCATTTTCTAAAATTAACTCTCAAATCAATTTAAAAATTCCATCAATTTCAAATTACACCCCTAATTTTAATTCTATTGGAATTTGATGGTTTCCCCAAAATTCAATTCCATATAAATGACTTGGTTTAATTCACATCAGATTAATTTTTCAAATATTAATCGAACGAAATTTCAAACACCATTAATTCATGGTTTAATCAATTATAAAATATTAAATGTAACCACCTACCTTTTCCATTATAACAAAACTATAAAATGGGGGTCACCAAAAGAAAATGAAGGTTCATAAGATCTCCAGATTCAACCTGTAATCCAGATTCTAAAACATGGATTTTAAATCCATAAATACTAATATGTTCTGTAATAATCCAATAGTATAATAGAGACAGATAGTATAGATAGTAATCCATCTCAAATTGAGATATTCACTATTACAATAATGATGATCAATTACTGAACGAAATGATATTGAAGGGTTGGGGGGCTACAAAAGTTCCTAGTAAAAGCTTATTGGTTGAGTGTGAGGAAACATGGAGAAAGGAAATAAGAATATTAGTTGTTATTCTTTCCTAAATCCAAAACATAAAATTTTACATGGTGTGTAACCCAAATACACATTGTTTAGTTTTGTAGTCATGTATCTGCAAACCCCCCCACCCCCACATCCTTTTTTAATAATCTATTTTTTAATATTTATATGGTGTCTATGCTATGAAAAGTATGTAACCTTTCACTCTTTGATCCCAATTCCTAGAATCTCCCAGTAAATGATTGCAGATCATGGAACACCATTAAAAACAAGTAATTCCCTAGAAAACTATTGAAACATTAGGTTTTATACTAAAAATTCCAAAAAAATTATTAATTCACCATTACTATTATACTCCCAACTCCATATCATCATTACTCATCCAATGAAAAATGAAAACAAATAAAATATTAAAAGATACCTGATAGGAATTTCATAGTGAGTTACATTTTGTAATTTATATTCTTAAAAGAGTTTCTTCTTCTTAATATATATTAAATAAATGTCATATGATATAACTTTTTAGTAAATAAATACATTAAACAATCCTTTTTAAATTTTATTATATCTCCATTATTCAATAACTATCCATATCCAAGGTTACATAACATTTGATACATACAAATTCTCCCAATACATCAACTAATATTATTTTGATTCCACAAGAAACACTCTTATTTTACATTGATAAAACATTATTTACTTGTGATGTTAATTTACACATAGTACAATTTTAGACTAATTTCAATTATATATTTAGTAAAATACCACATAAAATGATTTTATTTATTAGGAATATATTTTTTTCATATACAAAATTATTTATTCATCAATCATTTCAATTTATCGAACAGAATAATCATACCTCCACATTAATCTTTAATCCCTCTTATAGTTAGAAAAATCGATTTAATATTGAGAGGGGTTAATCTAGAGCATCCAAATGTAGGTAATTTTGTTGGTCCCAATAAACAAATAATTTTATTCTAATCCCCATATATCAATTATTTTGTGTAAAATTTTGATGAACACCATTTATACAAATGTTTTCCCTATATTTTATTTTGAGTACTATATCTTCATTACCCTAAAATTCATCTTCAATATGAGATTAATCTCACTTGTGAATATTTATTCAATTTTTTCACTTTGGTTGCATTCCCCACAAAAATTATTCCACTATATGTGGGATCTTCCTTAATTACTACTCCCCTTCCTAATATTTTTATATTTTTATACCATTTATGTATTCCTCTCTCATATTTATCAATATAGATTAAGACTAAATTATATATATTTACCCATAGTACAACAAGAATTATGAATTAAGAGATAATGTATTTAATAGTGAAAACCAAATTCCACATCCACCAAACTATTTTTCTTTATTCCATTATATTATCCAAATAATCCATCATTAGTTCATCATTCACCATCCATTTCATTTTATCATGACATTCGTCCAGTTAAATAATTTTATTTATCATGTAAATTTTTTTTATAGAAATGATTCACACATGATTTAATAATGTATGTTTTATGCCTAGAATATCAATCACTTCTATTTTTTAGTATATAACAATATGCCATTATTTATTTTTTAAAAAAATATTTCATGATAAAATCATACTCATGTATTTTTTTATTTATTGGGATGATCCGAAAAACCTTTTATCCACTTAAGATCCTTTGATTTTAGATACTCATCTATGGAGTGTTTCATAACACTACTATAGTATCACCTTAATTCACACTATCTCAAATATATATTGAATTTTTATATAGAAAGGTAAATTTTTATCCATCGTTTCTCAATCATTTTCATTATATAATTCATTTATTGAGACTTTATTTTATGTTATCTCTAGATTTTTAATTGATAACATCAACGTCAATTCATGATCAACAAATATAATATTCATCTCCTTCAATTTATAAGCATGGAGAACCATTCTAAAACGTTCTAAATTCCTAAATTTTAACCTCTACTCATATATGTTTTTATAGTACTATAATTGGATTTCAATTCTATCTCTTTTTCCATTTATTCTTCCTCATATATTGAAACCTGTCTATTTAATTCGTATTGTGTAATAATTAATGAACCAATTTATTCAATCCATTTTTTAGGGCCAAATAATAATGACTTATCATTTTCCTTCCAATAAAAAATATTCTATGAAGAAAGATTCTATTTATTATACCTCTTCATGTGATCATTCAAAGTCATCTTGATTTTTATGAAAATTCTCTAAATTAATTTCTTATTGGTGTTTAAAACTCTTCATTTAAATGCTCACTTCATTATATCAACCATGGTGGAATCAATTAAATTATATTTATATGAACATTCCATAATTTAATTTTAATTTTATTAAAAAATTTGAAAAGAATATTTACCTCACTGGGTATATGAATATTTTTATTTGTATTTCTAATTCATTCACACCTTTTTCTTTCCCATTTTCATAAGGCACATTTATCTAACTCTATAGATCAAATTCCCATATTCAATATATTTTAATTCAACTGCAATGGGATATGAAACAAAATTATTGTCCTTCTTAGATATTCATTGTATGTTATATACAATTTTAACATCACAAATACAATGGAATAGTGAATATTTTTCTTGTATACTTCAATGCACATTTCATTTAAAAATGAACTTTTTAATCATTCCATAAAACAATTCATCATTTTTTCATAAAAAAAGAATCATGATATATATATTTTATAAAATCATCTCCAAATTCTTTCAAATAAAAAATTAATCTAATATTTAATGACATCAAATTTAGTCTCTTTAAAAACTAGAGTTCATATAAATGATTCCATGTTCACAAAAATACAAAAAAAAATGTAATTATAAAACTCGAAATTAGATCTTTTGGTCTGAGAGATATCATTCTAGGATTATTTGTTATTAACAAGATTTTTATGTTCCCATTATAATGGTGTGAAATAAGTTGTTATCAAAATTAATAAATTCCTAATATATTTATACATAACACATACAATTTGTAATAACATGTACCCTAATCTAATGTAATTCATTCAATATATACTCCCATCGATTTCAATCCACCTAATTGAAAATAATTTAATAAATTAATTCACACACCAAAAAAATTACTCATCTCTATTTAACATAGCATCATCTTTAGAGAATGGACACCAAATTGTGTTTTTATACCAATATCCACTATCAACACACAACCTATAGTTGATATAAGTATTCAATCTTGGAAACCATATTAAATGGTACATTACCATTAAAACATATTTAGGGCACACCCACTACACACCCATGGGCTATTATCTTCCACTTCTTATCGAAGAAGTTCTTTGAAGATAGATATAAATATATAAACATGAAGGATTTTTATTGATTAAAATAGAAAATAGAATAATTTTTCATCAATACATCATAATTTATCAATGGTGGAACTCTATTTAATTAATAAATTCTCAGTATATTGAAAAAAATACTTAATGACATAATTGATTAAATTTATTTTAAAATATTTAAAAAATATTCAAAAAATAACTCCTTCATATTAATAATATTTAAAAACATTAATTTCCAGAATTGGGATTAATCTTCATATCTGAGTATTTTATATACAAATAGATCATCTTTATAGACAATCCATTATTAAAAAATGATTTAATTGAGAATTTCCCTCCTGATGGATATCCACTTTACTTCACTTATATCTAGAAATAGATTGGTAAAATGATATTATTTTCCTTGTATATACTCTTCCACATGAATAGGTATGTGGATTATTTTATCTGTTTTTTATCTATACCATATATTTGAATAATTTTGGACCAACTCTTTTTCCAATTAAATTTTCAAGATTTTGTAACCAACCTTAATAATGATTATTATTTTACCTATAAAAAATTCTATTTTTTTTAAATTATCTAAAATTATATGGAAACACATCTTCCATAAATTTATTCTAATGACTTTTTACAATATATTATACAATACACATAAATTAAATATTTTATTATAGAAACATTTCCCTACATTGAATCCTCTATATATCTCTTGACAAATAAATCCTAAAAAACATCCATGTTTTTTTATTTTATATCTATATTGAAATTATCCTTTAATATATTGAATATTTAGTATAATTCTATTCACATAAACATACATTTAATAAAACCCTATAGGTCACTTATTTAAATTTTGAAACATTTCACTCACAATACATCACAATATTTTCATTCCAATTTCTTGATTGTGTGCTACGGACCATGGATTAATCTTATAAGATGCTGGTTTTACTCATACATAAAATACTGATTCAATAAGTTACTCTAATTCAACAAATTGATAATTTTAAATTATATTAAAAATAAAGAGGAATATTATAATTAATCAAAAATATTAATTGATACATTTTTAATGATACATAAATTTATTTAAAATTTTCTAATTATTCACCAGTAGTTCATTTCTATTGATAATAATATGTATAATTAGATAATTTTAAACTATTTATAAAAAATATATACATTTCAGAAATTCCACTCTTATATAAATTGTTTTATTTTCATTTTAATCTAATATTTCATGTTTATCCTTAGATAAAATCATTTGATAAATTTAATAACAAACATAAATGGTTTCATGAGTGGTATATGTTTTTCCAAATAAAACATCTTTCCTATGTTAGTCTTTATAAATTTTGGAATGTACCTTTGGATAATTTTTCTTTTACATTCATCATGTCTTATATCTTTTATTAGTTGAAAATTATTTTGCAACTCCTTCGAATCTCTTTCAACAGAGAATGTAATTACCACCTCTAGAATTTTCTTTTAGATACCCCATATGACATAATGTCATCACAAAATAGTTGAATTTTTGGAATTAAGAGATTAGATTTTTAGACTTATAGGATATCAAAATTTAGTAATAAAATTGTTATTATGGATTTTTTAAAATTTAAATAGACTATATTCGATATATATTTTCATTATTGTTCCCAATCTGAGGAGTTAAACCTGAATTTTAGATATTTCTACTGAGGATATCAACCATAAATTCTTAATGAGACACCAAATTATAATTTATTGTTTTATATTATAATTTCAAAATAATTACTGAAAAATCTATTTTAAAAATATTAATGTTTCTCAAATAAATTTTACATAAAAAATAATTCTTGTAAATATTATGATCAATATTTATCAATCCTTGACAACAATATTTGGTCATTCATTCAAAAATGATAAGTAAAAATAATCAAAAAGAAATTATTGACGTGTAACTTCCTCCCTAGAAACATTTACAATATATCAACACAACTAATTGTCATTTCTATAGTACAAAATTCTATATTCTTAATGTTATAATATTTAAAATATATAACCAATGTCATATCTCAATTTTTGGTATCACAATAACAAATTATCATAGTGTTATTTTTTAGGTACTTTCTATTATATATATCTAAGAACATTTAGTGGGTTTAATGGTTTTTTTAATAGCATGGGTCCCAAATATATGAATTTCTTTATAAAAACAAAGTGGTAAAGGTCATTGAAAATATTAGATCATGGATTGATATAATTTAAACTATCATAGTATCCTAAAATGTGAAATTATCATTTAATGTAATGTTAATGGTTTAAAACCAAAATCATGTACATTTCACCATAGATAAATGAAAACATATGTTCATATCTTAAAAAGTGGATAGAAATCTAGTCCACATTCTTCTATACATGGGGGATGTTTCTGAAAATCCCAAAATAATTCAATAATGAACCCACAATTTTCCACCAAAATAACTATCAATCTAAAGGGGTGGTTTAAATATGTTACAAATGAGTTTACAATTTTCTAACATATGATTCATTATTTTTGTGGTAAATATATACACAATAAAAACTATAAAATCATATTTAGGGTCTAGAATATATAAGAAAAAAATTTAAATGAACTAAACAGTAAGTAGTTTTAAGCCATACAAATTGATAATTGTCATTATAAATAATTCATTTTCCCTATCCAAACTGAGAAAAAATTATAGAGAATAATTATTTGATGTGTATAGACTCAAATATTTAAAAACCATCCACCATGAATTCAATAAATTAAAGTGTTTTGTACCACTATGTGAAGGATCAGGTCTATTAAAAATGAGATAAACACACAAAGAAAATTAAAATATATATATTAAAGAAGTCCCCTAAAAGGAGGAAGAAAAATTCCTTTTATAGACTCTTTGAGTTATTAACAGACTCCACCAACATTACTTGATGAATTAATATTGGAACTAATATATTTTTATTTATACAATTTGGCACATAAATATATAAAATCATCTAAATTATAATATATTCATTCAATTGTTACTCATCCCACTATAATATTCCAATTTTTTTCTTCTTGGATCGAGTTTCATATGTTATGGCATATGATGAGTAGATTGAGTTATGTATTTAGTACTTATATTACATTACTTATAGTAAATGGTTAAAATGTACCCACTATAAAACATTTACAAAAAAAACTATGATGTTCTTTCACTTTATTACTACATGATTATTCTATACAAAGTATCATGAAATTTCAATGATCAAATAAATATTCATGGTGGGATTTAGTTAAGTTTTTGATGTTTTTATTACATTGTTCATAGTATTATTATATATGTATATAATAGAGAAGAATATATTATCTTGCCATGTCAGATACTATAACATTTGGGTTTCATAATCAATATTAGCTTCAAAAAATACATTTATTTCAATAAAAAATTATTATATGCTTATGATAACGATTACATAAAATTATATCTACTTTTATCCCCTTATTGTAGATCTGAATTATCTTATATGTGATAATATTTGATGTCATGACATATGAATAATAACTATTCATCTTCTAAATCTTGTAATTTTATCACTTCCCACCACCAAATCTTATATCATAAGAGTAAATTAAAATCTTATAAGATGGAATATATTTTCCTAGCCCATATAACACTAAAAATATATATATCCCATTGATATATTAATATTTTATAGCATGATGTAACATTATTTGTTTAACCCATTCGAATTATTACAATTTTTTATGGTATCTCCTTATGGGAAGGTGTTATCGAATCATTTTTAATGATATATATTACTGACTATAATGATTACCTCCACATTATTCAATAATTATTACAACATCTATTAAAATCGCTCAATAATATATGTGGAATCATTTTGTACATAGTGAAAAAATTATGTAAAAATATAAATTCATAATTTAAAATATAAAAAAACTATATACATACCTAAAATAAAATATTTATAGTTCATGATGTGTAATAATAATAATGAAAAAACAATAATATATTAGGATCATTCATGGAATTCACAGGATCAAAATTAATTCATCTTTGTCGCATCTAATGGAACATTTATATCTCAAGGGGCTGTCTTGAATCAACCCCAGCTATAGTAACCCGGAGCTGAAATATTACATTATAACAACGGATAAAGCTACTATGAATGTCATCTTGAAGAATCGAATAATTTATTTATATTGGTAAATTAGATAGATACAATGTTTCCATGTTATAATTTAATAAAAAGTTAAAAAATATTTTTTTGGAGTAGGAGTATTTTATTTTGCTTATCCTTCCATATCAATCATAATAAATATCATGGACAGAGAGGAATAAAAAAAAATTAGGGTGATCTCAAATTCTTAGTAAGGGTTACAAATAGAGGAAGTTATCTGGAATAAAAATTCATAAATCATATAGAAAGACAAATAACTGACCACACTATCCATTTGAATAATTTGACTATCCTGATCAGATAAGGCATAATAAATTGGTAAAGGATAATAATTAAAGACACAAACCCATTAAATAACATTACTGTAATGACAATATAGGGAATAATCGATATGGAAATTTAAATAACAATAAAAATGAAATTTAATTGACAAAATGAAAATGAAATACATACATTGTTAATATCATTGAAAAAAGATCTTGGTTAAAAATATATGGCATAATCACTATGGAAATGTAAATAATTGAAAAAAAATTATATTTTATCAATAATAATATAATTAAATAAATCCAAAGAGAGTATCTTTGTAAAAATATCATCCATAATATTAAGTGTTATAGTAAATATAAAAATATTAATAACTGGAAACACATTCCATTTAATTAATAAAATGAGAATGAACTTAATACAGATAATGTATCATTATGAAAAACTCAATAGTATGGAAAATTTAATTCTTAAAAAAGGAAATTCTTAATCATTAGACATCATGTTTGTAGGAACATGATACCTCTACTATCAAGACCATTCACAAGAATATTTAAAAATATATGTAGAAATCCATTTTATTCTAGGTCAAATATTCACCACGTGATCCTATTGATTTATCGAGGGGAATTATAATTCTAGGTCCCACCCATCAATTCATGTCGAATTCATTCCACAAATGTTGGATAATCATTTTTATTAATTGGAAATGTGTCTTGTTATCAAATATCCATATTGAGTAATGAATAGAAATTTTTTAATATTTCCCTAGATATAAAAAAATAAATTTACTACACTTTATATGGAAATGATATACAATTTATGAAAAAAAACATTTGAACAAAAAATAATATTGATATTGGGGAAAATTTATTTCCCAATGATCAATATAATGTTAATATTTCATGGAATATTTGATCACTACAAAATAGTAACATTAAAGTGAATATAAATATATTACATTGTAAAAATGATTATAATCCATCAATAAAGAATAAGGTTTTTCTTAATACAACATATAACCAATGTATAATAATAATAATAATAATTTTTTATCGATGATGAATAGAAATTCCAAGAAAATACCCTTTAAAGTTTTCATGTGGAAAATAAATTTTCATTTTGAAATTAAACATTAAAATAAAAATTTGAAATTTAAATCAGAAAATAATTTTCCATAAAAATAACATTTTAATATTATAAAATAATATTTAAATTCTAGTTGTTTTCATGACAGGTAGAAATTATATTCATGTCTTACACGTTTAAATAATGATTCTATGAACTTTTTCATTAAAATCCAAACATGAATTATTTTAAAAAATGAATGAAAATTAATATAAATTTATTCTATGAAAAAAAATGGCCACAATTTAATTTAAAAGATGGAAATTTAAATAATATTATTTTTATGAAACATGGATTTTGATGATGAAGGGTATTCGACAGAAGAGGGAAATGATCTCAGATTTCATGGAAAATATTTTACCATTAATTTTAAGTACCAATAAGTGTAAAAAATTTAATATTAATTGAAATAATCATGAATAAATAGAGTATAAGCAAATGGATGTTTTTCATTAGGCGATGATCAAATAATTTCCAATAATGGAAATTCAAGCAGAAATAAAACCGATTAAAATGAGATAGTGAAATAAAACCTGAAATAGATCATAATTTTTTATCGAGAAATAATATATGAATATATTAGGTGTACATAAATGTAAATCAACAAAAAAAGATAATAAACAAAAAAATATAATCAAATTTAAATAATCCCATAATCATAGAATATCAAAGTCAGAAATTATGTTATATATCAAATAAATAGAAACCTACATATAAAATTAATTAATATAGGTTAATTTTAACGTAAAATCTCCATGGTTGAAATAATTAAAATTTAAAATAATAATACCACGAATTATTATTTAATAATGTTATTATATGTGAAAGGGTAATTATACATGTCGCAACCTGGTAGGCCTGGCCCTGATCCATTGCTTCCCTAAACCAACCTCTAATAGGCTTGGGGCTGGAAACATCCACCAAGTTGGAATATGACACACCGGGGTGGCATCCGCATAATTTACAAGTACATGAACACACATCTTCGTGCCCATAAAATGATTAAATGTTAAACTACTCAAACTAATGCATGAATAAATCTATAATCACATAAACATCATAGGAAAGTAATTCCCAAAAAGTGATTAAGTGGATAAATAAATTCCCATTCAAACACTGAAGAGTGTCTGACCTATTAAATTGTTGGCAGATACAACAAAATGAAGTCACCATGAAAAAACCTTTTTATTTATATCCTAAAATATTATCCACCTTCTCTTGATCCTCCTTGGACAACGTCAAAAGGGTCATCATCTTTAGAAATCATGACATGTGTTGGTAGAGCCCATGATAGGGTGAGTATAACAATACAATGTAAGACAACTAGAAAACACTAAAAAATAATAATAAATAATTTTAATATAAGTAAAAGGATATTGTTATCAAAGTAAAGAACAAGATATAATTAGGAATGACACTACACAAACTCATGAAAACTTCCAACCACAACATCTTTCTCGATGCTTCAATGAAATATTCATTCTAGGAAAACCCACTCTGTTTTCCATTATATCTCTATATAAACTCATCCAATGAGTCTTGTAAATCAGTAACCACATACGAAAATACATTTATCTATGAATTCCATGATCCTCGATTAGGGGGTCAGACCCAAGACCATTAGAGGACAGTTGAAACTAAATTTATATCAACATTTATGTAGTTGATCATTTGATAGTGATGTATAGAAACCAACTAAAACAACTAGTGTGATGGGAGATCAATTCAATTATAAAGGATATCATGATGATTTTACAAATAGATAATTGGGTATAATACATTATCAAAGATTATCACCCCTTAATTTCATGGAGGGACACCATAAACTCTTTCTGAGACTCATCCCCCATAGGGTATAACATTCAAGAGCTAAGAATTTAATGTATCATTATATCTTGGAGGTGGTGGACCAAGGGATCACACATAATTGAAACTAGTAAAAAATATTAAAATGAAGGGCTTCAAACACCCAAATGGGGGGTACATGATGTGTACTAGAATGTACATGTTGCTTCCAAAAATCCCTGGTTGGCATAGTGGCCATTACCTCATAGGACATGAAACCCTATAAATAAATGGTGTGTATCTTAGGATGAAAAAAATGTATTTTTATGTTTGTACCTTGAACATGTCTTCTTTCCATTCCCATAAACTTTTGATTGTTCTCGTGTACCAAACTATGTACAAAAGGTTGTGTCTAAGTACACTATTGTTCCCATGTACTTTTGGTGTGTCCTTGTACCTTGACCTACTTGTTCCCACGTACCCTCTAACATACATGATGATCCACTAACAATGCGCACACAACATGTGACATAAGACACATGACAGGTAAAAAGAATTTCCTCATGGAAACCCTAGAACCACATTGAGGGTCCCGCATATCAAGCATCTCAAGATTACATGTCACTACATATATAAATTTGGTCATCAAATATGGTCAAAAAATACATTGTCGAGCCTTGTCATCTGACATGTGTCAAACAGGGAAGAATGGGTACCATTGATCAATTCCCATTTACATGTGATCATCCTATTTACTTGTTTCACCTTGATTTACCACTGAATCATAAACCACACAAGCGGTATTGATCCATTTATCCAATGAACAGCTACACAATGATAGAATGTTTCTTATTCTCCATAAAAATTGGTACATAATTTTCTTGAGGTGTCCATGAGATGAAATAGTCGATTAATCCTAAATTCACAAATATAAATAATTAACAACATCCTATTTTCATTTTAGCCTCAATCCATTGTTAAGTATTTTTTAAAATTAAGAGGGAAATAAAATAAAGTAAAAAATAAATCATCCTTAAATAAATAAATTTTTTATACAAGAATCAATTCAAATTGTTGGAATTAATACACACATGTTGGACTTCTCGTGTATTAATCATGATTTAATTATCAAAAATATCATTACTAATTACAAATCTTATCATTGATCACAAATCTCATTATTATTTACCAATCTAAATAATAATTACAAATCTTATTATTTGTTACAAATCTCACATATCTTATTACTCATATGTATTTATGTTTCACGTTATCTTATACTATATAATGGTTAAGCTCAATCCATTTTATTCATTTTACTGTTTAAGATTGAACACAATTATTTGCCTATGTACAAGACACCGGGAAGCTTTCCACAGTCAGACAGACACATTGGGAAAGACACAGACACCGCAACCCTGCTATAATGAAACTTGACACCATGAAGCCTAAGTCTCAGACACTGTGACCAATGAGACATTGTGACCAATGACAAACCGTGACCCATGAGACACAGTGACACAGTAACCCTGACACCGTGAATCAAGACACTAAGAATAGATACTTTATTTTTCTAAGTGACAAACACATAGCAAGACACAGTCATCAAGGCACTGAGAATCCAGACACTATGAACAAGGCTCTGGATGCCAGAAACCGTGAGTCAGACACCATGACTTAGACACCGTGATGGACATACCGCGAAAGACACACCGTGACACGGAGACACCAAGAATGATACATAGTGAAGGACGTACTGTGAAGGATACACCATTTGCATAACCACTGTGACACCATTTCATAACCTTTTTTTCATTTTTCTATTTAACTTTTTAACGATCATATTTGACATCTTTAATGCACTGACATATTTAATGTTATTTGTAGACATTGTATGAGGTACGAGGCATACAATAAATGGGAACATGTTGGCTAAAACTCATTCATTCAACGACAAAGAATAGTTTTCCCTAGAAGAATATACACACAGACGCGCACATAGAGAACACACAGAAACAGACATACAGAACACACACACGACAAGAGAAACATGCGAGTGCACTGTACTGAACATAAGAGAAATCTTTATCACAACTGAAGAACACATTTCATGATCTTCAAATAACTCTCGTGAGTGCAATCCATCTCTACTAAATAACACGCGAATAATCAAGAGAACATATTCACTCGTATAAGACACCAAGCTGAGCCATGAAACATTGTTTTTCAACAGAAAAATCAAAAAAGGACTGATAAGAATTTATGCTTAATCCAATAAGTCCAGTGCTGCACTTCCTATCACTAGAGCTTTTCTAAACTCATTCATACTTAGTCTTAGTGAATTATTAGTTTACATTTGAGCAGTTTTTGTACCTTATTTATTTTACACACACATTATCTCCTGTGCTGAATTGGTGCATACTAAATCCACATTCCAAACTTTCTACACCTTCTTGTGTCCCACGGAGGATAGTGGTAGAGGTCTAGTAGGACCTGGACATCCAGTGTGTTGTTGTCTTTGTTTTCCCATGAAGAATAGTGGTAGAGGTCTTAGGACCTGGACTTTTTCTAAACTATTGTTAACCCTAATCCAGGGTGTGGATCAAATTTATATAAATTGTTTGAGAGGACTAAGTCTCGGCTTGAGACTGAACCTCTTTGTTATATCTGTTGTGCATTTTAGTTTATGTTTAAATATACAATATCTAATTTATATTCCACTGCTCTTACTTTTAAATACACAACTATTTTAAAGTTAATTTGATAGTTCATCTGGAATGTGTTTTTATGTTTTGTAATGTATTATGTTATCTTCAAAAAAGAATTAATCTTCAGATTATATTAACTGAGAACTAATCAATCTTTGAGAACCTAACTGGCCATTTACTATAATAAAAATTCACATCAGATTATCTTGTTATTCTTATATGGGGATTTTAATAGAAATATTTTTAAACAGAAATTTTATTTGGAACTCAATTCACCCCCCTCTTTAGTGTCCACTCCGACCAAAATTTGGTATCAGAGGCTGTTTTTGTTTTTCAAAGTTTTCAAAATACTCTGTTTTTTTTCAACTGTGATTTTAGTTGCATCTATAAATATATTAAATTTAGGTTAATTCTAATGATTATCTCTTTAAATTTATTTTCTAAAATCTACCTATGGATAATAGGCTGGAAGGTGCTACTACCAACAAGCCACCTTTATTTAATGCTACAAATTATGCCCTGTGGAAACATAAAATGAAAATTCATTTGGAAATTATGGGTTTTGATATTTGGATAGTTATAGAGACTCAATATAAAATTCTAGAAACTGAATGAACATATTGGGATAAACCTACAAAGACTAAATAAAATAATTACTATAAAGCTATTAATGCTTTATATTTTTAATTAGGAGATGTGGATTGAATAGAATATCTTCTTATCAAAATGCTTATGAAATTTGGGATACCTTGGGCGCTTCTCATAAAGGAACAACCAATGTTAAAGAAATGAGATTAAACACTAATACTATTAAATAAGATAATTTTTAAATGAATATTGATGATCCTATCTCTGACATGTATCTCAAGTTTAATGAGATTTTCAACATTATGAGCTCACTTGGAAAGGCTATTCTAGCAAAGGAACAAATCATGAGAATATTGAAATGTCTATTGAACTGATGGATATTAACTTCTGTTTCAATCAGAGAATCATGTGACATTGGTTCTCTTCCTGTTAAAGATTGTATTCGTATGATTATGATGTATGGGGAAGAACTCAAGGTGAATAAGGAGGAATATGATGAACCTAAAAGGAAGTTAGTTGCATTTAAGTCTACTGCTTCAAAGAGAAAGGACAAGGAGAAAACTCACATAACTACTAAAAGATCAACAAGTGAATGTTCAGAATCTTACAGTGATGCAAAAATGTCTCACATGGACAGGAGATTTAAGAAATTATATAGGAAGAAGTGATTCTTCTGAAAATAAAACTAAAAAGGTAAATATGACAACAAAGGTCACTGGAATAAAGATTGGAAGAAATTTGACAAGAGTGATGAGGTTGTTTTCTATGAATGTAAAAGAAAAGGTCACATTAAAGCAGACTGCCCAAAATTGAAGATCAAGAAGAAAAATGACTACAAGGATAGTAAGTACAAGAAATCAATTCAAGAAACATGTAGTGATTCAAAAGATAGCACAAGTGAATCTGTAGTCTCTGGTTTTGAAAAGAATTATGGAAACATGTGTTTCATGACCAATACTTTCGAGGTAACTGTTTCCCCTATGCTGAATGATTATTATTCTGGAAATAATTCTGATTCTGGATCTGAAAACATATCTAGTGTGAAATGGTTTGAATATTGTAACATGCTAGAAGAAACATGTAATGAACTTAAGGAAAAATATAATTCATTGAAGAAACAACATGCTCTCACTGCCAATGTTAAATCTTCCATTGATATAGAAAAGGAAAATAATTCTCAACTTTTGAAGGAAATTACTGGACTAAAAATGTCTAATGAGAAACATAGAAAGGACTTAGAAAAGTTCACAAAAGTAAATTATACACTTACTCAAATTTTAGGTAAGAAATTTGTACCAAAGTATACTACTATATTAGGCTATCATCCAGAAAAGAGATAGATCACTAAAACTAGATTTATTCTTAAATCTGGACAAAATTCTGCTAGTTCCAGTTCTGGAAATTCATATGCTTCAACTAGTTAATCACATTTTTATAGATCAAATAGAGTTTATATTTCAAAATATGTTTAATCTATTGATTATATGATACCCATAAAAAAGTCAGGTTAACTAAAGCTTTGCTTGCTAACTTGTCTGGACCCAAGAGAATTTGTGTACCAAAATCATTCTCTGTTTAAAACTTTTTTGTAGGAAACTTGTTTGAAGAGTTCCTATAAGAAGATATGATTCTTGGAAAATGGATTTTCAAGGAATATATCTGGGTATTATTCATGCTCCAAGAACTTAATAAAGGTTTATGGAGGCAATTTCATCTTTGGTGATAATTCTAAAGGAAAGATCATCGGCCTAGGCCAAATTGGTAACACTAACTCAGTTTTAATTTCTAAAGTTTTATTTGTTGATGGACTTAAATATAATCTGATAATTATTTCTCAGTTATATTATAATGGCTTTAATGTTATGATTGAAAATTATTCTTGTAATTTTTTTAATTCTAAGAATGTTTTAGTATTTTCTACTTTGAGAAATGAAAATGGTTATGAAGTTGAATTTAATTCTTTAGAAAAACAAAACATTACTTGTTCAAATGCTTTTCAAAAATAATCTTGTCTTTGGAATAGAATATTAGGACTCTATAATATACACAATCATAGAAAATGGACTAGGAAGAACTTAGTTAGAGACTTACCCAAACATGAGTTTCCAAATTACAAGGTTTGTAATCCCTGTCAAAAGGGAAAGCAACAGAAAATATCTTTCAAACCAAAGAAAGAAGTGTCAACTTCTCAACCTCTTGAGTTGGTTCACATGGACTTTTTTGGACCTTTTAGAGTTTCTATTATAAATGTGAAGCACTATGTCTATGTCTAATAGATGACTTATCTAGATATACTTCGGTATACTTCTTATCTCACAAAAGTGAAGCTTGTTCTTACTTTATTATATACTCCATGTCTGTAGAAAACCTTAGTGGACTTAAGATTAAGACCCCGAGAATTGATCATGGTAATGAGTTTGAAAATAATTAGTTTGACTCATTTTGCTCACAAAATGGCAATACTCACAATTTCTCTGCCCCTAGGACACCCCAGCAGAATAGTGTAGTAGAAAGAAGAAAAAGAGCCCTTCTAGAAATTGCTATAAATATGCTTAATGAGTATGATCTACCTATTTAATTTTGGGATGAAGTTGGAAATATAGTTTTTTATATCATCAATAGAGTCTTAGTCAGACCTGTTCTCAAAAAGACCCCTTATGAACCATGAAACAATAGGAAACCTAAAGTTAGCTACATTAGAGTCTTTGGTTACAAAGTCTTTATTCTTAATACCAAGGATAATATGGACAAGTTTTCTTCTAAGAGTTATGAAGGAATATTTTTATGATATTTTATAACTAGAAAAGCCTATAGAGTTTTCAATAAGAGAACCAAGTGTGTGGAAGAATATGTTCACATCAAATTTGATGAAACTGATCCACATTAACCTAAGTCATCTCTTGAAAATATTGAAGAATATTTGTCTATTTTGAATCGTAATGATAAATTCAATGAACCTGCTGTAAAGACAACCAGTTCTAGAAATTTTTTAGAATCTGCTCTTAATAAACACGAACCTAGAGAAGAACATGAAATTTCAAGTCCTACCTTTACTAGAACAACTAGGATTCTATATAATTATCCATTAGATGGTGTTGTAGGAAATCTGGATAGAGGGACACAGACTAGAGCTTCTCTTTGAAATTAGGTTGAACATCAATCCTTCTTGTCATAGCTTAAACCAAAAAACTGTGATGATGCTATTAATGATGAATGTTGGGTAATTTCTATGCAAGAAGAACTTAATCAGTTTGAAAGAATTAATTTTTGGAAACCAGTAGAAAGACCCAAAGAATTTTTTTTCATAGGCACTAAATGGGTGTTTAGAAATAATGTAGATGAAGCTGGAAACATAGTTATAAACAAGGCTAGGTTAGTTGCAGAATGCTATAGTCAAGAAGAAGGAATTGACTATTAGGAGACATTTTCTCCAGTAGCTAGACTTTAAGCCATTAGAATTGTACTTTCTTATGCTGGACATATGAATTTCAAACTATATCAAATGGATGTCAAGAGTGGATTCTTAAATGGGTATATAGCTGAGGATGTTTTTGTTGAACAACCCCCTGGAATTACAAACACTTATTTTCCAAATCATATTTTCAAACTATCAAAATCTTTATATGGTCTAAGGAAAGATCCAAGAGCTTGGTATGATAGATGAAGTACTTTTCTAATATCCAAAGGTTTTACAAAAGGAATAGTCGATCCTACTCTCTTTATAAAACTAATTTCTAAAGATTTTTATGTTGATCAACTTTATGTAGATTATATTATTTTTGTATCATCAAAAAAATTCATTAGGTGTAGATTGTTCTAAAATGATGCAAAACGAATTTGAAATGAGTTTAATGGGTGAACTAAAATTATTTCTTGGATTTCAAATCTTTCATAACAATGATGGAATTATTTTGACTCAAAGTAAGTTACTATAGATCTTTTAAAACGTTTTGGACTGGATAGAACAAAAAGTAGTGACACTCCCATAAGTACCACCTGTAAGTTGGATCTCATTATGGAATTGATCAATATTGATTATATGGTCGGTATGGCTAGTAGATCCTTTGGATCTTTTTATTCATGATTTCATATCATTTTTTTTGATTCTATTTATTTATTTTTGTTTGAATATATGAAAATGACTTCTAAAAGAAAACAAGTATTCGTTAGAGAATATTTTACTACAAAAAACAAAAACATACAGCCAGTTTTCCTACTTTCTTCACCCATTGTAAAGATGTTGAATTGGTACATGTTTCAATTCAATGTTCATTTCATTCTTTTTGGAGTCACTCAAAGAACAAAATGAGAGTCAATCCTGAATGAAACAATCCAAAATTAATTCTGGAATCCGTTCTTTTTTGTTTGAAAAAAAAGTGAAGCAAGTTTCATTCTAACCATTACTTTACCATTACATTTATATTTATGAGTATACAATTCAATTTGAGGTTCACAATTTCAAGAAACTTATTTTCTTACAGCCAAAAGTAGATTTGCAGATAAGTTAATGAATAAAAAATATGAAAAAAAGGCCTCTGTTCGTAAAATTTGTGAAAAATGTCGACTGATATGTAGGCGGGGACGAATTATAGTCATTTGTTCCAACCTGCGACATAAACAAAGACAAAAAAAAATTTATTGATTCCAAATACCACACATGAGTGACTGGGCATGCCAGTTTGATGTATCCCATTTGATATCTTCGTATTCGAGAATCAACAAAACGGACTCCGCATTTTTCACAAAATTTTCGGTCTTCTTTTTCATCTCCGAATTTTCCATAATTTCCACAATAACAAATTCCACTTTTTATAGGCCCAAAAACTCTTTCACAAAATAATCCATCTTTTTCCGGTTTATTAGTTTTGTAATGATAAGTATAGGGTTTTGTCACCTCTCCAACTATCTCGCCAATAGGTAGGATTTTTTTGGCCCAAAAAATGATTTTTTGAGGAGAAACCGATCCAATTTGAAGTTGTTGATATTTATACCGATCAATCATAGAATCCAAATTATAATTTATTCTAATTAATCTTCCTTCCTATGAATCTGGAATTTCATTTCAGATACAAGGAAATGATTCAGTTCCAGAGCCAAAGATCGTAGTTCTCGAACGAGCAATCGAAAAGATTCTGAAGCATCCTCAGGGGATGAGATTGTTCTTCCAATAATCGTGGTACCAAGTACCTCCTGACGGGAACTCATATGGTCCAATTTATAAGTAATAATTTCTTGTAGAGGAATGATTGGACGTCTACTCTACCTAATAGCTAGTCATCCTGAAATTATGTTTAGTGTATGTATGTGTGCTCGTTTTCATGAAAACCCTTAGGAATCACATTTAAATACAGTAAAAATATTTTTTAAATACCTCAAGCATACACCTAATTTATGACTGTTCTATCATAAAGTTCAATCATTTGATCTAGTTAGTTATTCTGATGCTGACTTTGCTTGATGTAAGCTAGATAGAAAAAGCACCTCTAGAACATGTCACCTTTTAGGCAAGTCACTAGTATCTTGGTGTAGTAAGAAACAAATTTATGTTGCATTATCTACTATAGAAGTTGAATACATAGCTACTGGAAGTTGCAATGCATAAATTTTTTGGATGAAACACACTTTACTAGACATTGGATATCAATTCAGACATGCCCCAATAAATTGTGAAATGCTATTAACATTTTGAAGAATCTTGTTTCACATTGTAGGACAAAACATATGGATGTAAGACATCACTTTTTGAGGGATCATTATCAAAAATGTTATATCACATTAGAATTCATTGGTACTGAATATCAAATTGCTTATATATTCACTGAACCAATAAATTTTGAGAGATTAGACTACATCATACATGATATTAGCATGATCAATCACAAATTGATATCTTAATGGACTTACTATTTAATATTTTGATATAAATTAATTTCCTGTTTCATGCTCACTATTTCTTGGTTACTGTCTCATGTTTACAGACTCAAAGTTAACACTCTGTGTTCACGGTCTGTCACTGTCTCACCGTGAATGAACATTTTACTCACTATCTCACCATGACTAAACTAAACACACACTGTCTCATAGTGATGACCACTAACTATCTCACCATGATGACCTCTTATCCTTGGACCATAATGAATACTCATGGTCTCAATGTGAAGTTTATTTATGTATTTATTTTAACCCGTATCACAATAATTTTTCTTTCACCGCTATTTACATTCCCGCGTTTTTATTTTTTTGATGTTTGACATTACCAAATGATAATACATAAGGGTTTCACTCGATTCCTCACTCAATCTCTCTTCTGAACCTTATCAACCTTGTAAACCTTCTCTTCTTCTATATCACCTGAACCTTCAGTGGATGGTGAGGATGAAGCATCCATCTTCATCTACCCCTGAGAAGCGCAGCTCAAAGAAGACAAAGATAGCTCTGAAAATAGCTCTCGAAGGACCCCTAAATCCTAACCTAGTAAGTCGTACTATTGCTCCTGAGAAGGAAATTTTCCCTAATTGGATTTCGTCCAGCAAGTCTTTAGTCTTGAAAGTATTAAGAGAACATGGATTGATCGAATGGTTCTCGAGGAAGGACATACCTATTTACCCAAGGTTGGTTTCACAGTTCTATCAGTATCTAAAGTTTTCCTTTGATGCTGGAGAATGATTTATGGTGACAAGTTGGATAAATGGTCAAAAATGCGTTTTCTCTTCAAGGATATGGGCTGCATACCTAAGGATTCCTCGTGAAGGGATTTGTGATGATTTCCAAAGAGACCCTCCTCCTACAACGGACATCTTTGACCTAGAGAATGCCTTGTAAATTCTAACTAGAAATAGCACCAAGAGAAGGGCCATAGTAGCTAAATTGGATGGGGAGACAAGGTTGATGTTTATGTTTCTTCAAAATTTTATTAGCCTAAGGAAAGGAGACTTTGTTTTTTCGAAGTATCAGGATTTATTTATGATTCATCTAATGAAGAATGTCCATATGATAAATCTTTGAAAATATATCATTCACCACATGTGTGAATTGATTAAGGTCACTTCCAAATCCACTCCCCTGTTTTACTCAAGGATTATTTCAGCTATGTCAGTTTCGAAGGGATTAGTTGGACCAAATAAAGAAAATATTGTGGATTTTTTGTACTGTTTATCCATAACTACCATCAGAAGGATGAAGATAAACTGGAACCCCTGGACAAAGTAGTGGTTTGAAGATAATGAAAAGGTTTATGAAAAGTTCAATCCTTTGGATTATCCTACAAGGCCTAAAAACATTGTTGATCCTGGATTGGAACCAGATGAGGTGGTTGAGTATCCAGAAGAGGAAGAATAAAAAGAAGAGGCATCTAGAGTACCTCATAGAGAAGAGGATGAAATAACTCATGAGGATGTAGCTCCTACTGAGGAAGAAAAGACTGTTGTTCCTGATGAAGTTTGAAGAGAAGAGGTTGTTGTTGAAAAGGAAAGGACTATTTGTCATTATGTTGTGCTAGAAAATGAAGTACCTCCTACCCATGTTAATCAGGAAACCCAATCTGAAGCTGCAAGAGAGTTAGTTGTTTCTGAATCTGAGCAGCAATCCATGGAAGAAGTTGTAGTGTCAGATCCTGTTGTTGAAGAACTCCCTACAATAGAAGAAGAAAATATAGAAGAACTTACTGCTGAAAATTAAGCATGTCTAGAAGCTCTACCTGAGGAACAATCTGTTCCTGAGTACATAACCTCTACTGAAGAAAGGATGGAATTCGCCTTTCAGTTGGCAAGGCATGAAATGGATGAAGATATTAGAGCTGAAACTATAGATCTTGACCAAACAGTTGAGCTTCTAGTTCTTCAAATGGAATCACATGTTGAGGGTGAGGAACCTCAAAACCTTGAACCTAATACAACTGAGTGTGATGAATCTAAATCTGTTGGTATACCTCCTCCCACTGATTTATACTCTGTGTATACTCGGTATGAATTCCCCTTTTTTTTATGATGTGAGTGAATCACAGCATGTGACTGCACCTGGACTTGACCTTTCCTCCTTGTTTCAATTGATGTCAGTCACTCACCCTGAACCTGAACCAGCACCTGTACCTCCACCTTCACCTACACCTTTACCTGATCAGCAATATTTTCTATGTAAGTACAATTTGAAAATCTTTGGAGAGACAATCCTAGCTGGAGTGGAGAAGATCTAGTCCTATCAACCTCATTTTGTGACTCAACTAAGCTAGGAAGAAGCCCCACCGCTTGCGGAAAACATTATTCTACATATTCAACCCATAATGATCCGTGAAATTCAAGAGGCAAGGGTTGAAAATAAATTTCTTAGTGCTGATGTTGCAACTTTGAAAAGTATCGTAGCAGACATTCAGAAAGAACTATCTTCATGAACAGATCCTCCTCTAGCTCCTGCACCTGTTGTTACTTCTCATGAACGTACTATATCCAACATTTCACGAGATATCGTATCTCAGGTTCATCCATACCTTCTATATTTTGATGAAAATATTAGATAAAGGCACACTCAGATGTTTCACCGAATGAGAGAGTTAGTGGAGAACTTGAATAAGATTATAGATGAATACACTGGTTGTCTTCAAAAGGTATTGAAACAGCTCAAATCTCTAACCATAGTTTTCAAGGCACTTCCATCCTCTGGTCAGACCACCACACCTTCTTTGGATGATTCTCTGCTTAGATCTTTAATCAAAGAAGAAATTCAGAATGCCTTCAGTGGTTTGGATTTTTCTCAATTATCTGAAGTTGCAAAGAACAGTTATAGAGCACTTGACCTGATTCGAATTCATGCTAAGATTTCCAGTGATGCTCAACAGGAGATCACCAAGAAGATAGATTTTTATCTCAACCAGATTTTCTCCAAATCTTATTTGACAAATCACTTTAAGTATCTTGTGGAAAATTTGATGATACCTCGTGTAAATCAGGCTTTCAAAACTCAAGTTCAGAAGCTCACTGAGTTCACCAGATGGTTTGACAAATTCATAGAAAATAAAGATGATTTTGAAAATTCTATGCAATATGGGATAGAAATTATCACAGACTTCATCAACCTTCCGAAGCCCTATCTCCATGTCCAAAGTACTGAAATAGTTTCTCCAGCGGCTGCCCCTCTTAGACCTGTACTACCTTCCTTAGCCTCAACTGCCATGTCAGTTAGCCAATCCCTAACTCATATCAGGCCAGTCATTATTGATCAGCCACAGACTTAATCTTCTACAGCTCCATCTTTGGCTCCCTCTATCTTTAAAGGTCTACCATTACCTTCTTTGTCCACCACCTCTATTCCTTCTTCCACATAAACTTCTGATAAATTCAAAGAGAAGGCCAAACGCTGAAGAACACCAGTGAATACTTTCTTTTTTATGGGGATGTCATTGATTTTTTATTGTTTGTATTTCTACTGTATGGTGTATTCTGAACATTTTTAATGCAATATGCACTTTTTTCCCTCTCTTTGTTTATCTTTTTGATAATCCCAAAAGGGGGATAAATAGAATTCTATGTTATGTGTTATTCTATATGTCACTTTCTCTGTAGTTCCATTTACTTTATACTTTACCTATACATGATTTGTGATCATCAAAAAGGGGGATATTTTTGGACTCCTCATGTATTAATCATGTTTTAATGATCACAAATCTCATTACTAATTAAAAATCGTATCATTGATCACAAATCTCACTATGATTTACCAATATTAATAATAATTAACAATAATATTATTGGTCACAAATCTCACATATCTTATTACTCATGTGTATTTATGTTTCAAGTTATCTTATACTGTATAATGGTTAAGCTCAATCCATTTTATGCATATTACTGTTTAAGTTTGCACACAGGTATTTTCCTAAGTACAATAAACCATGAAGCTTGCCACAGTCAGACAGACACATTGAGAAAGACACAGACACTGTGACCCTACTATAGTGGAACCTGACACCGTGAAGCCTAAGTCCCAGACACCGTGACCAATGAGACACAGTGACCAATGAGACACTGTGACCCATGAGACACCGTGACATAGTAACCCTCACACTGTGAAGCAAGTCACGAAGAACAGATACCGTATTTTTCTAAGTTCCAAACCCATAGAAAGACACATTCATCAAGGCACCATGAATCCAGACACTATGAACAAGGAACCAGAAGCCAAAAACCATCAGTCAGACACCGTGACTCAGACACCGTGAAGGACGTACTGTGAAGAACACACCGTGATACTGATACACTGTGAAAGAGACACAGTGAAGGATGTACCGTGAAGGAGACACCGTTTTCATAACCACTGTGACACCATTTCTTAACCTTTTTGTCGTTTTTCTATTTAAATTTTTGACGGTCATATTTTAAGCCTTTAATGGACTAACATATTTAATATTATTTATAGAAATTGTACAAGGTACAAGGCACACAATACATGGAAACTTCTCAGCTAAACCATATGCACTCAAAGATACAGAATAGTGTGTCCAAGAAGAATATACACACATATGCCCACATACAGAACACACAGATGCGCACATACCAGACACACACGTGACAAGATAAGTATGCGAGTGCATTGTACTGAACAAAAGAGAAATCCTGAGCACAACTGAAGAACACATTGCAAGATCTTCAAATAACACTCATGCATGCAATAAAAATCAAATGAAGAACACATGAAGAATAAAGGGAACATCTTAACTTGTAAAAGACACCAAGCTGAACCCCGACACTCTATTTTTCAAAAGAAAAATCAGAAAAGGACTGGGAAGCATTTCTTCGGTATCTAACGAGTCTAGAGATGCTCTTCCAATCACTAGTGCTTTTCAAAACTCATTCATACTTACTCTTAATGATTCTTTGGTTTACATTTGATTAATATGTGTACCCTATTTATTTTACACACACACACTGTCTCCTATGCTGAACTGGAGGATAATAAATCCTCATTCCAATCTTTCTACACCTTCTTGTGTCCCACTAAGGATAGTGGTAGAGGTCACGTAGGACCTGGACAACCTATGTACTGTTCTCTTTGTTTTCCCACGAAGAACTATGGTAGAGGTCTTAGGACCAGGACAATTTCTAAATTGTTGTTAACACTGATCCAGGGTGTGGATCAAATTTATATAAATTGTTTGAGAGGATTAAGTCTCGGCTTGATACTGAACCTCTCAGTTATATATTCTATGAATTTTATTTTATGTTTAAAGAATACAATATCTAATTTATATTCCGTTGTTGTTACTTTGAAATAGACATCTATTTTAAAGTTACTTTGATAAATAATCTTGCAAGTGTTTGTATGTTTTGTAAAGTATTAGGATGGATTCAAAAGTTAATTAATCTTCAGATTAGATTAACTGATAACTAATAAATCTTTGGAACCTAACTAACCCTTTACTATACTACAAATTCACTACAGATTGTCTTTTTATTCAATTTGGGGAATTTAATATAAATATTTTTAAACAAAAATTTTAATTGAAACTCAATTCACCCCCCTCTTGAGTTTCGACTCCGACCAACATCACTGAACAATGACAAAAGAAATATATAGAATCAATTTAATCAAAAATATTATATAGATTTTTGATTGATCATTGGTGAGAAATGGTCTTGAATTTAAATCATTTTCAAAATCGATGAATATTGATGGTGTAATGATCCTTGAATTCAATCCAACCTAATGTCATCCACTAATATCTCATCCAATGATGTCTATAGATTTTTTGGGTTATGCGGATAACACTAAAAATTAGACATAGAATACTTTTTATAGGAGATTATTAAATTTAGGATTTTAATTAAATAATTATAATAAAATTCATATAATTATTCCCCCATTATGGTGATTATTCCCAATGCCTGACACTGAAATCAATGATGTTGTATCTAGCGTAAATACCATTCTCAAAAGTCAATGTAATCCTCATATTTCGGATTCAGGACACTGTTTAATTTTTATTTAACATTTTAAAAAAAATGCACATGTCTGATATTAATATTTTTAATATTTTTCTCAAATATTAATTCATGGATCACCATGCCTTAGAATATAAAACCATCTCAATACCAACCTCAATAAACAATCCATATATTATTCCAAAGAAATACATTAAAAATGAGTGTCATTACATTCTCCCATCCTTAGGGATTTCCATTCCAAATAAGAGAAAACCCTACACAAAAAAGATGAGGGAACCAAGATCTCATTTGAATATCCTAATCCAATGTGTTATCCTTAAGATTCTTATGAATCCACCCAAAAAACTAGGGCAATTGACCACTGATAAAGGATTATCTCATGACTATTATTGATCAGCATCATGTAATCAGTAGGGGTATCCACATCATCCGGGAAAATCTCACCCGAGTTGATAACAAATTCTGTTTTTTTAATATACATATTTTTTTATAACACATGGATGACATCATGTACCCTATCTAATTTTGGATATATAGATAATTAGTATGCCACCTTTCCACCAGTACATAGTATCAGGAAAGGGTCAATAAATATCATATATAGCATTCATATATGACCAATCCTCTATAAACCATGTTGAATTTAGACCATTAGGAATAGATGGTTTCCCTCCACTAATTCCGAAGGCCTTCATTATTGGTTTTCATTGGTCTTATAACTAATATATGCTATACATATCCACTCCAGGATAATATTCACCATATATGTCTATGATCACACCAACATTTACTCCATGATTGTTGATTCACATGGATTTTTCCAAAAAACAAATGACCTACAAGGTCACTTATACAAGACCCTGAATAGTTCCATAACGATGTGGGAATGAAAGTTATTTTTGTACAAAAAACTCCTACAAGGTAGGAGATCCTCATAGAACATCATTTTCACACTATTATGTACAATCATAAAGGATGTAGGAAACAACCACATCACATCCTCCAACAATGTCCCTAGTACTGTTTCATATCGCTTGACATGGATAACATTCTTCTCACAATCAAAAACCCCATCACAAGCATGTCTAGTTTACATTTTAGTGTGTAGGTTCTCATTGTTTGTACATTTATCATGAACATACCTAAAATTCTGTAAAAGTGATGAGGTAAAACCCATAATCTGAATATATGAATCACAAACAATGTCTGCAATGGAAAATTGAAATAAGGCTAACAACTCTAATTCCAGGTCTAATATCTGAGAACATGATCTCTATTTGGGAGAATTTTCCACCACATTCCCCTTTATAGGAATATAGAAACTATTGAATTCATATTCATGGATGACCTATACCCAATGTGTATGTCTCATGTTATGATCCTATAAGAGAAGATATATGTGATTGACATATGTTTAGAGTATACAATAAACTGATTTCCCAAAATATATTGTCCCTACATCATGTGGGTGAAGAATAATGTTGTTATATCAAGATTAGGGGTCCTGTAGTTTGAATAATATGGTATCAACTTCCATGATTAATAGGAAATAACTTCTAACCTCTAAATTCGGTTACATCTATGTTTTATGCTTCTGGAATCACATTACACTATTTAGTCAACACCCACTATAAAAAATATCAGTATGGGGATGATACTCAGCATTTAACTCAACTTCTAAAAACATTTCTGGCACTTTTCCATCCACACAAAAGGCTACCCTTTTGGGTCAATGATTTTAAATGTGATTTATCTCTAGAGAAATTAGGTGTTATCTATTGATATTAACATACTATCCCATGTAATTTCTATACGACATTAAAACTATTTTTTTAATCCAAAGATAGAAATTCCTCAACTTCCAAAGGGTACATTTCCACACTTTCCTATTAAAATGACCCAAATTTTCAATGTATTTGTTTTTATTTATATTGAATTATTATGAGTCTGTGAAAATTGATGAGGTGTTTTTCCAAGGCCGGGTGTGCCAAGAATGAATTTATGAACTTTTTTAATGTAATTTCAATAAACGTATGAGCTATATTTTCTATATTTTGAACTGCTTCTCGGATTAAAAATCTAAGGGCACCGTTAAATCCACAGCATCGTGATTATCATAAGGGAGGATTCAATTCAAACACAGAAGGTTGGGAGAAAAATATAGTTTTTGGACATTTATAATATTAATAAAATAAGAATGTTATTTTATTTCTCTTTTTCCTTTCCTCCAATAGATGAGCAGTGGTGGCGAGACTGACGACGTGTCATGCCATTAAATAGATTGACTGACTTTTACATGTAACCAAACCATTTGGAATTTGGATGGTCCACTATCTAAATGAACATCATAATTTCCGCGTTGTATTACCCACATCCTTCCCCTCTTATTTATAGAGAGCTTGTGATGGGGTTTTTTCATGACTTCACCATGTGACGAAGCTCTATAAAAGTATTGAGATGCCATCCACTTCGAGAATGATACCAGTTTCAGAGAGCGGTGTTGAGCACCACTGAATCACGAACTGAAAAACATGATGAGGGATATTCTATCGATCATCAGCAGTAGACGTCTTATCTGTGTAGATAATTATCCTGATTAAATTAAAATAGTTGTGGAACCATAATCCAACCCCTTGTTAAGATGCTAATGCAGAGGGTGCAGGCCAAACGAACAAGGCATGGTCCATCCGCCTATTGTTTTATCATTTTGTTCTATACGGGTAAATTTTTTGGGTTGGAAGGAACCCAAATCCGAGGGTCGGGCAGCAAAGGAGACAACCTGGGAAATCCATAGGTGTGATCGGATGAAAAAATGGACCACCGGAGCTCACCCGGTGGCCCATGAAAGATTGTCGATGTGGCAGTACTGGAAACCCGTGCCGGCAGGCGATGGCGGCAGCCGACACATGCTGGCTGTGATGGAGGCGGCACATCGGCGTGTGTTGTAGGAGGAGGCTGGAGCGGTCAATAGAGCGGCCACCACCTTCCTACCGCGTAGTTGGTGTGGCGTACTGCTGGATGAAAAGGACACAACATCTCAGCTATGATGGTTGAGCATGGTAGCTGGCACTGGGAGACTGCAAAGGTGGAGCGGCATGCCATCGTGCGCCACTGGAGATGGACATGGCTCGAAGTCGCAGCGGAGGAGGTAGGACCCACCCCTACGGATCTCGTGGTAACCAGGAATCACCATGTGGCTTCACCGCTCCGTTACCCAAATTACATTGCCATTAGGGAGAAAATGGGAATGTAACCCCCCCCCCTGTGCCAGCTAGGGCGGGTGGCTCTTTCAGCAGGCTGAGTTTCACCCCCCTGTGGGCAGGATTTTTCCATAGTGCATGTTGGTTTTCACACCCTTTAAGGTCGGGCAGCACCCTCCTATGGGATGTGTTGCGCCCCACTTGTGGGTTGGGTTGTGCAAACCAAGCGGGCTGATCCGCACCCCCAGCGGGCTGGACCACACTTCTAGTGGGTCGGGCTGGACCGTAGCCTGGTGGCCCGACCTAGCCCAACAGGGCCAGCCCATGCCAGTTTGGGCTAGGCTAGGTTGGACCCAGGCCGGGTCGAGTAGACCAGAACTGGGTCAAGCCAAGTTGGTCCCACCGGGTCGGACCGGACCCGGTCCCATCCAAGCCTTCTTTCACTTAAAGATTCCTAACATTAAATCCATGTGATTGCTTAATGAATCATCTATGGAATCGGGATTCCTGGAGCGAGCTGATCCTTTTAGTATACTCCACATGGAATTTGGATATTGTTGGACTATGGCTGAGTTGGATCTAACTTGAATCCAACCAAGCCCTCAATACTAATACACTTATAACTCACAAATCGTTCATCTGATTGATTCATCGTCTATCGCGTTGGGACCCATACATCATAGTTGTCATTTAGGTTGCTCAATTGTGGGGTTTAGTGTCATTAAAGGTATTACCGATATCTCAAGGAACAGATTCTATAAAACTCGAGTGCATTGGGTTCAGGGAATCTTGAGGCTGGTTGAATTTAAAGTATCGACCCAATTTGGATCGATATCATAGTGACCCTGAGTGGATCAGCATCGTAGCTACCCGATGAGGAAAAGTTTTATAGTAGCCCAACTAGGATTAGAATCTAGTGACCCTATCAGGATCACAAAAAAGAGACCTTGTGTGGATCAACATCGAGAAACCTTGTGTGGATCATAATTCCAGTGACCTTTTTTGGATCAGCATCCTAGCTACCCTGTGTGTATCAGCTATAGCATGATCCAATGAGGACCAGCAATACAGTGGCATGTGGTGGAATAGTGAATTACGTCCATGAGTGGAATTATATTAGAATAACGTCTTATGGATCAGTTGTGTAACTTCTAATGGAATAAAATGATATTTCTTAAGACAAATCATCTATATTCCTCAACTCTAATTTGTATAACTGGTGTGAGATGATTTTTTATTCGTGATTTGTAATTATGTTCTGGATTGGAGGTTTTTTTATTACGTAACTCTGGGAAACCCTTGGAGGTTTTAGGGTCTCTACTGAGTGTTGTTATACTCACCCCTACATGGGCTTCGCCTACACCATGTTGTGTCCTGTGCAGACTATGAGCATATAGGTTGAAATCAGAGGGAGTCATGACCTGGCAATACATGGAGGAGATGGGCTATTGTGGAGTGTTGTGGGAATGATTTGTACCAATCCATCATGTAGGATCTTAATTGGATGATCATGGTGTTGTTTTCCCTTTTTAGATATACATGTACATTTCAGTTGGGCTTGTATTCCGTCCCCCTTTACATTTAGTACAGTATTAAACTATAGTAGTTTACATCATAGTTTCTTCTTATTGTGTTATTGGATTGTTTTTTTGTACTGGTTTAAATACAATGAATTTCCATTTTTCAAGGATATGGATTTCAGTGCGAATCTCAATCCCATATCCTTTGGAAGGTAGGCTTAGGGTAGTCACGACATGGGCCCCGGGGGACGAGTAGTGACTAAGTGGTATCAAAGGAGTCAGTTCTACCGAAGAACTAGGACTCTATCCTTTTTAATGGATAAATATTATTGTGTGTTTTTAGTGTGGTTTTTAGTTTGTGGAATCCAGTGTTGGTGTGGTGACCGATGTATCTATACACTAGGACCTAAATTCCAAATTCTGGCCCAGTACATGAAAACACTAATTGTGTGTGTGTTTGAAATTGTTTTTCCATGATATATTCTGATTTATCTCACTAGGTATAACTTAATGACCGTGGTTCACCTATTTCTTATCCATATTCCTCTATGTAGACAGTCATGTAGGATTCCTAAGAGAGTACACGATGATGGCCCACCGAGCGATGAGGCTTCAGTGCAAGGACCTGTTACTGCATTATCACCTTTGGGAGGAGTTCCAGCAGCACCACTACCTATTGGGTATCCATTTTCACTAGCCCCTCTAAAAGATGGTGCATGCTGATAGATGTGATTCATGAGTTTCAGTGGAAGAGGCCTCTGAGGATCCGAGATGAGCCAGATAAGCATGAGGCTGAGGATGGGCTAGAGGATGTGGCTAGAGTTTTTCTCTTGGTTGGGACACCATCCGACCAGATTGTGATCCTAGCTTCCAGTCTGTTCTAGGGAGAAGCAGGGAGATGATGAAGCCTGATGCTCTAGACACATGACGAGGTGACCCTCACCTAGGTAGATTTTTAGGGCCTCTTCATGGAATATATCATTCCAGAGACACTACGCTCTATACGTATACTGGAGATACTACACATACAGTAGGGCATCTTGACCGTGGGCCAGTTTTCAGCAATGTTTTCATACCTCTCACACTACTCTACCAACATAGTTTGAGTCCCTTTATTTGGGCTCATACCATCGAGCTGGGACTTCGACATGATGTCAGAGCTTCAAGGGTAACTCTCAGCATTACGACTCATGTGGGAGTGTGTGATAGATCACTCTTACTGGAGAGTTTCCTTGCTGGTAGAAACCGACATCGAGACCCACCACCAAGAGACATGTATCAGAGTCATCTACGGAATGTAGTAGGTAGATGGCAAAGAGGTCCAAGGGGACTAGACATTCTAGTTGATGACCCCGGGACGTAGGATGGGAGGTGTAAGGTTTTAAAATAGTAGGTTCCCAAGACCCATCGATTTAGCGTTTTTTATTACCATATTGTGTTTTCAATTAGCTATAAATTATTTATTCTTACCATTATAGTGTATAATTTTATGCATCCACTATTGAAATGGTAATGTCCAAATATTAATTTTCAAATAAAAAAGATAGAGAATATCCAAAGAAATAATGAGAACCTCTTGATACCTTGACATTAATCTTAAATATTTTTTTATAGTCTAGATGAGTCGTAATTATTGGACAATGTAGATGATTGAATATCAGGTGGAGGGGGATCATAAGAATTGATACATCTTCTCATGAAGTTCACACATTGTGATATCTAGTAGTGAAATCATGAAGACTGTCCTGCCAATAGGAACACAACATGTTTCAGGTTTCATTGGATGTTTCTATATACGATCATGTGTAATGGTCTCCTGATTTGAGATCATTATCAATGCATGTCTTTTGATCACGTATATTGATGTAAGACGAAAACCATGGTAATGAAGTTGTGGCAAGGTTGTTTGTGTTGGGTGCATCATTGGTGGCATGTCATTGGTTTAATAGTAAAGAAAGGATTTGTCTCTTTAGAGATATTGAAGTAATACATCTCTGGCCATGTTGATATGGAAGGCGGTACCTTTGTTAGGCCATGGCCATGGCAGTCGAGGGTAAATCACTCTAGTTTCATCATCAAACAATAATGTAAGAAAAGTATGATGACACGAGAGTGTGTCTTGATTTATGAGATATTACTGACAAAGAGATTATATTACATAGTGCGTGTTTGTATGATGGTTGTCATTGTTGTGTTAATACTTATCTATTCATGGGACATGATGGGTTGCTTGATCCTTCTCTTGGTCTGTGAATATTACTCACTACTAAAGAGATAAGGGCCTACAGGGTCACACACAACAGTGTATTAAAAAATATTCCCAATTTAGTTGAATAATAGTTTTTCGAAATAGTGGGCCCCACCACTGGGGTCAGGGATTTTTACAAGGTTAACCGATCACAAATGTAAAAAATAAATTCATATTATTTTGAGTTTAGAATAATGGTTATTGAATTTATTTATTAAATAAAATTACAAGTTATATTAAATAAATAAAAAATATTAATTGATGAATATTAAATTATTCAAGGTTCAGTTCTTATTAATGGGATAGATGAGACAAATTAATGACTCAATTATTATCTCATAATATATTTTAATATATTACAAGTGAATGATAATAATATTTATGACTCAGATTTGTAGTCATTAAATTTCGTTGATAGTGTGTTACGTATTCGAGGCCGGCGAGGCGATACCATGTATTTTAATTAACCACTATAAGTATGAGAGGTGGGGATTTTTCCAAGGATTATTCATGGCACTTCTCTCCCTTCTCTTCTCTCCCATAATCTAGAGAGAGTGGATCTACACCCAAGGATCTCGGAAGGATCTCTCTCTCAGGAATCTCAAGTGAAGTGATGTGGTGGTTGTTAGAGCATCGAAGGAATCGTCGTAATTCCACTCTAGCACTTAGATTACAATGAATGATTCTCCTGTGGATTCCAGGAAGCATGTGTGGATGATCTAGTGGAATTAGACTTTGGATTCTTCGAGATGATATCACCAATGACGACCAGATGTCGTACAAGGTTTCATATCTAATCCAGGTATTTTTACAGGTTATTTTTGTGCATAAAGTCTTTCACGGATGGTACATTGCTAATAATGGGCTGCTGTGCACCAACAAAGACAAGTTTACATCAATCGTCAGTGGAAATTTTTTAAAATCCCACCTGTTTGGGGCATCTGCTACATGTCCAGTTCTAATAGGTGGTATTAGAGGGACACGTGTGATTTTAATGCCAAAATAATCAAATTTTCATTAAAATATGATGATGGAATTATTGTGGTCCCAATGCTACAGATCATGTCTGAATCCGATATTAGATGACTCATTTTCAGTCATACGTAGTTTAAAATAAAAATTAAACCATTTGTTTTTTGATCATCGGGTGGATATCCGATTATCAGAATAGTTTTTTAGGGTGAACCTTAATAATTATTATTGTTATAGAAATTTTATTATTATAATAATAGTATTATTGTTATAAAAATTCTATAATTAAATATATTCTATTATAATAATATTTTATTATTATATGTTTTTATATTTTCTAGACAACCGCGGCAGCCAGGAAACCACTTCGTTGTCCTCCAAGGCCACCTCTTGCATCCCTACTCGGCTGCAATAGCATCGCGTGATGCCCAGGGAGGCCGCCTCCTCTGGCTTTCCAATTTAGAGATGCATCTCCAATCCCCTGTGCCACTTCCGCTCCAAGAAAACCAGAAACTGCTATAGTCTGTGACACCCTGTCCCCCCCCCCCCCCCGTATTTGGTCCTCCCATAGTGAAGGCAGTCCCACCGCACCAGGCCACCAAGCCTCGACATCCGTCCTCGACCCAGCCTCATGTCTAGAATTCTCCTCAGTGCCCACACATCATCCTCTATAGGGACCTTCAGCAAATTCCAGCAGCATCCCACACTGGCACACACCCAGACCGGTGATCTCTGGGGCGCTCCTCCAGATCCCTTTCGGAGCCGCCCCAACCATCCCAGAGAACCGGGGATTCCTCCCCTCCAAACCACACTACACACCACTAACTAGTAGTGGCACTGGACCTCACCAGACCTACCTCATCCCGACCATTGCTCGGTCTTCCTAGCGGTCAGTTAACAAAAATTCCCCGAAATAGGTTCGGGTCAGTCCGCCTAGCCCCGAATGGGCTTGGGTGGGCCACCCCATCCTAGAATTCCCTTGTACGGGGCGGTATTTCCGGGACTAGACCTGTACAGGTTTTCCCCGACCCGCACATGCCTTGTCCAAAGTTTTTAGGACCTAGGTTTTTTAATTTACTCAAAAAATATCAATTGATTAATTTATTTGATTGATAATTAAATTAAATTAATATTAATTTTTTGGTAATTAATATTTATATGATGTGTAAGTAATTTAATGAGGATATTAATTAAATTAAGTAATTAATTTTATTTTTAGTTTTTTAAAAATTAAATTAATTAAACGGGATCGAACGACTTAACTATTGAATTAAAAATAAGAGTGAAATTTTTAATTCAATAATATGCCCTCAAGTGTTATTTTAATGGATGTTTAATTTTATTTTGCATTTAGTTTAATATGCACGAGTTTAATGTGTATGATGATAATGAGCTGAGCCCGACCAATTCATGTTTGGTGCATTTTATTTAAATATTTATTTAATTATTTATTAAATTATTGCCTGTAGTTTTGTAATAATTATATTAATTAAATGAAATACGATTTTTTGTTTTCTCAATGTCATTATATGTATAAGGGTCGTCACTCCTATTATCAGAGTTATGCATTTTATACCCCAAGAACCTCTCGCCTACATGCGAGTACAGTTGTATAATAATGAGATGAGGCATGACACACTTCGAACAAAGTGACAGCGACACACAAGAAAAGAGTTTCACTGGATGAGCAGCCATTTTTGTTCAAGTTTCATGCCACACGACTAAAGGTACTTAGCCCTATGATTTCGGTTTTCCCGTTATTCACTCAATGGATCATCAAATAGTATCGACTCATGATCAGGTTTTTCAGTTTATTTATGCATGGTTTATTATTTGGTGAATGTGTAGTTATAACACAATCACATATAATAATGATTAACTAGAATGCAAGATAAAGTGAACATGTGATTTGATATATTTTTATATGTCATGCATGGTTAGTTGTGAGTGTGATCGCATAGTACGTGCTTATAAAAATATAAAATGATTTCTTCCATCACAATAAAATAATAAAACCCTCATTAATATATTAAGTCATAACCACCTTCGGTCATTCATGTTTGGACAAAACCAGATGTTTTTTGTGCCATTCATGCCATAGTTAAGGGTGCCTCTTACTACCGGGGAGTCATTATAAGAATGATGTGCTGAATTAACTAAAATTGCAGTAAAGAAATATCCATATCTAGATTGTTGTAATTTTAGAGGCAAGTGTTGAGTAAATCATCTTCTAAATTTATAAAATTGGGACTTCACTCAACAGATCAAGGGGTCGCAAGTTAAACCAGTCGGCTAGCCAAAATCCCACCTAGAACCCTCCATGTAGTGGTGTAGCCATAACTTGTAGACTATCAGGGGTGGTTCTGGGATCCTTTCCACCATAATAATCAAGCATCCGAGTATTCTGATTCTAGAAAAATGGGTTCCTAGAACCTGAAAAAATAATGGGAGACATAAAATTATTTAAGTAATTAATCAAAAAATGTTTATTCTGGTAATGCAGATAAAAGCCATTATTCTTTTAAAAATAATTTTTGTAGAAAAAATGGAAATTTATACCACAAGATTAAAATTGTGATATTATAATGGACAAAGTAAATGTCTGTACTAAAACAAGTATCCATGAATATTATGGGTGAGTGTGCATAGTCCTATGATATAGGAAACTCATGGTGTTAGTGTCCCCAACACTGATAAACTAACTCAAAAAAGCGAGGGTAAAAATTTCTTACAAGAGACAAATGTACAAACCATATGATAGTTATATCATTATGATTTCATCAATGTCTGGTGTCGATTGTGGTCACTACACCATGGCATAGATGATATAACATAATGTCTCGTCTTTGAGAAGTTTAGTAGGAGAAAGTGAAACAATGATATGAATGAGGGGAAGTTTGCATTGTCTTGTGTAAATTAAATGATTTATCATGATCTTTAAATATCATTTCCACCACAACACTCAAGTATCATTTTATGTTACAAAATGAACTAGTATTGATTAAATGCTTCATTTCCAATTTAAGTAATATTCCCAAAGATAATAATATTAAAAGACAAATAAGATTTAATTCTTATGGTAAATAAATTGGAAGAAAATGTATAAAGGTAAAAGGCATTTAATGCCAATGACACATTCATGACATCCTTCAATTAATGAGGTATTAACAATGGTTATTTTCATTGAATAATATTAAATAATATTGTGGAAGTTTAAAAGCAATAAACTGATTTAAAGAATCAATTTTTCACTTCTACAACTGTAATATTCATCAATGTAATGTTTTCTTTTGCTACATGGGTATTTAATGCTATATTATTTTTACATATGTGTATTTAAATTAAATAACCAAGTATGTATAGAAACATTACTAGAAGTCAGTTGTATTCTACAAGTGGTTGTGAAAGGGTGATACCTAGGCCAATGGTGGGAAGTACATGACTACATTAATTGCAATGTGAAAGACTCATGTTGAACTATTATTGAGTATAACCACAAACATTAAACTCATGTGTCCTTGGACACAAGGATACATTCATTAAGGTTCTGTATTGAATGTTATTTTTGGTAAACTCAATCGCTAGTTCAGTATTACATGAATCATAGGAAATTAATGATGAATATAATTGTAAGACTTATACCCAGTTTTGACAAGATAATTCTTTGTCAAGTAATAATAAAAGTGAAAGTAATAAATATACAATGTATGGTATTTAGGATCGGCATAGCTAAATACATTTGGTATTATCGATGTCTTTATTTTGGAAAAAGGAGCATTTATAAAGAACGGTATGTCACAAAGCATTTGGAAATAGTTCAACTAGTAAGCATGAATTATTCCAAGTATAAGCTAGAGGTAAATATACTTCATAATATTTCTTTTAGTAATTAAGGAATAATAAAGTGAAGTATATGCATGGTCAGAAGATATGAGTTGCTTTGGGTTGGGATACCGAAAAATATCTCGACCAAGAATTCATCAATCATGATAATGTGGCATAGAGAAATTCCTAAAGCACACTACCTTATAATCATCACGACATTGATGTTAATGAGGAGGATTGATGATGTTGTCTTGCATATCAACATTGATCAAAAAAATGTAGTTTGGAGTAATTTCTAAATTCACATTTTATACATACAAGTATTTATGTAAGTAATTTCAATGTTGGATGTAGCAGAAACTTCCATTATATATCATGAGATTCTATTCCAATAACAGAAATATCCCACAACCATATTCCATCTATAATGGAAAATAGATATAATACGATTTTAAGTTTGATATAAACCCATTATGTCACAAGAACATGTGTTTGGATGCAAAGAGTTTGTTAGGACATAAACAAACATGTGTGAAGACAAACACATTTCCCATTTAGTGTAATAATCATAACAGTTTTTTACGATTTTATATAAATCTCTAATATAGAAGAGTAGGTAGTCATGAAATCGACTGTACATATATATAAGGGAGAATATATCTATCAGAGATATTCGGATCTATATTGACTTTTGATTAGTCAATTATCAAAATGCACTAGTAGTTGGTATAGGAACTAGTTGTACAAGTGCATGTGGAACAGAGTATGTTCTATAGACACATACTGAGTAGGAAGGATAAAACCATGGTAATGGTTTTTATATACACAGTGATCTGTGATCTATTATTCAAATTGAATAATATTTCCAACAAGTAAGTAGTATATGGAAATTAGCTAAAATTGATAAGACCAACCTAAATACAACTAATGGATTCTATGTATCAAAGTGCAACAGTGCTTATTATTCTGAATACTGTAGTGGGTATTCAAGTGAGTTGATACATGGATGGTACTAGTACAGTACCAATAAGGCTCGATTGGTTTGACCAAGTTGTCATTCTTAAATCTATTTCAATTTTACATATCATAGCTAATATTTTTGATGAATTTATTTAGCATTAGTTGTCAAGGCCGCCAATCGTGGATGGTGTCTATACGACACAACCATAATGGGATGGTCATATCACAGAATGCCAATAAAGGTTGAAAGTTACTGAAATTCAGTTTAGGATTAAATTAAGCAACATGATCATAGAATATACATTTTAATAAAATGATTGACATGTGTCTAATAGAGTTTAGTGGGAGACCGAATGTTTTTAAATAAAAAATATGTGCGACGACATATGGAAAACATACATTGGTCTCACAGTTAGTTAACACCAAAATTAAATTAATTATATTATGATTTACTTAATGTAGCAAGTTAAGTTCTACGGAATGGGATCTACAGAAGTAGATATATATGATTCTTGGTCCTAGTAAATCGTACATGTAGTGACATTGTATGGAAAATTAGAAGTTGGAACTATTCAAGAGACGTATTGTTTCCTATGTTAGAGGGCATAATCCCTCTATGTTGTCTTGTCAGTGACATGGGATTTGATAAATATTGTGAGTTTGAATCTATACATTGGATCGATGGATCCATCACGCATTCTAAAATACGTACAAGAACAGATATTTCTAATGTATATTGGGTAGATATCAGTTATATCCAGGAGCACTACAAGGGGTGCAGTCAGAATTATCTAATTGTACATCAGAAAGTACAAAAGATAATACCGAGTATGTGGAGAAGAATGGATAATAGTTTTCAGGATACAAACTACTCTTCCATACATCTATGTGATATACTATTGTAGTTAGGCTAATGAAAATGAGTGAGTCAAGCTCATATCTGCTAGTGGTGGCCATACCTAAAAAGATTTAGTACGTTGCAGCTTCAACGGTAGCTAAGAAGCAAATAAATGCATTGATTTTTTTTAGTTATTAGAATCTCACCTAGTGAGAAAAGTATTATCATAATGTAAATTATGATATTATTACTTTCCAATATGTCATGTTGTGAGTGCGGACATGTCAAATATACTCAGGATAACATCACTTGAGAATTTTTACTCAAGGAGAAAAGGTTAATATAGCAGAATAGCCTTGTGGAGGTACCGTGGAAGTCCCAGTTGTTGATTCCATTACTCATCAGAAACATGATGTTCATCATGTGAGTATATAATGAGTTCAGTTAGCATGTTTCCTCTAGTGATAGTGAAAGTGTTGAAATAGCGGGTTCCCTAGACCCAACTATTCAGTGTTATTTATTACCATATCATGTATACAGTTAGATATACATGATGTATTCTTACCATTATAGTTTAGACTTCTCAGCGTCCACTATTGAAATGGTAATGTCCAAAGATTAATTATCGTATCAAAACGTTATAGCAGATCCCATGCTATAATGAGAAAATCTAGATACCAAGACATTAATCTTAAATATATTATCTATAGTATAGATACATATTACTGATTTTACATAATAAATGTTTGAATATCAGGTGTTGGGGGCTCATAAGCATTGAGACTTCTTCTCATGATGTTTTCACTTGGTGATCTCTAGTAGTAAGATCATGAGGAATGACCTGCTAATAAGAACACCACATGTTTCAGGTGTCATTGTATGTTCCAATCTACGATCATGTGGAATGGTCTACTGAATAAAAATCATTACCAATACATGTTAGTATATTGCGTACTTTGATGCAAGATGAAATCATGAAAATGAAGTTGTGGAGAGGTTGTTTGTGTTGGGTGTGTCATTGGTGGCATGACATTGGTTGAATGGTGAAGAAAGTATTTGTCGCTTCCGAGTTATGGAAGTAATATATCTCATCCCATGTTGATATAAATGGAAGTGCCTTTATAAGACCAAGGTTGTGGTATTCGATGGTAAATCCATCCAGTTATGTCAAATAAAAGTAATGAAATAAAAGGACGATGATAAGATAATGTGTTCTTCTTTTTGAGATATTACTAACAAAGATATTATATTACACATAGCATGTTTGTAGGACGGTTTTCACTAATGTGACAACCGTTATCTCTATAAGGGTCATGATGGGTTGCTAGATCCTTCTCTTGGTCTGTGAATATTATTCTATATTGTTGAGATATGGTCCTAGATTGTCACACACAATAGAGTATTCAAGAATCTTCCCTAATCAGTTGAGTAGGAGTTTTGGACAAGGTGGGCCCCACCACTGCAGTTTGATATTTCTCAATGGATAAACGATCACCAATGCAATAAATAGATTCATATTATTCGAGTTAAGAATAATGACTATTGAATTTATTTATTAAATGTATTTATAGGTTTTAGTAAATACACGAAAAATATTAATTAATGAATAAAAAATTATTCATGGTTTAATTAATATTTATGGGAGCGATGAGTCAAATTAATGACCCAATTATTATCATGTAATATATTTTAATATATTACACATAAATAATAATAATATTTATGACTCATATTATTTGTCATAAAATTTTGTTGATAGTGCGTTTAGTATTCAGGGCTGGTGAGGTCATACTGGTTATTTTAGTTAACCATTATAAATAGGAGAGGATGGGTTTTTTCCAAGGACTATTCGTGGAACTTATCTCTCTTCTATTCTATCCCATAATATAGATAGAGAGGATCTTGATCCAAGGAGCTCAGATGGAGATCTCTCTCAGGCATCGCTAGTGAAGAGATGCAGTGATCATTGGAGCGTCGAAGGCGTTGTCGCAATTCCGTGCTAGCACCGAGATTACGACGAACTGTGCTCATGCAGATTCCTTGAAGCGTGTGTGGACGGTCTAGAGGAATTTGACTTTGGATTATTTGATAAGTGATCGCCAACAGTGAGCAGACGTCATGGGCGGCTTCAGATCTAAACCAAGTATTTTTTACGCGTTATTTGTTTGCTTAAAATATTTCACTCGTGGTCCTCCGCTAATACCAGACAGCTGCACAGCGATGTCGTCATGTTTAAATCAATTGTAGGTGAATTTTTTTTAAAATCCCACCTCTTTGTGGCTTCCGATGCATGTCTGTTTCCAACAATAGGCTCATGAGGTAGATTAGGCCAGCAGAGGGGCATATCGTGCTTTACGTGCAGCTGGTCGGGTCACATGGCCTGCAACTACCCAACATGTTGTGCTGATGACTAGATTATTGTCGAGGGACCGCTGAGGAAGATGCAGATATTTGAGTGAGGTGGACTGTTGGGCGGAGGATGGCGCAGAGGAGGTCATGCGGTAGGTGGTGGATGATAGTTCGAGGTCCTACCGCCACCACCTACATGTGGTCCACCTCGACTATAGGGAGCAGGTGGATAGGGACATGCTCAGCTCTAGGCAGCTGAGGCATATGACCATGATGCTACAGAGATGATTGGTGGTACGATATGTGTCTACTCCACCTTAGCTGTAGTACTTATAGACACAGGTTCCAGTCACTCTACTATTTCCATGCCTCTCATTCGGAGCTCAGAGATTCCAGTGGATTCATTGGATCGATCGTTGCGATTAGAGACTCTTATGGGTGAACATTCGAAGATTGAACACTAGTACCGACAGTTCGAGATTACTCTAGTAGGCGAGGGCTTTGACTGGGATCTTCTAGTAGCGCTGTCGAGGCCTTACAGTGTCATCTTGGGTATGGACTAGTTATCCACATTCCAACCTCAAATTGACTACATTAGGCGCAATGTGCGGTTTGTTCATGAGCATGAGACCCAGTTTTCCTTCACCAGCAAGAGGGGTACTGTCGTAGCACAAGATGGACTTACCTATAGTAGGGTGAAACCAATCACACATTAGTTGACTCTCATTACCCTCAGAGAAGTTGATGTTGAGAGTCTAAGCTATCCTGTAGTGGTGGACCAGTAGGCTTATGTCTTCCTTGATAATGTTCGGAGACTAACTCCTTGTAGAGTGGTGGACATATACATCGACCTGTACCCCCGGAATGACACAAATATCTACACCAGCATATCATATGGCTTCTGCAAAGCATCTTGATTTACGGATACATCAGGAGGACTTGCAATGGAAGGGGTTCATAAGGCCTAGTGTTTATCCATGGGTAGACATGATATAGTTCTCCAAGAAGGCAGATGAGAGTTTGAGGCTATGTGTTGATTATCGGCACCTGAACCAGGTGACCCTGAAGAACAGGTATCCACTTCCGAGGATTGATTATCTTTTCAATCAGCTGAAGGGAGCTCATTGGTTTTCGAAGGTATACCTCAAATTAGGATATCATCATCTTAGGGTATGATATGAGTATGTGAAGAGGATCACTATGGGAAAAAGGACTTTTTATGACGAGATTTATTCGTGTCACAAAAATTCCATCCAAGAGGTTATTTGCGATGGGATTTCGTCTCCTGTCGCAAAAGGTTAGGTGTGAGTAGCACGCCGAACCGCATGAAGGTTATTTTCCACGGGGGGATCCCCCCGTCCCAAATAGTGATGTATTTGCGATGGGGCCCGTCGCAAATACCCAGCGGCGGTTAATAGCCTTTTTGCGATGGGATGTCCTCCCGTCGCAAATAGTGTGTCGGCAGGGACTATTTGCGACGGGTCCCGTCGAAAATAACTTTTTAACCACTGACAGTAATTAATGCGGGGGTAGGTATTTGCGACGGGTCCCGTCGCACAAGATACTATCTGCGACGGGTAACCCGTCGCACATTATCTAACCTATATATACCCCATCCGTTTTTCTTCTCATTCCTCTCAATTTCTAGATCTTGTTTCTCTCTAAACTCTGATTTTAGAGAGAAAATTTTTCAAAGTTAATTTTTTTGGTCACGAAGAAGTTGTGAAGCCGTCTACATCAAAAGAAAATCAAGTTTAAAGGTATTTGTGTTTTATTTAATTTATTATTTATTTCAATTTTATATGTTAATTTTTATTATTGATGATTAGTTGTAATTAAATTGAATTTAAATTGTTTTGTCATGACTATTTATTTGTATTAATAAATTGATATTTTTAGTACAAATTTTTAATAATTCATTGTAATTAGTAATTATTAACGATAATTAGTAATGTATATAATTAATTTGAAGTAATTAATAATAATTGGTAATTAATAATAATAAATACTAATAATGATTAATAAATAGTAATAAATAGTAATAATGTTCATAAATAGAAATAAATTATAATAATTAGTAATAAATTCTAATAATTAGTTATAAATTGTAATAATTAGTAATAAATTGTAATAATCAGTAATAAATTGTAATAATTAGTAATAAATTGTAATAATTAGTAATAAATTGTAATAATTAGTAATAAATGGTTATAATTAGTAATAAATTGTAATAATTACTAATAAGATGTTATAATTAGTAAAAAATTGTAACAATTAGTAATAAATTGTTATAAATTGTATTAATTAGAAATAAATTGTAATAATTAGTAATAAATTTTAATACATAGTAATAATTAGTAATAAATTGTAATAGTTAGTAATAAATTGTAATAAATTGTATTAATCAGTAATAAATTGTAATAATTAGTAATAAATTTAAATAATTCGTAATAAATTGTCATAATTAGTAATAAATTGTAATAATTAGTAATAAATTGTAATAATTAGTAATAAATTGTAATAATTAGTAATAAATTGTAATAATTAGTAATAAATTGTAATAATTATTAATAAATTATTAATAAATTGTAATAATTATTAATAAATTCTAGTAAATTGTAATAATTAGTAATAAATTGTAATAATTAGTAATAAATTGTTTTAATTAGTATTAAATTGTAATAACTTGTAATAAATTGTTATGAATTTTATTAATTAGTAATAAATTGTAATAATTTTTAAAAATTTATAATAATTAGCAAGAAATTGTAATAATTAGTATTAAATTGTAAATATTAGTAACAAATTGTTATAATTAGTAATAAATTGTAATAATTAATAATAAATTGTAATAATTAGTAATAAATTGTAATAAATTGTAATAAATTGTAATAATTAGTAATAAATTGTAATAAATTGTATTAATTAGTAATAAATTATAATAATTAGTAATAAATTGTAATAATTAGTAATAAATTATAATAATTAGTAATAAATTGTAATAATTAGTAATAAATTTTAATAATTAGTAATAAATTGTATAAATTGTTAATAAATTGTAATAATTAGTAATAAATTGTTATAATTAGAAATATATTGTAACACCCAAGCTTCCACAGTACGATTCTCTTTGAATAATACAATAGCGTGTGTTGTACGCAGCTTCGAGATTCTAACACACTACGACCAATCAAAGTAGCCATTATGAATAGTAATACCCACTTTTTGAAATTTCATATATTTTATGTCTCAAAATGGACTTCATTTTTTGATTTGGAATATCGAAATTAGCCTAGGGTGAAATTTTGGTAATTTTCAGATTACTTTTATATTTTGATGAAGAGTGAAAATTACTAAATTTTAAATTAAAAACAACTTTTTTAATAGAAATAATTAACAGTGATAAATTATTAATTTGAGTGGTTTTAAATTATATTTAGAATATTTTTTTACCATTTAATACAATTTTGGTCATTGGAAAAAATTTCACAATTAAATAGGACATAAACAAGTGTCAATCTTTTGATAGTTATTATCTCTTAAAAATACGCTTTTTGTTTTAACAATGGGAATTAATTTTAAATTCATTTCTGCCACTTCGGTGTTTTGAATTTGGAATAATGGATTCCATATTTGGAATCAAGATGTCCAAATTGTGTAAATAGGTAAATTTTATTTTTAGACATTTTGAAGAATTACTTCGGTAAATATTTTATTTACCATGGTTAAAGGGTAAACCCGGTAAATTAGGGTAAACAAATAATATTATAATAATAATAAAATTACCCTAAAATGTGTCATAATCTTATTGGTTGATACATGTCGGACCATGGGCATCTTTGGGTCGATTTTGGGACCCCATGAAGCCACTTGTAGGTGATAAGGACACTATATATTAATTAAGTTAAAATAAATACAAAAATGGCATAAACATATATCTTTTAGCAAAAAATATTTTACATAGGGTTATATATTTTGGATTTTAGACTATAAATATTCATTAGAATGATAAAATTATTTCCTATATAATGTTATTTTATTTATAATTTTTATACCTTTAATAATTAAATTTATTTATGAAACAATAATGATGCAGTATCTTCCTTATTAATGAAAGAATCAAATAATAGGTATTATAAAAGTTAAAATAAATATAATTTGAGAGTTTTGATTAAATCCAAGAAATTTATTAGTTAATATTACATATTAGTATTGCGTGAATGAATTTTATTCGAATAAATATAGTTATTAAGAGTTTAAAAGAAATCAATTATTGAATAGTGTTAAAATTGACATAAATGAGTTTTTAAAACAAATATTATATTATTTATTGTTATTCTATTCCTAAAAATCTAAGGTTCGTCCAAAAGACTTATATCATGATATTTGTTTCATTAATGGACAACATGGGGGTATCTTGGATGTATATAGTCTATTTATTAACTATATATTATAAAAATTCAAAGTGACATGGTAAGGGTTAAACTAATTAACCAAGAGTTAAAACTAAAAGATAAGGTTAATGTAATGACCCAAAACTTTCTAAATTCTATTTTCTGAAAGGATTTCGACCCATACGAACCATAGACATTGAAAAATCCACTTTGAAGCCATTATAATCCGAATATTAATTTATTATAAATTAATAATTTAAGTTTTTCTCATAGAGCTCCTCCTCCCCCTTAAAAAAGGACATCACTTCTAACAAATTATTCACAACTTAAAATCCACTTGGTTCAGCCAAAACCGTCCCTAATACTCACTCAAATTCTATTAATTCAACCTAGAGGCCTTATTTTGATCAGAAAGAAAACCTATAGATCCCTTTTGATCAAATCAAGAGGAAGAACCCGAAGAAGAGGTAATGTTTTCACCACCCTTTTTCAAGTTCCTTTCTTTTTCAACTTATTAATTCTTTGTTATTTCATTTCTTAAAAAATAACTCCAGTATATTCTATATACTATGATGTTATTATAAATATGTTACAACCATATTCATTATTGTATCCATCCTATGAATGACATGTCACCATACGTGTGTACGTACGGATTACCATCTCCACGTCACCGTGTAATTGTAATTCAATACATTATTATTTGGATAGGTATAATAATGATGTGTAATTCATGTAAATAATAAATATAACATGATAATGATTCTTTATATATCATATACCATCCAATTATATATTATTTTAATATCAAAAGAATGATATTGTCAATCGTCCGTACGTACGGACTACCGTCTCCACGAACGGGATGAGATTAATTCCCCATCATATCCATTTAAGTCTAATTCTCATTTGATTATTAAAAATAATTTTTAAGGACATGATATGATTCTGGATATGAATAAGATACAACCTATCTCTACCAACCATGGCTTATGTTACAAAACATGTAAAAGAAAATGTGTAAGTTAACACTCGAGACGACGACAATGCTAAGATATTATTAACAATGCATTGTTAAAAGATCAGATATGATATCATATTAATGTAATGATTATTGTATAATTTAATAATAATAATTTCATCATTATACAGTAGGTTAACCTACCATTGAAAAAGGAAAAGTACAAGGTAAGTATTTTTCATCTCACTCCTTATTCCCGTGAGATTCATGCAATATTGCCACTATTACCTTTTGTGTGGTGTATGTACTTCCCATAATTGTATTATTTGTTTAATAAACTTTAATATATGTGTATTTACATATTGATTGTATGATACCTCTTTCATGGGTTGTATGTTTCGTAAGTTACCAAATTGGTAAGGGTTTATTTCACAATCCCTTCATTATCCTAGGTTGTTTATACGTGAATATCTACTGGGACCTCTTTATCATCCACATCCATGTTTCCTAAAAATGTATTTCAAAACATTCTTAATATTTTAAAGAATATGGGTTAAATTCATGTATACCCTTTTTTGACTTTTTATAATATGTTTATAAAGGAATCTTTCTGTCGCTTTCCAAACATGGTCCTTTTTAACCTTTTCGACAAAATTAAGGTAAAAATGTCTTTTTTTAACTTATATGGTGGGTGCGGCTATTTTCTACCATTATAAACTCCTCAAAGATTCCATCACAAGCTTATAAAAATATTTTCAATGTAAATGTTTTATTTTATAATTATATGACTCTTAAATTATTTCAAAATAGAAAGAGATATTTCTCTAAAAGAGTTTTAATTTCATCTATGTCAACATCCTTTGATGGATTTTAAGTTTATTTGGAGTTGATTTGTTATGATAAAAAACTACCATATTGTATTGAAGGTTTTTTGATATGCTTGATTGTGGATGTGCTATTTTTATACCATTCATGATTTATTGTTAAAGTATTGACATTTCATATGCTAGTTTTAATGTGAATGTTTATGATATGTTTAAACCTTTTCATATGAGGAATTTATTGGACTTAGAAAGTGATGGGTGGAGCCCTTTATAACTCCTCGAAGCATCGGTAGGTCTCATGAGACAATGAGATGTGGAATTGTCCGAGGCCCTTTCCCATTTTGATTTATGGTTTTGGCCGAGGCCTTAATCGTTTTCAGACATCTTTTCCAAGGCCTTGACAAAATGTTTTAGAATTTCCAGCATTATACATTCCCTCATTACGGAAATAATATTGATGGTTCTTGTGGTCATTCATCTAGTAGAATACCCATGATTATGTTTTTTTTATGGAATTATTTACTAATGTCTTATTATTTCCATAAAATTATTAATGTTTATTATTAGTAAAGGCATGTGGTTTCAATTATTTACCATGCTTAATATTAATGACATTTTCTACTGTATTACTTACCCTTAATGAGCGTTTGAACTCACCACATTCAATGTTTTTTTTCCAGGATATGAATAAGTTAGTTATGAGTGACCTGCAGACATAATCTAAGAGTCTTGGATGTTCCTAATGAAATAAATTTGTGTTGTATTTCTCTTCAAGATGTAAAGTTGAACATATGTATGAATCTTGTTTCCAATAATACTAAACTGATCGATATTTTGAGATATGAGTTCATTGTGATCATGCCAATGTTATGTAATAATGCACCGACTCGGGGTAACTAGGGTCAGGGAATTACAGTTGGTATCAGAGGAAGTTTAGTACAAACCATGGAAACTAAATTTAGATAAACTCTGATTAGAGCACATAGCCCTAAGATATACTTTGAAGATTAGTATAGAAGAACTTCCTAGAATTTTTCTATTGTAGATATATTGTGATTTTTCTGAGCAATACAACCCTATCTGGATACGAGCAGGTAGAGGAGGCTCTAGCACAGATGTACCTAGGGGTAAAACCAAAAAACACCGCTTTGAGCTAGACTCGAACGAGAACTAGTGCACGACAACGGGCCTTGCTACACTCCTGGTTATGAAACTCCAGGGGGATATGATTAGGGAAATTCTCATTTTCGTTAAAAACCATTATGAAGGGTTATGAGTATATAATTCCTCAAAGAAAACTTTTTTTTATGATTATTGATTATATCCATAAACTTGTGAATTTATATTGAGTATTCTAAAGGTATGGAATAATATATTTAGATTTCTAAACTAATCTAGTTTATGCCATTTCTTAGAAATGGACCCTAGTGGAAGAAATGGAAACTGTATCAATGAACGCACTCCATGAAGGGATTTCCCTCCTGCTCATGATAATTATAGTGGAGCTGGTGATGCAACTAGTGCAGATATGCTAATCACCCTACGGGGACAACTCACACAGTTTATGAATAATAACCTTACCCGTATGGAGCGCCCTGATCTACAGCGTGGAGGATCAATGTTAGATCTCTTCATGAGGCAACAACCACCGACATTCAATGGGAGTACAAATCCATTATTTTTTGAGCAATGGATAAATTCCATAGAGAAAATATTCTATGCTTTGGGGAGTAGCGAAATGAAAAACGTTGCCATGGAAGTTTACCGCCTCATTGGAGATGCTGACCAATGGTGGTCCTTGATTAAAAATACAAAGGAAGATGATAAATTATCAAATATGGAATGGAGGGAGTTCAATGATATTTTCATAGAAAAAGACTTTCCTCGTGACCATCGAGCAGATATGGAAAGGAAATTTCTGAGTCTAAGGCAAAAGGAGGATGAGAATGTCGCAAAGTATGAGGCTAACATTATGAGGTTGGAGAGGTATGCTACAGATTATATACATAACCCATGAAGTAATATTGATCATTTATTTGATGGGTTAAAATCATTTCTCCATAAAGAATTATTATCACAATCCTTCTCATCATACAATGATATTGTCTCATGTGCAATCATGATAAAAAAGGAATTCTCTAAGTCTTATGAATTTAAATCAAAGAAAGAGAAGAAGAGATATGTTGAACACTCTAGGAAAGGAAATAAGGAAACAGGGAATAAGGGAAGAGTATAATTCCTACCCTGTGACAATTTTGGATGGAAGAACCCCGGTGCATGTCTAAAAGGAAAAGAAGTATGATACAAATGTGGACAGAAGGTCCATCAAGCTGGTGATTTTAATGGAAAGAAAGACGCTACAAATGTTCAATGCTATAATTGTAGGGAGATGGGACATTATGAAAATGAATGTCCTATGAGTCATGGAAACATACCTTAAGAAAAGGCCAAGGGATCAGGGCCAAGCTTATGCAATCACTACTGCTGAGTTTGATGCCCTAAAAGACGTGGTGGCGGGTAATTTAATGGTTTCCTCAAGTTTAGAAAATGCATTATTTGATTCTAGATCATCGCATTGTTTCATATCTTCCTAGTTTTATAAGAAACTTAGATACTTACAATTTTATTTAACAGGAGATTTTTCAGTTAAAACTCCTAAGGGAAGAGTCATTGCAAAGATGTTTTGTGAATCAGTCCCCATTAGAGCACATAAATGTTCTTTATCCGCTGATCTCATCGTCATACCTATGATTGAATTTGATATAATCCTCGGTATAGATTGTCTTATGGACCATGATTTGAATATTTATTGTAAGAATTAGGAGTTTACGATCCTTTATGATGATGATAAGGAACACCTTATCTTTAGAGCAGAATCGTCACCACCTAATTCTTATCCAGATCCACCCCTAGTAGCTCAACTGAATTCCATTATCAGGGAGGAAGAGAATGAAATAATTTTGGGTGAGGAAAGGAATGTTCAAATAGAGGATGTACCTATTGTAAAAGAATATGTGGATGTGTTTCCGGAAGATTTACCTGGACATTCTCTAGAACGAGAAGTTGAGTTTTCCATTGATTTAATTCCTGGATCAAGGCCTATATCAAAGACACCTTATAGAATTTCCACTGTGGAATTAGTTAGACTAAAGAAACAACTATAGGAATTGAGTAATAAGGGATTTATTAGCACTAGTGTTTTTCCATGGGGAGCCCCTGTCCTTTTTTTTAAGAAGAAAGAAGGATCTATGAGGTTGGGAATTGACTACAGGGAGATCAATGCTATAATAATAAAGAAAAAGTATCTCCTACCTTGCATTGATGATTTATTTGACCAACTTCATGGAGATCAATACTTTTCAAAGATTGACCTTCGATCTAGATACCATCAGTTGTTTATGTATAAGGAATACATTCTGAATACATCATTTCGAACCTGGTATGGGCAATAAGAGTTTACAGTAATTCCTTTTGGATTGACTAATTCACCCTTTATATTCATGGATCTAATAAAGAGAGTTTTCAAGGAATATATCAATGATTTTGTGGTGGTATTTATTGATGATATCTTGGTATATTCCAAAATCTATGAAGATCATGAAAATAACATGGGCATTATCCTGACGACTCTTAGAAGACATGAATTATATGGGATGTTTAGAAAGTGTGAATTCTGGCTTCAGGATATTTCTTTTCATGGCCATATTGTCTCTAAAGATAGAATCTATGTTGATCCTTATATGACCGAGGAAATCCAAGAATGGCCAGCACCTACGAGTATAACTGAGGTACGCAGGTTTATTGGTTTAGCAGGTTATTATCGACGTTTCGTCCAGAATTTCGCCTAGTTGGCTAACCCATTAACAAAGCTCAAACGTAAAGGGGTTAAATTTTTCTGGACAAAAGAGTGTGAAGAATGCTTTGAATAACTGAATATAAGATTAGTCAATGCTCCTATATTTACTCTACCATTAGGGAATGATTGGTTCGTCATTTATAGTGATGCATGAAAGAAAGGACTGGGTTGTGTCCTTATGCAGAATGATAGGGTTATTTCCTATGCATCACGACAGCTGAAAATTCATGAGAAAAACTATCATACTCATGATATTTAGTTAGCTAATGTAATATTTTCATTGAAGATAAGGAGACAATAACTTTATGGTAAAAAATGTGAGATTTACACTAATCAGAAGAGTTTGAAGTATATTTTCTCAAAGAAGGAAATCAACATGTGGCAAAGGAGATGGCTTGAACTACTCAATGATTATTATTGCACGATACACTACCACCCGAGGAAGGAAAATAAGGTGGAAGATGCATTGAGCAGAAAGGATCATGGAGTTTTAAACAAGATGAGAGTTGAAAGGGATCCTATTTTCATGGATCAATTAAAGTTGGATATGGGAATAACCATGGAAGGTGAAACATCGATACTTTTTCAAATGGTTGCCAAACCATCTTTACTAGAAAGGATAAAGAGTTCTAAAGCCGATAATGAAGAGTTTAAAAAGAAGATTAAAGCTGTGAATGATGGGATATTGAGTGACTTTGTGTATGTAGTTTGAATTTTGAAATTTTGGAGGAGACATTGTGTTCCCGATATACCTAATCTAAAAAGGGAATTTTTAGACGATTCTCACAGTTCCAATTTCCCTATACACCCTAGGAGCACCAAAATGTATATAGATTTGAAGGATCATTTTTGGTGGGACAACATGAAGAGGGAGATTTCTGATTTTGTGTCAAGATGTATCGTTTGTCAACAAGTGAAAGATGGAAGGAAATAGCATGGATGAGTCATGCAACCTCTTCCAATACCTGAGTGGAAATGGTATAATATCACTATGGACTTTGTCATGGGATTACCAAAGACTCCTAAAAGGAACGATGCAATTTGGGTCATTGTTGATCTTCTTACCAAGCCAAAACATTTTCTTGCTATAAGGGAAGATTTACCACTTGAACGCCTAGTAGGACTATATATCAATGAAGTTGTGAGACTTCATGGAGTACCCCTATCGATTGATTCAGATTGAGATCCCCATTTTACTTCGTGATTTTGGATGTGTCTTTAGAAGGCCTTGGATACTGAACTTCATTTGAGCACTACATACCACCCTCAAATAGATGGACAGTCAGAATGGACTATTCAATCCTTAGAATACATGTGGAGATCTTTTTCACTTGACTTTCAAGGTATGTGGGATCAATATTTACCTCTGGTAGAATTTTCCTATAACAATAGATTCATTCTAGCATTCAAATGGCACCATTTGAAGCATTATACGGAAATAGATGTCGCACACCAACTTGTTGGGATGATTTTGGTTAAAGAAAACTTGTAGGCCCATAACTAGTGGAGGAAATGATGGAGAAGATGAAGGTAATCCAAAACCACATCAAAGCAGCTCAAAGTAGGCAGAAGAGCTATGCTGACAGCTGACGGATGGATTTGGAATTTTAGGTAGGAGATTATGTTTTCCTGAGGGTATATCCATGTAAGGGAGTTATACGTTTCGACAAGAAAGGTAAATTGAGTCCCAGGTACATAGGACCTTTCGAAATTTTAGAATGAATTGGGGTTGTAGCTTACCGTTTGGAAATTCTGCCAAGTCTCTCCAAAGTTCACGATGTGTTCCACGTATCATTGTTGAGAAAATAAATGCATGACCCAACGCATGTAATAACTTAAGAGAAATTAGAAATGGAACATGATCTGTCTTATTGTGAAGAGCCCATCAGGATTCTTGATATAATAGAACAAGTGATGAGAAACCTGATGACTTGTCTGGTAAATGTTCTATGGAGAAACCATAAGTTAGAAGAGGGAACGTGGGAACCCGAAGAACTTATGATGAAGAACCACCCGAGTCTTTTCATGTGGTAATATTCTATAAATTTCAAGAATGAAATTATTTGATGGAGAAGAGAATGTAACACCCCAAGCTTCCATGGTATGATTCTCTTTGAATAATACTATAGCGTGTATTGTATGCAACTTCGAGATTCTAACACACCGCGACCATTCAAAGTAGCCATTATGAAATATAATACCCACTTTTTGAAATTTTATAAATTTTAACTCTCAAAATGGAATTCATTTTTGGATTTGGAATATCAAAATTAGCCTTGGGTGAATTTTTGGTACTTTTCGGATAACTTTTATATTTTGATGAATAGTGAAAATTAATAAATTTTAATTAAAAACAACTTTTTTAATCGAAACAATTAACAGTGATAAATTATGAATTTGAATGGTTTTAAAGTATATTTGGAATATATTTTTACCATTGAATATAATTTTCATCATTAGACATAATTTCACAATTAAACCAGACATAAACAAGTGTCAATCTTTTGATAGTTATTATCTCTTAAAAACATGCTTTTTTTTAACAAAGGGAATTATTTTTAAATTAATTTCTTCCACTTTTGTGTTTTGAATTTGGAATAACGGATTCCATATTTTTAATCCGGATCTCCAAATTGTGTAAATAGGAAAATTTTATTATTAGACATTTTGAACAATTACTACAGTAAATATTTTATTTACCATGGTTAAAGGGTAAATCCGGTAAATAAGTGTAAAATAATAATATTATAATTATAATAAAATTACCCTAAAACGTTTCCTAACCTTATTTTTTGATACATGTCCGACCATGGGCATCTTTGGGTCGATTTTGGGATCCCCATGGAGCCACTTGTAGGTGATAAGAACACTTTATATTAATTAAGTTAAAATAAATACAAAAATGACATTAGCATATATCTTTTAGAAAAAAAAATTACATAGGGTTATATATGTTGTATTTTATACTATAAATATTCATTACAAAGCTAAAAAGATTTCTTATATAATGGTATTTTATTAATAATTTTCATACATTTAATAATTAAAATTATTTATGAACCAATAATGATGTAGTATTTTCCTTATTAATGAATGAATCAAATATTTGGTATTATAAAAGTTAAAATAAATATAATTTGAGAGGTTTGATGAAATAAAATAATTTTATTTGTTAATATTACATATGATGATTTCTTAAATGTATTTTATTCGAATAAATAAAGTTGTTAAGACATTAACAAAAAACAATTATAGAATAGTGTTAAAATTGACATAAATGAGTTTTTAAAACAAATATTATATTTTTTATTGTTATTCTATTCCATAAAATATAAGGTTCGGCCAAAAGACTTATATCATGATATTTGTATCATTAATATACATCTTGGGGGTATCTTGGATGTATTTAGTATGTTTATTAACTATATATTATAAAAATACAAAGTGACATGGTAAGGGTTAAACTAATTAACCAAGAGTTAAAACTAAAAGATAAGGTTAATGTAATGACCCAAACTTGTATAAATTCTATTGTCTGAAAGGATTTAGACCCATACCCACATTATAATTTTAATAATCCACTTTGGAGCCATTAGAAACCAAATATGAATTTATTATAAATTAATACATTATGTTTTTTCTAAAGAGCCCCTCCTCCCTCTTATAAAAGGACACCACTTCTAACCAATTCTTCACACCATCAAAGCATTTTGGTTCGGCCAAACCCTACCCAAATACTCTCTAAAATTCCTTCAATTAAACCTATAGGCCATATATTGATCAGAAATCTAACCTATAGATCCCTTTTTATCAAATAAAAAGGAAGAACCCGAAGAAGAGGTAATGTTTTCACAACCATTTTTCAAGTTCCTTTCTTATTCAACTTCTTCTTTCATTGTTATTTCCTTTCTAAAATAATAACTCCAGTATCTTATATATAATTTTATGATATTATATATATGGTACAACCATATTAAGTATTCTATCTATCCTTTGAATGATAGGATACCATACGTGCGTACGTACAGATTAACTTCTCCACGTCGTTGTGTAATTGCTATTCAATACATTATTATTTGGATGGGTATAATAATGATGTGTAATTCATGTAAATAATAAATATAACCTGATAATTATTCTTTATATATTATATACCATCCAATTATATATTATTTTAATATAAAAAAAATGATGATATCATCGCTCGTGCGTTCGTACGGACTACCGTCTCCACGAACGCGATGAGATTAATTCCCCATCATATCCATTTAAGTTTAATTCTCATTTGATGATTAAAAATAATGTTTAAGGACATGATGTCATTCTGTATATGAATAAGATACAACCTATCCATAACAAACAAGGCTTTTTTAACAAAACATATAAAAGAAAACAAGTAAGTTAACACCCCAAACGACGATAATACTAAGATATTATTAACAAAGCAATGTTAAAAGATCATATATGATATCATATTAATGTATTTGATTCATGTATAATTCAATAACATTTATTTCACCATTGTAAAGGAGGTTAACCTACCCTTGTCAAAGGGAAATTACGAGGTAAGGGGTTTTCATCTCACTCCTTATTCCCGTGAGATTCATGCCATATTGCCACTATTACCTTTTGTGTGGTGTATTTACTGCCCATAATTGTATTCATTGTGTACTACACTTTAATTTATGTGTATTTAGATATTAATTGTATGATACCTCTTCATGGGGTGTATTTTTCGAATGTTACCCAATTTGTAAGGGTTTATTTCACAATCTCTTCATTATCCAAGGTTGTTTATACATGATTATCTAATGTGACCTCTTTATCATCCACATCCATGTTTCTCAAAAATGTATTTCAAAACATTCTTACTATTTTGAATAATATGGGTTAAATCCACGTATACCCTTGTTTGACTTTTTATAAGATGTTTATAAAAGAATCTTCCAATAGCTTTCCAGACAAGGTCCTTTTTAACCTTTTCGACAAAATTAAGGTAAAAATATCTTTTTTAGCTTATACGGTGGGTGCAGCTATTTTCCACCATTATAAACTCGTCGAAGCTTCCCTTACAAGATTATAAGAATATTTTCAAAGTAATTGTTTTATTTTATAATTATATGACTCTTAAATGATTTCAAAATAGAAAGAGATATTTCAATAAAAAGAGTTTTGATTTCATCTATGTAAACATCCTTTAATGGATTTTAAGTTTATTTGGAGTTGATTTATTGTGATACGAAACATCCATATTGTATTGAAGGTTTTGTGATATGTTTGACTGTGGATGTGAAATTTTTATACCATTCATGATTTAATGTTAAATTATTGACATTTAGTATGCTATGTTTAATACGAATGTTTATGATATGTTAAAACCTTTTCATATGAGGAATGTATTGGACTTAGAAAGTGATAGGTGGAGCCCGCTATAGCTCCTCAATGCATCAGTACGTCTCACGAGACAACTAGATGTGGAATTGTCCAAGGCCCTTTCCCATTTTGATTTATGGTTTTGGCCGAGGCCTTAATAATTTTTAGACGTCTTGGTTGAGGCCTTGAAAAAATGTTTCAGAATGTCTGGCATTATACATTCCCTTATTATGGAAATAATATTGATGGTTCATGTGGTCATTCGTCTAGTAGAATACCCATGATTATGTTTTATTATTGCATTATTTACTAATCTCATATTATTTCCATAAAAGTATTCATGTTTATTTTTGGTAAAGGCATGTAGGTTCAATTATTTACCATGCTTAATATTAATGTCATTTTCTTCTGTCTTACTTACCCTTACTGAATGTTTGAGCTCACCCTTTTCAATGTATTATTTTTCCGAGGATATGAATAAGTTAGTTATTAGTGACCTTCAGGCTTAATCTATGAGGCTTTGATGTTCCTAATGAAATATATTTGTGTTGTATTTCTCTTCAAGATGTAAAGTTGAATATATGTATGAATCTTGTTTCCAATAATACTAAATTGAGCGGTCTTTCAAGACATGATTTCCTTGTGATCATGCCAATGTTATGTAATAAGGCACTGACTCTAGGTAACTAGGGTCGGGGCGTTACATAAATTTTAATAATTCGTAATAAATTGTATTAATTAGAAATAAATTGTAATAATTAGTAATAAACTGTAATAATTAGTAATAAACTGTAAAAATTAGTAATAAATATTAATAATTAATAATAAAATATAATAATTACTAATAAATTGAAATAATTATTAAAAATTAGTAATATTTATTAATAAATACTAATAATGAGTAATAATTAGTAATAATTGGCAATATTTATTAATAAATACTAATAATTAGTAATAATTAGTAATATTTATTAATATTTAGTAGTATTTATTATTAAATACTAATAATTAGTAATAATTAGTGATAAATTTTAATAATTATTAATAAATTGGAATAATTAGAAATAATTAGCAATAATTAGGAATAAGTAGGAACAATTAGCAATAAATAGTAACAATTAACAATAAATAGGAATAAATCGGAATGATTTGGAATAATTAGGAATAAATAGGAATAATTATCAATAGGAATAATTAGCAATAAATCGGCATAATTAGCAATAAATAAAAATAATTACGAATAAATAGGAATAATTAAGAATAAAGAGGAATAATTTGAAATAATTAGGAATAATTAGAAATAAATATGAATAATTAGAAATAATTTGGAATAAATAGCAATAAATAGTAATAAATTTTAATAGTTAGTAACAAATAGGAATAGTTATTAATAAATAGGAATAGTTAGTAGTAAATATGTATAGTAATAAATAAATAGTAATAGTTAGTTAGGAACAGCTAGAAAGAAATTGTAATAAATTTTATGAACTTGGCACAATTTCAAATGGATTGACGGAACTCCTTTTTCCCGATGACCTTTCTCCTTTCAACTCTCACCAACTCCAAACATTATGATAAATGTGCTGCTACATAGGAATATTCAATCCCGTATGCACGAGATTGGATATGAATTCATTGGATCACATTTTTTATAATGTTTTCAGGCGGTGATAGTTGAAAGAAGATGATTCATTGACAAAAAGGGGGCTATTTTGTCCGATGGCTCATTTACATGCATATTTCTCACACTGAAATCACAATGATGAATCTGGTCAGAGGTATGAATATTCATTCTCATGCATTAGAAAATGAATATGTGTACCTCTGACCAGATTCTTCATTGTGATTTCAGTGCGTGAAAGATGAAAGTAACTGAGGCATCAGACAAAAGAGGAGTCATCAATCCATTGGAAATTATATTGCCCTTAATTAATGGTAATTGTTAATAAGTAGTAGTAATTAGTTATATTTTTTCAGATAGTGTTTTTATAATTTTAAATTATTCAAAAACAACGATGATATTATATTTTGTAGAAAAATATGGAACAAGGAAGTCGACATCAGTCATTATTAGATGATCACGCTTGGATAAGTCAGTATAGAAATCCAAATGGTTCTAGTTTAAATCCAGTATATATTGAGGGTGTCGAAGCTTTCTTAGAATTTTCATCATCAAAACCAGAATATGTTTCATAAGGCACAATTATGTGTCCTTGAAAAAATGTGCTATGAGAACGTTTGAAACATTTGACAAGATTGGGGGAAACCTCTTGCGGTTTGGTTTTCAACCAGATTTTGTTTTTGGGTATCAATATGGTAAATGTAGATCCAGAGAAGATACTAATAACTTGATTCTAAATCAATCACAGTCCTAAAATTTAGTACGTGGTGTTTTAGGTCCATCTCTTCAACAAACTAAAACTCATGATGATATCAATTTAACTCCTGAGTTGGCACCATCTGAATTATATGAGTTGTTGTGGTTGGATGAGGATGCATTATATCCTGGTTAGAAGATCTGAAAATTAAATTTTTTTTCCAAATTTAGGTCTATTAAATAAGATAATGAATTCTCAAACAACTGTTTTGATCAGCTATTTTCTTTGGATAATATACTATTACCTGAAGGAAATGTGTTTCCTACAAATAACTATGACAGAAAGAGGTTGGTTCGTATTCTAGGACTTATTTATCAGAAGATTCATGCATGTGAAAATGATTGCATCTTATATTCTGGTGAAAATGAGTTGTTGGATTGTTGTCCCACATGTGGAAAATCGAGGAATAAAGAACCTCAACCAGGGAAGTCTGGATCAATTCCTCTAAAAAAGTTGGGATATTTCCCCCTTACACCCAGGCTGCAATGTTTATTTATGTCTAATAACACAGTTTCAATGATGCCCTGGCACAAAACCAATATTTCTAATGGTAAAATCTTGAATCATCCATATGATAGTGATTCATGGAAACATTTGGATTGTCAGAATCTGTCTTTTCCTTTAGAAGCCCAAAACATGTGATTGGGTCTTTGTACTGACAGTTTCTCTCCATTTGGTTCTTATGGTATTCAGTATTCATGTTTTCCTGCCTTTATAACTCCTTATAGTCTACCTCTATGGATGATTATGAAGTATCCCTATGATCTTATTAATTTCAGGACATCCGAAAAAAATATTGATGTTTATTTGAAACCATTGAATGTTGAGTTAAATGCATTGTGGAGTAATGGTGTTAGTACATATGATGTTGTTGCAAAAGAAAAATTCACATTAAAAACTGCATTAATGTGGATGATTAGTGACATTTTGTTATATGGAATGTTATTTGGCTGGAGTACACATGGTCCGAAATCATGTCCTTACTGTATGAAAGAAAACAAAGCTTTTATGCCCATCAATGGAAAAAAACATTGCAATTTTGACTTTCATCGCATATTTCTTCCAACTGACCATCCTCTTCAAGGAAAAAATCTCATTTCATAAAAGGCATAATTGATTGGGATGAACCTCCAAAATTGATCTCATGTATAGAGTTAAAATATATTGTATTTTCATTACCTCCCGTCACATTTGGGCCAACAGTAAACCAAGAGAAAATTAATGGCCTTGGGAAAGAACATAATTGGATAAAATGAAGCATTTTTTGGGATCTCCCATATTGTTCTGATATGTTGGTCCGCCACATGTTGGATGTCATTCATATTGAGAAGAATTGTTTTGATAATTTATTTCATACAGTTTTGGATACACCAGGTAAGACCAATGATACAATAAAAGCATGATTAGATCTTGCCCAAATATACAGACGACCAGAACTTGAACTATTTGAAAATGTCAGATCATAGAGGATAATGAATCCAAAATCGGTTTATACATTTTCCAAAGATAGGATATTATTATTTTTTTAGTGGATTGCAGATTTGAGACTTCCAGATGGCTATGCTTCCAATTTGGGCAGATTTGTTAAGAATGGTCATATTACCTGATTAAAAAGTCATTATTGTCATGTTATAATGGAAAGACATATTCCGATTGTATTCAGAGGTTTGTTTAATTCTATGTTGTGGGTTTTTATAACAAACATATCATATTTTTTCGAGACATTTGTGTAGTGACAACAGACTATGATGCACTAAGAAAATTGGAAGAAGTTATTGTTGTAATTAAATGTAAACTGGAAGAAATATTTCCGCCTGCTTTCTTTGACTCAATGGAATATCTGATATTTCATTTTCCACATAAAACTAAATGTGGAGGTCTAGTACAGTTTCGATGGATGTACCCATTCGAGAGATGCATAGAGAAATTGAAGAAAGAAGTACATAACAAAGCATCAGTTGAAGGCTAAATTGCTGAAGCATATTTTCCAGAGGGAATTTATTTTTTCTTCTCCCACTATTTTGAATCTGAGTATCCCTAAAAACAAAACCTCATGGGACAGAATGATGGAAATGTTAATGATGAAATGGAAAATCAATTATCAGTTTTTTATCAGCCAAATCTTGGCTTCAGTAGAGTTCATGAACGATGGATTTCAGATGATGAACATCACAGAGCTCATACATATGTTCTGCTCAAATGTAATGAAATGATAGCATTTTTACTCTGAGTTCTTCTATCACTTATTTGATAATTTTTGTTACAGTATGTAAACTTATTTTATTTGTAGGTTATATGATAATCATATCAAGAAACAACTTCAGAAAATTACAGCAACTGCTCTTGAATAACGAAGACAAAAAAAATACTCAATGGTTTCAAAAACTGCTAATATTAATTATTAATGGTTTAATATCAATTTAGTTTACTATTTATTATATTGATAATTGTTTTAATAAATTTCAGGTGTCTCAACATGATGATAAAATTGATAAGTGACTGCGTATATTGAGTATCCCACCATCTAAAATAGTTAAATATTATAATGTATATGTGGTGAATGGTTTTTGATTTCATACACGCACATATGGGGAATAAAAAAATGATCAGTGGAGTTTTATTGAGAGGATCGCTTCATAGAGAAACTAATGTTGAATTTTACGGCATTCTGGATGAAATTATTGAGCTATGTTATCTTGGACAGAATTACATAATGATGTTTAGATATCGGTGGTTGGATACTGAGAGAGTCTTGCATGTTCATCTGACTCATAGAATCATCGATATTAAATATAAAAGTCTTATTGCATTAAATGTAGAATTTTTACTAGCTCAACAGGCATATCAAATTTATTACACAATGCACTGTGCTACTTCAAGAGACCTGAGTTATTGGTGGAGAAAAATAAAAATGAAATATGAGGAAAATCAATTTACTCAAACTGAATGTGGTTCTACTGAAGTGGAAGGAATTGAAATTTTTCAACAGACTACTCAAAATAATTATTATTCACAAAGAAACGTGAATATCAATGATGACACCCTACAATTAAGGGTCGATGGTGATGAAGATGTTATTGATGTTAAAAATGAATTTGAAAAGATAAGGGATGGTGAATGTGAAACTCATATGGATATTGATGATTCCAAGGAGGAATATGAAGACATTGACATCATCTGATATGAGGATGATGATGAAGTTGAACATTGACATAGTTAAATGCTAGTAATGATCATAACTAATATATATATATATATATATGATAGTTATTTTCAACTATCTGCTAATAACAATCATTTTGTGTTTCAGATGGATCCTGATCTATTTTGCGAGTTGCAGGATGTTGATTTGACTTTGGATAAGGGGGATGTGGGATCATTTAACCCTCAGCCTACTGGTGGTTCAGGAGGTACGCGGAGGGGGCGCGGTCTTGTGGAACTGATGATTCCTGACCATATCCCCGAGCGACGTCCACGTCTTGGTTTCGATCCACGCTCACTGAGGTATGATAACAATTATATTTTAGTTATATTTTTCATTAATTTATTTATATATATACTAATTGTTAGATTATTTATTATTTTTCATAGTTTTGCGCATGTAGCTATTGGACACAGGAGCACTATTTTGCGCAATTATTTTTCTCAGGCCTGGATCACATGAGAATAGATTCCCGTTGATGGGAAGCTCGCCATGTAAAATCACTGGCTGGTATGTAAATAAATAATATTTATTTTGAAATTTATTTTATTAATAAATTTATATTATAAATTATTTGTAGGGTTTATGGTATCCCATCGATGATAGCATGTGTGACGCAATCCATGCATCATGGGAGGTGGCTATGTGTGAGCATGTGAGTCAGTTTTTGCACAATTTGAGAAGGATGTCCATTAAGAAAGAAGGAGCGACAATATTTGATTAGTAGTGTAGAACCCACCGACTAGAGTACATTTCATCTCAGGTTTGGGATGAATTATATACACAATGGTTGGGTGGTAAATTTTAGAGGATATCTTCACTGGTTCGGTAGAACCGGGGGAGACAGGAGGGGACGAATCGAGCTGGTAGCTGTACATTCAGTACGCATAGAGAGCATCTGGTAAGTATATTTTTTTTAAATTTATATAACTTTAAATATAAACATTTTATTTCATATTTCTGTAGGCAGTCAAGAATCCTAATATAATGGAGTTCGACGTTTATTGGAGAATGTATAGTGATCCAGCCACTCGAGAGATTAGAGGTGATCGCCAGTGTCGGATTTTGGTTAGTATTATTTTTTCAATTTTTCAATTAACTGCATATAATATTTTCACAATTTTAATTTCAAATTTGAATTGAAGGGTCATATGAGGCTGCGACCTCTCAGAAAAATATTGAGGGTCAGGATTAGGCAACTGATCAGACCAGTGCACACCATTTCGATGAGGCGGCATGGATGCAGGCGACTCTGTATGGCTTTGAGAAGGGCTGAGTAGTTGGTATCAGCTCTCAAGTGACTCCTGGTACTTATTATTGTACTATTGCGATGTCGGTGTCCAGCTCAAGAGGAGCTTGTGGAGAGGCATTATCTTCTGCTTCACAGTATCAGGAGCAGTTACGAGCTCAAAATGACCTTATAGAGAGTTCACAGAAGCAGCAAGAAGAGATGTGTCAGCAACAGCCGCAACAGAAGCAGCAGCATGAGGAGGAGATGTGTTGATGGTAGCAGAAGTATCAGGAGCAGATGTCATACATGCGCTGTTTGACTTGTAGTTTGGGGTTGGAGTTTCCTCCACTATCTCCTTCACCTCCTCCACCTCCTCCAGAAGACGACCCCCCAGTGATTTTGTTTATGTTGAAAACATTTGAATTTAACATTTTTTGTAATATTAAGTATTTAAAGTTTCTGTCTTTTATATTTTTGCGAATATTAAATAATTTAATTTTTATTATTTTATGATTTTTTTGTGAATATTGAGAAATTTAATAATTTTAATATTTTTTATTTTTTGTTATTTTAATAATATTAATATTATTGTTTCATTGATCATAATTTTATTAAATATAATTTGTTTGTATTATATTTTTTAATGTTTTTTTATTTTACTAATAATAATAATAATAATAATAATATTTTATGTTTTTTTTTGATATTTTTTTGTGAATATTGAGAATTATAATATATTTTTATTTTAATAATTTTAAAATTCATTTTTCAATAGTCAAATTTTTTTTTATTTTCTTTTTTAAAAAATTTATTTATTTTTTGTAATGGGATCTATTGTGATGGGTTCCCATCACAAATAGTCTAAATAATTTTTTTTACACAAGTATTTGTTACTGGATTACGGGCCCGTCGCAAATACTTATTGCAACAGGCCCATCAAAAAAAGTTTATAAATATATAAAGTATATAATTGATGACATATTTGCAATGGTGATGTTTCCCGTCACAAAAAATATTATTTGCGATGGGACCCTCAAAAATAATATTTTTTGCGGCGCCGTTTTATGCGACAGGTTACGGGACCCCGTCGCTGAAACTTATTTGCAATGGGATCCTATCGCAAATAACCCATTGGTAATACCTAGAATTCAATTAGTGGATGACCTTCAGATGTTGGTATAGTCACAATGAGATTTGGTTATGCCATTCAGCATGACGAATTCCCCTGTAGTGTTCGTGGGACTCAGGAATAGGATCTTTTATCCATACCTCAATCGCATTATGATGGTATTCCTAGGTGACATCATGATATAATCAGTGTCAAGGATGAGAATTCCTATCATATTTAGATAGTTTGAGATACACTCTGAGAGAACCAACATTATGGTAAGCTCTCGATGTTCCAGTTATAGATATTGGGAGTCTAATTTCTAGGACACATTATCTCAGAGGTTGGATTTTCAGTGGATCTGGAAATGATAGATGTAGTGCTAACATGGAATCCACCCCGGAGTGTGATTGAGGTACATAGTTTCCTAGGTCACACTGGGTACTACCAGAGATTTTTACCTATCTTTTCCAGAGTTTCAGAACCATTGTCAGCGTTAAAGAAGAATGGACTACCCTTCATGTAGACGAAGAGATTCCATTAGTGTTTTCAGGAGCTGAGGTAGATACTAACAAGTGCCCCCATCTTAAGTCTACCATAAGAGGGCATTGGGTTTTTAGTATACTATGATGCATCAAGGACAAGACATGGATGTGTCTTGATTAAGGAGTGAGCAGTGATCGTTTAAGGTTCACGACAGCTATGAATAAATGAGTATAATTATGCTACCCTTAAACTAGTGTTAGCATCAATGGTCTTCGCCATGATGATGTTTGTGACATATCTTGATGGATGAAAAATTTACTTTTTACTCTGATCACAAGAGTCTCAGGTATTTCTTCTCATAGAAGGAAATGAACCTGAGAGAGTCACGTTGGCTAGAGTTCTTACAGGATTATTAATTTTAGATAGTCTACACATCTGGAAAGGGGAACGTAGTTGTAGAGGCACGCAGCTGGTGGTCTGGTCTATAGTTTCTGAGTGACGCAACAGAGCAGCTGGCTGCATTGCATATATCCTTTGTAGATAGAGATGGAGTAGCTTAACTCCATTCTATGACTATCACTCCCCCACTTCTTTATCATGTTCGGGAGGCACATCTTGGGGACATTGTCTAAGAGGCTTGACATGGTCAGATATCCACAAGTCAGGCACCTGATTGATTTTCTGAAGATAGAGAGTACGTCATCCTCTTCAGAGGATTCACTATGGTACTTGTGGCACTACTGGTGGAGGTGTTGAGGGAGTTAAATATGTCCCCTCTAACGGTACATCTAGGGGTGCCTAAGATATACCAGGACCTTCGGCATCAACACTGGTGGCCATGGATGAGGAAAGCAGTGGCAGAGTTTGTTTCCCGATCCCTCACTTTTCAGTATGTGAAGGCCGAGAATTAGATTCCAATAGGCTTAGCATATCCATTATAGGTATCGAAGTGTAAGTGGGATGGTATTTCCATGGATTTTGTGATAGGGATACCACGTATGTCTAGGGGACTTGATTCCATCAGGGCGATCATGGATCTACTCACCATGTCGACCCTCTTCCTACCAATATGGGGGAAAGGACCAGTTTAGGGCTTGGTACACCTCTATGTACATGATATTGTACAAATTCATGGGGTGACATAGAAGATCATCTTTGACCATGATGAATGTTTTAAATCCCGGTTGTGGAAGAGATTGTAGGATGCGTTTAGGACTCAGTTACATTTGAGCACCGCATTACATCCACAGACAGATGGTCAGATAGAGCAGACTATTCAGGCATTAGAGGACATGCTTCATTCTTGCGTCCAAGATTTTTTCCACAGATAGGAGGATAACTTTACCTTGATGGATTTTGTATACAACAACTACTATCACTCCACTATCAGTATGACACCATTTGAGGCCTCGTACAGTTGACCATGCAGATCACCTCTATGTTGGACAGACCTAGGGGAGTCAGTACATATGGGTCCAGATTTGGTACGGGATACCACTGAGAATGTGCAGATCATCCAGGAGTAGATGAAGACTACATAGAGGAAAAAATGTCTTAATATGATAGGAGATGAAGACTTTTATAGTTCGAGGAGGGAGACTATGTCTTCCTATAGGTCTCACCTGGATGAGGATTGTGGAGATTTGGCTAGGGCATCAAGCTATCTCTGAGGATCATCGTACCCTTTCAGGTTCCCAGTAGTTTTGGCAAGGTAGAATGTCACCTAACCCTTCCCCCACATATGCATTGGGTGCATTACATTTTCCACATGTTGTATTTGAGGATGTACATGCATGATCCATCGAAAGTTATTATCTACGATGATATGGACATTAATGATGATGAAACAATTACGGAGGTTCTAGTAGAGATTGAGGATTGACAGGAGATGGTCCTTTGTGGAAAATTGATCCCTCTGGTTCGCGTTCACTAGAAAGATGGGAAACTCTATAAAATCACATGGGATCATGATGCCGAGATTCATGCTCAATAACCCAATTTGTTTCATTAGTCTATGTAGTGGCTTTTGGGGATGAAAATCCCTAAGGTGGGGAGAATGTAAAGAACCGGATTTTCCATGTAATTTTTTTAATTACATTGAATTATTATGAGTCTATAAAAATTATAGGTGTGTGATTATGAGGCCCAATGTTCCTAGAATTAATTTCTGTACTTTTTTTGAGGTACGTTTAGTCAACACACGTGCAGGGTTTTCTATGTTTTGAAAAAATGCATGGATTAAAAATCTGAGGGAACTGTTGGATCAGTAGAACCGTGATTCGTTTAAGGAAGGATTGACCTTGACCGTAGAAGGTTGGTAAAAAAGATAGATTTGGACATTTAAAAGAATATTAAAATAACAAATATAATTTATTTATATTTTTCCTTTCCTCCAAAGGAGGAGAAGCGGTGGCGGGACATATAATGTGTCATGAAATTAAATGGATTAACTCACCTTTACTTTTAACCACACCATTAGGAATTTGGTTTGTCCATAAACTAAATGAACCTCCTAAGTTTCGCAGGGCATTACCCACCTCCTTCCCCTACTATTAATATAGATATTGGGATGGGATGTTATAACGACTTCACCAAACGACGATGCTCTGGCAAAGTACCATGATGCCAACCACTTGTAAGACGTGACCAGTTTCAGTGAGCGGTGAAGAGTGCCACCGAATCATGAACCAATGACAATGATGGGGAGGTATTCATTGATCATTGTCAGTGTATGTCATATACATGTAGGGATTTATCTTTTTTAAATTACATGATTTGTTGAATAATTATCCACTCCCTTATTAAGATGCTGACATACAGGGTGCGGGCCCAATGAACAAGGCCTTGTCCCTCAACCTCTTTTTTTAACATTGTGTTCTCTAATGGTAAATTTGTTAGATTGGATGGAACCCAAATTTTAGGGTTGGGCTACGAATGTGAAAACCTGAGAAAACCATAAGTGAAATTGGATGGAAAATGGACCACCGGAGCTCACCTGGTGACTTGTGGAAGACCTCTAGCATTGCACCGGTGCAAAAGCACAGGCATGCGAAGGTGGTGGCTGGAACAGGCCTGCCACAATTGAGGCGTCACATCATCACACACTACAGGAGGAGGATGAGGCAATAAGACACGATGGTTAGTAGAGTGACCAACACTGTCCAGCAGTAGAAGAGGTGTGGCACGTTGTTGCGTGCTACTGGAGGAGATGGTCATGGAATTTGAGCCATGGTGGTCCAGTAGGAAGACCGACACTAATCGATCATGGAGGTAGAGCAGTGCACCACTGGAGAAGGTCGCGGCTTGATGCCGCAGTGAAAGAGGTGGGACCCACCCCTGGTGATCCTACGGCGACCAGGCGGTTCCATGCGGGACCTTCCCCTCTATTACCCAAATGGTTATGCTGTTCAGAATAAAGGGGGCGCATTAACACCCCCCCCCCCCCATGCGAGCATGGGCAGGACCCGCACCTCTAGCAGGCTGAGTTGTGCCCCCATGCAGGCTAGGTTGTGCCCTCCTACGGGATGGGTTGGGCCCCCCTTGTGGGTCGGGCTACACACTCCTGCGGGCTGGGTGCGCCCCACTTGCATGTGAGCCAATGCCCCCCTTGCGGGTCGAGTCAATCTCCGCTTGCAGGACGGGCCACGCCCCCTTGCAGGCTGCAGTGTGCCCCCTACAAGATGGGCTGCACCACTGGTGGGTCTGGCCAGCATCGGCTGGTTCAGGCAGGCTGGGTTGAACCCAGCCTGAGTCAGGTCATCCCATACTAGATCGGGTCGACCCAGACTGGGTCGGGTCGACCAAGACCGAGTCGGGATGGGTCGGACTGGACCATGGCCCATCCAGGCCTAGTTTTTCTTAAAGAACCATAACCTGAAATCAATAAATTCATTTGATGAACCGTCTGTGGTGATGGGATCCTTGGAAAGAGAATATCTTCTTATTATACTCCACATGGATTTTGGAGAATGTTGGAGTGTGGCTGGCTATGATCAAACCTGAACCCAACCGGGCCCTCAGAACTAAAACACTTTTAACTCATAGACAAGGCGTGCAATTGACGCATCGTCTGTCACGTTAGAACCCATATGACATAGTAGTCCATTGGGTTACTTATTTTTAGAGTTTATTATCTATCAAGGTATGAAAAATATCTCGAGGAAAAGATCCTACAGAACATGAGAACACTGAGTGCAGGTAATCTTGTGACCTGTTATCTTTGGAGTAGAAACCCTGTGTAGATCAGCGTCATAGAGACCTTGAGTAGATAAACATCATAGCAACCCGATGATGACCAGTTTTATAGCGGCACTTTGAGGATCAACATCTAGAGTCATTGTGTCAATCAGAATCTAGTGACCCTATGTGAATCACCACCTAGTGACCTTGTGTTAATCAGCATTCTAGCGACCCTATGTGGATCAACAACCTAGCGACAATGTGTGGATTAAAAGTAGCATGAACCAATGAGGACCAGCCTTATAGGGTCCCGTCTTTGATCTATGACTTACGTACAAGAGTGGACCGATAGTAGTATAACTTTTTTGGAGTAGTTGAGAATCTTCTGATAGAATAAGATGATATAGCTTATGATTAATCATCTATGTTCATGAACTCGGAGTTGTAAACCTTTTGTGAGATGGATTTTGTTTCGTGATTTGTGATTGAGGTCTTTCTTTATGGTTTTTACTTCGTGGAACTCTAAGAGACCCTCAGCGGTCCTGGGGTCCCAACTGATTATTGTTATACTCACCCCTACATGGGCTTGAACTGCACCTAGTTGTGTCATGTGCGGATGACGATCAGCTGGGATGAGACTTGAGGGAGACAAGAACAAGCGGTACACATAGTATACAGGCTTACATAGAGTGTTGGGGAGATGATATGTACATACCCTTCAGGAAAAGCAATTTTCTCTTTTCAATTTTATATGTACTTTGTAGCTGGGATTGTATTATGTCCCCCTTTACATTCAATACACTTTTTACTACAGTAGTTTAGTTCGTAGCTGCTTCTTGTTGTGTTCTTGGATTATGTGTTTGTACAAGTTTAAAGTCAATGCCTTCCCATTTTTCTGGGATATTCCTTTTGGTTCTAGTCATCATCCTCATGCCTATGGAAGGCGGGCTTGGGGTAGTCATGGCATTGGAACCAAGGGACTATTCGTGACACATATGAGATGATGTGGAGATCTCAAAAACATTCCTAGAATATTGAGATGTTTCATTAAATCTGCCCCTCTTAGAGTGTTTCTAGGATTATCTTCAAGTGTCTCATGTTCTCCTACTCATACACAAAGTACCATAGGATATTATTAATGAAGACAATCATAATACACAATAATATATGCTAAAATATTTAGTTCATGAGTCCAGTGAACACTTATGTAGAGCACATCCTGATGAAAGAATCACAATATACTCATAGTGATTGTTGCGATATTTGGATGTCGTTTTCCTTGTATCATTTCCCCATATTGAAAACTAATGATTTCCTGATATTACGTAATTCTTTGTGAACGATATAACCCCTCTCGACATATTGACAAAGTTATCAAACATTCATAGTGGACACTTATTCATCAGGACCACCAGGTTCATGAAACTATAATAAACACATAAGATCATGCTCCCAACTATGTTCATGGTGAACAACACATGGGATACCCAGGGGAGTCACTAAATCATAAAAATCCATTATTATGTAATTCCTCCAATTGCACTATCTTCTCATGATTCTCTGTAAAATACATCTTATATATTGGTGAAGATATTGGGACATTACTAGGGTGTAATTAATTGCTGAAATCATTATATTAGCAGTGATTTATGACAGTAATATCCTCATTAAATATGTCCTCATAATCTTCCCTTACCACAAGGACCTAGTAACTCATAAATAATACTTCTCCAAGAGTATTTCTATGAAACAAGGGAGTAATTATCCAAACTCTCTTATTCATGATCTTGTATTTCCCCACATATATTTCTTTTCACCCATAAAGTAAATCCTCATCCCATCACTAAGGAAACATCCCATTATCTTCCCAAAACACTCCATCTAGCCATTAAATGTGGCTATCCACTCCATAGCTATGATAATTTCATAAGGACCCCTCACTCCAACAAAGAGATCTCAAATGAATCACCCACCATCAAGCATCAAATCACACTGCCTGCATAATTTTTCATTCTATGAGTAACCTCTTTTTATAGTCTCCAAGTATAAGGGACTATCCATATTCTCAACTGTGAATCTCTACATACAAATATAGAGAAGTTTAATAAAATTAATGACTCAAACTAGTGCATATTATTACATCATGTATTTTTTAAAATATACATATCATATATCATATCATCCATAGAGCTTTAGGTCCATAAGACCCCATAGTCTATATCTATCCTCATCAGTAACCACCTCCTACCTGAGAATGGTGTGGACAACCTATGGGATGTTTTGGAAATAGGTCAAACCACTAGCCACCTTTTAGTTTCCAACCATCCCCTTTTCTACATATTCCACCCTACTGACCTCAATGATCCTACAACTATTCTTACTTGAGATGTCCCTCAAAAGTGACTCAATTAAATTTTTGATGGCCCATGCAATCCCTTGAAAGATATCATCAATCTATATAATAGTAACACTAGATCTCCCTTGGATAAAAAGATCCATAATGAGATCCATACACTATTTATTCTATATCTTGGCATCACCTATTGATGTATATCAGATGCTCAGATCTCTATGATTTCCATAGGGTACCAAATAATGATTTATTAGATCCTGGGTTCCCACTAACAGCACTCACTATTGTTATCTCCTCTATCATTAATATCTCCACTACTAAGTCCTACTCCAGAGATATAGATTATGTGAAAATTATATGATATATTAATGAATACTTTACAACATAGTGTAATACCTACTCAAAGGATTGAGCTCTAAAGAATGTATCTTGCTGAGCATACATGGAGTTCGATGAGAAATCACTAAACCTTGATGAATACTCCACCATTATCATACTTCCCTATTGTAGATATAGATTACACTGGATATATACTAGTAACACTATGGAAAAATAACCCCCCCCCCCGTGTGAAGCTCAATTTTCAACAAGGATATAGCTGTCTCACTTTGGGACTAACTAACTAGACTCAATTATCACCCAATAATTCTCTAAATACGACTCGAAATTAAGACATACATCTAATTTGTAGGTGTCCTCACCAAAACAAACTTGAGGGACTTCCTCTAACCAGTCATCATTGACATGTGGTTCTGGCTTTCACCAACCCCTAGAAGGTCACTACCTCTAGAACTCGTGAAATGAAATCATCCTATGTCCATACTCATCTAGTACATCCAATTCTAAATACATCTCAACATGTTTTGGTATTTAATGTAAAAAACATAGAGGTATTATATCCAATATGTTCCCCTATACTAAACCCTCTTCACTCAGTGGCTCATACTCCCGATCACATAGTATAATGTTGGACGATTTTATTCATAGAGGCATCATAAAATGAACAGGATGTACCATGATCAAATATTGAATCTGGGTTGATAATCCTGATGGAAATATAAACTACAACCCATCGATTTTTTATTCCATTAAAAATGTTATTTTAAAAATTAATTTCTACAGATATTACTCTTAATGGAAGGTGATCAAATTTATACTGTATGTATACGTCACCATATACACTAACACTATAGTATGTTGCCTAAATTCCAAACTAAAATCACGTAAAATGAATTCTATAAAATCAAAACCAATATCATAAACTCTTTTCCTAATACAGAACTAACTCCTCTAATACCACACTAACATGACCCATCCCAATGCAACCTAAACAACGAATACCCGAATAATTGCATCAATTGGATAGGTGTTAGAGACAATCACTGAGTAGGAATATCACAGAAAAAAATTCATTATCCTAATATATGACACACACAAAAAATCTCAAATCAAATAAATCATTTAAGTTAAAAACATATAAACCCAATGAAGTCATGAATCAATAATCCCTTAATCAGAGTGTGAAAAATATATCTACAGAATGAGATATAAGGGACAATACAATCCTAAAAAACATCCGTGATTCAAACCTTCATAAATGGTTGGGAGTGCACATAAATACAACCACTATAAAATCATGTCGATCCATATATATTCTAAACTATTCTAAACTTTCTCCCTATCCTCCGAGGGAACCATTTATTGGGTGATCCTATGTAATAATACATGAAATGTTTGAGAATATCCCATATAGGGAAGAGTATAATAATACACAGTAGGACACCTTGAGAACACTAAAATTAAATCATCAAGAATATCCATATTGTAAGGTTGAAATAATATTCAATGGAAAATCACATATATAATCTGGGAGGACACCACACCTCATGAACATCTCTACTAAAATGTGATCCATAGGATTATACTAGAATCTTCCATGAAATTATCTTTCTAGGAGAACCCATTATGTGATCCATGCTTTCACCAGTTGAACTCATCCAATTGGCAACGATCATTACTACATGCCTAAGAAAACTATGTAGTCATTAAATAAATAGATAATCAAAGAGGGTATCATACACAAGACTATTTTAGGACACCCCAAACCCAATATGAAGCCACCCACTATGTTGGGGAATGTGTTCCAATGATACAGAAAACACTACTAAAACATATTTTATGATGGGATATTAAAACAATTATAAAGGAGTTCATACCAATTTCATTAACCCCTTGTAGGATATAAGATGTAATGTTATAGGATCACTATCAAATCTCATAGAGGGACTTCACAAAATATAGCATAAACTTGTCCTCAATAGGGGTTCAAAATACATAAACCTGCATGTAATTCCATATCTCTCCCTCTAGGAAAGTAATAAGGGAACACACTCAACTTCCATTGTTCTAAAATAAAGAAGCAAAGGGCTCTATACACCCTCATAGGGGTTACACACTGTGTTCTAGGGACAACACAATATATCTTGAAAACTCATTGTCTTACAGTAGATAGCTACATCACACGTAATGGAAGCCTACAAATAAATGATGTGTAAGTAAGGTTACATGCTATATAGAGGTCATTAAATAGCCTTCATGATGCTAATTTATGTTCCCACGTAACTCCGGTTGTGAAAGTGTATAAACCCAGGTACACCTGGCAGTTCCAGTCTACACCGTATCATGTTCGAGTTCATGTAAATGACCATTTAATCTATAAATGTTTTTATACCCAATAATTCCCATTACCATTTACCCACAATGGTATATTCTAATATTATGTCATGGTTCACATGAAGTGTGATAGATGTCACATGACATGTGATATTTTTCTCTCCCACAGAATCCCTAGTGCTACACCGAGGGTCCCACATAAAATTTAACTGGAAAATAAATTCCATGTTATCTATGAATATTCAAAACCCATAGATATTAATTTCATTATATACAAAACTATAACTTGTTTTCTTATAATAGGGTAATTATGGATCTGATGTTGTTCAACCATCCCATCAATGAAGATCAAAATTTAGGCTCTGGATCTGGTCACAAAATGAAATATCCTTCCATGCCATATTCTATGCATAAAACTATTTATAAGTGAAACTGTAGTTTCATTATGATCAGTAAAAAATCAACCACCATCAACACCACACCTCGATTGTAACCTATATCATCATCTACACCCAAGATAATGATCTACTACACTGAATAACGTTGATAAAATGGTTAAATACTATGTATCTTATGTACCATTGGCCAACGATATTTCTCATGATGAATGTTTTAAACATAGTGTACAAATACATAATACTAAATCATATTGAATGAACCATGAACTTTTTTTACGAGATTCATTGTCAAATTATTTTAATATTGAAGATGGAAGTAAAAAATAATAATAAATAAATCCATTGTAAATAATTCAACCATTTATATTCAAGTAAATTATTATTTTTCTAACTCATCTATACTATACCACGAAAAAATAATTGGATTGAATCAAGAAATAAAAAAATCCATCATGATTTTTTGATCTATCATTGATGAAGAATGGACAGATGTTCCTATTATTAGAGAGATCTATAACTTTTGATGGAACAATGATCCTCAATCTTGATCTGATATGGTGAAATCTACCATAATCTCCTCTAACCCACACACACAATTTAAAGTGACATGTAGTTAACCCAGAAATGTTTTATTATAAGTGTATTTATTGTAGATTATTTGATTTAATATTTTAAAAAAATTAATTAAATATAATTAATGTTTTTTAGTTACTTTCATGAAAAAGGTGATTAAGCACAACACCTGATGCTAACATATATTATGTCAGGAACATGGTAAAACACATGATTCAAACTCTAAATTTTAATTATATTTATTATTAGAGACACTATATTATATTCTTCACATTTTTTATTAAAACTAATCATGTGTGATATTAATATTTTTAATATTTATTCCAATTATAATCCCAAGATCTCTTGGAATCTGAATCTCAAATCGTCTTAGTGCCTACAATTAATAATAATTCATAAAATATTCTAAATTAATTCATTGAAAAATAAATTTCTATATATTTACCACATAATAAAATAAAATGGGTTCATAACATTATAATATGGCTCAATGATGAAAAACTGAAATGAAATATATTACCTTCAGTCTGACTCATCACATACGTTCTTTATCTTCCTGAATAATAAAATCATGTTAATTATTTAATTTTTTAAACAACATTTTCTTTTTTACAATTAATTTGATGTAATGTATTAAATTTTTATATACATTTACTTAATAAATTTTGTTAATGTACAACATTTTGTCGATATATGACTTCTGTGTCAAAAATGACTTCAGTATATTGGCTATTGGTCAAAGAGGCAATTATCACAACATCACTAGAATAATAATAACAAATAATTTTCATATATATATATATATATATTATTTTAATACTTATTATGAATGATATTTTTGATAAATGATGGTTGCTACAATCATGGAGATGGTAGTTAGTAATTATCCATGAGTAACGTTTCCAATTTTTAACGATCATGATGAAAAATGTGATATGTAATGTTTTATTTTTAATGAATGATTGTAAAATATTAAATAAAATATTATTTGTTTAAAAACACTTATATATATCATACATTGGGTTTAGTGATGGAAAGGGAATCATGTCGCATTTTGAAGGCGGCAGTCCACATGTACCTGAACTACATTTTCATGATTTAATGGGTGAAAAGGAAGACAAAAAATGTTATATTATCATTTATGAATGATAAATATGTCATTAATATTATAATTTTGTCATTTATAACACATATTTAATTAAAAGTTCCTTTTTTACCTTTTAATTCTTCAGTAAAAAATGAATCCCATCATTTTGTGACGCGGCAGTCCAATGTATACATGACTGACATTATATTATCCCCTATAGAATGGAATTTAAAAAAGGTATATAAATATGATATAATGAATATAAAGAAATAATGATGTAATAAATATCTTATATATTCATTAAATCTATCATAATACCAAACCATAAGAGGTGTTGATGGAAAATGTGTAACACTGGTTCATTAGGCAGTAGTCTTCCATACACACGAGCGATGTTATGATTTCACCTTTAGGGGAAGAGGTTTTGGATACTATTAATTCCCTAAAAATAATACAATATATGTATATTTGAGATGGTATTTTTCAATAAAATCATAAATGAGAAAGACTTGATGGATATAGAAGAAGAAATAAATCCAAAAACACATTGTGAGTAATTTTATCTCTTCTTGTACTACACTGTTAAGATTAAATTAAATGTATTCCTAAAATGGATTTCTGACCAAACCATGGATTCTAGGATGAGGGGATGGATTTTATTATTTCATTTGAGAAGGTATTATCTTAAATAAAATGGTTTTATTGTGTGATTAATATATGATAGGTGGTCACCTTGTATAAGTGAGGTGAGTGGCACACATGTAATTTTGAAAAAAGTGTACCCACATTTTTCACATATAAAAAACGTCTGAAATAAATAATTATATATATTATGACATTATAAGTCCTAAATCCTTCCATAAAATATATTTTATACATGTTTTTAGGTTATTTTAACCTTTATCCATTTTTTCTAACAAGTTTATAAATCATATTTTACCGAACCATGATAATATATTTCTATTGTTTTCATGATTAATTATGGTCACAAATTATTTTGAAATTATTAGATTATATAAATTATAATTCAACCCAATTGTTGATGTATTTTCCATAAATAAATTATCAAAATAAGAAAATTTTAATCTAAAATTAATCGTACAGTCACGATGATAAAGGAGGTATCACGACCCCCTCCCCGCAAAGTGTACCCCTCCTAGGTCAGCAATGTGATAAGGGAGATAATGAACCCCCGAATCCCACCTCAAGTAGACCCTAGAATGGGGACTAGCACCGAGGGTACATTAAACACACAAATGGGAGGCATTACCCTCTATAAGAAAAAATGTTGAAGATAGGGAAAGGATAGACACCATCCAACTCCAACATAGAACTAAAATTAAAAAGAAAACCCAAGTGCACATATGTAATGTCCTGAAAAAGTACTACAAATGGAAGGGGAAAACTACAATTACCCAAAAGAAAGTAAAAAAAAAAGTAACCACAAGCCCAAATAGCTCCTGTAACCCCAAGCTCGTAGAAACCAGCTTGATCTCCAACCTGCTCCAAGTGACCTGAAAAATAGTATATATATACATAGGGTGTGTATAACAGTATACTAAGTAGAATCCTCCCCAAATCCTCTCATACAAAAGTAAATAAAGCATGATAAAGAACAGTGAGCAATAAGTGAAAATAAATTGTCACATAAATAGGTATACTAAGTTCCTAACCTCACCATGGATACTCTCACCTTGTAACGCATACAGGAGTATATAATATAATAAATAATATCGAAGGGTAACCCACTACTACTTCCCCATTGGGTTGTTTCTTTGCCCCAACGTCGCACGTTCTGAGAATCTCTTTCCAAAAAGGATTGTCTGCAGTCACCAGTGCTAAGCACCACAACATGCACCTCTAGCTACAAAACCACCACACCCACACAAGAAATTAACTAGGTAGTTTCTGGGAGCCACCACATCACGCATAACATGTATTATACATAGGGTATTATACCTCAAGCCATTACATCCCATATACAGAGTATGGATCGTCATGACATCACAGCCGATACACGTTACACCTACAGTAATCCATAGGATACTATATCCATAATATATGGGTGTGATTATCCACAATCCATTACAGCCCTCTACACACATATATGGGGAAAACTAACCATTGTTCCTACTAGAACAAGTATCTACCATGAGAAGAGAGCAGGGCCAAAGGGGGTAGTCAGCCATTCATCCTCCCACCAGAATGTTGGGGAAAACACCCCCATGGCTCAGTATCCCCAGGGTGTCAGTTTTCCTTACTAAAATGGTGGAGTATCATATAGAAACACAAAAATTACAAGATATAATATAGCTCACAACCACACTATGGCCATAAACTAGTTTTAGACTCAACTGCAGCTAATATCTCTCGAACTCTGGGCTGCGACTTCTAAGACTAGGTATCCTATCAGCACACAACCATTTAAATAGATTTAACACATTATTTTGTTCCCTTTTTATCAGTTTCAGTTTATGTTAATTAATTCATTAAACATTAATTAACCAATAACAATTCCACTATAAATTCATTAGCAACACAACCAAAGTACACTGCTCCTTCAAATCACAACCCCAGCATTGCGCCCTAGCACGCTCCAAACAACATGGGTTATCACCATTTATTCAATTATTTATTTATAGAATTACTTTACCATAATCCCAGCATTCTATAAAAACGTTCTATGTTACTAAACCCAAGGTGGTTCCACACAGAGAGTATATGAACTACCCGTTGAGTCTTTACTGCCTATAGAAAGAGCATAGATCCATTTTACCTTGAGAAACTAAACATGGAAAGCACATGGAATACATCGCACATCTTCACCCCTTTGAGAAGAAGGGTAAGTAACACTAGCTGCCTTGAGATGTGGGGATATGTAAAGAAGATAAACAACCAAAAGAATCATCATGCATCCAAACATTCACATACAACATGTTCCATCACCCCTTGTGTCCTCCCTGGCACCCACATGCATAAAACGATGCATCTCGCCACTCTAGTTGTCATCTTTGTCCACAATCAATAGGCTTCCATGCCCCCAAAAATCACAGTAGCCATCCCAGATCACATTAAAACAGAAACAATATAAAAAAAACATCTTAACAATTTGTCTCTTGGTCTTTTAACAATCAAAATGGTAACTCAGATCCCTACAAGGAATTATCTTTTATCAAACCCCCAATTATTTAATCTTTCATGGATTAACCAATTTATTAATCATAGGTTTAAACATTGGGAAACCTAAACAGTAATCTATCACAAATAATTAAACATTCCCACTGCACAATTTTGATTAACATCAAATTACGACAAGAAGAACCAGATTCATTTACATGTATCTTTATCATTATCCAAAAAATTATCAATTAATTCTAATTTACATTCATTACCAATTTCCATCAAGAATGAATAGCTATATGAAGTAGGAATAGATATCACACTATCTAGAAAAACAAGAGGAAATAACATAATATCGATATCAATATATATATCCTCTTCAAATATTTATTATGTCAGTTCCATTGTGATCCAGTGGGATAAAACATCATAACTATATAGTTGCACATAAAATAAAATAGAAGCAATGAATCCCCTAACTCAAATAGTTCTTGACGTTCTTTATACTATAACAGTCCACACAATGGGACACGATAGCCCCCTCTCGCGACAACTGCATCCACCTGAGGATGCCACGGTACGACCGCACCAACTGAATCCCAAAAAAACTCCATTAGAAGCATGGGGATTACATTATATAATATGGAAAGGAGAAATAGGAGATGATGAACCCCAAAATAATGACTATGAAACATACCTTATATGGATGATTGATGGATACTTCTTGGTTTCACTGAAACAGGGGGTGCAGTTGCAGTAAGATGGAAGTCGACGAAACCAATCCACGGGGAAAATATTGATCTCAAGATTCCAATGGGAAGGAAGGAAAGGTTTGAGCGTCTCGCACCAGAGAACAAGGAGGAATAACAAGGGAGTAATATATCTTGTCCGTTTTGATGATTTAATGGAGCGACAGTTTATGATACACTTAATTTCCCATTAAAAGCAGATCCCATTAAACCACACGGTTTGACCAATTAAAAACCTCTCATGTAACTCCCAGATATTTTATGAAAAATATTATTTTTAATTTAATTTATGTATTGTGTTGTACTCTACACCAAAAGGAGCTTGCACTACACGCATCCTTGACTTGACTTGCATTACACGCAATGTAGAGACCCTAAGCTTGACGTACATGGACATTACATTACATTTACAGAATACTTAGTACATTACAAAAACAAACACACAAGGTCCGTAATAGTTTAGTGTCTTTGGAAACTCGGAATATAATCTTTAATTGTGGTGAAAGATCTTCAACATCTCCCATAAATATCTTCCCTTTTTTTCTTACCTAAAACCTTTCTTTATATCCTGGGTAAAAGAACACATAAAATGTTGAGCTCAAATGCTTAGTAAGGGTAAACAAAAGAAATATCAATCACATCATATTCATAAGAACATAACATTTTGGAAATCTTAACTAGAAAAAGAGATCATAATATCATAACATGGGATAAATCATAGTAGTGAAATTTAGTCCCAATAATCATAACTTAAAACATGAAAATTTGTTTCATACACACAAAATAATAGAGAATCATTTCTTATTATTCAAGACTCATTGGAAAGACTATCTTAGTGGACAAAGTCCATTTCTGAACCGAGTTCACTCCTCGTTCCAGTCATGTTTCACTGAACCGATTTAACCTGCCGTTCCAGCCATGTCTATCTCATGAGATATAAAATCTTTACCCAATGCATTGGAGGGAGATATAGGTCCCACCTATCTCTTAATGATACCATTATTATGTGTGCCACAAAATCATAAACCATACATCATAGCATAACCCATGTAATAAAAATGGGAATCTTAAACATCGTGACATCATAAAAAAATTCATATAAGATAAAGGAATTCATAAACAGAATTCCATCACAACATAATAAAATCAATGTAATAATAGGGATAGAAACAGAACCCTTTATTATCATAGATGGAAAATAATTTTGATAAAACAATTGAACTCCATTAAATAGGAAAATATCATTTCTACTTCAAAAACATTTTTCCTTTCTTAACATGTCATACAATTTTAAACTAAAAGAAGTTGATTAAAAATAAACTTGAAAACTTGTAAAGGAAACTTCATGGAAATAATGTTTTAAAAATCCATTCATGCCATATAAGTTAAAAAAACATTCTTCTCGTACTTTTGTCCAAAAATTCAAAAAGTACCTCATACAAAAAACAACAAAATATTCCATTCATATCTTTTACTAAAAACTCACAGAAGGCTAATGGTTTCCACAATCACATGTTTTATTACCATTCAATTTTATCATGATTTATTTTCTTTTATGATATATTCCTTACGTAATTCCATTATTTATGTCTTTTTCCAAGATTTTGATGTTTAGATTTTATGTTCAAGCTTTTGCAGTCAAATGTTTATGGATTGTTTTATGTTCTCTATGTTTACCCTTACTGAGCATTTAAGCTCACCCTTTTTATGTTTTCATTTCCCCAGGATATAAAGAAAGGTTTTAGGTAAGAAAACCAAAAGGGGAATATCTTTATGGGAGATTTTGATGATCATTCACTATGATTAGAAGATTACGTTCCTAGTTTCCAAAGATACTAAACTATTACGGTCCTTTGGTGTCTGTTTTTGTTATGTATTAAGTATTCCTGAAATGTAATTTAATTTCTATGTACTTCAAGATTTGGGTATATATAGTTGGTATCATAGGAAAGGTTTAGTTAACCTTTCGAAACTAGGATGCGAAAACTTTAGTGAGATCCCTAGAGATATTTCTAAGGTCTGTCTAGGGATGTCCCTAAGGTTAAGTATTAGTATAGATTGTAGTACTAGAATTATGGTAACGATCATAGAATTTAACCTAATATTTTAGATATTCAAGGTACTCCCCGTTTATTATGTTGTTTTCCTAGAATAATTTTTTCCTCTTACACTATTCCTTTTGGGTTTTAGATGATGGATGGAACCCGAAGGAACTGTGTTGATCAGTATAATGGGATTTGCAATGATTGTCCTTCTGAAAAAACCAATGTTTTGGGAGATGGAGTGAAAAATATTATTGTTATACTTACACAAGCTACGAATCATTCTGGACTTCCGAATGAGCAGTGACGGGAACAATATTCTATTGACTCCTTCATGAGGAAAAATCCACCTTCTTTTAAAAAAAATCTAGTTTGAAAACCTAAAATGTATTTACTTATTAATATTTTAAAATTGTTTATTTCCAAAACTCATATTTTCATTCAAAAATAAATTATTATAAAAATAAATAACAACATCGTCCAAATTAATCTTCACAATATCCAAATTATTTTAATTCAAATTTTCTTAGTAATCTAATAAATGAGGTACATTATAGATCAAATTTGATCAAAAATATATAAAAAATTATCCAATTTATAGAAGATATTTATGTTATTTACAAATGGAGTCTATTTAAGTAATTCATAGATTCACAACACACTAAATTACACAAATGGGGTTATAATATATCAATTAATAAATATAATGAATACAAATTTTCAAATTTCTTTTTGAGGAATTCACAAATCCCAAGAATTTTTTTTAGTTCTATTATGAATACAAAGGTCAGGTTGTTATTTAATAACCAATCGAAATATAGGATCCTACACATTTTTTCCTTATCCCAATGATCTATCTATCCATAGATATGAATCCAGATATTTCAAATCCTATAAATTACCTCTAAGATGATGTATAATCTTCTAATAATGATTAAGAGTTTCAATAGATTTTATGGGTGTCAAAATAATGTTCAAAAATAAAATAAATATAGAATTCACCAGGAAAATAGTGAGATATAATTTTTAGGATGACCATTCATCTAAATTGTAGTTCATATTCAAAATAATATGAAAATGAATTTTTATATAACATAATATACAAAACTATGTACCTAATTGTAAAGTTTCCATGGTTCAATTTCTCACCAGGGATACTTAGCCTGAAATGTTTTTATAACTATTTTCCTTAAAAGTATTCTTCTTAATGACTACTAAAAAATTAAAATTTCATATTTGGACTCCCAAAACCCAGTAAGGTAATTTACCTACAAAATGAATTCATTATTACTCTTCAAATTTGATAAGTTTCAACTTCATATGTGTTACTAGTTTCTATTTGCCATGAACAACACCTAAAAAAGTTGTTGGATCAAGGACACTCTCATTAATATATTTAAATTAATTTACTTATTCCACCATAACACATGTACAAATTTAATTATAAATTCCAAATGATTCATTTTATATCACCCATAACCTAATTAGGGTTCTCAATATAAGAGTCATCTATTTCCATTTCCACCATTAAACATATCAAAACATTCAATGGCATTGAATAATACATATTAAATTTAGAATAATGTAAAATATTATTTCCCAATAAATAATTATAATGAAATAAAAATTTACAAGGCGCCGCATCAGTCTCCAATGGAACCACATACTATAGAAATGTATTTTTCTATTTCTAGGGTTATGATGGGATTTAGATATTTTAAGGATAAGTAATGATTAATATGAAATCATATGAGCCATTATAGATAATTGTTGTATCATTTATTGAAAATATGATAAAAATCATATATTTTGGAAAAACTGGACAAACCTTTCCATCCCCTTCACCATATAGCACCTTAAGGGGTCTGATACATCATCAATGTTGACATAATGTTGTCCATCATGGTTAGCTATGCAATTCATGGATTTATTGCAAGAAAATAATTGATTTTTATATATTATCATAAAATAACTAAACCAAAAGATGTTGGGGCCCCCATGATTTCTCAATATCAGGCTCACAATATGGATGACTGATAAATCCTAGATAATTAAAATTGAATATTGATATTGTGTTTATTTTTAATAAATTTATATGTTAATGTGAGGATTTTATGTTTTTCCACATTATCTAATGTGAATTCATGCTAGAAATGATACCATAAAGATATCTGGATGAAGTGATATTCTAATATTGTGGTGATCATTAGGTATATATGTACAATTTATGAGAACTCATTATGGTCTAAAGATATGTGATAATAGGTTTGTAAGAAATATGAACAAAAATAAATCACATGGAGGGTTACATGGATTATGGTGTTTTCCTATATACACTAGATTAAAAAATAATTAAAAGTTATAAAATTATTATTATATAATAAGAGGATCTCCTTTGGTGAAAGTAACATATAATAAAACCCCTTATGAAAAATAGATTTGAGTAGAGCAACTGAGTGAAGTAAGTTGTTTGATGGAAATTTTATAAGTGATACATTACTATAACCACATGAGTGGAAGTAATTCACGCAATTTGGATAAAAAATGATAGATTCTATAACACATATTAATATGTATAGAAATGTTAATTACTTTTGTGACACATTATTGGGAGATTATATTTGATGATATAAGTTTTATAATGAATCATTAGGGTGATAGAGTTTCATGAAGCAGGATTTGAGCACATGAAGTTTGTCATCTAGACCATATTAATGTGACCAAATTGAATGGTACCATGGTTTAATGTACTTACAAGATAGTTATCTATATGATTAATCATACTAGGGTGATGTAGAAAAATGTGTCATAGATATAGATATAAGATTATTATATGGTTCATTTTAGAATCAAACATGGGATATACAGACTCAATTCTTAATAAATATTCAAAATTATTGTATGGAGACCATAAATTCCTTAAAATGAGGAATAATTCAACTAGGTTAGTGTGAATGGAGAGGTAAAATTAACTAATCTGAGTTAGGTAGTTTTCTATCTCGGAATCTATTATAATGTAAGGATCATGTCATTGAGTGACTGAAGAAAAATATTATACTTAAAAACTTCAAGTGAGTATATATTATTTTCACATGTCTGATAAAACATTTATGTATACTAATTAAACCAACAATTTATGATGAACCATGTAAAATAATGTTGGAGTTTTGAATAATTTCATATTTCATGTTTGTGGGGAATGCAAAATTCAATAAAATTTGTATAATAATTTCCTAAAAAATTTGGGAAAATATCCATCAATAAAAACGTAAAATTTTACAATCTGATTCTCCAATACCCAATAAATGTGTCTTGGGATACACACATAATATTCTATAAAATTTTAATAATTCTATAATTTTAACCAATCATATATAAATGATACAGTGTGGTCATATTCACAAAAATTCGTGTAACACCCTATAGTTCAATCTTGAGTATCACTATGAATTTGGGTCCTCATTAGCTATGACATGCATTATAAATTAACTTTATTTATTAAAATCATTTATATAAAACAATCAAATATAACAAAAAATTATTTTCATATATAGGTATAAAATACCCCATATACATGGTTTGGTTGAATACAACCCAAATAACATCATGCTTCCATGAGGATTTTCAAAACCCGATCCCAATGTACAATGATGTTTTCAACCATTCCAATTGTAAAACAAAAAAAATGATGTAAAACCCCATTAATTAATTTCTTTTCAATATTTAAACACTATCATGTACCACAATGTGAATAAAAATTGAAATAATCTTAAATAAATCCTACGCATAAAAACTAATTTCTCACGTCGCGATAAATGTCAGTCCCTCTAAAATATAACAACTAAAAAAACTATTAAACACCATCAGCAGATCATTCTTAAGAACTCAAAAAATCACTATTATTCCTCTATAATAATGAACCAAATATTAGGAAAATGTAAAACAATTAGTGCTCACTCCACTATTTATATTAACCCTCATGATTCTATATTAATCCTCAAAAAAATAACATTTATTTCATAATTTATTACAATATATATTCCTCACTAAGTCTAAAGGGAACTGACCCATGTTTTGTATCTATCACATTCATGTGAGAGTCATTCAATACTCCATTATATATATACTACTCTATAAATTCCATATTATCATGAGTTGGATATTTACTACTCAATGAATGAAAACCCGAATTACAATTTTTAAGGGTGTACATGGATTTAGATTCAAGGATATGAATATATTTCACCAAATTATGTTACCTAAACATGGGGTCTCACATTTAGAAAATATACTTTAAACTTTTATAATTCAAATATTGCATGAATTTATCCCAATAGATTTAATACATATACTCTCCATGGAATTAATAATATCATCTACATACAAGTCAAGTGTAAAGTGATTATTTTTAATTGAATTTTTTGAACCCCTATGACAAAACAATTCCCCCCTATATAAGAATTTTATATGATTTGTCATTTTTCACATTAATTTACATTATAAGAAGTTCCCAACAAAGGAAAATTATAATGTGTAAAAGACGTCAGTATCCACTATATTTGCTAAAGAGTTTCTTTAAATTTTCTAATCTATTAATTATTTTCTCCTAATCAATAACACATTGTCATAGGAATAGAAAATTTTCAAAATTCTTGGAGAAATCGAATATAATATCAGTAAAACCTCAGAAAAACATAATCCCATACATATTATTTAGTTTTTCCAAAGTCACCAGGATCATATGATTTTGAATCCCTTCACCATAAACAACACCACTATTTAATGTCATCTTTGTATTCATAGAATCACATTTAATTAATTTTTAGTAAAAATTATAAACAATCCACGTATTTAAACCATTCTCTAGGATTCAACCACAGTGATTTTTAGACCAAGAATAAATAAAGACATTTTATAAAAATAAAACCAACAAATTCTCCAAATGGATACAAAAAAAATACACATCGTAGCTATGAAAAACAAAAAAATATTTAGCAACTTCAAATGGAATGACTAAACACTTATAATGGTTATATCAATATCTCAATGTTTTCTTTTCAAATATACACTTCTATCACTCAATAGTGATTTCAACCATTCCAAATTTCAACCTCTATAAACCAATGAGCCCCTACCTATAGGTAAATTAATCACCCATTAAAATTAATGGATATGCTGATCTAATGAATCACTTCCATATATATTCATCCATAATCCCAATGTTATAGGTTAAGAAATACTTTTTACTTGTTAATCATCAACCTCAATCCTATATTAGTGAGATATATTCTGTAAACTCTCAATTGAATACACATATCCCAAAAATATAGAATATTGAGGAATAATATAAAAATAATTAGCATATCATCATCTAAAAATATCCTAATATTACATGTCATAATGATAATAGATACAATATTCTGTTATTATATTCTTATAATCCATGTTTAGGTGTGAGTGTTATATAATCACTATTATTAATTTCCAATAATTTTATTGAATTACACATAATAGAATGCTAAGAGATCATATAAATCACACTATACAACCTTTCAGAACATATATATCACATGGGAATTAAATATAATAACCATGTATTATTTAATATTTATCATGAATTTTCATATCCTTTAAAATATACATATTATTTAAATGTTATCTCTACTTTTAGATTATCCATTAAATATGTTATCACCCTAATAAGATAAATATCTAAATCATAATATTATATCTATATTATAATAATTTATCCATAAAATAAACATAAAACATATATATTCTATGGAATATAATTGCATCATCTATGATAACATTTTATTTCATATCCACAAATATAGTATTTGTCATATTTCCCTATAATTATAATAGTATTTCAAAAATAATTTTAAAAGACTTGGTGTTTATATCATAATAAATTCACATTATGCTTCTATTATCCTATGATAAGACGGAAAATAAAATAAGAGAGGGGTGGGTGAATTTTAGTTTAAAGCATATTTATAGTTTTAAACATCATTATGTATTATATAAATTGATTTTTTAAATTTCTAATCTAAAAAGCATAGAGTAATAGAATTAAAAAGTATGTGAAATAGTTTTTGAACAAAAAAAGTAATGTGAAGTGTATTTTAACTATTACTGATGAAGGAGTTAAAAAATGAAATTCAAAATAAAATCACATTGTATTAGTTAGGGAGAAAAATAATCATTCAAAAGGACATTATTAAACCAAATTTTTAACCCAACATGTATAGTGGATATGATAAATATATACAATGAATCCAAAAAATTCAAAATTTTGAATTGCTAATCTGATTTTCTACATATCTAATATATTTATTCATATCCCCAAAATCCCAAGAATATAACTATTTGAAGGAAAACACCTCGACAAACAAGATATACTTGATATTTTTCATTATACCCAAGAAATCCTAAAATCTAAATGATCAAAAATCCCCCAATATACCTATCCTTAGAACCCCTAAATCAAACTGGATTTAAGATGAAAAAATATAATATAAATTTTTATTTTCTTTAGAATGAAAAATATACAATGGTAACTCTTAATATAATCACTTATAATATTAATAACAACACTGAACAAAATCACATTCAACAATATGAAATTGAAATAAATCAAAGCAAGAAACAAAATTTTCAATCCGAACGTATATCCATCCATTTTTACAAAACGATAAGTACAAAATTATTTATAATCATTATTTTATCAAATTTCAATGGTTGGAATCCACAAATTTTAGAGTCATTTGTACAATTATTGGTATCAGTTTCGTCATTAATCAATGAACATAAAAAGTTTCTTCATCGACCAATCAGTTTAATCCACAAATCTATAGTTCTTCAAAAACCATTGGATGTAGTATATCATGAGTAATGATATCACTAGATGTTTATAAAATAATCTAATCCCTCAAAAATTTCAGTTACTAATTTTTTAGTCTAAATAATCAAAATCACTTAATCAAACACTAAATTTAGTTTATTTTTATGTAACATGTTTTGTGATTACTAAAATAATTAATTAAGGTGGAAAATTGGATAAAAAATACCCCAAAATTGGGAAAATTAATTCTAACGAAAAATGTAAATATAATAACTAAAATCCTAAATAATAATACATTTAGTCTACATGATATATAATTTCCCCCATTTTTTTGAAAAAAAATCAAAAACCATTAGAAAAAATAAGCTATGGTATAAGAAAAATTAAATATACCCCCATTTTAAATAGGAATATCAAAAAAATAAATAAATGATATGATAAAATATAATATACTGATAAAATTTCATAAATTTCACCTCCATTTTGATTTTCCAATATAATTTCTTATGAAAATAAGACCATAAAATATATAATATTTTATTATATTTGATAATTATCGAAAAAAATATTAGTTGGTTGTTTTGAAACAATTTTTTCTTTTAATATCTTAAATAAAAATCTTTTTATGTTTGATGTAATTAACATTTTCTAAATAAAATCCCTTTTAACCATTACTTCCAATATTATATGATCATTATCTAATGTGTTCTCATATTCATCATAATGTTCTTCACCTTTTGTAAATATCTTATGTAGTATATCTATATATTAGTATAAATTATTCTTCATTATTATACATTTTAATCCACCTCCATCATTAATATTCAGAGAGACATCATCAGCTACTTCTGATGGTATCCCAAATTTTGTAAATAAAACATTAATATTTAGAGATTGTCATCTGATATTATTCACATAAAGTCTTACAAAGATAATTCTGATGGGAAATAATTATTCATAGACAAGTGATGCTAGAAAAAAAACAATGAAAAGTCCTTCATATTATTGTCCATATAAAGGATGTAATTTTGCTATATATGTTTGTTGTCATTTAACACAATAAATATTATTAAACATTATGGTCTACTAGATATTATTTTTTTAATACTATATAATTGACAAATATCCATCCCACAAAAAAACATAGTTTCCATTCATCATAAAAATGCTTTTACAATAGTATCATTGATAGAAATTTGAAATAATCATTATAAAATTCATAATTACCTCCCTTAAAATATTTGGTTTAGTTATATTTTATTTATCTATTTTTTTAACATGTACTCCTACAGTCTCAAAATTTATTTTCCCTACTAACATAGTTTTTTAAGGAAATTGAGTTGGTAAATCAATTAAGTAATGAAAATACTAGATTAATAAATAAATTAATACTAAAACTAAAAATCTATATATATACATTATTTAATACAAAATCTTAACCATAGGTATAATGGAAAAAAAAATTATTGATGAGGAGGGGTGAATTTCTGTTTAAAATAAATTTTAAATTTTAATCCTCAATAAGTATAATAATAATAAAATATTGAAATTAATGATAAAAACTAAAAATTAGAGTTATATAATTATAAAATATATGTAATACAGTTCCCAACAAAAATATGAAGTGGTTAGTATTTTACATATTTCCCATAAAAGTGTTGTTGCAATAAAAATTCAATATAAAACTAGGAGTTATGGATAGAATATAAAATAATCTATTAAAAGGAAATAAAAAAAATCTCACATCTAATCCAATGTTTATGGTGGAACTTTTGACCATATTCACTGAAAACATCACATTATACATGATAATCCCCAATTTATTCCTATTTGGTGGTTTTTCTTTATATCCTTAGAATCCCTCAACTAAACGTGATAATAATAGATCACACCTATAAACTAGAAGTACATGAGATTTTTCTTCTTAAAAAGGTTTTTTCTTGATCTAGAAGATTAGAAATTGTATTATATTTCAATATATGAAATCCATTGAACATGAATAATTAGAATAAGAAAATGTTCAACAAAAAATTATTTTATTTTCATAGTGAAAAGATTAAAATGATAGATTGTAATAAAAACACTCAAAAAAAGAATGTGGTAATCAAAAGTCCTATGAACAATAAGAAATTTAAAATCATAATAATTCATAGAAATTTTCAGAATATTTGATCTGGATGTTCATTGATTTTTATGAAGCTCATGTTGAGTCATTATTTATATGCATCATCCTTATAAACAAAAATTGATGGATTCAAAAAAACATAGTATGTTATAACTTCATCATTAAAATATTCACCATCTATTGATTAACTCAACATGTTACTTCATCAACTGATGAGTTAAATCAATGCTAATATAATTATTTTAAAATAAATAGAATTAATTTAACACACCGAGATTTTATGAATCATATTCTTTTAATTTCATTGATTAATTAAATTATACACTACACCAAGTTTACCTTGTACTATATGCAACACCATATTTGCTTTAAGTATACGCAACACTATTCTTGGCTCGTGTTACACACAATTTTAAGTTCATTTTGTGGAAATTATTCTACGCAACATTATGTATAGATTTTGTTTAATGTATAAATCAAATAAGTTTTGATTATGTTATACGAAACAACAAACATTGCTTTAACTACACACAGCCCTGACTTGGCTTTCTTTACACGCAATTTTGACCTTCCACAATAGCGTGTGTTGTACGCAAAACCGAGTTTCATTAAACAACGATATGTTATTAAATATTATATAAACTATCCATTATGTATAGTAATACCCACTTTTTGAAATTTTATCATTAAAAACGGACTTCATTTTTGGATTCGGAATATCGAAATTAGCCTAGGGTGAAGTTTTGGTATTTTTCTGAAAACATTCAATTTTTTATGAACAGTGAAAACACTAGGTTACTATTTTAAAACCGAATTTTTATTTAAATAATTATTTATTTTATTTAAATTTATTTTAAGTAAAAATTAATACATAATACCGATATAAGTTCAATTTAATTCATTGGAGTCATTTTATAATAATTTTCGCTATATAAAAATTTTATTGAACTTTTCATAGTCATTTACCTACCTCCTAGGAGAATTTTGCAAACATAAATAAAACATAAATTTAACACTTCTATGAGTGGAATTTCAAAAATCCAAGAGACATAGTTAATATAAAGGATTAAAATGTTGTTCAATAAGATAAAAATAATTTTTGGTGAATAATAACTTTTTACTTTTTTTACCACGGTTAAAAGTAAATAGGGTAATTAAGGGTAAAAATGATATTATTATTACCCTAACACATGTCCTAATTCTATTGGATTATTTTAATTAGACCAAAAAGAACCTTATGAACAAAATATTTCCCTTTATGTGCAATTTTATTAGATTATGACATTTATTATTATTTTATTTAATGAAGAGTTAAAATGTTTAAAATCAAAGTTTAATAAATAAAACATTTTTAATATAGGGTTAAACATAAGATAAATATGACTATAAAAATTAATTAGAAAGATAAAAATATTTCCTACATAATTTTATTTTATTTATAATTTTTAGACATTAAATAATTTAATTTATTCATAACACAATGACGATGCACTAATTATCTTATTAATGAAATATTAACATAATTGATGTTATACATACCAAAATAAATGTCATTTGAGACTTTTTATGAATTAACATAATTTTATAGGTTAATATGAAATTATATTATTTATTTAATTTACTTTTTTCTATCTAATAATGCTGTTATAATTTTCACAAAAATCAATTACCAAATAGTGTCAAAATTGACATAAAATAGTTTTTTAAAAAAATATTATATTATTAATTATTATTGTATTCCTAAAAATCTACAGTTCGGCCAAGATACTTATATCATGATAGGTGTGTCCCTAATGGACCACATGGGGGTTTGTCGGATGTATATGGTAAGTTTATTAACTATATAATATAAAAATACAAAGTGACAAGGTAAATGTCAATCTAATTAACTAAGAGTTAAAAAAAAGATACGGTTAATATAATGACCCAAACCTGTCTAAAATCTATTGGTTGAGAGGATTTCGACCCATCCCCACTTTATCTTCGAATGAAATCAATTTGGATCTATTATAAACCGAATACGACTTTATTATAAAATAATTTTTTAAGTTTTTCCTATAGTGCCCCTCTCCTCCCTTATAAAAAGGGAACCCCTTCCCTCTTCTCTTTACACTGTTTTGAGCCATGAATCTCGTCTAAACCCTTCCCATTTCTCTTCTCTAATTCCCTAGCAACATTCTTGTGGTTCTGGTCCTCTCAAAAGACCAACTCTACTTCCTTAATAGGAAGCTTAAAGGAGGTGCGTCGAAGAAGAGGTAATCTCTTCCTCCGATTCTCTCAAGTTTCTTTCTTCTTCTACCTATTCTTATTTAGTTGTATCACTATAAAGTAATAACATAAGTGTTATATATATACTGATATATTATTATAAATATGAAACTACCATATTTCACCTTCTATCAATCCTATGGAAAACGAAATCACCGCGCGTGCGTAGGTACAGAATGTCGTCTCCACGTTGTGGTGTAATCTGTTTTAAACCACCACCTTAATTGGATGGGTATAATGGTGTAAATAAATGACTATATATGATTATTTTAAATTGATTTTTTTTGAAATATTATACATACTCTTCAATAAAATTCCACGATCATGGGAATGATATCATCGCTCGTGCGTACGTACGGACTACCCTCTCCACGACACTATGGGATTCAATCTCCATGTTAACCATTCATGAATTATTATAATGTATATATAAGGAATAATAATGAGATATATGACATAATAATGATATTGGATTTATGTATATATATATATATTTATGTCATCTACTTAATTTCATTCTATTAAATAAGGAAATGAAAACAGTGTTCATGCGTACCTACGTCCAACCATCTCCATGAACGGTGTATTTCATTCCATTTACCGATCTATCATATATATATATGTATATTCTGAATATATATTATATATAAATCATGTTTTACATTCTAGAATTAATTAAATTAGTATATGAGTAATAATATCAAGAAAAACACGTCGAAACACGTACAATAAATGAAATGATTTTACCCAAATCACTGCTTTTACATCGAATTTACTAAAGAATGGGTAATATAAAGTCATAAGTAAACAATATATGATATCATAACAATTAATATTATTCTTTAATAAGTCAATGACATTATTTAAATCATTATAGATGAGTTTTGGATACATACAAAACTTATCAGACATAAGGTAAGGGATAAATTTTCAATATCATTTTATCCAAGATTGCCTATATGTATGTATTTACTGGGGTTACGTTTATCATCCATGACCATGATTTCTAAAAATGTTATCATAAAATGTTTACTATTTTTCCATGAAGTTTTAAAGACATTTTTACCCTTTATTAAATTTTTACCACATTGTATGGATGTAATCTTTCGTTTGGTTACCATATAAGGTACTTTTTTAATTTTCCAACAAAAGTACAAGTAGAATGTTATTTTTAACTTATACGGTGTGAATGGATTTTTACAGTTTCATAACGCCTCATTTTCATGAAGCTTCCTCTTCAAGATTGAATTATTATCTTCAACAAAACCCTTTTCTTTTAAAATTTCATGGCATTTTGTTAAAAAAAATAATTTTGAAGAAGAAAGGATATTTTTCTCAAGAATTCATTTCAAGTGTTTTATCAAAACTATTTTCCATCTAAAATGACATTATTTAATATGTTTATGTTTCAATTATAATTTCTCAATTATTCAAATGTGTTGATTCTTCTTATGATAAAATTGTATCCATTTTTTTATGGATTATGTTGTGATGGCATGATGTTTAAGAATCCCATTCTATTACATGGGTTATGATATGATGTATGATTCATGATTTTGTGGCACATGAAAGAATTATTTCATTATGAGATGGGTAGGACCTATATCTCCCTCTACTGAATTGGGTAATGATTTATATCTCATGAGATACACATGGATGGAATAGTAAGTTAATTTGGTTTAGTAATACAGGACTGGAACGAGGAGTGAACTCGATTCAGAAAGGGACTTTTTCCACTAAGATGGTCTTGGAAGCAATGCCTTGGATACTATGGAACTCATATCATGTGATTAATGGTTTCCACAATCACATGTTTTATTCCAATTCAATTTTATCATGATTGATTTTCCTTTATGATATATTCCTTACGTACTTCCATGATTTATGTCTTTGCCCAAGATTTTGAGGTTTAGATTTTATGTTCAAGCTTTTGCAGTCAAATGTTTATGGATTGTTTTATGTTCTCTATGTTTACCCTTACTGATCATTTAAGCTCACCCTTTTTATGTTTCCATTTCCCCAGTTTATAAAGAAAGTTTTTAGGTAAGAAAACCAAAAGGTGAAGATCTTTATGGGAGATGTTGATGATATTTCACTATGATTAGAAGATTACGTTCCGAGTTTCCAAATACACTAAACTATTACGGTCCTTTGGAGTCTGTTTTTGTTATGTATTAAGTATTCCTCAAATGTAATGTAATGTCTATGTACGTCAAGATTTGGGCATCTACAGTTGGTATCACAGGAAAGGTTTAGTTAACCTTTCGAAACTAGGATGTGAAAACTTTAGTGAGATCCCTAGATATATTTCTAAGGTCTGTCTAGGGATGCCCCTAAGGTTAAGTATTAGTATAGTTTATAGTACTAGAATTATGGTAACAATCATAGAATTTAACCTAAGATGTTAGATGTTGAAGGTACTCCCCCTTTATTATGTTGTTTTCCTAGTATAATTTTTGCCTCTTACACTATTCTTTTTGGGGTATAGATGATGGATGGAACCCGAAGGAACCATGTTGATCAGCGTAATGGGAAATGCAATGATTGTCCTTCTGAACAAATCAGGGTTTTGGGAGATGGATTGTAAAATCTTATTGCTATACTTACACAAGCTATGAATCATTCTGGACTTCTGAATGAGCAGTGAAGGGAACAATATTCTATTGAGTCCTTCAAGAGGGAACGTCCACCTTCTTTTTTAAAAAATCTAGTTTGAAAACCTAAAATGTATTTATTTAATCATATTTTAAAATTATTTATTTTCAAAACTCATATTTTCATTCAAAAATAAATTATTATAAAAATAAATAACAACATCTTCCAAATTAATCATCACAATATCCAAATTATTTTAATTCAAATTTTAATAGTAATATAATAAATGAGGTACATTATAAATCAAATTTGATAAAAAATATTAAAAAAAGTTATCCAATTCATAGAAGATATCTATGTTATTTACAAATGGAGTCTATTTAAGTAATTCCTAGATTCACGACACACTAAATTACACAAATGGGGTTATAACATATCAATTAATAAATATGATGAATAAAAATTTTCAAATTTCTTATTGAGGAATTCACAAATACTAAAAAAATAAATTTAGTTCTATTATGAATACAAAGGTCAGGTTTTTATTTAATAACCAATTGAAATATAGGATCCTACACATTTTTTCCTTGTCTCAATGATCTAACTATCCCTAGATATGAATCCAGATATTTGAAAACATATAAATTCCCTCTAAGATGATGTAGAATCTTCTAATAATGATTAATAGTTTCAATAGATTTTATGGGTGACAAAATAAAGTTCAAAAATAAAATAAATATAGAATTCCCTAGGAAAATAGTGAGATATAATTTTTAGGATGACCATTCATCTAAATTTGTTTTTCACATTAAAAATAATATGAAAATGAATTTTTATATGACATAATTTACAAAACTATGTACCTAATTGTAAAGTTTACATTGTTCAATTTCTCACCAGGGAGACTTAGCCTGAAAATTTTTATAACTATTTTCCTTAATAGTCTTCTTCATAATGATTACTAAAAAATTAAAATTTCATATTTGGACTCCCAAAACCCAGTAAGGTAATTTACCTACAAATGGATTTCATTATTACTCTTCTAATTTGATAAGTTTCAACTTCAGATGTGTTACTAGACTCTATTTTCCTTGAAAAAAACCTAAAACAAGTGTTGGATCAAAGACATTCTCATTAATATATTTAAATTAATTTACCTATCCCACCACAACGCATGTACCAATTTAATTATACATTCCATAATGATTCATTTTATATCACCCATAACCTAAATAGAGTTCTCAATATTAGAGTCATCTATTTCCATTTCCACTATTAGACATGTAAAAACCATCAATGGAATTGAATAATACATAACAAATTTATAATAATGTAAAATATTATTTATCGATAAATAATTATAATGAAATAAAAATTTACAAGGCGCCACATTAGTCTCCAATGGAACCACATACTATAGAAATTGATTTTTTCTATTTCCTGGGTTTTGATGGGATTTAGATATTTTAAGTATAAGTAATGCTTAATATGAAATCATATGATCCATTATAGATAGTATTTGTTTCATTTATTGAAAATATGATAAAAATCATATATTTTGGAACAACTAGACCAACCTTTCCATTACCTCCACCAAATAGCACCTAAAGGGGTCTGATATATCATCAATGATGATATAATGATGTCCATCATGGTTAGCTATGCAATGCATGGATTTATTCAAAGAAAATAAAATATTTTTATATATTATTATAAAATAAATAAACCAAAATAAGCTGGTGCCCCCATGATTTCTCAATATCAGGTTCACAAGATGGATGAATGATAAATCCTAGATAATTAAAAGTGAATATTGATATTGTGTTTATTTTTAATAAATTTCTATGTTAATGTGAGAATTTTATGTTTTTCCACATTATCTAAAGTTAATTCATGCTAGTAATGATACCATAATGATATTTAGATCATCTGATATTCTAATATTATGGTGATCATAAGGTATATATGTACAATTTATGAGAACTCATTATGGTCTAAAGATATGTGAAAATAGGTTTGTAAGAAATATGCAAAAAAATAAATCACATGGAGGGTTACATGGATTATTGTATTTACCTATATACACTAGATTAAAAAAAATTAAAAGTTATAAAATTGTTATTATATAATCAGAGGATCTCCTTAGGTGAATGTAAAATATAATAAAACCCCTTATGAAAAATAAATTTGAGTAGAGCAACTGAGTGAAGTATGTTGTCTGATGGAAATTTTATTAGTGATACATTACCATAACCACAAGAGTGGAAGGAATTCATGCAATTTGGATAAAAAATCTTAGATTCTATAACACATATTAATATGTATAGAAATGTTAATTACTTTTTTGACACATTATTTGGAGAAGCTATTTGATGATATAAGTTTTATAATGAATCATTAGGGTGATAGAGTTTCATGATGCAGGATTTGAGCACATGAAGTTTGTCATCTAGACCATATTAATGTGACAAAATTGAATGGTACCATGGTTTACTGTACTTACAAAATAGTTATCTATATGATTAATCATACTAGGGTGATGTAGAAATTTTTTTCATATATATAGATATAGGATTATTATATGGTTCATTTTAGAATCAAACATGGGATATAGATACTCAATTATTAATCATTATTCAAAATTATTGTATGGATACCATAAATTCCTTAAACTGTGGAATAATTCAACTAGGTTAGTGAGAATGGGGAGGTAAAATTTACTGATCTGAGTTAGGTAGTTTTCTATCTCGGAATCTATTATAATGTTAAGGATCATGTCATTGAGTGACTAAAGAAAAATATTCTACTTAAAAAATTTGAGTGAGTATATATTATTTTCATATGTCTGATAAAACATTTATGTATACTAATTAAACCATCAATTTATGATGAACCGTGTAAAATCATGTCAGAGTTTTTAAAAATTTCATATTTCATGTTTACGGGGAATGCACAATTCAAAAAATTTTGTTTAATAATTTCCTAAAAAAATTGGGAAAATATCCATCAATAAAAATGGAAAATTTTACAATCTGATTCTCCAATACCCAATAAACGTGTCTTGGGATACACACATAATATTTTATAAAATTTTAATAATTATATAAGTTTAACCAATCATATATAAATTATACAGGGTGGTCATATTCACAAAAATTCTTGTCACACCCTATAGTTCAATCTTGAGTATCACTATGAATTTGGGTACTCATTAGCTATGACATGCATTATAAATTAACCTTCTCTATTAATCTCTTTTATATAAAACAATAAAATATCATAAAAAATTATTTTCATATATAGGTATAAAATACCCCATATACAAGTTTAGGTTGAATACAACCCAAATAACATCATGCTTCCATGAGGATTTTCACAACCCGATCCCAATGTACAATGAAGTTTTCAACCATTCCAATTGTAAAACAAATAAAATGATGTAAACCCCCATTAATTCATTGATTTTAAATATTTACACACTATCATGTACAACAATTTAAATATAAATTTAAATAATCTTAAATAAATCGTACCCATAAAAACTAATTTCTCACGTCACGATAAATGTCGGTCCCTCTAAAATATACCAACTAAAAAAATTGTTAAACACAAGTCAAGTGTAAAGGGAACTAACCCATATTTTTTATCTATCACATTTATTTCATAATTTATTACAATATATATTCCTCACTAAGTCTAAACGGAACTAACCAATGTTTTGTATCTATCACATTAATGTGAGAGTCATTCAATACTCCATTATATATATAATACTCTATAAATTCCATATTATCATGAGTTGGAGATTTACTACTCAATGAATGAAAAACCGAATTACCATTTTTAAGGGTGTACATGGATTTAGATTCATGGATATGAATATATTTCACCAACTTATTTAACCAAAACATGGGATCTCACATTTAGAAAATATACATTAGACTTTTATAATTCGAATATTGCATGAATTTATCCCAATAGATTTAATACATATAACTCTCCATGGAATTAATAATATCATCTACATACAAGTCAAGTGTAAAGTGACTATTTTTAATTGAATTTTTTTGAACCCCTATGAGAAAAAATTTCCCCCCTATATAAAAATATTATATTATTTATCATTGTTCACATTAATTTACAATATATGCAATTCCCAGAATATGAAAATTATAATTTGTAAAAGACGTCAGTATCCACTATATTTGCTAAAGAGTTTGTTTAAATTCTATAATATATTAATTATTTTCTCCTAATCAATAATACACTGTCATAGGAAAAGAAAATTTTCAAAGTTCCTGGAGAAACCGCATATAATATCATAAAAACCTTAGAAAAACATAATCCCATACATGTTCTTTAGATTTTCCATAGTCACCCGGATCATATGATTTTGAATCCCTTCACCATAAACAACACCACTATTTAAAGTCATCTTTGTATTCATAAAATCAAATTTAATTAATTTATATTAAAATTTATAAACAATAAATGTATTTAAACCATTCTCTTGGTTTCAACCACAGTGATTTTTAGACCATGAATAAATAAAGACATTTTATAAAAATAAAACCAGCAAATTATCCAAATGGCTACAAAAAAATAATACACATCACAGCTAGGAAAACAAAAAACCTTTTGCAGCTCCAAATGGAATGACTAAACACTTATAATGGTTTTAACAATACCTCAATGTTTTTTCTCAAATATACACTTCTATCACTCTATAGGGATTTCAACCATACCAAATTTCAACCACTATAAACCAATGAGCCCATACCTATAGTTAAATTAATCACCCATTAAAATTAATGGATAATCTGAGCTAATGAATCACTTCTATATATATTCAACCATAATCCCAATGTTAAGGGTTAAAAAAAACTTTTTACTAGTTAATCATCAACCTCAATCCTATATTAGTGAGATATATTCCGTAAACACTCAATTAAATACACATATCACAAAAATATAGAATATTGGAAAATAATATAAAAATAATTAGCATATCATCATCTAAAAATATCCTAATATTACATTTCATAATGATAATAGATACAATATTATGTTATTATATTCCTATAATCCATGTTTAGGTGTGAGTGTTATATAATCACTATTATTAATTGCCTATAATTTTATTGAATAACACATAATAGAAAGCTATGAGATCATATAAATCACACTATACAACCATTCAGAACATATCTATCACATGGGAATTAAATATAATAACCATGTACTATTTAATATTTATCTTGAATTTTCATATCCTTTAAAATATACATATTATTTAAATGTTATCTCTACTTTTAGATTATCCATTACATATGTTACCACCCTAATAAAATAAATATCTAATTCATAATATTATATCTATATTATAATTATTTTTCCATAAAAAAACATAAAACATATATATTATATGTAATATAATTCCATCATCTATGATAACATTATATTTCATTTCCACAAATATAGTATTTTTCATATTTCCCTATAATTATCATAGTATTTCAAAAATAATTTTCAAGGACTTGGTGCTTTATATCATAATAAATTCACATTAGGCTTCTATTATCCTATGATAAGATGGGAAATAAAATAAGGGAGGGGTGGGGTGAATTTTAGTTTAAAGCATATTTATAGTTTTAAACATCTTCATGTATTATATAAATTGATTTTTAAAATTTTTAATCTACAAAGCATAGAGTAATAGAATTATAAAGTATACGAAATAATTTTTGACCAAAATGAATAATGTGAAGTGTATTTTAACTATTATAGATGAATGAGTTAAAAAATCAAATTCAAAATGAAATCACATAGTATTTGTTTGGGAGAAAAATAATCATTCAAAAGGACATTATTATACCAAATTTTTAACCCAACATGCATAGTGGATCTGATAAATATATACAATGAATCCAAAAAATTCAAAATTTTGAATAGTCAATATGATTTTCTACATATCTAATATATTTATTCATATCCCTAGAATCCCAAGAATATAACTATTTGTAGGAAAACACCTCGACACACCAGATATACTTGATATTTTTCATTATACCCATGAAATCATCAAATCTAAATGATCCAAAATCCCCCAATATACCTATCCTTAGAACCCCTAAATCAAACTGGATTTAAGATGAAAAATTATAATATAAATTTTTATTTTCTTTAAAATGAAAAATATACAATGGTTACTCTTAATAGAATCACTAATAATATTAATAACAACACTGACCAAAATCACCTTCAACAATATGAAATTGAAATAAATCAAAACAAAAATAAAATTTTCAATAAAAATGTAAATCCATCCATTTGTACAAAACAATAAGTAGAACATTATTTATAATCATTATTTTATAAAATTTCAATGGTTGGAATCCACAAATTTTAGAGTCATTTGTAACATTATTGGTATCAGTTTCGTCATTAATCAATGAACTCAAAAAGTTTCTTCATCGACCAATCAGTTTTATCCACAACTCTATAGTTCTTCAAAAACCATTGGATGTAATCTATCATTAGTAATCATATCACTAGATGTTCATAAAATAATCTAATCTCTCGGAAATATCAGTTACTAATTGTTCACTCTAAATAATCATAATTACTTAATCAAACACTAAATTTAGTTTATTTTTATGTAACATGTATTATGATTACTAACATAATTAATTAAGGTGGAAAATTGGATAAAAAATACCCCATGATTGGGAAAACTAGTTCTAATAAAAAAGTAAATATAATGACTAAAATCCTAATGAATAATACATTTAGTCTACATGATATATAATTTCCCCCCGTTGTTTTTGAAAAAAATTAAAAACCATTAGAACAAATAAGCTATGGTATAAGAAAAATGAAATATACCCCCATTTTAAATAGGAATATCAAAAAAATAAATGATATGATAAAATATAATAGACTGATAAAATTACATAAATTTCACCTCCATTTTGATTTTTCAATATAATTTCTTATGCAAAATTATACAATAAAATATATAAAATTTTATTATATTTGATAATTATCCAAAAAAATACTTCATGGTTGTTTTGAAACAATTTTTCCTTTTAATATCTTCAATAAAAATCTTTTTTATGTTTTATGTAATTAAAATGTTCTAAATAAAATCCCTTTTAACCATTCCTTCCAATATTATATGATCATTATCTAATGTTTTCTCCTATTCATCATCATGTATCTTCACCTTTCGTAAAAATCTTATGTAGTATATCTATATAATAGTATAAATTATTCTTCATTATTATACATTTTAATCCACCTTCATCATAAATATTCAGAGAGGCATCATCAGCTACTTCTGATGGTATCACTAATTTTGTAAATAAAACATTAAGATTTAGAGATTGTCATTTGATATTATTCAGATAAAATCTTAAAAAGGTAATTCTGATGGGAAATAATTATTCATAGAAAAGTGATGATAGAAAAAAAACAATGAAAAGTCCTTCATATTATTGTCCATATAAAGGATAAAATTTGGCTATATATGTTCATTGTCATTTAACATAATAATTATTATTAAACATTATGGTCTACTAGATATTTTTTTTCATCACTATATAATTGAAAAATATCCATCCCAGAAAAAAACATAGTTTCCATTCATCATAAAAATGATATTACAGTAGTATCATTGATAGAAATTTGAAAAAATCATTCTAAAATTCATAATTACCTCCATAAAAAATATTTGGTTTAGTTATATTTTATTTCTCTATTTTTTTAACATGTACTCCTATAGTCGCAAAATTTAGTTTCCCTACTAACATAGTTTTTTAAAGAAAATTGAGATGATAAATCAATAAAGTAATGAAAATAATAGATAAAGAAATCAATTAATACTAAAACTAAAAATATATATATATAAATTATTTAATACCAAATGTTAACCATAGGTATAATTGAAAAAAAATCGTGAGGAGGAGGGGTGAATTTTTGTTTAAAATAAATTTAAAATTTTATTCATCAATAAGTATTATAATAATAAAATATTGAAATTAATGATAAAAACTAAAAATTAGAGTTATATAATTCTAAACTATATGTAATACAGTCCCCAAAAAAAATATCAAGAGGTTAGTATTTTAGATATTAATAATAAAAGAGTTGTTGCAATAAAAATTCAATATAAAACTAGGAGTTATGGATAGAATATAAATTAATCCATTAAAATTAAATCACAAAAATCTCACATATAATCCAATGTTTATGGTGGATCTTTTGACCATATCCATTGAAACCATCACTTTACACATTATAATCCCCAATTTATCCTTATTTGGTGGTTTTTTGTTGATATCCTTAGAATCCCTCAACTAAACGTGATAATAATAGATCACACCTATAAACTAGAAGTACATGATATTTGTCTTCTTAACAAGGTTTTTTCATGATCTATAAGATTATAAATTGTATTATATTCCAATATATGAAATCCATTGAACATGAATAATTAGAATAAGAACATTTTCAACAAAAAATTATTTTATTTTCATAGTTAAAAGATTAAAATGATATATATTAATAGAAACACTCAAAAAAAAAGAATTTGGTAATCAAAAGTCCTATGAACAATAAGAAATTTAAAATCATAATAATTAATAGAACTTTTTAGAATATTTGATCTGGATGTTCATTAATTTTTATGAATCTCATTTTGAGTCATTATTTATATGCATCATACTTACAAACAAAAATTGATGGAATAAAAAAAACATAGAATGTTATAACTTCATCATTAAAATATTCACCATTTATTGATTAACTCAACACGTTACTTCATCTACTGATGAGTTAAATCAATACTAATATAATTATTTTAAAATAAATAGAATTAATGTAACACCCCAAGATTTTATGAAACATATTCTTTTAATTTCATTGATGTCTTCTATTATACACTACACCAAGTTTAGCTTGTACTATACACAACACCATATTTGCTTACAGTATAGACAACACTATTCTTGGCTCGTGTTACACACAATTTTAAGTTCTTTTTGTGGAAATTATTCTACGCAATATTAAGTATAGATTTTGTTTAATGTATAAATAAAATAAGTTTTTATTATGTTATACGCAACACCAAACATAGCTTTAACTAAATGCATCCCTGACTTGGCTTGCTTTACACGCAATCGCGACCTTCCACGATAGCTTGTGTTGTACACAAAACCAAGTTTCACTAAACAACAATATGTTATTAAAATATTATATAAACTAGCTGTTATGAATAGTAAAACCCACTTTTTGAAATTTTATCATTAAAAACAGACATCATTTTTGTATTCGGAATATCGAAATTAGCCTAGGGTGAATATTTGGTATTTTTCGGAAAACATTAAATTTTTTATGACCAGTGAAAACACTAGGTTACTATTTAAAAACATAATTTTTATTTAAATAATTATTTATTTTATTTAAATATATTTCAGGTCAAAATTGATACATAATACCTATATAAGTTCAATGTAATTCATTGGAGTCATTTTATAATAATTTTCGATATATAAAAATTTTACTGAACTTTTCACCGTCTTTTACCTACATCCTAGGAGAATTTTGAAAACATACATAAAACATAACTTTACCGCTTTTGTGAGTGTAATTTCAAAAATCTGAGAGACACATTTAATATCAAGGATTTAAATTTTGTTCAATAATATAAAAATAATTTTTGGTGAATAGTAACTTTTTACTTTTATTTACCACGGTTAAAAGTAAATACAGTAATTAAGGGTAAAAATGATATTATTATTAACCTAACACATGTCCTAATTCTATTTTATATGGGTAATTAGAACAAAAAGAACCTTTGGAATAAAATATTTCCCTTTATGTGCACTTGGATTAGATTAGGACATTTATTATTATTTTATTTAAAGAAGAGTTAAAACGGTTAAAATCAATGTTTAATAAATAAGACATTTTTAATATAGGGTTATACATAAGATAAATTATACTATAAATATTAAATAGAAAGATAAAACTATTTACTACATAATTTTATTTTATTTAAAATTAATAGACATTAAATAATTTAATTTATTTATAACACAATGATGATGCACTAATTATCTTATTAATAAAATATTATCATAATTGATGTTATAAATACCCAAATAAATGTCATTTGAAATTTTTTATGAATTACAATTATTTTATAGGTTAATATGACATAATATTATTTATTTAATTAACTGTTTTCTAACTAATAATGCTATTATGATTTTCACAAAAATCAATTACCAAATAGTGTCAAAATTGACATAAAATAGTTTTTAAAACAAATATCATATTATTAATTGTTATTATATTCCTAAAAATCTACAGATCAGCCAAGATACTTATATCATGGTAGGTGTATCAGTAATGGACCACTTGGGAGTCGGTTGGATGTAAATGGGACGTTCATTAACTATATAATATAAAAATACAAAGTGACATGGTAAATGTCAATCTAATTAACTAGGAGTTAAAACTAAAAGATAAGGATAATATAATGAACCAAACCTATCTAAAATATATTGGGTGAGAGGAGTTCTACCCATCCCCACTTTATATTCTAAAGAAATCAATTTGAAGCTATTATAAACCAAATATGACTTTATTATAAAATAATATTTTCAGTTTTTCCTATAGTGCCCCTCTCCTCCCTTATAAATAAGGCACCCCTTCCCTCTTCTCTTCACACCGTTTTGAGCCTTGAAGCTCGGCCAAACCCTGACCATTTCTCTTATCTACTTACCTAGAAAGATTCTGGAGGTTATGTTCCTCTCAAAAGACCAACTCTACTTCCTTAATAGGAAGCTTAAAGGAGGTGCGTCGTAGAAAAGGTAATCTCTTCTTCCGATTCTCTCAAGTTTCATTCTTCTTCTACCTATTCTTGTTTAGTTGTATAATTATAAGGTAATAACATCAGTATTACTTATATAATTATATGTTATTATAAATATGAAACAACCCTATTTCACCTTCTATCCATCCTACGGAAAATGAAATCACCGCGCGTGCGTACGTATAGAATACCGTCTCCACGTCGTGGTGTAATCTGTTTTCAACCACCACCTTACTTGGATTGGTATAATGGTGTAAATAAATAACTATATATTATTATTGTAAATTGATATATTTTTTGAAATATTATACATACTCTTTAATACAATTCCATGATCATGGGAATGATATAATCGCTCGTGCGTACGTATGGACTACCGTCTCCACGACACGATGAGATTCAATCTCCATGTTAACCATTCATGAATGATTATAATGTATATATAAATAATAATAATGAGATATATGACATAATAATGATAGTGGATTTATGTATATTTATATGTATGTCATCTACTTAATTCCATTCAATTCAATAAGGAAACAAAAAAAGCGTTCATGCGTACGTACGTCCAACCGTCTCCATGAACAGTGTATTTCTTTACATTTATTGATCTATCACATATATATATATATATGTATATGCTGAATATATATTATATATACATCATGTTTTACATTCTGGAATTAATTAAATCAGGATATAAGTAATAATATCAAGAACATCAAGTCGAAACACGTACATTAAATGAAACGATTTTACCCAAATCGCTGCTTTTACATCAAATTTACTAAAGAATGGGTAATATAAAGTCATAAGTAAACAATATATGATATCATAACAATTAATTTGACTATGTAATAAATCAATGACATTATTTAAATCATTATAGAGGAGTTTTGGATACATACGAAGCATATCAGACATAAGGTAAAGGATAAATTTTCAATCTCATTTTTATCCGAGATTACTTATTCGTAAGTATTTACTAGGGTTAAGTTTATCATCCATGACCATGTTTTCTAAAAATGTTATCATAAAATGTTTACTATTATTCCATGTATGTTTAAAGTCATTTTTAACCTTTATTGAATTTTTACCACATTGTATGGATGGAATCTTTCCTTTGGTTACTATATAAGGTACTTTTTTAATTTTCCGACAAAAGTACGAGGAGAATGTTATTTTTAACTTATACGGGGTGAATTGATTTGTACAGTTTCATAACGACTCATTTTCATGAAGCTTGTTATAAAATATTGAATTATTATCTTCAAAAAAACCCTTTTCTTTTAAAATTTCATTGCATTTTGTGAAAAGAAAATGATTTTGAAGAAGAAAGGATATTTTTCTCAAGAATTCATTTCAAGTGTTTTCTCAAAACTATTATCCATATAAAATGAAATTATTTAATATGTTTATGTTTCAATTATAATGTATCCATTATTTAAATGTTATGATTCTTCTTATGATAAAATTGTATCCATTTTTTATGGATTATGTTGTGATGGCATGATGTTTAAGAATCCCATTCTATTACATGGGTTATGCTATGATGTATGATTCATGATTTTGTGGCACACGAAAGAATGATTTTATTATGAGATGGGCGGGACCTATATCTCCCTCCAATGCATTCGGTAAAGATTTATATCTCATGAGATAGACATGGCTGGAATGGTAAGTTAATCTGGTTCCGTAATACAGGACTAGAACGAGGAGTGAACTCGATTCAGAAAGGGAATTTGTCCACTAAGATGGTCTTGGAAAAAATGCCTTGGATACTATGGAAATCATATCATGTGTTTAATGGTTTCAACAATCACATGTTTATTCCCATTCAATTTTATCATGATTTATTTTCTTTTATGATATATTCCTTACGTACTTTCATGATTCATGTCTTTTCCCAAGATTTTGATGTTTAGATTTTATGTTCAAGCTTTTGTAGTCAAATGTTTATGGATTGTTTTATGTTCTCTATGTTTACCCTTACTGTGAATTTCAGCTCACCCTTTTTATGTTTTCATTTCACCAGGATATAAAGAAAGGTTTTAGGTAAGAAAACAAAAAGGGGAAGATATTTATGGGAGATGTTGATGATCTTTCACTATGATTAGAAGATTCTATTCTGAGTTTCCAAAGACACTAAACTATTACGGTCCTTTGTTGTTTATTTTTGTTATGTATTAAGTATTTCGCAAATGTAATGTAATTTCTATGTACTTCAAGCTTTGGGTGTTTATAGTTGGTATCATAGGAAAGGTTTAGTTACCCTTTCGAAACTATGATGCGAAAACTTTAGTGAGATCCCTAGAGATATTTCTAAGGTCTGTCTAGGGATGTCCCTAAGGTTAAGTATTAGTATAGTTTATAGTACTATAATTACGGTACCGATCATAGAATTTAACCTAAGATGTTAGATATTGAAGGTACTCCCCCTTTATTATTTTGTTTTCCAAGATTAATTTTTTCCTCTTACACTATTCTTTTTGGGTTTTAGACGATGGCTGGAACCCGAATGAACCATGTTGATCAGTTTAATGGGCAATGCAATGATTGTCCTTCTGAACAAACCAATGTTTTGGGAGATGTAGTAAAAAAAATTATTGCTATACTTACAAAAGCTATGAATCATTCTGAACTTCCAAATGACCAGTGAAGGGAACAATATTCTATTGAGTCCTTAATGAGGCAACGTCCACCTTATTTCAATGGGTCTTCTGATCCACTTGTTGCTGAACAATGGATTAGTACCATTGAAAAGATATTTTACATACTTCACTGTTTAGAACCTGATAAAGTCATTCTAACTATTTACCATTTTGAAGGTGAAGCAGACCATTGGTTGACTCTAATTAAGAATACAAGGCCCCACGCGGAAATTGAATCCATGGAATGGGGCGAGTTCAAGAACTTGTTTTTCAGTAAGTACTTCCATCGTATTCTTCGAACAAATATGGAAAAGGAGTTCCTTGAGCTTAAGAAAACGGAAGATGAATCTGTTCATATATTTGAAGAAAATTTTAGAGGGCTTGAAAGGTATGCATATGGCTTTATCATCCAACCTTAAAGTAAAGTTGATCGATTCTTCAGTGGCTTAAATCCAATTCATTGAATGGAATTAGCTATAAGAGACTACAGTGGCTCTGAAAAATTGTGCATTGTGCTATCAAAGTAGAATTGGAAGTTGGTGTAACATATCCATCTCATGGTTTTGACAAGCAAGGAAAGATGGAGTTCAAGGAGAAATCTCAGAATAATGGTGAAAAGAAGATGATTGATTACTTATGCTCAAAGTTTGGGAAAGAAGCATGTTGGAGATTGTATTAGAGGGACTAGAAAATGCATTATGTGTGGAAAAGATGGTCATCGAGCATCTGATTGTCGAAGTAATGGAAAAACTGTTGCTAATGATGTGAATAAATAAAAGACTACAGGGAACGCACCACCAACACTTCAATACTTCAAGTGAAAGGAAATGGGGCATTATGCTAATTAATGCCCTAATACATGGGTTAATGATGATTGAAATTAGCAACCACTTAAGGCAAAGTACAAATGGGAAGTCACATGCGATCACTATTTGCATTGTTGAATATGAAAATGATGTGGTGGAATGATTAAGTGTTTAAGTAATGGGATTCCAAAATAATGTTGAATATAGTATCGTGGAATATTGGAATATTTATGTATTGGTCGATTGTGGTTTTCAATAATTTTATGGTACCGGTAACCATGGAAAGTGATTGAGATATTTTTGGAATGAAGATGATATGCGCATAATGAAGGGATAAGGAGAAAATGGAATGTTTGATAGTATTCATGAGGTCATGACTGATACAAGGAAAAAGTTATATCGTGATTTGAGTATATAGAATTTTTGGATTTTGGTATGTTGAAAGAGTTAACTTTTGACAGCATTCATGTTTTCACTAAGATTAAATGGGTATTCATTTTTCAAGAGAATACAAGATTAAGGTATTCAAGTGTTTGGAATGAATTCAACAAGATATATCTTTTGATATCTGAGAGATAAATGATGGTATTCATGTGCTTGTTATATGACCTTTTTTGTAATCATTCTCTTTATAATATGAGTTTGGAAAGAAGTATTTTGGATAAGCCTAAAGATTGGAATGGATTATGTTGAACATAATTTAGTATTGTTTAAGGCTAGAAAATTTTTCGATATTATTGATAGAATTTTATAATAGTGTAGTTTAAGAAAAGGGACAACCTGAAGAATGGGCGACAACCCGTCGCGTCGAACAAGGATGCGGGAAGAGAACCCACAACCAATGTGCGACAGGCCTTTATCGCCTACCACTAGCCTACAGAAAGTCCCTGTTAGTAGAAACAAGTTTTATTTTATTAAGCACTATGATAGATGAAGTATAAGACTATTTTAGAAACCATATATGATTAATCTCAGCATAGATGGACTTCTGTATATTTAATAAATTGTGCTAAACTTATTATGATAGAAATAGATGGAATGACCTATCATTCTATCGCATAATCTGCTAACACTTCATAGAAGAAAAATTCAACTTCATTTCTTTAAGAGATGAAGTGGAAATTGTTTGAGGCATGAGAAACGGTGACATTGTACCAAAATCAAGTGAGTATTTCTTTTAATTCAACAATTATTCAACTTTAGGGAAATGATCTTGAAAACAAAAAATGTTGTCCTAGTGCCCTCATATATGATGAATTGGATGGTACGTTAGATCATTACAAATTTATGGCTTTGTCATTGTTGGATTTTTCATATCCATGTCCTCTACCACTCTTCATCAATAGTTGATGGTTATATTTCTCTTCCATATCAATATTTTCACCTATGTTCTCCTATGTGGAAACCCAGTTATTAGTTAAATTGGGTAACCATTAAGTTTCATATATCAGTTTTTAAAGTCATGTTTTGGTATTACTTTTTATGATGTGTGTTTCTATTAAAGAAACTTTAATGTAGTAAACCATTTATATCCCCGACGAATTTCGAGGGTGAAATTCATTTTAAGGGGGTGTAGAATGTAACACCTCGAGATTTTATGAAAAATATTCTTTTAATTTCATTGATGTATTCTATTATACACTACACCATGTTTAGCTTGTACTATACGCAACACCGTATTAGCTTGCAGTATACACAACACTATTCCTAGCTTGTGTTACACACAATTTCAAATTCGTTTTGTGGAAATTATTCTACGCAACATTAAGTATAGATTTTGTTTAATATATAAATCAAATAGGTTTTTATTATGTTATACGCAACACCAAACAGATCTTTCACTACACATAGCCATGACTTGGATTTCTTTACACGCAATCACGACCTTCCACGGTAGCACGTGTTGTACGCAAAACTGAGTTTCACTAAACAACAATATGTTATTAAAATATTATATAAACTACCCATTATGAATAGTAATACCTACTTTTTGAAATTTTATCTTTCAAAATGTTCTTTATTTTTGGATTCGGAATATCGAAATTACATTAGGGTGAATTTTTGGTATTTTTCTGAAAACATTCAATTTCTAATGAATAGTGAAAACACTGGGTTACTATTTAAAACCCGACGTTTTATTTAAATAATTATTTATTTTATTTAAATTTATTTTAGGTCAAAATTCATACATAATACCTATATACGTTCAATGTAATTAATTGGGGTCATTTTATAATAATTTTTGATATATAAAAATTTTATTGATCTTTTCACCGTTTTTTACCAACCTCCTATGAGCATTTTGCAAACTTAAATAAAACCTAATTTTACCGCTTCAGTGAGTGGAATTTTGATAATCTGAGAGACACGGTTAATATCAAGGAGTAAAATGTGGTTCAATAAGATAAAAATAATTTTTGGTGAATAGTATCATTTTTACTTTTATTTACCACGGTTAAAAGTAAATTGGGTAATTAAGGGTAAGATGATATTATTATTACCCTAACACATGTCCTAATTCTATTGGATAAGTGTAATTCGACCAAAAAAAACCTTAGGAATAAAATATTTCCCATTAGGTGCACTTGGATTAAATTAGGACATTTATTATTATTTTATTTAAAGAAAGGTTAAAATGGTTAAAATCAATGTTTAATAACTAAAACATTTTTAATATAGGGTTATACATAAGATAAATTAGACTATAAACATTTATAAGAAAGATAAGAATATTTCCTACATAATGGTATTTTATTTATAATTTTTAGACATTAAATAAGTTAATTTCATTATGACACAATGATGATGCCGTAATTATCTTATTAATGAAATATTTACATAATTGATGTTATAAATACCCAAATAAATGTAGTTTGAGACATTTTATGAAATCCAATAATTTTATTGGTTAATATGACATGTTATTATTGATTTAATTAAATTTTTTAGAACTATTCATGCTGTTATAATTTTCACAAAAATCAATTACCAAATAGAGTCAAAATTGACATAAAATAATTTTTAAAAAACATATTATATTATTAATTGTTATTATATTCCTAAAAATCTAAGGTTCGCCAAATATTATTATATCATGATATTTGTATCATTAATGGACCACATGGGGGTCTCTTGGATGTATATAGTATGTTTATTAACTATATAATATAGAAATACAATGTGACATGGTAAATGCCAATCTAATTAACTAAGAGTTAAAACTAAAAGATAAGGTTACTAAAATGACTCAAACCTGTCTAAAATCTAATGGTTGAGAGGATATCGACCCATCCCCACTTTATCTTCGAAAGAAATCAATTTGGAGCTATTATAAACCGAATATGACTTTATCATAAAATAATATTTTATGTTTTTCCTAAAGTGCCCCTCTCCTCCCTTATAAAAAGGGCACCCCTTCCCTCTTATCTTCACACCTTTTTGAGCCTTGAAGCTCAGCCAACCCCTGACCATTTATCTTCTACACTTCCCTAGAAACATTTTGGAGGTTTTGTTCTTCTCAAAAGACCAACTCTACTTCATTAAGAGGATGCTTACAAGAGGTGCGTCCAAGAAGAGGTAATCTCTTCTTCCGATTCTCTCAAGTTTCTTTCTTCTTCTACTTATTATTATTTAGTTTAATAATTATAAAGTAATAAACTCAGAATTACCTATATACTGATATGTTATTATAAATATGAATCAACCTTATTTCACAATCTATCCATCCTATGGAAAGCGAAATCACCGCCTGTGCGTACATACGGAATATCATCTCCACGCTGTGGTGTAATTTGTTTTCAACCACCACCTTACTTAGATGGGTATAATTATAAGGCCTCGGCCTTAAACTGTACTTAATCTTGAGTTATTACAATATTACACATTGAAAATCTTTTCAGGTTTAGAGTTTTAGAGAATTAGATCATAAAACATGGATTACACACCATAGTTAAACAAAGTGGTTACATAAAAGATATTATTCTTTTTTCACATCAACGGAAAACTATTTAAAATAAAACATGGATTCTTTCTTGGAACTTTATTTACACTATCATCACATCATGCACCTTTCCCTTGACCTGTGAAAAACATTTCAAAAACTTGGGATGTGCAAAAAAATCTCAATAAGGGATATAAAAATATGGAAAGGAAACATGAGTACATATATACATAAGAATGAAATCATAGTTTACCAATGAAACATAAGCACTTTAACATACCTCGTCAAATCATGAATAAATCATAGAAATCATAAGACATAAAGGTAACTTGAGGCATTCATAACATTCTTACATAGGGAGTAACCCTCTTGGTTATGTTTGGAATACCCATCACAGTATATTCCCTAAATCTCTTCGGAGAAACCTCAACATTTAACCCCTTTGCGTTACCCAATGCATTGGAGAGCTATATCGGGCTCACCCGACTTAGTTTTTCATAGAACCACCCGTCTTCATAATAATTCCCAAGAACCATAACATAATCGTATCACATAAAACATGCATAATGGAAACATAACATTTCCAATTTTCAATCACAAGATATCAATACAACACATTGATATAAAAACATTATGAAAACCATTTTCAATACCAAAATAAAAGAAAAGTAAAACATGGTATTTATTTTTCTTTAAAAAAAGTTTTGTCTTGTAGAGGAAGTCGAAACTCAAATAATGGTCCCGGTGGCGGAGAAGTCGTTGTCGCCACATACGTATGATAAAAACATTCCCTTTTGTCGTTTAGTAAAATGATTCGTATAAAAATATTCTATTTGGATAAATGTAAAAGTCAAAGTGTTTTATACACCATATAAAAGAAGGTTGTGTATAAAACAAAATATTCCTCAATGAAAGGAGATTGAGACCAAGTCTCATACATCGTATCCTACTTGACTTGATCGTTCTTTAATCTACTGAATAATAAACTTGAGTTAATTTATTCTTGCTTAAGAACATTTTTCAAGTTCATTATTCCTTTTATATCATTTATTACAATGTCATTAACACTATGTTATTATTTATGTTTATAATGGTCGTTTTAATGATCATTGGTACTTGAGTCAAAAATGAACTTCTTATACTTACAAGTTGTTCACGTAGTCAAATATCCATTATCTCAAGAATGATATTCATGATGTAGATTCCATATATATCATATATATCCAGTATATACATTCATTTATAATATTACATAATCATTTAGTGGTAAGAAATTAGATGCACCATTCATGGAGATGGTAAGCCGTACGTACGCATGAACGCTACATTCATTTCTATGTCATATTAATGGAATTAAAACTAAATGAGAGATATGTAATTTTAATTCCAGAATTATATTCATCATTTATATGTAACATATATCATATATATCCATTATATATATGTACTTATAATAGTACATTACATTTGGGGATAAGAAATGAAATGCACCGTTCATGGAGACGGTAAGCTGTACGTACGCATGAACACTACTTTCATTCCTATCTCATACTTTAATGGAATTAAAACATAATTATACATAATAGTATTATAATTACAGTATGGTGTCATATATAATATCATTAAATCTATCCTTTATACATACCACATACGGTATTAACGAATCAAATCACTTTGAGGGGGCGGTAGTCCGCACTTTCTAAAATGAAGATATCACGTATACCGATAATGGAAGCCATAAAGGTATTCCATAAATGAAAAATACATAAGCTTAAGGGAAACATAAACATATTATATATCATATATAAATATAGTGACATCTTAATGGACACCTTTTAAGGTGTTAGAAGAATATTGAGCAATCATCATTTCGTGAGGCAGAAATTCGCCATCCACAGAAACAGTATGTTCTTTAACCATTGGATGTATGTGTGTGTAAGTGTAGTTTGGATGCTTTTTATAACAACATACTAGTATATTGAATATACTGGATTTGTTACAAAATAAATTAATAAAAAGAATTTAGGGGGTTGGAGAAGCAAAATAAAACATAAGAACACAAGAGAAGACACTACCTTTAAATTGGGTAACTCTTTTTGATTTGATCTCAAAGGCTTCCTTGGGAAGACTTCTGCCCAAAGTAAGGCTTATAAGATTTAGAGAGGGATGTGGAGAGACAAATTGGGCAGGGTTTGGCTGAGACAAAGGATTGATAGGTGTGGGTAAGGTGGTAGAGGTGGGGGCCTTTTATAAGAGGAGAGGAGGGGCACTCTTGGAAATTTAAGAAAAGATACTTTGCTATAAAATGATTTTCAGAGAAAAAAGGTCCCAAAATTATATATTTAGAGGATAAGGTTATAAGGGGTATAAATCCACCCATCCAATAGGTTTTTTACAAGTTTAGGTATTAGATTTTACATTATATTTTCATTTTATTTAAATCGTTAAATAATGAGGTAATCGCTGCATCATCATGGTGTCATAAATAATTTAATTTATTTAATGTCTAAAAATTATAAAAAAATACTATGATGTAAGAAATCTTACTAGATTTGTAATGACTATTTATAGTAAAAAATATGACTTGTATTACCCCATGTAAAAATTGTTTTAGTAAAATAACTCATGTTTGTGACATTTTTACATTAACATTAAATAAAAAGATATTAATGTCCTTTTCCTTCCAAAGTGGCTCCATGGGGTCCCAAAGTTGACCCAGGGATTTTCTTGGTTTGAAATGACACATCCAATAAGGGTAGGACATGTTTTTAGGTAATTTCATATTATTAAAACATTATTCTTACCTTAAATTACACTAATTACCTCTAATCGCGATTAATAAACTTAAAAGTTACTATTCACAAAAAAAATTATTTTAATCCCATTTAACCACAATTTACTTCTTAATGACAACCATGTATGTTGGAATTTCAAAATTCAAAACACATAGGTGGTAAAATTTCATTTAAACAAAAAAATCAGATTTCAAGTACCACTTAGTTGTTTCACTATTCATCAAAAATTGAAGTTTTTCAGAAAAATAACTAAAATTCACCCTAAGATATATTTGATATTTTGAATTCAAAAAAAATTTCTATTTTAAAAAATTCAAAAAATATAACTTACATTAACTAATTTAATAATTAATTCCCTCTGTCAGAGAAAATAGCGTGTTTTTATGAAATAATAAGTATCAAAAGATTGACACTAGTTTAAGTCCAATTTCAAAGTGAAATTAATTCCAATGACCAATATTGGATTAAATGGTAAAAATATATTCTAATTTAACTTTAAAACCAATTCAAAAGATAATCTAATCATATAAATAAATTATATAAAAAAGATGTTCTGAATTAAAATACAACATTTTTCACTATTCATTAACAAAATGAACTTTATCGGAAAAATACCAAAAATTTACCCAATGTAAATTTCCATGTCCCAATCATAAATATAATTTTATATCGAAAAATAGAGCTTATTAAATTGAAAAAAGTTTGATTTAAAAATGGTTTTCCATCAAAAGGCAGTAAAACAATCTTTTAAAAATATTAGTGTATTCCATGCTTACGATTGGATTTATTCTCATTTTAAGCCTCTAAAACACTATATAATTCATTAATAGACAAAGAAAAAAATATCTATTATTCATTACATACTTGGGATGTTACATCCTTCCCCCTTTAGAAAATTGTGTCCCCAAAATTTTTTTACTTATCGAATAAGTGAGGGTATTTAGCCCTCATTGCATTTTCAGATTCCCATGTTGCCTCTTCAATCATGTGGTTTTTCCAAAAAAACTTTTACATGATGAATCACCTTATTCCGTAACACTTTATCCCTATGGTCAAGAATCCATACCGGTTGTTCCTCATAAGATAGGTTCTCTTCCAGCTGAACTACCTCGAGAATCAAAACATGAGATGGATCTGTCATATAATTTCTCAACATTGAAACATGAAAAACATAGTGTACACGAGATAAAATCAAAGGTAAAGCCACTCGGTAAGCAACTAATTCAACTCTCTCCAGAATTTCATATGGTCCAATGAACCTTGGACTCAACTTTCCTTCTTACCAAATTGCATTAAACTTTTCCACGGTGAAACTTTGAGAAAGACATGATCACCTACCTCGAAAGATTGATCCTTCCTCCGGTTATCCGCATAACTCTTCTGCCTGCTCTGAACTGTTCTCATGTGTTTCTGTATCAACTGAACTTTTTCTGCCAACTCTTCTACCAATTCTAGTCCCATCAACTTACATTCACTCACTTCATCCCAGAAAGTTGGAGTTCGACACTGCTTCTCATATAATGCCTCAAATGGTGCCATATGTATACTAGAATGAAAAATGTTATTATAAGAAAACTCAACCAAATAATGATGTTGGTCCCAAATTCCTGATAATCCATAGAGAAACACATAGCATATCCTCCAAAGTCTGAATCGTTCTTTCTGACTGCCCATCTAATTGAGGATGAAAAGCTGTACTAAAATTTAATTCAGTACCCAACGACTTCTAAAGGCCTTTTCAAAAGTTAGAAGTGAACCTGGGACCACGGTCAGATACAATGGATAGAGGAACTCCATGTAAACTAACTACCTCTTTATGATACAAATGGGAAAGTTGATCTAGGGAAAAATTATCTCGTATAGAAAGGAAATGAGTAGATTTAGTCAAGCGATCAACAACATCCCAGATTGCATTATTACCTAGAGGTGTCTTCGAAAATCCCACAACGAAGTCCATGGATATATTCTCCCATTTCCACTCTGGCACTGGTAAAGGCTGAAGCATCCCTTTAGGTAACTATTTCTCTACTTTAACCTACTGACAAGTCAAAAAATTCACAGTAAAAAATCAATATCTCTTTTAATTCCATCCCACCAATAATACTCCCGCAGATCTCTATACATCTAAGTACTGCCAGGATGAACTGAAAACGGGGAACAATGAACCTCACATGACAACTCACCGTTCAACTGTGAATCACAACGCACACATAATCTCTTCCCAAACCTCAAAACAAAATCATTATCAATGTTGAATTCAGGTAACTTACCCTTCTGAACCAGCTCCACCTTTTTCTATAACTCGTTGTCTTGCTTCTATGTTTGCTTAATTCTATCTGATAGAGAAGATTTCACTGATACCTGAAACAAAACAGAAGGACATCCTGCACTAACATCTTCTATTCCAAAGCTCATCAAATCCTTAACCAAAGGATCACGTTCCAAATGAAACATTTCTAATGAAGCATTACTTTTTATACTCAAAGCATCAGCCAATTTATTGGATTTTCCCGGATGGTAATGAATTTAATAATAATCCTTAATTAATTCAAGTCATCTCCTCTGTCTCATGTTCAATTCTTTCTGAGTGAATATATACTTTAAACTTTTGTGATCAGTACATATTTCACACTTTACTCCATACAAATGATGCCTCCAAATTATTAAAGTGAAAACAACATCAGCTAATTCCAAATCATGTGTAGGATAATTTACCTCAGAGTTTTCAAATGACGTGAAGCATAAGAAATTACCTGATCATTCTGCATTAGGACGCAACCAAGTCCTTTAAATGTAGCATCGTTGTAGATAACAAACTCACGATTCCTGGATGGTAGTGCCAAAACTGGAGCATTCTCCAATCTTCTTTTCAATTCTGGAAAACAATCATCAAATTCTTTTGTCCAGATAAACATAACACCCTTCCGAGTTATCTTAGTCATTGGACTAGATAACCATGAAAATTTTCGAACCAACCTTCGGTAATAGCCTTCCAAACCAAGGAAGATATGAATCTAAGTTAAATTTTTGGGTCTTGGCCATTCTTCAACAACCTTGGTTTTTACAGGATCAACAGTTATCCCATATTTAGAAACAATGTGACCAAGGAATGAAATGTTTTGCAACCAAAACTCACACTTTCTGAATTTCCCATAAAATTTATTTTCATTTAAGGTTTGAAAAATAAACCTTAAATGTATTTCATGATCCTCTTTACATTTATAAAACACCAAAATATCATCAATGAAAACCACCACAATCTTATCCAAGAACTCATGGAAAATTATATTCATTATGTCCATGAATACAGAAGGTGCATTGGATAGCCCAAAAGGCATTACTACAAATTCATAATGTCCATATCTTGTACGAAATGCGGTCTTCGGAATATATGATTCATTTACCTTCAACTGATGGTACCCCAATCTTAGGTCAATATTTGAAAAATACTGAGCTCCCTGGATCTGATCAAACAAATCATCGATATGAGGCAAATGATATTTTTTCTTAACAGTGATGTTATTCAAGGCTCTATAATCAATGAAAAGTCTCATTGAACCATCTTTCTTTTTAACAAATAAAACAGGAGAACCCCATGGTGATGTGCTAGGTTGAATGAAACCTTTCTCTAATAAATCTTGTAATTGCTCCTTCAACTCTAAAAGTTCAATTTGAGACATTCGATAAGGGGGTTTTAAAATTGGCTTAGCATCAGGAACTAAGTCAATATTAAACTCAACTTTCCGATCTGGTATTATTCCAGGAAACTCATCAGGAAAAACATTACGATACTCATTTACCACTGGCACATCATTAATCTGAACAGTTCCCTTATTTTCAACAATATGTGCAAGGTAACTTTCCTTTCCATGTTTTACATGTTTCTTGGCCTCTTGACACGTTATCAACAGTAAGGGTTCATTCTTGTACACAAACTGAAAGTCTTTTTGAAAAGAAACTTCTTTAGATCTACAGTCAATCTTAGCATGGTAAATAGAGAGCCAATCCGTACCCAGGATAACATCAAACTCTACTAGAGGTAAAACAATAAGGTTCGCAAGTAGGTTCTTTCCACAGAGAAGGATAGGAAGATTCTTATAAATTCTTTTTCCCTCAACACTTCCCCAAGGTGTTTTTACCAAAATTTTTGGAGTCATTTCTTGAGATGGTATTCCCATTTTACTAGAAAAGTTTTCAAAGATGAAAGAATGTGTAGACCCTGAATCAAACAACACACTGGCATAATCTGAAAAAACAAACAAAGTACCTGATACAACTTCATTTGATGGCCCAACATCTACTGAAATAGTTTCAAAGGATTTCACCACCCCTTTCTGCTTGTAGTCTAACTGCTTCCCATCACTTGAGCTCTTTTTCAGATACTCGTTTTCATAGTGAACCATCTCATTTCACTTAAAACATTTCACTAATTGTAAATCAAATTTGGTCTTACCATCACCCTGATCTTTTCCAGTGCAATCACGAGCCTTATGCCCCATCTTACCTCATTAGTAGCACTTTCCAGAATTCAGAATACATTCCCCAGTATTCCTTTTACCACATTTATGACAAAATGGAAACATAGTGTTCTTACCATCAGACCTTTTTGAAGAATTCCCCCCTTTCTCTTGCCACCTTGGTTATATCTTCTGCTAGTTGTTATATAACACTTGATCATCAGAAAAATCCATTTCCACCTTCTCAGCACATCAAACAAGATTTTCATAACTTTTGAACTCACGAAAAGCTAAATCACTTCGATATTTTGGCTTTAATCCTGAGTAAAAACGATTGATTTTACTATCAAGGTCTCGGATAAAATTTGGAGCATACCTTTCCAATCGAGTGAACCATTCTTCATAGGCAGCCACTGAGTCTTCCTCTTTCCTCATTTCCAAGAATTGTTTTTCCATCCTAAGTCGAACAGCCTTAGGAAAATACTTCTCAAGAAACATAACTTTGAATTCATCCCAGTCGAGAGCATCAATCTCATCAGCATAGCTGATATTTTTAACCATCGACCACCACTGATATGCCTCACCCTACGAATGGTAAATAGCAAGACTAACCCATTGACTGTCTGAACAACCCATGACATCGAAAATCTTCTCCAGTGCTTTAATCCACCCTTCAGCTAGAACATGGTCAGATGATCCTCTGAATTATAGGGGATGTTTCCTATTGAAATGTTCCACCACTAACATGTTCCTCTGCTATTGATCTAGCTGATCTCATGCATGGATAGCACCACCATTTATCGCTTGAGTCAACTGCGCCATTACTGCCACAAACTGTTCAGTTCCAATTCCGACCATCTCAGGATGCTGATTCGGAAGGTTATTTCCTTCTGTATGCCTTCCTAGCACTGCTTCCCTCTTTCCTCTGCAGAAAATCATTCTGAAAAAACATTTCTTAGATGAAGCAACATGGTAATGTTCAGATGCTCTATCATTTCAATTTGACCATAAAAAAATATTTTTGGATAATCATTTAATATAATTTTAACTCTTAAGGTTATCTAAACCGACCACTGATACCAACTATAAGGCCCTAGCCATAAACCTTACTTAATATTGAGTTATTAGAAGATTACACATTGAGTATCTTTTCAGGTTTAGAGTTTTAGAGAATTAGGTAATCAAACATGCATTACATTCCACATTTAAACAAAGTGGTTACATAAAAGACAGTATTATTTTTTTCCCATTAACAGAAAACTATTTAAAATAAAGAATGGATTCTTTCTTGGCACATCATTGACACTATCATCACAATATGTACCTTTCCCTTGACCTATGAAAAACATTTCAAAAACTTGGGATGATCATTAAAAGCTCAGAAAGGGATATAAAAATATGGAAAGGAAACATGAGTACATATATACATAAGAATGAAATCATATGTCACCCATAAAATATAAGCACTTTAACAAACCTCATAAAATCATGAATAAATCATAGAAATCATAATACATAAAGGTAACATGAGTCATTCATAACATTATTACGTAGGGAGTAACCCTCTTGGTTACGTTTGGAATACCCATCATAGTATATTCCCTAAATCTCTTCAGAGAAACCTAAATGTTTAACTCATTTTCATTACCCAATGCATTAGAGAGCTATATCGGGCTCACCCAGCCTTAGTTTATCATGGAACCACCCATCTTCATAATAATTCCCAAGAACCATAACATAATCGTATCACATAAAACATGCATAAAGGAAACATAACATTTCCACTTTTCAATCAAAAGATATCAATACAACACATTGATATAAAAACATTATGAAAACCATTTTCAATACCAAAATAAAAGAAAAGTAAAACATGGTATTTATTTTTCTTAAAAAAAGGTGTGGCTTTTAGAGGAAGCCGAAACTCAAATAATGGTCACGGTAGTGGAGAAGTCGTTGTCGCCGCATACGTATGACAAAAACATTCCCTTTTGTCATTTAGTAAAACACTTCATATAAAAAGATTACTTTTAGATAAATGTAAAAGTAAAAGTGTTTTACACACTGTATAAATGAAGGTTGTTTATAAAACAAAATATGCCTCAATAAAAGGATATTGAGATGAAGTCCTATACCTCGTATCCGACTTGACTTGATCGTTCTTCAATCTCCTGAATAATAAACATTTGTTAATTTCTACTTTCATAAGAACCTTTTTCATGCTCATTATTCCTTTTATATCATTTATTACCATTTCATGAACACTATGTTATTATTTACGTTTATAACGGTCGTTTTAACGATCATTGGTACTTGAGTCCAAAATGAACTTCTTATATTTAAAAGTTGTTCACGTAGACAAATATCCACTATCTCAAGAATGATATTCACAATGTATATTACATATATATCATATATATATCCAGTATATACATGCATTTATAATATTACATAATCATTTAGAGGTAAGAAATAAAATACACCGTTCATGGAGATGGTAAGCCGTACGTACGCATGAACGCTACTTTCATTTTTATGTCATATTAATGGAATTAAAACTAAATGAGAGATTTGTAATTTTTATTACAGAATTATATTCATCATTTAGATGTAACATATATAATATATATCCATTATATATATGTACTTATAATAGTACATTACATTTGGGGATAAGAAATGAAATGCATCGTTCAGGGAGACGGTAAGCCGTACGTACGCATTGTTGAGCAATATATTGTTTTCAAACAATTCAAAATAATGTTTTTTAAAGGGGGAGATTATTTTAAATAATACTCTGTCTCTTTATGATGATTTTAATGCTCACAAATACCCTTAATTATTTACTAATTATTTCGTTGAGTATTTTGCAGGAATTTATTTTATTTATTTATTTCATACAACGAGATTTCATACTTCCTTTATTCCGAGATCAATTTTAGTGCATTCTGGAATCACTGTAGTGCGAGATCAATTTTAGCGCGTTCTGGAATCACTGTAGCGCGAGATCAATTTTAGCACGTTCTGGAATCACTGTAGTGCGAGATCAGTTTTAGAGCGTACTGGAATCACTGTTCATACCCTACGTTGATGAACGTAACGTATGGATGAAAAGTTTACTTTTTATGTTAAAAGAAACGTATGGTTAAGGAACATTACGTTATTTTGAAACGTATAGTTAATGAACCTTACGTTGTTGAAAAGTATGGAAGAAGAACATTACGTTTGGAAGGAACCTTACGTTTTTGTTGTTGGACAAGTATGGAAGAGAAATCGTACATTAGTTTTCAGTGTTGAGTTTGTTTCTCAAAAGTATGGATCATCAACCTTACTTTTATAATCAACCGTACGTTCTTTGGAGAGTTGAAGCAAGAAAAAGTATGGATGATCAACCCTACGTTTGAATGCTGAAGAGAAAATATGTATGTTCAACCTTACGTTTGTGAACCTTACGTTTGTGAACCTTACGTTTGTAAACCTTACGTTTGTGAACCCTACGTTTGGAGCCACGTCATCAACCCTACGTTTGGCGTCAGGATATTTTTGACAGACGATATTTCCTTTTGCATTGGTCAAACAGGCGGATTGTTAAGCGGATTTCGAGCCGATTCTTAAGTACGACTATGACGGAATTAAAGACGATTTTTAACGGATTAATGATTGATTTAAAACGGAGCTTTTTATGCCAATTCTTCAGGGGAGTTACAACGGCTCTGTTATTTAATATCGCGAATCTAAAGGAGATTTTCATGGATCTATTTATGCGGAAGATTTTCTTAGATTTGAATATATATGTTCTATCTTGGAAACTTCGGATATATATATATAAACAGGAAAGTGTATGAAATATATAGATTGATCTTTTAACGAGCAAGAAACAGAGACTGTGTGAAGGCATTCTTTTCTGGTGATCGAGAAGAAGTGTAAAACCTTTATTACCGAAGGAAGATCTTGATAGCAGATTCACGTGTTCTACATCGACTATCTGTTGTGAATCTACTACTGCTGAAGTTGTGAAGTTTCTTGTAATATCTATTGCAACTGGATCGACTCAGAACTGTTTTGATTACAGATCTTTATTTTTTGAAGACGACGATCTATCTACTGTAAATTGCATTCTGTTGCAATTGTGAAGAACAACTGGAGAAGTGTTTTCTTTATCGAAACCCTTTTTATTTTTGAGTGATCAGCTTCTCGTTTTAAGATGTGTGGGTTCGTGTTTGAACCAGGAAGGCTGTGTTTGCCTGAAACTTGTAAAGGTGTCAACTGCCTGTACTCAGTTGTGAACAGGTCTGTGGAAACGAGGACCAGATAGTGAAAATCGCCAAGCTCGTGGATTTGAGCGTTGGTGGAGTGGACTAGGGGCCTTCTGTTCCCCGAACCACTATACATCCGTGTGTTCATGCTTTTACTTTTTCCGCTGCATATTTAATCGTGCTAAAGCATAGTGGACAGAATTTGTCTAAATTGAAGAGATTGTAATAATTTTGAAAAGACACAATTCACCCCCCCTCTTGTGTGTAATCCATAGATTCAGATCCAACAATTGGTATCAAAGGAGGAGCTTCTTATTTTTAAAGTCTTATCAAGCTAGAAGTATTTAATGATTATACATAGTGTATCATGGCTGATACGAGAGAGGGAATGTCAATGGTCAGAGCACCTTACTTTAATGGAGATAATTATGGCTGCTGGAAATCACGTATGATTATTTATCTGAAAAATCTTGGTTAAAGAGTCTATTCAAAGATTCTGACTCCCTATGAAATTCCTGAAAATCCCGATACATGGAGTGCTGCTACAGAGGCTGAGTATGACATGAATTCAAAAGCAATGAATGCAATCATCTGTGGTCTAGGACCGGATGAATTTAACAGAGTATCTCAATGCCCGACTGCATATGAAATGTGGCAAACAATAGCTGTTGCTTATGAAGGAACAGATAATGTAAGACAGATGAGATATGCAACTGCTAAATTAAAATTCGATACTTTCAGAATGATTGAAGGAGAGAGCATCACTCAGATGAATGGAAGATTGACAGAAATTGTCAATAATATAACAGCTCTAGGAGAACCAATCAAGCAGGCTGATCAAGCGTTAAAGGTACTGAGAGTACTTCCTACTCGATGGAATGGAATCTCTGCAGCAATCAGACAATCAACTTCTGTTAAAGATCTAACTATGAGAGAGCTGATTGGTACATTGATGATGTACGAGGCTGAAATGCAAGATGAGGTAAATGAGCATAAAGTCTACATAAAAAGGGAAAATACTGCTTTGAATGTGACTTCTCAACAAAAGGATAGAAAGATGAAGAACAGAGAAGTAAGTGCTAAATCAGAAAGCTCTGATTCTTCAAATTCGGATGAAGAACTGGCTCAGCTAGCCAGAAAATTCAGAAAGTTCTACAGTAAGAAGAAAGAATTCAGGAAATCCTTCAAGAAGGATAGCAAGGAAGTGAGATGTTATGAATGCAAAAAGATGGGACATATCAGACCGGATTGCCCAAAATTGAAAGATTCAAAGAAGAAGAAATTCTTCAAAAGAGATGATTATGAGCAGAAAGACAAGAAAGCTATGAAAGCTACTTGGAGTGTTTCTGAAGACTCAAGTAATTCTTCTGAATCAAGCTCAGAGAAGGAGGAATCCAATTTAAAAGCAAATATGTGTTTCATGGCTGAAACTGATGAGGTAAAAGGTCATCAAAGAAAGAAAGAAATATGGTATATGGACAGTGGCTGCTCAAGACACATGAGTGGAACTTCAGCTAATTTCTCTTCTCTTACTCGAAAGGAAGGAGGACTTGTCACCTTTGGTGACAATGCCAAAGGAAAGATTATTGGTATTGGAACAGTTGGAGATCCATAGACAGTCTCAATCAACAAAGTACTTTATGTACAAGGGATAAAACACAATCTGATAAGTATCTCTCAACTCTGTGATGATGGATACACTGTTGATTTTACTAACAATAGTTGTATTGTTTCTAAAGATAAACTGTTTAAGTTTAGAGCACCCAGAACTGATAATGTTTATACTTTGGATTTGTATTCCTTGTGTAAACAACAAGTAAACTGCTTAACTGCTAATATAAGTGAATCCTGGATCTGGCATAGAAGACTTGGTCATTGCAATATATATGCTTCACATAAATTATCTAAGAAACATCTAGTTTCTGATTTTCCTAGTCTCAAATTTGAAAATGACAGATTCCGTGATGCATGTCAGCTTGGCAAACAACACAAATCATCATTCAAATCTGTTAATAAAGTTGCTACAACTAATCCTCTAGAACTTATCCATATGGATTTGTTTGGACCTTCAAGAGTAGCAAGTTTAGCTGGTAAATTATATGTTTATGTATTAGTTGATGATTATTCTAGATTTACTTGGATTTTCTTTTTGAAATTTAAAAGTGAAGCTTTTAGTTTATTTAAAGGTTTTTGTAAATCTATTCAAAATGAAAAAGGTTTTAATATAATCTCATTGAGAAGTGATCATGGTGGAGAATTTGAGAACCATGAATTTAATTCCTTTCGCTCAAACATGGGTATTAAACACACCTTCTCTGCTCCAAGAACACCTCAACAGAATGGGATTGTAGAAAGAAGAAATAGAACTATTCAAGAAATGGCTAGAACTATGTTAAATGAATATAGCCTACCTATATATTTCTGGGCAGAAGCTGTTAATACAGCTTGTTATATAATGAATAGAATTTTAATAAGACCTATTTTGAAAAAGACACCCTATGAACTATGGAATAACAGAAAACCTAAAGTAAATTACTTTAAAGTTTTTGGATGCAAGGTTTACATCTTGAATACCAATGATAATCTTGGTAAATTTGATCCAAAATCTGATAAAGGTATTTTCTTAGGATATTCTGCAACCTCCAAAGCTTATAGAGTCTATAATAAAAAGTCAAGGATTGTTGAAGAATCAGTTCATGTGAAATTTGATGAATCTGATCCTTTTGAGAAATGGATAGAACAAATAGATGAACCTGATTCTAATGAAAACATGAGACTTGAGAATTTAAAGAATGATTTTGAAAATGATATAAAAGAAATTCAGTCCAGTTCAGAAGAACATGACACTGAAGAACCCTTGAATGTAATGCCTAGATAGTCTAGAACCTTAAAGAATCACCCTTTAGAATCTGTGATAGGTGACTTAGAGACTGGTATTCAAACTAGAAGAAACCTTGGAAACATAGTTGAATTCTCTGCTTTCCTATCCCAACAAGAACCTAAGACCATAGAAGATGCCTTAGATGATGAGAGCTGGGTAATAGCAATGCAGGATGAATTGAATCAATTCAAGAGAAATAAGGTTTGGGAATTAGTTGAAAGACCACATGATTATCCAGTAATAGGAACTAAATGGGTCTTTAGGAATAAACAGGATGATCAAGGGATAATATCTAGAAATAAAGAAAGATTAGTAGCTAAAGGATATAATCAAGAAGAAGGAATAGATTATGATGAGACCTTTGCACCTGTAGCCAGGTTAGAAGCCATTAGAATCCTTTTAGCATATGCATCTTATATGAATTTTAAATTATTTCAGATGGATGTTAAATCTGCCTTTTTAAATGGTTATTTAATGGAGGAAGTTTATGTTGAGCAACCTCCTGGTTTTGAAAATTCTCAAAAACCAGATTCTGTTTTCAAACTTACTAAAGCTCTTTATGGCCTTAAACAAGCACCTAGAGCTTGGTATGAAAGACTAAGTTCTTTTCTTTTGAAAAATGATTTTACTGTTGGACTGGCAGATCCAACACTCTTTAAGAAAACTGTGAAAAATAATGTTTTGTTGGTACAAATTTATGTTGATGATGTAATTTTTGGATCAACCAATAGAATTCTTTGTCATGAATTTTCAGAATTAATGCAAAAATAATTTGAAATGAGTATTATGGGAGAATTAAATTTCTTTTTGGGTCTTCAAATATTTCAAAAAGATTTTGGAAATGTTTTAAATCAATGCAAATACATTACTGATTTACTTAAGAAATTTGGACTTGAAAACAGCAAGCCATTTACAACTCCTATGTGTACTAATATAAAACTTGATTTGGATGAAACTGGAAAATCAGTGGACAACAAGTTATATAGAGGTATGATTGGTAGTTTGTTATATCTTACAGCTAGTAGACCAGATATAATGTATTCAGTATGTCTTTGTGCTCGATTTCAATCAAATCCCAAAGAATCCCATTTAGCTGCTATTAAAAGAATTTTTAGATATTTAAAAGGTACTATTTATCAATCTCTGCTTTATCCAAAAACCTCTGATTTTAATTTAATTTCATATTCAGATGCTGACTTTGGAAGGTGTAGATTAGATAGGAAGAGTACTTCAGGAACATGTCACTTTTTAGGTAAGTCTTTAGTATCATGGTCTAGTAAGAAACAACACTTAGTTGCCCTGTCAACAGCCGAGGCAGAATATGTGTCTGCAGGTAGTTGCTGTGCACAGGTGTTGTGGATGAAAAACACTCTTATGGACTTTGGATTAAATTTCAATAATACACCTATTTTATGTGATAATACTAGTGAAATTAATATTTCAAAAAATCCTATTAGTCATTCTAGAACTAAGCACATTGATATAAGACATCACTTTTTAAGAGATCATGTGTTTAAAAAGGATATATTTTTAGAATTTTTAAATACAGAAAATCAATTAGCAGATATTTTTACTAAACCACTTCCCACGGCAAGGTTTGAATTTATTAAGGGGGAGTTAGGTTTATTTAATTTTAAATAGTTTTTTTTAAATATTATTCTGTTTTCGAATTCTGCTTAATTTCTGTTTTATGCTATAAGTAATTTTATTTTATTTTAAATAAAAGTAATGATTAGTGATTACACGGGAATCAAGGCTGTCAGAACCGTTTCACCTTCTAAACTGCTTCACCTTTTTCGGAAACCCTTTCGAAAACCTAAAACCGCACATCTGCTCCAAAACCCTTTTCTGAATCTTGAAACCCTAAACTTACGAACCTTCAGAAATCGTTGTTGGAATGGCAAAGACTAAGCGTCCAGATGAAGCCGAGAGCAGTGCTGCAAAGAAACCTAAGGTAGTAGGTCGAAAAATACTGCAAGGTAAAGTCATAGATTTAGAGTGGCTGTTTGAAACTAATTTACTGTTGAAGCAAGCGTTGTCGTTTCAAAGCCTTGAGCAAGCTTTTAATAGTGCAAATTCTGAGTTTCTATATGAGGCAGAAATGAGACATTTCTTTAGAACAGTTCAGTTTAGCCTTGGAGATACAGAGGATAGTTTATTGGCTCAAATATAGGATAAGGACTTTTCAATATCATCTGTAGAGATAAGTCAAATTCTTAACTACCCTCATGAATGAGTCTTTCATTACGATTTACGGAATATTGGAGATTCTGTACATAAGTCTGAAGACATTATGTCTTTTCTGTTTGGAACCATAGTGATAAAGAAGATGTTTATTAAGGATTGGAGCCCGATCAGAAAATTTTGGTAAAATTTGTTCAGACTGGTTTAGCACCAAGAATGGCTGAGATGGAGAAAATCCTATACTCGGACATGTACATAATGTATCTTCTGATGTGTGATATTAAGTTTAATTTTCCTCGGTTTATGATAAGATATCTGAGTTACTGCTGTCAGAGTGAAGCAAGAATGACCTTTTTCCCTTATGGAAGGTTCATTTCTTTGTTTTTGTTTAAAAGAGGAATGATCAGATTGGTAGATGCTGGGGTGAAATGTCACCACAGTAATGTTTTTAATGCTGTAACTTTGAGGAAAGTAGGATACTTCTGGAGCACAATTAAAGGAAAACTCTTACCTGTTGGAGCTGAGGAAAACTCGGAGAGTGCTCAGGCTCAACCGGCTAAGTCCAAGGAGGGAAAAGCAGAATCAAGAGTTAGTACATTGGCAAGGAGAATTCGTTTTGAGATGGAGGAAGTTGAGGAAGAGAGAAGTCAAGAAGGACTTCAATCTAGAAGGAAGAGGTCAATTGATGAAGAAGTTATCTCTCCTGCCTTGAAATCCTCTGAACCGGTAATTTCTTATTCATTTGTGAGAGAAGCTGTTGTGGAGAAGACTGCACCGATAGAGGAACCAGCAGCTCAAACAGAAACTCAAGAAGAACCTCAATCTGCTGCTGTGGCTGTTGAAAAAGTAATTCAACAAAAACAACTTATGGAGGCAGTGCCTGGTGAAGAAGTGGCCGGACCTCAAGATTTACATGAAAATATTGTTCTTGACCAATCAGTAGAAGTCAGAGAGACTACTGTTCGTGATGAACATACTTCTGAAGCTCATACAGAGGTACTTCAGGAAGATTTTTCAGTGGAAGAGTTACAGGCTTCAAAAGATAGTTCAGTGGATCAACCTTGTCAGGACAAGGACAAAGAACAGTCGGATGCAGATTCCTTACCACTTGCCCTGCTTCATCAACCTAATTTTGGACATGAGAATCGTGCACAGGGTGCCCCTGATTCGAGAAAAGAATAATTTGTTGAGTTGTACAAGCGTATCTCTCAGTTAGAATCTGAGAATGTTAGTCTCATAAATTCTCTGAACTTAGAGCAGTTGAAGTTTCAGAAGCTGAAAGAATGTACTGTATCAAGACAGGAAGTAGATTTGTTTAAGACTGATATGCTGCATGCTGTTGATCAGTTAAAATCAGATATGGTAAAGAAAGATGATTTGTCTGAGTTGAAGATTTACACGGAGAATAAATTTGAGTCTGTTGTAAATAGTGCTGTGAGTGGATCAGGCTCTTCACCTGATTTGATTCGGAGATTTCAAGCAATTACTGGAGCAATGAGCAATATGAGTGACAGATTACACGATCTTCAGTGTAATAGTGCCCCTTTGACAGTTTTGCTAGATAATCAGAGATTTTTAGTGGATCAGTTGACATCTGGAGAGCAACCGATTAGGATTCTTTTGAATCAGTTATCAGAAAAACTGGCTCTTTTTGTTGAAAAAGAAGAAAGAATGCATGATTTTTTCAGAGTTAATTTTATTGAATATATTCATATGACTCAAGAGAACAGAGATCTTATCATCAAGTTAGGAGATGGGATGATGAAGAGGCTCAGAGATCAGTTTACAGAGATAAAGACCGCGATTCAAAGGAAATAGACACCTTTTCCCCTGTCTTATCTATGAACCTTGATTCCTCTGTATATCACAATCGTTTATATATAACATCTTGTGAATGATTTTTTTTTGTTTTGTTGTTTATTGATTTATTATTGAGTTAGCCAGTATAACAAATTCACTTATTCATACACAGTTAACTATAGCATTTACTTATAGTTCAGTGCAATATTGAATGTGTTCAAATCCGTTTTTTTTTCATTCTTTTTGATATCACAAAAAGGGGGAGAATTTGGATAAACACAACATTTAAATTCATTTGTTTCCTATGAAGAAATTTGGATATATGGGAGAATTTGGATATATATGATATTTATCTTTTATCTATTTTTAGCTGAAAATATATTTTTATGGGGGAGAAATTTTATTATAGTTAAATATTGTTTTAATCCTTTCAAAATTCTAAAATTTTATAAAACTAATTTTTTAATAAAGATTGAAATTAAATTAGTTATTTTATTTTTATGGGTTTTGTGATCATCAAAAAGGGGGAGATTGTTGAGCAATATATTGTTTTCAAACAATTCAAAATAATGTTTTTTAAAGGGGGAGATTATTTTAAATAATACTCTGTCTCTTTATGATGATTTTAATGCTCACAAATACCCTTAATTATTTACTAATTATTTCGTTGAGTATTTTGCAGGAATTTATTTTATTTATTTATTTCATACAACGAGATTTCATACTTCATTTATTCCGAGATCAATTTTAGCTCATTCTGGAATCACTGTAGCGCGATATCAATTTTAGCGCGTTCTGGAATCACTGTAGCGCGAGATCAATTTTAGCGCGTTCTGGAATCACTGTAGTGTGAGATCAGTTTTAGCGCGTACTGGAATCACTGTTCATACCCTACGTTGATGAACGTAACGTATGGATGAAAAGTTTACTTTTTATGTTAAAAGAAACGTATGGTTAAGGAACATTACGTTATTTTGAAACGTATGGTTAATGAACCTTACGTTGTTGAAAAGTATGGAAGAAGAACATTACGTTTGGAAGGATCCTTACGTTTTTGTTGTTGGACAAGTATGGAAGAGAAATCGTACGTTAGTTTTCAGTGTTGAGTTTGTTTCTCAAAAGTATGGATCATCAACCTTACTTTTATAATCAACTGTACGTTCTTTGGAGAGTTGAAGCAAGACAAAGTATGGATGATCAACCCTACGTTTGAATGCTGAAGAGAAAATATGTATGTTCAACCTTACATTTGTGAAACTTACGTTTGTGAACCTTACGTTTGTAAACCTTACGTTTGTGAACCCTACGTTTGGAGCCACGTCATCAACCCTACGTTTGGCGTCGGGATATTTTTGACAGACGATATTTCCTTTTTCATTGGTCAAACAGGCGGATTGTTAATCGGATTTCGAGCCGATTCTTAAGTACGACTTTGACGGAATTAAAGACGATTTTTAACGGATTAATGATTGATTTAAAACGAAGCTTTTTATGCCGATTCTTCAGGGGAGTTACAACGGCTCTGTTATTTAATATCGCGAATCTAAAGGAGATTTTCATGGATCTATTTATGCGGAAGATTTTCTTAGATTTGAATATATATGTTCTATCGTGGAAACTTCGGATATATATATATACACAGGAAAGTGTATGAAATATATAGATTGATCTTTTAACGAGCAAGAAACAGAGACTGTGTGAAGGCATTCTTTTCTGGTGATCGAGAAGAAGTGTAAAACCTTTATTACCGAAGGAAGATCTTGATAGCAGATTCACGTGTTCTACATCGACTATCTGTTGTGAATCTACTGCTGCTGAAGTTGTGAAGTTTCTTGTAATATCTATTGCAACTGGATCGACTCAGAACTGTTTTGATTACAGATCTTTATTTTCTGAAGACGACGATCTATCTACTGTCAACTGCATTCTGTTGGAATTGTGAAGAAAAACTGGAGAAGTGTTTTCTTTATCGAAACCCTTTTTATTTTTGAGTGATCAGCATCTCGTTCTAAGCTGTGTGGGTTCGTGTTTGAACCAGGAAGGCTGTGTTTGCCTGAAACTTGTAAAGGTGTCAACTTCCTGTACTCAGTTGTGAACAGGTCTGTGGAAATGAGGACCAGATAGTGAAAATCGCCAAGCTCGTGGATTTGAGCGTTGGTGGAGTGGACTAGGGGCCTTCTGTTCCCCGAACCACTATACATCCGTGTGTTCATGCTTTTACTTTTTCCGCTGCATATTTAATCGTGCTAAAGCATAGTGGACAGAATTTGTCTAAATTGAAGAGATTGTAATAATTTTGAAAAGACACAATTCACCCCCCTCTTGTGTGTAATCTGTAGATTCCGATCCAACACGCATGAACGCTACATTCATTTCTATATCATACTTTAATGGAATTAAAACATAATGATACATAATATTATTATAATTCCAGTATGGTATCATATATAATATCATTAAATCTATCCTTTATACGTACCACATATGGTATTAATGAATCAAATCATTTTGAGGGGGCGGTAGTATGCACTTCCTAAAATGAAGATATCATGTATACCCATAATGGAAGCCATATAGGTATGCCGTAATTGAAAAATATATAAGATTAAGGGAAACCTAAAAATACTATATATCGTATATAAATATAGTGACATCTTAATGTCCACCTTTGAAGGTGTTAGAAGAATATTGAACAATCATCATTTGGTGAGGTAGAAATTCGCCATCCTCAGAAACAATATGTTCTTTAACCATTAGATGCAGGTGTGTGTAAGTGTAGCTTGAATTATTCATATAAAAACATCCTGGTATATTTAATATACTAGAGTTATTACAAAAGAAATGAATAAAAATAGTTTATGGGGTTGGAGAAGAAAAATAAAACATAAGAACACAAGAGAAAACACTACCTTTAAATCGGGTAACTCTTTTTGATTTGAGCTCAAAGGCTTCCTTGGGAAGACTTCTGCCCAATGTGAGGCTTCTAAGAGTTATAGAGGGATTTGTAGAGAGAAAATGTGTAGCGGTTGGCCATGCCAAAGTCTTCAGAGGTGGGGGTAAGGTGGTAGAGGTGGGGGCCTTTTATAAGAGGAGAGAAGGGGCACTCTTGGAAATTTAAGAAAAGATACTTTGCTATAAAATGAATTAGGGATAAAAAGGTCCCACAATTATAAATTTATAGGATAAGGTGATAAGGGTTAGAAATACACTCATCCAATAGGTTTTGGACAAGTGTAGGTCTTAGATTTTACATTATATTTTAATTTTATTTAAATCGTTAAATAATGAAGTAATCACTGCATCATCATGGTGTCATAAATAATTTAATTTATTTAATGTCTGAAAATAATAAAAAAACTACTATGATGTAGGAAATCTTATTATCTTTCCAATTACTATTTATAGTCAAAAATCTTACTTGTATAACCCCATGTGAAAATTGTTTTAGAAAAATAATTCATGTTTGTGACATTTTTACTATAATATTAAATAAAAAGATATTAATGTCTTTTTCTTTCCAAAGTGGCTCCATGGGGTCCACAAGTTGACCCATGGATTTTATGGTTCGTCCATGACACATTCAATAAGGGTATGACATGTTTCTAGGTCATTCCATATTATTAAAACATTATTCTTACCTTAAATTACACTAATTACCTCTAATTGCGATTAATAAACATAAAAGTTACTATTCACCAAAAAATTATTTTATTCCCATTGAACCAAATTTTACTTCTTAATGAAAACCATGTATGTCTGATTTTTGAAATTAAAAACACATAGGTGGTAAATTTTTATTTAAAAGAAAAATCATTTTTTAAGTACCACTTAGTGGTTCCACTATTCATCAAAAATTGATGTTTTTCAGAAAAATACCAAAACTTCACCCTAAGCTATATTTGATATTCCGAATTCAAAAATGATATCTATTTTAAAAAATTCAAAAAATATAAGTTACATTAATTAATTTAATAATTAATTCCCTCTTTCAAAGAAAATAGCGTGTTTTTATGAAACAATAAGTATCAAATGATTGACACTAGTTTAAGTCCAATTTCAATGTGAAATTAATTCCAACGACCACTATTGGATTAAATGGTAAAAATATATTCTAATTTATCTTTAAAACAAATTCAAAAGATAATCTTATCATATAAATAAATTAGAATAAAAAAAGGTTTTGAATTAAAATACAACATTTTTCACTATTCATTAACAAAATGAACTTTATCGGAAAAAAACCAAAAAATTACCAAAAGTTAATTTCAATGTCCCAATCATAAAGAATATGTTTATTTCTAAAAATAGTGCTTATAAAATTGTCAAAAGTTTTATCTAAAAATGGTTTTCCATCAAAAGGAAGTAAAACAATCTTTTATAAATATTAGTGCATTCCATGCATAAGATTGGATTTATTCTCATTTTAAGCCTCTAAAACACTATCTAATTCGTTAATAGATATAGATAAAAAATATCTATTATTCATTACCTATCTGGGATGTTACAATAATGGTGTAAATAAATTACTATATATGATTATTGTAAAGAGATATTGATTCTAAAATATTATACATATGCTTCAATACAATTCCACGATCAGGGGAATGATATCATCGCTCGTGCGTACGTACGGACTACCGTCTCCACGACGCGATGAGAGTCATTCTCCATGTTAACCATTAATGAATGATTATAAAGTATATATAATAAATAATTATGAGATATATGACAGAATAATGATACTGGATTTTTGTAGATATTTTTATTTCATCTACTTAATTCCATTCAATTCAATAAGGAAACTAAAACCGCATTCTTGCGTACGTACGACCTACCGTCTCCATGAACGGTGTATTTCATTCCATTTATCGATTTATCATATATATATATATATCTATATTCTGAATATATATAATATATAAATCATGTTTTACATTCTGGAATTAAGTAAATCAGGATATAAGTAATAATATCAAGATCAACAAGTCAAAACACATACAATAAATGAAACGATTTTACCAAAATCACCGCTTTTACATCAAATTTACTAAAGAATGGGTAATATAAAGTCATAAGTAAACTATATATGATATCATAAAAATTAATATGATTCTGTAATAAGTCAATTACATTATTTATATCATTATACTGGAGGTTCAGATACATACGAAGCATATCGGACATTAGGTAAGGGATAAATTTTCAATCTCATTTTTATCTGAGATTTCTTATACATAAATATTTACCGGGGTTATGTTTATCATCCATGGCCATGTTTTCTAAATATGATTTCATAAAATTTTTAATATTATTCCATGTACGTTAAAAGTCATTTTTACCCTTTATTGACATTTTACCACATTGTATGGATGAAATATTTCTTTTGGTTACCATATAAGGTACTTTTTGACTTTTCTGACAAAAGTACAAGGAGAATGTTATTTTTAACTTATACAGAGTGAACGAATTTTTACGGTTTCATAACGACTCATTTTCATGAAGCTTCTTCTACAATATTTCATGATTATCTTCAAAAAAACAATTTACTTTTAATATTGCATGGAATTTTGTGAAAGGAAAATGATTTTGAAAAAGAACAGATATTTTTCTCAAGAATTCATTTCAAGTGTTTTATCAAAACTATTTTCCATCGAAAATGACACTATTTAATATGTTTATGTTTCAAGTATAATTTCTCCATTATTTACATGGTTTGATTCTTCTTATGATAAAATTTTATTCATTTTTTATGGATTATGTTATGATGGCATTATGTTTAAGAATCCCATTCTATTACATCGGTTATGCTATGATGTATGATTCATGAATTTGTGGCACACGAAAGAATGATTTCATTATGAGATGGGTGGGACATATATCTCCCTCAAATGAATTTGATAAAGATTTATATCTCATGAGATAGACATGGCTGGAATGGTAAATTAATCTGGATCAGTAATACAGGGCTGGAATGATTAGTGAACTCGATTCAGAAAGGGACTTTGTCCACTAAGATGGTCTTGGAAGCAATGCCTTGGCTATTAGGGAAATCATATCATTTGATTAATGGTTTCCACAATCAAATGTTTTATTCCCATGCTATTTTATCATGATTGATGTTCCTTTATGATATATACCTTACGTACTTCCAAGATTTATGTCATTTCTCAAGATTTTGATGTTTATATTTTATGTTCAAGCTTTTTCATTCAAATGTTTATGGATTGTTTTATATTCTCTATATTTAAACTTATTGAAAATTTGAGCTAAACCTTTGTATGTTTTATTTTCCCCAAGATATAATTTATATTTTTAGGTAAGAAAACCAAAAGGGGAAGATCTTTATGGGAGATGTTGAAGATCTTTCACCATGATTAGAAGATTACATTTCGAGTTTCCGAAGACACTAAACTATTACGGTCCTTTAGTGTCTGTTTTTGTTATGTATTAAGTATTTCATGAAAGTAATGTAATTCCTATGTACATCAAGCTTTGGTTTTATATAGTTAATCATTCATGAATCTCTTGTTCTCTTCATTTTCAAAAGGAAATTTCATTTATTTGTTAATTTAGTTACCATAATATCATTATGAATAACCATAATGACATAAAAAATATCATGTTATAACATTTTCATATATTTTTTATTTTAATTTAAAAATTAAATAAAATATATGAGTCATTGAATCAATATATTTACATATGAACATCATTAACATAATAAATCATTGATTTATTTTATCAATATATTTAATAGAAATTATATATTTTATCATAGTAGTAAAATCCATTGATAACGTTTCTGAATCCCTCGTCTTATCAGTGACATTTTAATGGAAGGAATATGAATTTTTTAGAAAATTTAAATTACCTTCATTGAAATTGTACATTAATCTTGTTAATAAATCTTTATTCCTTAAATTATTTATAATTTACATAATAATAAATTAAATTCAATTTGGGTATTCTATATCATAATAAGATGTTTATTCTATTTAAAATAGTTTCAAAAAATAATTAGTTAGTCCAAGAGATCAAAATATCTATCGATTAAGTAACAATGATTTGTTAAAAAATTCATTTTTTCTTCCAAAATTATTCTCTCCATCATAAATAAAAATTCTCATTATTCTAAATTGTTGAATTCAACACTATAGAAAATCAACATTTCCAAAAATGATATTTAATAAATGTTCATGAGAAAAAAGGATAAAATGGGACCCTATGTCTATATAGTGATAAATTTATTAAATAAAACAACCATAGTTCACCAAAAATATATAAATAACATTCCATTAAGTCTATTTAGTAATAGAATCTCCAACATAATTTTTAGGTCAATTTGGTGTGTTTTTTTCCCCACACACAACTGAGATTTATAAGAATTCTTGGTTTCATATAGAATCCTCATGTTCTACCAGAGCCAACCCACTGTTTTTTCTTCATATGAATGTATCCTAGTCCTATGATTTTTAATCAGAATGATAGCTTTTTAATAGCGTAGCACTTATATAGGGTCATAATAATGTATTCATGGGTACCTATGGGATGTAATTTGATAAATATAATTATAAAAAAAATATTAATGATAGGAATCACTCCAAGTGGGTATATGGTAGTGTGTTATTCTATGACACCCCAAAATTCTGAAGTAAGAGTGCTTAATTTGATAGCATGTATCACACGCTTCACCAAGCGCTTAATGGAAAATAAAACCTCAATACATTAAAATATATTTATTGTTTAAAGTAAATTAATTCTATAATAAATCATGAAATTCACATGATATTGAGTTATATTTTGTGGAATTCAACAATTAGTTTCTTCAATGGCATATGTTACAGGTAAGATATGTTTTTACTAAACAAAAATATATTATTAAAATATTATTATTCAATATAATGAGATATAGGATATATATTAAATTATTAGTTATGAAAATGGATAACTAACTTTTTATAATATATTATTTATCCAAATATAATACAAATTCCTTGATAAAAAATTAATTGGAAAAAAATATGAAAATTGGTTGTACATAATAGAAAATAATATTATTTTTATGATCACAAGGATATTTTAACATAATAAATTAAATTAATTAAAATTGATGAATCATATTCATGAAATATATATATTATATATATAATAAAATATTTTTTATATTCATATAATATATTTAATACGCATAAGTTAAAAACTCAAATTTTATGCATAAAATACAATATTTTTATTTTGGCACATTTACAGCCTCTGAATGAAGAACCTGTTTTAAATCTAATTATTGGAAATTTTATATATTTTATATTTAAAAATAAACTTCTTTTCTAAATTAGAACATAAAAAATAGAATAGGGTGACTTTTGGGTATTTATCTGTGCAGTTTAATTTTTAAATAATTAGTGAAAAATAAAAACATTCTGATTCAAAACTTCTTTTTCATATAATTTATTTATATTGTTCATTAATATTTTATTTTTTTAATTATATTTATATTTTATAAATTAATCCGATTTTTTTTAATCATCTTCATATTAAAATTGTATATAAAAACATAGCAATCATTTGAAAGTTTTTGACCTAAAAACTCGCATCGTTGTACTATCTATATAATTAAATTTAAATAAAAATTTTCCACTTATGTGATGGAAATTTATAAAAATGGATTAAATATATTTAATCATAATAATTAATAATTTATTAAAAGTTCAACTTAGTTTTGAAAAAAAAATAATAGTGATTGTATGTAAAATTAATTACAATGATTACGGTGAAATTAAGATTAACACGGAACAAAACCATAAACATAAGTGCCCAAATGACCTAGAAACTTTTTCAAAAGCTATTTTATGACCACATATAAACCCTATACACAATTTAATAAACTATTTTCCCATATTGGATCCAATGTAATTGGAAAAAACATGGGTGTAATTCGCTTTCCAAAATTAACAAGTGTGTCACTCATCCTTGAGTATAAAATGATCTTCTACTCCCACTTCCTGAAATATCTCAAGACACATTGGATCCACTAATAACTACGCAAATAGATCATAAAATAACTCCACTCAACATATAATCCTAATATTGTGATGAAATCAAACCAATGAATCCCTTTGTGGAAATCCAAAAGGTGTTACACAACAAAGAGGTGACATATTTCCTCAAGCTCTTCAGTTTTAATTTCTTTCTCCACACCCCCCTAAATCTTATTATTTCATGATTAAAGAAAAATAAATATCCCAAATATACTGATATATTTTTATTCTAATTTTACTACCTTCAATTACATATAATTTCTTATAATGGGTAACGAACTTATCGTTCGTTTATAGTGAACTACCGCCTCGCAAAACAAGGATTTTTCATTTTCCCTTTAGAACCATTAATGGTTTTGAACTATGATGGAAAAATTGTGTATATATTATATATAGGATATTTATTTAGTCTTTTTTATTCTTGAATTAATTTAGAAACCCTACCCATACACTTTTCATTTTCTGTAAATATGATAATTATCTTATGTGGAAGTGCAGACCACTGCCCCTTAAAGTGATGTGATTCATTCACAATATATATAGAATGTAAAAAATATTGTTTTAATAAAACATGGTAACATAAAATACATATATATTATATTATAATTATAATATAAATATATATATTATTTTTAATTTTCATTCTTTTAATACGACAAATAGAAGAAAATAATGTTCATGCGTACGTATGGTCTACCATCTCCATAAAAATTGTGTTTCATTTATTATCCCCAAATGTTATTAATTATTATAAATACATATATTATGAATATATATTATATTTAAATCATGTTTTAAATCTGGATGTAATTAATCCATTACCTAATTGTTCATAACAATAAGATAAAAGTTAAAATAGACTCGAGAAACAAGGTAATTAACAAAGAAAATAGTTTATATAATGAATGAATGTCAACAGATGGGTAATTACATATTATAAGATGATAATATATGATATAATAAATATTAATAAAATTCTATAATTAGTTATTAAAACTCTTAAAACCATTATAAATTAGGATAATGGACGATCACGCTAACAGAAATACAATGTAAGGGATTTTGTCTTAATTTTAATTTCATTGATAATTATTTGCTGTTATACACCAATTGGCTTTTACATAGAGTATATAATACCATTTAACAAGTTATATCACGAATATTATTAATATAATTATATTATATGATTCATTTAATTTCATTTATTCATTGGAATTATGATTCAAATGTTTCAATTTCATATGTCACAGTTTGGAATGTTTAATGAATATTTCCCTCAAGAATATTATTAATTATTATAATTCAAATATCACTTATCATTGTTTTTGTTATCATTTGATTTAAAAATCACATTATTTTAATCATTTATTGTTGTAAATTACCTTTAATATCAATATTCTCACATAATGGATATTATTATTTCCTAAACTGTATATCATTTTTACAAACAGTGTTCACTTTGACAGTTATTTGATAAACAGGGAAAATATTAAACAAAACTGTATTCTTTATTCCATATAGATATTTAATAAGGTGTGTTATTGATTTTTTTTACTAAATATGTGGAATTATTTTGACTAGAAATGATAGATGCGGTCCAAAAATTATATATCCCATCAATGCGTCGACATGTTCTAATGAGACGAATAAGTTAGATGAATTAATCGGGTTTCTATCAGTAGTTTTAATAAGTATTTTGAAATTACATGATGGTATAGGTTTTAATATTCCTCATACATGAAGTCCAATAGTTAATTATTTCATTCATTTTTAATATTCATTACCTGACTATGAGATTTTTCATTGAAATATCAATTGGTGCATTCTATTCTAAATTTATGGATTAAAGGGAATGTGTTTCAGTTTCTTTCTTTGGTGTATTGATTTTTCGTATAAATTTATTATAATGTAATTTCATATCTATTATTTAACTTCCATTATGATTTAATCTCATTTACTCATTATTTATTCTGATTTACTTACCTTTACGGAGCATTTGGCCTCACCCTTATTATGTTTGATTTCCCCAGGTTATGAAGAAGAATCATTTGAATGAGTTTCAGGGACCCTGTTTATTTTATTTTATTATGTATCATGTTTTAATTTTCTATTTACCATTGTATTATGTGTGCCATGTATATAACCTAGATTTGAAAGACTACTAAATGGATCAGTACTTCCAGATTTGATTCCCTGTAATCAAACCAATTTAATAATGTAATGTTGCAGCTCCGGGTATCTCAGGTCAGAGAATTATAGTTGGTATCTAAGTGAGTTTAACATTAACCTTGTAAACTAGATTTAAAAAACATTGATTAATAAACATAACACTATGGTAGAATTTGAGGATATTTATAGAATACCATCCTAGAATTTTATGTGTGGTAGATATTATGTGGGTATTCCTAGATATGCATCCTTGTCCAGATAAAACTAGTGGATGTTGTTCTAGAACGGATATAATTATGATAAACAATCCCAATAATTTGTGTTCATCCTGACTCGGTGTAACCTTGTACATGACAACAGGCCTTACTAAACACTTGGTTTGACACTCTGGGGAGATATTCTTATGATTATTCACATTTTTATTTAAAACCATCATGATGTATTTAGGTTGAAGATGACTATGTATAACCTAGGATAAACCAAATGTGTCATAGATTAAATATTTAAGAGCCATGATTTTGGTATCCTATAAGAAATTTTTCATGATCATGTGGTTTTATTTTTTGATAAGGTTTTATCACACTATGATTTTTCATTTCATTTAATGGATGGACCTAGAAGGAACTAGGTTTACATTGAATGTAACAGAAAAATATTTGATGAGATGTTAAAGGGAATTATCAATTTATTGAAGGATGTTTTGATTATTACTAATTAGTTTTCACTTAAGAAGATTAATAATGTGTACCTTAACAAACTGTCGGACTCACCAAGGATGATAAAGAATTTTTTGGTTGAGATTTTAGGTAATGAATACTGGGGAAATTAGAAGGTTTGATTTACTCAGTGTCAAGAATGTGTAAGGAATCACCCAATTGAAATTATTAGAGGGGGAACATGATTTTTTGGCTATGGAAATTAAGGAAACAATTCAAGTAACAACAAAGGAAAAATGAAAAGTTTGGTTAATGCAATGGATATAAATATTTTCCACCAAAAAATTACATCCCAAGTTAAATGATTTATGTTTTTAATGAATCATTATAATCAAAATTAATTTCCCAATTTGAAAGCTTATGAAGAAAATCATTAAGGTGGTATGGGTGAGGGTTATATTTATGATAATTATGCCACTACTGGTGAAATGTGAAAGGAAATAGTAATTAAGTAATAGGATGAGGAAGCCTTGTTAATGTCTTAAGGATGAAGTGGAATAATCATTGTTTTTATGTATTTGTATTTAATAATTATGAATTATGAAAAATATAAGGATTGTGTTATAGTAATTTTTCATTATGGTTTTGAGATAATATGTTTATGGTTCCATGAAAATATATCTAGTAGTAATTTAAACATTTTGTAAAATACATGATTGAGGTAAAGATAAGAATATGTTCTTAATGTTGAAAAAAAATGGGATAGATAAATGATTTATTTGAATAACATTTATTTACCTAGGAAATCATTACTAATTTATTGACAATGTGGATTATCCACTCATTTATAGGGTTTACAAAACTTTTTGATCTGAGGGATATATCCACTAATGAGTGTCTTACATAAGGAATAAAAAATAACTCATGTTTTCAATAATGTTATATGTTAATTTGTGTTATTAACATGTTTCAAGAATACATTATGAGGATGTTAACATGTTTGATATGTGATGATTAGAGAGTTAAATCATGTTTTTTGGGTTAATAAAAAAGTTCATTTTATAAATTCACCAATATTTTTTCTAAAGGTGACAAATCAAAATTTATTGGAAAATTTGACCATTTAGGAAATGGTTTTAGTTGAACATTCCATGTTTTTCTAGAGACTGATGGATTGCATCACTTTATGAAGAATATTGTTCTAAGAGATGAATTAGGAATTTTTCAAGGAATAGTTAATGGAAAAACTAGTGTTTATATACAAATATATTTTTTATATTTTGAGAGTGTGGTATAATTTCTCAACTCTAGGAAAAAAATGGTTCCCAAAAAAATTCTCATATTATCATCAATTTTTATGTTATAAATGACCTTTATTCTTACCTTTGGTTTATGGATTTGTGGTTAGGAAACTTCATATGAATTTTTTTTTCACCACTCTACATGAGAACATTATTGATTTATTTTTCTTCTATAGCCATGTTTCCATTTCCCACCCATGTTCTCATATTAAGGTACCTAATAATGTGAAAATTGTATATTCCATTCTATCTTATTAGGAATATTTGATACTAACACTATTTATGATGTGGGATTTTTAAGAATAGTTTATTTAGGAATATCAAACCCTCAAGAACTGAGTTCACGTATAAATTTTTATTATTTGGTTTAATTAACATGGGAAGAATGTAACACCCCGAAATACTAAAGTGTGAATATTTTATTGTATATAGTTCATCACACACATCACTAATTGCGTAAGGTAATATAATAACCTAATACTTGGCAATATATTTACTATTTTTCAGAAATTAAATCTATAATATGTCTTGAAATTCACGTGATACTGAGTTAGCGTGTGTCGTATACAACAACGACATTCTTCAATGTATTGTGTTACTGGAAACACCGAGTTTTATGGAACAACAATATATTTTTAAAATTTTATTATTTAATATAATAAGATTTAAAATATCCATTAAATTAGTAGTTACGAAAAGCATTAATTATCTTTTTAAAATCTAGGGTTGAGATAGATATAAAACTAATTCATTTGATACAAATTAATTAAAAAATAAATATGATAACAAATTAAATATAACAAAATATATTATTATTTTTTTGCTCGCAACATTTTTTATCAAAATAAATAAAATCTGTTAAAATTATTGAATGATATTAGAGATATATATATATATTATATATTTAATCAATTATTTTTTATATTCATCCAATATATTTTACAGACATAAGATAAAAACAAACACAATTTTATGTATAAAATGCTTAATTACTATAAAGGAACTTTTACCACCTTTTAACGGAGAACCTATTTTATATATAAATATTAGAACTTTTATATTTTTTATATGTCTAAATTAACTACATATTTTAAATAAAAACATAAAAATTATCTTTTGGTGAATTTTTTGTTTTATTCTGTGATGTTTCATTTTTTAATTAATATAAAAAATAATGAATATTAATTCAAAACTGATTTTCATTTAATTTATTTATAAGGATAAATATTATATTAAAAAATTTTAAATTTTAAATTTATTTTATTAACAATTAATCCAATTTTTTCATTTTAATTAATTTCACTATAAAATTGGATATAAAAATGTAGAACACTTTTGAACACTTTTTCTTTAAAAACGTGCATTGTTGTCTTGTCTCTGTGATGTAATTTAAATTAATTTCTTCCACAAAGGTGATTTGAATTTAGAAAAATGGATTCAATATTTGGAAATATAATAATATTTAATTTCTAATAATATCAACTTAATTTTTAACCACAAATATTAGTAAATCTAATTTAAATTAATTATATCAATTAAGGTCAAATTAAGCTTAACAAAGGACTAATACTTAATATTAAAGTCCCAAATGACTTAAAAACAAATCATAAATATATTGAATATCCCTTTTTAGACCTTATACTCAATTTAATCTATATTGGAACATTATAGTAGACTATTTTTATGGTAAAACGTGGTTGGAATTCCCTTTTCCATCATTTACAAGAGTGCCACTCCTCCACAATAAGAACTATTTCCTATCTATAGCATAATCACACCTCTGAAGACACATTGTATCATCCAATCTATTGGTCAGAGTAGTTAACTCAAGAGGGGAGGGGTGAATTGAGTAACTAAAAAAATTTCTGTTTAAAAGAATATTAAATTTACAAATAATGATTTCCCCAAAAATAGATACAGCCCAGTTAATCAAGGTTATATTGTTATAAGAGTTTTTCTATTTAAACAACTTCTTCGAAGATTGGTTAATTCTCAATAATATTATTTGGTATAATAAAAATTACTTTTTAAATTATCCTACTAAGAAAAATCATATATAACTTCTTTCCAAGACTAAATATCAACGTGAAATTAGTGTTTCTTTCGATTATGCAATATGAAGTGAAACAGAGTGGACTAAATTTAAATAGCACAGTAGATATAAAACAAGTGGTTCTGTCTCAAGCCTAGACCAAATCCACTCAACTTAGTGATCACCTACCACCAAGCAGTTTATATAAATAAACTCTAATCCACACCCTGGATCAGGGTTAACAATAGTTCATAGACTTTCTTGTCCATACAGGGACCTCTTTTATAGTTTTCATGGGTAAAAATAATAATGACCCGGCCACACAAGAACCTCTTCCACAGTTTTCGTGGGTAAACAAGGGTAAATATTTTGGTGTGAGGATTTTTAAATCCTTTAGTTTAGAGCAGGAGTTAGTGTGTGTGTAAAATATACAGAGTACACAGACTTCTCAAAAGTAAATAAAAGAATCACTAAAATAGATTAGATGTTAGTTTAGAATTCTCTAGTGATTAGCAGTGTAGCTCTGGACTCATTGGATAAGACATAAATGCTTCTGAGTCATTCTTTTGTTTTTTTGTTGAGAAACAGAGTGACGTGGTTCAGCTTATGTTCTTCACGAGTGAATATGTTCTCTGTATTCCAATTCACTTCATGTGTTTTCAGTAGATTTGGATTGCATGCATTAGACAATTTCTTCTTCTAAGATCTTTCAATGTGTTATTCGTGGTTATTCTCAGGATTGCTTTTCTGTTGAGTACGGTGCACTCGCGTTTCTTGAGTTGTCACGTGTATGTGTCATATTGGGGGTCTTCTTCCTCTTGGGCACACTTTTATTTATCTTCGAATGCATGATTGTTAGCTAAAAACTTCCATGTATTTAGTACCTCATACCTCATACTATGTCTACAAATAAACATTAAATATTTCATTGTATTGAAGGCATCAAGTATGACCGTTAAAAATTTAAATAGAAAACAACAAAATATTTTATGAAATGGTGTCACAGTGGTTACGCAAACGGTGTCTCCTTCATGATATCTCCTTCACGGAATCTCCTTCACGGTGTCTCCTTCACGGTTTCTCCTTCACGGTGTCTCCTTCACGGTGTCTCCTTAACATTGTCTCCTTGTCACATTGTCTCCTTGTCACGGTGTCTTGCATACGGTTTCTAGCTTCTGGTTCCTTGCTCATAGTTTTTGGATTCACGGTGCCTTGATGACTGTGTCTTGCTAACTGTGTCTGGAACTTAAGAAAAAAAAGTTTCTGGCTTACGGTGTCTGTTGTTAGTGTATTGGTTCACGTTTTTAGGATTACTGTTTATCGTGTCTCATGGACACGGTGTCTCATTGGTCACAGTGTCTTTGTCTTGCTCACAGTGTCTGACATACTGTGTCAAGCTTCACTATGTCTTGTACTTAGGCAAATAACATTATTCATACTTAAATAGTAATATTTATAAAATGGATTATGATTATCCATTATCAAGTATAAGATAACTTGAAACATAAATACATAGGAGAAGGTCGGCGAGGCACTCAGGAGTGAGACATCACGCGGTGTAGGCGGTTTCCTCACGCAGACGACCTCCAGTGAGACGCGGTGTGGGATGACGAGTGAGGCACAACCCCTACACAGCCGGATCCAGGCATCGGATGCAAAGATTTTCTATACTTGTAAGGAGAATGTAAGGCCAACAATACCCCTCCAGTCATTTGCTTCGGATCTTCTGCGCCCCCTTCCCCCAGATGTTCTTGCTCCAGTTCCTTACCCTATTATTCCTCTGATCCCAATTTCTCAAATGGAACCGTCTTCATTTAAGGGATCACCAACAATTTTTTTTATCTTCATAAAAGTTTGAGTATGTTCTAGCCTTTCACTCCAGAACCCTTGTGTCCAGATTTGATGGAGATCAACCTTATCCGGAGTTTTTTGAGGGTTTCATCAACTCAATGTGGGGTCTGGGTTCCTGGGCGGCAGTGAGCACTTTGTATCAATGTAATCTGAGCATTCACCTTTTTTCTGATGATGATTTTTCACGTGCCTGATCATCAGAGTTTTGTTTGTGGGATAATCGACACTTCCTTCTCTTTCGTTGGATATTTGACTTCAATCGTGGTCCTGATTTCATGCTTGTGGTAGTGTGGATTCAACTTCCTTGTCTTCGACTCCCCTTACATAACCCATCCATCCTCAAAGGCATTGTTTATATGATCAATTGTTTTCTCCGAATTGACGATGATACACTTTGAATGAAGCAACTTAGATTTTGTCACCTTAGTGTTGAGATGGACCTATTAGTGTCTCTCCCAAATCATCTTTGTCTCCAGGTGGAAGGTTCATTTGGTTTTTGGAAACGCATTCATTATGAGGAACCTTTTGGTTTTTGTTCTCTTTGCTGTCGACAGGGCCACTTTGCCACTTTCTATTCTCTACATGGGAGGCGAGGTCACAAAGGATCAGCGACTCGGCCTAATGATACCCTTGCTCCCACAATCCCCCAGGTTTTTGTTGGAATGCCTCAGTCTGGGGCCGGGATGAGTCCATGATCTCCATCGGGTGGTCATCACCCCCCTTCAGACGTCCAACGAGCTTCCACTTCAAGCCCTGAAAAACCATTCACATCTGCTTCTGGACTACCAGGTTCTTCCGCTCATTCACCTACCTTTGTGTTGAAGGCGATCGAGTCCTGGGCAGACAAGAAATGTAAGGGCATCACTGCTCTGGTTTCTGGAAGTGTCGGTCCTTCTTATGCCAATGTTGTTCGTGGTGTGATGACTTCCCTTGATGGGTGAAGGGATGGCCCATGATTGCAGAGCATCCCGATGGCCGATGGATCCAAAGGGAGTGTAACTGGTACTATCAGTTTGGTTGGGGAACATGTGGTGGTTGTCTCAATGACCCACTTTCCTAATGATGGGAGGATTGGTAGCGTGGTGATTCAAGCTGGATTGGATGCCCTGGTGGCCATCCATAACATGTTTGATATCCTTGGGAAAACCAATCAAACAAGAAGAAAGCCACAAATATGGGGGAGGGAAAGGGATCTCTTTAACTAGGGTGTTTACTCACTGGTCATTGGTAGAAAAGAGGTGGGAGGCAGGTTAGGTAGGATGTGCACTCGCTCCATCAGCCGCCAATCTGGTCTCATGTCAGAGTCAGCTCTTGATTCTGAGAGGGAACATGATGATTCCGAAGGTATGTTTGGAGATGATTTTTGAGTTTAACATGCTGTTCTCACTCAACCATAATGGTGATCTATGGATCTGTTTTGACTCGTGTATGTAATGGTGGATCCCCTTAGGCAGGTTGTCTCACATTTGGTTCTTGTGCGGTATCTCACCTTTTCCATAAAAGTGTTTTTGAAATACAAAATTTAATTTTCAGTCAGTAATTATTATTGAGATTTGGGATCATTAAAACATGATTAATACATGAGGAGTCCAACAATCTCCCCATTTTTTATTATCACAAATCATATAAAATTAAAGGGTAAATTAAATGCCACTACATAGAAAAATAACATATGTTAACATAGATTTCATATTTCTCCCCCTTTTGGGATTATCAAAAAGACTAATGAATTGAGGGAAAAAGCGCATATGTCGTTAAAAGTGTTCAGAATAAAAAATAAATTAGAAATAAAAAAAAATCAATGACAACCCCATCAAAAATAACAGGCACTGGTCATCTTTAAGGATTGGCCTTCTCTTTTCCTTTATCAGTAGCCGAAAAGGAAGCGATAGGGGCAGTTAATGATGTAGAAGAAGGCATAGATGTGGTAGATAGAGAGGGTAAAGGAAGACCTTCAAAGATTGATGGAACTAAAGTAGGAGCTGTAGAAGATCTAGGCAGTTGCGGGTCAAGGATGACAGGCCTGATCTGACTAAGAGCTTGGCCAATAGAAATGGATGGGGAAGCTAAGGAAGAAGTGAAATTAGGTAATCCAGGTCTAAGAGGAGCATCCGTTGTAGCAACAATTGTTGTGCTTTGAACATGAAGATACGGTCTCGGAAGTTTAATGGAGTCTGCAATAATTTCTCCACCATACTGAATTTCCTTTTCAAAGTCATCTTTATTCTCCATGAACATGTCCAAAAATCTGGTAAACTATATGAGCTTCTAAACTTGAGCTTTGAAGGCCTGAGTCACATGAGGTATTCTCAGATTTTCTACAAGATATTTAATGTTTTTGGTCATATCAGACTTGGAAAAATTCATGTTGAAATAGAAGTCCACTTTCTTAGAGATCTCATTCTGGGAATCATTGGAAATATTTGAATGAATTTGAACCAGTTGAAGCACTCAATCGTTGTTCATAACAACATCAGATAAATGAGCCGTATCAAAGGTACTGAAGGCATTCTGAATCTCTTCCTTTATTATAGATCTGAGAAATGATCTATCCAAGGAAGGAGTAGAGGTTTTACAAGAAGAAGGAGATGCTTTTATAGTTATGATCATAGATTTGATCTGTTTAAGGACCTTTTGAAGACAACCAGTATATTGATCTGTGAGTTTATTAAGGTTCTCCACAAGCTCTATCATGTGTTGCAACAAGTGTTTGTGCCTTTCTCCAATATTTTCATCAAATTATGAGAGGCATAGATTAATCTCAGACACAATATCTTGAGAGATGTTTGAAATAGAAGGTTCAAGAGAAGTAGGAGCAGGCTCTGATATGGAATGCAATTCTCTCTGTAAGTCTTCAACCACGGTTTTTAGAGTTGAAACTTCATTACTGGGCATCTTTTTTTCAACCCTTGTTGAATTTCATGAATCATCTTGGGTTGAATGTTCCGGATAATAATTTCTTACAGTAGTGAGGCATCTTACTGACTTAGTTTGGTCACAAGATGATGTTGATAGAACATAAGTTTCTCTACTCCAGCTAAGATAGTGTATCCAAAGACATTCAAATCATCTTTACTGACAAAAGATTTCTATTCAAGTAAAGGTGCAGGTGTAGGAAGTGGTATCGGTGTAGGCTCATGTTGAGGTTCAGGTTGAGGTTCAGGTTTTGGTTTAAGGTATGTGACATATCTCAGTTTAAACAATGAAGAAAGATCAATTCCAGTTGCAGTAACCTATTGAGATTCACTCACATCATAAAAGCTATAGAATTTATATTGAGAGTCCACTGAATATGACTCAGTAGGTTGAGAAGCTCAATTCCAGTTGCATTAACCTGTTGAGATTCACTCACATCATAAAATCTACGGAATTTATACTGAGAGTCCCTTGAATATGACTCAGTAGGTTGAGATGCTTCATCAGACTCAGCCTGATCAGACTCAGCTTCATTAGTCTCAAGATTTTGAGGTTCCTCCCACTCAATAAGTGCTTCCTTTTCAGGACCTTGAGGCTCATGGGATTGTGTTTAAATCCACTAGTTCATTTCTAATTTCCTCAGCCATCTCTTGCCTAGCCAACTAAAAGACTATCTCCATCCTCTCTTCAGTAGAGGGTATGAACTCAGAAACTGATTGTTCTACAAGGAGTACTTCCATACTTTCTTCTATCAAAATAGAGTGTTCTTCTAGATTTTCTTCTTCTATTTCAGGGATTTCTTCTAGAGTTTCTTCTTGCACAATAGGGAGTTATCCTACATCAGCATCTTCCATGGAATGTTGCTTAGATTCTGGGATAATTAATTCTCTTGCAGCCTCAGGTTGGGTTTCCAGATTAACAACATCGCTAGGGACAGGAGGTTCTTCTTGAAGAACAACAGGAGGAACAACAATCCTTTCTCTCTCAATAACTACTTCTTCTCTATGAGGTATATCAGCCTCTTATCTGTGTGGTACTTCAGTATCATGTTCCTCTTCTTCTTCGTCTTCTGAATATTCCAAAACTTCATCTGGTTCCAAACCAGGATCAGAAAAGCCCTTCAGCCTTGTTGGATAATCTACAGGATTGAACTTCTCATAGAGTTTATCATTATCTTCAACCCACTCTTTCATCCAGGGGTTCCATTTTATTTTCATTATCATGATGGTAGCATTGGATAAATAGTATTCATAGTCCATAAGTACTTCTTCAGTGGGTCCAACTACTCATTTTGCAACAAGCATTGCTGAAATCATCCTAGAGTAGAACAGAGATGTGGATTTAGATATGACCTAAATCAATTCACACATGTGGTGAATGATATATTTGCATAGATTGATTTTGTGTCCATTATTTATAAGATGAATCAGGAACACATCTTGGTACATCAAGACTGCAAAGTCCCCCTTCCTTAAGCTAATCTGATTTTGAACAAATTTAAACAACAGCCTTGTCTCTCCATCATGTTCAGCAGCCATTTACCTTCTATTGGTGCCATTTCTAGTTAGGGTTTCTAGTGCATTTTCCAGGTCCATGAAATCAGTTTTAGGTGGGGGATCTCACTGATAATAATCACAAATTCCTTCATCAGGAATCCAAAGACATGGCTCCAGTAACCTTGACAAGAAGGAGCATCTTTTCCTAATAACCGAACTCCTCACAACATATCTTTCACCAGCATCAAAAGAAAACTGTAGTTACTGATAATATTGATCTACCAACCTCAGATAAATAGGGATATCCTTCATTGAGAACCATTCGAGCCAGACTTGTTCTCTTAAAACATTTAAAACCAGATGTATTCTAGACAATATCCACTCAGGGAAAATATCTTTTTTAGCTACAACACTACAGTTTACCAGGTTTGGATTCAGGGGTCCTTCAGGCACCAGCTTCGGTGCTATTTTCTTTTTCTTTGAACTACACTTCTCCGGAGTACATAAAGACAGATGCTTCATCTTTGGAATCCACTTAAGTATCGAGAAAGAGAGAAAGAAAAATGTTGCAAGGTTGAGAGGGTTTGAGAGGAGGTCTGGGGGAGAATCGAGTGAAACCCTTTTGTTGTATCATTTGGGAATGTCAGACGTCACAAAAGTAAAAACATGGGAAAGTAAAAAGTGGTGAAAAAATAATTACCTATATATGGTTCAAAATAAAAGCATAAATAATTTTCATGGTGAGACCATGAGTAGGTGTTACGGTGTGATGGTAAATGGTCATCACAGTGAGACAGTCAGTGGTCATCATGGTGAGACAGTCAGTGGTCTTCATGGTGAGACATTGAGTGATCTGTTCAGTCATGGTGAGATTGTAAGTAACCTTTTCAGTCACGGTGAGACAGTAAGTGACAGACTGTGAACACACGGTGCTAACTATAAGACCGTAAACATGAGATAGTAACCAAGAAACCATGAACAAGAAACATTAATGTAAACTATAGTAAAATATTAAACAGTAAGACCAGTAAGATTTCTATTTGAGATTGATCATGCCAAGATCATGTATGATATAATCTATTCTCTAAGAATTTAATGGTTTAGTGGATATATCAGCACGTTGATATTCAGTACCAATGAATTCTAAGGTGATATCACCTTTTTGTTAATGATCCCTCAAAAAGTTATGTCTTACATCACTATGTTTTTCCTAGAATGTGAAACATGATTTTTTGAGATGTTAATAGCACTTGTGTTGTCACAATTTATTGGTAAATATCTGAATTGATATCTATAATATAATAAAGTGTGTTTCATCCACAAAATATGTGCACAACAACTGCAGCAGAAATGTATTCAGCTTCTATTGTAGATAATACAACAAAATTATGCTTCTTAGTACATCGTGATACTAGTGACTTGCCTAAAAAGGGACATGTTCTAGAGGTTCTCTTTTTATCTAACTTATAGACATCGAAGTCAACATCAGAATAACTAACTAGTTCAATGGATTTTACATTAGGATAGAACAATCCTAAATTAGGGGTAAGCTTCGGGTATTTAAAAATACTCTTTAAAACATTTAAATGAGATTCTTTAGGGATTTCTTGAAAATGAGCACACATACACACACTAAACATAATGTCAGGATGACTAGAAGTAAAGTAGAGTAGACTTTCAATCATTCCTCTATAAGTGGTTTGATCAACAAATTTTCTATCTTCATCAAGATCCATCTTACAGGTGGTACTCATGGGAGAGTCACTACTTTTTGTGCTATCTAATCCAAAACGTTTTAGAAGATCTCTAGTGTACTTACATTGAGTCAAAAAAATTCAATCATTATTTTGAATGATTTGAAATTAAAGAAAGAATTTTAGTTCACCCATTAAACAATTTTCAAATTCGTTTTGCGTCATTTTAGAAAAATACATACATAATGATTTTTTTGAAGATCCAATAATAATATCATCTAAATAGATTTGAACAACTAAAAAATCATTAGAAATATGATTTATAAAGAGGGTAGGATCATCTATTCATTTTATAAAAAATTTAGAGATTAGAAAAGTACTTAATCTGTAACGCCCCGACCCTAGTTGCCTAGAGTCGGTGCATTATTACATAACATTGGCATGATCACAAGAAAGATCAAATCTCGAAAGACCGATTGGTTTAGTAGCCTTGGAAACACTAGATATATTCATAAGTTTTACATTACAACATAAAATGAAAAACTACTACAACAACATAATTTTTCCACAGTCCACACTATAATCCCCTCATAATATCCCTGCAGGTCATTCATAACTTACATCTTCACTTCTTGGGAAAAATAAAACATAAAAAAGGGGTGAGCTCAAATGCCCAGTAAGGATAACAATATAGCGGAAACTTTCATCAATAAGAATAAACATTTAAGGCAATGTATAACTAAAACAAAAGCCTTTTAAACATGAACTTTCAACATGGTATGGCATAAATTAAATGAAATAATGCCATTTAATTATTCACATGGATATTCTACTAATCGAATAATCACATGCAAAAATCAATAACCACTTTCATAATGTTGGAATGCATAATGCCAGACTATCATAACCACATAGCCAAGGCCTCGTGCCAAGACTACAAATAAGATTTTGTCAAGGCCTTGTGCCAAGACACTAGTTTGTCTCATGAGACCTACCGATGCATCGAGGAGCTATAGCGGGCTCCACCCGTCACATATTAAGTCCAATGCATTCCCATATGAAAAGGTTTAAACATAACATAAACATTCGTATTAAAACTAGCATACGAAATGTCAATACTTTCACCATAAACTATGAATGGTATAAAAATAGCACATCCATAGTCAAACATATCACAAAACCTTCAATACAATATAGAAGTTTTGTATCATAATAAATCAACTTCAAATAATCTTAAAATCCATCAAAGGATGTTGACATAGATGAAATCAAAATTCTTTTTAAAGAAATATCTCCTTTTATTTTGAAATAATTTAAGATCCATATAAAATAAAACATTTTATTTGAAAATATTCTTATAAGATTGTAAGGGAAGCTTTGAATATTTTATAACGGCGGAAAATAGCCGCACCCGCCGTACAAGTTAAAAAAAACATTCTTACCTTAATTCTGTCGAAAAGGTTAAAAAGGACCATGTTTTGAAAATGACCGAAATATTCCTTCATAAACCACTTATAAAAGTCAAAAAGGGTATAAATGACTTTAGCTCATATTCTAGTAAATAGTAAAAATGTTTTGAAATGCATTTTTAAGAAACATGGATGTGGATGATAAAGAGATCCCAGTAGATTATTACGTATAAACAACCTTGGATAATGAAGAGGTTGTAAAGTAAACCCTTACCTTGTACTTTTCCTTGGTTGGGGTAGGTTAACCTCCTGTATAATGGTGAAATAGTTGTTATTAAATTATAAAAGAATCATATATATTAATATGATATCATATATGATCTTTTAACATTGATTTGTTAATAATATCTTAGAATTATCGTCGTTTCGGGAGTTAACTTACTCATTTTCTTTTATATGTTTTGTTACATAAGCCATGGTTGTTGTATCCTATTCATATACAGAATGATATCCAGTCCTTAAACATCATTTTTAAATCATCAAATTATAATTATACTTGAATGGATACGATGGAGAATGAATCTCATCGCGTTCGTGGAGACGGTAGTCCGTACGTACGCACGAGCGACAATATCATTCTTTTGATATTAAAATAATATATAAATGGATGGTATATCATATATACAGAATCATTAACAAGTTATATTTATTATTTACATGAGTTACACATCATTATTATACCCATCCAAATAATATTATATTGAATAACAATTACACCACGACGTGGAGACGGTAAGCCGTACGTACGCACGTATGGTGACATGTTATTCAAGGGGTGGATAGAATACTGAATATGATTGTACCATATTTATAATAACATCACAGAATATGTGAGATACTGGAGTTATTATTTTAGAATGGTAAGAACAAAGGAAGAAGAAGTGGAAGAAGAAATGAACTTGGAGAAGGGTGGTGAAATCATTACCTCTTCTTCGGGTTCTTCCTTTTGATTTGATCAAAAGGGCTCCTTAGGTTGGCTTTATGATCAAACTAAGGCCTCTAGGTTGTAGTGAGGGATGTTTGTAGAGTATTTGGGTAGAGTTTGGCAGAACCAAAAGGCTTTGATGGTGTGACGAAATGAGAAGGAGGAGTGCCCTTTTATAAGAGGGGTGAGGGGCACCTTTGGAAAAGTTAGAAATATTAATTTATAATAAATTCATATTCGGTTTATAAAGGCTCCAAAGTTAATTATTAAAAGTTTAAGGTGGGGATAGGTCGAAAACCACTCAATCAATAGAATTTAGACAGGTTTGGGTACTTATATTAACCTTATCTTTAAGTATTAACTCTAAGTTAATTAGTTTCACTTTTACAATGTCTCTTTGTATTTTTATATAATATGGTTAATAAACTTACTATATACATCCCAGCGACCCCCAAGTGGTACATTAATGATGAACCTATCATGATATAAGTCTCTTGGCCGAACCTTAGATTTTTAGGAATTTAATATCAATTAATAATATAATATTTGTTTAAGAACTCTTTTATGTCAATTTTGACACTATTCAATAGTTGATTTTTGTGAAACTCATAAAAGATTGATTACTTCGAACAAAGTCAATTAAATCAATCCTAATATATTATAGTATCCTAGAAAATTAGTTTAATTCATTAAAAGTTTCATATTATATTTATTTGGGTATTTATAATATCAATTAGTTTAATTTTTCACTATTATAGTAATTACTGCAGCATCATTGTGTCATATATAAAATAAATTATTTAATGTCTAAAAATTATAAATAAAATATAATTATGTAGGAAATCTTTTTATCTTTCTAATGAATATTTATAATCTAAAATCCAACATATATAACACTATGTAACAATTGTTGTTCTAAAAGATATATGCTTGTGTCATTTTTGTATTTATTTTAACTAAATTAAAATAAAGTGTCATTATCACTTACAAGTGGATCCATGGGGTCCCAAAATAGACCCAAAGATTCCCATGGTCGACCATGTATCAACCAATAGGGTTAAGACACGTTTTAGGGTAATTTAGTATTATTATAATATTATTTTTTAACCCTTATTTACCGGATTTACCCTTAACCATGGTAAATAAAATATTTACCGCAGTAATTATTCAAAATGTCTAAAAATAAAAGTTACCTATTTACACAATTTGAAAATCCTGATTCCAAATATGGAATCCATTTTCCTAAATTCAAAACACAGAAGTGGCAGAAATTAATTTAAAATTAATTCCCGCTGTCAAAACAAAAAGCGTGTTTTTAAGAGATAATAACTATCAAAAGATTGACACTTGTTTATGTTCGGTTTAATTGTAAAATTATGTCCAATGACCAACATTATATTAAATGGTAAAAATATATTCTAAATATACTTTAAAACCACTCAAATTCATAATTTATCACTATTAATTATTTTGATTAAAAAATTTGTTTTTAATTAAAATTTAGTAATTTTCACTATTCATCAAAATATGAAAGTTATCCGAAATGTACCAAAATTTCACCTTAGGCTAAATTCGATATTCCGAATCCAAAAATGAAGTCCATTTTCAAATATAAAATATATATAATTTCAAAAAGTAGGTATTACTATTCATAACGGCTAGTTTTATTAGTTATGGTGTGTTAGAACTCGGTGTTGCGTACAACACACGCTATCACATTATTCAAAGAGAAGCGTACCGTAGAAGCTTGGGGTGTTACATTCTCCCCTCCTTCAAATAATTGCATCCTCGCAATTTCTAGGGTATTACTGCATAAAAAGACTCGGGTGGTTCTTCATCATAAGCTCCTCGGGTTCCCTCATTGCCTCTTCCATCTTATGGTTTCTCCACAAAACTTTTACCAGACGCGTCGTCCGGTTTCTCAGCACTTGTTCTCTCGTATCAAGAATCTTGACAGGCTCTTCGCAATAAGACAGATCGGGTTCCAGTTCTAATTCCTCATAGGTGAGTATATGCATCGGATCAGGCATGTATTTCCTCAATAGAGATACGTGGAACACATCGTGAACTTTGGAGAGACTTGGCGGCATTGCCAATCGGTAAGCTACAACCCCAATTCATTCTAGAATTTCGAAAGGTCCGATGTACCTGGGACTCAATTTACCTTTCATACCAAAACGTATGACTCCCTTCCACGGAGATACCTTCAGAAAAACATGATCACCGACTTGAAATTCCAAATCCTTCCTTCGATTATCGGCATAGCTCTTCTGCCTACTTTGAGCTGCTTTGATGTGATTTTGGATTACATTCACCTTTTCCACCGTTTCCTCCACCAGTTCTGGGCCTACAAGTTTTCTTTCACCAACGTCATCCCAACAGGTTGGTGTACGACATCTCTTTCCGTATAACGCTTCATATGGTGCCATCTGAATACTTGAATGGAAGCTATTGTTATAGGAAAATTCTACCAGAGGTAAATATTGATCCCACATACCCTGAAAGTCAAGTGAGCAAGATCTCAACATGTCTTCTAAGGTCTGAATAGTCCGTTCTGATTGTCCGTCTGTCTGAGGGTGGTAAGCAGTGCTCAAATGAAGTTCAGTATCCAGGGATTTCTGAAGACTTTTCCAGAATCTTGAAGTAAAACGGGGATCACGATCAGAAACAATCGATAGGGGTACTCCATGAAGTCTCACAACTTCATTAATATATAGTCTTGCTAGATGTTCCAGGGGTAGATCTTCTTTTATAGCAAGAAAATGTGCTGTCATGGTAAGACGATCAACAATAACCCATATTGCATCATTCCTTCTAGGAGTCTTTGGTAGCCCCATGACAAAGTCCATCGTAACATTGTCCCATTTCCACTCCGGTATGGGAAGAGGTTGCATGACTCCTCCAGGCTGTTGCCTTCCAGCTTTCACTTGTTGACAAACCATACATCTTGACACAAAATTAGCAATCTCCCTCTTCATGCTGTCCCACCAAAAATGTTCCATCAAATCTCTATACATTTTGGTGCTTCCAGGGTGTATAGAGAAATTGGAACTATGAGCATCATCCAGCAATTCCCTTTTTAGATCAGGTATATTGGGAACACAAAGTCTCTTCCCGAATTTCAAAATTCCATCTTCATACACAAAGTCTCTCAATCTCCCATCATTCACAGCTTTAATATTCTTTTGGAATTCTTCATCATCGGTCTGAGAACTCTTAATCCTTTCTAGTAAAGATGGTTTGGCAACCATTTGAAAAAGCATTGATGTTTCACCTTCCATGGTTATTCCCATGTCCATCTTCACTAGATCCATAAAAATTGGATCCCTTTCAATTCTCATATTGTTCAAAACTCCATGGTCTTTTCTACTCAAAGCATCTTCCACCTTGTTTGCCTTCCCTGGGTGGTAGTGTATCGTACAATAATAATCCTTGAGTAATTCAAGCCATCTCCATTGCCTCATGTTGAGTTCTTTTTGTGAGAAAATATACTTCAAACTCTTGTGATCAGTATAAATCTCACATTTTTCACCATAGAGGTAGTGCCTCCATATCTTCAAAGCAAAGATCACTGCTTCTAACTCGAGATCATGAGTAGGATAGTTTTGTTCCTGAATTTTCAACTGTCGTGATGCATAAGAAATAACTCTATCATTCTGCATAAGGACACAACCAAGTCCTTTCTTCGATGCATCACTATAAATAACGAACCAATCATTCCCCGATGGTAGAGTCAATATAGGAGCATTGACTAATCTTCTCTTCAGTTCTTCGAAACATTCTTCACACTCTTTTGTCCAAACAAATTTAACCCCTTTACGTGTGAGCTTCGTTAATGGGTTAGCCAATCGGGCAAAATTCTGGACGAAACGTCGATAATAACCTGCCAAACCAATAAAACTACGTACCTCAGTTATACACGTAGGTGCTGGCCATTCTTGGATTGCCTTGGTCTTAGAAGGATCAACAGGGATTCCATCTTTAGAGACAATATGTCCAAGAAAAGAAATCTCTTGAAGCCAGAATTCGCACTTGCTAAAGTTCCCATATAATTCATGCCTCCTCAGAGTCTTCAAGATAATGCGCAAGTGATTTTCATGATCTTCGTAGGTTTTGGAGTATACCAAGATATCATCAATAAATACCACCACAAATTCATCGAGATACTCTTTGAAAACTCTATTAATCAGATCCATGAATACAGAGGGTGCATTAGTCAATCCAAACGGCATTACAGTAAACTCGTAATGCCCGTACCTGGTTCGAAATGCTGTCTTCGGAATGTCTTCCTTCTTCACACACAACTGATGGTATCCAGATCGAAGGTCAATCTTTGAAAATTATTGAGCTCCATGCAGTTGGTCAAATAAATCATCAATACGAGGTAGGGGATACTTGTTCTTTATCGTTATAGCATTGATCTCCCTGTAGTCGATACATAACCTCATAGATCCATCTTTCTTTTTAACAAAAAGAACAGGGGCTCCCCATGGAGAAACACTAGGGCGAATAAATCCCTTATTACTCAATTCCTCTAGTTGTTTCTTTAGTTCGACTAACTCTACAGTGGCCATTCTATAAGGGGTCTTCGATATAGGCCTGGATCCAGGAATCAAATCAATGGAAAACTCAACTTCTCGTTCTGGAGGATGTCCAGGTAAATCTTCCGGAAATACATCTACAAATTCTTTCACAACAGGTACATCCTCTATTTGAACATTTCTTTCCTCACCCGCAGTTATTTCATTCTCTTCCTCCCCAATAATTGAATTTAGTTGAGCTATTGAGGGTGGATCTAAATAAGAATTAGGTGGTGATGATTCTGCTCTAAAAATAAGGTGTTCCTTATCATTATCATCAAGAATCGTAACCTCTTTCTTCTTACAATAAATCTTCGCATCATAGTCCGAAAGCCAATCCATACCGAGGATTATATCAAACTCAATCATAGGTATGACGATGAGATCAGCAGATAAAGAAAATTTATGTGCTCTAATGGGGACTGATTCACAAAACTTTGTTGCAACGATACTTCCCTTAGGAGTTTTAACTGACAACTCCCTTATTAAATCAAATTGGAAATATCTAATTTTCATAGCAAACTGGGAAGATATGAAACAATGCGATGATCCAGAATCAAATAATGCATTTGCTAAACTTGAGGAAACCATTAAATTACCTGCCACCACGTCTTTCGGAGCATCTACCTCAGCAGTAGTGATAGCATAAGCCTGGCCTTGATCCCTTGGCCTTTTCTGAGGTAAGTTCTCCTGACGCTTAGGACATGAATTTGCATAATGCCCCATCTCCCTGCAATTATAGCACTGAACGTTGGTAGCTTCCTTCTTCCCCTTGCAATCATGAGCTTGGTGGCCTTTTTCACCACACTTGTAACAGACTCCCATTCCCTTCAAGCAAGTACCAGGATATTTCTTCCCGCATTTACCACAATATGGATATTCAACCTTTCCCTTCTTCCCCTTATTTCCATTCCCAGATTGATCAGCAGGTCTCTTCTTCTCTTGCTTTGCTTTAAAGTCATAAGACTTGGAGAATTCCTTTTCGGTCTTGATAGCACATGAGACAATGTCTTCGTACGATGAAAAGGATTGTGAGACTAATGCTTGACGGAGAAATGGTTTTAACCCATCAAAGAAACGATCAATATTACTTCTTGGGTTGCGAATATAATCTCCAGCATACCTCGCTAACCTTGTAAAGTTAGCCTCATACTTTGTGACATTCTCATCCTCCTTTTGTCTCAGACTCAGAAATTGTCTTTCCATATCTGCTCAATGGTCGCGAGGAAAGTATTTTTCTAAAAACAGATCTTTGAACTCCCTCCATTCCATATTTGATACTTCATCATCTTCCTTCATGTTCTGAATCAATGACCACCATTGATCAGCATCTCCAGTGAGGCGGTAAACTGCCATGATAACTTTTTCCCTTTCACTGCTCCCCAAAGCCTGAAATATTTTCTCTAGGGAAAATATCCATTGCTCAGCTACTAAGGGATTTGTATTCCCATTGAACGTTGGTGGTTGTTGCCTCATGAATCGATCTAACATTGATCCTCCACGCTGTGGATCAGGGTGCTCCATACGGGTAAGGTTATTATTCATAACCTGAGTAAGTTGTCCCAGTATGGTGATTAGCTGATCAGCACCAGTTGCATCACCAGCCCCACTATAATTATCTTGAGCAGGAGGGCAATCCCTACATGGAGTGCGTGCATTGATACAGTTTCCATTTCTTTCACTAGGCGCCATTTCTAAACAATGGCATAAACTAGATCAGTTTATGAATCAAAATACATAATCCCATACTTATAAAACACTTAACATAAATTGAACTATTTAAGTATATAATCCATAATCATAAGAATTTTTTTTTTCTTTGAGGATGTATATACTCATAATCCCTTCAAAATGATTTTTAAAGAAAATGAGAGTTATCCTAAGCATATCCCCCGGGAGTGTCGTAACCAAGAGTGCAACAAGGCCCGTTGTCATGCACCAGTTCCCGTTCGAGTCTAGCTCAAAGCGGTGTTTTCGGGTTTTACCCCTAGGTACATCTGTGCCAGAGCCGCCTCTACCTGCTCGTATCCAGACAGGGATGTATTGCTCGGAAAACTCACAAAATCTCTACAATACCAAAATTCTAGGAAGTTCTTCTATACTAATCCTCAAAGTTCATCTTAGGTCTACGTGCTCTAATCAGAGTTTATCTAAATCTAGCTTCCAAGGTTTGTACTAAACTTCCTCTGATACCAACTGTAACGCCCCGACCCTAGTTGCATAGAGTCGGTGCATTATTACATAACTTTGGCATGATCACAAGAAAGATCAAATCTCGAAAGACCGATTGGTTTAGTAGCCTTGGAAACACTAGATATATTAATAAGTTTTACATTACATCATAAAATGAAAAACTACTACAACAACATAATGTTTCCACAGTCCACACTATAATCCCCTCATAATATCCCTGCAGGTCATTCATAACTTACATCTTCACTTCCTGGGAAAAATAAAACATAGAAAAGGGGTGAGCTCAAATGCCCAGTAAGGATAACAATATAGCGGAAACTTTCATCAATAAGAATAAACATTTAAGGCAATGTATAACTAAAACAAAAGCCTTTTAAACATGAACTTTCAACATGGTATGTCATAAATAAAATGAAATAATGCCATTTAATTATTCACATGGATATTCTACTAATCGAATAATCACATGCAAAAATCAATAACCACTTTCATAATGTTGGAATGCATAATGCCAGACTATCATAACCACATAGCCAAGGCCTCGTGCCAAGACTACAAATAAGATTTTTTCAAGGCCTTGTGCCAAGACACTAGTTTGTCTCATGAGACCTACCGATGCATCGAGGAGCTATAGCGGGCTCCACCCGTCACATATTAAGTCCAATGCATTCCTATATGAAAAGGTTTAAACATAACATAAACATTCGTATTAAAACTAGCATACGAAATGTCAATACTTTCACCATAAACTATGAATGGTATAAAAATAGCACATCCACAGTCAAACATATCACAAAACCTTCAATACAATATAGAAGTTTTGTATCATAATAAATCAACTTCAAATAATCTTAAAATCCATCAAAGGATGTTGACATAGATGAAATCAAAATTCTTTTTAAAGAAATATCTCCTTTTATTTTGAAATAATTTAAGATCCATATAAAATAAAACATTTTCTTTGAAAATATTCTTATAATCTTGTAAGGGAAGCTTTGAAGATTTTATAACGGCGGAAAATAGCCGCACCCGCCGTATAAGTTAAAAAAAACATTCTTACCTTAATTCTGTCGGAAAGGTTAAAAAGGACCTTGTTTTGAAAACGACCGAAAGATTCCTTTATAAACCACTTATAAAAGTCAAAAATGGTATAAATGACTTTAACTCATATTCTAGTAAATAGTAAAAATGTTTTGAAATGCATTTTTAAGAAACATGGATGTGGATGATAAAGAGATCCCAGTAGATTATTACGTATAAACAACCTTGGATAATGAAGAGGTTGTAAAGTAAACCCTTACCTTGTACTTTTCCTTGGTTGGGGTAGGTTAACCTCCTGTATAATGGTGAAATAGTTGTTATTAAATTATACAAGAATCATATATATTAATATGATATCATATATGATCTTTTAACATTGATTTGTTAATAATATCTTAGAATTATCGTCGTTTCGGGAGTTAACTTACTCATTTTCCTTTATATGTTTTGTTACATAATCCATGGTTGTTGTATCTTATTCATATCCAGAATGATATCCAGTCCTTAAACATCATTTTTAAATCATCAAATGATAATTATACTTGAATGGATACGATGGAGAATGAATCTCATCGCGTTCGTGGAGACGGTAGTCCGTACGTACGCACGAGCGACAATATCATTCTTTTGATATTAAAATAATATATAAATGGATGGTATATCATATATACAGAATCATTAACATGTTATATTTATTATTTAAATGAGTTACACATCATTATTATACCCATCCAAATAATATTATATTGAATAACAATTACACCACGACGTGGAGACGGTAAGCCGTACGTACGCACGTATGGTGACATGTTATTCAAAGGGTGGATAGAATACTGAATATGATTGTACCATATTTATAATAACATCACAGTATATGTGAGATACTGGAGTTATTATTTTATAATGGTAAGAACAAAGGAAGAAGAAGTGGAAGAAGAAATGAACTTGGAGAAGGGTGGTGAAATCATTACCTCTTCTTCGGGTTCTTCCTTTTGATTTGATCAAAAGGGCTCCTTAGGTTGGCTTTCTGATCAAACTAAGGCCTCTAGGTTGTAGTGAGGGATGTTGGGAGAGTATTTGGGCAGAGTTTGGCCGAACCAAAAGGCTTTGAAGGTGTGAAGAAATGAGAAGGATGAGTGCCCTTTTATAAGAAGGGTGAGGGGCACCTTTGGAAAAGTTAGAAATATTAATTTATAATAAATTCATATTCGGTTTCTAATGGCTCCAAAGTTGATTATTCAAAGTTTAAGGTGGGGATAGGTCGAAAACCACTCAACCAATAGAATTTAGACAGGTTTGGGTACTTATATTAACCTTATCTTTAAGTATTAACTCTAAGTTAATTAGTTTCACTTTTACAATGTCTCTTTGTATGTTTATATAATATGGTTAATAAACTTACTATATACATCCACGAGACCCCCAAGTGGTAAATTAATGATGAACATATCATGATATAAGTCTCTTGGCCGAACCGTAGATTTTTAGGAATCTAATATCAATTAATAATATAATATTTGTTTAAGAACTCTTTTATGTCAATTTTGACACTATTCAATAGTTGATTTTTGTGAAACTCATAACAGATTGATTACTTCGAAAAAAGTCTATTAAATCAATCCTAATATATCATATTATCCTAGAAAATTAGTTTAATTCATTAAAAGTTTCATATTATATTTATTTGGGTATTTATAATATCAATTATTTTAATTTTTCACTATTATAGTAATTACTGCATCATCATTATGTCATATATAAAATAAATTATTTAATGTCTAAAAATTATAAATAAAATATCATTATGTAGAAAATCTTTTTAGATTTCTAATGAATATTTATAATCTAAAATCCAACATATATAACACTATGTAACAATTGTTGTTCTAAAAGATATATGCTTGTGTCATTTTTGTATTTATTTTAACTAAATTAAAATAAAGTGTCATTATCACTTACAAGTGGATCCATGGGGTCCCAAAATAGGCCCAAAGATTCCCATGGTCGACCATGTATCAACCAATAGGGTTAAGACACGTTTTAGGGTAATTTAGTATTATTATAATATTATTTTTTAACCCTTATTTACCGGATTTACCCTTAACCATGGTAAATAAAATATTTACCGCAGTAATTATTCAAAATGTCTAAAAATAAAAGTTACCTATTTACACAATTTGAACATCCTGATTCCAAATATGGAATCCATTTTCCTAAATTCAAAACACAGAAGTGGAAGAAATTAATTTAAAATTAATTCCCGCTGTCAAAACAAAAAGCGTGTTTTTAAGAGATAATAACTATCAAAAGATTGACACTTGTTTATGTTCGGTTTAATTGTAAAATTATGTCCAATGACCAACATTATATTAAATGGTAAAAATATATTCTAAATATACTTTAAAACCACTCAAATTCATAATTTATCACTATTAATTATTTTGATTAAAAAAGTTGTTTATAATTAAAATTTAGTAATTTTCACTATTCATCAAAATATGAAAGTTATCCGAAATGTATCAAAATTTCACCTTATGATAAATTCGATATTCCGAATCCAAAAATGAAGTCCATTTTCAAATATAAAATATATATAATTTCAAAAAGTAGGTATTACTATTCATAACGGCTAGTTTGATTAGTTGTGGTGTGTTAGAACTCGGTGTTGCGTACAACACACGCTATCACATTATTCAAAGAGAAGCGTACCGTAGAAGCTTGGGGTGTTACATAATCCATCATACCAAGCTATTGGAGATTGCTTTAAACCCTATAATTTTTTTGATAGTTTAAAAATATGATTTGGAAAATTAGGGTTTGTAAATATAGGGGGTTGTTCAACAAAAACATCCTCAGTTATATACCCATTTAAGAATTCACTCTTAACATCCATTTAATATAGTTTTAAATTCAGATGTGCAGCATAGGAAAGTAGAATTATAATGGCTTCATGTATGGCTACTAGAGAAAAAGTCTCCTCATAGTCAATTCATTCTTCTTGACTATAGCCTTGTGCAACTAATCTAGCCTTGTTCCTTACTAGATTTCTAGCTTCATCTACCTTATTTCTTAAAACCCATTTAGTGCATATTACAATAGTGTCCTTGGGTCTTTCAACATGTTTCCAAACTTTATTTCATTCAAACTGATTGAGTTCTTCTTGCATATCCATTACCCAAAATTCATCTTGGATGGAATCATCAATGTTTTTAGGTTCAAGCTGTGACATAAAGGCTTGATGTTCAACCAAATTTCTAAGAGAAGCTCTAGTTTGTGTTCCTTTCTCTAAGTCTCGTACAACAGCATCTAAGGGATGGTTTTTAAGAGTTCTAACCTTTCTAGAAATAGTGGGACTAGTTAATTCTGGTTTGTCAACAGATTCCGGTTCATTTTGGCTCGATTTCATAGAATTTCAAGAATTGGAAGTTTTCACAGATAAATTCATAGAGGTATTTATGGATTTTGATTTGATGTTCAGATTTGATACAAAATCCTCCAGATTTTTTAGGATGGTTCTAGGCTCATGTGGATCTGTTTCATCAAACTTGATAAGGAAAGATTATTCCACACATTAAGTTCTCTTATTGAATACTCTATAAGCTTTACATGATATTGAATAACCTAGAAAAAGGCATTCTTCTCTTTTGGATGAAAATTTGTTTAAATTATCCTTAGTGTTGAGAATAATGACTTTGGAGCCAAAAACTCTAAAGTAATTAACCTTATGCTTCCTATTAATCCAGAGTACATATGGGGTCTTTTGAAAATTGGTCTAATCAATACTCTATTGATTATGTAGCATGATGTGTTAACAGCTTCATCCCAAAAGTAAATAGGTAAGTCATATTCACTAAGCATAGTTCTAACAATTTCTTGTAGGGTTCTATTTCATCTTTCTACAACACCATTCTGCTGAGGGGTTCTAGGGGTAGAGAAATTGTGATTATAACCATATTTTGAGCAAAAGGATTCAAACTCTTGATTTTCAAACTCACGGCCATGATCACTTCTTAAAGATTTAATTTTAAGGCCACTAATATTTTCTACCGACTTGGCACACTTACTAAAATAAGAGCATACATCAATTTTGTGATCCATGAAGAAGGTCCAGGTATATCTAGAGAAATCATCTACTAGAACATAAAGATAGTGATTCCCATTTAAGCTAGAAACTATAGATGGTCCAAACAAATCCATGTGAACCAATTCGAGCGGTTGAGAGGGATTACACACTTTGTCATTTGGAAACACATGTTTGGGTAAGTCTTTAACTAGGACTTTCCTAGTTAGCTTTATAAGGGATTTAACATTATAGTGTCCTCGTCTCCTATGCCAAATCCAAGATTCTTTACGAAATACACTTAAGCATGAAACATGTTGAGAAGATAAAGAATCTAAATTAACAGAATAAACATTTTAATTCTTTGATGTAGAAAATACTAATTTATCTTTAGAATCAAGGACAGTACATGTATCATTTTCAAATTTAACATGATATCCATCATCACACAATTGTGAGATACTAAGAAAATTGTATTTTAGACCATTAACAAATAGTAATTTAGAAATTAGAATCCAATCAAAGTTACCAATCTGACCAAATCCAATGATCTTACCCTTTACATTGTCACCAAATGTGACATGTCCTCCGTCTAGTTTTAATAGGTTCTTAAATCATGAGTAGTCTCATGTCATGTTCCTTGAACACCCATTGTCCAAGTACCATAGATTTTTGCTGGAGATCTTTAAGCTTCTTTCCTATAACATGATCAAGAAATGATAGATTTTGGTACCCATAGTTTTTTGCGTCTAGTAACATTAGTAATAAGTTCTTTAGGAACCCATATTTGTTTCATAGGTTTCCTATAGGAATTATGTAAAGTATTTGAAAAATAAACTCTATTTGGTCCACAAAAACTTGAAATAGTAGAATATGTATCATGACTCAATCTAGTTGAGCTATGTCTAAAACTGGGAATAAAATTATATGTCCTATACTTTGAAACAAAATTTTTTCTACCAAGGTTTCTTTTACCAGGTTGATAACCAATTCCAGTATTATATTTAGGAGTAATTTGTTTTCCAAGCATTTTGGTAAGGGCATTTTTACCATTAGTAAAGTTTTCTAAGTCACTTTTTAATTTCTCATTAGAAATTTTTATTTCATTGTTTCCTATGAGTTGTTGAGAATTTTTCTCCTTTTTAGTAGTAAGTTCAGAATTAATAGTTACATTGATAGCATATTGTGTCTTCAATGATTTATATTTATCCTTTAATTCATTGCATGTATCTTCATGCATGTCGCAGTATTCAAACATTTCTTCATTGGTCATATTTTCATAATCACTTTCCTATTTAAAATAGTATGAGTTTTGTACGTAAGAGTTCAGTGTTACCTCAGATGTTTTTGTCATAAAACACAGATTGGATTTGTTAGCATGTTCATCAGGTGATGTGTTTGAGTCACTTGAACTATCCTCAAAGGCACTCCAGGTTGCCTTCATAGCCTTTTTGTACACCTTGTCCTTTTCCTCATATTTCTTCTTATATTTGAGCTTTGGACAGTCACCCTTTATATGTCCCTTGAACTTACATTCATAGCATACAATCTCACCAGTTTTGTCACTTCTCTTCCAGTCCTTTTTCTAGTTTCCTTTTGGACCATTCTTGCCCTTGAAGTTAGGATTTCTGAAAAAGTTCTTCTTTTTGTAAAAGCCTTTGAATATTCGGTTAGTTGAGTCATCTCCTCATCACTATCTAGTGATTATTTTTCAGTAGTAGAAATGTCTATAGAAGCATCCAGTTTTCCTTTGACTTCATGCATCAAGAGGGAGGTCTTGAATGTAACAGATTTTCCCTTTGCTTCATCCTACTCTTCATTGTTGACTTTCAGTTCTTCCTCATACATCATCAGTTTCCCAATGAGTTCCTTCATAGGTAGCCTACTGATGTCGCATGACTCTCTAATTGAGATAGGGGTTCCCCGCCATATGTCATGTAGACATCTGATAATTCTCAAGATCTGTTCTTTGGAAGTGACTTCTCTTCCAAGAGAAATCAATTTGTTGACAATCTCATTAAACCTAATATACATATCAGAGATAGGCTCATCAGGTTTCATCTTAAAATTATTTTTTTAGTATATGTATTAAGTCTCATTTCATTTACACTAGATATTCCTTCATGTGAGACAGACAAGGTATCCCAAATTTTATGGGCAGTTTTTCAAGCAGAAATCCTATTATATTTTTCATCTCCTAAGGAATAGTATAAAGCATTCATGGATTTAAAATTGTTATTTTAAGAATGTTTGGTAGGTTCATCCCATGTAATTCTATCAGTCACAGTATGTTTGTATTCATATATAATGGATGAACATATTTCAAAGATCATACTCTCTAGATGCATTTTCATTTTAATATTTCATTGAGCATAGTTTGTTCCATTAAAGAATGGTGGTCTGTTAGTTGCAGCACCTTACAACTTATTGTCCACACTAACAAATCAATTAAAAAGAGCTAAAAATTTATAATTAATAGAAATTTATAGATCATTAATGTAAAACTACATTCACTGTTGAATAAGATTACACAAAGTCCTAATAAAGAAACATTTGATAGAAAATGTTGGTCAGAGTAGTTAACTCAAGAGGGGGGGGAGTGAATTGACTAACTATAAAAATTTTTGTTTAAAAGAATATTAGTTTTATAACAAATGATTTCCCCAAAATAAATACATCCCAGTTAATCAAGGTTATATTGTTATAACAGTTTGACAATTTAAACAACTTCTTAGAAGATTGATTAATTCTCAGTAATCTTAATTGGAATAATTATAATTACTTTTGATGTTATCCAACTATGACAAATTAGATATAACTTCTTTCCATGACTAACTATCAAAGTGAAATTGTTGTTTTTCTGGATTATCCAATAATCAGTGAAACAGAGTAGACTTAATTTAAATAGCATAGCGGATATAAAACAAGTGGTTCAGTCTCAAGGAGAGACCTAATCCACTCCACTTGGTGATCACCATCCACCAAGTAGTTTATATAAATAAACTATGATCCAGACCCCATATCGGGGTTAACAATAGTTCATAGACTGTCCAGGCCACACATGGACCACTTCCATAGTTTTCGTGGTTAAAAAAAATTATGACCAGGCCACATAGGGACCTCTTCCATAGTTGTCGTGGGTAAACAAGGGTAATGAGTTTGGTGTGAGGATTTTGAAATCCTCCTATTCAGCGCAGGTGTTAATGTGTGTGCAAAATATATAGAGTACACACACATCTCAAAAGTAAATAAAAGAATCACTAAAAGAGAGTGGAAGTGAGTTTAGAATGCTTAAGTGATTAGCAGTTCAGCTCTAGACTCATTGGATAACACAGAAATTCTTCTGAGTCCTTCTCTTGTTTTTCTGTTGAGAAATAGAGTGTCATGGTTCAACTTGCGTTCTTCACGAGGGAAGTTGTTCTCTGTATTCCAACGTACATCATGTGTTCTTCAGAAGAGTTGGATTGAATTCATGAGAAAATTACTTCTTTGAAGATCTTTCAATGTGTTCTTCATGGTTATTCTCAGGCTTGCTTTTATATTGAGTATGGTGCACTCACATTTTTTGAGTTGTCGTGTGTATGTGTCGTATTGTGTGTCTTCTTCCTCTTGGGCACACTTCTCCTTATCTTCGAATGCATGAGTGTTAGACAACAGGTTCCATGTATTTCGTACCTCGTACCTCGTACTATGGATAAAAATATACATTAAATATTTGAGTTCATTAAAGGCGTCAAATATGTCCATTAAAATGTTGAATAGAAAAATGAAAAAATAGTTTAAGATACGGTGTCATAGTATTTATAAAAATGGTGTCTCTTTCAGGGCTTCTCATTCACGGTGTGTCCTTCATGGTTTCTACATCACTATGTCTCCTTCACTGTGTCTCCTTCACGGTGTCTTCTTGTCTTGGTGTCTCCTTATCATGGTGTCTCCTTTTCAAGGTGGCTTGCTTCTGGTTTCTGGCTTCCGGTGCCTTCCACATAGTTCTTGGATTCATGGTGCCTTGATGACTGTGTCTTGCAAACTATGTATGGAACTTAGGAAAACAGAGTGTCTGGCTTATGGTATCTATTTTTAGTGTCCTGATTTACGGTGTCAGGCTTACTGTTTCACGGTGTCTCATGGTCACGGTGTCTTGTGCTCACGGTGTCTCATTGGCCATGGTGTATATGTCTTGCTCACAGTGTCTGACTTACTGTGTCAAGCATCACGGTGTCTTGTACTTAGGAAAATAACTATATTCAAGTAGAAATAGTAATATGCATAAAAATTAATTGATCTTATCCATTATCAAGTATGAGATAACTTCAGACATAAATACACATGATTAATAAGAGTTATGTGATTTTTGATCATTAATAATATTTTTAATTATTATTGAGATTTATGATCATTAAAACATGATTAATACATGAGGATTCCAAAAATATATATGACAAAATATATCCTAAAAATAAATCCCCTAAACTTATTATCCTTTCCATTGGTTGAAATAAAACCAAGGAATCCATTTCAGGAAAATCAATATGAGTTACCCAAAAAAGTAGTAGCTTCTTTCATCAATATCTTTAGTTTTAATTTCATTATACAACACCTTAAATATTCATATTATATAATTATATAATAATATAAGTATCCAAAATATACTAGTATGATTTTATGTTATGGTTTAGACCATAACTTACACACAATTCCGTCTAATGGGTGATGAACTAACCATTCATGTACAGAGAACTACTGCCTCACGAAATGATGATTGTTCATTTTTTCATTACCACATTTCATGTTTGGGAACTATGGTTTAACAAACTATTTATATATAATATATATTATATTTTTTTGTCTTTATTCTTTAGTAATGATATTATAACACATACCCTTATAAATTACATTTTTTGTAAATATTATAACATCGTTTGTGGAAGTGTGGATGATCACCCCCTCAAAGAGATGTGATTTGTTCACACTATACAGGGAACATATAATGGATGGTTTTAATAAACATATTTAATACATATATAATATATATTTTATTTTATTTATAATATATATATATATCACTTAAATTCCATTATTTTATTCGAACAATGAAATGAAAGTAGTGTTCATGCGTATGTATGGTTTATCGTCTTAATAAACGATGTGTTTCATTTCTTATCTACAAACATTATGAATAATTAATAATAAATATATTAGGAATAACTTTTATATTTATGTAATGTATTACAAATTGGAGATAATGAAACCATGATATAATTAATAAGAACAAAAAGTAACAAGTTTAAAAAATACACAAGAAACTAGGTAATTAAAACCTAGAACAACGAAAATAATGAAAGAATTTTAATAAAAGGTTAATATGATATTATTAGATGATCATATATTATATAATAATTATTATTAAGGTTATATAATAAGTCATTAATACTCTTAAAATGATTGAATGTAGGTTTAATGTTTGATTAGTCAAAAGGAAACTCAAATTAATGGATTTCATCTCAATTTACATTCCACTAAAACATATTTATTGTTATACACCAATTCAAATTAATATGGTTTATATACTACCATTTAAATAATTATATCATTGATATTATTAAAATAATGATATTATATGTTTAATTTAATTTCATACCTTTATGGAAATTATGATTCAACTTTTTCAAAGTTCTATGTAACACTTTGGAATGTTTGAAGAATATTTTCCTCATGAAGGTTCCTAATGATTATCATTGAAATATTTCTTCCTTTTGTGATTTTTTAAATCAGTCATGAAATAATAACTTTATTGTAGACTTTTTTAAGTGGAATTCTTGTTGAATTTATATATTGTCACACAATGTATATTATAATCACCTAAACCATATATCAGTTTTACATAAGATGTTCACATTGAAAATTGTTTGATTAACTGGGAAAATGTTGATAAAACAATATTCATTATTCAATACAGTTATTTGATATGGAATATTATTTATTTTTATTATATTATTTGAGTAATTATTTGGAATAGCAATGTTGGGTGGGATATGACATTATTTACCCCTCTATGCATAAACATGTTCTGATGATATGAATTATTTGGGTAAATTAAACGGGTTTTTATCCACAATTTTACATCATCCATCGAAAGGTTTGGAGCGTATATGTTTTCATTTACCTGTGATATGACATCCAATAATTGTGAATTTCCTTCATTTTTATTCACATATTACTTATACAGGATATTTTTCATCGACATATCTATGGATAGATTCTATTCCTAATTTATTGATTAAAAGACGTGTTTCAGTTTCTTGTGTTCTGATATTAAATTTACCCTATCTAATATTTTTAAAGGAATGTTTTATCAGTTATTTACCTTTCCTCGTAGATTTTTCCTTGTTGATTAATTATTTATTTTTCTTTACTTATGATTACTGAGCATTTGAACTCACCATTATTTTCTTTCATTTCCCCAGGTTATGAAAAGGAATCATTTGAATGAGTTTCAAGGATGCTATGTATTTCATTTTGTTTTGTATCATGTTTTTAATTTCTATTTCCCACTGTATTATGGGTTTCATGTATGTAATATGGATTTACATGAAATTTAAATTGAACATTCCATCGGAATTTGATTCCATGTAATTTTTCCTATGTAATAAAGTAATGCACCTGATCCAAGATTCTTGGGTCGGAGTGTTAAATAAACTACATAATCAAGAAGAATATATGATCTTGTATAAAACACTGTATTAACCAATGTTTTATAAGGGGGTCAAAACATAGCCCTCTCAATTCGATATGATTAGGTTTTTAAATGGAGCATATAGATCCACCATAATTTTCCCCTCCACATTACCAAAGATATAGTACTATAAAAATATATCCTTTAATTTCTTCAGGATAAACATTATATGTTTTTTCTTCATGCTTATCATATAAATTTATTTTTTTATCACTAAATAATATAATATTTATCTTAATAATTCGAGATAATTTAAAATTAAAAAATTTTCCATATTTAATTTCATATAATTCATATATATATATATATATCTATATCATTCATGGTCTCGTTAGATTCATTTTTGTGTTACATATCAATGTTATTTTATTTTCACATTGAATTATCAAAAAAATGAAACTATTCTAAAATATAATATAAATTAAATAGAATTTATAAAACTAAAATTAATAATTTCAAAAAAAATTATTAATATAATTTTATTAATCTACAGATAGTGTAATATATCCCTTGTAGTTTGAATTGTTTTTTAACTCATTAAAATATTATAGGAAATTTTACGGGTGTAAAAATTATCTATAACAATATGTTCAATCTTTGGGTCATATTGATGTTTTTTAATTTCTTGATTTCAATTTTTGTAAGATTTTAAAAATATTTGGTGATTATCAGATAATTTAAAACAATGATGTGAAAATATAAAGTTCAAAATGATCATAAATTCTAAAACCTTTTTATTTTTTTGTAAAAATGATCATACCAAAATCTTAATTAATTCAATCACTATAAACGTAGTAATATATAGTTTATGCCTCTATTAATTGGACGATCATCATTTTCTAAAAAATGTTGATAATTTTATTTCGCATTTATTACCTTCCCTTGTTTGAGTGGTGAATCACTTCAAATGGGATTTATTTAAGGATGTTTTATTTCCCTTTCACATTTTTATCATAGAATTGAATCTCTTTAGTTTGGTTCCTTGTGTTTTTCATTATTCTAAAACACCCTTATCTCTTAATGATTTATGTAATGATTCAACATTTCCCATTTCTTTATTGGGTGCACTAACTTTCTCTCAAACACAATTTTTTCACTATATTCTATTATTTTTGACGGTTCTAATATTTTACCTAATAGGGTTTTTTATTCAATATCATCCAAGATATTGTTTAGTTCCATTAATATAACCTATATGTTGGAATGCTACTATACCACATTCAATTTCCTTATTTTATTTGGATTATTGATGGTGATTTCTCTTATTATTTCAATAGTAGTGGTGCAGTTAATTTATGAGAGGCGGTCGAATAGTGGTGAAGAAAATAGAGATATATTTTTCTATTATCTAATATTTATCTAGTATTTTCTCAATAAAGATTAGGGTGACTCTATTATTTTTTAATGGGTTTTTTAATTTTTTTCCCTTCACTAGGTATGTGAGATCTTTTTCTGATGTTTTTCTGGATATTTATATTTTGTATCCATTCATGTTCGAAATTCAATGTGAATCCTAATTGAGTCTAGATTTAAACTTTTCATTAAATAGTTATATGGTCCTATCCTTTTTAAATGAATTTTCAAATTCTAATATTTGGGGGCACTCATTTTTTGTCTTTATTATATGTTGTTGTGTGATTAAAATTTCTAACATGTTATATTGATGTACATTGACATAATTTTTGTTTTTATTTTCCATATATGATTTTATTAGGTTTTCTGTGGAGGGTTATTTTGATTTAGTACTATTTATATTAAATATTTCATTATATGAAAATTATTTTTATGATCCCACTAAATCTATATTTTTTGTTTGAAAATAAAAAATTGATTATATAGAGGAGTAATATCCAAAAATCTCACCCAAATAGAAAAAAAAATTAGTCTCAATGAAATTTTTTTTATAATCAAACACTTCATTAAATAGGATATTATTTTTTCTCCATTTTAATTCGAAAATAGGCATTCCCTTTCAAAAAATCTCTTGGTGATGAAATACACAATATATTTTGTCATTTAAAAAATATATGTCTAAGAAATATATTATTATATAAATAAGGGAGAAACTGAATGTATTTTTTTGTCTTCTTAACATGAAATTGGAATACTATATCATCTAATCAGTGTGATAATCATTAAAAAGAAACAAATAAATGATTAAACCATTGTCAGGCTATATAATTTTATTGATATATTTTTCAATTAAAAAATTAATTTTACTTTTCATAACATTTCCCTTTATTTTCTATATACCTCTACTACATTATTTATTATAATTTTTAGTCAATATAGAATGAATTTTCAACCAACATATGTAATGTGATCATTTTATAGAGAGGATTTAATTTTACATGATTAGTACATTAATCATACACCTCATTGAAGAGATTGATCTGTTATGTGTGTTTAGGATAATGATTATATGAAATTGGATTAAATATAGATCCTAATAGATAATAGGTTTCTATATATTAATTTTAAGATAATTATCACTGTTTAGAATCAAATAAAATACAAATATTCAAGATCAAACCCAAAATAATAAAATTCCTCGATAGAACTATATAGTTTGTTGGACAATTAATTATAGTCCAAAATGATAACATCTTGAATTTCTTCAGATTTATTCATAATTTGTTTTATAAATGAGTATTAAAATATAAAACATGGCATTTTTTGTGTCCATTTTTTTAGATATAATGTAATGAATTTTTAAAACACTATTTTCTTTCACTGATCCTCATGTATGATATACTAGTTTAAGAATCCCTTTTATGTAATTTATAGCTAAAAAAGAATTAAATAATTGTTTACAAAGAAAAATAGATTACAATATTGATTTATTGGATAAACATAAATAGCTCCTTAGAAAATTTTCACTTAATATGTTTCCTCTAAATTAATTATTGAAATGATTTTATAATGATTTAGCAATTGAAGGTACTTCTTTCTTAAATTCAATAAAATGATCAAGTACAATTTGAAATAATAATCAGAGTATATAATACTTTTTTGGTTAAATATTTTATATATGGTTTTATTAAAACTCTCAATTTAACATTCAAATCAAAATATTACATCAATTCAATGTAAAAAAGTGTTGTATTTCCAACTGGTAGACATTACGACGAATATTGATTCAATAAAAGATAAAAAACCTATGGATGAAAATAATATTGAGTAATAGAAAATAACTAAATTGACATTAAATAATATTATCTATTCAAAAATTACACATATTGGATAAATAATGTTCTATCTAGCTTCATTGGATTTAATAAATATTAAAATAATTTTTATAACCATCAAAAATCAGAACCTAAAATATAATATATATATATATATATATCAAGGATGTTCAAATAAGGGTTCATGTATCTATGATTCATTTGTGATATTCTATTAACTAGTAATATTTTCATTTCCATTGGATCTATTAGTAGTAACATAGTAATTTCTTAATTAAAGAGTTATAACATTTATACCAATACCCTAATCCTGACCAATTACGACCACCTCATCATTCAAGAAAATCAATAATTTCCATATCCTATATGTCAACTCATATAGCGTTAAATAACTATGATATTATGATTAATAGTATTGAAATGTTTCTGGAAAAGTAAAAAAAATTAGAATACCTAACCTTGAAATTACATATGGTTTTTTATAGGAAGCAACTCAGGGAACACATAATTCAAGCAATACATTAACAGTGTCGTGATTTGAAGCATCACGAATGTGATAAATGTATCAAATGGAGGAAGTAAAACATAGTGGATCTAATGAATTAAAATAATACAACAATGCCCTTTGAAAAATGTAAATATTTACATCTAATCACCTAGAAAGTTTTTGACAATAACACGAAAAAAATACACACTTTCTAGCAGTAACAATGAATTTTAATTCTACGTTTAGAATATATATATACATATATTGATACATATTTTTTTCAAAGTAAATCATTTAATATATATATATATATATATATATATGTTTTTATATTTATATATACATACGTGTGTGTTAGTGTATACTATATTTTCAATGTGTACTCCCAGACATGATGAATTCTTTATAAAATATTATATAAAATAGAAATGAATCCCATGGAAATATGAATGTTGGAATTCAAAGATTAATACATCACGTGTTTGAATCACACTAGCCACACTTTTTAATATTAATCATTTAGTATTATCATAATATTAATTATATATAATCATAGTAGAATATTAAAAAATGAAATTAAAATATACATAGAATCCTTATCCATTAATGGTTTGGAATAATTTTCAAATACTAATACTAAAATTTCATGTATATTATTTGGAATAAATTCATATAAAAATAAAATAATAATTTTTATCCATGAATAAATTGGATAATTTACATCGATCCATGTCCATGATTAGAACCATCATCATACGTTGTTGCTACCAACTCCTACATGTCAAATTCAGCAATTCCCATATAAAATTGTTTTACATAGTATTCATATGTATGAATTTTTGAGGTTATAAGTATGGATTTATCTATATATATATGTGTATATATATGTATTTAATTATTCAAAATTGTATATAATTATGTATATATGTTGGTACGTATGTACATATGAATATACATTTTTAAAACAAAAAAAATATTCATTTATAAATCATATGTTTGTCATGTATTGAAAAATTATATTCCATGAATTTAATTATTTTTAACTCATGATTATACATATATAGAGGTAATATCATTCATCTATAATTCAAGAATATCACCATCTAAGCTCCCAAGTCTAATGATAAAATTTTTAAGCCATTAAATCCTTAAAAAACAAATATTTGGATGGGGAAGGTAATTTCAACAAAATCATTTAAATAATTATGAAACATTTTTAAAAGAATGAATAGATCTTAAGTTTTCCTCTACAATCAATGATACATAGAAAAAACTAAAATTCATGTCATGTATGACTTGGTATTGAATATTTTTTTGCGATATTCCATGATCCACATGTACATTTTTTATCAATATCTTGTAATTTATTTTAAAAAAATTTACACATGTTATTTTTTCATTTGAAATATATTTCATGACATTCAGGATATAATATAGAAGGTCAAGTCCAGAACATGATTGATTTTTTTTTCATATAATTATATTTGTTTCATTTCTAAACACTTTTCAATTTATATTTTATGAAAATGCAAAATTATTTTATTGATAACGTATATGGTTCAACCAAAACAATTTCGTATACAATATATATTTAAATGAAATTGTTATTATAATGTTATTTATTGTCTTATAATATTTTTCTTTCTATTTTTAAAATAAAACTAATAATGAATAACAGATTATGGAAAATAATTTTCTATAATTAACTACATCTATGGTTTTTATTCAATAAATCCTCAAACCATATTGGGTGGACGTTAACGACCCGCCTTCTTCAAGATGAGGAAAGGATTATTAAAGTGCCACACCCACCCTTTCTCGTGTTTGAGGGAGAGATAATGAACCCTGAGTCTTGCATTCGATAGGCCCTAGCATGGAGACTTGCACCAAGGATATAAAATCTCACAAAACATGGAAGGAATAAACCTATTTAAATAACATGATTAGGAGATAAGATAGTAAATCCCATAAAACTCCAAAAAAAGTGAGATTAAATCCAAAACTATTACCACGTGCTTGTTCCAAAGTAAAACTAATGTAAGTTACAACAAAAATTCAAAGTAAATTACCAAAAGAAAAGAAACTAATTATAAACAACAACTAATCTGGAAGCTTGAGCTAGAAAATTCTAGCACGTTCTTCAAAGTCCTCTTGGAAACATGATGGCTATTTTATATATGTAGGGTGAGTGTACTTGTATATCCTATAGGAAAACTAAATCCAATCATGAAAAAATGAGGGAACATACAAACATCCCTATGAGAAAATAGTAGAACCTCAGGCACCTACCATGGAATAATAATAAGCCTAGCCTCACTAACGCACACTCACCAAATAATGTGTGTCATGTAATGTATTAGTATAAGATAATTGATATTTGGGTACCCTGCACCACATTCCCACCAGTAAACTGTTAATCCCTAATGGATAGTGTCTTGACGCTATCACTCTTCTCACACGTAGTCCAACTGCCACAACCATGCATGCACGCACTTGGGCCCCAAATCACATGCAATCCCACCCATAAACACCTGGGCCATAACAACCACGTCTCTCACCTCAAGACACCCGGGCCTTATCAAAAAGATTATTGGAAAAAAAACATGACCCAAAAACATCTAGTCCTCTCATCAAAAACAAACCCTTTCCCGAAGGATCTTGGAATATGGTGATCCTCAAACAATTACAGCCTTCCCAAATATGCTCGACCTGTAAGAAACTGAAAGAGGGCATAAGGAAATAAGTCAGTAACTAGCAATCCATCCTCTCACCATGATTATGGGAAGGATAACCTCCCACATGAGTAGTGGGTGTTCATCACATGGTTCTCAACATGGTTGTGGTGTATATAGGAATCACAAAGAACTACAATTTATATATATATATATGAGAAAAAACTCAGCCCAACCTACGGGTTTCAAAAAAAAACAAACAAATCGTACATAACCAAAGTTGTTGCTACCCCTATAGGCATATCCACATAACAGATTTTTCCCTATAATAACCCAACCCTTTTTTTCATTTAATATCTTTCAATTTATTAATTTATGGATTCTTTTTAATTTATTTCAACACTACTGAGAAACTACCAACCAAAACTATATCAAAACAACAACCAAAAAAATATTTGCAGTCCCACTACAGAAAACCCTTGTCCTTCTAGACACATGTTCTTCCATTGCTGACAATCATTCTTAAAAATTATACCATAGAAATATTCTCTCACAAACCACCTCCATAGCCCCACTACCTAACAATTCCCAGATACAGTCCCACTGGATACAAAATTATAACCACACCACAGACACACATCCCAATGTCGTTCGATGTCCCCGACACCAAAAAAGGCAGTTCATCTACCTAATAGTCCATCCATTCCACAATTAACCAGTCTACTATATTGGGATACCAAAAAACACCCTATACTACCCCACACACAAATCCCACAACAACTACTATTAACCCACAACCAAGTTGTACACGCATAACACACCCCTTATCATGGAACCAACTCCTACGTCCAACCATGTGCCCACAACTGTGCTCCCAACAGCAGTAGCACACAACTCAAAAAAAGTTACAACACTCAAAATAACACCACACTCAGCCACACCAATCAACAAGATGTGTGCATATATATTACGATTTAACAAGAAGAGTTTCTTTAATTCCACTTAGTTATAACTGAGGTGATAACACAATAGGTTTGATCTTGGAGAATCCATATATTTAACAATGTATATATGGTTTAAAATTTATTCATATAACAATGGTTTATCAAAGTATCCCAACAAAACATAACATCAATAAAACACAAGAAAATACCACCAATGGGGATTATTTTTTTGAGGCATACTATCACAACAATCCATAAAAATTCAATAATAATAAATAAAACAAACGATAAACATCAAACCACTCTCTGCCCATTATTTTACATACCCTTGTTATCTTTGGATCATATTTACTTCTTGTTTATTTCTAATTTTATTAAAATTATCCTTCTATTCCTCATAAGAAATCATTAGTTCGCCCACCATGCATGATGCACAATTAAAGAGTGACAGAAGGAATCCCCCTCAGATGATCAAAAAATTAAAGTTCCTCCTTGCACCAAGAATAGGGGATCGTGCGAGCACTATGGGGCTCCATGAAAACTATTCAATAAAAGCTCTAGAACGGGCTCATAACTCATCTAAGGAGGAAGGATCTTGACACACGATGGGGAAATAGAAAACACAAAAGGTTAGGAAGATCCTCACTTTGAATATTTAGAACCTATTTTAAAGTTTGAGCTGTTTTAAAAGACATTAATGATGGGATCGTGGTTAAGATTACATGGTTTCAGTATCTCAAAGACCCCGGAACAATAGTACATTAAAGGTACAATTAATAACCTTTTAAATTCCATTAAAAACTCCCAAAAAGGCTTTAAACTCGGTTTATGTCATATAAGATGTAAGAGGGGTGAAACTAGAAAACTGGAAAAATTGGGAAATAATGAAAATGTGTCACCGATGGGTGAGTCACCGATAGGTGACCTACTGAAGTGACATAATGACATTGAGTTATTGATTCAATCACCTTCCATCGTCTCAACCTACCAATTCCTCAACATACCAATTCCCTAACTCACTAATGCCTCAACATACCGATGTGCTAACACATCAACATTTTGACCAACCAACACCCGGACTAACCGATGCCTCGACCTATTAATTCCCTAACTAACTAATGTCTATACCTACCAACACTGATGAAATGACATACCAACGCATTGTCTTGTTGATGCACTGACATGCTTACCCACTAACATGCAGACACATTGACATGCCTTTGCATTGACATGTTGATGGAAAATTAGAAAAGATTCAAATTTGAAAACCTCATGTAATGATCCATCGTTTCCTCCCAGAACACCCAAAACACTAGTTTTTTCCAAAGGAAGGGCCCGTGGAAATCCATGATATTACATCATACACCTTTCAATCTATTCTCTTCCTCATGAATTCAAAACAAAACTAGAAGATAGATGGTCTGGACAACCACCCCATTAGATCCCTCTCAGAGGAAAACCACAATTTTTATTCTAAAATTTTAGTGAAACACATGACATCCTGAAATGCCTCTTTGTCATCTATCTCCTAAACAATTGTGCAAACACTAAGTCACCACACTACCCCAAACAACCACACAATCACCAATGGTCACACCATCGAGACACATGGATTAGAGAGCCCCTTCCTCCATGTCATGATATTAGCCTCTTTTCACAGAAATATCACGCTCACATAGTTTTAATCACATCCACCTTAATCCGTCTTGATTGGGGATCAGGTCCTCCCCTCCCCATAGTCATTAATTTTCACACGCTTTCAAATAATATAGAACAACTCATTTGAAAATGAAAAAGTTCTAGCATTAAATCATAGAACAAAACAAAAACGTAAAACACAGAAAAAAATTTATAACAACTCTAGGTTTTGGGAACACATTTGTGCCTCCCATTCCCAAGTACTCTCCTCGAGGCTGACATGCCTCCATAAAACCCAAACCAAAGTAATGGTCTATCCTCACAGAACCTTCTCCAAATGATCCCAAATTCTTACCAGTCACTCCATGAAATTATTATCGTCCTCAATATCCAACTCTCCCTAGTCAAGGACATGGGAGTCATCGTTAAGATACTGAGGGAGCTAATAGACATGGAAGACATTGTGGATCTTTGCCAATCACGGTGGAAATGAAAGTTGATATGCAACCTCACCAACTCATCCCAACACCTCAGAAGGTATGATAAGCATGGTATAAATCATTCATTCTCTTCCAAACATCCATTTTTCATGTCGAGGGAATACCATCAAGAAAACATGGTCCCAAACCTCAAAATCTGAAGGCCTCCTCCTATGATCGGCAGACGACTATTGTTGGACCTAAGCCGCCTTCATAATATCACAAAAAAAATGAACTTTCTCTATTTTTCTCCGCACTTACTTTGGTCCATGAAGGGAAACATCCCCTACCTCTGTCTAGCATACATGTGTACAAACACGACCATTCATACAAGTCTTTTAAAGGTTCCATGCCAATGGTAGTGTGATATTTATTATTGAAGGAAAACACTACCTTGGAAAATCAATTTTCCCATGATCCTCCAATATCCAAAACACATGATCGTAGAATATCCTCCATATTCAGGATGGTATTCTCTATTTTCTCATCTTTCTGAGGGTGGAAAGCATTGATAATGAGTAATGGGGTGCCAAAGGCATACTGAAATCCTCTCCAGACTCGTGACATAAAACATGTATCATGATTTGGGACAATGGATCATGTAACTCCATGAAGTAGCACCACCTCATCCACATACCACATTTCCAAGGAATCTACTATTCATGACTCCTTTATATCCAGGAAATGAGCTGATTTTACCAATAGATCCACCACTACCCAAAGAGAATTTCATCTTCCCTGATTCTGGGGTAATCTTGTGAAGAAATTCATCAATATTTCATCTCACTTTCATGCTGGAAAATACAAGTACAACAACAGTCCTCCAAGAACATGGTGCTCATCCTTAACCACCTAACACATTAGGCATCTTTCTACAAACTCTTTCACTACATGCTTCACCATAGGCCACTTAAATAGATCCCTTAGGCCTCAGTACATCTTAGAGACACCTGGATACACTGCCAAGGGTGACATATATAACTCATGGAGGAATCCCTCATGCCTTTACCCTCGTTAAAACATCTTCCCATGGAATAACATCTGATTCTATCTATCCTTCGTCCATCCATCTGGAGCATCTCCCAAGACAACTTGATCCCATATTACAATAGCCTATGTGTCTCCCAACTAAGACTATTCTACCGATCGCACAAAGGAAAATTTCACTGTCATCTAAAATAAGTAGCTTCTACCACTGTCCTCCCCAACATCCTTGGGATAAGCGTCCAAGTCTTCCACTTTCTCCAATGCATTCGTCAACTCCTAGAAAACCTCATTCTTCAAATTATCTCTCCAACTATTGTCCACCATGTTCCCCTTCCCAAGGGTGTATGTGATTTCGATGTTGTAATCCTAGAGGAACTCCATCCAACATCAGTGCTGCAAGTTTAGGTCTCATGAGGAAATAATATACCTCATGCTTTTATGATCTGTGAAGACCATAAAATGCTCCTGGATGAGGTAATGTTTCCATAACTACAGTGAAAACACGATTGCTGCATGTTCTAGATCATGGGTGGCATTATTACATTCCTGAATTTGTAACTACCATTATTTATAAGAGACTTATCCTCACTGTTTCATAAACCCACAACCCATTCCTTGGCCAGAAGTTTCATAGAACACCTCGAAAATCATTCCTTCCACCGGAAACCTATGAATTGGGGCACTAACCAACTTCTCCTTCAGATAGTTGAAAGGTGACTGACACTGCTCACTCTACATGGAGGCAGAGTAGTTTTAGTCCAATAAGTCAATGATGCTGAAACATGAGAGAAGTCAGGTATGAACCTCTGATAATATACCACAAAAACCAGGAAGCTATGAACCGCCCCCAAATTCTTCGGTGCTTCCCAAGAAACAACTTCTTCAACCTTATACAGGTCCACTAATATCTCTTGTGGATACACCACATGTCTGAGTATGTGCACCTCTTGTGTCTTTTAATTGCACTTGGAAAACTATTTGTAGAGTCATTGCTGTAAGAGGGCATCCAAGATAGTCCTCTGATGTAAAACATATTTACCCTATGACCATGAGTATATCATAATATCATCAATGAAAATGATGATGAACCAGTCCAGGTACTCATGGGAAATAGTGTTCGTGAGCTCCATTAACACAATTGGTGCATTCATGACACTGAATGGAATGACCATGAATTCAAAGTACCTATACCAGTACCTGAAAAAATTATTCGGTATGTCACCCTAAATTAGTGATATCCATACTACTGGTCAAATTTAGAGAACCAACATGACCTCTTTTACAGGTTGAAAAGATCACCAATTCTCGTAAGGGTTCAATGATTCTTGGCTGTCACCATATTCAGTCTCCACAAGTTTATGCATAGTCTTAGATCACCATCTTCTTTATTTGAAAACAATAATAGGGAACCCCATGGTGACACTCATGTCTATATAAAACCATTCTTCATTAGTTATTCAACCTTAATCCACAAATCCCGCAACTCATAAGGTTCCATATAATATGGATCCATATAAATCAGATGGGCATCGAGTTATAAGTATATTCTGAACTGAACATCCAATCAAGGGGGTGTAGACCCAACCAATTCAGGGAAGACATCCATGAACTCAGTAACAACCTACCAGAACATCCACCATATATGTATCTACAAATTCCACTGAATGATCATCTAATAAGAAAATAATATCATCCACACACTGGATGCCCTCCTAACAACGTCACACTACAACTAATGCAACGTGATGGCCTCGCATATCTGATAACACAAACCATATTTAGAAGTAGAAGAAAATAGATTGCACAAAAATTAACCAGTCATTTCCTATGATGACATTGTATGGCTGCATCTGTAGCAGAATCATATCCCCACTTGGCTGATGTGGCCACATCACCAGTCTATGTCCTTGACAAACATCAAACAGACTTGTCTGACCTTTAACTAGCTTTATCAACACTAGGAACATCAGAAATCTGTCTATATCTAGTCTTATATCATGGTATATACTGGGTTCAACAAAGGTGTGTGAATCTCATGAATCAAACAGAGAACAAGAAAGAGTACAAAACACAATGATTGTACCTTGAACAACCTCAGGACATGTTGGAACTGCTACCTCTACGGCTTGGAACTTCCAACACCCAACTCCTCTACCACTCTGTTGTCAACTCCCTCCCTGACCAAGCTATGGTTAAGGTCCCTAAGGTGTGCCCAAAGGTCGGCCTCCTCCAACATCATCTACCCTTGGTGGAGTAGAGCTCGCTTCCCGTGCTACTAAAAGGGCCTGAACAGAAACTCCTACTATTTAGGTGGGTGATTACACTGACCACCCCAACTACAAGATTCTCAAATTTGGAACTAGTACTAAATATGTCTATGGACTCCATAGATAAATCAATTTGGTCCCATCCCCAGGGGGAACGGGTGAGGACCATGATATCGAAACGACTACTATTGAGGCCTACTTTATTTTGATAGACAACTAGAAGTCCCTGACGCTAGAGACCAATAGTTTAATTCCTTCCCCTTTGAAAAACTAAGATGGATTCCCTCTCACTGAACAACTCCCAATGAGGTCATCCTTTTGACTACCTTGACCTTCTTCTGAACCTCCATGTATGTCGGTAGAGTGAATGGAGTAACACCATACTGAAGAGAAGGTCAGAGTGCCTCCTCGAAGCACATCTCTCATGAATCCACATCTAGAAAAAATATTTGTGGATAAGCATAGGAGATAATTGAATTTGATCCCCAGTTCCTATGCTGACATACTCCACTATTTGAGGGAGAGTTTCCCCTTCATCTTCTCAGCACTCATCGTGGAAGAATAGAATTCTGACCGAAACCCTTTCTCAATGTCATCCCATGAAACATCAGTCTACTTCTTGTCCCCAAGGTAAAGCATCCACCACTGATGTGATGCTCCTCATAGTTGGATCATTTGTAGAGGAATCTATTACTCTTTCAAAGCTCGGATAATGGAAAAAAGAAATCACCAGCTCCTCGATCCTACTCTCTATCTTTATGTTTGAGATGTTTTCCCCATACTTTCCTAGAGTATTCCACTAGATGGAACGAATATTCGTATTCCACTGGTCATATTCCTCCTATCGATCGTCCCTTTGCTAATCAACTGGGTAAACCAATTGGGCATAAACTGCTCGAACCACACATGGGCGATGTCCGAGTCCCATTGCTAAAAATGTAATTAAGGAACTCCTAAAATCTGGTTGTGGGGAAATTTTCTTTTAAATTTGATATAAATATTTATTTATTTTATAGTTCCAAAATACAAAACAAAAACAATAATTCTTGTCATTATAATTCATGTACCTTTCCTACGATCTCTATCCTGTAATCAGTACAGCCTCACTTAGTCATTCAGTTGGTCCATAGTCCATGCATCGAATCACGGGGGCCCTAAAATCCCATATCTTATATGGTCTTATCTAGCCTATCTCATGCACCATGATTTTTTAACCCCTCTACCCTACCATCCCATTAAATCCTCTTGGTGCCTAACTCTAAACACCATACTACCACTCAAACTTCCAAAACCTCTCTCAGATACCATTTTTTCATGACCTCCCTTCTTCAAGATGAGGGAATAGACAGTAAATTTCCATGCCATTACTTCATGAAGTTGAAGAAGAGATAATAACCCCAATTTCCCACCTTCGATTGGCCCCGGAGTGGATATTAGCACCAAGGGTATATAATATTACATAATATGGATGGAATTACCCTTTTTAAAGAACACAGTTGGGAGATAAGATGGTAAATCCCAAGCAACTCCAAATACAAAAAGTAAAAGTAAAGAAAAAACCATTACCACTTACATGTCCTAAAGTAAACACTGATGCAAGGTATAACAAAACAACAACATAAATATCCAAAAGAAAAGAGGTTGTGAAGCAATAGTAACTAATCCTAACACCCGAGCTAGTATAGTCTATCACAATTTTCAAACTCATCCTGGAAACCAAAAAACTGGTTTATATATGTAGGGTGAGTATACAAGTATACCTAGTATGAAAACTAAAGTCACACGTGCACAAGTGAGGTAACATACTAACATCCCTGTGAGTAAATAGTAGAAACTAATGCTCCTAGCAAGTAATACTATCCATCCCACCCTCACTAAGTAACAATCACCAAATAAGGCAGGTCATGTGAAGTTGTTATATAACAACATCAATGTTTTGGTACCCAAAACCACTTTCCCACTAGTTAACTGATCATCCCTAATGGATAATGTCTTTACACTACCATTATTCCCACATTTAGTCCCACTATAACAACCTATCCACACACACTTGGGCCTCAAATCACACACAATCCCTCCCACAGACACCTAGGCCACATCAACCATGTCTCTCACCCAGAGACACCTTGGCCATATCCCAAAGATACTTGGGAAAAAACAAGGCCCAAAAACACCTTAGAATCTCATAAAAAACAAAACCTTACCTGAATAATATTGGGAAATGGTGATCCCTACGCCAATATATCTTACCTAGGTATGCTTGAGTGGTATGAAACCAAAATAGTGAACAATGAAGAATGCCATTAATCGGCCATCTATCCCATCATCGGGATGTTGTGAAAAAACACCCTCCCCCATGAGGTGGGGGTGTTCAGAATGTGGTTCTCAAAAAGGGTGGGGAGTGTATAGAAATTACAAGGGACAAAAATTATTATATATAGATAATAAAACACACATACAAACCTATGGGTTTCCAAATAAACATCCAACTCTTGTAGAACCACAGTTAATGCTACGCCTTTATGAATAACCACAAAACAACCTCTTCCCAAAAATAACCCATCCCCTTTTTAATTTTACAACTTTCCATTTATTAATTAAGGTGTTTTCTTTAATTTAATATAGTGATACTGAGAAACTACCAGCAACAACCATATCAAAACAACAACTAAAACTAGATTTGTAGTCCCAACTGCACAAACCCCCAATCTTCCTAAACACATTTTCAACCAATGCTGACAATAATTCATAAAAATTATAACACACAAAACTTCTATCAAAACCAATATTTGTATCCCCACTGCCTAAAAATACCCAAATGAAGTCTTAAAATATATATTCTCATCACCACACTACAGCCCCATTGCACATTGTCGTTCGATGGCCATGATGAAAGCAAAGGTTCTTCATCATCTGACAAGTACATCCATTAAAAAATCAATCGTTATCCCAAATTGGGATACCAAAACTATCCATGAACTTCCAAACACACAAAGCCCCCAACAAGTACTATTAACCCACAACCCCGCTATAAACACGTACTCCACCCCATCTCATAGAAACAAGTCATTTGTCCAACGTTGTGCCCACAACTGTGCTCCCAACATTAGCACCAAAAAACACAAACAAAGATACAATCCACAACAGAACACAAAACTTATCCACACCCATAAATATGATATATTCATATATTTTTAGATTTAACCATTAATGTTTCATTAATTCCTCATAATTATAACTGGGGTGATCATACAATAGGATTGATCCTCATGAATCCATTTATATAACCAAGAATATGTGGTTTTAATGTTTTTTATATTAAAGATGTTTATCAATGTATACCCAAAAAAACAAAAAACTACTTGTGCACAAGAAAATACCACCAAAGTTCATGATTTTTAGGAGGCATACAATCACAACAAGCCATAAAAGAGTCAATTATATCACATAAAATAGGCAATCAACATCAAAACACTCTTTGCCTTCTATTTTACATACCCCAGTTATCTATCGTTCATATTTACTTTTATTTATTTCCCATTTTAAGAAAATTATTCAGTCGTTCCACATAAGAAATAATCGGAACACCCAACCTGCATGATGAACAATTAAATAGATATAGAGGGAATCCCAACCAAATGATATATGAATAGAAGTTTCAACTTGTACCACGAACAAGGGATCACACGAGCACCAGAGGGATCTATGAAAACTATACTAGAGGGGATTTATCACAGGTGAACAACTCATTTAGGGAGGAAGGATATAGGAAATCCAAGGGGAAATGGAAAATTAACAAGGAATAGAAGATCCTGTCATTGAAGATCCAAATCTTATTTTAAAGGAAGAATAGTTTGAAAATACATTAATCGTGTGATCGTGGTCATAATTACATGGTTTGTGAATCTCAAAGTCCCTAGAATGATAGGATATTAAATGAATTATTAAAACCCTTCAAAATTAAATTAAAACCCAAAATCTAGGGTTTAAACTCTGTTTACATTAAATATGACATAACATGGGAGAAATAAAAAAAATTGGGAAAAATTGGGAAAAACTATATATTAGTCATTGATGGGTGAGATACCAACACAACCTACTAACGTTGAGCCACTAATGCTGAGATACCGATGCAACAACCAACTGAAATCTTCACCTACCAATGATTCGACCTATAGATACCCTGACTCTCCGATTCCTTGACCTACTGACACCCCGATTCACTAACGGCTCGACCTACTAATTCCTGGACTAACTGACACCTCAGACTACCAATGAACTGACTCACTATCCTCTTAACCTACTATTGCTGATGCACTAACATGCTGACTCAATGGCATGTCAACTTATTGACATTCCAACACACTGACATTCAAATGCACTGACATTCCAATGCACTAACATAGTGATGGAAAATTAGGAAATTTTAAAAACACATTAAATGAGCCACTATTAAATACTAGAACACCCTAAACATTGGTTTTTCAAAAAGGAAGGGAATAGGGAAATCCGGGTTATTAAAGTGGAGATATAATTTTATTAACGTAGAGTTTGGGAAGCATGATGTTATACTAGTCATCCATGTTTGGAAATTACAGTACACCACTTCATCAAAATGTACCAATGATATATCTACAACTCCACCTTTGAAGAAAGGTACGTTTAAACAATTAAATCCTTGGTATTATATTATGCACCCCCAAAAAATATATTAGGTAGGGATATCTACCATCACATATTTATATAACCACTAGAAATCCAGTATTCATTTATGTTAAAAATTTTGTAGACCTGGAAATTCCACGGTAACAAGGTATTTTAATTAACATATATTTAGGTTCAGATAATTCAAAATCATATTTATTATTATATTTAATAACAATTACTTTATATTTGATCATCATATAGATTATATATAAAAATGATTTCTATGGTCCAGTATATAAATCATTCCCTATAATATAATTTGACTTTTCCAATTCCATTTTTGTTATAGGTCAATTTAGGATATCATGAGTGAATTCATCCATGGGATGAATATGAGACATTCAATATTCATATATTTCCTTGTTTCATTCCATTAAATACAAACCACCCAAAAAATTATATCTTTTTGGGAAGATATTACCAATTCTAATGTCAGGAATTATTATACACAATATAAGATGACACCCACTATTTCCAAAACCAATTTCAACATTCACCAATGTATTATCATATTTTTTTCATTCCATGATGGTTTGGGAACAATTATATGTAAATTACTATAAATTATAACATATATATAATGTATATTTATCCTAAGTGACTCATATTTTTTGTATTGAGAATTATAATTCCATTTCAATGTCTTGCTAGATAATATAACAACTAATTCTATATAATAATATTTGAATATAATTAATGGTTTTTTGACATATATTCACACTATAATCAATTAAAGATACACTATTATATGAAATTTCTCTTTCAACATTATAAGAACATGGTCCAGAATAATGAACACATGAATTTTATTATGCCTTATTGAGTTTGGTGGTATGGAGGAACTTTTATTTCAAGAGAATTGGGCTAGGGTTGATTCTATAAATTTGTTTCGGTTTGGATATTTATGTATGGGATGATTGAAAATTGTAGTTCAATGATGTTTTTAATCCTAAATAGAATATTATATGTTTGGTAAAATGATTATCTATGTTGTAAATTATATCCTTCCACTATAGATATCATCGAGTATATATTAAGGAGTCACCGTCACTATGTGGTTCTTTCGGAATGGTTTTATGTCATATAATTCTATTGAATAGATTTTGGAACTCAACTATAATGATGGTGACCCACCAGGTACCCCATTGCATTCATACACCTTTTAAAATAGGTAGGGAATGTTATTTTTTCATTATTTAAAAATAATCATTTTTATTAAGAAATCGGTAATATAGAGGTAGAATTTATCTTTATCCACTGATCTCTTTTCCTCCCCATTAATATATATGATAAGAAGTGATTAATAATTATTTCCCATAGTTCTCTAAGGAATAATTTCTGTTCTCCTCCCTCAATCTCTACAATGGTTTATCACTAATTTAGTTATGGTGAAATTAGGGACTCATAAAGTATTTAACCAAATAATGGTGAAATAAACACCAAATGATGGGGCTTTTTTGACATGGGATATAAGTGGATAAAATATGGAAATCAAACACATTATCTAATATTTTTTTATTTAGATGTTTATTGGTTATTTTCCTAATTGATTTATGATTTCTAATTGAAATAAAAATATAATTGGCTTATTATTCTTCAGGAATTTCTCTAAAGTCCTGTTAGGTGAAATACTTATAGCTATCAAACATAATTTTTCAATTTTTATGTGTAAACATACTTATGTTAGAGATTTTAGAGGTTATATATATATACATAATTATAATGAGTTAATGATAAATGTTTATAATAAATTATTTTATGTTTATTCCATGATATTAAATCTCATGAGTACAAAGGGTAATGAGATCTTGGCAGGGCTTCAATGCATGAAGCTAATAGTGGGGAACATTATATCTAGGCAGGTAGTTCCTATAATGTTAGTAAATGTGCATAGTATATCATTAATACCATTAACATTTATGGTGTACCGGGTTTTGGTGCATCAATTTCGGTCTATGCGGATCCTAAATTATGAGTTAAATTAGGAGGGGCCATTATTGACAATAAGGAACAATCCACACATTATGGATGGCTGTATAATTTCACATAAACTCATTCACTTGGTATCATGATTTCTAGCAATGATTTATGGACCCTGAATAGTTTTTCATCCGTAGGATAAATAGTGAGTAACATAGATTATATGTTCTTCAGCTATTAAATGGGATTGGAGGGATTATGTCATCTTTGCATTTAATGAGATGATACAATGTACATTCTTGATATGGAAAACCTCCCATATTGGGTTTTATAGAGGATTTAATTTAATTACTAAAAAATGTAATCCTTTTGTGGACATTTGGTATTTTTTATAGATAAACATAAGTAGGATTATGATTTATTGAAAAATAAATAAGGATGTATTTTTTATTCAATGTCTATAGTTTAGTGGGTAGTGGGTTATACTGTGTCTTGAGTCCCATTTCATGTGGATGTTTCATTATACATGAGTATTGGATGAAGTTACAGTCAATGGTAGTATATACACATTATGGTGATGTCTCAACCTCAAAGTGGGATGATTTATTAGCATTGTAATGGAGTAGAAGAAAATCTTAGAATATAGGATATTGTGCGTGTGTTTAGTTTATTTCAACCATTATATGTGTCCCTTGATACCATTATCAAATTGATGGCCTATATATGTTAGATCATCTATGTAGTAATGGGAAATAGGATATTTCATATAGGCAATATTTGATTAAGGCTTTAGAAAACCTAGAGAGAAGGTTTCTGTTATATGAGATTGGATAAATGGAATGTCCATATATTATCATGACATATTTGACAAGGTATGATGTCATACTCATAATTAATATAGTACAAATAGTGATAGATTATTATATATTCATAGTTGATTATATCACTATGACTATAAAAAATTATGAGAGTGAGGATAAAATTTTTGTGACATATTTTATTCTTGTAAATCGATAATACATCGTCTATGTATTCCATTTACATGGTTTATTATAATGATAAAACGGGTTAGATGCATTGTGTCGATGAGATGAATTATATTATTCAATAGTGGTACAAATTCATGGTCAGGGAAATGGGTTGAGTTTTCTATTATATGTTTTTTCACTCTAGGTGTTTCTTTTAATAGTGAACCATACAATTCATACACATATATTACACCTACTTTAATTAATATTCCTTATATAATAATATAATCCAGTCTATAATTTTATAGGGTCTGGTTTTTTGGAAAAGTGGATACATAAATAACTAGCTTGTAAGAGATCATCATCATATTCCCCTATACACTTCACAACTAGTATCATTCATAGATATATCAGACATAAAAGGATTCTTTATATGCTATATAATGGAAGATTAAATAAAAGGTTATGTTTGTATTTCCAGTAATGGTTAATAAGGGATAATTCAGTGGTAATTTAAATATAACAATGTCATAAAGGGTTTGAGAACTTGAAATTAACCATTATAAATCCTACACAAAAACTTATATATCATAAACAAGAGTTATTAAATAAATCATGGTATTTAAAAAGACATTAAAAAATTGAATCCATGAACATAATCAATGAGAAAAAAACATTATAATATGATCAAGTGATAAATTATTGCAATAATTTAAGAATAATCACAACAAATTAAATCTTATTTAAATTCTTCCACCACTAACATTCAAAACATATTATGATTGGAGTCATTTCCAATGTACCATATTCATATTTTTCATAACCTCCCTTGTACTCTCTTTTATTCATGGTAAATCATCAATTGTACCCTAATATAGGAATTGGATAATCTCTCGAGTACCCATTTAGTTCATTAAAATTTAATCATTACTAAATTATATGGGGGATATATAATTTCTTCCACACGCATCTCATAATCATAAATACATTCCTCCAAACATAACTTATTAGATAGGAAATGATTTTCAAAGATATTTCATCAATATAACCACAAAATGCATAGGAAAATAATTAATATGGAATCACTTATGTATATTCCTAGTAATACCATAGTAATATCAAAGGGTGTTTTTAAATATGAAAAAATAGAGACAACTAGAATATTATTTGGGTAAAATACACTTATCATTTTAAAACCACATATTTTAAAAATGAAAACATTACAAATATATTAAGGGAAATAATTTCATTGAATATAACCTTAAAAACTTTATTTGAAGCTTCAAATTGATGAAAATTTTTAAAGGTGATAAAATTAATTGAAGCCAAATGGGATAAAACAAACTTTCCTTTCACATTAGAAAATAAAAGTCAAAACTATGACATTTATAAAATTTAAATAAAGTAAAATTAAATATTCTTTCTATATAATTTAATACATGGGTATAAATTAGATTAAATAATTAGTTGATATTTGTAAAAAATTCATGAAATCATTTTTTAAATTATTCTTATAGATGGAAAAGGATTTTATATTGATGTAAAAAGATATAGTGAGTGGTCTTTAAAAATGTTAACTTAGTCTCCTTAGTACATATGGAAAAAAAACTGAAATGAAAACATATTATCAATGGTATTAAATTTAGATAAATAAAATCATGATATTTCTAAATGATAGGTCAAATAATTTCATCAGTGAAGAATTAATCATAAAAAAACATGATAAACCAGGATATTGTAACATAAATCACTTACTTTATGTCAGGAATCCTTAGAAAGAGTATGAATCACCAATATAATAAAGTAATATTTATTATAATTCTATAAAAACTCATTTATATACTTATAATATCATACATTATCAACTTAACATTGTTTAAAAAACATTAATAAACTATATATTGTTTAAAGATCTATTTTAAGGCCTTAACTATTTCATTTTTCATTAATGTTTTGGATTGGTTGTTCAGGTATATATAATTTTACCATGGATAAATCATCTCCAAAATGATAACCATGAAATTAATATTATATATATGAATTATATATATATATATATATATATATTAAGATTGATTCATAAAATATATAGATGGAAAAATGAATAACACTATTTATGGGGATTGTAGGTCGTACATACCTACAAACTGTGTTTTTATATTTTGATATAATTAATGAATGAAATATAAGTAATAATTCAACATTAAATATTAATTTTATTATTATAAATATATATCCCAAATAAATAAATAAATATTTCCTTATTTTTATCCATGTAAAATGGAAATATAAAACAAATAACATCGTTTTTTGTATGTGGTATTCCACACATACGTAGACAAAACATTATAGATTTTTGATGGATTGGTTGGTAAAATGGATGATTTGATATTATAATTTAATTGGAGTAATGAATTCATAAATATCATATATAAATAATATTGCCAGCATAATAAAAATCCATAAAATGGGGTTATGATAAATGAATTATGACACTATATAAAGATGAGAAGTCTTATGTTTGGACAAGCGATATTTTCGCTATCCTAATGGGGAAAAGAAGTTTGATAATTTTTATAACATAATAATAATATAAATAACTATATTTAATCTAAAACATCATTTTTTTAAAATGTATTACATTTATTTTTTTATGAATATGAAAAACATAAATTGAAATAATTCTGTTAGTAGTTATACCTCTTCGTTGAGAAACCTATTTCATATTATAGATTTTTTCTTGATATAATTTTATTTTGATAGACTTGGAAGCTATAATATGTGATGAAGGATTCTAGGATGAAATTAAGTCTACTATTTTCCATTATATAGGGATATATCATTTTTAATAATTAATGATGGTAGGTTCCCTTTTTTAAATTGAGGGGAGGGGAAATCATGGAATTATATAAAGTACTAATTAAAAATTATTTAAATTTTATGGAAAAAAAGAAACAAAAATGATATGATTTTAAGATAATATTTTTTTGAGTCTAAACCCTCACATTTAATATTTGTTTACCAATTTTTAGATTTTTTATCCCAATATCTTATTTATAATCCATATTAGTCTGTTTGATTATTATGGTGACATCAATACTTTTGATATTGAGGGTCTTAAAAAGTTCATATGAAAGGAAAAGTGACACATAAATATACCATGGTAGATATTTATTACCATATAAAATTTAATGGGTAAAATATATTATTTATAGGAATTTTAAATCATTTCATAAATTATTATTAATTAGAAAATATTATTAACATCATTTTTTGGTAACACATGACATACTGTAATATAAAATTTTTATAACATTTATTAAATAGTTTTAAAATTATATGAAATATGAGATAAGTTATCTATGATAATAATATAATCAATCACTATTATTTTTATTGGTTTAAGTATCATTTTAACCATTATCTATTGGTTAATAAATTTTAACCATAACTATGCTATGACTATTTTAATATTTGAGGGATGAAATTTTACATATATGGTAATAGATGGGTTATACAAGGAAAAGGGTGACATTTTAGGTCATTTATCCTCCTTCGTGTCTTATTTCATGATTTTTATGATTAATAAAATAAATTTAAAAAATATATAATTTTAGGAATTATTCACATAATTTGACTTTAAACCCAATATAATAGCTATTTAATTCGAATTTAAAAAATATAAACATCTATAATATGATGCATTTTCCTAAAAAATTCATGTGAAATATTAAATCACCAAAAAAATTAATTTTATAGTATTTCAAATCAATAATATTATATTTTTATTCATTTCACAAGAATTTTGTCGATGTTACATAATCTTTTAAGGTAATTACTTATCCTATAAAAATTAAAAATGAATTTCATAGAAAAAATTGTCCGTATTTGAAATAAAAATATATAACATAACATATGTTGGTTTTATCTTGGGAAAAATATTATATACATTAAGAGTATGAAATTCATATTTTTGACTTTATCTTTCAAATAAATATTATGAAGCTTAGAATTATAGTTAAATGGAAAAGTTCATATTATTGAAGTTTAGATGATTATATATTATATAAACTCATAAAATAAAACAAACTAAACTATTTTAATGAATTTTAATTCTTATCACATTATAGTTAACACTAATTAATCCATTATACCTTTACAGTGATACTAAATATTTACTACGGTTACTATTAATAATAGTAATAATATATTTTGGAACTACTTATCAAATTTAGACATCCTAATTCAAAATTTGAAATCCATTTTTTGGAGATTCAATTTCCAAATATTAATGAAATTATTTTAAATAAAATAAACAATTCAATGAAAAATATTTTTTCAGAATAAATCATTTTTGTTTAAAAACATTTCATGAAAATTAAACCATGAAATAGACCCTCATAGAACAAATTGGATTTTTAATAATATAGGGGAACATATTTAATTTTAACCTAATTTAATGTGACGTGGTACTTTATAAATTGTTGAATCAATCATATTGTTTTTAATAAAAATTAGTATTTTCATTATTCTTTGTAAAAGAAATATATTTTAAAAAACAAAAAATCACCATATGATAACCTGGATATAATGATTTTGAAAATTGTTATCTATTCTTATCATAATGTTTCAATGTTGTATATATTAATTATAATAATATGTCATAGAAAGAAATAAAAATTGTATGTGATGAAAACATATTTTGATGAATAATGAAGCTTTACATAAAATTGAGTCTTTATATATTAAGAATTTTACAATAAATTTTTATTGATTATTATATTTTTAAATATTTCATAATTCACAATTATCTATTAATACCATCTATTTGAACTATTATATTATAGTGGTCATTGAACATTAATATTTCAGGGTCCATTAATGCTTTGTGTTGTTTATTATATTTCCTACCGAACATAGTTTTATTTTAAAATATTAGTGTGTAACATCCCCCTAGTATATTTGTTCTTAAAAATTGATCATTGATTTTTAATAATTGGTTTGATATTTTAAAATTCATTTTATTGAAATAAAAATAATATTAAATGGGTTAATACAATTTTCTTTTGAAATGAGGGAAATGGAAATTTAGAGGTCAACTAGATTAACACATAATTATGTTTCTGGATTGGAGAACATTATTTGAAGGAAAAAAATGTCTGTGAAAAAAAATCTAATGCAGAAAAAAATGATTGAGAGTGGAAATGGACATTGATCAAAAGATAGTGAATGATTGTGAGAAACTGAATTACCAAAATACCATTGTTTTTTTAGAAATGACTATAATTGGATAAAATTATTAATTAAAGAACATTTTCCGCGATTTTAGGAATTATTTTTCCATCTTGACTAAGAACATAAGGTTACATACATACTTAACAAGTAGGATTTAATCCCTTAATTTATTTCCACCACCACCTTATCATTTTCTCTAAAATATGGAAGTTCTAGAGGAAATTTTCATGAATAAAATACCAAAATCATATTCCTAATCCACATAAGGATATTATGATATTCCTCTTAACATAATATATTATCCAAAATTAAATGGTTTCAATAATGATATATAATATCCATTTTTTAATCCTTATTTATGATGAAATGACACATTTAACTCTAAACTTTTTATAGTAATTATAAAATCTTCTCTTATATCATTTCATAAAAAACACATCATACCAAATAAACATAATAACCTCACCATTAAAAAATATTTTTACCTCAATGATAGCACCATACATTTTATCTTACATTTGAAAATATTTAATTTCACTCATCCTAAATAATAACTCATATTAAATAACAAGATGATATTAAACATCACATATAACTTCTCATAACAATGCATCTCACAAAATATCATTGATACCCATGATAAATCAATATATAATATTATATTTTAGTGAACATCAGCAAAATATTATTTTTAAAATTTAGATACTAACATGAATGATAAACCTTATCTTAACTATAAATATCTCTTAAAATGTCATATTGTATACGAATCTCTTTTCAACTATCAATTTTATCTATATTCATCTATCCAATATACCATAACTAACATAACACCATTTTATATAGATGAAAAAAGTTTTATTTCAACCAAAAGAGAGTATTTATTATAAAACATAGTAGTGGATTCAAGTCACCTTAATATCTGATCTCATAAAACATAAAATGTATTACTTATGACATTGAACTTATGATAAACATTGAACATATCATCCCATGATAGTATCCATAACTCTTAAGATAACCTTACTTAAAAATTTATACACTTCCCAGAATTTAAAAAATTCATATCTCTCAAGTAATATCATAGAATACTAAATATATTTCATAAATACAGAAATAAAATAATCATAATCCAAGAGGGACAATGTAACATTATCTTCAAATCAATATCCAATTTCATGATCAACAATATTATCCCATTTAAATCCGCAATGTAAATAATATATATATCATAAAAAAATTTATAACTATACCCTTAAAATACATTTCTTAGTTATTTAAACCATTTAACATAAGATTCAGATCTATTAATAAATAATAATTTAAAATAATAAATAGATGTTTCACGATTATTATATACATAATTTCATGGATATAAATCATCTACAATATAATTCAGTAATCCCAATATATGAAAACATAAATAATTTCACTTCAATGATTAGAATATCTTAGGTTCGTCCTTTGAGTATGATATAACCCTTCGATTAAGGAATTTCCTCAAATAACAACCATATTCTGGACACACAATGCATTTTACTATAAATATTTCCTTACAATATAATTCATTTCAAACCATAAAACTTTTAATTTTTTCCATTGCAATTAGATTCCCTATTCTCATTTATTCCACACATAAAATAACTTATAATTCAACTGTGATATTTCCATAAAGACTACTTCTAATATAAAAAAATGTATTAAGTTGGATCTTATTACCTCTATGTCAATCCTAAAACTCCATTTCATTATAATTGGAGTGTTAAGAAACTCACAAGATAGATATTTTAAAACATATTAAGAGATACATTTTTAGGAATTGTTATATGGTTTCTCCATCAATATCTTATTTCATTTGGTTTCTCAATATTAAAATCATTCCATTTTCCAACACAAGATTCATTAATATGAATCCTCCTTGTTATATACATTAACTAATACAAAATAATATAGTGTGAGAATCAATATTCATTTTGAAGAAACATATAATCATAATAATCTGATCATAGTAAGTCTAAATCATGAAATGTTATTATCAATCTACGACACCCTTGGTTAAGCATGTTCATAATCTATTAAAATAAAAAATAATGGTTCATAATGAACGTTTAAATTAACCCATTAACATTGCTCATGATTTTCAAATGAGGTGCACAGTGATGGAGCTATCATTGTGCACCAAAATGACGTCTCTGATATAATCGACCATCTATTTTCAGTTTTATTACATGTTAATGCATCAATTCCAAAACCAGACCCACATATAGTATAAAAAGAATGATATTTTCATGGAATCCCTCAATCCTTTCATTACCGAAGATTAAGAAAATTCATTTAAAAATGATTGTGCAATGTGTTATAAAAAATTTAAATATAAATATCATTGGTAACTAAACTATGATCTGATTCCAATTATTTTAATTGATACATTTCATAGATTAATATTACTTCTTTATACATAATTTTCTTTAAATTATGATCCATTATCAGATCATAAAGGTTTACTATTTTTGGAAAAATGGATAAAAAACTATAATAGATTATAACTTTCAGTTGCGGGTCCTAAAAGTTACATTTTTTTCTATAATGTTGTTAATTGTGACACAATGTTATTATATCAACCCTTAAAATATCAAACATTACAACTTAGATCACTTATATTATAGATGACCTTTTAGGTGTATATATTTAGATCAATATGATATGCTCCTTCATAAGAAAAATACTATATTTTCAATGAACATTTCTCCCATTTAACACATGTTTTATTATTTCTTGTTTGGTCATAAACATCATCCTTGTGAAGTCCTCTATTTTCATAAATTGTTCAATATAATTATTTATAATTTTTGGAATAGGAAACATACGTACGATGATCTCAAATGATCTGTAAGGGAAAAGGTAAACATTAACAAATAATTTTCATCAATAATTATAATATTTAATAAGGGCACAATGACATAATCATAGTGCATGAGTGAATAATAAAGGAAACAAATCCTATCAATACATGGACCATTAAACATGAAAAAATGGAAAATGAATGAGTAATTAGAATCATTAATAATAAGCCATGTGATATCAATATTGATCATTAGAAACATTATAAACACATAACAAGCACATAAAATGTATTTTGGTAACATGGACCATCACATTAATAAAACCATTTCAAAATCTATTTAATTATAATAAACAAATGTATGACATCCAATATATCATTACTTATTGCATAAGATATCTATATCCGGGATCACCCATCGTATAAGCTATATCGGCCTAACTGTTTTCATATAATATTCAATTACCATGAATAAAACACATTTATCATAAAAACATGATAAACCTATGTAAAATGAATATGTTTCATGTAAATATTATTGAAATAAAAGTAACCGATAGAAGATAATTGGGTTCCAAAAAATCACTTCTATACATGAGTTACTCATTGAAAATAAATTACTTCCATGAAAATATCATTCAAACATGAGTATCCCATGAAAAAAGTGTTATATAACAATATATTTGAAACATGATTTACCCAAGGAAAAGAAATGGGTTCCATAAAAATCTATTTGAATCATGAGTAACCAATTTAAAATAAATTGGTTTGATAATAATCTCAAGGAAACATGATTAACCCATGGAAAATATTTGGGCTCCATAGAATATTCTTGAAAAAAGATTTACTAGTGGAAAAGAAATCGGTTTCATAACAATCTATTTGAAATAGGATTAACCTATGGAAAAGAAATTGTTTCCTTAAAAATATTGTTGAATGTGATTAAATGATGGAAAAGAAATGGATTTCATAAAAATATATTATGAACATGATAATCCCATGTAAGAGAAATGGATTCAATAACAATCACTTCAAAACATGATTAACCTATGAAAAAATGGGTTCAATATAAATATCTGGGAAACAATATCCATCCATACTAAAAATTAATGAGGATTAAATTATTAAAAAAATATCCCCATTAGATAATATTTAAAAACAAGGGTTTTTTAAATTTAAAAATGACAATACCATTAAAATCTCATTAAAAACATTCTTGAGGAATGTAATAATTTAAAATTCCAAAGTATCCCATACAACTAAAAAATGATTGAATCGCAATCCCTGTGAGTAAATATAATTAAATGAAACATATATTAACCTGAAGATAATGGTATTCATGATTTATAATTTCTTAAGGAAGAAAATACACTACACTAAAGAAATTAGTCGTGAATATGGAAAAATTATCGCCTAAATAAAGGTGAGACCAGAAATCCCCTTACAATAGTGGTAACATCCGAATCAAAATACAAAGAAGTAATAATAGTCAAATGATAAATTTAAATATGATAAAGATAAAATAATTATGAATATAATATATCATAATGCATATTATATGAACAACAAAAAATACATTAGTGGTCGCTATTAATTTATCTCTTAAATGAAAAAGTGAGATTAAAACACATTACAGTTATTCTATCATTGGAGTGAGAATGAATCAATGAAATAATTATTTGTGAAAAATTAAAATATAAAACATGAAGGTAAAAATAATTATTAATTAAATCATAGGTTATTTTCACACATATTCTACGAATAACATAATCAAGGAAATAGAAATTTAACCCAATGAATGGAAATTGAGTTAAAAAAATCCTTACCTGGAGTTTGAATTGTCATTATTGGACACCATATTCTTGAATAATAAAAATATGGTAAATATAAAATTTCTTCATAACCTTTTTGAAGATTATTACTTCTTTTAATTTATTGATAAATATATTATATGAAATTTCCTAATCAATAATGTTTATGTCGGATGTTTTGACCATATTTGGATTATGTGCCAAAACTGACTTTGATAGGTCAATTATGTTCAACGAGGTCATTATTTTAAAATATACATAATAATAAAAATGGAACAATTATTTCATATTGAAAAAATATATATTTTTAAAATAATATAGTAATTTTTATTATGAAAAGTGAACCAATATTATGATCATAGAGATGGTAGGTCGTAGGTACGCATGAGAAACATTCCCATTTTTAAAGATAATTATAGAAATAAATAAATTGATATTTTTATTTATAAAATAACCATTATATCATAATTTAAATATTATTTAATTATATATAATTATATATATCATTCTGGTGATGTGGTGATGAAAAAGGATGAATCACATCTCTTTGAGGGGGTGGAAGTCCACACGCCCATGATTGATGTTATCACTTTTTATTGTGTGAAATGGAAATAAGAAAATGATATGTTGTATTCCTAGATAGATTATTATATCATTAATATCATATATATTTAATATGTGTTATATATTTTTATTAAACCCATACTTAATACGTTCTATGTAATGTGTGAATGTATCACATAGCTTGGAGGAGTAGATAGTCCACAGGTCCACAAATGATGTTAATGTATTCTCACAAAATGAAATGAATGAAGGGCATAATTATATAATAATTAAATTAGTATTAATAAATTATAAATATCATATATATCATATAAAAAAACTTTGTAATAATAATTTTGAACCATAATATTTGGTAAAACAAAAATGAACAACATCGTTTTGTGAGGTGGTGGTCCATCGTACACACGAACGGTGATTTCATTACCCATTTGATGGATGTTTATGTGGGTGTAGTTTGAACCATTAATAAAATCATAGTGTATGTAGGATACTGTTGTTATTCTATAATAATAGAATAGTAATAATTTAATGGGTAGAGAATGAATTTTAAAAAAATTGCTGATTAAATAATGTTACCACTTTTTTGGATAACTATTTTTAGTTTGAACTAAAATAATACCTTGGTTTGCTTCATTAAATTGGTGAGGATTCATGGATGAGATTATTATTTTTTGGAAGATTTTTTGTCTGGTTTTTAACGATCCAATAGGGAATGAGAGGTGTGAAAAAATGAGGATAGTAACTACCTTTTTATAGTGGAAGGGGGTGTTATTCTTATAAATATAAAAAGGTAAACATTAGTTGGAGGTATCCCTTAAATCAGGTGGATAAAATAATGAAACAAATTATATAAAAGTGTTTATATTGAAGATATATGTCCTGAAAATTGGTTTTTTACATGTGACTAGGTCATTTGGTCCATTGAGATTAAAATTTAACCACTAAGTAAAGTCAGTTAAACCTTAATCATTGAAATTAATTTCATTTTCATTCACTGTTATTTATTGTCAAAAAAAATTTTAACCAATGTAGTTATTATAAATTATACTGAATCTAAATAAGGAATCCATTTTTTGAAATTCTTATCACCGAAGTGGACAGAATAAATTTAAAATTAATTTCATTGATGGTATAAGACATTATTGTTTTAAAGAGAAAAGGTCAAATGATTAAAATGTTTTTATATAATATTTAAATATGAGATTTATTCAAAATAAAAAAATATATTAAATGAGATAAAATTTATCGATTTATACTTTAATAAAAATTTATAAAAAAATTAAAAATATAAATTATTTAGGCAAAAAAGTGGTTTTGATTAAAATTTGGTGCCATTTAAAATGCATCAAAATATGAATGTTCTCAAAATGACACCAAAAATTCACCCAAGGTAAATTTTTATATTAACATTTCAATAAATAATTTTATTTTCCAAATAAAATTTATAAAATTATAAAAAAAATTAAGACAAGTCTTCTTTTAAAAGGTTTAAAACTAACATTTAGGAAAATACCATTTTTTATGCTTAAAATTGGATTTATTTTTAACTTAATCCTATTGGACATATTGGTTTAATTGAAAATTATTTTATTAAATATATAAAATATAAATTTAAATAATATCACCCTATAATAGTGATTAATATTTTTTAAGAAAAAACACTATTCTTAACAAATAGAAAAATATCATAAAACACATATGCTATATTCAATGATTTTTTATTTTATTTTATAAATAATTGGTCACCAAAAGATTATGTTTATAAATATTTTTAATCAAATATTCATAATCTAGTTAATCATATTCATTCATTCCAATCCAAGGGCTTGGATGATAACCATCACGTTAAATAATAATATTAATAGTATATTGTTGTCTGGTAAGAATTAGCCTTGTATTTAACACAAGTTATCAATGAAACCATATGTTTCATACATCTCAACAAAAACATGGTTTTTCATATAACACAAAATAAATTTTGAATTCATGTGACCCAATCTGTTAATGAATAGTAATTAATTTGATAGATGATATTTTATAAAATCTCTAGATTTTACATCCAACCCCTGTTAAAATTAATTTTCCAATAAATATTAATCTTGGTTATAAATGTTTTTACATTTTTTGGATTCCATTATTGAAAACCACATTATAAAAATGAAATAAATAAAATATACCATAAAAAGGTAATTTTGGAAACATATAGGTCACATTAGGTTACACATAACTAGTATTCCACAATGGGAGAACATACATGAGAAAGGTGGTAAAATTTTTATTATTATAGAGAGTGATTGAGATCATTGATTACAAAAAATTGATTGTTCATTGGATTGTGAAGATCCTAAAAACATAAATTTGGGATGGTAAAAAAGACCATCAATTCATTTGAATTGAAGATACTAGAATAAATGTTTTCCTTCATGATCCATTTCATAGAGTTATTGAATCCTCTTAACATCAACAACTAGAGAAAATAAAAAGGGATATATACTAACACAATTAGTATAATTTATTCCTTTAATAAATTTCTATGAAAATATAATATTTTTCTCAAGATATTATGTATTAAAAAATAGTTTTTAATTCATGAAGCGCTGAAATCAATAGTAAAAAACCACATAATCAGAAAATGGAAATTGATGCTTTTCTACCTATATTTAGACTTTAACAAAAGCCAAAATGGTTTGACCAGAGAATGGTAATTCCCTAAATCTTAAAACCTTCATAAATTAATCTTCAAAATTCAATTGTAATACCCAATGCTGATTTTAAATCTTTACATAACCTTATATCCAAAATAACCTAAATAACCTAAAAATTAAATAGTGTTTTAACCTTAAGCGATATCTCATACCTTTAATATTTCACGACCAATATATAGAGATCATTTTTGAATTAACAATAGTCACATTGTCCCAAAATTATATTTGAATCATCTCGTCATATATATGATAATACTTATATTTCCATAAATACATCACTATACAATATCACATAAATTTTAATGGTTATACAAACCTTAATACATATTTCGGAAAAATGATTTGTAATACTTCATATTAAATTAAATTTTTTATATACCTCTTCTAAATAAAAATTCTCCAAAAAGTTTACTCATAACCACAAAATTATTACTTCTTGAGAACCTAAAATGGGTTGTATGTGACTTTGAACATTTCATCATCCCTATGATTATAGTCCTATGAAGGAATCAATATATATTAAGATAAATTTAGGTAAAAACATTATAATAATAAAAGTAATATTATATGGCCTTTGATGCCAACTATAACTACTCAGAACACGCACTCAGGGATCCTAGGCTGAATTCATAAAATTAACATTTCTGGATTTGATGTAGATAATTATGACCCAATTTTTTTATCAACCATTAAAACATAAAACATAATACATGGATCACTTATATTATATAGTACCTTTTAAGATTATATTTTTATATAATTTATAAAAACCCCTACATAAAAAATTCCCAAGTCTTAAAATAATCATTTCCCTCACATAACCCGATATTTCTTATTTCATATTTGGTCATCAATATCATCCTTTGGAAATAATTAATCGAAAAAAATCAATATATTTGTTTATAACCATGGTTGAAGAAAATATAAGAAGGTTGATATCAAATTCTCATCAAGGGAAAAGATAATAATTATCAAATAAATGTCCTTGATGATATTAATAGAGAACTTGCGTGTGATGACATAATCAAAGTGCATGAGTCAATCATAAAAAATCACAATCACATAAATACATGGATAATAAAACATTAAAACATAGAAAATGTAATATTATTCAAAATTAATAATAATGTGCCATGTAATATCAATCTCCATAATGAGAAACATTATAATCTCATAAGAAGTAGTCAAAAAACCTTTTGGTAACTTGGAGCATTAATTTAGTAAAACCAATTCAAAACCATTTAAAAACTAATTTAATTGGAATAAAATTATTTTCAACATCCAGTATATCATTACCCAATGTATAATACATCAATAATGGGGATCACCCTTCGTATAAGCTATATTTGTCTCACTAGTTTTATATAATTTGCAAGTACCACGAATAAAACTAGTTCATAATAAAAACCCAAAAAATATGATGAACCCCTGGAAAAGAAATGGGTTTCTTATCTATTTATTCAATAAATTATTTCCCGAAAAAAATAAATGGGTTCCATAACAATATATTTGGAACATGATTAACCGATGTAAAAAAATGGGTTCTATAATAACCTCTTGGAAACATGAGTAACCCATATAAAAAAGTGGGTTCTATAAAAATATATTTGAAAAATGATGAACACGTAGAAATGAAATGGTTGACAAAAAAAATATCTACAACATGAGTAAAACACGGAAAATAAATGGATTATATATTAATATCTATAAAAGTTGATTAACCCATGGGAAACAAATAAATTGAAGCATAAGTAATCCAATGAAAAAATGAATTACCTTACAATCTCATTAAAACAAGATTAACATATATAAATGAAACATGTTCCTTAAAATTCTCATTGAAACTTTATTAACCAATTAAAAATAAATGGGTTCCATGAAAATATATTTGTAACATGATTAACCAATGTAAATGAAATGGGTTCAAAAACAATCTCTTTGAAATGTGATTTATCATGGAAATGAAATAGGTTAAATAATAGTCTATATAGTGACCAGACCTTTTCATACATTATTATTACATCATTTCCAATATAAAAAAAATATTATTATTACACATAGAGGATCCAAAGGTTATGTTTTTTGGGAAAACTAGGACCATACATAGAAAATACAACATCAAGCATAAACATTTATTTAATTTCTTCTTCTCTAGCTTCTTATTGGAACTTGTCCTCTATTTAGTACATGTAGACACCTGAGGATATACATAAAAATGGGTGATATAGAATCCTATTAAGATTATAGATAATAAAAATATTTCATGGGGAGAGCATAATCATAACATACACAAAAGATCATAAACATGAGAGGAGCATAAATAAAAAACATGAAATGTGGGAATGCATAAAAATGAAACATGATGTCTTAGTGGTTAAAAAACACACATACCTATGAACCATTCTAGAATCTTGTTCAAAAATAATTTCACATTTACTCATGAGATTCATCACTTTACCCAATTCATTGGAGCACTGTAAAATTTCGGGCGCACCAGTCACATTCAAACATTCATATTGCGCTATATAATTTCGGGCACACCCGTAACCTTGTAATATTATCATTATCATGCATTAAACATAGAAAATATATCATTAATTAACATAACTAACTCATCTTAAGGGATTATTCTCATATCATAATAATACATTCATAAGCCTTGGGTTCCCAAAAGAAAGAGGGAACAACGTACTTGATAAAAGAACCATCAACTTTGAATGAGAAGTAAAAGGTGTATTCTTAAAAGAAGAGTTCATTTGGAAAATATTTGTTTTGTCATAAATACTAATGAAAAACATTTATATCCCATAAAAGGAAAGAATAAGGTGAGAAAAATATTTTTAAGGAGTAACCATATCAAAAAGGAGTGAAAGAGGGAGAACCCGAAGGATGAAAGTTGGGTTTATGAATTTCTCCTTACCTTGTATTTGAATGCTTCCTTCTCTTTAATGTCCTGTATAATGACATTATATTCATTAATTAGGAATTTAAGAACCCTTTATACATTAATAATGTTCATTATGGTTTCATTATATCATTTTATGTTCCTTTGGATGACTTATAGAGTTTAAAAACATTGTTCAGGGATGTTCGTATTTATGTTTTTTCATGGGTTGTTCACTTGTATTCATAAATTGACGTTCAAGTAGAACATGGGTAAAAATCCAGAAATGATATTACATATCATTAAAGATATTACAAGAGTTTTAATGATCTTATAATGAATTATATTAGATCCATGTGTATGAATCATTAGATCTGAATTAAATGAAGATTGTTTGGGTTAATTTGTGTAGTTTTTTTTATCATAATGAAGTTGTTTTACTTTATCACATAGTAATATGTTAATAAGTCAGTTCCAGAACTTTAAATAGGACATAATAAATATAAAATATTATGTTTCAACCATAAAAATGTTTTCATGATCAGATCTAAAGGTAGAAATGGAAGAAGAAAGCATGTCGTTCTTGAGGGTGATAAATTAACACCTCACGAACAACGTTCTATTTAAGGTCGGGTCCTTATAATAGCGATATATAATTATTTCATGAATATTACAAAGCTGTAATTTAAATCATATATTTTTATTAAACCCATAATTAATACATTCCATGTAAACTATTACTTTATCACATCGCTTTGAGGATGTGACAGTCAACACATCTACAAATGATGTTAATGTATTTCCAAAAAATGGAATGTAAAATGGTATCTGTTATTTAATAATTAAAAAACTATTGAGACATTTTAAATATCGTATATATCATGTAAAAAATTATTTTCTTCATAATTAAAAATCATAAGAAGTGGTAAAGAAGAAAACAAATGATATTGTTTCTCGAGCCAGTAGTTTATCGTACACAAGAAAGATGATTTTGTTACCAATTTGATGGAAGTGTGTGAAGGTGTAGGTCGAAATATTAAATTAAAAACATCTCAATATATTTATGACACTAAGGATATTATATAATCATGTAATAATAATAATTTAAGGGGTAGATAATGAAATAAATTAAAAGCGTGTGTTGATATTGTTTACCTCTTCTTCAGGTCACTCATTTCTTATATACACCAAAGGACATTGATGACTACTTTATACCATAGGTGAGGCTTATAGAATTTGGAGGGATTTGGGGAGATTATTTTTTCATGGTATGTATGAGCCAATATTGCATGGGTGTTTTTATTATGTTAGTTGAGTGTGTGCCTTTTTATAGTGGGGGAGTGGAATTCTATAAAATATAAAAATGAGAACACTTTTGGGAGGTCTCCCATATGTTATGTGCCTAAAATAACAAAAAATTATATAAAATTGGGTATATTTTCTAAATATTTCTATATAATGGGTTTTGTACAAGTTTCTAGGTTATTTGGCCCCATATAATTAATTTTTAACCACTAAGTAAACTCATTTTTACCTTAATTACTTTAATTAATTATATTGTTTCCAATAATATGTTTGGTCAAAAACTAAGTTTAACATTCCAAGATTTATAAAATATTTTTATTATAAATCTTGAATCCATTTATCCAAATTCCCATCACATAAGTGGGATAAATTAACTTAATATTAATCCCAAATATGGCACCAAGAAATCAATTTTTAAAGAGAAAAGATCAAAAATATGGAATGCTTTTATACATAATTTAAATGTGAGATTGATTCCAAAGACCTAAATTGGATTAAATGATATAAAATTTATATAATTATAAATTTAAAACAATTAAAAATATAACTAAAAACTATAAATCATTTTGAAATAAAATATGTTTCAGGTAAAAGTCATTGTCATTCACTATTAATCAAAATTTGAATGTTCTCAAAAAAATAACAAAACATCTCCAAAGGAAATAGGTTTATATTAATATTTAATAAAAAATATTTTCTAATTTCTAATTTATAAAAGTTCCAAAATTTAGTTTTATGTCAACCATTCCATAAAAAGGTGGAAAACTAGATTTTAGAAAAAATCATCTTTTATGCTTAAAATTGGAATTTTTATTATCTTAAGACAATCATATTTATTTGATTAATCAAAAAATATTTGATTAAATATGTAACATATAATTTCTATTATGATCTATCATTAATATTATTTAGTTTAGTTTATTATAATAAAATTCCTTTTGGTCGTATAATTAGGTTTACACAAAAAGAAATACTTCATATTTAATTGGATTTTATTTTAATTTATAATTAATTGGTCACCAAAAGATTAAATATATCAACATGTGTAAAACATATATTTACAATCTGGTTTATAATATTTATTACCACTATTATAACATATACGATGAAAACTATCATATTATATAAAAATTTTAATAGTATATATATTTTTCTGGTATGACTCAACCATGCATGAAACAAAAGTTGTCGTAGAAACCCGATGATGTGTGAAACAGAGGGAAAAAAGGTGGGAATAATACAAGATAAAAATTTAATTTCAAGTAAATCAATCCATTAATGAATATTAATTAATTTTAAATAATATATTCATAAAATATCAAGATGTTACAAAATCAAATGGTTCATATGATATCTACGACATCTCCTACAATGTTCTCCAGAACTAGAATTGTTTGTAGATATATAATAAATAAAACATTTATTCATTTCCTTGGGAAAGAAAAACATAACAAAGACTCTGCTCAAATTCACGGTAATTTTAGAGGGGGGATATATCAATGACCATTTAAATACAACATGAGTTTAAAAGATATGATAACACGATATTAAAATATGAATCTCCAATCTATAAATTCATAGATCATAAACATTAATCATGTAATAAAGAATGGATATTAATAATACATGAATCATAATGAGATCAATTACATGATCCAAGAGAAAAAAACAATAGAACAAGAAAATTACATAAAATTGTGGAAGGATATTTCCAAAATCATAATCTTAAAAAAATTATTTCATAACTACCCACCATGAAATTCATAACATTTTTTCTTCTGTAACTACCTTGGTACATTCTTTGGTCTTGGGGTATCCTCGTGTATATCCTCTTTCAAGATTTTCATAACCTCTTGTGTATCATCTTTCAAGCTTGAGAAAACATCCCATGTACCCCTTATACTCAATGAATATTAATCATTACCCAATTCATAATAGGGATATAAAATTATGGTGAAACCCGTCACAAAATAATAAAACTATTAATATGTATTCCACATTTGATAAAAGCATTTATCATTTCATAACCCAAGGGAAATAATAAATGATTCATTGATATTTAATAATCATGAAAAAATCTATGAAAATAATAAATAAGGGTCAAATAGATCATATCCTTGTAAAAAAATATAAAAACAAAGTATGTTATCATTGATGAAAAATTAATTTAAAAGATCAGTTAAATATTTACTGATGAAAAGTAACCCATTTCATTTTTTAATAACACATTTATAAATTAAAAAAAATATGGAAGACATTTTCATTAGAATAAACTAGAAAATTTATAATATATGATACAAATCATTGAATGATCATGATGGTGGGAAATTAAGTTTTTGATTTTTATGTAAAAATAAGGACACCATTTTCTTTTTCTATAGAATTACAGAAGGAAATAATTCAGAAACAATAAGAACATTCATTTTGAAATTTTTATAAAAATTCAAACATGTGTAAAAATTAATTTAAACAATAATAGTGATTATATAATGAGAAGAAAATGGATGGAAAATATTTAAACTATATAACTAACCTAAGTTGAATCAATTTTTTGTTAATTGTTTTGTTATTTAATCAAATTTATTCATTAAAAACATTATCATAAATAATCCTAAGAATTAATTAGATTCTAATATAAATCTCTTACCAGAGGTTCGAAATACTTATAATGATATTTAAACAACTATATAATAAATTTAAATTTATTATAATTATATAAAAAAATCATGGAACATATTTTTAAAATAATATATGATCAACTTATAAAATTTAATCCCCATTTATTAATAATTCATTATTTAAACAGTCATTTTTCAGTGTCAACAGTTTCGTTTTTTCATGAGGGTTTTGGTGTGGTATATCAAGTAATTATACCTTGATCATGGTTACATAAAATTAATAATATATAAAAATCATATAAATATAATATATATTCAGCATATATTTATTTAGATTCATTTAGAAAATATAGAGATGGAAAAATGGTCTTCATTGTTCTTGGAGAGGGTAGGTTGAACATATGTTTGGATGTTCTCTTCATTATTCATAGGTTTGAACAAAATAATGTAAAATATTAATTGACCATTATAAGATAATATTTATTTGATATATATATCATATATATTAAATAAATTTTACATTATTAACATTTATGATAAATGTAAATGAAAAGTAAATCAAATTTATACATGCATGTGGGAGTCCACATGTAGGCACAAGTGAGATTATCATTTTACAATAGATTGGATTTTTAGAAGGTATACACAATATTAAATTTCAAGAATAATAATTATATAATCCATATAATATATAAATATTAGTCCAATCATAATAACAATTTAAATAATTTGGTGATGGAGAATAATCACAATGCAATGTGGATATGATAAGTTCTCCAAACACACGAATAATGTTTTCACTTTTCGTATGATGTAATGAAGGTGGATAAGTGATGTTACATCATAATTAAAATAATTTGGCAAATTATATAAAACAAATCCTTTATTTTTTAATTTATAACATGTATGTATAAGAAAAATAAGAATGAATAAAATTCAAATTTCTCGATTAAGAGTTATACCACTTAATTAAGAAACCACTATAGCTTACACCTAATGTCTTGAAATAATAGTTTTTTAGAATTTATAGAATCTCTACGAATTAATTGAAGGAAATTAAAATGATATTATTTTAGTTATCAACATATAAATAATACATTGTAAATAAATAAGGATAATTGTATTCCCTTTATAGGTGATGGGTGTGGGAGTCTTCGAATTATATAATGTATTATATTAATATAAAATATTTTTTTTGTAAAAAGTGGATACCAAATGATTTTTATTAAATATATGATGATAATGAGTTGAAATAAAATTATACAATATAATTTTAAAATATTTTGGTTAGAGTATTTCCCTTATCTCTTAGTTTTAACCACAATTAATCATTTTGAAAATTCTTGTGATATCACTATTTTTATTCTTTAGGTTCCTAGAAAGTTAATATAAAAGGAGAAGAGACCGATAAATGTAATATTTTTGTTATTTATAACCATATACCATTCAAATGGGTGAAAATATTATGTTTACGAATGTAAAATTACTTATTAAAATATTATTTATAACAAATAATTATGAATTTTATTTTCTGAAATACATGAAATATTATGATATAAATTGTGTCCAAATCGTGTGAAATGGATCCAAAATTAATTTCTTTATATGATAAAGAATATTTAATCTCAAAATAGTAATCTAATCAAAATTTTATAGGTTTATATATCATTTTAATCATTATCTTTTTCTTTTACCCCTTGGTTATCATATTTTAACCTTAACCATGGTAATGAAATTTTTAATATTAACAAGATATAATTTTTCATATAAGTTAATAATTAGATCAAAAATGGAATGGAATAAAATTATAGAACATTTAACTACCTACTAGTAGTATTCCAATACTTTTAAGATTTCTAAATAATTTATAATACTTTACTTATTATAAATTACTGGGAATATAATATTAATAACTCTTCACATAATTTTACATAAAAGATATCAAAAATATAATTATACATTAAAACATTACAAAATATATAATATTTTACATTTATCATGATAATTCATTTTCCACTTTATCTAAACAAATAAATTTAACATTTTTTTGTTAATAATTAATTGACATGATTTTTTATTACATGGACTATGACCGTGTTAGTGTTGTATAGAAATTTGTGGTAATTATTTCATAATTATAAATTATAAAAGAATTATAATGATAAAAAAATTCATCCATATTAGAAAATAAAATTTATGACATAAAAAAAATTTAACCATGGGAAAAATATTATAGAAATTAATAGTAAGAAAGTGAATTTTTTTACATTAACTATTACATAAATATTATAAAAGTAAAAGTTATATAAAAATGGAATAAGGTCATATTTCAATGTATTATATGATAATGGAAAAAATATAATCATAAAATATAATAAAATAGTGTGTTTTTATAAGGACCCAAACATAAAAATTTAAAAATATTTAGTTATGTTAAGAATTAATTATCTTACAATTGATAATCTCCTCTAGTTTATTATTTTATTTAATTATGTAATAATTCATAGATAAAAACCAATAATATTAAAAAATTTAAACATTCAACCAATATATATTTTTTAATAATATATGATATTTAACATAAAACAAGTATTATTTTCATGGAAAATATTCATGACATTCAACATGGCATCCCTTATTAATTTCCCTATCTATAAAACATGTTAAATTTTTTTTATAATTTGTGGGATGAAAAAAAATCTTATTAAATGGTTTGAAAAGAAAAAATTCTTTATTCCATTGAAAATATGATTACTAATGATAAATATTTTCCTAAAAAGCAATCTTTTTTATCTGAAGAAGGAATCATAATTATTTTTAAAATATCAATTATGATAACTTTTGAAAACAAATGAAAAAATTGAAAACTCAAGAGGAATAATAGAATATACATTGATATTATTTTGTATATTATCTCATTTAAACCCCTATAAAACCCTTACGAAACCATTAGAAATTGGAATCACCCTAATTTAGATAGCTAATATAATACTTTAGAGAACCTAGTCATTGCCTAATTCGTTGGAGATATATCTAGAAAACCCTATCATATAATCTATATCAAGCTCACTTGTGAGCTATAATGTGTCACATCCCTTATTATAAAATTTTTCCAAGGATTGTATCATGAATGGAAAATTTTAAGCTCTAAAATTTTATTTATAAAAACCTTTGAAAACTCTTCTAAACACAAATGTAAAACACTTTAAGACATCAAAATACACTTTTATCCTTAAAACCCATTTCCAAAAACCAAATACCTAAAAAACAGAAATATATTTTTATTTAACATCATCATTAATGATTTATATTAAATCTAAACTTCAATTAATGGTAATGGTGGCAGAAATATTATTGTCGTTATGTATAAATTAAAATGGACTTTTCATTTTTTTTATTTTCAAAACAAAAAAAATCATAAATATATTCATTTTTTAAACACAATGAATGAAATTAAAAAGAAAAATAATTGTTCCTTTTTAATTTGAAATATATCTATAAAATAATTATTAAAATATATATGTGGATGATAAATATTTATATAATAATTATTAAAAATTTTAAGGAGGGTTTTTTAATTTAAAGGGTCAACTACATAAACTGAAAAAAAATTAAATATTTTAAAAATTATGTGAATCATATATTTATGAATAAATAATAATTTTCTAGAATAATTTATAATAACTATTACATGGAATAAAAATTGTCAAAAACTAAATCATTAAATATACTTTTTTAAAAGATTGTACATAACGTAAAAACCAATAAAAATCATTTTATAAAAACATTTTGATAAAATTAAAATATTTAAAAATGTACTTTATCATAAATTGAATAATAAATAATAATATTTTTCAATAATTTAGAAAAACATGGACAGAGATGTGGAATGTTTAGAAAATACATCATCAAAACATTTAAATGAGGTTTTACGCTAACATGTCTTTACGTTCAATCATGAAATGGTTCTTTTAAAATATACTCTATAAAGTGAGTGATATATGGTCAAAAATATAACTTATAATCTATTTAATAATAAATAATAATTTTATTCAAACATTTATAATAACAGAAACAAGGAATAATATGGTTTAGAATATAAATCTTTAAACCATTTACAAAAAATGAAGACAAATTTTTCCAAACATTGAGTCTAAATCATCCAGTATGTTTTTCATCTTCCTGAACAACAAAATCATGTTTATTATTTACCATATTGATAAAAAATTTCACATTCATTATTTATTTTATTTTATATCTAACCATTATATACACAATTAGTTAATAATTTTTGTTCACATTAGATTTTCTAATTGTATTCAGCTTATATGTCAAAAATGACTTTGGTAGGCTGACTATGGTCAAATAGGTAATTATTATAACATATCCTAAATAGTAATAAACACAAAATAATAATATTTATAAATAAATTTTAATTTTAATTCCAATAATGAAATATGGTACTAAAAATTAACTAAGTTATTATCATGGAGACGGTATTTCATACGTATACTTGAGTGACAATTAAATTTTCCAATGATCATTCTGGATGAAAGTATGTAATATTATCTCATTACAAAATGATAATAATATTGTAAATATCATATTATTTAAAAAACATATATATAACATCCTTGTTTTATGGTGGTGGTAAAAGAATCACATTGCTTTGTGGAGGTGGTATTCCACACATTCACTCGAATTGTGCTATCATTTTTAATGAGTTCATTGGTAATAAATTTAATATTAAATTATACTTTATGAATTATAAACATTTCATGAGTATCATATATAAACTTCAATTTTATCATTATAAAGGTCATGAGATGGAAGGATGGAAAAAGAAAAAAAAAATCTCTATTAGGAGCGATACCGATTCCACCGACCACCACTTCAATATTATACTTATGAAATATGAGAATGTATTTTTAATAAAAAAGGCTTCTAAGACGAGTGGAGGGATTTAAGGAAGGGATTATGAATGGTTTTGTCAGAACAATAAGGATTTGATGGTGTGAAGAGGATATGATAGTAGGTTCCTTAAATATTTGTGGGAGAGGGTAGATATAGATTTATTAAATAAAAAATATATACACATTTTACACATGTAATATGCCCCAAAATGGGTCATTAAAAAATAAAAGATTATATAAATTCATGCAATGTTAATTCAAAATAATTTAGCCACGATTTATGTAATTATTTTTATTTCTTGGCCAGGAATCCACCAAATGGTTCCCCATTCTAGTGGGACACATGGACTCAAGTGTTCCACCCTATATTTCAGAGGAAGAAAAATAGTAATGAGGGTATATGGTGTGTTTGTGGGGAGACTATTCCATCAAGTAAGAGTGTAATGCTATGGATTAATCTTAAGAAATAATAAAGAACATTATATAAATCATTGAGGGAATATAAAAATCGTGAATAATATAACAATAAATAATCCAAATTAATCCATATATAACATAATGATAATGTCATATATCTATACAAAAAGGTTGGGAAAATGGAAACTTGGAACCAGTACTATACATGTATCAATATACAAAAAGACCCTAAAAACCTCTAGATAGAATCATGTTCTTAGCTTGTTCCTATGTTCCCCTCCTCCTAATCATAAAATAATAGAGCATCTTATATTAGGCACCCACCCTAGACCATACCTGCATCGATGTGGTCTATTGGATTACACAACGATATCCTGAACAAGATATGAGATAACACATAGTAGGACAAAACCAATGGTGTATATAACAAGTCCAGTCTGTGTATTAACAAAGAAGCAGCATTTAGTATATCTCATTTAGAAAAATATATTTTTTTATTAAATTCCTATATAATATTATCTATCTAAAAATGGATCCTTGTGAAAAAATATACAAGATCCCATGAAAAGGGATGTTTTATGAATAAATAAGAAGGTGTAAATCTTTCCTGTTTTACAACTATAATTAATAACTATACTAGCGATAAATAAAAGACACGGGAAACATCCAAAATGGTAATATCATAACATCCACAACAGATTATGTAGTTTAATCTAGTATCAGACCAAAAAGATCCATATCCACGATATAGAAGACCATTGTAATTCTATCGAGTCTATGGATCATCTCGATGGAAACTCGATAAATACTTGGGTAGTGTCCATAGAGCATGTTCATATAGAATATCCAAGGTGAGTCCAAGAGAGTTGGATCTAAGGGGTAGTAATGTTATTAGCATCTGACTGAATTTAGATCGAAGGAGTAGAATACCATGGAATCAAATACATTAATAAATGCGGACCTATGGATTACAAAAATCGATGACATCTAATGGAATCAGGATTCATGGAGATCTTCCATATCATCTACTACCATTTTTAATTAACAAGTAATTTTAAATTATATTTAATTATCATTAAGTGTCCTTTAATTCTTCAAACCAATTCAAAACATTCCATTTAAAATGTATACCAATTTTTCATTATGTAATCACATTTAAAATGAGAAAAATAGCTACACTAATAATTTATTTAATTAAAATTTAATTCAAAAAGGATCCCAAAACAAGTGGTATGCTCACACCCACCCAATAGATTTTTTCAATATATGGAACATACAGAGGAACACCAAATTGGTGGCCTAGACTGGGGATACCAACATCCAATGATAAAAAGGTAGTAAGTGGGAAACCTAATAACCTTATAAAAGATTATTCAAGTTGTCCAATTAATTTTAGTGGCAACATAATAAATTTAAGTATTTCATCACAATGGAATCATGGAATGTAAGACACATAAAAAATTATTGGAATGATATATATCACCTACAACAAACCCATAGTATAACACTCATCCATTATTGACCTTTGATTCAGTATAGATTCAATGAATAATGATGAATAAACAAAAAACTAGGAACTTGAGAAAATCATCATGCACCAAAATAACCTCATCGGTATAAATACAAATGATGAATGACACAAGAGGAACATATAACATTATATTTCACATCCAATGAGACACATAGTGCTTGAATCGGGCATAAGATGAAGAAATGAAAACCAATCATTTAATGAAGAGCTTCAATGGGAGAAGAAAACGTTCCTCTACCCACTAGAATCAAATATGGGAAAATGTATTAAGGTTTTAATAAATTTTAATGGAAAAAATTAATTTCCCACATTTCCACTTAGATGAACGGTTAGCCAAACATGACCCAACCATGAACCCTCACTTTCTATCAAACTAACCTGAATAGATTATAATAATGGTTTGGAAAACAATTTACAAACTGGTCCATAATCTAATATCTCTTGTCACCCCTCACATGTTCATGGTATACAATTAATCTAACAATGGTTCGACTGGGCAAGTGACATTTCTAAAAAGTAAAGGGTCCCATGAATGGTGATGAGGCCCTAGGTGCATGGGTAGATAAAATCATTCACTCCATACTACCTTGTGAAAACAACCCTCAATATTTCCTAAAATAGTTCATTATGGGTCTCATAATTTCTTCTTGTAGTGCATTCTAACTATTTCTCTTAAAAATCGATCACTAGGTCTTGAATAAGCCCTAAACACACCTAAAACTTCGATATTACCATTAGATATTCATATTTGGTTAAATCCAACCATTCAAACTAAAATAAAAAATATTTTTACCTTGTTCTAAATCCAAGGATCTTGCAATATTCCCCATTTAATGATTTTATCCCCATATTACACATCTATGGGTGGTCATTCATTTACTAAAAATAAATCCTAAAACTAGCAAGGTACATCAACCTCCCACTACCAAGTCTCATCTAATAAATTATCATTTTACCGTAGCACTCATACAAGAGAAACTAATCATCCTAAGAGAGCCTCTGTGTTTCTATCAACAATATGTACAAGATTCTCCCTGAAGGATTCATCATCATGCATATCAATCACATCTATATGAACAGTAAGATATAGGTATATGTGATAACAGTCATGCTGACATACATTGAAGATGTTTTACATGTCTCATTACCTCTGTGGCGAGTACAACTGATTAGCTACCATCCCTGACTCTCTCTATGTAAAATGTCTATAGATATAATGGTGAAACATTACAATGTGTCATAATATTTTTTTATCATAGCCTTAGTGAGATACACAAATAGACTTGATCCTTTACCTTGAGCTCTAGATCTCTTCAACTACATTTAGTGAAGGATTTTTATCTATACTAGGTACAATACATCATATTTCTAGCCAATTGTACCTTCTACAATATGTAATTCTTGAGTTGTGGCTCGGGTAATGCTACTTATCTTTCCTCTAATAAGAATAATGGTATTTATATTTTTCTATTATACAAAGCCTCATAAGGTGCCAAATGTATAGTCAACTAATATTTATTATTGTAGTTGAACACAACGTGGGGTATACCAATCCCAAGAACACACAAAATTAGGGAGTCACGATATAAGAATGTCCTCAAGAACCTAAATCTTGTTTTCTAACAAGACATCAATATAAGGGTGGTGTTTTGTGTTTAAAGGAACCTGTTTAAACAACTTAATCTGTAATTTATGTAAAAAAAAGATGTAAACTGGGTACCCATATCCAATAAAACAGTATCAGGAACCCTATAAAGGTGCATAATATAATGGATATAGAATTTTACAAGATAATAAATTGATAATTTCGCTTAGATAAGAATGAAATGAGATACCTTCTTGATCTCATACATGATAACATAAAAAAATCACTACCTTGAGGAAACCATAGAAACCCAATCACAAAATCTATCAAAATATCCCCCAATTTCCACACTATAATCTGTAACATCAATAAAATATGAGTTGGTCATTGGTGTTTTTCCTTCACATGTTAGTCGGTGGAACACCTTAAGGCAAAACTATTTACCTTATCATTTATCCCTAGCCACCAATACAGGCGATGCCAGTCTTGGTACATCATGGTTATGTCCTGATGCACTACCACTGGTGAGGTATGAAGCTCCAGTATCATCTCCCCGCAAATTTTTTCTAGAACCCAGACTAGACCATTAATACATATAATTTCATCTTTTCCCACAATCTGTCTAGGATGTGGTTCCTCACCTTCCACACTCAACCATTGGATTATACCCACGTCATTTTATATGTTCCTTATCCCCACTCTCTCTATAAGAGTGGATGTCACTACTAAGGAAGATAGTAAATTCTATCTGAGATCTTCCATCACTTCCAAGTGAATCTATCAAAATATTCCATAAGATTCTAGTGTTTGATGTCCTCCAGAACAACCTATATATATTTCCTCTTTCTTGGTGCATCTACCATTAAATTACCCATTTCGGGTATATAGGTATGCTTGAATTTGAAGGACTATAGGGACTCAACACAGTATTTTTGCCTCAAATTAAGATCATGTTTTTAAAATATATATCATATTATTTTTTGTCCATGTACACCAAATAGTTCCCTCCCAATATGCAATGCCTCTAACAATGCAAAGGCATTTACAATAGTGTCTAACTCAATATCGTGCATCTGGTAGTTACACTCATGTTCTTGAAACTACTGATATATGTACAACATATCTGACTCCACGTACATAAAAATTGATCATACACCAACACATGATTTATCAAAATATACTATATTTATTTTTCTCGGATTTTTTATAATCAATACTGGCACTGAATTCAGTCTCCCTTTAAGCTTCCCAAATTTTTTCTCATAGGTATCTATTATTACAAAAATCACACCCTTCTTTGTCAAGACCATAAGAGGTGATTCTATGTGTGATAAGTTCATTATTAAATTCATTTTATAACTAGTTAGACTAAAAAAATCATATTTCAAAAAAAATTCATGGGATTATCCCAGGAAACTACCATTGTCAAATCCATGGGTTCAATTGATACTTCTATCTTTGATATATAATAACCCGGGAAGTGAATCTTATCCTTTTATAAGTTGGTATTTGTGAGTATATAATATAAATATTTCTATTTCAATGTATCAAAAATGAACACTATATTATTGGCATTGTCATATTGATTTTGATAATAAATGAATATTTAGTCATTGAATACCACTAAAAATGAATTTTGATATGTATAGAAAATGTCATTCATCAAATCCGTAAAATATTTGGGTGCATTCGTGAGACCAAATTCCATAACCATATACTCATATAGACCATAGCTTCTAATAAAATTTATATGTGGTATGTATACTAGTTAAATAGGTACATGATAATAACCCGACCTCAAATATATCATTGATAAAAGTATGGATCCTTGAAGCTGGTCAAAGAGAACATCTATCCATGGAAATGTATACAGGTTTTTAACCATGATATTATTTCAATTTATGGTAATCCACATTGAGCCTCATGGTACAATCATTCATTCTCCAAAAATGGATTGTAAAATCCCATGAAAAAGTATCAGTTCATAAAAACCTTTTTTTAATTCCCCAAGATGTTTATTGATCTCGAGAAACTCTATAGAGGCCACAAAATAATGAGGAATGGAGCCCAGTATAGCTTAAGGGACTAGATCTATAGAGAAATCCACCTATATCTTATGAGGTAATTCAGAAATATCAGATGGGAAAATCTCCTCGATATGATCAACCAATCTAGAAAATTATACCAAACATGTCCCTTGATCAGCTAGATACAAATTAGCTATCTAGTTTACCATCCCACCTTGCCCCTGATACTTTGGTTCAACTCAAATTTCCTAGAAATACCATTCACCCATGTGAGTAAAAACTATACCATCTATTGATATGAAATTCACTCTCCATTTACATCCATAGATAATGTATAGATAGGAAACTATCTCATTGATAATATCAAGGAAAAATGATCCAATATTAAGTGAAACCCACCAAACTCAAGGGGAGACTCCTTCTACTTGAGAACACCCACCCTTATGATCCCCAATGTAGTATCCAATGTCATAACACCATTATAAAACTGAACAATGAGCTCAAGTATTTCTACAATAGGAACATATATGAAAACAATTTTATGAACTTGTTTTAAAAGGAGAAGATACTAGAGTATCAGCTACTAAGATCATACCTCTCATCATAGAAGGTCGTGTGCTATGCACCACAATTGTGGGATGTTTAGAATATATATGGCTAGGACTGAGGCCCTGTGAAACAACCACACCACACGAAGAAATCCCACTCCACTGTTATGATGTGAACTAAGAATTGGTTCCTTATCCACAAAAACTACCTCATCCTAACTAACTGGAACTCTCCCAGATCCCAGAGTGATGTGGGCATATGAATCCAACTCCAAAACAAGGAGTCAGAGTCAATCCTCTTATAGTGACTACTCTAGAGATGTTCTTGAAAAAACACTGTACATTTCCCATCCTACAATATTTTCATTACTCAACTGATTATATATCATGTTGGTTCCTCATATGTCCTCATATACTATAATTATTAAAGAATACATAACTACAATCACTTATAGACTGTCAGGTACTCCCCTCATGAGATGTGTAAAAAAAGTGCTTCCTACCATGAGATACAGAACCACTGGATCGATAGGTTTAATTTACCTACTCTACAATTCAATCCTTCCATAGGGTCCACTCAGTAATAAGAACCGAATTCATTATATAGATAACATTAGCTAAGTGAAAAAATTTACCAATGATCAATTGGAATTATTTGGACCTTCGGCAATGTGTCTCACCATCGATGCATCATCAACAACATATATTGGTGAAAAATACTGAAGCTCTATATAGAATTCTAAATACTATATAATGATCGGTTGCCCTGTTCCAGATAAAAAAATTTTGTACACCATTAATCTCTCACGATTTCAGAAATAAATTAGTCATAGACCTGGATTTGAAGCCCATCCAAACCATATCTCATAGGGTATCCACCAAGTTCAAAATATTCCACTAGCTCTTTTCTTCTCCCCAATGAATATATGTCAGGAGCTTAAGTATCATCTCTATAGGTGTGTCCATATGCTTGAAAATGAAACTGGTAGTCTCAATATAGAGTTCAGTATCCTATGGACCACCATTCCTGAAGAACATGGGGGGATTATACTTTTAGAAAAAATGTGTCATTTATGACATTGTAGGTTTTCAAGTGGCATAGGAAACCCTCATAGAACTAGTCACCAGCCCCAGTATCTGGTACAACTAATGATGATGCAATAGGAACTTTTGGAGTCTCTAATGGTGCCTCCGGTCCAACCACCTCTAGAGCAGGGTCTTTTCCATCCTTAGGGTCTATGTATGGAAGTCGTAATGGTGGCATGTCTCTATAATGCCAATCACACCGCTCAAAAAAATATCACTAATGATATGATCATTGATAAAATTATAGGAAATATAGAATACATTCTATAAAGAATCCCCACCTCTCTGTCTACTCTTAAATACATTACTGGGTAAGGGGAACACCTACAAAAATTAGTAGAGACTCTTCATACATCCCATGCTAATGATGGTTCTAGTTCAAGTTTACTGTTTCACAATTTGTGTGATTTTAACATCAAATTTATTTACAATTCCATTTAAATGGTAGAACCAACTGGTTCACCACTTCTTCTCTATATGGTATTATACACCTCATAAACCAAATATTGGATTTCAGTTAATCCAAGCCATAACACGTTATATTCCATGCGATCAATGTTCTAAACTCAATGTTCCATAATTGACTGTTAAGGGTTTCTGATGTAGTTTTCATCAGAAAAAACTATTTAGGTTATGGATGGAACTCTATGAATGAACAATGTTTCCCAATTCCCCTAACAAATCATTTATTAAAAACCTGGTATATCACTCTTTTCACAATTAAAAAAATTTCCTACATTTAACCATTGAATCCTACAGTGCATGATATAATGCATGGAATGTGAATCCTATAATGTGACTAACATGATGCATGGGATGTAATTCCCACATATAATTCATCAAAATTTAAAAATATATATCCATAATAATCATTAAACCCCATGTACATTTCCCAAATGTAGAATCCAATCAACTCTATTAAGAAAATCTTGAAAAATAACAATTTACATTCCGAGAAAATTGGATTTTTCCGGTATATGGGTCAGCTACTCCTAGGCACATCCCATTACCAAATTCCTATACCTTCTTAATCTCTTATTTGTTTTCTCAAAATAGTACAATCATAAAATAAAATATTCTGATACCACTTTGTAACTTCCCAGCCTATAATACACTGAAAGGAGCCTCAAGCCGGTGGGTCACATGAACTTTAGTGTGCCTCTCTATATGAATGTGGATAAAAACATGAAGTGTGGGGATATGGTGTATATATAGAGAGACTATTCCATCATTTAATTATTTAATTCATCATTTTAATAATAAAAAATAAGTGGAAGAAAAATATAATTTATTGATATAAGATAAAATTCTTGAAAACTATAATAATCAATAAAGGAAAAAAGTGGTTACATACAGTATGATGACCTTGTCATGCATCTATAAAAAAGGATGGAAAAATATGTTAACAAGAAACTAGTATTGCTCATGTATAAAAATACAAATATAAAAGAAATAATTATCTCCAGATAGCATCATGATCCCAACTCTTTCCTATTCCCTCTTTCTTGTAAACATAGAACAACAAATCATCGTACAACAGTCGCTTTCCCAAGTCACTACAAATATTTGTAACATCTGATGTATTTCTAGAATAATAAATTTTTAATCAAATAATATTTATGAATAATATATTAATTTTTGGTTAAAGGGGACTCTATTCTTGATAGTGTACTCAACATGCAATAATGGGTTTCTCTGAAATCATAAGTTATATCCAATACTGAGATATACCGAAAATAGTACAATAATAATATTATTACTTTAAATGTGTGTAAATTCCTAGATGAAGTATTGGAAGGAATTAAAAGAACAAAATACAATAATATTATACATTATTGTTAATTTTATATATATATATATATATCCAATAACTTTCAGAGGCTTAAAATTATAATGAATCCAATTTTAAGTACAAAATACTCTAATATTTTTAAATGGTCATTTTACCACCTTTTGATGGAAAACCAATTTTAAATCCATTTTTTAAATTTTATATGTTATATTTGAGAAATAAACTTATTATTTGTAATCGGGACATCCAAATTAACATTCGATTAAATTTTGGTATTTTTTTGATAAAATACCTATTTTAATGAAAAGTGAAAAATATTGCAATTTTACTTCAAAACAACATTTTCATCTAATTTACGTATATTCATATATTATTGTTTTAATTTGTTTTAAATTGTATTTAGATTATGTTTTTATAATTTAATCCAATTTTGGTCCTTGGAAGTAATTTCCCATTTAAATAAACACATGTCAATCTTTTAATAGTTTTTACTTCTTAAAAAACCATTTTCTGGTTTTGACAACATGAATTAATTTTAAATTAATTAATAAAAATTATATGTTTTTTATTTTTAAAAATATATTCCATATTTATAATCAAAAGTTCAAAATTATGTAAATAGGTACAGTTTATTTTTGTATATTAAGAATAGTAATTTCAATAATTATTTTTATTTTCCATGGTTAAAGAGAAAATTAAGTAAATAACGGAAAAAATAATATTATAATAATATAAAACTAAACAAAAACATGTCCTCATATTAATGGATGAGTCATAAGAGACCAAAAAAATCCATAGGCTGAACTTTTGGAATTTGGGATCGACTTGGGTGTGATAATCACATGATATAATAATTAATTTAATGTAAAGAGAAATATAACATAAGAATGTATCTTTATACTAAAACAATTCTTATATAGTGTTATATAACTGATATATTTGACTATGAATAATTATAAGAATTATAATAAGATTTTTGTGGTCATGATAATTTATTTATAATTTTTATAAATTAAATAAATAAATTAATTTAGGATACAATGATGAAATAGTTATTACCTTTTAAGTGAAGGATTCAAATAAATGATATTATAAATATTAAAATATATGTAATTTGAATATTTTGATTCCATCACTGAATTTAATATAAGATTATGAAATTTTATATTTTATTTAATGTTGTTTTTCTAATTAATCAAGTTGTAGTGACTTTGAAAAAATCAATTACTAAATATTGTCAAAATTGACAAAAATGGGTTTTTAAAACAAATACTATTTTATTAAATCATATAATAGTCTTAAAAACAAAATATTCAGTAAAATGACTTAGATAATGTTAAAAATATCATTAATGATCCACTTTAGGTTCTCTTATAATTTTATTGTAACTATATTAATCATATATTGTAAAAATACAAGAAGACATGGTAAGAGTTTATTAATTAAACTACTGGTAAATGTGAAACAAAAAGGTTAAATATGTGACCTAAACTTTTATAAAACCAATTATTTGAGGGTATTTCAACAAATAATCATCCAATCCTATATATATATCACTTTTAATCTATTGGAATTATAAAATAAATTTATAATAAAATAATATTTCAAGTCATTCCAAAAGTTCCCCTCCTCCCTCTTCAAAAAGGCCACCACCTCTACCCACCTACTAAAACCTCTCAATCCCCTTGTCTCATCCAAATTAATCTCAAATAATATCCAAAAATCCCTCTTTTACTTCAATAAGAATATCCTTATGCATAAGGTAATTCAAAAAAACGTTTTGGCTCTAATAAAATGGAGTTTCCTGATTTAGAGGTAACGTCTTCTCGAAAGCTCCTTTTATTTATTTTTCTTCCATCTCCAACCCCTCAACTATTTCTATTCCATTATTTAATAAAAACACCAGTATACTCAATATACCTTTTTTTTATTCTAAGTGTTTTACCTGCCCTTACACACACCTCTATCTAATGGATTTAGAACATACAATTTCTATGTAAGAAAAACTACTTCCTCACAAAACTATAGTTGTATAATTTTCTCCTACCACCTCTCATGGTGGCCATTATGATGGAACTTTATTTATAAATTATATATATTATATTTAAATTCTCTCAATTATTATTCAATATTTATTATTACATAACTTTACAATTTCCATAATGTGTAAAAATAACAATATCATTTGAAGAAGTGTGGACTACCACCCCCTCAAAGTGATATCACTTATTCATTCCCTCTATGGAATGTATAAGGGGTGGAATTAATGAAATAATGTAACATGTATTACATATATATATTATACAGGAATAATAATATTTCTATTTATCATTTATTTTTAATTCCTTTAATATGACAATGAAATGGAAGTATTGTCCATGCGTACGTACAGTCTACCGTATCCATGAACGGTAAATTTCTTTTCTTACATCTAAATATTATGGATATTATACTACATATATAAAGGATATATATATTTTAAAATCAATAATAATATTATGGAGATTTAATTTTGATCACAATGACAATTTACATTAAAATTTCTTCAACAATGTCATTTTCGACCCAAGTACCAAATATCAAAAAACATCTGATATAAAAATAAATATTTTTGAAATTTTTATAACATGGTAATAACTGATATAAAATGAATATTAAAAATGAAATTTTTTCTCAATCTAGTACAAATTAAGCTATGTTTATTATTTGGGATCATAATTATTGTTCGTGATAATTCAGACTCAAGGTAAGGAAAATATTAATTCAATCTCCACTCATTAAATTAAGTATCCATGTCATTGGTTTTGTTTTTACTAGAATATGTGTGAATGACTTATGATTTCTTTAAATGTAATATCAACTTATATTGGTTTTATTTATATTTTCACACATAATTATTTCATTTATTTATCCTTAATATAATGATATAATCTTTTTAATGGAGTTTTTCTCAATCTCCTTTCGTTGAGACTTATCTTGATGTTTTCCCCTTTATTATCCTATATGGTGTATATACAACCCATTTGAAATGTTATATCAGGAAAATGTATATTATCCTTATATGTAATGTTTTTATTAATTTCATTCCCTTTTGATTTTAATTAATGTGGTTCTCAAGTGACAAGGGACTCTTTAACTAAAACATCTTTTTTATGTTTTTAAAATTTTTTCTTCTAAAACCTTATATTTATGGTCCATGTTTTCAAGATAGTTTTTATGAATATATTTATATGGAAATTAATGTTTTAAAATTTTAATTCCTTTTAATCTTTTCAAAGTTGCATGGGAAACATTGATTCAAAAGTCTCATTATTAAATGTTTTAAACAGTTTTGGAAATGTATTGAATATTTCAATATATAGAAATGATTTATTATGATCTTAAATGAATCATTATTAGTATAACGTAAAAATTTTATGTTTTATGATTATATTATGGTACTTGGAAATTTCATGGGTGGTTTTGTGATAATCCAAAGTTGTGTTGCTACGTGATAAACCAAATTTGGGTGGTTCCATGATAAACCATGAATGGGTGGTTTTGTTATAACCTACAATGCATTGGGTATAGATGTTGGTCGTATGAGTAATTTATTTTTATGAGTGATATGTGTGGATTTCAATCATTGGGTTATTAAATTTATTTATGATTACATCCAATGTTACCTTTTATATGTTATGTATGCTTTATATGGGTTTTATGGTAAAAGTTTGGTTACAAGAGGGTAAGAAATGAGCCTATATTCAGTGAAGGGTATTTACAACATCATAAAGGTGAAATTTTTTAATTTTTGATAATTTATTCAAGGTTTAGATGTTTTATCAAAGCGAATAGTTTTCCTTCTTTGTGTATCCCATACTGAGATTTTTTATGCTCATCCCAAGTTTTGAAAACCTTTTCACATGATTCAAAGGAGAGTAGGGTCAATGATGGGATCATGGAAAAGTTATGACGTTTATGTCTAAATCAAAATCGTGTTTTGTTTAAAAGTTTATGTTTTATGAAAAAATGGATAGTGAGTAAAAGTTTATACAATGTAATTATCATTATTATAGGCATATATTATCACCTAATTCTCTAAAACTCTAAACGTGATATGGCCCTCAATGTATTTAGAAGTATCATTATTGACTTATCTTAATATTATGTAATGTTTAAGGATGAGTCCATATAGTTGGTATTGGAGGATAGTTTAGATAACATTATGAGTAATATTATGGTTATGATAATATACATAAAAGATTTTTACTTCATGGTTGAATTCAAATGATATATGATTTAAATATTACTATGTTACTTAGACTAAGATATGTTTTTTCATAATGGTTTTCTATAGAATTCATAGGGAAACTATACTGGGAAGGGATACGAAGGAAAAAAACCTTCCAAATCTTCATTTATGAATCTCATTAATGGAGTCTTTCATCTATTTTTGAATAAGCTTGTTGTTGTGTTTAGAGATTCTGTTTTGGAATATTATAAAATCTATAAGTAACCTCAAAGTCGCTTAAGGATTGTTTCGAAAACCTTAGTAGAAACGAAATGTTATGGAAATTTTACTAAGAGTTAATTTTGGTTGCTACAAATTTATTTAATTGGAAATATTTTTTCTAATGATGGAATATGTATTGACACTTTAAAAAAGTTATTGAAGAGTTTCCAAGACATACAAATATTATAGAGATTCGTAGTTTCCTTAGAATAGCGGGTTATTAACGAAGGTTTGTTGTATACTTTTTATAGTTATCTAGCCCACAAACTATATTAACATGTAAGGGAGTTAAGCTCATATGGACAAAAGAATGTGATGATTTTTTAAAGAAACTGAAAAAAAAAGATTGGTAAATTCTATAGTTTTGGCCCTGCCTTCCAGGAATTGTGAGTCAGTTATATATATAGTAATGCTTCATTAAAATGAAATGGTTGTGTCCTAATGAAAAATGATCAGATAATTTATTATGCTTCACATCATTTGGAAACTCAGGAGTTCAATTACCCTACATATGATTTGGAATTACCTGTTTTTGTTTTTGCATTAAAAATTTGGAGGCATAATTTTTATGGCGTAATGTGTGAAATATATACTAATAATAAATATTAATGTATATATTCACAAATAAATAATTAAATATTATATTAAGGAGATGGATAGAATTAATCATATATTATTATTGCAGGATTCATTACAATCCAGAAATGGAAAATAATGCGGTTGATGCTTTGAGTTGAAAGAGTATTGCTATATTAACCATGCTACATTTGGAATTATATCCTTCGATTTTTTATTTGATGAATTCAGCATTAGAAGTTATTGGTTCAGGTAATTCTTATGTTTTTTTAGGTGGAAGAGAAATCATATCTATCATAAAAGAATTAGGAAAGTGAATAAAGAAGATAGTGAGATGCCGAAAAGGTTAGAATTGGTTCATAAAGGTACATTAACATAATTTAATGTTGATAAATATTGTATTTTGAGGATTGATGTGTTATTTATGATTCATAGTTGAATAAAGCGTTGTAATATGAATCTCATAGTTCTCTATTTTTTGTTCATCCTAGAAGTACTATGATGTACATAGATCATTGGGAGTATTACCGGTGGGATGGAATGATAATAGATATTTATGACTTTACCTTGAGTTGTTAGATTTTTTAATAGGTTAAACGAGGGCGGAAGTTACCAAAGGGGGTGCTTCAGCATTCTCCAGTGCTATAGTGTAAATAGAAAAATATATCAATGGACATAATTATAGGATTACCAAATACAAATCAAGGAATAATTAAATCTGGGTTATTGTTGGTCAATTGACTATATATTCTCATTTTTATCCATTTCAAGATACTCTTTATTTAGATCAACATTATTGATTGTATATTAATTTAATAATCAGGTTACATAGATTTCATCTCTCCATCATATCTAATTGTGATCTCAGGTTCACTCATAACTTTTGGAAAGGCCTTCACAAGTCATTGGGTATTGAATTAAATTTCATTAAACCTTTTTATCCTCAATAAGATGGGTTGTTGCAATGAAAAACTCTAAAATAAGATATGCTATATGTATTTTCAATGGATTACCTTCGAAGTTGGGATCAATATCATTCTTTGGTTGAGTTTTCTTATATTAGCAGTTTTGACTCAAGTATATAGATGGAACCTTTTGAGGCATTATATGGGAAGTGGTGTCAAACTCCAGTTTTTGGGGATGAAGTAGGTGAAAGGAAGTTCATGGGACCAAAATTGGTATAAAGAGATGGTAGAAAAATTCATTTAATTTATAAGAATATGAGGACAATTTATATTAGGAAGAAAAGTTATGTTGATAACTAGAGGAAGGATCGTTCTTTTGAGGTTGGTGATCATGTCTTTATATAAGTTTCATCATGGAAAAGTGTGATTCATTTTGGTAAGAAAGGGAAGTTGAGTCTGAGTTTCATTAGACTCTATGAAATCTTAGAGAAAATTATGTCAGTTTCCTATCAAGTGGATTTACCTCCATGTTTATCCCAGGTAAAAAATGTTTTTCATCTCGCATTGTTAAGAAGGTATATTCTAGATCTATATCTAGTTTTGATTCTATAGGTAGTACATTTGGAATAGAATATTTCATATAAGTAACAATCATTATAGATTCTTGACCATAGAGAGAAAGTGTTGTGGAATAATGTGATTTATTAGGTAAATGATTAGTGAAAACCCATCTAATTTAAGAGAAAATATGGGGATATGAAAATTCTATGAGGGAAAAATATCCATACTTATTTGATATGTAAGTAAAATTGTACAGGTGGAATTTCCAAAAGGGAGGAATTATGTAACATCTCAGGTATTAATAGAATAAATTTTTTTGATATATATAAGTATTTATGAATAAGATATTAATTTTAATTTAAATGGGATTCTTTGTTCTATGGTGTACTCGACATGAAAAAATGGGTTTCTCTAAAATCTTACATTTGACACAACATTGTGTTATGCCGAAAAATAATACAATAATATTATAATTAATTTAAAGGGTAGTTAATTCCTAGTCATTATATTAGATAGAATTTACATAACTAACTAAAATATTATTAAACATGTTTTCTAAATGGTTTTTCATTTCTCCAATAAACATTATTAGCTTAAAATGAGAATAAATCCAATTTTAAGCATAAAATACTTGAATATTTATAAAAGGATGTTTTAGCACCATTAGATGGAAAACCATTTTTAATTATAGTTTTTGGAACTTTTATATGTTATATTTTAGGAAATAAATATCTTATTTGTTATTGGGACATCAAAATATACTTTGGTTGAAATTTTGGTATTTTTCTTATAAAATTCAAATTTTAATGAATAGTGAAAAATACTACATTTTAATTCAAAACTTCCTTTTTATCTAATTTATTTGTAATGATAGATTATCATTTGAATTAGTTTTAATGTATATTTATATTATTTTTTTCATTTTATAAAAAAAATTATTGGAAGTTATTTTACATTTTAATTGGACATAAACACATTTCAACCTTTTGATAGTTTTTACCTCTTAAAACCGACTTTCTAGTTTTGAAAATAGGAATTAATTTTAAATTAATTAATGAATCTTCAGAAATAAAAATTACAAAAAATTTATTCCATATTTAGAATCATGTGGTACAATTTATTTAAATAGATACATTTTATTTTGGGGTAATATGAATATTAATTTCAGTAATTATTATTATTTTCCACGAATAAAGGGTAAATTAGGTAAATAAGGGTAAAAATAATATATTAATAATAGAAAACTACCAAAACATGTGACCTAATCTTATTGGATTGGTCATTTGAGACCAATAATATTTTTATCTAGTACTTTTGTAATATGGGAACCACTTAGATGTGATAATGAAAAGTTGTAATAATTAATTTAAATTAATGAGAAATATAACATAAACATTTATCTTTTAACTGAAGTAATTTTAATAAAGGTGGATATAATTGATAAATTTTCCTATAAATATTCATTATAAATATAAAAATATTTAATAAATCATCGTATTTTATTCTAAAAAATTATAAATTATATAAATAAATTTATTTATGACACAATGGTGATGAAGTGATTACCTTATTAATGAAAGATTCAAATAATTGATATTATAAATATTAAAATATATGTAATTTGAAACATTTGGTGTCATAAAAAAGTTTTATGGATGATTATGACATGTTATATTTTATTTAATGTATTGTTTTTCTAAAAAATCCAGTTTTTATAACATTAAAAAATGAATTACTAAATAGTCTCAATTTTGACATAAATGTGGTTTTAAAACAGAAACTATTTTATTAAATTATATAATAGTCATAAAAATATAACACATATCCAAATGACTTTTAAAATTATAAAATTTTAATTATTTATCCAATTTATGTTCTTTGGTAATTTTAAAGTAACTAAGTTAATGATATAGTTTAAAATTACCAGAATATATGGTAAGAGTTGATTTATTTAACTAAGGTTTAAATCCAAATGATAAAGTTAGATTTGTGACCTAAACGTATCTAAATCTTATTAGATGAGAGTATTTTGATCCATACTCAGATTATCCTATAAATATATTACTTTAGAGGAAATAAAATTCTAATATTAATTAGTAATAATATAATACTTGTAGACATTCATAAAGTTCCCCCCTCCTTCTTATAAAAGGTCGCCACCTCTACCTATATACACATATGTATCAAGCCCCTTGGATCATCATAATTATGATAAAATAAGATCTCAGTATCTCTCCCTTACTACTATAATCATTTCCTTGGGTAGAAGGAAATTCATGAAATCTTTCTGGCTCAAATCAAAGGGATTTATCCGATTTAGAGGTAACGTCTTCTTTCTAGATGCTTTCATTTATTTTTTCCTTATCCAACCCCTAACCTCTTTTTATTCAATTATTTTATAACAAAACCAATATCCTGAATATACATTTATGCTTTTGTACTATGTTTTTGACCTAAACATACACACACCTCCATATAATGGATATAGAACATACTGTTTTTATGTACGGTTAACTATTGCCTCACAAAACGGTGATTGTAAAATATTCTCCAGCCCCCTATCATAGTGGAAATTATGATAGAACTGTATTTATATATGATATATAATATATTTATATTTTCTCTATTCTTGCGTAATTTATATTTTAACATAACTTTATACTTTCTATAATGTGTAAAAATTATATTTTAATTTGAGGATGTGTAGACTACCACCAAATCCAAGTGATATAAATCATTAATTACATACATGGAATGTATAAAGGATGTAATTAATGAAACTATGTAAGATATATGAAATAAATATAATAATTTAATTATAATATACCAATGTATCAATTAGTTTCCATTCCATTAATATGATAATGAAATGAAAGTAGTGTTCATGCATACGTATGACCTACCATCTCCATGAATGGTGCATTTCATTTATTATCACCAAATATTATAGATATTATAATACAAATATTCTAGATATATAAGGTATTTAATTAATTAAGAATATTATGTAGATGTAATTTTGAACACATCTAAAATTTAAATCAAAAAAAGTTCAACAAGTTCATTTTCGACTCAAGAGCTTAAAATCAATAAGATGTTCGATACAAACATAAATAGTTACATAATTTTATTAACATGGTAATAAGTGAAATAAAAAGAATTAGAAACATGGAAAATTTTCTCCAAGATTTATAAATTAACCTACTTTTATTATTTAGGAACATAAATATTGTACGTTATGAGTCAAACTAAAGGTGAAGGAAACCTTAACTCCATTTATATTCATTGAGCTAATGATCTAGGTCATTAGTTTTTTTACAAGAATATGTGTCAATGACCTTAAATTATTTTACACTGAATATCCACTTCTATTGGTTGTATTTATATTTTTCACACATAATTATTTCATTTATTTATCTTTAATAAAATGATACAATATTTATATGGGATTTCATCTCAATCCCCTTTCATTAAGGCATATCTTGATGTTTTTTAGATTTATTATCATATAAGGTGTATATAAAACACTTTTGGAACTTTATATCATTAATGTTTATATTCTCATGATATATATTTTTTAATAAATTTATTGCTTTATGATTCTTATTCCAGTTTTTATCAAGTGACATGGGACACTTTACCTAAAACATCGTTTTTTATGTTTTAAAGATTTATTCTTCTAAAACCTTCTATTCCATGTCCATGTTTTCAAAATAGGTTTTTTGAAATTATTTATGTGGAAATTAATATTTTAAACTTTTAATTCCTTCAAAAAGTTTCAATGTGGTATGGGACACTTTTATTCAACAATCTTTTTATTAATTGTTTTAAATGATTTTGGAAATAGATGGAATGTTTCAATATTTCAAAATGATTTATTATTATAGAAAATAAAATTCTATGAGTTTAATATCAATATTTTATATGTTATGATTATATTTTGGTACTTGTACATTTAATGGGCGGATACATGATAAAGGAAAGACTAGAGGCTATGTGAAAAACCAAAGATGGGTGGTTCTATGATAAACTAAGGTTATGTGGTTAAGTTATAACTTCCAATGCATTGTGTATGGAAGTCAGTCGTATAAATATTACATTTTTAAGAATAATATATGTGGAATTTTACCGTATGGTTGTTCTATTTAAGTATGATTATGTCCCAATATAACTTTTATGGTATCCTGTTTGGTTTCAAAAGGGTAAGTAATGATCTTATATTCAGTGAATAGTATTTACTACATAATAAATGTGAAAAGTATTACTTTATGATAATGTATCCAGGGTTTACATGTTTTTGTAAAGATTACGTTTTTCATTCTTTTTGTATCCTTTACTAAGATTTTTATTATCATCCCATGTTTTGAAATGTTTTTTATAGGATATAATGGATAATATAGTCAAGAATGGGATCATAGAAAATTTATGATGATTAAGTGTGAAATGAAACCATGTTTTTTTAAAAAAGTTATTATTTTATGAAAAAATGGATAGAGAGTAGAAGTATCTATTTTTTAATAATCAAGTTGATATATAAAAGTTAGTTCCTAATTATCTAAATCTCTAAACATAAAAATATACTCAATGTGATTGAAATACAAATTATTTTTTTATCTCAAGATTTGGTAATGTTTAAGATCATGGAATTATAACATCCATGATGTATTTTTTGGTACCCAATTGTGGGTCGAATATGGTCTGAGAAAAAATACATTTGGCTTCCAATAATTATGTCAATAACAAGTCTAGTATATGTGTATAAAATGATGCAATGTGTAGTATATTACAAGTATAAAAGTAAAAAAAGTAATGGTAAAAATAATATATTATTTTGTGTAGTCAAACTAGGATATCTGTGAACAATAAACAAGATCCCATGAACAAGGGAACCTAAAATCATAAATATGCATGTGTAAATATATTCAGTCTAACTACTGTAATCACTAATTGTACCAAAAATATCTGTAAAACATAGAAACAACCTCAATTTCCATGTCATGTAATCAAGTTCATAATATCCACAATATCCTATGTCACATAATCGTGTACCAGACCATGAAAGGTTGGATCCAAGGTATAGAAGACCAAAGATTTCTCATAGAGTCCATGGATAATCATGAAGGAAACTCAGATAAGATTTGGGTGGATTACATAGAGTATTTTCCACAAAGCATGACTAATATGATTCCAGAAAAGAGAGATCGAAGGGGTTTCAATTCCTTTGAAATCATATAGAATTGTGATCAATGAATTAAAAAGCCAAGGCATCCACTATTGTAAATAATACGAATCCATGGAGTACAAATGTCCATGGAATCCAATAAAATTAGTATCCAAGTATATTACCCAATTAATACACTACCATTATCAATTCATCAATCAATTTGTACCCCTTTTCTTTATAATTCAAAATCCTTGTGTTCTTCCAACCCATTCATTATTTACTAATTAAAAAATATTACAAATATAGAATCATGTAATCACAAATAAAATGAGGTAAAATCCCTCTCCTAATTGATCATTTATTTTTCATTTAATTCAAAAATGATCCCAAAATAAGTTTCCAGATCACACACAACCAATGGGGTTGTACAACATGGGGAAGATACAAGCGAAAACCGCATGTTTGGTCTAGGTTAGGGCTAACAACCTAAAATCATAAAAAGTAACTATGGATTAAAACTAATCTGATTCCAAAAAAATATTCAAGTAATTTAATTAATATTAGGTTTACCTCTGGAAGGTATGGCATGTGTCACAATAGAATCATGGAATTTAAAAAAACCATTCAGAAAGGGGAATGTAAAAACCATGTTCCACATACACGTAGAACAAAACTCTTCCAGTACCAACCTCGGATTATGTCTAGATCATGAGATAAAATAATAATGAATAAAAACTCTAGAAATAGGTAATATTATGTTGCACATAAATAATAATATTCAAACAAACAAAAATTAATAACAATCAAGATGAAGCATAACTTTCTCGTATGGATACAATGAGGAAAATAGTGTAAAAATCAGTCATCTTGTGAAGAATTGATACCAAAGCCAAGGAGTAGGTCCTTATACTAGATTAAACCCTATGTTATTCCCAATAGAGATATTATATTAAAATATATTTTGGTTTTATGAAATTTTAATGAGAAATTGTTAATTTCCTACATTTTAACTGATTATTATAGTTTGGAAATTCAGTTGGCCAAGTTGTGCATAAAATGTGCACCTCTCACTACCTCTATAAAGAAAATATATGATATATGAGAATATCATGAAAAAATGTCTGCAAAACGTGCCATATCCCATTTTCCTTCATCTTCCCCCTCATGGTCTTGCAACATGATAAGACTAATCATGCATCGACTATGTGTTTGGCATCTGCTAAAAATTTCAGGTGGTCCCACATGGGAGTACGGCCATAGGTCCATGGGTAGCGAAATATGTACAACCCTTTATACCTTTTGAATATTCCTATCTAGATTTCCACAAACTATTCATCCTATGATGCATGATTTCGTCTAAACATGTGGTCGAACTACTTTTCACCAAAATTCTGGCTCTATTCTACAAAAATTCCCCATACATCCTAAAAACTCATATGATCTCATTAGGCTTTCAAATTAGGTGAATACCATAAATTTAATCTAAAATTTGAAATATATTTACCAATTTGGAAGATCCATGGTCTTACAATTCTGACTCATATCTTTTTATTATAACCCCTTCTACACTTGTTTTAACCATACTGGGTTTAAATGCTTTTAACAACATTCATTATTCCTTAAGAACAAAAAATGAAGTTGAAATTATTATATAATATAAATTATTCAAATTCTAAAAATAGAATAAATTTTACTAAATTAAATTCACATATGAGGAAATGAAAAATTTAAATTAATCTCGTAGATGTGATGAAAATGTGGGTTTTCCAAAAAACAATTTTTCTTGAATTGGATGATTTCATATTAATCCTATGAGGCATACTTATCATTAAATAAATTTCTATTTATTTATAACGTTATATAATATATATAAAATTCAATTAATTAATTCTTAATTTTTCTTCCCTCGATTAATTAAAATGGATAAACATTATGAAATTTAAAATAGTTTTTTGAAAAATGTGCCTTTAAAAACAAAAAATAAACATAAACAAAATTTTACTATAAATTTGACTGAAATGTAATTAACTGGATTAAAAAAACTAATTAAAAGTTATGTTGCTTAAAATAATATAAATATTAAAATAATACTTTAAATTTGAAAATTTATAAAAAACATTTTTATTAAAATCATTATTTTTCATTACTCCCAGGAAATTCAATATTTTTAGAAAAATAAAGAAAATAAACTATGTTAATTTTGATATTATTATTTCATAAGTAATTTTAGTCTTAAAAATTAAATTTAATGAAAATTAATTATAATATTATCACATTAGATAAATAAATATCATTTTTGATGAGAATGTATTTTTTATTAATAAAATACCTTTCTCAAAAATTTATTGCTTTTTTACTAAGAACATATTAATTGATATATATTGAGTAAGAACATTATATAAATTTCATAATTTATATTCCAGATCATTGATAATATATTACACATGTCTACTTTATTACATTGTCATATAATACAAATAATCACATATCGAAAGATCATATAGTTTAGTAGCTTAGAAAACTAGATACACACATGATTACAGTAAAAAATTTGAATACAAAAGTTATAACATAATTTTTTTGAGAATATAATTTTATTCTTATATAATATTATTTTATATCATTTATTGTACACTTATTGGATTCATCGTAAGGGAAATAAGGTAAAGGTGAGCTTAAGCATTTTGTAAAAATTACATAAATCAGATGATGTCATGTGTAAGTTTAGAATAATATCTATGCAATAATAAATGCTTCACGTTAAATATATGAACACATATTCAATTTTATCAATAACATAGGGCTTATAACTTGATAAGGAATAAACAATAAGGAAAGTTAAATAAATAAACACACATGCAATTTAAATAACATGACTATCATGGATCGTTTATTAATAATTAATATGGAATGATAAATAACTGAAAATGTATGACATTATATAAATTTAAATTATTTAAAATATAACGAATAATAATTATTTAAAGGTAAATAATTTTACTATCAATATATTTAAAAAACATGAAAATCAGGAATAGATAAGGAATAATAAATATAGACTGCTAAATATATGAACATGCAAGAAATTTAAATAAATTGAATATCATTAATAGATAACGAATAAAAAAATTTAATGTATAATTATTTAAAACTCATTCCACTAAAATAACTTCAATATCATGAATAAATAATTCAGAATCAATTTGAAATGGAAAAAAACAGAACAAAATTTCAATTTAATCAATATTAAAAAATGAAATTAATATAAATGTATCATTATTGTGAAAATCCCATTTATAATAATAACTAAATTCATAATGAATTAAATTCATAATTATTGGAATTCATGATCTCGGGAATCATGATACCTCTACCTTCAAGACCATTCAAAATAAAATTTATTTCTACAGGAAAAAACATGTTTAATTCAAGATTATTGACACACCTCATGGGCTACCAAATAAATAGAGTGGATATATAATTATAGTAACCACCCATCAATGCATGTAAAAATAATTCCTAATATGTCAAATATGTGATTTAATTCATGAACAATGTGCCTTATAATAAAATATCTTTATTTATTAAAAAATTCAAATTTATCAATTTTTTCACAGATAAACAAGTAACATTAAATATAGAACATAATATTTAGAATATATTTATTTATATTATAAAATAAACATATCTGTGATAAATATTATAGATATTTAAGGGAAATAAAATTCAAAATGATCCTTGGAAAATGATAATTTTAATGAAAAGTTAATTTCAATAATTTCCCATGTAAAAATTATAATAAAACTTCCATATACTGAATAAGGACGGTATTGATACATCATATCACTGATGGGGTATATTTAAAATAATTTTTTTTACCATTTAGGAATATAAGTACCTTCAAATATAATTAAAAATATTTAGGAAAATTTCCTCCTTTAATTATAATATATTTTTAAAATTAATTTTCAATAAAATAATTAACAAATAAAATTATTTTAAAATAGCCAAATAAAATTTTAAATGAATCTATCAAACATTGTTTGGTGATTATTTCAACCTGAGGTGATTTTTTTTGGGGGTGGTCAAATGAGAATCATTACTCATCTATTATGGTTGATAGATTCATGTCAGGTTCACCATTTTTTTCCACCTAAGGTGGGTGTTTTTGTTTCAACCAAAGCTGGTGCATTTAGGGCAATGCAAAATTGTATAAAAAGAATCATCAATCATCAATTATGGTAGAGAGTTTCATTATTCCATATTTTTTTTGTCTTGATCTATATCATTGTCCATTAGGGGGAAGTTGATTAACCCCATAGAGACTGGGATGTTTATCCCTTCTGCATTATGAAGGAGGATTCATAGTTAAATGGTCTCAGCGGGCAATTGCATGAGGTTAAGTATTTTTCAAAATGGACAACATAGTATATGATTTCCTCAGATGTTTTCTATGGATTTTATTTATGGAGACAGAAACACGAAAGATCCTAGGTATCCATGATTCATGGACCTTCATTCCAAAGGATGTTGCTCATTGGATGACGATCTGGCCAACGACACTTATGGTCTCCATTGGTTGATAGTATGGGAGGTTATACTCATGACATTATTTGGGGGGTATTTATTGCCTATTCTGGGAACCTCTTATAGATTTACGTCACGATCATATGTTCATTAATCCTCACTTCATTCCTAAAGAGTGTATCCATGGGGTTCACCTGGTTTGATATATCATTATGTATATACATGGATTTGATTCTACGGAGGTGATGTTGACATAATATATGTAATGAGGCACTCTGTAGTTTGTTTTCATCTAGGAGAGAAGGATGGTGGTTTGGTGTTGGGTTCGGACTGATAAATTAGTTTTCTACATATCCCCAGGAGAAGAATCAGAGCCCATATAGATCGGTTATAGGGATTTACACCTAGGATGGAGCCCTTTTGAAATTAGGGGATAATTTTATCAAGAATAACATTTTCAGAGAATGTCCCTTGAAGTTGGGGCTTGAACATGTGTCCTATGTGTCCCAATTATGATGGGAATCAAAGTTCCATTAGTTCATTTAGCGTGGGGATTACATTCAAAAAGAGGCCTAATTGATGGGGGCACAATTGGGTGATCCTTTTGGAAGGGAAACCCTTTGATCGTGGGCCTACAAGCAGGAATCCTACATATCTTAGTTTGAATTGGAATCTGAGATCTCATAGTTAATTTGGATTGGGATAATGATGTTTCTAAAAAACCCTTATGTCCATGTGATTCATGATCGGTGTGATAAACAAGAGGATATAAAAGATTCAATAAAGGAACACATTCTCTTCTCCGCTGATGGAAAAGGAGGATGAAGACAGTGGAAGAGGCCTTTGGCTACGAGCCCAATGGGAGAGGGAAAGGGGAGCATTAATCATGACACCCTCACCAATGTTGACACCTAGGATAGACATATAATGGTAATCTATCTTGAAACATCCAGAGATGAGGTCAAGAGGGTGAATATTGAAACCTCTCACAAAAGTATAAGGGATTACCTCAAGAGAAGTGCCCTTATATGGGTTCTAGGAAAGAGGAGGATCACTATACCTAGTCAAAGGTGTTTGAATGAGTGACCCTAATATTTTTCAATATCACTCTTTGAAGGGAAAAACCCATGGATAACCCAAAAACTATGGATGGGGAGGTTCGCATTGGCATCCAAATGTTATTCCCCGGGATACCTTGGGAATATAGATTTATAGACATTATGGGGTCCAAACTGTTGTTGGGATAGCCTTCATCACTCTTCTTACCTTAGGTATGTAGATTCCGAAAGCCGTGATGGTGCTCCTGATGATCTAATCATACTAGTCGGGTAGCTTTGGATGAGGCTTTGGCCTGATATAGGTGGACTAGTTCAAGGAGGAGATATGCAGAACTGGACGGTCTTGGATTGTCATCATTAGAGATAAAGGGATGGAAACTTGAAGAAACCACATTCTGCATTCAATTTTCTCATGTGGAATAGGGTAATCCCTGAATAGAATAATGTTATGTGGGTAGAGGGGTCATCTGCTTATAGAAGAAGTAAGCAGATGTGGGTAAGGACCACCGCGTATGAAAGTGGTATGTGTTCTGAGATATGGTTCCACACGCCACTCTGGGATACATCCACATAATGATGTAGTACGCAATATAGGATTTGATCTACATATTGATGCACTATATAGAGCACTGAATTGAAGAAGTGTCCTAGAGTCTATGGTTCATGGGAAATTCATCTGCAAGGGATTTATGGTTCGTAATGGAACCAATTAGGTTCATAGTTCACCAATTATTAAAATTTTCATTTTTTTTATGGTTCACCACTATTTATACCTATAGAAAATTGGATTGTGGTTTGAAATTCATTGATGATTCGAATCCAAGGACATAATATTTCCCATATTTGAATTCATTCTTCCAACCTCTAGGGTCTCCTTGATCTCTTCGACCTGTCATCCTATCTTTAATCAATCTTGTGCTCATTTTATAGAGATCTAGGGAAATCATATATGTGGTAATGCAGAACCATTTTTGGAATACCATGAATATATATCTTATCAGAGATATGAATCATTCAACCAGGGTTTGGGGTGGTTGTGTTTCATAATAGGTGGTTCATAGAACCCTTTTATCTTGATTTGTTCACAAATTACATAGTTCACAGGACAGGATGCGGATGGCATTTATATATTTTATTTCTCATGTGACACTCTTCATGGCATCTTGGGTTTTCTGGCAATCACATAGTGAGCCAATTCCTCATGATTCATTTTGCGTACTGATGGTTTTCAATTCATGTACCCCACAAACATTTCCAGGTAATGGCACATGGTACACTAAAAACTCTTGTAAAATTTGATTCTTCATCATTCTTCTCAAATTTACAAATAAATTTACTTCCTTTTACTTTTTTAGACCTCTATTAATTTTTGATATCCTCTGTGTAGTGGTTGTGGGAGTATTTAGTTCCCTTTGATAAGTTTTTAGGAGACTAAAATTCCCCCCTTTGGAATGGGGTATGATCAGAATGAAGATGAGTCTATCCCGATGTAGAAGTTGTCTAGAACTGAAGTGGTTTGCGGTAGGACATGTTGGTACAGTATTTGGGGACCACAACTATTTATAGGGGTCCATGTCATTTTTATTTTACCACTTCTAACAGTGATGAATCTCTTGAACTCTCCTTATCTTCATTTGCGCTTGTGTACTAACTCTTTTTCAAAATTTGAATTCATGAACCACTTCATAGGTTCTGCGAGCTAAAATCTTAAATATTTCTTTTTCCTACACACCAATATTTGGTTCAAAAAGTACAAAGTGGAATTTAGAACATATTTCTAGGCCTCTTTGCATGAGAATGTTTTTTGATTTTTATATTTCACACACAAAACATTAAAACAGCGAACAAAAAATTAATCTTTGGGAAACCAATAAAATAATTTCAATCGCAAAAACTTTTATAATCTTCATTTCGAGGCCTCGATTCAAAATTTCTTTATTCCATGAACCATATTGTTTTTTGGAAAATTCTATATGGGATAGAGCCTCGTGCTCCTTCTTCATACCGAGGTCATATAGATAATATGTTTCAGCGTACCGATATAATAAAAGGGAAATGACTTTCGAATACCGATGTAGTATGCAAGAAATTGCTTCCGCATACCGATTCAGAATGTGGTAAATGGATTTCATATTCCATCTTTGATAGATACATTTGAATCCACATGAAAACCTTTTTTACATAGCTTTTCCATTTTTATCATTCTTATGCAACAATTTTCTCATTGGACTGACTTTTTTGTGGCCTTTTGGATATGTTTGTGCAGACTATGCTGGATCTTCCAATGACCTATACAGAATCCAACAGGATGAGAGAATCCATGATTGAGGACACTGAGGTCCATCCTCGATCTTACATTATTCCTCAGGATATTTCCTTAGAAGTTCTTCTTACACTAGATCTTTTATTTTTCCCATTATCCATACATTTTCTACTATAAAGCATTGGTCTTCCTAATGATGTCACAATTCCATTGGTTGGCCATAATACACCATTCATTTTCCTTAAACACCCCAATGGTGTAATAGAGCTAATATTTCTTCAATGTGATAAATCATAAATAATCTCATTCAAGAGAATGTGTTCACACTAAGAGGGTAAGTGTGGACTCAGAGCAATCACAGTATTCATAACACTTCCTTGATACTAGTCGCCCAAGAGTACCTATCTGTTATCAACCTTTCCTAATAAAACCTTAATGGTGGTTGGAGCACCATGTGGTTCCTATGAGCCAAAAAATGATTTTAAAATAATTGGAACTATGAATTTTTTGTATATTAATCATTTTTGGCGTTCCCAAATCCGTTGGAAGCAGTGAACTTGTACTAAGCAGCTTGGGTCTCCCAATTAAAAGTTTTCTCTCCATGAAAGTCATAAACTAACTACTAATCTAGTGGTTCTCAAGTACCAATATTTTCCATTTATCGCATGGAGAGGTGGGTATCATCTTATGGTACATCTATCATCATGATGGGATACCTATTTTTGTAAATATGTAAGAAACGTTCCTTCAAGAAGTCACTACGCGGGACAATGAAAATCTGGTGTCCCTGTTGGCCATGAGCGTCCTAGTCATTGCACATGGAATGCTTTGTCAACCCCATAAATCTCACTCCCTTATCCCATTTGAGGATTGGGTAGTTTCATTTATATAGGAGAATAGGCCTAGACCGAGGGTCTTATGCAGTTAGACTCATCAACCCTGACAATATCGAAACATTCAAGGGTCATATTGCTCTACCCTTGATGTAGGATGATACACTGCCTGAGTATATGAGATTTGATCAGATGTTCCACCTGATATTTTATTAGCATGTTTCTTTAACATGTTTTTTTATAGGATGTCACATTAAACACTTTAATGTATACACTAGGGTATTATTTTTTATTTTGGTTATGGTATATATGTGGGTAGAGGGTCAACCAATCAATATATCCATTATAACTATTGCTCGAATTTATGTGATGTTTGGGAAGATACTCGAAGGTGAACCATTGTATCATCTCAAGGGTCTATTTAAATTTTTATATGGGTGGATAGAAGAACATTTACTCTACTATAAATATCAAGATACTATGAGGGTTCCTCATTATGAATTTCTCCTCACCCTTTTTAACATTACCATTGTTCGTCAGATGACCTTAAGAATTAGTAATGCGCTCAGGCTACTGAATGATGGTTCTCTCTTTTTTTCACAAAAATATACTACTCAAGGGTTAGTAAGTCATTATGGATGTAGTTCTTTAGAGGATATATCATATATCATCATTCTTTGAGATGGGACGCTAACTTCTCAAATATATAGAGTGGTTATTTTTTATCCATACATACACTACATATTTTCTAGGCAATTCAGATGCCTTCAGGGGATTGGAATTCTTCCCACTGTTAATTTTTGTGTATAGTCTTGTCCTATAATTATTCTCCAATTATGGATTATAATTATGAGTGAAGGTGCTACCATGGAGGTCATAATCTCTAATATGAAAGGATACACTTTTCTATCATTGGAGTGTGCCCAAATATTGGTGGAATGTTACCCTAACAGAGTGATAGAAAGACCAATTTGACTGGTCCAAAAGCCATTAACCATCGTTCTCCCTATCTTGAACATGATGACTATGACATTTATTCCTCTCCCTGAGTTGGTAAGATGCTCGATCGGCCATCAGATGCATTTGGAAGGGGATTCATCTACACATACCATCTCTGTAGGGAGTGATTCAGAATACTCCCCTTTTCTAGATACTGTTCATGGCCCTATTGAGGCTAGACTCAGTAGAGTGTCACTGGATATCCCAAATGTCGTAGCCATTTACATGTGTTTGACTCTAGGGGTCGAACCATTTTGGGGAGGGAGAGCTCCTCTTTTGGTGAAACTTAACATATGTCCCTTATAACTGTCATAATGAAACATCCAATATATAAAACCATTACAGCGGTGGAGGACCAAGGTCCTGACACCACATGGAGGAATCACACAGTGTGAAAATAGTTTCGGCTCTAGCTATGTTCCCTTACTAGGGAAACTACATTGGATAACTTCACTGATGAAAACGATAACTTCTGGTGTTTATTTTATGAATTAGGGTTGGGCAGATTCTATTACCAGCATCTATAATTTCTTATTTACCATATTTTCAAAGCCCAGGAAGACCATTCTTCTTGTGAGGACAACATTGGATGATTAAATTCTTTACATCATCATGTAGAGACCTTACAAGGTGTTTCAGAGTTACTAAATCATATAACGGCTGAGGAGGAAAAGGCTCATGAATTTGTGGTCACCCAAACATAAGATCCATGAGAATGTGAGTCTCACCTAGAAAGGTTGAATGCTAAACTGGACTCCTCGAGTACTGAATAAGAATTTATCATATAGAAAGAGTGGGACATCAAAGCTGTAATGAAACACATGTGCTTGATAGTCGATGTTGATGAAGAATAGAGAGCAACTCTAGAAAAAAACCCTTAATAGAACACAATATTCAATCATCTTTTTTCAGTAAAATGTGAGTAAAGAACCACTATAATTATCAAAAATTGTGATGTACTCACTTTATTTTGATACCATGGTGAGACTCCAAAGTGGGTGTGTTCCTCCATATTTTTTCATTGTAACTAATGAAAATATTTATCCCTCAAATTCTTCCCATTATTCATTTTTTGGTAATGTCAATCATTCACAATCGAGCATATAAACATCATTTTGTTCAAGAATTAAATTTAAACTATGATTCAAAACACGTAAATTGAATAATTGAATCAGGATCAAATTTTTTCCTGAACCATAAGACATAGTGAGTGTAGTTTGACTACTTCTAGGGTTTCATGGAAAACATCATGAACTTTCATGTCGTTTTCATTATTTCCCAAATGTTTTCCTATGCCAGTTTGGTGTGAGATTAGTGGGTAAAATATGACTTTTTCTTAGGTCCTCCTTTGATGGTTTTTTAACAAACAAGATTTTTGTCTTTTTTGAATATTTTATAGCTCAAAATATTTTATTAAACCATACACAGTATAGGTTTAACGAGCTGGTAGTCAACTATTACCCAGGGATTCCATTTCTGGGTTTTCACTCTTCTGTGTATTGCATCTTTTCCTTTGGTGGTTTATAGTATTGCCAATTAGAATTATTGTTGATGATTTAGGTTGACCAAATTCAACCAAAATTGACGTGGTAGGGGGCCCAATTTTGGATTCATTAGTTGTGAATTACATAATAACTCTTAGAAATTAATAACAAATTTTTCTTGACCCTAACATTGCGAGTTTTGTAGGTATATGCAGATGGGAGCCATTTTAGGCTTATGGAGGTTGGAAAAGACTCTCCTGAGGAGGAATTTTCCATTGGTTGATAGATGTTTGATAGGAGATATATGGATCCACTGGGGCATGATGTGCATAGACAAACAAAGGTGTCCCTACGACAGCAACCATACATTTCTAATGGCCCAGTAGATTTATAACACATTGGATTTGTTTTCAGGTTCAGGACCACAGTGGGTGGCCTATCTGAAGGATGATGACTAAAAGTATTAGGAACACTTGTATTGACTTTTAATAAGAAACCACTCCAACATGAATTTCACTTGTGTGAGGGGGATCCAGTGAATTGTATTGTTAAATGTCATGAAACTAGGACTCTTGAAACTTATTATGGGTGATTATTTTACTCTAACAAAGAGATAGTAAATTATTCATTAGTTCAACTATAAATTCTTTCCATATTTGGGTATTTGAAAGGGAAAAGTTATGTAAACCCTAATATAGGGGGTTTCTGTGTATGGGGAGTGATATGAGGCATAAATTTCATTCGGGTATATAGAAACTGTAAAGGACTCTTTTGAGGATGAATTAGCCTTTTTATGATGGCCATTTTGTAGGAAACATATGCAGATCCACTAGGGAATGATGTGTGTAGTCAAATAAAGGTGTCCATAAGACACTAGTCATCCATCTTCGATGGCCATGAAGGATAATGGGGATTGGGACCTTTCTGGACACGGTGTATGGCTTATGAAAAGGGTTGGTCATAAACATGAAATGGGGAATTTATTTGGCTGGACATTACTGAGAAAACTAGAAATAGGTAGAGGAATTTTGGTTTTTAATATACGGATCAACTTTATGCATATGGATGGGGAAGATTTATTTTGTAGAAGCCTTGAGAGAACGGAGGTGAATCTGGACAGGATTTTCTTATATATCTAGGGAATGGGTATGAAATATAATTTAAACCATGATTTTGATGGTTCTTGAGTTCGGAGGGATTCATGGGGCTTGGGATCCACGAGGCATATTGAGGTAGGAGGGGACTCTCATAAGGATGAATTTTCCTTTGATTGACAATTGTTTTGTAGGAAATATATGAATAGCCACTAGGGAATGTTGTGAATAGTCAAACAATGGTGACTGTATTCCATTGTAATTCCATCTTTGATGTCCATAGAGGGTTATAGGGATCCAATATTACTCAAATAATTAAATTTAATGTGGAGAAGGAGTGTATCCAGATACATTAGAAATTTCCAGTCTATGATTCACCCATGGGATGAAGTAATCCCCTACATAGATCTTACTCATATGTAGGGTGAGTAATCTATTCCTTATTTGGAGTAACCTACAGTGTAACGTCATATGCCTAGGACCTAGGCTTCTTTATTGGGAAGGGAACCATAACATGCATTTTAGGGTTGTTCTGTTATGACAAAATACTTGTACTGATTTTTTAAGTCCTCGTGGTGGATCTACTACTGAGAACCATAAGCTCATGGGAGATATGATCTATGTGAGAAAAAATGGATTACAAGGATTTCGAGTCACCACTTAAGAATGGAATAATCAATGGAAGGGATCATTTTATTTTGATAGAAACATTATGTAGTATAACATCATGCAGTAGGAAATAATTCATCAAAATTTAGCTTCATGTGGAGTGGATGTAGGGTACAACCGTTGTGAAAGAAATAAAATATGATTACCCTAAATAAACCCTATATATATGACTAGTCTGAGGATTCTCTACTTTTATTCAATTCATGCACAGATAATGGTACATCTCAATACTTTCTATGGATGAGTCTGGAGCGTAGGATTCGGTTTTACCACACATCTTATTAGGTGGTGACCGAGTCACGTAGGATTACTAATAATTATTCCTTCCACGGGTCTAGACTGCACAAAAAATGTAAATGAATTTTTTAGGAGGTTGATCCATGATTAGAATCTATGAATTTCCACTATGCAATGCAATTTAATGTTAAGCAGCTGAGACACATATAGACTTCCAGTTTAGCATTTTTCAACATAGATGTTGGCAGCACGGTTTACCATCATATTGCAGAGATAACTTTTCATAAATACCATAAACAATATTTTGATATAATTGTGGTCAGTGTATTATTTTATTTATTAGACATGAGAGATGATAGAAGGTGTAAACCATATACTCGGGGGTCTAGGATTAGGAGGAATGACATGGGGCTTGAAAGTAATTGGGAATACCGAAATAGGAAAAGCCTCTCCTGGGGATGAATTTTCATTTGTTTTAGGGTTTTCTATGGTAAACATATGAAGATCCATCGGGGAATGATTTTCATAGTAAATCAAAGGTGTATAAAGGACACTGTTCTTCCATATCTGATGTCTTTGAAGGATTATGGTAACCCAATATTTTCTAGAGTATGGAGTTTAATGAATAGGAAATATGTGTATGAAAATGTTAGAGATATCTTGACTGTGACTAGTCATGAACTATAGAAGTTTCTACATATATCATACTCATATGTAGGGGAATCATTCTATTTTGACTCGTTTGGGGTTTCAAAATTCAGATTTGGAATTTCATTTATCTCTTTTCATTTTGTTGCGTATGAAATTGGGGGCATGTTCAGGATCTCGTATCACCGAGAATCGGTCCACTCTTGATTCTTTAGGAAACTTTCAATTTAATGTCATGATGTTAGGACCTTTCATGAATTACCCTATGAAATTCTAACATATATATAGAAGAAGGGAAATTTTACTCTTTTTTAAATGGAGTTTGGATGAGGATGGAGGATCTGAGCATCACTATGTATCTTGTAAGGGCATGGATCAAGCCACGCATTATTCTGGAAAGGAATTCCTTAAATAGGTCTGACCCATAAGTAGTGAAAAGGTGAATTTTTTCCTTGGTAGTTGTAACATGATTTGGATTCATTGTCTCACTACATATCCATCAAGATAAGGAATCAAGCCACACGTAGTTCAAGATATATCCTCCTTGTAAAGTTCTGGTCCCTGCACTGGGAGGGGGAAGACATTATAAATGGTGGATGAACTGGGAATTGAAATCTAGGAATCAATACGTTTCCAACAGAGATAGGAATCAATCCATAAGTAGTTCTATCATATTTCATGTTGTTTAACATCATATGGTAAAAATAAAGGTAAACTAATGTGAATTATAAACATATTGCAGTTGGGACCAATACTTAGGTTCCTAGAATCACTACTTATCCCACTGAGATAGGAATAAATCCATACATAGTTCTGCATATTCCCTCCATGTATAGGTCTATTACGTACACACAGAGAGTTCATTTTTTTCTGGTGCTAATGGTTGGGCACGTATGGATGATCACAGCATGAGTATATATCCAGTAAGGGAAGTAATCAAGACATATATAGTTCTAAATGATCCCTACAAAGGTCTGGTCCATGTGTAGGGAAAATAGAGGGAATTATTTATTCGGTTGGTGGTTGGGTTAGGATGTTGACTCTGGGTATCATTAAATATCTTTCAAGGGAAGGAATCAATCCGTTCGTTGTTATGTAAACAATATGCTCCCTGTACTAATTTGTCTTGGGTGTAGGGGTAGAGGAATTTCAGTTTCATCCTCTATTTTTTTGGTTCTATCAAATCCCTCTATGATATGTTTACGCAAGAAAACCCTTACAACCAATCCTAATCTCAAATGAGTTATACTCGATGTGAGAAACAAGGAGTGAAAAGGATTTACTTCATATTATGGGGTTATAGAGTATATAAAAGGGTAATTCTATCTCATGTGATTGTTGGGTGAAGGTCAAGAATCGAGGAATCACTACATATCCCATTGATGAATGGGAATCAAGCCACACATAGTTCTAGAATTCCCTTCTAGTGTTGGTTTAACCTAAACATAGAAGTTGGGAGGGTTTTTCTATATTTTCTTCACATGAATCTTTTTATACATGATGGATTTTTAGCTGGAACACAATACCTACCTGGAAATATAAAATGTTTCTTTTTGTATGAAGATTCAATATAATTTAGAATCATGCAGCAAGGATGATTTTTTCCATTCAGTTTAACGTCAAACAATATGTGTGAATATGTTTCTATGTAGTTTTATATCCTTCATATAGGATGTATGTGTTTCTATTATGTGAACTATTTCATCAGAAACCTTTCCTTGGTGGGATCTAGGATGAGTTTTCCATCTATTTATATCAAGGAATACGCTCCATTGTAGTAGGCCTTAGGTATGGCATATGGTCCCTCCCAATTTTGTATCAAGATTGGGGGGTTTCTTCCTGAGTATCATCAGGGTTCTGAGAACCAACACCATCGCTCCATTGATAAAATATAAAAGGTGAACCTATTTATTGAAGGTTCGAGTGATCCAATTTTGGTATATTTCCAAGTCGTGCAAAGTGTTCAACCTTTTCTCGACCATTCTATCCAACTCATGAAACTATTTTTGGGATTTCTCATCCATTAATAGTTGATTACAAATGGCAATTTGGAGCGATGTCACATGAAAAATGATGGGAAGAACATCCACTATCTTGTTTACTAGTGAGTATGAGATTTCCTGGGTGGAAGTGTGAGTTGTGTTCTGGTAAGCCCATAAAGCATGAATGAGATTATTTGGCCATGATTTCATTTCCTTGTCTACAATCTTATAGAGAAAGTTGGAAAGAGTCTTGTTTAAAACCTCTATCTACCTGTTTTCCACTTCATGGTAGTGGGATGAACAATTGGCTTTGATTCCATACTTTGGGTATAACTTATCCAACTCAGTAGAGTAGAAGATGGTTCCTCTCTCCATCAGTATTGTATAAGGGACACCATATTTGGTAATAATGTTTTCATTCACAATATAAACAATTATTCATTCTCTGACCTCTTTAAGTTGAATGGATTCAACCCATTTGGAGAAGAAGTTGGTTGTTGTGAGAATGAACTTTACTTTTCTAAATGTGGTGGGAGGATATCTTCCCATGACATCCATCCCCCATATGGAAAAAGTTCAAGAGTAATTAGTTGTGTGTAGTAGTTCTGGGGGTTGGTGAATGAAATTAGCATGAACATGGAATCAATTTCACTTCATGGAAAATGTGGCACAATCATGTATCATAGTTTTCCAATAGTATCCAATCCTTCGAATACGATGGAAGAGCATGGATGGTGATTGGTGTGCTCCATATATTCAGGTGTGCACTTCTTACAAGATGGAAGCAGTCTCTTCTCCATAAATGGTCCTGAGAAGGACTCGGTCAAGGCCTTGTTTATAGAGAACATTTTCTTGGTTTTCAACTTTGAAAAAAACAATGTTGATAGCTCGCATCTGGATCTATTCTCTTTCATCCCTATCTAGTGGGAGTTCGCCCAACTGGAGGTAATTTTCAATGGGAGTCGTCCAGTTGGTGGTATGAATATAAGGCTCAGTAATGGGTCTAATGTCATTAATTTATTCTGTATTTTTCTGAAATAATGGAAATACTATCTGATGGAGGGCGATGATGGTGAATGTTTCATCCGGTTCTAGATTATCCAGGGTTTTGATTGCATTTTCTAGTCCATCAGGATGAGTATTTTGTGACCAGGGGACATAAGTTAATGTTGGTTCTAATGGGAATTCTTCCATCAACTCTTCATCATGGTTCATGAAAGGTACCAAAACATCATTCTAAATGGAATTGTACCATTAACCATCTTTATGAAAAACTCTGAATAACCTTTTACCTTCAATATTTTGGATCGTGCCTGAAGTTCCATCTCTAGGCCTATAATGAGGGTCTGGTATTCTACATCATTATTTGTGAACCCCTCTAAATGCATGAAGGAGTAAGGAAACATTGCCTTTTCTATAGATATGAGTATAACTATCATCCCTATGTTGTTGAATATATGATCCTCCATCATTTTCTCAATAATGATTCTAGAGGCACTATCAAAGTACATTTCCCATGCTCTACCTCCTTTTTGGGTGTAGAACACTTCCACATTATGATTTTAAGTATCTATTGGGGTCATTCTTTTTAGGGGGGGTCGTCGAGTAAATATTCTTACTCATGGCCTTTGATGGATTTCTGGGGTCTTACCATATGTCAAACTGATGTAGGATGACATTCCACCATTATAGGCTTCCAGTTTTCATAGGATGGCTGAGTATATGCTTGACTGGGTTACTACGAGAGAACACATGTTCCTCATGGTGTTGTAGGTAATGCTTGAGTTTAAAAACTGCAATTATTTGGGCTAGGTAGTTGTTTTTAATTTTTGAATATTGAGTCTCATTATAGATTATTATTTGTCTGGGGAAATAGAGTCTATTCTCATTGTCGGTATCATTATTTTGTGTGAGGATATCGCCTATCAACCATTCAATGTCATTTTTGTACAAAATTAGTGGCCTTTCCTCACCTAGTGTCATTATCACTGGTGGTCATTGGAGATGTCTTTTAGTATTTCTGATTTCTTCTTGAAAATTATTATCCCACTAGTATGTGACCCCTTTCATCATCAACCTGGTGAAAGTAAAACACTTACCTCCAAGGATGGCTATGAAGTGCCAAATGTCAACCAGGTCCCCCTAGAGACCCTTGAACTCAGTGAGGATGTTAGTTGATGAGATGAAAAGGATTTATTTGGCCTTATCAGGTTCTAAATCATTTTTTATATGGATTATGATTAATTCGAAGAATATTTCAGAGGTAATACTGAATACACACATCAGGGGATTCATTTTTAGATTTTTTTGTCATAGTTTATTAAAGAAAATTTCAATATTTGTCAGGTGGTTTGAAATTTGTGGTGATTTAACCACCAGTTCATTGATATAGAAACCAAATAATATTCCTTTTAAGGGATTGAAAATGTGAATTATGGCCTGCTAATATGTAGCACTGGAATTTTTCAGACCAAAGGGAATCACTTTATAGACGAACATTTTCTAGGGGCCCCTAAAATATGTGGATTCTTCATTTTCGTGGTCAATTCAGATCTAGTTGTATCTAGAATAACCATAAATAAAAGAGAGGGCCTCATATTCAGGGGAATAATAGATCAACAATACCATGATTGGGACCAGGAAATCATATTCCAGACAGTGCCAATTGAGTTCCCTGAAGTCAACACAAACTCTGATCTATCCATTTTATCTATTGAAAGGGACTATATTTTACCAGCCAGATTCGATTTTGTACTGCTTGAATACTGTTATATTTGATTATTTTTTCAACATCAGCCTCTATTTTGGAAGCATGTGTCGTGTAGATCCTTCTGGCATCCTTCTTGTAACCACGATGGTCTTCTGGCTGGCCCATGTGCTAAGCGGTGATCTTAGGATAAAGCTCTAGAATTTGTATGTAGTTACAGGATAAACATCTTGATTATTATTTAGTAAAGAGACTTATTCCCCCTGATCCTCTAAAAGCCTATCCACACTAATCAGAGTGGGTCTTGGGTCATCCTTGGTACCTAGGTTTATCTCTCTAAGTTCATTGATCAAGATTGAGACACATTTTTGAAAGTGGGAGGGGAATCTTAGAGATATTCTTATTATTATTCTTCATAATTCTCCTCAAAATCTTCTTCCACATTTGATGGATAGATTATTCTTGGTTTGTACTCTCCAGCGTTGTGAGAGGAATTTAAACTCTGATTTTTGGAAACTGAAATAGCTCCTTTTCCCCGACTAACTATAGGGAATTTTTTAAAGAGGATGGAATGGGGGGTTGAGGAGTTTCCTTGATTTATTTTACTAAAAGGGAAACATATTATACCTTAGTGAGTAAGGAAAGAACTATATCTATCCCCAATTATGGTATGGGAGGATTTTTTTTATCCCACACTGTCATCATGGGGGTTATCATGCTTTTCAGCAACCTGGGACTTTGCGGTTATAAAATAAATAATGATTACGGCTGTGTCTACATCTGATCATGAACTTATGAATTCAAACTGATTGATTGGTAATACATACTCTTCCCAAATATATTTGAGGGTTTTAGTGGGATCCATTTCCAATCTATTTGGTACAGTGATCCAATCAATGTCGTCGATCAAATACTTCTTCTCTTTCTGTTCAATGAACTCTGCATCGATGTAATGTGGCTCAAATGATTCAAATGGGGATTTTTTGATGATCAATGTCCCATTTTGACCATTAGAGAAATATTTGAGACACTGGTGGTATGATATGGTAATTGCAGAGTGTTGATGTATCCAGGGCCTCCCCAATAGGACGTTGAAGGTCGTACTTTGCCTCTCTACCAGAAACCTAAAATCAGACATGAGGTCACAATGCTATGTTTTAAGCTTAATTCAACCCAAAATATTCTTCTCTATTTTGTCATATCCAAAAAAAAATTCATTCATGCTGTCAGACTATCCTCATCATAACACAACTGATGAAGTATTCACAGTGTGAGGAGGTAAACTCCTGATCCATTATTGAGGAAAATTTTTCGAACGTCAATGTCATTTATCTTTTCAGAAATGTATAAGGGTTAGATGTGTCCTTGTATGATGGAATCTTCACCCTAATATATTAAAGAGATGATAGTGTGGAATTCTTCAGGATTTTTCTCTGCCCAATAGACTTCAGTTGCTACTATATCGGTCTTGAATTTCTACGGACTAAGTAGGGATTTGATTATTTCATCCCTAAGGACTGATAATAGTCTCAAGGCATAATGTATTGATATCCTTTTTTTACAGAGTCTAGATGCTTCATAATATCATATTTATTCTATAATGGTTGGTACTTCCCACCATGGGGATTCTATTTCTTTGGTGCTTTAGGGTCTTCAGCTTTGGACGTATATGGTCCTCCCTCTATGACAGGGGATGATGGTGCTACTTTACTTTTTGAGTTTGGACAAACTACTTTGTAGCATGACTTTGGTGATTAGACATATTATCTCCCTACCATGGATACTACAAGATGACCGGTCTCGAATTTCTTTCAGAATGGGAATAGAAACACTCAGGTTCATGTTTTTTTTGTCGGAGGGTCCTTCTGTGAGTTTCACCAACATTAATAGTTTGAGATAAGTCGGGTCCATAAATTTGACTACTACCATGGTCACACCTTCCTGGAAACCCTCAACCTCTATGACCTCTTCCTCTAACTCTCCGGTTGGACATGTGGAATTTGGGTTTGTGTCCACAGACCCTATTAGAGAAGGGCTCTATCAAGTGATTGGTATTAATGGTGCTAAAGATAAGTTCTTAATCCGATAAAAATGCTGTCTTTCTATCTACTTCTGATGGTCCCATTTGGTGAGGTAGTTCCTATTTTTCTGTTTTTTGTGGCGGTTCTTGTGACTTCATTTTTTCTAGGATGAAGTCCAAAAGTGTTAAGACTAGTTTTGTCTTTGATGAAATATCATCAACTTTCTCATTGTTTATACCTTTTCTGTCCTCATAGGGTTGTTGGAATTAGGACAATGGTTTTGTTGCATCAGGATCTACTGTGGGAACGAATGGTTTATTCAATTGAGCATGGAGGATTCTTTGATCATAGTTGACTATTTTCCAAGTCATCCAACTATCAAATTTTTTCCCTTTTTTATGATGACTCTTTACTACTCCTCTTTCTCTCTGGGTTTATGGTGGAGGCATAATCCACTTCTGCTGATGATGGACCTAACTTGAAATTTCCAGAATCCACCACCTTTTGCATGAGATCATTGAATACAAAAAAATCATGGATAGTGTGTACCAGAATCTGGTGTTGGGTACAATAATTTGGATGTTCATCGAGACCCACTTAATCAGCTCTCTTTGGATCTGGTAGCTGTAGAAAGTTTTAATTAAAAGAATCAATGAAGTAGACACAAACTTAGTCATCACGAAATGACTTGAATTCATTTCATAATTTCTAGAACTGGTTTCTTTTATCAGCCCTTCAATCATCATTCTGAGGTGGGGATGGATGTTGTCATCTTGGGGGTCCTTAACAGTTTGGTGAAGGCCTAGAAACTAGAGCTGGTGTAGGTGGTGTCTAAAGCATGACAATGGTCACTTCATATTTTCCTTTTATTTTTTCAGGGTTTACATGAGTATTTAGATTTTTTCTCTATAAATTATCTTCTACCTTTTGGTAAATGGTGAAGAAATATAGGAACCAACTTCTATACTTTTCTATGATCAGTGGTGTCTGAAATTCATCATGGAGATTATCAATAAACAGAGCAAGCATTTCATCATTGGGGGTGATTGGTTCAAGAAGTAAGTCAGGCCTTTCCATCTGGTGATATACTATGAAACTACTTCATTCTCTCAGTTCTTATAGTTAATGAGATCACTAACAACTATCTAAAGAAATTTCTATGTGAACTGGAAGAGAAACTGACTCTGGAAGTCCTTCCAGCCTGTTATTGAGTTATCTTGAAAACTGGTATACCACACAAAAGCTGAGCCCTGCAGAGTTCGGATGAAGCACCTGAGATTCACTTCTTCATGATACTATAATTTTCCTGTCAGGGGGACACAGTAAGATTCATAGTGAATTTGATCATGATTCGGGTTACTTGAACCCCTAAAGATAAGGAATATGGGGTTCCCAGAGTTTTGTGGTGGAGGAATGTTGCTCACCCAATTAGGGTAATGTGAGGGGTCTGGTTTTATCAGGGAACATCCTCCTTTCATAGATTCCTATCATGTTTTCAATTTCTCGATGGTATTCAAGATACCTTGATTCATATCATGTCGCACCGAAGCTTGGGTGGGTGTAGTGGGGGTAAACATTGGACACATCAACACTTGTGGAATTTGGGGTGGATACCCCGCTACTGGTAACCTTATTAGGTTCTATTGAATATATTTTGGATACATTCCAATTGGCGGTAATTATTGATGTCTTTATATGTGCAGATTCAATTAGACTAATGGTCCTGGTGGAATATTAGATGGGAATTAAAGATTATATTCAATTGTTAAGATGAGTGCATGTGGCAAAGTCACCTCTTCTAGGAACACCTGTTGATGTTCTTCTTGAGGAACACATCCCACAAGATAGATTCCTTGACACAAATCAGAATTTATTATATTGATCACTTTCATTTCATCCACCATCTTAGAAAATCTTTCCTCGAGAGTAATGGACAGATACTCTGGGGGAGGAGGAGTTTGTTCATTAATGACCTGGTATTTGTTCTTCTTAATTTTGTGGATTTTTGAGGGAGGTAGTAAAGGGTTTTCTAAGGGTGCTCCCATGTTTAGGGAAGCACTCTAATTCTGGGTAAGCACACCATCTGGCTCTATGTGGGACACATGTAGGGGGAACCATCTTCTCTTGAATCATTTCCATTTGTATCATTTCATGTGAGGTCTATGGGACTAACTTCTTCCATGTTCATTGATGCATATATAATTGGGGTGGTGTAACAGGTGTAGAAAGGTAGGATAGCTTTTTACATTATTTTTTGTACTTTCTCTTTTAATTATGTGGTTTTATTTTGATTTATTGGAAAATAGAGACCTGAAGGGTGCCCTAATATGGCCATGCAATATGCCTTAATCCTAGGTTTTATGGACCACGAGACATGACTGAATGGGTGACCACCCTACTCATTATTATTCCCATATAGAGGAAGGAAAACATAAGTTGTGAGGGAATTTGAGGTAAAAATTCCCCCAACCCTATGGGCTGGGGTTGCTCTTGTTCTTCCATTTATGAACTATAACCCAGAGTTGATGGTCTTATGGGGGAATTTTGAGTTAAAAATACCCCCAGTCCTATAGGATGGGGCTTTTCCCATATTTCTGTGTTAGCTTCTTCTATTTCAACTTTCTTTACTTCATTCACTCCCATGCGGGTGTGATCTAGGTGTGGTAATTTGTTTTCACAGAACTTATTTTATTTCATGTTCCTGATCACTACTTGTTGGTTGGAGTACCTTAGGAAAGAAGCCTAATGGATGTTCAGGGTTTCCTAGCTCGAAATCTTCATAATGGATTGATCTCATCCGGCCTGATGCTTTTGATACATACTCAAGGCCAGTTCCTATTCTGTGTTCCACCTTTCATGAGAAGGGATTTCATTTGATAATTTCATTTGAGTAATGACATTGCAATATAGTGTTATTTCCGATGAGGTATACAGTATGGGACCTAGGGTTAAATAGATAGCTCTCTTTTATCCCCATCCCCGGATATGAACTCCATATGGGGTGTCATCAATGAGGCAATGCAACTTCTATAGCATGTGGAGGCATGCTAGTTTAGGGTCTTTTTTTCCATTATGATCCTTTTTGTCTTGTAGACAGAAGGGATTCCTGGTAAATTAGATGACAAAGATCTCTTAAAATTTTTACATGTTCTTTATACCCTTCATAGGGAAATAAATTTTCTTTTATCTTGTAGAGAGTTGTCATGATATTGAGTTTAATGTTATTCATACATTCCTCCGACAACTCCCTTGGTTTGTCGAAGTGGTAAGTGGTTGTGGGCCAATACATCATAGGTATATCATACTTATCTATTTACCTTCTCTTGAGAAACATATCATATTATTGTTCTTCCATGGACTCCTCCATTAGATATGGCCAACTTTAATGCTTCTAAATGATTTCATTCTAAGAAGTAGGGAAAGTAGGTGCCTCATTGGTATGGGAGAGGCACCATGGTAGCTCCGAAGATGATTGTGACCCCAGATTATCCTCATGTTTATAAATTATATCACTCATCATAGACATAGTGTTTGACATCTCTGAATCCCTATTTTTTAGGGCCTTAGCGAAGGATGGGTTTCTCACATTTTTCGCGGTAAGGGGGGGAACTACATACCAGTGTGAATTTTGATTATGTGGAGGATCTTTGCAATCGGATCTACAATGTAGAGGGAAACCATTGCAATGTGATTTCTATCCTCAGGAAATGTACCTACCCCATATACCCTCAGGGGGGCCTTTAGGGTAGGATACAGTGAAGGGGAGGACCTTATTGCTACTTGAGGTCATAGAGGGGTGAACATTTTCGATGGATTCTATGATGGAGAGGACTACTATCTAATAATAATATCTGAATATATAGAAAATTTCTTCATTGTATATACGGGGGACGGCTTTCAGGATATACTACAATGAGGGTAGGACCTTCTCATTTCATTATTTTTCTATGGGGTAGGACTTCGTAGTAATTTTCATTGAAGGGAGGGACTTCGAAATGTTTGTCATCATGGGGAGTACTACCATCATGACATGATGTCATGGTATAGGGAGAATCATATCTATATCATATACCCTAGGGAGGACCATTAGGGTGGACAACTACAAGGGTAGGTCCTTTTACTATTTGATATTTTGGCAAAGGGAGGGCTACCCTGAAACACATCAGGAGATATGCACTCATGATCGGTTATTCAAGACCCATGGAGTAATACCCCTTGGGTGCTCTGGGTAGGACCTTCAGAGATGCTTGTAGTGACATTGTGGGAAGGCCTTTGTAACTGCTACTAGTATTTCAATAATTTGGTAATGGACTAACAGTATCTTACGAATCTATTAATATTTGCTCGAGGGCATTAACAACTCTACCTTCCTGCATAGTGGAATCATATATATTCTCTACATTTTCCAATTTCCTTTGGTGCATTTCATTTTTGGGTTCTCTCTTACAGGAATACCAGGTTGTCTTCTGTTGGTAACGACATTCTTGTATGGGTCCATATTTTGTTTGATCCCATGATGTTGTTGGGATAACTCGATGGTCATCTTAATTTTTGTCATGGATATATTCCAACCCTACAGCGGCCACTACATTGGACCAGTTTCCCCCAGTTGGAAGAGGTATTTTTTCCGATCCAGTTTTACGTGTATCCCTGGATGTTGTCTTCAACCCTTGTGGACTAGAGCAGGGATGCATAACTACTCTAGTGTGACAAACCCATTTTGAGGGTAATTCATTCCATTCGAGGATACCGAATCATTGATTTGGTTCCTCACCATTACAACAAATGCAATTTTATCTTGGAATATCAAGAGAATATGGTCTAGAATTGACGTATGATATTCCATCATTTCCAAGTTGTGATGAGAAACATATTTGGCTAGAATGGGTAAGAAGTCACATTATGATGTCGGTGCTAGAGTTTGTGCCCCCTCTGGTCCTCCATAGGTTTCCAGTGGATACTATATGTTCTCCTATTCTGATACATCAAAATGAGTATTCCTTCGGTTTTCATATTTTGTTTCCATCATATCTGATTGGTGGGAATCATATTTAACATAACAAATTTGAATATTATTTCTTGGTGAATTATTTTTCCCACAATATTTTTATGAATCCAAAAGTATTTGACTCTACTAATATTGGTATGACACCCTATTTGGATGTTAGGAATGATACACATTAGTGGGTATTTATTCCATCTGGTAGCCAGTTTCCATCCTCTTTTGATGAAGTGCTTCTTGTGCATCAGTAGATATTTGCATCTTCTTGTAATTCATCACTCTGTCTGTGCAGCGGTACTGATGAGTACGGGAGGGAATGTGAAAGTTCTCATACTGTTCCACCCTATTTTTGTGGTTGTATTGAGTGTAAGGGGTAGATTCGTATGTCTCTCTATTAAATTCCACCTTGTTTGTAGGGTAGAGTTCCTCCTTGGTAATCAGGGTTATGGAATATTCCAGATTGTATGTTTTACACCCTTTGTGGGCAGCCCGAGGGACCCACATCTTTTGGACTTCTATGGTTTCCCTCAGCATAAGATCATCTTCAGAGTGAGGATACATGGTCACCCGGTTTTGGAGGTGATGCTCCCTAAAAGGGGACTGTGAGTAGGACCCCTGTGCATCTGTGATGAACTCATTAGAATCGACTATATATTCCTGATTAATATAAGGTAGGTACTTGTAGTCAAGGTCTTTAGACAGGAACCTGAAATAGTTTGAGATCACCATTAGGGATACCTTGTGTTGGGGTGTCAGTCGTGGCTGAGGAGGAAACTAGCAGGATTTTTTAGATTGAAGGGCTTGTCTGGAAGCCTCCAATATGTGTAGAGTACCATTTTGGAGATACTCTCTAATAAACATGTTGGATACCCAGTGTTGAAGATGCTGGGTAGGCGAGGGGTCTTGCTCTTCATCAGGGCCCCCGCCGCCTGTGGGATCCCTGAGGTACATCTTGGCATTGGTTTTTAGGATTCCATTTGGATCGAAGGTTGCTCAAGAATCCTACAATATATATATGATATATATTGACAATAAAATCCCGTCAAATTATTATCTCTTGATCATATGAATATTTGATGATTTGGATTAGCACCCTTCCTTTTTTTTAGGAGAAGGGGCTTCATTGGGGTACAACCGGCACGTTGGTTGAAAATTCACATTGGGTTCACTATTTTTGTTTCAAACGAAGGTGATTATATTTGGGGAAACAAAATTTTCCAACGGGAATCATCACTCTTCTATTAGGGTGGATAGTTTCACATCAGGTTCCCTAGTTTTTTTCGATGTGAGGTGGAAATTTTGGTTTTAACCAAAGGTGATGCGGTTTGGGGATGAAAAATGGTTTGATGGGAATCATCCCTCATTTGTTATGGTAGAGATTTTCATGTTTCCATTTTGTTGTCTTGATCTATGTCCTTATCCTTGAGGTGTTATTTGATAGAACCAATGGGAAATGGGTGGTTTATCCCTTCTTCATTATAAAGGAGGTTCCACATTAAAATGGTCCTAACATGCGATTGTAAGGGGTCAAGTATTTTTTTCAATCAGTACTATTAGGGTACGATTTCCTCATATGGTCTCTAAGGGGTTTATTCGTGGATCCAGAAGCACCCAATGGTCCTAGTATCAATGATTCATGGACATGATTTCCAATGTAAGGTGATCGTTGGATGAAAATTTTTCCAATGAAACTTACAGACTCCATCGGTCGAGAGGATGGGAGGATAGGATCATAAAACCCTTTTAGGGGTAATTATTGCTTATTCTAAGACCCTATTATAGATTTAATTCATCTTTATTTGTTCATAATTACTCGATTCATTCTCAAATAGTGTATCCATGGGGTACGGTTGGTTTGCAGGATCATCATGGATATACATAGATTTGATTCTACAGAGGTGATGTAGACTGAATCCATGAAATGAGGCACATTGGAGTTTTTATTCTCTAATGAGAGATAGAAGGTGGTTCGATGTTGGGGTCGGGCCCATAAGATGGGATTCCTACATATCCTTGGGAGAGGAATCAGAGCTCGCATGGTTATTTTATCAATAATCACACCTTGTAGGAATCCCTTTCGAATTTAGGGGTACGTTTTATCAGGAATGACTTCTGATGAAAACATCCCTTGAGCTCGGGCCTTGGACATGCATACTATTTATCCCAATTATAATGGGAATCAGTGTTCTCGTAGTTCATTTAGCATGGGGATTACACCTGTAAGGAGGCCAAATTGTTGGGGTCACAATTGGGAGAACCTTTTGGAAGGGAAACCCGTTGAGCTCGGGCCTTCAATAAGGCATCCTACATATCATGGTTGGAACAGGAATTACAGTTCTCATGGTTCATTTAAATTGGGAAATTATTTTATAATCACAAACTCCTAATCCCACGTGAGTCATGATCAGTGTGAGAAACAAAAGGATGTGAAATATTCTAAAAATTTTCAATTTTTCTTCTATACTGATTGAAAAAGAGGATGATGACGGTAGAAGAGGTCCTGGTTACAATCCCAATTCGTGAGTGAAAGGGTAGATTTACGCATTCAACCCTCACCCAATTTTATACCCTATATAATCATATCTTAGTGATCTATCCTGCAATATCCCGATATGAGGTGAAGAGGGTGAAGGGTAACACCTCTTGTAAAAGGATAGAGATTAACTTAAGATGATATCCCTTATAGAAATTCTGGGAAAGGGGTGGAGCACCATCACTGGTCAAAGGGGAAGGAAAGAGTGACCTTGTTGCTTGTCACTGTCACTCATTTAAGGGATGAGCCAGTGGTTACCCCTAAACCCAAGAACCGGGAGGTTCAAATTGGAATCCAGAAGTCGGTCCTCATGTTACATTGGGAATGTAGACTTGGAGACATTCCAGGGTTCCAACCTGTTGTGGGTACATCCTTCATCACTCTACTTACAAAAGGTATATATATATTCATAAAGGCATGTTGGTGTGTCCGATGATCTGATCATATGGTTCTTGAGGATTTGGAGTAGGCTTTGGCCTGATGTCGGTGGATTGGTTGGTAGAGGCGCTATGGATATCTGTACGATGATCGAGAGGTGAGATTGGATCCGGAGGTAAGGATGCATGAAGACACCCCATTCTGCATACTATTTTCTCATGTAGGATGAGGGTAACTTGATATAGCATAATGTTGTACGATTAGAGGGGTTATCCGTGTACTGAAGCAATACACGGATGTGGGTATGGACCACCGTATACAAATATGGTATTTTGTCCTAGATTTGGTTCACCATGCCACTCTAGGACCCATCTGCATATTGACGTAGTACATAGTGCAGGATTTGATCTGCATAGTGATGAGCTATACAGAGTGATGAAATGAAGAAGGGTCTTGGAGCATGTGGTTTGCAGGGAATTCATCCGAGAGGGATTTATGGTTCACGATGGAACCAATTAGGTTCATGGTTCATTAATTGTTTTTAAGATACCTATTTATATGGTTTGTGGTTAGTTATACCTACGAAAAAGTGGATCACGGTTCTCACTTCGTTGTTGATTCGAAACTGAAGTTAGAATCTGATCTATATCTGAATTCATTTTTCCTGCCTCTAGGGTCTCCTTCATGCTCTCTTCCACCCATCCTTTTTTCTCCAATACCTCTTGTGATCCTTTTATAGAGAACTGGGGAAATAATATATGTGGGCATGCGGCACCATTTTTGGAATCCCATGAAGATATATCTTAACTGACAGATGACTCGTTGAATCAGGGTTTGCAGAGGCTATAGTTTGTGAGAGGTGGGTCGTAGAACCCTACCAGCTTGATTTGTTCACAAACTGCTTAGTTTGTGGGATAGTATGTGTATGAAATTTTTTTCCTTGATTTTTCTAATGACATGGTTCACAGTATCTTGGGGATTTTATATATCACCCCATGGACCATCGCCTCACAGGTCCTTTCATGTATATATGGTTCACAGTTCATGCACCCCAAGAACCACTCATGGTTATGTTTTCTAGTAAACTAAAAGATTTTGAAAAATTTTATTTCGTCATGATTCTTATAAAACTTCCAATCCAATTTGCATACATTTCCATTTCTGGATATGTAGAGGCTTTTTATTCACTCTACATAGTTATTTTGGGTATTTAATTACCTTTGGGAAGTTTTCAACACCCAACAGTGATAAAGACATTAGATTTTATAGTTATCAAACATGTTATAACTAATATTCTTTTCACATTAACAATAAAATCCAAACAGGTCATGTTTTGAAATCAACAAGAATATTACATTAAAAACATTTTTTAAAAAGTCAAACTAGGTAAAAATATTTTTAATGAATATTTTTTTTAACATTAAATTCATTTTTAAATTCACTTCTAGAAAACATTTCTTTGGTAGAAAAGGATTTTTACTATAAGAGAGATATGCCTTCATATTTTCTTAAAAAAAATTAACCAACAATTTAATGTACCAATTATTGGAAAAATAGTAATATTACATGAAAAAATAGTTAATAACAATATGAGATAAAAATAAAATGGGATTATTATAAAATGATCAAATAATTTCCTTCAATATAACCTCAATAATAAATAATCCCAATTAAAATAAAATTGTGAAAAAAACCATACAAATGTCATGCTATTAATTTGATAATTATCCAATAAATATATTATGTGTGTTAAGTGAAAATTCACATAAAACAAAGTTGAAATATAAAATATGATAAAATAATCCATTACATAGATAATATAAAAACATTACTGACAATGATGAAGTAATCTAACCCAATGAAGGAAAATTGAGTTATGAAATTTTTTTCTACATGGTAACATTTATTCCAAATCCCATTAGATGAAATGATTCAAATTCAAACTAGAAATACCATGAATAATTAATTAATCATGATATTAAATTTAAAAGGGTTAGTATATATTCTATACATAATAAATTATATTCATAACATATCAATATTTCTTAATGAAGGAAAATTAAGACGAAATCCCTTAACTCCCACTTTCATTTGGTTGAATGTGATTTAGTATCATGTATAATTTTTTAAAGTGTGTTATTAAATTATAAAAAATTATATTTATAATGTAATTGATAATTATCTTATATCATTTTACCACACATTTATAAAAATATAATTCATTATTACTATTGTGTTGAGTGATAACATTTTTTTTCATATGCATATTTTAACATGAAGTTTTGGTTCATGAGAATGTTATATAGAGAAATAATATCAATAATGATATCAATTTCATAAATATAAACTTCATATTAGATAAAATTTTAGAAACAATTTTTGAATTTAAATAGGTATAATGGATCGCATCGTTTCATGGAGACAGTAGGTCATACATACGCATGTGCGATGTTTTAAATTCCTTAAACACTGAAAGGTAAAAGAATTAGGTCAAATATTAAATCACATGAATCAATTTCATTCAATAAAATTCACATATATTCAATAAATTTACCCTTATTATTCTATATTTTACGTATAAGTTAAAAACAAAACACATCAATTCGTGAGGTGGTATTCCTCCATATACACAAGCAATATACTTTTATTTTAAATAGCATGGAAATAAAGAAGGAATATATGAAATTATAATTTAGGAAGTATAATAATATCATTAATATCATATATATATATATGTGTGTGTGTGTGTGTGTTTTTTTGTGTGTGTGTTTTCAATCCATTATTATTTCCAGACATGAAATGCGGTGATCTAAATTTAATCCCATCAGCTCGCGAGGTGGTACTCTACTGTACATACGATCGAAAATTTTGTTTCCCATTTGATGGAAGAGAATAATGATATAGGTCATGAAAATACAAGATAAAATCTATAAATATATAAACTAGATTGGATATTAGATATTAATGGTTTAATATTATTTTGAGGATTTTTTAATAAAACAAAATAAAATAGAAACCCTCATTTAAGAACGTTACAACTTCTTCAGAAAATTCCTTTAGGTTCACAAAACATATCCTTCCTATGTTGGATTTACAATTAAACCAATGAATCTATGATGTTTTTATGGGATTATTTAAGTTATTTTTGTAGGTATTTCCACACAAAAAATCTTTGTAATTTTGAATAGGGGAGTAGAGGGGAGGCATTTTATAAGTGAGGGATAAAATAGACATGGAAGTTTTTAAATTTAATCAAAATCATCAATGTTTTAATAAAGAAAACAACCTCATAAATGGATAATTATCAAAATATAGAGTCTATAAGGTCAAATTGTTTCTATCCAATGGGATTTGGACAACTTGGTTGGTCAATTTATCCCTTTTATTTTTAGTTTAACCTTCAGTAAATCAGTTCTTACCTTAACCGCAATAATTAATTTTTACTATTTTTACTATTAATAATGGTGAATAGATAATCTTAAATCATTATATAATATAAATTAATATTATTTCGACTATGGAATCCTTTTTTCCAATTTCAAATCCTAAAACTAGAATAATGTAATTTAAAATTACACCTAAATATGCGATGAAACTTTCGGTTTCGAATGCAATAATTCTCATCAATATAGAAGGTTTTAATATCTATTTATAATATAAATTTATCTAAAATGGCCTCAATTGGATAAAGATTTACAAAATTGAACTTATTTAACTTTAAAACTAATTTAAAATATAATTTAACACAATAATGTATTTAAAAAAGGCAGTTTTCTATAAAAAACTGAATTTCTCACTATTCATTGAAAAATGAAACTCTTCAGAAAAATACCAAAAAGTCAAATTAATATAATATTTATATATTTGATTCTAAAAATTATGTTATTTTTTTAAAATAAATTTTTTTAAAAATGGTAAAAATTAATTTTTAATTACGACTGCAAAGCATGATTAAACTAGTTAAACAAAGTAATGTTTTAGAACTAAAAAATATTTTTTATTTTAAAGAATATTATTTTATTTATAATAAATATATAAACAAAATTTTCATCATTTATTTTTTACTATTAGTATCCAACAATTTCACTCCAAGGATATAAGGTAAACTATATTATGGTACATTTAGGATTAGTGTTGTTTGTTTCATAAGCTATCAAAGAGAATCAATTTAAAGAAATATATATTGTGGTTTGTTTAATATCAGTGTTTATTTTTGAATTATATATAAATTAATATTATAAATTTTTTAAAAAATATGAAGGATTTTAATTATACACCCTTAAAAAAATTTGTCACTGTAATTTAATCATGATTTAGGTAGTCAAGGTTTTGACATTTGAAAATATGATTTCTAAAAAACACTTCATAAAAGTATTAATAAAACATTATATTGATAATAGACAAAGGGATATACAATGTTCATCCATAATAACACATAAATAGGTTTTATTTTAGGATAATATTGGTTGCTAGTGCTGATGTCGAAATATAATAAAATCATAAATAATTATAGAGAGATATAGAGGTCATTTATCAAAAGTAATTGAAAAGTCAATGGAATTTTAATGACCAAAAACAATAAATATATGATGATTTAAAATTCCATTTGATTCATCGAATATGATGTTAAGTAGAATACATTTTTTGAAGATAATTTTCCTAATATTGATTAATTCCTTTAACATATTGACTATAAACAAAAGGAAATATGCAAAAATGATATAATTATATTTCATAAATATAATTTTATCCTTTTGTTTTTCATTGATCAATTTTTATTTAATTAGATACTATAAGAAATGAATATCCAAGAATGAATTTTTTATTCCTATGTTTCTAAAATTCACTTTTAAAATATCGTAGCATCTATTATATAATGATAAGTCTTTTAATCAGACTATAATTATTTTCAATCACAAATATGGCTAGAAAATCTTAGCCAAATAATACATTAATATACGGAACTCAATAGTAACACCACTATTTCATCATTAATATTTATTCATAAAATATGTTAAATAAAAAGTACATTATATTAAATAGAACACACTATTGGCTAGCGGTATGTATCAAAATATTATGTCCCTTTGGTTATCATTTTGAGCCATATATCTTTTTTGGATGAGATGGGTTGTCACCCAAAATACAAGTTGTCCTTTTTATAAAAACATTTTAATATAATTCCAAAAACATTCACACATCATAATATCCAATAATTACATTAATATCAAGGATAAGATAAAATATAATTTTCCCCATGTCCCTTAAACATACTCCTAATATAATAAAGGGATTCCTCTTAAAATAATTTTTTTACTAAAACTAATACTTAACTAATGGGTTGTATTACCACAAATGTTTCACATAATCTCCATAATCTAGGTAGACTCCAATATTACAAAAACAAACAATTGATGTTTAATTCTACAAATGTAGAATCAATATTAAACTCATAAACCAATTTTGGTATCCCTTACTCTTATGTTAATAATGATATATATGTTTCTAAAGTTTAAAAAAGTACTTATATACTTCATGATTAATATAACCAAAATACCATTGGTAAAAAAATCTAAAATATATTTATATAATCCTATTTTATAAATACTTTAGCTGTTTTATTTCTTTGTTGGTTCATCCATGGTCTAGAGGATATCCTTAAGAAGAGGGAATTAATTTGTATAATTCCCATGTTCCCCAATTATAATACAATTAACTATATATGGATCCCTATAATGAAATTTATTTTTTTCAATTAAAATATTAAATTTTCCATTGTAATTCAATTATTTATGCCATTCATTTCCACACCTAAAACATTTTCTCGTTCTATTGAAAAACTTTTTTGTGTGTGTCTTTCCTTGTTTCTTACATGATTAAAATCGATCCTTATTAATCCAAGGATTCCACCACTCAAGATATTATAGTACTTCATCCTAATATTCTTTGGTGAGTTCTAGATTTGGTTATGTTATATTTAGTTACTCATATTGTAGTATAATAGATTATGTATAATAGTGATATATTTTACTCCAATAATCATCCCATTTTGTATCATTTTCACTATATTTTACATCATATATAATGTTAACATAATTTCATTTGGTTACATTAATTGAATAAAACTAAAAAACATACTGTCACAAACAATAATCATGGTGGGAAAACCATATAATAATTTACATGATGGAAATATCATCACATGTTCTTTTCAATCAAAGTCACCTTTAGTTTAACCACAGTCATTCATATTCATCAACATTTAAAATATTTCTTAATGGTTTGTATAAAATTTTGAATTATTTGGTGAATATATTCTAGTAGTTTAAAACTAAGTTCATATTAAGGCTCATTTCCATGCACTAGATGATTATTGTCTCAAGACAAATGCGCCCTTTTGAGATATTACCTGTAGTTGATACTGTACTAGATTATTTCCACTTGTAGTACCCAATAGGGATGTATTTCTTCAAAAACAACATTAAATATCATCCCTAAAAATGATTAATATGTTATTAATCACTTTTCCATAAATTCTATCATAATTTTATGTTCCCTAATATATATTTTTTAAAATTTTGTTCCCATGGTTTCTACTAAAAATCCTCTTATTTCAACTGTAAAGACCCTAGCACCGTTTACCATGGAGCTGGAGTCTACATTATTACATTGGAATAAGATACAGGGAATAACATCTTAAATGATTGAATAGTTTCATATTCCTAGTAAACTAGTTACATAAAAGATTCCCATAATACATTTGAATAAAAAATTGACAACATACTTTTTTTATAATAACATTACTCCCTCAATAATATCATCACCCATATTTCATAATAAACTTCTTATATTCAATGTAAAGGAAACAAATAAGGGTGATATCAGACACTTAATGATATCTACATGAATATAAATAAATCATGAGTAATTGAACAATAATAAATATATAAAGGTAAATATATGAACACAAATTCAATCTAAAAAAACATTACATTCAAAATTATATATGTAATAATGAATATGAAAATATAAATAACTTAACATCCAAGAAATTTAAATTACCTAACTATCATGAATATGTAAAGAATAAAAATATTGAAATGTACATAATTGAAAAGAAATTCAATATAAATTGATTTACTATCATGTATTGATAATGAATAATCAACATTTCTAGGTAAATAACTGAAAAAATGTTCCATTTAAATAAATTTCTTACTCTGAATATATAATGGCTAATCAGTAGGGGATTCAAAATAACTAATCACACATGCCATATGAATAATGTGGCTATCATGAATAGAAAAGGAATAATTAATAAGGAAAGATAAATAACTGAAAAAAACATTTCATTTGAATAAATTTACAGTCATGAATATATAAGGAATAATCATTGTACGATGTTAAATAACTCAAGATAATTCCATTTAACCAAAAACTAAGAAATAAATTAATCTATAGATAATATCACTGTGAAAATTTAATGGATTGTAATAAAAAAATTCCTAATGAGGGAAATTCTTAATTATTGGACGTCATGATCTAATGAAACATGATACCACTACCATCAATATGATTAAAAATTATAGGTAGAAACCAATTTAATCCGAGAACAAGGATTCACCTCCCAAAAATACTAATGCATCGATGGGGTATATAATTTTGGAAAATTCTAATCACTGTATGTTCAAATAATTCCTCTTATACCGAATTATAAATTTAATTCATGACTAATGTTCCATATCATCAAATATCAGTACTAAGTAAATAATATGTATTTCCCAATATATCTCTATATACAAAATGATCACTAAATTTAGTACATTTTATCTATAATTTTTATATGGTTTAATCAATAAAAACATCCATGATAAATAATATGTATTTTAATGGAAAATTTAATACTCAATGATAACTATACTTTGAATATACCCATGGAATTAAATTAATAAAAAATGAATTCTAAAAGTAAATTTCAATACATTCCTTGGTCAAAATATTGATACACTATCAATAAAATGAATAAAAATGGTTCAATATAATATATCCATAGTGGAGTATAGAAAATGAAAATTGTGTTCTAATTTATGAATATAAATACTATAATAATGAAATTAAAAAACACTTTAGTAAAATATCCTTTTCTACATCAAAAATATTTATAAAAATAACAGTTTTCATTAAAATAAAAAATATTATTTTGTTTTAAAATAGACATTATAACATGTAAATATTTTTTTAAAACCATGAGATTCCATAGTGGTAGGAACTACTTAAATTTTATAGAAATAAAAAATAAGATTCTTTTACCATTTATAGTAAAAGAAAATATACATTTTTTATAATAAAATGAATATTTATCTCAAAAAATTTTCAAAAGGAATACACTATTAAAATTTTCATTATTAAATAATTTAGAGATTGTTTAATTTTTTGTAAACATTTTCTACATGGTTTAAAGGAAAATTATTTTCTATAAAATAGTGAAATGAATTCAAATACATTAAAACATTTATTCTGCAAATTTGAGTACCAATGAGTGGAAAATTTTATAATTAAATGAAAAAATAATTAATGACTAGATGAGAAGATAAATAAAGGGTTTTATTATCCAATTATAAAATAATATCATTCAATGAAAATTCTAGCATAAATAATCTTGATTAAAATGAGATTGTGGAATAAACCGTCACAGTGATCATGACATTAAGGTGATAATTAACTAATATATAGAATATTTGTTTCAAATGAAAAACAAAATAAAAAAATTATAAATATATCTTCATGAAATCTTATGTCATTATACATAAGGTATTATAATATAAAAGTCAATGAAGAATTAATATGACCCAATGAAAAGAAATTGAGTTATGTAATTCTTAACCACTTGGAAAAATATAAATCAAATCACATTAGAAGAAATAATTCAATTTGAAACATAAAACACCAAAAATTATTAATAAACACTGAAATTAAATTTCAAAGGGGTTGTATATGCACCACATAAAAGAAATTATGTGCATAATATATCAAAATTCCTTAATGAAGGGAAACTTTAAATGAAGTCCATTACCTCATGATTCATTTTGAATAAGAGTTCTTTAATCTGATGTATAATAGTTTTATTCATGTTATTAATTTATTAAATAACAATAATTATGTTTATAATATAATTTAATATCCTATTATAAAATTCTACCACCCATGTTTTTAATAATATTTCATTAATACAATTGTTTTGAGGGGTAACTATCTTTGTTTCACATGCAAGTTTTAAGTTCCAAGATATGGTTCATGGGAATAATATATAGTTCCATCATATACATATTTATATTAATGTCTTAACAATAAATTTTTTCATCAAATAAATTTTAGGATCATAATTCAAATTTTAACATGGAGAGTGGATCACATCGCTTCATGGGGACAATAGGATGTGCGCACATACGATTGATTTTATTATTAACATAACTAGTGAAAGGGTAAGGTAGTATGTGGTATATAAATTTTACAAAAAAAATATATTGTAATATATATATATAATATACATCTAATTTATACATATTACTATTCAAGTAAATACTATTTGAATAACAGATCACGTCGCTTCATGAGGCGGTTGTCCACCGTTAACATGAGAAATGTTATCATATTCTAATATAAATGGAATGAAAAGAGGTACATGAGATATTATAATTCCAAAAGTATTATAATATCCTAAATTTCTTATTATATTATTAAATCCACAATTTTATCCATCCATGAATAGTGGTGATGAAAAACAAATTATTATGGTTTACAAAGTGGTAGTCCTCCGTACACATGGTCAATGGTTTAACCCCCATTTAATGGAAGAGAAGATCGACATAAGTCCCGAACAAAACATAATTACATATAATTATATTTAACAAAATTAGTTTATTATTCAATGCATTCATAATATTATATAAAGTATTTTGATGATTAAAATCACTGGTTAAAAATGTTACCTCTTCTATAGAAAACTTATTTTTGGTTTACTCTAAAATCCTTCCTATGTTTGATGTTTGATTAGAAAAATGGATCTAGTATGATGGTAGTTGAGTAAGGATGTAATTTAAGTAGTTATGTTCAAATCCCAATGGATCCATAAGTGTGAATATGGGATGAGAGGGTGTTGACTATTATAACTGTTAGAGAGGAGACACATGGAATTATAGAAAAGAATCAATTACACCCATGATTTTAACATTATGAAACCCTCCAACTGAAAGTACCCAACCGGAGTATTGTATCACTGAGAGGGGGAGGGGTGAATCAGGGATACTAGTTTCCTTTTAATTTTCATTTCAATTGAAATATCCTTCACCTAATATTAAAGATTCAAATTCCTTTCTAAGAAACAAATCAACACACATCCAAAAATCACAATGATTTACTAAGTTTTCTATTCAATAAAATAGATAAATCATTGGTATGGTTTTTAAATGATCCAATACCATTAAATCCACTAGAAATAAATCCTTGTATTTCAATGAGTAGGATGTATCCTAACACTCATGTAGCATTATGAAACAATACAAAAAGTTCATGTGCACACTCTTAGCATAATAGGGTAATACATTTGTTTTGTAACATCTCTTGTTACCTGTGGTTATTTTCAATTCAACAAATGTATTCAATTGTAAAACAATTAAACTTTTCCTTACCCAAAAGAATGTTAATAACCTCTTATACTATATAAAAAATCCATCTGATGACCCTGAGTACGATGCTCCCAATTAGATTCTTCTCTGTATGATCTTTCAATTTAATACAATAGAATAAAATCGACACCACTCTAATACTTACATAAAATAGTCAAGAAAAATATAATCAGAACCACTTCAAAACCTATTCTTCTCTCTCTAAAACCTAGATCTTACCTATCTTCTACTATGAATAGTACTCATTTCCAAAAAGGTACAATGTACCCATACATTTATAGGTGACAATTGGAGGGAATCAAAAAGTTTTTCCAACTCACTCAAATTTTCCCAAATTTTAATTTCCCCTTGAAATTATGGGATACATTTTGACTTCTTCACAATTTCATAAATCTTCTCAAATCTTATCAAAAATTCATCCCAATCTGAGTCTCTTTTGTGTGTACCATCATACTCATTTCTTATTCCAAAAAACCAAAACAATTTTTTTTAGAAAATCGTCAATGCGGGTATAATTATTGAGTATGATTGTTTCTAGGTATGATGGTTTTTAATCGGAACCATCCCTTTTCTTTCACTTTCACATATGAGTCCGATGTGAAAAAATCATTAATCAATCAGTATGAAATGAATCACCTATTCACTTTCACCTTCAATCGGCATGACTATTTCTTATTTTACTTCAGCATGATAATTACCATCGGCATGAATATTTCCATTGGCACGACTATTCCCACCGGCATGACAATTCCCATCAGTATGACTATTCCCATTAACATGAAAATTCCATTTCCAAGACACTTTCTTCTTTCCAATCGGAATGACTCTTTCCTCTTCCAGTGGAACGACTATTCTATTAGCATAACTATTACATCAACATGACTATTACATCGGCATGACTATTCCATTGGCATTACTCTTAGTCCAATAAAAAAATAAAAAAAGTCATCACTGTATTGGCCTAGACCTCTCTGGTCCATTCCATTGTGAAATTCGGGCGTCTGAGGTGTTTTGGGAGGTCATGGTGACTTATCCTCAACACATTTCCATTATTCCGATTATGTAAATAGTTCTATCTGGGAGACTGATGTGAACAGTTCCATCGGTGAGACCGATGTGAATAGTTCCATAGGTGAGACCGATGTGAATAGTTCCATTGGTGAGACCTATGTGAAAAGTTCCATCAGTCAGACTGATGTGAAATGTTTCATTGGTGAGACAGATGTGAACACTTCCATCGATGAGGCCAATGTGAACAGTTCCATCGGGGAGATCGATTTGTATAGTACCATCGGTGAGAATGATATGAATAGTCCCATCGGTGAGACGGATGTGAATAGTTCCATCGGTGAGACCGATGTGAACACTTCCATCGGTGAGACTGATGTGAACAGTTGCATCGGTGAGACTGATGTGAACAGTTCCATCGATGGGACCCATGTGAATAGTCCCATGGGTGAGACTGATGTCATCAGTTCCATCGGTGAGACTTATGTGAACAATTCTATCAGTGAGATCGACGTGAACAATTCCATCTGTGAGACGGATGTAAATAGTTCCACCGGTGAGACCGATGTGAACAGTTTCATCAGATCAGTCTGTCTTTCGATGAAAAGTACCATCGGATCGGTCCGTCCTTCTGTGAATAGTACCATCAGATCGTTCTATTGTTTTGTGAACAGTTCCATTAGATTGGTCTGTCATTCTGTGAAAAATACCATCGTATTGGTCTATCATTTTATAAATAGTTCCATTGGATCAGTGAGTCATTATGTGAACAATACCATCTGATCGGCCAAACATTCTGGGAATATTAGCATCGGATCAGTATGTCGTTCTGTGAACAGTTCCATCATATCAGTATATCATTCTTAGAATAGTATCATCGTATCGGTGAGTCATTCTTCAAACTGTGTCTCCAAGATCGGTGATTCAAGGATCGGTGAGTCATTCCACGAACAGTGTTTCCAGGATCAGTGACTCATTTTGTGAATAGAGTTTCCCGGATCGGTGAGTAATTCCGCAAACAATGTTTCCAAGATCGGTGAGTCCATGATTAGTGGGTCATTTTGTGAATAGTGTTTCCAGGATTGGAGAGTCCAGGTTTGGTGAGTTCAGGATTAGTGAATCCATGATCGGTGACTCTAGTATCGGTGAGTCATTCCATAGATAGTGTTTCTAGGGTCGGTGAGTCTATTGTGTTTCCAAAATTGTGTACAATGTTTTGAGGATCAGTAGGTGTACAGTGTTTCTAGGATCATGAATAGTGTTTCCATCTTCCTACAGTTTCTACCCTTTGACATTTTCTTTGACATAAAATTCATTCAAGGCCTTGTTTTACAGGATTTAAAGCCAAATAAAATCTCATAACTCCTATATAAGTTTTCCTTAGTCTAGGGATGTATTTTCTTGGTAAAACTGTGTGGTTTTATGTGATCCTCTTTTAATAGAAAATCCATCGTATCTCAAACTGATGCTCCATTAAATCCTTTGAATAGAGGAGATATATTCTTTCCTTGTTCTTCATTTTCGTTCCCTAGAGTGAGATTTCAGAACCTTTCCTTATTCCCATAAGAGCGGTGTGATCGAACCTTAATCCTCATATCATTTCCCTTTTATGTTTCTTATTGCTGCATGTGCACCCCCTGTTTTGGTGAAGGAAGAAATTGTCGATCCTTTATCAATATAATTTATGTTTTATAATTGTTATTTTAGGTTCATATCCTTGTATTTATCATTTCCCTTTTATAGAATTATCTCTCCATGTTCCTAATGGGATTATCTTGGGAGTTGACCGGTGTGGTGGTTTCTCTGCATCCTCAGGTAGATACAGTTGTCCCAGGAGGAGGCGATGATGATCCTTTGTCTGGATCATTCTATTATAAATAACGACAAGATCTGTTTGAGATAGGGGATTCATTTCTTCCCTTTTATTTTACGTGAAACTATATAGTTAGCATGTTTTATCCCATACAATCATAATGGAGTTGAAATAATATATATTTTAACTGGATAAATAAATTGATATCGATCGTCTGTTATTGACACTAATTTTTCTAGATAGTGTGATATCAATGCTTGATTGGTCTCGCCTCCAGTTCTTGATGGAAATTGGTAATTAACATAAAGACGTAATTAATTGATAATTGTTTGGCTAACGCTAAAGAGTCGTGTAAATGAATCTAGTTCTTCTTATTGAAATTTTATGTTAATCAAATTTTTGTAGTATGAATGTTTAATTATTTTAGATCTCTTTCTAGTAAAGATTCCTGAATTTGGATCCTATGAATATTAAATTGGTTAATCTAATGTGGATTATGTAACTTGTTGTTTGATAAAAGATAATTCCTTGTAGGGTTACCAGTTACCATTCTTCTTGTTTAAGGTACAGCAGCCCAATTGATATGATGTTTTTTCCTTATGATTTTGTTTTGATGTGATAATTGATGGCTATTGTGATATGTGGGGGCATGGAGGCATACTGGTTGTGGAATGAGTTCACGATTAGAATGGAAATATGTATCGGTTCATACATGTGGGTGTTGGGAGGACACCAGGGTTGTTGAAATGGGTTGTATGTGAATGTTTAGATTCTTACTAATTATTATTGGTTTTTTATCTACATTATTTTCCCAACTGCTCAAGGTAGATAGTCTTTCTTACCATTCTTCCGAAATGGGTGAAGATGCATGGGGTATGTCAAGTGCTTTCCATGTTTATCTTATCATGGGAGGATGGGTCTATGATCTTGATATAGGCGGAAAAGACTCAACGGGTAGTTCATCTACTCGCCAGGTCGATCCCCTTGTGTTCAGTTGCATGTAATGTTTTTCTAGAAATCATGGGATTATAGGAAAGTAATGTTGTAAATATATAATTGAATAAATGATGTTTACCCAAGGGGTTGGAGCTTGCTGGGATGCAATGATGGGGTTATAATATAAAGGGATAGTGGAATTTGGGTGTGATGATAATGAAATATAATGTGTAAATTGATAATGGTCAATCAGTGTTTAAAGAATTAATTAACATAATATGAAACTGATAAAAAGGGAATGATGTAATATAATAAATCTCTTAAAATGGTTGTGTGATTATAATATACCAAGTCTTAGATGTGGTAGTAGGGTGTATGAGACACGTTATCTATAGTTGAGTCTAATACTAGGTTATGCCAATAGTGTGGTTACGATCTATATTATATTTTATATTTTTTTTCTAGATGCTAATATACCCCGTCAGTTAGGGAAACTGACACCCTAGGGATTCTGAGCCCTGGGGGTGTTTACTCTAACATTCTAGTGGGAGGATGGATGGCTGACTGCCCCCTTTGGACCCGCTCTCTTCTCTTGGTATCTACTTCTGCTGGTAGGAACATTGATTAGTTTTCCCCATATATTTTTGTAGAGGGATTTAATGCCTTGTGGTTATTGACACAAATATATTCTGAATATAGTATCCTATGAAAAACTCTAGGAGTTACGTGTATAGGCTTTGACAGCATGAGGATTCTTACTCAGTGTGTGGGATGTAATGGCATGAGGGATAATTCTTGATGTATGATACATGTTATGCGAGCACTGGTGTCTCCTAGAAACTACCTGGTTACTTTCTTGTGTGGACATGGTGGTTTTTTTGCACGAGGTGCATGTTGTGGTGCTTCGCCCAGGTGTCTGTGGGTATCCTTTTTAGAGAGAGATTCTTATGACATGAAATATTGGGGAAAAGTGGAAAACCAGTGGGTAAGTATTTGTGGGTTACCCTTGATATTATTTATTATATTATAAAATCTTGTATGTGTTAGTTTGTGAGAGTTTCCATGGTGAGGCTCGGAACGTTTGTATATATGTTAAGGTGATGAGTTAGTTTCAATTTTTGTTCTCTATGGTTTAGCATGCTTTCATTTTCTTTTTTATGAGAGAATATGGGGAGGATCCTACTGAGTATATTGTTATACTCACCCTAGGTATATATATATTGTTTTTTATGTCACTTGGAGAAGGTTTGAGATCAAGCTAGTTTCTACTAGCATGGGGTTGCAGGAGCTATCCAGGATTGTGGTTGCTGCTGTTTTTACTTTCTTTTGGGTATTTGCAATTTTTCCCCTTTCAATTGAAGTTGTTTTCATTACATTACATATTTTTACATGGGATTTCATTTATATTTCAGTCTGAGTTGGAGTTGGTCGGTGTCTATCTTGTCCCTCTCTCTTCGTCATGTGTTATCTTAGAGGGAAATGCCTCCCATTTGTGTGTTTACTATAACCTTAGTTCTAGTCGCCAACCCGGGCCCTACCGGAGGCGGGACTCGGGTGTCATTGTCGCTTTTCTCACACTGCCGACCTAGGAGTGGTACACTTTTTGTGTAGGGGGTCATGAATGAGTGGTAACAGAGGTCTGGTTGAGGGATAGGAAAGAGTTTGGAGTTAGGCACTGGTGAGGTTGCATGGGTTGGTAGGGAAACTGTGTCAGTAAAGTTTAGCAAGTGATGTGAACACTGGAGACCGGCTGAGACATTGGAGTTTAGGGCCCCCTATGATCAGATGTATGGACCTTTATGTTTATAGTGGCTACTAAATGAGGTGATACTAGTTGTAGGGTAGAGACCTAGGAATGTATCATGCATCATTTTTCCTTGTTCCGATATTTGAATGGGTAGACCTTGTGATAGGTTAACCTAAAATTAATAATAGAAAGCAATTAATTAATTAATGATGAGTCTTCCATATTATTGGTTTGAGAGATCTTACTGTTTGTTATTTTATAGGTATGGCTTTAGGTCGACATCCTCATCAGGATTGCATAGAAGATGTCAAGTGGGTTGGGCCAACAGATTGCCACCAGGTAGAGGTTGATGATGAAGACACAAGGATGAGGACACTCTGAGAGTATCAGCTCCAGTGTTTGCAAAAGTATGGGGGCTCCGTTTCAGATGCAATCACGTAATACTGGTAGGAGTAGGTCGAGATAGGGTTCAGTTAGATCCATGATTAGAAGGATAATTGGGTGTCCTTGGATGTGATGATATAGTGTGGAGCATCGTGGTAGTGGTGGTTCCTGTTTCTTGGGGATCGTGAGGGGTCAATGATCTCATGGGAGGAGTTCTGTGACAAGTTTAGAGTTGAGTTTCTTTCTTCAAACGAAAAGGCAACCAGTCTCCAAGAGCTTCTTACCCTTCGATAAGGGATCTCCAATATGCGAGAGTTTGAAATCCATTTCAAGAACCTTTATGATATGCTTCGGACGATTTACCATATGAGGAGGCCAGGGTGAGGCATTTTGATAAGGCTTTGCATCCAGAGATCAAGCGCCAGGTCACCCCATTTATGCTAAAAGATAAATCTTAAGGTGTTAGAAAGGCTACTGGTCGTCGAGAGGAAACTGGCTAGAACCTGATCATCCCAAGAGGGGAGTCGTTATGATTCCTCAAAAAGAAGATCTATGGTCCAGGGTTCATAGTTTTTAAGGCAGAAGAGCTTTGGTTCGGCAAGGGGTAGGTCTCAACCCTAGAATCCCATTTCATTGGGGGAAGCAGATCTAAGGCCTATGCCAATGGATCAGGCACTTTTTTTCTTATGGTGGTCAAGGTCATCAGTAGTGAGAGTACTTGACCATTTAGTGTATTCATTGTACACCATGTTTTCTCCCCCAGGTTCCTCTGTTGAGGTAGATCCAGCCGAACCAGCAGCAGAAGGTTCCACCAGCTTTAGTCCAATAGATGGGTCAGGAATAGGACAACCCAGTGATTCGCCCCATCCTCATATAGTAGATCGCAACCTTGGCGGTGGTCTTCATTAGGGTTAGATAGGTGGTGGAGGAGGTCGTAGTCAACTTTATGCTTTAGCGTTGCCAACACCAAGCGAGTCGGACGTCATTCGAGGTACCATTTTCTGGTTTTCTACCATGGTGTATTGCATGATTAATTCAGGAGAGGCACCCTCCTTCAAATCACCTATCCTTTTCCATTCTATGTGACTTGAGGAAAAGGGGCTTCCAGTTTCCTAAGAGTTGACTACGCCAATTGGAGCTCGAGATGACTTTTTTAAAGTATGTAGAGAGTGTGAGCTAGTGTTAGGGAATCACTAATCTTGGGGAGATTTCCTATGTTTATGAATACAAACATATGATGTCATCATTGTCATCGACTGTTTTTATTTAGTGTAGGGTATCGTGGATTTATTCAAGAGGCAGGTTGTGTTCTTTGATTCAGATAGAAAGCCAGTGGTGTTTGTTGGTGAGCGAGACCCTTAGATAGGTCATAGGTGTGTTCTGTCCTTATCATTTATGATGGATGATCTGATGTTGAGTTCTTTAGAGGTTCTACAGTTGGCATTTCCTAGGGTCATAGAATAGTACCCTAATGTATTTCTAGAAGATTTTGTAGCATTACCCCCCTTAACAGGAGATCGAGTTTGGTATTGTGCTACGACCATGAGTGTGTCATATCTCAATGTCTCTATATAGGATGGCCCCTTATAAGTAATGAGAGATATGTATAAAGCTTTTTGTTCTATTATAGTTCAGTTTTCATCATCCTAGTGTGTCACCATGGGGTGCACCAGTATTGTTCGTGAAGAAGGATGAGGGTAGTTTGCGGTTGTGTGTCGATTATGGTCACTTAAAATGTGAGAGTGAAGAATCACTATCCACTTCCACGTATTGATGATTTATTCGATCAACTGAAGGGTTCAAGTTTTCTTTCAAATATTTATTTTTGGTTAGGATATCATCATATTCGTGTGAAGGATGAGGATATCTTGAAGAATTGTTTTTATTGTCATCATGGGCATTATGAGTTCGTTGTGATATCATTTTGTGTAACAAATTCTCTAGATGTGTTCTTGGGATTGATTAACATTTTGTTCTATGAGTTCATAGAAATGATTGTAGTGTTTTTCATTGTTGAAATACTTGTATACTCCACGTATGAGGAGGAGCATGGAGAGCATCTACACAACATTTTGGGAGTTCTTAGTCAAAATCAGCTGTTTGGGAAGTAGTCTGTGTGTGAGTTTTGGGCTCGAGAATCCATTTCTTGGGACATGTTGTGTCCCTATAGGGAGTAGATATTGATCCATCAAAGATAGAAGATGTGGTCTCTTAGGAATCCCCAGAGATAGTGTTAGAGGTGAGAAGTTTCCTTGGTATCTTTAGCTACTATAGGAGGTTCGTAGCCGATTTCTCTCGAGTTGCGACTCCTCTGACTGCATTTACTCAGAAGGATCATCAATTCATATGGAGTAATCAGTGTTAGGAATCATTCGAGTATCTAAATGTGAATTTAGTAACTACTCTAGTTCTCTGTCTTCAAGCTGAGGGAGTTTAGTTTGATGTTTTCTATGATGCTTCACATCTGGGGTTTGGCTGTGTTCTAATGCAGAAAAGATCAGTTGTTTCTTATGGTTCTCGGTAGTTGAGTCCTCATAAAAGTTACTATTCCACCCACGATCTTGAGTTGGTAGCTGTGGTGTTTTCCCAGATGTTGTGGGGACATTAACTCATTGGTGAGAGCCTGTTGGTCTTCACCGATCATAAGATCCTAAGATATGTTTTCTCCCAGTGTGACTTGATCTTATGAGATCATCGATTGATGGAGTTATTGCAGGAATACGACATTGAAATATAATATACACTGGGATAGTGGAATATAGTAGTTGATCATTGAGCAAGAAGTCAAGTGGTGATGCAGTGTGTGAATCTGGTGATTCTTGGAGAGTAATGGAATAACTGTTAGCATTACAACTCGATATGGGAGAAGTTGGGGATATAGAATTCCTTTTTCCAATGACAGTGTAGAAATCACTTGTGCAGCTGGTGGAAGAGCCCTAGTTTGGGGATTTAGAGGTGTAGGTCTAGAAAGACCGAGTGGTTAGTTGCAAGAACCCTAATGGTTGGTCTGAGGATAAACAACACTGAGTGTTTCATCAAGGAAGGATCTTTTTTCCTTTGACGATCTGAAAGACTGTTCTCAGAGAGTTCTGTATTTCTCCTTTAGTAGTGCATCCTAAAATGAAAAAGATGTATCGAGCCTTAATGAGATAGTTTTGGTGGCCTGGGCTGAAGCTTGTGATTGCAATGATTGTGTCTTTATGATTTGGTCTGCTAGAAGGTGAAGGTTGAACACCGTGTTCTTGGTGGTCTGCTCCAGCAATTAGATATTCCACAGTGGAAGTGGGAGGGAATCTCAATGAACATTGTTACTATTTTACCTCGACCTCTTGGGGGACATGATGCTATTTGGGTGGTAGTGGACTATTTAACAAAATTATCCCACTTTATAGAAATCACGGAGTCGATATCAGTGGATGTTTTGTCGAGGAGGTATCTGGAGGAGGTGGAGAGACTTCATGGAGTCCCAAGGATGATAATTTCTGATTGAGATCCATGGTTTACCTCCAGGCTGTGAAGAGGTCTCCAACATGATTTTGGTTCTCAGTTATGCCTTAGCACTGCTTTCTATCCACAAACGGACGGACATACAGAGTGAACCATCCAGAATCATGACGACGTGTTACTCTCTTGTGTCCTGGATTTTGGATGTTCGTGGATGAGGCAATTACCCTTGGTGGAGATCTCATAAAACAATAATTTTCAATCCTCCATCGGTATGGTGCCATTTGATGCCTTGTATGGCTGGCCTTTCCGTTCTCCGTTGTGCCAGACTAGGGTCATAGATTCAGCAATTCTCAGACCAGAACTTGTGTATATTAAAAAAGAGGTGGTTCAAGTGATTCGTGATATGATGAAAGTAGCACATGATCGTCAAAAATAATATGTAGATCAAATGAGGAGACCCTTAGTGTTTTATGTTGGGGAACACGTGTTTCTGAAGGTGACTCCTCATCATGGGAAGTGAAGTTCTATTAATGGGAGTATGCTTTCTCCCAAGTTTGTTGGGCCTTTTAAGGAGTTATATCATGTTGGAGCTGTGGAATATCGAGTAGCACTTCCCTCGTAGATATTGCAGATACACGATGTTTTTAATATATCACATCTCTGTTGTTATCTTCATGATGAATCTCAAGTCATCGATTGGGGAGAGATTGATGATGATGATGATGAGACCATGGAGGAGTTACCCATGGAGATCCAAGACCACAAAGAGAAGGTGTTGTGCTGGAATTCAATTCCCTTGTTTCATGTCTTGTAGATACACAGTGTAAAGGAGGATAGTACATTGGAACATGATTCAATGATACGTTCATAGAAACTATAGTTGTTTTATGTTTAAATCTTTTCATATAATGATGTCCTCATTTAATTTCTAGACCTTTCGTGTTTATGAGATGGCTTTCTTTGGTTGCTTCTAGTGGTTTGCTCTATTTTGATATGTATCTCGATGGGTGGTTTTTCAAAAATCATCCCTCATTCCTTTTTGGTTGGTTTTGAATTCTTGATGATGAGAATGTTTTGACAGGTATATTATGTAATGGCCCAAACCTCTCTTGTCTATTCCTTTATGAAACTCTATTATCTGAGGTGTTCTGGGAGGTCAAGGTGACTTATCCCCAAAAAGTTTCCAATTTTCCAATTCTATAAATAGTTCTATCCGTGAGACAGATATAAACTATTCCATCAGTGAGACTAATGTGAATAGTTCAATGAGTGAAACTGATGTGAACAGTTCCATGAGTGAGACTGATGTGAATAGTTCAATAGGTGAGACTGATGTAAAGAATTCCATCAGTGAGACTGATTTGAAGTGTTTCATTGGTGAGACCGATGTGAACAGTTCCATTGGGGAGACCGATATGAAGAGTTTCATCAGAGAGAATGATGTGAACAGTTCCATCATTGTGACCGATGTGAACCGTTCCAACGGTGAGACAGATGTGAATAGTTCCATTGGTGAGATAGATGTGAAGAGTTCCATCTGTGAGACAGATGTGAACAGTTCCATCGGTGAGACCGATGTGAACAGTTCCATCGGTGTGACCGATGTGAAGAGTTCCATCGGTGAGATCAATGTGAACAGTTCCATAACTGAGATAGATGTGAAGAGTTCTATCGGTGAGGCTGATGTGAATAGTTCCATCAGTGAGTCCGATGTCAACATTTCCATTGGATTGGGTTGACATTCAGTGAACAATACCATTGGATCCGTCTACCCTTTTATGAACAAGTCCATCAGATCACTCTGTCATTCAATGAATTGTTCCATCAGATCGGTCTGTTGTTTGGTGAACAGTACCATAAGATCAGTCTGTTTTTCTATGAAAAGTACCCTTAGATAGGAGAGTCGTAATGTGAATAGTACCATCTGATCGGTCTGTCGTTCTATGAACAATACAATCGAATCGGTCTATCGTTCTGTGAATAGTACCCTCATATCGGTGAGTCATTATGTAAATACTGTTTCCAGGATCAGTGAGTCCAGGATCGGTGAGTCATTCTCTGAGAAGTGTCTCCAGGATCGGTGAGTCTAGGATCAGTGAGTCATTTTGTTAACAATGTTTCCATCATTGGTGTGTCCAGGATCATTGTGTCATTCTGTGACCAGTTTTTTTTAGGATCGGTGAATCCAAAAATGGTGAGTCTAGGATCGTTTAGTCATTTTTTGAATAGTGTTTCTAGGATTGGTGAGTCATTATGTGAATAGTGTTTCCAGGATAATTGAGTCCAAGATTAGTGAGTTCATGATTAGTGAGTCATTTTGTGAACATGATTCCTGGATTGGTGAGTCCAAGATCAATGAGTCCAAGATCAATGAGTCATTCCATGAACAGTTCTTCCTTGATCAGTGAGTCCAATATTGGTGACTCCAGGATCGGGGAATCATTTTGGGAAAAATGTTTCTAGGATCGGTGTGTCCAGGATCGGTTAGTGTATAGTGTTTCTAGAATCATGTATAGTGTTTCTAGGATAGATAGGTTTATAGTGTTTCCAGGATCGTGAACAGTGTTTCTAGCTTCCTACAGTTTTTCCCCTTTGTCATTTTCTTTGACGTAAAATGCATTCAAGGCCTTGTTTTAAGGGATTTAAGGCCAAATAAAATCTCATAACTCCAATATTAATTTTCATAAATCCTAGGATTCCTTTACATGGTCGAACCATGTGGTTTAATGGGATCCGCTTTTAATGGAAAATCCAATGTATCGTAATGTTTTTCCCCATTAAATATTCAAAAGGGATGATATATCTTCCACACTTTTTCAACCTTATTGTTCCTTGGTGTGAGATGCTGGAACCTTTCCTTCTTCCCATTGGAGAAGTGTGATCGACCCTTAATCTTCAAATCATTTCCCCTTAATGTTTCTTAATGTGGCATGCGCACCCCTTGTTTTTGTGTAAGAAGAATGTGTCGATCCTTAATCGATATAAGGTATGTTTTATCATCATTATTTTGGGTTCAACTCCTTCTATTTCTCCTTTCTCGTTTATGGAATTCTATCTCCATGTTTCTAATGGGCTTCTCTTGGGTGTTGACCAGTATAGTGGTTTCTCTGCCTCCTCGGATGGAAACAGTTGTCAAGGGAGGAAGCGATCGTGATCCTTTGTGTGGATCGTTCTTATATAAAGAATGAAAAAAACCATTTGAGGTAGGGGATTTGTTGCTTCTCTTTTATTTTACGTAAAAATTTAGAGTTAGGATGTTTTATCCCACTAGATCACAATGTAATTGACAAAATAAATATTTGAACAAGATAAATAAATTGATATTGATCATATGTTATTGCCTCCTGTTTTTTTTGATAGTGAGATATATATGTGCTTTCTTTGTTTACCCTTTCGTTCATGATAGAAATTTGTAAATAACGTAAACCCAGATATAATTGATAATTTTTTGGCAAAATATATGGAGTCATGTAAATGAATATAGTTCTTCTTATTGTAATTGGATGTTAATCAAATTGGTTAGGTAAGCATGTTTAATTATTTGTGATCTCTTACTGGTTAGGTTTCCCAAATATGGAACCTACGAATATTAAATCGGTTAATCCAAGACGGATTAAAGAACTGGTTGTTTGATAAAATATAATTCATTTTAGGGTTCTGAGTTACCCTCTTTCATTTTTATGGGCCAAGACCCCAATTGATATGATGTATGTTTTCCTACCGCTAGTTTTGTGATGTGAGCCTTGATGGATGTTGTGATATGTGGGGGCATGGAGGCCTACTTGTTGTGGGATCAGTTGACCCCTAGAGTGGAAAGATGCATCTGTTTATTCCAGAGGGTGTCGGGAAGGACATAGGGGATGATGAAATGGGTTGGATGTGAATGTCTAGAGTCTTACTGATTCTTATTGGGTTTTTATCTACTTTACTTTCACCACTACCCATGCTAGCTGGTCTTTCATACCCTTCTTCAGAAAGGTGTGAAGATTCATGGGGTATGCCTTCTGCTTTACATGTTTAGCTTCTCAAGGGAGGATGGGTCCATGGTCTTACTATAGGAAGAAAATACTCGACAGGTAGTTCATCTACTCACTGGGTTAATCCACTTGTGTTTTGTAGCATAGAATGTTTTTCTCAAATTCCTGCGATTATGGGAAAGTAATGCTGTAAATAAATAATTTAATAAATGATGTTGACCCATGGGGTTGGAGCTTGCTGGGATGCAATGCTGAGGTTACAATTTAATGGGAGAGTGGAATTTGGGTGTGATGCTAATGAAATTTAATGTGTAAATTGATAATGGTTGATCATTTTTTAAAGAATTAATTAATGTAAAGTTAAAATGATAAAAAAGGGAATGAATTAATGTAATAAATCTCTTAAAATGGATGTGTTCTTATAGGATACCAAGTCTTAGAAGTGGCTGTCAGGATTCCGAGAGACGTTTTCTGTATTTGATTCTAAGTCAAGTTTATACCCACGATGTTGTTGTGAGTAATAGTATATTCTGTAATTTTTGTGTTTTTATACACTACTCTACCCCTTCAGTTAGGGAAACATACACCCTGGGGATAATGAGCCATGGGGGTGTTTTCCCCAACATTTTGGGGGGAGGATGGATGAATGACTACACCCTTTGTCCCCACTCTATTCTCTTGGTATTTAATTGTGTTGGTAAGAACAATGGTTTGTTTTCCCCATATACGTGTCTAGAGGGTTGTAATGGCTTGTGTGTATTAAGTCACATATATTCTGGATATAGTATCCTATGAACTACTATTGGTGTAATGTGTATAGGTTGTGATGGCTTCAGAATTCATACTTGATGTGTGGATTGTAATGGCTTGAGGGATAATGCCCGACGTATGATATATGTAATGTGAGATATGGTGGCTCCTAGAAACTACCTGGTTACTTTCTTGTGTGGATCTGGTGGTTTTTTAACACGAGGTCCATGTTGTGGTGCTTCCCACATGTTTCTGTAGAAAAGCCTTTTTGGAGAGGTATTCTTAGGACGTGTGATGTTGTGGAAAAGTGGAAAACCAGTGGGGAAGTAGTAGCGGGGTACCCTTGATATTCTTTATTATATTATATAATCTTGTATGCATTAGTTGGGGAGAGTAGCCATGGTTTGGCTAGGAACATCGTATACCTATTTAAGTGGTGATTTAGTTTCAATTATTTTTCCCTGTTCTTTAGCATGATTTCTTTACATTTGCAAAGAGGCATCGAGGAGGATCCTACAGATTATACTGTTATACTCACCCTATGTATATATAAAATTTTTTATAGGTCACTTGAAGTAGGTTGGAGATCAAGATAGTTTCTATTATCTTGGGGTTGCAAGAGCTGTTCGAGCTTGTGGTTGATGCTGTTTTTACTTTCTATTGGGTATTTGAATTTTTTCCCCTTTCACTTGTAGTAATTTGCATGACATTACATATTTGTACATGGGATTTCTTTTATATTTCAATATGAGTTGGAGTGGGTGGGTGACTATCTTATCTCTCTCTTCTACATCTGTTATCTTAGAGGGTACTTCCTCCCATTTGTGTGTTTACTAAACCCTCAGTGCTAGTCGCCAACTCGGGTCCTACTAGAGGCGGGACTAGGGGTCATTATCTCCCATCTCACATTTCCGGACCAGGAGGGTTACACTTTGTGGGGAGTGGGTTGTGAAAATTACCAGGTCGGCATTACATGAATAATCTATTCTTTTAGTGGCATGACTATTCAATCAGCACGACTATTCCATCAGTATTACTATTCCATCATCATGACTTTTCCATCAGCACGTCTCTGAGTCTAATGCAAAACAAAGTCATTTCCATGTCTACATGACATGCATCATCTCTTCTTTCATCAGCAATACAATTCCATTGGCATAACTATTCCATATGCATGATAATTCCATTGGCACAACTCTGGATCCAATGAAAAACAAATTCATTTCCATGTCAGTATGACATACATCATCTCTTAATTCATCAGCATGATTATTCCATCAACATGACTCTGAGTCTGATGAAATTCAATTTCATTACCATGTCGTCATTACATACATCATCTCTTCTTTCCTCAGCATGACTATTCCCATCTACATCACCATTCACTATTTTTCAATAGTCACCACCATTCAGAGATTTTAAATTGTCAATATCATTCACAGATTTTCAATAGTATCAATTTTTCCTAGATTTTCAATTGTCTCCACCATTCACAGAATTTCAATCTTCACCACCATTCATAGATTTTCAATAGTCACAACAATTCCAATATTTTCAATAGTCCCCACCATTCACTACATTTCAATAGTCTCCACCATTCATAGCTTTTCAATATTCCCAACCGTTCAGAGTGTTTAAATACTTTATTATTTCATCAAGCTTGTATCATAAGTTGTACCACATTACATATGATTTTTTAGAATTCTAATATAGAAAATGATCATATCATTTAACAGTGGAATACATCATAACATTCAATTCATTCTTGATTCTTTCTTTCCATATAATCTTGAGGAAAATCAATCTGAAAACAAGAGTCCGATTCTTTTCAAAACAATAACCCAAAATAATTGTTTCCAAAAAAAGAGAAGTAATTTATTTTCATTAAATCCAACCTTGACAAAAAAAGAAAACTCTTCAACCCTTCATCGCCTTTATCATCTTCCTATTCCCAAAATCTCCCCCTTTTTATTTTCTTTTCAACCATATTTCATAAATCACATAACTTTTTAACCTCAATAAATTGATTACATATCTATAATTCTAAGCCTAGGTGAGCTAACACTTTTAAGGAAACAAGAATCATTAATAGAAAAACCATTTTATATAAAAAGAAGTTATCATGAAAACCGCTTTAGATTCTTAATTCTTCCTAGAAACTAAATCAATTTATTTTCCTACAACCACTCCAATAAATAGTTAGAATAGTTCAATCACAAAACATTGATTAATTCATAGATTACCCAAAACTCACTCTTTTATGCAATAGATTTATGAAACAAAACAATTATCCACCTAGAAAAAATAATCCAGAGGTAAGATGAGATAGGGTACATATACATATACCAAAACCATGAATATAATGAGGTGTGAAACCCATGTTCTACCTTATTTTTTGAAAATGATTCCTTTGATAAAGGTTCTATGAAAATATCAAAAACTTTCGCTGATGTTGGAATATACTCCAGATTCAATTCATTCTTCTCCACATGCTCTTTGATGAACTGATATTTAATATCATTATGACTTTAATGAGAATGTTTCATTGAATTCCGAGTGAGATTGATTGTACATTTATTGTCACAACCAAAGAGCATGGGTGACTTCACTTCAACAAGTAAATCTTAAAATTATGTTTTCATCCACATAAGTTGAGTAGCGTCTTGAGTTGATTTAAAATACTTAGCTTCATCCGTACTGAGATTTACTGAATTTTTATTGTTTTATTTCCAACAAACACAATTATTTCCTAGAATGAATACCCCACCAGATGTGGATCACCTATCATCAACATTTCCTTCCCAATCTGTATCTGAATTTCCAAAAAATTCAATACAATTTGAGCTATCATATTTTATTCAAAAAAATTTTATGCCTTTGATGTATTTGAGAATGATTTTTCCTAAAATGAAATGTAATTATTTTAGAGAACTTTGAAACCTTCCGCATAAGGTAATAACATACACAATGTCTGGTCTAGAGGCAATCAAATACAATAGACTTCCAGTCAGCTTCCAATATTATTTTTGATCAAATTCATTTCCTTATCCATATTTAATCTGTTTTTTTTTCACTGAAATGGGTGTGGAAAGATGTTTTGAATATTCCATGCCAAACCACCTTAAAGTTATTTTGCATAATTTTTTTGGGGGAGGAAAATTTATTATTTCATTTGTTGGATTTGTAACCCAAGAAATTATTTCATTTCCCCCATTATGTACATTTCAAATACATTTTTAATTTCCTCAGAAAATCATTCAATGATTCTTTCATCATTCCCAGCAAATATAATATCATCAACATAAACAATTTCAATGAGGTAATACGGTTGACATTATCTGATGTAAAGATTTATATCCACACTTCCTTTGTTAAAATTCATCTTTCTTAAGCATGTATCCAATTTTAAATAACACTCACTCAGAACTTGTTTTAGGCCATAAAATGCCTTTTTCAAAATGATAACATAACCTTCATCTTATCCAATAAAAAAGCCACAAGTTGTTTCAATATAACCCTCCTCTTCAAGATCACCAATTCGGAATGAAGATTTAACATCTATTTGAATTATCATGTAGCCACTTTGTGCAGAAATAGTAAGAAAGATTATGATTGTTTATTGTTTTTCCACTGGAGAAAAGGTTTAATCAAAATCAATACCCTCAATCTATGAATACCCGTTTCAAACCAATCTTTATTTGTTTTTTATAACATCGCCTTTTTCATTAATATTGTTCTAGGATAGCATTTTTTTCCAATTGTGTTTTTTTAGGATTGGGTATGAGTTACCGTGTAATATTCTTTTTAGTCTGATCCAATTATTCATTCATGGATTGAACCCATTTTAAATGCTAAAAATATTCTTTCACAACATTCAGTTACACTTTCGAGTACTAAGAAGTATGGGTAAAAGAATTGGTGGTTCTTTTAGATTGAACCTTCTGATGTTGGTTAACATATATATTCTAGTCTTCCACATGTTTCCTCATCCATGGATAAGATTTTAAATTGTATTCCTCATTACAAGAAATATCTGAGTCTGATTATTCACCATTATTAAGATTAAAATCATTTGTATCCTTATCAAAATTATCTTCTTCAACTTTCTTAACTTTATTTTCCTCTTGAAAAAGTTTCACTTTATCAAATACTTCAATCACTTTTTCATAAATTAAATAAACATTTATTTTTGTTTCTTTGTTAAATAATATGTACCCTCTTCCTTTAGAAGAATATCCAAGAAATATTTCATCCTCACCTTTCTGCTCAAACATACCATATTTTCCATCAATCGTCTTTATAATAAAAGTACTCCTAAAAACTCTAAAGTGCTTAAAACATGGTTTTTTAGAAGAAAAAAATCCTAGAATGTCATACCTGATTGATTACTGTAGAAAAAAGAGTTATGAATATAAAAAAAGTACTCATTGATTGTCTCCAAAGGTAATGAGAAATTACATGCTCAGGTAACATGTTTCTTCCCATTTCCACCAGGCTTCTATTCTTTCCTTCAATAACCCCATTTTGTTGGGAGTGTATAGGGATCTAAACTCATGCCGAATTCCTTTATTCTAAAGATATTATTCAAATGATACCCTTATGTATTCACCACCATTATCATTTCATAACTTTGTCACAGAATACTCTCATTCATTCTCATATTTTATTCTAAAACTTTTAAACATTTTCAATGAATCTGATTTGTGTTTCATGAACATAACAAAAGTAATGAGAATAAAATCATCAATGAAAGTAATGAAGTAATTATCCCCATGTGTGGATTGTTTTCTCATTGACCCACATATATTGGAATGGATCATCTCTAGGGGTTGTTTTGGACAAAAATCAACTTTCTTATGCCCAACATTTTTAATTTTTCCTTTTTATAAGATAGTGAAACACCAATATCATCTTCATTGAATGTCATGAAAATCTCAAATAGTGTATGTTTTATATAACTTGATCCTATTTCTTTGACACATATGTCTCAGCCTTTTACGCCATAACTTATTCTCATCTTCCCTACTCATGTAACAAGATTTTTGTGAATCACCAACCTGATGTAAATTTCCTTTTGTGCATTGGCCTCTTGTAAAAATCATTCCACATTCTTCAATTTTTAAAACAAAAATCCACAATTCTTGAAGATAATCATGTTACCCTCATCCCACAATTTTGAATCACTTATCAGGTTGTGTTTCATCCCATCAACAAACAATGTTTTCTTGTATTTCATCTTTTACACACCAGTAATGGCTGACCCAACACCTTTGATTTTCAATGATTCATAATTACCAAATGTTATTGTGCCTTATTTATAGTATTTGGCATCCATCAATAATTTCATGTCTTCTTTCATGTAAGAAGAATACACACTATCAATTATCCGGGGTCATTCACCTTTCGGAGATTTTAATGGAGTTTAAACAACAAGAGTCTTTTATCCATTATTTTCATTCTTCACATTTAGATTTTGAAGATTTAGAATCTTTTGCAGAGATGGTAACAAAAAAAGACATCCTTTTTAAAGGTTTCCAGGCTGATCACATCTCTCATAAATATTTTCCAAGGTTTGGAACCTGTTTTCAATATTTAATTCCCCTTTTTCAGATTTCTTCATGATTAATTTTCATTATTCCTTCTTGGTAGAGATTGAATCCCCCTCAATATTTGTCTTCAATAACCTATATGACAATTGTAATGTATTTTATTCAACTAACACATAATTTTTTGTGTTTCCAAATCCCCCATAATACCAAAAATACCCATATAAAGAGTATATTTTTCTAAGACCACTATAATGATCAGAATTGGGGAAAAAATTTCAACCATCTTCTTCTCAAATTAAATAGGATTATTCTTATTTTCAAACTTGTTAGAATAGAAGTATTTGAAAACTTTTCGGATCTAGATAAAAACATTTAGGACTCAGGATGTTTTGTAACTTCTTAATTCATTAATTTGACCACATACATAACTTTCCCCACATTCTTCTTTTTAGACACAATTCCATTCTCCTTCTCACCCTGTAAAGGAATATTTTTTTGAACCTTCTCAAGTTTCATATTATAGGAATATTCACCAACTTCTGTGATAGAGTTTTGGAAACGTAGAATTTTCTTTTCAGCTTCATAGAGTTTTGGTGGGACTTGTTCCAACTCTGCTAATTTTTCCATCAACTTCATTTGGAAATGCACATTACGGTTCTTTTAATCATCAAAATACTTCATCAAATAATCAATATATTTAACCATATTTCCATTCTCACAAGAATAAAAATTCTTGGTTGCTTAAGCATTCATCTTCTAACATTTGTTTTTGATTTTTCTACCTTCAAATTTCCCATACATTCATTCAACTCTTCTTTCAAATGAATTTCAAGATGAGATTATTCTTCTTTAGAACTACTAATTTTGAATTCTTCATCATTAAATGTTTCAATGAAATTATTATCATTATCATACCCAATATATTTTTTGGATTCAACATCACTCTCTTCTTCATCATCATCTTTGGACAAGAAACTTCTTCTTTTTGATTTAATGAATTTATTTTATTTTCCTTTGTCTCCCTTTTTCTTCTTCAATTTATTTTCTTTCATTTTTCAATATCATTATCCTATTCGTTCATTATTTGAATAAAATTTTCCACAAAGTTACCAACACCCCCTTATTCAAAACATTTCTAGGGAAGTTTCCCTTTGTATTTCCCTGTACATCTTTTCACATTGTTGGAGAACAAAGATAGTATTTCATTAATATTTTTCCATACCACAATTTCAACGTCATAATCACCATCTTTATCTTCAATAACAATCTAATTTGAAATTTCATTATTCATAGCCTTGGAATAAATTTCTCTATCAACCTTTTTTTTCTTCATAGCATTCTCTCTTCTCATTTCATATGTGATAAAAGTGCTATGTAAATCATCAATAGAAAATTTTTCAGGATCTCTGTCTTCTAATAAAGATACTTTTGCGTAGAATGTTTTATGAAGGATTATCAAGATATATTCAACAACTGTAGAGACCTTCATCTTTTCACGAGGAAATCTGATAGTATTCACAATGTCATTCACCTTGGTAAAGAATTACCCAATAGATTTAGGCTCAACTATCTTTAAAGCTTCATATATCAATATCTATATTTGTAACATTGCCTTATTCACAATTTTATTTCCTTCACATATGTTTTTCAATTTATCAAATATACCTTTAACTATAGAAACACCCTTCACTCTCACGAATTCACATTCATTAAGTGATGATAATATAGCATTCTTCTTCCTTCCATTATTCTTGAGAAACATCTTGTCAATAGGAGTTGGTGGAGAACCATCATCAATGGTAGGAAACCCAAATGTTTAAGCTTCAAGAACATCATAACAGATAGACATAAGATATGGAAACATTCTATCTTTCAAGATATGATAGTTATTTCCATCAAAGACCAAAATAATTTTATTGTTCACACAATTCATGTTCTCTAACAGCAATGAATAATGAAGGGAGCCTGCCTCTGATTCGAATTGAAAGTGCCCAGTTGGAGTATTAAATCAATTAGAGGGGGAGGGGGTGAATTAGTGATTATATTTTTCTTTTATATTTCTATTCAATTGAAACAACCTTCACCTGTTGTTAAATATTTTAATTAATTGCTGAGAAAAAAATCAATACACATCGAAAGGAACACAAATATTTACAAGGTTCACTATTAAATAAGAATATGTATATTCTTGGTATGGTATGGTAATGATATAATACCATTAAATCCACTATAAATCAATCCTTGTATTACAATGAGTAGGATATACCCTTACTGGTGTTACACTATCAAAATATAAAACTAGTGCATATGAACCCTCTTTGCCCAATAGGGAAATAAATTTGTTTTGTAACATCTCTTATTACCTATGATTCTTTTCAATTCAACAAATGTATTAAATTTTAAAAAAAAATTCTTTTCCATACCCAGATTAATGGTAAGAACCTATAGGACTATGTAAAATAATCAGTCTTATTACCCTATATAGGATCCTCCCAGTATGATTCTTCTTGGTCCTATCTTTCAATTGAATACAGTCGAATATAATCGGCAACACTCTAATACTTTTATACAATATTAAAGACAAATATAATTGGAACCACTTAAAAACCTATTCTTCTCTCCCTAAAACCTAGATCTTTACTCTCTTATGTTGTGAACAGTACTCATTGTCAAAAATAAAATATACCTCCTCCTTTTATAGGTGACCATTTGCATGAATCCAAAAGTTTTTCCCGCTCAATAAAATTTTACCGAATATCAATTTACCTCTAAAATTATGGGATAATTTTTGACTTCATCATAGTTTCTAGAAGATTTTGGAATATTCTCAAAACCTCATCTCAATATTATGCTCATTAATTTGTACCGTGATACCCATTTCTTATTCCATAAAATAAAAACAATTTCTCTATTAGAAAAACATTAAATTGGGTACAATTGTTGAGTACTTTGTTTCTAGGTACGGTGGTATTTAAATGGAAACATCACTTTTCATTCACTTTCCCCAGTGAGTCCGATGTAAAACAATGTCATTACCCTATCTTAATGATTGGAATCATCTCTTCACTTTATCTTTCCATTGGCACAACTCTTTCCTCTTTTATATCAGCATGACTATTTCCATCAGCACAACTATTTCCATTGGCATGACTATTCATATCGGAATTACTATTACCATCATCACAACAATTCCATCCAGACAACTCATTCCTCTTTACCATCAGCATGAATCTTTCCTCTTCCATCGACATGACTATTCCATCAGCACAACTATTTCATTGTCTAGAAAATTTTATCAGGATGACTATTTCATGGGCACAAATCTCATTCCAAAGAAATGAAAATCATTACCATGTCAGCATGACATGCATCATCTCTTCTTTCATCGACATGACTATTCCTTTGGCATGACTATGCCATTGGCATGACTATTCCATCAGAACGACTATTCCATCAGCACGTCTCTAAGCCTGAAGAAAAACCATGTCATTACCATGTCAGCATGCCATGAATCATCTCTAAATTCATCAGCATGTATTTTCTATCGGCCCGACTATTCTATCGGCCCGACTCTTTCATCGGTGTGATTATTCCATCAGCACGACTCTGAGTCCGATAAAAAACAAAGTCATTTTGATGTCAGCATGACATGCATCATCTCTTATTTTATCAGCATTACAATTCCATTAGTACAACTATTCCATTAGCCTAACTATTCCATCGGCACAACTTTTCCATCGACACGACTGGTAGTTCGATGCAAAAAAAAATTCATTACCATTTCGGCATGACATACATCATATCTTCTTTCATCTTCATGGCTATTCCATTGGTATGAATATTCCCATCATCATCACCATTCACAGATTTTCAATAGTCACCACCATTCACAGTTTTTCAATAGTCAATACTATTCACAAATTTTCAATAGTCACCCCATTCATATATTTTCAGTAGTCTCCATTATTCCCATATTTTCAATAGTCACCGCGATTCATATATTTTAAATTTTCACCACCATTCATAGCTTTGCAATAGTCACCACCATTCATAGGATCTCAATAGTTTCCACCATTCGTTTTTTGAATAGAATCCGCCATTCATAGATTTTACATATTCTGTTATTCCAACAAGATTGTATCAAAATTTCTACCAATTTACTTATGATTAATGATAATTCCAAAATAGAATAGTATCATCACATTTTACATTAGAAATTGCCTTAACTTTATATTCATTCTAGATTCTTTCATTCCTTATAGTCCTGAGGAAAATATTTCTAATAACAGGTGTCTAATTATTTTCAAAACAAAAACTCAAAACAATTTTTTCCAATACAAGTTGAAGTGATTTCATTTCTTCAAAACCAACCATGACCACAGAAGATAACTCTTGAAACCTTCATCCCCTTTGTCATCATCTTGGTCCCAACCCCATTATGTTTAATTCAAAAACTATATCGATGATAAGGTATATATATTTACATCCAATGGGTTTTGGACTTGTTGGTAAATAATGTTAACCCTACTCTTTCTAGTTTAACACCTGGTAAACCAATTTTTTATTTTTCCACATAAATTAATTTTTTGCATCATTTACTATACATAATGACAAAAAAATAAGTTGAAGTTATTTAGTAATATAATTTTTCTAACTAAAATTTGGAATCCATTTTTAAAAATTAAATTCATATAATTGGAATAATCTATTTTAAAATTATACTCGGAGATGTGACAAAACAACTTGATTGCAAATAGATTATTTTCATAAGAATTGACGTTTTTGTTAGTAGAATTCATTATGGAAATGATTATAATAGACTAAATCAGTTAAATATTAATTAATTAAAAAAATAATACTTTAAACAAAATTTAATATATAATTTATCCTTTGAAATTGTTTAATATAAATTGATGTTTTAAATAAAAAACAGTATTATTCAATGTTCATAAAAAACAAAACATTTCCAAGAAATATCAAAGATTCAACAAAAGATGATTTTGATATTCTCATTTAAAAATTAAAGTTCAATTTTTAAAATCCATTTCATAAATGTGGTAAAATTTAATTTTGAATTAAATGTTAAATGATAGGCTAAAACATTTAAAAAAACATTTTTTCTAGAAAAAAAACATTTTATATTAAATTATTCTTATTTTATATCTAATCAATAGATACCATTATTATTCATAATTGAGTCTGAAATATTTGTACCTTGAAAATTAATTTACAATTTGTAGTGGTATACTATATTAAGGTTCATTTGGACTCAGGGTTCTATGTTACATATTCAATTGATGAGATTAATTTTACAGAAATATATTATAGGGTTGATTTAACTTGTTTTTTCATGTCATGTATAATATTTAATACAATTTTATTCTCTTAAAAAAATTGATTTCTTTCATTAAAACCCCTTAAATAAATTTATTCCTCTAAATGTTCTCTTGATCTTAGTATGAAATGGTTTTAAATTTGTAAATTTCATTATTGAAAAATGCACATCAAAAAAGGGTTAAAAAATAGCCTCTTGATAAGAGAGAATGGGAAATAATAGGGTCATTTATAATATCAAATAAATTGGTTTCCATGACACATAATATTGGTTGAATATGAAGTTATTAACATTTATGAAAAGGGAAAATAATTATAGGGTGTGATAGAGGTCATTGATCACAAGAATGTGAAGGGATATTGGAATGTTATGGACCTCAAAACAATAAACTATAATGATTTAAAATACCATTTTATTCATCAGATATAATGGTAATAAGATATAATTTTTTTCTAGATCATTTTACCAAATATATAGAAAATGAACATAAGTAAATATTTTTATATGATACCTTTCTACTTCATTATCACAATTAAATCCTTTATTTATGCATCAATCAATTTCAAATTAATCTCTTACTCCAATAAATGAATATCCAAATATATATTTTTAATTCATAAAGTAATAAAATTAACATTTAATGGATTATATAATCTATAAAAGTGTGAAAAGTTTTTATGTTTATCTCTAATTATTTTACAAAAACAATATTATTAGAAAAACTTTACCCAATATAATAAATTAATCTCTAAACCTAAATAATAACACCACTGGTTCATTATTAACATTAATTCATTAAAATAAATAATTAAAAATAGGGAAACATTAATAAAAACGTCATATAAGAAAGTGGTAGTAATTAAACACATATCTCCATTTTGTTATTGGTTCATGACACATGATCTTATAGGATGTGAAGGGTTGTCACCGAACATGTAGGTTTTCATTGTACTAAAATCATATTAACATAATACATATAACATTACCTATCTGTAATAACCTATAATTATCTCAACATAAAAGATAATATTAACACTATAGGCTACCAATACCTTTAATAATATCCGTTAAAGTGTAAGTGAATTCTTCCCTAGATAATGTTTTCCACTATAAAATTTACTAAACCAATATGTTGTACTACCACACTAGTCTTTAAAATTATCATTAATCTTTATAGAATCCCACCACATAAATCCTAAATTGGAATGTTAAAAAAATGAAAAAATGATTAGACTTAATATCATAAAAAATTATGGTGTCCATAACTCATAAGTTAATGATTCAATATATTATTAAAAAATTATTATAATAAGGACCATTATCATACATAAGGTGATTATCGGTTCAAGTCCAATGCATCATATTCAGGGTAATTACCCCTTGGTACAACTGTTCTAGAACAACATGTACTTGTAGTGTTGAGAGAGGTATTTATTGATAGGAAATACCACATAATATCTTACATAAAAAATAATAGAATTTTCTTCCATATTTATTCTCAAAGTCTATCATGGGATTATTTCCCCTAGTAATGTTTTTCCTAAATCTAGTACCCAAGACTTCTATTAACCATCCTCTGACACCAATTATAATCCCCCCAAACCATGTAACTCTAAGTGGATGTATGATATATAAAACTGTAATAGGAAACAAATAATTTCATCATGAAGGATCATATTATTTAATATTCCTGATAAACTAGATACATACATGATTCCCATATAAAATTTAAATAAATCAATTATAATAATATTTTATTAATAATATAATTATTCCTCATATAATATCATAGAATATGATTCATAGTACACTTCTTTTGTAACATCCCATATACAACCAATTGAATTAGGAAGAGGGTATGGTTCTTAATAACCATAGGTCACACCCCCAAGACACTAATGGTTGGAAATAAATTCAAAGGGACACATACAACAATTGGGGGATGATTTTTCATTTTAATATAAAAAAACAATCCAATATAACCACAATTACCAAACCTATATATGATGCATTGGTATAGAAAAAAGATCCAATATATAACCAATCCAAAGGACATAAATTGATTACATGCTAAAACAAAGCCACATAACTAAAGGAACCAGAATAAAAAACCCCAAATACAAAAAATAACAACTTCATAAATCCTCCAAGCTCCAAATAAACATTCACATCACATGGTATCAAGAAAAATCACTAAAGAACTGGGATACATTTCCTTTCCCTATGTATCGATAGATGACATCTGTAAATACACAATAGTCCCCAAGAATGGGGTGAGACTAAACACATTATTATTTCCCCATTGACATACCAACTCAATCATCGAGAATAAAACATGTTTTAAAATTTATATGAAATATTTCAAAAAAATTAAAATAGTTTATATCAAAACTAAATCGGTTTTCCAAGGACAGAAATCAAAAAATACTTTAAGAAAAATCTTATCTTATTTAGAATACCCATTTCATTATTTCAAAAAAACCATAGATCCATGCTCCCATGATATATCCATACTCATTATAATTCTCTCATCGATCTATAATTAATCACATGGTAAAAAATACTCAAGTGACCTAATGGAACACACCCCTTATATAGTGTCAGATATTTTTACTCCAATGGTACACTACCTTTATATAGGGTTAAGTCATTTAAATAAAATCACACCAACCCTATATACCAACAACCCTTTCCAAACAACATTCCTGAAATCCATTAATACTTTTATAAAATTCAACAACATTTCTCATATATCAATATTTCTCTTTATTACATATTAATTTATGATTTAGTAATGAAATGAAAAAAAATGAAATCTAGATGATCAATAAATTTACTGTATTTGTGAATTAGGTACATAGTATAACATCTTGAATATGGGATACAAATAACATTATTGAAATATTTCTTAACATGCTTCTACAATTCTATGGCTTTTAAAACAACATTTTATAATATGGGGTCATACATAAAGAAGGGGTGAGATATAAATCCCCATAAAAGAATAATCATGGAATATTGTGAGACAAGTTATAAAATAGTCATATCCATGGGAAATAAATGTAACATGAATAGTAATGAATGATATATAATGATAATAATAACTTGGGAAATATGGAAACAACTTAAAACAATTTATCATAAACATAAGACAAGGCTTATTTATGAGAAATAATGAAGGAAAATTACCATAAATTAATTAGGATCACACCATATCCCAACCTGATATCTCATGAAAATAAGAATTACCCAATTAATTGGAGTACTATATTATTATATATGCACCCTTCATATTGATTTCACTCTCATTTTTATCTGTTCCACATAGATCAAACAACATGGATTCATTCATTATCATATTTTATTCTAAGATCAAGGACTGTAGAATAAATACATTTAATTTAAAATTCAAATAAGTATTAGTGTATAAAGTTGAACTCAATTTATATGAAATTGATACGGTATCACTAGAAAATTGTTTTGGCATGGAAAATCCTAGAGAAATTTTTGTATCATAACAGCATGACATAAAAAATGATAAAATGGGTTGATGAGAGTGAAAGTGGACTCTAATAATTTAGAAATTAAATGGGAAGTAACAGAGATATGTAAATACATATCAAAAAACAATAAATTATAAATTTAATACATAAGATAATAAATAAAGTTGAATAAATAAAATAATTGGGTGATCACTTACTTGAGTGGGGGATTCCAAATGATTGGGAGGAGCTTCTTAATAGATTGGGGCACCTTAGGAGGAAAACTAGAGAGGGTTATGAAGAGTAATGAAATTCTTAAATAATTTTTAGTGATGAGAAATGGGAGCTAGGGTGGGTTTATATAAGAAATGTGAGGGTATTTCTTTATTATTTATCAAATATAGGCTTTGGGATCTAAATAATAAAATATCCAAAACCATAAACTTTACCATGGGTTTTCCCCTCTTTTCTAAAAAATTAGTGGTTTTCAATATTTTATATGGAAAATTTCATAACATAATAAAATAATACCATTTCATAGGTGGAGGTGAGTCATACTCTTAATGAAATGATTTTAAAACCTTAAAATATTTTAATGGTTTGAATGATTCATAAAGGATTTTATAATATTTATAAAATAAACATGAACAATGAATTATTTTAAAGGGAACAAATATATTTAGTTATGGATTCCATTTATCTTATTTCATCCAACACTTTTTGGGCAACATGATGTCATAATACACATGGTATATTTATATGACATTTAATTTTTTCTTGAAAATAGACTCTTATATAATTATAAAAAATTCATTTTGGGATAATTTCGACATTTTGATTCTAAAAATAATATTCTCTTTATAAAAATATTTTTCTAAATATGTGGATTTTCAATTATTCAAAATAATTGAAATTTTTGGAGAAATGTTGGGGTTTTATACTATAACAGTTTTCAAACCATTTTAAAAATTACATTTGAATTCATTAAATTTTATAATAATTTATAATCAATAGAAATTATCTAATAATAATATTTAATTTTAAAATTATTTATTAAAAAAATTCAATATTTTATGAAACAAATCATTAATTGAATTTAAAAATTACCTTAAAATATAATATTTATTTCATCGATAACAAATAAAAATCATTAATATATTGAAATTATATTATTTATTATATAAAATATATATTTTCAATTTATCAGGTTCTTCATCCTTATCCCTTTAATACACTAAAAAACTATGTAAGGGTAAGGTGGGGGACTATGAGACCTTTATGGGGTGGTGTGTCAGACATGGTTTGGGTCGTGATCCCGATGAGCATGAACTTCTCACATAAACAGTGTCTCTCATGCTTAAGTTGTTGGATCTTTGGTAGGTCTTGGTCAAGGGAAAAACCAATTATTCTATCTCCCTCACAAGCTCTGATAAAAGAGCATTATAGGGTATGATCCTACTATTTGAGGTCATCACCTCCTTCATTTGAGTCACTTTGATTTTTTTAAACCCTGTATTTATACTAATCATGTGATCACTATTAAATGGATATATTATCAATAGTAATGATACTTAACAGCATTTTAAATACAAATTGATATAAATAAACAAAATTAGTGCATGATTTTTGTTAGGTCCACTCTGTAAAATACCTAAAGATGCGGGGAATCAGGGCATGACAAATTAAAAAAACTTCCCATTTTGATATTATTTCGTTTTCAAAGAAAACTCTCTTCTCCCTCTATCCCATAACAAAGAAAAATATAAATAAAATAATGATTGAGACACAACAATTTTAATTGGTTCAAACTCACTAGGCTACATCCAAGGAGAATACAACGATGATGTACTGATGTACCAGATCCACTAAAAGTGAATTGTTGTTTACAATGTTTGGAGTGGACTAACCGACCCTCCTGGTTTACAAACAATCACAATTTTAAATATCACTACTCTCTCAAATGATATGTTCTCACTTATTCTTCAGAAGATCCACTCACAGTTTATAGACTTTTAGGTCCCTTCTTTATCTTTAATAAATTCATCCTCCACTTTTCGTAGATGCTCTATTGATTTCCCACTTTCATCTACTGATAATACATCTTTACCACATATGTGATTGGAAACTCTTAATATTTCACAAAACCCTTACTGCGTCTTGCACGCAACTTTAATTCCTCACATGCAAGATTCTAGTTTTTCATGAAACACCCATTGCGCGCAACATTAATCTTACGCACAACACAAATATTATGTGCAACGTGAATCTTATACGCAACTAAAATATTATGTGCCACTTTCATAGCTTGCACATAACTCAAGATATTTCTCCCAACTCCCTTTGGTGAAAATTATTATGTGATTTGTAGCACATATTTCGTCTAAGTCTTCATATTTTGGAATGAGGGGATCACCTATTATTTATAGGCATCCTCAACCCCTATACAGAAGATTCGATGCATCGCTCAAGATCCTCTTCGAGCATGAAAACCCCATTTGTCGTTCCATTGGTCTAGCAAGTTTAATTCATTCAACCTTATATTTTATTCACTTTTCCAAATCTTTTATACACATCATTCCTTTACCATCTTTTCACATTCTGATCCTAAAACATTTCTTTCATAACGTTTCCATATCACCTTTATTCTTACTCACAACCTCCTTTTCCAAAAACATGATTCTCCATTTTCCGATTTTGAGGCCCAAAAATATGGAAAACACTATAAAATGGCATGAACTTTTATCGATTATTTTTTACCACATTCAAATTATCCATTCCATTTTCATGGTTCTTTTTCAACATAGGATGACAATAATATCTCTACAACTCAAAAACTCACTATGGAAACCCTTTTTTCAATGAACAGACCTTCTTTGTCAACAAACACAATCAACCAAAAAATTATTCAATGTTTCCTTGAGGGAATTTTTCCTAATAGTTTTCTATAACCTTATTACATAATAAGACATTTAATTAAATTCCTTAGGAATTTTTATTTATAAGATTTTATTTCATGACAATATTCCCTCCTTCCAAAAATTTTCCCTTGAAATATTCTTTTCCCACACAATGGTAGATAAGGGTAACTTTATTCTATCACATCCTCATATTCCCATATTTCCTCTTTAATGTTTTGGTTTCTTTACAGCACATTGAATGGAATAATTGTAATATTTCATAGAACTTGTTTAAATGATCTAAAATATTCATCAACTACACTTTATAGGAATCATAATTATCCAATGCTAGAACCTATGGATTGATTACATGTGAGGGTTCTAGTATGTGATTTCTCAAGAGGGATACATGGACTACATCTTGTACTAGATTTAGGTTATGTGGGATTTCTTGTCAATAAGCCTCCTCTCTGATGAGATCAATGGTATCAAACGGAAAGATATATCTTGTACTTAAAATTACATTCATCCAAAATCTAATCACATTCTTCCATGGATATGTGTGGAGGAACCCCATGTCTCCAACATAAAACTATAGGTCTCTTCAACGATTGTCATCATAGCTCTTCTATTATCATTGAGCAGCCTTGATGTGCCGCTTAATGGTCTTAACATATTCCTCAAGTTCTTTAACTATTTCTAGAAGTAGTAGATTTATTTCCCCGACATCATCCCATCATGCAGGTGATCTCCACCTCTTCCCATAAATGGATTCATAGGGTGCCATTTTGATACTTCATTGGAGACTAATATTTTATGAAAACAAGACCATAGGGAGATGTTTCTCCTGTATTTCATTGAATTCAATAAAGCATGATCTAAATAATTTTCAATTGACTGGATAGTTCTCTTAGATTGGTCATCTATTTGGGGGTGATAATTTGTACTAAATTTCAAATAAAAATTTAGATTGTGTTAGATATTCATGAAGAAAATAGAGGTGAATCTTGGATCTCAAGAAGATAAAATTGATAGTGGTACTCCGTGAAGCCCAATCACTTCTCTGATGTATTTTTGTTTATATTGATACAATGAAAAATCATATCAAATTTCAATGAAGTGTGTATTCTTTGTAAGATAATAAACCATAAAGAATACATCATTATTCGCTCAGGATTTATTTTTAAAAAGAATGACAAATTATATGGTGATTTTTTTTCATATATCCATGTAGGTATGGGTAATGGTTTCATAATACCCTTGTATTTTTTCCTTTCCCCTTTAATTTGATGAAATACAAGACATCTCGTTGAATATTCTTTTATCTAAATCATTATATTGTCCCAAAAACTATTCTCTAATATATCTAAATGCATATTTGTACTTCCTGGTTGGATGGATAAGGATGACCTACGTGCATCATCCAACAGCTCCTTTAACTCAAAATTTGATGGTACACATAGTCCAAGCCCAAATATTACAACTCCTTCATTAACATGTAACTCTAAGGATTTACCCTTTATTATAGTTTCTAATTTATTATGAAATATCTCATTATGTTTATAAGAATCCATTATCATTTATAGAAGGGAAATTTGGGAAATTATTTGTGAATGTATTTATGATATTCCTTCATTTAGGATCCCCATGTCCATCCTTTTCAAAAATAAGAATATCGGATCCCTCCCAATTCTAATCAATGATAAAAATTTTGGATGTATCTACTTAGATAGTCATCCACTTTATTTTATTTTCCTAGATGGTATGTAATTTTAACGTCGTAGTCCTTGATCATCTCTAACCATCTTTAATGGTGCATATTCATATATTTCTATGTGAATATATTCTTGAGGATTTTGTGATCTGTATATATTTTAAATTTTTCCCCAAAGAGATAACAATGCCATATTTTCAAAGAGAATATCAAGACATCCAACTCCAAATCATGTGTTGGGTAGTTATATTCATGATCTATTAGATTTCTTGAAGCATAGACTGTCAAATTGTTATTCTAAAATAACCCACAATCCAATCCATTCATTAAAGCATCGTTCAATACAACTGAAAGTTCTCCACTTCTTGGTAGTGTAATCATAGGTTCACTGATAAGCCTCCTTTTCAACTCCTTGAATCTCTCATCACATTCATCTTTAAAAGAAAACATGACTCCCTTCTGATTTATCTTGGTTAAAAGGTTACATAATCATGAGATATTTATCACAAATCGACAATAGTACCCAGCTAACCTAGGAAACTATGGATATATCTCACAGATTTTGGCCTCAACCATCCTTAAATTGATTATATATTTTAAGGGTCCACATATATCTCATTTCGTATGATGATAGTCCCTAATAATAAAAATTCATTCAACCAGATGTCACATTTGATGTACTTGGAATAAAGATTGTCTTTTCAAAAGGTATTTAGCACAATTCTCAGATAATCCTTATGATCCTACTTTCCTTTCGAGTATATTTGAATACCATCTATATATACTACCTCAAATTTATTAAGGTAATCTCCAAATATTCTATTAATTATGTCCATAAATATTTTTGTAACATTAGTGAATCTGAAAGGCATCCCTTTGAACTCATAGCCTTGTACGTTGTACGAAATGTAGTCTTGGAGATGTCCTCCTTCTTCCACATAACTTAATAATATCGTAACTATATATCCATCTTGGAGAAGTATTGCGCTCCACATATATTACTGAACAATTCAACAATATGAGTCATATTATACTTTTTCTTTATTGTGATCTCGTTGAGATCAAGAGAATCAATGAAAAGGCGCACTGACCCATCAGTATTCTTGATAAAGAGGAATGTTGCACCCCATGGTGAGAAACTTGATCATATGATCCCTTTATATATATATTCTTTTATAGTTTTTTCATTAACTCTTCATGTTCCACAACATCTATCTTATATAGAGTCTTTAAGAATTTTAATTCCCCATGTATAAGCTTGATTGAGCATTCAACCTCTCATCTTGTAGGAAGGCCAAGAAATTTCATTGGGAAACACATCAATGTATTCCTTAACAATGGAAATTTATTGAAGGATGATTACTTCCTTATAATAAATCATTTGAGCAAGATATTATTTCAAGTATGGAAATAATTTACACGGTTGATATGATAGTGCTAAAGAAGAGTCATCCCCCTCCTTGCACTTGTACAGAACCAGGGGTCGATTTACAATATGAAGACTAATTTTTTTCAAGCATCAATTTATATTGGTTCTATATAGGGAATTCCAATCCATACCCACAATTGCATCAAATTCCACAATTTGGAATATTAAAAGATTCACTAATTAATTTATCCCATTAATTTTGATAGGGGAGGAGTTATATACTTGGGATACAATGATTTCTCCATTTTCCATTTTCAGTAATAACCTCACATCCATGATATGTGGTCGTGTTTGAATAGTTCTTATTTAAATTTTTTATATGAAGTAATTCATATATTGAGAATAAAAAAATTGGTTTGATATTCTTGAATGAATAACTATCATACTTTTCACCACTTTGTTGTTTGGAACCACCTCAGCAATTGTAATGGAAAAAAGCCCACCTTTTCTTCCTTGGAGGTTTTTAGTAGTCTCCAAAAACCCTTGGCTTAGTGAATTAATTTGTAATGTTCCATGTTTTATTATATTTGATGTAATGAAAAAATAAATGATGGTTGACTGGAGAATTCCTTTCCCCTGTCACAGTAGTGGGTTTCTCCTATTAGTAATTCCTAGCTAGGAACCCTTACTATTCATACCTAAAGTATTAATTCATTCCCCTTTAGAAATTTCCAGGGTTCTTCATTCCACACCATTAATATGTGGGATGTTGAAATGTCATGACACCATTATATTTTTTCATCAAACCACTATAATTAAACTCTGATTTTTTCTTTTGATCCTCATGATACCCTTGAAATTCATTGATCTCAATTTTTGATTTGAAGGAACATCGAACAATTTACTCATATCTTTCAAAGTCAGGGATCATAATGTCTATTCGTACACAAAGATTTATCCCACCAAAGAAGCAGAAAACCTTAAATTTAGGGTAACGATAAATCTAGAAGTGTATCATTAAATTATTGTATGATTTTCCACATATGTCGGGATAGATTTTTTGAATTTTTTCTTGAGGGAATGGAAATAACTTTTCCTATTAATAGGTAGAGTGTGAGGAAAATATTTATTGAAAAACATTTTCTGTGATTCCTTCCACCCCTTTTCATTTCTCTCTTCCATAGGATTTATATTTTCTTATCATTATCCACTACTAATCAGCTTCTCCCACCATATGATACATATCTAATAGAACCTTAACTTAATCAAAAAATTGAATGATAATGAATATTTTATCAATGGAGTTGATCAATTATTCCTCGATTAAGGGATCAGATGGTCCATTGAAAGTCAGAGGACTTTTTTTCATAAATATCATAATTGATTTTTTCCTTTATTAGGGGGATTTGGGAACTCCTCATAATCTATATTTTTATTTAAATCCTATGTCCGTTGAGAGATCATCATCACTAATTTTATAATTCCCACTCCCATCCGGTTTGGTATCTCCTTGGTGTGGTCATAACATAACTCGTCACATTGATTGTTTACCGAATTCCTCTAATTTCTGTCCATTGGCTAGATTAAATAGAAAATTATGAATGAGAATTTTGGAACTATTAAACAAATAAAATGGAATCTACTATCATTAAAGAGATAAATTATTAATTATATGTATTTCCTTAAAATATGAATTTATAGGTTAGAATATATTTTATCCATGATCTATTTCCTAACATATACTCTTATAGGGATTCTTTTTTTCCCTTAATAATGGTTCCTAATGGGATTATGAATTTTCCAAAGTGTATACATCAGAATTATCAAACCAGATGTGTACTAAGGCCCATTGTCATGTACTAAGTTACGTTGAGTCAGGTTCGACTCACCTTTTCTTATTTTTTATCCCTAGGTACATCTATACTGGAAACACATCCATTAATAGTATCCATAAAATGATGTATTTTATTGATAAAAACTTACTTTATATATACAAAAAATTAGGGATATTTTCTTATACATAGTCTTATCCCTAAGGCATTTTCTAGAGTTTTCTAATCATAATCCACAAGATAACTAAACTTTTCTTTTGATACGAAATATAACACCCCGGCGTTATATTACACATTAATTCATGATTTATTATAAAATAGTACATATGAAAAACTCTGACGATAGATAATTTTAGTGTCTTTTGGAAGAAGATATATAACATAACATCTTGAACCAGGGATACAAAAACATTATTGAAAACTTCTTTAACATGCTTCTAAAATTACCTGGATTTTAAAAATGAACGGGAGAAATTAGGACATATATTGGAAAGGGGTGAGATATAAAGACCGGTATGAGAATAAGAATGGAATAAGGTGATGAATTTTAGACTATATGCATATCTATAGGGATTAGAAGGAACTTGAAAAATAATTCCTGATATATCATGATAATCATAACATGGGAAATTTGGAAACCAACATAAAACAATACATCATAAACATATGTCAAGGATAAAAACCAATAAATAATGAAGGAAAAGTCTCATAAAATAATCTTGATCACTCCCTATCTCAACATGACATCTTAGGAGACGAAACATTATCCAACACATTGGAGTGCTATATAATTCTTGGTGCACCCGTCACATTCATTTTATTTTCATTATTCAGTGTTCCACATAGATCATACAATATGGATTCATTAATCATAATATTTTATTACAAAACAAATTAGTGTGAAATAAATACAAGTAAGTCCCAATTCAATGAATTATAAATGCATAAAGGTGAATATCCATTATAATAAATGGGTATGGAATTCACTATACAATCATTTTTTCCTGTAAAAATCATGGTTCAATTTTGACAGCATAATGATGTCACATAAAAATTCATAAAATATGTTGATGAGAGATAAAGTGGAATATCATAATTTAGAAATTAAATGGGTAGTAATAGGGTCATGTAATGAAATATCCCATAATAATCAATTGGAAATATAAGGCATAAATTAAAAAAAAGTAACATGAATAAAAAGAGAAGGTGAGGATCCCTTACTTGAGATTGTAATTCCAATTTCATAGGAGGAGCTTCTTGAGAGCTTTGGGGTTCCTTGAGAGGACTATAGAGAGGGGTGGGATGAGTAAATACACACTTTGATCATTTTCAGTGAATATAAATGGGATCTTGGGTGGGTTTATATTAGAAATGTTAGGGGATTTCTTTATTATTTCTCAAACATAGGTTTTGGACTCTATATAATAAAATACAAAAACAATAAGAAATACCATTGGCACATGGATTCGGAAGAATGGTACTAGTTTTAATTATTTCAAAAGGAAAATTGACAAATTTAAAAAAAACATCCCATAATTATGAGGAGGTGAGTCATACTTTTATTTAAATTATCTTATAACATTAAAATATATTAATGGTTTAGGATTATTTATAATTTATTTTATAAAATTAATTAAACATACATAAAATTACATTATTTTAAAGGGAAAACCAATATTTGATCATGGATACTGTCTATAGTATTTATTACAACACTTTTTTGTTATGATTATGTTGCTATGCATACCCCATATTTTTAAGGTATTTTATTTCTATCCAAAAAAATCAAATAACATAGAAAATTATGAAAAAATTACTATTGGATAATTTCAACATTTTGATTCTAAAAATAATATTAAATTAATAAAAATAATTTTCCAAATATGTCAATTTTTTCTTTTAAAATAATAATCTGCATTTTTCGAGAAAGCTTTGTTTTTCAACATTAACAGTTTTCAAACCCTTTTAAATATTACATTTGAATTAATAAAAAATATATTTTAATGTATATATAATAGAAAATATTTGATAATAATATTTTATTAAAATATTATTTCTTCTTAATATACCTTAATTTAGGAAAATAAATGCCTTAATTAAATTTAATCCTTACCTGAAAATATAATTTCTGTTTTATTCAATACTATTTAAAATCTTTTATAAAATGAAAATTTATTCATTATTAAATACCATATATATATATATTTATATTTATTTATTTTATTATGGTCCTGATAAATATCCCTTTAATACACCATTAAACTTCCTAAGGCTAAGCTGGGAGACTGTGAGACTCTCATTGGTTAGTTTGGCATACAAACATTGGGTCGTGATCTAGATAGGCATGAACTTCACTTGTATAAATTTTCGCTCATGCTTAAGTTGTTGGATCTCATCTTGGGATTTTTCAATAGAAAACCCAATGATGTTATCTCCCTCGGAAGATCTGATAAATGGGAATCGTAGGTTATAATCCCTGTCACCTCTATTTTATGTTCCATTTATATTTTTTAATCCCTAGTATTTATAGTAATCTTGTAATCACAATTAAACAGAAATATTATCATTGGTAAGGAAACTTAATTGTCTTTTAAATCAAAATTTATATTATAAAACAAAATAATTTGTTTTGTTTTCTATAACCATATTATATATTCAGGAATTTAATTAAATTACATTGGAAATTTTATTTATAAATGTTCTAGTCATTATATATCTTGTATCAAAACCAAAAAAAAATTTTAAGCCCATTATTTTAAAATAAATAAGTAAATTAACATTCGATAAAACCAAAAAGTTTATATAATATACATGAAAACATCACTAATGTGATTTAAATGAAATTACACAAGTGTTTCACACCAATTTTATGCAATTCAATTAATTTGAAACCTATCCTTAATGTTCTAATCAAGAGGATTCAAGAGAGAATCCACCTACCTCTCAAACATTATAAAAAATTAATAAATTCATAAAAAATATAACATCCTAGATTATATCTTCTATATAAAAACATTAATATTATTTCCATAAAACATTTCAACATGAAACTATTAATAAAACCCCATAATACCCAGTATGTAACCCTAGTGGATTAGATCTAAGGTCCCAAAATGGAGGAGGAGGAGAGATCTATGGAAAATGATAAATAAAGAGAACTTACCAAGTAATCATAATATCTAAATGATTTTGGATCACCTAGATCATTTCATAAGGTCAAAATGAATCTCATAAAATCACTTGAGAATAAATGGAATTCATTTTAACAGAGTCTTTGTGGAAAAATTGTTCTTAAATGTCTAAAAAATTATATCCACAATTTTTTGTTTTGAAATTTTATAGTGAATGGTTAGTATTCATAGATAGGAAATCCTTGTGGTTACCTTGCATAAGCTAAATTCTCAAGACACACCTCACATGGTTTCCTTGAATTGTTAGAAAAACTATGCACCAATAGTGTTATTACCCTCTATCCACAATTTCATGGTTATTCTTTGTCATTCACATGGTTTGGCCTAACTATGCACCAACCATGCACATGCTTAGTTCTAACTATTTTCCATTTCTTGGTTTCTGAGATGTGTTTTACGTTTTCTACTAACCATTCTCAAACCATAAACCTATATAAAAGTTTCTAAATCATGTGAAAACTCATACGCAGATTCTGAAATTTATCCCAAACATTATATATACATAAAATATATAAATAAAGGGTCATGTTTTTTTTAACTATGAGTGGTACATTCTTCCAACCATTGGTCATTATATACCTGTAAAAAAGAAAACTATTTTATTATTAAAAGTGTTCTGGCCACTTCTCAATCATTTCCTTTTTATTCTCCCATATTTCATCATGAATCTAACCATGATTCCATAAAACCAACACAAGATGGATGATTTTCAAATTAAATAATTTTTATTTCCTATCCACAACCAATACTAGTACATGAAACAATGTAGCATCCTGATCAAGGTTAATGGGATCCAATATAATTACATGGTCAGGATCAGGTTGATACTTCTTCAATTGAGATACATGAAACAAATTTTTCACTAAACTAGTCCTTTGTGGAAAATTCAACTAATATGTCACCTCCACGACCTTTTCATGTATCTAAAAGTGGAACATATATTGAGAAGATATCTTTCCCTTCATTCCAAAATGATGATGCTCAAGCCTTGGAGATACTATTAAGAACACATGATAACTCACCTCAAACAAAAATGGTCATCAATAATTATAGTCATATAATTTCTAAATAATTTGTTTTTTCTCCATTCTCTTTATGATCAACTAATGATATCAATTATCCCATTCAGAAGGCATGTCCCATTTAGTGAAGTCTCACATATTTCTCCCCAAAAATGTTTATAATGGCAAGGAATCTCATAAAATTCTTTAAAAGGTTCCATATGTATCAATTCGTAATAGTTTTTTTGTATGTTAACTCTATTAATGGTATTTTATCCTATAATGAGGAACCAAAAATACATTAAACAATGACCAATAATTTTTCTATCATTTTTATCATCCTTTTGGATTGTCCATATATTTGAGGATGATATTTCTTGTTCATAACCAACTATTCCCCAATGTATTGGGGTAAGGAATTTCAAAAAACAAGATGTAATGCTATGTTTTCTATCTGATACAATCAAGACTATAAATCCATGCCTCTTTAAAAATTATGAGATATAGATTTTGGTCAAGTTCCCCGCCATATGATAACCAAAAAATAAGGATAAATTTTCCAAGATGGTGAGACGATCCACAACTTTCCATATGTAATCTTGTTTCCTAACCATATTTAGTAAACATATAGAAAAAACATGACTATCTGCTCTCACATACACATTGTAATGGGTAAAGACTGCAACATGCCCACTGGTCATCTCTGTTCCACCTTGACCAACTGATAGGTGAGCCATCTCGAAATAAACTCCTCAACATCCCTTTTTTGACAACCTACCAAAACTATGCTATCAATGATTTATAAATATTTTTACTTAATAGATTAAAAGCCCATTTAAAATGTTGGTATGAGCTATGAATTTCTTTAATACAAAACTATGGTACAGTGATGTGATCTATAGACCATAAAACTGAACATTGATCTAGATTCCCACTCTCAATGTTCTCCCCCATCATTAAGTATGAAACTCAAAGAAAAACAATCGTTATTAGGTATCTCAGGCTCTTTCACAACCTGAACCAAATCAGGAACCAATAAAACTAGGAATAAAACTACAAAATCACATTGGTTCTTACAATCCATTTGCATGTCTACAATAACCAACCTTAGTTTTCATTGATCTAATGCTTCATTATCCAACTAATTAGACAAATTCTTATTTAATTAATCTTCCACTGAATTTAACTTACTAGATGTATACATCATGTTAATGTTGAACATTTGATAGGATTAGACTTTATTCTATTCCTTAGTTTCAAATTTATCTGTGATAAATTGTTTTCAATCTGTTATGATATTTAAAAATCATGCATTTATTACCAAAAATAAATTGACACTACATCTTCAAATCATGGAAAAAATTATTCAATTATAAATCATATCTCTGGTTGTTCATCCCATGAAATCCTAACTTCCTTGAACCATAATAAAAAATATAATCCTCTTACATTAGAAAACATCCCAACCATAATCCCAATGCATCAAAAATGACTACATAGCCTTGTCCAGACTCAAGGAAGGTGTGAATAGGTGCCGATATAAGTCTAACAATGATCTCTTAAAAGGATTTATGAAGATCCTCAATCCATAGGAAGAAAACACCTTTCCTCGTCATATTAATCATTATAACGGTCTAGGACCTGTACAAATGGATCAGGTGCTAAAATCTATAACTTTACATTCCTGGTTATGATGGTGATAAATGTGGCCCATTTTTTCCATCAAAACCATACAAAATAAAAATGAAAACATGGATAAATTACATTTTTTAATAACTTTTAGTTTTATTGTATTATATGATTAGGGATAACTCTTACCTAAACAATTCACGTGAATATAAATGATAATTTCACATTCTTAATCATGATTTTTTTTTATTTCACATTATATCATCAACATCATCCTTGTAAAATTATTTATAGACATAAATCATTCATCATAAATCATTATAACCTAGTTTAATGGAAACATAATAAGGGTGTGCCCAAATGATCAATAAGGGTAAACATAACCATTAAAAATTGAATTTAATCAATGAGAATAAGAGTGCATAGGCATTTGATAATAAAATCAAAGTGCATGAAGGAATATTAAAATAATCATATCGTTCAATACGAAGATAATCAAAGATAAAAATATGGAAATGGAAAGTGTTTTTGAAGTTAATAACAATGATCCATGTGATATCAATCTCAATAATGGAAACCATTATAAACCCTTAACAAGAATAAATAAAACATGTCCCGAACATCGGAAAACATTTTCATTTCATGCATACAATCACTCATTCAAATGGAATAACCATACCACCTACTATCATACCCAATGCATTGGAGGGATAACAAATAACCACCCATATTTAGTTTATCATGGAAACACCCATAATTGTTTTATCACAAAACTACTTATCGTTGGTTTATAACCTAACCACTGATCAAATTTACAATTTCCATTACATAATTATCACACATAAAATCTTGTATTTCATCATAATCTCATAGGAACAACCATTATCCAAATCATAACATGATTAACCCAGGGAAAATAAATGTTATCTATAAAAATATATTTGAAATATGGTTAACACATATAAAATAAATGGGTTCCATAACAACCTATTTGAAATATGTTTAACACATTTAATGGAAACAAGTTCCATAATAATATCTTCTAAAGAATATTAATCCATCCTGAAAATAATGATAATGGTATATAAAAATATCCCCATTGGAGGATAAGTAAAAGAAATTGTTTTCAATATTTTTAACTGGAAACACCATTAAAAAATTATTTAAATCACTCTTATGAAAAATATTTTTTCCATTTTGAAAAACACTATTTAAAATTTAAAACATTTTGAAAACATTTTCTTTGAAAATAACCTAGAAATATTATAAAAGATGATTTCATAAATCATTTAACTCATTTATTAAGGAAACATCTTTTTGTATTTTAAAACATTTTTTAATACATTTTTTAATATATTAATAGAAATTAGGGTTTTTAAAGAACACAAATTTCTAATGGAAGAGTGAAATATTGTCATATTTTCTTAAAAATATGTTCTCACGCATTTTAAGTACCAAAGAGTATAGAAAGGTGAAATTCCTAGATAATTTTAGGAATAACAATATTAGAATATATTTCATGATAATAATTATATTTCAACAATAGAAATTTAATTAAACACAATAATGGTAAATGATTTGATTTTAACAAAAGACTATTACCACTTTGGAAACATTGAATCGTGATCCCTAGGGAAGGATTAAATTAAAAGAAACATAAAATCACATGATAATAAATAAATTCATGATATTAAATGAATAACATGGATTTATATATACCACATAATATAATATAGGTGAATAATTCTACATAAATCTCAAACAAGGAAAATTGTAACCAAAATCCATTAGTTCTGGGGTAATATTGAAATTGTAAACCCCATCAAAGTTAATAATAAAATAAATTTTTAAATAAACATTAATATATTTATAATAATAATATAATAAATTCATGGGATTTATATAAATAATATATTAAAAATATGTGGTGAATTTGGCATATATCTAAAATAAATAAAAATGAGACGAGAATACCAGTTACTAAATGAGTAAAATTTGAATAATGATATGTGTGAAAGAATGAAAAAAAATTAAAACATTTAATACCATAAAATTAACTAAATCCATGATATAAAATTTCATTGTGATGTATATACACCACCCAAAATAAAGGAGTGGTGAATATGGCATATGTCTTGCAAAAATAAAAGTGAGAATACAAATCCACTTATGTTGAGTCTAATTAATCATTTATTTTCTTTATCATACTAAATAATAAACAAATAATTATTATTTTCTTTTATTATAATATTTTACATGTTTATTAATACTTTTACTTCACATATAAATAGGTTTTATAAAATTACTTAATCGATTAATTTTAAGTCGATTGTTTTGATCATTTTTGGCTAATGTGTCAAAAATGAACTTGGAAAGTTTAATATGGTCAAAAGATAATTATTTAAATGTATAGATAATAATAATAATGAAATAATTATCATATTTTTAGGTAAATTATTCTTCTAAAACCAATCATAATATATGAATATGAACAAATTAATTAACGTTACGATCATTTATATATTATGCCATACGTACGCATGAGTAATGTTAAAAATTTACAATGATCATTTGGGAAAGATGGTAAGAAATATATTAAAATTAAATAATGATAATTATATCATAAAAAAATTATATATTATTATATATACTTATATATATCATTCCTATGGTGTAAAAGCTATCACAACCCTTCTAGGTGGCAGTAGTCCACACGTCCACGATAGATGTTACAACATTTTCGTTGTGTCAAAATTGTAAGATTAAAATTATATATTATATTTATAGAAATATTAATTTTTCCTTAATATCATAATAATTTATTTTATATATTATATATCCATTTTAGATACCCTTATTACCTTCCATGTGACCCATTGGGGAAAAACATTTCACATCGCTTCGTGTAGTGGTAGTCTATCGTACACACGAGTGATGAAATCATTTCCCTTTTGGAATGGAATATAAAAATGGTGTATGATATATAATGAATAAAAAGGTTTTAATATTTTATAAATACAGTAAATAAAATAAATAAATTTTATGTTCGTCATTATTCCCAACTATGATAGATAGTAATGAAAAAACATCATTTTGCGAGACAGTAGTCTGTCGTACACACTACTGATGAATTTGTAACCCATTTGATTGATGTATATGAGGGTTTAGGACAAACCCATAACATAAAAATTATTTTTATTTTCAATATAATTATCTTATTATATGATAAGGGTATAATCATAATTAAAGTGGTGGAAAAATAATTAAAACAAAAGTGCTCATTGATGAACATTACCTCTACTTTAGGTAACTTCTTATGGTTTTCACCAATGAAATTTTATGGATTTATATATTCAAAATTTGAGTGTTATAAGTATATTGGTGGGTAGTTAGGGAGTTATTTGAGTTGGGTTTGGATGATAAAAGTTTTCACAAACTAGGTTGAGCTGTTATCCGACCAAACTACCAACCTTTTCTGAGACAAGGCATGAGAGGTGTTCCAGTTCCTTATGGATGAGAGAACAATATAGGGAATCAGAGATAAATCGATTGGGCAGGATTTCACCAGAAAACCCTGAATAATTAAATAAAATATCACATATAATGAAATTATAATCCACTAATCAATGTAAATACAATAGCATGATCCAAAATAATACTAAAACTAAAAATTATTTGAAACTAAACCAAGGACAACCTAATCTCCATGTGACCACTTGGTCACAACCAACCATAATACCAACTTGATAAAAAATAAAACCCACACCAAAATCCAAAACTTAAAAATTAGATCAAGTCTAATAACATTGAGTGGAATAGGTATTGGTAAGAAAAAATCACCCAGTATGAAGTCAACAGAGATTTCATGCATATCCTTTCCTAAAATATTCCAAAAAGATAGTTTGAAATACATTTAGGAAATTGGATTTGTAAATTTTAAATAACCAAACACATCTTCCCACAAGATCCATTTTTAAGGAAACACATGCCCAAATTTCATTTTTAAAATAGTTTTACATTTCTACAATATTTTTCACAAAACAAAAATCCAATGATAAAACCAAATAAGAAGATAAAGAGGACATGCTAAAAATAATAGTAATAATGTAGATATAAGTAGATGATACCAATTAACCAACTAACCCAAAGAATCAAAATTAATGATAACATTAACATAGATAATCATGGGTGTTTCCAAAACATCTCTAGAAGCAATCCCTAGATATACTCTGTTCAGATTCACTTACCATCGTATAGTGTAGATCCAAAATCAATAACCAATAGGCCACTCAGAACTATTAAAACATATGATCCATCCCACCAGGCCTCTCAACTAATCTAGGTTTACAAACCTATCTAATCAGGGATGAAAGGAAACCATCGCCCAACCCTCTTGATGAAACCACAAATCCAATGATTACAGTAGTCGATTAATGGGGAGTTCCTCACAAGTGTGGATGAAACCAAAAACCCACATCCATTGTGCTTTCCTATCCCAAAAAAGTAACACCACCTATGCATTGAACCTATCCTTAGAGGATCTACTATAAAGGTTCTCATTTCCCAGTAATTCATTCAAAAGTTCCAACCATACCATCATATCCCTGGATTTTTTAAACTACTTTCCATGATGTAATAAAATACCAATGGGACATTTTCCACATGAAACCCAAATCCATATACTAACCCATTTCTAAATCATTTCCCAAAACCAAGGTAAAACACAACACATGCTCAAAATGATCAAGACAGGCATCTTCGACACTTAATTCCCAAAACCCACATTAAAGATTCCAAATAGTTCAAATTTTCAAACTCATATTTGAGTAACCATACATGAGTTCATTTGAAAAGAAAAGGAACCATTTAGAACTCATAGGGTTTTATAAGATATATCTGGAAAGAGAAGGGTTGAGGAAGATTAGTGGGAAATGGGTTTTATTTGAGATAAAGAGTTTAAAATGGAACATCATTTTTGAACACCATCATCATTTTTGTACCCATCCATAAGTTCACCCCGTGCACACATGGTTATGCTCATATCCAATTCCATACTTTAAGAATCAATTTTTTTGACTAAGGAAATACCCAAATTCCAATTTAGAGGCCAAAAAAATTTTCACCACCCAACCCAACAAATGTCACAAGTGAAAAAAAATCAAAACATTCACTACAACTCACAGACAAGACTCATATCACAATCAAAAAAAATCCAAACACACTCTTTGAATACCCAAATCTGTTAAAAATGCAAATTGACATTACATCAAACACTTGGGGTACACATACACATGATCATATTTAAGTAACCCTTTTGAAAACCAATTTTCACCAATTTCCCATCATGAAAACCCAACTATAATTTATACTAAAACATCAGAGGAAAGATTATAATATTTTTAAAGAATGGATGTAATGTTCAAGAATCAATAGAATGTGTTAAAATGTTAATGGATAGAAACACCAATGTCAATGATATGTGAATTCTATGAAACTTTTAGAGAAGGTAGAAGTAAGCTTGTGGGAATATTGTCACATCCTAAAATAAAAAAATCTAACCACACATAATCCCTACATTCAAGATTTAATCTAAATAATAACCCACCAAAATTAAAACAGGATACCAAGAGAGAAGAAGAGGATTATAAGAAATAATCCAAAGACCATGAGAAAATTACCTTTGGTCAAAAGGAGAAGCACCAAAAGTGGTAATGGAACTAATGGAAGTGGGTTTGGGAGCCCCTTAATTTACCAAAAATTATCCAAGTTGGAGGGAATAATAAATGATAATAAAAAATAAAAAGGGAAAATTTGAATTTAAATTTTTATGAAATATGGCCAACTCACATGGATAGGCCGCATGGTTTGAAAAATAGTTCGCCAAGAATGTGCACCCAACTAGATAGAAGACTAAACCACCAAAATTTGGATACATGGTTTCTAAAACCATTCTTGAAACATAAAAATGGTGTTTTTCAAATTTTAGATCCTCCCTGTATGCTTGCGTCAGGGTTTCTTCTAACATAACGCAAGTAATGCGCCATGCCCCAAAACTAACCCCAAGATGTATAGTTTTTCCTTGGCCTCAAATGGTTTTTACAAAACCATTAAAAATACATTAAAGTAAAAAATTTTCATAATACAATGAACTAAAAATATCCTCATACTCTACAAACCATATAGTTAAACCCCAAATTGTGCATACAAACTCTAAATTGGGTCAAAATTCACTCGAAAACATCAAAACAAATATTTCCACTGGGAAATCAATTTGAACCTCTTAAAAATTATTTAACATATATAAGAAAAAAATAAAATAATTTCCATTATAGGGGTGTGAAAAAAATGGATATATAAGTGTGGATAATTGGGGAGAGTGAGTTCCCTTTTTCAATAAAGTAGGAGTTCAATTCTTGTAAATACAAAAAAGGTAAAAACCATTGGGAGGTATATCGTATATAATGTGACATAAAATTTGAATAATAATTGGGGTTAGATTATTTTGTTAGTAAAAACAACCACCATAAAAAATATATTCATTTTTTAATCATTTTTTACTTAACATCTATGTTTCATTATTTTTTCATTTTAGTTTTTCATTAAGGCATCTAGTTTTTTAACCTATTTAACTAATACATTAATACTAAATTAAAGTGATAAATGTTAGAAAATATAACCCACTTATTTTAATTATTAAATCCAATTTATAAAATAAAATTCACATCTGTGTTGGAAATTAAATTTAATATAAATTCATGCAATGCATAAAACAATGCTTTAACCATAACTATGCCTACAATGTTTTTACTATTTATTAGTCAATATTATAATTATAAAAAATCATTTCTTTAGGAATGGGACCTATTTAATATTTATTATTATTAAAAAATAACTTTTAAGAAGCTATTATTTTTTCTTAATTTTTAATCATTTTAAAAAATATCAATTATTATAAATTAACATTATTTATTTAATTTGAGTTTTAAAAAATATAAAGAGAGAAATTGAATTAAAATATATTAATTTTCAGCTATTTATCATTATATATTCTAATAAAAAATTAGTGTAACACATAAATTTATTCTATTTACCTAACATTTAATATTTGTTTGTCATTTATTTTATTTTATTATTAACTAAATAATACATGCCTTGCAGTTTCAATAGCATTTTATGTAACTATATATTCACTAAAACATAGAGATAAATTATTAAATTCATAAAAAATAATTTATACTTCAAAATGAATATTATAAATTATCCTTTTTAGTTTTACCTATCCCAAAATTTTTATAGAGAATAAAATTAACAAAGGTACATTTTTTTATTTTTTATTTTCTTAACATATTATGTGGGTCACTTCTGTGGAATAGTGTCCCACAAAATCATAAATTTAGATCCAAAGTTCCTAAAGGTATAAATTTATTTATCCAATGTATGTTTTACAATTATTAGTTAATTTTGACACATTATATTCTATGTTGAACAACTATATAAACTCATTTTTACCTTAATCTCTATAACTAATTCTTTTTGTTTTCACAAATATTTTTGGTCAAAAACTAAATTTACCTTATTAGATTTCAAAATTTATGATGATTCAAAATATATATTCCATTTTACCTAATTCAACTTATAGGAATTGCAGAATTTAATTTAAAATTAGACGTATAGATGTGTCGAGAAATTGGTTTTTAAAAGTTGAAATGTCAAAAATGTTTGAAATTTTTAAATATCCAAATTAAATATTAAGATTATTTTAAGGAAATACATTGTATTAAAATATGAATAATTTATCAAATTTTTGTTTAAATTTAATTTATGATATAATTTAATATTCTAAATTATTTATATAAAATATCAGTTTTCAATTAAAATTTAGTATTTTTTCACTACTCATCAAAAAACAAAACATCTCATAAAAATACAAAAATCTAACCCAAAAATAATTTTAAAATTAAAATTAAAATTAATAATTTTATTTTTTTCTTATAAAATTTTTTATAGTTTCAAATTATAGTTTTAAAAAAACTGCTCCAAAAAAAGTATGAAAATATCTTTTTAGAAAAAATATGATTTTTAAGAGAAAAATTGGATTATTATTAATATATTTTCTATAAAACATAAAGGATGAATTCTAGAAATTATATTGAATATAATAAATTTAAAATTAATTAATCCAACCAAAGTTACATGTTAATTTTATTGGTACAAAATACACTTGTTCACATTTAAAATGATTTTTTAAGATTTCATTATATTTTAAAAAGGGTTTTAGTTTCATTTATAATTAATTGGTCACCAATAAATTAATTATATATACATGTGTAAACTATATTTTCATTATTTATTTAATCATGTTTATATCAACCATTATAAATTCTGTTATATAATTGTAATATATATCATGGGTTGTTTATTTTTGTGTTGCGTGTTTAATATAATATCAAATATAAATAAATCATGGTTGTGTGCACTGTGAAAAAAACTAAGTGATGAAAGTAATGAAATATAAATTCATTATATTGTGTCCCTTACAAAATCAAATATAAATTTTATTATTTTAAAACCTCTGGGTGTTACAATCATTAATGAATCCAAGAGTTAAATTACACGTACCCAAACCTCTGTAGAATCCCACGAACCCACAAAAACATCATATCTCAAGGTCATTCTTCATCTGTTTCCAATAGATAAAAGATTCTATAATTTTTGGATCTATAGATTTTACTTTTTTATAAATAAAATGGTTAAGGAAATGAACATCTTAAATACATAAATCACGCATTCATAACATGGTGAAAAAAATAATCCTAAAAGATCCCAGACATTTTTTACATGTTTTTCTCATGATCCTACATTGTCCTAGAATACACCAGAATATCATCAACAAACCCCACAATTAAATAATCAAAATAATTTCAAAATTTCTAATTCTTTATTTCCGCAATGTCGGATAGGTTATTCGTAATAACAAAAGGAATAACAGAAAAAAATGGTCATATTTTCTTATGAATTTTGTCTTAAGAATATCCTACTTCTAAACTCACAGTTGGGGATATCTGGAATGCATTTCATTAATAGTGAGCCACTAGGTTCCCCTTAATTGGTTAAAAAAATCATCAACGTATTAAATAGGATATCTATTATTTATCATAAATTGTATCTCCTTGAAATAATCTACACAATTCCAATGTGTTCTATATCAATTATTTAGAAACAGAACTAGTGATGCCTATAAATATTTACTCATCTGAATGAACCCTTTACTTTCCAACTCTTCCAACTGATCCTTTGTTTACATCAATTCTTTTGGTTCCATATAATAATATGGATGGTAAATTATACTTGTCCATTATAGGAGACCAATAATAAACTCTATATCTATTTTGGGTGTAAATACTGGTAAATTGATAGGAAAAATTCAAGTAACTCGTCCACTATGAATGGAGTCTTCAGATTTATAATCTTATTTATCGATGCTAAAAAAATAGCAACAGGTACAAAGGATCCTTAAATAGTTTAATAAACTTCCTAATATCCATTAAATATATTCCAAGAACTATCCAACAATTTGAAACTCACCTACCATTCATAACAATATATATGGTCCTTAATGTCTGTGAGCCGATACATTCCCTAAATAAATCATGGACCTCCATCTATATCAAATATATATCCCATACAATATTATTCCCATATATTTTTATCAAACATGTCACACATTTAATATCTTGAAACTCTCATTATCCCATAGGTGTATAGTTTTTCATAATAAATGGAATCGTATCAACATGTAAACCAAGAATGTCAATGTTACAGGAATAAATAATTGAATGGGACTAGTATATGTCAAAAAAATCTCTCATAAGGGTATAATTGAATATAATTATAACTCTCACCATTAATGTTCCTAATTGACCATTCATAGTAACATGAATAGTTTCATACAATTGCTTGCTCACAACACCTAGCTCTTTATTTCCCAATATAGATTTCACTTGTTGAGGAGTCCACGTGTTCTGAGAATCACCATTTCTTTCATGTTTTTCATATGAGACTTATTTTTCTACTCTCATAGCATCAAGGAATATTATTCCTGATTATAATGATATGTATCCCTAACAACCAACCTTGGGGAACTACAAAAATAGAGCACAAGGTTTCCTATCATGTAGCTATTATGACATACTTTAGGTGGTCTCATACAATCTCACCTAATATGGTCAAAAGAAACTTAGTCAAAAAATATAAAAATTCTTATTGGTTGGGGAGGATTTTTTAATCACCCCATAGTATTTTTCTGGGAAATACCATCCCTTTTATAATAGTTTTACCTCTTACTCTTGTTTCCAGCATTGGTTTTCCCACTCATTCCCGTAGGAATAAACTTGATTCCTCTAACTGTGTTTTCTGAGATTTATATTTCTATTATCATAAATCAATTGACTATCAATGATAAATCCATTATATAAATCATGAAAGTAATTGAGATAATGATTTTAAATCCCATCATGGAAATTCATACCTTTAAGAATGCGCTTGAAGAAACATACGCTGTAAATAGAACTAAATTCATAAATATAGAATCATAATCTATTAGAGAGATATTATCCTACTTTAATCTTAATAATTACATTTTTTAATAAATAATGAATGTGTGAAGGTATAATTGTCTATTGAACAATTATAAAAAAATCCCCCCATGCCATAACATGATTTGATTTTTCTTGAACATTTAAATTCGACCACCATATTTCTAGATCATCTAGAATATATATTTCAAACCTAACATTCATCTCTATCAGTGTTCTATAGATGTATTTTAATTGAATAATCCTATTCATCTAAGCATTTTATTTTTTTGGTTTACAATCCCCTTTAAAGAGTGGTGGGGTATCCTTCTAGAAATTAAAAAAATTATCTGCTTTAATCAGTTTATCCCTTATGTTCCCTCTATCCACTGCCTAGAAATCATGGTTTATACATTGGAACTAATATTAGTTCACCGATGGAATTGTTGAAACCACATTCTCAACATCCTTATCAAGTTGGTTCCTACAGCTCCTACATGGTTCCATTTACAATAAAAAAACAAACTGAATTTAGTCTCACTCTCTAACATCTTAAGGAATCATAATTTCAAATTTACCACATCACACATATCATAACAAGGCATTACAAAATTCATTATCACCTAAATTCAAACCATTTTTGAAAATTACACCATGATTTTGAAAATGAACCCATTTTCATCTATTTAAAAAAATAAACATTTTATCATAAATTCTTAAATTATTACTCAAAATAAATAATGCATTCCAAGTGGGAAGTCATTACAATCAATTCATGTCATGTGATTCTCATTGGATAAACCCATTATGATGAGGGTAGAACTCCTATAAGTATCCCAAAATACCCATGTACCCAAATAACCTAATAACGTGATGTTTAGAATAAAAAAGGATAGAAATGAATTTTTATTCCTTAAATTTCATGTTATGATGATCGTACTCCTTTCTTTCATCCCATGAAAAGGATGAACTTATTTACAACTCTAGGAATAAAGACAATTAATATCCAAAGATCTTACAAATAGATAAAAATTTTAACATCCCACCCCTCAACCATTGTGTTTGGAAGAGATAATGGGTGTTATTGGACTTAGGTGAAATACCTGTAACACCAATAGCTATCAATAATTTCCATGGGCCACGTAAACAAATTAGGGGATGATTTTTCCTTTAAATTTAAAATAACCAAACCAAGATAACCAAAATAACCAGACCACTATATGATTCATGAGTATAGATAAACATTCTAACTAAAAAAATGGACAAAACTATAGTACAATCAGAAGTAAAGTGACATAACTGAAGGATCCAAAGGAAAAACAATACACCAAATAGTAACCTATGAACTGATCCAAAATTCAAATCCAAATTCTTAGTTGTATGTATCATTAATAATTATAAATAAAATGGGATACCTTTCATTTACTTGTGTCTTGATAGATGGTATCTACAAAATACAATAGTACCCAAGTCATGAATGAGTCTAAACATAGTAAGATTTACCATATGACTTCCCATACAATGCCACTAGGAAAAAACATGTTACAACATTTATAAAAATTGAATAGATCAATTAAAAATTGTTTGTATCAAAAAAAATTATCCAATGAAGGCATTCAAACAATCCCTTAACACATTTCACATATCATTTGGCATACCTATTTATCGATTTCGCACACACCCACACGTTCATGCTCTAGTGGTAGTTCCATACACATGAACAACCATTATTTAATCGACCATGTCATTATAAGGTCACCAATAATCATGTTCTCTAATGGAACATCCCCCTTTTTATAGGGTCATGTTTCTGTACCGCAATGGTGCACGCCTCATATCTATGGTCACATCAAATAAATGAACTAACACCAACCCAGTATGCCAATCACCCATGACAATTCATTTTCCATAAAAATATTAATTATTTAATAAATTAAAAACACATTTTCCATGCATCAAACCCAAAGAATAAATTATAAATCATCAATTTAAAATCATGAACCAAAATCCCATTCTAAAAAACCAAAAATTTCCACAATTTCCAAGAATACATCACTAGAGAGGTTCCCATAAAATCACATAATTGTTTCATAACAATTTCAACCATGTAAATAAATGTAAAACCAATCCATCAAGTTATAATCAAGAATAGTTGAGGAATAATCCACCTAACACTGAAACATTGGTGAAAATGAAGAATGACACATCAACTTCAACAACCCGTCTCCAAGATTTAACATCTAAAAATAGTTCTTATTCCCTTAATCCTATTTAACACTATATAATAATGAAAATAAACAAAGAACGTGGATATATATTGGATATATTAGATCAAAGGTATTGATAGGGTAGACGATAAGATATCTAAGAAAATGATGAAGAATAAGAACTTATTAGTGAATCCACATCATCAACAAACATTGTATGGCCATGAAATTCCTCTTGGATCAAAGGGAATCATATCAAAATCCTTATAAAGAAAATGAATAAATTTTAATAGAGTATCAAGGAAAAAAGGTTTTAAATGGATAAAGAAAATTACATACACAATTATAAAATCTGAATTTTCATAGTGCATGGTTAAGGTATACGGTTAGAAAAAATATGAGATAACCATTCATAAGATAATTTCTTAAGACATCCCACTCATGGTAGGATCTCAAAGTTTTACAAATCATGAACTAACCATGAAATTCTCCAATTTCTATCATTTCATTGTTTCTCTTGGGAATCTGTATAGTTTCCTCAAACCATGCACTAATCATGCACCTGCCTAGTGCTCAATATTTTCCCTTTCACATTTTCTAGGATGTTTTTCATGATTTCTACTAACTGTGCTCATACCTTCCACCTGCAGAAAATCCTACAAATAATGTAATTATTCTATAAAACCTCTTAAAACATGACCTGAAAATTATGCACTCCTTAAATACAGGAATAAAGGTTCACGTACCAAAAACTGAGGGTGTTATATCCTAGATTACAATGAATGAAAAAAACATGTGTGATCACATATACTCTTTAAGAGTCACATAAAGTGGGATATGTCATGAGTAAATAAAGAATAATCATTATGGAATTGTCAATATGGGAAGTTGAATATCTGAACACACATTCCCTTTACTCAATAACAAGACTATGATGACTGGTAAAGGAATAATAAACCTGGAATTTTAAATTACTGAAGAGGCATTCCAATTAAATAACCTGTCTATCATGAATATTTAATGAATAATCAATATGGGAAGGAAATTTACTAAATAGACATTCTATTTAAATAACATGAATATATAAGGGATATTAAAATATAAAGGTAAATAATTTGACATACATTCTATTTAAATAACATTACTATCCTAAATAGATAAGGAATAATCTAAATGGAAAGGAAAATAACTCAACAAACATGGAATATAAATAACATGAATATAAGGAATAGATATGAAATAATAAATTTGGAATGATAAATTACATAACACACATTCCAAATAAATAAAATTACTATAATGAATAAATAAGACATAATCATTATGGAAAGGTAAATAAATAAAAAAAACATTCCATTTAATCAATAAATAGCAATGGAATGCATTCAAATTTAATATCACTATGAAAATATCATGGATAATAATAATTTAATTAATAATAAAGTAAATTATTAATTACTGTATGTCATGATGTCATGCATCATGATACAACTATCATTAAGACCTTTCACAAGATGCATTTAAACTATTGGTAGAAGCCTGTTTAATTATGGGATAATGATACACCCCATGGGTCTACTGATTTATCGTGGGGATATATAATTTTGGTCCCCACCAATCACTAAAAGTCCAAATCATTCTTCATAGATCGAATAATAAATTTATTTCATGACCAATGTGTTTTACATTCAAATATTCATACTGAGTAAATAATACAAATTTATCAATACTTCCCTAGATGAATAAATTATCATCAATGTAAAACACTATGTATAAAAATTAGTTATGGTTTAAGAAAAAAAATATCCATGATAATTAATAGATTTATTTATGTGAAATTTAGTACCCAATAATCATATGAATGGTAATATTTCTCAGGAATGCTAATGACTACAAAAGTTAATCATGAAAGTGAATATCAAAACAGTCCATGATTTAAATGACCATACAAAATCCATATAATTAATAAGGATGGTATAAATACAACATATACCTCGTTTAAGTTTAGTAAAATAATGGGTTTTTATTATTTATGAATTGAAATGTAATGAAAGTATCATTAAAAACAGCCTTGATGAAAATATAGTTTTTACATTGAAATTATTTTTAAAACTAAATGTTCAAAAAAATTAATGGAAAATTCTTTTAAAATAATATTTGAGTCTATAAAGGATTAATTAAAAAAATATTGTTCTTGATGGATGTCACGACCCGTCCTTCGGGCCCGTGTCGTGACTACCCCAATCCCACCTTCCATAGGCCAGGGGTTGGAGACTAGCACCAAAGTCGAATCCTTGATAAAAATGGAAGACATTTACTTTATTCCTATAACAAAAATAGTCTTAACACAAGTTGTAGAAGCAACAAGTACAAATATAGAAAAGAAAAGTGTGCTGAAAGTAAGTGGGCCAGTATACAAACCCAACTAAATAACAAGTACATGTACAAGTAAAAAGGGAAGAAAAAATCATGGATAATCCACTGAGGAATCCTACCTAAATGGTAGGTACAGAACTCGAACAACTCATCCTTGAGGTACGTCCCATCTAGTCCAGCTCTGAGCATCCTACTGTCTGCCTCCCTCAGCCTCGATCACTACTGATCGTCATCTGCACAGAACACAACAAGGTGAGAGTGTAGCCCATTAAGGGGTGAGTATAACAATACATAATATGGGACCCCGAGACCCTCGAAAGTCTCCCAGAATCCACCAAGGATAAACCACAGAACAAAGTTACAATCACGAAGTATCAGCCAACCATACTTAGGTATATGACCATACACATATTTAAGTTACCAATCACAGTCTGGCTCTAACTCTCGAGCCCAAGCACAACCCATTCCACAAAGTAAGTAAAGTAAATCACCTAGATGATAAAGATTGAAAGACAAGACTCAGCTCACACAGGTATACAACTCATTTTTAGGGGTGGAGATGATTAGTTGTGGCCACTAAATCATCTCCTCTATCGAACCCATGTAGGATCTAGGAATAGTATCAGCACTGTCGAACCCACGTAGGATCCTGGTTCTGAAGTCATCACTATGAAACACATAGAGGATCCCAGTCCTGTACCATCACTGTCGAACCCACAGAGGACCTAGTATAGTATTGTCACTGTTGAACCCATGGAGGATCCTGGTACAGTATCTTCATAGTCGAACCCATGGAGGATCCTATCATCTCAGTTGCATCCATCCATAGGGTTCCCGCATACAGCACGCTCAATTCCGGGAGGGTAAGCTCCTCGAGGCAAGTTTCGATACATCAACTACCATGAAGTCACATGGGGATTTATCACATAGTTCCATCTCATCATAAGGAACCCAACACCGCAGATGGCGCGTGAATCAGATTCTCGGTCTGTGAGTTATTGTCATTTCTATTCTAGGGGCCCGGTTGGTTTTTAGGTTCAAACCAACACACCCGTACTCAAACTGTTTCCAAACCTCATGTAGGGTACGCCAAAAGATCTGTCCTTCTCTAAGCCTTCCATCGCCGCAGACAGTTCGTCGTTCAGACACATGTAGCCCAAAATATTCATGAAATGGTGATTTCGGGTTAAACGGGTCCGGATATGGGTCTGACCCGGTCCGCGAGTCTGACCCGGTCAGATTGAGCGGCCCAGCCCGATGGTGGCCGAACCCTTAAAGGCAGTCTGGCCCAGTGGAAGCCTACTCCGATGTTGGCCCGACCTGCTAGCCAGGTGGCCCGGACCGGATGGCCGTGTGGCCCAACCCAACTGGCCATATGGCCTGGCCCGACTGGCTTGGTGGCCTGGCCTGGGGGGCTGCATGGCCCGACCCGGGTGGCCATGGGGCTTGGTTGGCTGGCCGCGGCTGGTTTGCTATGTGGACCGGTGAGCCCCGCTGCGCAGCCTGGCGAGCCATGTCATGGGGTGGTGCTGCACCCCCCAGCTTCCGAATGAACCACAGGACCCTTCGGGTCCCACCTTTTGGGGCGCTCAGTGCGGTCGGCTCAACCGGCCGCCCTCCATCCGCTGATTCCTTTGGCCACAGTCTTCTCTGGCGCACCGCGATGGCATCATGCCGTCTTTGTCCGCCGCGGCCCGCATAGTCGTGTCCCACCTGACCATGGTTCTTCTCTGGCATGATATGACGACACAGCACCCTTCCGGGTCCACTACGGCCCACCTGGTATTGGATTTTCTTTGCCTGGGGCGATGGCACCACTCCCATCTCGTGGCCCTTGCGCGGCCATCTTCTCCGGTGGACTGCCTCTGTCTTCAACCAAACAATAACCAATGGAGGGATGTTGGTCCGTGTTTGTTCATCCCACACCCTCTGCATTAAGTGATAAAAATTGGAAAACATCCAACCATAATAAACGATAAGGAACAAGGATTTAATTTAATCAAAACAAACCCCTACCTCGATTTCGGTGATCAACGATGGAGTTGTATAAGATGGAGATCACGGGAGACAGACGTCATTCCATCAACGTCGGAGGAGGAATAGTTCGAAGAAGATGAATCGAGATGATGTCATCGTACATTGTGCCCATCACACGTCGTCGATCCTGAGTTTGAGCATCATCCTCATTCATCATCGAAGATGGTGCGTTCTTCATTGGAGAGGATGTCGTTCTCCAAGAATCTCCCAAGTCCTCTCTCAAAGTTTCATCCTAAATGAATGTTTCCAACCATCCAAAATAAAATAATAGGTTTTGTCTATTATTTTATTGTTGGCAAGAATTTCATAAGTTTTCAAAAAGATTAATTAATTGAGGCAGTAATTAATCTTTAGGTGTGTTGGAACCATTATGGGGAAGTTCAAGTGTTCCCCCATTTATGAAGAGATCAAGGGGTTTAAATGGGCGGTTAGAGGGGTTTAAGGGTTTGGGTTGGCCCAACCTAAGAACATCCTCCCAGGGGAGGTTATATGTGGGTGGGACCACTACAAACCACCTCTTGGAGGTTTTAACCACCAATCAAGTAAAAATATGTTACACATATTTTTATTTTATTATTTAGAAACCCTCAAAAATTAACTTCCACTCATATTAGAACAAAACTACGGTGAAGGTCTCCTTAAGCGAATACCAGCGCTACGAGTTCAACAGTGCCCTTGGATTCCAATTCCGAGCACCGATTCAAAAGATATAAAATCATACTCGTACTTTTACTGAATGTACCCAAACAAACTTCATAAATTGATTACAGGCACACCGGGCCTCGGAATCAAGCACCGTCAGAAACCAAAGAAACATAAAATTCCCATGTATTTAAAAAAAATCCACGAAATTTCTGGTTCTTTACAATGGAAGGAAATTATATACATGTTTTACATGTGAAAACTATTATTCCTTTCATATTTTTAAAAAAATATAAATTGGGTTTGTTTGGAGAATGTTATGAAAATTCATTTCAAAAAAACTAAAAAAAAATCAATTTTTTTTTAAAAAAATCAACAAATTATTAATTTTTATAATTTTAAATGCATTTTTAGAAAAATTAGTTTTAAAGAAAATGATTTTCAACTAAAGGGATAAATGATGTCATATTTTTATAAAATCATTTTATGAACAATTATACGTATCAATGAGTGGAAAAATGGAACTGTTACATTAAAATATCATGAATAACCATTGGATTTTAAAATGAGATGGTTTTATGAGAAAATTATAATTTAAATTACTTTAATATAAACTAAATAATAAATAATATCGATGAAAATGTGATTGTGAAATCAACCCTGACAATTTTCATTACAATGAAAATTAATCAGTGAATAGATTATGTGCAGAAAATGTAAACCATATAATGTGATTTGAAATTAAAAAATATATATAACAAAATGAAATTAGACACATAATATTATAATGTCACATCCAAAAAAATGTAATATAACATAATTAAAGGAAATTGAGTTACGAAATTATTTTCTGCTTTGTAACTTGTTCATCAAATATTTTTTCAAAAAATTATTAAAAATGAAATATAAAATACTATTAATTATTCAGGAATATTTATTTTACATTTAAAATTTTCATTAAATACCCCATTTAAAATAAATTAAGTTCATATCATAATAATATCCCTTAATAAAGGTAAATTGAGATGAGTTCCCTTAAATCCCATTTACAATTGGTTGAATAAGATTTAATATCTTGTATAGTGGTTTTTATAGTGTTATTAATTTAAAATATAACCACATTAATATTTATAGTATCATTTATTTTACTCTTGTAACATTTTACCACCCATTTGATAATAATATTTAATTATTACTATTGATAAGTGGATAACCTATTTTTTCTCATGCATGTTTTAAAATGAATGTTCTGGTACATGAGAATATTATATTGTTACATAATCTCCAAAATTATATTAATGATATAGATATCATTTTTTCATTACATAAAATTTTATAATTATTATTGAAATTTGAACATTGAGAATGAATCACATCATTTCATGAAGATGGTAGATCATATATACTCACAAAGGGATGTTATAATTTCACTAATAGGTGAATGGTTAAGGATGTAGGTGATAAATAAATTTTTTTGAATCAATATAATGTCATATATGGCTTATATATTCATTAAATTTGTTCATATTACCTTTCATGTAAAACCTACGTGAAAAATAAATCACATAGTTTCATGAGGAGGTAGTCTACCACACACACGAACAACGTTGTCTTAATTTAAACAACACGGAATGTAAGGATATACAAATTATAATATAATTATAGAAGTATAAAAATATCATAAATATCATATAAATTTGTTAAAATAATTATTAATTACATACTTGAAATGCGGTGATGGAAAATGAATTGCGTCGTTTCGTGAGGAAGTATTCCTCCATATACATGATTGATGGTTTAATTTCCCTATTTATGGAAGAGGAGATGTACGTAGTTCATTATAATTAAATAATAACGTCTTATTTTATGGAAAATATTATATTATAATATAATATATTTTTTAATAATATATGAATTTGGATGAAAATAAACAAATCTAAATTCTCAATTAAGAATGTTTCCTCTTCTTCGGACAAACTTATTTACGATTTCAACAAAATGGCTCCTAGGTTGGATTTTGGATCACGAAAAAACGTAACTTGTATATTTGTATAGGATTATGTGTATAATTTGGGATGTTATTTCCCAAAAAAACATTATAAGTGTGTAGATGGGAGGAGAGGTGGTGGCCTTTTATAAGTGGGGGAGCGGACACACATGAATGTTTTGAAAAGAATCAATTAAACTGATGTTTTTATCTTTTCAATAGTCACAAAAAATGGTTTATTCCATATAATTTCTGGTTATAACATAATAATATGGACATAAAATTCTATTATGGATGGTTTTTATGTAATTTTAACCCTTATCTTTTTAGTTTTACCCATAGGTAAATTAATTTTTACCTTACCGACGGTAATATATTTTTTATACTATTAATATTAGTAAAAAAATTAATTTTACTTTATTAGAAAATATAAATTATGATCATTCGATATATGAAATATTTTTTTCCAAATTAAATTAATATACCTGGAAGAATATAATATAAAATTATACCTTTATAAGAAATGAAAAATCATGTTTCCAAAGAAATAATTCCCATATGTATAGAAGGTTTTAATAACAAATTAAAACCTAGAAATTATTAAAATTATTTAAATTAGATAAAATATTATACAATTGATAAAAGTTTACATTAAAAAATTGAAATATATCTTATCATTTTATATTATTTAAATGAATTTTTTATTTACAATAAAAATAAGAATTCGTTAATATTCTATAAAAAATTGACTATTTCATAAAGATCCGAAAATTCACCCTAAGATAATCCAGATAATATAATTTATAATAATGAATTTCAATTTTAAAAATAAATTTTATAAAAATTGTAATAATGAATTCTAATTTATGATTTCAGTGAGGGACTAAATCATTTTTTAGAAAAATATAGTTTTTTTAGAAAATATTTCTCATTCATTAAAATTATTATTATTTTATTTATAATAAAAATACATCCATAATTTTCATAATATATTTAAAAATATTAATACCCAACAATTTAAATTCTAGTTCATAATGGTATACTATATTACGGTTCATTTAGGTTCAGGGTTGCGAGTTCCCAAAGATATCGAAGAGATTAAATTGTAAAAAATATTTTTCTGATATTGTTTTAGATCAGCATTGTGTATTGAATGCACTATCGAACAAAATTTTCCTATTTTAAAATCTTTTATTTATACACCTAATCTACTTAATACTATTCATACCCACCAAATTAATTTCTAGTTTATAATATTTATATATTTTGTGGGTAATTTATGCTCTGAGATTTGTGTCATATACGATGTCAAACATAATTTTATGTAAAAATATTTGAGTGTCGAATTCGTACCCTCAAACAAATTTTTGTCCATCAAATATGAACATGATATTGGTAATAAAATAATTTTAATCGGTAAATTCCTTTCTTGGAATACCACATAAAAAACAATTCATAAAATATTATTTAGAATAGAGGGAAATGAAAATATGATGTTCACTATATGTAACACATAACGAGGTTTCTAAAATGGAAAATAGTTGTTGTAAGTGGAAATATTGACATTGAATACATGTGTAATTCTCAAATAATGATACAACGAGACATAAATAATTCTTTGTAAGAAATTTAATGATCAAATGAACATTAACATACACAATACCATAAACAAATGTGATGTGGAAAATACCATCATCTCAAAAACGAATTTAATAGGATAACATTTTCATTTAAAAATCATTTCCATAGAGTTATAAAATTTCATAACATCTATATTATGTACATAAATAAAATAAAAATAAATAATAAGTGTAATTTCTTCCATCGTCAATTTCCTCCAAAATATCATCTTTTCTATAAGGGATGTGTATTCAAGATGAAACTGTATTTCGTTGTGACAAACTAAAGTCCATATATATTGGATCAAATAACTCAATTAAAGGAAAAAAATTCATTCATCTTATCTTTAGACATTATCCAAAAAAATGGTTAAAACAATGTATAATAATTCTGAAAATCAATAAACCCTCTAATAGATAAATACAAAATTAATCTCCAATTCCCCAATAATAACATCCAAATTTTATGTTATATCATTTGATAAATAAAAATAATAATACAAAAATTCCTAAATAATTTTGAAATACAAAAATCAAATGGGTTTGATGACATATTCTTCAGATATTTATTCAACATTTATCTCCAAAGAACCCTAACATGTTTAAATTATCATACCAATAATTTATAATCCATAATAATATAAGATATAAGATATAAAAATAATCTCTATAAATTAAATGAAACCCAAAAAAACTATTGTAAAATAATATATGCAGAAATATGATAATTAAACCATTATTCCTCAAATAAAATACCATATTTTTGGTCTATGTTAATCATTTAAGGATCTCAAAATATTGGCCTTCTTTAAAAAACAATAATAACCTAATAAAAACATTAATTTTCAATCACATGGCTAATAATACGATAAAAAAATATAATCTGAAAATAATTTTAATATATTTCTTTCAAACCATTTATTTAAATAAAATGATTTCATATTTACTTGGATATCACATAGGCCAGTGGTAGGAGCTACACTCATGTCTCCCTTTGTATGTGGGTTTGATCCCCATGGTAATCCTGGATTTGATAGGTTGTCTCATTTCTAAAACATTACTAATTTAATTCATATAAAATTCACATAAATATGATTAAAACCCAAAAAAAATAATCCTCAAAGAACATATTAACCATTAAAGTTATCAAGACATTTATTGTTCTTTCCACAAAATAAATGGTCATTCTTCTACAAATAACAACTTCACTTATTAATAATAAAGTTACATATGCCATAAAAATCATTCAAAACAAAGTAAATAACTCTAAAAGTACTCCCATCATATGAATCATTAATAGAGTAAAAATATATTTAATCTTATGATCATCCATACATATACCACTGATAATATATATTTAAACTATATATGTAGATACATTAACAATCCAATTTTCATCATAATCCATTAACCATGATTTTATATTATATTCCTTAATACATCCATCATAAAATGAAAAAAAAGAATAATGGCATATGATTCAAAAATCTCAAAACCTAAGACAAGATATTTTCCATACCATAAATATTTAATTTTTAGTTTCATCATCAAAAACTGTAATAGAATTTCCATTGCCAAAAATTTATCTGAAATGTTTTTCAGATCCCATTCTCAAGATTTACTCTATAAAATTGATTATCATAATTCTAATATTCAACACATTGAAATAATTCAACTCATACCTTTGTATGTTTCTTATTCTCCTTCATGAAATTAAATGAACACTTCCTTTTTTCTTTTATAGATTATATCTACCTTAATTAACATAACATATAGAAAATTCCATCCCATCTATTTATGAAATTTCACTTGGTTATTTATACCACTTTCTTCACATTTAAGAAATTGAATATTTTTACATGTATGATTATAACATGAACTTCCATAATGTAAAATTTATCCCTTATTTTGAGTATTTCGAATCTCACCTAGGTTCATGTTGTAAATAATAACACATGATAGTTAGTTAAGAATAATTAAAATATTCTTAACTAAATATGAAATTACATTTAGTTTCTCATTCATACATCCATTTCATTTTCCTTCACATCCATTATTAATTTGATTCCTACTGGATGCTAGAATTTTCCAAAACAAAGAATGATAGTTTTAGTATATCAAATAAACCATATTATATGGAATATAAATACTAACATATCCTTAACCATGTAATCCCCAATTCAAATCATTCTATTTATCCAATATAAAATTAATTTTAATTGTCATACTAACCTTGGTGGTTATAGATAATTTTTTTCATAAGCACAGATTACATAATAACCATTAAATTCATCTATAAATTTCATTTAATATAAACTATAAATACATGATCATAAACATTACATAATCTTGAGTTTAACGTAAAGAATTATTTTTTTTAATTAGAGGAAATTTTTAGTTTTATAGTTTTCGTGAATTATGTAATAAATCAAAAATAAAAATACTATATATCACATAGTGTACACTTTATATAACTATACATGTATCCCATAATATATATATTTTAAAATAGAAGATATTTTCATTACATAAAAAAGATTCCTGAAATTGAACATGACTTCCCATTTTCCTTTACCAATAATTAATCCCAATGAAAAATATTTTAGAAAAGTGGGATTGGCATTAAAATACCGGTAATGTAAATAAGATAACAAAACTATTACCCTAGTGAAAAATATGAAAATCCATGATAAATCCATTCTAAAAAAACATACCTTTTACCAATATTAGGTATCATATTTCTTTCAAAAGGATCATTTTTCATACCTTTAGAAAACAATTATTTCCATAAAAACTCATTATCAAGAATTAAAATGACATAAAGTTCTAATGGATAGAACCTTCATAGAACCCTCGCAAAATCCTTATATATACCTTAAATATTGAAATAACCAAATGGCTGACTTTCAATATAATTTTAAGGAAACAAAATCATTACTTAAATAATTGGATAGTTATTTAGGACCCTTATTGTATATAAAAATTGAAATCAATATATTATGAATATTGAAATATAATATCACAAAATTTCATTAAAAAAACCTTAAAAACTCATTTATACACACATACAAAACTCATTCTGATATGAAAATACACTTCTCTTTTAAAACCTAAATAATAATACCAAAATTCCTAGAAAAATGTCAATTGGTTCTTTAATTAAATAAATCTTGAATTATTTTAAATGAATCTATAAATAAAATAAATATTTTAGTTATATAAATTTCATTTTCAATGTATATGTTATAATATAAAATTCAATTTTACTTTTCAAAATAATGCCAAACATTTAATATAAATACTCCATTATTGAATTCCTTTGAAATAAATTCAAAGGAGACATACGATTTACTTTTTAATTAAAAAACATCTATAAAATAATTTCTTGAATATAGGTATGAAAGAGAATTATTTAAAAAACAATCATTAAATACAATTAAATTGGGTTTTTAAATAATTTTTATCATATATAAAACCATAAAAGGATTCCTTTTTAATAAATCCTTCTAAAGAAATATAGATATTGTAAAATATGATCATTATCATTTATTAATTATTAAATAATAATTATATTAATAATTTTATGAGGGAATTGAAAAACAAGAAAATGAGTTGAAAAAAATATTTACAAGAGGGTTTTTAAAATATATTCTCTTACATAATACCATAAAAGAATCTTTATTTTGAATAAATTTTACATAAAGTAATTTATTGCCAGAAATTACCTACTTCATCCGTTTATGAATAAATAAGTATTTTTAAGAAACATTTAGAATAACTAGGAAATGTAAGAGAAGTATTTAAAAAATACATTTAACACATTTAAAATGAGGTTTTATGTTAAAGTACATCTTTTCTAAAACATAAAAAAGATTTATTTATTAAAAATCATTGTAAGGAATGTAAAATATGGTAAAAAAATGTATTTTATCTTCTATTGAATAATAAAAATATAATTTTCATGAAGCCTATATAATAACATAGACATGGAAGTAAATTATTTATAAAATAAATCTTTAAAACATTTAAAATGATGTTTTAATTTAAAGTATACCTTAACTTGAGTCCAAATTGTATCGTGTGTTCATTATCTTCTAGAAAAATAAAAACATTTTATTTATTTACCTTCATAAAATAATTTATATATTTTATTATGTTGTTTATATTATGTCTTACCATGATATATGGAATTAATAAATTATTTATGTTTGCATCATATTTTTTATTGTATTCAATTAATATGGAAATAATTACAACAATAGATTTAAAATAAAAAAGGATTTCATTTTCATAAAATGTCATGAATAATAATCATAAAATAATTACATTTTTTAGATATAAATTAGGATTTTAAAACTAATCTTGAATTATAGTTATTATAAATGAACTAAGTTATTATCATGGAGATAATAGGTCACGCGTATGAAAGTGTAATGTTAATATATTACAATGACCACTATGGAAAAAAGTTAAATAATATTTTACTTTTAGATAAATATAATCATATAATAAATGTTATATTAATTCATTAAATACATTTATATATGTCATTCATGTAATTTTGTGACAAAAATTCACATTCCTTCATATATGAGGTAGTCCACACGTATGTGCGAACACCATTATCATTTTCTAGTGAGTGGAAAGGTAAAAAAAATGATATGTTATATTTTACAAATGATAAATATGTTATTAGAATCATATATAAATATTAATTACATCATTGTAATTGGATGTGATGAGTGATGATGGAAAACACATTTCATCATCTCATGAGGTCATCATCCACTGTACACACGAATGGTGGTTTCACTTCCCTTATGATGGAAGTGTAGATGGATTTTGAATGTAAAATTAATATTAAAATATTTTAGTTAATTTTATAAAATTTTGTTATTATATCTTCATGGTAGGAGAATATCTGAATTGGGTATGAGAAGAAACAAAAAACCCCTCAGATAATAATATCACATGTTCATCGAAAAACCTCGAGGACATGGTGAGAGAAGTCGAAGGGATTTGGTTAGGTCTTTTCAAATCCAAATATTATTTGATGGTGATATTATGAGAGAGGAGTGGGAGGCCTTCTTTGTTTTGTGAATAGGATACACTTGGAATGTTTGAAAAGAAAAAGTCATGCACACATTTTAAAAATTCCAAAAGTCCCAAAATTTGATAAATTTCCTTTCGTAGTAGAGATGAGGTCAAAATATGTCTATAAAATTGAATTGGGAAATGTTCTTATAGAATTTCAACAATTATAGTTTTAGTTTATCTTCCAAGAAAATTTGTTTAAGCCTTACCAAAGTAAAATATTTTTAGTTTTTTCACAATTATACATGAAAAAAACTTATTTTAACATTATAATATAGTATAAATTATGTTTATTCTAAATATTAATTATATTTTAAAAAATTCATATCACAAAATTGATATAATTAATTTCAAAATTAAACCCATAGACGTGACAAAAAAATGGATTCTTGTGAAATGTGTTTTTCAATCATAAAATGATTTTATATAACTCTATGACTATAATTCATCATTATAAGAAATAAAATTAGTATTTAAACATATATAATCTAAAAATTAAATTTAAATCTATCCTCTATTGGTGTTTTTTTACCTAATTAAACTGGACTACCATAATTCACATTAAAAAAATTTCATAAAAATGTATTTTAATCCAAAAAATAATCTTATACTATGATAAAGAATAAATATTTTGAAATTTTAATTAATTGGATTAAATATTAATTTTTATTAATTTAGTTGCTTGGAATTAAATTTAATTCATTATTTTAATTCTAAATTACCTAAATTATTTAAAATAAAAGACACTTTTACAAAAAAAAAATTATATTATTCGGTGTTTCCTAAAAACTAATGTTTTTTGAAAAATCACAAAATTTATGCCTATATTTATTTCTATATTCTAAATCAAAATTTATGTTCAATTAATAAATTATACTTTCTAAAAAAATATAAAATTATTATGATGGTTTATCATATAATGTAATAAAAGAATTTTTTTTAAACATGTATTTTGAAAAGAGTAAAATGTATTTATTCATAATTTTGTGTGTCATTCCAAAGAATTTATCAATAAAAATGCATACGGTATGACCATTATATAAATTTCTTAGGGTAGTTAAAACTGTTCATATGAACAAATTTAATAGCAAGGTTAAAAGGGTCAAATATTTTGTGGGTTCATTAGGCTCGATGATTCATGTTATATAAGATATTGAAAAATTTGTTATTCCTTTAAAATATCATGGAATTAATTTTTTTAATAAATTTATATAATTATCAAATTATTATTGACCCAAATAATTCCATTTTACTATACCCATGGCAGTATAAATTTATAATGGTTACTATTTATAATGAAAAAAAGTGTCCTACTTTCCAAATTTGGACATCCAAATTAAAAAGATAGAATCCATTTTTCAAGAAAAAATATCCAATAGTCTATGTAGTTAATATCAAATATAAAGGAAAAAATTCAAGGAAAAATTTATTTAGAAAATTCTTTTTATGTATAAAATTTTTTTATATGAAAATTAAACAAAAAATTGATCCAAATGATCAACTAGATTATTAATAATATATGAGAACTAACGTAACTCTAAAAAAACATTTAAAAAAATATCTATTTCTTAAATTATTGAAAAAATATATAGTTTTAAAATAAAAATTAGTATTTTAACAATTCCATGGTATAATCATTTTTTCTTAAAAATCTCAAAAAATCACTGTTAACTAATTTTGATATTTTGACATAAAAAATAATTTAATTTCGATTAAATAAAATTTTTAATTGTTAAATAAATTAATTACAATACTTTTTCATAAAATCACAAAAAAAATGTTTATGAATGAAATATGTTTGGAAGAATAATATTACTTTACAAAAAAATTGTTTTTATTTTATAATAATTTATCCATATATTTTTGTTGACTATCTTCTTTAAATATATTATATATTTTTGTTACCTCTATTAATACATTCCAATTCAACAACTATGTTTTAATGACTATTAAATAATAATATTTTGTGGTTTACTAAATATCAATGTCTCATGTCGTATATATTATTGAGCATAGTGTTCTTTTAAAATATTGGGATGTTAATGTTTGTAAAAAAATGTCCTCCTTTGTAAGAATGGACACTCTATAGGAAAATTATATTCCACATCACTATATTATGGGAGATCATTGAGGGAATATATTTAATCCATGTATTAAATTTGATTTTTTCTTTGTTTCTATTTATAGGCTAGGGTTTGAGTTGGAATAGTTAGATGTCAAGGTGACTCGGTATGTACAAGATGACAAAACATTTAATATTTCATGTTTTTTGTTTCCATTTTTTATTTTTCAGGTATATAAAATTTTACATCCAGGAATATATCATTTTTCACATTAGTGGAATCATACTGATATTTAATTCACATACTTTTTCCTTGAACTATGGTGTTTATATAGAGCATATGTCAAATATGTAGGACCTAACACATGAAGGGAAGAGGATCACTCTGACATTGGACAATAGTATTAGGAGTAGAAATATAGTAGTGAATGAGGGGTTTCTTAGATCCTTTAACTCTATTTTATACATTTATATCATGTTTTATTTTAAAAATCATGTTCATGATGTCCTTGTTATATATTAGGTATAATGTTCATATTAATTTGATTAACATGGGTGTAATTTTATTTAGGTATGATTTAAATTAATCTCTAATTCCATATTTTTTCTATAATGTGTGTTTTTGGTTGATTCATTGGTTGTTTATTTAATGTTTATTATTACAATATTGAGAATATAATATCTCTGATTTCAATCAATGTCTCACTACTAGCTTCTAGTCATTGGCATATCGGTATGAAAGCATGAGGTCATGTGGAATTTTTTACTGGGTCATTGTTCGATAGGATTCATGTTTCTGTTTTTTAAAATGGTATTACATCCATTTTTATATTTTTAAATTCATTTATTACCTTTAAAATGTATATAGTAATTGTTTCTAAAATTCTATGGACATTTTTATTATGCATCCTGAATTCATATACAATGAAATCCCAATATACCAAGGATTTTTAAACATGAATCATTTTTTATTTTATGGATGGGATTTTTTTAGGAATATTTTACTTTTTATTGATGTTAATCTAGGAACAATGTGTAAACATTTTTTTATACATTCATCAAACCAATAACATGGATCTATATTAAATTTACATGAACCCTAGTTATTATTGTCATTATAACACTTTTTTACTCACCCAGTTAAAGATAAATCTTAGGTAATCATATATGTTCCATAAAATGCATTTCTTATTCATTATTAGAAAGGATAAATAACCATTTTTGTTTCAATTATTGGGAATGATGATCAACATGCTTATTGAATTAATAATGTGAATAGTATCTTGAAGCATGGGGATGTGAATTTGATATGTTTTCACTAACTTTAGTTACATGGGTAATCATCAAAGATTTAAAAATCACTATCTAAAAAATATTCTTATTTATTGATTTTAGAGTTTGAATTTTTTAAGCAATGATAAACTTTTATATTTAAATTGAAAGTCTATTGGGGCTTTCACTTTGGGTGATGGATGTTATAACGGAACAATAGTAGTACATGGATTCATCATTTCATTAGACCCCAGTATATAGTGTATGGTGGGTTAAAATAGATTATCTAAGTGTTGGTTCATGAAATATAATTCAAACAATGATGGTTTTTGGGAAGTTGGGAGTTATGGGTGATAAAATAAGTGAATTTAGATTTTGGAAATGAAATTATTTTTCATTAGTGAATATGAACATTAATGAAGGTTAATTGCATATAATTTTATCATAAAATTAATATATTTAGTGACAATCAAAATTTAATGTTGTAAACATGGTATTTCAATTTTACAGATATATAGTATGGAATATCTAATGTTTGGAAGAATACTTCTAATCACTTGAGAAATAACTCAAGTGATGAGAAAAATTTGTGAGAATTATGAAGTGATATAGTTCTATGAAATTTTCCATATTAAAAATAATCAATGGAATAAATATAAAATCAGTGATATTGAAAATTAATTGGATGTATAATTCCTTTGATAATCAATGAGGGACTAAGTATCATTGTACCCTAAGTAAATATAAAAATTATCATTTTTATACTAGTTTTTTGGGATGAGAACTATATATTACTCTCATTAATGATAGTGGAGTGGTAATCGCACAACGATTCACTATTCAAATCCACCCTTACACAATTGTTTTAAACGTGATTTGTAAATACTATTTAAAAAATAATAATAAATTTAACATTATGTTTGAATCAATGAATTAATTTTTATCATTATTTTATAATAAAATTTTACTTGTTTTGGTTTTTACATTGTATGATAAGGTGATTTTGAGAGCTCCTGATGGAATTCATCCAAAATGGGCCAAACTACTCGAGAGCCCAAGCAGGCATGTGGACAATTATTTGTACTCTAGATTATCTATGAATCCAATTGGGGTCAAAATTGGTCATGAGTTAATAAAATTTATAAATTTATCTAGATGATAATTAATCCTAATTCTTCCATTTGGAGGCCCAAAATAGGCCCACAATGTGAAGAAATTCTGGGTGGGCCAGATTGGACCACCCTTCTATATTTGAGACATAACACAGGCCTAGAAGATCCAACTGGTGTGATTACACCTCCATTTGATGGATACTTTGATGTTACACCTCTCCACCGATTTTCATGACAATTTAAAGCTCTTTAGTTAGTCAACCATCTAGATAAAGAAGGATTAAAAATTCTGTCCTAAATACTGACCTAGTCCCTTGGGCGGTTGACCTATTTTGTGGAAAGTGTTATGTTTTTTTCCATAAAATCACTTCCCCAACCCCCCCCCCCTAAATCTATCATGTTACATGAACAAGTGTGAAGGTAATTCGAATTAGAGAGCTCTCTTCACCCATTTTATTTATCTTCTCCCTCATATACTTTTGTATTTCTTAGTGATCAATTTGGGGAGTGTCCTTTGTTGTAATCCCATGCTCCACACTTTTAATCCTCATAAGTTAATTGATTTCCAAGTTTGTATTCAATTGTTCTTCATTCCTACATACTAAAATTTGGTTTATTCTGTATTATCAAATAGAAATCAAAGGAACAAGAATCCACATGTTTCCATGCATAACCTGTATCTAGTGATGATTGGAGTGTGGTTGCCTCTATTCTCACTCCTCCCTTTCATGAGTGTGAAAATGGATTTCATTGGTTGATAAAATTTAGTAACATGAACCGAAGAATATGCATTCTAATTTTCTTGTGGAATACTTTTATCAATTACAAAAATATGGTCACCTCATTACATTTTTTATTTGATGCCTTGATTGAGTTCTATTTTTACATCGATTCATTTTGTTGATTTTGAGTAGTTGCTGATAATCAATATCGTTGGTCGATCAAATCCTAGTTGGTAACCAAGGAAGAACTCACATACCATGACTTGTTTCATTATGTATAAAATCATCAAATAAATTATCCTTCCCTTTACCTTGAGAGCGATGATGTATAGAGCATCAAGGGACACTTACCCAGGTTGATCACAATTTCTCCAACCGGTTTCTCTAAGTAGTAATAGACTTTTGATTTCAGTTCTTTAATCTTAAAACCCAAGAATTACAAAAACCCATTTTCCATTTTTACTTTTTTTAATCATAATCACATTTTGGAATTAATTATCTAAGGCTCTGTCGAGAGACGACCTAGAGTTTCTACTACAGAACACAAACTATAGTTAAAAATACACATTTAATTTTACATGCTCGACAACGTGATCCAATTTTTACACCATTTTCGGGAATCCAATATAATTTTTTCCTTTTTATTTATTTATTTTACTTCTTAATTAGTACTCCTCTCAATACCTCCACCAAATTTGATTGTTTTTGTTTTATGTTTTTGTATTTATTTTTGGTTGTTTTTATGTGTTCCTTCTCACTTTTTTTCTACCCTTCATCTTATCCATCTATATTTCTATAATTCTATATTATAAAATTCTATTCTCCATTCACCCTTCTTAAGATATTTTATCCATATTCAATAACAAACAAAAAAACAAACAAACAGACTTCACAACTCATTTTCATGACCCGAGCAGAAAAACAATTTGCATGAATTTGAAACTGAAATTGAAAAGATACTCCATTCAAAAATCAAGGTATATAGATAAGGTCAATCAAGTAATACTAAGTAACCCCTTTTGTAACCTCAAGTGTCTATAAACCAATCAAAAATTGAACCCAATCAAACCCCAGAAAACATGGCTTCAAATAATCAAACCTTAAAAGAACTGACCACCCTAGATACGGATTACCAACCTGCATACATACAATATCCCAAGGAAGTATCCAACATTGAGCTAAGATCAGGCCTCATCCACATAATTCCCAAATTATAAGGTTTTCTTGGTGAGGACCCTCACAAACATCTCAAAGAGTTTTCTATATTCTTCTCCACCATGAAACCCCAAAATGTGTCTGAGGACCCAATTAAGTTTAGGGCCTTCACATTCTCCATTGATGGTGTATCCAATGATTGGATATAAAATTCTCCCACCACAATTGGGGTTGGAATGACCTAAAAAAGAATATTTTTAGAGAAGTTCTTCCCTACCTCTTAAACAGCATCAATTAGGAAAGAAATTTGCGGCATTAGGCTATCACAAGGAGAGACCCTCCATGAATACTGGGAGAGATTCAAAAGACTCTTCTCAAGCTGCCCCCACCACCTGATTAGTGGAAAACTACTAATACAATAGTTATGTGAGGTACTTATCCACATGGATCGTGCAATGATTGATGTATCATTTTGTGGTTCCTTGGTTGATAAAGCCCCATCTACCTCTTGTGACTTAATAGCCATCATGGCTCAAAATGCCCAACAATGTGGTACACAAGCTATTACACCAGCTCGAGGAGTTTTTGAGGTAATTCATCCATCTCTATAACAAAAGGTAGATTAAAATATCGATGAGATGCATACCATTATAAGGAAATTTGATCAAGAAAAAGGTAACTCGCAATCTCCTCTTGTTACATTACATTGTGGTATTTGTTCTGACAATACTCATTTTTCTGACCAGTTCCCACTACATCAAGATTCACCTGAGTCTTGTGCAGCTGTGTTCCCAAGGAATCCATTCCGACAAGCACCTCCCTTCAAGAAGAAAAAATCTAGTCCAAATCCAAACCATGGGTGGAAAGCACAAACCCTGTACCGATAAGGAGGAAACTCAAGCTACCCCATGAACAATTTGTATCAACAAGGCCAATGTATGAAACCATATTATCCTTCAACTTCTCAAAAAAATCATCCTCCTCTTCAAAAATTTGAACCAAGCCTTGAGGATATGGTAATGAAAATGGAAACCCAGAACCACCAATTCAAATAGACCACAAAATTGGAAATTCAATACCTATGAACTCTAGTGGGGCAGTTGGAAAACACCATCTGTGATCTTATGATGCAAGGTTCTGGAAAACTACCATCCCAACCCATTTCCAATCCGAAAGAGAAATTTAATGTATGTGCAGTTACACTTCGTAGTGCAAATGAAGTCTCTACTTCAACTGATTCTGCACAACAGGTATGTCCCCCTCTTGAAAACATTCTTTCCCAACCCTCAAAAATTTCAAGTAATGAAAAACAAGGGAAAAGGGTAATCGAGTTATCATTTATGAGTCAAATAAACATTCCATTCCTCTTCCTTTTACTCAATGAATCTCTAAATCTAAAAATAATTTGGATAATGAGATTGATAAATAAATATTGGATACATTTAAAAAATTTCAAGTTAACGTTCTTTTAATGGATACAGTTAAACAAATCCCTCGATATGGTAAATTTCAGAAAGAGTTTTCCACCCATAGAAGAAAACTAAAGGGGAATGAAAGAGTCAAATTGGGAATGAATGTCTCAGCCTTGATTCAACCAGAAATGCCAACCAAATGCAAGGATCCAGGCACATTCACAATACCATGTACGATAGGGGAGTCTTTCCTTTCTGATGTTATGCATGATTTAGGTGATTTCATTAATGTAATACCCCACACTGTGTACACTTCATTGCAGGTATGAGAGCTTCAGCCAATGGGCATTGTCGTACAATGTTCCAAATGAAGTACTACTCCTCCAACATGAGTGATTGAGGATGTCCTTGTATGATTGAATAATATCATCTTCATTGCTGATTTCTATATTTTTGAGATGGAAGATACCTAAACCCAAGGACATGTTCCTCTCATACATGGGAGTCCATTCCTTAAAACAGCAAAGATGATCATCGATGTTCACAATGGTATGCTATCCATGGAGTTTGGAGGAGAAAAGATATGTTTTAACATCCTTGATTCTAGGAATCACCCCATTGAAGAGCACTCCTCTCTTCCAGTCTATTCGATAGAAGTGATCTCAAACAATGCACACACATACAATTCTCTCCTCAACCCATAATCTGGTTCATTTTATTCTTCTTCACCCTTGGATGTTTTGAGTTTTTATTCTAATTCGGAGTGTTGTGTGCATTCTGAAAAGTGTAGATTTTGTGATTTAATAGAGGAGTAGGTTCATTCTGAGGTACCCAAGAACATTGATGATTCTGAAAATCTAATTTCAATAGATTCTCTATCTGTAGAGAATAAACATGAGCAGATAGACATTTTAATGGACCTCACTCCCCCGTAAATCCCCTACCTTAGTCCAAAACCCCCTGGCATTAGAATTAAAAACCAATTCCATCTCATTAAAAATATTCATATCTTGAGGGTATTGACAAATTCCCCGTCATTATTTCCAATATCCCCTCTCAAAAATAGGAATCAAAACTTCTCAACCTTTTGAGAGAGTGTAAAAAAGGAAATAGGATGGACATTGGCTGATATTCCCTATATTAGACCATCTATTTTTATGCACCTTATACTTTTCGATGACGAGGCCAAGCCCGTGAGACAATCTCAACACTAGTTTAATCCCACTCTCCTTGAAGTGGTAAAATTGGTAGACAATAAATTACTTGTTGTGGGGATCATTTATCCTATATATTATAGTAAATGGTTTAGACCGGTCCAAAGTGTGCCTAAAAAATAGGAATAAAAGTTGTGTCAAATGAAAGTAGTTAATTGGTTCCAATACATGTGCAAAACAATTAGCATGTTTGTATTGACTACCATCAACTAAATCAAGCCACACAAAAGGACCACATTCCTTTACCTTTCATTGACAAAATGTTAGAACGATTGGCTGGTAAGTCCCCTTATTGTTTCCATGATGGCTATTAGTATTATTTTGAAATCCATATAGCTCTTGAGGATTAAGAAATGACAACATTTACCTTTCCATTCGGCAAATTTGCATACAGAAGTATGCCTTTTGGTCTTTGTTATGCTCCTGGTACTTTTCAGCAATGAATGTTAAGTATTTTTTTGAGTACCTAAAGAATTGGATGGATGTTTTTATGGATGATTTCACATTTTATGGAACTTACTTTGATAACTATTTACCTCACCTATGTTTTATCTTCCGTCATGGCAAAAAAATGATCATGTATTAAATTACTAGAAATTCCATTTCATGGTTGAATGAGGGATAGTTCTTGGGCATGTTATTTCAAAAGAGGGAATTCAAGTGGATAAATTAAAAATTGAATTAATTTCAACCCTTCCATATCCAAAATTTATTCATGAGGTGTGATCTTTCTTGGTTCATTCTGGTTTTTACCATCGATTCATTACAGACTTTAGTAAGATCTCACTTCCCTAATCCTGGTTATTGCAAAAGGATTCATAATTTTTTTTGATAAAAATATGAGGATGATTTAATTCACTAAAAATTAGTCTCACATCACCTCCCATAATCCAACCACCAATGTGGGATCTCCAATTCGAACTTATGGGTGATGCCTCTAAATCTGTAGTTAGGGAAGTTTTATCACAAAGGGTTGATAATGGTCCTCATGTCATTGCATATGCCTTGCGTACACTGGACCTGGCCCAGGAGAACTACACAACCACTAAAAAAGTACTTATTTCTATTTTTTTTCTTGGAAAAGTTTTTTTCATTTTTTATTGGGTCAAAAATCATTGTTTTCTCTGATCATGTTTCCCTTCGTTTCCTCCTAAAGAAAACCGAAGCCAAACCTTGCGTCATTCAGTGGATGCTCCTCCTCCAATGGTTTGACCTTGAGATTCATGAAAATAGAGGATTGGAAAATGTGGTAGCTGACCACATTAGTTGGATTTCCCCACCATTTGACCATCATGTTGACTCACCCCTCCCCATTGGAGAATTATTCTCTTACAAGAACCTTTGTGATATTGTGGACCTTACCCCCTGGTATGCAGAGATTGTGATTTTTATACCAACATCTAGGGTCCCCACTGATTTTAGAACTTCACAATCCCAAAGGCTTATGCATGATTCTTAGGGGTACATTTGGGATGACCCATATATGTGGAAAATTTTTGGTGACCAAGCAGTTCGTCGGTGTGTCCCTGACTCTGAGTTCACCTATATTTTGACCTTCTTCCATACGTTGTCTTGTGGGGGCCACTTTGACTCTCAACATGAAACTTGAAAGGTCCTTGACTCATTACTTTATTGTACAACATTGTATAGGGATGCCAATATATTTTTCAATTCATGTAGTCATTGTCAATTCATAGGGAATATCTCTAAGAGGATTGAAATGCCCCAACAACACATTTTATTCTGTGAAATTTTTGATGCATTGGGCATTGACTTCATGTGGCCTTTTCCAAATTCATTTGGATTTTTATACATTTTTTTGTTGTTGACTATGTATCTAAATGGGAGAAATCAAAGGACACTAGGACCGATGACTCTCGTGTGTTTTTTTTGTGAGGTATCAGATTTTTAGTAGGTTCGGTTTACTGTGATTCATCATTAGTGATCAGGCTTCACATGTTTGAAATCATAACATGAAAAATTTGATTCGTAAGTATAGGGATGATAATAATGTCTCCACTACATATCACACCCAAACTAATGGACAACCAGAAATCTCAAATAGGGAAGTTAAGAGAATATTGGAAAAAATGGTACAACACAATGGGAAATATTGGAGTTTAGGCTTGGATGATGCACTCTGGGAATACTGTACAGCTTTTAAAACCCCGATCAGAATTTCACAATATAGAATTATGTTTGGAAAGGCGCGTCACCTCCCAATGGAGGTAGAACACCATGCATATTGGGTCGTTAAACAATATAATATGAATCTTTCAGATGCAGGTGATAAATGGAAGCTGCATATTCAAGAGTAGGAAGAAATTTGGCGTGATGTATATAAGAACACCCAGATCTAAAAAGAGAAAAAAGGCTATCCATGATAGCCTGATTCATATGTGGAAGTTTTATATTGGTGCGAAGGTCCTCATGTACAATTCCAGGATAAAGATCCACCCAGGTATGCTTTTTTCCTGATTTTTCGGTCCTTACACTATTACTAATGTTTACCCTTTTGGTGTAATAAATATTTTTCATGAGAAGAGTGGATGAAGTCTTATCGTCAATGGGAAGCAACTTAAACACTTTTATGAGGATTTTCTAAAGAATCTGCTGGAGGAAATCCACCTTCTAGATGCAACATACCAGTAAAACACACCATGTTTTATCTTTCCTTCTCATATTATCAATTATTTTAGTGAGGAAAATGCTCATTCTAGGTGTTGGAGTGGATACATTCTTTGGTTTATTAGGATTTCCATTGTCTTTCTTCTTTCTTCTATTTTTCGCCTTCTTTAGGGTATTTTTATTTTTTCTCCCCATCAAAAGTTTCAAAGTTCCATGATTTGGTGACCATAAGGGGGGAGGTAAAAATACAATAAAGAAGGTGAAAAAGAATATTTGTATGAATTTAACATCAGGGAATGATTTTTCATGAAATGGTTTTCTGTCAATGATATCAATGGATGTATCTATGTGAAACCTTTGATATGATTGATTCCCCTTGTGTCAATAGTTTTTGGAAAAACTGTGTCACTAATATGTCCACACCTTTTTTCACCAAACCACAAAGTGTGAATATTTCATACTTAATAGAATGAAAATATATTTTAGGGTAATAGTTTTTAGCTTAAAATGATATTTACATATGTTCGTTCCTTATCAGATCTATTTCATTACTATATCGGATTGACCTATGCACGTGTACCTGATATCTGACTATTGCACGCCCTCAAAAAAATTTGGGTTCTGTCTTGGGAAGGTCAAAAACAACTTCTCTTCCACTTTTGATCATGTTTTAACTATTACAATTAGTGTCATGAGTAGATCAAATAAGGGTTGAGAGATGAGTGTGGTATTTTCTCCAAATACAACTTCTAAAAAAACAAAAACAAAATAAATGAGGGGCTTGATGAAATGTACAACATATGGGGATATATTGGACGATATCATATGGTTTGACTTCTTGGAATGCTTAAGTGATTGGGTCTTGAAATATGATTGAAAAGGATGTAGGGCAGTTTCAATGGGAAAAATCTTTTAAGCTGAATACTATTAAAATAACCAATATTTATTTGATAGAAAGTGTAAAGAATAGCATGAAATGGTTTTCACACACACATATGTAGAATTAGTGGCATTATTAACTTTTGAATTCCATGCTCAATTTGGCATCATGAATCTCTTTGAATGTCATTGTGATATGATTTATGAGACATATTTTTCAATTTTCACTAAAAAGAACTCCATGGTCTGGTTTGTGCATTGATCACATTACATTATTGAATTTAAATATACTAAAATGTTAAATCTTCATGATGTCATGAATATATACACGCATAATTTTTTTGGATATGTGTCTTTTCCTTGGACTGGAAATGTTTAGGTGTGGGGGTGTGATCGCATATCAATTCACTATTCAAATCCACCCTTACGCCGCGGTTTTAAACTGGTTTTGTAAAGAATATTCTAAAAATAATAATAAATTGAACATTATGTTTGATTAAATGAATTAATGTTTATCACTATTTAATAGAGAAATTTTACATGCTTTTTTGTTTACATTGTAGGAGGATGTGATTTGGAGAGCTCGTGATGGAATTAATGCAAAATGGGTCAAACTACGCGAGAGCCCAAGCTTGCATGTGGAAAATTATTTATAATGTGGGTAAGTTGTGCATCCAATTGGGGAAAAAATGGGTGAATGAGTGGAAAAAAATGTAGGATACATTTCTCTAAAATATCATGAAGCCTAATTCATCTATTTGGAGGCCCAAAATAGGCCAACAATGTGAAGAAATTCTGGGTGGGCCAGATTGGACCACTCTTCTAAATTTTGGCCATAACTCAGGTCCTAGAGATACAACTGGGCTGATTCCACATTCATTATATAGATACTTCAAATTCTCTCCTCTCCACATAATTTAATGGCAATTAAAAGCGTTTGGTTAGTCTTCCAGATGAGTAAAAAAGTATTAAAATTTGTTTCCTAAATAGTGACCTAGTCCCTTAGGCACTTGACCACTTTTGTGGAATGTGAGATTTTTTTTCCATAAATTCACGCCCCCCCCCCCCAAATTATACTATCTTTTTACATGACCAGGTTTTAAGGTTAGTTGAATTAGAGAGATATCTTTACCCATTATATTTTACTTCTCCCTCATGTACTTCTAAACTTCTTAGTGATCAATTTCGGGAGAATGCTTTGTTGTAATCACGAGCTCCACACTTGTAATCTTCACAAGGTAACTGATTTACAGGATTGTTTTCAATGGTTATTCATTACTACCTTCTAAAATTTTGTCTATTATAGTATTATAAAATACAAATCAAAGTAAAAAATAATCCATATGCTTCCATGCATAACCTGGATCTTGTGATGATTTGAGTGTGGTTGCCTCCTTTATCACCCCTCCCTTTCATGAGTGTGCAAATGGATTGCGTCAATTGATAAAATATAGGATATTGAACCTATGTATATTCATTTTCTGGTATTGTGTAATACTTTTATCAATGACACAAATATGGTCATCTCATCATGTTGTTTATTTTATTCCTTTATTGCGTTTTGTTATTTACATTGATTCATTTTGTTGATTTTGAGATATTTCTAATAATCAATATCATTGATTAGTCAAATAATAGGTGTCAACATTGGATTAAATCCCATACAATTACTGTTTTCAATATTTATAAACACAAGGAATCAATGATCCTTCCTTTTCCCTTGAGCGTGATGACGAATTGAGCATCAAGGGACACTTACCCGAGTTGATCATGATTTCTCCCACCAGTTTCTCTAAATAGTAATATACTTTCAATTTATATTCTTTAATAATAAAACCCAAGATTTATAAAACCCCATTTACCTTTTTAAATTCATAATCAGAACCACATTTTGGAATTAATGATCTAAGTCTCCATCAAGAGACAACATAGGGTTGTTGCTACACTACAGAAATTCAAGTTAAAAATAAACATCTAATTTGACACGCTTAACAATATGGTCAAGTGGTATTAGATAATTAGTTATGAACTTAATTAAATAAGACTTATTTAAGATAAAAATTCATATTATTTGGATTTCAAAATATCATTGGTAGTTATGGATTATTGGTTTTAGTGTGAGTTTAAATTTTTTAGAATTAGAGTAGAGGTAATTACATATATATGGTGTGGTTTAGAGAATAAGCATAGTTATGTCTAAAAAGGGTGATTAATATATACTTATAAAACATAGATGATTTTTGGTTTCTTGAGAGATTCAAATACCTAGTTGTAAAATTATTTCTTTTTTAGTAGATATCATTGAGCACCTAGTGGGATCCATTATTTATCTAGTGGATATTGAAGGTGAGAAGCAAAAAACCGATAAATAACTTGTGAGTACTTGAACTCCAAAAGATAGTTGGATGACTTACTGGTACTAGGTGATGACCAATAGGTAGTTAGTGAGTCTCTGTATAAATTCTAAAAATTTATTTCATGACCACATATTCCTAAATGGGCCACCATTCAACATTAGGTAGAAAAGGGTTGTGGGGAGAGGAATTTAGGTTAGCTCTTCCCCTCTATTTCTCTCCCCTTACATACCATTGATGGGGAGTTATTCATTAGGTTTTCTTAATTTTTATGATGTACTATAACCCATATCATCCATTTATTATTCTATATATTTTTTCTTGTTGATTTAGTGGAAGTAGATTTAGGTATTCAAAGTGGATAAAACTGAGGCATGGTGAAATCCATTAAAATGAATGGGTATTCAATATGAAAGGTTTAAAGGCATCTGTGTGGGTGTAAAGACACACGATTACTCACTATTTTTTCTGAGTGATTTTGTTTATTGTATTTTACTATGATTTTGATCATTTAATATTTATATTAAAATTATATTGAAAGTATAATAATATGGTTATTTTTCATAGTGATTGAAGGGGTATTTCATAGATAATACCCTTCTCATTGATGTGTTTTTTGTTCAACCACATGTCTCAATATTGTTTTTACTTGTTGTGACATTTTATTAATTATAAACTGTTAATTATAGAATTTTAAAATTAATTTTTGAGGCACTATGGAATGAGATAATAACTCAATATTTAGATGAGAATGTGTTTTTAGTCATAGATTTGTAACTGTGGATAAATAAGGGTCAAAACTATACTTATGTTGGTTGTTCATATAATATTTTCTAATATGTAGGTAATTTGTTCCATACTATGAAATTTCATAAGTGATGCAATTAGGATACATGAATTAGAACTAAGGGGTACCAAAATTATAATTCAGACTATGTGGGAGATTATGTAATTAGAACAATCGTGTCTCCATATACATATATATTTAGTATCCCTAGGTGACACTGTTGACAAGGATCATGTGTTATAGTTTCAAATGGTGGACCTCTAATAAATAATAAGGAATTGGATAAATTATGAATAACCCTTAATGGATGCCTTCATTCCCATGGAAGGGGGTTTGAGTTCCTAATAGTTTTTTGATAATATATATGTTACTGATAGGTCTTTGAGTATTTGAAAAAGTTCTATTGAGGAAATTAGTTGATGATAAAATGTTATTTATTATATTTTTATGGAATTTTTGGCTTCCTGCATTTAAATTAGTGAAATTTTTTAATGACATGGATTCATTGATAGTGATTGATGGTTCAACCATTTTCATCATTCAGTCATGATAGATAAGAGGGGTTCCCTCAGTATTAGACATCCTAGAGAGGGAAATTTACTAATATTTTGGGACTACTCTTAAACCATATGAATGGTTATAAATTATATTTATGGTCAGGGATCTACCTAAAAGTCTATTGAATGATTTTATTTTGTTTCTTGGATAATTAATTTTCTTATGAATTATTGTTTTTGGGTGTTACATCAGATTGTTGAAATTATTATACATATAGTTAGTTATTTTTGGGGTTAATGTGGGACTTTGGGTTGAGTACCATGATAAATAGGAAATAGAGATTAGTTATGCACTCCAATTATTGTATTTTGTGATGTAGAAACATAGATATTAAAAGGTATATATTCTATGAGATCATGTTATTCTGAGAGTAAATATTTACCATATTTTAGGTGGTATAGAAGTCCATTCCAAAATACCCTAACATATTAGTATAGGTATAGTGTCTTGGGGTGAGACTATAACTATTTGAAATATAAAAATAATGAAAATGGAAATTTGGGTTATCGTAATTTGATTAGAACCTTATATGTGTGTTTCTTCTTGTGTAAAACAAGATATATATAAATTATTCTATCTGGGTGATAATGTGTGTTCTCTGTATAACATTAATTTGGTTTTATATAATCTTGACCTAGTTTTTCTTTGTTCATGATCCTCCAATATAGATTTTAATTTCATGTGATGAAAATATTTTAGATCCTTTATAATGTAGATGCTCACTCTTTGGGGTGAATATTTTTTGGGTATTTCACAACATAAAAGGTTAATATAGTGGATGACTATATATATTGTCCATAACATAATTAGTGTTAATATTAGGACATATTTGAGTTGGTTTCACTATTAGGATTCACCTAGGGATCATTCTATTTCATGGGTTGGAGAAGGTACTGTAGGGTGTTATGGTGGCCTGGTTGCAAAATGATGGCCTGAAATGTTTTCTTGAATTTCATTTGTTACATATTTTCTAGTTTTTTCAAAATTATTCCTACGTGTCATGTAATATATTATGTACCTCATTATTTGATAACTTATAATATTTATATTGTTTATTGTACTATTTCAGCTAGATAGTGTTCAAACCTTTTATGTCATATACATCAATTAGAAAATAATGACTAGTGGAGATGGATAGGGTTACTGGGTATGGGATAGAGTTAATATCACGGTGAGGTCATTCATAATGCATCATGTCCAATTTATTATGTTTATGGTGTTAACGTTTCCTTATGTGGTATTTTTTGGTGTTTAGTAATAACTAAGGGGATTCTTGTGTAGACATTAGAATATCTTGACGAATATTTCGAAATCCAAGAGTTGAGTAATTGTGGGATTCTAGGCCACAAAGATCCTTAATGAGATGGTTTTAAAAAATTTAAATATATTTTATCATGTTCCCATAGTTTCATTAAAAATATGAAATACCACTCAATAAGAGTCTTATATTAGAAATATGATATCACATTTGAATTTAGAATTTTTTATTTACCCTAGGCACAAAATAATGTTGTCTGTGCGGAATACCCAGTTGAAGGAGAGGTGGTAGGGCCTTGAGTGATGTGGTTAATAATTTAATGCAATTTAATTAGTATACTAAACTAATTCCCCCAAACAATTTTTATTTCTTCACACATGAATATGAATGTGATTGGGAGGTCCCTTTTGTATTGGATGACCTGAGGTTGTGGAGATTAGAGGGTTTTCTATTTATCTCTATTTATAATGTCGATCATCACTAGATCAAGAATCAGATTGTTATGGGTGTCGTTTGGGACCCAAAGATTCAGTATTTCAACTTTATGTAGTGTAGTTTATGATATTTTCATCTCATCCCCCTTTTTATTCATTGTATTATGGTTTTTGAAACCATAAAATATTTCTAGGGACCTCTTGATGGTAAATTAGTGTATTCTATGGGAAAAAATTGGGTTTTTTGTGGATTGGAAGAAATTCCCATCTTGGATTTCTGATCACATACTGTGTGGTTCAGTGGAACACACCATGTGTTACTCTAGTTCCATGAAGATGAAATCTTGGGACTACAGATTTCTTGTGAAGGTTACATGTTGTGAAGTGGTCTAGGTCGTGTGTCCAGAGGATATATCCATTCATACCATATCAAAGGAAATGGTTGTATAAAGGTACACTACCATTATATAATGACACGAGATGAGTTACATGAGAAAATATTGAGAACATGACCCACTGAGCAGGTCAACTGGGACACACTATGTACCCGGGGTACATATCGTGTCACAGACACAGGATGATGAGCTATTTGGGGTTGGATAGGAGATGAGGCATGTGTTAGAAGAGACATGTCATGTACATGTTGTACAATTCGTGTGTCATTACATGACTAACAAGATTGGGTATGAAAAAAAGAAATTCTCAGTGGTTCGAAATCGGTCACACATTGTGTGAAATGCGGTAGACGCCATATATTTTTCATTATACACATTAAGTACCATCAGGTAACCCAACTTGGGTTTATTTTTGAGAGACACGCAATTTATAGTTGGTAAATGTCATGTGCCTCCTTTGGATACTTGTTGCCTATGTGCATCTTCTTCTTCTGGACTCATATCGAGGCCCATGAATATCATAACCTTATTATTCTTTCATATAAAATGTAATGACTTCCATTGTTTGGGTCTTCATGATGTGACATAATATGACATAATGGTTATATTTAGTTATCGATGTATAGACCATCAGTGTTTGAGTGGGTTCCCATGGCTTTTTACTATAAGGGTGTGTGATATCACATCCTCACCACAGGATTTTGATCACTCGGGAAATTCCTAAAGTTAAAAAAGCCTGGGTTTGTTCCCTTACTCTGGAGTGATTTTCTCAGTCAACATTGACTACAGACTCAATATCATAGAGCATGTATCCCTCTAAGAGTCCTAAATAGATCCTAACAAAATTTTGGGTTTCCATTGGTAGGGTTGTGGAATTTTAATGAAAAATATTTACATTACCATTGATCCTATACCAAAGAGGATTCTTTTAAAAGGGGACTATGGACACACCAGTCTTGAGGTGTGTCAAAAAAAATTATAATGTTTTTCCACGTGCATTATAGTGTATGATCAATGTTTTCTTACTAGAAGATATTTCCTAGTTTGTTCACTCAATCAAATTAACCTAAAATAATTCTTTTTATTTTTTTAAATTATTTTTGGATCGAAATGTGAAAAAGTTTTTTCTGTTTTTTATAAGACACTAAAATGATATTAAATATGGATATTCGATATTTATACTAACATGAAATTCTAAACATAATGAAATTAGAAAACAAAGATCTTGGTCTTTGGTTCTGTTTTTGGTTCAATCATTATTCTTATTTTTGTGATTAATTTGTTTGGGAAAACCAATCATAAAATCTCATGATGTTTATAATCCTTTTATTTTGAAATTTTGAAATCTATAATTACTAATGAAATCTAAATTCTGCCTCCTCCTATAATCAAGTTTGATGACACACCTTGGTCGAGGTTGTTACATCTCCCAGGAACCAGATCAATAGATTTAATTTCATCCATCGATTGGATCAACTCCATCATTTGAATATCTAACAAATAAAGGGATGAAAAATAGATTAAAAATAATATAAATAAATTTGTGTAAATGGATGGAGTATTGTCTTGACATCTGTGAATGTCATTCTCATTTATCACAAACATAAAATAGATTTTATGTAAGAATTTAAGAAAACCATGGATTCCATTAGTCTAAGCCTTGCATCTGCCCCTCATTTTCTAGGGTATGAGATAACTTTGGTGGAATGGGAAAGAATAGAATTTGAGATTTATAATAAAACAAGAAGAATAGTGATAAAGAGAGAATAAATAAAATAAAATAAATAAAGATATATAGGGAACAAGAGTGTAAAAAAATAGTCATATAAAATAAAATATTATTAAAATAATAAAGTTGTAAATAATAATATTAAATGAATAATTAGAATATGTATAATAAGATAAATAATAATTGGATAGAATAATTTTAATAAAATTAGACATTCATGAATTTTATTTATTTAAAATAAATTAATATTAAATTTAGAATAAAACTAACCAAAAAATAATAAAAACAAAATAAAAAAATGAATGAATTAGAAAATAAAATTAAATCATTCATGCCTACTTAGTGTCTTCCCTCCTTGGTGGATGTTGATTCTTTCTCTCAGCAGTGGCTTCCTCAATTTATATACAGCAAGGGAGGATATATCTGGGTATTCAAAGAAAAATAACAACAATTTATCCTTCATATCTTGATATAGTTATTAACACCCTTTCACTAAAGATATTGAAAACACCTATGGAACTAAGGTATCGTTATTTCTGCATGGACTAAAATCCACATGGGCATAATATGGATCCTTAGCTTTTTTAGGGTGTGAATGGGATGCAAGAATGTATAAATATGGTCCCTCCATGTTTCCAATGTATATGTGGATATCACAGATCCCACTATAATTCATAGTGGTTGGATAGAACTCTATTAATCATAGAAGGTGTCTCTCTTTTTCAAAATTGCATCAAGGTGGTTTTATGGGGGGCTCAGAGTGAACAAATGGTTCTCCAAGGCCTCGAAAGTTGAGATCAGCTTGATAATGAGCTCCATTGGTGTATGTCATGGTGTATCTCAGTGAATGAAGGGGTGTCTCATGAAAGAGGATGATGGAAGGCTACAGATATAGGTTTTGTGGGGTGTTTGAGCATGAGATGAGTGATCCCGAGTTAAAGCGATGATGTTCTGGTTATATGATCAGTAATGGTAAAAAAAACCTACCACATCAAAATTGGATGAGGTTTCATGCTCTATTTTAAGTCTTAGTGTGGTATCCAAAACCAAAACCACCTACATTGGGGATGGGCTTCTTCAAGACACAGACACCTAGGTCCCACACATTATGTGGACCTCATGGGCCTTTGTCCCACCTTTATATCCCCACATGGTTGACTCACTTTAGGACTCACATGCAAGGGATTATATCACATATGTTCTTCTATCCAGCTTGGTCTATCTCTCCTACATTCCTACTTTCCCGGTTATCACATAGTGGTCTAAGAATTTTGTAGCAATGGTTGTTTCTGAGTGATGGATTTACTATCCCAAATAATTTTTGATAAAAACCTATAAAAAATAGAATTCAAAATATTATAACTACAAATAAAATATAAATATCAACATATAATTTCCTTAAATAGTTTTTAAAAAGATAATCCCTTAAAAACATCATTTAAGTTCACCATCATTCTTTATCACTAAATTCACAATTTTGAATTAGAAAATTAAAAACATCAGTGTTTACATTAATAATCCATTTAAAGCCATTGAATTTTTTAAAAAAATGCATGAAATTTTATAGTGTCAAGGATGGATCATCAATGATACCTGGGCATAGACCTGATATATTCTTATTGAGATATGATATTTTTAATGGCATTATATTCCAATCAATTATTTATCTCATATGAATCCTCTCAGTTTCCTTTTATCGTTATACAATTATTTTTTCCTAAGTGGTGTTTAGGGGATTGGTGTGCCAAATTATATGATGAATTTAATCCTTTTCTTAGCAATTTGATCTATATTTTTGTTATTTTATGATATTCTCTTCTAAGTGTGGTATTTTAGCTGGGGTTATTAGTTTCCCTTAATTTTCCTAGGAGTGATCCCCTCCCTGAGGTTTGGGGATATTCTGGATCACTAGGTGACTTTGTCTATGGCGAAATCTAACGAGCTTACCCTCTCATATAGATACCACCAAGGATGGAGGATATATTCCATCAATTTAGTATTCCTATCAAAGGATCACTCATGTTCTATTAGTGATGTAAGATAAGTAACGGGTGCATTGATACATGTCAGGTGAGTAATATACGGGATGGTGATGATGTGTCCTATACTTATTGATTCCCAATGTATGGAATCATTAGGATATGATCCATTTTATATGGTATTCTAATGTAGTGAGTAATCCTAGGTGTTTGATATGTTGTAATCTTGGTTTGGTGGTCATTGATAGATTTATAGATGAGGACCATGAGACATGGAGTCTGTTTTGAGTGTATATGCGATGTTTTGGGAGACCATACGATATATGTCATCCTTATTGAAATACGATGGGATGTTGATTTCTCCAATAATGTATAGCTAATGAGTACTCAAGATATAGTTTCTCTCCCTCTCTCATTGTATTTTTCTCCATCTTGGGTCAAGCGTATTGATGCCTATTAGTTTCTTTAGTTTTTGGGTTTTGTGGCACCTATATAGTATTTTTTATTCTAGACCATGCACGATCTTTTATTGCACATTTCTTGTCTTGTTCAGACCACATGTATTCTTATACAATCTTAGTGGCACCAAGAGTGTGCATAGCACAGTTCTTTATGGGACAGAATGAGGATGGTTCCAGTCATGCATTTCACAATGATCCTATCCATCTAATTGGTATGGATGCCTTTAAAGTTTTCATTTACTGGGATTGAATTTTTTCCTTTTTACTACATTTCATAAATGTCTTGCTCTATATTTAGTATATAGATATATTCAATCATATTTTAGTATTTTTATGTTTCTATCTCTTCACTTTTTCTTGGATATGGTCATGGGATCATGTGTATAGGTACATTAGAATAATATCTCCCATGTTTATTATATTCCAACATGGCACTGGTCTCTAGCCCCTATCCTATATTATAATGGCTTGTGGAGTTGTGCCTCGGGCCCTAATGGGATGGGTCATGATGGTGTTGTGAAAGAGTGGGATCTACTTTGGTATCATAGTGTTAGGTTTGTCTTGTTTGGATCATGGTTTGGGGAAATAGTGTTCATTTTTCTTGAGTTCTACTTTCATTCCAGGGTGTATAGTGTTGGTATGGTAGACAACATATCCATTCTCTACGACCATGATAACTGGCTTATTGTCTTGTAAAATTGAGACTCTGGTTGTAGGTAAGACATTGGTACATGAATCCCATAGAATTGGATTATGGTTTCTATATCCTTATTAAGTCAGTATCTTATATATACTCCTTGATCATGGAACATATTATCATACATCAATATGTTCCATGATTAGACCCATTGGTATTTCAATAGTCAAATCGAGTGTATGGTCCAATGAGTGATGTCTTCTCCTTGTAGGAGCCTATTCATGAGGTAGATTTTCATCCAAGTGGATAGCGGGTAGAGATTCCACCAATTGAACGACACATAGATTCACCTCTAAGAGTTTAGGTGGATAAATATTGCAATAACGATTCATTGATGGATCTTTAGCTACTAGAAGGTGATATTCATGGATCAAGAACACATCATGGGTTTCTAAGGTTGCATTTGCCTATGGCCTAGCTTTTTAAAGACCTACAGATATAAGGTGTGTGTCATAGGAATAAAGGTTTTTATAGGGACATCAAGGATATATCTATCTTCCAAGGACAAGGAATTATTATTCTTGTGAGAGGTACAAAAATTCTAACGTCATATTTTCAAACTTTTAGGGATTTCGGTATAGATATGGCCACTCATTCTTCGAGTCAGATGCAGCAGCTTGAGTGAGTAGATCCATATGGTAGCAGACATGGAATAGGAGCTGCCTGAGGTGCTTGTCAATTTGGTTTGTCCCCCCCCAAGTGGTCTAATTTTGGATATTATAATTTTAGTTTTGGGGAATTGGATGTTTTATATGCTATAGGTTTTGTACCAAGTGGCCCTAGGAGATTTTGGATGTATGCATTGAACCCATTACAATTTTTAAGTAGTTGAATTAAATACCCAAGTGTGGTATTGTATCCTTTCTACTACATGTATAATTATTTCCAGGGTGACTCATGGATTCATTGGAAATGATTTGTGTTATTGGTTGATGTCACATTGGACATTAATGGACTTAGTCAACCCCCCCCCCCAATGAGTTTCATTTTCGAGACCCAGATGAAAATAGTGCATGTGCGTCATTGCCTCCCAAATCAAATAGTTTTGATTGTGGGTGGATGGATTTCTTAAAATTTTGTGTGTGATTATTAAATGTGTTAAGGTGTTATAATAGGCCCTGATTAGAAGGATAGTCTAGAAAGGAAAGGATGATCTTTAAGCAAAAGGATTTTCTTTCTAGAACTCTTGAGTGTGGCTCGAGTTATGACAGGGGACTACAATGCCTCAGTTGTAATTTTCATAGTCTCATGATCCACTTTTCCATAGGTTTATACCCTATACATGATTTGGTAATACTATGGGAGACCTTTATTATCAACCCTCATGTTTTGGATTCCTGTGGAGAAGATCAGTGATAGAACTCTTTTACTGACAATGTGTCCTAACTCTTAGAGTAGATAAGGAGCCTCGATTGTAAATCATTACATAGTTTTAGTATGACCCAAAAAATTATTATTATAGAATAGTTTTTTCCATACATGTTCATATGGTTCCCATCAGTGAGTGTGGTGGTGGTGATAGCTTTTGGGTATGGGATTCCGCATTTATAGAGGAATGATCCCATGCAGAGAATGGAGAGGTCATGCATAAGAAGATATATGAAATCAATATCATATGGATAGTATGTCCCTTAAAGTAGTGGTTATATGAGATATTGGTATCCTTTCTATAGTGGTGGAGATGTGAATGTATTTCTGATGGTGTACCTGGATAATCCCTCATGAGTGTAGTATTCTCCATAGACTAGAACCTAGGGACAGTCCCAATATTTTCCCCAGTATATCAGTAGAAATCCTTGTACCTTTTTGATATATAATGAAACTAGAGGGATATAGGAAGAGGGATGGTAAGACCCAGTCTGTTCGCATGGGTATCCTTTTGTTTCTTTCCATAAAGAAAAAATCCATGAGGTTAGGTGTGGATGAAATTTTCAGGTTCATGTTACTATCATAGGGGAGTACTCACATCTGAGATTCGATTACTTCTTCTCTTATATACATCAGGTGAGATGGTTCTCAACATTTGACCTCAGGTTTTCATATCACCATCTCCATGTTTGGGTGGATTTTTTCTTGGGTATATAGTGATATCATTATTGTTTCAGATAACCTAATGTTATTGGGGGACTAGTGGAACAAAACCTTAACAATTTTTAGTATGGTTGTAGGAAGCATTCCTTGGTAATATCCTAGTGTGCTCAACATCAAGGGTTGTGTCCATGGGACACCAAATGAATGCTCTAGACATGATTTGAGAGATTTATCCTCATTGTAATTGATAGATTATTGGTTCTAGATTTGTAATGTCCACTCTATGAGAATTGTTCTCTTTGGAACATGAGTTTTGATATACCTTTTGAAGGGTTGTATCATAATCATGAAATAAATTTCTTTGTCTACACTTGGTGAGTGATGTGAAAGAGTAGATTTCATCATTTATAAAACCCTTGTAGTTGAGGATGATGTAAAATTTTTCTTATTTATGGACTTTACCACTTATCTTTTTTTGTGAGTTATGGAGACATAGTCTAGGGTTTTGAATGGTTATGACTTGCATAGAGGGATATCCACCAGAACTGTTCGTGATGGATTTTCTAAAGGTGGGTGGTAAAATATCATTCTACATACAGATTTCAAACCATTCACATAGATAGATTTTTTCATGTAGAGGTTCCTTCCACTAGGTGTTACACCAATAAGAGTGGTGGATATTCCACATATGTGGAACATTCAGGTTTGGATAAAAATACGTCATGTTTTACAAGTTAGTTTGGAGTTGGTTGCAGAAGGTACAAATAATTTGGAGCTGGTTGAGGTTTATTGGGTTTTGTTTAGGGTCATTGTAAACCAATTATACAAACCCTTTCTATTCAACAAAGTGATCTCATGTTTAGTGTAATTCCTTCTCATCAAGGGTATGGAGAGTTGACTTGATTCACATGATATTTTTAGGCTCTATAAACCCTATTCATCTATTTATATATGGTTTAATGAAGATTCATGCCACTAGACCATTTGGAGCCCTTTGGATAGTGCTCTGTTGTTTCCACCTACCATAGTTGTGGTGACATGTGCATATCTTGTTTCATGATGTCGACTAGGACGATCTGCGAATTTGGTATCGATTTTCTTTCCAGTAGAGGAGCCTTCTTAGTATTATGTTTTACCAAGGTGTGTGTTTATTGACCACATGGGAACCATCTAGATAGCTTTCTAGTGTGGATGACCAATTTTTTTATCAGTTTCATCATTATTCTATGGCATTCTCTTTTGGGGGATGAAAAAACCAAACATGGGAATAATGTAATGACTCCAGTTTTTCTTTTTAAAAACAAGGAATATTTTTAAAAAAAATTCTAATGCTGGGTGTTAAATTAGTATGGGATTATGGATCATATATAACATTAGTGTAGTGGTATTAAAAATTTTAAATATATTTTATAATGTGTTTCATGTTTCTTTGAAAACATAAAATAAATACCAATCATATTCTTAGATAATAAATCTGAGTATGTGGTTGTGTCTAGATGTTGTTTTTACCCTAGGTAGGTTATAATGTTGTCTATACCAGGAGTTTGGTTGAGGGTATGTTATCATGGAATTATGTGACAAGGTTATTAATTAAATTAAATTTAACTAATAACCTAACCAAAATCTCCATCCCCTCTATTGGATTAATATGAATGGATAAAATAGAGGTATATTTCCATTGTGAGGTTGGTGAATTGAGGCTATAGAGAGGATAGGAGGAGCTACCAATGTCCATTTTTAACACTGATCATCACCAGATGGAGAATCATTGCATTTTGGGAGTTGTTTTGGACCTGAAGGGTCGTTGTTTCACCATGAGGGAGGATAATTTCTGATCTTCAAAACCCATCACCGTTTTAATCAATTTTTTTGGTTTTTGAAATCATGGATTATTTATAAGTACCCTATGAGGGTCAATATATCATTGCGAGGAACATATTGGGGGTTTCAACTGGCTAGTAGGAAATTCTTGTATGGGATTACTGATCCCACTATGAGTGGAAAAGTGGAAAATGTCATGTGTTCTTCATGTTCATCGAAGATGACCTTTTGGGACTATACACCTTGTATTAGGGTTACATGATGAGTCGTGATCTATATCATTTTTCCAAAGTACATGGCTGATCATTTGGTGTCACATAACAAAGTTATGTAAGAGTACACGTCCAATAGATAAATACATTATTTATGCTACAAGGTCACAATTTGAGAATATGGTAAATGAGGCTAGTTATCTTAGACAAGCCTTCTACCAGGGGTACACACTGTGTGGTAGAAATGGGTTGTCAATCCATGTGGTGATGGACATGGGATGAGGTATGGTTTTAGAGAGGCATGACATGTATTACGTGTACATGATTTGTGGTGTTACATGGCCAGAGAGTTTGTGTAAGGGAAAATAAATACTCAGGGGTCAGGAAATGGTTTCATTCCATGTGAAATAGGGTGAATCCCTTTTATTTTCATTTATACACACCAAGTAGCATTAGGGAACATGGTCAGGGGTAGTGTTGAGGGACATGTCGTGTACGACTGCTATACGTTGCGTTCCTCCATTGGAGAATTTTATCCCCTATACATCTTCTTCTTATAGACTCAGATTGATGCCCATGAATAGTCTATCCTTAGTTATTTTCCATGTATAGTGTGATGGTGGACATGGTTTGTCCATCAATACGTGATATAAGTTTACTTCTTGGGTCCCTTCGGTCAACAATGTTTAAACCAAAAGTGGTTGAGTGAGTTCCAATGAACTTTTCTTATGAGGTATTTTGTTATCATGTTCTCATCATAGTATTGTGATCCCTATTTGGTTTCTAGAACATGGGTATCATGGGTGTTCTCCCATATTTTGGTGTGAGTTGTCTCAATCAGCATCGACTTTAGACTCACTAAATTTTAGATCATGTATCCATTCAAGAGGCCCAGAGCGACTCTCACATCCTTTCGTGTTTCCCATGGTAGGTTTGTGGAATCAGCACTACCAAATTTTATAGGGGATTTGAACATCTACCATGAAGGATGATTCTAGTAGGGGATGGAGCCCCAATGATCCCTAGGCATAGACCCCATATCAATGTATCAACATCTGACCATTCCAATGGGTTTGTAGTCCAATTGTGTGTGTATCTCGAATGAATACCCTCAATTTATTTTTCTTGTTATTTGATGATTTTTTCCTAGTTAGATTGTATAGAACAAAAATTCAAAATACTGCATTGGTTTTGAACCTTTTCATAGTGAGTTATTCCATGTTTGGGTATCTACGAGATACCTGCATCTGAGTTCAGTGTTTCGGCTAGGGTTTTTGTAGTCCACCAATGGTCTGGATAGTGACCCCATACCCGAGCTATGAAGATATTCTAAATCAATGGGTGAATTTATCTATGTCTTTTTCTAAAGATATCACCCTTTGGTATAGATATCCACTAAGATGGGGTAAGGTTATTACATTAATGTTTTTTCGATGAGTTCTCAGATGAGTACCATCTGTGGAGACACCGATATTTATGGATTTTGAAATTCATGTATAAATTTAAATTTTTGTTCTTCAGTGCTTATTAGGGGTAAAATGGTCATTTACAATAGAATATAGTCTTAGATAATTTTTATGACTACTCTGTTGGTCCCGGAATATGGGTTTTACCTTGGATGAATATTTAATATTTAATTAATCAAATATTTAATTAGTTGGATGGTTTTGGGTGGCTAAATATTATGAATAGAGTTTCATATTGATATTATGACTCTGTAGATGATTCTATAATGGTGGGTATTTCCTAGGTGATGTATAAACTCTCTCTAGGTTCCGAGAATCAGGACGAGTGTTAAATGGGGGATTAATGAATTAATTGATTGATTAATAAAATACAATAATATAAAAGTCCCCCACTCATTTGGGGTTTCCATGCATGAAATTTTAGGGGGGTTTCTTCTCCCTCACATGGGATGGTTGGATCAAAGGAGAAGGGGGAGGAGATGTTGTCGGACCTCGCCTTTAGCATAGATCGGGACCGGATCGAGGTGCAAAATCTTTCGGAAGTGGATATAAACCCAAAGCATCATTGTTTATGATAGGAGGTAGGATAGTTTTTTCTTTTTTCCCCAAAATCCCCATATATTTTCTCTTTTATGTTTTAATTCCTTTTATAGTTTCTAGAGACCCTATAAGGGTCGATCTATTATTGTTTGGGGGAAAATGGGGGTTTCTGGTGCATTGTAGATATTTCCCATTTCGAAATCCCAACAACACGGTGTGTTGTTTTATGAACACACATTGTGAGTACATCCCATTCAGGGAAGAATTAATTTTCATAAGAACATTTTGTTCACACATAGTACACATCGTGTGGTGGTACATGGTTGATTTTCCAGCCATGTGAGAAAGAACAGGGGAAGATGGTTTTTATAAAGTACACACCATGTACATTAATTATAGGTTGTGTGGTTACAAATAGTAATATCACATGTCAATATTACCATGTAAAAGTAAAAGTCTTTGAGGAGGGATGAGATCTAAAGTACACACTATTTACTCTAAAGTACACACCATGTACTTTTTCGTATTAGAGGTTTTGGGTATTATGTTCCCTTGAAGTCAAAATTGGGCATGTGAGTAGTCCGTTCTTATAATTTTTCTGCGTAGATCACAAAGGTGGTATCCTATTGACATATATAGTTCATATCAAAGGTTTTTTTAGACATATTTGTTTTATTAAGGGTTTTTCCATGAGTTTTAAATTCCAAATCCCTTTTTTGGGTTGGGTTTTGAGCTGGGAGACTAGGGTGAGGGTTGTGAGCCCAATGTTTTTTATGACATGACCTTACCATGGTGTTTTACCTGAGGTTTCTTGGATGAATACCATAGTATATGATTTTTTTAGTATCTATGGTATGATCTTGGTTTTCCTTGTGAATTAGGACTTATGACTTGTTGTTTGAGAAATTGAGGTTTAGATCCTACATTTGAGGATCTGGATAGATGGAGACTTTGGAGCTAGGTTGACACGATAGTATTGTGGTTATTCCAAATAGATGTTGTAGTGCTAGTTTGAGTCTGAGGTACTCTTGATGATTCCATTATAGGGTAGGTTTCTAGTTAACTGATCACTACATGTTATGGATGACAGTTGATAATTCCATTGTTGCATGAGATTGATTTAAGATAACTTAGTGGAATGTAATTGATTAGGGATAATTTGGAGGAAATTAAGATATTCTTGGGGATTTTTCCTATGTTATGTATTTTCTTGAGAATTTGTGGTTACTAGGGTTTAGAGAGGATGACTTTTATTGAGTTCTTTTTTTGATGATCCAAGAGGGAATGGCTCAGATGATATGAGGATCTACAGGTTCATGTGTGGGCCTAATTGATAGGATATCCCTAACAAAGTGTGTGTGATTTTTTTTAGTTATGGGTTTTCCTTAGTAACCATTATGATTTATGTGAATATGGGATAAGGTGTTACCAGTTTATATGGACTTAAATCTAGCTATTGTTATATTTTAGTTCATTTTGGTTGAAAATTATATTACCTACGGGGCAATTTGATATGGATGGGTAGAAGTTTTATGGAAACTTGTTGTTTTGGTAAGTAATGTAATTATAGATAGAGTTGTATAAATGATCCATAAGTATGGTTCTAAATATATATGATTGAGATTGTCGGATGGAGGCCACTTGTTGAGGTTGATAGATGTTTATGGTTTGACTGATGGACTTTGGTTCTAGGAATGATATGTTATAATGTCGAGTATAGTTATGTCACATCACATATGTGTCGTTTGGTGATAGACTAAGGTTTAGAGTAGATAAAGTATACTACTAAGAGGGTTCTAGGCTAAGGCTATGGACACTGATAGTGTACTTCATGGATAGTTCACCAGATAGAGGATATGGTAAAGGATGGAATTCCATGTGGAATAATGAGGTTGGACTTATTCTCTTTCTCCTTGGGATTGGGTTAGACTAATGCTTTAGGCCCATTTGATGTTATGGTTTTTTGACTAAGGTTTTGGGCATTGAATGTATACTACTGAGAGGGTTTTATAATTAGGCCATTTAAACTGATAGTATACTTTAGTGAATGTGCTCCAGACTAAGGCTCTAGGAATTTATGGTTTACTATCTAGGATGGATGGTGGATTGGTGCTCTACATCCACGGTTAAAATTTCGGACTAATTATCAAGGTATGGCTGATTTTATATGTGTTTTGGAGTCTGGACTGATGTTCCAAGAAAGTTTGATTTGATATATATGTTCTATTCTCTATAATGATGCCTTATTCACTATGGTTACATAACATGAGATAGATATCAGATTCAAGGACTAGGTTTGGTATTACTCTTGCGTGGAAATAAGAAAATACTTGTCAAGGATCCAAGTATGGGACAATTTCTAGTTAGGAGTAATTTTTATGGGATGACCTGTACTAGTATCCTAGATTAAATTAATATCATATGATGGGTACCTAGTATAGTTAGGTTGGTTGTGGTTACCATGGGTATGGATCCCACTAGTTGTTTGGGATGCACGGTCCTTGAGATTAGCTCAGAAATGTTCTGGCATTGAACGAAGAAAGTATAGTCGATTGAGGTCTTGGAACTATAGATTGACGGTTGTTATATATATTTATTTTTTTATTGTATATATAATAATATTTCTATATTACATGAGAATTCACTTACGAAATGAGTTTATAGGTTCAGAATTGGGGGTGGCCTACTATGATTTGTTTTTCACCCCTGTTTGTGCACCGCAATGTTCATACAGACCTACTACTTACTTTCAGGTTGATCATGGATGCCCAATGGACAGGGCGGAGGCCTTGGATTTCATGGTTCAACGGGATACTCATGTGGAGACTATTGGTCAGGCTGGAGAATCATGATAGGTTACTGGATATTGGGTATGAGTTATGGTTGGTGTTGTCATTGGGTCCTTCTGTATTTACTTCTCATTTGTTTATTTTTTTAATGTATGATTGGGATAGTGGTCGATCGTAGTTGTAGGTATTACATGGCTGTTTGGGCCTTCACTTCATTTTCATTTTATTATTGCAACTTTTAGTTTTAGTTTATTTATTCTTTGGAATTACTCTGGTATATATGATATTTGGTTATTTACTTCTTGTTGTTCAATATAATGTGGGGTATAGTCTCCTCTCATATCCACCATAGAACCCTGCTTCTATTCTACAACCTCTCGCATACGAGGAGGTGCGTTTGAAGTCTTGTAACTAACTAGCTCAAAGCACCATTTTAGCGGCAACCTGGTCAGGACATTACAAATTTGTATCGTAGGAGTTACATTCCTTTTATTTCACTATTCGGGGATCGATAGACATGAGATATAATAATGTTGTGAATCTTATGATGGATATCGGGTTGGTGCGTCGTGAACACCTATTCCAGTAGGAAGTCCCAGTTACCATGGATAGGGATTAGTGTAATGGATTTGTGATTCTTGGGTTGTATATGTATTTTTTTCGTCAATAGATACTCATGTTAAGTTCATTTGATGTTTTATGTTATATTTTAGGCTCTTGGTTCGTTGGAAAGAGCATGGGATTTGGTTTTGACTCTTGTATTTTATAGGAAAGTGTTGTCTCGTACATCATAATGGGCATATAGGATTCCCATTCTATATGATTTATAGTGTGTGATTTTATGGATTTCCTTCAAATGGAAATTTATATGGACATACAGTGAGATGCTTGATGGTGGGGACACTATTGTGGTCTTGTTTGAGGTTGTCGTAGTGACCTCGGTGGGTAAATATGATATAGTTTTAGGGCTGTGGACCCCTTATAGATGGTTTTTATTGAGGTTCCTTGTTGTATGGGTCCTCCAAATAGCGGTCTGATGTCTATATTTTCATAGGGTATGGGCTCCCTAGTTTCGGACAGTTGGTTGGTGTATGAAACCTTTATAGTGTGTACCCTATAGATGGGTGTTTTGTCTAGTTTATTTTGTCTAATGATGAGGTGCTTTCATGTTTATTCCCCATGAGTAGTGTCCTTATGTAAGTTGGATTATACATGGGTGGTTTGACCTAGTGGATTGATATGATACATGACCTATATGCTAGGTTGGAGAGCCTAGTAGACTTTTTTATGTGAATCCAGAGTAGGGAGTCAAGGATGCTTGTCTTTTGAGGGTGGCTCATTAGATGTTTCGACCATGTTATGAGTGCCTTCGGGTGTACGAGGAAAGGATGGGTGTTTTGTACTAGTGACAATAGTGCACCATGGGTGCAGCTGGGTTTGATGATTAGTATTGATGGATGCCTTTTTTTTCAGGTTGTGTGCTTGTGTGCCGGTGACTATTCCTAGTGGCCAATTTTGAGAGGGAAAGTTTTTTTGGGTACCTTTCCCTAGAAATGGCTATGCAAGATAGTTAAGATTAGAGGATTTTGGTTGGATTGAGATCGCATGATATTATTTAGTCTGCATGGTTTAGACTTCTGATATGATATTTCATGAGAGGTGACTCATTGGAGCCAGATAAATTTTTTTCATTGGTTCATGCAAGAGTTGTGATATTTATGTGATAGTGGAACCCTATATATGTGTGTGCTGGTGATGTTCTTATCATTTCGTTTGTGGATCAGATGTTATAAGAGTATATTTTTTAGGTGCTTTCATAGGGATGGCATCCATGAGTGTGATGAGAAATTATTGCAAGTGTGATGAGAGGAATGTGGTCAAGGTGACATAAGACCATGGGATAGAACATTGATGTTCTAGATGCATGATGTTAGGAAGGTATTTGTTGATGAAGTATTATTATATTTACAGTTTAGAGATGATCCTGCCTAATATTTAACATTGTCCTGAGTATTCTCAGAGAGCATAGGCTTTCTGCCATGCTATATATATGTTTCCTTAAGTTGATAAGGGGCCTCCTCAAAGGTTGTGCTCATGGGGTTGTGTGTGTTAAACCATAGGTTGGGGATCACACCATCAGCATTTTGTGATTCAGGTCCCTATGATGGATTAGATAATGAAAAATACCATGGGTGTTGTTAAAAGATTCTAGTAATGGGAAATAGTAGTTGTTTGTATTTTTTCCTTTAGTAGGAGTAGCATATCCACATCTATCTCTAGGGATGGTCGTGATTGGGGCACGGTTAAAGGTAAAATATGTTTGCGTATGAGGAAAGAGTAAGGATATTCCAATGGTGGGGAGTACCAGGTAGGGTATGGTGGTGAGACCCTTGTTTGGGTTGCATCAAGGATACAGTGAGGACAATGTCAAGGAGGTTGGTGGACCACTGAGAATGTGTTTCAAAGACCAACTCCATGATTAGAAGTATCATGGACCCGAATCAGTAAATGTGGGTTGAGTTATATGGTGGGGAGAACCATGAGTTTGATGCAAATTTTAAATATTTTTTTGAGGTATCAGATTGGATGAGTTCTTCTAGGCACTAACCTAGTGGTTTTATAATGGAATAAAGTGGTGTGTTGTCCTTTGATGGGTGATATTACCTTTCATTAGATATCTACAGAGAATTTCATTTGGCATCTTTAGGTATAATGAAACCATTTGAACTTGTTTTAATGACCCGTGTGGTTTAAAATGGGTGGTTGTAATACCACAAAGGCTTCTCGGGGATGATAAGGTTTATGGGGGGCATTTACAGAGACCTGAGTTTTATGGATTTTGAAATTCTAGAAGAAATATGAATTTTTTTTCTCAAAAGCTCATAAGGGGTAAATTGGTCATTTAATAATAGCATATGGTCTTGGATAGTATTTCTGACTGCTTTTTTGGTCCCAGAATATTATGTGTACCCTAGGAAAATGGTTTGGAGGATTTTCGTGCCCATAGAATTTTGGCCGATTGTTTAATATTTAATTAATTAAATTTTAAATTTGTTTGGTGGTTTCATGTGGCTGTATCTTCTAAAAATAGTTTCATATTTTCAATTCTGACACCACAGTTGAGTTTGTAAAAGAGGGTATTGTCTAGGCAAGGTATGTACTATCTTGGGGTTCTGGGACTCAGGATGTGTGTCATATAGGGGATTAATTAATTAATTAATTAATTAAAATCATAGTCTCACCACCCCCCCCCCCCATTTGGGGTTTCCATGAACAAAAAGAGAGGGTATGGGATTCTCCCTCATGCATGATAGCTGGATCGATGTATAAGGGGGAGAAGAAGCCACCGGACGTCGCCCTTGGCATAAATTCGGATCAGATTGAGGTGCAGTAGCATCAAGGAGAGGATTTAAACCTAACTCTTGAGCGTTTACTCCATGAGGTTGTACAATTTTAATATTTCTGATTCAAAATACCATATATTAGTTATTTTAAATTTTACTACCTTATTATGCTTTCCAGAGACCCCATGGGGGTCGATCTATACTTGTTTGGTGAAAAATGTTGGTGTCGGGGTAGTTGTAGGGATTTTTGTTTCAAAAATCCCAATGGAACGGTGTGTGGTTCTATGAAAACATGCTATGTATTCTTCTAATTTGGGGAATAAGGACTTTTCATAAGAACATTTCAGGTACTATGAGTACACGTCATGTGGTGTAACATGGACATGTGTCCAGCTGTGTGAAAAACAAGAAGATGATTTTTGGAAAGTACACACCATGTAATATTGAATAGGCAGACCCCATGTCAGTCTGGCCATGTAAACGTACATGTCTAGTAGGAGGGTTGAGAGTACACTCCATGTACTCTAACGTACAGGCCATGTACTTTTTCCAGCTTATAGGTTTTGGGTATCATGTTCCCTTGTAGTAAAAATTGGGTGTGTCAGTAGATCATTCTAATCATTTTTTTAGGTAGATCACAAAGGTGTGATCCTTTTTACATATAGAGTTCACCTAATTTTTTTAGACAATAAAATTATAATGATTATTTCCTTCAGGTTTGGATTTATAATCCCTTCTGTGGGTTGGGTTTTGAGTTTGGAGACTCGGTTGAGGGTTGTGAGACGATTATTTGATATGACTTCAGCATACCATGTTTTTTTTATTAGGTTTCTTAGATGAAATATATAGTATAGGATTTTATTAGTACCTATGCGATGATCTAGGTTGTCCATGAAAATATGGGAAAGTGACTCGAGGTTAGAGAAATTGAGGTTTAGATCCTACATTAGATGATTCACATGGATCGAGCCTTTGGATTTATAATGATAGCGTAGGACTACGGTTATTCCATAGTGTTTTTTAGTGTTTATTTGAGTCTGGGGTACTCTTGATGATAACCTTGGAGGGGAGGTTTCTAGTAAAGTGAACACTACATTTCTTGGATAATGGTTGAGAATGCCTGTGTGGAATGAGATTGATTTTGGATGACTTGGTGTCATGTTATTGATTAATGATCGGTTAGAGGGAATTGGGGTCTTCTTGAGGATGTTTCATATCTTAGATATTGGATCTAGAGTTGGTGGTTTTCATGGTTTATATAGGATTAATTTTCGTGATAGGATGATCCTGAACGGATGAATGTGATTATGTTGTTTAGTTATTGGTGTTCCATGGGACCCATGATGATGTATGTGTAGATGGGCTAAGGTGTTAATGGTTTAGATTGACATATAGCTATCTATTGTCGTGTTTTTCTTCATTTAGGTTGATACCTATAATACATGTTGGTAAATTTTATATGGATTGGTAAGAGTGTTTTTAAAATCGGTTGTTTTGGTAAGTACTATGATGATAGTGAGAGGTGGATAGATGATCCACTAGAATGGTTCTAGATATCTATGGTTGATATTAATGGACTTTAGCCCCATGTTGGAGTCAATAGTTGTTTATGGTTTGAGTGATAACATTATGTTTTGGTAATGATATGTTATAATATCGAGTATAGTTATGTAGCTTCAAATATATTTGGGTTGGTTCTAGACTGAGTTTTCAATCACCTGAATTATACTACTAAGTGGTTTTTAGACTGAGGCTCTAGAAACTGATAGTGTACTTCATGTATTGTGCACTAGAATGAGGCTTTAGGCACGGATGGAATTCCATGTGTAGTAAGAAGGTTGGACTAATGCTCCTTCTCCTTTGTTTTAGGTCAGACTGATACTTTGGGCCCCATTGATGTTATGGTTGTTGGACTGAGGTTCTGAGTATGGAAAGTATACTATTGAGAGGGTGTTAGACTGAGGCTCTAGACACTGATATTATACTTCAGTGAAATTTAACTAGATTGAGTCTTAGGGCATTGATGGTTCACCATCTAGGATGGATGGTGGAATGATTCTCTACATCCATGGTTAAAATAACGGACAGATGCTCTAGGAATGGTTGATTTGATATGTGGTTAAGAGGATGGACTGATGTTCTAGGTGTGTTTGATTTGATATATATGGTTTATGTGATGGAAAGATTCCTTGTTCAATATGGTTATGGTACATGATATAATAGTTGGACTAATGATCTGGGTTTGGTTTTACTCTTTTGTGGAAATGAGAAATGATGTGTCAAGGATACTTTTATGGGAAAATTTCTATTATGATGAATTTCTATCGAATGACTTAGACTAGTATCATGGGTAAAATTACAATCATATGATGGGTACCTAGTATAGTTAGGTTGGTTGTGGAAACCATGGGTATAGAGCCCATAGGTTTTTTGGGATTCACGGTCCTTGAGATGAGCACAACTATATTCTGGCATTGGCCGAAGTAGGTATGGTCGATTGTGGTCGTGGAACTATAGATCAGCAGTTGTTATTTATATTTTGTTTTCCTGTTGTATTTATGATAGTATGTCCATATTACTTGATAATACACATATAGAAGTAGTTTATAATTTCATTGTTGGAGGTGGGATACTGATATTTGTTTCTCACTCCTGTATATGCACCTCGGTGTGCGTACATACCTTCTGTTTACTTTTAGATTAAGGAAATATACACAATAGATAGGGAAGAGTCCATGTATTTCATTGTTGAGTGCGACGCTTGTGTGGAGTCTACTAGTTGGGCTGGATTAGCTTGACAGGGTACTAGATATAGGGTATGATTGATGGCTGATATTGGCAGTAGGGAATTTTGTATTTAATTTTCTGTTCTTTATCTTTGTATGTGTGATTGGCCGAGTGGGCTATCGCGGTTGTATGTATTACATAGTTGTTCAGGCCTTTACTGTATTTTCATTTTATTACTGCACATTCTAGTTTTAGTTTATTTATTCTTTTTCATTACTATGGTACGTATGATATATGGTTACTTACTTCTAGTTGTACACTCTTGTATGGGGGTATAGTCACCTCACAGATCCACCTTAGACCCCCTCTACTTGTAAGAAACCTCTGGTGTGTGAGGAGGAATTCTTGAGGTCTTGTGGTGAACTATCTCAATGCACCAGTTTAGTAGCTACCGGGTCAGGAAGTTACACAATAGGGGATGGTGGAGGAGTAATCGGTACAATTATATCTCTCAGGTTATTACAATTTTGGATGGTGATTATGCAAAATTTCCTTCTTGATTCACAATGTATGAAATCTTTTGATATTGATCCATCTAGGATGGATATGCTCATAGAGTGAGTACTTCTCGGAGAGCGAAAAGTTGGAACCTTGAGATGGTGGTTGTGGATATATTTATGATTGTGGACCATGAGAAATGGATTCTTTTTTTGAGTAAATCTAGGATTTTCTGGGAGACCTTGCGGTATTTTTCATTTTCCACATATTCCAGGGATGTGGATCTTACTAGTTTTTTTAATGTTGATGAGTGATATATATGAATATTCTCTCTCTTGTCGGGGTTTCCTATGGCTTGGGTCTAGTGAACTGATTCCAATCATTTTCTTCCTTTTGTTTTGGGCTTCTGTGGTGCCTAATGAGTATTTTTTATACTCACACCAACATTGGATTTCCTGCACATTTTGTTTCTTGTGTAGACCATAGGTTTCTAGTAATATCCTTGGGTGATCGAGATTTGTCCGATCATAGTTCTGGACTAGAAAGGCCTAGATGGGTTCCAGTCATTCATTTGATAGAGATCCTCAACATTTCAGCACAATGGATTCTTTTACATTTTTCTTTTTGTGGGTTTATATTCTTCCTTTTTTTACTTATTTTCACAACTATCATACACTATTTGTGGGATATATATATATGCATTCATATTTTGGCAGTTTTACTTCTATATCTCTACATTATAGCATAGAGATGGTTGTGGGTACGTTTTTATAGGTACATTAGGCTAAGGCCACCCCATGTGTGTGATATTCCTACTTGGTGATTGTCTCTAGAACCATGCCTATTGAAAGTGGGATTTGAGAGTCATCGATTGGGCTTGATACTTGTAGACTCTGGGTTTCTCATTTTTTAGGTATCATTGGTAATTTTGGTTTACACTATTTATTTTCCAATTTGGCTCAATTGGACATCATTTCCCTAACCCCCTGAGAGCCACTCCTACGGTTCCAACTTAAATTCCTCCCATATGTCAAATTTTTCCATGATTGATTCAATGGTATTTTTCAAGATGAATAATTGGAAGGAAACCACTAACACTCCTCATTATTCTCTTTATTCCATAACCCCTCATCTCTTTCTTATTAATGGGTTCGTTGATTCAAAATTTCTTAAAAAATGTGAAATTCATTTGAATGACTTACATACTTCTTATATATGATAAAGGTGATCTAGTTGAGTGTTTTCTATGGCTATTATTATAGAGTCCCTATCTTTTCATACATTAAAATTAAATAACATTTTTGTAATAATTAAAACATTACACAAACATATCTCAAAAATTATACTAGTTTTGTTCCTTTGGAAACACAGAAACAAAAACATTGATATATAAGTGAGCTTTATTATCTCCCCATAGGTTCTTCTTAACAAGAACCCTTATTAGAGAAATCAAAAATTATACATATCTTAATAACCTATGGGAAAGGAAACCTAAAAAGGGGTGAGATCTGATTCTTTATAAGCATAAAAAAGAGACAAATGTAAACATAATCATAAGAATAATGGTATAAGAACATGATCCCAAAAATAGAAGATCATAAGCTGTATATCAAAGATGAAACACATGAATCATGTCATAAATAATGGTATTTCATAAGAAATTAATCATAAATAAATAAATAACATAATCTATGAAATCATTACATAGAAATAAGACATGGAATTATGGTAGACACCTATGCTTGTAAAACAATTTCCATAGTAGTCATGGAATGACTACCATGTCCATCTTAGTAGTATGGGTTCACTCCCCATACTATCATAGTAGTCAGGTGTCACTCCCATGTCCATATTAGTAGTATGAGTTAACTCTCTATATCATGTTGGTAGTCATAGTTCACTCCCATGGCCATGTTAGTATTATGAGTTAACTCCACATACCATCATGGAAGTAATGGTTCACTCCCATGTCTATCTTAGTAGTCAAGGTTCACCCTCAAGACCATCTTATTCCATGTCATGTGATATGAATATTTACCCAATGCATTAGAGGGAGATATAGGTCTCACCCACCTTATAATGAAATCATTCATACATGTGCCAAAAGATCATAAACAATCATATCATAACCCATGAAATGAAATGAGTGTCATAAACATGAAATTATATATTAACCTATGGAAAAATATAGGTTTTATAATCATTTCATCAAAATGTATCCCATGAAAAGAAGGGGGTTTCATATACATATAACTCATGAAAGAGTAATGGATATCATAAAAATATAACCCATTAAAGGGAATATATTTTTTAAACATCATTCCAAAATGCTTAAAACATTTAGAGAAATAATATTAATGGATCCATTGTATCATTTCCTATAAAGGCATGAATAACATCTACAGATGTCATCTTTCATAAAAAATAATTTTTAAATATCCTTTCAAACATTTTCTTTGAAGAAATATTAAATACTATTTGAAAATTATTTTTAAAACATAAAACCTTTTGGAATCAATTTTAACATAAAATAAACCTAAAAACATATAATTTAGTCTATAAAACATTTGAAAATATTTTTCATTGAAATATTATAAATTATGCATGAAAGCATTTTTAATTAGAAACACTCTGAAAACATATAATGGAATCTTGAAACTATTTTTAAAACCCTTTTATGTAAAATGTATTTGAAAATGTATAAAGAAATATTGAAATAGTATAAATTATTTTCATTTAATATAACTTTTGAAAATATATAAGGTAAGCTTTGAAATTCACTTAAAACACTTTTTAAAAATTGAAAATTTTAAAACCGTTTTCTTTTAAAAAAACATTAAATTCAACATATTTCATCCAAATTAAGAAATAATTTATAAAAAAATAACCTTGTAAACTTATAAAGTAATCTTAAAGTAAATGACCATCATGATGGCGAGTAAGTCCATACATACCAAACATTCCTTTTTCACCTTAAAAGTTTAGAAACGTTCCTTGAATAAAAAAATAAGGGAAATATTCCTTTTAAAACATTTTTTTTAAAAGGTAAAAAATTGGAAAAAAATGTCCTTTAAAATCATAGAATAATTGTAAAAAAAATAAATCCTTTTAGAAAACATGATTTTTAAAGAAAACAGATTTTCGATTTAAAGGAAAGATACAACAAGATTTTCATAAAAACAATTTTATTAATTATATAAAGTACCCAAGATTTGTAAAATGGTACCATTACATGGATAAAACATTTATATCTAGAGGTTAGGAAAAATCATGAGATTTCATGAGATATGGATTATAATATTTCTTCAATGAAATAATAATCATAAACAATCTCGATAAATGATGATATTGTTTCAATTAACTCTTTCCACTTGGTAAAATTGTTTCAAACTCCCTATATAAGAAAATGAAATTTCATGGAGCAAAAAATAACATAAAGAATTACATTTATGATATAACATTTCAATTGGAATCGTATACACAATGTTAAATAACATAGGTTCATAAAAAAAGCGTGTCTCAAAGAAGACAAATTGAGACCAAATTAATTCATTGATTTGTAAATTTTGAACCATAAATCCCATAAAATAATGATAATAAAATGGATATTTAAATAGATAAAATTTTAATTATAAACATCATATAAAACATGCATGGTAAGTATATATAACACAGAAAATAAATCAGTGGTTAATTAGGCATGTATCTCATGAAAATTATAAGGGAGATGAAATTCCCTTACCTTATGTATTAAATATCATCGCACTCATAAAATTTGAAATTATAAAAATATATGTTTATTATAAATATTTTACAAAACCATATTCTTATATCTAATACCATATATGATTTTATTATTACAATATATTTCCTTCTTATTCCTAGCCATCTTACTTATATCCTTATTTACTTACTTAAATAATGTAAAAAATAATTTAAATATCATATATATTCATAATATATGTAATTATAATAATCGTTAAATTAATTAAATTTTAAATTGAATACATCATTGAAAGAGACTATAGGTCGTATGTACGCATAAACGTTGTTTCCATTTTGTTATCATATTGAAAGAAATTAAGTAAATTAAATATGTGTATATATGTATATAATATCATTACTATAGAATTATTGTGTTATATATATAATATTTTTTCCCCAAAAATATCATTAACACAGTCCATGTAAAGTGGGAACGAATCACGTCACTTTGAAAAGGCGGTAGTCCACACGTCCCCAAATGATTGTATCATATTTACCTGGGATTGAAAGTATAATGATATTTGTTATAAAATAATTAGAGAATAATAAATAAATAATAAATAATAAATATATATATATATATATAATATACATAAATATTGTGTCCATCATAATTTAAAACCCTTAAAGTTGGTAAAGAAAAAACAAACAATCATTGTTTCATGAGGCGGTAGTTCATCGTACACATAAACAGTATTTTTGATTCCCATTAGATGAATGTTTGTGTAATTTCAGGTATAAAACATAGCACAAAAAATATTATTATATTTATTATAGTTTTTTAATAATCATAGAATAATGAGAATTTAGTGATGTATAATATAAATAATACAATAGAGCTTGAGGAAAGATGTTTCTACTTCTTTGGGTAACCAGTTATGGTTTACACCAAAAGGCTTCTTGGGATGGTTTTATTTCTCTGGGGATAGATCTAGGAATATGGGATGGATGTTTTGGAGATATTTGGGAATATATTTATCAATAAAAAGTTTCTTGAGAGTTGTGGGGGATTGGAAGGAGAGGGTTCCTTTTTATAGTGTAGGAGGATTTGTACTATTGTAAATTTTGGAAAATGGATTTCCATAAAACTTTTTCCCATTGAACATGGCTCCAATAAAGGATTAAATTTAATTAATGGAATTATGTGTTTAATATAGTTACATTCAATTTATTTTGGAAAATTTTATAGGTCATTTTGACCATTAAGTATAAGGTTTCGTCCCTTGTTAATCTTAATTTCACTTTAATAGTTGTAATTAATTTTAATTACTTTTGCTAATATTTTCTGTAAAAATTTAATTTTACTTTATTAGACATTATAAATTAGGATTTTTAAAAATATGGAATTAATTTTTACAAATTCCAATCATGTATATTCGATAAATTATCTTATCTTTTATCTTGTAGTTTGGACGACAATGTAGGTTTTTAAAAGTAAAAAAGTTCAAAAGTTTGTTATGTTTTTTTATTCAATTTTATTGAGAAATTGATAACAATATCATAAATTGGATTATTTTATATATAATTTCTATAGTTTTAACTTAAAACCAATTTAAAATATAATTTAACACGATAAATAAATTAGACAAAAATGTATTGTTTAATTAAAATACAATATTTTTCACTATTGATTAAAAATTGAAATTTCACATAAAAATACAAAAAATTAACCCTAATTTTTTTATTATCTATCAAATATTTACTTTATTTTGACTTATTAAATTTTTAAAATTTCCCAAAATTTAATTTCAAATAGGTTCTCAATTAAAAGAAAGAAAAACTACCATTATGAAAATATTGATCTTCATGTGATATATTGCATTTGTTATTATCTTATGATTATAAAATATATTGGATGAATATAAAAAATATTGTATTTAATATATAACATATATATTTCATTAATATAATTATTTAATTTTAATTGATTTATTTTATTAGTATAACAAAACATTATGAGTATAAAAATAGTTTTCTATAAAAATATTTCCTTTATAATCAATTTGTTATTATGTTCATTTCTAATTAATTTTTATACTATGAATTCTTAATATATTTAGTGTAAAAAACATTTTCATAATTTAGTTTATAATATTAGTAATCATTATTTTAACATCTAGGTTATATCTTATTATATTAAATAATAAAATTTTAATAATATTCTGTTGTTTGATAAAAATATGTAATGTGTGTAGCACCAGAAATTGAATAAACTAGTTGTTTCATGTAACACAAGATAACTTGGAACACGTGAATTTATAGATATATATAATGTATTTAATCTATTTATTATAGTAATTATATTGTAAATTCTCTGGATATTATATTCTCTTGGCAGTTGGTGTTCTGTGTAGTGCAATCAAAATGTGGTGTTGCATATAATGCAGTCCAAACATAGTGATATCGTATTACAAAATATAGATTTTTTCATGAAATGAAAATTATATACAAAAGATTAAATTAATGTAAATAATAATAATTCCCAACATCTAAGGGTGTTACATTCCACCCATCTTAAAGTCAATTTCTCCCTCCAAATTCATCTGGGATATTTGAGGTTTAATACTTGAAAGTTCCATTTATAGAAACTCGCATTATAAAAATAAATATGAAAACATAAATTAAAAAAAAGAATATTTGAAACATAAATGTTAACTAAATTAGAAAATAACTAGGTTTAAACATATAATAACATAGGTCGGAAGTGAAAACCTAGACATGGATGATAAATCTAACTATCGAGATTTTATGGAGAGTGAGAGAGAAAAAGGACATGAAAAATTTTACAATCACAGAGCCATAAATCTATGATGACCTAAGGGGCCATTATATTCATAGAAAATGAAGGTATTGGGATAAATATTTTAGTTTCAAGATCCTTTTTCTTAAATTGAAATAATTTTAATGAAAATATATACTTACATGATTTCAAGACAATCGTACCCTTTGTTGTCCCTTGATCAACTTCAACATCATATCTTATTCCATGAAATAAAGGTGAATTTTTCATTATTAAAGAATTAACAGATCATTAAATCTTGAAATAGAATTATATATCATTCTATAATTATTTATCACAATAAAATTTTTATAACAAGTTATCAAATATGCATAAATATACATATAGAAAGATAAAACATTTACAAAAACCATTCCATAAATTGTTAACCTTATAAACCTTATGAAAGATGGATGTTGAAAACTATTAGAAAGAAATTCATGAAATTAGGTTATCATTGATCACATATATATCAAAACGTTGCTCTCGGTTGTCACATTATATTCATGTGGTTGCCCTCATGGTATATTCTCTTCAAACATGGTAATATCTTTAAATACCAAAATCTATTATTGAAAACATGCTTGTTTCCTTATTGCAATGTATATTGGATATATTCTTTAAATCCAAAAAAAATTGTAACCCTTATCAATGATAGCATAACCACTTTTCAACATGTCCTTAATTAAATCCAAGGTAATCATTAATGTTGAATTTACTTATTCATATCCAACATATATTTATCTAAAACAATTTTCATCACATAAGGACCATATTAAGGGTTATCTTCCCTTAGTAAAAAAGACTCATGGAGTTTAAATAACTTTTCTAATCCATCAGAAACATTCAACATAATCTTTTAAATCCTTAGTGAAAAACATAAACTAAAAAATCCATATTTATATCAAAACAATTCTATATCCTAATACAAAAAATCTTCGATTATTCCATTTCATCCATAATCCATAATAAATATACCACATCCTAATACTTAAAAACAATTTTCTTTCGTATTTCATCTATAGTCTCATCATCATCCTCAATATAATCATTAATCAGACCACCTTATTTATTTTCTTATGAATTTTTCCTCTTATAATTGAATTGAAAAATATCCAATCATTCCTCACTTAATGCATTTAACTACTAATAATTTCTAAGGGTGTAAAATATTACCATCCATTTTTTAAGTCGAATTGTCTATTTTTTCTTTTTAGTTACATGCTTTGTGTCCTTCTTTTCTATAGTCAAAACTCCTTCTTGTTCCTATAATACATTCTCCTAGGTTATTATTTCCACATTATTGACACAAATGAGTCCTAAAATTATTTCCTCCATGGACTTCATTACCTAAAGTCATAGCAAAATTATTACATCTCTTCTTTGGTGAGTCTGAGAGTTGGTTAAAGTACATGTTTTTTTATTATGTTCCTTGAAAACTGATTAGGCATGATAGCAGCATCCTTTACATTAGTGGTCATTCCATTTGACTACTCATCATTATATTTTCCATCACATTAAATTTTAATCCAGTTCCTTCTAATTCCCTCTATTAACTAAAAACATACAACAATGATTATGAAAATATTATCATAGTGAGGAACCATATAATCATGAAAACCACTTATAGGATGTATAAATTATGAAACTTTTATTAAACTATGACACCTAAGGTTTATCCTAGGGTATTCATATCCAAATTCCATTAATATCCTTCATGATGGGTTTTAAAGAGTTCATGAATTCCTAAAGAATATCCCTATAGAGTGTCAAACTGGGTTCATAGTAAGTCTTGTTGTCATGTACTAGGTTAATCCAAGTTATGATTGGCACACCCTGTTGTCTTTACTGAACATAGGTACATCTGTTCCAGAACAACATCCACTTTTAGTATCTATACAAGTATTTATTTCTAGAAAACCAATCAGTGTATCCTTTAACAAAAATATAAGGAATTTTCCTAAATCTTAACTCATCCTTATACAAATCTTTAGATACATCCGTTGATTTATCCTTAGAAATATAAATAGGGATAATAATTATGTTTTCTTTTCATAGTTTTCAAAGTTTAAATAAAATTTTCTTCTAATACCAACTATAATGACCCACCCTTTTCATAGATTAACATTACATAACTTTTGTGAAGTACTTAAAACATTATAAAAAGAGACATTCAAAAACCTTAATAGTCTAGTGCCTTTAATAAACATAGAAACATAAACATTGTTATATATGTGAGCTACATTATCTCCTACTTAGTTTTTCTTGACTACCACCCTTCATAGACACATCAATTATAATACAAATCTTCATAACTTGTGGTAAGGAAACATAAAAAGTGGTGATATATGATTCTCAGTAATGGTAAAAAATGGGAGATATGTAAACATAATCATGAGAATAAGGGTATGAGAGGAAGATCCCAAAAATATATGATTATACTCTTCATATCAAAGATCACAAATAGGAATCATTTCATTAGTAATGGTCATTCATAATAAATTTGTTATAAGGAAATAAAAATCATAACGCATTAAATCATAATATAGAAATACGACTTAAATTATTGGTAGAAACATAAGTATTTAAAAGTATTTCCATTTTATTTAATGCATTTATTCCAAGAATATCATGGTATTATAGATTCACTCCCCATACCATCTTGGTAGTCTTGGATAGCTCCCATATCCATCTTAGTAGTATGAGTTCACTACACATATCATCTTTGTAGGCATTGATCACTCCCATGGTCAACATAGTAGTTTGAGCTCACTCCCTATACAGTCTCGGTAGTCACGGTTTACCCGCATGGCCATCATAGTAGTCAAGCTTCACTCCCAGGACCATATTAGTCTATCTCATGATATATAAATCATTACCCAATACATTGGAGGAATATATAGTTCCCACCCATCTCATAATGAAATCATATTTACATGTGCCACAAGATCATAAACAATCATATAATAACCCATGAAATGAAATGGGTTTCATAAATATGAAATCAAATCATAACCAGTGAAAATAAGATTGGATTTGAAATCATTTCATCAAAGCATAACCCAAGAAAAGTAGTGGGTTTTATATATATCCAGTGGAATGGAAATGGATTTCATAAACATATAACCCCTAAAAAAGAATAGATTTTATAAACATCATGCCTTAATATTTAAACCATTCAAATAAAAAATATGAATGGAATGTTTGTATCATTTCCTATAAATACATGAGTGACATCAATAGAAGTCATATTAGATGGAAAATAATTTTTAAATATCCTATAAAACCATTTCTGGAATAAAATATCCTTCCTTATTTGAAAATTTCATTTTAAAAAATATAACATTATGAAATGAATTTTCCTTTAAAATAATATTGAAACCATATAATGGGGTCTTGAAAGCATTGGAAATCATATTTCCATAAAAGACTATCAAAGAATCTTGAAAACCTTTTTTAAACCCTTTTTCTTTGAAAACACATTAAAAACTAATAATGTAATCCTGAAAAAAATTTAAATACCATTTTAAAGAAAATGGATTTCAAAATTTAAAAATAAATGTTGAAATCATTTAAATCTTTTTTGTTGAAAGTAAAATTGTTAAAATATATAATGGCATATTTCAAAATCACTTAAAACACTTTTTGAACATAAAACATTTTAAAACAAAAATTCCTTGAAAAACACTTTAAATTCAAATAATTTCTAGAATATTAGGAAAAATAATTTTTCCAAAAATGACCATGTAAACATATAATGCATTCTTCAAGGAAATAAATATCACGATGGTAGGTAATTTTATACATGTCGAACATTCCTTTTGCACCATAAGAGTTTATAAAACATCCTTTACCAGAAAAAATGTCAAGAATATTCCTTTTGAAACAATCTTTAAAAAAGGTATAACATGGGTAAAAATATCCTTTAAACATCACAGGATAACATTGAAACATTTTTAAAAATATTTAAGAAGAAACAATTTTCAATTAATACATATTTATAACCGAAAGGAAAGATATAGACGCATTTTCATAAAAACATTTTCTAAATTATATTAAGTACCAAAGAGTATTAAAATGCTACCATTAAATGGATATAACATGAATATCCAAAAGTTAAAAAATCCAAAGTGTTCTTGTGATATGTATCATATCATTTTATCAATGAAAGAATAATCATAAACAATCTAGATAAATGATGAGATTGATTCAATAAACTCTTACCACATGGAAACTTTGAATCACACTCGCCATATAAGAAAATGAAGTTATCTAGAGCCTAAACAATCATAAATAAGAATATTCCGGATATATAATTTCAAATGGAATAATTAACACCTCATTAAATAACATATCTTTATAACAAAACATGTGTCATAGAGAAGTAAAATTGAGAAAAAATTACTTTACCAATTTTGTAAATATTAAACCATAAATCCCATTAAAGAGAGATCATAAAATGGATATGTAAATACCTCTAAATTTAATTATAAGAATCATATAATACATTAATGATCAATATATACACCACACAAAATAAAGGAGTAGTTAATAAGGAATGTATCTGATGGGGAAAAGTGAGATGAAATTCTCTTACCTTCTGTCTTAACTCTCGTTGTACTGAAACTACATGATTTCATAATAAATATAATTTTATTATAATTTTTTTTAACACTATATTATTATTTCTAATATAATATATTATTTTATTATGACTTTATATAACCCGGTTATTAACAATTCTATTTTAACGTTTCACTTTGGGTAATATCCTCTTTATTCTTCATACATTTTTTGATTTATTATTTTTGATCATCTTACATAGATAATGATTTACCGACTTCTAGAATGGAAAAATATATATAAATATAATATATATTCATTATATATGTATTTATAGTAATCCATAAAATATATAATTATTAAATGTAACACATCATTCATGGAGATGGAAGGCCTTACATACTCCTGAACATTGTTTCTGATTTGTTGTCGTATTGAAAGAAATTAACTAAATGAACTAAATTTATATGTGAATATAATATCATTATTGTCGAATTATTTTGTTATATATATCATTTGATTTCACTATAACTATCCCTTACACATTCCATGTAAATTTTAAATGAATCAGATCACTTTGAGGATGTGGTAGTCTACACATCCAAAAACAATTTTATCGTATTTACATAAGATGGAAGGTATAAAGGAATGTGTTATAAAATAATTACATAAGAATAAAGACATAATATTTATAATATATATCATATATAAATAATTTTTCCACCATTATTCTCATACATGAGAGGTGGAAAAGTAAAAACCAAACAATCATCGTTTCATGAGTTGGTAGTTCAGCATACACATAAATAATATGTTTGTTACCTGTTAGATTGATGTTTTTGTAAATCTTGGTCTGAACCATAGAATAACAACATATCCGTATATTTAGGATGTTGTTTTTTTACAGGTTGAATAAGTAGATTTTATGGGGTGTACAATGGAAATAATTCTAAAGAATCCAAGGAAAGATATTACATATTCTTTGGGTAACTTATTTTTGTTTTAACCAAAGGGCTTCCATGGATGGATTTATTCCCAATGGGGGGATTCAAGGATGGGGGAGTTATATTTAAAATCTATTTGGGAAGATCTTGGTCGATCCAAAGTGTTTTTATAGGTGTAAGGTAGTGGGATGATATGAGGTCATTTTATTGTGGAGGAGAAGTGGAACTATTATAAATTTTGGGAAAGGGAATTCCACCCATGTTTTTTACACTGAAATTACAAATCCCCAAGCCCTCTTTTCCATAATCAGTGCATGAAAATTCCATGAAATATTTTTTATAAAAGAAACTGAACAACTACAAAACACATTAAACAAACAAGGGCCTTTTACTAGTCTAGGTTTTGGAAGATTAGATAACCCATTACATTTATCAGAGTTGAAAAAAAACATATCCATACTATTCTTCCATGCTTGCTAACCTCAAAAAGAAATAACATTTGAATTTGAACTTCTAAGATACCATAGAAAATTCATTTTAAAACAAAGGGTGATCATTTAATTTCCCAATATGAGATTTTAAAAACATTTGACAATTCCATTTAATAAATACCTTTGATAATACATTCAAAAAATCAATTACAAATACCTTGGTAAAACAACATTGAAAAATATTATAATTAGTTGAAAAATAATTATACGTTGAAAATTATTTTAAACTAGTCTAGTGATTCATATAAAAATAAGCAAGCTTTTCAAAATAACAACTGAGGCTACTTGAATCTTTAAAGGCTATCTTAGGCCTACCCACCTGAGGGGTGGATTCACATCCCAATTCCCTATTATATTTAAAAGTTCAAGGACCTATTTTATAAAAATCATTTTTAATCTTCCTTTACAAATATATACATTTTCACTAGAGTTTTAGTTTTAAATATATATAATCCGATATGAAATTAACATGTTCAATATTATTCATATATAATTATATACATACTTTTCTTCATTGAAAATTACATGTTCGACTTAATATGGAAAAATCTTATGATATATACAAACTGCATAATCACATGGAAGATTAATTATCATCACGAACATAAACTTTTAAGGACATATTTGTTTAATTTATTTTATAAATGAAATAATGACATGAAGGTATAAACTAATAAAAATATAGTACATATAATTTTTTCATCCTAAAATTAATCAAAATCAATAGATAATTATGTGTTTCATGCAAAATTATCAATGTAGAATTTCTTTAAAAAAAATACAATCATCTTTTCATGGATTTATATATATATGTGTGTGTGTGTGCTTGTGTTTTATGAAACATAAATTTATGAAGTACGTATATATGTATATACATAATCATAATATTTTAATTAGAAACCAATTATCTTGAATGTTAAATAAATTTTATATGTATATATATATATGATTGATTAGCATATAGATATGTTTCTTACACCCAAAATTAGATACATGAATGGTTTAATTGAAGTGCATGTAAGATAAAACTTCAATATATATATATATATATATATCAAAAATAAATATGAAAATTTATATATATTCATATATATATCATTCATAAACAAAAACACACACATAATAAATTTGAGAATTGAAATTATAGAGTTGGACTTTATATTAGTATAAAACATAAAATAAAAATACTTAAATAATTAGAAAACCACAAATAATATGTCTTATTACTTGAAATGAACTAACTCCCCTTTTACAAACATGACATTATATCTTGAAAATAATTAAAAGTTGAGTACTAAAATATATAATATGGCTTCATATCATAAAACACAAATCGTTTTTATAAAATGATCTATTATTATAAATTTATCTAAATTTCAGAACTACAAAACCTATTGTTTTCTATTAAAAGAAACCAATAAACAAACTTGGAGTAGAAATAATTTCTTTTACTAAAAAATGATATTTTTCATAGAAATTAAATATAATTATATCCCTTACATTTATTTACCGTGTACTCCATTCTTATAATAAAACTTCATTGCACAATACTTGATAATCAAATGGGGAAAACACAAAAAGAATGAAAATAATGGCTCTTACTCACCCTGACTCTTAGGAGAGCCTCACCAAAACTATTTTTTTCTAGTGCATATTGGTTTAACATATTTATATACGAGGTTTTCATAAATTTTATATACATAATTATATATGAATTTATTAGATAGATATTGAGTGGATAAGTTGTGCAAGTTTATATATATAATCGATGATGAAGACAGTAGAGATAGGGAGGATTCAATGCATCGATGAAGAAGTAATCCAATTTCAGTTTATAACAATAACCAATATGAAAGCACAATAGGCTTGTCGAGAAAGCATAGACTCAAATAGAAAATTTATACATATATTATATACAAATCGAAGGTGAAAATGAAAAAATGGACAAAAACATGGAACTATTTTATCCAATTCCAAGATATATGTATATAATTTCCAGATACACATAGACAATAAGATGATGAAATTAACACAGTGATACGAGATAATATTCAAGGGTAAAATAACCCTAATTGTAGATCTCAAAATTAGAGGATGTCGATATCAAGATGAAAAACAAAGATATTTTCAACATACGTCATTATTGAAAATATTTTCTGAATATTTAGTCATTAATCATACTCATTCATGTAGATTTGAAAAATAGAAACAAGATTAATCCTACCTCATGTAGATTCAAACCCTAATCATGGTATGGATCTAGTTTTCCTTTGGCCCATGACTCCTTGGACGACTATGACCTTGGATGAACCGGTGTTCGATCTACCAACATCCAACTCGTGACCTCACTTCGGACTAACATCATCCATGACACCTCAAAATGAAGCTCCCTCCACTCGAAGCCTTACTGCATCAGTCTGCTTCTCTTCGTGTCAACCTCAACCCCCTGAACACATGGACCCCCGATTTTATTCTCAATTATTATTATTTCTAAAAAATATTTCAAATATTTTTAATATCTTACATCATTCTATGTGAATAATTCAAAATATAAATAATGTATATATTTATCTTTTTAATATATGTATCGTTTATTTATTGTTTTATTTTATGTTTTATAATAATGTATATCATTTTAATTTTAAAATAATATATTATACACCAATAATTTTATAAATTAAAAAGAATAATCTTATATATACAAATATAAAACTCTTATTAATATCTTGATTTTAATAAAATATTTTTATTATATTAATATTCTCCTAAATTTCAAAAAAACTAATATATATATTTTAATGCTTAAAACTTTATTTACTCATAGAATAATTTATTGATTATATAAAGTTTTTTTAATGCATAACAGTGAATTTTTATTAATAATATTTAAATAAATATTGTTTCTATATATGTATATTTATTTATTTATTTTATTTATATATCAACAGTTATCATATGTCGTTTTCAGCTTTAATTTAAAAGTTTTAATGGACATTGTTTATAACGGTCTGATAATACATTATAAATATCTATATCTATGTGAATTTAAATACAAAGAAAAAAAATACCTCGATGCTCACACCACTAATTTTCAAAATGGTTTTTTATTTTCCTTTTATTCTTAGTTTTTTTCTAATATTCTTGTGATAACCTTGGTGCTTTAATAGATCCAAGAGAAGTGAACTACCCAGTCGGCATCATCTTGTTTCTCATAGGAATTCTAGTTGTTTTATTATCAATAGATGTGGGTTTAATGTGTATGTTCTTATGTGTCAAATATTTATTAAGTTCTGTTTATAAATAAAATTCCCACAACAAATATATTTTCATTTATAAATTTATGTATTTTATATCTTTTTTGTAAAATTGATAACACATAAAACTTACATTTAAGCATGGAGTGTTTCAGAATGTAGCTCCAATAATAGAAAAAATTTGAGACAAGGGGGTATAGGGTAGAAATATAGGAATTTAATGGATTTTGGAAAATATTATTGATCATTTTTTACCTTAATATTACGGTTTAGTACCTTTTTATGCTAAATTTCACTTTAATGATTGTAACTTATTTTAATTACTTTCACTAATCACTTTCAAAAAAACACATCTGAACATATTAGAAATTTTAAATTAAGATTTTTTCAAATATGGAATCCATTTTTACCAATTACAATCATATAAGTGTTATAAATTAACTTAAATTTAATTCTATAGATGGGATAACAATACAGGTTTTTTAATGTAAAAATTTTCAAAAGTTTTCTATATTTTTACATTCTATTTCAATGTGAAATTGATAAAAATAAACTAAATTGGATTAACTGATAAATATTTTAAATAATGTGACATTAAAACTAAATTAAAATATAATTTAACATTATAAATAAATTAGATGAAAAAGTTGTGTTGAAGTAAAATTCGGTATATTTTGATTATTCATCAAAAAATGAAACATCACAAAAAAATACCAAATATTCACTGTAACCTATTTTTTATGTTTCTATTTAAAATATTAATTTTATATTGAAATATTAAATTTATATAGGTTTCAAAAATATAATTAAAAATATGTTCTCCATTAAAATGCAATAAAACTTACAATATAAAAATATTCATTTTTATGCGAAATATTGGGTTTGTTCTTATCTGAAGATTATCAAATATGTTTGATGATTATAAAAAAATGTTATTTAATATATAATATATATTTCATTTATTTAGTTATCTAATTATAATTATTTTAATTTATTAATATAAAACGGCCTTGTAAGTATAAAAAAAATTCAATTTTTTTTCTTTTTATTCAATTGATTCTTATATACATTTCTAATTATTTTGTAACAAATGGGTTAATTTTATATTTTGTTTAAAATTCATAATTTTCTAATTTTTTAATAATAATCCTAACCATTAATTTTATGACTATGTTATTTTTTATTATATTAAATAAGAAAATTTTAATAATATATTTTTTTTGGGTAAAACTCGGTAATGTGTGTACTGAAAGTCATTGATGAAACTCAATGCTCAATGTGACACACAGTAACTCTGTATCATGTTCATTTCAAGCTATATAAAATGTATATATTCTATTTAAAATATAAAAATATTATAATGTATTAAAATATTATATTCCCTTATGTTCTTGGTTATTCATGTAGTGCAATCTTAACATGGTGTGGTGTATAACACATTCCAAACATAGTGCATTCATAAAAAAACTAGATTATGGTGTGAAATGAAAAATAGCTAAAAAATATTATGTTTATTTAAAATATAAATATATTTCAAAAAATTATGTATTGTTGCACATATCATTGCAATAAAATTGTGTTGATTTATAGTGACTTATTATTATATTTATAGTATTAAGATCAATATTTTCAAATCCCTATGATACTGAAAATTAGTCACCTCTATGAAACATTTTGATGAATAATTTTGTAGAAATTTAACTAATTTTGTGTCTATGGTTTTCGTGAGTTTTTAGAATATTTTTCATGGAATCATAATTTAAATAATTTAAAATTATTTTAGAAATTATTTTAGGGTCATTTATATAGTTTATAAATTCTATATGGGGTTTGATCAACAATATTAGAAAATTAGGGGTTTTCAACCCATATGAAATTACGTTGGATTTTTTTCAACTATATACCATTATATTTTCAAGTTAATAAGTATTATAGCACTTATTTTAAAATATATGGATGAAGTGTTTTTTAACCTGATTTTGATATAAATTTTTTTGAGTTTATAGAATATGCGTCTTATCTTCTTGGGTATATTTAACTATGCGATTTTAAAATGTGAAATTTTTCTATTTAAAAATTGAGAAAAAATATAGTATTATTAACATGGTAAATTTATTCATTCATGGAAAAGTTTTTTGTTAATACTACTTTTTTATTTCCATATTTTACAACTATGTTATTTGAATATTCATTACTCTTTTACTGGAGGTTCGAATCCGAGATGGAATAGTTGAAATTATGTTTATATTTTAATGAAATAAAAAACATCAAGGAGTTCTATTCTTTATAAGAATCATGACACGGGATATTTATTATACCATGTATCTAAATGTGTCTAGTGGTTAGATCAACTATTTGTAACCATTAATTTTCTTAGGGAAGGGTTTTCTATTTATATTGAAGTGTGAATAATTTTATTTTCTCATGTTAATTATTAAATATTTTCAGTGTATTTGGATCAACTATATGAAAATAAACCAAAAATATTGTGACATATGTTTCCCACTATAATTATAAATGTTTTTAATATTTATTAGGCTAAGGATTTTGGTTTTCCTATTAAATGATTCTATACTTATTCCATATATCCTAAAAAGATTCAATTAAAGCACATCCATTCAATAAATTTATTATCTTTTATTAAAATAATATAATTTAATTCCATGTTATCAGGAATGGTTATTGGGTCAACCATCTATAATTAACCAAGCATATGATTTTCCATCATGTTGGAGGTAATGGTTGGGTTTGTTTAGGTGTGAAGGAATTATTTGGTTCATGAACATAATTATTTTTTAAACATTTTCATTACCCAAAAAACTATTTAAGTATACATGTAAAAAAATTATTATACTTAATAAGGTTTTAGTCATGGTTTTGGATGTGCAAAAAGATTTTTGTTTTCAATTTTATTCTATAAATATACTTTATTTTATAATAGTTATTTTTACTATGTTTCTATAAAGAAATAGTCATTAGATTATACTGAAATTTTAAGATTTTCTAAAATAGGGTGAATTTTAGGCCTTTATTTAAGAATAACCATTTCCATTTCAATTATAATTTTTATAAATTATATATTATATAAGAAAACATTATTTTTTTGTAATAACCCTTAAATATAAATTAGTTTCAAAAATAACCTTTTTCATTATTTGACACTTCATTTTTTCTACTATGAACATATATATAATATGTCTGAAATCAAAGTCTACTTCCTACTTATTATAAACCCATGTTATAATTAGTGCCTAATGTAGCTAGGAATTAGTGAACAATAAATTTTTACCAACTCCCGGAATAATTTTTGGCATCACTTGTCCTAGATTTTCATGAATAAAATGTGAGTTCATAATTTTTCCCAAGTTTTTTATGATGCTTATTTTCCCATTTAGTTTAAATTTTGAAACATCCATTAGTTCTCAATGATTCATGATTGTATTAGGTGAAGAAATATACATGTTTGGTTAAAACAATGGTTGGTATGTCTTATATAAGAATGTAAAAATTTTACCAAAATAATAATTATAGTCAATATGATATATATGTTATTGTAGAATTTAATGTTTTTTATCAATTGAGCACATTGATATTTTTTTATTTTGGACATAATAATTTTGGAAAATGATAATACTTTTTAGATAGAGGAAACCAATTTTATAAATGCCGATATATCCAATAGAGGTGTAATGTTTATATATGAAATATAAACAAGTGTTTCATCTATTAATGAATATGTTATTGAATGGATGGGATTTAATGTTTACATGACCATGTGTGGGATAGGATACATGGCTTACCTAAATTGGTATTCTCTATTTCCTTATAAAATAGAAATTATTGGAATGAGTTCATCCAGACAATGTATAAATGATCGTGTTTCTTAGAATAGTCTGTGCACCTTGACATGGTATCTGGTATTTAGATTCATTATGAGGATAAAAGATTTAACTACATCATTTTTCTCTACATTCGAACTGTAGGGTCTATGTAGGTTATAAAGGGATGGATCCTCCTTGTATAGAGAGTTAGAAATATATACATTCTAGGTACTCTATTTTTTTATCTTAAATTCATTGTATAGAAAATGTTAGGGCCATAATGTAACATTCTGACTTAGCTTACCCCCGAACTGGTACTTGGAATGGTCGCCACATGACCCAAAGTGTATCTCCCCGTACTCTAGAGGCTTACAACTAGAAGAGATGGTCTATGGATAGTTAGTGGGGAGTCTATACCCTCATATTCATAGTGAATAGAGGAAATAGATAACAAACATAAACACCAGTGGAAGCAGACATAAAAAATTTTTAATCGAATACTAAAAATTTCGAACACCAACATATACAATGCATGCATGTAATAGTCATGAATATTGGAAAGCAGTCAAAAAATAGAATAATTTACATTCCAATGCAGAAATAATGAAAAGTCTTAAATACCAATGGGATATCTCTACGAGAATCCTGATCTATCCTTCAGTCTTTTTCACTTAACACTCAGGTACAAGTAATAGCCATAAGAAAAATTCAAGAATACTACAAATAATAAAGAATACTCAATTACCCTAGTGTAATAGAGACCTAAATAAGGTGTGGGATATACTTATTAATATGCTATGACCACCAGTTTTATTGCTCAATCTATACAATGCAATATAAAATATAGTGTGTAGATATAACAAGGAAATAATAGAACTGAATAAATAAACAACAACCCATCTAGGTTCCAAAGTGACACCTGCCAGAAATACCTACTTTGACTCGTAGAAAAAATAATATTCTACAAAAGAATCATACATCCATATTTATCTAGATTAAATACCTTTCAACATGTTACTAATTATTTTCTATTTAATCATTTACTTTCTCCAAGGTCCACATGGTTTCTCTTACCTCAATAATAAATTCAACTCATGTTGTAATTCTAATCATTCTTAACCATTCTTTATTCAATCACATGTAACATAGGTTTTACCCAAATCTCACAATTATTTCATAACTCATTATTTTCATTCACTTGGTGTTTGAACTCCATGTAAAACTCCAAAAAAAAATAGTTGTAGATCGCCATATCTAACACCCCAATTCTCATCCTGTATAGATTTCCATGGCTAACACCTTACATCTAATTTCTTAGACAACTAATGGAGAGGAACTCTATGTCCATGTCCCAACTTCTACATTGGTCTAGAATGTCATGTAGTGCCCAGATTCTCATTCATTTACATCATTTGTTAACTACTTGAGAGGAATTCCATTTTCATGTCCCAACTTCTCAATTGATCTATAATGACATGTCTAGAACCCACATTCTCATTCATTAATTAATTCAAAAATTAATTAATCCAAGATCAATAATTAATTCCTCACGAATTATCCACAATCATTACCTTATTTAATCCAGTGATTAGTGAAACATATCAAAAAAACATTTGTTAACACCACAATCAACAAAGTCAACAATTACATTATTTAATTCATCAATTAATTAATATGTTAACATAAATCTCATCCCACAATTAATTATTCACAATTAATTAACCAATCCAAATCACAACACATAATAATTAATCCCACAATTAATTATCTTAATCAAACATAAAGGCACATAATTAATCCATCATTAATTATTTCAACTTATCCAATTACAAATCTCATAAATTATCAACCAATTAATTGATTATATTATAAACTGAAGAACATAATTAATTAATAATTAATTATTCAATAATAAATCTCATATTTCCATAATTAATTTCCAAAATTAATTATCCATAAAATTACTGTAAAAGAACATAATTAATTTCAAAATTAAATATCTCAATTTCAATTATCTTGGTTCATAATTATTTCACAAATTAATTATCGTAACTTATACAATTCACTATCGAAAAATTAATTCCCTACAAAATTATCTCAATTTATCCCAACTGATTCTCATAATTAACACTTAACCCAAGTGTGTCAATATATAAAGGGAAGAAATAGAAAATCACATAATAGCAAGATAAATGAACATATCAGTCTAAACATTATGTTTTATCATTAGGGAAGCGCTCCTCCGTTAGAGGGATTCTATTACAAAAACATTCTTCTGTAATCTGTCAAATCATTTTATATCAACAAACTATTCATTCAAAATTTGCAGTCAAACTTATCAACAACAGTAATTAAACAAATAGCGTGTTTTATTAATTAAGAAATGTTGAGGGCCCTACCTGAAGGAATTTGTCGATCCAACGCTTTCTAACATAAAATGAAACATGCATGAACACATTCACTTCCACAATATTGTTCTTGTATACTAGGAATTGGTCACATCACCCTTAAACGACAGCTGGCACCCAAAATTAGTGCGGTGAGGACCAAAACACCTCTATTTAATTCACTATAACTCAAGTACACCATAATCATCTAATTAAAAGGGTTGGAAACCAATTATTGGGTTTATTATATTACCCAAAAATTATGTAGGTGAACCAAATAAAGCTAAATTTCCATGCCTCTAGTGACAGTTATTGAAAAATGAACTAACGAGTTCGGAGACATCATATGAACCACCTAGAATCAGAATAAAAGATGAAATTAAATTAACCCTGGGCCTTATGGTTTCATACTAATGGAGACCGGTTAAGGATAGATAAAATTGCTGATGAAAATAATGAAACATTTGGATAAGTACTTACATTGAAGAGACAGAAAACTTCCATGATGGAAAAACCATGATCTGGCGTGTGGAGATGAGCTGAGAATAGAGGGTGGTGTGGCTCCACAATAAAAGATGTGGCAGTTGCACTTCACGTAGGAGGAGGAGATGGGGTGAACCTCCCACTTATTTTTTTCCCTCAAATATCCCCAATTTTGTTTATAAGAATTAAAATAATAACAATAATAATATAAAAACCTTATTATTATTATCATTTAATTTAGATGCTTCTTTGAAAAACCCCCCATAACTCCCCCGTTACATATAATTTAATTAAATTATTCTCCAATGAATTTAATTAAATAAAATACCCAACTCATTATTATTTAATTAAATTATTCCAACATTAATTTATTTTAATTTATTCCATCATTAAATTCCATTTAATTAAATTATATTCAACACAATTAAATGAATTCTCTATCATCCATCTCGTCCTCATTTAATTAAATTCCATTCACCATAATTTAATTAAACAAAACTCGAAATCATTATAATTTAACTAAATTCTCTCAACATTAATTTAATTAAATAAAAACCTATTTCACATCAATCAAATAAATTCTTCTTAACCATGAATTTAATTAATTAAAAAATGTCATATAATGAAATTTATCTAAATCCCTCTCATCTTAGAATTTAATTAAATAAATTAACCTGAAACCTAAAACTGGGTATGACGCATGGCTGGGATCGCATGGTCTAAAAACTGTGCCCCAACCATGAAAATCCATATATCTAAGGAACCCTCTTTGGATGGTCTATCCAACCTAGTTTTCCTAACCATGTGGTGAGCATATGAGTGTCTTTGTTCTAGAAACTCACCTCACATGGTTTGTCTCACACGGTTTTCCTAATCTAGCGCAAACCATGTCAGTGCCTCTGTCTCTTAGAATTAACCTATATAGTTTCCTGTAGGAGGTCGCATGGTTTAACAGGTCGTGCACCAACCATGTTCTCTCTTTTGTTCCTTAAAAATCTGAATTTTTCTAATCCGATACACCTGAATTCCAATCATCCATCTAGAAAACTACTCAATCATTTACCCAAGCCCAATATAAAAATGTTTAAATGATCCCAACATGCGAACCTTCTTCCCAAAGGTTGTTTTAAATATCATCCCATCCAATAAACAAAAAATTTCAAAAACTATCAAATTTTAACGCGGTTAAAAAATACAGGGCATTAAAATCTACCGACCTTAAAAATTTTATGTCCCCGAGAATATATCATGAAATACTACAACATTAACCAACCCACCAAGGACATGAAGTCTCATTTTAATGATTACATTGAATTTAAAAACACCAAACACACTTTTAACCAATTCACACTCCCAATAGCTTAAACCTTTTTAAACCCAAACCAAATCTCTAAATCTAACCAAAAACATTAAAATGACACATAACTGAGAACGTGAAACTTGATACATTATCCCATCATCATATTCTCAACCACCCACTCATTGGTGATTTCCTCGAATGGTCTTAGAATTTAATTATAAAACTCCCAAAACACAGATCTTTCCTTGAAATACATTGAAAACCCAAAATCCAACTCTCTCCATTAAACCAGCGACGTGCCTTTAAAATGATTCCATCACCAACCGAAAGTACGCAAAAGTACTCACAAAACATATGGTGACCTCTATAAGTCAATCCATCAAAAGGATGCTTTAAAAATTTCTTTTCTTGGAATAAATAAATGTGTAACCCAATGAACCATTAATCATGCATACAACCCAATTAACAACCACTTATCAAGTCCAACAACATTTAATAATTTATCATGGAATATTCTTGATGCAATCTTAGTGCCTCGAGGATGTGTTCATGATAGGATACATACTCATCTCATTCAAAATTGAACACTAAAAATAAACATCTCTCACTAAAAGATATGTCAAACTATCACCAGTTGACTCTTTAAAAAAATGTTTGGCTACTCCTACTAACGTGTCATCAACAAAAATTTGATGCATGTATCACCTAAGGAATCATTGTTCCATCAAATCTTACCACTAAAACTATTCCAATAACTTACCAATGTGACACTACCCCTATTATGAGTATCCATGTCATCAAACGAAATATTAGTGTCTCTCCAGCACACTCGTCCAGAATCACCTTAAATGCACATGTGACATTCCATAAACCATGATCACCACGTCAACATCTCGCAAGAAATCCATAACTGAAACCTATAGGTGTGTCAAAACACCTGAGTCCCAAAATTTCTACTAAGGAAAACAACACTTTAACGGTACCAAAATCAAAATTCCCACCATAGAAACAAATCATCCCAATATATAAGGGTGCTACCAACCACAGTCTAGTCACTTACAAAGAAAACGCATCATCCCTATCTCTTTGTTACATAAAATAGAAATCATGAGGCTCCAAAGACCCATTTTCATTTTAGACATTTCATTTAATTCATTTCAACCACAAATCATTTGAAAGAATTTTAACAAACCCCTAAGTAATATTCCACCACAGGGAACTTGGTCTTGAAACAACACCCCATTAGCAAAATAGGAAAGCTATAACAAACATCCACTTTAACACTGAACATTCAATGTCATTTCATTCTAAATAGACTAATAGCATGTAAATTACTTTTAATCAGAAGGTAAACTCTGACGGTCCCATTTATTCAAAACATCCTTGTTCTTCAAAAAGTAACCCTATAATAGTTTATTTACACAAAACTCAAAACTTTTATGTTTATAACCATTTACAAACACAATACAGTTATACAAGGCTTAGTCACATTAGTGGGCATCTACCAATCAATAAGGTTCCCATACACCTTACCACTAGAATTTGGCTCCCATTTGTCAGATCAAATTTCCATTTTACATTTTAACTTTATTAGACCCTTTTTAAATCATTTAAATACTCGGTTTACCCTTTTCTAGTTTTATGGATCACATACACCATAAAACTAAAATTAAATCCCATTGTAAACGCAATCATTCAATTTTCTAATCATGCATCCATTTACACAAAAACAAATATATAGCATGTTATCTTAAGTAGTAACACAAGAACATGATAGAACATAGAAGCATTGAACTACATCAAAACATTCTAAAGACATAGGCTTCTTGGAAATTAAACACGCAAGAATGTTATATCTCTCACTGAAACATGATATCTAAAGGGGTATGCTGAATCAAATCAAAACACGACATTCCACCCAAGGCACACAATCATAAATATCAAGAATACGACTAATGAAACTATATGGATTGTTATTTGTAAGGCATGTGAATATCTATGTTTTTATGATGATGTATGTAATGGAATTTCATTTCCATATCAGGCCAAAGAAAATTTTCAAAATTCACAAAATCAATAAGTAGTGAAAAATACACCAGTCACTCAAGGTGAAATATTATCAATTGTAACCATGAAGAGTGTAAACTTCAATTACCTTCTCTGGACACTTGTTCATTTCTTGTACATGGGGTGATCACTCCCAAGAACAGCTATTAACTCAGCACTGACACTTTCTAAGTCTCCTATCTACCAAAACCAAACTAAAAGGCAAAGGAAAAAAATAAAGAAAACCTAAACATTTGATACCACTTTGTAATTTCCCGAACTGTCTTACCCTTGAATCAGTTGCTTGACCGATCACCACATAACCTCAAGTTTGTCTCCCCATACTCTATAGGCTATCAACTACAATAAATGGCCTATGGATATTCAACGGGGAGACTATATTATTATATTCATAGAGCACAGTGGAAATAGATAATAAACTCAGACAACAACGAAAGCTAGCATAAAATAATATTCAACCAAACAATGAAAATGGCCAACACCAGTTTATACAATGCATGAATGTCATGGTGATACATTTTGGAAATCATAAAAAATGATTTATTTACATTCCAATTTATAAATAAATAAAATACATAAATCCCCAAGGTCTATATCCATGAGCTTCTAAAGATCCCACTCGTTCCTTTTATATTAACTCCCAAATACAAGTAACAGCCACAAGCAAAGGTCCATAGTCCTCCAACAAGAAAGTCTACTTGGGTACCCCAGAGCAATTGCGGCCCAAATAGGGTGTGATATATATATCTCAGCCGGCCAGGACCACTATTTTTCTATCTCAATTTAGACAATTCAACATAACAAGGCAATAACAGAACTGAATAAATGAACAACAACCCCTCTATGTTCTAAAGGAACACCTAATGGTGATACTTACAACAGCCCGTAGCCAGAATAGGAGTTTGCACAATAATCATACAATCGTATTTATAAATCATAAATACCTTTCAACACATTAACAATTATTCACTATTTAATATTATTATCTCCAAGGTTCCCATGGTTCCTCATACCTCAAGACTAACTTCATCTTGTGCCGTAATTATAATCATTCTTAACCTTTCTTTATTTAACAAAATTTAACATGGGTTTTACCCACATCTCTCATTTATTTTATAATTCATTAATTTCATTCATTTGGTGTTTTATCTCAATGTCAAATACCCCAATTCTCATTTAGTGTTGATCTCCATGTCTAACACCCCAATTATCATCTTGTGTAGATTTTCATTTCTATCACCTTACATATAATCAGTTAGATAACTATTTGGGAGGAGCGCCATGTCTATGTCCAAACATCTATATAGGTCTAAAATTCCATGTCTAACACCATCATTATCAATCATTAATTAATTCACAAATTAATTAATCCAACCTCAATAATCATTTCTCCAAGAATTACCCAAATTCATTCCCTTACTAATCCATCGATTAGTGAAACATATCAAAAACCATTAGTTAACCTCACAATTGACTAAGTCCACAATTCTATTAATTAATTCATCAATTAATTAATATATTAACACAAATTACATCCTATAGTTAATTCTCTAAAATTAATTATCCAACCAAAACCACAGCTCATCATAATTAATTTCACAATTAATTATTATAATCAAACATCAGGGCACCTAATTAATCCATCATTAATTGTTCCAAAATAGCCAATTCCACATTTCATAATTAATACCTTGATTAATTATCTATATAATAAAGCGAATCACTTAATTAATTCATAATTAATAATTCAATTATAAATCTCATATTTCCATAATTAATTACCAAATATAATTTTCCAAAATATTACTGAAAATGAAAATAATTAATTCCCAAATTAAATATCTCAATTTCAATTCCTTAGGATCGTAATTAATTCAAAAATTAAATATCTTAAATTATCTAAATCACTATCTAAAAATTAAATCCATAATTAATTATCTCAACTTATCCCGCCAAATAATCATAATTACTGCTTAACCCAGATGGTCAATATGTTGGGGGAATAAATAGAAAATAATATAACAACATGCTAAATGAACATATTAGTCTAAACAATATGTTTTATCCTAAATTCAGCACACCTCGGTAAGAAGGTTCTATTATAAAAACGTGATGTTGTAATCTGTCAAATCAATTTATGCCAATAAACCATTCATTTATCATTTGTAGTCAAACTTATTGTAACGCCCTGACCCCAGTTACCCAGGGTCGATGAATTATTACGTAGCATTGGTATGATCGCAAAATATCAAGTCTTGAAAGATCTATTAGTTTAGTAGCCCTTTAATTATTTGATACATTCGTAAGATTTACATTACATCATAAAATGGAAAACTACAACAACATTGATTCCATAGAAAACACTGAGATCCCATAGACTGTCCCTACAGGTCAGTTATAATATACTTCTTCGCATCATGGGAAAAATAAAACATAGAAAGGGGTGAATTAGATGCTCAATAATGAAATCAATATAGGTGAAACTTTTATAAATAAGCATAAACTTTTATGTAATTGTATAAGACTAAAACAAAAGCCATTTAAACTTGAACATCAGTATAATATCGCAAAGATAAAATCAAATAATTCCATTTAATTATTCACATGGAAATTCTACAAGTCGAATAATCACATACCATATCAATAGACACTTTCATAATTATGGAATGCATAATTCCAAACTTTCATAACCACTTAGTAAAGGCCTTGTTCCAATACTACATATAATATTTTGTCAAGGCCTTGTGCCAAGACACTAGTTTGTCTCATGAGACCTACCGCTGCATCAAGGAGCTATAGCGGGCTCCACCCATCAATTACTAAGTCCAAACTATTCTTCATATATAAAGTTTGGAACATAATCTGAACATTCGTATTAAAACTAGCATGCGAAATGTCAATATTTTAACCAAAAACCATGAATGATATAAAAATATCACATCCACAGTCAAAAACTACTCATTAAATACAATATAGAAGATTTTATTATAATAGATCAACCTCATTAGAGAATAATTAATGATATTTACAGAGATGAAAATAATCATCAAAAATATTTGAGATAAATATCCCCCTTTTTCTTGAAAACATTTAAAAGTCTAACTATTTATCAAGATGCCGTTTAAAATAGATTTTTTAATCAAACTGTCCCATACCACTTTGAAACGTTTAAAAGGAATTTTAATTTTAAAACATTAATTTCCATATCCTTAAAATCATTTTTATAACATGGACATTAATGATAATGATTTAGAATAATAAATTCATAAAACATTTTAAAATGATATTCTAGTAAGAGTTCCTAACAAAAATAGAGACATTTGAATACAAATATTTAAGGTTAGAAAAACTTTATAATATCATGGGAGTAAAGGGATTCATGATATTATATGTGCAAGTAAATTATATACTCCATATAAAAGTGAATAGGCATATAACAACAAAGAAGGCTCAATGGAAAGTAAATTGAGATGAAATCTCTTATGATTACTGTATCCTTAGGTTAAGGATTAATCAACGACATAATTATGTGTGATAGATATAGATAGAGTAAATATTATTGAATATTAAGTGTAAATAATTCAGAGGACATTCACACATATTCTTTTAAAAACAACACTAATTAATTGGATGTTTCACTCAATAAATGGAGATTGAGTTAAAATTAATCTTATCAAGTTCATATCAATGACTTGAGAATTTAACAAAGTAGTGATTATGTGTATCAAAAGTATATCCATAGAATTGTGAGTGTAAATTACTACACAAATAATAAATATTAATTCCACACATAATCATGTAGTAAAATAATCAATGAAGTATGTGTAACGCCGAATGAGTGGAAATTGAAATTTGAAATTCCCTTACCAATTTGGTAACATACGAAACTACATCCCCTGAAATATGTATCATAAAATTAAAATGTAATTACTCATAAATTAAATTATATTACACAAATAATAAAATCATTGGGAAGTACATACACCACACAAAAGTAAATAGTGGTTGTATCGCATGAATCTCAAGGAAATAGGAAGTGAGATGAAAACCCTTACTTCATTGTAATCAATCGAGTAATATAGACAAATGTTAATAAAAACCAAATGAATCGCATAATACCATGAATATAATGAGAATAATCATAATATAAACATCAAATGATAGTACACAATACACCACATTTAATAAATAACTGGCGAACAATGGAAATCTCACGGAATTAAAAGTGATATAAGAAACCCCATTACTTTGTAATTTTCCTTGGTCAAGGGTAGGTTAAACTTCATTATAATGGTTAAATAATTGTTATTAAATTATAAAAGAATAATATACATTAATATGATATCATATATGATCTTTTAATATTTCATTGTTAATAATATTTTAGTATTATCGTCGTTTCGGGTGTTAACTGATTCATTTTCCATTATCTGCTTTGTTTCGTAAGAATTTTGTGTTTTTATTAGGATGTATCTTATTCATATTAAGAATGATATTAAGTCTTTAGACATTATTTATAATCATCTAATGAAAATTAGTCTTGAATGGATACGATGGAGAATGAATCTCATCGCGTTCGTGGAGACGGTAATCCGTACATACGCACGAGCGATAATATTAATCTTTTCATATTAAAATAATATATAATTGGATGTTATATCATATATAAAGAATCATTATCATGTTATATTTTTGATTTACATAAATTATACATCATTATTATACCCATCCAAATAATAATGTATTGCATAACAATTACACCACGACATGGAGATGGTAAGCCGTACGTACGCACGTATGGTGACATGTCATTAAAAGGATGGATAGAATAATCAATTTGGTTGTAACATATTTATAATAACATCACATTATATAAAATATACTGGAATTATTTTTTTATAATGGAAAAAACAAAGAAAAAGGAAGTGGAAGAAGAAAGGAACTTGAAAGAGGTGATGGAATATTTACCTCTTCTTCAGGTTCTTCCTTTTGATTTGATAAAAAGGGCTCCTTAGGATGGCTTTATAAATATCTTAAGGACTATAGGATTAAGGGATGACAGTTTATAGGGTATTTGGGAAGGTTTTGTCTAAGAAAAATTTCTTTTAAGGTGTGAATTAGTGAGAAGGTGGAGTGCCCTTTTATAAGAGGGGTGAGGAGCACCTCAGGAAAAGCTAGAAATATTATTTTATATTAAATTAATTGTCGGTTTATAATGCCTGAAAAATGGATTATTTAAATTATAATTTGGGTATGGGTCTAAAACACTCAACCAATAGGTTCTAGACAGGTTTGGGTTATTATATTAACTTTATCTTTTAGATTTAACTCTTTGTTAAATAGTTTGACATTTATCATGTCTCTTTGTATTTTTATATTATATGGTTAATAAACTTACTATATACTTCTAATAAAACCCCAAGTGGTTCATTAATGATGAAACAATAATTATATAAGACTTTCGGATTATCCTAAGATTTTTAGGAATAGAATATCAATTAATAATATAATATTTGTTTTAAAAACTCTTTTATGTCAATTTTGACACTATTTGGTGTTTTGTTTTTTCTAAATTCATAACAGAATTATTACTTCGAAAAAAAATCATCTAACCAAACATAATATGTCATATTAACCAATAAATTTAGTGGAATTCATAAAAAGTCTCAAATTACATTTATTTGTATATTTATAATATCAATTATTTTAATATTTCAATAATTAGGTAATTACTAAATCATTATTGTGTCATAAATAAATTAAATTATTTAATGTATAACAACTATTAATAAAATAAAATTATTTGGGAAATCTTTTTATATTTCTAATTAATTTTTATAGTCAAATTTCTCTTATGTATAACCTTATATTAAAAATATTTTAGTTATTAAACTATGATTTTAACTCTCATAAATCTTCTTTAAATAAAATAATAATAAGCATCCTAATCTAATACAAGTAGACCATAGATGTTCATATTTTATTACTAAGGTTTTTTTTGGTCAAATTATACTTATCAAATAGAATTAGGACATGTGTCATGGTAATAATAATATCATTTTACCCTCAAATACACTATTTACTTTTAACCGTGGTAAATAAAAGTAAAAAGTTATTATTCACCAAAAATTATTTTCATCTTATTGAACCACATTTTTCTTAATGATATCAACCGTGTCTCTCTTATTTTCTAAATTACACTCACAGAAGCGGTAATATTATTTTTTATGTGAATTTTCAAATTCTCCTAGGAGGTGGGTAAAAGACGGTGAAAAGTTCAATAAAATTTTCATATATCTGAAATTATAATAAACTGACTCCAATGAATTATATTGAACGTATATAGGTATTATGTATATATTTTGGCTTAAAATAAATTTAAATAAAATAAATAATTATTTCAATAAAATTTCGGTTTTAAACTATAACTTAGTGTTTTTCACTATTCATGAAAATTGAAAGTTTTCAGAAAAATACCAAAACTTAACCCTAAGCTAATTTAGATATTCCAAATCCAAAAATGAAGTCCATTTTTAATGTTAAAATTATTAAAATTTCGAAAAGTGGGTATTACTATTTATAAGGGCTAGTTTTATTTCTCACGGTGTGTTAGAATCTCGAAGATGCATACAATGAAAGCTATCACATTATTCAAAGTGAAACATACTGTGGAAGCTTGGGAATTTACATTCTTCCCCCCTTTTAAAAATTTCTTCCTCGCAATTTTTACAACTGGTCTTGGAAACATAATTGAATCTCCCACATTATAAAAAGAGTCAATAAAACTATCACTTTAAAATAATGGAAGAGAAGTACAATGGTCACTCGAGATAACCGATACTAGGATTACATTTATGAAAACATGGATATTGAAGATTAACTGAGTGTAAAGTTTTGATGGAGAGGGATAGAAATCATGATCATGAGAAATTTGACAACTAGAAAACCACACAACTGTGATGGGACAAATGGTCATTAGTTTCCCAGTAGGAAAAGTAAATAGACAACGTTTTTTTAAGTTACATTTCACAAATATGAGGAATTTATTTATGATATTGACTAAGAACATAAAGAGATATAGTTTATTTTTATGTAGAGATTTTTTCTTTAAGAAATTTATACCACTAACTCATTTTTTTAAAAGATGAGTATTCAAGATGACTTGGTCACACCGAAAGTGCTAGAATCAACTTCTAGAGAATCACATGATTCGCAAAGGATAAACTATATATTTACCTTGTATTTAGAGATTAATCAAAACCAAAACAGTTAGAATAAGATCATATGATCCCCCAAAAGGATATTCCTTTAGAGAAATAAACACTAGTCTTAATTTCTAAAATTAAACCCACAATACCCCAATGTTAAATACATATCATTCAAAAAAAATTGTCTTTAAAATCCTTCAATATAATCCAAACTAATATTAAAACCCAAAACATAGAAAAAAATTGGTTATGTAGTCTTCCACATTAAATTTTATCTCCAAATAACATCTACTACTCTTAAAGTCACATACTTAAAAGTAATTAACCTAATCACATATTTTCTATTATAGGTTAATCATTTCCATAAATAACCCAAATCACTATAAATCCACAATAATAACATAGATAAAAATTCACCATTACTCCTCAAATGAAATCCCATAGTATTTTATTTCCCTTAGGTATAAAGTGTTCCCAGCAGAGAAAAAGACTTCCAAAATAACATTTATCACTTAATCACCAAATCATTTTCCTATACTGAGGATATTCATTTGATAAGACATAAGATCTCAAATCAACTTATTATTGATCAATAAAATCATTTAACTAAAAATAATTACTCACACTAACCAGGGACTTCACGTTGTCCAGTGGTAGGAAATACAACCCAATCGCACTCTTCTTGTGGGTTCGATTCCCACAGTTTTGTCCAATGCGACAGGTTGTCACACGGTCGACAAGTTGTTATTTTTCAAAAACTATATTTTATAACATTACCAAAATGAGATAAATTCCTCAAAATAACCATAACATAGTTTAACCACAAATGTTATCTCATACCTTTCATTTTCATCCCAATATATAATAACTTGTAATTTCCTCAAACCCAATTATCATATAAAATGAAATGGTTATTTATAACTATATCCATAAGATAAAAGATAATTCTTCCTGAAATATCATTTTCACTTCACAAACTATAGGGTTACAAATACAAGAGAAAATTATTCCAAATTAATCCCATCATCAAGGAGCACTAATAATTTTAAACATTTCTTCAACCATTTATTTCCACATAGCTTCTTCTTTGACAAAGAAAATATTCTTTAGAATAGGGAATTCACCCGAGTAATGGCTAGGTCCCCTATATTTACGGAAAATGACTGTAAATGGATTATTGGGACCATTTTTATTTTCTTCCATAGTACTATTCATTTTTTTCTCGGCAATTCTTTACTTTATGTCCTTCTTTCCCGCACGTAAAGAATTTATTTGTTCCATTGAGACACTTTCCTGGGTGTCTCCTTCCACATTTCCTGTATGAGGGAAATTGAGAATTATTTTCTCCATGGTCTCTACTGTTTAATCTCTTATGATTCATCCCATTTGTCTAGTTTATTGAGTCTGGGAGTTGGTTAATATATATGTTGTTGATAATATTTTGGAAAATGGATTGACGTGAACACAATATCTTTTACACCTATCAAAATTCCATTATGTTGCTCATTTCCACCACCGTTCCCACCTTGTACATCTTTCTCAAAGTTATTATGACTTCCTTGGAATCCATCCATTCACTAAAACTAGAAAGCATTGTGTGAGTAACAGTAGTCATAAAATCATTTAGAGAATATCATGACACCATATTTTCAATTTGAAACACCTTAGGATTAACCAAGTTCATTTATTCTCATCTTATACTAAAATCCTTCAAATAGGTCTGTAGAGAAAATGTAAATTATCCTTATAATATCCCCAGGAGGGTCGTAACCAAGAGTGCAGCATGGCCTATTGTCGTGCATCAGTTCCTGTTCAAGTCTAGATCAAAGCGGTGTTTTTGGGTCTTACCCCTAGGTACATTTGTTCTAGAGCCGCCTAAACCTTCTCGTATCCAGACAGGGATGTATTGTTTGGAAAACTCAAATAATCTCTACAATACCAAAATTTTGGGATGTTCTTCTATACTAACCCTCAAAGTCTATCTTAGGTTTATGTGCTCTAATCAGAGTTTATAAAAATATAGTATTCAATGATTGTACTAAACATCCTCTAATACCAACTGTAACGCCCCAACCCCAGTTACCCAGAGTCGATGAATTATTACGTATCATTGGAATGATTAAAAAAGATCATGTCTCAAAAGACCGATTAGTTTAGTAGCCTTATATGTACTAGATACATTCATAAGATTCACATTACATCATAAAATGGAAAACTATATCAACATTGTTTCCATATACAACATTGAGATCCCATAGACTATCCCTGCATGTTAGTCATAATATACTTCTTCACATCCAAGGAAAAACACATAGAAAGGGGTGAGCACAGATGGCCAGTAAGGATAACAATATAGTGGAAAATTTCATAAATAAGCGTAAAAGTTTAAGGCAATGTATAAGACTAAAACAAAAGCCTTTTAAACATGAACATCAACATAATATGGAAATGATAAAATCAAATAATTCCATTTACTTATTCAAATAGATATTCTATGAGTAGAATAATCACATGCAATATCAATAGCCACTTTCATAATGATGGAATGCATAATTCCAGACTTCCATAACCACATAGTCATGGCCTTGTTCCAAGACTACAAATAAGACCTTGTCAAGGCCTTGTGCCAAGCCACTAGTTTATCTCATGATACCAACCGATGCATCAAGGAGCTAGATTGGGCTCCACCCGTCACTTACTAATTGCAATTCATTCCACATATGAACTGTTTGAAACATAATATGAACATTCGTATTAAAACTAGCATAAGAAATGTCAATATTTTAACCACAAACCATGAATGTTATAAAAATAGCACATCCAAAGTCAAACATTACTCATTCAATAAAATATGGAATATTTTATTGTAATAGATCAACCTAAATAGAGAATAATGAATGATATTTACATAGATGAAATTAATCATCAAAACTATTTGAGAGAAATGTCTGCCATTTTCCTGAAAACATTTAAAAGTATCAATATTTATCAAGAACCCGTTTAAAATATATTTTTGAATCAATGTGTCCCATACAACATTGAAACTTTTAAAAGGAATTATAATTTTAAATCTTTAATGTCCTTATCCTTAAAACCATTATTAAAACATGGACATTAATGACAAAGATTTAGAATATTAAATTCTTAAAACATTTTAAAATGATATTTTAGTTAGAGTTTGTAACCAAAAGAGGGACACTTGAATACAAATAATTGAGTTAATAAAAACATTATAATATCATGGTAATAATGGTATTCATGATATACTATGTCAATGTACATTATATACACCATATAAAAGTAAATTGTCGTATGACAACAAAGAAGTCTCAAGGGAATGTAAATTGAGATGAAATCTATTATAATGACCGTATCCTTAGGTTAAGGATAAATCAACAACATAATTATGTGTGACAAATATAAATACACTCAATATGATTTAATATTATGTGTAAATCAATTAGAGGACATTCAAACATATTCTTGTAAAAACAACACCATTGAATAGGATGTTTAACTCAATAAATGGAGATTGAGTGAAAATTACTCTTATCAAGTTCATATCAATAACTTAAGAATTTATAATTGGAGTTATTATGTGTATCAAAATTATATCCACAGAAAGGGGAGTGGAAATTACTATACAAATAATAAATAGTGATTCCACACATAATCATGTAAAAAAATAATCAATGAAGTATGTGTAAAGCCGAATGAGTGGAAATTGAAATTTAAAATTCCCTTACCAATTTGGTAACTTACGAAACATAAATCCCATGAAATATGGATCATAAAATGAAGGTTTAATTACTCATTAATTAAATTATATTACACAAATAACACAATCATTGGGTATTACATACACCACACAAAAGGAAATAGTGGTGGTATAGCATGAATCTCACAAAAAGGGAAGTGAGATGAAAACTATTACTTATTTGTAATCAATCGAGTCGTATGGAAAAAAGTTATTAACAATTAAATTAATCTCAGAATAACAGAAATATAAATAGAATCATGATAATATATATCAAATGACATTACACAATACACCACCTTTAACAAATAAGTGGCGAACAATATAAATCTCACTGAATTAAAAGTGAGATAAGAAACCCCCTTACTTTGTAATATTCATTGGTAGAGGGTAGGTTAAACTCTTATTTAATGGTGAAATAATTTTTTATTAAATTATAAAAGAATATTATACATTAATATGATATCATATATGATCTTTTAATATTTCTTTGTTAATAATATTTTAGTACTATCGTCGTTTTGGGTGTTAACTGATTTCTTTTCCTTTATAAGATTTGTTTTGTAAGTAGTGTTAGGTATTAATAGGATTTATCTTATTCATATTAATAATTATATTAAGTCTTTAGAAATTATATTTAATCATCTAATTAAAATTTTCTTTAATGGATACGATGGGGAATGAATCTCATCGTGTTCATGGAGACGGTAATCCATACGTACGCATGAGCGACAATATCATGCTTTTTATATTAAAATAATATATAATTGGATAATATATAATATATAAAGAATAATAATCATGTTATATTTATTATTTACATCAATTACACATCATTATTATACCCATCCAAATAATAATGTATTGAATAACAATTACACCACGATGTGGAGACAGTAAGCCGTACGTATGCATGTATGGTGACATGTCATTCAAAGGATGGATTGAATAATCAATTTGGCTGTACCATATTAATAATAAAATCATAGTATATATAAGATACTAGATTTATTATTTTATAATGGAAACAACAAAGAAAACAGAAGTGCAAGAAGAAAGGAACTTGATAGAGGTGATGGAATATTTACCTCTTCTTCGGGTTCTTCCTTTTGATTTGATCAAAAGGGCTCCTTATGTTGGCTTTATGACTAAAGTAAAGCCTCTAGGTTGAAGGGAGGACCGTATAGAGGGTATTTTAAAGGGTTTGGCTGATCCAAATCACTATGATGGTGTTAATTAAAGATAATGGGGGTGCCCTTTTATAAGAGGGGTGAGGGGCACCATAGGAAAAGCCAAAAATATTATTTTATAATAAAATAATTTCAGTTTATGATGGATCCAAAATGGATTATTTAAAGTCTAATGTGGGTATGGGTAGACAAATACTCAACCAATAGGTTTTAGATAGGTTTGGATCACTATATTAAATTAATATTTTATATTTAACTCTTAGTTAAATAGTTTTACATTTACCATGCCTCTTTGTATTTTTATATTATATGGATAATAAACACACTATATACTTCCTAGAGAACACCAAGTGGTTCATTAATGATACACCTATAATTATATAAGCCTTTTTTCCGAACCTTATATTTTTAGGAATAAAATATCAATTAATATTATAATATTTGTTTTAAAAACTCTTTTATGTCAATTTTGACACTATTTGGTATTTTTTTCTAAATTCATAACAGCATTATTACATCAAAAACAATTCATATAACCAACCATAATGCTTCATATTAACCTATAAAATTAGTTTAATTCATAAAAAGTCTCAAATTACATTTATTTGGATATTTATAATATCAATTATTCTAATATTTCATTAATTAGGTAATTACTGCATCATTATTGTGTCATAAATAAATTAAATTATTTAATGTCTAAAAAAATATAAAAAATAATAATTTATTTAGTAACTCTTTTTATATTTCTAATGAATATTTATAGTCAAATTTATCTTATTTACTACCCTATAATAAAAAACAATTAGTTATTAAACATTGATTTTAACTCTTTTAACTCTTCTTTAAATAGAATAATAATAATTTTACTAATCTAATACAAGTGGACCAAAGAGGTTAATAATTTATTCCTAAGGATATTTTTTGTTCGAATTATACTTATCCAAAAGAATTAGAATATCTTTTAGGGTAATAATAATATCATTTTGACCCTTAAATACCCTATTTACTTTTAACCGTGGTAAATAAACGCAAAAAGTTATTATTCACCAAAAATTATTTTCATCTTATTAAACAATATTTTTCTTACAGATATCAATCGTGTCTCTTGGATTGTTGAAATTCCACTCACAGAAGCAGTAAAATTATTCTTTTTTGTGAATTTTCAAATTCTTCTAAGAGGTGGGTAAAAGTTGGTGAAAAGTTCAATAAAATTTTTATATATCAAAAATTATTATAAACTGACTCGAATGAATTATATTGAAATTATATAGGTATTATGTATATATTTGGACCTAAAATAAATTTAAATAAAATAAATAATTATTTAAATAAGAATTTGGTTTTAAACTATAACTTAGTGTTTTTCACTATTCATCAAAAATTGAATGTTTTCAAAAATATACAAAAAATTCACCAAAAGCTAATTTCGATATTCTGAATACAAAAATGATGTCCATATTGAAAGATAAAATTAATAAAATTTCAAAAAAGTGGGTATTACTATTAATAACGGCTAGTTATATTGGTCGTGGTGTGTTAGACTCTCGAAGTTATATACAATGCAAGATATTACATTATTCAAAGGGAAACGTATCATAGATGCTTGGGGTGTTACACATATGAACAATAGAAATTCCACAAATACTATTTTATTAATTAAGAAATGTTAAGGACCCTAACTCAAGGAATTAGGTGAGAAAATCCTTTCTAACTTAACCTATAACACACTTGCACACACGCACTTCCACAATATTGTGCACGCGTACTATGAATTGGTCATATCACCCTACAATGATAACTAGTACCGAAAATTAGTGTGGTGAGGACCAATTAAAATGACCAAAACTTTTACTAGTGAAAATATCTCTCTATCTGATTAAATGTATTACTATATAAAATGGCTATTTAAAACCTATGAACTTATTTGGTTTTATCTTTTTGGATTATAAAATACCATTAATAATTGTTACCATTTTTGATATAGTCTTTGAGCAGTTATTAATTTATTAGTATAAATATATGGATTTAAAAAATACAATTTACTCAGAAAAAGGAAGTGATGACCTCCTATGGTAGAATTACTCCGTATGAACCCCATTTTACGAAGATTGGAAAATTTTTGGTGTCCCTGGCCTTCTCTCTTGACAAAGCCCAAGCCATGCATCAACACGTTAAGTTCGAACAGAACCGCCTATGGGAGAAGAGGAAGTTAATAGGGATCCCCACCGGAGTGATGTTATCTGAGCTACCCTCAGAGTTTTTCACCATAAAAAACCTTAACCTTATGTCTTATGAGGGTGTTATAAGGGGTTATGTAAAAAGACCCCAGCACTATAATTATGTGGATTATTTTTTGTATATAATAAATAATATACTTTCATTTTATTATTGTTAATTTGTAAATAGTTTTTAATGCACAAATATTATATTTAGTTATTGTTCAACTAAGAAATATTTTTTGATGAATTAATGTATTTATGAATTAAATAATATTTTAATAAAATATTATTACTAAATTACGTTTTATGAAATTTAAATGATTGTATAATTTTAATGATTACAATTTTAATTTTTTTTAAGGTTTGAAAGAAGTTTTTGTCAAAACCCATGAATTTTCGATGTGTCAGTTTTTATTTTAAAAGTATAAATTCACATATTTAGAAAATTATTTAGATAAAATGTATATTATTTTTAGAATCAGGATGTCTAAATTATCTAATGTTGAATTTTTCATATTTATCTGTGACATTCAAATTTTTGGCTAAAAATTAAATATCGTTTAAATATATCATGTGTCTTACGACATCATGATGAAACAATAGTGATGTAATAAACTAATAAGAAATGGATATTCAGAAAAAATATGTTTTACCTCTAAAATAATAGGAATTTAGATTAGTCTGACTAAATTTATGTTGCCTTAGTAGACCCTCCAAGACGTATAAAATATTTTCACAATTTAAAATGATTTACTTAAGAGTGTGACTCACCTCCACATAATCAAGCCACATATTTCAATAAGATAGGCCATTAGAATTATAAAATAAGTATTTAAACTCTTCTTTGGAAAAAACCCATGGTAAAAACCATGGGTTGTTTTGTGATTTTAAATATTTAATTATATAGTTTCCAAAACCTATATTGGTGAAATATTAAATAATTCCCATATCTTTTAATATATAACCCCACCCAATCTCCCACTTATATTCACTCAAATAATTTTTATCACGTCCCTACTCTTCCGTCCTATCTCTATAATCCTCCCAAGGCACCCCAGGATCCCAAGAAGCCTCTCTTAAGCCTCCCTCAATCCTTTGGGATCACACTTCTTAGTAAGATATTTCTTCCTTTCTCTTTTTTATCCAAATTTCTTTATATTGTTATACCCTTTTATTTTCAATTAAAAAATTTGGGGTACAATATAAAACTCCCCCATACTTCCCTCCTTATGTTTTAATGATGAGATACCTCTTTGTCTCTCATTAATACCTCGCATGTACACACATTACCAAGCTAAAATTCCTTTAGGAATATCTCACTTCTCATTTAAATTCAAGAAATTTTTCTATATTATGCATAAAAATTCCATTAAATATGTTGAGATATTATTTTCCATAACCCCCTTACTATCCAATTCATTTATATATGATTATATACTTGTTTCTCTCTCATCAACCAATTTTACAATTTCAATTTGACATCGTTACGCTGCCGAAGTTACACCAAACTTTCCCATGCCAAAATCATCGTGTAAGTGAATACCATACCAATTTCTCTATCAATGGTATTCGCCTTTAATCACATGTACTTTTTTACTGAGGATATACATTTATTTATTCCATATCTCTTATTTGTGGAATAAATTATATGGTTTAATGAGTCAATGTTGTATAATCCATGTGGCACACTTATCTACGAAGTGAAATGTTTATAAAGGGTGTGCCCTGATTGTACTCCAATGCATTGGGTAAAGATTAGATTTATGATACATCTATTACAATTATGTATTACTCTAGCTAATTGAAGTTAAATTGTGTTTTACTCATTCTTCATGTGCGATGATCCTTGCCTCATGCTAATATCATGTTAAATTTTTTTTCCACATTTCCATGTTTTGATAATCATGCTATATCATTATTTTATGTTCATGTTACTCTTATGCTCTATTGATATACCTATTTCCTGACATGTATTGTATTCTTCATGGTATTCCTTGTTTACTCCCTTACTGGCCTTTATTTCTCACCCTTCTCATATGCATGTCCTCATGTCATCCTATACAATGCTAAGTACGAAGGACTGTGTGTGGTCATGAAAAAAAGTTTTCAATAAAGATGTGTATTTCATGTTTTAAATTGTTATGTAATGTTCTTAACTTCCATTGACACTAGACCTCTAAATCATCAGAGTTGTCTTACGTGCATGTTTATGTACTAAATCATGTTTAACTGTGTAATAAAGTGTAGGGTTGTTATAGTTGGTACCATAGGATAGGTTTAGTTATTTTGGGGATTAGGATTATAAATCATTGGTGAAAGCCTTAGAGAAGAGACAAAGTATAATAAAAACATCCCCAAATTTTGGTGAGTATTGAGTACGTTTTTTATTAAGAAAATATATCCCTTCATAGATATGAGGTGGTATAGATATCTCTAGAACAGATATATCTAGGTGTAAAACCTGAAAAAACCTCTTTGAGCTAGACACTAATGGGTACTGCTGCACAACAATAGGCCTTGCTGAACTCTTGGTTATGACAATTTAGGGGCGTATACTTTGGTAAATTCATAAGCTTAGTACGAACCATTATTTAGGGAATAAAAAAACTCATAAGAATATATCTTGGGAAGTAGAGCATGGATAACATTGATTGACGCCTTTAAATTCATAAGTTAAAGTAATAAAAGTAATTTATAAGTCATCCATTTTTGTCTTCGGATTACCCTTTATGTTTTACCACATACTTTCTTTTTATTACAGTAAATGGATGGTAATTTTAGGACTCAGGCTGACAAACGATGCGAAGTTCCATGTGATGATAGTTATAATGAGATGCTCGATCTGATGGGAGTGGGAATCACGGTCTTTATCTTGATAATCTCTCTGTTAACTCATGTTCTGAATAGAAACATGGGTCAAGAAAAACATCCAACAGCCCTAATAAAGAACAAGTCACAATTAGGATCATCATGAGACCAAGGCCGTATACTTTTAATGGATCATCTGATCCCTCAATCACCAAACAATAAATCAACTCTATTGAGAAGATATTTACCATCCATCAATGTTCTAAACAAGAGAAAGTACTTTAGTCTACTTATTGTATGAATGGTGAAGCTAATAAATGGTGGACATTGATAAAAGAAATAAGAATCCTAAGGAGGATATCAAGTCATTGGAATGGAATGATTTCTAGAAAAAAAAATTCGATAAATATTTTTCCCTGTACCCTCTGGCTTAAGATGGAAAGGGACTTCCTTTCCCTCCAGAAAAAAGACGAAAAATTCATTAGATCATATGATGAAAACTTCAAAAGGATTTCATGATATGCCTCTGGCATTGTAATTACCCTTGAATGCAATGTTGACCACTTCTTTGGTGGGATAAAGCCTAGCCTTCATAAATCCCTAGTGATCCGTGACTTTGAGAGCTATGAGGAAATTGTACGATGTGCCTTCATGGATGAAATGGACATTGGTGAATCTCAGGGGTATCATATAGATAAGAAGCATAATGAGGGATTTAATTCTGGTGGTCTGATGAATAAATCCAATAGTGTTAAGAAAATACATCATCTCACTTTCCAAAGGTGTGGAAAGAAGCACCCCAAAAATGTCCTGAAAGGGATGAGGAAATGATTTAGGAATTGAAGAGAGGGTACCTTGCCATTAATGGACCACAAAATAATTGCGGCTGGGATAGAGGAGAGGAATCCTCCATTCGACCATCAATGAGTTGTTCATAGCTTCAAATTAAATGAATCATGGAACCTTGCAAACTAGTGCTCAAATACAAGGGTTTTCTATAGCAACCAATAACCTAAAAATAAGAAACGGAGAGCTTTTTCTATCACTACCGTTGAAGTGAAGCCCAAAAATGAAATGGTGACAAGTATTCAAGTAATTAATTCATAAATAGAGAATTTTCTTTATTATTATGGTTCTATAAATTCTTTTATATCTCAAAAGATTAGTAGAACAATCCCATCATCACCTCATATCATGGAAGTTGAGATGTCGGTGAGAACAACAAATGGGGTAATCATTGAAACCCATGAATATAACTCCTCCCCTGTCACAATTTGTGGTTTAAACATCCCTTAAAACCTCTTCATACTCCCTTTGGTGTGATTTTATGAAATTTTTTGAATGGATTATCTTTCTTTATATATATATTACATTAATTTTTGTAAGAGGGAAATCACTCTCCATATGGTGAATTGACCACGGATTCTATACTTGTGCATGGAGGAGGATGAATCTTCATTAGAACCATCATCTCAAGCATGGATATTAATTCCCTATGAGCATGCGTGTGTTTCTCAAATGATGGAGTCTAAGTAAGAAACCATCTTGAATACATACCTATTGTGATGGAATTCGCTGAACTATTTCAATAGGAATTGTCAAGTATTCCTCCAATAAGAGATATTGAATTCTCAATTGATATTATACCTAGGGAATTGACAATATCTACAACATAGTATAGAATGGAAATTGTGGAGCTTGAGGAGCTGAAAAAGCAACTACAGGAGAATATGGATAATGGGTATATACACCCATGTGCTTCAGCATGTGGTGCCCTAGTCCACTTTTTCAAGAATAAGGATGGGTAAATTCACCTTTCCATTGATTATTGTGAGCTGACAAAAATCATGATTAAGAAAAAGTATCCTATTCCTGGAATTGATTACTTTTTCAATGAGTTATGTGGAGCACAATACTTCTCCAAGGTGGATTTGTGGTAGGGATATTACCAAGTAAGGGAGAATAAAAAGGATATCCTTAAGACTGCTTTTTTACAATGTAAGGGAACTATGAATTCATAGTAATAACTTTCAGACACGCTAATTCTCCAACATTCTTCATGAAATTTATGAATAGAGTCTTTAGATATTACTTTGAAAGGTTTGTGGTAATATTTATAGATGCTATTATAATATACTCCAAAACCAAGGCGGATCTTGGGGAGAATCTATGCACTGTACTAGAGACCATGCAAAAGGAGAATCGCTAAGCAAAGTACAAAAAGTGTATGTTATGGTAGAAGGAAGTTTTATTCTTGGGTCATATCATCATAATAAATGGGATATCTATGGATACCTCCAAGAAATATTCAATTGAGGGATGGTCGAGGCCAACATCGGTAATGAATATCTGTAGCTCTGAGGGTTGGATAGATATTATCACTAATTGTTGAGAGATTTTACATGATTTTACAACCCTCTTACCAAGATAACTCAAAATGGAGTAATGTTTTCATGGAGTGATTAATGCATATAGATCTTCAAGGAGTATAAAATGAGGCTTATCACCACACTCATTCTCACACTACCCAAAAGTGGAGAACTTTTTGTGGTATCTAGTGATGCTTCGATGAAGTGAATTGGTTGTGTGTTCATGAAAAATGAAAAATTCATTCCCTATGATTCAACAGAATGGAATTTTCATAAGATAAACTATCAAACACATGATCTGTATTTGGCTATAGTAATCTTCTCTTTAAAAATTTAGCGACATTTCCTTTTTTGGGAGATGTTTGAAATATATAAGGATCACAAAATTCTCATATATATATTCACATAGAAAGATTTGAACATGAGCCAACGAAGATGGTCAATTATGATCAAATACTATAACTGTTCAATCCATTAAAACCGTGGGAAAGGGAACAAGGTGAAAGATGATCTAAGTAGAAAGGACCCATTGATTCTATCATTAATGTTAATTAAAAAGGATCCAACCTTCTTAGATTTTATGAATATGGACAAGGGAATCATGAATAATGTAACATAATCAATCCTTTCATAAATTATTTCTCAATCGCCTAATTTGGAAAGGTTAAAGGATGATGAAAAGGATGACGTGGAAATTCCAAAGAAAGTGGAAACTATCTAAAAAGGGGCATCTAAAGTGTTCAAAGTTAATGAAGAAGGAATTGTGAGATTTGGGACAAGACAATGTGTTCCACTAAATAAATAGTTAAATAATGAACTTTTGGATGATGCACATGGTTCAAATTTCTACATTCACCTAGGAAACACAATGATGTATCAAAATCTCTAAGAGTATTATTGATGGGATAAAATGAAATAGGATATCAAAGAGAATACGTAAAACTTCTTGGTATGTTAGCAAGTGAATTTTGGGAGGCAAAAATATAAGGGGATGATGAAACCATTACCCATAACATCATGGAAATGGGAAAACATCATCATGGGATGTGTCACCAGATGTTCCTGGGTTGTTGTGGATCAACATACAAATACTACACACTTCATTGTAATTTGAGATAATTTCACCTTGGATCAATTTTCATAGATATATATTAGAGAATTGGTAAGTCTGGATGGAGTACCACTATCTATTGTATCTGATTGAGATACAATATTCAACTCTAAGACCTCAAAGAGTCTTCAATATGCTCTGAATACTGAGTGGAACATCCGTACAACTTATCATCCTCAAACTGATGGCCAATCTGATCGGACTATCCAAACACTTGAAGACATATTCAGAGCATACTCAATGTACTTCAAAGGTGGATGGGATCAACATCATCCTATGTTTGAGTTCTCTTACAATCATAGTTTCCACTCAAGAATCCAAGTGGCTCCATATGAATCCCTTTATGTTAAGAGTTTTAGAACATCGGCATGTTGGGATGAAGTTGAGGAGAAAAAACACTTAGGTCTGGAAATAGTCGAAGAAATGGTGGAGAAAGTTAAGACCATCCAGCGGCACATTAAAGCTTCACAGAGTCATCAAAAGAGTTATGCTACTAATCATCGATGAGACTTAGAGTTTGATGTAGGAGAAATTTTATTCCTCTGAATATCATTGTGGAATAGAGTTATGAGATTTGGGAAGAAGGTAAATCTTTGTCCAAGGTACATCAACCCATTTGATATCTTTGATCACATTGGAGTAGTGGCTTATCGACTAACACTCCCACTGAACCTATCTCAAGTACATTATGTATTCTATGTATCACTCTTGAAGAAGTACATACATTACCCTTTGAATTTACTCAATCCAAAGTTGTTACCATTGGTGAATGAACTCTCTTATGAAAAAAGTCGATGAAGATTATAGATCATATTGAAAAAGTTCTACAAAATAAAACAATCCCCCTAGTCAAGGTGTTATAGAGAAACCACAAGTTTGAAGAGGAAACATGGGAATCAGAGGAACGTATGAAGAAGAGTTACCCATATCAGTTTTACTGTGGTAAGTGGAAATTTTGAGGGTGAAATTTCTTAAGGGGGAAGATTGTAAAGACCCAAAATTTTAATAATGAAAATTCCTCTTGATCTGATTAAATGTATTACTAAGTTAGATGGTTATATAATACATATAAACTTATTTGTTTTTTTGTTTTTGGATTTTAAAATACCATTAATAATTTTTTCCATTGCTAATAAATCAGTTGAACAGTTATCAATTGATTAGTGTAAATCTAGGGCTTTAACAAATCCAATTTACTCAGACAACGGAAGTGATGTCGTAAACTAGTAAAATTGCTACATACAAAGCCCATTTGTCAGAGCTTAGAAAAAAGGTTGCACCACTGGGTTTCACTATTTACCAATCCAAATCTGAGCTTCAACACGTTAATCTTGAATGGAACCGGCAATGGGAGAAGTGGAAGTTGATAGAGATGACCACCCGAGCGATGTTATCTGAGCCACCACAAGAGTCTGTAACCATCGAACACCTTAACCTTAGGTATTATGCAGGTGTTATAAGGGTAATTTAACAATACCCTTTCACTATTATTATATGAATTATTTTTTTTATAATAAATAATATACATTCATTTTATTATTTTTACTTTGTAAATAGTTTTTAAAGCACTAATATTATTTTTAGTTAATAATCAATTAAGAAATCTATTTTGATGAATTAATGGATTTCATAATTATATAATATTTTAATAAAATATCATTAATAAATTTTTTTTATAAAATATAAATTATCATATAATTTTTAAGAATACAATTTTCATTTTTTATTAAGGTTTGAAATCTATTTTTGTTGAAACCCTCAAATCTTTGATAAATGTCAGTTTTTATTTTAAAAGTATAAATTCCTATATTTAGAAATAAAAATAGATAAAATGAATATTATTTTTGGAATCTGGGTGTTAAAATTATCTAAAGACCAATTTTTCGTAATTTTTGGAGACAGTCGAATTTTTGGGTAAAAATTAAATACTATTTAAATATATAATGTGTTTTATGACATCCTAATGACTCAGTATTGATGTAATTAAATACTAAAACATGAATATTTTGAAAAAATATTTTTTACCTTTAAAATAATTTGATTTTTCATTTGTTTGATTATTTTTATGATGCCATAGTGGACCCTCTAAGACTTATAAAATATAATAACATTTTAAAATGATTTCCTTAAGAGTGTGACTCACCTCCCCATAAGCAAGACAAATATTTTAATAAGTTTGGAAATTGGAATTATAAAATAATTCTTTACATTATTCTTTAGAAGAAATCATGGCCAAAAACTATGGTTTGGTTTGTGGTTTTAAATATTTAATTATATAGATTCCAAAACCAATGTTTGTGAAATATTATAGAATTCCCCACATTGTTCCCATATAAACCCACCCAAGATCCCACTTCTCTTCACAAAAAAACCTTGGACCACGTTACTACTAATACCTCCTCTCTCTAGAATCTTTAGAAGTCACCCTAATATTTCCATAAGCCACTCTCAAGCATCTCTCAAGCCTTTGGGATCACACATCCAAGTAAGGGATTTCTTCTTTTCTCTTTTTTTTTCAAATTTCATTATGTTGTTGTGCCCTTTTATTTTAAATTATAAAATTTGGGGTATGATTTCTCACTGCCCCCATAATTCCCTCCTAATTTTTTAATGATAATATACCTCTTTCTCTCTCGTTAATGCCTCCCATGTATACCTATTTCCATGCCAAAATTTTGTAACTAATTTCTCTCTTCTCATTTAAATACAATAAATTATTTTATATTATGCATCTAAATTCCATTAAATATATTGGGATATTATGTTCCATGACCCCCTTATTGTCCATTTCATGTATAAATTATTATATACCTCTTTCTCTCTCATCATTCTATTTGAAGATTTCTATTTGACGTCGTTATGATGTCGAAGATAAACCAAAATTTCCCATGCCAAAATCATTGTGTATGTAAACACCATAACCATTTATCTATAAAGTCTATTCACCTTATTGAACATGTAATTTTTTATTGGGGAATTAAATTTATGTATTCGACATCTCTGATTTTTGGAATAAATAATGATTTTTAATGAATCCATGTTGTATGATCTCTGTGCAAAACTAATGGATGAAATAAAATATTTATATAGGGGGTGCCCTGATTTCACTCCAATGCATTGGGTGAAGATTAGTATCATGATACATCAAGTTAAATGAGGTTTTACTCATTCAAATTCATGTGAAATGAGGGTTTACTCATTCCCCATGTCCAATGATCATTGTCTCATGCTAATATCATGTTAAATGTTGTGGCCACATTTCTATGTTATGATAATCATGATATATCATGACTTTATGTTCATGATTCTCTTATGATCCATTGATATTCCTATCACCAAACATGATATGTATTCTTCATGTTATGCCTTGTTTAATCCTTTACTGGGATTTATAGCTCACCATTTTCTTATGCAAGTCCTCTTGTCATCCCATGTAATGCTAAGTACAAAGGAATGTGTGTTGTCAGGTAAAATAAGTTTTCTATAAAGAAGTGTATTTCATGATTTATGTTGTTTTTTATTGTCTCTAATTTCCCAAAACATTGGACCTATTGATCCTTATAGTTTTATTAAGTGCAATTTTATATAATAAATCATGTTAAGTGTGTAATTAAGAGCAGGGTTGTTATACCAACACACCTCCAATTAATTCACCGAAACTCAAATACATCATATGTATATAATTTAAATGGTATGAAACCAATTGTTAGGTTTACAAAATTTACTAAAAATAACAATGGTGAACCAAATCATGTCAAAATTCCACACCTGTAGGGATTTTTGTCAAAATACAGAACAATGGGTTTCAAGACATCATCTGCACCACCTAGAATCGGAAGAAAGGAAGAAACTAAATTAACCTTGGGACATAGGGTTTCAGCCTAATAGAGATTGGGAAAAGGAGAGTCGAAATGGCCAATGTGAAGAACGAAACATGCATTGAAGGACTTACCTTGATGATAAGGACAACATCCATGAAATAACCACCAAGATCAGGTGCACATAGAGGAGCTGGGAAGAGAGGGTGGTGTGCCTACACCATTGGAGATTAGGGTGGTGGTGCTTCATGTAAGAGGAGGAGATTGGGTGTGCCTACCTCTTATTTTCTCCCTCAAATAACCCCTATTATATTTATAATAGTCAATATAATAATAATAACAACAATTGAATTATTATTATCATTTAATTTAAACTCTTCTTTGATAAACCCCATAAATCCCCCATTGCACATAATTTAATTAAATTATTCTGTTACGAAATTAATTAAACAAAATACCCAATTAATCATTATTTTATTAAATTCTTCCATCCTTGATTTAATTAAATCAATTCCCCCATTAAATTCCATTTAATTAAATTCTATTCAACATAATTAAATGAACTCTCTATCCTCCATCTCGACATCATTTAATTAAATTCAATTCACTTGGATTTAATTAAATAAAACATCAACTCAATATAATTTAATAAAATTCACCCACATTAATTTAATTAAATAAAATACTATTTCTCATAAATTAATTAAATTCTTTTTAACCATGAATTTAATTTAATAAAAACTCACATATAAATACATTTAATTAAATCCCTCTTAGTATAGAATTTAATTAAATAGAATAAACTAAAACCAAAAATTGGGTAACCTACATGGTCTGGATCGCATGGTCTGGAAATATTTATACCAACAATGTGAAACATTATTTCTAAGGAATCCACTTCACACAGTCTATCCTACATGGTTTCCTATTCGTGCTTAGACGATGTGACCTACTCTGTTTCAGACACTCACCTCGCAAGGTTCGTCCGGCACGGTTTTCCTAACTATGCACAGACCATGTGAGCACCTCTGTCTCCCAAAATTCAGTATTGATGATTTCCTATAGTAAGTCTCGTGGTTTAACAAGTCATGCAGAAATTGCGCGCCCTCCACTATTCCTTAAAAATGTAACTTTTCCTTATCTTATTCTCTTGAATTACAATAATCCATTTGGGAAACACCTCGATCCTTTACCCAATCTTGATATAAAAACATTTAAACAATCCCAACTCTTGATCCTTCTCCCTAGGCTTGGTTTTAAGATTGTCTCATCCAACAAATGGAAAAGGTCAAAAACTTTTGTATTTTAACCGAGTTCAAAGATACAGGGTTTTAAACTTAGTATATGTTATATACCCACACATTATTTAAGAAAATTAATAAACCTATTAATTTCTTTCCACAATTTTACGATCCTAATGGTACTTGAATAGGTTGGGATAATTTGATCTTATAAATAATATTCATTTTTTGTATAATGTGAGGTTAAATTTTTATATGAGGTGAAGATTCTAGGATATATTTAGAATATATCCATGTGAGTGAGATACTATTTTTTATTGTTAACAACTATCAATGTTGTGAATTTTAGTTGTATAATTTTCAATATGTTTATATAGTAATTTTTTCTACATGACTTTTCCAAATTAACTATATCAATCATCAATAATATATCAAGATCCATGAATCTAGTCATTATCCTCTATGGATTGGTTGTTATTCTATTTTCATTGGCCCTCCTAACATGGTGTTTTTCATGTGATTTGGTTAAGGTTTCCAAAAAGTGGTATCTAAGTGGATAATTGTTATATTTTATCACTTAAATATACAAGATTTTATAGGATTTTATCTAGAAATAAACATAGAATGATGGGACATGATAGGAGACCATTATCAAGTAATTGTGAACAAATTTAAACCTAAAGATCATGTTATTTGGGATATCAATGCAGTTTCGTAGGCACCACTACTATATATGTGGTAATAATATAAGTACCTATGTTGTAGATAAGTAAAAGTCTTTAAGTGTCCTAGGGATCATATAAGAAGCACATCTATAGTATGTTTATGCATCATCTTTTTATGTGAATTATAACAAAATTACATTTTTGATATAGTTTAATAATTGTGATAAATTAATTATTTATATGATACTAATAATTTGTTTTATTTTTTATACCTTATTTCAGTAATTTTAATTAATTTTTGTAATCACATGGATCATTATTAGGTGGATTGTAGTTATAATTTCATTAATAAGAATATATATGATATTCTATTACTTTATTAAAACTTATTATATCTAATGTGTGTTTATTATTTCTTCATTAACATATCATAATTATTTCTTATATAACATATCTATATTAATTTATTAACATATCATTTATTGATAGTGATGTAGGTAAAATAGAGGTAGTGGTTATTTCCCTCCACTATAAATCAATAGGGAACCTGCTACCTTGGCACATCCCCCATTGGAGCAGTCTGGTCCTCTGCAAGAGATAGAGAAGAGGCCATTGGAGTTCCCAGATCTAAACGCAGGTGAAGGAGTCCTTGATTGGTCTTCACAATAGACCAAAACATGAACATGATGACTCCATCCTAAAAGTTGTGTCTGAGGACGCAGCTAAGTAGATATGATTGTATAAAGGATGAATCACATGATGTAGACTCGAGTTCCGATAACACAGATATTGAAATACTTCTTCAACAGGAAAGGGGTCTTCAAGCACTTCATTCCAGGGGTCATAGAAGAGGGAGAGGACGTGAAACAAATTGGGGGGCCTTATGGGATGATGAATTTATAATTGTAGATAATATTAGAAAAAAAATTAGGCTCTTGTAATGTGGGGTTTGCTATCCTAACTGAAACTTGTTGCTTCTTTCTATTTGTTTTGTTTGCTTCATTTCAATAAAATTATCCTTGGCCTTTAAAACAAAATACATTAAAGGCATGGATAAGAAGACATAATTTAATTCCATTAGTGGGTAGTACAATGGATTTAATTTTATTGTTTGGGGAATTTAGGGAACTATATGGGATATGATACATTTGGAGTGATGATATCTAATAGGGTTAGTGTCTTACTATGTTATTATAGAGTCTCACTATAGGATCAAGATGGGTACTCAAGTTTTGTATTATAATGATTGTTATGGATATTATATATCAATTTTATTTGGTGATTTTAATCATATTGTTTATTCTTTAGAATAGAGACATGTATTTTGATGTTAGTTTAGGGTCATGTATTGGTGATATTATTATGGTAATGTGATTTGGAATAAAAATTTTAGAAAATTAAATAATTGGATGTGTACATGGATATTCAACATAAGAAGTTTGAAAAATGAAATGTATAATTTATTATAGTCCTATAGGTTTTCAGTCATCTAGAATTCATCTCCATATAGTTATCTAGGATGAGGAGTCATATAATCGGGATTTTATTATAGCACATGTTTTGATTACATTGGGTAAGGACTTATTAGGGTCTTAATCTACAATCATGTGTAGTTGGTGTGTGATATCATTTAATTTTTTTCATATTAAGGGGTATTTTTGCATTTTAGAATTTGGATTTTTGGGGTGGTACTGGATAAATTCCTGGAATTATTAGACATGGGATAGGGTCCTTTGTAGTTTGGCAGGTTAAGGTTTTATAAGTATTGGTTTCTCCATTTTTATAGAACAATAACTTATATCAGGTAACTCGTTAGATCCCATTAGTTACTATATAACCATATAAGAGGCCACATATCAATGAAGTTCCACTAAGTACTCTGTAGACCTAGACTAGGTACTTGGTAGTCTCTATGTTGTTTTTCTTAGTGAGGTATCCACAATTGTTTGTATATTTACCCTTTTATCACCCAATTTAAGATCCTTTAAAACGGATTTACCATGACAATAAGGTGAATAAACATGGAATGATCTCAATATTATTCTTCACCTCAATATTCCTCTTTCGTAAAAGAAAAATAAAGGGTCTTCCTTATTCTAAATAAAAGTTAAACCACAAGGAAACCACCCTACCCTTTTCCCTTAAGGACTCTTCACTGCATATTGTTTCTATAAATTATTATTTGATCATAATTCCACCAAATATTTCCTTTAATATTTTCAAATTAAATTCTTTTTTTGGGTTAAATGAAATCAATTTTAGTGTTTTATAATAATATTATCACTTTGATGGCATGGTTATTATATATAAAGATTTTATATAGTTTTTTATCTATTTAGGTTCTGATCCTTAGATGTTAAGGATGAATTAATTTTCTATTTATAATATGTAATTATTTGAATAAATATATTCATATTATACCGATGTTTGGTAGGGTTTTGTTCCGGATTTTAATATATTTATTATGGTTTCATGGGTAATTATTTATAATTGGTTTTGGAAATTATTCTAGGGGATGATACAATTTTAAAAAAAATTCTCAAGTTATATCATGAATATAATAATGTTTGGTTGTTACATGGTATATAAATAGATAGGAATTTTTCTTAAGATTTATCATCTATTATATTTTCATGTTATTAAATATGAACACTCTTATTTTAAAATGATGGAATACTAGGGTTGTCAAAAATAATTTTGACACCTCAATTTTTTAGTATTCTTGTAAATAATTGTAAAATTCATATAAAATTCGTAATTGGGATATTATAAGAATAAAATTATGGTTATAATAAAATTTTTGTGATTAAATAACATTTAGAGGTTGAATTGGTAATTATTGGACACTTTTTCTGTTTAAAGAAAATAATTTTTTTTAACCATGATCTATCTAAAATTCATGTCTCCATTTCATTACTAATGAATTAGAAAATCTATAATTGAAATTATATTGATGGTTTCATGAACATGGAATTAATATTAAATTATTTTATTCTTTTTAAGAAACATTATTTTGTTTTTTTTAACCAATCTGTAGATTTATATTATGGTAAGATCAAACATTAGTTACCATTATTTCAGGTAAGGAGGTATTATATATGTTTTTTAATGTGTGAAAAATTTATTTTCCAAATGTTATTTATTTAACTTATTATGGGGGTTTAATTTTATTCATGACATGAAACTTGGAATCATATAAACATTCAGACCCACAACGGTTATAGAATTTTTTTAAATAAATTTTGATCGTGATTACAACCAATGACTATGAATTCGCATCTTGGTATTGGTTAGGTTTTACTTTTATTAATAATTTGATACTATAAACCCCTCTAATTTTATTGAATTTATTTTTAAAATGATTTTAAAATGTATGAGTGAAAGGTTAAATCTTATATTTTTCATTACTTTGGAAAAAATAGTGAATTTGAAACATAAAAATTAAAATTAAAATTTAATTTTTAGTGACTCCTTTTATAAGATACATTTTAGGAGATCGAAAATATTTTTTATAGGAATTACATTTAAATTGGTTTCTAAAATAAAATGTTTTCCATGATTCATCGTGTATTTAGGTTAATATGGATATATGATGACGATGTCATGAATTATATTATATTTATTATTTATTTGAAAAATTTTCCAAACATATTTTCGGTTTTGGACATTAATTAGTGATGTTAAATTTTTTAACCACTTTAAAATTGTATTTGGCATTAATTCCATGAGATTTTCCACAATATAATATCACTTTATAATATGGTTCATGTTTTCTTTTATGTTAGTAAAACAATTGTATTTCTAAAATGTAAATTTTATTAGTTATTAATAATTTTTGTAATATTTATGTGTAACTTGATCCTTTTTAATTTATTATCAATTATAGATTATTTGAGTATGCTTCTATTTTAATTAATTTTGTATTATAGTCATCATGATAAATTTGTTACATGATCCTGAATACTCTATAAACTCTTAATCCTTATAATATTTTATTAAGACAGTCATTCATATTTATATATTTATTATCATTGTATTGATCACTGATACCAATTTTATAAATGATAATAACTCTAGTATAGTTTTATTATTCTAATATGATATGTAAATAGGTATTTAAAAAACTGAAATATTTTTTTTAATGGGATGGGATAAAATATTTAATTGAAAAGTTGTGGGATAGTTGATAATAACAACCTATCATGGTATACCCAATCCATATATCCTGAAGGGAAGGGTGGAATGGATGAACTGGGACTACGTATACACATTCGTGTTTCATAGTACTTGTGGTGAACATTTACTTGGAAATATGTATTTTTATTCATAATTAGTCTTCATGATTTCCCAACCTAATTTATATTAGATTACCAGGGACAAGGATGAAGTCAGTTATATTAGTATGAAGCCTCTTGATATTATGAGATACACAAATTAGCAATTCATATACCTTATTTCTCTCCCTTATTTTCATTTATTATCAAACTGGTGAGCTAAAAAAATTACAATAAATATATGAAGGAGAATATTTTCATAGATGATTATACACATTTGATATTAAATCCTACCTGGTTTATACTATGATTTTATCAATCTCACTATTCATTTTCGCATTTTTTGGACATGCATATTAATGAATCATTTTAAATGTTCCTACATGAACTTATAGTAATTTGGACTATTATTTTATTATATAATAAGGTATTGGTTCATATAACTCATTTTCCCCTCGATGTGGGTGTTGTAAACTAGATAAAAAGTTTGCTTATTAACTGTGTGTGTCAGAGAATTATTAATTATTATTTACATTTACATGGGAAATACTTTTCTATTTTATGACATTAATTTCATTTATCTTCTTCCATTTTATTCTCATAATGATAACAAAATCAAAATTTTAAATTCACTATAAAACTAAATGTCAGGACTCTTAGAATTTTTCATTAGACCATAGTTGTTAGGGTTCATAGATTAGGTTATATTGTGTCCCAATCAAGTCATATTCATGGAATCGGGTCAGGACTACTATCCTCAGGGCTTATAGTGTTTCATTCGTTTTCATTTCTTCTATTTTATTTAAATTTCTCTATGATCATCCTCAAGGGTGATCTCAATCATTTATATAATATATGACACGGATATTATTCTCAAGGAAAAAATTAAAATTTATTTATTATATAAATTACAGAAGTTAATAGGAACCATGAAAAAGATAAAGAGATTTGGAGTAGACACCCTATTCTAGAAAACAAATACGTAGACAAATAACCCAATAAATCCATTCACACTCAATAATAGAAATACATTTGAGAAAAAACACCATTAATTATTAAAAAAATATTACTTATCCTAAGGACCCATGCTTATTGAAAAGTAGGGAAACAAAAAATAAATTTATTATTCTAAGTTGTAGTCCCAAAATCTAGGAAATATTTTCCCATATTGACCAGGAAAGCTTCCACCTATATAAATGAGAAAAAAACATTTTTATCCACATTAGTATATATGAAATCATGTCATTCATTCATAACTATAGTCACATCAAGATCATTACTACACACTTGATGATATAATGAGATTTATCGTTCAATCATATCATCACTAGAAACCAAAAACTATTCATTATATCTCCCCCATCATTGAATAGTTACCACCACATTTTATACTATAAATTGTTATATGAAATGCATAGTACAAAAACATTACTGGTGAAAACCAATGAATAAAACCTGACCATCATCAACCAGTATTAAAAAACACTCAACCACCTATTTCAACCACATCATTAGATATGTATCCCCACCCATGGGTTGAATGTATAAAATGAAAAAAACTAACAAAAAGAACCATCATAGAAACCCAACATACTAGGAATCATAAATTAAAAAACACATGAAAACAACGCCGCACTCAGTACTACTCATCAACTTCATCTACATATAATTCTCATTAATTCTTCAACCCCCACTCTAGTATTAACTATGTCAATAATATTTCCATTGGAAACTAAATCAAAAATTTCATCTCTATAAAAACCTACCTGTATAAAATATATGAAATTAAAAAAATTAAACATTAATAAAATCTAAAACAGTGCTAGTAGAACACAAAAATAGTATAAAACCCATATAAATCCATAAAAAGAGAATGAAATCCAAATACAACCACTATAACAATGATGGATTATATATTCATATCCTTAAGAAAAATGATAAAAATTACAATATATCATAAAATTGTGGTGAAATAATATATTTCAAATTGAAATGATGAATATGATGAAAGAATCTAACTCAAATTTATTGGAAATAAAACGTAAAACACATGATTTGAGAAAAATATCATGAAAACCTCCCATCATAGTATCCCAACAATATTAATGTCATATATATCCCTTTTAAAAAAAATTAAAAAATTTACTTTGACGTGTAGTTTTTCAAGATTTTGTTATAAATTTTTAAAACATGCTTATGATATAAAGTGTATAGTCTCCAAAATGTTAATAATAAATACTCATTGATAGTAAATTTTTTATTGAATATGGGAAGGGGTGCATGAGTAAGTGTGAACCACCATCCTGGGAACCTTTTGGATGGATCTGGGTAGGGGTGTTACAACTACTATATATATATAGGGACTATCCAATAGTGTTGAAGGAGGAGGTATATACATAAAAACCGTATGATTCCATTAACCAAATACTTCCACCACTAGTTTAGATAACCTCAACTTCCTTCAATCTCATATCTTGTAGGAATTCATGGTCTTATATACCACCACATTTTTATCAACTATCTACTATACACTTATGGTTGAGTACACAATGCTTCCTCATAGTCTGGTTGTTATGAACTGATTCTAGGACTATATAGATGTGATACCCAACTACATGACACACCTGATCAAGATATAATGGTTTCCTCTACCCATTTTCACAATTGAACCCTTATAATCTATGAGATTGATCCCACCAAATTTCTCTATTATAATAATATGGATGTTCAATATCAATGTGATATTTTGAAATTAAAAATAAAATAACTAATTTGATATATAAAACATCAATATATGAAGCTAATGAATCCCTATATCATATCTTTTAAATGATACAATTACTACGATAATACAGGGAGTGATAAATAATCCTTCTTTATGGCCACATAGTGAAATAGATTTTTATAAAATAGTTTTTGTATTATTTATATATACATATATTATTCATGAATATATTCTATTTGTGTGGTTTATGTGACATATAAAAAGTATTTATACATATAAACAGTTAATAATGTTTACCCCAGGGATGTTTACCAAACCCTAATTCTTTTAATTATCAATTTATTCACACTTTGACAGACTTTTTCATTTTATAGTTCATGAGAATTATGTTTTTTGTAAACCAATGTGTGTGATAAATTACATGCCTTCAACATTATAATGATTGAATAAATGGTAACCTTACTATTTTCCAAAAAAATAGATTTTTTAGGTTATTTAGTTAATTTTTGTGACTTATATTTATTTTCATTTTGTATATTTTATCATTATAAATTTTTAGGAAAACTAAAATATTTACTCATCCATTAAACTCTTAAGAATGTTTATAGATAAAAACTTTTTAAAATTTATTTTTATCTATTTTATAAACCTTAATAGTCATGTGATATTTAAATTCAGTTTTAATTATTTTAATAATAAGACAAAATGGAAATTTTAAATTTAAATTTATATTTAAAATTTACTGGAAAAATATTTTCATTTTACTCTATTGTATAGTATTATTCCGAGTATCCAACATTGATTTAGGATGAAACATACTCATTTAAAATAATACTACAAGACACACTCACCCAAAACCCAACTCATTCATAAAATTTAGTACAATATTTTAATTTTAATTGGGGAAGAATTACCATCTCATAATTTTGTAAAAAGGGAATTCCAAAAACCATAAGTATGGGAGTATTTAATAATTCCAATATTATTTTATTATACTCATTCTCTAAAAATGATGAATAACATTCTATTTAATATTAATAGGTGGCTAATTTTTAACCATATTTATTTTTTTAATATTATTCATGGAAAAATAAGTTCATATTTTCATATAATGAAAAAAATAAAAAAAATATTGGTAAAAAAATTATTTTTTGGATAGTGAGATGAGTTGTTTAATAAAATATTATGTAAATTTTTTAAAATAGAACATAATATTTTGAAATAATTATTTTATTTAAAATTTTACATAACACAAATCAACTTGATAATATATGTAGAAATTTCTCTTGATTTATTTCAATTTAATAAAAAATTTAAAATGAAATTGATTAAGATAAATCCTATTAAAAAAATTATATCCAATCTGGTTCAGTGAAAACTACTTGAAAATTATCATGAGTAATATTTTATCCCTAATTAAGGGTAATAATAATAAAATACAAACAATGAAATAAATTGTTAATAAATGAATAGTCAGATATATTAAATATTAATTAAAAAAATTGTTTAAATTAACTTATGTAATAAATAAAGGAATGAACCTTGTATTTATACATGATATGTGTAATTATTAAATGACTTGTTTTAGCAGGGATTTATAAATTGATTTTCCTTAATAGGATAGGATTCTTAGGGATGAATATTTTGATGATCACTGATTTTATAAAATATAAAAAAATTAATATTTATTTTAACATTTTTCTTTGTATTTTGAGATTTCTCCAATGAAAATAAAAATAATTGAACAAATTTGAAGTTCCCAACATTACAAGTATAAATTGATAAGCATTTAGAGCTAGATATATGGAAAATTAAAAAAAATTAAAAAAAAATTACATAAATACCTTTTATATGTATTATAACTATATAACATATATAATAAAGATAAAAATATTAAACGCATGTGAATGTTTTACAATAGAATTTTTGAAATTGTATCCCATGTGGGTGGTGATATATGTGTCATGTACTTCACCGACCACTCCCATGATTGGGGGATAATACATACAATTCATGTAATATATGTAGTGGATGGTATTCATTTTCCAACCCATTCTACATACCATCAATGGTCAAAATACTTTTCTTGATGTGATAACGCAAGGAATATAATAAAACTTTGTCTTTAAATATTAATAAATATTATAATTTTTTCATTTCATTTAGTTATAATGTTTTATAAATTAATACATTTTTCATTTTGTCTAGATAATATAGAAGAATCAAATGAAACGATTCTATTAGTATTCTTTTAATAGATTTATATTTAGTAATTTTTAGGGATTTTTATATTTAGTCAGTTGTTATCTATCTCACATTCATAGAAAAATAAATTATTCACAAGGGATGGATTGACTCTATACTTAATTTCTTTTGGAATTTAATAGATATTATTGTATAAGAATATATGTATTAGGGATATGAAATTTTAATATATTTCAACAACAAATGTTTCATATACTCTTGAATTTTGTTAATTCTCATTATTGTAAATATTTTGTTCCACCATAAAAAAAATTCTCTATAATTTAAAGGGAAAAATTATTTTACGGAAGATGAAGGATTCAATTTTCACAATATACAATTATATTACCATTATTTAATAATATTGTCTTATTTTCATGGAAAACCCGACACTAATTACAATATATAATAGATATTAGACTAATAATGATTTAATCTAAGAGTCATCATGAAATTTTTTAACCACGGGGATAATATGTATTTTGAAATCCTTATTTTAATAATTTTTTTAATTCAACCATGAAAAAATATAAATTCATTTTTATTTTATACATTTTGACTCTATAACTCTTATACATAATTAAATAATACAATATATAAAATAAAATTGTCCATATTTTTTCTGAAAACTATTTAATTATTTCATTAAAGTAATTAACTAAAAATTTAAAACTAAAAACCAATAAACCACCACTATATTGGAATGACACAAAAAAATTCTAACTAGTTAGTTTATTATTTTGGTAAATTATAAATAATAAATTTTAATGGTTATAGAACAAACTAATGACCCATAGCCAATCATTATACTATATTATTATATCATTAGTAATATAATAATGTGGTAAAACCCCAAAAAATAGAAACTATTATTTTAATATTACAAAAAAGTCCCCTAATAACCAATTATGAAAAAAATAAATAATTTCTTCCTAAAAAATTAATAAACCAAAACCCTTATTTCAAAAATATATTTCTAGTCATATTAATGTTATGTGAATCTATGTGTCAAATATGATGCATGTAAAGATAATATATTTTCATAAAAAGAAAATGTTAAACTAATAATCCAAAAATATAAACACAAAACATTATCCAAAATAATGTTACCATAAAATAAAGACCAATACATTAAAATAAATACTCATAATAGAATTTACATCTACTATACTAGACCTATCAAGGATTAAGTTTTAGAATCCTGAATCTATAATCACAAGGTTAATGATTAATAAATTTCCTTCGTAGAAGATATAATAATTCATGTCACATAGGAATGAAATTTTTTCTAGTTTTTTGAGACTAGAAACATACATGAATTCAATATTATATTGAAAATTTAAATCAAAACATGTAAACATCATGAAAAAATTTATATTCATTTCATTATAACCTTGAATACATTCAGTGATACCTTCGTGGTATAATGTGGAATGTAGAAGAAAACAATGGGTTAGATTATATTACCAACAATGGGTTACGTAAAGTGATAGATATAATTCATACATAAATTAAAAACAGTATGAGAATGTTAATAATAAAATAATATTCCATAATATTAAAAACATGATCATAAAATATATCAATCGATAATAAAAATGTAATATTCACCTTTATAATAATAAGTAATTTCTAAATTATGGAATAGAAAATTTCAAATATCTTAATCTTACCTTGAGGGACTAAACATAGACATTTTCAATAAATTGGAATTAATACAACATATTCCCAAATAAGTTATATAGAATTCCTAGTTTATCTAATGAGTCCTACCTGATAGATGAAAGGAAAATATAATTTTGGTGGATAACCATCATTAAACATGTTCAATTCATTCAGATATATTTTAGAGCAATTTTGACACAAAAATATTATTCCTTAGTAATCAATAAATTTATGTATTTAATCAAGTGTATAATATTCCAAAATTCTCAATCGAATAGAATAAAATTCTTTATAAGCATCCTTTTACTAACATCAATCACAAAAATGGGTATATTGTTAAGAAAATATTGATATGATATTTAATATCTATGATACTATTGAATAAGAACATTGAATAGATAAATTAATTCAATATAATGATAAATAGTCATATATTATATAACATCATGATCATGTGTGAATAAAGGGCGTGAAATTGGTGTGAAATAAGTTACAAATAATAAATTGATAATGGGTTAAAGAACTCCATATATTCATATTAAATAATGGTTCTGTTGTAGATGAATCTATTTTCCTAAATATAGAGAAAATGGTTGAAAAACATTGAAAATATCATTCCTAAATCTTTTATGAAAGAATCACAAAACAATTTTAATAGTTTATTTTACGCACAATCCATGTAGTTTCAGTGAAAATTTTAACAAAAATTAAAATAATTTATAAAAATTGAATCATTAAATGATATAAAGATTACGTTTGAATATTTTTAGTGTAACATTATTATATATATTTGAAAATAAATAACTTTTTAAAAAAAATTCAAAATCATATCATATTATATTTCTATGTAAATCATATAAAATATTCATTAGATATTTATATGAAAAACAATCAAATCAGGTAAGGTGAGATACTTTTTGATGAATTGTCATAATAAAGTAAAATTAATTCATATAAACAACATTAAAAAGGTATTCCTGTAAAAATTAAATAATTAAGGTCAAAAAATAATTATATGATAAAAGGAAAAATAATATTTTTAAAAATAAGAATTTAAATACAATTATATTATAAATTGAACGTTATAAATTATGTATGTATGTAAAATATAATTCCAGATGAAAAATAAATAATATGGATATGGGGGAGATGACTCTAGATAAGAAAAATAATTATGGTAAATTTTTATTATAATAATTATTCTGGTTGATTTATATACTTAATTTAAGAAAAATATAAAGAATATTATTTAAATATGGAAATAAATAGAGGAGGAAAATATATATTGGTTTTTTTTTGTGAAGTAATAAAAAATTTCCCCTATGTAAAGTGAAATATAAAAAAACACGATATAAATTAACCCTTTAAAATAATTCCTAAATAGAGATATTATCTTGTTCAAACAAACTATAACTTCTTATATAACAAAAATAACATTACTATAATCCTATTTCATAACATTATTCATATCTATTAGCTTTTATAAATAGAAATTATAATAATTTGTTACACATATATTACATAGATTCTTATTTTCATCATTGGATGTCAGTAATTTTGATAGCTTCAAACAATTTTCATAAGTGAGATGTCTATTTCTCATTCAATGAAGATATTTTCAACATTCCCAGATTATTCATTATTATTAAAACATTGTTTTTTATTTATTTTTGAATCCCTATTTACATTTTATTAAATGAACCAGTATTTCAATAATGTGACGAAATTTTCCAAAGTATTCCGTAATCAAAATTAAATGGTTTATATATGTCAACCAAATATATATTTAAAATATATATTTTATCCATGTAAAAAAAATAGAATGATTGTAGTGTTGTTTTTAAATTTTTTGATTTTTTGATGAATTCGCCAAGACAGTTTATTCACTAAAAGTCCTTTGTTTTTTAGATTTATATATTATAGGGTTTGAGTCATTGTTTGAATTAATATTATCATAGATACTATGAATAAGGAAGAGTTATAAGAAACAATTTTTATATTCATGTGATTAGTGGTCATACTAAGTAACATTGGGAATCTGTAGTTTAGCAATGAAACTGATGGAATTTGAAAAACATAGGAATTCGGTGGTACCAGATGACCATGAAAGACCCTATATAAATGGATGGTTAGACCACACTATTGATACGTCAAGTGAAAAATTTTATATAGTGATCTATGTGGATGTAAAATCATAGTGATTGTAACATTTTACATTCTAAATATAAAATTTCTATATTTCAATATTAACGAAATATGATAAATATTTAATCCATGTATTATTAAAGTTATATTAACTGCACTTTTCAAATAATGTTTTAAATTTGGTGAAAGAAGTTATGTGTAGTGAATTATATTATTTCTTTGAATTTATTTTATTTAATTTATTTAGTTACTGTGTTTTGGTGTGATGGTTTTCATGAATTTAAAAGAGTGAACTTTCCATTGATTTGTGATGACAAATTCTAGTGGTTTTACTTTTTGGTGAATTTTAATTTTTCAACATATCACATCCCAAAAAGTGTTTTAAGGATAATTACATTAAATCATAATCCTCTCATCTTACTGAGAAGCCGTCTATTTATATTCATTAATAATGTATTTTTTTTATTCAGTATCCATGGAACATGTAGTTAAAAGAATGTATGTTGTGAGTGTATAGATTTTATCGAACAAACTTTTGTTTCTATTGGATATAAATAACATCTTATCTAATCCAACATGAACATAATTTTCCATTTACTAGAACTATAATATTGAAAATTTTCTATGATGGATTGTAATGGTGTGTTTGGAAAAATCATTGTTTTATTTGGATTTCATTAGCAATAAATATTTATTTTCATACCGAAAAGAAGAACAAAACTACAGAACACATGGAAGTGATGATATATATGTATGAGAATCCAAATACATAAAAATTGTCTCTTATATAGAAGAATTTCTAAATTACGATGTTATATGGGATATTAGTGGAATATTATTTGAATACATTACCATAATCAAAAATCAAATCAAGGATGTGAAGGTAACATTTTATGAATATTTCTAGGAAGAATTGTTTTAGTGAAATTTGTCAAAATAATTGTATGTAATGGAGAAAAAATTGATCTAGTGTTTAATGATAACTATATCTTATATATAAAGGAATAACTCTATTGGGAGTAAGAAAACATATCTTATAGAAATATGATTAATTTTTAATGAATATGAAATGCATATCAATGATGAAATTAGTGAAAATCAGTGGATAATTCATGAGGGAGGAGTCAAGAAAAATATACTCAAACTGGACTTTAATGGTTGCGTTGTGGGAAGATGGGTAATAGTAAGAATTATTTTTAGTATGACAATTCAATTAAAAGGGAAAATTATGGAGAATATGGTTCTAAAAATACTGTAATGGAATTAAGTATCATTGTGTTTCTTCTTTTTAACATTCCAATAAAATCTTGGATTATATATTCAAATGATACCATCCATTTCATAGTGTAAGACCATACATGATATCTATTTTCTGTGGATATTTTATTTAAATGAATCATTTGGATGAAGAAACATTTCAAATTTTGGGGGAAGTGGGATTTTATAATCTAGATGAGGAATGGTTTTTTTCTTATTTATTGTCATATTAAATATCTCCATATACATAGGAGGAATATTATTCTCATTAGTTAGTTGGATACTACTAGATTTAGAAAATAATTTTCTAATGGGTGTTAGATAATCAATTAGAGTTCTTTATTTATTTAAAGAGTTGTTAAAAATTAACCTATATACCTTACCAATTTAATATAAGTATTACCAAGTATTAGAGTATCACATTTTGTGAGATCATGTTTTTAAAACTACCAATTGTTACATCTCAGTGAGATTAGTGTGATGATTTAATTGAACAAATGATTTTTTAATCTTGATAATTTAGAACTTGGATGTTTTGAATATTTCATACTTAGAAAATAGTATAATTTTTATAGGAATATGAGTAGATGAAATCCTACGTAAAAGTATATAGAACTTATATATACTAATATATAGGGACCATCCCCATTTAAATATCAAATATGGGAAAAAAATATTTTATTGGAGATAGAATCCAGATGTTAGCTGACATTTTTATGAACCATTTTGGAGGTCGGTTTAACATAAACAGTCTCAAGAACTATTACAGACATAGGGGAATCATACATCATAAAACATTTCATAGAAATCATAAATAATAAATTGTAGCATATTTCATTAATGGAAAATTAATGGATATGAGGTTGAGAATGATCATTCATTCTGAAATATTTGTAGATTTTTTAGATCCTATATATATAGTTGCACACTTAGTCAACCAAATTCTTTATTTAGTAGTCTGGAATGAGTTATCTAATGAAAAATGGTTTCATAAAAAACCTTAACTACACAATATTATGGTCATTGACTTTGTTACCTGTGTAAATATAGATGAAAATTAATGAAGTATATGTCAACCAAAATCACATACATGTTTCTTCGTAATGTATGTTAAAAAGGTTTTTGATTTTAATATTAAGATGATATATAGAGGAAATTCAAAAGAATTGTATATGTTCTATTCAGTGAGAAAGATCTTTATAAATACTGATATATTCTTCCAAAGAATGATATAGACAAAGAATTATCCCATTTCTAAGTTGAACATGGATGATTTTCTAAAGGGATTAAAATTTTTGAATGTCATATTATAATGAGTGTACTGAACAATGTGAAATTCTAGATGAGTTTTCAATATGTAGCATCAGATGTTTAAATATTAGACAAATAGAATTTATAAAAAAATAATTATGATTGTTGAATCCCTATAAAGAGTGCTGGTATTATATATTTTGGAAGTATTGGTTATAGGGAGAGATAAAAAATACTTTTAATTTGATTATCTAATTAAATAAAGCTACAAGTGAATAGGTGGTGATAATTTTACCTTATTACACTTAATAGATTATGAAAAATAAAAATTTCTTGAATATGGGTCATGTATTGTTGATTATTCTAAAGGTATGTTTTATGTGAGGGAATAAATGGATTTATATGATATGAATGACTCGTGGAATATATTGGAGCTTCAAAATGGTAATTGGGTAAAAACAAATGGTTCTACTAATTAAAGGTAAAAGAAAATTTAATTAAGACATATAAGGTTAGGAATGCAATGAAAGGTTTCCAACAAACAGATGGTATTGAATATTTTGAAATATTTCTAGTTTTCTTAACTATACTATAACTAATATTTTTTATATATTCTTCCATATATAAAAATCAATTTTAAGACATATTTTATTTATAGAGATTTCGATTGTGGAATTTACATGAAGAAATGTTATGGTTCTATAGAAAAATTGAATCATGACATGGTGTGAAAACTGAAAGAATTAAATATGGGTTAAATCATGTTTCATGGAAATGAAACATGAGGTAAAAAAGCATTTATGTTAAGGATTGTTTTTATAATAAGATATTTGATCATTTTTTAGAATAAGTTTGTGGATGAATGATTCTTTATTAGTCATATATACACTAATGATATATTTCTAGTTAGTCCTAATTTCAAAAAAAAACACTATGTCAAAAGTAAAATTTGTTTGTAATTTTTTAAAAGCTCAATCTTGGAGAATATAATAAGATTCTGCTAATTTATATTGAATGAGATAGATGTTCAAGATGTGTGTTCTTGTTTCTTATGTAGTACATATATAAATTCATTTAATATTTTGGTATGATTTTTTCTAAATTTATTGTTACTCCTTAAGCCAAAAATTTGAAGTTATTTAAATAGAAAATACTTGGAACTTAAGATAAGGTTATGAAAATTGTTAAATTTCTATTCAAATATACCGTCAGGTTATTGATTTATGAAATCGTGTGATCTCATACAAATAATTTTCATTCTGTGGGAGATATTATAGAATTGTTAGAAAATAATAAGAAAGAAAAAATTCGTATGGTGGGAAGTGGATTTTCTAATATCTAGTAGGAATAGAATGAATAACCTTATATTTCATTATAAATGATCATTTTCAATTATATATTTCTTTAAAAATTATGGGATATTTTTATACTCTAAATATAAATTCATATAAAAGACTCAACATATATAAATGAAACACCCTTACTAATTGAATAAATTATTTATTATCAAATGAAATTATCGAAAAAAACATTCACTAATTTGGATTTTATAGACATTATAATTTATATCATATCATATTTAAATGATTTTAAAAAATCATAGTCATTTATTTTATAGTATTTATGTATTTATCATATGATTTTTATTTATATAGGGATAGGATAAAACAAATTGACACTAATAATGCAATTGATGGCCTTGAAAAGTAGGATCATAACCTAAGATTCTCATTTATCAAACAATACCAGGGAGATAACACCACAGGTTATATACCTTGCTATGGAAAATATGAGATTAAATTACTAAATCATGAGAGAAAACATTTATGATAGAAGTTCACGATCATTGATACCATGGCCCATTCCATTTTCATCAAATAACTTAATGGAAATAACACGATCACACACATTGACTTTAGGGTTTTTACATATGTAATAATGTGGTTTGTATCTAGAACATAAGTACATGAGTTTTAATTTTTTTATATTAAAAAAATTATTCTATTTACATTTAATTACCTTATAATGGTTAAATAATAAATTCTGAAAAAAATAATATTTTTATATGATGAAAAACAAATTATATTTTTGGAAATTATATAGTTTCTAACAAGATAAACTTTTTCATGAAATCTAGATTTTTTTTATATTAAATCCACTTTATGAAAATAATATTGTTAAATAATATTATTAAATAATATTTATTAAATAAAAAATATTATATAATTTTCCAAAGTCAATGTAATATTTATAAGGGTCATAAATCAGATATTATCAAAAAGGAATATTTAAATAAAAGGGTATATTTTCATTTAAAAGTGTAAATTATCATATTTGTATAATTATTTCGATAAAAAAATATAAATTTTAAAATCAACATATCAAAATAATACAGTGGTGAATTTTTCACAAATTTCTTAGGCATTTAAATTTTTGTGGAAAAAAATACAAAATAATGCTATTATCTGAATTATGAAAACATAAAATCCCAAAATTTATGTAATATATTCTACATAGAGTATCTAAGATAAAAATTATGTTCCCATTTTAAAGTAAAGTTTTTTTGATGTTATGTTATTTAGTTTATAAACCATTAATGAATCCTCTAAAACCAACATTATATTTTAATGATATAAAATAAATTATTTCTAAACATGAATCACTTCTGCATCACTAATTGTATTATATTACATATTTTGGTTAATAAACATATAAAATAATTAAATTCACACCACTTTAGTAGAAACTATTGGTAAAACCCATTTTATGGTTTGTGATATGAATTAATTTATCATATAGAGTGAATAAAATATGTTTATACATTAATAAAGAATTATCATTTAATTCACTATAAATACTCACCCAACCTCTATTTCCTATTAAATAAAATTTTTACTCTGCAAGAGTTTTTGAAATATTTTTTCAAATTCATTTTATCATTTTGATATTTTCCATTTCACGCAACGCTGAATATAGTTTTTTTCTATATTAGATCTCTATGTCTTGCATGTATGCATTAAACACAAGACTTGCATTAGATTTTGGTATATGAACCACTATTTTTGTATTTTCTTACACACAATTATTAGTTCCTTCAATATATTTCATAACACGCGATGTCTAGTTTTTACTGAACTACAATATATTATAAATATTATTATTAAAATATCATAATAGGTACCACCTATCCATTGGAATGAATGTTAATAATATGATTAACTAAATTATGTAAATATGATTTAAACATTTATATAAAATTAATCCTTTGGTTAAAAATAAGATAAGTGAATTTAAAATCTATTTTAAAATAAAGATAATACATTATATAAAGACTATTTTATATATCCAAAAACAATTTTATCTCAATAAATTAAACAAAAATGTTTTGATTAATATTTTAAATAAAATTTATATTTAATATATTCAATAAAAAATTATAATTTTACAATACATTTTATAGTAATAAGATAAGAATAAATCTAATTTTATGAATAAAAAGATATATTATTCTAAAAAGTAATTTTACCACCTTTTAATGGTGAAACTATTTTTAATAAAATGTTTGAAAATTTAATTGATTTTATATTTCAAAATAAACACCCTATTTTAAATAAGAATATGAAAATTATATTAGGATGAATTTTCAGTATTTTTTTGTGATGTATCAATTTTTGATGAATAGTGAAAACTGGATTATAATCCAAAAGTGTTTTTTTCATATATTTTATTTATAATGTTAAATTATATTTTTATTTAGTTTTTATTTTTAATTATATCGATGTCAATTAATGAAATTTAAGTCTTTTAAATTAATTTAACTTTGAAATTAGATATCAAAACTTACTTAAATTTTGAACATTTTTACATTAAAACCCCGCTTTCTCATCCCATCTGTGGGATTAAATTTGAATTAAAATATTACCCTTATTTAATTAGAATTTTGGAAAATGGATTCAATATTTTGAATCAAAGTAATATATAATTTTATATATGTTCAGCATATTTTTTGACAAAAATATTAGTGAAATTAATTAGAATTAATTACATGGATTAAGAGGAGAATTAGCTTAATAAAAGACTGAACCTTACACTTATGGGAGAAAATGACCTAGAAACTTATAAAAAATATATTGGATTTAAAAATTTATATTATACCCTTATATTTACAGAATTTTTCCAATTATTTTGTAAACTTTTAATAGGATAAATGTGGGTGGAATTCCATTTTCAAAAATTTAAAAGAAAGTCACTCTTCCATAAATATAAAAAGGAACTCACCCCTCCAACTTATTCACACCTATAAACCCCTTTAGATCACCATAAAATTTCTAAAATAATCTACCAACATCCATTAATTCAAACTTTAATCCTCCCATTGGTTATAAATACAACCACAGAATCCCTTTAGTGCAACGAAAAAGGAGTTACCCAAAGAAGAAGTAACATCCTTCTGTAAGCTCATTTCATCTATTTTTTTCTTCTCCTCATAAATTATTCTTACTAAATTATTATATAATAAAAAAATTTTCCTGAATATACTTATATGTTTTTTATTTTTTCTACCATCACATACACACACTTTCATCTAATGAGCAATGAACCTACCGTTCTTATTTATGGTGAACTACCTCCTCACAAAATAATAACGTTATTTTTCCCTTTATAACGTCTCATGGTTGGTAATTATGATGAAAATTGTATTTTTATACGTTATATATGATATTTATTATGTATTTATGATTTTAGGCATTAATATAAACCATTTAATTTCAATATTTCTCTTTTCTGTAAAAATGACAATTTCATTTGTCGAAGTGTGTACTACCGCCACCTCAAAAGATGTGATTCATTCACACATTAAATGGAATGTATTAAATAATAATTTAGTGAAATAATAAGATATATTAGAAATAATAATCAAACTAATATATATATATATATATATCATTAACATTATTTCTTTCAATACGACAATAAAACATAAACAGTTTTCATCTGTATATACAACTTATCGTCTCCATTAATGGTGTATTCCATTTCATACTTATATATTATATATATTATTATTATAAGATATATAACTAATATATATGATATTTATTCAATGTTTTAAATTATTTAAATAATTAAATCATGTTCAAATTAATACTATCATGACTAACAAGTCCTAACATATATGAAAAATACAGAAGATATTACCCAAAACGTAATGTTTGCACGGAGATGATAGAAAAAGGTTAATATATGTCATACAAAATCATAAATGGTATTAGAAGAAATAATATATTTATATATCTAATTTTAAAAAAACATATATTTATTATATAGGAGGTTATAATGTGTATGAATAAAGACAAGACTTAAGATTAAGGGATTTCATCTCACTTTTTATTATCGTGTGAAACAAGCCATATTCACCACTCTCTTCTTTTGTGTGGTATATATACATCCCTATGAAATTTTATATCATTAATTTACTTTATTTGATGTTATTAAAACCATTAAATTAGGTTATCATCGCATAGGGATTGTGATTCTAATGTTACATAAGTTGTAAGGGTTTTCTCATCTCACTTATATTTTTAGTGAGACACAAGCCATGTTTAAAACCAATTTATTATATTTTTTGTGTTTAATACACATGGATATATTCTATGATCTTTATACTTATATTTATGGGTAATTACAATACCTTTTTATGATATTTCATTCATGGGGTTTATGTTTCAAAATTTACCAAATCGGTAAAGTAATGTTTTCTCAATTTTCCTTCATTGAGACACATTTCATGTTATGTAGCTATATTATTTTATGAGGTTTATATAATTACATTTGAAAAGTTAAATCCTAAAACATCTTATTATAATTATATTTTAAGATTCATTTAATTTCATATTATTACATGGGGATTATAATTCCACGTTACCATGTGGAATGATTTTATGGAAATAATCTCATCATTTGTCGATATTTTTTAATGATTATACTCTCATTGATGAAATATTATGATCTATACCTTAATAACTCTCATTAAGATTCTTATACTCTATTTATTAATGATATATTCATGTATTGGTACAATTTTTTCACACTTTGGTTCATAATATATAAGGACCCAACCATACACATTAAATAATCTATAGTTTTAGTCAAGAAATTTCATTCCATCACATTAAGGATCATTTAAAGTTTGTTGTTTTAGATAATTAGGTCATATTTCATACATAAAATCTCACTTCAATACCAATAGTATAATTCTAAAACAATATCCATTTATTTCCTAATATAATATTTTTAAAATAAATCATTATTTTTTTTTCATAAAAAATCATCAAAACTGTCAACTTTGATTCATCCTTCCTCTTACGCATCCTTATACTCTGTAAAAACATTTTAAAATGTGTTATGAGAAAAAAATATTAGTAAGGTACATAATAAATAATAAAATAATCCTTCAGTCCATGAATACTTTAAACCCTTGAAAATAGTTCCACAATGTTATACTTTTCACCGATAAAACATAATCTCTTTATCTTACCTCATGAAATCATAATATTCTAATAAAACTACATATAAAAATTAATAATAAATGTAACTTGTGTTATAAATCGAATATCACTCTAACATTATCTTTCATGGGTATGTATGGAGTAACCTTCATGATTATATTTGGAATACCCACCCTAGTATAATCTTTTAATCTCTTTAGAGAGACCCCACAGATTATCTCTATCTCATTACACAATGCACTGGAGAGATATAATAGAATTTCCCTCCCATGATTTACAATAAAACCACCCATACACATAAATAATTACCAAGAAACCTAACATAATCATAACACATAAAACTCACGTAAATGAAAAAAAAACATTTCCATTTTGAAATCACATTTCTTTTTTTCCAAAGCAGCACACTCATAAGTATAAAAAATATTGGAAAATAAAAATGTAAAATTATAAAGATATATATAAAACATTAAATACAAATGAAATTTTGATTTTATATTCAAGATTTATATTTCTAAAAACATTTTTTTGGCTTTTTTAAAAATATTTAAAAGAGGTACTTTAAATGTGGTTTTTAAAAGAAAGTCCCCTATCTTGAGACTCACTCATCAAATAAAATATTTATCATCCTAAATAATAAAATTAAGATAGAAATTTAATTTCTTTATAACCTATTTAAATATTATTATTCCTTTTATATTATTTATTACCATGTTATAACATTTATTTAATTATTTAAGTTCATGTCTGCCGTTTTGCCGATATTCGGTACATTAGTCCAAAATGAATTTGAAATGATATAAATATTCATAGTGTCCATAATTAAATCATATATAGAATAATATTAAAGAAAAAATAATAAATTTTATATATTAATTATAACGTTAAATAAAACAATTTATGTACGGTTATGAAAAAACGAACAATGTTATAATCATAGACATGGTATGTCATACGTATGCATGAGTAATGTTTCCATTTTTCAATGATCATTATGGAAAAAAGGTAGGTATTATTTTTCATTAAATAATTATAATAATATAATTAATATAATCACAATAATTTAAATATACTCATATATATTATTAATGTGATTTGGTGACTATAAAGGAATCACATCTCTTTTGGGAGGTGATAGTTCACATGTACGCATAAACAACATTATAATTTTTATGTGCATATAAAATAAGGAAGTAATTGATATATTGTACTGTTATAAGGATAAATATTTCATTAATATAATACATAAAAATTAATTCCATCATTAAAACCTATTTTAGATATGGTAATGAAAAAATAATTATATCTGTTCATGGAGGTGATAGTTCACACGTATCCACAAATGATTAATTGTTTTCTCATTTGATGGAAGTGGGTATGGATTTAGGTTATGATATTAACATAATAGCATATATGTATAGTTAGTGCAATTTATTTATTATTTCATCAAGGATGAGTAATATTTGATGATAGTGTAAAAAGAAAAAAATAGAAACACTTAAATAAAAATGATACCTCTTCTTCATAAAATTTTCTTTGATTATCACCTTCACACCGCAAAAGAGGGTGTTATAACTACCATAAGTGCTCCAAAATGTGTATATGTATTCTCTTAATGTTTTTGGGTAGTGATTTCAAAAACTAAATAGGTTTTTATGTGTGAATAAATGATAATAATTAGTGCCCTTTTATAAGAATGTGGAAGAGAACTCATCGAATTCTTGCAAGTATTAATTTAATATAAATTAATTTATATTAAAAATGGATATAAATTGAGTTATTTATAATATAGGATGAATAATGATCTAAACCCATTCATCCAATAAAAATTATACATGTTTTTACTTTTTTTTAAATCCTTATCGTTCTGTTTTAATGCTTATTTTACCATTTTAACTCTTATTGTGTTATCATGTAATTTACACTGTGAGGGTTAATATAGTTACCAAAACATACCAATATACCAAAAAATGAGTAATTTATGAAATTTTAGTACTTTTACCAATTAGTTGGAAGAAGGATACATTTTTTAGAATTTTTATACCATTTCATAAAATATTATTTATTTTAAAATATTGAGAATGTCGGTTTTGACACAATTTATTATTTGACGTTTTAACAATATCATAAAAACATTATATCATCAAAAAACTCGATTTAATCAACCTTAAATTGTGAAATTAATCCAAATAATTCTTTTCGGAAATAATTATATCAAATTATATTTATTTTAATATTTTTAATATCATTTAATTGATTCTTCCATTAATGAAGCAATTTCTACATCATTATTATATCACTATTAAATTTAATTAATTATTTCCTAAAAATTTTAAACATATAAACAAGATGAAAACATTTTATATATATAAATACTATTATATTCGAACATATCCCTTATATAAAACCATATTATAAACTTTTTACTTATTAGAAACCAAAGTGTGAAAAAATTGACTTTTCATTAAATAAAATACTATAAAGTGGTTAAAGTACTTTAAGTGGATGAAAGTTGACATAAAATTATCCCAAGGAGTATTTTTGAAAAAACATAACTCATCCAATGAAATTTTAAATGATTAATGGTAATTTTATAATATTTTATAACATTATTTTTACCCTTAACTACTCGATTTACCTTTAACCATGTTAATAGAAAATTACTAAAGTTACTATTCATAATGTCCAAAAATAAAAGAAACCTATTTATATAATTTGGGCCTTTTTATTCCAAATATGGAATCCATTTTTAAAAATTAAAAACACATAAGTGGCTAAAATGAATATAAAATTATTTAGGTTGAAGGATCGAGATAATGGGTTTTAAAAGTAAAAACTTTCACAAAGTTTTTATATTCAAATTCAATGTGAAATTCATTATAAGGAATTAATTTGATTAAATGGTAAAATAAATATAACTATACTTTAAAAAATATTAAAATTTTAATTTAAAAATATAAAAAAATTGGATGAAATGTCGTTTTTGAGCTAATATTTTGTATTATTCACTATTTATCAAAATATAAATGCTCTCAAAAAAATACCAAAAAATTACCAAAGGTAAATTTTTATATTTCAATTTAAAAAATGAAGTTTAACTTTTCATATAAGATTTATAAAAATGTAAAAAATATATTTAACATGGGTTCACCATCAAAAGGCTGTAAAAAAACTTTTATAAAATATTATACCATTTTATGATTAAAATTAGATTTTTTCTTATTTTAAACCTACAGAATTTATTAGATGAATATAAAAACATTTTATAAACATGTTTAAACAAAATATTGTTAGATATATTAATTCTCTCTCATACAATGACTAGGTGACAACTACCACATAAAATAATATTATTAGCAATATATTATTTTTTGGTATAACTCAGTCTTGAATGTAATTTAAGATTTTAGGGAAATTCATTATTGCGTGTCAGGTACGCTATCATATATAGAACCACTTTAATTTAAAATCACTATAAAAATCATAAATATTAATAAATATGTAAAAAAATTACCCTATAATTACTTGGTATGTTACATCCTTCCCCCCTTTTGGAAATTAAATACTCCCAATTTTATTCACTTATCAAAAAGTGGGGGTATTTTTTCCTCATAGAATTTTCATATAACCATGTCGCCTCTATAAAAATATGGTTATTTCACAAAACCATAACCTCATGAATAAAATTATTCCATAAAACCTTCTCTCTATGGTCAAGAACCTAAACTGGTTGTTCCTCTTAAGAAATTTACTCTTCCAGCTGAACAACTTCTTGACTCAAAACATGAGATGGATCCATCATATAATTTATTAATGTTGAAACATTAAAATCATTGTGTACATTGGATAAAATCATTAGAAAATCAACTCATTATGAAACTAATCTTGACTTATTCGGGATTACATAGGGTCCGATGAACGTTGGACTCAACGTCCCCTTCTTACCAAAACACATTCCACTTTTATATAATGAAAATTTGAGAAAGACATGATCACCTACATAGAAAGAAATATTATTCTACCTATTATCCACATATATTTTTTACTAGTTAGTCATTATATTTTTATGAATCAACTGTAGTTTCTCAACCATTCCCTCTACCAATTTTGGTCCAAATAACTTCATTTCCCAAACATCGTCCCAAAGAACTGAAGTTTGACACCACTTTCCATATAATTACTAAAATGGAACCATCTGTATATTGGAATAGAAATTATAATTATAATAAAACTTAACCAATAGAATATGTTAATCCTAAATTCGTTGGTAATCTATTGAATTAGCATGTATCATATCCTTCAAGATCGGAATATTTCAATCTGACTGCCCATGTTATTGAAGATGAAAAGCTATACTGAAATTTAATTAAATACCCAACGACTTATAAAGGCCTTTAAAAATGTATTATGTGAACCTAGAATCATGATTAGATACAATGGAGATAGAAAATTCATGTAACATGACTATCTCTTTTAAATACATCCAATAAATTTGATCTAGAGACACAGTGTCTTGAATTTGATGAAAATGTTAAGATTTAGTTAATTGATCAAAAATAATCTAGATTGCATTGTTACCTTGAGAATTCTTAAGTAATCACACTGCAAAGTCCATAGATATAAATTCGTATTTACACTCTAGCACTGGAAAAGGCTAAAGCATCCCCTTTATTAATTGTCATTCTGATTTAACATATTTAAAAGTCAAAAATCTCAAGGTAAATTCAGCTATATCTCTTTTCATTCCATCCCACCATTAATACTCTTGAAGGTATGTATATCATAGTGCTACCATGATGAACTAAAAATAGAGAACCATGAGCTTCACATAACTACTCTTTGTTCAACTATGAATCAAAAGGCACCAAAAATATCATACCAAATCACAAAACATGGTCTTTCTCAATGTAAAATTTTGGAAAATTGACCTTTTAACAAATTAAAACATTCTCTATAACTCACAATCTTCCTTCTATTCTTACATAATTATTCCTGATAGAGACAATTTGATTAACACCTGAAGCAGAATACAGTAATTTATAGCACCACCAACTTCTAAACCAAAATTCATCATATCATTAACCAAAGGTTAATGTTCTATATGTATCATAATTAATGTATCATTAATTTTCTCACTCAATGAATCAGACACTTTTTTTATTTTCTATAATAGTAAAGAATCATGAAATCATATTCCTTGATTAGTTTTGGCCATCCTCTCTGTCTCAAAGTCAATTATTTCTGAGTGAATATATACTTCAAACATTTAAAATTAGTATATATTTCACATTTTACTCCATACAAATAATTCCTCAAAATTTTAATCGAAAAAATACATGATAATTCCTAATCATGTGTATGGTAGTTCAGGTTTTAACTGATGTGAGGAAAAAGTAATTACCTTATTATTCTACATTAGGAAACAACCAAATCAATTCAAAAATGAATCAGTTTAGATAAAAAAATTACCATTTATGGAATGTAGGTACAGGACTAGATCGTTCAACCATATTCTTTTCGATTCCAAAAAACAATCATCACATTCTTTTTCATATGAACTTAACACTTTTTCAAATTAACATAATCAGTGGGTTAGATAACCATGAAAATTTTTCAACAAACCTCTAATAATAGCCTATAAAACCATGAAAAATACAAATATAGGTAATATTTTTAGTTCTTGTACATTATTCAACAAATTTGTTTTTATGAGGATTAATAGTTCTGCCATCTTTAGAAACAATTTAACTAAATAAATAAATTTCTTAAAATCAAAATTCACAATTATTGAATTTTCCAAATAGTTTCTTTTCTTTTAAGGTTTTTAATACAACCAAAATATGTATTTAGTTATCATATTTAATTTTATTGTATACAAAAATATCATCAATAAATAAAACCATAAACTTATCTATGAACTCATGAAATATTCTATTCATAAGATACATCAACATAGTAAGTGAATTAGTTAACCCAAAAAACATGAATAAAAATTCATAGTGCTCATATTTATTCCAAAACATAGTATTCATAGTGTATTATTCCATTACTTTCAACTGATGGTACCCCAACCTCAGATAAACCTTTACAAAATACTATTCTCCCTAGAGCTAATCCAAAAAATCATTGATATGAGGTAGTGGATACTTGTTATTAAAAATTATTTCATTAAAGACTATATAATAAATGAAAAGTCTCATTAAACCATCATTCTTTTTAACAAAAAAAATATATGCGAACCACATGATGAAGTTCTAGGTCGAATGAAACCTTCATCTAATAACTCCTAAAAACTTTTAACACTAAAATTTCCCCTTGAGACATTCGATAAGGGGTTTTTAAATTAAATTCAAAACAAAAATTAATTATACAGTAAATTAAACTTCCCCATCTGGTATAATACTAGGAATCTCATCAGGAAAAACATCTAGAAACTCATTTAACACAGGAACATCATTAATCAGAATTGTTTTTGTTTTCAATAATATATTTATGATAGCATTAATTTCTATATTTTAATAGTTTCTCAGTATCTTCATATGTTATCAATAGCATGGGTTCAATGTCGTACAAAAACTAAAACTATTTCTGAAAATAAAATTTATTATCTCGAAGGTATATCATAGCATGGTAAACAAATATTCAATCAATAAACAGAATAACATTAAACTCTACTAGAGGAAAAACTATAAGGTTAGATGGTAAATTATTTCATATTCAAAAACAAAAATATTCTTATAATTTAATTTTACTTTAATGTTTCCCCTAGGTTTTTTACCACATGTTTTGGATTTATTTCCTGTGGTGGAATTTCCAATTTACTAGAAAATTTCAATGAAATAAAAGAATCTGTAAACCCAGAATCAAACAAAACATTTGAAAAATCATAATTAACAAAAAATATACATGATACCACTTCATTTGATGGAATAAAATCTATTGAAGTAGTTTCAATGGATTTCACTACACTATTTTTTTTATTGCCTGGTTGCTTCCCATCATTCAAGTTCTTATTCAGACACTCATTTTCATAATGACCCATCTCATTACATTTAAAAAAATTTACTGACTGTATATCATATTTTGTCTTACCACTATTGTGATGTTTTTCATTGTAATTATAAGACTTATGCCCCATTTTACCATATTGTAATCACATACCCAAATTCAAAAGGCATTTCATTGTGTGTTTTTTACCATAATTCTCACTAATTGTAAACTTAGTTTTCTGACCATATGATTACTTCAATGAATTATTCCCTTTTGTTTTCCTACTTTTCCTTTTTCTATTAGTTTTCAAATAAGACAAGATCATCAGAAAAATCCATTTCCACATTCTCCGAACAATGATAATGTTTTTCGTAATTTTTTGTATTTAATATAATCAAATTCCCTTTGATATTTTGGATTTTATCTTGAGTAAAAATGATTGATTTTACAATCAATATACTTGATAAAATTTGGAGTGTACCTTTCTATTCGACTTAATTTTTCATCATATGAACCTAATAAATACTCTTATTGTCTCAATTCTAAGTATTTTTTTCATCCTAATTTAAACCACATTAGGAAAATATTTTTCATGAAAAATAATTTTTAATTCCTCCCACTCCAAAGAATCAATCTCCTCATTATCCCTAATATTCATAACCATCGACCATTGTTGATCGTATACACATTAAAATGGTAAACTGCAATACTAACATTTTTATTGTCTGAACACCCTATCAAATTGAAAATATTTTATAGGGATTTAATCTAACCTTCAGAAACAAATAGGTCATAATATCCACTATGATATGGTGAATGTTGCCTCATAAAACTCTTCGCTGCTAACATAGTTCTTTATGGTTGGTTTTGTTGATATTGTGCATGGATTTCACTACCATTTATTGCATGTGTCAACAAATCCATCATGGAAAAAAACTATTTAGTTCCAATTATGACCATCTCAGGGTGATGATTTGGAAGTATTTTTTCCTCTTAATTTCTTCCCATCATAGCTTATACGATTCATCTATGGAAAACCATTATAAACTTAAATATATTAGATGAAGAAACAGGGTAATATTCAAATCCTTTATAATTTCAACTTTCCCCTAAAGTGAAAAATTATTTATACATTTTATGTTAAAAAATATCCTAACCCCAAAAGTTAATTAAATTGGCCTTTGATACCAACATTGAGGCCCCATACTTAAATATTACATAATATTGTTTTTTAGTCAAAAAATTACATTATTTCACATTGAGGATCATTTCAAGTTTATAATTTTAGAAAAATAGGTCATCTTTTATACATAAAATACCAGTTTAATATAAATATTAAACTTAAAAAATAGTATCCATTTCTTTCATAATATAAATTTTTTAAAATGTAGCATGATTTTTTTCACGAAAAATATTCATAACTTTCATCTTGACTTTATCCTTTCTCTTACCCATCATTATACCCTATGAAAAAACCATTAAAACAGGGGATTAGAAAAAAAATGTTCCTTAAGTGATATAAAAAAGAAATAAATAAAACTTGTGTCCATGAATACTTTAAACCAATGAAAAAATTTACACGAATTTATAATTTTTACCCATAAAGCATAATCTCTTTAGCTTACCTAATAAAATCGTAATATTAATATAAACCACCATAAAAACATAAATCATAAAGGTAACTTATGGAATCAATTACATTACCCTCTTAAATTTCCTTTTATGGATATAGTTGGTGTAAACGTCATGGTTAGATTTTGAATACCTACCAGAGTATATTCCCTTAATCTCTTAGTATAAACTCTATTTATTAACTCTATATCACTAAATAATGAATTATAGATCTCTAATGGGATCAATCTCCCATGTTTTATCACACAATCACCCATAATCAAAAAAATACCAAGAAATATACATAATCATAACACATAAAACAAGCATAAAGGAAAAATAACATTTCTATTTGCGAAGCACTTTTCATTTTTTGTAATTTCATGCACTCATAAATGGAAACACATTATTTGAAAATAAAATTGAAAACTTTTAAAGGAGACATAAAATTATTAAACCTAAAATAAATTTAGAATTTAAATTCATGAATTATATGTTAAAAAAATTCCTTTGGGATTTTGTATAAATAATTGAAAGAGTAACATTAAAAGTGGATTTTAAAAGAAAGTCCCTTACCTTGAGTATGAATCATCACATAAAATTGTTATCACCCTAAATAATACCCATAGGATAATTATTTACTTTCTTTAGAACCTTTTTGAATTTTATTATTTCTTTTTTAAAATTTATTATCAAGTTATGACAATAACTTAATTATTTATGTTCATGCCAGATATTTTGTCGATATTCAGTACTTGAAGCCAAAATGAATTGGATATGATGTCAATAGTAAAAGTGGTCATAATTCCATCATAAACAGAATAACATTAATAAAATAAAAATCAATTTTTTATATAAATTATACTTTAAAATAAAACCATTTATGTATTGCTATTAAAAATAAACTACATTTTAATCATATAGACGATAAGTCGTATGTACCCACAAGTCACATTTATATTTTCAATGATCATTATGGAAAAAGGGTATGTATTATTTTAAAATTACAAAACCATCATAATATAATTAAAATTATACTATTTATTTAAAAATAATAATATATATTATTCATGTGACGTGGTGATTCAAAAACATCCATACCACTTCATGGTGGAGATAGTTCATACTTAAGCACGAACGACATTTCAATTTTTTTGAATGTAAAGTAACAATTAAATTGATATATTATTAAATTATAATGATAAATATGTCATTATTATCAAATATAAAAATTAATTACATTATTATAACCCGTCTTGAGATATGGTAATGGAAAACAAATTATATCGGTTCATGTAGGTGATAGTGCACACGTATGTGCAAACAATTAATTCCTTTCCCATTTTATGAAAGTGGATATGGATTTAGGTGATGATATAAACCTAAAAACATGTAAGTATATTTAGGATAATATAGTTATTATTTCACCCTGTTGGAAGAATATTTGATGTTAAGGGAAGAATAAATAAAACAGAAACCCTAAAATAAAAACAATTTGGAAGATTTCCTTTGATTATCATCATGACACCTCTACGGAGGGTATTCTGCCTAAAATAAGTGATAAATACTAGGGTATTTATTATAGAATTTTATTTTGGAAAATATTTTCCAAAAAAAGTTGTTTATGATTTCTAAAGAAGCGATAAGAATTAGTTCCATTTTATAAGAGAGGTAAGGGGCGCTCTTTGAATTATTCAAAGTATTAAAATAATATAAATTAATTTTTTATTCCAAATGTTTTCAAATTGAGTTATGTAGAATATATTATAAGTATATTTTTATGTAAATTGATCAAATTAAAATTACATTGGTTTTGAATATTTTTTTAATCCTTGTATTTTTGTATTGACCCTTATTTTAACCTTTTAACACTTAATGTATTATCATGTAATTTACACTTTTAGAGTTAATATAATTACTATGACATACAAAACATTAAATAAATGAATAATTTATGAAATTTATGACTTATAAATATTAACTGACTAAATTTTATATTTTTTATAACGTTTATATCATTTAATAAAATAATATTTATTTTAAACAATCAATAATGTCTATTTTGACACTATTTATTACTTGACTTCATAAAAATATCATAAAAACTTCATATATTCAAACAATCTCTATTAAATAATCCCTAACATGTCCAATATGTCCATAAAATAAATATATGACATAAATTATATAAAATTAAAATTATTTTAATATTTAAAATATTATTTATTTATTTTTCTATTAATTAAGCAATTAATCCATTATCACTGTTTAACCATTGAATTTAATGATTTATTTCCTAAAAATTATAAATAAATTACCATGATTTAGGTAAAATTTTGTCTTTATAAATAATATTTATAGTAGAAAATATCCCTTTTGTAAGCCCATATTAAAAATATTGTCCTTGTTAAAAACAAAAGTATGAGAAATTTAACTTTTTGTTGAATAAAATTATATAACATCATTAAAGTATTCCAAGTGGCACCAAGTGGATATAAAATAATCTAAAGGAATATTTATTTGGAAAATAAATCATCTTATTAAATATCAATATGTGTTAGGGTAACTGTATATTATTTTATAATATTAGTTACCCGATTTAGCATTAAGAGTGTTAATAAAAAACTACTAAAGTTACTATTTATACTACCCAAAAATAAAAGCGACAAATTAAAATAATTTAGACCATATTATTCAAAATATGGAATCCATTCTTCCAAATTAAAAACATTTAAGTTTCTAAAATTAATTTAAAATTAATCTCATTGACGGATCGAGAAAATGGTTTTTAAAAGAAAAAACATTCAAAAGATAACAACGTTTTTATATCCAATTTCAACGTGAAATTGAATCAAATAACCTAAATTATATTAAATGATAAAAAAATTATTTAATTATACCATAAAACCAATTAAAATAATAATTCAACTATATAAATTAATTGGATGAAAAACAGTTTTGTACTAATATTTTGTATTATTCACTATTCATCAAAATATGAAAGTTCTAAAAAATACTAAAAAATCACCCAAGGGAAATTTTTATATTTTATTTCAAAAATAATAATTAATTTTTCATATAATAATTATAAAATTGTCAAAATTTATTTTTAAAATAGTTTCACCTTCAAAAGGCGGTAAAACTATCTTTTAAAAATAATACCTTTTATGCTTAAAATTGGATTTATTCACTTTTTAAACCTTTAAAAGCTATTGGATTAATATAAAAATATTTAATAAAAAATTTTGAACATATAATTTTTTCTATTCATTCTCGTTGATACAATTTTTATGCGATAAATACCCCTTAAAACAAAAAAATTAACAATATATTATTTTTTGGTATAACATAGTCTTGCATGAAATATATGACTTCAGAGAAAATTATTATTGTAGGTAAGGTATGTTATCGAATGTGGAGTGATATCTAATTTATATATATTAATAAATATGAAAAATTATTATTCTATAATTACTTGAATGTTACATACAATGGTTGAGAAAGTGTTTTTAAGAAAGTCTGACTTTACCTCTCACTTCGGTCGGAAATTTGTTTTCCGTCAAAACCATATTATATAAAAATGTTTTTAAACATGATTCATAAGTTTTAAATGTAATTTCAAAGAAAAAATGTTTTCAAACAAATTTCAATAATTCTTTATATATTTTCAATATATTTTCAATGAAATGGTTTTCAAAAAAATTTCAAGCATATTTTATATGTTTTCAAGAAAACAGGATTTCAAAACATTTTCAATCATATTTTATATGTTTTGGACGAAAATATTCTTCATAGAAACAAATTTAAAAAGTTTTCAATATTTTTTTATTAGTTTTCAAATAAATATTTTTTTCAAAATGTTTTCAAATATTCGTTTAAAATTTTTCATGATTATTTTCAAGAAAATTGTTTTCAAAATGTTTTTTTATAAAGAGTTTTCTCAAGAATAAAGTTTGATTTCCTCATGAATTTTCTTAGAATATATTTCCAAATTATTTCCCATGTAATATGTCATACTTTTGTGTTACTCATAACTTTTCTTGGAAATTATCCAAAGTTTCCATTAATATTATTTCTCTAAATGGTTTATGTTTTTACGGATTTGTTTTTATGAAACCCATTTCTCTTTCAGGGGTTATATTATTTTGAAACTAACTTATTTTCATAGATTATAATTTGATGAATTGATTATTAAACCTGTATTTTTTCGATGGATAATATATGATTACATTTTTATGAATCCCATTTCATTTCATGGGTTATGATATGATTGTTTATGATTTTGTGGAGTACGTATATATGATCCTATTATGTGATATATGGGACCAATATATCCCCCAATACAGTGGGTAATTATTTTATCTCATGATATAATTATTTCATTCATGTTTATGGGATTAATCCACTATTGGAATATGGGGAACCCAATCCACTATGAGAATATAGAGAAACCTAATCCACTATTGGAATATGGGGAAACTGAATCCACTATGGGAAGATTGGGAAACCTGATCCCCTATGAGAAGATTGGGAATCCAAATCCATTATGGGAATATGGGGAAACCTGCTACCTTAGAAGTAACGGATTGTGACTAGGGATGGTGGTGGGTCCTACCCAGTAGGTATAGTCCCCATGAAGTTCTTTGATATGTTTTTGGAAATGATCCTTGACTTATATGGAAAGATATTACATGTTTATGTTTTTTATACAAATTCATGCCTTATACCTATGATATTATCACATGATTCATGTTATTGATTATCTTATGATTCATCTCTTATGAAAATCTTGTCTTTATTCCATGTCTCATGTTTCTAATCTTTGATATGCATGGTATGATTTTAAAATGTTATCCTCATGTACTTGTACCCTTATTTTCATGTTATACTTATGTATTTACATTATTTACCCATACTGATTAATCAATCTCACCGCTTTCTTATGTTTCTTTTCCCTAATTTATAATGAAATTTTTTCAAATTGAATTAATAAGGGGGAGATCTTTGTGGGAATCATTGAATATCTTTCACTAAGTTAGAATATTTTTATTCCATGTTTCCAAAGGCGCTAAACTAATATGGTTGTTTGGAATTTGTTTTTATAATGTATTAAGAATTATACAACAATGATTTAATTTCTATATACATTAATATTAGGTCTCTATAGTTGGTATCAGAGAGAAATATTAGTCAACCTTTGGAAACTAGAATTATAAAAATTTAGTGAGATCCATATTTCTATGGATATGTCTAGGGGTGTCACTATGGATAAGTATAAGGATGAGTTAATGTTTAGTAAAATGTATTATAATTTTGGTAATGGATAGATTGAGTAGTTTCTTAACATTAAATCACTTTCTAGATACTACAAGTGTATGTGGCTCTGGTACATATGTACCTAAGGGTAATAACTCTGACAATGTGTGTCGGAACTTACTAAAGCATAATTAGGTATATGACAACGGGCATTGTTTCACACATGGTTTGACACTCCCATGGGTATTTTATTTAGAAAAAACACAAACTCTTTACAAACCAATATGAAAGAATTTATATGGATGTTTCCTATTAATAACCTTGGATAAAACTAGGGTGTCATAGATTAAGGAAGGTTTCATAATTTAGGCATCCTATAAGTGGTAATTCATTATTATGTGCTTCCTTACTATGATAATTGTTTCTTACACAATTATTCATGGCTTAAGTTAATGGAAGGAACTAGAATGAGATGGTTCACATTGAATGTGATGGAAAATTTAATGATAAAAATTCAAATGGGATGGTCACTAGAGTGAAGGATGTTGTGATCATTCCTTGTTATTATTCACATAACATGATTAACAATGTGTACCATAACCAACCCTCAGACTAGCCAAGGAAGAGAAATTATGAGATTAATGAGAGTTCTGGTAATGGAGATCCCGGAATAAAGATGATTCAGTTTTATTTGTTTCAAGAATGTTGAAATAATCACATAAGTGAATGTCTTATAGGAACAAGAATATTTTTTGACTTTGGAAAATAAGGACACAATGAAAGTAACTGCAAAGTAAAAATGAAGGTTTTAGTTAACAAAATGGATGGGAATATCGGCCTCCCTAAGATATCATCAAAGGTTAAATTCTTTAAGTGTGGAATGAATTTTCATTATGGAAATCGATATCACGGGTGGAAATCTCAAAAGGATAATCAGTATGGTGGTAGGACTCATGTTTATATAACTGGTAATGATGATACTATAGATAAAATGTGAAAGGAAAGAGTTATTAAGTATTATGATGAGGTATAATTCTTATGGAATATGGATGAATTGTAATACATCAAGTTTTTATGGATTTTGATTCAATTTTTTTGTTATATGAATGGTGAAATATACAAGGATTGTTGTTTTTATGTTTTTTAATCAGGATTTACAAGTTTATGTTGAATGTATCTGATGGATTGGAAATTTGTATTATTGGAAAGGTGACACTTTGACAATTTGAAGATAATCATTGATATATTAATTATCTTAAGATAATTGTTTTTGTATAAATATATATTTGGTATGAATTAGTGAATTGGATGGTACTAGTTACCTTGGGACTAATTAAAGTCTTTTTTACAAGTTTTTATGTTATCATTGAGGAAGAGTACGAAATTTTTAGAATTAAGGAATATATATAATATACTTTGGAATAGGAAACATGTATATTTTAAATAAGGAATTGTGGTAATTTAGTTTATTATCATGTCTCAATGTAAGTCATGATAAATATATTCATGTGTTTGGTATGTGACAACCAATATCTACCTTATAATATATGGGGGGACAAGGTTAAGCAGTTTTTGAGAAATTTAGTGACCTTCTTACTATTTTTTTGGACTTTCATCTCTTATAAGGATTATAATTTTAACCATTTGTGGAATTATTTATGTTTAAATTTTGATAACTATTTATAAAATAAATTATTATCTCACCAAATGTGTATTTATTCATACTAGATAACTCATTATAGCCTTTTGGTGTGACAAAAATAGATGGAATCTCCTATCATTATATTCATAGATCTCATGATTGGTTAATGTTTGAGTAATGAAAAATTCAGCTTTATTTCCTTGAATGAGAGATGAAGTGGATATTGAACAAAGCACAATAAGGGATATAGTTTTCTTGAAATAATATATGTAAATATTTTCGTAAAAATTCCTCAACATTAGGAAAACAATCTAGAAATAAAATGTTATCCTAATACATTATTTTTTGTTGAACTTGTGGCCTTCTAAATTATAATAGATTTATGAATTTAAGTCCCTCAACATTACTTTAATCATTTAATTTTTCTTTTATTTATGAACTCCATCCCTCTCTATAAATATTTATTCTCTTCCTTAAATTCAATTTTGTCACTTCCTGCCTATGTTCTATTACGTATAAACCTATTTTTGTGTTACTTTGGTTAACCATTTTGTTCTCAATGTTCTTTTTTAAGGATGTTCTATCATTCAGTTTTACAATGTGGGTTTCTATGAATTGAGAATTCTTGTATTATACCATTTATAACCTAGAAAACATTCTATGGTGAAATTCATTTTAATGGGGATAGAATGTAACACCCCATCATTTTGTAAAATATATTTTTTCTGGATAATTTAATATTTTTTGTATTTTTTTCATCCAACACTGAATATTTTATTATATAATAATTCATTATGTTTTTATTTTGTGCACCACACTCAAGATTTATATTAACTTATAGTACATGTAAAACTATTTTTGGCTTGTGTTACATTCAATATCGAGTTCCTTCGATACATTGTGTTACATATAAGGTCATGTTTTTACCAAAATACAATATACTAACAATAATATTACTAAAATATTATTATAGTTACCACTTATACATTGAAATGGAAGTTAAAAATATGATAGACTATATTAGGAAAATATTACTTACACGTGTATATTAAATTAATCCATTTTTTATAAATTGGTAGAAGTAAATTTAAGAACTATTTCGAAATAAAGAAATTAATTTTCTCAAAAAATATTTTTCTATGTTCAAACACAATTTTATCTCAATAAATTAAACAAACCATTTTGGATGAATTTTTTCAATAAAATTTATTTATAATATATTCAATCAAACTTTTGGACACTTATGCAATATATTTTAAAGGTATAAGATAACGATAAATCTAATTTTATTAATAAAAAGTAATATTTTTCTAAAATGTAATTTTACAGCCTTTTAATGTATATCCCATTTTAAATCCACTTTTTGACACTTTTATTGATTTTATATGTCTAAATGAACTTTTTATTTGAAATATGAACATAAAAATTAGTTTATGGTAAATGGTTTTGAATTTTTCATTGAATTTTTCGTTGAATTTTTATTTTTTGACGAAGAGTGAAAAATACAGGATTTAAATCCAAACCTGCTTTTTAATATAATTTATTTAAAAGGATAAATTATATTTTTAAATTATTTTAATCTTTAATTATAACTATTTTACATCAATTAATCCAATTTATATACTTGTAATCAGTTTAAATTTAAATTATATATAAAAACATACCAACCTTTTAAACATTATTACTTTAAAAACCATCTTTGTCATCCAATCTGTCGGATTAAATTTGAATTAATTTCTGCCACATCTATGATTTTAATTTAAAAAATGGATACCATATTTTAAATAAGAATAATATATAATTTCAAATAATTTCAATATAGTTTTTTATAAAATTATTTGTAAATATAATTAAAATTAATTACAATGATTAAAAGGTAATTTAGCTTAATAAGAGAATAAAACTTAAACTTAAAGAAAAAAATAGCCTAGAAACTTTTTCAAAATCACTTTTGTGGAAATATTAAGACCCTGTACTCCATTTAATATAATTTTCTCCATTATTTGAGCCATTGGTCATAGAAAAACATGTGTGGAATTCCCTTTTCAAAAATTTACAAGAATGTCACTCCTCCTCCACTATAAAGTGGCACTCACCCCCCTCGTTTATTAACCCCTCAAAATCCCTTTATATCTAACAAAATAGGATATAATAGGCTCCCAAAAAAAGTACTTCATAATTTATTCCTTGATTTTTTAATAAATATAACCAAGGATGCCCTTTTTTGCAAATCAAAAAGAGTTTCCCAAAGAAGAGGTAACATTTTTATTCAAGATCTTTTCTTTTATTTTATTTCTCCACCACCTCAATTATTCGTATTAATTTTTATATAATAAAAAATTGTCCTAAATATACTTACATTATACTATTCTAATGGTTATACGTGAACTTAGACACACTTCCATCTACTGGGTAATGAACTTATCATTCTTGTGTATGGCGAACAACCTCCTCCTGAAACAATGTTATTCGTTTTTTCCTTTTCCAACTATAATAGTTGATAATTATGATTGAAAATATATTTTTATAATTAATATAGGATTTTTAAATTTTATTTTTTCTTATTTAATTATTATATAACATATACATTCATGATTAACATTTTGTGTAAGTGTGATAATTTAGTTTAGGGATGTGTGGACTAATGTCTCCTCAAAGAATTGTTATTTGTTCACACCTTACATAGAATGTATTAACAATATGTTTAGTTAATTTATATGAAAAATATGAATAATAATTATAATGAAATTATAATATATTTATATATATTTCATTTACTTTCTTTCATCAATATGATAATAAAACAAAAACAGCGTTCATCTGTACGTATGGCCTGCCGTCTCCATGAATGAATTATCCCTTTTCATACTTGTATATTATATGATTTATTGTAAATACATATATAATGAATATATATGAAATTTATACCATGTTTTACATTTAGTAAATATGTAAATAGGGATCTAATTGATATGATTAATAATAAAAAGTCAAAACATATACAAAAAAGTGGATTTTACCTGAAACGTAACATTAACACAGAGCTCTTATTAAATAGGTAATATAAAGTCATAAAAAATATATAGTATTAGATATTATAATATGGTTATTTCAGATATTTTTCATTAAATTATATTTATTATTAAATATTTTTAATATGTACAATGAAATTCAAGACTTAAGGTAAGATGATTTCATCACACTTTTTATTTCTATGAGATACATGCCATATTCACCACTCACTTATTTTATGTGGTGTATATACTACCCTAAAACATGTTATATCATTAATTTACATTAAATAATTATAATAAAATATTTAAATGATGTTATTATCTCATAGGGATCACAATTATATTGTTACTCATGTAGAGATGGTTTTCTCATATCACTTTTATTTTCCATATGACACAAGCCATGTTCACCACTTATTTCTTATATGTGGTGTGTTTATGGAACATGGATGTATTATATGAGTATGATAATTAAATTTAGTGGTATTTTCATTTCTTTTTGATGAAATTTGAATCACATAATTTATGTTTCAAAAGTTACAAAATCAGTACGGTAATGTTTTCTCAATTTTTCTTCTTTGAGACATAGGCCATAACATGCACATATATTATTTTATGAGGTTTATATACCTCCATTTGACATGTTATATATTAAACCTACTTATTTTCATGATATTTTACGATTCATGTAATTTAATTTTCAAACATGGTGAGTATAATTCATAGTTACCATGTGGTAAGAATTTATTAAAACATTCTCATTTTTTATCGGGAATGTTTATGATTATACTCCCATTAAATAAATCTTATGATCCATATCTCAAGAAATATCCTATATATTATTCTAATATAGTCATTCATGATATATTTAGGTATTGTTACACGTTTTTACACTATTTGTAACGTAATGTGATAAATAAAGTGTTTTTAAGAAAGTCGGACTTTACCTCTCTCTTCGGTAAGAAATTTGTCTTCATTCAAAAATCATGTTATCTAAAAATGTTTTCCAGAATTATTCATAATATTTCAAATTATTTTCAGATAAAAAGGTTTTCAAAATGGTTTTAACAATTATTCATATGTTTATAATGTATTTTCAAATAAATGGTTTTAAAAATGTTTTCAAACTTCTTTTATAATATTTCAGTAGAAATAATTTTCAAAATGTTTTCAAGCATTATTTATAAGTTTTAAATGTATTTTCAATGAAAAAGATTTCGAAATTTATTCCATTATCTTTTATAATTTTTCAAGGAAAATGGTTTTCAAAATAAATTCATTCTTTATTTATAAGTTTTCAAAGATAATGTTTTTTTTCAAAATGTATTCAAATATTCCTTTAAAACATATCAAGTTTATTTTCAATAAAATGATTTTCCAAATGTTATGTATTTTAAAAATAATTTTTTAAAGAATAAAGTATAATTTAATCATGATATGTTTTTAAATTTTCTTTCCAAATTATTTACCATATAAGATAAAATATTTTGGTATTACTCGTGACTTTCTAGATAAATGATATAAAGGTTATTTTATTATTATTTTATTAATAGTTTATATTTGGATGGAATTATTTTCTTGACACTCATTTCTATTCCATGGATTATATGCTTATGAAACCCCCTTCTATTCACGGGTTATGCTTTGATGAGATGATAATGAAACATCACATTTCCATAGGTTAAGATATGATTATATGTTTATAAAACCCATTTCATTTCATCAGTTATGATATGATTATTTATTATATTTTGGAAAATATATATATGATTCCATTATAAGATGGGTGTGGCATATATCTCCCTTCTATACATTGGTAAATATTTATATCTCATGAGATAATGATGGGATTCAAGTCAATGGGCTTAACACAATATTGGAAAAGAGGGAAACCTAATCCTCTCTGGGAAGATAGGGAAACCCAATTCATTATGGGAAGATAGGTAAACTCGATCAATTATGGGAGGATGGAGAAACCTGATCCATTAAGTGAACATGGGGAAATTTGTTCCACTGTGAAAATATGGGGAAACATGATCCCTTTTAAGTAAAGAACTATTACTAGGAATTATGGTGTGTGTCTCCAAGTTGTTTTTCCCCCATGAAGTTCCCTGATAAGTTTTTTGAAATGATCCTTGATTTAAAGGGAAATGTATTACATGTTTATATGTTTTCCAAAAATTTGAAGTCTTATTCCTATGATATTCTAACATGGTTCATGTTCTTGATTATCTAATGATTCATTTATTATGAAATAATAGTTTTTATGTCATTTCTCGTGTTTTTTGGTCTTTTATATGTAGGGTATGAGCTTTTAAATTTATGATCATGTTTTTTTACTTATGTTCATGTTATGATTTCCTTTTTTACTTTATTTACCCTTATTGAGCATTCAAGATCACCCCTTTATTATGTTTCCCTTCCTCATGTTATGATGAAATGTTTTGAAGTAGAATTTATAATAGGGAAGATATTTTAGGGAAAAATTAAATATCATTCATTGATTTAGAATATTTTTCCCAAGTTTCCAAGTGCTCTAAACTAATATTGTTTTTGGTCATCTATTTTTGTAATGTATCAATTATTACTAAAAAATGATGCAACTTCTATGTATGTTAATCTTGTGTTGTTATAAAAAACCTTGGTTTATTATGTTACTCTAGAAATCACTCTCTATATCCATCCAAAAATAATAACAAATACTATTCTTTTATTGATATCACAACTTTTTAATTGAATATTCATCACATAACATAACAATACATGCCCAAATAATTTAGTTCTAGTATCCATGTTAACATGTAAACATGAAAAACATGTTCATAAAATATATACATAATATCACACTTATTTATTCATAAAATTTAACTTTCTTAGAAACATAATACTTAATACCTTTATTCATAATGTATGGAAAGGAAATATAAGAAAAGGAAGAGCTTAGATTCCTCGTAAAAGAAAATGAAGAAAATATCAATGATTGCATAAAAATAACATAAAAATAATGGTATAAGAACATTATATTAACTTTTAAAAACCTCAACCTACATATCAATGATCATAATCTTAATTCATGGTATAAATTTTTCCAATTTATAAGACACATGTTTTGATGAAATCATAGAACATAAACCATGAAATTATAATATAGGAAAAAGACATGGAATTATGGAATACATATAAGATTAGAAAATCATTTAATTATTAGTCAAGTCACATTTACAAGGATATCATACTATAATGGTTCCACTCCCCAAATCATCCTATTAGAAATGGTTCATTCCAAGGACTAACATTGCGGATAGAGTCTCTTACTAAAATCGGTTATCTCCCCATTCTTATCCTATTTATTTCATGATATATAAGTATTTATTTAATTTATTAAAGGGAGATATAGGTTCCAACCATAAAATAATTAATATTATAAATATGAGTGTTACAAGATCATAAATAATTAATCATATAATATTACAAAAAAATAAAAGTGTTTCATAAGCATTTAATCATAACAGAACCAATGGAAATGAAATGAGTTTCATAAACATTTAATAATTTAATTGTAAATAAAAACCATATATATATGGAATAAAGATTTTTTCATTGGATCATATACATAGTAAATAATTATTATCATAAAATAATGTCATTTTGTCTCAAAAATAATTTTAAAATATCACAAAGAATAATTATTGTGGAATGTTTCATTTCTATTTCCAAATAATTTCTTTTTAAAAATCTAAAAACTAAAAAGGAAACAAACTTAGTGAATAGAAACATTTAATATTTTAAAGTATTATTCAAATAAAAACTTATTCATGATGGTGATAATATAAATTCATGTTGTATCAGTTAAAACATTCCTTCCATATTGTTGTCAAAAAAGTCCAAAAGTACCTCATTTATAAAATAAAAAAATGATTTACTTCAAACCATTTAGTAAAAATAATATCCTGAGTAAAAATTTCATAAAAATTAATATGATAATTGGAAAAATATATTTATAACACTTATATTGAAGTGAAATATACCCCAATCAAGACATAAACATAAACAATCCAAAATATAGGTAGATTATGAAATAAACTCTTTACGTGACTTCACCATGCTTCAAAAGAACCCTAAACACTTGTATAATAAATTTTAATTTGTTATATTTCTATATTATAGTCATTTTAATAATTATAATATCATATATGATCTTTAAATAACATTTTAACACCCCCTATTTTTAGTAATTCCTTATTAAAAGTGTTATTTCCAGTTGTTACCTATTTTTTTATCTGGAGTATATCATTTTAGTAGTTTATATATTTTTCATTCATGTTGGTTCTGTCATATCTTGAATAATATTAATGATATAAATATAATATATATTATTTATATATATATTTAGTGTTTTCTATAAAATTTAGATATAGAAAATGAATTACACAATTCAAGGATAAGTTAGGCAGTACATAAGCATGAACATTTTATTCATTTTTCGACAAATGGAATGAATTATTGATGAATATTAATTAAACTTTATATAATCATTATTATATATTATATATCCTATATATTCATCACTTTACTATACATGTAAAATATAAAAGAAAAATGTATCATATCGCTTCATAAAGGTGGTAGACTGCACATACGCACGAACGAGATTATCATTTCTAAAAAGATAGGATGGCAAGTAGGTACATGTTATTATATAATAAAAAAATATTTTTTTTAATAATTATTACATATAAAAATTACACCCATCATAATACCCATCTTTAAATGATGGTGATAAAAATAAATTGTATCTCTACAAAGATATGGTAAATCATAAGTATGCACGAGCGATACTTCACTTATCATTTTATGGGAATGAAGTTGTATATTGCTGTTATCATAATTATAATAGAAATTTAGAATTATGAGGATACTGAATTTATTATTTTGTGATAAATACCTTATAATTAGAATATGTAATGTAGTTTATAAAATAAAGTGTTAGGTTAGTTTGATTACCTCTTCTTTAGAACAACTCATTTAGATCACCTATAAAGGTCTCTAGATATTGTTTTTTTTTTGTTTATAAAGTAAATTTTCAAAGAATGGAAAATCTAGAAGGATAAATGTGGTTTAAACAAGTGTGGGAGGAGGTTCCTTTTTATAATTGAGGTCCGGGGCACTTTTATAATTTCTAAAATGTTTAAATTAAAATAAATTCATTATCAATCCATGTTTATCCAAATGGATGTGGATTCAAATAAATGGTAGTATAGTGTATCAATCCAACCAAAAAATATAATTTTGACAAGTTTTGATGTCATTTTAGTCCTTATCATTTGGATTAACCCTTAGAAAACCAATTTTAATTTTAACTATGGTAATAAATTATTCAATATTTAAGGGACATAATTTTAACATATAAGATGATACTTGGACTGTAAATGGAAGAGTTACAAAATTTTAGACCATATCTTATTCACCTTTTCTTATTTGAATATTTTTATAATTTTAAATTATTTTAAAAAAATATTTTTTATATAAAATATCATTATTTTCAAATTTCACACTATTTATTAAAATTAATTTTAAATACATAAAAATGGTAAATTTGAATATAAAGATTTTAAATTTATATAAAATTATATATCAACAAAATTCTTGGGTCTCTTTCAAATTATATCGCTTTTAATATCTTTTAAATCATTAATTATATTTCCTTTTAAATGGATACATATTGCATCAGTGTTTCATTGAAATTAAGGTCATTATATAATCAATAAAGAAATTAAATCTAGAAAATAATTATATTAATCTCAAAATAAACAAATGTATTCATTCATAACATAGTTTTTTTCCTATGTGGAAACATAAAAGCTAATTAATATAAGGAGAGTGAGATTTTGTAACTTTCTATGATTTGAATAATATATAAGTCATTTTCAAAAAAAAATTCCATTAAAATGCTCCATTTTATATCTAAGGTGTAGAGGGTCATTAAAGATTATCCCATACAAATTTGGATCAATAATTATGTCTATATTATTTATTTTTAATTAAAATTAAACTGATTGACCATTTAATGAGGTTATAAATTTTACCTCCAATAATATATATATTGTCCAAAAATAAATGGGTCATATTTACCAAATTTTATCATAATAATTATAAATATGTAATTCATTATATTTAATTAAATTCATATAAATAGGGAAAAATAATTTAGATTTATGTGCTCCAAATGGGATAAAACTAATATGTTTGAAGAAATACATTTTAAGAATAAAACTGGATTTATTCTTATTATATGAGTAGAAAAATATTTTCAAAATTTTAACACTTCTAATAAAGTAAATAATATATAAATTTCATTAAAATCATTCTCCAATATGTGTTAATTTAATTTATTAATATAAAAATACATTACATGCATAAAAACTATTTTTCAAAAAAAATCATTTTATTTCAATTGAATTTTATTTTCATTTATAATAAATTGATAACAAATTATTAAATTATATTCATATATAACCCTAATTTTTTCCTAAATTAATTATTCTTATTCATACACACAAACCCCTTGTCTATGTGATAACATTCATTTTAAATTGATGTATTTTAAGTGTATACCACAATTCTCATAAATTGAGTGTTGCAAGTAACATAATATTTTGAATAAATCAAATTATGTAAAGAAAAATATTTCTTAAAAATCTCATGGAGTTATAGTCCACCATTATTCCCTTAAAATTCATCACTACAATTCAAAAATATGGGTATACATCTACCTCAACACCACCTTATGTTCCCAAATAGATTCCTCAAATGGATTTTTTTTCAAAAAAAACATTAACCAGTTGAGTGGAATTGTTTCATAGGACTCTACCTATAGTATATAGAATATCCATCAGTTTCTCATCATAAAAATGAAGTTTATCTGTTGTTATAACCTCTAAGTTCATTATATGTGAAAGATCAAGTCCAAATAGATTTCTTCCCCAAACTTTATTCCATCAGGATATAGTTATGAATCTCCTACCTTAATGGGATTCATAAAGATTCATATGTTATGAATCCATGTGTATATTGGAATAAATTGTATTACTATAAGAAAAAAATACCAAAGGTATGCATTGATCCTAAGAATATTTAAACCCATATAAAATGATCTAAACATATCCTCTATGGTTTTAATGGTAATCTCATACTGACCATATTTATAAGCTTGATATGTTAAATAAAACCAATATATGTATCTATATATAGCTAGAGGATTCTCTAGAAAATTGAGTAAAATATTAGATCCCAATCAGATAAAATTTTAGTGGTAACACATGAAATCATAAAACTTATTTAATATATAATAGAGTATATTGTTCAAGAGATAAATCTCATCTAATGGAGATTAAATGTATTTAATTCATAAGGTGAAAATCTAAAACAAAAATATCATTACTCTGTTTGGATATTTTGGGGAGTCTAATAATGAAATATATCTTTATGTTTTGTTATTTCCATTCTATAATTGTAATTGTTGTAATATTCACTTATACTTCTACCTATCTTCCTTAACATGATGGAATAACAAGCACATAAATAAAAAATTGGAAATATCTCTCTTCATGTATTCCCACCATAAATAATCTATCATATATCTATAAATCTTTATACTTCTAGGATGAATAGATAATTGGGAACTTTAAACCCCCTCTAACAGATACTTAATCAAATTTGGTTAATATAGAACACATACATAGTTCATATATATTTTTATTCCATCATAGTCAAGGTTGAAAATAAGAAAATTCACCATCTTCTTTTACATCTCTTCCTCTTCCTTCTATACATTTTTAATATTCCCAATGATATATGATTGAACACTTATTTTAGAAAGATAATATTTTCCCCCTTAAATATTTAAATATTGATGATCTAAATGCCTCTAAATATTGGATCCTATGTTATCCTCCTAATAGATAAAAAATAATGTTATTTTAGCCTCAATGTATATGCCACCTTGTTTGCTTTCCCATTGTGTTAATATATGACAGGGTCATAATCATTAATCATATCCAACCATATTCTATGGTTAATGTTTAGATATTTTTCACAAAAAATATACATTAGAAATTATGATAATTATATCTGACACACTTTTATCTATAAATATAATTCATTTATATATTTAATGATAAAATTATAGTATCCTCCTCCAAATCACGTGTTGGGTAATTTTTCTCATATAACTTCAATTGTCATGATGTATATTCTATAACCATATCATTCTATTGGGGATTCATCCTAATCCCTTATTAGATTCATAACTATAGATTTAATACCCTTATTTACTGTAGATTATTATATTCATAGTCCCACTAACTATAATTATAGTTTTTTTAATAAACCATTCCTCACATGCATCATTTAAATGGAATTTATCTCCCTTAAAAGTTAACATGGTTAGTGGATTCGAAATTTATAAACTCTTTGACATAAAGTTATAATAGTATCTATACAAACCAAGAAAGATACAAATATCAAAAACTGTGGTTGGTCTAGGATAATTATCAATAACATTGGTATTTTTATTGTATACTTATATACCCTTGATTGGGATTATATGACATATGAATTATTCTTTCTAAACCAGAAATTCAAACTTGGTAAATTTTTCATAAATATTATACTTCCTTAGGGTATTTATCCCAATCCTCAAGTGATCTTCATGATCTTACTTTCTCATTTAATATATATGAATATTTTCTATAAATACTACCACAAATTGATTGTCGTAATCTCGAAAGTGTATATTCATTAAATTCACGAATATAGAAGGGTCATTAGTAAGACCAAAATTAATCAATATAAATTCATAAGGTTTGTACTTTTCACGGAACGTTTTCTTGTTTATAGCCTCTTTCATGACCCCCAATTGATGATATTTATAATGAATATCAATATTTTGAAATTAATAATCTATGAAAAGTTAGTCAAACATGTCATCAATATAGGCCTGAGGATACTACTTATTGTTAAAGATCATGTTATGTTCTTGATAATCAACGAATAGCCACATTTATCCATCTTTATTATTAACAGGCATATAATTTTTACACCAAGTTGATACACTTCTATGAATGAATATCTTTTTATAATCATACTAGAGTCTCTTATTCAATTATTTCAACCCAAATGGATATATTATATATGTAATTTTGAAAATTCAACTTCACATTTTGGTGGACGACCATGAAACAATTCCTAGAAAGACATCAATAAAATACCACACAATAGAAATATATTCAAAATTGTGTCTTTCACAAACCATATGATATAAAAATACTATTGAATATGAATATTTAACAAAAAAGTTATGTAATTTAAAATTTATGTTTATTATTGTAATAACACATATATGAGTTCATAGGATGGTTCAAAATATCAAATGTAACTTCCCTCAGAAATTTATGGTGGAATTATGTAATGAAAGCCAATGCCTCACCATAATATCCTTTAATTCAACTATATGATGAATAAAATGATTTTTGGAAACCCCATTCCAATAAATATCAATTGGTTAATAATCACCGACTTGGGATGTAATCATCATTGCATTAGGGGTTTTTGCTGCTAACTCATCATCTAATTTTTGAGGTTTTACTGTAATACCATTGGAAAATTCATTAGATAGAAACCATTTTGAAGGTTCAAAATAAAATAATATAATATCTGTAACATCCTAGTAAATTTTAGAGAAAATAAGTTTTCATATTTACTAATATAAATTACATAGTTTCATTAGTATTAAGTAATTTCTAATCGAAAAGGAAATTGTTTTAATTTAAATATTTTATTATATGGTTTAAATTAATCACTTAATTTAAAAAATATATAATTTGAATTTTATAAAATTAATATTTTTTTTAAAATTATATTATCGTTATTTATAATGGGTGACATTTGGGGATTTTTTTGGAAAACATTGATTTTTAGTGAAGTGTGAAACTTCCCATTTTTATAAAAAGTATTTTTATTTTAAGAAATTATATATTTAATAAGATAAAATATGTATTGAATAATATTTTAAGAAACATATCTATTATTTAATTCATTTATATAATTTTTCATAAATGTTATATTGGTTTTTAATATATTTTTTCTTTGGTTTTAACGACGGGTATTTAAAAAAACTCTTTTGAATGCATAATGTTTCACATATTTAATTAATTGAAATAATCAAAAATGGGGAATTTTTTAAATTAAATTTTATAAAATATATCATTAAATATTAATTGAGTTCTATAAAATAATTTTTATTATTCATTGAGTTAATATAGAATCATATTTTTCTAAAAAAATACTCTTCTTAAAAACCTGATATCTCTCCATTTCTGCAAGATTAATATTAAATTACAATATACTACTTCTATTATTAGAATTTGAAAAATGGATTCCATATTTGTAATAATAATAATTTTTAATTTTTATTAAGTTTAGATTAATTTTTAAGGGAATTAATTTGTGAAAATAATCAAAAATAATCACATCGATTAAGGTAAAAATAAGAATTACCAAGTGAATAATATTTAATATCATAGAAGAAAATGGCCTATTAAATATTCATTAATAAATTAAATGGACATATTTTTACCTCATAAAGTATATTATTGACATTTATTCATTATTTTAGTGACATGAAATAGAAAAATACATGGTGGGATTCCCTCATTCCAAAACATACAAGTTTTCTACTCACCTCCCTTGTAAAAGGTCAGCCCCACTCCTTCTATCATCACACTTAAAAATCCATTTATATCGTATAATAACTGCAGAAATAACTTCTAAAAATCCCTTAAATAAACCAATAAGTATTAATTTTTTAATAAATCCATCAATTTAAGGTCTTTGTTGCAATTCAAAAGGAGTTACATGAAGAAGAGGTAGCATTCATCAACATGAGTTTTTTTTATTTCTCAAACCTCTACTATTATTATGATTCCATTATTATATAATATCCTTAGTACACAAAATTTTTTGAGTTCTTATAATTTTTAGTTTATTCCCTAAAGCTATAAAAATTTCCATCAAATGGGTTATAAAATCATCATTTGTGTGTGTGTCGGACTACCACCATGCAAAATAATGTTTTTTTTCATTACCACCTCACATGGTTGGGAATAATTATTAAAATGGTATTTATTTTTTATATTTATGATATTTATAAAATAATTATACCACTAGATCTATTATATCATATACCCACATTTTAAATTTTATACCATAGGGAATATGATAACATCATTAGTGTGTACGATGACCAACCACCTCATGAATTGATGTGAAGTATTTATAAATAATGTGTTACATGGAAGGTAATAAGAGTAACTATAATAATATAAATTAAATAATTATTATATTAATGACATAATATGTTTATAGAAATATAATATATCATTTTTATATTACCATTTCCCACATTGAAAAAGTTATAAAGTGGTTCATGGGCTTGTGGGAGCCTACTCGAAGTGATGTGATTATTATATTTTCAACAACACATAACAATATTGTTATATATTTAAATATATATAATTAAATAATATTTTATTTATCATATAATTATCATTCAGTAATTATAAATGTTAGTTACCTTCATTCAATAATAATTATTAAAAAATTTGAACATTACTCATCTCTATGTACGGTCTACCGTCTTCATGATTGTAGTGTTCGTTCATTTTTTATAATTGTATTACATGATTGGTATTAAAAATATTTATTTATAAATATAATGATTATGTTTTGATTATTATTATTTATATTTTTATATAATGACTTCAATTAACTTAGTCGACCTGCCAAATTTAGTTCTGATTCATATACTAAATATGGTCAAAACACCCAACATAATCGTAGTTGATTAAGAAACTATATATAACTTCTTAATGGGTTAAATAAAAGTAATAATTATAGTTAAGAATTTATCAAGAAAGTAAATAATTGACGTGTTTTTATTATTCTGGACTATATTGACACACTTGACAAGATATACTCAATGTAAGGTACTTCATCTCAATTTCCTTTCATTGAGGTAATTCATGATCTTATATTCACCTTTATTATTTAAAATGGTGTATATGAATTCCATTTGAAATTTTATATCATCAAGTTTCCAATTATCATGATATTTAATGTTTTATATAATGTCATTCTTTAATGGGTTTATGATTCAAGTGTTTCTCTAGTGATAAGCGTCTTTTCATTGAAAATTTTCCTCTTTTATTTTTTTCCATCAAACTCTCTTCCTCCTCCATTTCATGTTTTAAAATTATTTTTGAAATGATTCATATGAACATAATATATTTATAATCTTAATTTATTTCAATTTTACTCTATTTTAATGGTTTTATATAGAAATATTTTCACATGATTAAAATAAAAGATTTTGAAAAACGACAAATGAAATTTCCTATATTAATGTACAGAGATAATAGAATTTCTAGTAATTCAAAATTTTATTTCATTTTTTAGCTTCATTTGTAATCATACATGTTTTCATAAATTAAAACCCCACTTTCCATATTTTTTGGGTATTTTGATGTGGTAAATTTATTTTGAAAAGAATTTTTATTCTTTATATAAAAAGTGATTTTGACAGAAAATAGAATATTTTTATAGGAAAGTGGTTTTCATATGGGTTTAAAATATTTTTTCAAATGATAAAACTTTTTATTCCATTTTATAGTTTTTGGATGTTAAATATGATGATTTCACCGATATAGTTCTAGGTGATCCCGTTATAGCTTAAATGATAGGTATGGAAATATAGTGCTCCAATGAATTTATTAGTTATTAAATTCTCCTAAGAATTATGTTGGGAGTTGGTTTTATAGTTAATCCAATTTTTAATTGTTTTCTAAGGGTTCTATTAGATGATTTCATATGGTACCTACATGATTGATTTATGCTTACTAATAAGTTTTCATATTATTAATTATTTTTAAAAAGGTAAAATAAGTGACTTTTTTAAAATGAATGATATTTCACTTTATGGGTAAAATGTTATGTTTTCAAGGAATGTATTTTCATTGGATTTAATTTTTTCACTGGATTTTCATTATTTTTGAATCCCTTACTTGCAATTTTGTGCTCAAAAAACATTTTTAAATTTTATTACTAATATTTAAGGATGGGTAAGGGTCTGGAAAATGTCATGTTGAATATCGTGAATAATTTTCCTAAATAGAGAAAAACTCTAATTTTATAATTTTATATTATGTGAAAAAATGGACACTAATCAGAAGTGCAGCCTTTGTTTTTTTATTATTTTTTTATTTACCGTTTATAAATTAATTCTAAAAATCTCTAAACCTAAAAAGATTCTAAATGTAAATGGAAATAAATTATTTACAAAAACTCATTATTATGTAATCCTCAAGGAAAAATCCCTATATAACGCCCTAACCCCTGAATCTAAGATTTGGTGCATTAATTTGTTACATTTTCATGATTATAATGATTCAAATCCAGAATAACCAAATAATTTTGTAGTATTGGAAAACCAGATTACATATATGATACCAATAATATATTGGGAGATATAAAACAATACATAATACATAACAAAAACTAATAAACTACATCCTTAAAACGCATTCTAATCATTGAACTTCTTATCATGGGAAAAGGAAAAAAATAAGGGTGAGATCAATTTCTCAGTAAGGGTATGTGTATAATGAAAGTAATCATGAATCAGTAAGAATAAATAATATGGAAAGGTAAATAATTGCAACAATATTCTATTTAAAGAATTAGATGAAGAATACTCAATATTTAAAGGTGAATTACTAAAAACAGACACCATTTTATCAATAAATTGAGAATGAAATTCTTCCCTAGATTTTTTCCTAGTGAAAATACTCTGGATAATAAAAACTGAAATAATGGAAATTTTCTAATTATTAGACGTCATATATATGGAACATGAACCACTACCATCAAGACCTTTCACAATATAGTTTAATAATATGGTTAGGAACTCATCTATTATTCTTATAAACAATCTCAAAGGGGTTTTTACCAACTAATTTCTTCTCAAGAGACAATAGATGCATGGAGGGGCTTGCTTTAACTGATCCTCAACTTGTGTCTCTCATATCAAAATCATTCCTCATATATCAAATTATTGATTTCATTAATAAAAAATATAACTTGTCATAAAATATTTATATCGAATTTTTAATACAAATTTATCAATAATTAATCATTGAAGGATATGTAAAAACAAGGTTTGTTGATGTTGACGAATGAGAAAAACATTCATTGGAAAATAGTCTTTTAACATTGAAAAGTGTCTCATACCACATTGAAAAATTTTAATCATAATAACCATGAAGGAATAACATTAAATGAAATTTATAATAGCATTATAATAATTATATTCATGATATAATAATTCTAAGGATAGTATATACACCCTATAAAAGAAACTAGGTGTACAACATTACAATATTCATCAATGAAATAAAATCGAGACAAAATCCCTTACCATGAGTCTGAATTGTCATGTGTGACTTTAGATTCCTAAATATTAAATTTATATTAATTATTTACTTTCCTAAAAACCATTTTCATGTTTATTATTACTTTTACTTCACTTATTACAATGTTTTATAAATATCTTAAACAATTATGTGTATGTCGGGTGTTTTGACCTTATTCGGTTTTTGTGTCAAAAAGAAATTTGGTAGGTTAAATATGGCCAAAGGATTAATTATATAAACATTTCCCAAATAATAATAAATAATTAATTATCATATTTATATATAAATTATACTTTTAAAACTGATCATGAAATATGGTTATGAAAAAGGAAGCAATGTTACAATAATGGGGATGGTAGGTCATACGAATGCAATAGTAATGTTCCCATTTTTCAATAATCGTTATGGAAATAAGGTATGTAATATTATATATTTATATAAAGATATTTATATCACAAATATCATTTTATTTAATCATATATAATTATTTTTATGTAAAATTAAATACACTGTGTTAAAGAGATGGTAGTCCACACGTCCACGAATGACGTTATCACTTTTTTGTATGTGAAAAGAGTAATAATTCAAATGATATATAATATTTCCATAAGTTTAATTATGTAGTTAATGTTTTATATATTTTATATGTGTAACATATTCTTAATTAAAACCATAATTAATATATTCTATGTCATCGGTGAATGTATCCCATCGCTTTCAGGATGCGGTAGTCCACACATTCACAAAGGAAGTTATCATATTTACAAAAAATAGAAAGCATAAAGGTAGGTGATATATAATAATTAAAGAAGAATAAATACATAATTAATATCATATATATCATATATAAATAATGTGTAATGGCATGGACCCTTCCGGTCTATTCCTTTTCCAAATTTCTAGGGTTTGGGGTATCCCAGGGACCATCAGTGACTCATTAAAGAGTTTTGCCAAAAAATTGGTCCCACCAAATGGTTCCATGGAAATGGTGGAGCTGTTATGGTGACTTAGTTCATGGGGGAACCGTAAAGTTAGCACCGGTCATGGTGGCACCATAATGGAAGCACCGGTCACGGCGGTACTGTGATGGTAGCACTGGTCACGACGGCACTATGACAGTGGCCCCACTTACAGTGTCTCACCGTTACCGTGGCACTGCTTACAGTGTCTCACCATTACAGTGGAACCACATATGGTGTATTACCATTATGGTGGCACAATTACTATGTCTCACCAAATGGTGTCCCACCCTTTATTAATTTTTTTTCTATTTTCTTGCTTTTTTCAGTTCGTCCTCAATAACATATCTTTTGAGGTAAAAGTTTTTTAATACCCTTTTAAATCCATTAAATGCCAGTAAAATATTTTTAAAACCCCAAGATTCGGGTGACCCTTCAGTTACAAAAACATGTGGCCCTTTCCTCAATGTCACTCCCTTCCCTGTACTTTCTAGGTTCACCCCTATTACGTGGTTCTTCTTTGTTAAGAAGATATATTTTAACTCACACTTGTTGTATCCACTGTCATTGAGGATAATTATTAAATTAAAAATTAAAACCAATTTCTGAAACCACCTAACCATGTGTTCAAGCCCTGATCTGAATTCAAGTATGTTGTAATAGTCTCCCTAAGTTTAAGATCTGGCCTTTTCTTCCAATATCATCTCTTTATAATTCATTTCCATTCTCTAAGTATTCCCTAGATACTTACTCCATAGATGAATTGTGTTCCTGTGATGGATCCCTTCCCACTCAACCTTGAAGCACTCAGGTTTACCTTTCCTCCAAGTCATGCATCCTCTATTGTTGACGCGAGGATAAAAATCGATCCTTGATAATCCAAGTATGGTTTCCCTTCATCTCACTTTACTATGTATCATGCGGGTCAGGTATGATAATTCTTCCCTTGAGAAGAGTATGAAACCAAACTTTAACGAAGATAATAAACGGACTCTAAATAATAAAGGGGTGTGTTTGATGACGATGTTTTTGTGTTTATTTTATCTTTATTTTCATGTTGTGAATTATATATGATTATGCCAACAGAAAATAGTGGTGGTTGGTGGTACTTTCTTGCACACTAATAAACCTCTGTTTTTTTGGATAATCTTATGACTGAATGGCTGTAACATGGAAACTAGTTAATCACATAAATTTGATCGATAAAATGGATTCACAATGAATAATAATCCTTGTGTGATCACCCAGGTTAACCAAATATAAATACAGAACTTGACAAATGATGTGGTTAAATCTGAAAACTACATTACTCTGTTTTGCTAATACACATGGTAGTTCTGCTTAATGCTAGTGGAGTGGCATGGATGGGGATGGGATCTCCTATTTTTCATTTCTTGGATGAGTATATGAGTTCATTTGGGACTATATATTGGTTCTTGGTTTGGTTCCAGTACTTCGATGGATCTCATGGATCCCATTTGTTGTTGTGAATTTACAAGATAATTAGGTTTGAATGCTTAAATTGATGCATGGTTGATTTCCTCTAGTATTTATCTTGGATTTTGGTTATTCTTGTTAGTTATCCATTAGTGAATTAATATTTAAATTGAATAACTTGATCATGGTAATGGGACGGGGTATATTGGGGAATTGTTTTCTAGAAATGGTTTGTGCTCTAGATGTGGATGTTGTGTGTTCATTCATGTAGGGATAGTAATGAGGGTGGTGGTGCTCTGGTTGTGTATGGTATGGTTGTTAGTTTCAGAACCCTTAGGTTGGGTTGAGTGTTTTTTAACTATATAAATAAAATTATTTCTTTTGTTTCTTATTCGCAATCCACCCATGTCAATCACTCCATGCTGAACACCCCCATTTCAGGGGGGAGGGTATTTTCCCCAACATTCTTATGAGTAGATATATATTAGCTTATCTTTTCACCCTCTCCCAGGTACCCCAAGACTATTAGGGTAGTCTAGGATGACCTAAGGTATATTATGGTCTAAGACTCTTCAGGCAGGGTCTGTTTTAGGGGTTGGCCCATGTGTGTGCAAGTAGGTTTGTTTTATAATTGTCTTTGGGATGAGGCTAAGGTGTCTTCAAGCATGACAATGGTTGCTCTGGACAATGTGTCTTCAAGTGTTTCAGTGGTAGTGGTGGCTTGGGTGTTTTAGAGCATGGTTATGTGTGGTTTCATGTCCTAGGTATGTGTGGGTGGGATGCGTGGTGATGGCCCATAAGGTTTTTGTTGGGGTGGCAGTGGGACTGCAATGAGACTTGTTGGGGCGGTCTGACACGTAGGATGTCCTAAATAACCAGTGGGAAAGCAGTGTGGGGTACCCAAATATCAATGTGTTGTTACTATTACTTCACCTGACATGTGTTTTTTGGGGCGTGTGCCTTGGTGAGGTTGGGTGGATAGTTTCCTTTCTAGGTGCTTCGGTTAAATCTATTTTTCTCACGGGGCATTACAATGCCTCCCCACTTCTGCATGAGGGAATTTGGTTTTCCATGCTATGTATACCTGTACAGTCTCCCTATTTATATAAAACTACTTTCAGGTTTCCATGATGACCTTGAGGAGTATGTCGGAAATTACTAGCTCAGGCTTTAAGATTTGTTTCTTATTTTATTTCTTTTGGTACATTCCTTGGAGTTTTCTTGTACCATGTATTAGTTTAATTTGAACATGCATACGGGAGTGGATTTTTGGATTTACTTCTACTTTCAGTTTTTGGAGTAGTTTGGGATTTATAATATTATGTCCCAATCCTATTAAAAAGGATAATTCCTTCCATTTTTATGTGAGATTATATACCCTTGGTGCTAGTATTCACTCTAGGGCCTATTGAAGGCAGTACTCAGGGTCATTATCTCTAGTTCATCTTAAAAAAGGAAGATCCTAGCAGTTTGTTGTCTCATTCCTCGTCTTGGTGAAGGCATATCATGATAGAATTATATCAAATGGGATGGTTTAGAGATAGGATGGATTTCAGGGTTAGGAACAACAATAATTGTATGGGATGGTAGGGAAACCATTTTACGAAATATTGGTACGTGAAATAGGCCAGGGAAGTCTAGCTAGGGAACGGGATTTTAGGGGCCCTTGTGATTCATTGAAAGGACTCTGGGCCTACCGAATGACTAGGTGAGGCTACATTGATTGTAGTGTAGAGGCCCTAGGAAAGTTACATGCATCATGATAACTTGTGTCCTTGTGTTTTTTGGGTGTTCTGGGGAATTTAAAATGAATAACAAGTTGAAGTAAAATAAAAAATAGATCTTCCACACTACTCCGGATTAGTCATTAGTTATTTACCTTATAGTTATGGAACATGGATGATTTTCACAAGTAGTGCGGGTGATCGAGGCCCAGGAGACAGATTTGGCCGATCAACAGATTACTGATCGAGAGGAGGGGGTGGACCAGTGTCCAAAGAGTCTTCTTGCATTTTAGAGAAAAACCCTTGGGAAGTATGAGGGAAGTGTCTCAAACATGGAGACATGAATATAGCTCTAGGAGTTGGTGATAGCTTTCAGCTTGATCTAGGCCCTGGCTAAGTACTGGGTTCCTCTGGTCATGAGCCAAATGTTGGGAGTGGAATGACAGTGGTGGATGCTCTATCTCGAGGTGAAGAAGGAAGCTGAGGTTTCATGGACCAACTTTGAGAGGGAGTTAAGGTGAAATTCCTATATTCCACAATGATGTTTGATTAGAGGTGGGAGCTAATTTCCCTCTAGTAGGGGACTATGCAAGTGAGGGAGTTAGGAATCAAGTTCAAGGATCTCCCTTGTTTTTTCTAGGACCACTTTCTAAATAATGAGTCGTGGTAAATACACTTAGAGGAGGAACTCTGACCTTCCCTTTATTATGTCATAACTCCCTTCACTCTACCAAAAAACTTGGAAGTTCAAAAAAATGTTGAAGTGGTGGAGAGGATGCCCACTCTGGGAGGTGTGATGATATAGGGGAGTCGGTTGACCACATTGATGGGTAAGGACATAAGCAGTAGACCTCCTTCATTAGGGACATCCAGGTTTTAGTCGATGATAAGCAGGACTCAAAAGTTCCAGTTTCGATCTATTGGTCCTTTCCCTTTCTCTATGAACCTAGGACCAAGGTACTTTATCTGTGGAAGCTATGGGAATCTCTGGAATCAGTTCCCAGACCAAGTGCAGTATAGTGGAGATGGGTATCTTCTATTCCCACCTTAGTAGCAGTAGTTTCCATCTATACCTTTTCAGCAGCAGTGGTAGGGGCAGCGATCTTCTACTCCACCAAGGGAGGACGGTGCTAGAGGAGGATAACCCCAGGGTGCTCCTCAAGGACCTCAACCAAGGCATAGTCTGGGAGGTGGCCTATAGTATAGGGGCAGAAGAGCTAGGCATGTACATTTACACGCTACTTAGGTAGTAGTTCTAGTAGGTCCATAGGTTTTTTGAGGTATAATCAGCCTGTTTAGAACTCTTGCCTATTCCTTGTCTGATTCAGAAGCTTTTCACTCCTTTGTTGCACTTAGTCTAGAACCTGCCTTAGGCCTAGATGTATAGAGACTCTCCATACCCTTAGTGTTGAGTATGCCAGTTGGAGACCAGACCATCCTTTTTGACGTTTATTGAAGATGACGACTAATGTTAGGGGTGCATCACTCTAGTGGGGATATATTTCTGCTACAAATGCATCCACACAATGTTATCCTTGGAATTGAATAGAACTTCTCCATACAATATATTATCGACTGCTTTTGGAGGAGGGTCATGTTTTCAGATATGGGCATCAAGCATGTAACTTTCATTGGTGAGCAGGATTTCCAACAGATTTTCCAATGTGTGGATCCCCTCCTTTACTTATTATTGGACCTGTTAGTGGAGTCGGTAGACATAGAAATGGTTAAAGTCCTAGGGATCATTACTGAGTTCCTGGACATCATTCCTAGATAAGTTGTGACTCTACCAACTCGACGTGATGTTGATTTCAGTATATACTTGCAACCCGGTTCCCTTCCGATTTAGGTGGATCCCTATCGGATGGCACCTTTTGAGTTGTGGTAGTTGTGGATCCATGTTGATGACCTAATTATGAATGTTTTTATACAACCAAGCATACCACCGTGGGTTAATCCAGTCTTGTTCTCAATGAAGACAGACACTGGTCTCAAGATATGTGTAGACTACCGAAGACTGAATCAGGTGATGGTCAATAACTGTTACCCCTCTCGAGGATCAATGACCTTGTAGACTATTTGAAAGGATAAGGTTGGTTATCCAAGATCAACCTATAGTCTGGATATCACCAGTTGAGGGTGAAGGAGTGTGACATCTCAGTGACTGATTTTTGGGGCACATATGGGGACATTGAGTTTGTGGTTATGTCGTTTGGCATTATGAACGCACCGAACATGTTCATGGGGCTCATAGTCTCTGTTTTCCATGAATACCTAGAACAATTTGTAGTCATGTTTGTTGAATACATTCGGATCTACTCAATATCATAGGAGGATCACATTGAGCCTCTGAAGATAGTTTTAGAAGTCCTCTGACACAACTAACTCCACGAGAAGTTTTCCGAGTGCATATTATGGACACAATAGGTGCACTTCCTTGGAAACGTGGTTTCCCAGTAGGGGATACCTGTGGACTCATAGAAGGTAGAAGAGATTTTTTCTTGGGTAGAACCCAAGAACATGGAAAAGTTTTATAGTTTTCTGGGTCTACCAGGTTACTACAGGAGTATCATTCCTGAATTCTCTTGAGTTTCAGTGCCTTTGACAACCTTGAGTAAGAAATACCAGGCTTTCGTTTGGAGTGAGCAGTTCTAGAGGGCTTTCAGTTATCTCGAATGGGAAGCTAGTCAGTTCCGCAGTGCTAAGGTTTCCAGAAGAAGGGGTAATGTTTGAAGTCTTCTATGATGCTTCCAGGCTAGGCTTGGGATGTGTGTTGTTGTTGTAGTGGGTGTCATATCTTATGGTTCTAGGAAGTTATTTCCACACAATAATAAATATTCCACCCATGATAAGGATATTGTAATTGTAGTGTTCGCGGTGAAGTTGTTGAGGAATTTCCTCATCGGGGAACACTTCATGGTCTTCACTGATCACAAGAGCTTGAGGTATGTATTCTCCAAGAGAGACCTGACCTTGAGGCAGCGAAGGTGGATGGAGTTTCATCTGGACTAAAACATCGAGATATCCTACATTTCAGGAAAGGGGAATGTGGTGTCCAATGTCTTGGGAAGGAAGTCGTAGAAGTATAATGATCAGGATTCAGTAGATTCTTGGATAGAAATGGAGGAGTTGGATGCCTTACACCTTGGTTAAAAAATGAAAGATAGTATAGGATGTTTGTTCTAGATGACGGTGTAGTAATCCTGGGAATTTATGGTGGAGGAGTCTTAGTGTGGGGACATAGAGGTTCAAGTGATGCGTGATCATGTTAGCCAGGAAAATGCCCTGGAAGGATGTTCGGAACATGGTCAAAATCGGAAGATTTTCTATGGGAAGTAGCTTATCCCAGAGATGATGTGTGAGGTAGTTCTCTGTAAGTTCCATAACTCACCTCTTGTGGTACACCTATGAGTTTCCAAGATTTACCGAGGCTTTATGGGTCAGTTTTGGTGGCCCAGGGTGAATCGGGCAGTGGTGGAGTTTATGGAAGAGTGCCTCATGTTCCTGCAGGTAAAGGCTGAGCACCATGTTTCGAGCAGTCTGTTGCAGCCTCTAGATGTCCCGGAGTGAATGTGGGATGAAATATCGATAGATTTCATCATGGGACTACCTAGGGTTCAAGGAGGATGTGATTATATCTAGGTGTTGGTAGACTAGAAGAAGAAATAATCTCACTTCCCAGAAATTAGGGAATTGAGTGTGGTGGATGTATTATCATAGTGGTACATGGATGAGCTGGTTCAATTGCATGGAGTTTTGAGGTCCACAGTCTCATATAAGGATGCATGGTTTACCTCACAATTATATGAGGGATTACAATTTTCTTTTGGAACTAAATTATTCCTTAGAACTTATTTCCACCCCCAGGAATATGGGAAGATAAAGAGGATCATATAGGCACTAGAAGACATGTTACGAGCATGTGTTTTAAATGTCGGAGGATTGTGGGTACAACACTTACCACTTGTAGAGTTTTCATATAAAAATAGCTACCACTCTCCCATTGTCATGGATCCATTCCAAGACTTGTATGGAAGGTCATGTCATTCTCCCATGTGTTGGGATGAGGTTGGAGAAGTATGTATTCTTGGACCATAGTTAGTGTAGAGCACGAATAAGAAGGTTCATCTTGTGCGTGAGATAATGGTGGTGGATCAGGACCGGCAGAAGTTGTATGTCTATCATAGGAAGTTACCATTAGAGTTCATGGTTAGGGACCATGTGTTCTTAAAGGTATCCCCTTTCCATTGATATAGGAGATTCTTCAGGGGGATTAAACTTTCTCTTAGGTTCGTCAGACCCTTCTAGGTGTTGTGATGGGTCGGTAAAGTCGCTTATCGGCTGGCGCTACCACCACCGGTACAGAGAGTCCACAACAACCTCTATATGTCTCATCTCCATCAGTATCTACACGAATATTCTCACATACATGACCAGGGAGAGATGGATATCAAGGACGATGTAACGTTCATGGAGCGACCAGTGTGGATCGAGGACCACGAGGATAATTTGCTTTGTGGATGAAACATTCCATTGGTTCATGTGTTGTGGAGGCATGGTGCCCTTGAGGAGAGTACCTGGGAATGGGAGTCACAAAATTTTACCCTGTACCCATAGTAGTTTTGAGTTTCTTTTTGTTTGTTTTGTATTTTACTGTGATGTAATTCTTGGCCTTTTTTTCTATAAGATGGGATTTTTTTCCTTATTCTATGAATGTGTTTGAAAAGTCCAGAAAATGGAGAGGGGAGGACAAGATCCGTAATCAAGATGAATTAAGGTGGATGTGATTAAACCAATGAAGGTGAGTCAGTTCCACCCAAAAAGTATAGTATCATGATATAGTGGAAAATATTCTAAAACCCATATGTTCGAGTGATGTGACCTTTTACGATTGTGTGGTTACATAGGGGAGAAGGAAGGTAGTGTAACAATATTTTTTCAAGAGATAGATGAGGGGGAGGTGTTCCTAGATATCAAGGTTTTTTTTTCTTTCGAATGGCTCTATGGTGGTTTGTCTCTGAGAGGTATCTTATGAGGAATTTGTTCAGACCCATCCCTTATCTTCAGGTTTACTCTTGTATTCTCAAGGACAAGAATAGATATAGAGGTATCTGATGTAATGGCCCAGAACCTCTTGGTTTATTCCAAAGTTATATTTCTGGTGTTTGGGGTATCTGGGGGATCATCAGTGACCTATTAAGGAGTTTTCCAAAAGCTCGGTCTCACCAAACGATTCCACTGAAATGGTGGCATAGTTATAGTGACACCGGTCACGATGCCACTGATCATGGCAGCACCTTGAGGGTAGCAACATCACAGTCGTACTATCATGGTCTCACATCAAAAAGGAAGCATTTCTTATGGTGACTCACAATTATGGTGGAAACATTATAGTGGTAATGTTATTGTGGCATCGTTATAGTGTCTCACGGAACAGTGTCCCACCCTTTGTGAAATTTTTCCCAGTTTCCTGAGTTTTTTCTAGTTCTTCCCCAATAACATATATTTTTACATATAAGTTTTATAAAAACATTTTAAATCCATTTAAATCCGTTAAAATATGTTTTAAACCCCCAAGAGTCAGGTGAAACGTCAGTTACAAAAACATGTGGCATTTTTCCTCGGTGTCACACCATTCCCTATACTTTACAGCTTCTCCCATGTTACGTGGTTTTTCTCTATTAAGAAGATATATTTTAACTCATAGTTGTTATCTCCACCGTCTCTGAGGATAATTATTATATAACAATTAATCTCGACATGTGAAACCGCCCAACCTCATGGTCAATCCACGATATGACTTCCTGTACCATGAAGTCATATCCCTTATTTTAGTATTTGTCCTTTTCTTCTGACATCCTCTATTTATAATTCCCTTCCCTTATCTATGTGCTCCCTAGAGAATTACTCTGAAGATGAATCGTGCGCTCGTGTTATATCCTTTCCTGATAATCCTTGAATCCCTCGTGTCTTCCCTTCCTCCAAGTCATGCATCCTCAGTTCTTTACACAAGCATAAAACATTGATCCTTTATCATCCATGTATGGTTTTCATTTATATCTCTTTATTGAGTATCATGTTGGGTGGGTATGATAATTCTTCCCTCAGGAAGATGATGAAACAAATCCTTAACAAAGATAATAAATAGACTCTAAAGAAAAAATGGGTGTGATTGATGATGATCTTTCGGTATTTTTTTTAAAATTCATTTTTATGTAGTGAATTTTATGGGATTATGCCCACTGAAAAAACTATCCATTGGTGTTCCTTTCCTATGCACTAATGAACCTCTATTTTTTAGGATAATCTTGTTATTTAATGGATGTAACATATAAAATGGTTAATCATGTAATGTTGGTCGATAAAATAGATTCCCAATGAATAATAATCCTTTTTTGATCACCCTGGTTAACCAAATAGAAAGAAGGGACTTGATAAATCCTGTGGTTAAATATGAATACTCCATTTCTCTGTTTTTCTAATACACATGGTTTTTCTTCTTGATGAATATGGGGTGATGTGGATGAGAATGGTATCTCATATTATTCAATTTTTGGTTGAGGATTTGAGGTCGTGTGGGGCTGTATGTTGGGGATTGGTTTGGTTCCAGTACTTAGAGGTATCTCATGGATCCCTTTTGTTATTTTGACATTACAAGAGAACCGGGTGTGAATGTTTAAATTGTTTCCTAACTATTTTCCACAAATTTTTGTCTAGGTTTGTGGTTATGCATATTAGTTTCCCAGTAGTGAAGGAATGTTTAAATGTAATCACATGAATATGATAACAGGAATTGGTACATTGGGGGATTGTTTTCCAGAAAGGGAATGTTCCATGGTTGTGGTTGTTGTGTGTTCATGCATGTAGGGATAGTAATTAGGGTAATTGTGCTCTAGTTTTGTATGGGATGGCTGTCTATTTTGTAACCCTTTTGATTGGATGAGTATTTTTTTATTTATATATATAAATTTAGTTCTTGTGTTTCTTATTCTCACCCAACCCATGTTGAGCACTCTGTTCTGAACAACCCCATTTCATGGGGGGTGTATCCCCTACATTATTATGAGTGGCTGGTTGTTATCTACTTTTTACTCCCTCTCCGAGGTAGTCCAAGACACTACAGGTAGGCTATACCGACCTAAGGTATATTATGGCCCAAGAATATTTGGGAAGGGTGTATAGGGATGGTTGGCCCATGTTTGTGTAGGTAGGTTTGTTTCCCAAGTGTCTTCGGAATAAGGCCCAAGTGTCTTCGGACATGAAAATGGTTTTTCTGGCCATGGTGAATTTGGGAATGTCACTGATTTTGGTGGCCCGATTTCTTGCGGGAATGGTTATGTGTGGTTGTGGTGGCCCAAGTTTGTGTGTGCAGAATGCATGGTGATGGCCCTGAGGTTGTTGTTGGGGTGGCATTGGAATTGCAGTGATACTTGTGGGGGAGGTCTGATGCATGGGATGTCCTAAATAACGAGTGGGAAAGCGGTGTGGGGTTCCCAAATATCAACGTGATTTTACTATTACATTACCTGGCTTTAATTATTTAGGGAGTGTTCCTTGGTGAGGTTAGGTGGATAGTTTGAAAGGTGCTTTGGTTACCATTATTTTTCTCATGGGGAATTAAAATGCATCCCCACTTGTGCACAAGAGAATTTGGTTTTCCTTTCTGAGTATACATGTATACTCAGCCAATGTATATAAAACTGCTTTCGGGTTTCCAGTAGGACCTTGAGGACCATTGCTAACTTTACTATCTCTGGCTTTGGTAGTTTTTAGTTCTTTTCTTTCTTTTGGTACGTTCCTTGTAGTTATAATGTACCTTGTATCAGTTTATTTTGAACATGCATATGGGATTGTATTTTTGGATTTACTTTTACTTTTAGTTTTTGGAGTTGTTTGGGATCTATCGAATTATCTCTGAATATTATTAAAAAAAGGGTAATGCCTTCCATTTTACGTGATATTTTATACCTTTGATGTCAGTCACCACTCTGGGGCCCATTGAAGGCAGGAATCTGGGGTCATTATCTCTCCTTTAACATGAAGAAGGAAGGGTATGGATGTTTTTTATCCCTTTCCTCATCTTTAAGAAGGTTGTTCGTGGCATAATGTTTCATCATAATTCCCAACAAAAAGTGTTGGTAAAAAATGATTAATCATTTCCTGAGGCGGTAGATCACCATACACGAATGGTACGTTCGTTACCATCTTGATGAAACTGTGTGTAGGTGTTTGTTGAAACCTTAACCTAACAAAATTTTTGTATATTTATAATACTTATGTTATTATATAATTGTCGAATAATAATAAATCAATAGGTATAGAAACAAATAAAAAATAAATGAATATTGAAAAAATTTACCTCTTTTCAGGTTTATCATTTTGGTTTTATCCAAAGGGATTACATGGATTTTTTTTATGACCAAATTTAGGATTCTATGTTGAGGGGAGGGATTTTGGGAGAATATTTGTGTAGATTTTTTATGATAAAAAGTATCTTTGGAGGTGTGAGTAAGGGAAATATTGAATGCCTTTTTATAATGGAGGGGAGTGGAATTCTTTTAAATACCAAAAGGTATAAAAAATAGGGAGGTATCCCTTAACTAATGTGCCTCAAAATAGAAAAAATAATGTTTTAGAGGAGACTATGGTAGATAAAAACCTCTAAAATACAAAAAATAAGGTCATTTTTATAATGTTTTCCCTTAACTTCAATGTTTACCCAATTTTATAATTTTAGATTTTATTAAAAGTTACGAGTTTTATAAATAATGTAACTTAACCATTAAGATTAAATTAAAGTAGAATTTCTTAGAAAATATATTCCCAATAAATTGTAAATATGATATTTAATTTAACAAATATTTAAATCCAAGTCCTGCTAGAAAATTATTTTAAAACAAGCACATGTAACCTGAAAAAACACTAATTTAACATGTATCATGCTAAGTATGTTTTTACTATCTATGGGTAAATTTTTTAGTTATAAAAAATAAATTGATTAATTAATGATCAATATTTGAAATTAATTAACACTTAAAATTAAATTTTAATAATATATATTTTTATTAACTTTAATTCATTTAATAAAATCTCAATTATTATAAAATAACATTAATTTCAATTTTGAAATTATTTATCTAATTTTAATTTAAAAATAAAAAAATATTAGGATACAAAAATATTAACTTAATATATATTAAAAATGATATATATATCTAAAAATTAATGCAATGCAATAGTGAATTAAATTTACATTACTTTTAATGTTTTAGAAACCCTTATCTTATTTAATTGTTAGCTAAATAATCCAGGTGTTTGTATTTGTTAAGAATTTAATGTAATTATGTAATCTCTCAAAACTAAAGTCAATTTACCATTATAAAAAAAATCAATAAAAATAATTTTCATAAAAGAAACTATGTAGCTTATTCCATACTCTAAAGATTTATAAATGTTAAAGGTAAGGAAGGTTCCTTTTTTGTATTTTTCCTTACTTATTATGTGGGTCGCTTTCATGAACATGTGCCCCACTAACTCATAAAATTATATAAAATAGGCTATATAGCCTAAATATTGGCATCCAATGGTTTCTAGGAAATTTTATAAGTCATTTTGGCCCATAAACATAAGGTTTAGTACCATGTTATGTTTAATATTACCTTAAAAGTTGTAATTAATTTTAATTATTTTTAATGATAATTTTTTTCAAGAACTACAATGATATTATTATACTATAAATATTATAATTATTACAACATTTTATTTCTATTTTTTCAAATTCAATTCCCAGAAGTGTAAAATTTAAATTTAAAGCTAATCCCGCAAATGTGTCGAAAAATATGGTTTTTAAAGTGAATGTGCTCAAAAATTAGTTAAGTATTTATATATAAATTGAAATTAAAAATGATTTAAATGACCTTAATTAGAAACATATATATATAATTGATCAATTTTGACAATAAAAAAATTTAATATATAATTGAGCATTTATAATTATTGAAAAGAAATAACATTTTTCAACTAAAATGTAGTATATTTCACTATTCATTAAAAAATGAAAAATCTGAAAAAAATACAAAAATTCACCTTAAGATAATTTTGAAATTACAACCTAAAAAATGAAAATTATTTTTATAAATAAAATTTATAAACTTTTAAAAGTTTATTTTTAAAATAGGCGCTCCATTAAAATGTGGTAAAACTCAGTCTTACATGTAATGAATGCTAACTCAATGTTGTATATAGCGTAATCCTATCATGTTGTTGTGTATAAAGAAATATTGAATAAAAATAAAATTTATTCTAATATAAAAATATTTTATTTTCTTATGTTTCCACATTCTCCACACCTTAATTAAATTTCATCCTCATAATTTAAAATTGATCTTGGCAATTGAATGATTCATATTTGAAAATGCTATTATTGAAAACTCCAAATCATAAATTGGGTTAAAACACATATTATTAATAAGAGGGAAAGTAAAATAAAAATGTTATCACAAAAATAGTCTTTTAAAATAGAATAACATTAGTGAAAACATGGATATATAAGTAAAATCCTAATTTCATGTTCTCATAGAGAGTAATAAAGAACATGTTCAGCTGAAAGTTGATGACCATAAAGTCAAAACAAAAGTTTTAAAAAAGGCCATTGATATATTCAAAACTGAAAAGAATAGGAACAAAATATTTTAATACCATTTCCTATAGTTTATAAATTCTTTCAGATGTTAATAATATATGTCAATATGTTTTTCTATTAACATAATCTTTTCCTTTGATTACACCTTGAACTATGTCTAATTCATCTCTGAGCGTGATATTCTTCATAAAGTGAAGTAATACATTAATCTCTAAAACATCATTCAAATATAAACATAAACCATTTCATAAATGGTTTTCTTTTCCAAAAGATTATGAATCAATTATTTAGAAATATGTTCATTGAATATCCAAAATGAAGTTATCATTGGACATTAATCAATATGGAGCAACTCTAAATTGTCACATTCCAAACATGTGAATACCTTCATCATGTATTATCTTGAAATATTGTAATGGAATGAATTAATATAAGTACATATTGAAAAAATGGATTCTTACTTATTAATTATGTAAAACATATGTTATCAGATAAATTACTTAAATTCAAAAGTACTGTAAACCCCTTCAATGATAGCATAATCCACATTGTCATCAAATCATTAATCATCTCCAATGTAGTTTGTAATATCCAATATACTTTATCCATATCAATCATATATTTATTCCACAATCATTATCTCAGTATCAAGAGCATATTAAGGGTTATTTTTCCCTTAATAATATATTTTTCAATAATGTTCCACATGATAAAAATCACTTTATTTGTTATCAGTGCCAACCAAAAAACAGTTTCAAATCTTTGATGAAAAAGTACTGCAATACAGTCCTTAAATATTTTATAATTCTCATGACTAGTACCTTACTAATAAAATAATAAAAATATATAATTATTGAATCTAAAAAAATACATATTAATCATTTAACCTCGTTTATGGTAGTAGAAGAAGCTTGAACATGATCTATTAGCCAGTTTTGAGGTATATTCCTCTGACACTTGAGAAATTGATATGCATAGTGTCCTAACTCCTTGTAGATGAAACATTGTAAACTAAGATCCTTTTTATATTTCATTAAATCACAAACACAGTGGCCTTCCCATCAAAACTTGTAGAAAAATACTATTCAATTTATGCAAGTAATAGGGTGATTATTTCTACAATTATTATATGTATGAAAATAAATCATTCCCTTCTTCCTTTCATCCATATTTTCTCCAATTTTCTTCTTGTTCCTATGCTTCCTTTGGATTCCATAATACTTAGAGTATTCTTTCTATTTCTTATTAGCACAAGATACTATGTCCTCATATGATGAGAATATTTGGGAGACTATTTCTCTTCAAAATATTTTCTTAAGACCATAAAAGAAATTATATTTCTTACACCTTGGATAATATGCATTAGTGAGGTTAACATACCTTCTATTATGTTCTATTTCTAAATGATAACATAAAATATATTAGATCATACCAAGTAAAATCACAAAAATAGTGAAATACATAACATAAAGTGAAAAAAATTATGCTTTGTTAGTTTCATAATCATAAGCATGGTTTCCATGAGATGTCCTTCTATATTAATCATAAAAATATATCTAAGGGATATATTCTCTAATCAATGTTTTATAAATATAATTTCCAATGTGGTCTCTGAAATTCCTCCAATACCAAATATAATACCTTGACCCCAAAATATCAGAGATGATGCATTACATTATTACATTAGCATTATTGCAAGGAATCATATCCAAAAGGACTGAACAATTTAGTAATTGTCAATAACCATATTATATAGATGATACATTTATTACATTGGGAGGTATAAAATAAAACATAATACATAACAAATAATAATAAACAACATCCTTGAACCTCATTACCTAAATTAATCTTTGTATCCCTAGAAAAGGAAACAAAATAAGGGTTATCTCCAATGATTAGTAGGGGTAAGTGTATGCTGGAAATAATCATGAATTTATTAGAATAACAAATATGTTATAGAAAATAACTAAACACACATTCAATTTAAAAAAATAGATAATTAATAATCAATATATTATGTAAAATTACTGAAAACACATTCCATTTAATAAATTAACAAAGAATGAAATGCATCCATATATTGTTTCATATTGAAACTCTTCTAGATAAGAATAACTAAAATAGAGGCAATGTTTAATATTTGGACATTATGTATCTAGATTATGAACCACTACCATAAATAACATTTAAAATATGGTTTATTTATATGTATATAAACCACTCTATTTTTATTAGAAACAAACTCAAAGGGTTTTTCACCAACTAATTTTATCTCATGAGACTAACGATGCATTAAAGGGCTTACATTAACTGGTCCCCAACCCATGTATTGAATGTCCAAATCATTACTCATGTATAAAATAATTTATTTATTTAATAAAAAATTTTCTCTATCATAAAATATCAATATTTAATCACTAATATGGGTTTATCAAAAACTACTCAACGGGTGTTAGGTAACAACAAGGGTTGTTGACATTTATGAATGATATAAACATTCTTTAGGAAAATATTATTTAAACATTCAAACGTGTCCCATATCACTTTGCAACATTTCAATCATAATCAAAATGATGTAATAACATTAAAAAAAACATATAATATCACGAGAATAAGTAGATTCATGATATAACATGTCAAAGTGAAATATACACATAGTATAAAAGAAACATGGTGTATAGAATTACAATATGCCTCAAGGAAAGAAATTGAGATGAACTCCCTTTCCTTGAGTCTAACTTATCATGTGTATCTTTATATTCCATAATAATAAACTTATATTAATTATTTTCTTACTTCAAAACCATTTTCAAGTATATTATTACATTTAATTCACTTATCAAAATGTTTTAAACAACTTCTTAAAAAATTAAGCTTACGTTGGGTGTTTTGACCATATTAGGTTTTGTGTCAAAAAGGAATTTAGTAGGTCATCTATGGTCAAATTTTTCATTATATAAACATATACATAATTATAATCATGACATAATTATCATATTTATAAATAAATTATACTTTTAAAACCAATCAGGAAATATGGTTATGATAAATGAATCAATGTTACAATCATGGAGATGGTCAGTCCTACGTACGCATGAGTAACATTCCCATTTTTCAATGATCATTATGGAAATAAGGTTAGAAACATTATATATTCCAATAATGATATTTATATCATAAATACAATGTTATTTAATCATATATACATATATATATATAAATCTTGGGATGTGAAAGGTATCACATCGTGTCGAGGGGTAGTAGTCCACACATCCACGAATGAGTTTATCACTTTTTTTGTGTCAAAAGGGTAATAAATAAAATGATATATTATATTTAACGGAAGTAAATTATTTCATTAATATCATAAATATTTCATTTATGTCACATATTTTTAATTAAACCAATTTTTAATACATTCCATGTAATATTTTATTCTATCACATCCCTTTGAGGAGGCGTTGGTCCACATGTCCACAAACGAAGTTATCATGTTTACACAAAATAGCAAGAATACATTTATGTGTAATATAAAAATTATAGAACCATAAAAAGATAATAAATATCATATATATCGTATATAAACAATGTGACCATCATAATTCCCAACCATGTGAGGTGTAAAATGAAAAATGAATGACATCATTTCGTGAGGTGGTAGTTCTCCATACAGAAACAGTAAGTTAATTAGACATTTGATTGAAGTGTGTATAGGTGTATGTTGAAAAATTAACATAAAAACATTTTAGTATATTTAGGATACATATTTTATTATATACTCATAAATTAATAAAAAATTAAGGGGCGGAGAATCAAATAAAACATAAATTCCCATTGTAGAATGTTACCTCTTTTTCATGTAACACCATTTTGTTTTCACCAAAGGGATTAATTGAAATTAATTATTCTTAATTTTATTCTTATAAATTTAGTAGGTGGATTTTTGGGAGACTATTAGGGTAAATTTCGGAAAAGAAAAAGTTTCTTTATAGGTGTGATTATGGGGAATATTGAATGCCTTTTATAATGGATGTGGAAGGAATTATTATAAATACCAAACGTTATAGAGTATTGGGAGGTCTCCCTTACCTCATGTGCCTAAAAAATATTAAAATAATGCAATAAAGGTGAATTATGGTCCATACAAATATCTAAAACACAAAAAATAATGAATTTCTATAACTTTTTTACTTAACTTCTACGTTTCCCAATTTTATCATTTTCGTATTTATTAATGTAACTATATTTCTAAACTAATTAATTTATACATTAAGACTAAATTAAAGTGATATTTATTATAAAATCTATAACCATAGAATTATAAATTTTATATCAAATTTAAAAAAACAAATCCCATGTCTGATAGAATTTAATTTTAAAACAAGCTCATGTAACTCACAAAAACGAAATTTTACCCGGATTGTGTTAATATTGTTTTTACTATATATGGATAAATATGTTAATTATAAAAGATAAATTAGTCCATGAATATAATATATTTTTATATATTAAATATTGAAATTAACTTTCGTAGAAGATAGTATTTTTATTAATTTTAAATCATTTAATAAAATATCATTTAATATAGAGTAACATTATTATCAATTTTTAAATCTTTATTTAATTTTAATTTTAAAAAATAAAATAAATTATTTAAAATAAAATAATTTTAGTTTATAAATGTTAAACATGATATTTTTATCTAAAAAAATAATTTTACACAATAATTCATCAAATTTACTTTACTTTTAATGTTTTTCACATCATTATCTTATTTAATTATTAACTAAATAATCAATGCATTAGTGTTTGTTTAGGATTTAATGTAATTATATCATCAATAAAAATTAAATTAAATTTACCATGATAAAAACAACTCATTAACCTTTCAAAATAATGTTTATAACTAAAAATATGTTGCTTATTCAATAATCTAAAGCTTTATAAATTTTGAAGTTAAGGAAGGTTCCTTTTTTTTCCTTTTCCTTACTTATTATATTGGTCACTTTTAGGAACATATTTACAACTAACACATAATATTAGATATAAATGGGAATATAGTCAAACTTTTTGAATCCAATGGCTTTTTACAAGTTTCAAGGCCATTTTTGTCATTAAGATTAATGTTTGTTCCCTTATTAAGTATAATTTTACTTTAATCATTGTAAATAATTTTAATTACATTTACTGGTATTTTTGGTCCAAAAATATGTTGATATTATTATAATATAAATATTATACTGATTAACACCACTTATTTTCATTTTTTCAAATTCAATTCATAGATGTGTTGACATTAAATTTAAATCCATTCCCGCATACATGTCGAGAAAGAATGTTTTTAATGTGAAAATGACAAAAGTTCATTACTAATTTATATCTAAATAAAATATAAAAATGATTAAATTAACATAAACTGGATTAATATATTTATAAATGATTTATTTTTCAATTTAAAAAAAATTAAAATATAGTTACATTTAATAATTTTTTAAACGAAATGGTAGTTTTCAACTAAAATGCAGTATTTTTCACTATACATAAAAAATGAAATATCATATAAAAATACAAAAAAATCATCCAAATACAACTTTGAAATTCCAAATTAAAAAATTAAGTTTCTATTGATAAATAAAATTTATAAGTGTCCAATTTTTTTAAAATTGGTGTTCCATTAAAAGGTGGTAAATCTCAATATTGCGTGTAATATAAGAAAAATTAGTGTTGTGTATATCATAAGATTGACATGGTGTTTCGAATAATTAAATATAGAAACAAAAAAAATATAATATAAAATAAAAATATTATAATGTCTTGGTTTGTTACACCTTATAGTTAGTAAAAAAAAGGTTGGTTTAGATCACTTTAGTGGTTAGGGTAATATTAAAAGTTTCCCCTTAAAAGAATTCATGTTTTTGTTATGTTAAAATTTTGTAAAATTTTATGATAACCTTGTTTATTCATCTAAACTTTGTCTGTTAAAAATGGTTTTATATATATAGGAAATAGGGATCCTATAGTTGGGTGGAATAGAGAGGATGATATCCTTCCAAATTAGCATCCTGAGATGGTTGGAATTTGAATAGAAAATATTGTTGCAGTGATTTCTTAGTTAACTTAGGCGATAAGTGGTGGTGGTATGCATGCTAGAGGGGAACATGATCTACAACAACAAAAATTCTATTAGTGAGAATTTCATGAGACAATATCACCCATAATTTAGTGGATCATCTGAACTTTTGGTAACAGAATTGTAGTTCAATGCTCTATATAATTTATTTGATATCATGGGATGTAACTTCCTGACCATGGTGCCACACACTGATACCCCAATCTGATTAGTTACATGACCGTAGGCACACTTCCCCTATTCCATAGGTTTTCAAATAATATTGAGGTTCTAATATTGATCATGTTGATATTATACCCTTGTTATCAATGTAGATCAATGGGAGAAGAAAAATAAATAGTATCCAAAATAATACCCATAACTAGACCAAATAGTATCACATGATGGCCAAAAATGAAAATACAATATCAAAAAAATGAACAATAAGTATACCATTCCAAATATGTATCAAGTGATAATATGAAAAGCCTAAAATAAATAAATACACTAAAAACTCTCACATGGGTCTCGAATCACATCTAGTTCCCTCACCCGTGCTCCATCCCAAATCAGCCATCTAACATAGGGACCTTGCCCTTATTGTGACCTGTAATCATGAATTCTATTCGAGTAACGATCAGGAAGCCTGACTAGTGTCTGAGTACAACTCATTAGGCACCACCAATAGTGTCTAAAACATTATCCAATCAATCAGAGTGTATGTAGTTGTATAAAAAATAATGTAAAAAGAATAAGTATAGAGACCCTTCTTTTTCTTACATAACTATTACATCATTTTAAATATAAACAGTATAATAGTGCTACTAAACTAGGATCCAATGGTTTATTATCCAGGGAAAATTAGAACCAAAAATAACATTAACAAAATTAAATATAAAATTTATTTAATTCCTTCTTCTCTAGCTTCATAATTTCCCTCAAGTACTCCATAGTATCAGTAGTCACCTGGCAATATGCATCAAAGAAAGGGGTGACCAAAAATACAAGTAAGAGGATAGATAAAAACATGAAACAATATAACATGGGAGATAATAATCATTATAATATCATAATCATGGTATCATCATCATAATCATGAGAGGAAACATTAGATAAAGACATGGAATGTGGAAATTCATAAGAATGAAACATCATGTCTTAGTGTTCAAATGCCCCCACATAGTTGTGAACAAATTTGGAATTATGTTCATATATAACATATGATAATAACCATAACATCATTATTTGTGAAAAAATCTATCATCATGTTCATGAATATTTAAAATTATCTCATGAGATCCATATCATTACTCAATTCATTGGAGCGCTATATAATTCTGGGTGCACCTATCACATCATAACATTAACATAATCAAACATTCCACATAGAATGTATCTCATTCATGGATATAAAATTACTCAAGTAATGGAATGGGTTTCCTTATAATTTATAAATCATAAATTCATTAATAAAATTTTGTGTTCCCAGAAATAAATTGGAATAACATACATGGTATAACAATCATCAATATGGAGTGAATAATAAACATTCTCAAGATAAGTAAAAGGTTTGTTTTTTAGAAAGAAGAGTTATTTTGAAAAAATCATTTCATTTGTCATAAAATCCGATTGTAAACATTTATATCCTCAAAAATAAAATGGAAATGACATTTTAAGAACATGATATGAACATTCATACCATGGAATGGAGAATGACCCAAAGAGAGGATTTGGGTTTGAGAATCAACATACCATATGAGTTTATCAAAAACTACTCAATGCATGTTAAGTAACAATAAGGTTTGTTGAAATTGATGAATGATATAAACATTCTTTCGGAAAATAATATTTATACATTCCAAAGTGTCCCATATCACTTTGAAACATTTCAATCATAATCACCATGCTGTAATAACATTAAATAAAACAAATAATATCATGAGAGTAAGAAGAGTTATTTTGAGTTATTCTTTTCCTGATTAAAGTATGATTCATTAGATAAATGTTTCATGATATTTGTTTAGATTAATTTTGACATTTGTGATCACAATAAAGTCATTTTTATTATTATTTAATATTATGTATATAAATTAGTGATAGAACATATACAATTTTATAACAAAAACCTTATAATATATCTCAACCATTATAATGGTTTTATGACCATCATTTAAGGTGTTAAAGGAAAATAAAAACTTTTCTTCCTTCAAGGTGATAAATCAACACCTCACAGATGATGTTTCCTTTTTTAGAATAAAATAGAGTGGAAAAGATGTTAGATGATGGATTATTCCATTAACATAATAAAATTATATTATATATAAGATAATTGATTTATCATGGATCTTTTATAAGGGGATATGAGGATTTAATAAGAAATGAAAATAAAATCAGAATAAATAAAAAGAAAAGAAAGGGAATTTTACTTCTTGAATTACTCTCCTTCGGAACCTCCTTATAGAGATTGGTTTTGGTCATTAGTTGAGAAAAAAAGGCTCTTGGATGTGGGGAATATTCTTGTTTATAGGATTTGGAAGAAATTGGGAATTCTTCAAGGTTTGGGAAGTGTGAGGAGAATAGGTGGTGAAAGGTGGTATTTATAGTGGGGGAGGGGGTGTTTTTTATTATTCTATTCATTAGTTTATTATTTTTTCTTGAAAAAATAAATATATTGAACCTTGTCATTGAATATATTAAATTTATGAAGGAGAGTTTAAGATTATGGGATTATATTATCCATACATAATCTATGACCCAATAATTCTTATATTTGTTAAATACTATAAATTAGTGTATTTCACTGTTCACAGAAAATTCAACTATTTTAGAAAAATACCAAAGATTCACCCTATCAATTTAGAAAAATATAGAATTAAAAATTAATTCAATTTTAAGAAAATAATTTTATAAATATGACGGGTTTAATTTTTAATTGAAATTATCAATTTTGGAAAAATACCTGTTTTTAAATTATAACTTCTTTTAAGAATCATTGAAAATTTACTTAAGGTATCATAAAATTATCCTATAATAATTAGACAAAATATATATATTTATGATTACATTTTATGAAAATACATTTTCTTTTAAATTGTTATATTAATTATAAAATTTTAAATAAACATTTATGTTTTTTTAAAAATTCAAACACTTAATTTATCATTTTTAAAACATTTAATTACATACATATAAATATATGATATATTCAATTATAATATACCTAAATTTTATTCATAATTTCATAAGAGAGATTACAATTCTTTTGTCTGGATTACTATTACTAATGGTCACGTTACTATTCCTACGGTCAAGTTATTTTTCCATCGGTATAGGTTCCCTAAATTCTAGAAATACCTCTTTTTCCATTCATTATTCATTTATAAAGTTTATATTGTGTTCTCTATGTAATTTTATACAGTTTATACTATATGGAATAATTATTATAAGGTAGTTTCCATTGATAAAATTTTGTGTTGCTACATTCTTCCCCCTTATGAAATTTGTCCCTAGAATATTCATTTTACAAAATTTGGTGAAAACAAGTGAGGGTATTTCTCCATCATAACTTCCTCCAATTACCATTTTGTCACTTTATAATTATGGTTTCTCCATAGTATTTTGACTAGGTGAATATACTTGTTGTGCAGAACATTATCTCTATGGTCCAAAAAATTCATTGGCTACTACTCATAACCAAGATCATTTTCCAACTATACCCCCTCTCGATTCAATACATGTGAGAGATATGGTATATAAATCCTCAAGAGTGATATGTGGAATACATCATGTACTTGATACATGGTAGGTGGAAGTTTCAATTGATATGACACTACTCCAACATGATCAGGAATTTTGAAGGGGTCGATGTATGTGAGACTTTGTTTTCCTTTCTTTCTAAATTACATGATCCTCTTCCATGTAGATATGTGGAGTAATAAAATGTCTCTAAGATCAAAATATAAGTCATGTTGAAGATTTTCTATATAGATCTTCTATTGACTTTGGGATTCCTTGATGGGTTGATGAATGGTTTTCACATTTTCCACCATTTCATTAACCATTTCTGGTCTTATCATCTTAAGTTCAACGACTTAATTCCAACATGTCATTTTTTCCATATTTTCCCATAAAGGGCTTCATAGAGATTCATTTGGATGCTAGAGTGAAAACTGTTGTTGTAAGAGAAATCATCCAAAGGTTTATATTGATCTTATCCTTCTTTTAAGTCTATAGAACATTCTCTCAAAATTTCTTCCAGTGTCTGAATATTATATTTAGATTGGAAATTTATTTAAGGATTATAATTCATACTATATTTAATATCAATTTTTATATAATGTTTTAGTCTTTTCCAAAACTTAGAGGTGAATCTCAAATATCGATTAGATACAAATGATAGTGGTACTCCATGCATCCTTAACAATTATCTGATATATATTCGTGCAAGTTTGTCCAATGAGAAGTCTTACTGAATTTTGTTAAAGTTTGTGGTATTTATAATAAAATTCAGAATAACCCATATAATATTATTCCTTCTATATGTCTTTAGAATTCCGATGAAAAAGTCCATGGTGATGTTTTCCCGTTTCCATGTTGGTATGGGTAATGGTTGAATCATCCTCATAAGATATTTTATTTTAGCCTTCACTTTCTAATGTACTAGGATCTTTAATGTATATTAAATGATCTCCTTCTTCATATTTTCCCACCAATACTTCTCTCAAAAATCTCGATATAACTTTTTTATCCCTGGGTGAATAGATATGGTTGAGCTATGTGCATCACCCAAAAGCTCTTTTTTTGTCTCTGGATTGAATGGTACACATAGTCATGACCAAAATATTATAACTCCTATCTCTTCAATTTATAACTCTAAGGATTACCCATTTGTCATGGTTTCCACATTCTTCTTAATTTCCACTTAATTCCTTTGAATGTACTTTATTTTCTCTTTGATGGATCTTTGATAAATCATTTGATAAATGATTAATGGTGTTCCTTCCTTGATGATTCCCGTGTACATCCTTTTAAAATATTATAATATTATATTTTTCTTGAATCTATTCATTTATTATGTTGTATTATCATTTCTACTTATGGAATCCACTACTTTATTCACTTTTCCAGGATAGTAGTGAATTGAGTGATCATAATCATTGATGAGATATGTCTATCTTCACTAAGGAAAACTAAAATCCTTCTATTTGAACATATTTTTGAGGCTATTATGAAAATTATATATTTCACACTTCTTCCACATAGAGATAATGCATTCATTATTTTCAACACATATATCACAGCTACCAAATCCATATCATTTGTGGGTTTGTTTTGATCATTAATTTTAAACTTCCAGGAGGCATAGGCTATGAATTTATAATTTTTCAACAGTAATAAGAATAATCCCTTATTTTGAATAATCATTTTATATCTTAAAATTTTCCCCACTAATTAGAAGTGTGAGTATGGTCGGTGATAAGCCTCTTTTTGAACACTTTGAGTCAGTCTTCACATTCACTAGTCCAGGAAAAAATTTCTACCTTTAGATTTATCTTGGTTAGTGTGTTCGAAAATCAGGATAAGTTCTTCAAAAATTTCAGGTAATAACCGATTGGTCCAAGGAAACATTGGATCTCCATTACAGATGTTATCCTATTCCACTTTTCAATTTCCTTTTTCTTGTAAGGGTCTATAGATATTCCCTTATTGGTGATAACATGCCCGAATAATGATACTTCTTCTATATAGAACTCAAATTTACTATACATTTCCTAAATATTCTCCCTTTATAATAATATTTAAAGGCACCTCATGTACCCCATTTCTCTTAGGGTATATTAGAATACCATCTATAAATATTACCACAAATTTATCAAGGTAATCACTATAGAATATATTCATTATGTCCATGAAATTTTTTGGATAATTAGTGAGTTCGAAAGGAATCACTATGAACTCATAGTTTCCATACCTCATTCAATATCCATTCTTCGTAATATCTTCCTTCCTCGCATTTAATTGGTGATATCCTAACCCAATTTTCACCTTAAAAAAATACTTTTCCCCTCATAGATTACTGAAAAATTCATACATCCATTGAAGGGGACACATGTTATTTATCATGATTTTGTTGAGATCATGATAATCAATGATTAATTGCATCGATCCATCCTTCTTATTGATGAAGAGGTCTGGTGCACCCCATGTTGAAGAAATCATATGTATAAAACCATTCTCCAAGTTCTCATGCAACTGATTCTTCAGTTCCTCAAACTCAATAGTTTACATTATATAAGGTTTCTTTGATATAGGGAGAGATCTAGTAAGAAGTTCAATTGAGACATCAAAATCTTAATTAGGAGGATGACCAAGAAATTATTCTGGGAAAACATCAGTGTTGCACATCTCAATGGGATTCTATTTGATCATGATTCTCTCAATTTTATAAATAATTTGATCTAGATATTATTTATCAAAAGGAAATTATATCCACATTTTATATGATGATTCTGAAGTAAATTCATCCTCATCCTTACACTTATAATAAATTATTGGATTCCTCAAGATGGGAATAGTGATATCCCTTTTTCGAGAGTTGACGTTTGATTTGTATAAAGATATCCAATCCATGACCAATATAACATCTGACTCAACCAAAGTAATTAAGACATGATTTACTGGTAGGTTTAGTGCAAATACAATAACCAAGGATGAGTTATATAGTTTGGATGAAATAATTTTCCCATTTTCTATTCTCACAGATAACTCAACCTCGATATTTTTAGGTGGTGTTTTAATTGTTCTAATAACATTGTAAGATATTAAAGAATGCGTAGAACTATAATCAAATAGTATATTCAATATTATTGAATAAATAACCAGTGAACCTATCACAGGATCATTGTTGGGATCCACCTCAGCAGTAGTGATGGAATAATCTTTACCTTGATCCTTTAGTTTTGGTGGTTGTTGTCTCTGATTACCCTTGAGGACTCAAGGTTTGGTTCACTGAATTTCACAATACCCTTTCTCCCTACAATTGAAGCATTAAACCATTGTCATTTCACTCCTTTCATTCACCACATTATCTAGATTCCTTCTGTCTCTTCAGAATTCATGATCTTGGTGGCCTTCTCTCTTATATTTGAAACAATTTTCAATCCCATTGAGGTAGTTCTCATGATGCTTCTCCCAACATTTTTGACATGTTAGTGGTTAAGTTTTCATTCCACCTTTTCCATTATATCCCCCATCATGAAACTCAATCTTATTTTTTTATCTACATATTCTTGTGACCATTCTCGAAACTCCATCTTCACTTTAAGATCACATCAAACAAATTATTCATCTCTCCCAAAGTTGTGAATTTTTAGACCCTTTAGAAAGTTTAGTTTTAAACCAAGGAATTTTCAATATATTTTTCTATCATTATTGATAACCAAACCTGAGGAACATCTTACATGCATTGTGAAATTATCTTTATAAGTCATTACTGATTTACCTTTCTTTTTATTCAACTATATAAATTCTCTCTGTATAATTTTATGAAGTGTTCAAGGGAAATACTTGTTTAGAAATATTTTATTAAAGTATTACCACTCCTTCTATTCAATTTCATCCTTCAAATTTTTCTTCATTATCAACACCCACCATTGATCATCCTCTCAATCTAAATAGTTAATGACAAGAGTCACCTTATGTGTCTCAGAATAGTTCAGCACATAAAAGATATTCTCCATTCATTTTACCAACTGTTATGCATCTATTAGATCGAAGATCCATTAAATATTGGTGGAAAATGTTGCATAAAATACTAAATAGATTGTTTATCCCTATTAGGTTAAGTAGTACATTCCACATTATCTAGGTTATTGTTCATAGCCTAAGATAGTTTGGTAAGCATTTCCATTAAAATCTGAACTCCATCCCCCAAGCCATTGGGGATCACTGCATTGTCCCTCACATAGGTTGTTGTATTGGGTTTTCCTACTTCCCATAATTTTATATAATACAATGGTTTTTAAAAAAATAAGTCAACAAGTCATGAATAAATAAATTATTAATTTGTGCAATTAACATTAAATTCATATAATTTAGGATCCCTATGTTTGTAATTTTTATAAAATAATGCTTCTTGGGTGGTTTCATATAATTAGTCTCATACTAAGGTTTTCATTAATATTATCTAATCCTAATTCCCAAAGTAACTAAACCATTCTTTGATACCAACAATAATGACCCTTCTTTTTAAAACATGACTATTACATCATTTTAAAGATAAAAAATATAATAGTGTGACAAAACTAGGATCCAAAGTTTTAGTTTATTAGCAAAATTTGGACCAAACATAAAATTTACATAATTAAACATTAACACTATTTAATTTCTTCTTCTAAATCTTCTTAGTTTATTTCATGTACACCTTAGTATATGTAATCACCTGAGGATATACATCAAATAAAGGGATCTGATAAAATCCATGTAAAAGGATAGATAAGAACTTGAATCAATATAACATGGGTGAGAATAATCAAAATTATCATAACATAATCATGGGGTCATTATTATTATCATGATACGAAACATTATATAAATACACAGAATGTGGCAATGTATAAAAATAAAACTGCACGTATTTGCGGTCAAATACCACACATAGTTGTGAACAAAGTTAGCATCATGTTCACACATAACATTTGTGCATAACCCGAAAATCATCATTTTGAAACAATATAGAATAAAATTTAAATATATTTTACATTATATCAGGAGATACATCACATTACCCAATGTATTATAGTGCTATATAATTTCGAGTGCACTCATCACATCATAACATTTACATAATCATGCTTGCTATATAGAATGTATATCAATTATGAATATAAAATAACCCATGGAAATTAATTGGTTTTATGATCATTTAATTAATAATAAACTCATCTATAATCTTTGGGGTACCCAAAATAAAAATGGAATAACATACATGGAATATGAATCATCAATCTTGAGTGAAGAAGAAACCTTCTCAAGAAAAGTAAAAGGTCTATTTTTTTAAAAGAATAGTTCTTTAGAAAAAATATTTACATTGTCCTAAAATAATATTGAAAATATGTATATCATATAAAATAAAAAGGAATTTACATTTTAAGAACATAATATGAATATCCATATCATGGAAGAGGTAATAACCCAATGAAAGGAATTGGGTTCGAGAATCCCTTCACCCTATGTCTAAATGATTTTTTCACATTAATATCCTAGATAATAATATTAGATTTATTCATTAGTAACTAAAAAAAGTATTATACATGTATTTTATTTATTACAGTTATATTAAGTGAATTTATAGCCATTATTATGAGTGATATACTTCAATTATGTTGTTCTGAGAGTGTTTATTTCTTAGATTTCATGATCGGATCGCTTGTATACATGAATGAAAGATCATGAAAAATGGGGATAATTATACAAAATTGATATTATATGTTATTAATGAAATTACAGAAGTTTAATTGGTCTTATATATTATTTTTCTTTTATATATGAATATGATTCATTATATTAAATTTTAATTATATTCATTTAGATTAATTTGGCGGTTTTCGATCGCAATGAACTCATTTTGTTTTATTATTTAATATTATGTATATAAGATAGTTAAATAATATAAAAAAAGTTTACAACATAAATTTTATAATATTTTTCAACCATTATAATGGTTTTAGGATTGTACTTGAAGGCAGTAAAGGAAAATGAAAATTGTTCATCCTTAAAGGCGATAAACCAACACCTCACAGATGACGTTTCCATATTTAGAATAAAAGGGAGAGGATTAGAGGTTAAATGTTAGATTATTACATTAATATAATAAAATTATAGTATAAATAAGATATTTTAGTTATCTTGACACTTTGATAAGGGTATATGAGGGGATGATAATAAAAGAAAATAATTTGAAAATAAAATAAATGATATGAAAGATGATTTTGCCTCTTGAATTTTTCTCCTTCAGAACCTCCCTATGGATATTTATTTTGGTATTTTGTTGAGAATAAAGGATCATGGATGTGGGTAAGGGTCTTGGTAAGAGTATTAGGTAGAAATTGGAAAAGTTTCAAAGCTTAAAATGTGTGAGAAGAAGAGTTAGTGAGGGGTGGTATTTATAGTGGGGGAGGTGGTGTTTTTTATTTTTATATTAATTATGTTATTATTTCTTCTCAAGACTATTAATTATTTTAAAATTACCACTAAATATATTAAAATAATGAATAAGATTTTAATATTATGGCCTTAAATTATCCACACACCATTTATGAATCAATAATTAATGTATTTGTTAAATAATATAAATTATCATATTTCACTATTCACTAAAAAATCAACAATTTTAGAAAAATCCCAAATATTCAACCTAACAATTTTTTGAAAGTATTAATAAAATAATATGTTATTATAATAATTAAGCAGCTATCACATTCTCAATTATCCATTAAGTAACCACATAAACCTCTAGGTTTCCGAGGACACACGAACCATCAATACTGGCTTCATCACATACCGGAGTCTAAACTACCCCTAAGGGATATCACATAACACTATAACATGGTTATCATTAATAATTGTATTTAAATCATATCACGAACAATTGGAACCATAGTCAAATTCCAACTCATGGTTGTATAATGTTATTTATGACACCATATAGGTATTTGGAGCCTTAGTCCCTATCTCACACCTCAATGTCTCATGGGTATTTAGAGCCTTAGTACCTATCCAATACTCTCTATCTCATATGTTTATTTGGAGCCTCAAAACCTATCCCACACACAATTATCACACATGGGTATTTTGAGCCTCAGTCCCTTTCCCATACACATTTATGAGAGATGTGTTTTTGAAGCTTTAGTCTCTATCCCACACGCATTTATCAAACATTAAAGGCAATTCAACATTAACCATTTTTATCCTCATTTCACGGCATGTTATAATATAATAATTTATCACAACAAAAATCATTCCCCAATTTAATAACATTGAAAAATATTATAGATTCACTATTAAACAATCTTACATTATTTAAAATCATAATCCCATTAACCCATTAAGATAATCTTAAAATATCCTAATTCTCATTTTTAATTAATTCACAATAACAAAAAATTTCCAATTACACAATACCAATATCACATCAATTCCCCAATCACAATTTTAAATTGATTAATTAATTACATAATCCCAACATTAAATTAATTTATTAACCAATTAATTAATCCAATTCCACCAATTGAATATTCACAACATTCTATTAACTAATTCACCAATTAATTATCCAATTTCACCAATAGAATAATCACAACATTTCATTAATGAATTCACCAATTAATTAATCCAATTGAATTTTTCTGAAAATTAATTAATCATTTAATTTATTCAATTAAAAATTAAATTTCCAAATGTTCCAATTGAAATATTACAATGCATACATTCTATTAGAATCAAGAATATGGGAACTAAATTTAGACCACATACATCGAAATTAATGACAAACTCTTTCCAATGAAAATACCAAATTGAAGAGAAATGATCAAAAACATGTAGAACAAGATCTAGATCAAAATCCTAGATCCATGAACAAATAGACTAGTTATCTCAAAAACTAGATCTAGATTCTCTACCAATGGAGGAAAACATCCCTTAATGGGATTAGAGAAATATGGGAGAGAGGGAGTAAGCTATTAGAAATAACAATATCTTTCTGATAGGGGTGAAGATCTTCAATCCTACACTCAATTCATTAATAACGGATGTCAAAAGGCCTTGGAATCCATCTAGGAGCCTCCAAAAATGAGATAAATAATTTAGGGTAGAGTTGGGTCTAATTAGGGTTATGGAAGGGGGTGAAATAATTTTAAAACCAATTTTCATGGCTTCTTGGGTATGTGCACACGATATTACAATCCATATTCATACACCATGAACCTCTTTTATGGGTGTAATGTTACTCCTAAGAGGATGCATGGTTTGAATAAATGTGGGCCTTCCATGAAATCCATCTTTGTATGGGGTTGCACGGTTTGTTGGGGTGGGGCACACAGTTTGGGAAAACTGTGTACCAACAATGCACTTCCAAGAAATATCCAATTTTTACCCAAACACACCCAAGATAAAACCCCCCAAAAATATTCAAAATAATGAAAAAATGTACTTTCTTATGAGGTCAAGAAATATCTAGAAAATATTGGGATCTTACAATCTCTCAACCTTATAATTTTTAATCCTCAAGTTTTACTCTAAAGAATGTATAAAATTATAAGTCAAAACGATTGGGCTACTAATCATATATATCTACTTATCTCTTTGATTTTTTCTCCTACCCATATCCATTTTTTCAAAATAAACAAACTATCATCATGGTCTTTCCCTATAAAACTTTCTCATGTGATCCAACACACATATCAGATACTCCTCAAGGGGTGCAATGGTCTCAAGCACAACATCATCCACATTTATCTCATGAGAAGGGTTGGGATAATACTGTCGAATTTTTGACACATGAAAAACTCCATGTGTAGCATTATACCTATATGGAATATCCAATTGGTATGACACAAGTCTGATTCTCTCCATAACCTCAAATGGTCCAATAAACATAGGTGATATCTTTTGATTCCCATGTATCCTACAGTGACACAATTTGGAAACACCTGAAAGAATACATGATCACCCACTATGAACTCATGGGATTATAAAATCTTGTTAGTATATGACTCTTTCCTTGTTTGAGATATAGACATACACTTCTAGAATCAACTAAACCTGCTCCAACTTCTCCTACACGAGACTCGGTCCCAATAACTTTGACTTATCTGCCTTCAACCAACATAGAAGTTATCTAAATGGACTACCATAAAGATCCTCATATTGATGCATATGTATGGTTTCCTTATAATTGTTGTTATAGGAGAAATATATAAAATATAGGTACCTCTCCCAAGACCAACCAAATTCGAGGATACACACTCAAAGTATGTACTCAAGCACCTATATAGTACATTCCAACTACAGGTGTAAATCCATACTCAGTAAAACATGTGTACCAATCTCCTTCAGTAAAACCTTCTAGAATCATGAAGTAAAGTGTGAGTAGTTTTTTGAAACTGTACTCTATGTCATAATGTGTAGATTGACTATTTCCGGAAAATAAATGTCTCCCAACTGATCCACTGAGAAGGCCACTCATATATCCAAGAAATGTGTTACCTCTATTAGTCATTCCAAGACCACCAAAATATAATCATTCCTCTGATTCATCATTAGAAAACCCATCACGAAATCCATGGTATCATTATACCACTTTCATTCCAGACTGGGAAATTTTTTTATTAAACTACTAGGTCGTTGATTCTTGTCCTTCACCTGTGGGAAGGTTCTACATCATTTCATGAACCTTGCAAGCTTATTTTTCTTTCCCAGCCACCAAAAGAATCATTACAGTTCTTGGTATATTTTTGTCAAACCTAGATGCACAGAACCCTTTGAGGCATGAAATTCACTCATTATCTCATCCCGCATTCTTATAGGCACAACAACCAATTTATTTACATAGGTGATTTCTTCCTCATCTATGGTCCAATTGGAAAGTGAATCCCAAACATCAAGGATTTACTTCAAGGCCAAACATTCCAGTTCCTCATAATTTTTATCTCTAATCCATCAAAAAAGAGGAGATTCCACTAAAACTGATTTGAGTAAAATATTTCCTAGACATCCTTAATCACTAAATTCATCTCAGCTAGTAAAAACATTACTATAAACTCAACATTAGACACCTGAACTACCTGAGTCTGAGATTTCCTTCTTAAATTATCAGCAACACCATTTCCCTTCTCTGGCATATATGCAAGCTGAAAATCAAAAAACTTCATAGATGAAACCCACCTCCAGCTATGAATATTAAAATATCATTTCAAAAATATATACATTAATCACCTGTGATCAGTAAACATAGTAAACATTTTAACCAATATATAATTTCATCAGCACATCAAATCCTAAACCATTAGTGCTAACATAAGGTCATGTGTAGGGTAGTTATTTTCATGGGTCCTCAACATTCATGATCCATGTACCATATATCGATCTCCATATATCAATACTACTCCAATATTGGTCTCAAAAGCATCAAAAAACATCTTATACTCCTCACCTGGATCACGTAGGATCAATATTGGTGTCATTTTTAAGTGCTTAATTAAATCCAGGAAGTCATTATCACATGATTCGGCCCATTAAAACATTATCCTTTTCTTGAAAAAAACCTAAGGAGGTGCTTCCAAATAGTAAAATTCCTAGATGGACCGACGATAATATCATTATAGTCCCTAAAAACGATGAATCTTGAAACCATTAATGGGATACTCTTAAGAAACCAATCCTCTCACCTTCTCTAGGTCCTCCAACACGTCTTCCTCTGAGATGATGTGACCCATGAAATGTGCCTAATCAATCAAAAACTGACACCTATATAGCTTGGAGTATAGGTGATGATCTGTCAGTGTACTCAAGAAGATGTCAAGATGTTGGGCATTATCATCATGTTTTTTGGAGTACACCAAGATACCATCTACAAACACAACCAAAAACTAATTTATGTGTTTATGGAATATTCTATTCATATATTCCATAAATTTTGAATGAGAACTCGTCAACAAAAATGGAATAAGAAATAACTCATAAATCCAATACCTTCTTCTGAAATAATTCCTTGATATATCAGAAGGTCAAACTCTCCACAGATGATACCCTGATCTCATTTATTTCTTAGAGAAAACACAATCTCTCCTCAACTAGTCAAATTGATAATTGATACATGGAGGAGATTATAGGTTCTTCTCTCTCAATTGTTTCAACTATTGATAATTGACACACAATAAAAAAGTTCTATAAGTATTTTTTTCCAAAAAAAGAATGGAGAATCCAATGGTGATATACTCAAATGGATAAAACCGTTATCCATAAACTCTTCCAATTTATTAATCAGATCATGAAGCACTGCTGGTTCCATTAGTTATGGTGGAAGAGAAACTGGCTTAGCCCTAGGAAAGAGATTAATTATAAATTCCATAACTCTCTCAGGTGGATTTCCTGAGAATTACTTAGGAAACATCTCCTCGAACCTATCCCCAAAGGGTGAAAATATATCCTTCTTTTCCCCTCCATCATCCAAAAAATGTCTACAAACCTGGGCAGTGAGCTCCCCTAGTGGCTGGTGAAATGGCCCTGCTCAGACCACCGTGATATCCGACTCTCCATGGTGAATTAATTTTCTTCCAAAGGATATGTAAAATTCACTCCCCTTCATTAATAATATATTTGGTATTGGTAAGATATTAACCAATCCATAACTATGATTATGTTGATTCTAGACATGTTTAGAATATAAAGATCCCAATTGAAATGATAATCCCCAACTTTGAGAGAACACCTCTTCCATGAATAGATGTCCCTCTACTATACTACCAACTATGTATCGATCCTCATAACCAAGATCAAAAACTCCTATCTCATAAAGAACTCATTCAAAAAAAATTCAGATATAAAATAATGAGAGGAACCAGTATCAAATAAGGCACTATCAAGCATAGAATATACAAGAATAGTACCTCTAACCATTAATGGTCCAACCATTCTATACCCATGTGTAGGTTGAAATGTATCCAATTGTCCTTTCCCTATTCCCTATAATGCAGTTTGAGTCCCCTAAACTGCACCACTCTATCAATATGGGATCTCTTATCTAGAAGTACCACGTCCACTACCTCTACCTACATAGCTAGTAGAACTCCCACTGCCGACCTGATATGGGGTTGAAGGTCCCATTCCAGTACTCTTATTTTTCATAACTCCTTAATCATTACCCATATTTCATGGGTACCTATATAACCTTTATAGATTTCCCATCCTTCTTTATGTTCATAACTCTACCTATGGCCAGGGACAATTTCTATGAAGGTGACCCAGGCTACCACACTGGTATAAGATCACTCGGGTAAGATCCTAAATAACTGATCCTTCCCCCTGGCCACTCCTTTTTCCACTTTTTTTTCAAAACTACCATAATGATGCTTCTTACCCTCTGAATATGTACCTCATGATCATCCATTAGAAACCACATGTCCTAAATTGGAATCCTACATCAGGTTCTCCTCATTTATGAGAGCCTAATCCACCACCTCAACAAACATATTTAACCATAATATGTTAATATGGGTCATAATATCACATTTATGTTTTTTCTAGAAATTCCTTATCCTAGTTGTCTCATCCCCTTCCAACACTGGGGAAAATCACTGTAGTTCTATAAAACATCCATGATAGTCCATCCTAAACATACTCCCCGTAGTCAACCACATGAACTCATCTTCTCTCTCTTATGTTAGTGTCTCTGTATAATAGCTCTCTACAATCTTCTCCAAAAATTCCTTTTATACCATACCTTCATTCTACCCTTTTTGGGCCTAAACACCCCAACATTTCTTTGTTAATACTCATAACATATAAGTATCTAACTTTTCCCCCTTCCCATTAGGAGCCTCCAAATTGTCATTTATAGTCTAGATGGACTAAATCCAAAACTCTGATGCCTATGGCCCACTCTATCTGGTGAAAGTCTGAGCGTATTGTAACTAAAACTCTCACATAATTTTAGACATACTCTTCAATACCCTCTCAAGATCTCTCTCCATTAACTACATGAAGCGAGAAAAGTTATCCTAGAACTTCTCTCTGACTCCTTCAGCTGGCACTATCACTACCTCAGGTTCCAATGCTGGGGGATCATTCATAGTTATGTCCTCCTATTGTATATAAACAAACGTTTTCATGGTGGTATGCCTCTAAAATTACAAACACACATATTAGGACACATAACAAAACATTATCTCATTCATACAGAGGGATTTACATAAATTCATAACAATTCATCCCCTGATTCATTACTACATGGTCAAAATTGAGGTACTCTCACTACCCTTAACAATTCTACATCTAGGTCATGGTTAAAAAGGTTTAAATCATTCTCATTATTCAAGTTTCTCATTAGACACTAATTTATTCATATATTTAATATTTTGAAAATTTTAAGTTCATATTATGAACCCTTTTCATTTTAATCCCACAAGAAAGGAAAAACATTTCAATTGTGAAAACTTATCAAAAACTTTCTTTTATGTGCATGCTTAAAAATAATTCACATCACAATAATTCTTGAGTGTATAAAATGATGCATGAAAACTAAAATTTCATTCCATACCACAACTAAACTCAAATATCATTTTAGAGAAAATAACCACATAACACAATAAGTATGTCACTCAAGGTGAAGTAGCACCAACTATAACAACACCCATAAATAACAACAATCCCACCATAGGTACTTGGATTTTACCCTCATACATGGGTTAGATACTCCCATGAACAATCTGTTAACCAATAATTGAATCATCCTATAATCCATTCTTCCTTTCCTAAATAGTAAAACAAAAGAAAGAAAATAAAAATGTGCCTTTTATACAACTTTGTAATGTTCCAACCAGGGTTCCACACACCAATGCCCCAGGTCAGTCAGTTCTATGACCATAGGTGTTCCTCCCCATTTTCCAGAGGCTACGGACTAGTAGTGATGGTCTCATATTGGCCATGGGGAGATTATACCCTCTTTATCAAAGTACCTCAATGGATGAAGAAAAATAAACAACAACTAGACCAACTGGTATCGCATCATAACAGAAAACAAAAATACAATATCAAAAACTGAACATTAGATTTGTCGTTCCAAATAAGTATGAGGTTTCAATATGAAAACCCCAAAATAAATAATGACATCGATAACTCCCACTCAGTTCCAAAATCATATCCAATTACATCATCTTTTCTCCTTCCCAAATCATCCATGTAGTACTATTCCCTTACCCTTATCTTGTCTTGAAAACATAATGTCAACTTGGTTACCCTTAAGGATGCTTAAGTAAGGTGTGAGTATAACTTAGTATTCCATCACCAATGGAGATTAAAATAATATCCTGTCAATAACATTGGATCTATTTGTATAAATAATAAATTTAATTTTATATGTATATAGTTATTAAATTTTCAATTATCCTTTATTTAACCATATAAATCCTAGGGTTCCCAAGGACACCCTAACCATTAACACCTTCTTCAGCTCATTCTAGAGTCTAAAATACCCCTAAGGGATATCACATAACATAGTGTCGTGGTTATGATTTATCATTTCATTTCAATAATATCATGTCCAATTGTAACCATAGTCTAATGCCAACTCATGGTTGTATAACATTGTGTCTAACAACCTGTGGGTATTTTCATCCTCATACCCTATCCCACACCTCAATGTCACATGGGAATTTAGATCCTCAGTCCCTATCCTATACTCACAATTTCAAGTGGGTATTTGGAGCCTCAGTCACTATCCCACACATAACTATCACATTAGGGTATTTGGATCTTCAATCCCTATCCCACACACATTTATCAGACAATGGTATTTGGATCCTCACCCCCTATCCCAAACACATTTATCAAACATCTTAGGTCAATCAACATTAACGTTTTTATCCTCTTTTCAAATCATGTTATACCATTACAATTTATCAAAACTAGCAATGCTCCCCAAATTAATAACATGGAAAAATATTAATGATTCACCATTAAACCATATAACATTATTTAAATCATAAAACCATTAACCCATTAAGGTTTATCCAAAAATATCATAATTATCATTGTTAATTAATTCACAACAACATTAATTGACCAATTACACAATCCTAATATCTCATCAATTACCCAGTGAAAATATTCATCTAATCAATCAATTCTACAATCACAACATTTCATTAATTAATAAATCAAATTCATCCAATTGAATAATCACAACATTTCTTTAAATAATTAAAAAATAAATTAATCCAATTCTAGTAATTTTATAATCGTAACATTCCATCAATTAATTCACTAATTAATTAATCCAATTCAATGTTTCTATAAAATAATTAATCATTTAATTTATTCAATTCAAAATTTCATTTCCAAACGTGCCAATTAAAATCTAGCAACACGTACACGCACTTTGAATCAATACAATAGGAATTTAATTTAGACCACAAAAATTGAGATTGATGATGAATTCTCACCAACATAAATCTCCAATTGAAGAGGAAATATCAAGAACACGACAAAGAACAAGATCTAGATCTGAAACATATATCTAAGATCAAACAGATTATATTTTGAAAAACATAGATCATGATCTTCAGTTAATGGAGGAAAACAACCCTTAAACAAATGGGAGGTATATGGAAGTGAGGTAGGAAGATATTTCTTGATAATAATATCTTACCTGGAGGATTTAAGATCTTAAATATGGGATTATATTCATCGATAAAAGAGGTTGGAAGGCCCTGGAATCTTTCTGGGAGCCTCCAAAAATAAGAGAAACCATTTAGTTTTGAGTTGGTATGAATTAGGGTTATGTCTGGTGGATTAGTTATTTTAAAACCTATTTTAGGATTAATTAAAATCATATGCATCATTTCCTAGGTAGGGCTGGATGGCTTGAAAAATTATATGCCTAAATTTCACTCTTATTCTTGTGGGGTGGGAGGTTTCTATATTACTCATAATAGGGTGCACATATTTAAAAACCATGTGTTATGCATACAATTCCTCACTTTCTAGGGTTTCATCGTTTGCTAGTCCAGGGCGCATAATTTTGGAAAATCATTCACTAGTCATGCACTAATCAAAAATCCTCTAAAAACATTCAATTTTTACCAAAAATCACCCAAGATAAAACCCAAAAAAAATATGCTCAGAACAATTTAAAATAGTACCTATATACAAGCTCGTGAAATCTCTAGAAAAGTTCGTTATCTTATATAGGATGTTCCTAATGTCAAAAGGTAACACTTTCTTTTTATATATTTGAAGGTGATGTTGATCGATTGTGGTATTTGGTTAAGAATACCAGGGAGAAAAATATTCACATTTACATGGAATGGGAATAATTTGAAACTTCTCAGACCCGGGTTCCACCCCAAGTGCTCCGAACTCGGTTGGTCACATAACCTCAAGTGAATTTTACCAAATGCCAGAGGCTGTTGACTAGTAGTGAAGGCCAAGGTCTGATAATGGGGAAATTATGCCCTCATTGTCAAGATATACATAGCTGAAAACAAGTAGTAAATAGTACTGAGAGCAGTAATACTATACAAAATAAGTAAACAGAAAAATATTTATAGCAATAAAACAACTTGAGTACATATATAACTGATTCATGTCACATATTTCTAGTAAAGTAGCCAAATAAGTCAAAATGTTGGAAATAAAATACTAAACCAAATCATTGAAAAGGATAAAACTCTAACAGCATCACAAGTGTAACATCCCGACCTGGCTTACCACTAAGTCAATAGCCAGACCGGTTCACCACATGGACTCTAGTGCATTTCACCAAACACCAGAGGTAGAAAACTAGTAGCGAGGGCCTAGGGTTTGATAGTGGGGAAACTATGACCTCATTGGAATAGTGTAACATATAAGAATAAATATGAACAAATAGTGGAAGTAGTAAATATAAACCAACTGAAACAAGACATCGGAAGTCTCATAGATAAATATCAAAGTATCAAACCATTAAAATGATAATGTAGCATGTTATATGTTCTAAGAAATTAGCCAAAATAGGATACACACTAATCAGATACAAATATAACACAAGTATAGGATAGAAATAGAACAGAGAAGCATTTTAAGCCTTGGTTTGGTCCCATGCTCTCTTGATCCTAAGAAAAAATCAAGTACATGTATAAGGGTGCTTCTCTTGTCTTCACCTATAATCATATAATCTGTTTGGGCCCAAAAGCATGACCCAAACAGGGTGTGAGACTAATCCCATTAGTAAACCACTAAAGATCTATGCCTAATAGTCAGTGAATATATGTAATAGTAGTAACTGAAAATAGTAACTAGGAGGTACTCATGTGAACTATTTATTTATTCTATTTATGTTCTTTATAAGTTCAGTTTCATTTATGTGAAACTATCATGAGATTCGTCATTATCATCTCATTCCCCCGTATAGAACAAAACATAGCATATGTCTCAAACGATCATCTAGATAAAAATGAAAGACAGAATCTAAGATTATGTTTTTTCTTGGAGGATGTGTCATAAGTCCTCCCATTTCATTTAACAAGTTCTGTGAACAAAGGTCTCAAAGTATAGCCTAGGCCCATCAACTCCCCATTCCAAAGTAACTATCATCTCCTGACATAACCATTCACATTTAATAATATTAGAATTTCAACATTTTATCATTTTCTCATTTTCCAATTGAGCCCATTCTAGGTATCCCTCAATGGATCAAAGATTCACTCAGAATTTATAAAGAAGACTCAATGAGCCTGACCACCAAAATTGTGGCTCACTCATAGTCTTTAATTAATTAACCACTTGAGTCTTTACATTTCCTTTTAACCCAGAAAATGGTTCACCTAAGGTAAATAAGGTGTAATTAGTCACATGAGACCGACCATGTCTTTTAACCGAGACTATGGCTCACCCATGACTAATTACCCCTTTTAATCATTTATCATTTCATTTCAAAGCAACACAAGTGGATTAAACTATCACATGGATTTAAATCATAACACCTCACGTCAGCATTTCACATAGTAGAAAACACATGAAAATTAAACTATTACATGGTTTTAATCATAACAACTCACATGGGAATTTCACATAAAAACATATCATTCTAATCAACCCATAAAGGGAAACATTCACATTACTCAAAGGTGTTCTTTCCAAATGGCTAATAATGGTGAACTCACCCATGGGGTCTCCCTAAATCAAACAACTCAGTAACCATGTGCTTTGATTTTATAGAATCAAATACCTAAGAATCATTATGCATCAACAGGTTTCAATTCTTGAAAAAAACAATACCCAAAATGGTTTCATACCTTTTTGGAGCTAATAATCAACTCGACATTAATGAAAAGCATAAGACCACCTACCTCGATGTCATACGAGCAATATAAACCGACTTTGGCCCTTGAATCTACCTATAATTGAGTAGATCTAAAAAATAAGTAAATAATTCAACCATTAATAACATACTCAAGAATATATATCAATAAGAATAGATCAAGGAGAATAAATATCTTACTGAGAGGAATCCTATAAGACCGAAGTCACGTAATTCAAGTTCCAGATGACAAAACATGAGAAAGAAATGTTCTCATGGATTCTTATTCTAAACCCGCCAACTCCTCTATCCATAAGAAGATAAAATTATGCTACTTCCCATTTTAAGATGAATTTTAGTAGTACATGGTGTGTAAATCCATATACATGGTGTGTATATCATTTTAATTTTCATAACTTCTGTAACATACTTTACACATCCCACACCGACCATTCCGACATGACTACATGGAATATGCTAAGGAGTACATGACGTGTAGTGGATTTTTCTTCTCTCTCGGGCCAAAAAACTCACACACAATGTATCTCTACCCTACACGGCCATATTACATGGTGTGTGTATATAAGTACAAGGTGTGTTCTACTAAAACATAACATTTTTTAGTTGTCTTTGTTTTCTCAAAAAAAACTCACAAAGGTAGAAAACGAAAAAAAATACCTCATAAGAAGAATTGAGTTCTTACAAACTTCCCCCCTTAAAACAATTCATCCCCAAATTTCCCTTGCAAGGGTGGTGAATGAATATCTGAGAATAAATCTGACCATAGAGTATGTATGTCAGCCTCCCTCTCCCAAGTCTCATCTTGTACTCGTTCATGCATCCATTGCACCTATACAAGAGGAACTGATCGGCCTTAGAGAACCTTTGTTCTCCTATCAACTATATGAATCAGATGTTCATCAATGCTTTCATTAACCTAAAGCTAAACCTCCTTGGGATAAAAAATGAGATGGATCTGAGTTATAGTGGTGCAGCTAAGATACGGGGAAGACTTCATGCATGGATTGGTACCTCTGAGGAAACTGTAACCGATAAGAAACTGACCCAACTCATTCCAGAATCTGAAATGGTCTGACATATCTTGGTGAGAGATTACCTGGTCTCCTAAACCTCTTGTGTCCCAACCTTGGTACAACATGTAGGAAAACATGATCCCCAACCCCAAACTCCAATGGTCATCTATAGATATTGGAATAATATTTATGAAGATATTGTGCAATATCCATACATATCTGAATCAAGTTAACCTACTCAATAGTCTCCTGGACAAGACGGGGTCCCAACATAGTTTCCTTTCCTTTCTCCTGCCAATATAGGGGTGATCGGAACGGCCTACCGTACAATTCCTCATATGGTGCCATCTAAATAGTATCTTGGAAGCTATTATTATAAGAAAACTCAAACATGGATATATATTTCTTCCAAGATCCCCCAAGGTCTGGGACACATTCATGCAACATGTCCTCCAACACCTAAATCGTACACTCTGATTGGCCATCTGTCTGAGGTTGGTAAGCTATTCTCCGAAGCACCTGTGTTCCCAGCACACTTTTAAAGCTCTTCAATAAACGAGACATAAAGTAGGCATCCATATCTGAAATTATAGAAAGAGGAACCCCATGAAGTCATACCACCTCTCAAACATACATCTTCTTGATCTAATCAACACTAATGGTCACCTTGATTGGAAAAAAGTGAGCAACCTTCATAAGCATATCAAGTACAACCTACACAGCATCATTTCCTCCAGGAAACCTTGGTAAACCTATCACAAAATCCATCATTACATCATCACATTTCCACTCAAGAAAGGGTAGCTGTACTAAAAATCTAGTCTTCCGCTGATGCTCTGTCGTCACCTACTGAAAGTTGGAACACCTCATAATAAAACAAGCTACTTATCGCTTCATACCCGACCACCAGTAGTGATAGGTCATGTCATGATACATATTGGTGACTTCAGGATTTACTGAACAAGCTGAAGCATGAAACTCTCACATCATCTCTTCACGTATATCCCCTGGAACCCACACGCATCCATAGACACGTAGAACTTCATCTTTGCATATTTTTCATCTAGGAGGAGTGTCCTCACCTGCCACACTCTCCTGTAGAACTAGTCCTTTAGAATCAGCTAGTTGTCTCATCCTCACTATGTTCATTTGGGTAGAGGTAACAGCCAAATATGAAAGATATGAGTTTCATTGTCTATTGTGTACTTCTAAATGCATCTCAGAGAACAAATCCATTAGTTTCCACTCACTACTGGCCTCCTGAACTACCTGTATTTGAGTCCTCCTACTCAGTGTGTTAGCAATTGCATTTCCATTTCTTGGCATATAGGCATTCTCAATGTCAAATTACTGAAGGTATTTCACCCACCACCACTGTCTCAGTTTCAAATCACATTGAGTGAATATGTATTTGAGACTTTTTAGGTCTTTGTACACCACAAAATACTCCCCCAATAAATAATGTCTCTAGTAGATCAAAGCATGAACAACTGTATCCAACTCGAGATCATGCTTCAGGTAATTTCTATCATGTGGCCTCAACTACCAAGACTCGTACGCAACTACTAGATCTCTCGGCATAAGCACTACTCCAAGCCTAATACCTGATACATCACAGTACACAGTGTAACTCTTTCTCTTCTTAGGAAATATCAGTATTGGATCTGAAGTAAAATGTCCCTTCAACTCCTGAAAGGTTGCATCATAAGAATCTGACTATCGAAACATCATGCCATTCTTAGTCAAGCTCATAATCGGCGATGCTAAGCGTGAGAAGTCCAATATAAAATTCCTATAGTAACTAGATAAAGCCAAGAAACTATGCCCCTCAAAAACATTATTGGGATCCTCCCAGGTAACTACTAATCTCACCCTATCTAGGTCCACTAATACACTAGTATCTAAGATGGTGTAACCCAAAAAGTGAATCTGATCCATCAAGAAGTGGAATTTTTAAAGCATAGCATATAACTGATTCCCTCTCAGGGTATTCAAAATTATTTCAAGGTGTTTGGCATGGTCACATCGATAATGGGAATACACCAAGATATAGTCCTCGAAAACCAACACAATGTAATCTAGGTAAGGACAAAACACTCGTCTCATCAGCTCCATGAAGATTGTCAGCGCATTTGTGAGACCAAATAGCATATCCAAGTACTCATAGAGACTATAACTACTATGAAAGTTTGTATACATCTCAAAAATATAACTGGTGATATCCTGACCTCAATTCAATCATACAGAACACTCGATCTCCTCAAATTTGATCAAAAGGTTCATCTATCTGTGGTAAGGGATATTGGTTTTTAACCGTCAACTGGTTCAGATTATGAAAGTCCACAAATAACTTACAGGTACCAGCCACATTTTTCACGAAAAGGACAGATGAACCCCAAGGATAAGTACTAGGTCAGATAAAACCCTACGCTTCTAGATCTTCCAACTTCCTCTTGGCCTCTTGAAACTCTGTCTTAGTTATCCTGTAAGGAGGAATGGATATCGGTGCATCTCATGGAACTAGCTTGATAGTGAACTCTTCCACTCTAACTGGAGGTAAGCCTAATAAGTCTTTTGGGAAGACGTCTCTAAAATGATCCACCACTGGAGGAGAAACCTACCAAACATGTTCCCTGATCATCCAAATATAAACTCGCAATATGGGTTGTCATCCCACCTAGCCGATGAAGCTCAGGTCTATCTCATCTCTCCCGGACATCCAATTCACCCTTGTATTGAAAAGATCCACCCCCTGGTGATGTTTAACTCACCCAGCGATGATAGAAGACAATAAATTCTTGATAGGATACCAGCCAATACATTTTGAGGATGAAATCAAACCACTTCATCTCTAAGACATATAGGTTCCAAAGAATGTGACACCCACCAATATCAATGGGGCACTCCTTGAACTGACACACACATGTTGTTCCGATCCCTAGTACGGTGTCTAGAGTCATAACATTCTCATTGGTATAAAAAAAAGATCCCAAGGTTCTCTATAATGGTCATAGATATAAAACTATTTGTTTCACCAGTATCAAAAAGTGTAGATGATAAAATAGAGGAAACTAGAATAGTACCTATGACAGTAGAAGGTCTAGGATCCTTCTCATGTTGGTTCTATTATACTAAATATATCTAAAAAATAATATGAACATGTGAGATAGAATGGCTACCCTAAGATAACCATCCCTACTACTGCTAATATCATGGGGTCTGTCTACCACGACCATGTCCACCGCCTTGGCCTGCACACCCCAATGTATTCCAGTTTCTAGACTGGTGATAAGCAACTGACCCTGCTCCTACACGTGGATTCTATACAGAACCTCTCTCACTAGCCATTGGTGGAATATTCTTGTAGAAGAATTGTAGATGGACCATTTTACAGCAAGATCAACACTCTACTAGGTACTTTGGGCACTAGGGCCTCATATATACAACTCTTCCACACTGATAGAACCACACCTGGATACTATAAGAATACATCCTGACTGCTCGTATTCCAATGAAAAAACACCATATGATTCTTCTTGCTTCCAGTCGAGAGAGTACTAGATCTTGGTGTTGAAAGGCATGGGCTTGCACCTCCTAATTCTTGTAGGGTGCACTTGTTAATTAGAGTCTGATTCACAATGGAAGGCACAAAAGGAAACCTAATTACATTCACCTAATCTCGGATGTCATGTCAAAGACCATCCTCAAAGTGCATAGCTCTCAATGCCTCGTCACCCATCATAATAGGTGTGAATCATTGAAGTTGTGTAAAGTAGGAAAAATATTCCATTACTGACATAGTACCCTACTCTAGATTCATGAACTCTCGATTTCGATCAGCCCTGAGGGTCTTAGGAAAGAAGTAATTGAAAAAGATTGTCCAGAATTCGCCCCATGCCATGTCCTGATGGCGCTCTGTCTGTGTGATAGCATCCCACCACATCTTGGAAGAATCATGTAGCATATATGTTGCAAGCTTGACCCTCCTCTTAGGAGGCATCTCAAGATGCTCAATGATTGTCAGCACTGATTCCAGCCATGATTCTGCAGCCTGTGGCCCACCATGCCCTGAAAAAGTAGGTGGATTCTACTACTATAATATACATGTCAACTCTTCCATTGATGTGGAAGCCTGTAGTGCTCCCTGTAATGTCTCCATGAACCACACAAAACCTTCTCGTAATTGTGCATCTGCACCTACGTCTGGTAAAACAGCTTGTGTCACAGCTAGAACAACTGGAGGGTCCATTGGTTGCCCATAGCCTACCACCTCCGATGTATACTCACCGCCACTCTCTTATAAAACTAATCAAGCTTGTTATAGAGGAATTACTCTGTAATGTCTAGAATACACATCTCATCACAAGTTTAACAAATAGAAAACTGCAACTCATAAGTGCAAAGTGGGATAGATAAGGAAAAATAGTCATGTTTTTCAGAATAGAAGTACATAGCATGAATATATTCTTACAAGGCATGTTCTCCTAGGCATCTATATGGGTGTGTACTTCTATCCAACATGGCCCTATATCACACCATGTACACGGCATGTTTCCCAAGAGACATTGTGTGTACTTGAGTTTCCTTCCTACCCAGGTACATTTTGGTGTAAGATTACACGGCCTGTTCTACCTAGACACTGCGTGTACAACTATGTTTTCATCCACCTATTTCATTAGTCACATAGTAGGATACACAGTCGACTTATACATGGCATGTATGCATATTACATGGTGTGTCCTACTCAAATCTAGACAACCTATGTTCCCTCCTCACGCGGTAGGTTACATGGTCTAGGATTTCAGGGCGTGTATACATGGTACATGGTGTGTTCTTCTTAAAACATAGAACACATTCTTCCCCAAATGGGAAGAACACACGACATGCTAGTCTTAGACTACACGCCTTGTATACTGGGTTTTTTAGGACAGAAACTCCAAATTTCCCAAAAAACCCATGTTCTATAGGAAACCAATCAATGGAATGCCAAATTATGATCCATGAGGGCCCATACTCCACACATATCAGTGTTTGGAACCTATGATAAACATGTTGTGATACAAGTATAGATAGAAACTGAATCATGATCCACCAAATTCCAATCCAAGAGGGCCCAAACACCTCTGGAACCAAAGATCAGTGTCCACTAAATCCAAACCATAGCACGTACCAATACACCTATCACAACACTAGGCAAAGTTATCACATCATCTATCACAATAGCATGAGATAACTAATGCATTATAGATGGCATGGAATAATGCATGGAATATGATTCTAACAAGTTCCTATATGATGTATGAGATGGAATGCCCTCTTCTCATCAGGTTTCAACTAAAATATAACCCACAATTGTATCAACAGTAATAGAATAAATCAAGTGTGTCACCCAGTGGTGAAATCCGTACAACTGTAAAGCCAAAAAATCAAAATTCATTCAAGGCAATTCATCTTTTCCCTATACACGGGTTATGTACTCCCAGGAATAGTTTATTACCAAATCCCTTTTTCCTTCCTATCAAGTCTATTGGCTCCAAATAGTATGTCAAAGAATAAGAAACCCTCTTATACCACTTTGTAACGTTCTAACTCAGCTTACCACTAAACTGACATCTGGTCCGGTTCACCACATGGCCTCAAGCACCTTTCCCAAAACTCTAAAGTCATATGACTAGTAAAGAGTACCTAGGGTGTGATACTGGGGAAACTATGACCTCATTGGAAGAGTGTAACACAACATAATAAATATGAACAAATAGTATAAGTGGTAAAGAGAAAGCAACTTAAACAAAACAGTAGAAGTCTGATAGATAAATATCCAAGTATAAATCCATAAAAATGATAATGCAACATGTTATATGTCCTAAGAAAGAATCCAAAATAGGATGCAATACAATTAGATACAAATACAATACAGGTACAGAATATAAATAGAACTCGGAAGAATCATAAGCCTTGTCTTGGTCCCATGCTCTCCTACTCCTTAGGGATAATTAGGTACCTATATGAGGGCTATTTCCCTTGTCTACACCTGAAATCATATAATCTGTTTGGGCCCAAAAGCATGACCCAAACAGGTTGTAGGAATATTCCCAGTAGGAATGCGCCAAAGATCTATACCTAACAGTTAGTGAATATATGCAATATCATTAAAGGAAAACAGTAACTAGGAAGTACTCAAGTAAACTATTCATTTATTTTGGTTATGTCCTCCATTGGTTCAATTTCATTTAAGAGAAACTATCTTGATATTCGGCCTTAGACTTTAAATCCCCTGTATAGAAGCAAACACAATATATGTATCAAACTATCATCTAGATAAAAAGTAAAGATTGAATACAAGCTTTTTCTTTGGCTTGGAGGATGCATCATAAGTCATCCCATTTCATTTAACATGTTTTGTGAACAAATGTCTTGAAGTCTGGACTAGGCCCATAGACCCCTCATACCAAAGTAACTATCCACTTGTGACATAACCATTCACATTTTAGCATGTAAGAATTTCAACATTTGATCATTTTTTCATTTTCCAATAGATCACATTATAAGTATCCCTCAGTGGATCAAAGTTTCTCTCAATATTTATAAAGAATACTCAATGAGCACAACTACCAAAATTGTTTCTTGCTCACGGCCTTTAAGTAATTAACCTCTTGAGTCCATCCATTTCTTTTTAACCAAGACAATGATTCACCCAAGGTAATCAAGGTGTAATTAGTCCCTTGAGTCTAACCTTTTCTTTTAACCGATACTATGGCTCGCCCATGGCTAATTACCCCTTTTAATCATTTATCATTTCATTTCAAAACAACACATGTGAATTAAACTACCACATGGATTTAAATCATAACAACTCACATGGGCATTTCACATAGCAAAAAACACCTGAAAATTAAACTATTACATGGTTTTAATCATAATAACTCACGTGGTAATTTAACATAACAACGTATAATTCTAATCTACCCATAAAGGGAAACATGCACACACCTTATAGGAATTATTTCCAAATGACTAACAACTGGGAACTCACCCATGTGTTGTCCCTAAATCAAACAACTCATCAACTACATGCTTCAATTTTATATAATCCAATACCTAAGCATCATTAGGCATAAACAAGTTTCAATTCTAGAGAAAAATAATACCCAAAAATGGTTTCATACCATCTTGGCACAAATAATCAAATCAGCGTTAATGAAAGGCATAATACCACCTACCTCAATGTCATACAAGATATATAAACCGACCTCATCCCTTCAATTGACCTAGAACGGCATAGATCTAAGAAAAGTGGTCAATCATTCAACCTTTAATAACTCCCTCAAGAACAGAAATCAACAAGAATGAATCAAGGATAAGAAGGCTATTACCAAGAGGAATCCAACAAGATAGACGACACTTGATTCGAGTTCTAAATGAATAAATGGGATATGGAAATGTTCTTGTGGCTCCTTCTTCTTCACCTAGCTACTCCTCTATCCAAAAGAAGAGAAAATGAGGATACTACCCATTTTAATTTTAATTTTAGTATGACACGACATGTAAATCCATATACATGGCGTGTATATCAATTTATTCTTTGTCACTTTACCGACTTACTTTATACGTCCCACATTGTTCTTATTGACATGACTACATGGAGTGTACTAAGGATTACACGGTGTGTAGTGGTTTTTTCTTCTCTCCCAGGCTAAAAAACTCACACATTGTTTATCCCCATCCTATATATCCAAATTACATAGCATCTACATAGAAGTACACGATGTGTTCTACTAAAACGTAAATTTTTTTCAATTTTACTTGTTTTATCTAAAACAACTCAAAGGAAAAGAAAAATGAATAAACAGTACCTTATAAGAAGAATCAGGTTCTCACATCAAGCCTCTACTTGGTCCCATGCTCTCTAGCTCAAACAACAATCATGTACCTAGTGAAGAAGGGTGTTTTCCCTTATCTATAACTTCAACCATATTATCAATTTGGGCCCAAAATAATGAGCCAAATAGGGTGTGTGATGAATCCCAGTAGGAAACCAAAAAAAGGTATATGCCTAACTATCAGTGAATATATATATATATAGTACTTAATATGGAGAAATGACAAAATAACTAAAAAGTACTCAAAATTAAACAATCATACAGTTTTCAATTACATTAATTTACATCCATTAATTATTAAATCCGTTGAAAAATGAAATATCATGATCTCATCTAAGATCTATATCCCCTCTATAATAACAAAATAGATGTCTTAGAATACCATCTAAAAAAACTAGTAAGATAGAATTCAATCTTGTTCTTTGGCTTCAAAGAATCATCACAATCATTCAAACATTCAAAAGCAACCCTCTGGGAATGTTCTCACAGTCTAACCCCTCTAGTTTAACATTTCATCAATTCAATAAATAATGACCCTATGGAAAAGCTCACAAATTCTAACCCCTTTAGTCCCTCATAAAACTAATCATTTATTAATGAACACATGGTTATCTATCGTGGTCAATACACATTGGTCTTATTAGAAACAATAAATTATAATGAACACCCAGCATCTCTCACTATCAATTCCCTAAGGTCCAGCATTCATTTAATAATGACCCACTAGGTAGCTCTCATAGTCTAACCCCTCTGGTCTTTGACAACCTAAAAACTCTCATAGTCAATGCCTATGGGTCAATATGATAGTAATTTATACATAAATGACCCTACCTCAAAAATCTCTCACAGTCAAATTCCCATTTCTCATAATTTCACAATGCGAATAACATGCATCTCAAATAAAAAATAACACCATCCTAAAAACATGAGGATTTTAAAAAAAAAATCATGTCTAATAGGCATTCTAAACCAAATTTCAATAATCAATCAAACATGTGGAACACGCCCATAATAAAGTTATTAAAACTTACACCTAAAAAATAACCCTTTATCAATCAAATAAACCATCGCATGTATTAAATAGGGTTAATTTCCAAAACATGTAATACCACAAACATGGGTATTAGTAACTTTATGCATACATAATCCAAAGGCAATTAAATAAAGGTAGAAACCACCTACCATGTAATTGTTTGATGAAAACTCTTGAACAACGGCCCTAAAATTGGCCTAGAACTATATAGATCTACAAAAAGGTTAAAATTGTTCAACCTTTAATAACCCATGATATAAGGGGAATCAGGAAGAGAGGCTCTAGGAGAGGAGATAACATACCGGTGGCAATCCAACACACCTAGCAGCAACTCAATCAGGTCTCGGACAGAGAATCAGTAGGGGGTCAAAGTTCTAGGTCATCTCGTCGCTCTCTAGTACTAAACACAGGAAGAATATAACGGTTTAGGAAATGAGACACGACCCCACTTTGATTAATCAATAAAAAACTAAAGTTCATGGTGTGTTAATTTAATATACATGCCATGCACTTGCCTCCACCAGCCCCTACATAGGAGGCCTTCCATGTAACCCAGCCAGCCATGTACTCTCCCATTACACGGCGAGTACATGGATACATGTAGAAACAAGGTACACAACATGTACTCAAAATTACATGATGTGTACATAGAAATTTCCCCTCTCTTCCTTTTTCCTCAAAACATCCCAAAATAAAGATCAATACCTGGAATGAAGATCTGAGTTATTAATAACTTCCCCCCTTAAAGTAATTCATCCCTAAATTTCCCTTTCAAGGGTGACGAAGAATGAAATTCAACCAACTCTGACCATTGTGATCATACATCAGCCTCCCTCTCCCATGTCTCGTCTTGTACTCTCCCGTGCTGAAATTGTAACCATACCAGAGGAATGGACCGGCCATGGAGAACCATCATGATACGATCCAAAATCTGAATAGTATGCTCCTCCAATGATGAATCCACATCCAAATCAACTTCCTCGGGTTCGAAAGCAAGAGACGGGTCTAAAAAGTAATGTCGTAGCTGAGAAACATGAAAGAATTCATGCATATACTGGTACAATTGAAGTAACTGAAATTGATAGGTAACCATACTGACACTCTCCAAAACCTCAAATGACCCGACCTATCTTGGTGAAACATTCACCTATCTTCTAATCCTCTTATGTATCATCCTCAGTGTGACATGTAGGAAAACTTGATCTCCAACCTCGAACTATATAGGTCATCTCTATTGATCAGCATAATATTTCTACTGAGATTGTGAAGTATCCATTCTCTTCCAAAACAACTCCACCAACTCAGTGGTCACTTGGAAAATATGAGGTCCCAACATAGCTTCCTCTCCTACCTCCAGCCAATATAGGGGTGATTTTCATGGCGTACCGTACAAAACCGCATAAGGTTCCATCTGAATCATCGCCTTAAAATTGTTATTGTAGGAAAACTCAACTAGGGGTATGTGTATCTCCTAAGAGCCCCCAAAATCTGGTATGCATTCTTGTAGCATGTCCTCCAAAACCTAAATCATACGATTAGAATGGCTATCTTCCTGGTGATGGTAAGCTATACTCAAAATTACTTGTGTACCCAAATCCCTCTATAGTCCCTACCAGAAACAAGAAGCAATCTGGGTGTCCCTATATGATATTATAGAGTATAGAACCCCATGAAAACGTACAGTCTCTCAAATGTACAACCTTCCTAACTTATCAACACTAGTGTTTTCTTTAATTGGTAATATTTTTGAAACCTTCATAAGTCTGTCAACAACAACCCAAACTGCATCATTCCCTCGAGATGACCTTGGTAAAACCATCACAAAAACCATTGACACAACATTCAACTTCCACTCGGGAATGGGTAACTATTTTAAAAGCCCTAATAGTCGCTGATGATCCACCTTCACCTAATGATAGGTGGAACATATCATAACAAACCATCTTCATACCTCTTTATACCTATCCACCAATACTGAAGCTGTAGATCTCTATACATCTTGTTGACACCATGATAAACATTCCAAACTGAGGAATGAAAAACATGCATCAACTCATCACATATTTCTTCTAAAACCCTATGATCCCATGAAAATTCTAGATATCATCATCACCTATGATCCACCCAGGAGTAGGTTTCTCTCTTGACACACTCTCCCATAGGACTAGGCCTTCAGAATCATATATCTTCCTCATTTGAACTTGGTCCAGTAGAGTAGAGGTAACAGCTATATAAGAAAGTATCTTCTTTCCCTATTTCTCATGCACCTCCAAAAGCATCTCAGAGAACAAAGCCAGGATATGTCACTCATTGTTGGCCTCTGGAACTACCTGTATCTAAGTTCTCCTGCTCAATGCATCAGACCCCATGTTCCTTTCCCAGGCATGTAGGAAAGCTCAAAATCAATATAATGAAGGTACTCAACCCACCTTCACTGTATTAAATTCAAATGACACTGACTAAAGATATAATTTATACTTTTGTGGTCAGTTAATGCCACAAAATGATCTTCAAAAAGATAATGTCTCCAAAAACATAAATCATGCACAACAGCAACTAAATCAAGATAGTACATTGGGTAATTCCTCTCATGTGGCCTCAACTGTCGAGACCCATACACAACGACTCCTTCCCCCTATATAAACACTGATCCAATCCCGATACCTAATGAATGTTATTAAATAGTGTAACTCTTTCCCAAATCAGGAAAAATCAGTACCATTGTTGAATTCAATCTCCCATTCATCTCCTGAAAGGCTGAACAATAAGAATCTATCCACAAGTACTTTTCACCCTTCTTAGTCAGGCCCAATAGTGGTGCTTCTATGCATGGAAAGTCCTATATAAATTGCATGTGGTATCCAGCTAGCCCTAGAAAACTCAGTACCTCAAAGATTTTCATCAGATGCTCCCATGAAACAACTACTCTCACTTTCTCTGGGTCTACTAAAATCCATGTCTCTGAGATACAATTACCCAAGAAGTGAATCAAGTCCATCAAAAAGTGTCATTTTGATAGATTATCATATAAATGATGCTCTATCAGTGTACCCAAAAAGATCTCAATATGGTTAGCATGGTAGTTTCGAGTTTGATAGTACACCAAGGTATCATCCATGAAAACAACCACAAAGGAATCCAAGTAAGGATGGAACACTCGGTTCAAAAATTCCATTAAAATTATCATTTAGTTCCTGAAACCGAACGACAGAACCAAAAACTCGTATAGACCATACCTGCTCCAAATGGAACTAATAGTTATATTAGATGGTCAAACATGCAACTAATGATAATCAGATCTCAAGTAAATCTTCGAGAACACCCTAGATCCTCGAAGCCGACCAAAGAGGTCATTAATCCTTTTAAAGGGACATTGGTTCTTGACCATCAACTGGTTCAACTTCTGATAATCCACATAACGTCTGAGGGTGACATCTTACTTCTTCTCAAAAAGGACAGGCGAACCCCAAGGAGAAGTACTGGGTTGGATGAAATCCTTTTCCTGCAACTCCTCTAACTGCTTCTTGAGCTCCAGTAACTTTGCTGTAGCCATCCTATATAGAGTAATGGAGACCAATGTCGCTCTTAGTAAAAGATCAATAGAGAAATATACCTCTATCTCTGGAGGTAAACCTGAAAAGTAGTTTGGAAATACATCCCTGAAACGACACACCACTGGAGGAAAATCAATCTGTGAAGTCCCCTGGTCATCCAGATATAAACTAGAAATTTGGGCTTCAATTCCACTCAACCCATGATGCTTGGTTCTATATATGCTCACCTGGACATAACATTATCCCTTGTGTAGAAAATATAGACCCTCTAGTGATGTGAAACTCACCATGTTGCGATAGTAGTCAACAAAGGCCTGAAATGAGACTAACTACTCCATTCTAAGAATGAAATCAAACTCTGTCATCTCTAATACATAGAGGTAACATAATAAGTGACACCCACCAACCTCAAGAAGGAACTCCTTTCTCTGACGTACACTAGTCTTCCTAATCCACAACAGAGTGTATAGTATCATCACATCCTATGAAGTAAAGATAAATACATCTAGTCTCTCCAAAAAAGAAACATATATAAAAATATGGGAAACCCTAGAATCAAAAATAACATAAGATAAAATTGAGAAAACTATAATCATACCTCTAAATAAATAGGTTCTCGGATCCTCTTTCTTCTGGTTCCTATCCACTGTAAAATCTTGACCTATTCCATGGCCCTATGACTTTGCTTGATGACCCTGAGATTATCCACCCAGTTGTTGATGAAAGCCTGCCGATTGGATACCATGGCCACGACATCCTCCTGGACATGAATGGCCCGACACACCCTAGTTCCCTAACTGATGAGAAATTGGTAGTCCTTCTCCTAAAAATAGTGCCATAACAGAACCCCTATCACCTACTACTTGTGAGGACATCTAGAAAAAATGCTGAAGATGACTCATCTTGCTGGAAGACCAGCACTCAACTAGGTTCTTTGGGAAAAATGGTAAAATATTCCCACTCTTCCCACACTGGTATCATACCACCTAGATACCTAAATAAACATCCTATTAAATCTTTCTATGGCGCTTCCTACTATTTTTCGAAGGAGTTCCATCCTTGGATGTTGAACCACCATGGCTCGCAGCACCCAACTCCCTCGTATTTCAATCAATGATCAACAACTAGTTCACTAAAGTTGTCACTGAATTAATCCAGAAAACATTCTTCTATAATCATTTTTCATACCTAAGATCATCCTCAAACCTCCTAACCAAAGATAAATAGTCACCTCCCAAATAGGTGTAAAGTGCTGAAGCTCTGAAAAAAAGAGAAGAGTAATCCATCACTGAAAGAGCACCTTGCTCCAAATGCATGAACTCTCAGGCTCAATCATCCCTCAACATCTTAGGATCAAAGTTATCATAGAAGGTCCTCTAAAACTCTTCCCAAGACATATTTTAATGATGTCCCTCTTATGAGATAACATCCCACCATCTCTTAGAGGTATCACATAGCTTGTAATTCATGAGACTCACCCTTCTATCAGAAGGCGTCTCCAAATGCTCAAAGATAGCAATCATGGAATTCATCCATGAACCTAAAGCCTGTATTCCTCCATCCCTTGAAAAAGTGAGAGGATGCTACTACTCAAACACATACATTAACTTTTCCCTAGATGAGTAAGGATGTGGTGCTCTCTAGAAAGTCTATAACATCCTTAAAAGTCCTTCACAAAACTGTGCATTATCACATGTGTCTTTTATAACAACTAGTGCCAAAACGGGCATGATAGAAGGATCTGTTGGTAGTCCCTGATCCACCATTTCTGGGGTCTGATCATCACCATGTACATGGCATACAACTAAATTATGTCTTGGAGGCATTACTCTGCAAGTTCAAGTTCACATCTCAGTTTAAGATTATCAAATTCAAACAGTTTTAAGTGAAAGAAAGGAATAGGAGAAGAAACATTCATGTTTTATAAAACAAGGTTACACAGCGTTTATAAACTCTAAACGGCATGTTCCCTTAAGTTTTTATCATGGTGTGTTCCTCTTCCAAACCAGGTCATGTAACACCCATAAACATAGTGTGTTCCTCGTAATATATGTCATGTACTTGAATTTTCCCTCCTTCCCAGGTTCCTATACATGGCTATAACTACACTGTTCCCTCCAAGGTAACACCACATGGCTTGTTCACCCTAGACGCGGTGTTTACTACATACATTCTAACTGCTCATGTTGTTAGTCACACAGTCAAATACACAGTCGACTTTACATGGAGTTCATAAAAGAGACACATCATGTACAACCTAATTTTCATCCACCCATGTCATTGGTCACCCGACCAGATAAACGGTTCTATATAACATGTCTTGTAATATCTAGACATGGTGTGTTCTACCAAAAGTTTCCCAACCCTGTGTCTATACTCACACAGTCTTTGACAAGGTTAATAACTACATGGCTTGTACTCCCAGTACACGACATGTACTTAAAAAAAATTGTTTCTTCTAGAATAGAAGAACATGTGGCGTGTCTTTCGCACGTCTTTTTGTTTGGGTTTTCAGATAGTAAGCCTCTGAAACTTCTTCAGAACCCTTAAAAACATAAAATTTATCCAAGGCATGAAAAATTCCAACCAATGATAGCCCATACTCCTGGAAATCAAATTTTGGATTCCTTATTCATCTCGCAAATTGATAAAATTCAATAAAATTTCAAACATGATCCACCAAATTCGGATCCAAGAGGGCCCATAACACCTTAGGGACCAAAGTTTGGTGTCCATACAAATTAAACTTCACAGTTTCCAATACCCTGTAAAAATAGATGGTATTCTGTCAAGAAATCTCTCACAATAGTATGCATATCTAGCACAACATCTATCACAATAGCATGCAATCAATAATGAATCCAAAATTGAAAGACCGGAATGCATGACATTTGATATTTATCAAGTGCCTATATGATGCATGAGATGAAATACCCTCATCTCATTGGGTTTAAACAGAAATATAACCTTAATAATATCAATGATAATAGAAAAAAAATCCATGAATAACCCAATGGTGAAATAAAATCAACTATAACCCTTGCAAAACCCAAAAAAAATACAATATTTGAGGAATCTTGGATTTTTCCTCTATATGGGTTAGCTAATCTGGAGAACAGCTTATTACCAACTATTTATTTCTCCCTATCCTTGTCTATAGTCTTTAAATAGTAAGACAAATTATAAAATAAACCCCTCTGATACCACTTTATAATGTCCCAGACGCAGGTCCCACCCTAAGTGCCTAGAACCCAGTTGGTCACATTACCTCAGGTGCATTTCCCCAAATTACAAAGACTTCCAACTAGCAGAAAGGGTCATGGTTTGATAATGGGGAAACTATTTACTCATTGTAATGATATACACAGTGGAAAACAAATAGTAAATAGTAGTAGAAGTAGTAATACCATAAAATAGAAGTAAACAGTGGATGATTGATTCCAATAAAACAACTAGAGTACATATATAATTGATGCATTTCACATATGTCTAGGAATGAATCCAAAAAATTCAAAATGTGGGAAATAAAATACTAAACCAATGTACAAAAAATAGTAAACCCCAACAGCATCATAAGCCTCAGCTTGGTCCCATGCTCCCTAGAGTTAATATCAATCAAGTACCTGGTGAAGAAGGACATTTTCCATTATCTATACCTGCAACTATATAATATTTTTGGTCGCAAAATCATGACCAAAATAGGATGTAAGAAATATCCTAGTAGGAAGTGGCACTCGGGTTTAGGACTTTACATGGCCTCAAGAGCATTTCCCCAAACGTCAGAGGATGCCGACTAGTAGTGTGGGACAGGGTCTAATAATGGGGAAAATATTCCCTCATTTGAAAGATATACATAGCAAAAAAACAGGTAGTAAATAGTAGGTAAAATAGTAATACCATACACCATATGTAAACATCGGAAGACTGGTAGCAATAAAACAGCCAGAATACATATATAAATGATGCATGTCACATATATCTAGGAAATCAGCCAAATAAGTCACAATGATGGAAATAATATACTAAAGAATGTACATAAAATCAGTAAACTCCAACAGAATCGCATGCCTCATCTTGGTCCCATGATCGTCATTTCCAATAGAAATCAAGTACCAAATGAAGAAGGGAGATTTCCCTTATCTATACCTGCAACCACATAATCTATGTGGGACCAAAATCATGACCCAGAAAAGGTGTGAGATGAATCCTAGAAGTCAAACACCAAAAGATATGTGCCTAACTGTCATTTAATATATAAAGTAGGTAATAAGTAAAAATGAAGCAATAACTAAGGAGTAATCAAAAGTAGACAATCATACAGTTTTCAATTATGTTCACTCGCATTTTTTAATTATTCAATCCATTGAATAATTAAATTTTGGGATCTAGTCTAAAATCTATATCCCAGGTGTAATATAAAAATATATGTCTCGGAAGACCATCTAAACAAACTAGTATGACTAAGTCGAAGCTTGTGCTTTGTCTTGGAAGACTCATCACATTCATTCAAACATTCAAAAGAAACCCTACGGGAATGTTCTCACAGTCTAAAACATCTAGTTTAACATATCATGAATTCAATAAATAATCACCCTCTAGGAATTCTCACACCATATAACCCCTTTGGTCCCATATAGCACTAATCATTTATAAACGACCACCTGGGTATCTTTCGTGGTCAATACTCTTTGGTCTAATTGGCAACAATAAATTATAATAACCACATGGAATCTCTCACAGTCAATTCCCTAAGGTCCAACATTCATTTAATAATTACCCTTTGGGTAGCTCTCATGGTCTAACCCTTCTGGTCTATGATCTCTTGGAAACTCTCATAGTCAATACCTCTGGGTCAACATGACATCAATTTATACATAAATGAACATACCTTGGAAATCTCTCACCGTGAAATTCCCCTTGGTCATAATTTCATAAAGTGATTCACATGCTCCTAAAATAAATAGTAACTCTATCCTAATAACATGAGTCATGGAAAATAAAGAAGGACTAACAAGAATTTAATACCAAACGGAAATAACCAATCAAACATGGGTAACTCAACCATAATCATGGTATTAAACCTTACACTGAAGCAATAACCTCTTCTAAATCAAAAAAACCGTGGCAGGTATTAAATGGGGTTAATTTCCAAAACACTCAATACTCTAAACATGCATATTCAACACTTTATACATTTATTATCTAAAGAAAATCAAATAAATGAAAAAAACTCCTAACTTGATGTCGTATGATGAACACTCTAGAACATCGACCCATAAATCGGCCAAGAACGACAAAGATCTACAAAAAGGTTAAATAATTTCAACCTTGAATAATCTATGAGAGAAGAGGAATCAGGAAGAGAGACTCTAGGAGAAGAGATAAATCACCAGTGGGAATCCAATGCACCTGGCAGCGTCTCAATCGGGGCATGAATAGAGAATCGGTAGGGGTTCGAAGTTATCAGTCGTCTCATCTCTCTCCTATATGAAAAATGGGAATAAGAAGATGGTTCTAGAGATGAGACATGACCCCACTCTAATTAATAAATTAAAAGGAAAAGTACATGGAGTGTTCATTTAATTTACACACCATGTACTAGCCTTAATCGGCCCCCGCTTTAGACGGCCTTCTAGGTCACCCACATGGCCATGTACTCAACTGTTACATGGCGAGTACAAGACTACATGTGGTAACTGGGTACATGGTGTGTACTCAAAAGTACATGGCATGTACATATAAAATTTCCCCTTTATTATTTTTTCTTCAAAAAAACCCAAAATAAAGATACATACCTGAAATGAATATTCGGGTTCTTACATCCATCATGTATATTTTCTTTGATAAATATTTCCCTAGGTTTTTTCAATTACAAATCGGAAAACAATTCATGGAATTGAGTCAGAAAGATGAAGATTTTATAGAATCATATGAGGAAAACATCACAAGATTTAAAAGGTATATACATGATTTTATTAAAGAAACTTATAGAAATATTAGTAGGTTTTAATTAGGATGGAAACCAATTCTACAAATATCTTTAGTTTCGCAAGAATTTAAAATCATTGAGATCATTGTTCATTGTGCTAAAATGGTTGAGATAGAGTTTTCCGAATCTTATGTTCCTCAATATGATGAAATTAAGAAGCATCCATCATGTAAGAAAGTGAGGAAATGTACATCAAATAAATATAGAGGTATGAAATGGATGTTATCACTTAGTGGTAAGTGTTGTAAAAAGAAACCTTGATAATTTATTATGAATTTAGGTAAGTGTTACTTATGTGGAATGCTTGGTCGCATTGAATACGAATGAAAGGAAAATAATCACGAGGTATCAAAAAATGGAGTAACTAATACCCATAAAATGGTGAGATGTTTTCTATTCAATGATTTGGGACATTATACTAATGTATGTCCAAATATAATTTCCCAAGATATAAATCTTCATGATTGAAAATAGAATGGTGCAGAAAAGTCATTTTCTACTTCTACAGTTGATGTTGGGATATCAAATGATGTTTTGATAGGTATGCTACTTATGAATTTACATTATTCTAATAACCTATTTGACTCTATATCATCACATTATTTCTTTTAAGATAAATTTGAATGTAAATCGTTAATATCACCAAATGAAAGTAAGATATAATTTTTTGGGAAAACACTGGGTGGAAGTATTAAAGAAAACAAAATTTATGGTAATATTTTTATAGGTATCAATGGAAAGGTATTTATTGAAAATATTGTCAAAATAGACATAGTATAGTATGATATCATTCATAGTGTAGATTGGAAATAATTTTATCATGATATAATAGATTTTTGTGCTAAGATAGTTGTGTTCCATGATTTCATGCCTTTGATAACTTAAAAAGAATCTTATAAATTTATCAGAGATAGAAGTGAAAGTTAAATAGATTGTATTTTTTAATTTAAATAAATTGTTCAAATTAGTAATGTGACAAATGTAAAGGAATACATGGATGTTTTTATGGAATATTTTCCTAGTGTTATTCCTGATCAATAGGTTGATTTTCATGTTGAATTATTACGAATTCCTAAGTTTATATCTAAAGCCCATTATTGAATATCTCTAGTAGAGTCATTAAAATTTAAAAATAAATTTCATGTGTTATTAGATAAAGGTTTCATTCAACCATGAACTCCCCCATGGGGTTCTCCAATTGTGTTTGTTAAAAATAAATATGGATCAATGAGAAATTTCATTGAATGTAGAGCCTTTAAAAATATCACTATTAAGAATAAGTATTCATTACCTCATATCAATGATTTGTTTGATTAGATATAGGGAGCATAGTATTTTTCAAAGTTTGACCTAAGATTGGGGCACCATCAGTTGAATGTGAAGGATGTGTATATTATGAATACTGTTGTTTAGACTATATATGGGCATTATGAATTTTTTGTTATATTATTTGGGTTATCTAATGGACCTATTGAATTAATGGATCTTGATACTAGAAATTTTCACGAGTTCATGGATAGTTTTTTGGTTGTTTTTATTGATGATATATTATTATATTATAAAAGTAAATAGGAACATTAATGACACCTAATGGTTGTTTTGAAAAACCTAATATAAATTGTAACGGAAATTTAACTTGTTTTAGTTCTGTTTGAAACAAATTTCTTTACTTTGACAAATTATTTATAAAGATGGAATAAATGTTGACCCGGATAAAACAAAAAAAATTATGAATGGATAATACCTAAAAATATCATACGTATTCTTAATTTTCTTGAATTATTGGTTAACTACTAGTGGTTTTGTGAAAACATTTATCTGTTGTCTCACCCACTAACTAAGTTAACTCAAAAAGAGGTTATGTTCATCTAGAAAAAATAATGTGATGATTCATTTTGGAAATAAAAGGATATTAGTGGATACTCTATTTTTCACCTTCCATATAGAAATGGTGAATTTTTCATTTATATTTGTGATTTATTGAAAGGAATTAGTTGTGTCCTAATTCATAAAAAAAAATTTAATTGATTATTCTTGATGTATAATTTGTTAGATTTCCCTACACATGATTTAGAATTATCTGATGTTTTTTTGCATTAAAAATATGGAGGCATCATTTTTTTTAGTGAAGTGTGAAATATATACTGATCAAAAAAGTTTTAAGTATATATTGAATCAGAATGAATTGAAAATGAGATAGATAATATGGATGGAACTAATCAAGGATTATGATGGTATGATTAAATATCATCATAAAAAATAGAAAAAGTTTCTAATGTTTTGATTCAAAAAAATAGTGCTAAATTAACCATATTATATTTAGAACACGAACCTTTGGTTAATAATTTGATGCATTTTTACCTAGAAGTTTTGGTTGTAGGTAAAACCTCTAATTTTTCAAGTTTCAATACAATATAATTTGTTAAAAATAATTAATACAGCTCAAGAGGAGGATAAATATTTATCGGAAAAAGTAGAATCCATTTAAGAAGGGTAATTGGACTAATTTTTATAATGATAAATAAGTTATTTTATGATTTGGAAAAATATTATGTGTGCCATATGATTTCCAATTGAGGACAGAGTTGTGGAATAAATCATATAGTTTTATATTTTCCATTCTTCTGAACATTACTAATATGTACAGAGGCCTTTAGTCGTATTATCGAGGGGATGTAATCAAAAGAGATATTGATGAATTTACCATGTATTTTTTTACTTTTTAGTAGGATAAAGAAGAAAGATAGATACCAAAGGGGATGCATCAACCTTTTCTAGTACCAGAGTCATAATGGTAGAACATATCAATGGAATTTAGGGTTGTATTTTCATAATCTTCTCTAAGTAACAATATGATTTGGGTTATTATTGATCGATTAAATAAATATATACATTTTTCCCATTTCAGATAAAAAATATTTAGACCATCTTTCTCGACTATATCTAAAATATATTTTTAGGATACATGGAGTACCTATCTCTATTGAATCAAACCATGATGCTTGGTTCAAATATAATTTTTCAAAAGAACATAGGAATCCATTGGTTACTAAATTAAATTTCAGTACAAATTTCATTTCCAATTCAATGGATTTTCTGAGCAGACAATTCAAACCATGGAAGATATTCTACATTCTTGTTTAATGGATTACCACTAGGGAATTAAAGATCAACATCATTCTTTGGTTGAGTTTTCTTATATTAACATTTTTTATTCTTGTGTATAGATGGAACCATTTTGGGGATTATATGGAAAGAAGTGTTGGACACCATATTTTTTGGAGGAATTAGGAGAAAGGAAGTTAATGGGGACAAATTTTTTATAGGATATGGTAGAAAAAGTTCAGTTGATTCAATGACAGATGAGGGAATCTTAGAGTTGGAAGAAAATATATACAGACAACCATAGGAAATATCATTCTTTCAAGGTAGGTTATCATTTCTTTCTAAAAGTTTATCCATGGAATAGTGTTATTTTTTTGGTAAGAGGGGTAATCTAAGTCCTCAATTAATTTGACCATATGAAATTTGAGATAATGATTGATAAGTTTCCTACCAAGTAGCTTTTCCTCTGATTTTATCTCTGGTACGCAATATATTACATAATTCAACATTATGGAAATATGTGTGGATTAATATCATGTTTTGGGCCTTTATGTAGTTTATTTGGAAGAGAATATTTCTTTTTAGGAATATCCAGTTCGGTTTATTGACCATAGATAGATATAGTCATGGAATAAGGAAATTCATTAGGATAATATTTTATGGAAAACTCATATGGTTGAATAGGAAATAGGAGATTTTGAAAATTCTATGAGTGAATAATATCCACACTTATTTAATAAGTGAATAAAATTTAAAGGGTACAATTTAAAAAAGGGGGATTTATATAATAACCCATATAATTATAGAGTAAATCAATATTCATATTTATTAATATGAATTAGATAGTTATATTATTATTAATTAATTTTTAATCAAAAATAAAAACTGTTTTAATTAAAAGACATTCTTATAGGGTTTTATTTAAAATATTAATTTATAAGTTCTAGAATTTTAATTTAATAAAATTAATATAATTTATAAATGATAATGCAATAATTAACTTTGGTTGAAATTTTTATATTTTCTAGAAAATAATCATATTTTAGTGAATAGTGAGAAAGACTGATTTTTATAAAATGTATTTTATTTTCAATAAATGAAGTACTTAATGAGTCCTAATGTCTTTTTAATATGATTTTAAGTAAAATAATTATTATTTAGACCACTTATTTACTTTTTAATCAACCTTATATTGGTTTTCAATATATTTTTATTTTTGGGTATAAAGATAGGTTCTTGTAAAAACAATTTTAAACTACATAATGTTTCACCGTTTTAACTAATTTAAATAATACCCAATGGGAAATTTTTTAAATGAAATTTATATACTATATATCATTTAATATTAATATAGTTTCATATAATTATTATTAATAATCATATATGTAATATAGAATCATTTTTTCTAAAAAATACTCTTCTTAAAACCACATTGTCTCGTTCTATTTGGGAGATTAATATTAAATTTAATTATACCACTTATGTGATTTGAATTTGGAAAAATTTATTCCATATTTTGAATCATCACAATTTATACGTTCTAAAATGTTTAAATTCATTTTCTTTTCACGACCTGTCCTAATGGGGCATATATCGCAACTCCCATAGCTCGCCTCCAACATACCAGGGGCTAGCGACGAGCACCGAGAAAGAGTATCAATAACATGGTATTCCTAAGACTAAGTACCTATACACATAAATACATATCAAAACACTTTTAATGGTGAACTTTTAAAAAATTTGAACAAACATGCATGTGTACATCTATATCTCACAACCAGAGTATGATAAGAAGTAAATGGAAATTATACATGGCCAAATACAGGGCCACCAAAAAGTGTCTCAAAAAACAATTCCCATCTGAAAGTAAATTGGGGGATGTATTCAAGATTCCCTATTTACACACCTCAGTATGTCCTGTCTTATGAATCACTACTTGTTCCTAGTCTATCTAAGACTCAATCAAAGTGTCGATTATCTACAAAAGACACGATATGTGTGGGAAAATCCAATTTATGGGTGAGTATAGCAATACTCAGTAGGATACCATGAAAACAAAAATCATTTAAAATAAAAATTATATCAATCTCCACATTGTTATATTTCTATATAACATATAGCAATAATATTTAGATATACTTAATGAAGACACACATTCTCAAAGTTAAATTCGTCACTATGATTCCATCCTGGGGTTATAGCATGAAGATTCGATATATCACTAATCTGGGAGAACACAATCCATGAGTCAAATATAACTGATGATGTCTATACAAGAGTTATTTCTCATCAAGACTCCCCATTAGAATTATACAAAGGAAATTTGAGTGGATATGATACAGAGATGAGGATCACATCCAAGGCCATGGGGTATACCTACAACTCAATCTCGAATAACCTTACAATTTTAGGATATGTAATCACGTAAATTTGGTCATGAATATATCAAGAACATTTCCTACGGAACAAAGATTAATGGAGGATCTCAGACTGGGCCTCACAGAAGGATTCTAACAACTCTATCCAAGAAGTCATACTGAATGTATCATTTTACTATATATAGATTCCAATCTTATACTAACCCTCAAGGAATGGATATGGGGAATGTTACATAATGAAACATTTCCAAGATACAGATGAAAAGGGGTCCAAGACAATATTTAAGGAATACACAGCGTATAATAGGGGTACATGCCAAGTCCCTTAAACCCCAGGTCTTGCCTTGGTAAACGGCCCATATCCATTCATGTTTATCCATCTGTATAATAGTACATGGCGTTCGTTTCCCCGTGTACTTATTCCAGTGTACTAGTACATCGTTATTATCTTATACATCTAGACAAGGCATGTTAATATAGGAGTACATGGCATTCTCGTGCGTGTGTACTCCAACTTGTGTCTGTATATATCTAAAGTTAAAGACAAGACATGGTGATGGGTCCCACATCATGTGACCCTTTCACACCTCATATGATACTTAACTTCCTCTTAAAACCCTAGCCACTTCTAGAAGGGTCCCACTCAGCATGTATCTCTGTATTAAATGATGTGTATCATGGAATTTCCCATATTATCAAATCTCATTCATGCATTGTTGACTCCTTCTAAGGCCACCATTCTAATATCATCCATCGCCTAAACCCAAGGAAGATCATCATCTGAACATTATCATCATCGAACAGTGAGATTTAGCCATTGAATTCATCTAGAAAATGGTCTTGTATGTCGTTCTACATTGTGTTCCAAGGAAAACTAAATCCATGAATCCACACCACCTAATCTGTTTTTGCATCCATCATCGCACCACCATCGTGTCATGATGAGCCTGTATATATGATTTCAAATAGTTATGACAAGAAACTGGTTCACAACATCCAATTTTATGCCATATGTTGAACTATGGTCCAAAGGAAAATCTCTCATAGTGAATGGAGAAAAGGGGGAGAAATGTAAAAATAACAATCATCAGTAATAGACCATGGTTGATGTTTATTTTTACCTCGATTATTTTCTATTAAAACTAATAATGAAGAGATAATAAAATATTCATAAAGAAATTATTCCAATAAAACCTCAAAATAACCACATCCCAAAAAATGATTGATCAATGAATCAACATGTTGGTTGATTGATTTGTATTAATCATAAAAACAAATAACAAATATAGAAACCAAATCAAAAAACTTCCTACCCTGATTCATATTAATCACTCATGAATAATGGATATGAACTGTGATTTTTTGGTTATATCCTCTGATTTTATCTCACATTGGTCATCAATCGTTGATCTGATCATCATCTGCCAATGGAATCTCATTAAATTCTCTCCAATTGGTCATATGGATCTCTAAGTTTTAGTAGATAAACCTAGTAATTCCCCCATAACCAAATAGTTATATAATATTTTATGTTTATGAATTAATGAAAAATAATAAAATAAATTATTTTATTATTTAATTCATTTTATACCTACGATGACTTTTCCCAAAACTACCCACACCAAAAATGGTTATGCCATTCCTGTGGTGAAATCCCCATCCTTAACTAAATTTTTTAAGAGGATTTATGATCCTGGTACCCATTTATAATTTATTCTATTTTTTTATAAAATTGTGATTGTCTGCTATTTAATATATTTAATAGATTTCAAACATTTATTATAGGCTCACTAGGCCTCTAAATCAAGCACTGTATCAGCGTCTATTCTAAAAAATAATCAATAAAATATCCAAAAATAATACATGGAAAATATGATTCATTTCGTTCTCCCCATCATGGCACTTTATGTCTTGAAAATCAAAAACAAGGTCAAAAAAGAGATGTGAGTACTGAGCACATATCTAAGACTCCTGATCCTTGGTTCTCTCTGGAAGATTCTTATTATTCAATCATAAATGAAATAATTGAATCACTCAAACATGAAGTATCCTATCATGTCGATATTCAGTCTCTATCTTGTACTCAAAAAAATTATCTTCATCCTCAACATCCATATCTCCCTAGTCGATAAAGTGTGATTAGTCATACATGTACATCCTCAGCTACAACATGTGGAAGACTCCATGTACCTTATCTATCTGTAATGGTAGAGCTAAGTGGAATACCACCTCACCAACTCTACATAGTATCTAGAAAGTGCCAAGAAATCTTAGATATCATTTGTCACCCTAGACAAATCATTGTAATCTATGTTAAGGTGTAACTCATAGGAACACATGGACTCCCTCCTCAAACTCAATAGGCCTCCATCGTCTATCCATATTGGACACATGACAACTCTATGAATTCTTCATCTACTCCTAGATGATTTTAACCTTCTCAGTAGTAGTTCAAACCAACTCTAGTTCATAAGTGATGTCTTTACTTGGTCAGTCCAGTAGAAAGTTGGCATGTAGGGTCACTTGTACAGTGCCTCAAATAGTGCTAAACTAATGGTGGGATGGTACTTTTTGTTGTATGAAAATTAGATCAGGGGTAGATGATCCTACTAGCTATGTTCAAAGTCCCACATTCTAGCATGTAGCTTGTACTCCAAGTCTTTAATGGCCGGCTCTGTCTAATCATCAGTATGTGTTTGAAACACTATGTGAAAATGAAACTGAGTCCCAAAAACCTCCTTTAATCCCTTCCATAACCAATATTTCATGTGAGAATTGGTTTTAGAAATTATCATCAAGGTAGATCCATTGATTCATACTATCTCCCACATATAGAGGTGTCCCAATCTCTCAATCGAACTCCGGTCCTGAATAGTAACGAAGTAGCCCAACTTGGTGAGTCATTCTATGATCACCCAGAGGGAATCATGTCCATTGGATGTATGTGGTAATCCAGTCCTGAAGTCCATGTATATCCCATCCTACTTCCACTTAGGAACCTCAATGTGTTGAGTTAAACCTTCCAAAACATGGTGATCATCCTTATCTTGTGGATAAGTAAGGAATCGATAAAAAAACTGTGCAACTCCATTCTCCATCCATGGACATAAAAATTGACATTAAAGTTTATGGTACCTCTTTTCCACACCTGTATGTTACACCAAAGGAGATGTATGAAAATCACTCAGAACCTCCTCCTTCCACATCACTAGTACCATATTTAATTATTTTAAAATGATGACATGCTCCCCACATTCATAAAATCTATAATGGTCATGTCCCATGGATATCTGAGTACATTGGATCTCACTGTCGGAATTCCCAAGTTGTGCTTCCCTAAATCACTACAAAAAATAGAGGGGTAAAAACCATCAACTAGAGGTAAGATTCTCTATCACTATCCACAAAGTAGAACTATATATTGGTCAAATGCTCCAATGCCTCATTTTGAAACTATGAAATAGATATCCTACTGGGAGAATCTACTACCAAATTCCCCTTCCCATGAGTATTGAAAATTTTTATTAATAATAATAGTGAAACTATTCCCAATTCCTCTATCTCATGTTAATATAATTTTGATAGAGTATATATTTGAGACTCTTATGTTCGAAATAGATGATAAACTTCTCACCCATTATGAAGGATTGCAACCTCTTTAGTGAATACTATACCATTGATAACTCAAGATTGTGGTTCATGTACACGGTGTGTTCCCATAAGAATTTCCATATCTCGTGTCTCTGTCCATGCATCCTATGACACAGTTAGAGACTATGTAGCGTGTACATAAGGTATACAGAGTGTAATTAAAAAAAATTCTTCCTGAATAAAAGAACACATGGCATGTATTCAAAACTACATGGTGTGTATTTTGGGTTTTTTTAGACAGTAATCCTCAAAAACTACTCTAGATCCCAGAAAAACACTAAAATGAAAACCAAAGTGCCAAATTCCAATCCTTGAGGGACCATACTCCTCGAAAATCCATGCTTGGAATCTTATACATGTTATAGCATGAAAAACAAGGAAAAGATCCACCAAATTCTGGTCCATGAGGGCCCATAACACCTAAAGAACCAAAGTTTGGCATTCCTTCAAGCAAAACATACGTAAATCAATACCCTATAAAATAGTAGGTATTTTATCAAAGCATCTATCAAAAAATCATGAATATCTTGTACACCTCTTATCACAACAACATGCAATCGCTAATGCATCCTCTATGTCATGGAAAGAATCCATGACATGTAATCCCTAGAAAGTGCCTATATAATGCATGAGATGGAAAACCCTCATCTCATCGGGTTGAAATAGAAATAGAACCCCAAAAACATCAACAATAATAGAACAATACATGTGAGTCACCCAACAGTGAAATCAAATCAACCTTAAAATCAAAAAACCAGAAAATTTGCAGTAAACAAGGTAAATTGGCATTTCCATGTACATGGGTGTTTCTGAAGATTTTTTCGGGGGGCGCGCGTCCCTATGCTTGAGTATGACAGGTGCGACATTTTTACCCCGCATTCCCGCTTTACAAATTTGGGCGACATCCATTCCTTGTTCAGGGACGTCTGCACCTTGATCAAAATGGGATGGTGCGATGTGGGTTCTTCCTTCCATGGATTCCTCCTTAGAACTCATCACCTAGTGCAGGTCTCCCTCATAGATTTAATACATTGTTCAAGAAACTCTTCCTGGCACCATATCTTCATGTACACCAGTTAATTACGCTTCTTCTATCAGAACTTTCCAAGGGTTCTGGTCAGGGCAGTAACCTTTGGTTAGGGGAGTAGTCATGTTGGGGCATCACTGGCGTGTCTGGATGCTGGGGGATTGGTGTGTCTGTCTTTTGTCCCTTGTTATAGGGATTATCGAGGTAGTGGAATCCCAAGGCATCCCACATCGAATGTGGGGAACCGTATGCCATGGGCATGTATCTGAGGTTTTTCTCGTCTTCCTATGCTTTATCACAGGGTATGTCAGAAGTTTAACATCCAGCGGAGACGGATTGGGCTGATCAAAACACTGACAAGAGTGGATCAGATGGAGGAACCCCATTGAGGGAACACTGATATTGGGGCCATCACGTGGGTGGCCTCCTGAATGCTATTAGACAGAATGGTTAATGGGGTGGAATGACCCCACAGGGATGTGGCGGCCCTGGTAAGAATCAGGATGGATGATGGAAGGTTCTGTGAATTGGATTGTGAATGGGATGGAACCATCACGGAGTGACGATGGTTTTGGGATTGAGCCTTGAAGAGACTTCCTATGTATCCCTATGTTAGGGAATCAAAGTCCACGTAGTTTATCTGACGATGGATAGCCGCCAATTGGGGGTTTGAATGGCTTACCACTGGATTGGGACACAACGGCTTACCACTGAATGGGATCACAATGGCTTACTACTGGATGGTATGACAGTTTGACGTCATGCTGGATGGGGTTGAACCGACGTAAAGATGGTCGGAATGACCGGGTGGTGGGCTTGAACCTCATGGAGGCTTCCTATGTACCATTCCTTAACGTGGATCAAAGTCCTCGTAGTTCGTGAGGGGAAGAGTCGGTGAACCGACGTGAATAGGTACTACGGTCTAGGTGGATGGTGGGCTTGAACCTCGGAGAGGCTTCCTACGTACCATTCCATGACATGGATCAAAGTCCTCATAGTTCGGGTGGTGATAGGCTTGGCTCACTAACACGGAGACGGTCGGGGCCAATGATCGTTGGGCTTGAACCTCGGGGAGACTTCCTACGTACCATTCCATGAAATGGATCAAATACCTCGTAGTTCGGGATGGGTGTAGGGATTACACTATAGGATTCCCAATGTGTTTGGTGAACCGACATGAAGGGGGTCAGAATGACCGGGTGGTGGGATTGAACCTTGTGGAGGCTTTCTACTTACCATGCCTTAACATGGATCAAAGTCCTTGTAGTTCAGGTGAGTTTTGGGGCTTATACTTTGAGGCGGCCCAAGGTGTTTGTTGAACCAATGTGAAGGGGTTCGGAATGACCGGGTGGTGGGATTGAACCTCATGGAGGCTTCCTACATACCATGCCATAACAATGATCAAATTCCTCGTAGTTCGGGTTTGGGTTGGGGCTTACACTCTAGGCTTCCCAAGGTGTTTGGTGAACCGACGTGAAGGGGGTTGGAATGACTGGGTGGTGGGCTTGAACCTCATGGAGGCTTCCTACGTACCATGCCTTAACATGGATCAAAGACCTTGTAGATTGGGTATGGGTTGGGGCTTACACTCTAGGCTGCCCAAGGTGTTTGGTGAACTGACGTGAAGGGGGTCGAAATGACCGGGTGGTGGGATTGAACCTCGTGGAGGCTTCCTACGTACCATGCCTTAACATTGATCAAAGTCCTCTAAGTTTGGGTCCGGGTTAGGGCTTACACTGTCGGCTTCCCAATGTGTTGGGTGAACCGACGTGAAGGGGGTCGGAATGACCTGGTGGTGGGATTGAACCTCATGGAGGCTTCCTATGTACCTTGCCTTAACATGGATCAAAGTCCTTGTAGTTCAGGTTTTGGTTGGGGCTTACACTCTAGGCTTCCTAAGGTGTTTAGTGAACTGACTTAAAGGGGTTTGGAATGACAGGGTGGTGGTTTTGAACCTCATGGAGGATTCCTACGTACCATTACATAAAATGGATCAAAGTCCTCGTTGTTTGGGTATAGATTGGGGCATACACTCTAGGATTCCCAAGGTGTTTGGTGAACCGACATGAGGGGGGTCGGAACAACCAGGTGGTGGGTTGAACCTCGTGGAGGTTTACTATATACCATGCCTTAACATCGATCAAAGTCCTCATTGTTCGGGTTTGGGTTGGGGCTTACACTCTAGGTTTGCCAATGTGTTGGGTGAACTGACGTGAAGGGGTCGGAACGACCAGGTGGTGGGCTTTAACCTCGTCGAGACCTCATACGTTCCATACCATAACATGGATCAAAGTCCTCATAGTTCAGGATTGTGTTGGGGATTACACTCTAGGTTTCCTATGGTGTTTGGTGAAATGAATTGAAGGGGGTCAGAATGACTATGTGGTGGGCTTGAAAATCATGGAGGCTTCCTACGTACCATGCCATAACATGGATCAATGTCCTCATAGTTCAGGTATGGGTTGGGGAATACACTCTAGGCTGCCCAAGGTGTTTATGTCATGGTCGGTGTTCACTCTAATCCCACGTGAGTCATGCTCGTTGTGAGAAACAAGAGATAGTAGAGACCAAACGATCACGTCGTGAATGGTGGGTCCGTGGGAAGTGATGTGGGGATTATGCATTGAGAGGCCCAGGGAGAGAAATATTGGGACTTACTCCAGGATGGAGGCCTGGTGGAAACAAAGCACAGTAGGAAAGGGATTTGGGACTGATGAAAGGAGGAGCCCCATTCCCCACGACGCCCTTTGTTGGCCCTAGGACCTAATATGAAATGAGGGGCAGGGATGTTTCCTCTTTCAAGAAAGGATAGGGGCTTACACCGAGATTTCTACCCTTTCCTTGTGGAAAAATGCCACATCGATAAGGAGGATATCATCCCCTGTGGAGACCAGGGGTTTAGAGAATGTCCAAGGTGGGGGAACCCTGCATGCGAGGCATGGGGACAGGTCACAGTTTAACGTCATGTGTTGAGGATGATGGTGCTTGGTAGTTTAACGTCTGACAACTCGGATGGGGTGGGTTTTCTCTACACCCCTAGGACTTACATAATCAGTACCCTTTTCTCCTTATGGGAGGGAAGGCATCAGCAACACCATGGTGAGGGGGTGTCATGGAGAGAACAGTCTAAGGGCCCACATTAGTGTGGTTATGCAAAGAAGAAATAGTCATTAGTGTGAATATGCGAAGAAGCATAAGTCAAATCAAGGTAACAGGTGATATCATCCAGAGTAGTTTGAAGTCACATCATAAAAACCTGGAGGGTCGCATGGAAGAAGGATTTGTTAAGTAGAGGGGTCCATAGGTAAGGGCCTTGTGAAGCTCTGTTTCTCCACATGGCAGAGGGCACTTGTGAATGGGTGTGCCTCACGAAGTGGGCTTCCTTATCCTAAGAATAGGGAAGAGGCACATGTGGGAGGTGATTCAGGAAGTGGAAAGGCATTCGTGGAGCACTGCCTTGTGGAGTAAAGGTTCCTCGTGAAGCAAAGTGTCATGAAGCAATGTGCTTCGCGAAGTATAGTGACCATGCCTTAGCATCTGGATAATGTGTAAATGAAGGGTGTTTCGCGAAGCATAAACACTCTATGAAGACCCGGGTCCCCTTGGGGATCCCCTTCCTTTGCTAAGGCCCTTGGGCTTCACGAAAGGAATACCTCTCAGAAGAGGGGATCAAAATGAGACAAAAGGGGAGGCACTTCACGGAGCAGAAGTTCCTCTCACAGCTCATGGTTCGCAGAGCATAAGGATGCTTTGAAATTTGAGAGATGGGAAGTAGAAGGGTCATATTGTCCACCCTTTGGGCTCAGGGGGAACCTAGTATTTATAGGAAATATGTGTCGTGGAGCAGAGCTGGCGTGGTGTGAAGAGGGACTTTGTTGCTTCGCAGCAGGCTCGTGAACTTCAAATGCATTCATGGAGCATCTCGCCTCCTTGCTTTGCGGCGGTCTCATGAACATAAAATGTGCTCATGGAACATCCCACCTCTATGCTTTGTGGTGGGCTCGCAAATGTCAAATGCATTCGGGGAGCATCCCGCCTCTATGCGTCGCAGCGGCTGCGGTGCTGAGGGCGGCTTCATAGAATAGATTCACGAGGTATTCTCGAAGCTTCTTTTCATGGATTCTTATCTGTCCCGAATTTTTCCACCAAAAATTCCCCCCCCCCCCCTCAGATTTGGAGCTGCGGAGAGATCAAGGGTCTAATTATGAGGGAAATCGCCAAAATCCTCAGCTGTTTGTGATGTTGGCTTGTGAAGAGGGCTCGCGAGGAGGATAGGGAATGTGCGGGCCAAGCACACTGCAAACCTCGGTGTGAACTGCACGGGCCGCGAAGCTCCGATGGTCATATCCTATAATTAGGGATCCATCCGTCTCTTTTTTCCTTTTGCTTCTCTATGAATTTTTCCTTTTGGGCTCTTGATTCATGAAGCTCTGCGTACTCCATGCTCTGCATGACCCTTACTTTGCGGAGTGTCCAGCAGTCATTCCCTAAGCTCACATGGGTCAGCCTTGATGTGAGAAACAAGGGGTGAAAACCTTATCTCCTCATCCAAACGTAGGAGTGAAAACCAATATTCTGGCATCTGGGGTTTGAACAATCGGTCCAAATTTCCGAGAGGAAATTGGAGGGACCTGACTGGAGAAGAAGCTCTCAAAACAACCGAATTAACATTTTCCCAGTGTGCTCTTGTGCACGAACGGGGTAATGCCAGGGGAGCTAGAATTAATCCAAACAGAAGGGAATGGTAGGTGTGAATCACGATACCCAGGATTCAGAACATTGTGGGGGTGGCGTGACAACAAAGAATAATTGTTGACTGCATTCAAAACACAGTATCCTTATTTTATTATCTTGAAGTGGGGATAGAAAATGAGTGTTGATCGCTAACCATGTTCGAAACATGGGACATGACTCAAAATTTCATCTGTTAGTCTTCCGGAACGTTGGCCCAGGACAATAGGCGGTCCATAAGCCAAGAATCCATTCTGTTAGGGGGTTCCTCTAGATGTGAAAGAGGATGAGGGTCCAAATAAGGGGCACGCAATGCGTGGAATGTGGAGTGATGGTTTGTTCAAACAGAATCCAACACTCATTAAATTACGCCACTATGGTGGAAGCACATTATATGGGTGCATCAGTCTGATCATGGATCATTCATTCTTTTCAGTTGGACCTCTCTCACGAGGGAGTCGTTTCTTCCCAATGCCATCTTTGGGCATCCCGAACTTGTTGAGGGAAAAATTTCAGTTACATGGTTCCCCACAAGGGGTCAGGACAGGGGCCGAAAATGAGGAGGAACATGATTTATGATTCCTGGGGCTAGACCCTAGGTTAAATTCCTGGGTGTCACAACATATCCCATGTGGATGGGAATCAAGTCGTACGTAGTTCTGTAAGCATAGTTTTACGTCATGCGGGATGATGAGAAGCATGGTTGCGCCTGTGCACATCCTACCAAAACTACTAATCCCATGTGAGTCATGCTCGATGGGGGAAACAAGAAGTAATGGGGGACTTTCCTGAAATAGTAAGGAACATGTTAGGGTGAAGGGACGCTTGGTTAATGTCGGTCTAATGATGATAACCTATCCATGTAGCGCACCAAGACACGCAAAGAGCTAAAGCTGAGTATGTCAGAATTTCACTTGAACATAAGAATGTGAAAATGCTTGAATCATGATGCTCGAAATCTGGGTCACAATGATGGTGGTGTGATGGTGGAGGATAACTATTGACCATGGAGGAAATGCAGAATCCACATCACGTTAGCCTGCAATGGGGATAGACAAATGAGGGTCGACCATTGACCATGTTCGAAAAATAGGACAAGTCGCAAATGTCGTCTGAGATCCTTAGAGATGTTGGCCCGAAATGGTTGGAGATCTCTTAGACCTAGCATCCATGCCACCCAGGGGTCCTTTTTGGATGTGGAAGAGGATGAGGATCCAAATAGCGAGCTCACGAATCTTGGACATGGAATGAGGGGGATGTCCCTATGAATATTCCAAACTTCGGGCTCTTTTTCAAAACGCATCTGAATACGACAACAAGACGTATTAGATAGAGGGAGTTGAGACCCTTCCCATGGGGAGATCTTAGTTTAGGGTCGTAGAATTCGGACCATGGATGGTAGGAAACGCAGGAGACACATGGTGGGGTAATTACAAAACCCGGCGTGGATGGGAACTTGGGGTTCCGACCACCGCGTGTTCCTGGGAAGATTTTAGGTCAAGGGACCAAAAATAGAGAGTTAAGCTAGCCACAAAGCAAAGATCACAAGCGTTCCTACGTACCCCATGAGGATGGGGATCGAGCTGCATGTAGTTCATGAGGTGGCACGGTAAGGTACCAATTCCTGGGATAAAAGGGGTATGTAGGCATTTCCCTTGGACCAAAAGAAGAAGTATTTGATAAATATTTTTTGTCTTTTAAGTTGAGTGGGTTTTTTTATGAATCGATGGGCCAAGTTTAACGAGCCCTGGCATCGCCACAAGAATCAAGCCATAGCAGGTGTTGACAAATGGCATCGAGTGTGCCCAATACCAAACATGGTGTCTCCTTGAGTGAGGACATCATGATGTAGTGCCGTTTTTCGTCATGTGGCCAGGATGATAATGTCATATTTTAGGGTCATGTGATAAGACCAGGTGGCATAGTTTAAAGTCGTATGTCTTAGACATGAAGGAATGTGCACGACGTGATACAGCATACCCGACGTGAATGAGGACATAATCCTACACCACACTGTATGCAATTCCAAGAAAGGAGCCTCAGGACAAGGGGCTTACATTTAGGTAAGAGGGCAAGGGGCAGGAGAAACTATCTCCCAACTAAGCTGGACCTCAAAACGAGACGTCCGGGTGGTCCTACATATCCCATAAGGATGGGAATCAGGCCACACGTTGTTCTAGACGAGATCTTAGTTTATGGTCTTAGAGTTCAGACCATAGAGGAGTAAAAACCCTCCATGTAAGTGCAGACCTCATGTAACACCCCAAGATTCCACGGTACTCTTCTCTTTGAATAATACAGTAGCGTGTGTTGTACGCAACTTCGAGTTCTAACACACACCACAACCAATCAAACTAGCTGTTATGAATAGTAATGCCCACTTTTTAAAATTTTATACATTTTATCATTCAAATTGGACTTCATTTTTGGATTCGGAATATCGAAATTAGCTTAGGGTGAATTTTTGGTATTTTTCTAAAAACTTTCAATTTTTGATGAATAGTGAAAATCACTAAATTTTAATTAAAAACAACTTTTTTAATCGAAATAATTAATAGTGATAAATTATGAATTTGAGTGGTTTCAAAGTATATTTAGAATATATTATTACCATTTAATACAATTTTGGTCATTATACATAATTTTACATTTAAACCGTACATAAATAAGTGCCAATATTTTGATAGATATTATTTATTAAAAACACGCTTTTTGTTTTGACTGCGGGGAATTAATTTTAAATTAATTTCTGCCACTTCTGTGTTTTGAATTTAGAAAAATAGATTCCATATTTAGAATTAGGAGGTATAAATTGTGTAAATAGGTAACTTTTATTTTTAGACATTTTGAATAATTACTTCGGTAAATATTTTATTTAAAATGGTTAAAGTGTAAATCCGGTAAATAAGGGTAACAAATTATATTATAATAATAATAAATTACCCTAAAACATGTCCTAACACTATTGGTTGATACATGTTCGACCATGGAAATATTTGGGTCGATTTTGGGACCCCATGGATCTACTTGTAAGGGATAATGACACTTTATATTAATTAAGTTAAAGTAAATACAAAAATGACATAAGCATATATCTTTTAGCAAATAATTTTTTACATAGGGTTATATATGTTATATTTTCAACTATAAATATTCATTAGAAATATAAAAATATTTCCTACATAATGGTATTTTATTTACAATTTTTAAACATTTAATAATTAAATTTATTTATGACACAATAAAAATGTAGTATTTTCCTTATTAATGAAAGAATAAAATAATTAGTATTATAAATGTTAAAATAAATATAATTTGAAATTTTTGATACCATACATTAATTTTATTAGTTAATATGACATGTTATGATTTATTAAATAATTTTTTTTCTAATTAATAAATTTTCTAAAAATTAAACAAAAATCAATTATTAAATATTGTCAAAATTGACTTAAATGAGTTTTTAAAAACAATATTATATAATTAATTGATATTATATTCCTAAAAATATAAGTATAGACCAAAGTACTTATATAATTATATTTTTATCATTAACGGACCACTTGGGGGTCGCTTGGAAGTATATAGTATGTTTATTAACCATATAATATAAAAATACAAAGTGACATTGTAAATGTCAAACTATTTAACTAAGAGTTAACTATAAATGATAAGGTTAATATAGTGACCCAAACCTATCTAAAATCTATTGGATGAAAGAATTTAGACCCATCCCCACTTTATAATTTGAGTAATCCACTTTTGTTCCATTAGAAACCGAATATGAATTTTTTATAAATTAATACTTTAAGTTTTTTCTAAAGAGCCCCTCCTCCCCCTTATAAAAGGACACCACTTCTAACCAATTCTTCATACCTTCAAAGCCTTTTGGATTGGCCAAAATCTGCCCAAATACCCTCTCAACTATCCTCCCTTAATCCTAGAGGCATTACTTTAGTCTGAAATCCACTATAAGGATCCCTTTTGAACAGATCAAAAGGAAGAACCTGAAGAAAAGGTAATGTTTTCTCCACCCTTTTTCAAGTTCCTTTCTTCTTCAACTTCTTCTTTATTTTTTGTTACATTCTAAAATAATAACTCCAATATCTTCTATATACTGTGATGTTATTATAAATATGGTACAACCATATTCTGTATTCTATCCATCCTTTGAATGACATGTCACCATACATGCGTACGTACGGCCTACCGTCTCCACGTTTTGGTGTAATTGTTATTCAATACATTATTATTTGGATGGGTATAATAATGTTGTTTAATTCATGTAAATAATAAATATAACATGATAATTAATCTGTATATATGATATACCATCCAATTATATATTATTTTATTATCAAAAGAACAATATTGTCGCTCGTGTGTACTTACGGACTACCGTCTCCATGAACGCGATGAGATTCATTCCCTATCGTATCCATTAAAGTATAATTATCATTTGATGATTAAAAATAATGTCTAAGTATTTGATATCATTCTGTATATTAATAAGATACAACCTGCCCATAACAAACACCACTTATGTAACAGAACATATAAAAGAAAATGAGTTAGTTAGCACCCGAAATGATTATAATACTAAGATATTATTAACAAAACAATGTTAAAAGATCATATATGATATCATTTTAATGTATATGATCATTTTATAATTAAATAACAATTATTTCACCATTATAAAGGATGATAACCTACCCTTCACCAAGGAAAAAGTACAAAGTAAGGGGTTTCTTATCTCACTTTTAATTCTGTGAGATTTCCATTATTCACCACTTAGTTATTGCATGCGGTGTGTGTACTTCCCATGTTTGTATTCATTGTGTAATATACTTTAATTAATGTATATTTACATCATCATTGTATGATCCTTCTTTCATGGGTGTATGTTTTTTAAGTTACCAAATCGATAAGGGAATTTGAAATTTCAATTTGCACTCATCCGGCTTTACGCATACTTCATTGATTATTTTACTCCAAGATTATGTGTGGAATCACTATTAATTTTCTTATGTCATAATTTCCAGTCCCCTTTCTATGGATATACTTTTGATACACATAATCACTCCATTGATAAATTCTCAAGTCATCGATATGAACTTGATAAGAGTAATTTTAACTCAATCTCCATTTGTTGAGTTAAACATCTAATTCATTAGTGTTGTTTTTACAAGAATGTGTGTGAATGTCCTTTGATTGTTTTAAACTGAATATCCAATCATATTGACTATATTTATATTTTTGACACATAATTATGTCGTTGATTTTTCCTTAACCTAAGGATACGACCTTTATGAGATATTTCATCTCAATTTACATTCCATTGAGACTCCTTTGTTGTTATACAGAAAATCACTTTTATATGGTGTATATAATTTACTTTGACATATTATATCACGAATCCCTTTATTCTCATGATATTACAATGTCTTTATTACCTCGATTATTTGTATTCAAGTGTCTCTCTTTTGGTTAGGAAATCTAACTAAAATATCATTTTAAATGTTTTAAAGATTTATTATTCTAAATATTTCTCATTAATGTCCATGTTTTAAAAATTGTTTTAAGGAATTATTTATATAGAAATTAATGTTTTAAAATTAAAATTCCTTTTAAAAGTTTCAAAGTGTTATGGGACACTTTGATTCAAAAATCTATTTTTAAATGGCTTCTTGAAAAATAGTGTGACTTTTAAATGATTTCAAGAAAAAGGGGATATTTCTCTCAAATAGTTTTGATGATTATTTTCATCTATTTCAATATCCTTCATTTTTCTTGATTGAGGTTAATCTGTTACAATATAATCTTATATATTGTATTGAATGGTTTATGTTTGACTGTGGATGTGTTATTTTTATATCATTCATGGTTTATGGATAATGTATTGACATTTTGTATGCTAGTATCAATACAAATGTTTATGTTATGTTTCAAAATTTTCATATGAGGAATGCATTGGAATTAGTAAGAGATGGGTGGAGAACACTATAACTCCTCAATGAATCGATAGGTCTCATGAGACAAACTAGTGTCTTGGAGAAAGACCTTGAAAAAATATTATTTGTAATCTTGGCACGAGACCTTGACTATGTGGTTATGATAGTTTGGAATTATGCATTCCATCATTATGAAAGTGGTTATTGATATTGCATGTGGTTACTTGACTAGTAGAATATCCATGTGAATAAGTAAATGGAATTATTTCATTTTAGCTTTTCCATATTATGTTGAATTTCTTGTTTAAAAGGCTTTTGTTTTAGTTATATATTTCCTTAAATGTTTATGTTTATCTATGAAAGTTTTTGCTATATTGTTATCCTTACTGAGCATCTAAGATCACCCCTTTCAATGATTTATTTTTCCCAGGATGTGATGAAGTAATTTATGAATAACCTACAGGGATAGTATGAGGGGATATGAAGACAAGATGTTTTTGTAGTTTTTTTTTACATTATGATGTAATGTAAGACTTATGAATATATCTAGTGTTTCCAAGACTGCTAAACTAATCGGTCTTTCAAGACTTGATCCTTTTGTGATCATGCCAATGTTATGTATTAATGCCTCGACTCTGGGTAACTGGGTTCGCGGCGTTACAGTTGGTATCAGAGGAAGTTTAGTACAAACCTTGGAAACTAGATTTAGATAAACTCTGATTAGAGAACATAGCCCTAAGATAGACTTTGAGAATTTGTATAGAAGAACTTCCTAGAATTTTGGTATTGTATATATTTTGTGAGTTTTCCAAGAAATACATCCCTGTCTAGATACGAGCAGGTAGAGGTGGCTCTGGCACAGATGTACCTAGGGGTAAAACCTGAAAACACCACTTTGAGCTAGACTCGAATGGGAAATATTGCACGACAAAGGGCCTTGCTTCACTCTTGGTTACAAAACACACGGGGGGATATGCTTAGGATAATTTAAATTTACATTACAATACAATATTAAGTATTTTAATATAAGATGAGAATAAATGACTTTGGTTAATCCTAAGGTGTTTCAAATTGAGAATATGGTGTCATGATATTCTCTAAATGATTTTATGACTACTATTACTCACAAAATGCTTTCTGAATTTAGTCAATGGATGGAGTCCAAGGATGTTATAGTAACTTTTAGAATGATGTGCAAGGTGGGAATAGTGGTGGAAATGAGCAACAGAGTGGAATTTTGATAGGTGTAAAAGATATCGTGTTCATGCCAAATCATTTTTCCAAAAATATGATCAACAATATATATATTAACCAACTCCTGGACTCAACAAAGAAGAGAATGGTGATGAATGATAAGAGCTCAATCAGTGGTTTCCATGGAGAAAAGAATCCTAAATTTCTATCATACTGGAAATGTGGATGGAGAAACCCAGGAAACTGTCTCAATAGAACAAAGAAATGCTTTACTTACGGGAAAGAAGGGAATAAAGTGAATAATTGTCGAGGAAAAATGAAGATTATTATGGAAGAAAATAAAAATGGTCCCAAGAATCCATTTACAGTCATTTTCTGTAAATTTAGGGGACCTAGCAATTACCTGAGTGAATTCCCTATTCAATAGGATATTTTCTTTCTCAAATAAGAAGCTATGTGGAAATAAATGGTTGGAGAAATGTTTAAAAGTATTATTCCACCTTGTTGATGGGATTACTTTGGAATAATTTTCTCTTGTATTTGTAAACCTATAGTTTTCCATGTGAGAATGATATTTGAGGAATTCTTATCTCTTACCTTGTGGATATAGTTATAAAAACCCATTTGGTTTTATATGATCATTGGGTTTGTGGCAATTACAAGTTATTATATTTTGGGATGAAAATTCAAGGTATGATATAACATTTCTGGTTAAAATTATGTTATAGTTATTTGGAGGAATTTATCTCATTGTTATAAAATATATTTTTTGAAAAAGAAAAACATGCACCCGTCGTGTCGGACAAAGCTGTGGGAATCGAACCCACAACCAAAGTGTGATTGGGATTTATCGCCTACCACTGGACTACATGAAGTCCCTGGTTAGTGTGACTAATTATTTTTAGTTAAATGATTTTATTGATCAACAATAAGTTGATTTGGGTTCTTATGTCTTATCAAATGAATACCCTTAGTATAGGAAAATGATTTAGTGATTAAGTGATAAATGTTATTTTGGGAGATGTTTACTTTTTTGGGAACACAATATGCCCGAGGAAAATAGAATACTATGGTGTTTCATTTGAGGAGTAATGGTGGATTTTTATCTACATTTTTATTGTGGATTTATTGTGATTTGGGTTATTTATGGAAATGATTAACCTATAATAGAGAATATATGATTAGGTTAATTACTTTTAAGTATGTGACTTTAAGAGTAGTTGATGTCATTTGGAGATAAAATTTAACATGGAAGACTAAAAAACCAAATTCTTCTATGTTTTGGGTTTCAATATTATTTTGGATTATATTGAGGGATTTTAAAGAAATTTGTTTATTGAATGATATTTATTTAACTTTGGGGTATTGTTGGATTAATTTTAGAAATTAGGATTAGTGTTTCTTTATCTAAAGGAATATTCTTTTGGGGGATCATTTTACCTTGTACTAACCATTTTGGTTTTGATTAATCTCTAAAGACAAGGTAAATATATATTTTATCCTTCGTGGATCATGTGATTCTATAGAAGTTTATTCTAGCTCTTCCAGTGTGATAAAGTCTTTTGGAATACTCATCGTTTAAAAAAAATGAGTTAGTGGTGGAAATTTATAAAATAAAGAAACTCTACTTAAAAATTAATTATATCTCTTTATTTTCTTAATCAATCTCATAAATTAGTTCCTCATATTTATGTAATGTAGCATAAAAAATGTTTTTCGTATACTTTTCCTATTGGGAAACTAATGGTCATTTGTCCCATCACATGTTTGTGGCTTTCTTATTGATAACTTTCCCCTGATCATGTTTTCTATCCCTCTCTATCAGAACTTGAAACTTATTTTATCTTCTATATCCATGTTTTCCTACATGGAATCTTATTATGAGTTATCTTGGGTGACCTTTGTACTTCTCTTTCTTTCTTTTAAGGTGATAGTTGTATTGACTCTTTTTCCGATATGAGAATTTCCATTATATTCCCAAGCCCAATTTTAAAAATTTATATAATGAAATTATTTGAAGTAGGGGAGAATGTAACACCCCAAGCTTCCACGTTACACTTCTCTTTGAATAATACAGTAGCGTGTGTTGTGCGCAACTTCGGGTTCTAACACACACCATAACCAATCAAACTAGTCGTTATGAATAGTAATACTTACTTTTTGAAATTTTATACATTTTATCATTCAAAATGGACTTCATTTTTGGATTCGGAATATCTAAATTAGCTTAGGATGATTTTTTGGTATTTTTCTGAAAACTTTCAATTTTTGATGAATAGTGAAAATCATTATATTTTAATTAAAAACAAATTTTTTAATTGAAATAATTAATAGTGATAAATTATGAATTTTAGTGGTTTTAAAATATATTTAAAATATATTTTTACCATTTAATAAAATTTTTGTCATTGGACGTAATTTCACATTTAAACTGGACATAAACAAGTGTCAATCTTTTGGTAGTTATTATTTCTTAAAAACAGGGTTTTTGTTTTAACAGCGGGAATCAATTTTAAATTAATTTCTTCCAATTATATGCTTTGAATTTAGGAAAATGGATTCCATATTTAGAATCAGGAGGTACAAATTGTGTAAATAGGTAACTTTTATTTTTAGACATTTTGAATAATTACTTCGGTAAATATTTTATTTACCATGGTTAAAAGGTAAATCTTGTAAATAAGGGTAACAAATAATCTTATAATAATAATTAATTACCCAAAAATGTTTCCTAAACCTATTTTTTGATACATGTCCGACCATGGACATATTTGGGTCGATTTTGGGACCCCATGGATCCACTTATAAGTGATAATGACACTTTATATTAATTAAGTTTAAGTAAATACAAAAATGACCTAAGCATATATCCTTTAGAAAAACAATTTTTACATAGGGTTATATATGTTATATTTTTGACTATAAATATTCATCAGAAAGATAAAACAATTTCCTACATAATGGTATTTTATTTATAATTTTTATATATTTAATAATTAAATTTATTTATGACACAATAATAATCCAGTATTTTCCTTATTAATGAAAGAATCAAGTAATTAGTATTATAAATGATAAAATAAATATTATTTGAAAGTTTGGATTCCATCCACGAATTTTATTAGTTAATATGACATGTTAGTATTTCTTAAATGAAATTTGTTACAATTAATAAATTTCTTATGACTCTAACAAAAATAAATTACTAAATATTGTCAAAATTGACATAAATGAGTTTTTAAAACAAATATTATATTATTAATTGATATTATATTCGTAAAAATATAAGGTTCATGAAAAGGACTTATTTAATGATATTTGTAACCATAATGGACCACTTGGGGGTATCTTTTATGTATATAGTATGTTTATAAACCATATAATATAAAAATTCAAAGTGACATGGTAAATGTGAAACTATTAAACTAAGAATTAAATATAAATGATATGGTTAATATAGTGAGCAAAACCAGTCTAAAATCTAGGGGATGAAATTATTTAGACCCATAACCACCTTATACTTTGAATAATCTACTTTTGAGCCATTATAAACCGAATATGAATTTATTATAAATTAATAATTTATGTTTTTTCTAAAGAGCCCCTCCTCCCACTTATAAAAGGAAACCACTTTTAACCAATTCTTAATACCTTCAAAGCCTTTTGTTTCGGCCAACATCTAACCAAATACCCTCTAAACTATCCTACATTAATCCTAGAGTCCTTCCTTTAGTCATAAATCCAACCTATGAATCCCTATTGATCAAATCAAAAGGAAGAACCTGAAGAAGAGGTAATGTTTTCACCACCCTTTTTCAAGTTCCTTTCTTCATAAACTTCTTCTTTATTTGTTGTTCCATTATAAATTAATAACTCCAGTATATTATATATACTGTGATGTTATTATAAATATGGTACAACCATATTCAGTATTTTATCCATCATTTGAATGAAATGTCACCATACGTGCGTACGTACGGCCTACCGTCTCCACGTCGTGGTGTAATTGTTATTCAATACATTATTATATGGATGGGTATAATAATGATGTGTAATTCATGTAAATAATAAATATAAAATGATAATTATTCTGTATATATGATATAACATCCAATTATATATTATTTTAATATCAAAAGAATGATATTTTCGCTCGTGCGTACGTACGGACTATCGTCTCTACGAACGCGATGAGATTCATTCCTCATCATATCCATTCAAGAATAATAATCATTTGATGATTAAAAATAATGTTTAAGTATTTGATATCATTATTTATATGAATAAGATAGCGCCTACCCATAACAAACATGACTTATGTAACAAAACATATAAAAGAAAACGAGTAAGTTAACACCTGAAACGACGATAATACTAAATATTATTAACAAAGAAATGTTAAAAGTTCATATATGATTTCATATTAATGTATATGATCCTTTCAAAATTCAATAACTACTATTTCACCATTATACATAAGTCTAACCTACCCTCTACAATGGAAAAAGTACAAAGTAAGGGGTTTCTTATCTCACTTATAAATCCATGAGATTTCCATTATTCACCACTTATTTATTGCATGTGGTGTGTGTACTTCCCATGTTGGTATTCATTGTGTAATATAATTTAATTCATGTAAATTTACATCATCATTGTATGAACCTTATTTCATGGGTTTATGTTTTATAAGTTACCAAATCAGTAAGGGAATTTGAAATTTCAATTTCCACTCATTCGGCTTTATGCATACTTCATTGATTATTTTACTCCAAGATTATGTGCAGAATCACTATTCATTTTCTTATGTCATAATTTCAACTCCCCTTTCTGTGGATATACATTTGACACACATAATCACTCCATTGATAAATTCTCAAGTCATTGATATGAACTTGATAAGAGTAATTTTAACTCAATCTTCATTTATTAAGTTAAACATCTGATTCATTGGTGTTGTTTTTACAAGAATATGTGTGAATGTACTTTGATTGTTTTTCATTTAATATCCAATCATATTGGGTGTATTTATGTTTGTCACACATAATTATGTCTTTGATTTTTCCTTAACCTAATGATACTGCTTTTATGAGAGATTTCATCTCAATTTACATTCCATTGAGACTCCTTCATTGTTATACACCAAATCACTTTTATATGGTGTATATAATGTACTTGGACATAGTATATCAGGAATCCCTTTATTCTCATGATATTAAAAAAAATTATTACCTCAATTATTTGTATTCAAGTGTCTCTCTTTTGGTTAGGAACTCTAACTAAAATATAATTTAAAATGTTTTAAAGATTTATTATTCAAAATCTTTCTCATTAATTTCCATGTTTTAAAAATGTTTTTAAGGAATTATTTATATGGACATTAATGTTTTAAAATTAAAATTCTTTTTAAAAGTTTTGAAGTGGTATGAGAAACTTTGATTCAAAAATATATTTTTAAATGGCTTCTTGACAAATAGTTTGACTTTTAAATGATTTCAAGAAAAAAGGGGATATTTCTCTCAAATAGTTTTGATGATTATATTCATCTATGTCAATATCCTTCATTATTCTCGATTTAGGTTAATCTGTTACAATAAAATACTCCATATAGTATTGAATGAGTTATCTTTGACTGTGGATGTGTTATTTTTATACCATTCATGGTTTCTGGACAATGTATTGACATTTCGTATGCTAGTTTGAATACAAATGTTTATGTTATGTTTCAAAATTTTCATATGAGGAATGCATTGGACATAGTAAGTGACGGGTGGATCCTGCTATAGCTCCTCGATGCATCATTAGGTCTCATGAGACAAACTAGTGTCTTGACATAAGGCCTTGACAAAATCCTATTTGTATTCTTGGCAGGAGGCCTTGACTATGTGGTTATGATTTTCTGGCATTATGCATTCCATGATTATGAAAGTGGTTATTGATATTGCATGTGGTTATTCGACTAGTAGAATATCCATGTGAATAAGTAAATGTCATTATTTCATTTTATATTTTCCATATTATGATGATGTTCAAGTTTAAAAGTCTTTTGTTTTAGTTATACATTGCCTTAAATGTTTATGATTATCTATGAAAGTTTCCATTGTATTTTTATCCTTACTGAGCATTTGATCTCACCCCTTTCAATGTTTTATTTTTCCTAGGATGTGAATAAGTAATTTATGAATGACCTGTAGGGATAGTATGAGGGGATATGAAGAGAAGATGTTGTTGTATTTTTTATTTACTTTATGATGTAATGTAATACTTTTGAATTTATCTAGTGTTTCCAAGACTACTAAACTAATCAGTCTTTTGAGACTTGATCCTTTTGTGATCATGCCAATGTTATGTAATAATGCACCGACTTTGGGTAACTGGGGTCGGGCATTACACATCAACCCAATCCCTAATCCCACGTGAGTCAATCTTAGTGTGGTAAACAAGTGAGGAAGATGTTTATTGCAATACCTAGAACACACGCCAAAGGGAAATCATTGTGGAGCCCCTAATGACACAATTATAGCGACTTCTATCCTCCTAACATGTGGATGCACACTGGGTAATAGTACCAAGAGATTTGAAGTTCTACTTGGGATTCTTGAGGTGGAGAAGGATGTGAATCATGCAACCGACACTTTGGGATTAATGGGGCTAGCATGGCGATGGAGGATAACTATTGACTGTACTCGAAACATAGTATCCATATCGCATTATCCTGAAATGGGAACAACAAATGAGCATCGACCTCTGAACATATTCGAAACTCGGGAATTTTATCGGCTTGTTTTCCATGACCCTTGAGGACGTTGGCTCTTAATGGTAGGAGAGCCCTTAGGCCTAGAATATATGCCACTTGGGGGTCCCTTCAGGTGTGAAAGTTGATGGAGGCTGTAATTAAGGGGAACGTAAAGCCTGAAAAGCGGGTGGAATCATGTCCGAGCAGAGTCCAACATTCCATGTACTAAACCAGAGTACCTTTAGGCACATTGATGAACCGCCGAAGAGGGTCGATGAGGGTGCTCAACTTGAGAGTAACCGATTTGAAGGGATGAGTATATAGTAAGGGGACAGAGAACTCCCAGAAGGGAGAGGTACATGGTGTGGTCGTTACAAGCCCGACGTGAACGAGGACATAATCCCATGTCACGCCATATACTCCCCTCCTCGGGGAAGGGTAGGGTAAGGGGCCATGGTGAAATGGAGATTTCTGGGATATGGGGTTGGACCCGAAGTCTAGACATTCGGGTGGTCCTATGTAACCCATAAGGATGGGATTCAAGACACATGTAGTTCTTAAAGGATCTCGGGGGTATGATACACCAACGAGGGTGGTTTACGGCATGGCGAGTAACCCAACGTTAATTAGGACATAATCCTACACCACACCGTACACTCCAGGTAAGAAGTTCGGCTAGGGACCAAGAAGGCTAAGGGGTCTGAGGCTGAGCCTCGTTCAGGAAGGCCTGACCAGTTTTTAGTTTAACATCTCATAGTGAAGAAAAAGAAGAGGATAAGGTGTCTCATCCAGGAATGTGTATGGTATGATGAGCAACCCGACGTGAAGGAGGATATAATCCCATACCACACCATACAATCCCATAAGAGAGAACCTGGGCCAGGGCCCGAAAAGGACAAGGGTCTTGAGGCTGGGCCTTAGATGGAAGGCCATATGCCCTGTTGTATGGTTATTGCCTCATCACAGCTCTTAATCCCACGTGAGCAGTGCTCGGTGTTGGAAACAACGAGCCAGTCTCGGCTCTCCATGCCAAACGGGGCATGATAGCTGGCATCGCCTGAAGGGAGGTCGTCGCTTGGAGATACAACGGGGCAGAATGAACCACTACACTCGATGTTTGGGACATATTGTGGTGGTCCTAATGATCTAGGACAGTTGTTAACCATGTTCGAAACACAGCGTCTCTATAGTGACCTGAAATGGGAGCAACAAATGAGCATCGACTGCTGACCATATTAAAAATGTGGGACTTTTATCGGCTTGTTTCTCGACATCCTCAAGGGTGTTGGCCCAAAGTGGTAGGAAAACCCCTAGGCCTGGCATCCATACAATTTGGGGGGCCCTCCGGATGGGGAAGATGAAGGAGTCCCAATCAAGGAGTTGTTGAAGCATAGTTGTACCCATCTATGAAAGAGGGGAACGTCTCCAGGGAGTGGGACGTATGGCTAGATTGAGTTTAGCACAACGTGAATTGGGGAAAGAGTATTCACCCCACCATATGTCTTGACCCGAGGGAAAGATTCTGGAATTTGGTTTGGGCCAACAAATGAAATGTCCTAGCGTTCCTATGTATCCCATAAGGATGGGAATCAAGCCATACATAGTTCATGAAGGCCATGAAGTTTAACGTCGTGCGATGATGATGTGGGAGGATAGAAGAACAGGAGTGGGCGAATTGTGAAACCATTATAACCCTTGTATGAGTGGGGCTAAGGAAGCCTTCACTATATTGTGCAAGGATCCTCTGAGAGAACTATACACAGGGGGGATAGTCAAAGTGAAGATCTTGGGGTTGGGATCAAGACGAGGCATCTGAGCATTCTTATATATCCCATGCGGATGGGCATCAAGCCATACGTAGTTCTCAAAATGCAGTTTAACGTTATGCAGGACGATTTGCAGTTTAAATTCATGCAGGACTAGACAGTTTAAGGTCATGCGGGACTGTCCAGTTTAAGGTTATCCCATACCATTAGGCTTAGGAAACGTATTGCTTGAGGAACTTGGCATTTGTGGGAGGAGTTATACACTCACCATCCATGGTCACCAAGGAGTATGATCCATTGGGGTAAACCATGTGGACTATGTAAGGTCCTTCCCATTTGGGATCCAAATTGGGTGGTTTCCTTCCAGGGATCATTGGCACTCTGAGGGCCAATACCAGGTTGCCTTGTAGAAAAGAGTGGAGGCGAACCTTCTTGTTGAAGTCTCTAGCTATCTTATTCTGATGCCTTTCCAGATTGTACAGGGCATGGAGCCCATTCTACTCAAGCGCTACAAATTCAACCAAACGAATTTCGGCCCCCTTATCTAGTGCATGTCGTTCATAGACCACAGTGCGTAATGAAGGCAGTTGGATCTCAATGGGCAGGTTGGACTCATCCCCGTACACCAGGGAATATGGGTTCACCTGGGTGGAATTGCGAGTCATCGTCCGATAAGCCCAGAGGGCATTGGGGAGCTTGTCAAGCCAACTCTTCTTGTTTTGGCCAACCATTTTATACAAAATGTTAGAGAGGGTTTTGTTGAATGCCTTGATCTGCCCAGTTTCCTGCACGTGATAGCGGAAGGTATGGTTTGAATGGATATTGTACATGTCGTACAATTTTTTCAGCTCTACTGCTCGGAAGTTGGTGCCATTATCGGTGAGGACGGCGTGAGGGACCCCAAACCAGTGGATGATGTTGGAGTTCACAAAGTTAACGATAGAGTGGGACTTGACCTCCTTGAGCGGAACTACCTCTTCCCACTTGGAAAATAAATTTGTGGCAGTTAGGATGAACCTGCATTGGAGAGATGTCACCGGTGGATATGGTCCCACGACATTGACCCCCCACACCACAAACGGCCAAGTGTATTTGGTGGAGTGGAGAGGTTCTGGTGGCCGATGCATGAGGTTTGCATGGATTTGGCATGCATGACATCTCTTGGCGAACTTGATACAATCATTGATCATAGAGTGCTAGAAGTACCCCAGTATATGGATATGATGGGACAGCTTTGGCCCAGCCTGATGGGCACCATAGGAACCGGCATGAACCTCTTACATGACTTGAGAAATCTTGACTCCTTGGATGCAATAGAGGATAACACCATCAAACCCACGCTTTTAGAGGAAATTCTCAAGACTGGGACCACTCTGGAGGGTAAATTGTAGCACGTGGCGTCAGATTCTCCCATGCTCGGAACGATCAGCCGGGAGGCAACCATTTTGGAGATACTCGAAAAAATGGGCTCTCCAGTCAGGGGTCACATCAACCATTGCATCTGAAGAACCTAGGGGTTCTGATGTGGAGGATCCTGTGGTAAGATGGATTACTCATAGGCAATCGTCATCCTCTGGGGTGATGGGGGAAATGACTCTCTAGTGTGCCACATTTATAATCAGATCATCCTGAACGGGTTCTGCAAGTGATGAAACTAAGCTGGCCAAAGCGTCTGCTCGACCATTCTGTGACTGAGGGACATGGGTAACATCTAGTCAAGAAGGGAACTGGGCCATTAGTTTGAGGGTGCATTCCAAAAATTGTACGAGATCTGGATTTCTGACAACATATTCACCGTTGATCTACTTAATGACTAATTTGGAATCCAATTTCACATGAAAATGTGGTACATCGATCTCGAGGGCCATCTCAAGGATAGTGATTAGAACCTGATACTCTGCCTCATTATTGGTGCATCCTTCTGAAAACATGAATGAGTATGGTAGAAAGGCTTGCACTGGGGTAATGAAGACGATGCTCAGGCCCACTTTATTGAGTTGAGGATCATTGAGCCTCCTACCGGTGGGGCTCTGGGAGGCGCTATCAAAGTGCATTTTCCGACATGGGATGACATGATCTACCGATAGGATTACCTCATTGGGAAAATCCAAGTCTAGGGACTGGTCCATGGAGGTTGGATGGGCATCAAGGAAATTGGCCAATGCCTACCCCTTGATAGCCTTTTGAGGCACAAACCTGATGTCGATCTACTGGAGGATTATTGCCCACCACGCTAGTCTGCCAGTCAACATGGGGTTGTTTAGAATTTAATTTAGTGGGTCTACCTGAGAGACCAGTTCTACCTCGTGGTTCTACAGGTAGTTTCACAAATTCTATACTATGAATACTAGCACAAGATAGCTCTTATCGATGAGGGTGTATCTGGTATCCGTGTCAAGGAGCATGTGGCTGAGGTAGTAGAGACAGCTTTTCGCCACCTCATTGTTCTTCTAGGTGAGAAGGGCACTGAGGGATAATTCTAGGGTAGTCACGTACAGGATTAGCGGCTTTCTGGAGATGGGTTGCATCAAGACTGGAGGTGGGAGTAAGTACTACTTAATTTCCTCGAAGACGGTCTGGCACTTTTCATCCCATTCATAGGTAGATCCTTTCTTCATTAGTCGAGAAAATGGACTTACACTTGCCATCCAGATTCGCAATGAATCGGCGTATGTAGGATAAGTGGCCTTCAAAACAACGAAGCTCTCAGATATTGGTCAGGGGAGGAATCTGGCCGATTGGCTTGATCTTCTCTAGGTCAATCTCAATGCCTCAGTACCTGACAACAAAACCAAGAAGCATCCCGGAAGTGACCCTGAAGGCACTCTTCAACGGATTCATATTCAAGTGTCAAGATCAGATGAAGAGAAACACTTTCTCAAGGTCCTTGAGAAGGTCCTCGTGCTGGAGAGACTTTACCACTAGATCGTCCACATAGAATTCCACCAATGTCCCAAGGATTGTCTTGAATATGCGGTGCATGTCCTGTTGATAGGTGGCACCTGTATTCTTCAGGCCGAAGGGAACAACCTGTTAATAGAAAGTACCTTGGGGATCCCTGAAAGTTGTTGACTCTTCATCCTCGGGGGCCATCCTGATCTGATTATATCCAGAGTAACCATCCATGAAGTAGACGTCTTGGAACCCGAAAGTAGCGTCGATCAATAATTCTGTCACTAGAAACGGAAAATCATCCTTCGGACAATGGTGGATGAGATCTCAGAAGTCGATGCAGACAATGATCTATCTATTATTCTTCCTGACTGGCACGATGTTGGATAGCCACTTGGGGTAATGGACCTCCTTGATGAAGTTGGATTTGATGATCTTTTCAACCTCAGCCCCGGCCATGGCACTGTGAGAAGGGTGCATCTTTTTGTGAGGTTGCTTGAACCCACGATGATTTGTTGGGAGACTGAGGCAGTGGACGGATACCAGAGGATCTAGTCCTGGAATCTCGTCGTAACTCTAGGAAAACATGTCACAGTGTTGTTTAAGGAAGTCCATGTACTGCTGCTTCTCTTCTAGGGACATGGCAGCACTGATAAATGTGGGTCTCGAATCTTCCTTGCTACCAAGGTTCACTTGTACCAATTCATCGACCGTGGCAGAGACACCTTCTTCAAAGGTAGGGGAGCATCCTCCAGATCCTCTTCTTCACTTTTAGAGGATGGATTCCCAGTGGGTGGAGCTTCCCCTGGGCCGAAAGAACCTGACAGGAGGATGGTACAATCCTAGACAGTAGTGGACAACATATCAAGAGATTCACACACCGTTGAGACCATAGCGATGAAGATAGTCGATCCAATCCAATCTGGTCTTCAGCCCTAGGGGCCATTCTTGATGGCATCAAAGCAATAGTGGCGCGTCGGCTTGAGACAGTTAATTCCAGCCTGACAAAATAGACATTTATAACGTACTGTTGTTGCCATGGGGTGGACGTCCTGATATTGTACAAGGGTAAGAGGTTCTGGTATCACCCGATCCTGGTTTTTGTAGGAGTACGAGGTGATTTTCTACCATCGATTGGACTTGGGAATATGCATCCCTCTCGTACCAGAGACAACAAGTCATTGCCCCATGTCAGGGGTCGTGGCCACCAATCGACAGATTGGGAAGATGTAGGTGTCATCCAGACCTGCCCAGGGGTCACTTGTGCTCGGGGCGGGCTCAACCTCACTTGCCAGAATCTATTTATCCTTGCTCTTGTAATAGTCAGCATCCAGATAACGGGCTTCACAAGAGGCAATAAGAGATTGATCACCATGTAGTATTCCTAATCGACCATTCAGGGAGTAATTGAGGCACTGGTGATATGATGAGGGGACTACCATGTGCAGATGGAGCCATGGTCTTCCCATCAATGCATTGTACACGGTGTCCTGGGAGATGACCATAAATTCGGTACTAGAAACTAGGCCACCAAACTGGGTCTTCAGATGGATCTTGCCGACTAGGGTCTGCTCTATCATGTCATATCCCTAGATCCTTAAATCAGATGGAGTTAGGTCATCCTCGGATAACCATAGCTTCCGCAGCGTCTGCGTCGGGATAAGGTTGATCCCAAAGCCAGTTTCCATGAGATAGCGGCGAACCTCCACACCGTTAAATTTGACGGTGATGTATAGTGGGTGGATGTTCCCCTGTATGGGAGAGCCTTCATCCTCTCCTGAGATCTAAATTATGTCCTGGAATTCGGCATTCTTGACTGCATCAGCATGAAAGTCTTCTGCAGCTGCTACCTCTGTCTCAAACTGGAGGGGGATCCTTAAAGCCTTAGTGAGGGCCTCGCGCATATCTGGAGACTGGAGAAGGTCTTCGAGGATGGAAAGACTTGATGGGATGCTGGTGAAGTGCTTGAGGACTTCATACTTCTGTGTCAGCTGTGAACTTCTGCTTACAGAAGGCCACTCTGCGATGGGAGGAATAGTGGGCCCTACCGGCTGGACCGGCGACTGGATGGTGCTGGGCATATCCCATGATCACTAGTCGAAGCCCAGAGATTCATTGTCGAATGAAGACCGAATGACTATGATCGGCCTATAGTGGGGAGAGGCTGGCCGCGGTATGGCCGAAGTGGTTCTGCCTAATCCAGTAGCACAAATGGTGGTGGAGGCGGTCTCGATGACACCAGATGAAGAGGCTTCTAGTGTTGAGCTCTGCGATGGACCTACTGCCTGGTCTCAGTGGAATGCATGGCCTTGATAGAGGTTCCAAATGATGTGCCTCGACGACTCATATGGACATAGCTCCACCGACGTTAGCTTCGGCTGGGTACATTGGGGAGGTTCGCCTGGTACTCCCCCTCATTGGGAGTCATATAGGGGTTTACCAAATCAATGGTGTTAACCGAAGCGTACCCTTGACTGTCACTTGAAGAGTCATCCACCACTGGGTGGATTCTGGGAGGGATCCCCATCTCAGGGGGCATGAAGTCGCCGATAGTGTGGGATGATGACAACATTTGTGGGGCACATTACTTCATCTTGCATCGCTGATGCTTACTCTTATGGGAAGAGTTCGGCTGTGATGATGATGAAGAAGTGGTGGTCGCGGTTTCTGAAGGCGCCGACTAATTTAGGTGGGCCCGGATGATACCATGGGCACGAGTAGCCATCTTATGAGCCTTCTAGTCATCTTACTTCTGGGATCTGCAGCTAGAAACCTGCTGCCACCGCCTTTGCTGTCCCTACAACTGTCTAACCGTACAAATACACCTTCCACTTGTGGTGGAGCCAGGCCCAACCGGACTATGTTTTTATCGACCTGGTCTTGAAGACAGTCTTTAAACACATATCACTTCTTGAGGGTGTTCCCTAGAATCTAGTGATAGGGGCAATTGTTGGGGCGATCAGTGAGATACGCCTCTTCTGGCCTTCTACACTTAGGCAAGCATACAATCCCCTGCACTAAGGTGAAACAGATGTAACCAGGGACATGATTCACATTGAATGAGTAAGTCTGGTTACATCTTTCCGGATAGGGGGCCCTTAGAGCCTAGCCTTGACGAGGAGCCGGATGGGCCTGTTGTGGAGGTGGACCCTGATTGTCCTTCCTGGGTGGTGGCGGCGCATTATGCGGAGGCACTTGCCAATTTTGAGGAAGCTGATGAACCGAAAGTTGTGCCTGAGTTGGGGGGCCTCTACGAGGCTGCAGGAGCGGTGCTACTGGTAGCAATTATAGTTTCCTAGGGGATCCTATTTGAGCCACCTCAGGGGGCTCAGCTCTGGTATCTCTCCTTGCTGGGATTACAGGGGGCAACTGACGTGCCTAGATGGCCTGTTGCAGGGCTTCCTCAAGGCGTTGGGCCTTATCTGAGAAATCTCAGAACCCCATAAGATTGTTCTGAGTGATCATATAAGGAACTAATTATGTCTTGAAATTTACCACACACATCTTTAGTAAGTTCTCTTGAGTCATTGGCATGTCAAGGGAGTATGTGAGCCCCTTCCACCGGGCGATAAAGTCTGCGACTCACTCATCAGGCCTTCGATTGCATTTGAAGAGGTTTTTGATGATGGTCTTCTTAGTGGTAGAGCTGAACTGGTATATGGACTACCTGCAAAGGTCCTCCCATAAGTTCATAGATCTGAAGGGGAGTTGGCTGTACCAGATGAATGTTGGCCACTCTAACATCTGAATAAAATAGCAGATCTTGATAGCCTCCTACTATGCTGGAGTCCCCAACATGGGCCCACACCTTGAGTTGAAGTGGGCCAGATGCTATGGTGGGTCCCCCATCCCGTTAATTGGGTATAATTTTGGATTCTTAAAGACCGAAGGTGTTGGAATATCATCCAACCATGCTGGGTATGGCTTGCCATCAGCTGGGATTGCCACCTGTCGTGTTTCCAATGCCTACAGGTGGGCTATAAGTGCCACCATAGGATCATCTGGGTGGGGGTCCCTGTCTTGGAAGGGATCCCTAACCAAGAGTGTGTTTTCGGGTTCTTCAATGCGGTAATAGGCTCAGCGACCCATTGAGTGGCTGGTGGAGCGGCCAGCGGGGCAGTTGGGGGAACCTGGACCGGATTCCTTGATTGTCGCACCAGTCGGGAGGGTTTGGTGAGACATACTGCACCCTTTTTCCATGAACTCCAGCTTCTTTCCGGTCTGCAGGAGCGGTATGATCAGGGTTGCCTTAGGGAATCTTATCAAGGGGTAGTTTTTCCTTCCTCTACAGCCCCAGCCTAGGATTTCTGTAGTCAGGCCATTGCTCTATGGTGCATTCATCTAGGAGTTCATCGACCAACCTCTTCTACTCATCATGTTTCTAGCATAGTGTGGCCTTCTCAGGGTCCTCCTCCATCTTCTACACTAAATCAGATGGGTCAGATTGCTTGACAGCTCCGACATGCTCTTTGCCCTTACCGGTATTCTTGTCAAGTACCAACAACTCGGTGGGCGCAGGGAGACCTAGGAGGTTCCTCTGCTGACGAGTAATCCTCCCCAATGGTTCCAACAATGGTGGAACACCATCAGGGGGGAAGTCTCCATTGAGAATCTCTACCTCATCCTCTTTGTCCACTATGTCAGCCATGTTGACCATGGCCCTTCCTGGGGGAATGTCCTCAATATCGCATAGCGAGTCAGGTTGCCACTAGATAGGGCTGAAGAGGAGGGTAGCATACTATCCCCAGCCACAGATTTTCATGTGGGGGGTATCCACCCTAATAATTCGGCGGAGTACCTTGATACTCTGAATGCATTGCTGCTGGAGGGCCTCACGGCGACCTGGTAACTCGGGGCGCTGGGCCACAGAGAGTGCGGCCAGATCGACTAGATGGCACTATTCACTGATGTCTTTGAAATGTGTTCAACTCCTTGTATATACCACGTGTTGATGATGGAGACTGAAAGTTTTCACCTAGAGGGTGTATCAGAAACACTAAACTTCCTCTGGGGTGAGAGTTTCCAGTATGTAGAAATCTTGTGCTGCCACCGGCCAGAACTTCTCAGGGAAGTGGTCCACTGCAAGGATGATCTATAAGCTCCTCGACTCAAATTTAGGGTCTGGCCCTTGATTTCCCCACTCGCCAACTAGGGGTGGTTGAGGAACTGAAAACAGTACTAAGGTAGACTGCTGGGATGGTAGGTCGACCGGTAGAGAATATGGTGAATGGGCTAACTGACCGCCAATTCTTAGGTTTTCCTTCGAAGAGTGCAGTGACCTAGCTACTAAATCATGGTAGGATGGGCTACCAACCATCGTTCCTGGCACAGGGGCTAGGACTACTCATGATAAATCGAGATTCTGTTCGCCTTCCATCGGTCCCCAGAATAGCTCTTTGTGATCTCTTGTGGAGGTAGAAAGCACTTTTGGCGACGATGGTGGTGATTGCATGACTGTAACCTGCGGGGTCACCAGATTTTCATTCTCCTAGATAAACCTATATAGGGATGTAGGAATCCTTTGGACTACGTATTCTGGGAGCACCAGGCTGATGCGCCTCATCCCTGCCCCAGCCCTTGACTCGGATGAGTGAGGGGAGGGTTCCCGAGCTGAGTTGTACTCCACTTCAGATTTTGAGAAGCGAACCAGTTTGATCTCTGTCTGGGCCTTCCCAGGATTCTTCTTGTAGTGGCGAGGACCCGCATTCCTGCCCTTGGGTGGATCCTTGGCACAAGGTTGATTTCTTACATGGGGTCCTTTGGACGCACTGGTGCTAGTTCGGAGAGGGTTTCCACTTGAGAAAGATGAGGTGCGAGGAGCACCGGGGCAAATGTTAGAGGGTACATGGGGAGGACCTCCATGGACAACACTAGATTAGGGAAAACCTAAGCTAGAACTATTGGGATCATGGGGAGTACCTCCATGCTTTGTGCATGTGGAGCGAGGTTGGCCTTCACCCCTCTGGTTGTCGGGGGGAGGAGGACCTTCGCCAGCTGCGGAGAGAACATAGAAAGGATCCCCATGTTAGAGAGGGACCAGATGGGTAATGTCTCCACATCGATTACAGGGGGCAGGATGAAGGACTTCATACCCAACGTGGTGGGCATGAGAGAGTCATCCGTAATAAACATCACTGTTGTGGGAAGACCTTCATTCGGATTGGGGGTGGCATGGGGCGGACCTCCGTACCGAGCCTCAAAGCGGGGAAGGCCCATGCTCTCTATGTTATTGGTATGGGGAGGACCTCCATACGGGGTGACATTGCCACGGGTTGATTCACGGTGACAACTGCTCATGCCTGTGACCAGGAGAGTCGACCCAGCCTACCCTTGGGGCGGTTGGGGCCTCAATCCCGGTTGGGTGTATAAGCACCCCTGCTCGGTGTATATAGGGACTTGATGATATGTGTCGGTGGTGGCTCGGCCTACATTACATGTCGACATTGACACCCCTTGGCGGGCATCCTCCTCAGCTCGTGTCCTATTTTGGTGTCGGTTCGGACGAGCCGGGGCTGGTGGTGCAAGTGTATAGCTTACCTGCTCCTCTAGAAAGACCAGGCGATGGCGCTGATGCGGCTGGGTGGGAGCCCTTTCTAGGATCCCCTGGATTGGGACTTTGACCGGGTTGGGCCGTAATTCACCCACCTCATCAGCGTAAGGCAAGGAGTCATCAAGGCGTTCCATGGACAAGCTGCAGAAATGATTCAATGTTAGGGTGGGGAGCAGTGGCTCCCTGCGTGGCCCTCAGGGGCGGTGTTGACGGTGGGGCCTGAGTGACTCCAGGCCCAGGTGGGCCATATCCCGGGTCGGGATTATGCCCTCCTCCTCGTAACAACATAAAAGGTCATTAATTACTCTTCATTGGATAAATTCCAATGGGGAGATGGTGTGTGGGAACCCCACAGTAGTGGAATCAGAAGCCGTCACAAAAGCGGTGAAGTCACGTGGAGTGGCTATGGTGGTGTGTCTCCTGCCCCTGCGTAGGTGGGTAGGAGGTGATCGCGTTCTAGTGGAAGCAACCTGATTCCTGAGAATCAGAGAGATGAACTTGTTAGTTCTAAAATAAAAGGAATCGATGACCAATGCCCCAGTTCCATCCCGTCTTCCATGACCGATAAGAGGGATCCACGCTGACAATGTCTTAGAATGGGATGTCCAACATCTGACTTCCCCAACTTCTGGTGAGCTTCACACCAGGACTGCTATTTGTTTTGCAGGACCCGGTGCCAGATAACTGGTTTTAGTGACACGTCAATCTATTAATGCGTTGAGCACTACTATTCTCCATATTGAGGAGAAGATCTTCACGTTGGGTTCACCATTTCTATTTCCGACGCTTTCACTGGGGCGTGGGCATCCGTCTGCTTGAGTACGACAGGTGTGTCTTTGTTACCCCGCATTCCCGCTTTCTAAAGGCGGGAGAAATCCATTCCTTATTCAGGGACGTCAGCTCCTTGATCAAAACTGGATGATGGGATGTCGGTTCTTCCTTCCGTGGATTCCTCCTTGGAACTCGTGACCTTGTCCGGGTCTCCGTCATACATTTACCACTGAATGGGATCACAACGGCTTACCAATAGATGGGATGACAGTTTGACGTCTTTCTAGACGGGGGTGAACCGATGTGAAGGAGGTTAGAACGACCGGGTGGTGGTCTTGAAACTCTTGGAGGCTTCTTATGTACCATGCCTTAACATGGATCAAATTCCTCGTAATTTGGGAGGGGGCGCAGTCGGTGAACTGATGTAAATAGGGACAAGGGTCAATGTGGATGGTGGTCTTGAACCTCGAGGAGGCTTCTTACGTACCATTCCTTGACATGGATCAAATTCCTCTTAGTTTGGGTCGACAGGGTCTTGGAACACTGACACGGAGATGGTCGGGGCCAATGATTGTTGGGATTGAACCTCAGGGAAGCTTCTTACGTACCATGCCTTTACATGGATCAAGGACCTCGTAGTTTAGGATTGGTGTGGGGCATACACTCTAGGCTTCCCAATGTGTTGGGTGAACTGATGTGAAGGGGGTTGGAATGACCGGGTAGTGGGCTTGAACCTCATGGAGGCTTCCTACGTACCATGACTTAACATGTATCAATGTCCTCATAGTTCGGGTGAGGTTTGGGGCTTACACTATGAGGTGGCCCAAGGTGTTTGGTGAACCGACGTGAAGGGGTAGGAATGAACGGGTGGTGGTCTTGAACCTCTTGGATGCTTCCTACATACGATGCCTTAACAAGGATCAAAGTCCTTGTAGTTTGGGTTTGGGTTGGGTCATACACTCTAGGCTGCCCAAGGTGTTTGGTGAACTGATGTGAAGGGGGGTTGGAACGATCGGGTGGTGGGATTGATCCTCATGGAGTCTTCCTATGTACCATGCCTTAACATGGATCAAAGTCCTCGTACTTCAGGTATGGGTTGGGGATTACACTCTAGGATGCCCAAGGTGTTTGGTGAACTGTAACACCCCGAGCTTCCACGATACGCTTCTCATTCAATAATGCAATAGCTTGCATTGTACGCAAGTTCGAGTTCTAACACACCGCAACTAATCAAAATAGCCGTTATGAATAGTAATAACCACTTTTTAAAATTATAGAAATTTTATATTTCAAAATGGACTTCATTTTTGTATTCGTAATATCGAAATTAGCCTATGTTGAATTTTTGGTATTTTTCTGAGAACTTCTAATTTTTTATGAATAGTGAAAAATACATAAAAACAACTTTTTTAATCAAAATAATTTATACAGATAAATTATACTATTTAGTGGTTTTAAGGTATAATTAGAAAATATTTTTACCATTTTATCCAATGGTGGTCATTAGAATTAATTTAACATTGAAATTGGACATAAACAATTGCCAAACTTTTGATATAAATTGTTTCTTAAAAACAAGCTATTTGTTGTAACAGCGGGAATTAATTATGAAATTAATTAATACAACTTATATGTTTGGAATTTTGTAAAATAGACATCATTTTTGAATTCGGAATATCAATTATAGCTTAGGGTGAAATTTTGGCCTTATTCTGAAAAACTTCAATTTTTGATGAATAGTGAAACCACTAAGTGGTAGTTAAATAACTGATTTTTCGTTTAAATGAAATATTACAACTTCTGTGATTTGATTTTCAAAAATCCGACATACATGGTTGTCATTAAGAAGTAAAATGTGGTTCAATGAGATCAAAATAATTTTTTGGTGAATAGTAACTTTTAAGTTCTTAATCGCGATTAGTGGTAATTAGTGTAGCTTAAGGTATAAATAATACATTAATAATATGAAATGACCTAGACACATGTCCCAACCTCATTGGTTGAGTCATGGCCGACCAAGACAATCCATGGCCTAACTTGGGGACCCCATGGATCCACTTTTGTTGGGAAATAACATAAATTACTTTTTATTTAATGTTAAAGTGAAAATGACACTAACATAAATTGTTCTACTAAAACAATTTTTAATTGGGGTTATACAAGTCCAAATTTTGATTATAAATAGTCATTGGAAAGCTAAAAAGATTTCCTACATCATAGTATTTGTTTTATAATTTTTAGACATTAAATAAATTAAAGTATTTATGACATAATAATGATGCAGCGATGACATCATTATTTGACGATTTAAATAAAATGAGAAGATAATGCAAAATCCGAGGCTTACACTTGTCCAAAGCCTATTGGATGAAGATATTTCGAAACCTTATCACCTTAGCCTCGAATTATATAGATGTGGGACCTTTAGAATCCGAAAAGCATTTTGAAATAATGTAACATTTCATTACTTTCCAAAAGTGCCCCTCCTCTCCACTTATAAAAGGCCCCCACCTCTCCCACCTTATTCACACCATCAAGCCATTTGGCTCGGCCAACCTCTGCCCAAATACTCTCCCAACATTCCTTCCTTACTCCTAGAAACCTCACTTTGGGCAGAACTCTTCCCAAGGAAGCCTTTAGCTCAAATCAAAAAGAGTTACCCGATTTTGAGGTAATGTCTTTTCTAATGTTGTTTTGTTTTATTTTTCTTCTCCAACCCCCTAAACTCTTTTTATTCATTTCTTTTGTAACAACACCAGTATCCTCAATATACTAGGATGTTGTTATAAGAAGGATTCGAGCTACACTTACACACACCTACATCTAATGGTTAATGAACATACGGTTTCTGTGGATGGCGAATTTCTGCCTCACGAAACGATGATTGTTCAACACTCATATAACACCTCCAAAGGTGGACATTAAGATGTCACTATTTTTATATATGATATATAATATGTTTTTGTTTTACTTATGCTTCTGTATTTCTCATTTATGGCATACTTTATGATTTCCATTATGGGTAAAACGCGATAATTTCATTTTAGGAAGTGCGGACTACCGCCCCCTCAAAGTGATTTGAATCGTTAATGCCATGTGTGGGATGTATAAAGGATGGAGTAAATGGTATTATACACTATATTATACTGGAATTATATTATACATTTATATCATTATGATTTCATTCCATTAAATATGAAATTGAAATGAAAGTAGCGTTCATGCGTACGTACGGCTTACCGTCTCCATGAACGGTGCATTTCATTTCTTACCTCTAAATGTTACGTAATATTATAAATGAATGTACATACTGTATATATATGATATATATGATATCTACATCATTAATATAATTCTGGATATAATGGATATTTCACCACATGAACAACTTATAATTATAAGAAGTTTATTGTTGACTCATGTACCAAAGATCGACAAAACGACCGTTATTAACTTAAATAATTACATAATGTTCATAACATTGTAATAAGTGATATAAAAAGGATAATGAAATTGAAAATGGTTCTTAATAAGGTATATATTAACTCTAGTTTATTATTCAGGAGGTTAAAGAACGGTTGAGTCAAGTCAGACACGAGGTAAGGGAATTTCTTAACCCAACTTCCATTCTTTGGGTTAATCTCCTACTTTCAAATTATGTCATGATGTTATTATGACCTATTTTGTATTTTTACTTTCTTTATGTGTACCTATAGTGAATACACATAATAGATCTATTTTATTTTAAAAATGATCTTTTTAAGGACTTCGTCTCAATCTCCTTTCATTGAGGCATATTTGGTTTTATACACAACCTTCTTTTATACGATGTATAAACCCCTTTGACTTTTACGTTTATTCAAAAGGAATCTTTTTTATACGAAGCATTTTTCTAAACGACAAAAGGGAATGTTTTTCTTTCCGTACTTATGCGGCGACAACGACTTCTCCGCCGCCGTGACCATTATTTGAGTTTCGGCTTCCTCTACAAGCCATCATTTTCTTTTTTAATGAAAAATAAATACAAAGTTTTAACATTCTTTTATTTTGGTATTGAAAATGGTTTTGAAAGAGTTTTTATTATATCAATGTGTTGTATTGATATCTTGTGATTGAAATGTGGAAATGTTATGTTTCCTTTATGCATGTTTTATGTGATACGATTATGTTATGGTTTATGATATGTTTAAACCTATTCATATGAGGAATGCATTGGACTTAATAAGTGACGGGTGGAGCCCGCTATAGCTCCTCGATGCATCGGCAGGTCTCATGAGACAAACTAGTGTCTTGGCACAAGGCCTTGACAAAATCTTATTTGTAGTCTTGGCACGAGGCCTTGGCTATGTGGTTATGATAGTCTGGCATTATGCATTCCATCATTATGAAAGTGGTTATTGATATTGCATGTGAATATTCGACCAGTAGAATATCCATGTGAAGAAGTAAATGGCATAATCTCATTTTACTTTTGCCATATTATGTTGAAGTTCATGTTTAAAAGGCTTTTGTTTTAGTTATACATTGCCTTAAATGTTAATGTTTATTTATGAAAGCTTCCGAATTATTGTTATCCTTACTGAGCATTTGAGCTCACCCCTTTCAATGTTTTAATATTTTCCAGGATGTGAAGAAGTATTTTATGAATGACCTGCAGGGATAGTCAGAAGAGGATATGAGTGTGGACTATGGAGACTTTATTATTGTAGTTTTTCACTTTTTGATGTAATGAAAGACTTATGAATGTATCTAGTGTTTCCAAGGCTACTAAACTAATCGGTCTTTCGAGACTTGATCCTTTGTGATCATGCCAATGTTACGAAGTAATGCACCGACTCTGGGTAGCTGGGGTCGGGGCGTTACAGTTGGTATCAGAGGGAGGTTAGTACTAACCTTGGAAGCTAGATTTAGATAAACTCTGATTAGAGCACATAGCCCAAAGATAGACTTTGAGGATTAGTATAGAAGAACTTCCTAGAATTTTAGTATTGTAGAGATGTTGTGAGTTTTCCGAGCAATACATCCCTGTCTGGATACGAGCAGGTAGAGGTGGCTCTGGCACAGATGTACCTAGGGGTAAAACCCGAAAACACCGCTTTGAGCTAGACTCAAACGGGAACTGGTGCACGACAACGGGCCTTGCTGCACTCTTGGTTATGACACTCCCGGGGGATATGCTTAGGATAATTCTCATTTTCTTTACAAACCATTATGTAAGGTTTATGAGTACATACTTCCTCAAAGGAAACATTTCTTTTTATGATTATGGATTATATCCATAAATAGTTCAATTTATGTTAAGTATTATACAAGTATGGAATTATGTATTTTGATTCATAAACTAATCTGGATTATGCCATTGTTTAGAAATGGCGCCTAGTAGAAGGAATGGAAACTGTATCAATGCACGAACTCCGTGTAGGGATTGCCCTCCTGCTCAAGATAATTATTGTGGACCTGGAGATACAACTGGTGCTGATCAACTTATTACCATACTGGGACAACTCACGCAGGTTATGAATAACAACCTTACTCGTATGGAGCACCCTGATTCGCAACGTGGAGGATCAATGCTAGACCGTTTCATGAGGCAACAACCGCCAACCTTCAATGGGAGTACAAATCCTACAGTAGCTGAGCAATGGATAAATTCCTTAGAGAAAATATTCCATGCCTTGGGGAGTAGTGAAAGGGAGAAGGTTGTCATGGCAGTTTACCGCCTCACTGGAGATGCCGATCAGTGGTGGTCACTGATTCAAAACACAAAGGAAGATGATGACGTATCGAATATGGAATGGAGGGAGTTCAAAGAGCTTTTCTTAGAAAAATACTTTCCTCGTGACCATCGAGCAGATATGGAAAGGCAATTTCTGAGTCTGAGGCAGAAGGAGGATGAGAATGTCGCAAAGTATGAGGCTAACTTTACAAGGTTAGCGAGGCATGCTGCCGATTATATACGTAACCCAAGGAGTAAGATTGATCGTTTCTTTGATGGGTTAAAACCATTTCTCCGTCGAGCTTTAGTATCACAATCCTTCTCATCATACGAATATATAGTCTCATGTGCTATCAAGACAGAAAAGGAATTCTCTAAGTCTTATGACAACAAAGTAAAGCAAGAGAAGAAGAGAACGGTGGAACAAGAGACAGATAAAGGGAAAAAGGGAAAGAAGGATTTTCCATTATGTGATAATTGTGGGAAGAATCACCCTGGTACTTGCCTAAAAGGAATGGGAGTCTGTTATAAATGTGGAGAAAAAGGTCACCAGGCACGTGATTGCAAGGGAAAGAAAGAGGCTGTCAAAGTTGAATGCTACAATTGTAGAGAAATGGGTCATTACGCAAATGAATGTCCTAAGCGTCAAGGAATCTTACCTCAGAAAAGGCCAAGGGATCAAGGACAATCTTATGCTATTACTACAGTTGAAGCAGAATAACTAATGTATTGATGCTTTCGGACTCATGGATTATATTCTGGTTATTAGAATAATGTGATCTATATAAGGATTGTACTGCAGTACTTGTTGGTTTCAGTAAGGTTTTAATATGATTAAGGTAATCATATTTTTAGTATGTGACAATAAGAGAAACTTTTCTTTGTTTGGGGAATCTGATGTTACAATTGATTTTGGAATTAAGAGACCTTTTAGAGAAAGTTTGGACAGAGGTATTTTGGATAACTATAAATGTTGGGATGGATTAAGTTGAACTTTGAATAGTATTGTTTAAGGTTAAAACTTTTCTGAAGATTATTTCTGGAATACTATAATACTATATTTTTAGAAAAAGGACAACCTGCAGGGTGGGGAATAACCCGTCGCGTCGGACACAGCTGCAGGAATCGAACCCACAACCATAGTGCGACAAGCCTTTATTTCCTACCACTAGCCTACAGGAAGTCCCTGGTTATTACAAAATCGTTTTACTAATCTAAATGGTATGTGTTAACATTTGGAACCTTATACAATTAGGATAAATAGAATATTTTTGAGTTCCGTTACCATTTGGAGTAAAAGTTGGGTTTGTGGTAAAAATTTATTAACGAATGAAAGTATACATAACAAGTATGTATATTCCCCTACGTTCTTAGTAAATCTCATAAATAAATTCCTCAACATTATAAAAGGTAACTTAAAACAAAAATGTTGTCGGTTAACTTTTCCAACTGGGGATTCAATGACCGTTTAACCAATCACAAGTTTGTGATTTTCTTGTGGTTAAACATTCTCCTAATCCTGTTTTCTATAACTCTCCATCAGACCTTGATGGTTTGTTTCTCCTCCATATCCATATTTTCATAGAATCCTAGAATGGGCTATATCGGGTGACCTTTGTACTTATCCTGCTTTCTTTTAATGTTATATATTTATTAACCTTATTTCCGATGTGGGTTTTCCACAAAGGTATTTTCTATTTTCAGCCTTTTATTATCAAAGAAAAATTTCAAATTGCGAGGACGCAATTTATTGAAGGAGGGGAGAATGTAACACCCCGAGCTTCCACGATACGCTTCTCATTCAATAATGCAATAGCTTGCATTGTACGCAAGTTCGAGTTCTAACACACCGCAACTAATCAAAATAGCCGTTATGAATAGTAATAACCACTTTTTAAAATTATAGAAATTTTATATTTCAAAATGGACTTCATTTTTGTATTCGTAATATCGAAATTAGCCTATGTTGAATTTTTGGTATTTTTCTGAGAACTTCTAATTTTTTATGAATAGTGAAAAATACATAAAAACAACTTTTTTAATCAAAATAATTTATACAGATAAATTATACTATTTAGTGGTTTTAAGGTATAATTAGAAAATATTTTTACCATTTTATCCAATGGTGGTCATTAGAATTAATTTAACATTGAAATTGGACATAAACAATTGCCAAACTTTTGATATAAATTGTTTCTTAAAAACAAGCTATTTGTTGTAACAGCGGGAATTAATTATGAAATTAATTAATACAACTTATATGTTTGGAATTTTGTAAAATAGACATCATTTTTGAATTCGGAATATCAATTATAGCTTAGGGTGAAATTTTGGCCTTATTCTGAAAAACTTCAATTTTTGATGAATAGTGAAACCACTAAGTGGTAGTTAAATAACTGATTTTTCGTTTAAATGAAATATTACAACTTCTGTGATTTGATTTTCAAAAATCCGACATACATGGTTGTCATTAAGAAGTAAAATGTGGTTCAATGAGATCAAAATAATTTTTTGGTGAATAGTAACTTTTAAGTTCTTAATCGCGATTAGTGGTAATTAGTGTAGCTTAAGGTATAAATAATACATTAATAATATGAAATGACCTAGACACATGTCCCAACCTCATTGGTTGAGTCATGGCCGACCAAGACAAGCCATGGCCTAACTTGGGGACCCCATGGATCCACTTTTGTTGGGAAATAACATAAATTACTTTTTATTTAATGTTAAAGTGAAAATGACACTAACATAAATTGTTCTACTAAAACAATTTTTAATTGGGGTTATACAAGTCCAAATTTTGATTATAAATAGTCATTGGAAAGATAAAAAGATTTCCTACATCATAGTATTTGTTTTATAATTTTTAGACATTAAATAAATTAAAGTATTTATGACATAATAATGATGCAGCGATGACATCATTATTTGACGATTTAAATAAAATGAGAAGATAATGCAAAATCCGAGGCTTACACTTGTCCAAAGCCTATTGGATGAAGATATTTCGAAACCTTATCACCTTAGACTCGAATTATATAGATGTGGGACCTTTAGAATCCGAAAAGCATTTTGAAATAATGTAACATTTCATTACTTTCCAAAAGTGCCCCTCCTCTCCACTTATAAAAGGCCCCCACCTCTCCCACCTTATTCACACCATCAAGCCATTTGGCTCGGCCAACCTCTGCCCAAATACTCTCCCAACATTCCTTCCTTACTCCTAGAAACCTCACTTTGGGCAGAACTCTTCCCAAGGAAGCCTTTAGCTCAAATCAAAAAGAGTTACCCGATTTTGAGGTAATGTCTTTTCTAATGTTGTTTTGTTTTATTTTTCTTCTCCAACCCCCTAAACTCTTTTTATTCATTTCTTTTGTAACAACACCAGTATCCTCAATATACTAGGATGTTGTTATAAGAAGGATTCGAGCTACACTTACACACACCTACATCTAATGGTTAAAGAACATACGGTTTCTGTGGATGGCGAATTTCTGCCTCACGAAACGATGATTGTTCAACACTCATATAACACCTCCAAAGGTGGCCATTAAGATGTCACTATTTTTATATATGATATATAATATGTTTTTGTTTTACTTATGCTTCTGTATTTCTCATTTATGGCATACTTTATGATTTCCATTATGGGTAAAACGCGATAATTTCATTTTAGGAAGTGCGGACTACCGCCCCCTCAAAGTGATTTGAATCGTTAATGCCATGTGTGGGATGTATAAAGGATGGAGTAAATGGTATTATACACTATATTATACTGGAATTATATTATACATTTATATCATTATGATTTCATTCCATTAAATATGAAATTGAAATGAAAGTAGCGTTCATGCGTACGTACGGCTTACCGTCTCCATGAACGGTGCATTTCATTTCTTACCTCTAAATGTTACGTAATATTATAAATGAATGTACATACTGTATATATATGATATATATGATATCTACATCATTAATATAATTCTGGATATAATGGATATTTCACCACATGAACAACTTATAATTATAAGAAGTTTATTGTTGACTCATGTACCAAAGATCGACAAAACGACCGTTATTAACTTAAATAATTACATAATGTTCATAACATTGTAATAAGTGATATAAAAAGGATAATGAAATTGAAAATGGTTCTTAATAAGGTATATATTAACTCTAGTTTATTATTCAGGAGGTTAAAGAACGGTTGAGTCAAGTCAGACACGAGGTAAGGGAATTTCTTAACCCAACTTCCATTCTTTGGGTTAATCTCCTACTTTCAAATTATGTCATGATGTTATTATGACCTATTTTGTATTTTTACTTTCTTTATGTGTACCTATAGTGAATACACATAATAGATCTATTTTATTTTAAAAATGATCTTTTTAAGGACTTCGTCTCAATCTCCTTTCATTGAGGCATATTTGGTTTTATACACAACCTTCTTTTATACGATGTATAAACCCCTTTGACTTTTACGTTTATTCAAAAGGAATCTTTTTTATACGAAGCATTTTGCTAAACGACAAAAGGGAATGTTTTTCTTTCCGTACTTATGCGGCGACAACGACTTCTCCGCCGCCGTGACCATTATTTGAGTTTCGGCTTCCTCTACAAGCCATCATTTTCTTTTTTAATGAAAAATAAATACAAAGTTTTAACATTCTTTTATTTTGGTATTGAAAATGGTTTTGAAAGAGTTTTTATTATATCAATGTGTTGTATTGATATCTTGTGATTGAAATGTGGAAATGTTATGTTTCCTTTATGCATGTTTTATGTGATACGATTATGTTATGGTTTATGATATGTTTAAACCTATTCATATGAGGAATGCATTGGACTTAATAAGTGACGGGTGGAGCCCGCTATAGCTCCTCGATGCATCGGCAGGTCTCATGAGACAAACTAGTGTCTTGGCACAAGGCCTTGACAAAATCTTATTTGTAGTCTTGGCACGAGGCCTTGGCTATGTGGTTATGATAGTCTGGCATTATGCATTCCATCATTATGAAAGTGGTTATTGATATTGCATGTGAATATTCGACCAGTAGAATATCCATGTGAAGAAGTAAATGGCATAATCTCATTTTACTTTTGCCATATTATGTTGAAGTTCATGTTTAAAAGGCTTTTGTTTTAGTTATACATTGCCTTAAATGTTAATGTTTATTTATGAAAGCTTCCGCATTATTGTTATCCTTACTGAGCATTTGAGCTCACCCCTTTCAATGTTTTAATATTTTCCAGGATGTGAAGAAGTATTTTATGAATGACCTGCAGGGATAGTCAGAAGAGGATATGAGTGTGGACTATGGAGACTTTGTTATTGTAGTTTTTCACTTTTTGATGTAATGAAAGACTTATGAATGTATCTAGTGTTTCCAAGGCTACTAAACTAATCGGTCTTTCGAGACTTGATCCTTTGTGATCATGCCAATGTTACGAAGTAATGCACCGACTCTGGGTAGCTGGGGTCGGGGCGTTACATGAACAGATGTGAAGGGGGTCGGAATGACCAAGTGGTTGGCATGAACCTCGTGGAGGCTTCCTACGTACCATGCCTTAACATGTATCAAAGTCCTCATAGTTCGGGTTTGGGATGGGGCTTACACTCTAGGATTCCCAATGTGTTGGGTGAATCAACGTCAAGGGGGTCAGAATGACTAGGTGGTGGGCTTGAACCTCATGGAGGCTTCCTACGTACCATGCCTTAATATGGATCAAAGTCCTCGTAGTACGAGTTTGGGTTTGGGATTACACACTAGGCTGCCCAAGGTGTTTTTTGAACCGACGTGAAGGGGGTCGGAATTACTGGGTGGTGGGCTTGAACCTCATGGAGTCTTCCTACGTACCATGCCTTAACATGGATCAAAGTCCTCATAGTTCGGGTATTAGTTTGGGCTTACACTCTAGGATACCCAAGGTGTTTATTTCATCGTTGGTGTTCACTCTAAGCCCAGGTGAGTCTTGTTCGGTGTTAGAAACAAGAGATAGTAGAGACCTGATGATCATGCCCCAATAGGTGTGTCCGTGGGAAGTGATGTGGGGATTATGCGTTGAGCGGGCCAGGGAGAGAAATATTGGGACTTACTCCAGGATAGAGGCCTGATGGAGACAAATCACAATGGGAGAGGAATTTGGGACCAAAGAAAGGAGGTGACTCGTTCCCCATCATGCCCTTTTCTGGCCCTAGGACCGAAGATGAAAGGATGAGCAGGGATGCTGCCTCCTTCAAGAAAGGATAGGGGCTTACACTGAGATGGTTTCCCTTTCCCCACGGACAAACGCCACTCTGATAAGGAGGATATCATCCCTTGTGGAGACTTGGGGAGTGGAGAATTTCCAAGGTGGGGGGACCCTGCGTGCGAGGCATAGGGCCAGGTCACAGTTTAACATCATGTGCTGAGAACGATGGTGCTTGGAAGTTTAACGTCTTGCAGTTCGGACAAGGTGGGTTTGCTATGAACCCCTAGGACTTACATAACCAGTACCCTATGCTCCTTGTGGGAGGGAAGGCATCAGCAACTCCATGGTGAGGGTGTGTTATGGAGCGAACCATCGAAGGGACCACGTTAGCATGGCTATATGAAGAAGAAATATCCATTAGCATTCCTATGAGAAGAAGCATAAGGCAAAGAAACATAATGGGTGATATCATCCAGGGGATTTGAAGTCACATCGTAAAAACCTGGAGGGTCACACGAGAGAAGGATTGGCCAAGCAGAGGGGTCCATGGGTAGGGGCCTTGTGAATCTCGGTTGCTCTGCGTGGCGGAGGGAACTTGCGAAGGGGAGTGCTTCACGAAGTGTTGTTCCTTAGCCTAAGAATAGGGCAGAGGCACATATAAGAGGTTCTTCATGAAGTGAAAAGGAATTCGTGGAGCACTGCCTCACGGAGCAACGGTTCCGTGCGAAGCAAAGTTTTGTGAAGCAATGTGCTTCATGAAGTACAGTGACCCTGCCTTATCATGTGGATCATGCATACATGAAGGGTGTTTCATGAAGCCTAAACACTCTGCGATGATCTGGGTACCCTTGGGTATCCCCATCCTTCACGAAGTCCCTTGGGCTTCGTGAAAGTAATCCTTCTCGGAAAAAGGGGTCAAAATGAGACAAAAAGGGAGGCACTTTGCGGAGTAGAAGTACCTCACACAGCTCATGGTTCACATAGTAGAAGGATTCTTCGCGATTCGGGAGATCGGAAGTCATGGTGTCAGATTATCTATCATTTGGGCTCAGGGGGATCATGGTATTTATAGGAAAGAGGCGCCATAGAGTGAGATGACTCGGCATGAAGAGGGACTTGGTTGCTTCACAGCAGACTTGCGAACGTCAAATGCATTCGTGGAGTGTCTTGTCTCTTTGCTTCATGGAGGGCTCGCGAATGTCAAATGCATTCACAGAGTGTCTTTCCATCGTGCTTCACAGTGGGCTCCTGAACGTCAAATGAGTTCAGGGAGAGTCTCGCCTCTGTGTTTCGCGGTGGTCACGATGCTGATGGTGGATCCGCGGAATAGCTTCATGAGGAAGTCATGGTGCTTCTTTTCTTGGCTTCTTATCTATCCCAAATTTTAGTGCCAGCAACAGGTTAGGAACTCCCGGGCACAGCTTATTACCAAGTAAATATTATTTCCTATCCCTGACCATAGTCTCAAAATATTAATTCAATAAGAAAAGAAACTCCTCTGATACCACTTTGGAACGTCCTGGTTGTGGAATCCACCCAGGGGTGGCCCGTACCCAGTTGGTCACATGGCCTCAAGTGCATTTCCTCTAACTCTAGAGGCTACCGACTAGCAGTGATGGTCCTGGGTGTGATAGTGGGGAAACTATGCCCTCATTAGAAGAGTAACATAGAGGAAGAAAAATAGATATACAATAGTAGAAGCAGTAAAAATACCACACAACAGTAAACAACGAAAGACTGATTAAGAATAAACTAGAGCCCATATATATATAAATGAAGCATGATACATATGTCTAGGAAAGAATACAAACAAATCACAATGATGGAATACAGTAAAAATTCCCAGTACAAAAGAAAAAAAGTAAACTCCACAGCATCGCAAGCCCCATATTGGTCCAATTATTTCCAGATCCTCAGCAATCAAGTACCTGAAGTTGAAGGGAACTTTACCTTATCTATACTTGCAACAATATAATCTTTTTGGGCCCAAAATCATGGCCCAAACAGGGTGTGAGACTAAATCCTAGTAGGAAATCACCACAAGATCTATGCCTAAAAGTTAGTGAATATATGGCAGGTAATAAATTACATGCAGCAGTAAACAAAGAAGTGATCAGCAGTAACCAATCCACAGTTCCAAAGCATTCAGTTTCATGTATCAAGGAACAGCTAACCAAAGTAGGTAAACACAAATAGGTAACCCTCTAGGAAGTACTCACAGACCATCCCCTCTGGTCCTACCTAGAAAAACAAGTAAGAAGATAAACATAAAAGGTAACCCTTTGGGAAGTACTCACAGCCTATCCCCTCTGGTCTTACCTAGCAACAAAAGCAACCCATTGGGCTGTACACTCAGTCTAACCCCTCTGGTTCAGCTTAAGCATAGAATCTCTAAAGAAGAAATCACCGTCAATTCCTCTTATAGTCTCATATTGGTAACTAAAGTCACTCTGGGGAAGCACTTAAGTCACATCCCCCATGTGGCTCATGTCAAGGAACTACATACACTCTAAAGAATCACTTACGTCAATTCCCCTTGTAGTCTCACATCGTAAGAAAAAATAGACACTCAGGATAATCCCTTTCATCCATTCTCCCTATGGTCTACTACATCAGGTTCTCACATCCCTGTGTAAGTAAAGAAAGAATATAAATGTGTATCGGCCAAAGTAAACCTCATGATCTACTTGGCTAAATAGTCTACAGCATAACAGCATGTCAGAACAACACTCACACTATCTTACAATACTAGGCATGGAAATTAAACAGCAGCCTAACAGGCAAACTAGACTAAATGATCAAAACAAGCAACATGCATGGAAAAAACTTCCAAATTATATCAATTCACCTTATTCACATTCAATTAACCTCTATTCAAGCATACAAGAAAAGCAGGAAATCAATAGGGCTAAAACAGTAAACATACAATACCCCGTTCAAGGGTATTAGACAAATTTGCACATATAACTCAAAAACATTCAACAGAAGGGCCCAAACCACCTACCTCAGTGTTGGAATATCGATATAAGTGAACCTCAAACCTTTAATTTCCCAAGAACACTGTAGATCTATAAAAACATCTAAAACATTCAACTGAGGATAACTTGAGAAAGAGGAGGAATCACGAAACAAAGCTCTAGAATAAGGAAGATCTTACCGAGGATATTCCAACATAATTGACGGTGGTAAAATCGGAGGTTAGATTCTTGGTCAGGGGCTCGGAAGAAGATCGTGGTTGTATGGGATCTCTCAGATGAACGAGGTCGAGAAGAAGGCCCTTCTGGGGAATAGACGTGACCCCGATACGTTTAATGAAAAAAAGAAAATACATGGTGTGTACTTTGTAAGTACATGGTGTGTACTTTCCATTTCTGTACCCCGCATTTGGAGGCCTCTAGGTCACCACCACATGGTCGTGTGTGTGGCCATTACATGACTAGCACATGGCTTCATGCAGCAACTGAGTACACGATGTGTACTCATAAAGTACATGGTGTGTACCTCAAAAATATCCATAAATTCCACTTTTTCTCAATAATGACTATAAAAGGAAAACATACCTAAAAATAAGATATGGGTTCTTACAAAAGGGAATCCCGGGTATCTAGGTGGGTGGATGTGTACCAGTATGTTAGTGATCCCGTGGTGTTTGGACCCTATTTCACATAGCAAGTTTAACGATGACAACACTAACTAAACTATGATGATGATGTTATTGGGGGACCACTAGGTTATGAGTATTCTCCTTACTAGTGGCTCGTGTTCACAAGAATGGATGTTTATTTTGGTTACTTTCACCGAGATACGAGATACATGGGGCTCACTACTAACTAGTGCCTTGGGGTCTTCCCGTGAGTTGTGCCCATTGGCTATTCTGTACTCATAATCAGCATACGGCATGTTTGGTTAGTAAATTAAGTAGCGTGTGTGATTTATTTAAAAGTGTCCATTCTTTAAAGCATCCCTCTTGAAAACTATTTTCATTTTGAAGTTTCACCTCTTTGAAAATTGTTACAAGAATTCCTATTTATAAAACATGCATGTTTTTGTTTGGTAATTTTTTTATAGAATAGGACCTCATTTGGAATATATACCTTTATATATTGTATTTAAAACATGAAATTTATTTTTATTATATTTTAAAGGTTAGGAATTTGGAATAGAATATTGGTCTAACCTATTGAGTTTTAATACTCATGCCTATAGTCTTCTTCTGTTTTTAGCCCTTGTGTAGGTTTCAACTTCAGTTTGATCGCCTTGGGAAATGTGTGATCATTGTGTTGGAGAGTGACCAGAGGGGTTACATAGATTTATTTGTTTAACGAGTTTGTTCATTTGAGTTTTTGGTTTATTTGTAATTTCAGTTTCTTTTACAAATAATGATCAATTCAATTTTTATATAAATGTATTTTGGGATGTCCATTTATTTTTGTTGTTTGTTTTACTATTTATATATGGGTGAAATAATTCCCCTGTGTAGTTTATTGATTCCCATGGTGCTTTTCTCCATCCCAAGAGGATTGGGTATGCATCTCGGGACTTGTCATGGGCTAGCCCTTATGACCGTTTCATGGTCGACTCAGGCTGGTTCGTGACAAAATGGTATCATAGGAGGTTGGCTCTTAGCAGACCTTTTTTAGAGCACCCATGTTATTTGGGGAATTTCAAGGTAGATGGAGTAGGATTTTTGGGACTTGAGGTGTACTTGCAGGAAGAGTTCCATAAAATCTTGCTCGTTCTGATCCTTGAGTTTTCATGGGATGTTTGGTTGTATTAGTTTCCTTTATTCTTGTTCATAGTTTGGTGTTGGGATATGAAAAGGGGAGTCTGACTAATGGCCTCCATGAGCTTGTAGGTCTTGGAAAGCAATGTAAATCTATGGAATGGTCCTAATAAGTCTCTCTATGTGGTGTTGTGTTTTACATATTCCCTCTAACCATATGGTCAATTCACCCACCGACACTAGTTCCCTTTTGTGGTTTTCTTGGACCTTTCTTGAATTCTGAATTTTTGTTTTGAAAATACTTATGTGAGAATTATGGAAATGGGTTTTAAAGTAAGGATTGGATTTTTAAAAGTCAAAAATGGAGTTTTCCAAAATTAAATATAAGAATGGTTTTGGGAATGTTGTTTTTTTAAACAAAATTCGGGGAAGAAGTGTAAATGATTTAATGGGATTGGATTTTTTCTATTCTAAACTTGTGGTTTATGGAAAAAAATGTTTTGAAAGTGTGAATCATTTTAAGTTGATTCTAAATATTTGTTTTAAATGGGATGTTTTGGGATGTTGAAAAGTGTTTGAATCTTATTAATTGGTTTTGTAAATTGGTTTTGAGAGGTTAGTGATTTCCTAGAAAGGGTATTGGACTCAATGGCCATCAAATTATGAAAAGATAACTTTCTGAATATTAAAAAATGAGAATAGGTTGTTTAGAGTAGCTTGGTTGTTTTAAAAGTTGAAAAAAATGAAAAGGGGTAGGTTTTTGAGAAAATAGTTTTGGATGGAGTGTGGTTTTATTTGTGAAATATTAAAATGGTTTTTGACTTTTTGGACGGTGTTCCTTTTGAAGGTACATGATTTTTGGAATGATGTTGTTTTTTTAGCCTTTGGTGTTTTCATGGGTGATCACATTCATTTTTTTATTGATATTTGGAAGCATGGAGTATACTGAAGAGTGGTTAGGTGCCTGGGGTGGCATAGAAATGTGCATGTGGGTGAGACTTGATGAAACACCATTGGTGAATGTGGAAACCCACCAAGTTAATTTTTTTTTCAAAAAAAAATTGACTTGAAAAATTATGGCCTTTCTTTATAAACCAATGGTTATGTGGATAGTTTTTTCTATTTCTTAGAAGAGTTTTTTTTTCATTATTATTACTTTTGATCTATAATTCATACTCTTGTTGTGTCATGAGATGATATCTTGTTGGTGAATCAGTTTTGGAGTAATATTTAGTGGGTTTCTAAAGATGTGTTGGATGTTGTGATGTGTCCATGGATAGTTCTCCATTGGAAATATTTCTTTTATATCAACCAATGATTCATTTAAAATGAAAAATACACCTCTTTAGATGATGCCTCGACCCTTTTGTTGGAAAAGAGATCTATTTGGGATCAATTTAATGTGATTCCCGGTCATGATAAATCTTTTGGATATAGTAGTTGTATTCAGTGATGTTGAAGTGTCTCGCCATATTCCTTGTCCTTTCTTCTCATCATTCACAGTGAGATTGAATTTTGATATGTATCTGTGATTTCCTATTTAGATGAAGGTGTTTTTTTGAGCAAGTGATTTTTTGTTGATTGGTTTGTTCCTTATCACCTGAATGTGGTGCAGCAGATACTTCAAGAATCAGGGCTCCAGCCATAGGACTCAGAGTTAAGATTTCCACACAGTCAAGAAATCACAAAAGGTGTGGAGTGATCAACTAGGATCATGCCTCTACCATTGTGGTAAGTTAGTTTCTACTCTATTGTGGTTCCTCATCACTATGAATTTCCTATTACCTCAATGAGAATGATGGACTTACCCCTCACAAAGTGTCAATGGTGATGCCTCCATCGATGTGGGATTCTGATCAATGTCCATCTGTGGACCTGTTGTGTAAATCAAGTGCGGTCTTGGTATTACTTGTTTATATATGGAGGGTGTTGGGTGGTTCATCTATTTATTTTTTGGTTTTAGTGGCCCAATTATTGGGTCCCATTCCCTCCCTGCCCCGAGTGGTGGGGGTTTTGATCTGTGCTGAATGTGTTGGCCCAATTCTTGTACCCACAGTTCAGGAGTGGGTAGTTTAAATTTTCATGTTATAACCCTCTTAACATGGGTTGGTAGGTTGTTATGGGATATTTTTAGTGTACTTGTGAAATTGATTCCCAATTCTAGTTAATGTTTAATTTTTGTATTTTCATTGCAAGTTGCGTTCTATTGGTGGGGAGACCCACACGGGTCTCATTGATTTTTCCTCCTAAGAACTTATCTAGTGTTAGTTGTTTCTTAATGGTTGGAATTCCATATCGTAATCCACTAGAATCTTTGGGTTCCATGAGTTCTCTTTAGTTTGGGTGATTTCTTGGTTCATTTTTAGAAGTCCCAACAACTGGGTTCTTGGTTTGGTTGTGGAGGTAGTGACTCGATCTTTCGGTTGATTCTCAAGAAGTGGTTGAGAGTTGGTGGTTTGGTTGAGGTAAGAGGATTAAGTTCCATTAATTTTTAATGGTGTGTAATTAGATTAGGTGTATGGAACATATTGATAAATAATCCTTGTGTGTTGATCTTTAATCTAGAAAGTTCAATGCCTTTCTGGCGGCAGAAAGGTTTAATAGTGGGGAGAATGGTCACACTCGATTTTTCATGTCTTTGTTTGGATCCGGTTCATTGGAAATCCCAATACATTTTATTGGGTCTTTTGTGAGATTAATATTTAGTTTTGAAGTTTCATATATGTATAATAACCATAATTTGGGTTCCCCATTTCTTGTTTAGGAGCTTTTGGAGAAAGGGTGGTTATTTCATGATTTGGGCCAACTGTGAGCCCATTTCCAGATTTAAAAACCCAATTTGTTTCTTTTATAAAATCTTCATTTTTCAACGTTTTTCAACCATTACACTTCACACATGGCCTCAAATGACATATTAAAACTACCATATCCTATTGTACCCCCATAAAACTCATAATCATGATGAATTTGGGTTACATATTTAGGTATTAGGCCAGCTCGTGGGCCCATTTCCAATTTTAAAACAATAATTTGTTTCTTTTATATCATTTTCATTTTTAAATATTTATCAATGATTCAACCTCCAATTCGAATGAAACATACCTATACCAACTCCCGTTATCTATTTTAACTATTTGGAGCTCATTTGAATCGCTTATTAGGGAGAAAGTTCTCTAGTTTCTTCAAAACGTCCAGAATTGAGAAGGTAAATGGATTCATCCATAAGTCATTAAATTCATACTCTTTTTCCCCCAAATATTATTTTCATGTTTATTATAGATCTTAGGATAATCTCCAAGAAGTTCCAATCCATTAAATTCTCTATAAGGGTTCATATCTAATGGAATATGAAGAGTTTTCTAGGTGGCAAGGTGAGATTCATTGTCCTTTCTCCTTCCTCTTCCTCGTCCTTTCATTATTTCTTGGCTTTCTATTATCCCCTGGTCTGGTTAGACCAAGGGTTCGGTTATCCAATGATTTTTTATGGGGTTTTTTCTCATCTGGGGCTGTTTTTCATAGGTTTAGGGTTTATAAACCCTCGGATGGTGATATTGGGTGTGTGTTTACATTACGCCAAGGATTTGATGTAGTATATCCCTTGCACATGCCTTTATCATTTAAGTTTCATCATTTTATTATTGATCACATCTAATAAATATATTTATAAATTTTTTCATCATTTTTATAATTTTATTGGTGTGAAAAATGGTTGTTTAAACCTTTTTTTTAAAGGTAGAGTTGTTTTGTCATAAAAGTGCACACCAAGTATTTGTTTAAATGTTCTGTTATATTTAACAACTATTTTGTGAGGTTTAAAACCTTTTTTATGGTATTTTGAACATGTTACAGAATATCTAATAAAATATGGCATGAAATTGGTGTTTCATTCCTTGTAAAGTTCTTAAAATAAATTGTATTGTTTAAAAAGGTCATGTCATGTGTTGGGTAAATTTCCTAGTTGTCTTTTATGTGTGATGTGTGATTTAAAAATTAATTTTTTGGATTTATAAATGAATTGGAAGAATGATAGATGTTATTTTAGGTTTATTATATATATTTCAATTTATATTTGGTTTTACAAACAAATGGGTTTTGGTTTACAATTTGTTTTGGCCCGAGTTCTCGGAAAATGGCCCGTTTCACATCCTTATGAAAATAGTTGTGTTTTGAATATGTAACCTAAGGGTTTTAAGGGATTTATGAATTTGGTTTTATGATTTAAATGGTGTGTATACACCTCATTAATAAAATTTAAATGAACATCTTGGTCAAGTTTTAGTTTTAAGAAATGCTTAAATGCCCATTTGGTATTTTTCTGTAAAAATGGTTTCCATCTATATTTCATGTTCTATCTTTTGGGTCCATTTTATGGTCCATGAAAGTGATTTATTAATTATTTTTGGGGCTTTAAAATATTTTTTTATGTCATTTATGGGTTTATGTTTTTAAAGTATCATTTTTGAATGGATTTTATGTGTAATGCATCATTATACTCCATGAAATTGTTTTATGAAACTTTTTAGTGGTTTATTGATTCGTGAAAAAAATGTGAATCATGTTTGCGGGATATTTTTGTATTTATGGTTTGGTAATTGAATTTTGATGTGAAATTTTTATTTGATGATATGTGTAACTTTATTGAGCACTAATGGAAATCTCAGGTGTCTAGGTGGGTGGATGTGTACTACTATGCTAGTGATCCCATGGGGTTTAGTCCCTGTTTCCCGTAGAAAGTTTGTCGATGAAAACACTAAATAAACTATGATGATGATAATGATGATGGAGGACCACTATTTTATGGTTTTTCTCACTACTAATGCCTCGTGTGCACGAGAATAGATATTTGATAAGGTTACTTTCACCGAGATATGAGGTACATGGTGATCACAACTATCTAGTGTCTACGGGTGTTCGTGTGAGTTGTGCTCATTGGATATTTTGCACTCACCATCAGCATACGGTGTGTTTGGTTGGTAAATTTCATAGTGTATGTGATTTATTTAAAAGAGAAAATTCTTTAAAGCATCCCTCTTGAAACCTATTTTCATTTTTAAGTTGAACCTCTTTGAAAATTGTTACAAGTATTCTTGTTTATAAAACATGCATGTTTTTGTTTGGTAATTTTTTTATAGTTTGGGACCTCATTTGGAAAAAATACCTTTATATCTTGTATTTAAAACATAAAATTTATTTTTCTTTTATTTTAAAGAATGTTCATTGGGAATATAATATTGGGCTAACCTACTAGGTTTTAATACTCACACCTACAGTCTTCTTCTGTTTTTAGCCCTTGTACAGGTTTCAACTTGAGTTTGATCACCTTGGGTGACGTGTGATCATTGTGTTGGAGAGTGACCGGCAGGGTCACATGGAGTTATTTGGTTATTGGGTTTGGTCAGTTGAGTGTTTGGTTTAGTTGTACTTTCAGTTTCTTATATAAATAATGATGAGTTCAATTTTTATATAAATGTATTTTAAGTTGTCTGTTTGTTTCTGCTATTTGTTTGATTGTTTATATATATGAGAAATCATTCCCTTGTGTACTCTATTGATGACCTTGGTGCTTGTAGACATCCTGGGAGGATCGGGAATTCCTCTCAGGACTTGTCATGGGTTGGCCCTTGTGACCGGTTTATGGTCAACTCGAGATGGTTCATGACAGAAATAACCCTATATATCTCATGTTATCCACTAATTCAGTAGAAGCATAATGAGTAAGATGAACATACTTTATTATCATCATCTAAAAAATTGATTTTATTTCCAAATTAGTGAGAGTATATTTCTCAAATGATATATAATTATCTAAAGATAAGCCTTTATGACATACCCATTGTATGGTAATTCATTGGTGTGTTTCATGAAAAATTTCATGGTCTTCCTCTTAGATGAGATTTTGTGTTATCAATCAAATGTATACTAAAATATTTTCTGATATCCAAGAATCCATATAGAATTTCAACTTGTGAACTTCAAGGGATGAAGAATAAACAACTAGAGAATCTATATAATGGGTTTATATATAGATTTTCATTATTGTGGGGTTCATTGGTCCTTTTCATTAGGTAGATTTACATATAAATGTTCATCTTCATTGATTATCATGATCTCAATAAGATCGCGATAAACAAATATCATCTAATATGGATTGATGACTTGTTAGATAAGATATATGGAGCCCGAAACTTCTTCATGGCCGATATTCAATTTAGATATTATCATGTAATGTTGAAGTAGGTGGATACTCCCAAGACTTCTTTTGTTATAAGGTACGGGCACCATGATTTCATAATTATTCCATTTGGTCTTAATAATACTATGTCTATCTTCATGGACATAATTAATAAAGACCTTAGGGATTGCCAATAACATTTTGTGGTAGTATTTATAAATGATATTCTTATATACTCTCTAATATAGGATGGACATTAGGATTAATTTAATGTTATACTAACGATCATGCAAAAAAGAAATGTTTTATGTCACGTACAATAATTGTGAGTTTTGAATAGATAAAGTATCATTCTTGGGTCTTGTTATAACCTAAAATGGAATATCTATACATCCTTAAAAAATAGAGACAATTGTATGATGTGCTAGACCAATATCAATTGTGGATATTTGATGCTTCCATGGACTAGTGGTGTACTATCAATGATTTTTAAGAAAATTCTCATGATTTTCAATACAATTAAAAATGATAACTCAAAAGGGAGTGGATTTTATCTATATTTATGAATGAGTGGATATATTTAAAGAGTTAAATAATCTTATAATAAATATATATGTGATCACATTACCCACCAGTGGGTATGGACTTTTCATCTACCGCAATACAGCCAAAAAAATAATGGGTTTTTTACCCATGAAATATGACTAAGTAATAGCCTATTACTCCCTCTAATTAAAGATAAATGGCTAGAGCTACCCAAATCATGATCTAGAATTTGATTTAGTGATCATTATTTAAAATTTAGAAACACTATCTCTATAGGGGGGAGTGTGAAATGTATATAGATTACTAAATATTTGTGTAAATATTCATACAAAAGTAACCCCATTTGTGTAAATAGAGTAGGTTATATCTACTGAAGGATTAGGGTTTTCCAATCCTTTACCATCATGTGAAGATGAAAAAAGTAGAATATTATATAAATAAATAAATCATCCAATCCTATCCATCATAAGTATTCAAAGGGATCCAATATTCTTGGGAATGAAAAGGTTGGTCGTGGAAATAATTTAAAGATCTTTATACAACCCTTCTCAAATAAATTATCAACCATAAATTACTAAGATGATCAAGGAGGAAGAAAACAATATTAAGTTTCTATCGAATAAGTTCATAAGTATTCTTATGTTCTACTTTTTAAAATATAGATTTATAATTTATGGAACATGGATATCTGTCTCATTAAAACTAGATATGAAAATAAAACATATAGATAATGTGAATACCTCATCCATTTTTATTTATTTATGATGAACTATGATTTATAAAGGTATGAAAAAAACATTTTGTTGGATAACGTAAAGATAGAGATTTAATAATTTGTTTCTTAATTCTTAGTAAAACAAGAATTAAATTATAGATAATATAATTCTATAGGTATGATGCAACAATTATCAATACGAGTATGTAAATGGGAAAAAATAATGTATTTCATTGGAGGACTCCCCATAACATCCAAATGAAATAATGCATTATGGGTGGTATTCGACTACCATATAATGTCAACACTTTTCGTTTCTATCTTGGAAAATTTATTCCTTGATAAAAAATCCTTGATATATATAAGATATGTGGTAACACTCCATGGAGTTCCGCTCTCCACTATAGCAGATGTAGACCTGAGGTTTACCTAAGTGCTCTGGAGAATCCTTTAGTAATAATTTTACACAAAGTTATGTTATATTAATGATTATCACCCTCTGATAGATGGTTAGTATGATACAGCCTTTAAAACTCTATAGAATAGGTTGATACCATGTTCAACATTTTTATAAGTATTTTTGGATCAACAAATTATGCTAGTGGAGTTCTCATATAATAGTATTTTTTATTATATAATTCAAATAAAACCTTACGAGGCTAAGTATGGTAAGTATTGTAGATACTAACATGTTGGGATGATGTTGGAGGGATAATGTGTATGGGACCTGATATTTTCCAAGAAATTTTAGAGAACGATCAAACCATTCAACATAAAATGAAATACACAAAAAGTCAAAATCATAGATATCCGTATAATCATATATGTGATATAATGTTTGTGGATGGAGATAAAGTGTTTGTTTATATAATGCAATGTAATAATGTTATGATGTTTTAGATGAAGTAAAAGGTTATTCCGATATTTATCATCCCCTTTGAGATCCTTGATCATATTATTAAGGTGTCTTATCTACTAGTACTCCCACATTACATATCTCATGTGCATGATTTGTTTCATGTATCCCTCTTGAGTATGTCCATACTAGACCCCTCAAGATTATAGGATCTAGAGGTGGTCCCATTGGATATTGATATTTCATATGAGGAGTGTCTAAGGATGATCATAGATCATAGAGACAAGTTTCTAAATAACAAGACAACTCAACCGGTAAAAGTAAAGAGGTTGAACCACATGTTTGAGGAAGTGACTTTGGATTCAGAATAGGTTTTGAAATAGAAGTAACCTCATCGAATTATGTTTCGGAATGGAATTTTTAATGTAAAATTTTTTAGGGGGAAAATTGAATGAACTGAACATTTATAAATTAAATTCAAATATTAAATGAGTAAATGGGATATTATGAAATGATATTATAGAAAATACATGCAATAATTTAAGTATTGTAAAGTTATAAGTTATATCCTATTGTATTTAAAATACCATAAAAATCATAACCATTGACAGTACATACATTATACACTAATCATATGATTATTATATATATAGTGTTATGATAATACAAATTGATAATGATAAATGAAGTGATAGCCTCAACCAGTAGCATCATACCCTATCTTTCTCATTTAATGGAGCTTCTAAGAAAGATATCATAATTGGGATATTCTCTTCACTAATCCCAAGCTATGATTCAAAAACAAAATCATGATTAAAAAATTTTATTGGATATTTTAAATCTCTTCAAGATGACATGCCAAACCATGTTTGTCGAATCACCATGAGAAATTTTAACAAACAGATACCATACCCATAGGGCGTTCACTAGTGTAATAAATTGATATGTATCGAGACCCAAATAGTATGAATGTTTATATTTTTATAATGAAATGATGATTTTATTTATCTTTTGTTAACATATAATGGGTAGATAATTTTTTTATATAAATAAGATTTATATATGATGAAAAAAAATTATATTAGTGGGAAATATGTATTTTCCATCAAGAATGTCTTTTTGAAAAAATCAAGAAAATTTTTAACTTGATTATATTTTAATAAAATTATACTATTGAAAAAATTTATTAAATATAAATGATAATATAATTTGAAGAAGCGGAATGAATCTTTTATATGGTCTAGAATACTGTTTTTATCACAAAACTCGTATTTTTCAATAAATGATGTTTTTTATTTATAATTTTAAATTCTAATATTTAGAGAAATATTTTTGTTAAAAAAATATTATTTTTGAAATAAACATGTAAAAATTATCTAATGGTTATTTTTTTCATATAGTTAATTTTTTGGAAAAAATTTAAAAAATGGTATAATTATACATTATATATTTTGGAGTCATTAAATCCCAAAGTGATTTTATAAATACAATAAATTGTATAAATGACCAAAATTATTTTACCCCTTTAAATTGATTTGTTCTGATTTCATTTGATTAATTTTATAAACCCTCCTTAAATCCACTAAAACCAATGTTATATTTTATGTTTTCAAAATCAATTATTTGAAAATAAGACTCAATTACACTTCACCAAGGTTATTATTTATCTTATTTAGGTTTATAGACATGAAAAAATGTAATTAAAACATATATGGAAAAGATCAATGGAAAAAACCATGGGATAATTTTTATTTTGGATTAATTTATCATATAGAGTCTATAACCTAAGTTTAGAAATAATTAACAATTATCCTCTATTTTTCAAGAAAACCAGCCCAACATACTAGTGCACATCACTCCAAAACCTTGTGTCATGAATTTTCTCACCCCTTTATTCTATATAGACCACTCATGTTTCCCCTAATCTATTCTTATGTTCCTTCCCTACTATTAGAAGCACCATCTCATTTTAATTGATCCTCTCTTTCTCCTCTTTATTTAAGAACATTATTTATACTATTCCTTTGTATTTAGGATTTCTAATTTTCAGATATGATTTTACCCATCTCTACCACTATCTTTATGCTTTAAAAGTGATGATAGATTCCTTTGACTCTCATTAATCCCTTCAATGAGTCATTACATACCCTATTATACTACCAAAAGTACTCATCAATTTTTCAGTCCAAACATTTTTATAGTGAAAAAACATCCCAATATAACAACCCATACATCTCATACATAAACATTATATATTTTTAGATGTATATTAGTAACATAGCATAAAAAATCCACAACAGAACCATATATGCATAATGTCTTTGGAAACATGGAATCATAAAAAACCGATTCATAAAATATTTGTGTTGTCTCCCTATGATTTCTTTATTAACTAGAATCCTTTTTGAATTATCATATATAATACCTTTCATAATATCTTAGAGAGAAGAATCATATGAAAGGGTGAGCTCAAATACCTATTAATGGTAAATAAATGAGATAACAATGATTTCATATGTTTAATATGAGCATAATAACATTTGAAATTTATACCCTATATATAAATGATAATAATCTTTAGTCATGGGATAAATATTGGAAATTTATAATACATGAATCATAAATAAATAAGAAAAAATGAACCATGATAAAAAAAATGGAATAAGACATGAAATTTTTGTTATACAAAAGACCATAGAAAATCAATTTCATACTAGTTAATTATCACATCCAAGACCATCATAGCGGCCAAAGTCTTGTACTGAACCAGGTTTAGTCCTCATTCCATCCATGTCTTACTGATCCAAGTTCACTCCCCATTTTTTCCTTATCTTACTGAACTGATTTCATTCCATGTTTCTATCTTGTCTTATTGAACTCAGGTCATTCCATTTTTGAGTCCAATCATAGTTAAGAGATATAAATCATTACCCAATTCATTGGATTGTTATATAGGTCTCACCCATCATAGAATAAAAACCATACATATGTGTTATACAAAAAATAGAAATCATTAATCATATCAAAACCCATGAAAAGAAAAAAAAACATAAACATTTCATCATTTCATAACCAATAGAAAAGTAACAGGATTCATAAACATCAACCCATCATAAATTTAAACCATTCAGAGAAATAATAAGGATGTTATCCTTGGATCATATACCCAGTAAAGAATAAGTAAAATCTAATAATTTTTTCTTAAATAGAAAATTATTTTGAATATCACTTGAAATTTTTTTTGAGAAAGATATCCTTTCCATTATGAAAACATTTTTTAAAATCTGCCCAATTATAGAGTAAATAATTTTCCTTGAATAAGAACCATGTAAGATTGTATAGGATGATTCAAATAATTAAAGAATATGATGGGAGTAAAATCCAATAATTATTTTTTAGTTAAAAATCATTCATTTTTTATTTTTATCAAAAAGTTCAAAATGTACCTTGTTTGGAAAATTATAAAAATATTATTTTCAAAACATTTTGTAAAAAGTAAAATATGGGTAAAAATGACTTTATATATTCCTAGGATAATAGTAAAAACAATTTTGAAAAAAAAATTTAGATAACTTGGACTTGGAATAGAAATAGTCACTAGAAGTTGAAATATCCAACAATACTAATTTTGGGAAATAAACTCTTACCTCAAGTCTTTCATTTATTTATTCAATTTCAAACCTCCTCTTCTTCCAAACTTCTTCATTATATCTTTTATAAAGACCCCATGGTTGGTATTTTTGGAATAACAACAAAAATAAAATTTCTCTAGGATTTTTGAGAATAGAAATTGATATTGAATGGTAAAGCTACAAGACTTAATCAGATGTAAAAAAATAAGAGAGGATGTGCCCTTTTATAATTGAGGAGAGGGAAATTATTAAATTTTTCAAAAGATTAAATTAGAATAATTTTTTTATCCAAAAACCACCAAATAGACATGGATTAGAAGATAATATAAGAAAAGGTTGTAATATCATTAACAAATATATTTTGTTTATGTTTTATATTATTTTTAACCTTATAATTTTTATTAACTATTAGTTAATTTTTTTTTAATTTTAAGTACGGTAACAATATTTTTAAAATTAAAAGGATTAAAATTTTACTTATATAGTGTAAATTGGACCATAAATGTTCTGTTTATGACATTTTATACCATATAGTAATTAATTTTTATTTTTAAAATAATTTTAGTATTTTAAAATAATTTAATAAAATATTTATCCCATAAAATATCATTATTTTCATTTTTTATACTATTCAATATTTTAATTTTAAGAATATGATGATAACATTTCAAATTTAAAATAACTATTTTATAATTTATCTAATATGTAAAGGCCATATATATAATTTTATATCACCTTAAATATCTCAATTTATATTACTTTTAATATTTTTAAAATAATTTTATTGAATTTTACATTAATTAGATAATTGTTGTGTCAATGTTGTGTTGGAATTTATAATAAATATTTAATTCTTAAAAATTATAAATATATTACCATGATGAATATAATTTAATTATAATTCAAAATAATATTTATATTTTAAAATATCTTCTAGATAACCCTATATTATAAATATTATACTTATTAAAAAAGGTTGTGACATGTTTGACATTTCATTTAATGAAAGGCTATAAAGGTTATAATATTGTCGAACTTTCCCAAAATGCCATAAATAAATTAATGTCATGAAAATAAGTTTATAAATTTTTTAATATAGACTTATATTCACTCATAACCTACTTTATTCCCCATATGGATACATAAGATATGTTTAAGAAAAAGTAAATTAAATTTATCGATTTCTTGGATTTAAAAAATATATGTCGGTTTCATATAACATTGTCTCTTAAACAACTCAATTTCAAACCATATGTGTTAAGGGATGAATCATAAAAATCCCATAATAAATAGGATGAAAACCTGTGTCCATATAACTTATTCTTAATCCATATTAACTTGTTTTACCCTTTAACGAGGTAATAAATTTGTCTACAGTAACTATTCATATTGACACAAAATCGAAGGGGTATAATTACCAAATTTAAACATCCTGATTCCAATATATGTAATTTATTTTAGCTAATTAAATACCTACAAATGGAATAAATTAATTTTAATGTAATTTCAAAAAATGTGACAAAAACTAATTTTACGACAAATACATTTTTAATCATAACACTGGATTTATTATTATCCTAAGAATAGAAAAATATTTAATGAATGTTTAAAATACATTATTAATTTACTAGTATAAAAAGTTCATTAAAATAATTCTCCAAGATTAATTTAATATATTGATAAAAATTCAATATAAGCATAAAAAAATTCATAAAACATAACATTTATTTTAAATAAAAATTTGTTTCAAGTTCTTTTCATTTTATTACTAATAAATTAATATATAGAATATATATTTTTTATAATTCATTTTTACAATTCATACTTGCCAAGATAACAACTTGATGATAATAGGAACAAAATAATGTTACAAATTTCAATTAAACTTGTAATGTAATGAAACAAAAGTTGTTAAATAAAAAATATTATTTATAGAGAAATATTTCATCATAATATGAGGGTGTTACATTATATGATCTTAAAATGAATTCATACCTCAAAATTCATCACTATAATACAAACATATGAGGATACATATTCATCATCACATCCTTAGGTTCCCATATGTCTTCATCAAATTGGTGGTTTCACCAAAAACCTTTAACCAGTCGAGTTGTCTTGTTTCATAGAAATTTTTCTCTATGATCCAGAATCTCTACTAGTTATTGTGCATAAGAAAGATAATTCTCCAATGGTATAACCTCTTAGTTTATTACATATGAATGATCATGTATTCACTTTCTCAAGAAATATACATGGAACACATCATGAACATGATAGAGATTCAGTGGAAGCACTAATCAATAAACTACCATCCAGATATGATCAAGAATTTCAAAAGTACTAATATATCATTGTCTCATCTTTCCCTTCTCATAACTATCTTCTAGGTAGATATCATTTAGAATACCTTGTTACCCACTTCAAACTCTGTATCTTTTTTATGATTGACATCATAAATTTTTTATTGACTCCATGCTAATTTTACATGTTGTTGAAGGGATATAACCTTCTCTTATGTTTCCAAAACTAGATTGGTTACAATTGGATTTCTCTCCCCAACTTCATTACTACATTTAGGAGTTCTACACATCATACCATAGAGGGATTCATATGGATCCATCTAAATGCTAGAGTGAAAACTATTTTTTTAAGAAAATTCAACCAATGGAAAGTGGTAATCTCAATATCTTTTGAAATCCATTGAGAAAACTCTCAATATGTCTTCTAGAGTTTAAATTGATCTCTTAGAATGACCATATGTCTTAGGATGATAAATATTAATAAAAAATAATTATGGATCTAAATTCTGTTGAATATTTTGACCTAACATCGAGGTAATCCTCATATCCTGATCAGATAAAATTGAATTAGGTAATCTATAAAATCTTATCACTTCTTTAATATATATTCTGGAAAGTTAATCTAGATAAAATTATTCTATTATAGAATTGAACTATGCTGACATCAAAAGGTGTTCAATTATAACCTATATAGAATTATTCCCTTTATATGTTATGTGGATTCCGATGAAAAATTTCATCATGATTTTTTCCCATTTCCATTATAGTATTGGTAATAGTTGTAACATACCCATATACTTCTATCTCTCAGCATTAACTTGATGACATATCATGCACTAAGAAACATACTCAACAATATCTCTTTTCATTCCTCCCACCAGAAAAACTTTTTTGGGTATCTATACTTATTTATTCTTCCAGGATTTTTAGATAATTATGAACTATGGTCCCCAACAATATAGTGACCTTGGACTTGTATATGTATTATTTCATCCTTTTTAAGAATAATTATCTAACAAATAAAAACCAAGGATCATAACATATAGTGTAATTGTAATATTAGGAAAATAAAATTTAAAACATAAAACTAGAATAATACATATCTTTATTATTATTAAATAATGATCTCATAACTTTCTTTGATATCATACATCTTCCTAGGATAACCTATGGAATATAGAGACAAAAGAGTTGAGCTAAAAATCCTAGTAATGGAATTAGCATGGGAATAATGCATAGCACATGAGTTAGAATAAATAAAATGATAACATAAAAGGAATGGATCAGGAATAAAGATAAGGAAGAATGACATATAGAACATGGAATCTTATGATCATGGAATTATAGGAAATTGGAAGCTACATATAACATGACAAAAATGTGATCCAAGGATAACTTCCAGGACTATATCTCGTGGTGTACAAAGTCCTTTAATAGAATTAGGTTTACTTAATATCCCAAACATGATGTATCCTGAGACTAAAAATTACACAATTAATTAGAGTGATATCTGTGAACACCCATCATAACGTGTTCATGCATATCTGTTCCACATAATGAATCAAACGTAAACAGAAGTGTTATCCATGTAAAGAAATGGGAATCGTAATCATGTCATAAGGCAAAACCAAAGGAAGTATAACAATTGTATCCATGAAATAAATTATTTAAATATTTTCTGTACATTCATAAAATATAAATAAGAATATATGATATCCAATAGAATTTAATAGAATAAAAATAGAATTTTGGAAACTTTATAAATTATCCACTTAATGAAACTTAAGGGGAAAGTTTAAAGATTATTTAAAGATGATAAAGGAATAATTGTATGAATAAATCCAGAAATTAACTAAAATATTATTTTATGATAAAAGGAATTTTTTAAGAAAAATATATTTGGCTAAAAATAGTTTTGTGGGTGTTCTTGAAAATGGAAAGGAAACAGAGAAGTTCCCTATAATCGGGCTTGCATACCAAGAGGGATTGAAATGGTAACCTTTTACAACTTCTATTTCCCATAAATGAAGCATGAATTGGAATATATACATATATTTGGAACATATAAATATAATTTATAATATTTATATAATAATAATAAATAAATACATTTTGGTAAATATAGAAAGAGCGTAACTCAATAATAATTAAGAGGTTCATAGAGATCCCATACCTTATGATGGAAAGTATTCTAAACTTGTACTTACTATCCTGGATAACAAAATTTGATTCATTAATTACTTAATTATGAAACTATAACACATGTATTTTATTTATTATAATTTTATTAAGTTCGTTTATGACAATATTTATGAGTTATAAATATCACTTTTTTCATTTCAAGAGTGTTCGTTTCATGGTTTCATGATTGGTTAACTTGTGTATAATTTTGAAAGTTCTTGTTCAATGGGAATAAAACTAAAAAATATAAATGAAATTTTATTCATGAACATATATAAGTTTAAATGGTTCCATATATCATTTTTTATTCTAACATTAGAAATATTAATTATATAAAACCATAATCATAATTTTTTATTTCATTTTGGATGGTTTTCAATCATTACAAACTAGTTTTGTTTTATTATTTAATATTATGTATAGATATTAGTTATAGAACCTTAAATAAGTTATAATATATTTACTAAAATATTATTTGACCATAATAATAATTTTATGATCATACATGAAGTCGATAATAGAAAACAAAAACTCATTATCCACGGAGACGGTAAACCACCATAATTCGGACAACAGTTTTGGTTCTTCAAATGTGAGGAGATGAGAAAGGAGGTGGAAATAATATATTACATTAGAAATATAAAATTATATTATATAAATTATACTAGATTTGTTAATATCTTATTAATTAATTAGGTGAGGGGAATGTGCAAGAACAAATGAAAATAAAAGATATGGTTTGAGAAAGGTACCTCTTGAATATCACCTCCTTGAAAGATCACTTGAGGCATATAGTATTTAAATTTTATTAATAAAAAAAGTTATTTTACATGGTAAGATTATGGATTATAGTATTTTTTAGTGATTTTTTTATAGTTTTAGGGATTTTAAGGTGTGAGGGGAAGGGTTTGTAAGGTGTAGTATTTATAAGGGGGACGGGGTTTTTTAGAAATTTTTTAAAAAATAAATTATTATAAATTCATTTTATATTCAAATTCCACAAAATTTACAAGTATTAGAATCTATGATAATATATTGTTTTATTCTTATAAAACAATAAGTTTTTTATATTTTTTAATTTTATTTTAAACCTTATCATATTGATTAACCCTTAATTATCTTATTTTAATTTTAATTTTGGTAACAAAATTTTAAATATTAAATATTTATATTTTTTTAATTATATTGTGTAATTTTTCAATTAATGGAAACTTTATTAAATTTTAGACCTTATTATATTAAATTTGTGATTTTAATGTTTTTTATGATATTTAAATAATTTAATAATATTGTATTTTCATAAAATATTATTAGTGTCAATTTTGACATTATTCATTACATTCACTTCTAATAAAATAGAGATGATAAGATGAATAAAAAATCATTTAATACACCCCCAATATTTCAAATGCACCTATAAAATGTCTATATAACCTTTATTAATTAAAATTATATTTCATTTAACATTTTTAATATTATTTATTAGATATTTTCATTAATAATATAATTACTGCATCAGTGTTGTGTTGGCAATTATGGTAGTAATTTCATCCCCAAAAATTATAAATAAATTACCATTATGTAGATAATGTTCTTATGGTTCTAAAAACTATGTAATATTGATTATATCCCCTAGTTAACTCTATTTTAAAATTATTATACATATAAAAAATAATGGTGTTTCATTTTGTCACTTTCATTGATTTTAATAATATCTATATCATTTTCATGGACAAGTGTCCATTAAATGATTAAGTATTAAATATTAAGTGTTATAGGTCTAATTTTATTAATATAATAATATTTGGTCAATATTTATGGTAATTGTATATTATTTATCATATTTTTTACTCTTAATTACCTAATTTACCCTTAATCGTGGCAACAAAATTTACCAACATTACTAATCATTTTGGCCAAAAATAAAAATGGCCTATTTATGATATATGGACCTCATGAAACTAAATATGAAATCAAATTTTTCAAATTCCAAATATATATGTTTCATTAGTTAAATTAAATTTAAATCAGAAAATTACAACCAAAAATAGTTTTTAGGAAAATTGTTATTAAATATAAATTGTTTTTATAAAATATTTAAGAATTAAATCTATTTTTAAAATATAAATTTAATTATTTTAAATATAATTTAAGTAATTATGATTTAAAACTAATTAAAAACATAATTTTACCTTTTAAAAATAATAAAAAATTAATATTTTTCACAATTAAAAATGAATCTTATGAGAAAAATAAAAAAATATATTAACCCCAATATAATTTTAAAATTAATATTTCAAAAATGAAATTTATTTTTTCATATAAAATTTATAAAGTGTCAAAATTTCTTTTTAAAATGAGTGCACCATCAAAAGGCAGAAAAACTGCCTCTAGAAAAATACAAGTTTTTAAGCATAAAATTGGATTTATTTTAATATAATGTCTAGAAGAAATTTGGTAAATGTTAAAAATTAGATTGAATATTATATATATATATAATTATTATAATCCAAAAATGTGATTTTTTTATTTCAATGGTAGAAAATGCTCTGGTGTGCATTAGAATAGTTTTTCATAAAAAGATTTCTTTTAATTTTAAAAAGGGTTTTATTTTCATTTATAATTAATTAGTCATATATATGAACTATATTTTCATAATTCAGTTAATCTTGTTCAGAATATCCATTCTAAGGGCTTGGTTCAAATGGTAACATTTAAAAAATAATATTTAGTTTTTTGTTTAAGCTCAATGTTGCGTACAACACAGGCTACCAATGAAATTAAACTATATAAAGAGAAATACTTCATAAAATATTAGGGTATCACATTATTACCCCCTTAAGAAATTTCAGACTTTAAATTTCTTGAAAAAAAGTGAGAGTGGTTCTTTTTTACTGATTCTTCCTGTTCCCCTATCGCCTCTTCATAATTTTGGTTCCTCCAAATTACTTTAACCATGTGAGTGGTCTTAATTCATATAAAATTATCTCTATAATCCAAGATTTTCATTGGTTGGTCCACATAAGAGAGATCATTCTCTATTCAGGTCACCTCTAGATTCAGTACATGTGAGGAATTGGGTATTTAATTCCTAAATATTGATTTGTGTAACATGTCATGAGCTTTATCTATACCTAGTGGAAGTGAAAGTAGATAGGCCACTACTCCTAGGAGATCAAGGATCTCAAAGGGGCCAATGTATCTTGGAAAAAAAAATCCCATTCTTTCAAATCTATATGAATCTATTCCATAGTAATTTTCAATGGAAAGCAATATCTCTAAAAGTGAACTCCAAGTACCTTCTATAGTTATAAAAATAACTATTTTGTTGAATATGAGAAGATTTTATATGTTTTTTGATGGCTTGAACATTCATTATCATCTCTTTTACAATATTTGGTCCAAGTATCTTTCATTCTCTAACTTCATCCCAACAAATTGGAGTTATACAGTGCTTCTCATATAGAGCTTGATATTATAAATTTAAATACTCAAGTATAAGTTATCGTTATATCAAAACTCATCCAATCAAAGAGATTTATCTCACACACCCTTAAATTCCATTTAGTTTCCTTTTAGCATGTCCATAACCATATTAATAGTTTGTCTCGATTGTCCATCAGTTTGGGCGTGATAGGTCATCCTGAAATTCAATTCAATACTTAAAGAATTATGAATAATTCTCCTAAATTTACATGTGAAACTTGGGTCATGATCATAGATGATCGAAAGTGAACCCCATACCACCTCACTAATTTTTTCACATATATCATGGTAATGTTTTCAAGATATAAATATTACATAATAGAAATGAAGTGGAAAATCGTGGTGAGTATATCCACCATAACCCATATATCATTATTTTCTTTAGATGTCTTCAGAAGACCAGTGATAAAGTTCACAGTGACATTATCCAATTTGCACATGTGCATAGATAATGGTTTCATCATACCTTTAGACTTATATCACTCTTCTTTAACTTGTTGACTTCTTAAACACTGCTATATATACTCCACAATATGCTTCTTTAGGTGGCCCCACCAGAAATTCTCTCGAATGTCACGTTACACTTTGGAAATTCCATAATGGATAGCTAAAGGTGAGATATCTGAATTATCCAATAGATCCCTCTTTATATCAACTAATTAAGAAAAACAAAGCCTTATTCCAAATCAAATCACACCATTATAATCGATGTGGAACCCACATGGCTTCCCTTCCTTTACTGATTTCAAATTTTTTTGTGGCTCCAAATCATCTCATTGTGCCTCCTTAATCTTCTCATAGATGGATGGATGGGAATTAATTTAGGAAAGGTATGATGTATTCCAAGAAGATATGATTTCCAAATCCATCCTTTGAATATCTATTAAGATATGGTCTTTCTTAATCCACATCGTAGATAAAATATCATTTTTATTTCTACTAATAGAATCATCTACCTTATTCACCTTTTTAGGATTGTAGTGAATAGTGTAATCATAGTCATTGATTAGCTCTAACAATATTCATTGATTCATATTAATCTCCTTATGTGTGAAGATATATTTGACCCTTTTGTGATCACTATATTCTAACACTCTCCCTATAGAGATAATGTTGCCAGATTTTCAATGTGAAGATCACAACACCCAACTCTAGATCATGTGTGGGATATTTTTACTCATGAAATTTTAGCTACCTTGAGGTGTAGGGTATCACAATATCATTTTTCATCAGTGTATAGACTAATCCCTTTTTTGATGCATCATTGTATAAAACAAAGATTTATCTACTTTTGGGTAGTTTATGTACTACTATGGTGATAATCCTCTTTTTAAACTCATTGAATCGGTATTTATATTCACTGGTCTAGAAAAACATTAACCCCTTCCTATTCATCATGGTTTGTGGGATCTAAAATATTTTTATGTTCTTTATAAATCACCAGTAATATCCATTTAGACAAAGGAAACTATGAAACTCCATTATAGATACTGGTCTGGGCCACTCCTCAATTTCCTTTTTCTTATAAGAGCCCATAGATATCCATTTAATAATGAAAACATTTTCCAAGAATGATAATTCCTGAATTGAGAACTCACATTTACTTTAATTTTCATATAGTTTCTCTCATCGTAATTTATTTGGCATAGTATTCAAATACTCCTAATATTCCTCCTTACTCTTAGAGTATATCCTAATATTATTTTTAAATAATACCACAAATTTTTTTATGTAATATCTAAATAATATATTCATTAAGTCCCTGAATATTGTTGGGGAATTAGTGTGTCTAAATTAAATAACTATGAACTCATAGTGTCTATTCCTGATTCAAAAATAATTCTTTATAATATCATCCTTCTTTACCTTTAATTAGTTATATCTTGGCAGAAGGTGGACCTTATTGAAATACATATCACCTCACAATTTATTGAAAAATTCATATATCTGAGGTGTGTGATACTTTTTATTTATTATTATTTTTTTGTGCTCAAGATAATCAATTAACAGGCCCATCGATCCTTCTTTCTTCATGATGAAGAAGATCGGTAGACCCCGTGGTGAAGAACATGGGTATATAAAACCCTTGTTCAAATTCTCTTGTAGTAGATTCTTCAATTATTCTAACTCAATGGTGAATATTCTATAAGTTTTCTTTGATATGGGAAGAGATACATATATAAGTTCAATTTAGAACTCAACCACTCTGTCAGGAGGAAGATCACAAAATTATTTAAAGAACACATCAGTGTATTACCCAACAATGGTCATGTATTCAAGCATGATCCTCTCCATTGTCTCAATAATTTTAGCTAGATATTATTTTTTATCAGGAAATAATAACTATAGTTGGTTTGATGATTCAAAATGAGATTCATCCTCCTCTTTTCATTTGTGTAGAATTGGAGGATTCCTCGGGATGTGAAGAGTAATATACGTCTCAAAATAATTGATATTGGATTTGTATAAAGATACCAAATCCATTCCCAATATGGAATCAAACTCCACCAAAATAAGTAAGATGATATTTTCTAGAATATTTATACCAAAATAATTGTTTGAGGAGGAGTTACATACTTTATATGCAATAATATCCCCGTTTTTTATTATCACAAATAACTCAACCTTCATATTTTGAGGTGGTGTTTGAATAGTTCTACTAAACATGAAAGATATGATAGAATTCATAGAACAATAATAAAATAGTATGTTTATATTTATGAATTAATAACCAAAACATCTGTCACCATATAATTTTCAAGCATTGGATTAGCTATAGTTATATCACATTCCCTTCCTTTATTCCTTAGAGGTTGTTGTTATTTATTTCCACTGACAACCCTTATCTTAGGTCATTGTATTGCATAGTGTCCAAGTTCCTTATTGATAAATCCCTATATAGTAGGAATTTTTTCATATGAACATTATTTTCCACTTCCTCATTAGTGAGTTTCTTCATTTCAGTTAGGAAATTATTATCTTGGTGCCCCTATTTTCAATACATAATGAACCTTCTGGTTCCCCTTAGGTAGTTTCCCGAATTTTTCTTCCCACACTTTTAACAAGAGGGGTGTTGAGTTTTCATTCCTCTATAATATTTTTATATTGGACCTCCTGAAGAGAATTCTATATTACATTTCTTGTCTCCAATCCCATGATACCACTAAGAATCATCGATCTCTATCTCAACATATAGGGTAGAACAAAAAATATCTTCAAAACTATTAATTTCCCAAATTGATAAGGCTTTTTAGAGACTCAGTTTCAAATTACTAAAACATTGATCCACATTACCATCAGTACTGATGAAAAATTCAGAAGCATTCCATGAAATTTTTGTGATGTTTACATAATATTTTCTAACAGAATCATCTTTATTTTTTTTAGACTAAGTAAATCTATCTCTATATTAATAAAGAGGGTTCGTGAAAATATTTATTGAGAAATATTTTCTTAAATTCTTCCCATTAAATGTAATCAATTAACTCTTTTTTATTCATGATCTTTATCAGTTTCCACCATGGAAAAGCTTCCCCTTTAAGATGATAGACCTTCAAGAGGACTTTCTCCTCTTCTGAGTATTAGAGGTCAAATAATATTTTCTCAATGGAGTTAATCCATTGTTCTGAAATGAGGATATCATAAGATCCACTAAATATAGGATTCCTTTTTCATAAATTATTCTAATTGAAGATGATATTTATTAGGGGAAGGATTTTATTCCACATGATCCAAGTAATTCTTCATAGCTTGATCTAGTTGATCTAATATTGTCCTGAATTTTGGAGCTCTTGTTTCTATTAAGTTTGGCATATCCTTATAGAAATTATAACATTTCCTATCACATTGGTTGTTGGAATGGGTTCTCCTATTTCCAACAATTACTAAAAAATAACAATAAAATTTAGGGTCTTTAATACTTATCTAATAGGCCTAAAAAGGAAACTATAAACATAGAACGATAAACTAATAGATGAAAAGTATATCCAAACTTGTGATTCCATAAGATTCAACTTAGCTTATCTTTGGTGATAAAATTATCCCTAGGAATATGAATTAATTTTTCTAGTCATAATAACCTAAAATAACTAGACTAAGCTCTAATACCAACTATAGTGAACCAATCATTTTATATGTATTATTTCATAATTTTTAAGCATAATTATCTAATAAATAAAAACAAATGATAATAATGTTTAGTGTCATTGGATGATTAGATGAAAAAAATTAAAACATGAAACTAGAATAAAACATATATTTATTAAACATATATAATGAGATTATAACATCCTTTGAACTTCTAAATCATCACATGATAACCTAGCGAATACATAGTCCAATGGTATAAGCTAAAAATCAGAGTATGGGAATAAACTTGTGAATAAATCCTAGAAATTGAGTTAGAATTCATAAAATGATAAAATAAAAGGCATGGATCATGAATAAATATAAATAATCATGACATATATAACATGTAATATTATGATCATGGAAATATAAGAAATTGGAAACAATATATTACATGATAAAAACATGATGCAAGACTAATTTCCAAGACTATATCACATTGTGGACAAAGTCCCATAATGGGATTAGGATTACTTCCTATCTCAAACATGACATATCATGAGACTAAAAATTACCCAAATTATTGGAGTGATTTCTAATAACACACATAATAACATTTTCATGCATATGTGTGACACATAAGAGAATCAAACATAAACACAAGGGTTTCCCATGAAAATAAATGGGTATCGTAATCATGTCACAAGAAATAACCAAAAACTGGATAACAATGGTATCTTTGAAATAAATGATTTAAATCATTTATATAAATTCATAAAGTAAAAATTAGAATATATGATATCCAATATAAGTGAATACATGAAAAATATAATTTATAAAACTTTATAAATTAGCAACTTTAGTGTGGTTTCAGGTAAAAGCATAAAGAGTCTTTAAATAGGGTAAATAAATAATTATTTTAATAAAACCAGAAATTAACTAAAATAGTTTTTCAAAATAAAATGAGTTATTTTATAAAAATATTGGTAGTTAAGAATATTTTAGGGATTTTACTTGATAATGGGAAGGAAATAGAGAAGTTTCCTTTAATCGGGCTTGCTTACCGAGAGGGATTGAGAAGGGATCCTTTAAAAACATGTAATTCCCAATAAATGAAGGATGAATTAAACTATATACATATTTTGGGAACATATAAAAATAATTTATAATATTTATATAAGAGTAATAAATAAATGAATTTGGGTAAAGAGTGAAAGAGTGTAACCCAAAGGTAATTTTGGGGTTCGGAGAGATCCATTACCTTACGTATGAAGGTGTTCTGCACTTGTACTTAATATCAGGGATTACAAAATAATATTAATTAATTACATAATTAAGAACCTATTAAACATGTATTTTATTTATTATAATTTTATTATGTTCATTTATGACCATTTTGATGGGTTATAAAGATCAATTTTGTTGTTCTGATAGTGTTTGTTTCACGGTTTTGTGATCCATTAACTTGTGTATAATTATTAAAGTTCTTAATGAATGGGAATAAGATTATAAAATTGAAATGAAATTTTATTAATTCACTTAAATAATTTTATATGGTTCCATATGTCATTTTTTCTAACATTTGGATGATTCATTATATAAAACATTAATGATAAATGTTTAGTTTATTTTAGAGGGTTTTTTATCATCATGAACTGGTTTTTATTTATCATTTAATATTATGAATATATATTAGTCACATAACCTGAAATAAGATATAATATACTTATTAAAATTTTATTTATCAATAATTATAATTTTATGACCATCTCAGAATGTGGTAATATAAAATAAAAAACTCATTATCCATAGAGACTATAAACCGCCATAATTCAGAAAATGGTTTCATTTCATTGAATTTGAGGATACGAGAAAGGAAATTTATAGAATATATTAAATTAGATAAATTAAATTAAATTATATACATAATACTAGAGATATTATGATCTTATGTATGGAGGAGGTGAGGAGAATATAGAAGAAGAAATGAAATTAAAAGAGATTGTTTGAGAAAGATACCTCTTGAATATCACCTCTTTAAAAGATCACTTGAGGAGTTTGGAATTTGTCTTTTGGTGAGACCAATAGAACTGTTATGTCAGTAGAGTGGGTAGGAGAGTATGTTTCAGAGATTTTGAAGATAATTAAGGCTTGTAAGGTGTGAGGTTAAGGGGTTGTAATGGTTAGTACTTATAAGGGAGGAGAGGGGTGTTTATGGAAATGTTTCAAAATAATAAATTATAATAAGTTCATTTTCTATTAAAATATGTCCAAATGTTCATGGATTAAAAATATAAGATAATATACGGTTTAAATATCACAAAAAATAAAATTTATACATGTTTTCATTTTATTTTAAACCATATCATTTTGATTAATTCTTAATTAACCTGTTTAAATTTTAATTGTAGTAATAAATCTTTAAATATTAAAACGATATATTTTTTACTCATACGGTGTCAATTGTCTCTAAATGGATAATTTATGAACTTTTTTACTATATAAAATTAATTCAGTAATTTTTATTATTTTTATGAGTTTTAAATAATTTAATAAAATATTACTTTCATAAAGTATGATTACTGTCAATTTTTACACTATTAATTACATTGAATTTAAATAAAATTATTTAACTAAGATAACTTTAAAAAATCATTCAATACACATAAAATATGTAATAATAAACTATAAAATTATTGGATCACCTTTAATAATTAAAATTATATTTCATTTAATATTTTTAATATCATTTGTTTTATACTTCCATTACTAAAATAATTATAGTATGGGAGTTATATAAGAATTTAGAAAAATAATTTTATTCCAAAAAATCATAAATAAATTACCCTGATTTATATATTTCTTTTATATTTTAGATAAAATTTATTATAAATTATATTCCCTCATTAAACCTATATAAAAATTATTATACTTATAAGAAATAAGAGTGTGACATTTTTTCACTTTCATTGATTTTAATAATATCTATGTCATTTTCATGGAAAAGCACAGAATAAATGATTACATTTAAAACCATAGGTGATAAGGGTATAACTATAATCATAAAATAATATTTGTTACTTTTTTAGTGTAATTTTATAGTCCTTATAATATTAATTTTTTCCCTTAATTACTTAATTTACCCTTAAAAGCGATAAAAAAACTTACCAAGGTTATTGTTCATATTGACCAAAAATAAAAATGTAATATTTAATAAATTTGGAAATTATAATTAAAAATATTAAATCCATATTTCAAAATTTAATACACCTAATTTTTATTAGTTAAATTAAATTAAATTTTAATAATTTCAACAAAAAATAGTTTTTTTGAAAATAAATCATTCTAAAATATAAAATGTTTTTATACTATATTCAAGTATAAAATCCACTTAAAGTACTATAATTTGATTATATTAAATAAAATTGAACAAATTTAAATTTAAAAATATTTTAAAACATAATTTTACCTTTTAAAAACATTAAAAACAAAATATATTTTTTAATAAAAATTAGTATTTTTCACTATTAAAAAAGAATATTATCAGAAAAATCCCAAAAATTAACCTTAAGAAAATTATTACATTCATATTTGAAAAATGATGTTTATTGTTTCAAATAAAATTAATATCATTTTCAAAATTTAGTTTAAAAATGAGTGAGCCATCAAAAGGTAGAAAAAGTTCCTTTAGAAAAATACAACTTTTTAAGAATAAAATTGGATTTGTTTTTATATCATGTTAATAAAACACATAAAATAAATGTTTAAAATCATATTTACTATTATATATATATATATATATATATATATTAAAATAATATAATAAAAAAGAGAAATTGTTTTATTTTATTGGTATAAAACACACTTGTATGCATTTAAATAGTTTATCAGAGAAATATATCTTTTTATTTTCCGAAGGGTTTTATTTTTATTTATAATTAATAGGTCACATGTGTAAACCATATATACATAATTAAGTTAATCATGTTCCTAACCTCCATTATAATGTCTAGGTTATAATAGTAACATTTAAATAATAATATTTAGTTGTTCGTTTAAGCATGATGTTGCATGTAACAGAAGCTGTCAAGGAAATTAAACTATGAAAAGTGAATTATTTCATAAAATATCAGAGTGTTAAAATAAAACATATCCTTATTTATGTATGATAGGGTAGGGAAAGAAATAAGGTTCCTGAAACTTATTATTTCATGATAAATAATGTTGATTTCAAGAATATTTCTCACCATATTTTTCATTTCAACATCTTCCTTCTATGACTCCTTAATCATCACTTGTATAGATGGTTGAACATTTATTTGATCCAATTAAGTTTTCTCTTCTTCATTTATGATTTATAGGTCCATACATTGTAAATCCATAAATATTACATCTTTTTTTATCCTCGTCCTAGATAATCTGAATTGGTACTTATGACTCAAAGCATCAGCCACCTTGTTTTTTTTCCCAGGGTGGTAATGTATTGAGAATTGATAGTCATTAATCAACTCTAACCATCTTATTTGGTTCATATTCAACTCCTTTTGTGTTTATATATACTATAAATATTCTGATCTGTATATATTTCAATCATTTCACCATAAATACAATGTCGTCATATCTTTAATTCAATGATTACCGTAGCTAACTCCAAATCATGAGTTGTGTAATTTTTCTCTTGAACTATCAGTTTTCATGATGAATAATCTATAACCATATAATTATGCATGAAAATTCATTCCAATCCCATCATAGATGTATCACTATAAATTACTTGACCATCTCCACTACAAGGTAATATATAAATAAGGAAACTACCTAAACTTATATTTAGTACCTTAAAATATTATTAATAGTCATTTTCCCAAAGGAATTTGGAACCTTTCCAGGTTAATATGGTGAGTGGATTAGACAGTTGAAATAAATTATCCACAAATCGCTAAAAATATCAAACCAACCCACGATAACATTGGATCTCAATAATTTTTGTTGGTCAAGTATAACATTCAATAACTTCTTTTGTGGATGTATCCACAGATATACACTCCCTTGAGATTATATAATTCAAAAATGAAACTTTATAATGCTAAAATACACACTTGGTAAATTATTCATACATATTCTCCATTATCAGAGTATTTAGTTAAATTCTTAAGTGGTATTCATGTGCTTCTATCCTATTTGAATATACAAGAATACTATCTATAAATACTGCCACAAAATGATCAAGATAGTCTCTAGAGACACTATTCATTATAATCATAAAGATAGTGGGGAATTAGTAAGACCAAATGGAATCACTATAAATTCATAGTGTTAATATCTAGTATGGAATGTAATCTTCGGTATATCATCCTTCATGAACATTAATTGATGATATAGAAAATGAATATTAATCTTATAAAATTATTTATCTCAATTTAATTAGTCAAATAAGTCATAAATATGGTGAAGACGATACTTTTTCTTGATATTAATATTTTGTGTTCATGATAATCAGTGAAGAGTCTCGTTGATCCATCTTTCTTCCTAACAAACAGAACAGGTGCACCCCAAGCTAATGGACTAGGCCATATGAAACCCTTATCAAGATTTTATTATATTTTCTTCTTCAATTTCTATAACTAAATTTCATTCATTATATAATGAGTCTTTGAAATAGGCATAACATTAGGTATAAGTTATTTTTAAAACCCAACTTCATGATTTTGTGGAAGACTAAGAAATTATTATTTAAATACATCAACAAACTCTTGTAAAATAGGTGTATAATTAGTATTGTGTTTCTCCCCAACTATATGAGATAGATAACCTCAATTTATGGAAATTAAGACCCAAAAATTTAATTAATTTATAGTGGAAGTTCATATTCATCCTTGCATCAATAGATAATCATAAGTTCATTCAAAATATGAAATATGACTTCCCATAATTGGAAATTGATTTTAAATCCATATATTTAAATCCAATACATGGTAAAAATTACATAGAAATCTACTTAAGGAAGGATCCAAAGATTTGAAAGAAGTACTCTCTAACAGACATCAACTAAGGAATAATTATTAACTTGAGATGTGACCATTGAGCCAATAATAGTTATCATAGCTAACTCAATATATAATTATTGAGGTTTTATGGTGATACCCATTAATATTTATTTACAAATAAAAGAGTGGGTGGGTCTAGAATCAAATAATACATTAGTTGTTTTAGAGTGGATGGAAATTGTAAATTTAACCACTTTTTTGTCATACTTTAAATCACCAATATTGATATCATAATATTTCCCTTTTTATTTTTCCTTAATAGGTTGTGGACATCGATCATCCTCATCAACCTGTGGATTTGGGAACTAATTATCATAATTACCATTTTCAATACACTTCAAGAATTGAAGAGTGGGATTTTTATTCTATGCATCATTCTATCTATTAACATTGTTAGCTAACTTGTTCACATAACTTTGGAAATAACTTACATGATAACCCTCACTTCCACACATAAATCATTTATTATTCCCCATTAAAAAATTTATCCATGGATCTTCCCATATATTGAGCACAAAGAAAAACTCATTTACTTCTCTTTACACGTTTTATATTCTCTTTTTAATTTTATTTTTTATTTTATATCAAAACCATGAGATTGATATGTAACTATCACCTCCATTTCCACTCTGATGTCACATTAGATTATTTCTTCATAACTGTTGAAGGATATTACAGATAATACCTTTTGGGGAATCATTTTATGCCATCGAATAATTTATCATCATTAAATTTTGTTTTGATGACAATGCAAGAAGAATACCATGCTTGTCCTGTAAATATTTCTTCAAAGGTTTCAACATATTCATATTCCACTTTCATTAAGTCAAGTAATTACTTATTTATTTTCATACTAAGAATATGAGGAATTTCCTTTTTGAAAAATAATTTATTTAACTCATCCCATTCCATGGATTAATTTTCATCATGTATCCTTATATTATGATAATATCCCCCCATTTATTTGTTTCAACTTCCTAATTATTGACAACTAGAATGGGTTTCTCAAGTTCTAAACATTGGAGAACAAAAAAAATCTTTTCAATGGAACTAATCCATTTCTCATCCATTATTCGATTAGAATACCCACTGAAAGAAGTTATAAATTTTATCATGAAGGACCCAATGAAATTTTTTCCCTCCTTTTATTATTAGGTACTCTAGCATGATTAATATCTTGAGAAAATTTTGTGATCATAGTTACAATATTTTTCATTCCAGATCTCACAACATTCAGTTTCTTTGGAGTAAAATCATTGAATTTCCCATCGTATTCATCATTAACGTGGTTCCTTTAGGTTTCATCCATTGACTAAATCTAAGAAGCATAGTGTGACAAACATTAATAATAGTTGAAAAAAAATAAAATAAAATTTCTTATATAATTTCAATATATGATACCTAGGATTAATCCTAGGTTATTCATGATCTTTAAAAAAATATAGTATTCTAACCTATAATTAGACTTATCCTTAGGGTTTATAATATGGTTTTATCATCCTAGTTTCAAACAGTTACCTAAATTTTTATTTTATACTAACTATAATGGCCCATGCTTTTAATTAATAGATTTGAAATCTATTCATATGAATATTCATTACATAATATTACAAATCTATTCTATAATAATATAATTCTAGTGTCCTTATAAACACAAAATCATAATAATTTGGTTCATAAAATTACTATATTTTCTCTTTATTACTTCTTTTATAACTAGAACCCTTTTTGAAGTATCATAAATAATACCATTATTTTTATCTGGGAGAAATGAAACAAAAGAAAGGGTGAGTATAGATGCTCAATAAGGGTAATCAAGAGAGATAACTGTGATTTTATATGAATTTTGTGAGCATAAGGGTATAATAAGAAGAACATAACATTTAAAATTTATACCCTACATATAATAGATCATAATATTTAATCATGGAATAATTCTTGGTTGTTCATAAGATATGAATCATAATTAAATCAAACAACATGTTCCTTGAGAACATATCAATGGCATGATCCATAGAATTTGTGGCATACATATATGCATAGAATATAATTTCCATATTAGTCAAGGATCAATGTCAAGACCATCATTGTAGAAAAATCCCAATACTGAACTAGGTTCACTCCCCATTCTATCCTTATCTTACTCAATAGGGTTCACTCCATGTTCTAACCCTATCTTATTGAACTAGGTTTATTCACTATTCTATTCGTATCTTACTAATCCATGTGTATTCCATGTTCCATTCAGGGCTTACCCATGAGATATAAATCATTACCTAATAAAGTTGAGGGAGATATAGGTCTCACCCAACACATAATTAAATCCAAACTTATGTGTTACACAACAATATAAATCATTCATAAAATCAGAACCCATGAAAAGAAATTGGTTTCATAAACATTTCATCATTACATAACCCATAGAAAAGTAAAGGGACTCATAAAAATCATGCCATCATAAACATAACCATTAATATAAATAATAATGATGGAATCCATAGATCATATATCCAATAAAGAATATGTAATATAAAAAAATTCTTAGATGGAAAATGATTTTGAACGATCACTTGAAATAGTTCTTGAGGAAAATATCCATTCAATTGTGAAATCTTTTTTTAAGATTCACAATTACAAAGAAGAAATTTTTTTTGAAAATAACCTTGTAATAATGAATAAAAAACATCAAGGAATTACGTCATCATGATGGTGTGAAAATATTCTCATGTCATAAAATATAAAAAATAATTCCTTCCATATTTTTGTTGGAAATTTCACAAATTTCCCTATTTGGAAATTTATAAAAAATATTTCATTCAAACCATTTTGTAAAAATTAATCCATGGATAAAAATGACTTTAAATAATCATAGGATTATAGTAACAACCATTTTGAAAAAAATAGAAAAAATGGACATGGATTAGAAATATTCTTAAATAGATAAAATCTTTAATAATACTAAGATTGTATAATGAACCCTTACCTCAAGTATTTCCTTTTGTTGTTCACATTCAAATGTCATCATATTTGAAACATATCCATTGAATATCCTCTTAAAGGGATCCAGGGTTGGTCTTTTAGGAAGACCATCACCTATATAGGTGACTAAGGAAGTTGAGAAGTGAAATTATTAGGGTATGTTAGAGGTAGAAGGATCAATTTGATATAAATAAGTGAGGCAGGATGTAACCTTTTATAATATAGGTGAGGGGAACTTTTTTAATTTCTCAAGATATTAAATTATAGTAAATATAATTTATATCCAAATACCCAAAATGGGCATGGATTTGATGTTAATAAAATATAAGTTTGTAATCTCATCAACCAATAGATTTTATATATGTGTTTTTTTATTTTATACCTTATTATTTTGATTAACCATTAGTTAATGTATTTTAATTTAAACTATAGTAACAACTTTTGGAATATTAAAAGGTTTTAATTTTTACTTATAAGATATCAAAAGGTCTATAATTGGTCAATTTAAGAAATTTTAGACCCTGTCATAAACACATTGTCTTTTTAAAATATTTTTTTCTTTTTAAATAACATTATAAAATATCAATCCTATAAAATATCCTCATTCTAAATTTTGATACTATTAACTATTTTGACTTTTAATAATATAAATAAAACATGCCAAAATTGAACCAATTATTTTATTATATCCCTAAAATGTAAAGGTCATCTATATAATTTTTGTAACATATTATATATCTAAAATTATATTAATTTTAATATTTTTAATATCATTTATTTGAATTTTATGTTAATTGAATAATTACTACATCAGTGTTGTGTATGAGTTTAGGGTAATAATTTATTCCTTAAAATTATAAATAAAATACCAAGTTGAAGATATATCATATAGCTTTAAAAATAATATTTACAGTTGAACATATCTTGTTAATAATATTATATTATAAATATTACTAGGTGGTCCCTCATTCAAAATAGGTACATCATGGAGGGAAGACATGTGTTCTAAAAATAATTAATGATAATAATGATACCATGTTTTACATGTATAAACAAATAGAGATTCCAACTTATAACAAGACTTACCTTGGAAATATATGTTCCTCCCAATCCCACCCATAGGTTGGCTATGAGATTTTCAATTTTTTTACCTTCTTGGAATATGAGTGAAATTATAGAATTAATATTTGTGAAAAAGTCCCTGAAATCATGACATTCCATTGTGTCGTTTGAAGAGGGTAAATTTTTTTCATGATTTATAACCATCATCATTCAATTGTAGATCTCCTTAATGAATTTTAATCCATAATCCTTGTGAAAACATTCAAGGGAAGCTCCTTTTTTGCCACTAAAAATCCCTCCATAACCTTTCGGTCATTGGATTTATTATTATGAACCACATAAGTTGATTTTGGTCAATACTACACATTGGGGATGAAATTTTTTTTAATATTATTTATAAATATTTTAAAAATTACCTTTTAAATATATCTTTCCAAAGACCATGAGTTCATTAGTTATGATTCTATAAATTCATTTTTATAGTATATTATTTGACATGCCAATGGGACAAATTCAAGAAATGTAATGATGCATATTAGTTTCTTATTACCAAAATATTTAAATATTTCTAGTTCACTAAATTATATTACATGCTTATACAATGGAAATATAGAAAATATTCAAATATTGTGTTCATATGACTCGGTAGTAAATGGTTGAAATATAGTTCAATATTGAATCATTTATACGACCATTGCAATTAAACCTACCAATACCAACTTACAAAATATTCTAGGTAATGTCCCACTATATATAAATAAGAGTGCTTATGTTTAGTCCCTGATTGAAGATGTGAAACCTTAAATTTAGGATCATGCAAGATTCCATTAGGCCATCCTTAGTTTTTTAGGGCTTTTCGTAATTCTCTATAAGAGAATAAACCTGGATAGGTATGTCCCTTAATTTTCAAAGTATATAAACTAATAGGTTGACTCATATCATCCAATTAGAGATTTTTAATGTAGATTACTAATGAGTGAGAAAGACCTCACTAGTGAAAAATAAATTATATCATTATTAGGTGAGCATTTTTAGTTTTAGTAGGAATATATGAGATTAACCAGAAGATGATTTAAGTGATAGATAATTTTATACATGATATTGATCTATTTGTTACTAATATAATCTTTAAAGAATTAAAAAATAAGATTAATAAGTGAGTAATAATTCTATAAATATATATTGGAATAATGGAAAGAACCCCAATTTGATATACTAATAATATAGGAATATGTTTGCTTCAGAGATATCAAATTAGATGAGTATCATAAATTAAATTTACTATATTTTATTATCTCTATGAAACTATTACTAAAGAGTTTATTTCCTTATATATTTTAGAGATAAACATAGAAAAACATGGCATATATAGACTCATTTAAAAATTTAAATACATGACTCATATTCTACATTCAATTTTGGAAAGACAAGTAGTTTTTATCTGAAATTGATAGTATTTTTTTATAAAATGAATCCACTCTAAATGAAATTTCTAATATTATGATTTAGATTATATTCTATAAATTAATAAATTTTTATTCAAATATTTATTCCTTTTCACAATGGATATTATTTTCTATGTGGATATTAACTTCCCATCCATATAGAGTTATTATTTTTGTGGATTTAAGAAATATCCCAAAGTAGGCCACCAAGGGTCTACCCAATAATAATAGAATTATGATGTAAGTGAAGGGAAAAAATATTTATTTAATGTTGATTTACCTCTATATGAGAATATTACTTTTATCATTGATGTTGTTAGTAGTGAATATATGGTAATTTTAATAGATAATGAATTTCCCTAAGATTTTATTATAGTGGCTCATTAATCCATTAAGGGACTCAATGATAGAATTTATCCCATTATAGAGTATTATATGATCATAAACATAAAATAATCTTGATGGAGCTTTAATATAGATTCCATATCATATCAATATCAAATTCCCCTTCTTATAATTCTTTATAATGGTCATACTCAAGTAGTCTTCAGTTATACTAATGAGGATTATAAAAAAAGGAATATCCTTTCCTGACCTCAAATGAGTAGTAAAAGTAGTTATAGCATATAAAAATGAAAAAATAGATATCCTAATAGTTTTAAGGACTTTTTTTGATCTATCCATTACATAATTGGTCAAAACATATCTATGAAATACTTTAATAAGGAATCCCCAGTTGATAGTGTTGAATGTATTCATGATGTCATGATTCTATTTATTGTTAACATTATTCTAATATATATTAGTATATTGATACATTTATATTAAATTATTAAGATGTCTTTAATCTTACTTCTATGAATAAACCAAAAAAAATTTATTATATAACACTTTCCCTTTACTAAAATTATGTCCCTTGTTTCATTCTTCTCAATTAATAAAGCATCAATATTTCCTCAAAGTGTGATGGGACTATTATATTTCCTTTCTCAATAATATTGTTAAATCAAGAGTTATTTATATCTCCCTACATCAACTATTCCACTATGATATTTTCTATTAATACTACTTAATTTATTTTGATCTTGCTATTGAGTTGTGTGGAGAACTGACTTCAATTTATCGAGTTATTATATCAAAAAAACAAAATTTTTACTATTCCGAATTTTAGTAATCTTTTTCTTCCATTTCATCAACCACAATGAAAATATAATTTAAATTTACTTTTCCCAAAGTTCTGATATTATTATTGAAGTTAATTATTTTCAATATGAATTCATAGTGGTCATTGATGCAGGTAGTGCTATACCACACTTTTAAACCATTTTTCGAAAGTATGAGTGAATCATCTATACATTGTTAAATCTAAAAGGCATAGGGTCCCCTTCACTTTCCTTCTTAATAGAGGTAAGAATGTGTGATGATAAATAATTATTTTAATTTTTGATTGAGATTAAACTTGATAACACTCCTCCAAAACCTAGAAATTGAAAAAAAAAACTTATATCTTAATTAGTTGAATAAACATTGTTACCAAAAATCCCATACCAAGTGTATATTTCACCATGATGATTCATTTCCACCTGATCAAAAGAATAATAGGATTTTTTGAATTTATGGATTATAATTAATGAGAGTTATTTTCATTTTTTATCATTCATATCCACAGAAACATTGAAATTACTAGTGGGATGCCACAATAATATTAGAATTTTCTAGAGATCATAAATTTCAGACCAGAGATTTATTCTCCTTAGGTCTTTATTTAAGGACTAATTTAAGGAGAACAATAGGGAGAACATTTTAAATTTAAATTTCAAGGTCATAATTTATATACTGATGACAATAACTATAAATTTAGATATTTTTTGCATATGAGTTCCCATAGTGTTTTAATAGTGGATATGTGTTGATTGATTCACGAAGGATCATTTCCAAAGACCCTAAAATTCAGACTATATAAGTACTCAGATGATCCATTTGTTTATAATTACCTATCATTAGTAGATTAAAATAAACAATACAATGTTTTAATGTACTATAAGTGTCCTTTTTTCATCCCCAAAAAATAAAAAAAGTGAATCATCATCTTTTAATAGATTTTATTTTTGAATTCTAATTATAAGGATGTGACTTTTTATTACCTAGCCTGTCTTTAAGTCAAACCGCCTACATTGTTTAGGGTAAGGTGACTAGTTTATTTTAATTAATTGTGAATTTTCCATTAAAATTGGGGTTGCTTTATTTGGGCATGAAGGTAACATAATCTTTATTTTTTATCATTGTGATGTGTGTTTCAGTCAATTCCACATGATCTTTAGTATTATGTGAAACTCTCTTCTTATAGGGGATGTTATCCTTCTATAAATATAATCCTAGAAAATTTGGATTATCAGTCCATTTGAAATACACTTGGTTATCTCTTTTTGAGGATTGAGGCATAGTAACCATCCCTTATTCAATAGGGGTGGAATCTAGAACTCATTGTCCATTCTCTTCAATGAGTTCCAATATTTTTTCCTACTCAACGATGTGATTCCAATTCATTCAATTTTAAATATAATCATATATAAGGATTTATTAATTTTCCTTAATATTATATTAATTAGTACATGATTTGGGGGGTATAAGGTTCCCAGTGAGTGGTAGATTACCCATTAATTACATTTATTCTATTCTATTTCTAGATCTTAATATGTTTTATTTTGAGTCTCTTGATATTTGGTGGAGGTTACAACCTTCTAGTTCTTATCCTTAGTAATTTACACCACCACTTTCATATTTTATTTTTGAATGGAGGGACATATACTCTTTAATGTATTTTCTTACATTATCATAGTTGGGGAAAATATACCCTATAATCTTGCAACAATTAAAAAATGTTGGTAAATTTTGAATTCATATGTACCATCAAATTCTAAATATTGACTTGTGGCCCCATATGATAGAGAAATAAAGAGATCAACATACAACAATACCTTGTAAAAACAACCAAACATCACATCAATGGTTTTTCCATCTAATATTAAAGTATCGATGATTTATTATATAAGTTTATTTAGTAATCTGATATTCAATAAGATATAATAAATCCAAAGAAAAAAATCTAGATTTTGGAATTGATGTGTTTTTCATTATGAGTGTTCAGATGAATTTACCAAAATGACATCTAAAATATCCTAGGATTAATATTATATAAATAAAATTCCTAGGTAGTATAATATATATTTTATATTTTATATTGTCATTCAATTATACCTTAGACAAAATCCTGGTAATTGTAGGCTTAATTTGTTTTATATTCTGAGTTTTATCCCCATTTAAGAGTATTAATTTAAATATTAAAGAAAAACAAAATGATTTTATTATCTTATTAAATGCATCATAGTGTATGGTTATAGAGTTCCTTCCATCTCCAAATTTATATATACTCATAAGAGAATTTTCTAAATATTTATTCATCGATTTTCCATTTATTTTATGCACCTCAAAAAATGTTACTCCCTAATTTAAAGAATTATTGTTCTTACCAAGATGATCCTCCACTAATATTTTTGAAGGAAATTTGATTTATTACATCTGGAAGATTCATAACTGAATAACAATGAAATTTACATATAATGGAACCATTATTAGTTAAATTCAAATATGGATATACAATCACAATATTTGTGACATTCTACATAACATTTTATATTATACTTATAGTTTTCTCATATAGAAGTGGGACATAAATTGAAACTAGGAAAGAAAAAAAAAATTATCTTTACATATATTTTTGGTTTTTTTAATGCTTTTAGTGGAAGCCTTTATGTTTTCTGAATTGGGGTATGTTTTTCATGTCTAATGATCTAGAGAATTCAGTTAGGGATGTTTTGAGTATTAAAATGTGTTAAGATATGAGTGAAAGAATTTAGTTTATTGAATATCATAATTTATAGTGGTTTAAAATCTAGTTATTTTTTAATTATATTCATCTATCCTCCAACAAGGTTTTTTTTTAGAATATAGTCTTTCATGTTCTTGTTTTGGAAATTTTTAGCGAACAAAAGGTGGAATCCTAAAAATGAGATAAATTTTTAAATAACTAATACATAATTATGAAAAAAATAAATTCATCATTATTAAATGATATTATAACTATAAAAAATTCCATTTAAATTCATTAAAAACATTATAAGATAGTTTATTTAAGTTATAAAAACTACCCAAAGAAAAATATTTTAAAACAACAGGTTATGGAAGAACATGATATTTTATAATTATAATATAAATTTTATATAATTATTTTTATATAATAAATATTTTATTAATGTTTAAATTATTTTTGTGAATATGTAGACAATGAAGACAGATGAAATTGAATGCTAAGAACTTATTACATACAAAGTTTAATTGTATGTTGTTGTAGGTAGTTAAATATTGTCATGATCTTTAAGTATTTATATTATGAATAGAATGTAAAAATTATCATTCAAGAATAGTTAACATTTTAATAATATCATATTTAATAATCATATCTATTTATGTAACCATCCATGTAAGAGAGTTATAAAAAACAAAATATTTTTTCCATGGAGGTGGTTTCCTTAACATAAGAGGGGTGAAATTTTCATTTTTTGAATGGATTGAAGGAAGGTAGATAATGTTTGTTTGATAAGAATAATAAAATTTCTATATTATAATGGTTGTTATAATAATGTTTGATAAAAATTATATTCATATATTCATCATTATTTATTTTGGATCCAACTTTTCATCTACTATTTTTTTATTTTCCAAATATAATTTCACTAAACTTGTTTTTTGACTCCACAACACTTGATTCTTATACCAGGAATTTGTATATGATCTTAATATATAATAATTTTTAGGTTCCAACAATATATACTTATTGGTGAGAATATGTTTTGAATCTCTCATGTAATTATTCAGTAATGAAAAACAAGAGAAACTGTAAAGTTTATAGATATTTATGGAATTATAGAAAGAACATCATAACTCCAATTCTCTCAAAAATCAAAAATTACATGATATAATTAGGATTGATATTCCAATTCATAATAAAAATAGTAATTACCCTAAATAAAGATAAATTAACAACACATAATCCCTTAGTTTAGATTAAAAATCCTTTCTCTAATTTTCTACATTAAACATTGTTAATGTGACTCTAAATTGTTATCACTTTAACTTGTTCCCCTCAATGTGTTTGGACCTATAAGCTTCCTATCTCCATATTTATGCCAACTTTTTTGAGTATAAAATAACTTATATTTTTTCTTATATACTCCACCATATTAATGTTTTAATGGAATCTATTATTATTTTAAAAATCTGCCAAATATAGAAAATATTCCCACATGGATAGAAATTAAAGGGAGAATGACCATAGCATGTCATATAATTATTGGATAGTATTATTATACTATCAATATATTTGATTATGATATAAAGGGATCAAATTTATCTCAATTTCTAGTGCGTTTGGATAATCTATATCATTTTTTTATGTGAATTGTGGTTCATGATCAGATATAATTAAAGGAGTTGATCCATGATGTCACATTATATTATTAATATAAATCTTTGCAATACGTTCATTTGGTAGATACTTTATTATTTCTATGAAATGTGAATACTTGGTAAGGAAATCAAAAATGAACAATATAGAATCATTCCACTTATGAGTTTTTTATAGTCCATTGATAATGTAGATTATATCATTATCCAACTTACACATTGGTATTGGGAGAGTTTGTATGACACCTTTTGGATATGATCTCACATCCCATATATACTAACAAACCAAGAAACATGATACATAATCATAATTTTGGACTTTATATTTCCCCAAAAAATGTTCTATTAAATCCCAATAAATCATGGTAGAATAATGGTGTATATATAAATTTGAATTATATGATATATATAGTAATACCTTCTTCAGTTCGGGTATGGATAGAACATGTTACAATTTTCCAAATTAAAATATAACATCTTTGAAGACACTGCTATTCAATTTCTTATAATTCAACGATTAATTTTCATTAAAATTATTATAATTAATCTAAGACCATTTTATCTTCCCCATTAAAGATAGTGTGGAAAACATTTTCATAAGGAGTGATGGTTTCACTTGCCTAAAAAATATCATATCCAACTTTACTAACTCAATTAATATAATATACTTTTCTATCCTTATATTGATTGAAACTATATTATCCCTCATAATTAATGAATAAAACACATTTTTTTAACTCCCATTGGCCCAGTGTATGGATAAATCATGGTGCATGTATTGTTTTAGCACTCCATTTTATCTCATATGGACCTCCTCATATGAGAAGATTTATTTCAAACTCTACTAACATGTATATATCTCACATATACCACTCTATGGATAGTGCCTCTATATAATTAAATTAATGATTATGGATTCAAACACATTACATTGAATGGTATAATTTCATTAATATATCATTAGTTGTATTGATAAAAAGGAAAACTCCATAATTCTACAAAATATGACAACCTTGTCTATTCTATTATACATCAATATATATCACAAATAATTCCATTTCTAGTTGTAAAGTTAATATAGTGCATTGGCCAATATCTCCTTTAAATTTTTAAAATTTTCATCAAATTCCTTTACTATATATAAATTTCCCCTTTGCATGTCAAATTGGTTAATAGGTTATCCAAGCAAGAAATTGTTTGAAGAACATGTGAATAGTAACATTCAAGTAAAATGAAACTACATATCTTTGTTATATGCATTGGCATGGTCCATTATTTGATAACATATTAAATAGATTAATCAAGATATATTATGTAATTTTAGATTATATTTCCATTAAAAGATTCTTCTGAGATCCATAATTCACCCTTATAAAATTTCCCATATGACACATTTCATTGAGAGTTTCAAGAATGATTCGAAAATTATTTTTAAAATCTTATTTGATTTTATAATATACCAAGATATAATCAATAAATATGATAATGAAATTATCAATATAATACCTGAATACCATGTTTATTATATTTATAATCAAAGAGAAATAATTAGTCATTAAAAAAGGCATTACTATATACTCATAATGTTCAGACTATGTGTGAAATTTCATCTTTATTATATCATCATTATTCTCCCCCAAATGACAATAAATTTAATGATGATCGATCTTTGAAAAATATTTTCAAACTTTATGTTGATTAATAAAACTCATTTGTGTATTGTATTTGATCATTATTCACTATAGTGATGAAATTTGTTTTACTATAATTGATGCACAACATAGTAGACCCATCCCCATTAAAAAATAAAAATGGGTCCCAAAGAAGAAATACTAGGGAAAATGATTCTATTTTAATAAAAATCCTATATTTTTTTATTTAACTCCACAAATTCTATTAGGGTTATTCTATTTCGAATCATAGATATAGGTTTTGTATCATGGGTTATTTGAATTTAAAACATAACATCAAGATCATCTATATATGCATGTATTTCTTCAAGAACTTCGTTAAGGTATCCTTACATTGTAATTTCATCCCCCAATATTAGTATTTTTAATCAATAAAATCCATTCATCAATATTTATATTTAAATAATATAAACCATGAATAACTATTTCCATTTCTGTACTCCCTAAATCATAAAATGATTTCTCATAGTATCTGATCAATTTTTTAGATACCAATTGAATAGTAATTCATTTAAAAGATACAGGTTTTTATTAATAAATTTTGTACAACATCATTGTAGCATGATATTAATCATTTTTTTATATTTTCATGGTTATTTTCCCTAAAAGAGGTTAAATTCCATAATATAACCATAATCATCTCAAATCTAACACATTTCATGTTAACTTTCTGAGGATTGAAATCAATACATTGATTATGAATAATGATATATTTTTATTTAATCGATATATGAATTCTTTAAAATTAATTTTAATCAGTTAATTCGTTCATATAATTTTGAAAATTTAGTAATAAAAGTTCTTTTTTAAGTAAAATTTACTATTAATTATAAGTGTTTATTATAATATTCATTATTATTATATCCTCCTAAAATATAATTCTAAAGTTCCCTACTAAACATTCTCTCACAGAAACTATAATACCTCCCACTCCAGTAACCCAATTCAGTGTCACTACATTACATTGGTATAATATATAAGATGTTTCATCACATATGATCAAAAAAATTAGAATTGTTGGGAAACTAGATAGATATATGATTTCTATGTTATAGAGGAATATTAAAAGACATTGTATAAACATAATTTAAAATTACTAATTCCTTTATAGTATATCCTTGAATTCATTAAATGGTCTATCCTTTGTAATATTGGGAATGGAAAACAAAATAAATAGAGAGCTTGGATTCCCAATAAAGAGATCTGTACAATGGAATCTATCATTGATTTATATATCACAAACAGTGTCGTAGAGGCAATAATAAGAAAACGTTACATATGATCAATAACAAAAGTATATAATATATTTGTTGATAAAAATAATATAATAATCACATGAAGAATAATAAATAATTTCAAAATTAAGTATTACCTAAAGAAGGTCTTATTTATCTTACCTCAATGGCCATGAATTGGAAATTTATCAATATATGGGATGGAATTTAAAATATTCCCAAAAAAATAATTTAACATTCCAATTAGTTCACCTCTTAATATATACTTGATGCATCAAGGGGATATATAATTTAAGTCCCCACTAATCCCTAAACATTTCTAATGTGTTCTTCACATATTGAAAAAATAACAAAACACAAAATCAATATTAATTAGTCATTAATAAATATATATATTGAATCATGTTTAGAGGATTTCGATATTCCCTAGTAAATAGAATAACTTGTGTAGAATTATTTCTTAAAAACACCTTGTATAGTAATGGGAACATAGTTAAGATAATATAGAGAAGATATTTAATTTATCTATTGTATGTGAGATAAATGAAATGAAAGAGAATAATACTATCAAAATAATAATGTATATTGAGGGATAATATAAATTCAAATAAATCTATCAACTAAGAACAATACTTGTGAAAAAATAAGGAACATATTATAAATTATGTGATTTTAGGAGAGAAATATATAAAATAATTAACTATATAGAAGATGGTAAAAATATTCCTTTTGAATCTATGGATTTTAACTATATTTTAGTTGAAATTATTTTCAAGAAATAATTTTTATATAAAAAAATATTCTTGATGAAATATAAATAATATAGATATTGGGGAAATATATTTCAAACCATAAATGATAAATATGGTCAACTTATCTTATAAACATTAATTATTTTTTTTTATACCAAAGAGAGGAAAATTGTAAATAATTTTTAAAAAAAATAGCTAGATGAGAATAAAAAAATATGTTTGTAATAGAGAAAAACATATTTTTTTCTTTAAATGAATTTATGACATAAACAATCTGGTTGAAAAGTGTGATTCTAAAATAAACACTAAGATCTGACTTCCACTTGTTAAAATAAACTCAAAACCACATGTATAATAAGAACAATCTTATTAATAACATATTTCATAAAAAAATTCATATATTTAGGATTTTATACTATAAAACACAAATTTTATACATATTACTTTTTTATTTATTTCATAATGTTATACTTAATAAAACCCCAAAAGATCATGAGGACTAGTGTATTTGGAAATTTACATAAATGAAATAATAATATAAAACATGAGTACAACATCATTATTTAAAAACACCAATACCTTCCCTTATATTTCATGGAACATCTAAAATTGTGTTGGATAACCTAAGGACATACATAATAAAGTGGTGATCAATAAATCCAAATAAAGGAATAAAAAATTACATTATTAAAGTAGTACATGTGAATTATTAGACACATCAACGAGACATAAAGATGTGTGTGAATCCAAAACATGAACATAAAATCATGATATATTATGGTAACATGAAGGAAACATAAGAATGTGGAAACAATATAAAACATGGAAACATAACCATAATTCAAGGATAACTTATTAGACATTATAACATAAATTTCTTAGGATATCCTTCCATGCATCATAAATTTAAACCCTTATGATAAAGAAAATTACCCAATGTGCTATAGGGTTGTATAATTCCAGGGCCAACCATCGCATTCATATCATGTATATGGAAAATTATGCCACATATATCATACAACATATGGATTTTGTTCACTAATTTTAATTCTATTATTAAGTAGAGTGGGTTAAATAACATACTTCCCCAAATAAACAAAGGATATGTACATATACGTGAATACCCTTGAGTGGAAATTTGGATCTTTATTCACTAAACAAATGTTTTGAATTGAAAATAAGAGGATAATTCTACCAGCATAATGGTGGTACATAATTATTCAATTAAGGGTTTAATGAGATATAAAGGGGTGTATCATAACATTGAAATCATAAGGATACTAAGAGGTATTTATAAAAAAATATCCCAATATAAAAAATTTTAAATCTAATGTCATAATATAAAAACATTTATGAATAAAGACTAGATGTAGAGGATCCCATACCATGAGAGGGTTCTTCTAAAATCTTGGTATGATCTTATTAAGAGATTAGGGAAAAATTGGGAGGGATATAGAGTGGAACATTCATATTTATATCATGTCCATGGGTTTTTAATGAATAGGAAAGGAAGGTTGTGTGGTTTTTTATAGAAAAATAGAAGTGACTAATTTATTAATATCTAAACATAGGTTTTGGAAGCAACATAATAAATTAAACTAAACCACAATTCATACCAAGGTTATTGCCAATGGTTTCCTCCAAATAGGGTTTGAACTCATTATTTTGTAATTTCATGAACATAACACAACAAAATAATAATATTGGTGATTCAGAAAATGGTCTGGTTTATAATGAATTGATTTTAAATCCATAAAATATAATATAGGTTTTAGAGAATTCACTAAGGGTTTTTGAAAGTAATCATATAACATTAAAAACATATTATTTTAAAAGATAAATTTCATTTTGGTATTAGATACTATTTATAATATTTATAAGATTATTTTTGGGATTTTATGATGTCATAATTCATAATATATATTTATAAAAAAATTAATTTTGACCCAAAAATTCTCCTATTACAGAAAATTAGGAAAATTTTATCATTGTATAATTTATATTTTTATATTTAAAAATAATATTTATTTTGTCAATATAATTCTATAAATATGTGAATATAGACTTTTAACAATAAAATACCTATTTATTGAAAAATGTTTGGTTTTTTGTCAAGAAACATTTTTAGACCTTATAAATATTATATTTTGAATTCAAAAAAGTATATTTTCATTTATATTAAATAAATTGTATTTAATAATAAAAAAATATTAAAATATAATTTATATCAAAATAATAAAAATCATTAAAAGGAGTGTGTTTGTTGAAACTATATATTTCTTAAATATACAATTTGTGTTTCATCATATCAAAATCTAATTTTTATTAAACTTATTGAATCGTTATAATGTAATAAAAATAAACATAATCATTATTTTATTTAATATGTAAAAACCACACAATTATGGGTCTTGGAACATATCCCTTTATTACACTAGTGAATACTCTAAGGTTTTGGTTTTTAATGGTGATATTTTCATGGGGCTATTTAGTAGTCATGATTTGGGTCGTGATCTTGATGAGCTTGAATTTCTCCTATAAATGGTTTCACTATTTCAATATTTGTTGAATCTCACCTTGGTTTGGGTCATGGGAGAACCCTAGTGATTCTATCTCCCACGACAGATCAAACAATTGGGCTTCTTAGGGTATAATCCTATTAGTTGAGGCCATCAGTCCTTCCTTTAGTATCAATTACACTTTATCATAACCCTTAATATACTAATTTTCATGGTCATTATACAAAATATATATTTTCAAGGTTATGATTCATAATAGACTTTTAAATATATTATACCATATACTCATCAAAAATAAAAAATTTAGTACATGTTTTTTTATAATAACATTACCTAATAAATCATTTATTCTTTCAAAATGAGAATTTAATTTATGGATGTTTAGTTCATTACATTATTCCCCTTCATAAATTTCACCATTGAAGTTTTCCTTTCATACACTACTACAAATAAGGGTACTTATGTTTTCCCCCTTTTAATTACCATGTCTCGTTATTAAACGTTTTGTTCTTCCACAACACATTGACAATGTGAGGTGCCATGTTTCATAGAACATTAAATCTATTTTCAATGAACTTCACCATTTGATCCTCATATGAATGATAGTTCTCTAATTTTACCACCTTTGGATTTAGCACATGTGGTTAATTTGTTTTGTAATTCCATAAGAGGTACATATAGAATACATGATGTATTCGACATGGGTTGGGTGGGAGTTCTTGTCGGTAGAAAACAACTCTGATGTGATCAATGATCTTAAAGGGGTCAATGTATATTAGGATATTATTTCCCTTATTCCCACACCTCATGACATAATTTCATCGTGATATATGATGTAACACTTTATCTCCATCATCAAAATCCATGTCTCATCAATGAACGTATGTATATATTTTCTATCAAATTTTTTGATGATATCATATGAAACTGAATAGTTTGAACCTTCTATATCATATCTTGGAAAAGAGAAAGACTTATTAGCTACCTCTCTCCAACATCATCCTATCATGTCGAAATATGACACTTCATCTATTATGAAACCTCAAAAGGTGGCATTTGAATTCAAAAATGGAAACTATTATTATATGTTTAATACACTATGGAAGGTTTTGGATCCCAGTATCCTTGGAAATCCATTAAACATGATGTCCACGTATGGTATCGCGGTTGAAAAGTTCTTTAATACCAACCATTTTTCTAAGGATGATAAGTAATACTAAAACATAGCTCTATACCCAATGCATGATGAAGGATTCACTAGAACCTCAAGGTAAAATTCATATCATTATCAGATATAATCGAAAGTCACACTCAATACAATCTTACTGCTTCACTTATGTATATCTTGTTGATCTAGTTGAGACCTAAATCATCCTTGATATAAATGAAATGTGAATAATTTGTAACTAGATCTACTACCACATAGATGGCGTTATTTACTTTAGGTTTTATGGGGAGTTCAATGATGAAATCAAAGGATATCTCTTACCATTTTCAAATTGGCATGGGAATATGTTGAAACATACAATTAGAAATCCATCATTCCATATCGACCTATTATTATACCAAGAATCGAGATAAAAACTTCACAATATCCCCCTAAAGATATCCCACCATAAGTGTTTCATCAAATATATATAAATATTTTTTCATCCTAGATGAATAGATAAGGATATGATATATGAATAATCTATATGTTTACTCTTTAGTTATGGTTTTTATGAGACACGTATTCAGGTTCCAAACCATATAACTCCATCTTTTTTAAAGTTGAACTCTCTAATATTCATTAACATTTTATATAAGACATCATCATATTTTTAGAAGTCTTTTATTATCTTAGGAGTGGATGGTTGAGTAATTATTTGAGTATGGTAAGATGAATATCTTTTTTCCCACACCTATACATTTCGTGTATAATAATATTTCATCCCTTTCAATCCCCATCATAGATAGGTTAGCAAGATCTTTTCTACAATACTCATCTACCACTTTGTTTTACATACCAAGTTTGTACTGGATTCAATAATCATAACCCTTATCATCACAAACTACATCCTTATGCGCATATTTAGATATTTTTGTGCAAATATATACATGAGGATTTTATAGTCGTTATATATTTCACAATTTTACCGGTTGAGATAGTGTCTCAAAATAATCAATTGGAATATCATAGAATAATGTTCTAGATCAAGAATTGGGTAGTTCTATAGATGGAACAATAATTTGGAGGTATAGGCAATCACATCACTTTAGATCCAAACTAATTTTTTTCTATGGGTTAATGTGAGAAAAGTTGAAGTGATTATCCTCTTCTACAACCCTTTAATGATCACTTCACATTAATCAATCAAAAAATTTGTAAACCTTTAGAGTTTTCCTTATTAGTGGGCTTGACATTCATGAGATGTTTACAAAAATCAATGATAATACACATGTAATACCATAAAACTATGGATTTTTGTCACAGATATTGGTCTCATCCATCATTAAGTTACCTCAATTTTTTAAGGTTCCAAAGATATCCCATTATAGAGAATAACATGCCATAGGAAGTTTAATTTTTCTATCTTAAAATCTCATTTAGTTTAATTTTCACATACCTTTTCTTTCCCCAATTTCTTTAGAACTATATTCTAATACTCCTCATGTTCTTCCATTATTTTAGAGTTTATATAAATAACTACTATAAAAACAACCAAAATGTTTTTAGTTTATTCCATAAAGTCTCTATTCATCATGTCCATGATGATTATTGGAGAAATAGTGAATCCAAGTGGTATCACTTGGAATTCATAGTTCCCATACATGGTAAGAGAATTTTTCTTGTGGATGTCATTATTCTTCACTATTACATAATAATATCATGATTGAAGATCATCTTTAGGGAAGTACCAGGTTCCGTGTAGTTGATTAAATAATTTATCAATACTTATTGGTGGATAGTTTTTCTTTATTATGGTTTTTTATTTCATTATAATCAATGAAGAGGTAAAATGACCCATCCTTATTTTTGATGATGAGGATAGGTGCACCCCATGGTGAAGAAATTGAGTGTGTAAATCCTTTATATAGATTCCCTAATAGTTACTTCTTCAGAACATTAAGTAAAATATTTTCCACTATATATAGAGTTTTGGATATTAGAAATGATTTTGGTATAAGATTAATTGAGAACTCAACCTCTCGAATAGAAGATTAAACAGGAAATTCTTCGGGAAATTCCTCAACGTATTCCCCTATAATTCACATGTCTTAAAAATGGTCTTCTACTTAGTATAAACCATTTGAGAAATATATTATTTCTTATTGGGAAATAATATTAATTCTGGAGATGATTATACAAAAGGATATTTACCCTCTTCCTTACACTTATATAGAATTAGAGGATGATTCATAATACAAAGGGTGATTTTATTCTCTCTTAAATTTATGTTGTCTCTATATAAATAAAGAAAATATGTACCCATAATTGCATAATTTTCTAATAAAGTTAACATTAAAATGTGTTTTTAGGTAAATTAATCCAAAATATTTTGATAGGTAATGATTTATATGATTGGGGTGAAACAATTGACCCATTTTTTGGACTTTCTGATATATTGACTTCCATGTTTTTAGGTGGCGTTTGAATAGTTCTAAAAAACTTTCATGATATGAAATAATTAATATAACCATGATTATATAGGATTTTTTATGTTCTTGAATAGTCGATATGCCTAATTTTTATTATTAGATTATGGATCCAATCATTTAATTCTTCCAGCATATAATTAGGAATGACAATTTTAAAACTATTAAACATATAATGAGAAATTATGAATGGTGAGGGATAGCCCATAAATGAAATACATTCCTTAAAATATTAATTTCAAGGTTTTAATAAAATTTATCCATTTTATATAACACAACATTAAATATAATGGAAATGTTTTCTTCCTTTCATGATGGTTCGTAAGGAACTCTGGAATTTACTAAATAAAATCTTCTTGGAATATCAAACAAGGTTTGTGTCAATACCCATTATCATGAATGATGTCATGATAAAGTCCAGATCATTACAATATTTTTAGTGTTATTACCCCATGGCACAATTATTCTATATCTATCCACTTTTAGTATCCTGACATAAATGTATTTTCTTGGAAACTAGTTACTCTATACATTACCACATTTGAAGGATGTTTTCCTACATTTGGTATTATCCCTAATGCTTTCACTCATGTTTTTAAATCCAACCCCTTGAAATTACTATACATTTATATGATATAAACTATGATAAGACATATTTTAATACACCATAATTCATGATTTATTATATAAAGGTACACTTATTACAATCCTAATAGATTGTAAGGCCTAGTGTATTTTGAAAATTAGGTACATGACATAGTAACAAAAAAAATGAGTGGAGCATAATTATTTAAAAACTAGGAAACATGCCCTTATATTCCTTGGATATTTTAAAACATCATGGGATAAATTGGGGATATACATAAGAAATGGGTGAGAAATAAGTTCCACTAAGTGAAAAATCAAAGCATAATAAGATTAAAGTAATACATATGAGTCAATTTTCCTATCAATGATATATAAAAATGGGTGAGAATCATAAAGATTAAAATCAAAGAATTATATATGATGATAACATGAAGGACACATAATAATGTGGAATCAACAAAAAACATTTAATAGTAATCCTAAGTCAACACTAACCACTCTAAAATAATGACATAGTTTGCTTCGGATAACCTCCCATGTTCCATACATGCCATATCATGAGATAAAAACATTACCCAATTATTTGAAGGTCTATATAATTATAGTACCACCCTCTATAAGTGTTCCACATTGATCATACAACATAAGGATTTTTTTCATTACATTTAATCCCAAAATTAAGCATTGTGGGTTAAATTCATGTATGTACCCAATAAATTAAAGATAGCTATATATAGGTGAATACACTTGAATGTAAATGGGTATGGGTATTCACTAAAAAATTAGTAATTGAAAATCATAGGTTAAATTTGGAAGATTAATGAGGGTATATAATGATTTATGTAAGGATTTAATGAGTGTGAATGTGGTAACTCATCTGTTGGAAATCTTGGTGATCGTAAGAGGGATTTTATCAAAAATGTCTCAAAATTTAAAAAAATAAATTAAAAGTCAGAATATAATGAATGAACCAAAATAAATAAGAAATTTATAGGATCTCTTACCTTCATAGGGCACTTCTAAATGCTTAGGAGGAGTTTCTTAGGATCGTGTTGGTACTTGGGAGTGATATTGAGAGTAAATGATAGAGTAACATCATTCTATAGGGATTATGGGTGAATTGTAAAGGGATCATGGGTGGGTATATATAGACAAATAGAGAGGAATGATTTATTAATTTTTAAACATAGATATTTGACTATATATAAAAATAATCCAATAAGAAAACCATTGCATGAATTTTTTCCACTCTTTCTTGAAAGGAGGGGTGGATTTTATTATTTTATAATTAAAAGAACTAAAATAATAAATATAATAACCATAGATATTACTAAGTGATTAATGTTTATTATGAATTTATTTTAAAACTATAAAATATAATATAGGTTTTGGAGTATTATTTAAGGGTTTATATAATTATCAAAAAAACTCATAACACATTATTTTCAAGAAAAATAGAATTTAGGTTGTAGATAATATTTATGGTGTTTATTACACCACTTTTGGTCTTTTATGATGTTGTAATGTATATTTTATATTTATATTATATTTCATTTTGACCCAAAAATTCAACTCTCACATAAAATTATGTAAAATTAACCATTTGATAATTTATAATTGATGATTTGAAAAAATAAAATTTATTTTACCAAATTTATTATTTAAATATGATAATTTATGCTTTTAAAATCAAAAAATCCCCATTAATTGAAAAATAATTCTTTTTTTACAATAATAAGCTTCTAGACCTTATAAAAATAATGTTTTTCATTATATTGTTATATTATAATTTATATTTAATTATTATTATATAAAAATAATATTTTATTACAATATAATTTATTTTGAAAATTCATGAATCCATCAAGAAGAGTGTCTTGAATGAAACTATACATTTCCTAAGAATAAATTTTTTATCCAATCAGATTATAATTTTTATCAATCATATTATATAATTATTATAATGTAATAAAATTAAAATTTAATAATTATTTTTTAAATAATTTTAAAATTAATACTAATAAGGATTAGTTAAATAGAACTTTATTACACATGTTAATTCCTAGGAGTAATGGTGTGTGATTATGAGATTATAATGTGGTGGTTCAGTGATAATGGTTTGGGCCATAATCTTAGTGAGAATGAAATTATCTTCTAAATGATTTCACTTGTGTTGTAGATATTGAATCTCATCTATGGTTTAGTCAAGAAGAAATCCCAGGGGTTCCATCCCCATTAAAAGCTCTATTAAATTGGATGTATAGGTTATATCATATAGATTAAGGTACTCACTCCTTCCTTCAATGCCAATTATAATTTATAATAACCCTTAATAAACTAATCTTAATATTCAATGTATAATGGATATATTATCAATTTTTTTAATTATTAATGGCCTTTTAAATATGATGCACCATATAACAGTCCAAAATAACCAATGTAGTGACTTTTTTATAACTAAATTATTGAACAAGGTATTTTCATTAAAAAGTAGATTTCATTCATGAATGTTTGGGTTCTCACATATACTCTTCATTTATAATCATTTATTATAAATATGGTATTTAGTTATTATCTATTTATATCATTGTATGTTTTTAATTTCAATCGTTTCAAACATGATTTGTAGTGGATTTTTTATTTCTAATTAATTAATATGAATTTCATCATTCAAAATTTATTTTAATTAGTGGAATCATTTTGATTAAATTATTTATGAAGTGAACATTTAATTTCTTGATTTCAAGTTAATGGTTTGTATGAATGGAATTAATGACAATATTTTCTCTTCAATTTTTTATGTCAAAAATGTATTATCTTTATAAGGAGATAAATTTTTTTATTAAAATTTAATAATTAGGAAAACATTTGAAATTAATCATTATGATTTTATATTTTTAGTATTTGTCATTTCTTAGTCATTCACAGCATAAACATAATTGCATAATTCATGTATATAGTAATGCCTGCCCTAACAAGAGGGAATTATAATGATAAAATGGGAAAGATAATGGTATTTTATAATTATAATACCAAAATTATATAATCTTATTAATTTCAAAATATTTTTATTACATTTATAAATCAGGATTATGAAGAACTAGATGATGATGATAAACTAAATAAAAGGTTATGATGATAATTCTTAGAAAGTGTATTGGTATACTTTTTTAGATAGTTGACATTTATAATGACCATATTACTTATATTATTAGTATAATGATCAAATTATATTTATAAAACTTTAATATAATTATAAATATCAATATTTATTCACTAAATTCATTTTTATTATATTTCATCAAATGTGGTTATGAAAAATGAAATGTGTCATTCATGGTGGTTGTTGTCCACACATTAAAAATGTAAAATTTTTATTTTTATAATTGAATGAGGAACCTAGAAAATTTTTCTTCAATAAAAATAATAAAATTAAAGTATAATAATGATATATATGTTATAATAATATGTTTTTATATAAATTTACAGGACATATAAGATGAATGTGACATGAAAAAAATTGATTATAACAATTACCACTTCCTTGTATATACTCCTTTCGAAAACACGTTAAGAATTCATAGAATGGACATTCAGTTATAATGAAACCTCTAGGAAGTTTCTATGAGTTTTCTAAATTGAAATTAGTGTATTATAGTTTAACTATGATAGTTTTGGGTATGGGAGAAATTTAATGTTGAGGATTTCCTTTTATAAGTCATAGGGGTCACACTTTTTTAAAATACTCATTACCTTGTATTAAATACATGTCAATTATAAAGGAAAGTGTCTCTAAAAGTTAAAAATAATTAATAGGGGATGATTATTGGATATGAAACACCACATATAAAAAATAAGGTTTATTATTTTTATATTTTAGGCATTTCTCCATAATTTCACTTTTTACCATATCATTCACATACTAAGTTAAATCATTTACTAAACTCGGAAAAATATTTTTATGAATGAAAATAAAATTTAATGACTAAAATAATTAAAAAATGAAACTTTAAAATAAGAACTCCATTTATAATGACTCAATTAATAGTGGTGGTATGAATTGATTTTAATACCAATACGCTTAATGAAACAAAATGTTTTTTACAAAATAAAAATTTTATGGATAAAAATATTTGTACACCAAATTCATGTGTATTATTGATTACTCCAAAATTTATAGTTGTATTTAAAAAATAATTTATTGACATTAAATAAAATTAAAAGTTGAATGAATCTTTTTTTATAGTTAATTAATGGAAAAGGACCAAAAAACATTTTTCAGCAAAAAAATTTATCGTTGGTTCAAAAAATTTAAAAATAGATTTATAAATTCAACATAATATTTTTAAATTTATTATATTTAATTCATAAATAAATTTATACTTATGAAAAATTTATATTAAATTTATGATTTATTCTTATATCTTATGAATTTTATAAAATTTACAGTGTTGTGAGTGTTATTTTTATTATTCACCCAAAAAAATAATTCATTTTATATCATTCAAAAAAACTCTCCCTATTATAATTAGGATATGATGAATCCAAAAATGATTACCACATACTAAAATTATAACTATAAAAATTAATAATATTTCATTAAATTAAATTCATAAATAAAAAAAATTATTTCTTTATGAATAGATTTTGAATTTTGTTGTAGTCTGTTGATGTAATGATTACCATATATAATAGAATATTGAATGTTAGACTTGTAAAATATCCATCCAATATTCTAACCAATTTATTTATATATATTAATAATTAATAAACAAATGAAACTAATAAATTATCTATAATCTATTATATATGGTCCCACTGCCCACATGATACAATGGTCCTTAGGAAATGTTTTTTATGTAACCTCAGGTGAACCTACTGATGTCCCAATGATTACTTACTAGTGGTGAGGGACAATGATAACCTTTTGGAAGAATATATCCAAAATGAAATAATCCAATATTTAATTAAATACAAAACAAAATCGGTATATAAGAAAAATAATTATAACTATAAGGAACCTATATGAAGATAAAATCATATTCATAACACATATAACTCCATAATAAATGGAGAGAAGGTATATCATATAAATAATAGATAAAAAGGTTGAATTAAAAATGATCCAACCAAATAAAAGGAATATAATAAATGAAAAATAAATAAAATTACCAAAATATTGTATGTGAATGATGGTCTCGCCATGTAATATTCAATATATTCCAATCTAGATACTCTAAACCAAATCCTTGTCATAAGGATTGTTCCCTATCCAAAATCCCTAAAATATTAAGTCCACAAGTAAACTAATGTGAATGTATGTGATTTGATTATGAAACATAGAGGGGTATCCTCAACATTTCCTTAATATTTTCAATAATTTCTATATTTTATTTCTCATGCAATATAGTAATCCATACCTCAACACTAACATGAAATAAACAATCCATTTTATTATGTTTTTACTACTCCACCATGATGATTAACCTTAAAATCTTCCACTACATCCTATAAATCATGGATATTATCAGTTACATTGTTGGGTTCCACAATACTCATGCTAGATCACTAGTATTATAATTATTTGAGTAGTGCATCTGGGCCATGGTAAGTGTGTAACATTACTAATTCCCCAAGAATAAATTCAATATCTTTTTAGGGTGATAATATAGCATTATCCCTTAGTAATAGGACACATAATATAGTACACCAGCTCCAAAAATTACTAATCCTATTTAAACATTCATTGAGTATTGAACACCTTATGAGACTAATCATTAATACATCGCTTCCCTAGTAATTGAATAAATTATTAGAATCTATACTATAGAGATGAATGATGTTAGTGTTCTCCTCTAAGTGTATGATTTGAATTCTCAAAATTATTCATAAAATATAAATATTATATCATACGAACTATTTGAGGGAGACATATTATTTTATTATATCCATTATGGCATAGTAAATTATATAGATATATATGTGTGCGTGTGTGCGTGTGTGTTTCTATATATGATTCATGTTAAGATTATAGATGTATTTCCATTAACATATCCTTAAATAAAAACCTGATCTACAATATCCCAACATATAGTCAGATTACGATTTTGAGTGAAAAAAACATTCAATACCTCCAGTATGGGGATTCATTAGGTATTAATAAATAATATTTATTCATTTGTGATAATTCATTCATAAAAAAAATTAAAGAGTATAAATGAGTTGTAACTCCCCAATGGGAAGTAATGCATCAAATTCTATGCGATGTTTATTAATGATCAAGATATAACAACTTATTAAATTAGTATGTATTTTCCTAATAATAAAATATTGTGAGGCATATATAGTTCAATAAAAAATTTTGAACTAAAATAAATCATGATACAATATATTGAAATAAAAATACAAGTATTAAATGTGAATGTGTTGACATAGTCATTGACTTAACAGGTATAAATAAGAGTAACCACTTTATGAAAGCTATGTCAAATGTAAAAGTCATGGAATCACTTTTTAAATTTCTTCTTTGTGATGTACATTTATCAAAAAATGTAAAGGAGGTAGAATTTGAAGTGTTTTCCCTAAATTAAACTTGCTCTGAACTTAAATATGTACATCGTGACTAAATTCATCTATTAGAGAAGTACAAGATCATAAAAATAACAATAAGATATATTCTATTTAAATCACTACACACAGCTGTAAAAATTGGATCTGTTATCCTTAGATCATATGTGGTGATCTTATGGGTTTTGTATATAGAATTTAGTATAATATAAAACTTTAATTATTAACTAAAAAAATTATAATTTTCATTTTTAAAATAAAATCAATAAAATTTTAATTTTTAAAAATGTAATTATTAAATATTTAATTTAATTGGAAAATTTTAATTTATTATAATGTATTGATAAAATTCTTCTAATGCGTCAAAAAATTTCAAAAAAATTGGTTTTCTATAAGAATAATTCTTTTATTAAAATTATATTTATCACTTTTTAAATAGTAATTATACAAAATACTATATTTTTGGATGCTTAATGTCAAAATTAAATTAGGCTAAATTTTTGGTAAATTCTTAAAAATGCTTCTTTTTGGGTGATTAGTTAAAATATTTTTTCTAAAAATACCATAATTTCTTAGCAACATTATTATATAAGAATAACATAGAATTTTAAGAAAATTTTTTTGGACCAAATTTGTTTTTAAGACATATAAAATGAATTTAAAATATTTTAGGATGAATTTAGAGAACAATTATTGATGTTTTAAAAACTAATTAATATTTATTTCTAATAAAAAAAATATTCTGGTTATTTTTCCTTAATGAAGATTTTAAAATATTTCATTCAGTTTTGTCTTGGTTTAAAATAATATAACCCTCCTCTATTAATCATAATCCATTAAATTTCATAGAAATCAATATTATTGGTAATTTTAGTTTAATAAAGTTGTTTACATAAAAATTATTTTTCTAAAAAAATCTAGTTTATACATTTCAAATTTTATAATTAGTTTTTATTATATTGTTAAATTGAATATAATTTTTTTATATTTTTAATGGGGATTTTAAAATTATGTAATAGAGATAATTTTTTGAGTTATAAAATCAATTTTTATGTTAATAAGAAATTCAAAACTATACTGGTTAAAATATATGATAAATTTGTAATATTAATTTCTAAGAAACTAAAATTTCATAAATATATTCTCCTTAAATTAGTGTATGAGTACTTTATTAATGAAACCCTTGTTTTTTATTCATTTTATTTTCATATTTGGATCAACATAATAAAAATGAATTTCATTATTATATTCTGACTAACTACTACTAAAATTATACTCCTCTCACTTATAAAAGGATCCCTAAACCACCCTATTAATTCCACACCTAAAATTAAAATTCCATTCCACATTATACTATAATTCCTTCCCTAATAATTCTCTCCAACATTTTTTTAATTTATTATTTGGATATTTCACAAATTCCATCAAAACTATAAATGTTTTCAATAAGTTATATGATATCTTCCTTGAGGGAAGGGTGGGTCTAACCAAGAGAAATCCAACATAATGGTTTCTTTGACTCAATTTCATTTTAATTATTTGTTGAAAAATATTCCTTCACTATGATCTTCCAAATTTCTTTTAATTTTGGATTTCGAAATTCTATATGGTCAATTATTGTTCTCTATAGGGAATTTATATTCTGAAATTAAATAATTATTCATTGATTAATTTTGTTCTTTAAAACAAATTATGTAAATTAGAATTATTCCCATAATTTATAAGGATTATTTTTTAATGCATGTCCATATACATTATATTGTTTCAGTAATATTATTCTATTTTAATTAAATATTACTTGTGTTTATTTTATATGATCCTATATTTACATCATAATGGTTTTAATATTAATAATTTTATCATTTTCTATATAGATATTTTTAGAATTTTATTAAAAAACAATTGTGAAATTAATATATTTTTTAGTCCTTTTTTAAGGAATTAATTTTCCTTCTAATATTTATTTTCTTCATTATCTTGATTTCTTACCATTTTTTCATAGTTTTAAAATATAACTTTAATTTTTTTAGTGATTTTTTTATTATAGAAAATTAAGGTTACTAAAATATATGAAAAAATAAATAGATTTCATTACAAAAATGTATTTGAAATTTTTTTAAGACCAAATTATACAATGACCAATTTTCACCTACTTTAAATGTATTTTAGAAGTGACACACATGATTGTCTTAATTATAATGTCAAAAAAAATTGAAGTATTTGAATCATTATTAATTTATTTTAATATTTCAATCAAAATGTTGTATCATTTTTTACAATTGTCACGATCTCTCTATTATTTTTTTAGGATAATCATATTTGGTATGATTGAATAATTTTATTGACTAAAGTAGTCTATATATTATTTTATGTTCTACCATTCAAAACCTATTTTATTTCCATTGGATTTTCATGATGATATATATATATGATTAACTTCATGTGGTAGACATAAGTATGATTTTTCATTTTGTGATGGGTGGGGTCCTCTATATCCATGAAATGGATTGATTAACACTTTATGTCTCCTATTATAATAATAATTATATGCAATAATTATTTCTACATTTATAACATGATTTCTAGGAATTGTTGATATGTTTATAACATGATGTGTATACATTATTGTTGTCCTAAAAATACATTATTCATATTATTGGTCATTCTTCTCTTTTTCAACATGTTTTTAGTTCTCTATTCTATTTTATATTCTATTCTATTATTCTAAATTTCTATATGATATATCATCTATTATGATCCATGAATAATGATTATTATCTTTTTCCTCTTCATTTATTCAAAATGTTTTATTAATGATACCTGGAGGTTATATTTCCTTCAATTATGTCTTATTAATATTTCTAATGATTCCATGTTCTATTTAATTCAATATTTCTCCCATGAACATGTTTTATCATATCATTTTCTATCTTCAAATTATGATGTAACCCATTTATTACTCCATAATATATTTTCCTCTACTGACCATTTCAACTCAATACTTATGATTTAAATTTCAATGGGAATTTTATACAATATTGGGTTAATATAATGTTACAAACCCATCTATGGTAACCTATATTTGGTTTATAATTTATTATATTATCATATATATATATAAGGGATCTAATCTTAATAGATTGATCAGTTTTTTTGTATTAGAAAAACGGATATATACCTGATACCCAATTTATTTTGGGAAAAAAATATAAACATAAAAATAGAAAGCTTATAATCCTTGGACTCATTAAAATAATAATCCTTCATATCATAGGGAAAGGAAAAAATACAGGGTGAGATTAACCACTTATTAAGTATTATATAGAACATAAGTTATCATGAGTAAATAAGGAATAATTAATATTGTAAGTTGAATAAATTTAAATACATTCCATTTAATTAATAATCTAAAAATGATATTAGACCATAGATAATATCAATTGAAAAAACTCATGGATAAGAGTAACTAAATTTTCAACGAAATAAATGCATATTATTATATGTCATTCTCATAGAAATCACAATATCTCTATCTTAAATATATTGTGTTTATATAGTATAAAAAATTGCGAATGCCAATTTAATTTTTCTAAAAAATTATCTTATTAGACTCATCAATGCATTGAGGGGCTATATAATTCCATGAACAACCCACTATTATATGTCCAATGTATTCCTTATATATAGAATGAAGGATTAAATTCATGAAAAAAGTGTCTTAAAAAATATCCATATTGAGTAAATAATTTTAAATATATATATATATATATCCCTAATTAATCAAATTAATTTCAGAGAAAAATTTGAATGTAGAAATGGCATATGGTTTAGGAAATAATCATATCCATGATGCAAAGAATATTAATATTTAATTGAAATGCATTATTCAATTTTTACAAGAATTTTAATGTCTTAAGGGAAAGTCAATACCGTTACAATTAATAAAAAATGACTATAAATTCAATAAAAAATAATTTTTTGGGAATAAATTCATATTTGTTAGAGACTAAAATAAAAGGGATGTGAAAAATTTTCTCAAATTTTTTTTATAATACCATTTTTTTGAAGTTGTGTACAAAACCACTTCATTATTGAAATGAAGGAAGGAATCCATTTTTAGGTAGAGGATATCCATTACATGGCCCTTAAGGACCATATTTATTTCCCAAAGGTTCGTCGTTGAATAATACCACTACAATACCCAGACTATTATAGTACCACCATCGCTATAGAGTCTTCTATAGTTCCCACCACTGCTACAGTGTCATCGGTGCTATAGTTCAACCACTTTTAAATTTCTACATTTATATCCTATATAATGACTAAAATTGTGTAAAATTGTTATGACGGTGGAAAAATCCATAAATGTTGTATAAGATAAAAAACATTCCTTTTGACTACTATAAATAGAGTTCAATATGACCTTTGGGGAAAAATATTGGAAGGATTCCATTTAAATAATAAATATTAAATGATACTATAAAAAGTTCCAAAATAAATAATTTTAGTAAAAAAAAGGACATTTTTAATTTTCTTTTGATAAATATTAATATGGAATGAAAATATACCCAAAAAACGACAAATAAGATAAGATTTTATTTAAAAAAATTATTCATTAATTTATAACTTTAATTGAATCATTAATCTTTATGAATAGATATAAATTAACATTAAATTCCTAAAAAGGGTAGTATATACTCAACATAAATTTAAATAGGTTCATAAAAAAAGTCTCTATGGAGTGAAAATTGAGACGAAATCCCCTACCTCAAGTTCGAATTTCTACGTAATTACTTTAAACCACCTATATAAAAATTTTAGATTATTATTATTACATAACTAAACCATATTAATATATATATATATTCAAAAGTTATCTCTTTATTAAATTTTATCACTGGTTTATTAAAAATCTATTTGCTACTATAATTATTTTGGTTGTTAACTACTTTGATTTCTATATATGTTTTTATTTCATAGTTTCAGTGCTTGTACTTAGATTATATTTAGATAATATATAGAATTATATTTATGATATAAGTATTAATTATATTCAATATATATATAATTATATTTATCTATAAAATACATATATAAAATAATGAATTACACTATTAATTGTGATGGTGGACTGTAAGTACGCAAGAATTGTGTTTTCAGTTTTCTACATATGGAATGAAAGAAAGGTAAATAATTATTAACCTTTCAATAATCATTATTATATCTTATATATCATATCTATTCATTAAATACTTCCTTATTACATCCAAAAAAATAAAATTGAAAAACAGATCACATCACATCATGGAGGTGGTAGTCCACACGTACACATGAGTGATGTTATAATTTTATAATGGATTGAAATGTAAGAAGGAATATATTATATTATAATTTAATAAGTATAATTATTTTATAAATATAATATATATTTTTATTTACATCAATATGATTTTCCATGTGATGTGGTGATGTAAAACAAATTATATTGGTTTGTAATGTGGTAGTTCATTGTAGATAGGTGCGCTAGTTTTGTTTCCCATTTGATGTATATGGATGCCACACCACAATTTTTAAGTATTAATTATTATAATTATTTTAATTATTTTTACCCTCTAATTTTATTTTGGGCCGGTCTGGGTTAAAATTTTAAAATTTTCGAGAGATAAGGGGTCATGCACCGGGTTGCGCACGGTTAGGAGTAACCATGAGGCAACCATGTGTAAGGGTCTTTCATCAGGATTGTTTTATATTTCACGGTTGTATAATGGTTTTATAAAATATGTATCTTTCTATGGTTAACCATGTGAGGTATCATATCCTAGGTAGTGAACAATACAAGGTTGGGGTACGGTTTGGTAAACTTTGCGCAAATAGTGTGGGTCACCTGGAATTTTAAAAATTTTGTTTTTTATTTTATTTTTTTCCTTTTCATTTTTCATTTTTTTATCTCCACTATTTTTTCATTTCCTCCCCTCCTTTTCCTTCACACGACACTCCCCTTATCCCTCTCCATAGTCTCACACAACCCCTATCGTTGAGATCCCTCTCCTTCGATGTTTCCTCCTAATTTCTTTGGGATTTTTGGTCAAAACCATAAGGTAAGACCTAATCTTCCCTCCTTCTCCTTCATTATAGTAATTTTTTTCCTCTTCATTTCCTTGGTCTCTCATCCAAACCCTAATATTTTTTAGGCCTATTTTTTATGCTTCTCTTATCAATAGGGTGTAACGGGTCTCTCGAGTTAGCATTAGGCATGTTTTGGAATCCACTGATGAAATAGAAGAATTTTAAACCTATTTTTTCTTGCCACCATTAATTTCATGTATGTTTTCCAGCATTGTTCAATATTACTCAATTTTTAATTGGGTGTTTGGTAGTTTTTGAGTTTATGGTATATTTATTTTGTGCATTTTGGACTATTATTTGTGATGGTGACATCCATGCATATGCATAGGTAATGCATATATATATACACCCTATTTATACATATCCCCTTATAGAGATGGGAATATGTACAATATATCTTGTGGTATTTATTTATGTGTGTTTGGGTGTGTGTGTGTGTGTAAATTCCAGTACTTTTATGTGTAAATATTGGTTATAGATTATATTTGTTAGAGCGCATTGAGTTTGAGGTAGTTGTCCCTTTTTATTTGTCAATTGAATTTAGGATTCATTGATTTATTACTCTTCGCACCTTCCTATAATATTAATTAGTAATATATTATTTTTATAATAATTTCATGACATGAAATATAGTTATCCCCTCATTATATTTTAATTTCATGAAGTACTTTTTTAAAATTTGTACACCAAGTGTTTGATAAATTGTCTAGCTTCCCCTTATAAGTAGTTTGTGGTTACTAAAGAATGGTTTTGGTCTTGTAACTTTTTTTGGATTATAAAATTGTGGTTTGGATTTCTTAAATGGATTTCAATATGTTGAGTTTATAAATGGTGTGTGTGGTTTTTTTTTAAATGGTTTCTCACTTAAATATTTCTTGAGGCCCATTTGGCACCGTTGTAAATTATACTCTTTTTAATACTCTCTTGTATGATCCTATTGCATTTTTTACATTTAATGGTATGAGAGGTCCTTAGTTTGGGAATCCCTTGTGAATAGTGTCTGAAAGGCATGGGATTGTCCCTTGGAGTGATTCGGCATGACTATTATGTGTTTCTTGTGCGTGATACTTTTATATGTGGTTGGGTACTTGTTTAACCATGTTTATCTCACCCAACATTATAAATGGAACAGTAACCTCATATATCTAGTAGATATTTAGAGAATGATTATTGGACGATCTTAGGATTTCACTCTAGATAGTGTCCCTTAGTATGGACCTTTCTCTACATTGGGTTAGTGACCTTCTGTTAGGCCAAGTAGGAAAGACCGATCATGTGGGTGAATTGATTTCATCAGGTGAGGCATGCATATGGGATTAGTAAAGTGTTAGTATATTCTAGATTATCCAATGAGATCCTAAGTTCTATCATGTTCTTCGGCACTTAGTTTTCATTTGTGTATTATTAAGATTCCTTTTTTGGTTAGTTACTCATGTTCCCTATATTCCATTTCCCTTTTTATGTGATCAATGATTCTAATCTCTTTTATGGTGTACCACTTGGATAAAAAGGTGATAATGAGTTTCAAAATGTTTTATGGAACAGTATTAAGAATGTTTTACACCCCCTTTTCCTTTTTAAATAAAAAAATTATTCCTTTTTTTCTTTCTTTATTTCTATAAAAATTGAATTCTCCCATCATTGAAAAGAATATAGTTTTAAATGAAAACTAAAATGGATCTTATTTTGTTTTCTAAAGAAAATTTGTTAAAAAACCTATGGCTATATATTGTATGTCAAACTTGAAATTGATGGATATTTTATTTAAAGTAAATGTATTTAGAATAGACTATTTTGGAATGACTATTGATTTTTAATACCCACACCTATACTTCATTTCTATTTTTAGTTTGGGTGCTTTATCCAGCTCTATATCAGATTTCATGGGGCGATGTTAATTTTTTGGTCGATGGTGACTCGTAGGGTCACATAGAGGTATGTTTAGTTTTATTTTATTCCACTACAAGTGTTTGTTTTTATTATTCATTTTTTATTTATTTATTTATCATTTTTTATTGGAAAAATTGTTAACAATTTCTTAATTTTGATGTCTGGCACTAGTTTCCATCTGTTGAGGATCGATAATGCCTCTCAGGACTTGTTGCAAGCCGAATCGGGTGACAGGTTTGTGGTTAACCCAAGTAGGTTCATGAAAAATCGTATCAGGGGAGTCCCTTTTTTAGGGAATAAGATAAATTAAATATATGATTTTTAGAGAATATGAGGTATGTCATCGGTTTATTCCTAATACCCACCACTCTTGATGATACTTGAGTTGCCATGGGTAGTTCCATTTCAAGTATTTACTTTTGATTTTGGGTTTATGTTGTTGGAATTTGTTGAGTTAAATGATCTTTTTTATGTTGGGGGATGATAGTTTAAGTGATATGATGTTAAATGGTTAACTTACAAGGCATAAAAAACTATGTGGATCTCACGTGCATAGTTTAATATCCATTTAGTGGTTGGGGAACACTCATTTTATATTCTGCTAAACCATGTGGTTGGGGTATGCATGACCACTAGTTCCCATTTTTGGATATTTTGGTATTGGTGGTGATTCGAATTGATATGAGGTGGTTTGTGGAATATTAAATGGAAATAGATTTCTACAACTAGATTCTATAATGACAATAAAAATAGTTTTGAAAGAGATATTCTTTTAAGATTTTGAAAATTTTTGGAAAATGAGGAGGAACGGTGAATTGGGAATTTGGTAGATGCTTGGTCTTGATGATAAAATGGTATGTATAACCCTTGATATTTCTTATGTACGTTTATATATGTGTGTGTGTGCCTATTTATGAAAATTTCAGGTAGGAATGTATGAATGGATGATATAAGAAGAAGTGTTATGCACATCAATGTGACAGTTTATCAGATTTTACAGGCGAGTATTTAAAAATCAATGGTTTTTTTCTAAATTTATTTTGGAAATGAAAATTAATTTTAGGAAAAAGGGTTTAAAAATAAAAATCTTTTTTGGTGACATGTTTTTTTATCAAGTGGTATTTGGTTCTTAAATTGAATTTGAAAATTTTGGAATTGGGAAAAGTGGCCTTAGGTAAACTGATTTTGAATATGGAAGGAAAATTGGGATTTCTAAAAGAGGTTTTTGGAAAATTTTGAGATTTTGTTGTGGTTTTTTTTAGTTGAGGTTGGATTTTGATCTGATTTTTTTTTCTGATTTTTTGTTTTATGAGTTTATTGTTTCATTTAAAATGTTAATCAGTGAATTTTTCATTCAATGTTGGTTTGGTTTTTTTCTTTATGTTGTGTGGAGTATCCCACCCAAAAAGACCCAAAAAGTTTATGAAGATTATCATCTAATATTTGGACTTTTCCAGAAACATAGGGGTGTCATGGAGATGATCTCTTCTCACTTGGTTCCTATTTCCCATAGTTATAAATTTCCATTATAATTGGTTTGGTGGATTAGGTAATTTTAGTGTCTTTGGGTTTTTGTAGCTCCAAATTTTGGGAAAGTGTGATTTGTCTTAGTTATGTTTGAAGGACCAGGAGAAGACTAGTGGAAGGTGATTTTTTCATCCTTATTGTGAGTTGGGATGTCTTGGGAGATATTTGAGACCATTTTATTCTAGTGAGTTTTTCTTGAGGAAGTGTTAAGGATCATGGATGTTTTAAAATGTCAACAGATGTTGAAGGGGTACGTTGACCATTTCAAAGAACTAGTTTTCAATTCTCTAGAGGTAGTGTCAGGAAATCAGTTATAAGATCTTAATTTTATTTTGGGTCTCCATATAGGCTTCATTGAGTGGTTTCTGCCTTTCATTTTTCAGAATAATCACTCATTTGTTTCTAGTATGGTTTGTTTTCTCACTCTAATCCATCTTGAAATAAATATCTAAATGATTTTTGTAGATGTGGCTATGTATAATTTTTTGTATTCTATGTTAACATAAGTGGAAGTATCAGTCAATGCTTTTCAGCTTATGACTATGAGGAATTGGATTCTTTAGATGTAGTGGTTCCAGCCACAGGCCCTCAAGTGAATCTTGCATGCAGTTTCAAATCGTTGGGCATCTAGGGGGACCTTGGTCCAACTTTTGTCTCCATTTCTGGAGTGAGAACATTTTAAGTTTCTCTTTTGATGTGAAAGTATTTGAGGCCTTTCTTACTTATAAACCTATATAGTTTTGATTATTCCTTATGGATGTAGAAATATTAATGATTATCTTTCCCGCAAGTTAGTTTTGGATTCAAATGATTCTCATTTTAGATATGCTCATGTCCTATGTAAATGATGAACTATGTTATGTTTCCCTATTTGCTTTGGATTTTCTTCTATCATTCCCCCTTTTGGTGGGGGTGGTATATGCAGGGAATTCTTGGGCTTATCTATGTTGGGTTTCCCATGTCTATTCATGTAGTTCAGTTCATAAATGGTGGGGAGACCCACCATGGATCTTGTTATGGTTTCTTCTATAGTTGGTCAATGTTATCATGGTTGTTGGTTCCTTAAATATTGGGGAGACCCACCATTGGTCTATTATTTTTGTTGTTTTCTATAGATTTGGTAAAGTGTGACTTGTGGATTTTGAGGGTTACACATGTGTTACTAGTTCTTTTTATTTCAGAATTTATTTTGGATATTTTCTTTGAATACGGTCTTGGTCTTGAAGTTTATTTTGGTGTTTCCTTCTGAGTTTGAGTTTAGTTTGGTTTCTAATTTAGACTAGGTGACTTTCTGGGGGGAAGAAGGTGTTAATTGTGGGGAGAATCATCACACCCCAATCTTGAAGTAATAATTATTTTGATTACATTAAATATTTTTATCCTTACTTTTGATTTCAAGCCAGTCAACGTCTAAATGTTACCATTTTCAAGGGAAAAGGGGTCCTATGAAAAGGTTTTACATGGTTGTGAGTAACCATGCGACAACCATGCATGAGGGCCTATCACCGGCATAGTGTCTTTTTGCATGACTAGAATACATTTTTCTAAATCATTCATCTGCCAAGGGGTAACCATGTGTGTGTGACTGGCCTAGGCAGTAGCCAATGCATGGTTGGCACATGGTTTGGTAAACCATTCCCATACCGTACGGGTCGACCCGAATTTTAAAAAAAATTATTATTTTTCACCTTTTTCATTTTTCTTTAGTTTTATCTCCTCTATTTTTTCATTTTCCTCTACTCCTTATGCATTGTGCGACCCTCCCCCTATCCCCCTCCATACCTGAATTCCCCCCCTTTTATTGAGCTCCCTCCTCGACAACATTTCCTACCGATTTCTTTGAGATTTATGTTCGAAACCATGATGTATGCCATCCTCTTCCATCTTTATCCTTCATTTTGGTGATTTTTAACCTCTACATCACCTCGTTCACTTAGTCGAACCCTAAGGTTTTGGGTGGGGCCATTTTTGGCACTTCAAATCTCCATAGGGCATGGAATGTGTCTCTCGAGGTGGCTTCTGACATGTTTTGACATCCACTACTGAAGGAGAAACGTTTTAAACTATTTTGGTCCACCTAATATCAATTTCATGTATTTTTTTTTACTTTATTCAATATTAATCAAATTATAAGTGGGTATTTAGTAATTTCTAATTTTATAGTATTTTTCTTTAGTGAGTCTTGGAATTTCGTCTGTGAGTGTGTCCTGAATGCATTTTCATGGGTAAGGAATATATATATATATATATATATATATATATATTACCTCTTGATACATATTCCCTCATGGAGAGTGTAATATGTACAATGTAGCTAGGGTATTTATATATGTGTATAAATTCATATTATTTTATGTGTAATGAGTGGTTCTAGATCATCTTTGTTAAAGATCCTTGAGTTTGAGGTAGGTATCCATTTGAATTTTTCCTTTAAATTTTGGAATAATTTATTTATTTACTCTTTTAACCTTAATTTAATATTAATTAGTAATGTTTTATTTTTAGAATAATTTCTAGACATTAAATAGAGTTATTTCCTCCTTGTATTTGAATTGAATGAAATAGTTCTATTAAATTTCTACACCAACTATTTTATAAATTCCTCAGTTGGGCATTATAATTAGTTCAGGGTTACTATAGAATTGTTTTGGTCTTATAAATTTGTTTTTATTATAAAATTATAGTTTGAATTTTTTAAATTTATTTTAAAAAGTTGATTTTATAAATGGTGTGTATGATTTTTGTTGAAAATGGTTTGTCACTTAATGATTTCATGAGACTCGTTTGGAACCTTTGTAAATTGGTCCAGTTTTAAAAATCTCTTTAGATGATCCTCTTACATTTGTTGTGTTAAATGGTATGGGAGATACTTGGAATGGTACTCCCTTGTAAACTAGTGGTTTAAAGTCAAGGGATTTTCCCTTAGAGTGATTCAGGATGATACTTGTGTATTGTTTCTGTGTGGAACTTATATATCTGGTTTCTTAATTATTTGAACATAATTGTCTCACCCCACTTCAGACTTGACATGGGAACCTAGAATAACTATATGATTCTTAGATAATGGTTTTTTTACTAGATTATGATTATAATCTTTCTATTGGACCTTAGTATGGACCTTGATCTACTTTGGGATTTTTTCCCATTGGTTAGGCCAGGTAGGGTAAGACCAAGCATGTGGGGGAATTAATGTCATCATGTGAGGCATAACTACGATATGATTCAGGTGTTAGTATATTCAAGATTATCCATTGAGTTCATAGTTTCTCCCATGTTCAGCAACACTTAGTTGTCTATTATGGATTATTGATATGACTTGTTTGTTTAGTTACTCATGTGTGATATATTTCATTCCCTTGTTACATGATCATTTCTTATGATCTTTTTTATGGTGTACCTATTTGTTAAATAGGTGATAATGAGTTTTGAAATGTTTTATAGAAAGATATTAAGAATTTTTTACACCATATTTTCCTTTTCAAATTAAAATTTTATTTTTTTTATCTTTATCTCTTCCTATAAACTTCTAAAGACCCAATCTTTGAAAAGAATCTGTTTTTAAATGAATAGGGAAATGGATCGTGTGTCTTTTTAAATAGAAAATGTGCAAAAACCTATGTTTATATATTTTATTTCACACTTAAAATTGATCGATATTTTATTTAATGTAAATTAGTTGGGAATAAACTATTTGGGAATTCCAATGGAGTTTTAGTTCTCATTCTTATAGCTTTATTTCTATTTTTAGTTTGGGTTCTGCATCCAGCTCAGTCTCAGTCACTGTGGGGAAATGTTAGTTTTGTGGTGGGTGGTGACCCAGAATGTCACATATTGGTATGTTTAGTTTTATTTTCTACTAATGATAGTGTTTTTTTGTTTAGTATATATTTATTTATTTTTCATTTTTATGGGTTAAATCATTCCTAATTTCTTAATTTTTATTACTGGAACTAGTTGACAGCCTGGGTGTAACATCCCAAGTAAATAAAGAAAAATACATTTTAATATTTATTAATATTTTTGAATTAAATATTAATTTTACTTTAAAGGTGATGCTATGTTCTATGGCGTACCTAATATGCAAAAATGGGTTTCTTTGAAATCTTACATTGCACACGTTATGTTATACTGAAAAATAATAATATAATATTATTTTAAATGGATGTTAATGCATAGTCGTTATATTAGCGAGAATGAATAGGAATAACTAAAATATGATTATATATGTTTTTTAATTTTTTTACATTTATCTAATAAATTTTAGAGGCTTAAAATAAGAAATAATCTAATTTTAAGCATAAATACACTAATATTATTTAAAAGGTCGATTTACCACCTTTTGATGGTGAACCATTTTTAAATCTAGTTTTTATCAAATTTATATGTTATATTTTACAAAATAAAATTCTTATTTAATATTGGGATATAAAATTTTACTTGGGGTGAAATTTTGGTATTTTTCTGATAAAGGTCATTTTTTTAATGAATAGTGAAAATACTGCCTTTTAATATAATTTATTTATAAGGTTATATTATCATTTTAATTAGTTTTAAAGAGTGATTATATTAATTTTTAACCATTTAATCCAATTTTGGTCATTTTAAGTAATTTAAATTTGAAATTGGACATAAACAAGTGTCAATCTTTTGATAGTTATTATTTCTTAAAAACACGCTTTCTGTTTTGACAGCGGGAATCGATTTTAAATTAATTTCTTCCACTTCTTTATTCTGAATTTGTAAAAATGGATTCCATATTTTTAATCAGGATTTCCAAATTTTTTAAATAGTTAACTTTTATTTTTTGACATTATGAATATTTACTTCAGTAAATATTTTATTTACCATGGTTAAAGGGTAAATATGGTAAATAAGGGTGAAAAATAATATTATAATAAAATTAAATTACCCTAAAATGTGTCCTAATACTATTTTATGATAAATTTACAACCATGGTAATCTTTGGATCTATTTTTGGATCCCATGGAGCCACTTGGGAGTGATAATGACACTTTACATTAATTAATTTAGAGTAAAGACAAAAAAGACATAAACATATATCTTTTAGTAAATAAATTTTTACATGGGGTTATATAAGTAATATATTAGACTATAAATATTCCTTTTAAATATAACAATATTTCCTACATCATGAGATTTTTTTATAATTTTTAGACCTCAAATAAATAAAATTATCTATGACACAATAATGATGTTGTGCTTACCTCATAAATGAATGATTTAAATAAATAAGATTATAAAAATTAAAAAAATATACAAAACTTGTACAATTATCATTGGATGATTTTATTTATAACATGAGTAATCCTGTATTTTAATTTTATGAGTTTTGGTCTTTTAGAAACTGATATTCATTATATAATAAAATAATATTTTTCAAATTTCTTAAAGAGCCCCTCCTCCCCCTTATAAAAAACCCTCACCTATAACCCATTACTCACACCACTCAAGCCCCTTGGATCATCCAAAATCTATACAATTAATATCTATACATACCTCTCTTCCTCCTATAATCCTTCCCCTAGTCATAATGCAATTCAAGTAAACCTTTTGGTGCAAACTAAAGGGAGATACCCGATTTAAAGGTAACATCTTCTCTTAAGTTCTTTTCTATAATTTAACTTCTCCAACCACCTAAACTCTTTTTATTCCTTTATTTTATAACAACACCAGTATCCTCAATACACTAGGTTGTTTTTGTGAGAATTATTCGATGTACATTTCCACACACCTCTATCTAATGGGTAAAGAACATATTGTTTCTGTGGACGGAAAACAACTGCCTCACGAAACGGTGATTGTTCAATATTATCCTACCACCTATTATAGTGTCCATTATGATGGAACAATATTTATATGTAATATATATTATATTTATACTTTTTCTATGCGTCTTTATATTTAATTTATAGCATAAATTTATGGTTTCCATATTGGGTAAACGTGATAATTTCATTTCTGGAAGTGCGGACTACCACCCCCTCAAAGTGATATGACTCGTTCATGCCATATTTGGGACATATAAACAATGGATTTAATGAAATTATATATGATATTATAATGGTATTATAATATACCTATGTAACATTATGTTTTTATTCAATAAAAATATGAAATAGAAATGAAAGTAGCGTTCATGCGTACGTACGGCTTATCGTCTCCATAAACGGTGCATTTCATTTCTTATATCCAAATGTTATATACTATTATAAATACTTATATATATTGTATATAAATGATATATACAATATCTAAATAATGAATATAATTCTGGTGATAATGGACCTTTAAACACATGAACAACTTGTAATTATAAGAAGTTCATTTTTAACTCATGTTCCGAACATTGACAAAATGTCTGATATGAACTCAAATAATTAACTAACTATTATATAAAGGTAATAATTTATATAAAAGAAATAAAAAATTTAAAAAATTTTCTTAAGAAAGTATAAATTAACTTTATTTTATTATTCTGGAGATTAAAGAACGATCGAGTCAAGTCAGACACGAGGTAAGGGACTTCGTCTCAATCTCTTTTCATTGAGGCATATTTTCTTTTATACACGACTTTCTTTTGTATGATCTATAAACACCTTTGAATTTTTATTTCATTAAAATGGAATCTTTTCTATGAGGCGTTTTACTAAAAAACAAAAATTAATGTTTTTATTAACGTAAGCGGTGATAATGACCTTTTCCGTCGCCACAAGTATTATTTGATCTATGGATTCCTTAATAAGTTGTAATGTTTTTAAAAGGAATATAAAAAACATATACTCTTTTATGTATTTTATTATTGAAAATGGTTTTGATAATAGATTTTTTATTTCAATATATTTAAATGATACATTGTGATTGAAATGTGGAAATTCTATCTTTCCTTTGTGTTTGTTTTATGTGTTATGAATATATTATGGTTCTTGGGAATTGTTTACGTATACAGGTGGTTCCATGATTAAAATAGGGCAGGTGATCCTGATATAGCTCTCTAATGCATTGCTTAACGTGATAGAGGTAAATTTGAATGTTTCTTCTAAGATATCTAAGTAATATGCAGTGATGGATATTCCAAATGTAACTCCCTACATGGCTTTGAAAGCTACAACATAAGTATGTTATGGATGCCAAAAGTTTCATTTATTATTTGTGATTACTATATGTTATTCATAAATATTATGATTTCATGAGGTATGTTAAAAAGTTTATGTTTTGATGGACTAATGTTTTCTTTCATTATTTTATAACCCTTACTATGCTTTTTATGCTCATCCCAAGTTTTGAAAATTTTTTCACATGACTTAAAGATGAATAGGGTCAAGGATAAGATCAAGGAAAAGTCATGTTCTCTAAAACATGGAACTAGATGTGACTCTTTTTTCCAAGAGTTTTTATTTAAAAAAATGGAAACTGATTAGAAGTGTCTACTTTGTAATTTTTGATATGTAATGTAACAGTTATGGCCTAATTCTCTAAAACTCTAAACTTGAAAAGATCCTCAATGTGAATTATCCATTTAATTAAAGATTATGTAATTTTTTAAGGCTGGTTCTTTATAGTTTGTATCATAGGTCGGTTTAGATAACTTTAGGAGTTAGGGTATTTTTAAATTAATATACATAAAATAATTTATGTTAAGATTTAAATGATATTGCTTCTCCTAAGATATTTCTGGGTTCATAATGGTTTTCCACAGAGGAAACAAGGAATCTATGATGGGACGACATCAAGAGGAAGACAACCTTCCAAATCAGCAACATGAGATGGTCATAATCGGAACTAAATAGTTTACTGTAGTGATGGAACAGTTGACTCAGGATATAAATGGTGGTGGTATCCATGCACAAGATCATCCAGATCAACCATAGAGGAAAATGTCTACAGTGGAGCATTTCATGAGGCAGCATCCCCCATCATTCAAAGTATAATTTGACCCTGTGCTAGATGAAGGGTTGATTAAAGAACTAGAAAAGATTTTTCATGTCATGGGGTATTCAGAACATCAAAAGTTTAGTCCTGTTGTTTACCATTTTGAAGATGAAGCTGATCAGTGGTAGTCAATGGTGAAAAATATCAGGGATAGTGAGGAGATTGATGCTCTTTATTAGTATGAATTCAAAGCTATGTTTTCTGAGAAATATTTTCCAAAGGTGGTTCTTATTAGGATTGAAAAACAATTCCTAGAATTGAGGTAGGAGTTTGACTCAGTGGCTACTTATGAAGAAAAATTCACTCGACTGGAAAGGTATGATCCAAATTTCATACGAGATCTTGATAGTAAAATCAACCATTTTTACCCAGGATTAAAGACAAAGTATAGAAGGTATTCAGCTTCTTGTGAGTTCAAAATTTATGAGAAACTTGTTCAATGTGCGGAGAAGTTGTAAATAGAGTTCGTCTATGATCATTTTTTCTTTGAAAAACAATAGAATAAGAGGTCGAGGTGGAAAACGAAAGGGAAGAACTCCTTAAAAAAGTCTGATGGTAAGAAAATTAAATTTATAGTTTGTAAATATTGTGGTAAAAATCATGATGGGGAATGTCTTTTGAATTCTATTAAGTGCAACTTATGTGGTAAAATGGGACATAAGGCTCGTAATTTCACAGAAAAAGATCAGGTTAATGGTAATAAAAAATCCGATTTACAGTAAGTAAAATGTTTTACGTGAAATAAAATGGTTCATTATGAAAATGAGTGTCCAACTAAGAACTCAACTGAGGGAAATCATCTAGAATATAATCAAAAAGGGGAGGTGAAATCCTTTGCAACTAATTCAACAAATGTTGGTCCATCAAATGAAGTATTATCAGGTACACTGTTTGTTGGTTCAGATTATGCCAATGTGTTGATTGATTAAGGGTCTACACTTATGATAAGTTTTCTAGTAAATTGGTAATTCCATGTCAAGATATGAATCATGAACTTATGGTAAAACCAATGGGGGAATGTTGAGACAAAAAGAAATTATAAGAACCTTAATGTCCTTATGTGTATAAAGAATCTACCTACAAACCTTATTGTTTTGCCTCTAGTAGAGTTTGATTTTATTTGGGCTATGGATTTTCATTCCATTTATTATGCTAAGATTAACTGTAGATCTAAAGTTTTTTATTTTCAAAAAGAATTTAGGTTTGTGTACAAGAATGAACCCTTACTTTTAATAATGTATCAGGAAGCTGAGAAAATAGTAAAATACAGAAATGAATGTTACCTTGCACATGTTGTTGAAAATAAAGGAACTGTTCACATTAATGATGTGCCAGTGGTAAATAAGTACCTTTATGTTTTTTCTAATGATTTTCCTGGTATTATACTGAATCGGGAAGTTAAATTTACTATTGACTTAGTTCCTAATGCTAATCTGATTTCAAAACCCCCTTATCGAATGGCTCAAATTGAACTTTTAGAGTTAAATAAGCAATTGCAGGAGTTATTAGATAAAGGTTTCATTAGACCTAGAACATCATCATGGGGTGCTCCGTTCTTGTTTATTAAAAAAAATATGGTTCAATGAGACTTTGAATTGATTATAGAGTAATGAACAGCATCACTGTTATGAACAAGTATCATTTGCCTCATATCGGTGATTTGTTTGATTATATCCAGGGAGCTAAGTATTTTTCAAAGATTGATTTGATTTCAGGGTACCATTAGTTGAATGTAAAGTAATTATACATACCAAAGAATGTGTTTCATACTATATATGTCCATTATGAATTTGTAGTTATGCCTTTTGGGTTACCATATGCACCTACTATATTCATGGATCTTCTGAATAGAATTTTTCGTGAGTTCTTGGATAAGTTTTTGGTTGTGTTAATTAATGATATTTTGGTTTATTATAAAAGTAAAGAGGATCTTGAAATTAATTTATGGGTTGTCTTACAAACCTTAAAAGAAAAGAAATTGTGTAGGAAATTCAGCAAGTGTGAGTTTTGGTTACAAAAAATTTCTTTCCTTGGTCACATTGTTTCAAAAAATGGAATAAATGTTGATCCTTCTAAAACAAAATTTGTTGAAGAATGGACAAGACCCACAAATATAACCAAGATTCTTAGTTTTCTTAGATTAGAGGGTTATTATCAGAGGTTTGTTGAAACTTTTTCATAGTTATCTAGCCCGCTAACTAAGTTAACTCAAAAAGGTGTTAAGTTGATCTGTACAAAAGAATGTGATGATTGTTTTCAGGAATTGAAAATAAGATTAGTGAATGCTTCGATTTTGGAACTGCATCCCAGAAATGGTGAGTTTGTTATCTATAGTGATTCTTCGTTGAAAGGACTTAGTTGTGTCCTAATGCAGAATGATCAGGTAATTGCTTATGTTTCACATCAGTTGAAACCACATGAGTTAAATTACCCTACACTTGATTTGGAATTCGCTGTTGTTTTTTTCTTTATAAATTTAGAGGCATCATTTGTATGGAGTAAAATGTGAAATATATACTGACCAGAAATTTTTAATATTAACTCAGAAAGAATTGAACATGAGACAAAGGAGATGGATATAGTTAATCAAGGATTATTATTTCATGATCCATTACCATCCAGGAAAATAAAATAAAGTAGATAATGATTTGATTCTAAAAATTAATACTACATTATCCTTGTTACGTTTGGAATAAGATCGTTTGGCTTTTGATTTGATGAAATTTGGAATAGAAGTTGTTTGTGCAGGAAATTCCTCTGTTTTATTTCAGGTTACAGTGAAATCATCTTTATCAGACAGAATTAAGCAAGAGTGGAAGAAAGAAAGTGAGTTACAGAAAAAGGTGGAGTTGGTTCAGAAGGGTAAGATGCCTGAATTTTACATTGATAATGATTGTATTTTGAGGTTTGGGAAGATATTATGTGTGCATTATGATTCACAGTTGAAAAATGTGTTTTTATGTGAAGCTCATAGTTCTTTGTTTTCAATTCATCCTGGAAGTACTAATATGTATAGAGATCATCAAGAGTATTACTGGTGGGATGGAATGAAAAGAGATATTATTGATTTTACTGTGAAGTGTTTGACTTTTCAACTAGTTAAAGCAGAGTGGCAGTTACTGAAAGAGATACGTTAGTATTTACTAGTTCTAGAGTGGAAATAGTAAAATATATCCATGAACTTCATTGTGGGATTAACAAATACATCTTGAGGTTATAATTTAATATGGGTTATTGTTGATCTCTTGACTAAATCTACTCATTTCCTTCCTATTTGAGATACTTTTTCTGTAGATCAAATTTCTTAGTTGTATGTTAAAGAGATAGTCTGGTTGCATGGAGTTCCCCTCTCCATTGTATCTGATTTTGATCCCAGATTTACTTCAATAATTTTTAAAGGCCTTCAGAAGTCATTGGGTACTAAGTTAAATTTTAGTAGATCTTTTCATCCTCAATCAGATGGGCTGTCATAACAAACAATTCAGATCTTGGAGGATATGTTATGTGTTTTCTCAATGGATTACTAGGGAAATGGGGACCAACATATTGTTTGGTTGAATTTTCTTATAATAATAGTTTTCATTCTAGTATACAGATGGATCCCTTTGAGGCATTATATGGGAAGTGGTGTCAAACTCCAGCTTTTTGGGATGAAGTAGGTGAAAGGAAACTGATAGGACTAGAATTGGAAGAAGAGATGGAAGAAAAGGTTTAGTTGATTTAGAAGCACATGAGAACAACTCAGAGTAGGCATAAAAGTAAAGTGGATAACCGGAGGAAGGATCTTTCTTTTGAGGAAGTTGATCATGTATTTCTCAATGTTTCTCTATGTAAAAGTGTGATGTGTTTTGGTAAGAAGGGAAAGTTGAGTTTGAGGTTCATTAGACCTTATGAAATCCTGGAGAAAGTTGGATTAGTTTCATACATAGTGGATTTACCTTCAAGTTTATCCTTGGTACACAATTTTTTTCATGTTTCAATGTTGAGAAAGTATATGCTGGATCCGTATCATGTTCTGAGCCCAGAGGTAGTTTAGTTGGAAGAGAATCTCTCTTATAAGGAACAACCAGTCCAGATTATTGGCCTAAGAGAGTAAGTGTTGCGGAATAAGGTAATTCATCAGGTAAAGGTTTTGTGGAAAAACCATATGGTTGAGGAGGAAACATGATAATATGAAAATTTTATGAGGGATAAATACCCCCCACTTATTTTATAAGTGAATAAAAATTGTGAAGACGCAATTTCAAAAATATGGGAAGGATGTAACATCCTAGGTAAATAAAAAATAAGACATTTTTATAGTTATTAATTTTTTGAATTAAATATTAATTTTACTTTAAAGGGTATTTTATGTTTGATGGCATACCTGATACGCAACAACAGGTTTATTTGAAATCTTATGTTACACACAACTTAAGTTATACTGAAAAATAATAATATAATATTATTTTAAATAGTGCTTAACGCATAGTTTTTGTATTTCCAGGAATTAATAGGAATAACTAAAATATGATTATATATGTTTGTTAAATGTTTTTACATTTATCTAATAAATTTTAGAGGCTTAAAATAAGAAAGAATCTAATTTTAAGAATAAATTCTCTAATATTCTTTAAAAGGTCGATTTTCCGCCATTTGATGGTGAACTGTTTTTAAATCTAATTTTTATCAATTTTATATGTTATATTTGAAACAATTAAAATTATTATTTAAGATCAGGACATACAAATTAACTTTGAATGAATTTTGTTTATTTTTCTAATAATGGTCATTTTTTTAATGAATAGTGAAAATATTGTTTTTTAATTCAAAACTGCCTTTTAATATAATTTATTTATAAGATTAGATTATCTTTCTAATTGGTTTTAAAGTTTACTTATATTAGTTTTTTACCATTTAATCCATTTTTTTCTATTTTAAGTAATTTCACTTTGAAATTGGACATAAACAAGTGTCATACTTTTGATAGTTATTATTTCTTAAAAACGCGCTTTTTTAACAGCGAGAATTAATTTTAAATAACTTTCTACCACTTCTTTGATTTGAATTTGGAATAATGGATTCCATATTTGGAATCAGGATGTCCAAATTGTATAAATAGTTAAATTTTATTTTTAGACATTATGAATATTTACTTCAACAAATATTTTATTTACCATGGCTAAAGGGTAAATCTGGTAAATAAGGGTAAAAGATAATATTATAATAATATTAAACTACCCTAACATGTTTTTTAATCCTATTGGCTGATACAAGTATGACCATGGTCATCCATTGGTCTATTTTGGGACCCCATGGAGCCACTTGGTAGTGATAATGACACATTATATTAATTAATTAAAAGTAAAGACAAAAATGGCATAAACATATATCTTTTATTATATCAATTTTTACATGGGGTTATATAAGTTATCTCTTTGACTATAAATAATAATTAGAAATATAAAAAGATTTCGTAAATAATTATTTTATTATTATTTTTATACATCAAATAAATAAAATTATTTATGACACAATAATGGTGCAGTGCTTACCTCGTTAATGAATTCTTTAAATAAATCAGACTATACAAATTAAAACAAAATCCAAAACCTATCCAATTATTATTGGATGATTTTATTTCAAACATTAGTCATCTTACCTTATAATTTAATGAGTTTTGGACCTTTATAAACCAAGAATCATTATATAATAAAATAATATTTTTAAAATTTCCTAAAGAGACCACCCTCCCCCTTATAAAAAGCCCTCACCTATAACCCATTACTCACACCTCTAAATCCACATGTATCATCAAAACGCAACCCAATTGAGCTCCATACATCCCTCTATTCCTCCTATAATCCTTCCCCTTGGAATAAATAAATTAATATAAACCTTTTGGTTCAAACCAAAGGGAGATACCCGATTTAAAGGTAACGTCTTCTCTTAAGTTATTTTCTTTAATTTTACTTCTCCAACCCCCTAAAATATTTCTATTTAATTATTTTGTAAAAAACATTATCCTCAACATACTAGGTTTTTTTATGGGATGTATTCAAAATACACTTCCATACACATCCATCTAATGGGTAAAGAACATATCGTTTCTATGGACGAAGAACTACTGCCTCACGAAACGATGATTGTTGAATCTCCTCCTACCACCTCTTATGGTTTCCATTAAAAAGGAACTATATTTATATGTAATATATATTATATTTATATTGTTTCTATTATTCTTTATATTTAATTTATATTATACCTTTATGGTTTCAATAATGGATAAACGTGATTATTTCATTTGAGGAAGTGCAGACTACTGCCCCCTCAAAGTGATATGACTCATTCATGCCATATTGGGACATATAAAGGATTTATTTAATTTAATTATATATGATATTATACTATAATTATAATATACCTATGTATCATTAAGTTTTGATTCCATCAAAATATGAAATAGAAATGAAAGTAATGTTCATGCGTACGTACGACTTACTATCTCCATGAACGGTGCATTTCATTTCTTATCTCCAAATGTTATGTACTATTATAAATACATATATATATATATATATATATATTGTATATATATGATATATATGATATCTAAATTATGAATATCATTCTGGATATAATGGACCTTTGACCACTTAAGCAACTTGTAATTATAAGAAGTTCATTTTTAACACAAGTTCCAAACATTGACAAAATGTCTGATATGAACTCAAATAGTTAAATAATTGTTATAGAATGGTAATAATTGATATAAAAGGAATAATTAACTTGAAAAATTTTCTTAATCATGTATAAAATAACTTTAATTTATTATTCAGGAGATTAAATAACGATCGGGTCAAGTCAGATATGAGGTAAGGGACTTCTTCTCAATCTACTTTCATTGAGGAATATTTTGTTTTGTACATGACTTTTTTTATACGCTGTATAAAAACCTTGTACTTTTCATTTCATTAAAATGGAATATTTTTCTACTAGGAATTTTACTAAATTAAAAAAAAATGTTTTTTTAACGTAAGTGGTGACAATGACCTTTTATGTTTCCATGAGTATTATTTGATCTATGGCTTCCTTAACATGTCTTAATGTTTTTAAAAGGAAAATAAATACCATATAATCTTTTATGTACTTTGGTATTGAAAATGGTTCTGATAATGTATTTTTTATGTCAATATATTTAAATGATATATTTTGATTGAAATGTGGAAATGTTATCTTTCTTTTATGTTTGTTTTATGTGTTCTGAATATGTCATGGTTCTTGAGAATTTTTTATGTATATGGGTGGTTCCGTGATAAACCTAGGGTGGGTGAGCCCATGATAGCTCTCCAATGCATTGGGTAACATGATCAAGGTAAAGGTGAATGTTTCTCCTTAGATATCTAGGGAATATAGTGTGATTGGTATTCAAAATTTAATTCCCTACATGGTTGTGAAAGCTACATCGTAAGTATGTTAGAGATACCACAAGTTACCATTATGATTTTTGATTACTATGTGTTATTCATAAATCTTATGATTTCATGAGGTATCTTAAAAAGATTATGTTTTGATGGACCAATGTTTTCTTTCTTTATTTTACTACCCTTACTGAGATTATTATGCACATCCCATGTTTTGAAATGTTTTTTACAGGACTTAAAGATGAATAGGGTCAAGGATGGGATCAAGGAAAAGTCATGATTTATAAAACATGTAACTAGATATGACACTTTTTTTCAAGCGTTTTTATTTCATGAAAAAAAGGAAACTGGGTAGAAGTGTCTGCTTTTAAATTTTTGAGATGTAATGTAATAGTTATGGCCTAATTCTATAAAACCCTAAACTTGAAAAGATCATCAATGTGAATTATCCATTTAATTCAAGATTATGTAATGTTTTAAGGATAGTTCCTTATAATGGGAGGATCGGGAACACCTCTCGGGCCTTATTGCGGACCGGCTTGGGTGGCCAGTTTAGGGATGACCTGGCTTGATTCTTGAAAATGGTGATGGTTAAATATTATTTTATAAACATAAAAACATCCTAGTATATTTAATATACATCTATTATTATATTAGAATTTTTAGTAAATAAATGTATTCTGTTTAAGAAGAAGTACAAAAATATCATAGTTAAGACAATTAACTTATCTTAGAGACACCACCTTTAGATGTATTCTTAGGGACAATGAGTTAGGTATTTAGGGAGAAAATAAAATCCAAAAAATATATAATGATGTAGATAATTGAATGGGGTAGATATTGGTTGATCTAAGTTACTATTGGTGGTTCAAGGAAGGGAGGAGAGGTGGTGACTTGTAATATTGAATAAAAAGACACACGTGAAATTAATAAAAAGATTTAATTATAATGAATTAATTTCCATAAGAAATTCGAATTATATGGAAATAAATTTGAAGATAAAATATTATATGGTTAATATCCCTTTAACCAAAAAAATATATAGGTTTATGTGGTATTTTAAACATTATCTTTTAGATTAACCACTTCATTAATAAATGTAAAACTTAATTACTAAAAAAATTCAATCCAAAAATTTTATATTTTGAAATATAATGTATATACTTATAAATGAAAAAAAGGATAACATTTTGTACCATTAATGATCCTACTTGTCCCATTCCAATTTTTTTGTGATTCCTAAATAACTTAAAAAATTATCATTTTTCAAAAAAAATATAAATAATATCAATTTTGAGGATATTCATTTTATTATAATTTTATGAAATCAATAGAAATATATAATTCTAATTTATACTTTTAAAACATCTCTAATATATCATACTTATGTAAGAAATCCACGGGTTAATGTAACTCACTAAAAAATATTATATTTATATTTTTTAAAATAATTTGTTTTATTTTTCTATTATATGATAAAATACTTCTTCGGTGTTGCTTGATAATTTATGGTAACTATTTTATCACTAAAAATTAAAATAATTACCATGATTGAAATAAATAATTGTTTTAAATATAATCATTAACATTCATTAATAACACATTCTTATCCTTATATGAATATATAAAATATATTAATATCATGATAAGGATATTTTGGAATTTTAATTACTTAAAAATAATATAGATGTCAAAACAAGGTCAAATGACTCCAAAATGAAATCTATTAAAATTTAGGCTGAATATTAAGTAATTCCCCCCTCCAAATGAAATAACATCAAGTGTGTTTTTTATTTTTAATTCCTTACCATATTATTTTGAACCATAATTACATGAGTTACTCCTTAACAAAGTGATAAATATTACTACTATAAGTAAACATAATTCCTGAAAATAAAATAGGAATATTTACTAAATTTGGAAATCCTAATAGAAAATATTTTATACATTTTCATGATTAAATTTATATATGTTGTAGTAATTTATTTTAATATAAATGTTAAAAATACATAGAAAATCTATTTCTAGGAAAATGCGGGTTTATATAAAAATAATTACATTTTTTTGGGTTACCAAATCCATGATCAGTAATTCCATCATAACATATATCAAAATAATTAAAAAAATATTTAAAATAGATTTTTAAAAATGAAAGGGATAATATGATACATTTTTACTAAATTTAAAATATAGTGGTACTTTTAGATTACTTTACTTCTTGAAAAGAAATGATAGTATTTGACAAATATTTATTTTCTCTATTAATAGAATAATTAATTATTTCAGATAAAAATCCTAAAATTTCACACTCTGTTAATTTTTATATACATGTTTCAAAATTGAAATTAAATGGATCAAATTAAAATTATATAATTTATATTTTGAAAAATATTATTCAATAAAAATAAAATATTACTATAAAAGATATTTGTATTTTTGATATTTCTTCTTTAAAAATAAAAGATTACTATAATTTATGCTTGGGAGTTACAGATGAAATTCTCATGTAATGTTTTTTTGGAGATAATGGATAAATTATGTGTAATAATATATTTATATATCTTATCTACAAATAAAATAAACCTTTGGCTTCATGGATTTTGAGATGAAATGTTTAAATCATTAATTTTCTATAAAATATATTCCTATTTAGCTTAGGATAACTAGGTTGGTATCAGAGTACGGTTTAGTTACATTTGGGGATTAGGTTATGGATTTTAAGATAACTCAATATGTATAAAAACATGAAAACCACACTTGGATAGGATTTATGCATCCTATATGGACGATAATGAATGTGGTGATAGAGGAACAGTGATATAGGCATTATTATGTAGGTAGACTGATATAGGAAGGTTGATGCATGAAGGATAACATAATAAGGGTAACATAAGTAGGATAATTTAGGAAGTATGGAACATTAATGGGTTTAGACATAGTTGATGATGACTCAACATCAGGATTTTGATCTATATATAGGTGGAATAAATATATCAAATATTTTGGTTCTTCTGGATATGTAACATTTAGCCTTTTGATTCATGTTTTTTTGTTCTCTCTCAACCTTTTCAAAAATTGATTTCCCTTAATAAAAGTCTCTTGAACCAAACATGTTTAAATATGTTGAGATTTTAATATTTTTATAATTTTTTTACATAGATATTATTGTTTATTAGTCATGTTAGTCATCGTAATTGGTTGGAACAAGGAGGAACTGAATAAAAGTGTTTCTGATGTACAATGTAGTGATTTCCATAACAAATAACCAAATATAATGGGAGATAGAATATGAAATATCATAGAAATACTCATCAAAATATCTAATTAAATTATAAATAATTCAAGTCATGGTGAGTAATTTAATACATCGTGGAAGGAGAAACCTTACATAAAGTCTTTCAAGAAATAATATTTGCCCTCCCTTAATGGATCATAAAATGAACTAATTGATGAAAATGAATCAATTAAAAATAAAATATATTTTTAATTCTCTAATTGATGAAAAATAATATGTTTGTATTCTTATTTTATATTTTAGATTTTTATGATGACAAATGATATATACTCATTATGAATATAGGGAAAAATAAATATATTGACTATACGGAATGGGAAAGCCTCTTAAAAATATTCCTATAAAAATATTTTATTGGACTCTTCACACTAAAATGGGAATAGAATTCACAGGGTAAAAACTAAATGAGGATGAATCTATTGGTTCCTATAAATAAAACATCATGAGACAAGAAATTAATCCATAATGATTCATTATTAATCCTAGAAGTAAAACTTATCATTTCATTATTGGATTAAAACCATGCCTTTCAAAGTAAATTGAATAATAGAAATAAGTGGTTATAAATAAATTTTTCACAATGAAATTTTGGTGTAAATCTAAACTTGATACTGAAATTAATTTCTTAAAGCATGTGATAAGAAAAGAAAAATGGAGTTTCATGGTAACTTGAATGATAAATCACATAGATTAATGTAAATTTAACCCTCTACATAGAAAAAATGTTGGAATAATAACTAAGAATATTTCCGAAATGTAATAGGAAAATATTTTTAAGTGTGGATTTATTATCCACCAGGATCACAGTTTTCAAAAAATAATAAAGAGAACTATCAGTTCCCTAGGGTAAAAGATATTCCTAACTAGTTCACCACCAACACCTCTATTATTCGAAATAATAGTGTCCTTGAATTGTGAAAAAAACATTTCTCAAATAAAATAATTAATGAAGATAATATATTTATTGAACATGCAAGACCAAGGGAACATAGAAGAGCCTATGAAGTCACAACAATTTAAGTGAACTATGGTAATAAAGTGGTGAACGGTACACTTATTCTCCACAAAAATATATGAATGTGTTATTTGATTATGGTTCTTCATATTAATTCATATCATATATGTTTTCTATTAGTTTTAATTCATCTCCTCAAACATTTGAAATTAAATTACCAGTACAAAAACCCAATGGTGTATTGATTTAATCAAAGGTATATTACTCTTCTTAAGTTAAGGTTTCTTGGAAGATAAATCTTATATATATTTTTTTCCTTCCCTTTTTGGAATTAAATTTGATATTGGGAAAGAATTATTTCTTTATACATAGAGCTCATATTAATTATTTGGATAGGGAAGTATCATTTTGAATAAAAAATAATCCCATTATTTGATATTAATGAATAGATGATTATGATATCCTACTTTAATAAAATTATATAATATGGGTATTGATACCAAATAATGAGGGAAATTTGTCTCAAATGGTTGTGTAGGAACTAAATATTGGATATATATAAAAATTAGGATTGTATTTACGTGTATTCTAAATAACTTTTAGGTCTTCACCCATAATGTGATATTAAGTTTTCAAATAAACTCATGACAGGATCAATGATCATATTAATGTGTACTTACATAATGAAACATGATTAATTATTAAAATTGAAGAAGTAACACCATGTGAATTAGTACATGGGTTTTATATTCCCATGTTCTTCCCCTTATGGTGCACAAAACTACTATGTCAAGAAGATGGTCGGACCAATGTGTCATTGCATTGATTATTGATAAATTGAAAAGAATATGATCGAGAATAAGAATTATATACACCATATTAATGATATATTTGATCAATATATACGGTACTTATGAAACCCCACATTTTTAATTTAATGTTTTTAAAAAAATTCATTGAAACAATATTACATTACTAAGATTTAAGTAATTTTTGTTCTTTACTATCTTGGAAAATAGGTACATAATAAATGAAGTACATCAGAATAAATAAATATAAACATAATTTTATCCTCTAGAATGAGTAATTTCTTATATTAATTCCTATATAACCTATTTACAAGTGATTTCCTAAGGAAATACATCAATATAAAAATCAGAGTATGAATCCTAGAAAGGGATAAATGATTGAAAAGGAAGAAGTGTGATTATTTTCAAACTCATATTTTTATTTTTATCCTATGTTCTGTATTATCTTATGGTTCTTGGTTTTACACTCAATATTTGGTTGTTCCTTGGTTTATTTTTGGACCCTTCTTCATTTTTTAGTTTCCCTGTGATATTTTGGTGAAAATGCGGAATTTAGGGCTCATTAGTAGGTAGTTCATAGTTAGGGAATGGTTTGGGGAAATGTACACCCTTGTCTACGAAATGGTATGGCCAATTTATTTTTTTATATAGTGGTGATTTCACATTTATCACACGGTATGGTAAACTATGAAATCTAATAGTGTGGCATGCTCCTCTTAGACAATGAGGGATGAACAGTTTCTACACAGTTTGTAAAACCGTGTTACCTGTCTAGGTTATTAAAAGTGTGAATTTTCCCTTATACCCTCTTCTGGATTTAACACCAAAATTCCCATTTTTTTTTCTCCTAGTTCGTGTGACCCAAAATGGGATCCTCCCTTCTTCCCTAAGACTCCACTTCTCTCTCAGTGGTTGGATCTAGGGTTTTGTTCATGGCTTTGGGTTGATTTCTCAAGGTAATCTTCTCCTCTCTTCTTCCTCTTCCTTTTTTCCATTTTCTCTTGAGTTTCTCTTCTATATTGGTATCATTGATCTATTTTTCATGTTTCATATTGTTAAAGTTTGTTATTTTTTGTATTTAAAGTTCTTATGGGATGTTCTTACTTCTCTGATCCTTTATATGGTTGTTTTGGGTGGATGTTTTTGAAGAACCGTGAGTGTGAGGTAGGTTTCCCTTTTCACTTGTCCGTTAAATTTAAGAATCATTGATTTATTTCTTTTATCACATTCCATGGATATTAAATAGTGATGTATGATTTTTGGAATAAATTTTTTATGTGAAATGGGGTTGTTTTCATAATTTTTTTGAAGTATATTCTATCATTTTGTTGAGATATGAAACCAAGTGTTTGATAAATTTCTTTATTTTCCTTTTCAAGTGGATTTTGATTTTTAAAGCATGTCTTGGATTTTTAAATGTATTTTTGGCATCTAAATTTGATTTTTTGTTATTTCTAAAATGTATTTCAAAATGGTTTTGGAATTGAAAGTAGTTTTTGTTGGCTCTTTGAAAATGGTTTGACGTGTGATGGTGGTGTGTGGCCCATTTGGAATTTTGTTCAAAATGTATTTTGTGTGAAAATGTGGTGTCAATGCATAAATATAATTTTCGAAATGGTTTTGAAATTTCAAATGGAGTTTCTTCACCTTTTTGGAATGGTGGGTTTGGTTCTCTAAAAAAGTTTGGCTTTTTAAAGGGTGTTTGAGGCCCATTTTTCACTTTTTTGAAAATGAAATTATTGAAAACTATCCTTAGATAATATCCTTACCTTAGTTATGTTGAATTTTATAGGGGGAAAATTCTGATAGGATACCTTATGTTCCAATGGTTAAAAGGAAAGAGGTTATTCCTTGGGGTGTCTTAGGGGTGACTTGTTGTGTAACGTTATTTTGTAAAATATATGTGTATGTGATTGGATTCCTGTTTGGTATTATTATCTCACACCCAATTTAGTCTTTACATAGGATCTTGGCAAATATAGTTGATTTTTAGTGAATGGTTTTTTCATTATATTAGTATTTTTCTCTAACTATTGAACCATAGTAGGGGATGTTTTTATTTCTATTGGATAATGCCCCTCAGTAAAATTATGTAGGGTGTGATTGAGCATATGGGAAAGAATTGATGTCATCAGGTGAGTAACGTCTTCAGGATGAGTCAGGAAGTATAGTATGTTCTAGATTATTCCACTGATCTGCTAGGTTCTCCCATGTCCTTCACCACTTAATTATCTTTGCAATATTATTGAGATTCATGATTTATTGGTTACTCCTTCATGATTATTTTCCATTTCCCTTATTATGTGATCATTTTAGTTTCTATATTGTGTGGTATACTTCATTGAAAAGTGATGAGTTAGTTTTCAATGGTTTATGGAAAACATTTGGAAAATTTTTTACACTCTCTTTTCCCCTTTTTAAATTAAAACATCTTCTTCCTCCTCAAAAATGTTAATGTATGATTCTTGGAAACGAATCTGGATTTGAATGTGAAAATGGAAATATACCATGTTTTTCTTTAAAGGAAAAAATGTGTGTATGAAATTAGTTTTATATATTGTATTTCTAACCTGAAGATGATATTTCTTTTATTTAAAGGAAGTTTATTAGGAATAGATTTTTTCAAGAATTCCTATTAAATTTTAATACTCACTCCTATAGTTATTTATTGTTTTTATATTTTGGTTAAGGTTACATATTGGTTTAGATCATAGTGGGTGATGGATGGTTTTGGTGTTAGAGAGTGACCCTCGGGTATGGAGTTGTTTTGGCTATTAGGTTCATTTTGGGTTTTTTTGTTCAGTTTGTTGTCTTTCTAGTTTTTCTATAAATGATGTCCAGTTTGGATATTACTTTATATTGTGATTCTATGTTTGTTTCCATAGTTCTATTTTTTTATATTGGTAAAAATATATACTGTGGTTTTTCTATTGATTCACTAGAACTAGTTTCCATCCCATAAAGATCAGGAATGCCACTCAGACCTTTCCTCAGGCCCACTTGGGTGACCAGTTTGGGGTCGACCCGGGTTGGTTTGTGAAAAAATTATATCATAGGAAGGTTTGTTCTTTAGTGAACCAATATTTCAGAGCTCCCTTTGTTATTTGGGATGTCAAGGTATATGGATTAGTATTTTCTAAAATTGGGGTTTAGTTATAAGGGATTTTCTATCCAACACTTTTGATGTTAAACATTGGGTTTCCATGGGAAGTCATGTTTTATTTTGTTTATCAGGTTCTTGTTGTTTGTTTTATGTTTAAGATATGAAATGGTAGTTGTGACTATGGAATTGATGGGGTCATAGGGACTGTAAATCCATGTGGATCCAAGGAAGTGGTTCTAAAGGACTCTTCATGACTGTGGTGTGATTGGAATATGGACACAAACCATATGTCCAAGTCACCCATCAACACTAGTTTCCCCTTGTGAGTTTTTTTTGCTCTTCCTTGATTCTAAAAAATGTTTTGAAACCTCTTGTTTTGGAAGAGTGAAAAATTTTGTTTTGAGTGGTAATGGTTTGTATTTTTGGAGGATGGAAAATGGATTTTCAGATTTACTTTGAAGAAAGATTTAAGAAAGTGTATTTTTATTAATTGATATTTGGGTGAAATGAGGATGTTTTTAATGAGATTGAATTTTTATAATCAAAACCTGGGGTTTATTGAAATCAGTTGTTTGGAATAGAAATTATATTTTAAATGAGGTTTTTGAAAAAAAATTTAAGAGAGAAGAAATGATTTTTTAATCAAATGATATATGATAGAATGATATTTGATGATATGGTGAAAATATTTTGAATGGGATGAATTGGATTTGTGAATGGAATCCAAGGGATTTTTTTATCAGGATAAAATGGATTGGTGTGTGGAGTTTTAAAATGGTTTTTTACTTGATTGTTAGTGATATTTTGAAAAGTTTTATAAATTTTTAAATGGGAAGTGGATTCAAAATATAAAAATTGGGTTGAACATTTATTTGAAAAACAAGAATGTTTTGGTTTAACCATTGGTATTCCCATGAGTGATCACGTTCATAGATATGTGTGGGAATGTGGACGAATGATGATATGGGTGGATGAGTGACTAGGTTTTAATGACTTTATGAGTACCCAGGTGTTATTATAAAGTGCATGTAATGCTTCATGGAATACCATAGGTGAGTGTGAAACCCACCAAGTTTGTTTTCTTTCAAAATAATTTTCTAGAGGAAAATTGCCATGTTTTTATAAATATTGGTAGTATGGTGCGTTTTCTTATGATTTTTAATTTTTCTTTAAGTAGTGTTTCGAATTTATATTTATTGTGATCTATTGGTTTTGATTGATTTCTTGGTTTTCTTATTTTCTAGTGCACAGCCCCCACTAAATATTCGATGGATATTTGAGGTGTATGTATGGGTGGTTCACCGTTATATAACCCTCCAGTAGATCAACCCATATATTTCCTTATTTAATTTTTAATGTTGAATCCTCCTCACTTTTATGGTCAATTAGATCGGTTTGAAGTGGAAGAGTTTATATGGATAATTGAGAGAAACTTCAGTTTCCTTGAGTTTCATGATTTGTTAAAGTTAAATGTTTCTACTTTTATACATGAAGGTATAACCTGGAAGTGGTGGAAGATAGCCCCTCAAACCAATCCTCAAGAAGATCTTACTTAGGATTTCATTAAGGTTTCATTAATCTAATAGTATTTCTCTGATGTATTAAAGGTATGTAAGGGGATGAAGATGTGTTTTCTTCAGTAAGGTGATGAAACGGTTTTTGAGTTCTCCTATCATTTTTTGGAACTAATTCCTTACTTTTTGGAGTGGGATGAAGATGATTACCTAATGGATCAATGTTTCGATATTGTTATTCATCTAGATCTTTAGTTTAAGGTGTCAGATTTTGGTCTAACCTTATTTTTCAATGTGGTGAGTTAAGGTATTCATGTTAAAGTTGTGAAAGTGGGAGTTCTTGAGGTGCACAACCATCCTCCTATATTTGGAAGTGGTGAATGTAAATCCAATAATGAGATTGTAAATATGCCTATATTTTTTAGTGCAGGTCAAAAGTCTCTAGATATTTCCTTATCTTCTTCTAAGTGTAGGATCATGGTGTGTCATCAGTTTGGAAATATAGATATTAAGAAGTTTGTTTCCTAGTAACCTGAAAACCTACTGTACTTGAGGATGCCTAGGTCACTTCTAATTTTTTTGTTAGGGTGTTTATAAGAAGTGGGGTGGATCCATATCCACCCCTTTAAAAAACACCCCAAATCATTTTCAGGAGTAGGTCGATGTGTCAGGATCACTTTAAAGTCCCTTTATATGTAATACTTCATTTTTTTGTAATTTTTGTATCTAGTGGTTTTTTGTGGTTTTGAATTTTCTTTAAATTATAAAAGAGGATGGTGTATCTTATAAATCCCTATCTTGGTGAAGGTGACTTGTTGGAGAAAGTGATTCTTGTGGTGTGATGTGTTCTTTTGGTTCTACCTGGGTTTTGTGTGGCCTCTCATGATGCCAAAAGAAGGATTTTTGATTGAGGATTATCAACTCCTGATTGTGATGTGGTGGATGTTTCAATACATCAAGACTCCAACCACAGGCCCTAGAGTGAAGCTTTTGAGTAGTCAAGAATCACAAGGGTGTGAAGGACCATGTCCTAGATTTGGTCTCCAGTTTTGGAATGGGGAATTCTTATGTTTCTATGTTGTAGTTTCTTTATTTTCGATGTTCTCATTTTGGGGAAAAAGGCATAGAGGCCTTGTTTCACCATTGTGGTCCCAGTGGTACGAAAGTTCCTCTCTGGTTGTGAGACAGTGTGGTGGTATCATTTTATTGAAATCCCTTTATTTGTTCATTTTAGATTCAAATCTCTGATCATTTATTCCTTAGTGGTTAGACCTTGTGAGTTGGTTTTGGTTTTGGTTTTCCATTTGATTTGGAGTTCCTTCTATCGAGGCCCCCTTATGGTGGAGATTCGATCCTTGTGGGAAGTTCCTAGGTTGGATGATGACAGGTTTCCCATTCCATTCTATGCTGGTTGGTTTAAGTTGGTTGATTCTTAATGGTAGGGAGATTCACCAGGAATCTGGTTGTGGTTTCTTCTTGATTTGGCCAAATTTAGTTGGTTTCTAATGGTGGGGAGTCTAATCCGACCTCCTATGTCGGTGATCTAGTTTAGTTTTTGGTGTATCTTGGAAATATAAAGTTTCATTTGCGGTTTTTGGTTGCAAGTATTTCATTTTGAATGAACATTGGTCTTTTGGGGTACACCCAATGTCCTTGTTTGAGGAAAAGTTATAGAAGTTATAGCTCTAGTTCTCAGTCAATTTTTGGGAAGTGGTTTCAGATTGTTGGATCATTCCAGGTAAGAGGCGTGTGTTCTGTTTGGTCCTGGTTGATATGTTCTTTGATTTGAGGAATTTAATATTGTGAGCATGTGAACCTTTTCCTTTAAATCGATAAACTGTATATGTTGTGGATTTTTGGGGACATAAAGTGTAATGGATGGGAGAATTTCCACACCTTAAATTCTATTTTTATCCTTTGTTCTGACTTATCTTTTGGATCTTGGTTTTCCTCTCAATTTTTAGGTATTCCTCTATTAATTTTTGTTCCCTTGTTCATTATTTAGTTTCTCCAAGATATTTTTGTGAAAAAATGATATTTTGGGGCCTGTCAGCGGGTAGCACGTGGTTGGGATACGGTTTGGGGAAATCGTGCACCCTTTCCCAGGAAACCGTGCAGCCAATTTCATTTTTGGATAGTGGATACAGCATAGTTGTCGCACAATTTGTTAAACCTTTTAGGCTAACCATGTAGCCTTATCCTCTTGATTAGTGAGGGACGCACGGTTTCTAAATGGTTTGAAAAACTGTACGGGAAAACCATTCAACCTGTCTAGGTCATTAAAATTATAAATTTTACCTTCTACCTTATTTAGGATTTAACCCCAAAATTCCCATTTTCCCTTCTCATATTTTGTGTGAACCAAAGGGGGTCCTCCATTATTGTCCAAGCCTCTTATTATATCCTAAGGTTTCGATATATGGTTTTTTTAGAACCTTTGGTTGGAGGTATGTAACCCTTTTTACACCATCTCATGTGGTTAAAGTAGTTGGTTAATGTTTAAGAGAGTTTGGGAGGGATTTCGAAAGGTTTAGAGTATTTTATAGAGTATCATGGTTTGAGCATGATTTTGGGAAAATATGCTGGATCTTCAGGTAACCATGCATATAGAGAGAGTGTGATTTTCATGGTTTATCTAACCATGTGAGGAAACCTTGCAGGGTCCCTATTGAGGTAGTAGCATGCGCACAGTTTTCCAACTCGTGTGAGCTAACCGTGTGTGGCATTAAAAAGGTGGGTTTTTAAAAAATAGTACCAATCATTATTTTTCCTAAACTTCTTCTCTCTTATGCCATATGAACCCTACTCGGGATTTTTGGTTCTCAAGGGTTATAGGGGCTCTCCCAATCATTTTGTAAGCGAATCGAAGGGTTTTCAAAGTGTGGTAAAGGCAATCCACTTCCATTAAGACTTATCTCTTGTATAATTCTTGGTTTTCCTTATATCTTGTTCTCCCTCTCTCTGAATGTTCTCTATATAATTCTTTATAATGAAAATCTTGGTGTTTTTTTATAAAATGATGAGATTGGGGCTTTTTGATGATAGAAAAAGGGATATAAAGTGGTTTTAGTTTATATTTTACCCAAATTTGTTTTGTGGTTGGGATTTGGACGATTTTGCTGAAACGCTAAGGTAGGTGGCTTCTCTCTCGACTCTATTTGGTTATAACTATAATCCTTGTCATCAATTAGTTGGATTTTTGAATTTTATTATGATTGTGATGTTCAAGGCTTAATGGAAATTCATTTTGTGATGATTTTTGGATTTAGGAAAAATGGGGTATTGCGGTGAAATTTTCTTGATTTTGGATTTTAAAATCAATTGGGTTGTTTTATTAGAAGGTAATGTGGCATGGAAAATTTCCTAAGGGATTGTTTGGGTTAGAAATGGTTATTTTCATAATGTTGTGGCCTGAGTGTGATATATGTTTGTTTGGTGGTTAAGTATTTATAGATGTGATTGAAATGGGTGTGAAGTGCGTAGGTATTACCACTATAAAAAGGGGAGGGATAGTGGATAGGAGGCATACCATTAATGATAAGTGGGTGGGAAGTACCACTAGATTAGGAAAATACTAAATGGGATTGGTAAGGGGGTGTTTGGCATACTGGAAATTGTTTCACTATTTGATATTTTCAATAAACTGATTTATATAAATGTGATAACGGTTCTATCCTAGTGGTGTATTTAGAGAATTCATTAGGGGAAAACCTACTAAGTATTATTACTCACCCCCTTCATTTTCACTTGGGTTCTTTTGTAGATGTGGTATTTTGGGATACAGGCAAAGGTAAAGCATCTAATTTTTATAGAGATCCATTGTGATGTTGGAAGGAATTTTGGTGCTTATAACATAGAGCTTGGGGTGGATATATGGATTATTTAATGATTTCCTTTTGGTTTTTTTGATGAGTATTCCTCTTGGCACTCTAATTTTGGGTTTTTGGTGATTTAGTTGTATTGGATTTTGGGAATTGTTATGTAAGAGTTTGGTTGTTCGATTGTATCTTGGTAATGTGTTATCATGTTTTACCTTGTTAAAATGAATCATGTAGTTGTGGTAGGCTATTCTTTGTTGGGTTGTTTGGTTTTATTATAGGGGTAAATCATTCCCCAATTGTTCTTGAAGCCCTCAGCATTTATTACCATCCTTTGGAACTTTGGGAACATCACCAAAGACTAAGTAGCATCTCACTACCTTATCAAGCTAATGAGAAAGGGTCGGGACATTACAAGTGGTATCGGTTTGATCTGTCTTTAACTTCTAAGTTCTTTGGGTTCCTTGTAATTGGGCTTTTTCTCTTGGAATTGACATTCATTATTGGTATATTCCTTGAGTTGGTATGGTAGTATGGCGTAGGATTGTCAGAACATGAAATGTATAGCATAAAAGGATGTAGTGAACACTTTTATGTTGAACTTCACATTAATAGGGAGTTGGTTACATAATTGTTTTGGAGACACTTATAGGAATTGTAAATCTCATTATTGTGGGTGCAGCCAGTGAGATGAGGATGGAGTGCATGATTTAAATGACCTCCAACTAGAATTCATATTTTGTTGGCATAATGATTTATTTTGTGATATGGATATATGGAATTGTAAAAAATATAGAAATTATTTTGAAATGTGCGGATTTGAAATGTGAATAGTTTTGGTATTTTTACAATGGTTCAATTTTCAAAACATGGTGGATTTTTCAAAAGTGGTGCAGCATGGAAAATTTAAACTTGTGTAAATCCTGGTTGTGATAGTTTCAATGAAATTGAATTTAAAATTGTAACCCTTTTATTGCTAAGGGAGTGAGACTTATGATTATTTTTATGTTGATATAAATAGAACTGGGTAGGCATCGTAGATACCAACCGAGGGAGGCTGCTGAAAATGTGGTTGCACTTGAGCCCCAGGTGAACCAGTAGCTAGTGCAAAGTCTTGTGAAATATTTCCAAGTTGTGGAAAGTGGGAATAAACTGTATGATCCAAATCATGTGGATCATGAAGTTCAGTTTCAAAAGCATAATCCACCCATTTTTAGTGGTGATTTGGAACCAGAAAAGGAGAAGTCGGTGATGAATAGAATGAATAGTATATTTAAATTCCTAGGAACACCAGTGGAGTGAAAAGTGATGCTAGAAACTTACATGTTGGAATATTGTACCTAGAAATGGTGGGACTTGGTGGTCCAAGATGGAATGGGTCAAGGGATGGCATGGGAGGGTTTTTAGGAATTGTTTAACAAAACAATTCTACCTTTATACATTAAAAATTCAGAACACAATGGATTTCTTTCGTTTAATTCCAGAGAAACTCTCAGTAATCGAATACGCTGCTAACTTTATAGACTTAGGGTGGTTCTCACCCAAGGTGGAAGGTTGTACATCATTAAAGGCATGTAATTTTAAATTTGGTTTGGGGTAGGAAATTCATTCTAAAATAGTGTTGTTATGTATAAGTGATTGCACAAAAATTGTGAATATAGAGACAGTGGATGAATGGGATATTTTGGGGGCTACAGGCGAGGGAAGCATGTTGGTACCCATATGAAATGCAGGGAACCCTAACTCTTTGATAAAGTGGAAGAGGGACACTTATTTCCATGGTGGGGGTATGGATCAGAATCCGATAGCAGGATTAATGAATCTTTCTTTGAATCATCAGAGTAAGACGAGATGTTTTCAGTGTGGCTCTATGGTCACATCAAGCAGGATTTTAAGGCACAACCTCGATCATGTCATAACTATAAGTAGATGGGTCATCTTTACTGTTATTGTCATAATGCTCTGAGATCTGGTGTTCATGATACTCCTCCAGGGTTGTAGGCATCCTATGCCTCGATAGGTAAGGGGATTTAATATACCCCTCATTAGTAGAGTAAATTTATTCATGGTGATTCAAGGAATACCATGAATCCTCAATAGGACAATAAAGAGCAGAGTGTGGCAAGAAAGAAGTTATTCAAAGCTTGTTAGGTTGTGATGGATGATCCGTAGGGACTATCCACAGTGAAAGTTATAGTTCTTTTAAATTATACCTTGATGCAATCATTGTTTGATATGGGCACTTCACCTTCTGTTATGGTTTCTTGGGCTATTAGTTTTTTGAGTTTTACTATGGAAATGATGCCTTCGGTTTTAAAACTTCTAACTCTTCTAGGTAAAAGAGAGTTCCAAGCCTTCTTGTGTAGAGAATATTGTATAGTTGTGGATGGGGTTGAGTTAATGTGGGATTTATCAGTGCTTGATATGGATTCCTATGATATAATCTTAGGAATAGATTTTCTGGAAATTTTTAAGGCCCACATTGATTGTTATTCTTGAACGGTTAGTTTCACAATGGAGGATGGTGTCAGACATCTCTTTAGAGGAGAGAAGAATAAAAGGATGGGTGCAATAGGATTATTGGAAACAACTCTTAGCACAATATAACATCAGTTAGCGGTGATTTCATTGAAATCAATAGAAGGAGTTCAGTATAACACTTTTTCATAGGTTGTTGAATATTTTCTGGATGTCTTTCCTGAATAATTATCAGGTTTTTCGCCCATTAGAGAAGTAGAGTTTAAAATGTATCTCTTTCTAAGGACCATATCTATCTAACTTCCATCTTACCAGATGGAACCAATAGAAATGATGGAATTTAAAGTATAGTTGGAGGAGTTATAAAAAAAATGGTTCATTCAGCCTACCATGTCTCTGTGGGAATCACCGGTTTTGTTTTTTAAAAAGGTGAATGGAACCTTATAGCTATGTGTGGATTATCATAGTCATAATCAAGTTATGATAAAGAAATGATACCCACTTCCATGAATTAATGATTTATTTGATCAGATGAGGGGAGATCAGTGGTTCTCTAAGATTGAATTATGATCAAGATATCATCAGTTGTGAGTGTGGAAGGAGGATATTCCCAAAATAGATTTCATAAGTATATATCGCCATTATGAGTATGTGGTTATGCCCTTTGGTCTGACGAATGAACCCATAGTTTTTATGGAATTGATTAATTGGTTATTTCATAAATATATGGATTCTTTTATAGTGGTATTTGTTTATGATATATTCATGTATTCAAGGACAATGGTGGAGCATGAGTAGCACTTGGTGATAGTGTTGGGGATCTTGAGAGATCATATGTTATATGCCAAATTTATGAAGTGTGATTTTTGGATATAGGAGGTTCATTTCCTTGACCATATTATTTCTGAGAAGGGCATTTTAGTTGATCTAGAAAAGATAGAGGTTGTTATATTATGGCAACCACCAAATAGTGATTTCGAGATATAAAGATCCTTTGGTCTAGTTGGCTATTATTAACATTTCATTCATGATTTCTCACAATTATCCTCACCACTGACATATTTTACAAGGAATGATTTTCCATTTCAATGGAATGAGTAGTTTCAGAAGACTTTTGAAGAGATTAATAATCGCATTACATTAGTACCAGTCTTGGTTTTTCCAGAACCAGGGAAAGGGTATGTTGTGTATTGTGACATATTAGGATCAGGGTTAGGTTGTGTTCTCATTAAAGGGGATCATGTGGTTGAATATAGATCACGGAAGTTGATTTTTCATGAGAAGAACTACCCAACGCATGACTTGGAGTTGACTATAGTGGTTCATGCCATGAAAATGTTTCATAATTATATATTCGATGAGAAATTTATGGTATTTACTGATCATAAGAGCTTGAAAAATATTTCATCACAAATAGATGTGAACATGAGGTAAAGGAGATGGATGGAGATGTTTGATTTTGAATTGATGTACACATCGGGTAAGGGAAATTCGGTGGCCGATGCACTAAGTAAGAAGATGTATGATCAGGTGGTGAAATAGGAATTAGATTAGTGGTAGTTCATGTTGGTCATAGACGAAATGTGGTTGGAATGTGAGGACCGGGGTGACAGAGTTGTTTTCATTCTAATCTCATTAGTTCCTGACTTTGCTGGTTTGGTTAAAGAGGCACAAGCATCTAATTCTGAATGTATGGCAATGAGGTTGAAACTCAATTTTGGGGACACCATTGATGGCTACGAACTAAATGGGCATTCAGTTTTGTATTTTTGGAATCGAATAGTTATATCAGTGGCTTATTGGGAGGAAATTATTGGGGATTATCATCATTATATATGGTCTATTCATCCTAGAATTTAGAAAATGTATAAGGCATTGAAATTTCAATTTTTTTGGACTGGAATGAAAAGGAAAGTGGTGGAGTTTTTTTGGAGATTCTTGACTTTTCAGAAATTTAAGGTAGAGCATCAGTGGTTGTCAGGTATGTTGCAATATTTTCATATCCTTTCTTGAAAGTGCGAACAGATAGTGATGGATTTTTTATAGGTATCCTAAAAATAGTTAGAAATCATGATTCCATATAGTTGATAGTGTATTGGCTCACAAAGTCCATCCATTTCACCCCTATTCATGAATCTCATATAGTGGAGGATCTGTCCAAAATCAATATCTATGAAGTTGTAAAGATTCAAGGTGTTTCAGTTTTGATTTTATCAGATAGAGAACCAAGATTCACATCTCATTTTTGGAAATCCTTACAACAAGGCCTTTGGACTAAGTTGACAATGAGTACGGTGTACCATCCTCATATTGATAGGAAATCCAAGAGACTGATATAATCTTTTGAAAATATGTTATGGGCTTGTGTGATGGATTTTGGTGGATCATGGGAGGATCACTTGTCGTTGGTGGATTTATCCTATAATAACAGTTATCGGGCCTTGATACATATTGATATGTTTGATTTATTATATGGGTGTTCATGTCGTTCTCCACTTTTTGTGTGGAAATGGGTGAGACATCATTGGTCGGTCTAAGCCTTGTCCAAGATAAAATGAAGAATATTAAGTTGATTTGGAAGAGGATGGAGATGGCACAGAGTAATCAAAAATCATATGCGGACCATCGTCGATGATCATTTTCATTTGAGGTGGGTAATCGGGTGTTCTTGAGAATCTCTTAGAGGTTGGTAGATCATCGGTCTGGGAAGAAAGGTAAGTTATCTATGAGGTATATTGGGCCTTTTGAGATACTTGAGTGGGTTGGAGATTTGGATATCAATTTTCTTTTCCACCATGGTTTAGTGTGGTGCACAATGTATTCCATTTTTCTCAGTTGAAGAAGTATTAGTCGGATCCTAACCATATAATTCAATGGGATCATGTTGAGCTAGAGTCGGATTATTCATCGGTGAACATGCTAGTGGAAGTTATGGATATGAAAGATAAAGTCACGTAGGGTAAAAGAATCAATCTAGTTCAGGTTTTGTGGCAGCATGGTCAGATTCAGGAGGAGTTTTGGGAGTGGTAGAAAGAGATGTTCGATCAATGGCCCAAGCTCCTTCATCAAAGAGATGGTTCTTTACGTTCCAATGATGGAAAGTAAAATGGTGGGAAGAATCTAGAACCCCTGTTTTGATGTATGTAACCATTTTTATGTTTTTTTATGTGGTTAAATTAGTTGGTAATTTTTGGGAGATTTTGGGGGGGATTTGGAAAGTTTTGGAGGCTTTTCTAGAGTATCACGGTTTGAGAATGGTTTTGGGAAACCCTGTAGGATCTCTAGGTAACCGTGTAAGTGGAGGTAGTGAGCTTCACACGGTTTTTGCATGGTTTTTCTAACCATGTGAGGAAACCACATGGGGTCCCTTTTTAGGCAGTATCATGTGCCCGATTAGCACATAATTTTCCTAACCATGCAAGATAACTATGAATGACATTAAAACGTGGGTTTTTAAAAAACAAGACCACTCTGGATTTTCCCTAAACTTCTTCTATCTTATCCCATATGTACCGTAATTGGGTTTTTTGTTTATCAAGGGTTATAGGTGCTCTACTAGTCATTTTGGAAGCAAATCGAAGGGTTTTCAAGTTTTGGTGAAGGTTAGTCTCTTCTGGTAAGCCTTCTCTCTTGGATCTTTCTTGGTTTTCCACAGATCTAGTTCTCCCCCTCTCTCAATTTTCTTGATCTAATTCCATCGCATGAAGATCTAAGGTTTTTATTACCGAAAATGATGATATTTTGACTTATTGATGTTAGGAAAAGGTATCTAAAGTGGTTTTGGTGGATATTCCACCTGTATTTGTCGTGTTGTTGTGTAAAGACCGGAAAATTTCAAGGAAACTATTTTCTTAAATTCTTTGGAATTCTACGAGTACGCAGTTTCTAACGGCACCTGATTCTGAGGCCTAGTGGGCCTGAAATAATTTTCAGAAGTTTAGCTCAGGTACGTTCAGTGAACGAATGAGCAGGTTTTCTATCTTTTGAAGCGGATCTCAGAATTGAAATCAGAGGGCACTAATGAACTCGCAGTGCCGTTAATTGCTTAAGGGGACCTTTACCGCAGATGCGTTTTATGCGGGTTGTAAGTTAAAAATTGGAGTTTAATTATGAAGTTAAATAAAATTGTTATAACAATTTTATTTATAACTATGGAAGTTAATTTCTCCCATGTGAAGTTATTGGTGGGGCCCACACCCACCCAACTTCCCATGTGTGGATATTTGAGAGGTGGGGCCCACACGATCTCCAAACCTTCATCTTCCCATAACCTCCCTTAAACCCCATTTAAACTCCCTTGTTTAATTCATGACAACCCCCCCCCCTAATTATGAGGACTCTTCCCCTCCCTCTCTCCCTCTTTAATGTTTGCCAACATACCTTAATTAATGAAATGAACCTGTTCATTTAATTAATTAAGTGATTTGAATTTTGAATTTTAAATTTCATTTTTTAATAAAATAATAGCATTAGCCTATTATTTTATTTTTGGGGCATTCTTTGTGTTAAGGAGAGTTGGGAGAGATCTCTTGAGAAAGGGAGAAAATTATTCCTCAACTCAACAAAGAAAAGTTTTCTTCTTCAATGAAGAACACCCACCTTCAACGAAGAAGGACTCGGCGAAGAACGCTCTGCGGTTCTCCAATACTCTTCTTCCTCTGCATCAGGGGAGGATACACCAACGAGGGAAACTCTCCAAAGATGACGGTTCTTTCCTAGTGTTGACGGAGTGACATCGCCTTCCGCGTCTACGATGAACAAACCATTTTTGAGGTAGGGGTATTACGTTCAATTTTAATGGATTAAAATTGTTCCTCGTTCTTCATTGAACATCTTCGTTTGCCCGGCCTATTGCTATCGCCTAACATGAAGGGAGCGGGCTGAAAAAACATGGCCTGATGACCCTCCGCTGGATCTTGATTATTTTTGGAATCGGTGACTGGTGGCGGAATGCGGAAGAGGTCGGCGGCGCAAGGTCCGTTGTCGCACACGCAAAGAAAAGTTGTGGCCAAGCGGGCCGTGGCAGATGATGCATGGAGTCTTCGTGCCGTGCCGGGGAAACGGAGCCGCGGCCAGGGTAGGTCGCGGTGGAGGAAGCCGGCGCCGTCATTCCGGCTGTGTGGAAAGAACCGCGGACCGCTTCGCGGGCCGCTTCGGTGGAAGAACCGGCCGGCCCGTCGGTCGGCCGGGCGGAGGAAAGCCACGGCGCCATGAGGGTGTCGTGCCAGATGAACCACGGACCGCCTGAGCGGGCCTCTTGCGCTAGGAGGCCATCCGGCTTCAGTCGGTTGGTTAGGGAGGGTGGCTCCACTTGGTGCCACCATTTCAGGCAGCCCCCCCCCCCAGACCGCTCGGCCTTCAGGCAGAGCCTGCAGGGTCGCGCCCTGTCGGGCCGGTTCTCACCTATACGGGTCGACTATGCCCCACGAGATGGGCCACATGATTCTTCGGGTTGAACCTGCCAAAACTGGTAGACCTGACCCGCCATCCCACTGAGCTTAACGGGCCTGGCCCGTTTTCATTTAAAGGTGTATATCTTGAAGACTGAGCATCCGAACGATGCGTCGTCTACGGCACTAGGACCCTTTTGACAAGGTTGTACTTTTGTGATACTCTAAGTGAGTTTTGGAAAACTTTGGAAATCGACCGGGTTTGGAATGAGAATACTTCCAACCGGGCCCCTGGAACGGAAAATCCAATAACTCTCAGACTGGGCGTCTGATTGACGGGTCATCTATTGTGTTGGGTTTCTTTTGGCGAGACGTAACTACAGGATACATCAACTCTGGACTTAGTGATAGTTGCAGTATTGACCCCTTGGCTCGAGGAGCGGACCCTCCTGGAATCGAGTGTGCTGTGTGTGGGAACCCTGTAGTTGGCTACGACGACTACTGTTCTGGGATCCTCTATGGGTTTGACGACGATTATGACTGTACTTGGATCCTATGTGGGTTCGGCAGCGATGAAGACTGTACTAAGATCCTCTGTGGTTTTTGCAGTGATGACGACTGTACTTGGGTCCTATGTGGGTTCAGCAGCGATGGTTACTGTACTTAGATCCTACGTGGGTTCGGCACCGATGACTTCTGTACTTGGATCGTACATGGGTTTGGTAGAGGAGATGATTTAGAGGCTACATCTAATCATCACCACCCCTCATCATAAATTGTATACCTTTGTGAGCTGATTCTTGAATTGCAATCATTACCAACGGTGTGATTGACTTATTTTCTGTGTGGACTGGGATGTTCTTGGGCTCGAGAGTTGGAGCCGAATAGGAATTGATGACTTAGGTATTTGTATGGGCCTATACCTAAGTTGGGTCGGTTGATACTTTGTGATTGTATCTTTCCTTTTTGGTTTATCCTTCTTGGATTCAGGGAGACCTTCGGGCGTTTCGGGGTCCCCACTGAGTATCGTATACTCCCCCCTTCATGGGATACACCGAAACTACTTTGTTTTGGATGAAGACGACAGATAGAAGTGATCGGGGTAGAGGTTTGTGGAGCTGGACGGTACCCGGACGTGGACCACTTGGCGGGACGTACACGGGGCGGACGGCTGGACCTAAGGAGCTGAGGAGACCATCTATACCCACCCTTCAAGTGGGTTATCCGGAGGATGACTCAGTGGTTTCCACATTACTTTACTACTGGTGTACTTTCTTTTTCAGTTGTATTGTACTATCAGTTGGGTTTGTATACTGGCCCATTTACTTTTCAGCACTTACTTTTGTACTCAGTTTTACTTAGTGCTTACTTCACTTTCATACTCTGTTGTGTTTGTTTACTTTTATAAAGGCAATTCCTTCCCTTTTACTAGGATATATGCCTTTGGGGCTAGTCTCCAGCCCTTGGCCTATGGAAGGTGGGCTTGGGGTAGTCACAGAACGGGCCCCGAGGATGGGTCGTGACAAATTGGAATCAGAGGAATCGATTCTAACGCAGAACTCCAGACTCTAATAATTTCTTCTCTGTGAAGCAATAGTGTTAAGAGTATTGAGTGTGTTAATCAGTCCAGGGAGTCCAGTGTTGGTGCAGCGGCCGATGTATCCATACACCAGGACCCTGACTTCTGATTTCCGACTCAGTTCATGAAAACATTGATTTCATGTGTGTTTCAAAATTTTTCTTTGTGATTACTTTGCATCTGGTCACCAGGTATACTTTTTTACCATGGCGCACTTGTTTCCTTTCAGGATGGCCCCATGAATGCAGCCAGCTAGAGACTACTATGGGAGCAAACTCGATGATTACGCACTGGTGCTGGCAGTGTGAGCTTACTCTAGTAGATGAGAGCTTCGGCTGGGATCTTTTTGTAGCGGCTTCAAGGCCTTACAATGTCATCTTGGGTATGGACTGGTTATCTACAGTCAATGCCCAGATCAACTATATTAGGCACAAAGTGCGATTTGTCTGCACATATGGGAGCAATTTCACCTTCACAGGAGATAAGGGAGCCTTTTCAGCGCAGGATGGACTTACGCAGAGGAGAGGGCAGTCGACCACACATCAGTTGGCTAGTCTCATCTTAGGAGTGGTTGATGTGCGGAGTCTGAGTTTTCCTATTGTGGTGGATCAGTATGTGGACATTTTTTCTGACGATGTTCCAGGACTACCTCCTCGCAGAGAGGTATACTTCTACATTGACCTGTACCCCAGGACAACACTAATATCTACTCCAGTATATCAGATGGCTCCCATCGAGTTTTGTGAGCTGTGAGTACAGTTGGAGGGATTTTTGGGAAATGGATTCATCCAACCTAATGTTTCACCCTGGGCTTCTCCGGTTTTATTCACCAAGAAGGTGGGTGGGAGCTTACGACTATGTGTCGACTACCGTCTCCTGAATCAGGTGACTCTAAAGAACAAGTAACCACTCCTGAGGATTGATGACCTCTTTGATCATCTCAAGGGAGCACGATGGTTCTCGAAGATAGACCTCAGGTCAGGCTATCATCAGCTCAGAGTTCGAGACGAGGATCTGCAGAAGATGGCCTTCAAGTTCGATATGGCCACTACGAGATCTTGGTTATGCCCTTTAGCATAACCAACACACCATAATTGTTCATGAGTCTCATGAATAGGATCTTCCATCCTTACCTCGATCGTTTTTTTGTAGTCTTCATCGACGACATGCTGATATACTCGACTACTGAGGAGGAGCACGCCTACCACTTGCGGGTTGTACTAGACATACTCCGAATGCACCCGATTTATGGTAAGATCATGAAGTGTCAGTTCTGGATTTGAGAAGTACACTTCTTGGGGCACATCATCTCGGAGTCGGGAGTTACAGTGGACCCAGCGAAGATCGAGGCGGTACTTGCTTGGGAGCCACCTAAGAGCATAACGGAGGTGCGGAGTTTCCTAGGTCTAGTTGGGTACTATCAGAGATTTGTTCCATAATTCTCTAGAGTTGCAGCACTACATTCAGCTTTGATGAAGAAGGGGAAACCCTTCGTGTGGTTAGATATATTCCAGCAGAGCTTTTAGCAGCTGAGACAGAGATTGACCAGTGCGCCCATCTTGAGGCTACCGTAGGTGGGCGTTGGGTACGTGGTTTACTGTGACGCATCTGGGACTAGACTCGAGTGTGTCCTGATGTAGGATCAAGTAGTGATCACCAATGGTTCATGGTAGTTGAGGCCGCATGAGAATAAATATGCTACCGATGACCTGTAGTTAGCAATAGTGGTCTTCGCCCGGAAGATATGGTGGCACTATCTGATGGGAGAGCGCTTTATAGTCTACTCTGACCACCAGAGTCTCAGGTACATTTTCTCGCAGAACGACTTGAACCTGAGATAGCGGTGATGGCTCGAATTCCTCTAGGACTATGACTTTGAGATAGTATATACTCATGGGAAGGGGAACATTGTGGTTGATGCTCTCAGCAAGGGATCATGCATTCAGCTACTCGGAGAGGCGACAGAGCAGCTAGTCGCGTTGTAGATATACTTCGTGGATAGAGATGGGGAAGCCTTTCTTCAGTCTCTCACAATCACTCCTCCACTACTTCAGCGGGTCAGAGAGGCATAGCATGGGGATGTTGACTGTGAGACGCAACGTGCTCAGATTTCCACAGGGAAGGCGTCTGATGGATTTTCTGAAGGAGGAGAGCATGTCATCCTCTTCAGGGGACGTACCATGGTACCAGTTGCATTACAGAAGGATGTGCTAAGGGAGTTTCACATATCCCCTCTAGCGGTACATCCTAGAGTGGCGAAGATGTACCAGGACCTCAGACGGCAGCACTGGTGGCCGGGTATGAATAAGGTTGTAGCGGAGTTCGTTTCATGATGCCTCACTTTCCAGCAAGTGAAGGCAGAGCACCAGGTACTAGCAGGCTTGGTACAGCCCTTAGAGGTTCCAGAGTGGAAGTGGGACGGGATATCCATGGATTTCGTGATGGGGATTCCACGTACTTCTAGAGGACATGACTCCATATGGGTGATCGTAGACCAACTCACCAAGTCATCCCACTTCCTACCGATCAGAGAGCAGGGCTCAGTTGAGAGCTTGGGACACCTCTAAATTTAGGAGATCGTACGACTTCATGGTGTGACATCGTCTATCTTCTCCGATCTAGATTCTCGTTTTACTTACCAATTATTAAAGGGGTTGCTGGAGGCATTTGGGACGCAGCTACGCCTGAGAACCGCCTTTCATCCTCAGATAGATGGTCAGATTGAGAGGACCATTCAAACTCTTGAGGACATGCTCCGTGCATGTGTCTGTTACTTTGGTCACAGCTGGGAGGATCATTTACCCTTGGTGGATTTTACGTACAACAACAGCTACCACTCCACCATCGGGATGGCACCATATGAGGTATTGTACGACCAAAATTTTAGATCACCTCTGTGCTGGATTGAACCTGAGGAGTCAGCACTTGTAGGACCAGAGATAGTTCAGGCTATGATGGAGAAGGTGCAGATCATCCAGAAGTGGATGAGGATAGAACAGAGCAGACAGAAGTCCTATGCTGATAGGAGATGGAGACCACTGGAGTTCGAGGATGGAGACCATGTTTTCTTACGGTTCTCACCTCGACGTGGATTATGGAGATTTGGCTGAGGCATCAAGTTATCCCTGCGCTTCATCAGACCATTCCAAGTCCTTAGCAGGGTAGGCAAGGTGGCTTACCGCCTAGCACTTCCACCTCAGTTGCACCGGGTGCATGACGTCTTCCACATATCTCAGCTGAGTAGATACAGGCACGACCCGTCACACATCATCGATCACATGGAGCTAGACATCGATGACGAGGCGAAATTCACAAAGGTACCGGTAGAGCTCAAGGATCGACAGGAGCGGGTCCTATGTGGATGGTCGATTCCTATGGTGCGCATTTGTTGGCAGTACGGGAACCTCCAGGAGAGCACATGGGAGCGGGAGGCTCAGATGCGTGCTCAGTACCCTCATTTGTTCCCCTAGTCTTTGTTGTAGCTTTACGGGGACGTAAATCCCTGATGTGGGGGTAATGTAAAGACTTGGAAATTTCAAGGGAATTTTTTTTTAAAATTATTTGGAATTCTACGAGAACGCAGTTTCTGACGGCACCTGATTCTGAGGCCCGGTGTGCCCAGAATAATTTTCTGAAGTTTAGCTCGGGTACGTTTAGTGAACGAATGAGCGAGTTTTTCTATCTTTTTAAGTGGAGCTCGGAATTGAAATATGAGGCCACTGATGAAATCACAACTCCGGTAATTTCTTAAGGGGACCTTTACCGCAGATGCGTTTTATGAGGGTTGTAAGTTAAAAATTGGGGCTTAATTATGAAGTTAAATAAAATTGTTAGAACAATTTTATTTATATCTATGGAAGTTAATTTCTCCAATGGGATGTTATTGGTGGGGCCCACACCCACCCAACTTCCCATGTGTGGATATTTGAGAGGTGGGTCCCACATGATCCCCAACCCTTCATCTTCCCATAACCTCCCTTAAACCCCATTTAAACTCCCTTGTTTAATTCATGACAACCCCCCTAAATTATGAGGACTCTTCCTCTCCCTCTCTCCCTCTTTAATGGTTTCCAACATACATTAATTAATGAAATGAACCTCTTCATTTAATTAATTAAGTGATTTGAATTTTTAATTTTAAATTGAATGTGTTAATAAAATAATAGCATTAGTCTATTATTTTATTTTTGGGGCATTCGTTGTGTTAAGGAGACTTGGGAGAGAGCTCTTGAGAAAGGGAGAAAAGTATTCCTCACCTCAATGAAGAACAGTTTTCTTCTTCGACAAAGAACACCCACCTTCAATGAAGAAGGACTTGGAGAAGAACTCTCCATGGTTCTCCAATCCTATTCTTCCTCCGCATAAGGGGAGGAGACACCAACGCGGGAAACTCGCCAATGACGACGGTTCTTTCCCAGCGTTGAAGGAGAGACATCGCCTTCCGCGTCTAGGATGAACAAATCATTTTCAAGGTAGGGGGATTACGTTCAATTTTAATGGATTAAAATTGTTCCTCATGCGTCGTTGAACATCCTTGTTTTTCCCAGCCTATTGTTATCACCTAACGCGGAGGGCGTGGGCCGAACGAACACGGCCCAACGACCCTCTTCTGAATCTTGATTATTTTTGGAATCGGCGACCGGAGACGGAACGTGGAAGTGGTCAGTGGCACAAGGGTCGTCTTCGCACACACAAAGAAAAGAAGAGGCCAAGCGGGCCGCGGCGGAGGAAGCACAGTGCCGTCGTGCCGTCTCGGGGATGTGGAGCTGTGGCCATGGAAGGCCACGGCAGAGGAAGCCGGCGTCATCGCACCAGCTATGTGGAAGGAACTGCAGCCCGCTCCGCGGGCCGCTTCAGCGAAAGAACTGGCCAGCCTGTCAGCCGGCCAGGCGGAGGAAAGCCACAACGCCCTGAGGGAGCAGCGCCGGATGAACCGCGGCCCCCTGAGCGGGCCTCTTGGCACTGCCGGTTCAGGTAGCCAGGCCCCCCACCCTCGGACCGCTCAGCCTTCGGGCTGAGCCAGTGAGGCCGCGCCCGGCAGGGCTGCACCCAGCCGGGCCGGGACGCATCCTGCCGAGCCACGCCGCACTGGGCCGCGCCGCGTCGGGCCGGGTCGGGCCTGGCCGCGCCAGGCCGGGTCGGGTCGGGCCGCGCCGGGCCGGGTCGGGCCAGTTCTCGCCTCTACAGGCTAGGTCACGCCCTCTTCGGGTCGGTTTGTGCCCCTCGGGTCGGGCTGTGTGATATTTCGGGTCAGACACACCAAAACTGGTTGAACCAACCCGCCAGCCCACTGGGCTTAACGGGCTAGGCCTGTTTTCACTTAAAGGTGTGTATCTTGAAGACCGTGCCTCTGAATAATGTTCTGTCTGCAGAACTGGGACCCTTTTGATGAGGCGGTCTTTTTGTAATACTCTAAGTGAGTTTTGGACAACTTTGGAAAATGTCCAGGTTTGGAATGAGCATATTTACAACCATGCCCCTGGAACGAAAAAACCAATAACTCTCAGACCGGGCGTCTGATTGACGTTCTGTTTGTTGTGTTGTGTTTCTTTTGGTGAGACAGAACTATGGTATACATCAACTCTAGACTTAGTTATAGTTGAGGTATTGACCCCTTGGCTTGAGGAGCGGACCCTCCTGGAATCGAGCGTGATGTGTGTAGGAACCTTAAAGCTGGCTGCGACTGCAACGACTACCGTGTTGGGATCCTCTGTGGGTTCGACGATGATTACAACTGTACTTGGATCCTACATGGGTTTGGCAGTGATGAAGACTGTACTAGGATCCTCTGTGGGTTGGGCAGCGATGGCGACTATACTTGGATCCTCTTTGGGTTTGGCAGCGATTGTTACTATACTTGGATCCTACGTGGGTTTGACACCGATGACTTCTGTACATGGATCCTATGAGGGTTCGGAAGTGGAGATGATTCAGAGGTTATATCTAATCATCTCCACCCCTCTTCGTAAATAGTATACATGTGTGAGATGAGTCTTGACTTGCAATCATTACCAACGATGTGATTGATTTCATTCCTGTGTGGATTGGGATGTGCTTGGGCTCGAGAGTTGGAGCCGAAATGGAATTTATGACATAGGTATATGTATGGGATTATACCTAAGTAGGGTCGGTTGATAATTCGTGATTGTATCTTTCCATTGTGGTTTATCATTCGTGGATTCTGGGAGACCTTCGGGGGTCTCGGGGTCCCTACTAAGTATCGTATACTCACCCCTGCATAGGCTACGCCCACACTACTTTGTGTTGGATGCAGATGACGGACAACACTGATCGGGGTAGAGGTTTATGGAGCTGGACGGTACCCAGAGTTGGACCACTTGGAGGGATGTACACGGGGCGTATGGCCATACTTGAGGAGCTAAGGAGACCATCTGTACCCACCCTTCAGGTGGGATATCCGGAGGATGACTTAGTGGTTGTCGCTTTACTTTACTATTATTGTACTTTCTTTTTAGTTGTACTATACTATCAATTGGGTTTGTATACTGGCCCATTTACTTTTCATCACTTACTTTCGTACTTAGTTTTACTTAGTGCTTACTTCACTTGCATACTCTGTTGTGTTGGTTTACTTTTATAAAGGCAATGCCTTCCCTTTTACCGGGATTTATGCCTTTAGTGCCAGTCGCCAGCCCCTAGCCTATGGAAGGCGGTCTTTGGGTATTCATGGCATGGGCCCCAAGGACGGGTCATGACATGTTGGGAGTTGGTCTATTTCATTGAAATCCTAAGGTATTTGGCTTCTCTCTTGACTCTATTTTCATAGAACTAAAATCCTTATCTTCAATTAGTTGGGTTTTTTTTAATTTTATTATGATTTTGATGTGGGAGGATTGATTGAAATTCAATTTGGGATTATTTGTGTATTTGTGGAAAATGGAGTATTGCGGTGAAATGTTCTTGATATTAGATTTTTAAATATTTATTTTAAAATCGGTTGATTTGGTTGATTTATGGAAATAGTTTGGGAAAATGGTTTTAAAAAATGGGTAGTTTTATTGTAATTTAATGTGTCATGGATAATGTCCTCATTGATTTTTTTGTTTGTAAATGGTTGTTTCCATAATGGTGCATCCTTAGTGTGCTATATATTTGTTTATTGGTTAAGTATTTATTTATGTGGTTGAAATGGATGTAAAGTGGGTGGGGAGTACCACTATAAAAAGGGGATGTATAGTGGATAGGAAGAACACCATCAAGGATAAGTGGGTGGGAAGTACCATTAGATTTATAAATTAGTAAATGGTCTTAGATGGGAAGTTCCACCATAATTGATACACTGGGTTGAGTGTGTGAAATTTATGGCTATGTTTTGATTATGAGTGTAGCTAAGATGGATGAAATTTCTATGCTAATATGTGATATTAAAATGGTTCATGACATTTTTGTTGGATTTCTATTGTATTGTGTGGACTTGGGAGAAAAATAGCTTGGTAAGGGTGTGTTTGGCTTGCTGGAAATTTTTGCAGTATTTGATATTTTATATAAATAGATTTATATAAATTTTCCAATAGTTATATCCTAGTGGCATGTATATGAAATTCATTTGGGGAAAACCTACTGAGTATTATTAATCACCCCCTACTTTGGAACTTTGGGTGCTTTTATAGATGTGGTATTCTAGGATACAGGAAAGGGTAAAGCATCTCATTTTTCTAATGGTCCACCATGATGCTTTTAAGGTATTATGGTTCTTAAATCTTGGATCTTGGTGTGGAGTTGTAGAGTGTGTCATGATTTCATTGGGGTATTGTTGATGAGTCTTCCACTTCGTACTCTGATTTTGGGATTTTGGTGATTTAGTTGTATTTTATTTTGGGAATTGTTATGGAAGGGTTTGGTTGTTTGGTTGTCTCTTGGTAATGTGTTATCATGGTTTACCTTTTTAACATGCATTATGTAGTTGTGGTGTTTTATTCCCTATTTGGTTAGTTGGTTTTATTCTAAGGGTAAATCATTCCCCAATTTTTTTTGAATCCCTCAAAATTTATTTCCAACCATTTCAACCTTGGGAACATTGCCTAGGGCCAAGTAGCGTATCACCTCCTTCAAAAGTCAATGAGTAAGTGGTGTGATATTACAGTTTTCTTCATGGTTTTAGGGTGACTTCTCAAGGTGATATTCTCTTCTCTTCTTCCTCTTCCTTTTTCTTCCATTTTCTATTTAGTTCCTCTTATACCTTTTTCTCTTGGATCTAATTTTCATTTTTCACTATGTTAAAGTTGGTTATTTTATGTGTTTAAGGTTTCTCTTGGATTTTATTTCTCCCTTAAGACTTTATGAAGTTGTTTTGTGTGGGTGTAGTATAAACATAGTGATTTTGAGGTTGGTTTCCCTTTTATTTTATTTTTAAAAAATTAAGAATCATTGGTTTATTTCTTTTCTCACCTTCCTTGGATATTAAATAGTGATGTATGATTTTTATAATAATGTTTTTTTAAATGAGTTGGTTTTCATAATTGTTTTGAATTATATGATATTGTTTTTTTTTTGAGATATACACACCAAGTGTATGATAAATTTCATAGTTGTCCTTTTCAAGTGGATTGTAATTTTTAAATAATTTTTTAGTTTTGAATATATATTTTTTCATCTAAAATGGTGGTTTGGATTTCTCAAATGGATTTAAAAATGGTTTTGGACTTGAAATTAGTTTTCATTGGCTCTTTAAAAATTGTTTGACATGTGATGGTGGTGTGTTCCATGTTGGGAATTTTTTTGAAAATGGATTTTGGGTGAAAATGTGGTGTGAGGGACTAAATTGAATTTTCTAAATTCTTTTGAAATTTAAAATGTTGTGTTTTCACCTTTTTGGAAATGTGGATTTGGTTCTTGGAATAAAGGTGGCTTCTTGAAGGGTTCTTGAGGCCCGTTTGGTGCTTTTATGAAAATGAATGTCTTGAAAACTCTCCTTGGATAATTTTCATTCCTTGGTTATACTGAATTTTATGGGAGGCCCATTCTAAGATTCTCCCTTATGTTTTAATGGTTTAAAGGAAATAGGTTGTTCCTTGGTGTGGCTTGGGGTGACTTGTTTTGTGAGTTTCTTGTGTGTGATATATGTGCATGTGATTGGATTCTTTTTTGGCATTGTTGTCTCACCATCACATTAGTCTTGACATGGGAACCTATCATATCTAGAATATTTTTAGTGAATGTTTGTTGCATTAGATTAGGATTTCATTCTGGCTAGTGGCCCATAGTAGGGGATTTGTTTTGTTTATTTTTTCTGTTATGGGATATTTCCCCTCAGTCATACCAGGTAGGTTGTCATCAAGAATGTGGGAGAGAATTTCTCTCATCAGGTGAGTCATACATTTGGGATGAGTCAAGATATATAGTATATTCTAGATTATTCCACTAATCACCTGGGTTCTTCCATGTCCTTCGGCACTTAGTTATCTACGGCAGATGATTGAGATGCATGATTGGTTGGTTACTCTTGTGTGACTATTTTACATTGTCCATATTATGTGATCATTGTTGTTTATCTCTTGTGTATTTTACTTCTTTGAAAAGTAATGAGTTGGTTTTAAAATATTTATGGAATATTTTAGGACAACATTTTACACTCCCTTCCCCCCTTTTAAATGAAAACATCTTCTTCCTCCTCGAAAATGTTAATGTATTCTTCTTGTAAAGGTATCTAGATTTTAATTTGAAGAGAGAAAAAGATATTGATTTTTTTAAAATAAAAAATGTGTGGAATAACTTAATTTTATATATTGTATTTCAAATCATAATTTTATGTTTCTTTTATTTAAAGGGAGTTTATTGGGAATAGATTTGTTTGGTCATGCCTACTGAGTTTTAATACTCACACCTATAGTTATTTCTTGTTTTCTGATTTTAGTGAAGGTTCTAGCTTGATTTTTATCATCATGGTGATTGTTTGTTTTCATGTCAGGGAGTTACCCTTTGGGTCACATGGAGGCATTTTCGTTGTTACGTTCATTTTGGGTTATTTTGTTTAGTTTGTTCTATTTCCAGTATTTGAATATATGATGTTCAGTTTGGATATTTATTTATGTTGGTCTGATCTATTTGTTTCTACTATTATATCTATTTATATTTGTTGAAATCATTACCTTGGTTCCTATTTTGATTCCATGGCACTAGTTTCCATCCTGGGAGGATCGGGAAAGCCTCTCAGGTCTTATCTCAGGCCGACTTGGGTGATCGGTTTGGGGTCGACCTAGGTTGGTTTGTGATAATTATCATGGATAAAACATGTGCAATACCATGAGAACATAACATAATGAAAGATATAAAATCATAGAAATGTTCCTACTACGTTTAAATTAGGAACTCGTAAGAATATCACTAATGTTCATCACAATTGTCTCTTAAAGCATATTACAATGGTTTTCAACTATGATATCATAAACATGTCATCTCTAGAGATTAATTTATTACAAAATTCATTAGAGTGATATGAGGGATCCGCCTTAGTATATGTTAATTCATGTGTGACACAGAGAACATATATCAAAATTAATCATTTCATTATTAATCCCTATATAATAAATAATGAATTTCATATAAAATCATTAAGGACATTACTTTCTAAATACATAGTAATTTCATCATTTTTAACCCACTAGAATGGAATGTGGGTTTCATACATGGAAATACCCAATCAATGAATTATAATTACATATATATGAGTACTCTTGAATAAAAAATTGGTTTGGTTATTCAAAATAAAAAAAGGTAGACAATGAAAAACAATTAATCACTACTTTAAAATTCACCTATTCCAATGGTTCTAAACTTTGGAATAGCCTCTGAAACTGTTGGTATAGGCTATCCCTATGGTTTCACAAACCGTTGGTATATGGGCCGTTTCAATAGCCCTATACCAAAAGTTTCTAGAGAAACGTTGGTATATGTGGTGTTAAATTAATCTTCCCCAATAGTTTAAGTAAAATCGTTGGTATATATGTGTACTAAAGGTTCAAAAACCATTGGTATACATACCATCCAGCATACATACCAACGGTTCAAAAACCGTTGGTATCTATTCTATCCCAACAGTTTCATTGAAACCATTGGAATATATCTAGTATTTGAATACCAACGGTTCTGTGAACCCTTTTAATATGTTTCCTAGGTAATTAAATACCAAAGGTTCTATGAATCATTGGTATATCCTATACTCCCCATCTCATCACAACACACATCAAAGTAGCAAACCTTCACCTGCAACTCTACTCCCCAGCAAATATCTAAGCTGGGCAGACCTGTAAACCCACTTCGAGCAGTAAACCTACACCTCTAAACCTATAAAACCTACACCTCTAACAGACTTCCAAAGCATAATTTAGACCTATAAACCTGAACATGTTGTAAACCTGCACCTCTAACAGTCTTCCAAATCACTTGTAAACTCGCACCATCATGCACCTCATATGGAAGTAGCTTTACATGATGAGTGTGAAAAATCACTAGGTTTTTTCCATCTTGGTTTAGAATATTCAGAGTCTAAAAATGTTTAAGAAGATTTTGGAGAGCATAGATATGCTCATAGTGGTTTTACCTTGGTAGAGGATGAGGTATCATGTAAGGGGATCCCTCCTCTGGTTCCAAATTACCTGAACTATCATATCCAGACTCATATGGAGATAGTGATGGTGATGACCATAGTATTACAATAGATCATGGTGGACCCACTGTCTCATTTGAAGTTAGTACATGTCCTAAGGGATGCTTAGTTAAGAATATTGACCAAACAGGTGAGCTTCAGGCTTTTCCATTAGATGTACCTACCAAATCATAACCTATAGAGGCTACTTTACCTAGCTAGTCTTGAGAGATTTATTTCCCCATTTCCTTCAGATTTTGTATCCATAATATATTTATAATATTTTATAGAAAGACTTCTTTTAGATTTTAGTGGAATTTTGAGTTATCAGGAACCTCCTATCACTCAGCTTAGTGAAGCTGATGCTAGACACCTTTTTGAGATGGTTGTATGTTATATTCATCCCATGATGAGTTTTCATATTCAAAAAGTTATGATTTAAAATTGAAGGTTGGACGGTGAGATAGAAACCATTTGATCTGTTATGGAGGAAATGAGGACCTCTTTTATTTACAGTTAGGATTGCTTATGGAAGATATTGGAGAATGTTCCTATTTTTGCATCTATATCTAGTGCTCCACCTCCCTCATATTTAGTTGATGCTGGTTTGATCTAGTCTATAGTCAAAGAGTGTCTCCATGTTGTTATAGGTGATGTACATTCATCTCATTAGGATTAATTGATGCAGATTCTATAGAATGGGTTTTCAAGGAATAGGTTGACCAGTTGAAAGTGATGACAACACTACTCAAGCTATCCATGGAGGAGAAGAAAGATTTATTTAGTAGTATGAAGAGATGAGGAAACATTATTAAAGACTTTTTCAATCTTATGAAGCCTTTACTATATGTATCCAATACTCTAGTGGCTTCCCAGAGGTGATTCTCATGACATCCTTTACCTTTGATTCTTCTTCTGATCCTCTACCTCCTTAATTATAGCATGTTGGTGTTTATTTGGTTGAAGCTGTCTGGAATCTCCAACCTATTTTAATCTGAAAACTTCATACCTCTACATTTATACCTTCAACCTCTACCTTAGTGCTTCCTGAATCTAGAAAGGGAAAATCTCCCTACTGATCACCCCACCTGCACCCTGCCCTGCAGACCCCCACCCCCGGATAGCCCTTGGACACCCCCCTGGACAGCCCCTCCTAGACACCCCACCTTCACCCTCCCCCCTGACCTACAGACCCCCGAACCCCCCCCCCCACCCCCCACCCCCCGAACAGCCCATGGACACCCCCCTGGACAGGCCCTCCTAAGAATCTTCTTACCTAGGAATTATTTTGGGGCTACCATCTTGATTCTAGGGTTCCTAGGTGTGCCATAAAGATCGATTTATTCATGGCTTTTAATTTGGTCAGGTGGGACTTCTTATGGGATGCTTTCGATCTGCTCATCTCTCTGGCTAGGTTCTCGTCTTGGGTTAAAAGATACGTCTCTACCCCAATGTTCTCGGTGAACATTAATGGAATTTTACATGGCTAATTTTTGGGGGGAAAGGGGTTAGGAAAGGGGATCCTCTTTCCCCTTTCCTTTTTGTTATTTTCATGGAGTTTTTCTCACGCATCCTGGACTCTCTTATTTTATATTCAGATGCTTATAAGTTTCATTGGCGATTTTTAGGTTGGAATGCAGGTGGCAGGGGGATGGAAGGGGGCTGGTGCGGGTTAGAACAGGTGTTATGGGGTTGTTTTGTAGGTGGTAGGGGGTTGGTGCGGGATGAAATGCATTAGGTTGGGGGCTGGTGCGGTGGCTGGTGCGGGCTGGAGTGGCTGGTGTGAGCGGGAAGGCAGGCAGCAGGGGGATGGCAGGGAGCTGGTGTGGGATGGAATAGGTGGCAGGGGCTGGTGTGGGCTGGATTGTGTAGGTTCAATTTTAATATAGATATGATACTAATTGTAGTATCGAAACTATGGTGTAGAAACTCAATATACAAGAGGGTTGAATTGTATACTTTAAAAAATCATTAAGTAAATTTTGTATAAACAGAATTCAAAACACCTCTAAGTTATACTAACTTTCTTGATTCTGGAAATGTCATTCCGAAAATGAAGTTCCGAAAATGTCGTTCCAGAAATGAAACCAGTTCAACAGACTAACTTGATTCTGGAAATGGGACTAGTTCAACAGACTAGCTAGATTCTGAAAATGTTGTTCCGAAAAGAATAAGGTTCTATAAATGTAATTCTGGAAATAAAACTTAACAAAAGTTTAAAAAATAAAGATTCTAACTTAAAGCGTATAGAACCTTATTTAATCATAGTACAAGTAAAAGGAAGTATAAGATAGTTATAATTTCCTCAACAACCAAAATTACAACGGAAAAAAAAATTAAAACAATACAAGTAACAATTATAGAAATATTTTAACCCAAATAGAAGGGTATCCAACAATCTTGGATAAAGGTCCCTTGATTTGTACTTTCAATAAAGTCTATCTTACCCAAACCCATGTAAGCCCTCAATCTGAAGATCGGTATTTGTCTTGCTATCCCCGCAAGCCCTCTATTTGTAATTAAATCTTCACCTCTGACTTCACAACCCAAAGTATCATATTTTAAGGAAATCAAACCTCTACACGTAGCTATTCTGCACGAAGAAAAGTTTGAACAAGTTATTCACACCCGAACAAGTTGTTCACAACATTTGCATGAAGCACTGAGAGTTGAAGGAGCCTCTCTCTCTAGAAATCACTTCATCATGTAAGTAGTCCAAAAGTCTACAAAGTTCTTCCAAAAGTAAAGTTCAATGCTCTTTCAAATGAGCTCTTATTTATAGATACAACTTCAACGGTCGGCTCCCTCCTCCAACGGTCATATTTTTCCTTGAATTTTGGAGGGACCTATATACGTGTCACTCAAACAATGGATATTTAGTAACTGAATGCAAAACATTGTTTTAACCAAAACATGAGTAGGAAAAAATATAGTTGTTTGAAAAAATTCATTTTTTGGAATGTAAGGAAAATAAAGGTTCAGAGTCTAACAAAAAAATGGAATTCGGTGTCTAAAAAAGTTAACCTTTGCAGTCTATAATACAAGAATATTTTTATTCTGTTTCTTAGAGATTCAGAACCTGAACTCTTAAGGAATTTGGAGTCTGAATCCATAAGAATTCGGAGTCTAAACTTTGAAAGTTTAGAGTCTGAATTCAAATAATTTGAAACCTAAACTTATAAAGTTCATAGTCTGAATTTAGATGATTCAGAACCTGGACTTAGAATGTTTGGAATATGAATTCAGAGGATTCATAACCTAAACATAGAAAGTTCGGAATCTGAATTCAGAGGATTCGGAACCTAAAAACAGAATGCTCTATATTTAAGTTTTTATAGGATTATAAGGTTTTAGATGTGAATCTTATTTTCATACTTAGAGAGAAAATGAGTTAGATTATGATATGATCAATTCTATCATGGTAAGTATAAATTTTCCGTGAGGAAGGAAATTTTTCCTTATCAAGTAAAATCATAGGGAAAAAGAAATTTTCCTTAAGATAGGGTATTTGTGATTTTCAGGGTGTTTGTGATTTCCAAAACACGAAAGAATGGAGAAGTAATAAGGAAATATTATTGACTTAACAATCTACCCAAACATGAAGGAATGGAAAAATCATAAGGAGACCTTATTGACACAACAATCTCCCCCTTTTTGAAAATCACAAACATCCTTAGGAAAAAGAGAAAAAGGATAGAAAATGAATATAAGTACTTTTAAATAAAATTTATCTCCCTTTACACATATGAGAAATGATGAATACGAATAACTCCCCATTAGGCTTGGGAAACACTAAGGATCGTATTCTTGATTTCTGTATTGAGACTTATCATTTTATTGCATATGAAAATCTCCTTGGTTATGAACTCCCCCTTAGATAAACTCCCCCTTACTTGGGGAAATTTATTCTTTTACTTTGTATTCTTTTTCATTCCTTTATTTTTCATTCTTATCTCCCCCTTTTTGATTTTCAAAAAGAATTAAAGTGAATGGAAAAGGAAATGTGGTACCAAAAATATTAGTACTAGACAAACAAAAATATAAAGAGCAACCAAACATTTTCATTATGATAGAAAAAATTTATATAAGGAAGGAATATAACAAAATATCGGATTTAAACAAGGTCATCCTTCATTTTACTTGGGCATCATCTTCTTCACTATTTTCTTCAGATTCTCAAGCTCCTTATGGTCTTCCTTTCTTGTTTGAGAATCTGATCCTAATCCTCTGTTTTCTTCTCTAAGGATTTGATTTTTCTTCTTGAGCATTAAGAGTATCAGCCTATTCCTTCAGGACTTCTTACTGCTTTCCAAGCTTCTCTTTTATCTCATTCCTAATATCTCTTTCTCTCTTCCAGCTTTGGGAAACTGAATATAACTTCCCATTCAGATCTTTTACTTCCTGAATTCAAGAATTTTTCTCTAGGGTTAGCGTCCCCTCAATACTGTTTTTGAGATATTTGATCTTACTATCTTCGGTGTCAAAGGCATCCTTGTCACTTTCTTGAAATTCGTCAAGAATATGCATATCTTCAACAATGTTTCTTGAAAAAATGGTCATATTCTTGCATAACCTTTTGTGAGCATCATAGGTAATAAGAAAAGATTTGAAGTTAGCCTACAGTTTTACACACTTATCCATTACCATAGATACTTAATCTGATTTCTGATTCAAGGTGTGTTGAATCATTTGACATCTTGAGTCTATGCTTAGAAAAATTTGAATAGTCCTAACAAGCTTCTTTAAAGATTGAACTATGAAATCATGTCTAAGGGAGGATGATTCCGAATCTGAGACTTTACTTGGTGAGGGCTCTTTCTCTATTTCAATTGCATTCCTCTTTGATGATCCACAAACTTCTTTCTTCTTAATCACAGCCTTGGTAGGTGTATCAAAAACAACATGTTTTACCTTATTAGCTTTCAGAATAGCTACCTCTCAGTTAGGAGATTCATGCTCACTATCAAAAAATTATACAATTTTTTCTTTGTCTACCTCTTGTTTCTCTGCTCTTGCCTCAGCATCCTCAGGATGAACGAAATCTCTATTGATGCTTTCTTCTTCAGATGGTTTATTCACTTCATCATCATCCTTTTATTAATTCTTCCCAGTAGTAGCAAGCTTTGAAGACTCAGCTTCAGAAGTTCGGAGTGATAATTTCTCTAAAGGAGTTTCCTTTTCATGAAAATCTTCTACTTTCTTAATCATATCTTCGGTATCTCCACTTCTATCTTCTTCTTCTTCTTCTTTGTCCATAGATTTTTATTCTTCAACAAATTCTTCTTGATGTTTTTTCTGAATCAGAAACCTTTTTCCCAGAGTCTCAGGTAAAGCTTCTTCCTAGAAAGATTCTGGTACCGGAAATTTTTCAGAATATTTCTCTGTTGCCTTCAAAAGTGATTTCACAATCTCTACTTCAATCATATTCTTCTTTTGTTTCTTTTCTTTTTCTTGCTTCTCAAGCTCCTCAGCTATATTTTCTTTCAAATCCTTTTCTTCAGTAGGGTCCAAGACAAATGTAGGCTCCCCTTCCTTCTGATTTTTCTTATCTTCCCTCCATTTAGCTACAACCTCATCCGGATACACTTTTTTCTTCTTAGGATTTGGAGGTTCATATTGGGTTTCTTTACCCTTTGGGGATTTTTCTTTCTCTTTTACTTCCTTCAGCTTCCTCTTCTTTCCTTCCTTCTTAGAGGTCTCTACCACCTCTTGATTCTTAGAAATATCTTCCACTTCTTCCTTAGGCAAGTCATAAAATTATTTGGATTCTTTAGAAAATCCAACATTTATCCTTCTCAGAGCGTCATCACTTACCAGCATGACTTTGTAATTTCTTGGCATAGAACTATAAGGAATTTTAAAATACTCTAAACATCAATCAATCAATTTTGAGAGAATGGATGGATACATGATAATCTGGGCCTTCCGATTTCCATTCTTTATATTCTCAATTGTAATCAGAATATGTTTAACCATGTTAATTTTTCATAGAGTCACCAGGAAATCCAGGATATACATATCACTCTTCTTTAAAGTATCCTTATCCCCTTTTCTTGGAATGATAAATCCTTGAACCCACAATTCAAGGATCCACAAATTTATAGATAGGTTAAAAATCTTTAGATTCTTAACATATGAGAGACCAAGGAAATCCAGAGCCTTCACCTTAACAAATATTCCTTGAACATCTGGCAGCTTATGAGAACAGAACTCAGCTTCTCCTTCATAAGTAAATCCAATCAAGCTGGTTTACTTGTTGTAAAAAAGAGCATAAGTCTTCCCATATCTCTTGAAAGAGAATTTAACTTTTCCTTCTTCCTTGAAAAATCTTGTTGACTCATAGAACTCAACCAATAGGTCCGGATACACCAGATCTTGAGCTCCTGGTTTTGTTAAGGAAATGTTCTCCCATCCATTCAACTTGATGTTCTTCGAGATTATAGAATCATACTTAGAAAAGAAATTTAGATGAACCAACCTTTCTCTGTAAATCTTCCATTCAGAAATAAGCTTGACAGTTGACATTTCTTTCGAAGATGAGACTTCGGAAGACATTCAGAGTTAAGGAAACCTGAAAAGTTCGGAACGAGCTTTTGTAGGAGGGTAGGGCTTCAACACGCAAAATTTTGGATCTCGATTTGGGAAAACCATTAAGGGGTGCTTTATATAGCCTTTTGGTGTAATGGTTCAACTTTCGTACTCAATCCGATGGTTGAAAAACCTTTTGATCAAATTTGACAGTTGAGATGATAGCCGGAAGGAAATTTTGGTTGAATCCGGTCTTTTGAGGTTTTAAGAAAAACTTTCAAATTCAAGAGAAAAATGAATAGGAAAAATTTAAAAATAGATAGAAATACCAACAAATAAAGGATGATTATGAAAATTTAAGAAAGGAAACATACCTTTTGGATTACTAAGAAGATTATTTGTAACGAGGAAAATTCTTCTTGAAGAACTTTATATTCCGAAAATTTCGATTATGAAAACTTCATTATGAAAATTTTAAGTACAGATATCTTCATTCTGAAAATTTTAAGTACAAAAAAATCTTCATAATGAAAGTACAAAAATCTTCATTACAAAAATTTTAAGACTAAAAAAAATTAGACTACGAAAAATTTTGACTACGAAAAATTTTATAATCTTACAATCAAATGTACTCCTACTATGAAAAAGAGTTCTTTACTATAAAGATATTGTTACAACAGGAAGTTAATAAGGATAATTATCTTGCGGTTATCATTCCAAACTTTTTTTTAATGTATTCAAATCTATGAGAGGGTAAATATTTTATGAAAATATCAGCAAGTTGATCTTGTGTTCCGATAAATTGAAGAATGATATCTCCTTTTTGTTTGTGATCCATAAGAAATTGATGCCTAATATTTATGTGTTTTGCATAAAAGTGATGTGCAGGGTTTTTACTTTGGGAAATGGCACTAGTATTATCACACCAAATTTTTGTTTTGGTAAAAATCATGCCATAATCTGTGAGTGTGTGTTGCATCCACAATACTTGAGCACAACAACTTCCAACTACTACATATTTAGCTTCAGTAGTGGAAAGTGCAATTGAATGTTTCTTTTTTCCATGACCAAGAAACTAATTAATCTCCTAAGAAATTAAAAGTTCTAGATGTAATTTTCCTATCCATTCTACATCCACCAAAATCAGAATCCGAAAAACTTCTTAGAACAAAATCATTTCCATAGGTGTAAAAGAGTCTTAAATCCATGGTTCCCTTTAAGTAGCGAAAAATAATGTTCACTACCTTTAAATGAGATTTCTTAGGATTGGATTGATATCTTGCACATAAGCATACTGAAAACATTAAGTCTGGACGAATAGCTGTCATGTAAAGTAAAATTCCTATTATACCTCTTAAATATGTGTGATCTACTGGTTTCCCAGCATCATCAAGATCAAGTGAATTTGAGGTACCAATGGGACTACTTATACACTACTACAAATACGCCCTTTATCAGTGCTAAAAATGGCATTTAACAGCGTTGTTAAAGCCAGTGAAGATAAAGGGGGGTCCCCTTTATCACCGCTCAAAAAAGAACTGATAAAGACCCCTTTTATCAGTGCTAAAAAAGCGCTGATAAAAGGGGTCTTTTATGAGGGCTTTTAAAAAAGCGCTGATAAAAGTTAAAAAAAATTCAAAAAATTAAAAAAAAAATCATGCCAATCTGGGGGGCTTTATAGCGCTTGATCCCCACTTTTAATAGCACTTTCCACCCCCTCTAGCACCTTGCACGCACCCCCTCCGCCCTTTATCCGTGCAAGCCCCCCACATCCACCCCCATGCTCGCGCCTCTGCCTCCAACAGGTTTTGAACTCGAGACCTCCCCCCCCTGCGCGCCTAAGCGCTTACCACTACTCTATTTTGATTTGTTTTTTATTTCATGATATCTCTATTTATATATATATATATATATAGTTATATTAATTCTTATAGTAATATATATTTATATTAATATATATATATATAGTTATATTAATATATATAGTTATATTAATACATATATAGTTATATTAATATATATATATATATAGTTATATTAATATATATATATCTATATTAATATATATCTCTATTTATATATATATATAGTTATATTAATATATCTATATATAGTTATGTTAATATATATCTCTATATATATATATTTATATTTATTTTTATTTTTATAGTAATATATATTTATATTAATATATATATATATAATTATATGAATATGTATATATTTATAGTGATATTAATATATATATTTATAGTGATATTAATATATATATAGTAATATTAATATATATGTAGTTATATTAGTATATATATATAGCTAGATTAATATATATATATATATAGTTATATTAATATATAGTAGTTATATAAATATTCATATATTTTTATTTTAAATAAAATGGATATTAGTTATTATTTATATAAAGCTAATATATTTTATATGTAAATATGTTTAATTATTTATTTTAAAATTTTAATTTTTAGGTGTGAATATATAAAAAATCTGTACATATAGTTATATATTTGATTATAAATAGCAGTGCATTATAAAAAATGATAAAATTTCAAAGACATAATATCAATATGAATGTAATTCTTTGGAATAAATTCAGTCCCCACCAAAAAAATCCAATAATACCACCTTAAACGAGGCTGAAAATACACAAAATGTTAAAAAATCGGGGTACCCTGACTAAAAACTCAATTTTGAAGGCCTTTGGGTCCTCTTTTAGCCTCTAAAATCCCTCGAATAGGGTCCCCCTAATTTTAGAGATGTAGATATCGTAACAGGCTTCGATTTGATATGTGGTAGAGCTCAAATGGACAACCAGATCAAAAGTTATGGCCGTTTGAAGTTTGAGTTACGTTTTCAACATATTTTGGATCTTTTTATAATTTGTTTAGTCTTCAAATTGTTATTAAATGACTATTACTCTATAATAATTAGCAAATTATGAATTAAAAATATTTTTCTAATTTTTTAAGAAGCCATTTTCACTAAATATCTTATATATTAAGTACATTAAGTGTAAATGTACATTTATACTTATCTAAAATATATTTAAAAATTATATATTGTATTTATATCAATATAACTATATTTTTATATTAATATATTAATATCTTTTTTTATTTTTTTATTTTTTTTTTGAATTTTACCCTTTATCAGCGCTTTTAAAAAAATGCTGATAAAGCCCCCCCCCCACCTTTATCAGCGCTACAAAACAAGTGCTGATAAAGGGGTCCCTTTATCAGCGCTAAAAAAAGTGCTGATAAATGGGGGGCCTTTATCAGTGCTAAAAAAAGCGCTGATAAAGGGGTACGTTTATCATCACTTTTTTAGCGCTGATAAAGTCACCCTTTATCAATGCTTTTTTGAGCGCTGATAAAGGAACCCCCATTTATCAGCGCTTCTTCGTTAGCGCTGATAAAGGGGGGTGCTGGGAAAAATTGTTTTTGTGGTAGTGATACTCTTAGTGTTTTCATGTCCATACTTTTTAAGAATATCTTTAATATACTTATTTTAGGATATATAGATTCTTTTTGGTTTTTGAGAAATTTGAAAACCAAGGAAAAATGTTAACTCAACCATCATACTCATGTCAAACTCTGATTTCATTAGATCTGCAAAGGAATCATTTAAAGATTACTGAGTTGAACCAAATATAATGTCATCAACATAAATTTGAACAATCAAAACATTTTCCTTATCTTTCTTTATAAAAAGAGTTGGATCATCATTTCCTTAAACATGATTATTTTGAATAAAAAATCATGTAATTATATCATATCAGGATCGAGGGGATTCTTTGAGTCCATACAATGCTTTGGTAAGTTTGAAAACATGTTCAGGATGTTTTGTATCTTCAAAACCAGGAGGTTGTTAAACAAAAACTTCATCTTGAACATAACCATTAAGGAAAGCACATTTAACATCCATTTGAAAAAGTTTGAAATTGAATAATTCTGCAAAGGAAAGTAGAATACGAATAGATTCAATTCAAGCCATTAGAGCATAGGTTTCTTCATGGTCTATTCCTTCTTGTTGATTATAACCTTTAGGAACCAATCTATCTTTATTTCTTATGATGATTCCATTTTCAACACATTTATTTTTGAAGACCCATTTTACTCCAATAACATATGTTTCCTTAGGTCTTTCAACCAAGGTCCATACTTTATTCCTTTCGAAATCATTTATCTCATATTGCGTGGCTTTAATCCAATCATCATCACCTAAAGCTTCATCAGTTATTTTTTGTTCTAATTGGGAAAGAAATGATAGATGTTCTACTTCATTTCTTAAGTAACTTCTTGTCCTTACAGGTTGATTTATATCACTAATGATACTATCACTGGGATGATTCTTAAGAAATGACTGATTTGGGTTTTGTAAAACCAGTTCATCAACATAAGGTAGGAAGCCTTCTGGGGTAAATGTTTCAGAAATATTTTCTTGAACATTTTCCTTATTAGAAGGATATTCTAACTATGGTTGATAATCAGTTTTTGAAAACACATCTGAAGATGTAGGTTGAGTTTTTTTAAAAACAAAGGGATCAATTTCATCAAATTTGACATGTACTGTTTCTTCAACAGTACGAGTGTTTTTATTGAAAACTCTATAACCCTTAGAGGTTGTGGAGTAGCCTAACAAAATTTCTTCATCATATTTTGGTGCAAATTTGTGTAAATTATCATTGGTATTTAGTTTGAATACTTTGCAACCAAAAACATTTAAGTTGGAAAGTCTGGGTTTTCTACTATTCCATAACTCATAAGGAGTTTTATGTAGAAAATGTCTAATTAAAACATGATTTATAGTATAACAAGTAGTACTTACAGCTTCAACCCAAAACGTTTTGGCTATAGAATATTCACTCAACATGGTTCTTGTTATCTCTTGAAGAATTCTATTTCTTCTTTCAATAACACCATTTTGTTGAGGTGTTTTGGGTGCTGAGAAGTTATGAGTAATGCCTTTTTTACTACAAAAATTTTCAAAATCAGAATTTTGAAATTCTACTCCATGATCACTATCAATAGTTATCGAAGGAAGGTTTTTATCATTTTTAACTTGGGCTCTAAAAGTTTTGAAATAATAAAATGTTTCAGATTTATTTGCTAGAAAATAGACACATGTAAATCTAGTGTAATCATCAACTAAGAAAAATACATAATATTTTCCTCTGATGCTTCTAGTTTGTGTTGGGACAAAAAGATCCATATGCACCAACTGTAACACATCGGTGTTCGAGACTTCACCAACTGATTTAAAACTTGATTTATGTTGCTTCCCATATTGACAAGGATCAAAAACTTTTAAAGAATCGAATCTAAGATCTGGTATATCCTTAACTACTATTTTTTTAGAAATTTTTCATAGGTTCCTAAGGTTACAGTGTCCTAACCTTCTATTCCATAACCAATAATGATCTTCTATTTCACTAAGGAAATGTATATCTTGGATCAGAAGGTCTTCTAAGTCTAGTTTGTAAACATTTTCTTACCTATTGGCATAAAGAATCAACTCTTCCTTGTAATTGTGTACTAAGCACTTATCATTCCTAAAATTCACAAGGTAACCTTCACCACATAATTGGATTATTCTAATGGGGTTTTTCTTAATACCTTTAACAAATAAAACATTTGAAATCAAAATTTTTTCAAGAAGAACAATGTTATCTATTCCAATAATTTCTCCCTTAGCATTATCTCAGAAAGTAACTTGTCCTCCTTTCATCTTGATAATATTTTCAAAGAATTTTTTATTACTAGTCATATTCCAGGAACATCCATTATCCATATACCAGGTATTGTTGTTGGTACTTTCTTTGTTTTCCTGAAAATAAGAGAGATAGACTTTTGGAATCCAAACCTTCTTGGATTCGGGGTTAGACAAAAATATTTTGGGTATCCATATTTGTTTTGAAAAATAAGCTTTATAAAACCCAAAGGATTGAACATTATTTGAAGAATAATTCTTCTTCCAATTCCCACCACTTTAACAGTTAGTACAAAAAGAGGCTCTGGATGGAATAAAATATTTGTTTTTGAAAATAGGTTTTCTATGAGTATAACCTACTCCAGAAGTATTTCCTTGAGTTCTGATTTGGGAATACATCTTGTCAAAATTTCCTTTACCAGAATTAAAGTTGGAAAGAAGTTTCTTAAGGGAATATATTCCGGATTTTATTCTTATGACTAAATTCCAATCCTCAGGAATTATTTCCTTAGAGTTATATTTTTCCTAAAAACATTTATTTTTGAAATATCATTATTAAGATCTTTATAAAGTTTTTCCTTTTCAAAATTTATTTCCTTAAGGTCTTTAAAAAGTTTTTCTAGAAGCTCATCCTTATCTTCAAGATCTCTAGAGAGGTCTGAAATCTCTTTTGTAAGAACTTCTTCTCTAGTATTTTCCTTGTCTAATTTCATAGAAATTTTACAATTTTTTTCTTCTAACAACTTGGAAAATATAGATACCTCTTCATTATCTAAATATGAAGTATCTTTAATAGAATTAATATCTTCAGAATAATAATTCTAATCAATAGATAAGTTTGTTAAATCTTCAAAAGAGCGTACCTTGGCCATAAGATATGTATTTGGTAAAGAAGTAGTATAAATGAATCTGATATTTTTCTGTGTTGATGATTCATATTCAGAAAATTCACTTCCCGAAGAATCTCCACAACTATCACTCCAAGTATCATTATCATTAAGACTTTTCATGTTCTTATAATGATATAACTTCTTCTTGTTCCTTTCTGAATTCCTTTCCTTCTTATCATTCTTTTTCAAAAGAGGGAAATCAGGTCTGATATGAACAGTTCTTCTATATTCGTAACAAGTAACTTCCCCATCTTTCTTCTCTTTGTAGTCTCTCTTCTTAAAATTATTTTGATAGTTATTCTCAGCAATTATCTTGTTCATTATTAGAGAAATATTAGCTAATTCAATCTCAGATTTCTCTAAATCATTAGATTCTGACTGAATAGTAACTTTTTTTACTTTGATATAGTAACTCTTTCCGGAATCTTATCTTTCATATGTTTTGATGTAGTTGTAAAAGAAACTCTTCTATTCCCATTCTTTATTTTAACATTATCATCATCTCTCTTCATTCTAGTCTCGTGTTAAAGAAGAGTTCCAAAAATCTCATCTAAGTAAATCTGAGTGACTTTCCTGTTCCCATCAATTGTTGTCCTCTTGGACTCCCACTCATTTGGCATGATGTCTATGATCTTATATACAAGTGCCTCATCATCAAGACCATTTTCTCCCACAGACTGTAAGTTATTCACAATTTTCATGAACCTTTGCTGAACTTTGCTTATGGGTTCTCCATAAGGAACGTTAAATCCATGATATTCATCTCTCAACATGGCTCTTGTTGTCTCTATAACTTTATAATTACCAAAATATGTGACTTCCAATTTCTTCTAGATACTGTTTTCAGATTCACATGAAGATATTTGACTATAGATGTTCCTAGTCATGGAACATATCAATGTATTTCTGACTCTGAAATTTTCTTAATATTCTGATTTCTCTAGATTAGTAAAAGTTCTCAATTCCTTATCAGAAATCTTATAGTCTCCTGTCAGTATTAGGTATTTATCAACTCCAATTTTAATGAAGAAATTATTCATCCTATCTCTCGAGTACTCATAATCATTTCCATAAAAAATAGGAGGTCTTGTAGTATTTAGATTGTCGATAGAACCAACATTTATTCCTTTCATCTTAAAGAAAATCATTCCACAAAAACTTGTTAGTAACAAAAGTTTGTAAACAAGGAAAAAATATCTTAAGCAAGGAAAATATAAAACTAGAGAATCTCTAAGAAAAATATGAATCCAAAATTTGTGAGTCCGAAAAACTGATTCTGAAAAAATAAAGAAGAAGAAGATTTCTCTTCTAAATCTAATCGTGAGATTAATTCAGATTGAACCAATACTCTAAAAAAATTATAGGATTTTTTCATTGTATAAGGTAATATCCTATAATACCAATTGTAGGATCAATTTTAATATAGATATGATACTGATTATAGTATCTAAACTATGGTTTATATACTCAATATACAAGAGGGGGTGGTGAATTGTATACTTTAAAAAATCCTTAAAGAAATTTTGTATAAACAAAATTCACAACACCTCTAAGTTCTACTAACTTTCTTGATTCTAGAAATGTCATTCTGAGAATGAAGTTATGGAAATGTTGTTCTGGAAATGAGACCAGTTAAACAGACTTAATAGATTCCGGAAATGGGACTAGTTCAACAGACTAACTAGATTCTGGAAATGTGGTTCTAAATAGAATGAGGTTCCAGAAATTTAATTCCAGAAATGAAACTTAACAAAAGTTTACAAAATAAAGATTCTACCTTAAAGCATATAGAACCTTATTTAATCAGAGCATAAGTAAAAGGAAGTATAAAATAGTTATAATTTCCTCAACAACCAAAATTACAGTAGAAAAAAAATTAAAACAATACAAGTAACAAGTATAGAAATATTTTAACCTAAATAGAAGGGTATCCAACAACCTTCGATAAAGGTCCCTTGATTTGTACTTTCATGAAAGTCTATCTTACCCAAACCCAGGTAAGCCCTCAATCTGAAGATTGGTATCCATCTTGTTATCCCTGAAAGCCCTCCATTTGTAAGGAAATCAGCACCTCTGACTTCACAACCCAAAGTCTCTGATTTTAAGGAAATCAAACCTCTTCACATAGTAATTCTTCATGAAGCAAAGTTTGAACAAGCTGTTCGCACCCGAACAAGTTGTTCACAACATCCGCATGAAGCACTGAGAGTTGAAAGATCCTCTCCCTCTAGAAATCACTTCATCATGTAAGTAGTCCAAAAGTCTACAAAGTTATACCAAAATTAATGTTATGTGCTCGTTCAAATGAGATCTCATTTATAGGTACAACTTCAACGGTCAGCTCCTTCCTCCAACGGTCATATTTTCCCTTGAATTTCAGAGGGACCTGTATATGTTTCACTCAAACAATGGTTCGTTAGTAACTGAATTCACAACGTCGTTTTAACCAAAACATGAGTAAGAAAAAATATAGTTGTTTGACAAAATTCATTTTTTGGAATGTAAGGAAAATAAAGGTTCAGAGACTAACAAAAAAATTGAATTAATAATCTAAAAAAGTTAACCTTTGGAGTATATAATACAATAATATTCGTATTCTATTTCTTAGAGATTCGGAACCTGAACTCTTAAGGAATTCAAAGTCTGAATCCATAAGAATTCAGAGACTGAACTTAGAAAGTTCAGAGTCTGAATTCTGATAATTCGAAACCTGAACTTAGAATGTTCAGAGTCTGAATTTAAGGGATTTGGAACCTGAACATATAAAGTTCTGAATCTGAATTCATAGGATTCAGAACCTAAACTTAGAATGTTCGGAATCTGAATTTAGAGGATTCGGAACCTAAAAACAGAATGCTCTATATTTAAGTTTTTATATGATTCCGAGGTTTTAGATGTGAATATGATTTTCATACTTAGAGAGAAAATTAGTTAGATTATGATATGATCAATGCTATCATGGTAAGTATAAATTTTCCTTGAGGAATGAAAACTTTCCTTATCATGTAAAATCTTAGGGGAAAACATTTTCCTTAAGATAGGCTATTTGTGATTTTCAGGGTGTTTGTGATTTCCAAAACAGGAAATAATGGAGAATTCATAAGTAAATCTTATTGACTTAACAGTCTCCCCAAACATGAAGGAATGTAAAATTCATAATGAATCCTTATTGAATCAACAAATTTCAGGTGGCTAGGGGTTTTTGGGCATGTGGAAGGGGCTGGTGTGGGCTGGGATGTAGGAGGTCGGGGGCTGGTGAGGGTTGGAACTGGTGGCTGGGGCTGTTTTGCAGGTGGTAGAGGGATGGAATGAGTGTTTTAAAGGAGGATGGGGGTGGGGGATGCTGTGGTGGCTGGTGTGGTGGATAGTGTGGTGGCTGTTGCGGGCTGGATTGCAGGTGGCTGGGGGATAATGTGGGCTCAAATGCAGGTGGAAGGGGGCTGGAATGCTGGTGGAAGGGGGCTAGTTGCAGGAGGTGGGGGTGGGGTGGGCTGATTCAATGGTGGCAGGGGGGCTGCTGCAGGCTGAAATTCTAGTGGCAGTGGGCTGAAATGAATGTTTAAGGGGGCCGGTGTGGGATAGATGTGGCTGGTGTAGGCTGGATTGTGGTGGTTGTGGTGGATGATGGTTCGTAGGTGGATTGTTGTGGCCTCCTTGTATTGGGGGTTGGGAGCGTGCATTCTTGTTGTTGGGTGTGTGCGTGTATTTTCAAGTGTTTGAGTGTGTGCTATCTGTGGGGTGGTTGTGTGGGTTCGTTAGGGTGGGTGTGTGCGTTTTCCTTTTGGTTGTCACTTTCGTCAAGTGGACCTTGGTGCTTTTATGACAGCGGGGTAGTTTCGTGTGATTCTCGGGTCTCCGGTTGGATGTTTGTTTGATGTTCGCATGTTTCTTTTGTGTCTCTTCATGTGGAGGCTGCTTATCTTCTGCTGGTGGTGGGATGATGGTGGTTGTTGTGGTCTCGTCCTGGAGTAGGGAAAAATCATGGCATTATTGTGGTGTGACTGTGGTGTGACCGCGGCGCGTTGGCCCGGTCCAGTGACATCCGCGGGGCAGAATCTTCCGGCCAAGAGTGAAGGGAGCGGGAGGATACGGGGCAACATTTTGGCTATCGCCTCCCTCCCCATTAACTATGGGTGGGTATTTAATCTCAAACTCTATCTAGGTATCATATACTGAATTCTAAAAGGACTGTGAATCGCCGCGGGGTGTCGTCCTGGAGCAGGGCCAAATCACGGCATTACCGCGGCGTGATAGAGGCTTGACCGCGACATGACTATGGTGTGACCACAGCGTGACTGCGATGTGACCGCAGCGTGACAACGGCGTGACCGCGGCGTGTTGGCCCCGTCCAGTGACATTCGTAGGGCAGCATCTTATGGACAGGAGCAAAGGGAGCAGGAGGAGAAGGTGTAACATTCTGGTCGTTGCCTCCCTCCCCATTAACTAGGGGTGGGTAATATATCTAGAACTCTTTCTAGGTATCATACATTGAATTCCGACAGGACTGCGAACCACCGCGGTGTGTCATCCTGGAGCAGGGCCAAATCATAACATTATCGCAGCGTGACCGTGGCGTGACCACGGCGTGACCGCGGCGTGACCGCGACGTGACCGCGGCGTGATCGTAGCGTGACCGTGGCGTGACCACGGCATGTTGGCCCAATCCAGTGATATCTGTGGGGGATGCATCTTCTGGCTAGGAGCGAAGAGAGCAGGAGGAGGCGGGGAAACATTCCATCCATCGCCTCCCTACCCATTAACTAAGGGTGGGTAATGTATCTAAAACTCTATCTAGGTATCATACATCGAATTCGGAAAGGACTGTGAACCACCGCGGGGTGTCATCCTGGAGCAGGGCCAAATCACAGCATTACCACAGCATGATCGTGGCTTGACCGCGTCGTGATTGCGATCTGACCGTGGCGTGACCGCATCATGCTGGCCCGGTCCAGCGACATCCACGGGGCAGCATCTTCCGGCCATGAGCGAAGGGAGTGGGAGGAGGTGGGGAAACATTTCGGTCATCACCTCCCTCCACATTAACTATGGGTGGGTAATGTATCTAAAACTCTATCTAGGTATCATACATCAAATTCTGACAGGACTGCGAACCACTGCGGAGTGTTTTCCTGGAGCAGGGCCAAATCATGGCATTACCATGGCGTGATTGTGGCGTGACTGCGGCATGACGGCAGCGTGACCGCGGCATGACCGTGGCGTGGCTATGGCATGACCGCGGCATGACTGCGGCATGTTGGTCTAGTCCAGCGACATCCGCGAGGCAGCTTCTTCTGGATAGTATTGCAAATAAATCCTATGTAGTTTTCCTTCACATTATAGAAACCGATCTTACATTATAAGAAACATACTCTTGATTCGGGATTGTGGTATGATAAAGATATATATTTTATATTCGTTGTTTTCAAAAGTGGTAATAGGTAGTTGAAACTACTGATTGAGAGTAAAATTATGCAGGTGTATTACATATCAATGGTATATGCATTTCTTGGGAATCTAATAATAAAACTTCAGTCACCTTGAGAACAATAGAATTTGAGTATGTTTTAACATCTCAGGATGCAACACAAATCTTAAGGGAGAATTCATATATGTAAAAAATTAGATGTGCATCGAGGCTAGGAAAACACCCCAAACGGTGTTAAGATGATGCTTATGGTGGGGAGCACCATAAGCCTGACAGGTGTTAAACAATTACACCATCAATGTTTTTAGATATATAGGAATGAGTAAACACCAAAAGGGGTGGCCAAGAGGCCAGGAAAACACCCGAGACAGGTTTATCCATAAGATAAGGTCACAACGAAAATGATAGAACAAATAAACTATTTAATATGTTATAACAATGAATCGTCAGAAGGTTGTAGTGAGCGGCACAATGATGCAACATCTAAATGGAAATGAAACGCCAGAAAAGAATCATACACCCTAAACTATCACTGTGACTTTTCGCAGACAGCACACCTCTGTTGGAAGGGTTTTGTTATAAAAATATGACTTTATTTATCAAATGAAACAATTATATTAAAGAACACTTATTCAAGATATGCAATTCAATATAATTAAGCAGAATTAAGAAATAATCTAAATTTAATTTAAAGCATTCTTATATTAAAGAGGCTACAAGAGGGACTCCACCTCAAGGTGGAACCAAGCCATCCACTTCGGCTCTTAGAGCATTCTAACTAAAGGTTGTTGCTCCTCCACTGGGTATACACACCTTCAAAAACATGCAAGGACACCTAGCCCCTATGCACACACCCGCATGGCCATGAGTATGTGCAAGGGGATCCATGCACATATGCTTATATGCATATACCAGTCTCCCCTCACTTGAGTATGCATTTATATATATATATATATATATATATACATGGGCACACCTAGCCCCATACGTGAATAATCACTCCCCTGGGTGACTATACACATAATGGGGAAACCCACATATATATACTTACTTACCTATGCACACGTAGGCGAGTCGCCCTTGACTTGGCGACTCGAAACCAATGAGCAGGGATCAATGCACTACACAAAGGATATTAAGAACTTTAAAACACATAAAGGACACTACATAACTAGTGAGAAACCAACCATTAGCATTAAATCCATACCTAGATTGGCAGCGGGGAACCAAATCCACCTGAACCAACACTAAATGATCCAATGCCCTACCGAAAGCATAATATGAAGTCAAAAATGCTAAAGCCCCAAATACATGAGGTCTGAGACACGTAGTAACCATATAATCTTACCTCATATCAAAGCCGGTGGACTGAATCAATCTGAACTCCTTTTGTCCCCCTTCGTAGAATATAACTACCCTCTGTCCATAGAATGCAGTCAATGATCTAAGTGACCAATGCAATAAAGAAAATAAAATAAAAACTAAATTAAAACATACTTTTCTCCTGTGACTATACATTTCACTGCCCAAAATATAAGAACCACAGTGCCCCATGGGTCAAATCATGTTCCTGTAAACAAAGGGGAAACATATAAATGTTTCAAAATGATACTATCAAAGAGTACATTCCTATTAATTAACAATTACTCTTCCTATTAATGGTATATAATCAATTTTTCCCAAGTTTCAACTTAGTTTGGTTTTGTTCGATACAAGGAATGAGGTCTTATTATTCTTGGTTTTTATTTTTACACTTGAGATATTTATTTAAAAATGGTTCATGTATTTGGCATTATTATTTATGGTTTTAGTTCTTAGCCTGTTGCCATGGGGCCTGTCCACGTGAATAATTCTTGGAATGTAGGGTTCAGTTGACATTTATGTGCTTTAATGTGATTTATGTCACTAACAATGAGGATTTATATCAAGTAAAATATTCCTAAGAGGATTGGACCTTGTAGTGATAGGTGTGGAAATTGTACATCTAGCGTTTGATGAGGAAATACTTATGAGGATGGATTGGAATATTGGTAGGTTCTTAGAGTGGGATGGTCCCTCTAAGTATATAAAATGTATTATGAAAGGTTTTACTCCATTTAATTATTCAAGAGTTCAACTAAATAGATGAAGGATGATATGCTAGTGTGGGTATTGGGTGTTGTCGGAAAGATTGGCATTATAATGCCAAGAGGTTTGGTGTGATTTAGCTTATTATGGAACTTGATTGGTGGGTCTGGGTTATAATACATGATTTTGATGAGGTTCCTGACTGGATTATTGAGAATATAATATAGATGGGTTTGACATGGTGTGATTTTATGCCTAAGACAATCATAAGCTGAATAATCCTCTTTTTCTAGTTGGATGATGAGATGTGCATCAAGGCATGGGATAATCCTCAAGAGATGAGTCTAGACTATGTGACTGAGATAATAGACTAGGATAGGTTTGATAGTATTGGGTGAGTGGCCAACCCATGAGAGGATGTTACGATGTATCGAGACACTTAGAGACACTTGGGGTTATTTATGCTATCTCATGGAGACACTTGGGGTTATTTCATGACTCTAACATACTCCAGAAATGTTCCCACAGAATGTTTTAGCAAAACAATTCCATCTCATGGAAGACCCCATGTCTCCTCTAGCTTCCAATGTTTCCTCACACACACACCTCATGGTATTATAGTATACAAGTGATCTACATCAACCAGTCATGATATCATCACTACCCTCAGTCCGTAGAAAGAAGTAAAATACCTATGTGGCCAATGCGATGAAGAAAATAAAATAAAAACTAAACAAAAACATACCTGTGTCATGTGACTATACATGTCACCGACCAATATGTAAGAACCACAATGCCCTATGGGTCAAATCATGTTCCTACAAGCAATGGGGAAATAGTTCCATTTAATAATCTCTTAATTTTTCATTATGTTATTTATATAGAATGTTGTTACAAACACCATACTAGTACACTTAGCCATTGAATATGAACCTATGCTACATTAGTTGATTTGAAGATTGAGCACATAACCCTCTTCACTATGGAAAGAACCTTATAGGGACCACAATCAATGTTTAGTAGTTGATCCTAATCTTGAACTTGGTTGGGAACCAGTCCATGAACTAGATGGTCCACTTGGTCATGAGGGTGTAAACCATTTCATTATAATATACTAAGAATAAAGGTGTTGGTATCTTTTCTAACAGAAATGGGAATTTCTCAAAGCTTGAGTGCCAATCAACTTCAGTTCCTAAGTTAATGGCCTCTTAACTATCCGTAGATGTCAAGGGGTGTCTCCCATGGGTGTCTTGTGGTGTGTAGTGTCTATCTATGATTTCTATGGTGCTTTTGTATTGTGGAAAATGTGTATTCCATGGTCAGTTTAATAAATACATTGTTCAATTGGAAAATACACCCATATTCAAAAGAGATATACCCACTTTTGATAGATAATACCATCCAAATAACTAACTCAGAAATCCAAGACCAACATTTTACTTTGCCAATTACAATTACATAATATATGCAGCACCAACTTATGTTTTATGAACCAATCAATTAAAGGGAAAGAAACTCCTCACAATAACCTATAAAATCTCATATAGAATCACTCACCTCCAATTAACCCACATCATTTCACATCTTAATGACGATACAACCTCATCATATATATATCATGATTAACAAACAAAATCCAACACAACATAAGGTCTAATAGGAGTTTATAGAGGAAAATATGAGGTTTTTAAAAAATCATGAACTTTTTATTGAATGCACTGTTCGAATGAATGGAATACAACCTATGAATCTAACCCTACATTTCTGGAAGACTCTATTTTAAAAAAAATCGCAATTTACCAAATAATTCACCACACCATGAGTTGGTTACTACCCAAAACTCTAGAAAATTCATGATTAATATCAATGGTTTTCCTAACTATGAACCTAACAATGCATTCATTGTTGTCTCATTTTTTAAAAAAGAAGACTAATTCTTACCTGGAAGTACCAATCAAGAACCCTGGTGGGAGGAGAGGGAGCCGAGAGGGGGGGACGTCCCGTAGGGTGTTCGGCCATGGGGGGTCTCGCGCGCGACTGGAGAGGGGACCGGGGGACTTCATCGGAGGAGAGTGAGCCCATAGGGGAGGGGGATGTCTCTAGGATAGGGAGACAGTAGGGGGGGTAATGTTGCTGGGATCCAAGAGGGGAGGGGGATGTCATCGTCAGAGAAAGAGCTGAGAGGGGAAGGGGAACGTCATCGGAGGAGAGGGAAGGGCCGAGAAGCGGAGGTGGAGGCCGGGAGGAGGTTGAGGTCGGGGAGGGGAGGAGTGGGTTAGGAGGTGGAGGGAGGCTTCACGTGGGGATGAAATTTTAGGAGCGATCCCTAAATTGGGTGTATTATTTCCTAACAGTTAATAAAAACTGTGAGTAATAGTTTTCTTTCCCAATGTTTTTGTTAAACCGTTGGGAAAACCCAACATATAATAGCCTATTCCAATAGTTTACTAGAACTATTGGTATAGGTTCTTTTTTCCAACGGCTTTTCTAAACCATTGGGAAAAAATGTTGGTGTAGGCTAGATTTCCACTAGTGAATGATTTCAAAAGAATAATAGTTATACAATGTGGTTTATGGAATGTGTGTAATTAGAAATATTGGAAGTATATAATTGATAGAAAAACATATATATAGTAATGTAATTATCATATGCACATTATAACATAAAAATTATTTCATTAGATAACTAACACTGAAGGAAGTACTTAAATAAAATGGGATAGGAAGGGAGTCTCTTACCATGTGAGATAGATTTATAAATCTTGAGGAGAGTTTATAGAAACATAAAGAACTCTTTGAATGTATCTAGAGATGGGAAATTAGGGGAAAATTGTGAATAATGTCTTGAGAGTGAATGAAAAAGAATGGGGAGGTGGGTATTTAATGAAACAATATGGATAATTATTTATTAATTTGTAAATATAGGCCCTAGAATTTTAGATTGTTGAAAATAGAAAACCATGGGATTACCCACGGTTATAGCTCATGGATTTTAAAATTTAAGGATCAGTTTTTGAATTTTATCCACATGATAAAATAAATATGTCTTTGAGTATTACTATGGATATCAGAATGTAATATTTTCACAAAATATAGCTTTAAAAATAAAAAATTGAAATTTAGAATTTGGAATGTTTTTTTATAGGATTGAAATTTTATTTAATTACATAAAAAATATATATTAAATAAATAACATATTTTTTATCATTAATTTAGTCATTTTAATTTTTAAATTATTAATACATATTTTTTAAATAACAAAACATGTTGAAAAAGTAAATCTATATTTTTAATATTCATTAAAAAAATTATTTTTAAAAATTCTTAAAAAATTAACACCGGGATAATTTTGATGTGTTGATTAAAATTAAAAAAATTATATCATCAAAATATTTTTCTAAATATTATAATATTAACATTGAAATAAAAAACAAAACTTATAAATGAAATGGTTGTTTTTTATATAATCCACTTTCTGACCCTTAAAAAATTACCTTGAAAAATATAAAATTATATTATTATTTAAATTTAAATAAATAGTGTTTCATATGAATATTTCCTAAAAATAATGATTATTCTATGTCTTAATTGAAATTATATATTTTCAAGAAAAAATAAATTTATGTTATTGTTGTATACAAAAAAATGTATTTTTCATATTAATCTTATCTTCATGTATATTTTTTAAAATAAAATAATATTGATAATCAGATTGAAGAAATATCTATTTCATTTTCAAAAAATAAATTGCAACATTTTAATATTATGTTCTAGATACATAGGCACTTCTTACACTAGTATACACACTAAGGGTAAGGTATGACATGGTGGGTCTTTTGTAGGGTGTCTCAACAACATTAATCTAGTGGTTATCTCTAATAATTTAAACTTATACTGTAATGGATTCCATTCAAGACTTATTTAATGAATCTCTAGTTTTGTTTTTTCAAGTGAGAAACCTAGCGATGCTTCCACCCTCCCATGTTCTAATATAAATGATTCATAATGCATTATCCTACTAATTGAGGCCATCATTTCTCCTTTATGCATCAATTATATCATGTCATTACACCCTTATTCTAATGGTATCATTATTACTAATGGTCGTATTTTTTAATGGTTAAGTACCAGTTAGATTTTTAATGTCATAATTCCCTTTATACACTATATATACTCCACCATTATCATACCTAAATACTCAATACACCACTTAAAATGTTTCTAGACTTCCATCTATAAGTTATATCATATCTCTAACTCTTCTATTTCTTTTTACTATTATTATAGGAGGAATAATCATCAATGTGTAAATTAAGACTTCGGAGTTTACATTACTATGTGGATTTTTCTTCTTTTTTTATCTCTCTATATTATTTTTTACATTTATATTTATTATTAATTTTTTATATATAATGAAACGAGAATAACTTTTTATTTTCTTTTATTGAAGAATATAATAAAATAGTCATTTTGAATCATATGTTCTTCTACTAATAAAAATGATTTTTTTAGCCGTTACATTCTCCCCCCTTAAGAAATTCCACCCTTAAAATATTTTTCCTAAAAATAATTGGTGTTTGTTCTCATTTCTCACTTATTTAGGATCATAGTTTTCATATTTGGACTTATTATTTCTTCACAATACATTAACAAGTTGAGTTTTATTTTTTCTCAACACTAGTTCACTTTATTCAATAAGAGTGATTTTTTCTTCATCATATATTAATTAAAATTATGATTATATGCCATTTCTATCTGTTATATATGTTGGTTATAAAATATATATATTCATAATAAGGACTCTTGGAAGCCATCATTGAAATTAGTAACATTTAGATGTTGTTTTAACTCATAGGAAAAAAATTTAACCTACTCAGAATCTCAAATGACATAGTGTGCTTTGGAAAATATTTCCCCTTTAATTCCAAATATCATGACCCATTTACATGATGATATTTTTATTAATATATAATCCAAAACATATAAATCTATTTCCATCATTTTATTTTCAGCATAACACTTTTATAGACTCCAAGCATCCTTGATATGTTTTTGGACCACATGAATCTTCAATGTAGTGGAGTCTGCAATTTTTTCCCAAAATTTTTCCTTCTACAAAATCATCATTTTATATTGGATATTACACCTATTTCCATAAAGTTCTTCATATGGATAAATCTAAAATATTTATGTAAAATTATCATTGTAATAGAATTTGACAAGCTATATATATTTTTTACAACACCCTTGAAAATCATGCGAGTTAGACAATAACATGTCTTCTAATGTCTGAATATTCCTCTAAGACTACCCATCAATTTGAGGATGATTACTTATGCTATAGTTTACTTTGGTATTCATAGATTTTTTAAGCCTCCTCTAGAATATTGATGTAAATCATGGATCATGGTCTAATATTATAGATATTGGTTTCCCATGAAGTTTTCCACACAAATAGTTTTTTTGATGTATTTTTCATTTTTTATCATTATTCCATTATTTTGTTTTTTTTTGCATTTTCTCATATAAAATGGATATTTTTGGGATATAGTGGGAGGAACAAAATTGTTTCACGGTTAGAAAAAACCATGTGTTTTCACCCAAGTAAACCATGCATACGAGATAGTTGAATTGGAGTAATCATATGGCTCAGTGGATTGTTTTTGTAATCAATTGGGCTAAACCATGTTGACTCCACCTACTAGTATAGAGGCACTTTTATGGTTATTATATTTTAGGAGGACCATCTGTCCAATAGTGTAGCTATCCTAGTTTTGAAAACAAAATTTTTCTTCTAAAAAAACATCTCACTATTTTCAAGATTATCAAGAAAGTAGATTTTAGAAGAGGATCCACACAGTTTCACAAAGAAAAACCATATATTACAAAATAATATGACCATGAATAGAAAATAATGATCCACACAAATTTTTGGTATTTTATAAGATCTTAATTTATTTGACTACAAGGTTATACACATAGATAAGGGGAGATTTAAAAACCCATTAATAATTAAAGGCTTACCCTAGGTTCATATGAATCCCATTAAAATGTTTAAATGGGGGATTGGAATAATATTGATCAGAGAGGGGAAGATCTGGATGACTGACTCCTACTACACTATTTTCCCTTTTTACCTTTCCATTCATTTTCCTTAAATTCATGTGATGTCTTCCCTATCTATAATTTACTTGAAATACCCATCCATGGATGGGTAGTTTTTTGAGTGATTGGGAAAGTGTGATGATGAACCAATGTGTAATGCTTAAGTTTCTGTTTATTAATTTATTAAATAATTTATTTATTCTTTTTTATGTTTTCAATTCATAATATACAATTTTAAATTCAAAATGTAGTTGTGTTGGGTTTTGATTCTTCTAATTTAACATTACATATTATAATGATCCCATATCCCCCTCCATCCAATTCTGGTCTATATATATTGGAACTAATAATGATTTTATAGTGAGTTCTCAATGATCATCAACAAGTTCTTATATTGTATGTGAGAACTATTAGTTTATTAGGGAACAATAATACCAGGTTAGGGATTTCCTTAATTAATCAAAGGGACTCATTACAACATTTTCACACATAGGAATGAGGGTAGAGAACCTTTATGATTCATATTGGAATATTATCATCATATACATCTATCTAAGGGAGATAGAGGAATCGATTTATAAATCTATATCTTACTAGGAAGCTGAAGAAACATTATTGAAAAAATTAAACTATGATAGCATTGAATTAGTTCTAGGTGAGACCAACCTAATTATATATTTCATATATTATTTTTAATTATTTAATTTAGACTAAATTCTCTATATCCTAAATTTCTTAATTCAAGATAATTAATAATCAATATTCTTCAAATAAATTAAATTTGAAAAATCATTTTTATTTTCACACCTCTTCTAGTGACAACCCTAGGTTAAAAACTGTGATAAAAAAGGAAATAATATCTATTTTCTATACCCCATGTTAAGATTGTTTCATTCACCATAATTATTTTTCTAGATAAACAAAACTAATTTTAAACATAACATGGTCAATGGATTATAAATCCATGAAATATTTACAGAAAAATATAATAACTTTTTAGACCAAGAAAACTATGTATATATATAATGAATTTAGGTCTAGGAAACCTCTATAAAATCATTGACATTGATAGATAGTCTTATATTCCTTAACTAGTCAAAATGTATCAAAATAATGTGACTTTCTATAATCATAACTCTTATTTTCTTAATTTACCAAAAACATTCCCAACACTGAATGTTTTGTAATTTGATCCTTACTTAATCCTCATTCCCTAGATGAATTTATGAAGATATCAAAATACCATCAATAAATTCCAAAAAAATTATTAATTTATTCTCTAAATACCCTATTCATGAAATACATAATATGTCAGGTGACATAGTCAATCCAAAGTTCATAAAATAAGTAATAATTTTCATACCCTTTTTGTATAGAAGACATCATAATATATTTTTACCCTAGCCTAATTAGATGACACTCTGATGAGATTTCAATATTGGAGAATAATTGGGCCAAATAAATATGGTCAAAAAAGTCATCAATCCTTATAAAAGGGTATTTATTCACACATGATCCAATTAAGTTCCCTATAATAGACACATAACCACATTGATCAATCCTTCTTCATCATAAAAAGAATAGGTTCTCCAAATGGAGACATAGTTATTCAAATAATCCCTTTTCTAATTGAACTTGATGATTCTTTTTAATTCCACAAACTCCAAATAATTCATTATTTTTAGGTCATTATTATTTTATTGGATCTAGGTATGAGAGTAGTTGGTAACTCTAACTCTCATTATGGGGAAGGTCTAGGGAATTATTTATGAGATGCATTATTGTCTCTTTGAACAATGGGTACATATCCTATCTTTAAAATTTATCTTTCTTACCTTTATTCGCCAACCATTTTTATAATTTTGTCAATAGAAGCTATTGATGAAATGTCTCAGGATAGGATATATCTCATTTAAAGATAAATAAAGGTTATCCATTAAATTTAATTGAAATTTATTTTGTTTTACATTTTATCATGTAATTATACATTTATAACCCATCCATAATACGTTTCATCTCAAATTCAACCATTTGAATCACTGCTTACTTTTTAGAGAGTACATACTCACCATTTTTAATAAGGTATTCCCTGTATATCCTTGATGCTTGATTAGTTCCTCCATGAGTGTTAACTATTAAATCTAGTAATATATGTTTAGGATTTAATATGATGTTCTTTGAAAACATAAATGAATTATTAAATGCATAAAACTAAAATAAAATAATGTACATCCATTCATTGATTATATGATGAGTTTACCTTACACTATATCATTTAAAAAATTCAATAAAACTATCATGATTGAAAAAACATAACTTATCTCCCTTGGAATCTATTATGTTTAATAGTGGTTTCCCCTTATTATCATATGAATTAGATGATGATTAAAAAAATTAATACACCACATAAATGAATATTTATACTATAGGTTGTACATTAACCTCCTTCCCACTATCACTAGAGATAAAATGTTGTGTATTTAAATCTATACGATAGTTTTGGGGTATATGGACATCCCATCCACACATGTAACACATTCTAATTCCTTGTAGTAAATTATCAAAAAGTCTCTCAAAATCCTTGATTCTAAATGATCGTTTTGGTTTATTTCAATCCCATTCATTATTTATATTATTTCAAATATAAGGATCCATATTCATCATCTTATCATTTATTCCATGAGACTATTGTGAATCACCAAACTCAATTTCAACTTTTTGATCACATTGTAATATCTCATCATAACTCTCAATGTCTTGGATTGTAATATCTTACCATATATGAGGTATTATATCACCATTAAATATATTAATATATTCATCAGAATTCATGATAATGCATAAATCATATTATTCAATCCATACGATTTTTATCTCTAGTAACACCACTAATTCATTATTTAGTTTTTTCAATTCAATTAATTCCCTTTCTAATATAACTCGAATATTACCTAGAAAATACTAGTTGAAAAAAATATTAATTCTTTCTCACTCCATAGATTCAACCTAATCCTTTGGATTTAGGTTCATGATTAGCTTATCCTTATAAGTGATATACTTAAAATGCAAACATATCTTTCTCAAAATGATAAAGTTTTAAAAACAATATATATAGTGTTGATTTATTATTATATATTAGTAGATAAAAGGTTCCATTATAAACAAGTGGTCATTGATGCATGATGGATTCAATTACTAGTTATTCCATCCTTAGTAAATCTTGATGATTCATATAGTTTAGGTTATTATACGTAACCTGAAATAACTGATTCTACATCATCATGTTTTTTTCAACTCTAGTCCTCAGATATTGGGATGGTCATTAACCTATTGTCATTTGAATTTTTTATTAACTAGAGTAACTATATTTCATAAAATCATTATAGAATAAGAAGAAATATGATGTAAATTTTTCAAAATTTGAAATAGTATATTCAAATTTTTAATGGAATGTTTAATCATATAATTTAACAATAGAATGCTTCTAGGATTCTATGCTTCAGAATTTAAAAAATCACTACCTAAATATCATTCATTAGGGTTTTTAAAGACTATATTATTAACTAAATAATATCATCCAAGAGAATCAAACTTGGTGTTCAAAAAGGCCTCTTTGTTGTGAACCTGGTGTAGGTTGATTTAATACCCAATGGGCCCTTTTTGAATTATTACCCCCATGTATATCTGTTCCAAATCCACATTCACTACTAATATCTATATCAGGATTTAATTTCTTAGAAACCCCTCACATTATACTTTAACAATGTTTCTAAAGGTTTTTCAATATATTTAATTTTCTTTAGGGCTCTTACAAAGGATTTATAGTCATAATTTTCAAAAAATAACAAAACCATTTCTTTGATACAATCTATGGCTACACGACTTTTTAATAAATGATGTTTAGCATAATTCCATATAAAAATATTACATTAATAACTTTTAAGGGTAATTTGGGGTTAATAATATTATAACCCTAGTACATAATTCATAAAATAAATTGGAAAACATAAAAATAAATATTATTTAATCCTATTTAAAAACACCTATATTATTCCATCCTAGTTCACCTCCCTAGAAATTAATTCCAGGGGAGATAATTCGAAATAAAAGTGTGAGAAAACGTCCTTGTAAAGGATAAATGAAAGAAATGGAACATGAGATATTGTCATGGATAAAATATAAGGAATGAAATGAGTACATAATTATTGATATATGATATAAAACATGGAAAATGTTTCTACAAAATAAAAATAATACATTCATTGTCATATCAACATAGTTTATCAAAAATGTTTCATAGATTATATTACAAAATTTTTTCACCATTGTAACATAAACATTAAATCTATAATGATTAACTCATTCCCTAATTTATTGGAGATATGTGAGGGTAAAACCTTCAAATTTCATAATTTATGTGAGTCACATAAATTATATATCATAATAATGATTTTTTTTCAACAACACATGATGAATAAAAAAAATTAGTATAAAATCATTGGGAAAATATGTGTTTAAACACTAGAAAATTTCATCATTTTTAACCCATAATAATGGAAAGTGGATTTCATACATGAAAATCCCTAATAAATGAGTTATAAATACATTTTCTTAATACCATGTAATAATAATAGGGTTGGTTATTCAAAACATTAAAAGGGTGTCATGGAAAATCATTGAATGATTTTAGATATATTACACGTATAAATAGTGGCTTATAGAAATATCAAAATGAGATAGAGTAGAATTATCTAATTGATATAAAAAAATGGATAGTAATTAAATTATCATAAGTTTATGAGATAATAATAACTTTTAAATTAAAAGAAAAACTATAATGAAAGTAAATAGATAAAAGGGGTATGAAAATAATCCATTACCTTTCAAGATATATTTTTAATGATTCGGGAGAGATTCATGGAACCATAAATTCTCAAGGGATGGTATATATAGGGTGAAATTTAGGGGAAACTTATGATCATTGTCTTGGGTGTGAAGTAAATTTTGGGGAGGGTGGTTATTTATAGTAAAATGAGTATAATTTTATATTAATTTCTAAATATAGGATGTAGAAAACTAGCTTGGGGAAAATGGAATCACATTATCCAACCAATGGTTTATATTAATTTTTTTCTAAATTTAAGGCCTGACTTGTTTTACTTTTATCATTTTGAGTGATGAAATAAAAATTTTATTATTACTTTGTCCATGAGAAAGTAATATTTTCAGAAAATATTTTAAAAAAATATTAAATTTTCAACATGTTCTTGATTACTTGGGGAAAATATTATTATTTATAACCCATAGTAACTACTAGGTAGTGGTGAGTGGGTTGAAAAACCACATACAAGGATTTTAGAAAATGAATGAATAAAAAAACTAAAAAATGAAAATGAGATAAAAAAATATGAATGTACTGCAGTGATGGTGATTATGTGAAATGAGTTTGGAAGAAAATGATATCATAGTAAGAGTAAGGGAGACTAAAATTTGATGATTTTAGGGAAATCATACTCGCATTAATTTAAAAAATATTTGTTTTTATCTATTTAGAGGATATTATAATAATTTTAGTATAGTGAAGAAAAATGTGTTGAATCACATAATCTTTGTTATGTGATTATCACCACTTAGTGATCTCTCCCAAAAAAATGATCATCCGAACTAATTTATAATAAATTAAGTATTTAATAATATAAGATAGAATCATAATTAATTTATAATTTTTAGTAAATCAAAGGATGTTCCATGGATATAAATTCAATATTGTCACGAATCGGTTCTTAGAGTAATGAAAAAATATTCTTATTATGAAAAAAATTAAGGTTATTGGAAAAAAATAAAAATAAAATAATTATACCAACAAGATCAGAAAATTTTAATGGTTTCAATCAAAAATAATATATCTCCCTAAAGTGGGTATGTACACATGTTCATCAAAGTAATCGTAAAGAAGTTATAAGAAATGGAAGAGGGAAATTTTCTGAAATGATCATCTCATTACTCAAACTCAATATCTAGGTTCGTTTAATAGCTCAATCATTTTCTCATCCATTATTATGATTTTCCAAAACACAAAAATAAATCTCCAAAATTTTATTATAAATTATCCCTTATTTTCACAATCAAAATGTTCTAGAATTCAAATTATTATTTTACTACAACTCAGATATATAATTCATCTCCTTGTTTAGAAACATCCAAATAGGAATATTTTTTCCCCTCAATCATAGTTTGTGTGATTTTAATATAACAATCTCACAAATCATTCCATCCATTACATTCACTAGATCACTAAATGTATTCATCACATTAAAATGTGTCAATTTTTATTTTTTCTTACATTATCCTAGAAAATTTCAATGTTCATCTTTGTAAGCTTCTGTTATATATATAATCCTCTTTGTGCATATCCTCATATGGTAAGTGTAAATATACATGAACAAATTATACTATGTTGGGAAAATAATATATATATATATAGCTTTATTAGGTAGCCACTACATATTTTAATTTCTCTTACACAACCATTTGGATACCTATATTCTACACTTAAAATCCATAGATATCCACTAATACATGCAATCCTCTTAATTAGAGGTGAAATCCTCTAAATTTAAGATATGTTAAATTTTACAATTAAACCTCCTATACAAGTTCTAAAATTTTGATTATTTTGTTATTTGGTACATAAAACCCATTCATAATAGCACCATAATTTAAATAAAATGCTATTAATGAAAATTATCAATTCAAATATCTAAAGAGATTCAAAATTATTTTCAAAAAAACTATAAGAAATATTATCTCAAAAATAAAAAATCCCCAAAAATTTTTCACAATATTAACTATTAAAAAACATTAGAATTTAAATATTTATCCTCCATAATATGAATTCCTCAAAATTTATTGAAAATTATATTTCAATAAAATTCATAAAAAAACAAAGAAAATTGCTCCTAAACACATATATAAATATTTAAGGAAGAAGAAATATTCATTTTAGAATTAATATTTCCAATTTTATTACAAAAAATAATTTAACTACATTCTCAACTATAGGGAAATGGAAATTCATTATTTTACGATTAAAAGAATATTTTTGTTTTGAAACACAAAAATAACCTCTAAAATTGATCGGGAAAATATATTCAAATAAGAACAAAACAATTACTATAAAAATTATTTTTTTCTTATCCTCAAGAAACCAATTAGATAAACTATGTGGAAGAAAAATAATCATAGTAATGAAAAACTAAAATGAAACATATATTTATTTTTCAAATTTGTATTCCCCTTGGACTATCTAAAATACATAAATAATTACCCTCACAAAATAATTTCCTTCAGTTCACTAATAGTTAATTTCTTACTACAATGAATAAATATAAAAGTATAGAAAAAAATTAGAAACACAATAATTTTTATCTAATTAAATATCAAAACTTCTCTTAACCTCTAGGATAAAATAATTTTATATTAATTATATAATTTTTTGGAAGAACCAAATTTTAGAGAATGAATAATAATTACATAGAATTAATAGAACCCAGGTATTAGAAGAAGAATTAAAAATATGTAAGTTAAAACATTATGTTGTGATTAATGTTAAAAAAATTAATAAAAAAACCTTCACTATATTTCTCAATGAATTATGTGAAATACAATTTAATGAAAAATGAAAAAACAATCAAAATCGTAAACGGTGCCCTGATTGTTTGAAATCACTTATTAGATTCACATACTATCAGTTTTTCTGGATTCAATGTATCCAAGTTATGATTCTACTAAATCATACACATGTGCACCACCTTTTCTATATCATTATTCTTTTCTTATTAAGTTCTTGTGTGGGAAATCTATATTTTTTATAGAATTCATTCGATTGAGTAAATTACTCCAACTCAATTGATAAAGATAGTCCAATTCATCCATATTCTTCCTTTAGATTCACTCTTTCTATGATTGATAGGATATCAAAGGAATGATCATCTCTATAAATTCATTTAACGGGTGGATATCACTATTCAAAAGTTTAAAATAAGATTTATTATATAGGTTCTATTATTTAAAATATCACTTTACTCATTTGAAAGTAATAAACCTTATTTTAGACCCTTTTTCACACTTATGAATTACTTAAACTTTTCCTAAATATCATGAATTTTTTATCAACCATGTGTAACATTTTAACATTTTATGCGGTAAAATAAGAATGTAAGACCCTCTTTTTTGGTGGTTATGTTAATTTAATAACTAGAATGTCTTAAGTGAGTTTATATTCCTTATAATGGTCTAAAATTGGGTACAGGATGTTTTGGTGGTCGTGGGAAACTCAAAATGGTTTTTTTGAGACATTTATTTTCAATATAGGAAACACCATGGCATGGTTCTAGACGTGGAGTACATGGTGATTAAAATAGACAATACAAAAATTATGAGGATATGGTTTGGATATAGTGTGATGCATGGGGAGATGTTTTATAGGACACAATATGGGAGAACTATCCATAGACATGGTGGTGGTCATGGTGGTATAAAATGGTTAAAACTAAGTAACACACCATAGGAACAATCTGTCTTGGAAGAATATTCAGATCCCCCATTATGTGGTGAGGCTATGGTGGAAGTTGTGTTTCCATTCGAGTGGATTTTATAATGACCAAAACCTCCACCATTCTTTATGGATCTCTACTACATAAAAGGGAAATATAGGGACCATAAATTACTAGTATTTAATATATATTTTAATTGATTCTTAACCCTATTAATCATTTTAGCCTTCTTCCATATTAATTCACTTGATTTCCTGAATAATTTTCCAGAAGTTTTGAAAACCTATGTCTTCAAATTGTGAGATCATCATCAAAGTCCAACATTCTTCCTCATATGGACTAATATTTCATTACCTTTTATTGATCTAAGGCCTCACTTCATCAACCATTGTTGGTTATTTAGTTTTTTGATGTTTTGGTTGAGAGATCCATTGAGTCATTGCTATTTTTTCCAAATTTCTTCTATCCTTATTTAACAATTTTAAATGGTGATATTATGGTTATGTCTATGATGCTTCATGTGACATAATGAATTTTTTATTGATTTTAATGTTGTAACTACTCTACTAGAGGATATTTAGAATTATTCATTATCTTAGTGATGAACCTCTTAGTGAATTTCTCTAAGGTGAGTCCCTCACACTCTAATTTTAGTGTTTCTTATATGGGATCTATATCCATGAACTCACATGTGATTATGGAGATGGTTCATATGGACATTGGGTGAGAACCTAATTCGGTTGACTACCCAATTGTATATCCTTGGAATTTATGCCTTTTATATTGAGGTAAGAAGTTAATATCCATATAGGGACTTGTATATGTTGTTTTAATGATTTATTTTTGTGTTTCCAACCCACGATTGATATATGTTTTCATGTGTATGAGTGAGTGTCCCTTAAGTCCAAGGATTCTTATATGGTCATATGATTTCAGTGTAGCCACATGAGAACCATTCTTGATATACCTTATTGTCCATTTATATTAAATATATAACTTGTGTTTTTGTAGATAATATTGAATATTGCTACATGTATCAGGATCAAGTGGTTGCTCAGTATTTATTAGATGGCCCCTTGGTGGGGGATCAAGATGATATGTCCAAGGATTAATACTATGGATCATTTGAAATTATGAGTTTGATCATCAAAATGTATATTGATGTGGGAGTACACCATTCATAAGAGTTGGTAATACTTTAGATACTAGTCGATATTAGAGAATGATATGCAGGTTTGATAGGTATATCTATATATGTCAAACATGTCCAGTGTGATCTTTCATCATCTTAGGATTATGACCACTGTTAGGATGGAGCTTGCAGTATTCCTATTGATGACCACCATTATAGTGGGGTGTGTAGAATTTCTTAAATGGAATAACATGTGTACATGACTGATATCAGTAAGGTTCAAACCAATTCTAGGACATGTGGAATATCTTTTGACATATTTTTACTAAAAATGAAATACTAACACTAATATTTCCAAATTTGGTGGTTTTTATGTTCATGGATGTTAGGTTAATATAATATTACAAGATATATGTGGGACTATATGGTTACTTATGGATTTATAATATCATGATGTACACTTTTATATAATGTTGTGCACAAAAGTTAAGGATACATTGGTGGTGTCCTACTAGGATATCCTCACACCCTACACAGACATCACGATGTTTATGGAAAAAAATATCAGGAACTTTGGCAAGGGAAAAGACCCAATAATAGGGATTTAGGATATAGAGTATGGGGTTTGGAGGTAGTGTCAGTATTACCATGGGGGGATACCATAGAATTTTATTTACATTCCAATATTTATTATAATTTTTTTTGACCAGCCATATTAGGGGTCCTTAGTTATTTATTATGTATGATTGGAGGTAAAACCATATCATATGTTATAGATTTTATTATTTATTCCATTGTGTTTATCTAAGATATTTTTTTCTATTTAATTTACCGATACTAAGGGTATAGTCTCCCCACTGGCAGCACTCTGACCCTCACTGCTTGTCAGAAAACTCATATGTAAGGGGAGTCAAGAATGAGGCTATGTGTCACTCCATCTTGGAACTTGTTATTATGGATGAGCCATTAAAAATAGTATTATATTGTTTTCCTTTTTCTTTCTTCCTAACTATATTTTTGGGAAAGGCATAAATTAGATAGGATATATGGATCTCGTATAAGGGAGTTATATATGTGCTTTCCCATCGCATGTGTAACAGACCAGTGAGTTACCATAGTTGGGACTACTATTAAAATTTTGGTTTTAATATTTCATGATGATCCTAAGTATATTGTGTAGTTACTTTTTATTAGATTTGGGTGGATACATGCATCATGACTAGGTATATAAGTTCACATTTTATATATCTAATCCTTGTTTTTATATATTATAGATCTTCAAGTAAATTCCTTGAATATATTTTTGGGATATGACTGTATTTATCTATTGTGTGAAATATTTGTATTATGTGATATTGTTATACATCATTTTTGGAATTAATTAGTTGAATGTGAGAATAGTATTATGTCTAGTATATAAATTTTAATTATTACCAAGTAGGTATAGAGAACCAGGAATCCTCTTTGGATATTTTAAGTATGGTTATAACTTGGGTTATGGGTACCCTCTCATGAGATACATTGTGTGGTCACATAGTCCTATTATGATCTGTTTTTATTTAAAGATCTTTTACCTTAAGAGTTATCTTGGCATTTCATAAATCTCACCAAGGATATGTTGATAATATCACTGATAGATGTAACTCAGGATTACCTTATTAGGGTGAACATTCTTATACCACCATAATAGACTCATGAGGATATACCCCAGTATGAAACTATACATGTGCTAATTATTTAGGATATAGAGCCAATACAAATAGGAATTTTTTAAAATGTGGTCGTTAAAGGAAGAAATATTTAGGTGACTATGAATAATCGGGATCAAGACTTATAACTCAATTATCCATTAAACTTTCATGGTATTAGAGGCTTGTAGAATGATGAGGAATGGATAGACCTCACCATGATTATTTTTGAACAAGTATATAATCCTAAGGATGGGTTAGCGGGGCTACTGTAATTCGTTTTATAGGGTTCTTCTTGGATATGGTGGACTACCATGAACTATACGAGATGATTAAAAGGTTATCCATGGGTAACCTTCAAGGATCTTTTCCTCATAAAATATTTTCCTAAAATAATTAAATTGGACCATTACTTGGAGTTATTGAGTTACATATGGGAACTATTTATGTCTCTATATATTATATTTTTTCCATGAATATACTATGATTCACTCCACTTCTAGCTATAGATATGGACCAAGAATCAAGGAAATTAAATATATAACCCAATATTGAGGTCAAATTTTAGCATAGTAGATTTGATCATGCATCTAACCTAGAGGTTATATGAATTAGATTGAATTTTGAGATGGGAATAGAGGAGGAAAGGGTAGTATTCTTACATATAGTCTATATAGTAAGGATGAATGAGAATTCTCTCACTACTATGAGAACCTACATCAGTAGTAGGAAAAATAATAATGAATAGGAGAAATAGTGTAGCAAGATGATGGGTCAGCATTTTATATCCTCATTATTCACAATGGGAAGTGAATATAAAAGGTGATTTAATTTTTGGAAAATAGGGTATATTTTAAATATTTTCAGAAATCTACAAGTGATTTACCATTTATATGGAAAGGGTAGTTAGCATTGATGTTTTTTTCAAGGGTTTATGATAAGAGTTCTTGATGAACTATGAAAGATGGGGGTGGAGGACCACAGTAAAGGATTTATACTATTTATACTTTGATTAATTTGAAGAAAGGTAATAGATTTGATACATGATGTGTTCTTATAGTTGATTAGACTCTAGATGATGGTGTTGAGGGGTCATTTTTTATTTATGGTATGATCTTCATCACCTATATGATATATATAACTTTTTTTATAATGGTTTTTCCCATTCCATTATCTCTTCCCATGTGGTTCTTGTACTACATATTCTGGTTAGAATATCTATTGAGATCCTTTCTATCAACACACCCTTAATTACTTAAGTAGGAATTCTTCAAAGGTTCCCATAATTTTCTGTAATGATCACTGTATATGGTAATTTTTTAAATTTAATGATCCTAGAGTTGAATAACTTTAATTTGATCTTTGCGATTGACTAGCTTATGAGATATCATGCACACATTGACTTCTATTAGATAAAGGTATCATATAAATCATTGATGGCAGGAGGGATGTTTGTGATGAGCAGTGAGTGGGAGTATATAGATGGTAGAGTGGGAATGGATTTTAGTCATCTAGAGGATATTATGGTGAATTTTTTTGGGATGGTTATCCCATAGGTATTAGAGTTATCCCCCTCATTTTTACAACCCTCATTTTTCCAATTCTATTTTTAGAAAATTCTTCATAAAATTACGAGACCAGGTGATGATATGACATGTGATTCTGAGACCTAGAGTTCCCAGAATGATCCATCAAAAATTGTTAAGTTTTTAAATAGCATGTGTGATTATTTTTCCTAAAAAAGTTTAATAACTATTGAACGGGTTCCCGAATAAGAAATCTGAGGGCATAATTTCATTCGGAATGGTGGTTTTACCCTAGGAGCGACTTAACATTAGACAGTGCGGGTCTCCAGTGAGAAAACCCAAAAATGACATAATCGTAAATAAAATAATTAAATAAAATTATTTTATTTTTCAAATTCATCTAACTCATAAATGGTAACATGGATTGGAAATCCAAGAGTACCATTGAGTTTGTAAGGATGTTTTTTCCTTAGTCATAGCCTAACCTCGATTGGTGCGGGTTGAGGGTAAAAGTTAATTTTTGGAATTTTTAAAGGAGAATAAAATAAACTTAAAGAAGTTTATTTTATTTCCTTTTAATGATTTGTAACATGGTGATGATGTGACACAGGTATGGAGAAACTTGTTCTCCTTTCATAAATGAATTAGTTTGGTGACATTGTTACAAAGTGAAACAGTAACACTGAAATGCATTAACGTGTTTCCTCCATTAATTGGGGACAGGGTCCTGCATTAGAATTCATAATGCTAGAGAATTTATTTAGAACTCTAGAGTCTCCCTAAGTAAAGGGGGAGGAATATCTCTCACCATCAATGATAGATCATAGGTCAGGATTCAATCAAACGGTGATGAATTGACAAACCCCGGCGGAACAAGGATCGACGTGGCAATGCGACTTCAACCTACATCTATAATTGATCCAACATGAGGTAGGGTTTGTTCTTTTGAACATTCTCATTTCCCCATTCTTGATATTTTGTGATGGATGTGGAATAATTAATAAACAAATTGGTCTATGGATCGATTTTTTTTGCGGGATGGGTTTAATCTAGTGGGGTTTTAATTGGAGATTTTCTTAGTAATTCTTGGTTAACTGTTCTAATGGAAATGAACCTCAATAAACACAAACATCAATCGAGGTCCATTTATCTTTGTTAATCCGTACTTTTATCCCTCTATTATCCGTTCATCGTGGGTTTTCTTCGTTAGGGTCGTGACTCGACTTATGGTGATCGATCGATCTTTGTGCAATCGATCCACGGCATAATGATATGGTATCGCAGATCCAGGATGAAAACAGCATGAAAGAGGTGCGATGATGGTGGAGGAAAATGGATCGAGGCAGTGTGGATGATATCTTAATTCAAAAAATATTTTGCTGAGAGGGTTCGTGGAATGGATTCGAACCAATGGTTATGAAGAGAGTGGCCCAAGGTTTCCAAAACCTCTTTCTAATAGAAAATCAGACCACTGAAGTGAGTCTCGTGGCCCATGGAATATGCCACTGGTGTTCTGGTGTCGGAGATAGCCACATTCTAGTGTGATGGAGGTGGCAGTCTCCATTGGTGTGTTGTGACGGTGGTGGTGGCCATGTCTATGTGGCTAACCAAGTAGAATAAAGTCGTAGTACGGTGATTTGGATCTACGGCTCAAGCCGCAGGTGAGTGGAGAAGCAGTCGGTCGAGCTGGCCATGTAACGTGGAGGCGACGTAGTGGGTTTCTATGTATGGGGTGGACATACTAGCCTGCTATAGTGGGCCAAGTCATGTAGGCAAGTCAGCCTCAGGCCAAGCCACTCCAGCGGGTTGGTCCAGAGTAGAAGAGAAGGTCAGGCCCAATGCGCCGGGTCGTGTCGGTGGATCATGGTTCAGGTTGGTCTGACCGGGTCTGACCGGAACCAGACCCCACTGGCCCATTTTCACTAAAATGCTCATATCGTTCAAACCATAAGTCTGATTGATGATCCTTCTACGGAGTTGTGACCCATATGATGAGGAAGTACTTTGGAGATGGTTTAGTGGGGTTTTAGATGGACCAAAATGGTCTAGTCACTTTCTCATTGTTTTTCTTATGAGGGATCAATGCAGGATCCTGATCCCTTCATAGAGGGTGATAGTATACATTGAGACGATACACTCGGGCTTCTCTATGAAGGTACAATTCATGATCTTGTTCCTATCATATAGAGTGGCTCGTGTTCTGAAGTGAGTTGGCTTATAGTGGATCTTGGTGACCCAATAGGCCTAAGTGAAGAGAAGATCTAGGTGACCCAGCAAGCCGAAATGACTCCATGGGTCTCAGTACCCCAGCAGGTCTATGAGGAGCATGTACCACATTGAGAGGCCCGATCCATCCACACTTATCTTCGTGGTACCATAGATAGGGTTTGTTGATAAAGTGTTATAAATATTTACATGGGAACCTATCCACTATCTAGGATGATAATTCCAGTAGGGATAGGATGTCCCCCAGTGATCCTTGGTGTAGGACCCCCTATATGTGTATTGAGATATTTCGTTCCTTCATGAATTGACCTAGTCAGTGTACTTCGGGTAGTTCTCAGTGTGTTCTCTTTGGGAGGAGTCCAAAGAAGCGAGACCACTTGAGATGGTCTCTGATGACTTCATAGCTCAAGGATTGAGTCCTCCTCGAATGATTGTTCCTTGAAGAAAATCATGTGACCAACAATTTGGTTGTGACATCGAGACTCCTTGTCTCAGTGAGACCGAACGTCTCATGGAAACATCATGGCATATCGAGAACAGATGTGATCTTGGATTCTTTTGGTAGAATTTTTCTACAAGATTACATTCAAATAGATTGAGAAGTGGGACCTCCTAGAATTTTTCATACTATGAGAGGAACAATATGGATGGCAGTGGATGAGAAATTTTATCTTGGAATCCTTTACGACTATACCTAGACGTTCTCATTATATGTCTTGTTGACATATACCTGTTTTGAGATGACTATACCTTCTTGGTGGTGTTTTTGTTGTGGTCTTTTACATTGTGTTTTGGGTTCCCCTACTAAGTATTGTTTTACTCACCCATGATCGATCTTTTCCCGCATGTGTCATGTCTTGTACAGATGACTGACACTTTGGTGGAGTCCTAGGCGCAGCAGGATTAGGACCAGGACCATATGGTTCCTTGTGAGATCAAACGAGTTGAGGTATTTTTGGAATCCTTCTACATTAGCTTCAGTGCCCCTATTTGCTGGTTAGACATTATTGTTTTCTTTTTTAGTGGGCTTGTGTTTCTGGACTGGTTTCACTTTATTGATTTACTTTCTGTCATACCCTGTTATTGGGTTATAGTGGTATTAATTATTTTTATTTACTTAGTTTTTTTACTCTCCATCCCATGTGGCTTGGATTTGGGTTCATATGTACAAGATTATAGGAAAATTCCTCCCATTTTTGGGATATGCTTACTCGGTGCTAGTCGCTAGACCCTGGCCTATCGGAGGCAGACTTGGAGTTGTCACAGCATGGGCCCCAGAGGATAGATCATGACATAGTGGTATCATAGGATGGTTCAGTTTCACATTGGTACTGAGACTCTGTTATATTATTTTTGGGAAACAATATTAAGTGTTTTGAGTTTGTCTTTCAGGTCCGGGAATCCAGTGTTAGTGCGATTGTCGACGTATCTATACACCAACACTCTGGGAACCTATTTTCCAAATTGGTACATGAAAACACTAGTTTCAGGGAAATAACGGTGCATGAATCATATAGTAATGGGTTTTGTTTTCCATGTCCTTATTGAGATAGCTCACCCTGTATACTCTATTAACTGTGATACATCTTGTTTTCCTCATGGTGTGTTCACAACTCTAGCCGGTGAGTTTTTCGTAGTAGGATCCGGATTTTGGCCCGATGTTTGATGAGACCTCCCTGATATGAGATAGTCATAGAGAATTTGTTCTTATGGATGGTCAGTAGGTAACGGTTTTTCCTAATGATCAGTTAGCAGACCCACCTCTAGTGTTCGGGTGGATGTATCTTGCCAAACTAAGTTGTGGATGGATATTTTGGTGCAATATGAAGAAGCGCAAGGTTCGAAAGTGTATCATAGGCTTCCAAGGAAACGATCACCTGAGATATAGGGTCTGTAGGAACTAACTATAGAAGGTGTTCAACATAAGCCATAGAACTATAGGTTTTGTCAGAAGTTCTTGGGACATGATAGTTCCCAAAATAAAAGTCTTTGATATGCTTGTTGAAAAAGGGGTAATCTCATGCGATATTGTCCCACTTTTCATGCTATAGTCATAGAGGTGGTTGATGAACCACCAAGGAAGAGGTAGCGTGAAGAGAAGTTATATCTGGTGGGTGGACGACATGGTAATAGAGTTGGAGAAGCAGTAGGAGGTGGCTGACATTTTGACATGTTACAACCACCACCTTCAGGTGGTCCGTACCAAACCCCGAGAGCTATAGGGGAGGGGAGGAGACAGTTACTAGCTGTTGAGGATTATACCCCTAGTACTCTAGGAATGATTCAAAATTTGATATGTGTCTTTATACTTTAGTTGTAGTATTGAAAGACACGTGTACTAGTGATTATATTTCCTTCCACTTTTCTTGTTTGATACCTATAGGTTCAGGTTAAACCATTGACTTGAACCTCATGTTTAGAGACTCCTACTGGAGGAGACCCAATGAACACACACTAGTGCCGATAGTGTGACCTGACTCTTGGAGTTGAGAGTTTCGGTTGGGATTTCTCGGTAGTGGCTTCTAGGCCATACGATATCATTCTTCGCATGAACTCAATCCTCAGTTCATACTCAAATTGATTGTTTTATGAAATGATGTGGTTCATCCATGGTGTTGGAACTGGATATCCCTTTTTCAGAAAAGGTGAAATCCTTGATGCTCTTAATGGACTCAGGTAGAGGAGGATGTGGCCAATTTCTGCTCAGTTTTCTAGTCTGACCCTTGGTGCAGTGGATGTTATTATTCATCAAGTTTCTTAGTGGTGGAAGAGTATAAGGATATCTTCCTTGAATATGTTCTAGGTTTACCTCTCTATATAGAATTATACTTATTTATTGGTCTACACCCAGAGGTGGAACCGATATTTACACCAGTATATCGGATGGCTCCCAAAGAGCTCCATGATCTGGAGTGTATATGGGGGACTTGCAGAGGAAGGGCTTAGTAAGACCTGGTGTTTCACCCTAAGCAGCCCCAGGGGATCTTCATTGATGACATCTTAGTTTAATCAGTGTCTAAGGAGGAGCATGTGATACACTTAAGGATGGTCCTAGAACCACTTCGAGAGCACCAGCTATATAGAAAGCTCTTGATGTGTCTGTTTTGTATTGAGAGGTATTTTGTTTCTAGTAAATTTCACCTAAGATGATGGATTTGAAATGAATCCAATGAGGGTTGAGATGAAGTTTTATGATCAGAACTATGTGACTCATAATCTTGAGTTATCAATGGTGGTCTTCGCGTTGAATATGTATCGATACTACCCGATGGGTGAGTGATACATATCCTACTTCAACATTGGGGTTCTCAATTATGTCGTCTCTTATAAGGATTAGGGCTTAAGATAGAGGATATAACTAGATTTCTTATAGGACTATGACTTAGATATTTTCAATACTCCTGGGAAGGGGAATGTAGAAGTATATTCTCCTAGAAGTAATTTAATTGGCATTTACTTAATGAGGCATTAGAGCGGTTGGCCTCATTGCGGTTATCCTTCATTGATGGAGATGGATCAACTTATCTCCAATCATTGGTAATTATCCATACATATTTAAATGTGTCAGGGAGGCACAACTCGATGGTACCGGCTGTGAGTCTTTTTGTGCTCAATTTTCCATAGGGAATACCCCTGATGGACATTTGAAAGGATGGGAGCATGTTGTTCTTTTCAAAAAAATGTGAAGTTGAAGCATTGGATTCCTAAAGTGGCGAGATGCATTAGGTAATGTGTGTGGATTTCAAGGTAGACACTGAGGATGATGGAATGGGTTGGTGCTGGGATTACCTTTTGTGATAAAAAGTTGAAGACTTATTTGAATTAGTTTTTTGGGTTGTTCCTTCTCTTCTTTGGTGTACACGAAAGAAAGTGGGAAGGTATTTCGGCGGACTTTGTGATGGGTTTAACACTTACGTCCATGAGACACAATACCATCAGGATGATTGTTGACTTACTCACTGAGTCATCCTACTTCCTAACTACTTATGAATGGTATTTAGTATAGGTCTTAGGATGCCTCTACATGTAGGATATAGTTAGACTCCATAGAGTTTCATCGATGATTATTTCAGATTGGGATGCTATCTTTACATCCCAGTTGTGGAAGGGATTATAGAAGGTTTTTGAATTGGTTATGTAGGTTATATAGGATTGGATGAAGTATGCACATAGCCATCCAAATTTTTGTGATTAAAGTCGAAGGACACCATTGGAGTTCAAGTAATGAGACCATATCTTCCTTTGGGTCTAACCTTAATGAGGGTTACGAAGATTTTACCAGGGTAGAAAGCTATCCACAAGGTTAATATCCCTCTTTCAGGTGTTTTGTAGAGTGGGAAAGGTAGCATACTGATTGGATATATCCCACAATGAGACCAGGTACACAACATCTCCCACATGTCATATCTAAGGAGATTCGTACATAACCCTTTTCAAATCCTAATTTGGGGTGTGTTGGACATCGATGTTGAAGTGTCTTGGTTTGAGTACCAAATAAAGATCTAGGATCCTTCATGGAAGATCTTTTCCCTTGGTGCATGTCTGGATGGAGCATAAGAATCTTAAGAGGAGTACATGGGAGCAGGAGGCTCAGATTCGTGCCCAGTTCTCTCACCTTTTGTTCAAGTAAACCTTGTTTGTATTTTCGAGGACATAAAACCTTAATGTGGGGAGAATGTAATGACTCATATTTTCCAGGTCATATTTTTAGAAAATTATTGGGAAAATTATGAGACCAAGCTCTAATATGGCATACGATTCCGAGGCATGGATTGCCCAGAACAATCTGTTGAAAAATGTTAAGTTTTTAAATATCATGCATGATAAGTTTTACTAAAAATGTGTAATAACTATTGAATGGGTGCTAGGATAAGAAATATGATGGAACTGTTGATTCAGGGTGGCAGTTTTACCCTAGAAGTGACTTAACCTTAGTCGGTGTGGGTCTCCAATGAGAAACCCTGAAAATGGAATAACCATAAATAAAATAATTAAATAAAATTATTTTATTTTTCAAATACTTATAACTCATAAATGGTAACTCAGATTGAAAATATGAGAGTATGGTTGAGCTTTTGAGTATGTGTTTTCCTTATGCGGAGCCTAACCTTGACTATTGTGGGTCGAGGGTAAAAGTTAATTTTTATAATTTTAAAAGGATAATAACATAAACTTAAAGAATTTTATTTTATTTCATTTTAACATTTTTTAGTATGGAGATGCTATAATGATGCGACAGAGCAACCCATTCTACTTTCATAAGTTAAGTAGTGTGGTAACGCAATTTTAAATCAAAACAGTAACACTAAAATGTGTTAACGCCTTAACATGTTTCATCCATTAATCGGGGACATGGTCCATCATTAGAATTCATAATGCTATAGAATTTCTCGGTAACTTTGGAGTTTCCCTAAGGTAAGGGGAGGAGTATCTCTCACTGTTAATGACAGATTAGAGGTTAGGATTCGATCAAGGGGTGAAAAATCAATGAATATTAGTGAAACAAGGATCTATGTGGTGATGTGACTTCAATCTCTGTCTGTAAGTGATCAAACTCGAGGTAGAGGTTGTTCTTTGAATCTTCTCCTCTCCCCATTCTTGACATTCCACGATGGACATGGACCAATTGACAAAAAAAATTGGCCCATTGATCAATAATTGTTATTGGATGGTATTATTCTTGTGGGGAATTAATAGGAAATTTTCTCAATGATTCTTGGTTAACCGTTCTAATAGAAACGAACCCTGATCGACACAAACATCAATCGAGGTCCATTCATCTTTGTTAATTCATGTTTTTCTACCTATATTCTTCGTCTGTTGTGGGCGTTCTTTGTTTCGCCTGCGACTCGACTTATGGCGATAGATAGATTGTTGCGTAATTGATCCTTGGTGAAATAATCTGATATAGAAGATCTATGATGGACATGGCACGACGGAGGTGCGATGATGGAAGAGGGAAATGGATCAAGGCAGTGTAGGAGATATCGTCATTCAAGCGACATTTCACTAGGAGGGATCATGGCATGGATTCCAACCCCTAACAATGAAGAGTGCAAACCAAGCATTATGAAACCTATTCTATATCAAAAATAGGACCACTGGAAAGAGTTTGGTGGCCCACGTAAGATTCCACTGGCATTTCAGCGGCGGCAGATTCATCTACATGGCCGCCTGAGTGGGATAAGGATTTGACTTCTGCCGGGGTGGGGTGTTCTGGACCCACAGATCAAGCCATGGGTGAGTGGAGAAGTGGTAATCCGAGTGAAATGAAAGGGAAACTATGGGTTTCCACATCCAGGGCAGATAGACTGGCCTTCTCCATCGGACCGGGTCGGACAGGTGGGCCAGCCTCGGGCCGGGCCCAGTGCCTTGGGCTAGTCTGATCCAGCGGCCCGGCCAGTGTAGCAGACTGGGCTGGGCCCAACCGATCTGGTCTACATCAGATTTGGGTTGTGTCAGTGGACCTGAGTTGGGTCAACGGATCCTGGGTCGGGTTGGGTTAGGTTGGTCTGGCCGGGTTGGACCGGACCTGGACCATACCTGCCTCTTTTCACTAAAACACCCATATCTTTCCAACTGTAAGTCTGATTAACAAGTTGTCTGTGTTTTTAGGATACCTAATATGTGGAGGTCCTTTTTAGATGGATTATTGGATTTTTAGATGGACTATAATGGTATGTTGGTGTTATATTTTTTTCCATTTAGGGATCGATTCAAGATCTCAATCCCATCAAAGAGAGTGACAGTAGAGATTGAGATGATACCCTTGGGATTCTCTATGAAGGTACGATGTAGGATCTCGTTCTTATTAAAGATATTAGATCATGTTCTAAAGTGATTTATCTCACAGTGGATCTTGGTGACCCATCAAGCATAAGTGATGAGTGGATCTAGGTGACCCAGTAGGCCGAAATGACTTTGTGGGTCTTAGTGCCCCAGTAGGTCTATGTGTAGCATGTACCACACCAAGAGTCACGGTTGGTCCTCACTTCTCTTTTTGGTACCATAGATATGGTTTAAAGATAATTTGTGACAAATATTTACATGGGTACCTATCCCCTATCTAAGATGATAATTTCAGTTGGTCCAGGATGTCCCCTAGTGAGTCGTGGGTGCAGGACCCCCTATCTGTGTATCGAGATCTTTCCTTAATTAATTAATTGACTTAATCAGTGTACTTTGGGTAGTTCTCATTATGTTCTCTTTTGGAAGGGCCCAATGAATAGGGGCCTCTTCTGAGGTTCTTTGATGACTTCATAGCTCAAGGATCAAGTCCCTCCGAAACAATCAAGCCCTGAGAAGAATCCTATAACCAAGGATTTGGTTGTGATGTTAAGACTCTTTATCTCAGTGTGACCAAAAATCTTAGGGAAACATCATAGCATATAGAGTCTAGATATTCTATCGTATAACTTTGGTATACTTGTTATATGTGATTAATTTTAGATAGCTCAAGAAATGGGACCTCCCAAATTCATAGATGCTATGAGTTGAACCATATGGCTGGAAATGGATGAGACATTTCATCTAGTAATACTTTATGAGTATACCAAGATGTTCTTGTTATATGTGTTGCTGATATATAGTTGTGTTGAGATGATTATACCTTCTTGGTAGTGTTTCTTTTGTGGTATTTTACTTTGTGTTTTGGGGTCCCCTATTGAGTATTGTTTTACTCACCCCTATACAGGCTTTTCCCTCACATGTCATGTCTTGTGCAGATGATCAATGCTTTAGTGGAGTCCTAGGAGTAACAGTACGAGGACCAGGACCGGACAGTGCCTTGTGAGATCAGACGTGATGAGGTGTTTCTGGTATCTTCCTATAATAGCTTTAGTTCTCTTGTTTTCAGGTCTGAATTTAGAGTTTTCTTGTTTATTGGGCTTGTGTTTCTATCCCAGTTTCACTTTACTACTTTACCTTCTACCGTACTTTGATATTGGGTTTTAGTGGTATGAATGATTTTTCTTTACTTAGTGTTTTTACTCTCTATCCCCTATGGCTTGGATTTGGGTGCATGTGTACATGATCTTTGGAAAATGCCTCATATTTTTGGGATATGTCTACTTGGTGATAATCTCCAGCCCCTGGCCTATCGAAGGAGGACTTGGGGTTGTCACGGCATGGGCCTCGGGGGATAGGTTGTGACACTCATTGTTTCCTCTATTTGTAGAACTTTATCAATATGTGTTTCATAAAGATATATCATGTCTACCTCCTGATATATTGATTAATTTTATAATATAACTATTAACATGGTCATAACCCATGTTGATTTTTCATTATCATATGGAATCTTCTAAGTTAAGAGAACTTAATGTTCTTCTTGATGATATGGATCATGATTAATTTATCAAACCAAGAACATATACCTTGGATCCTCTGTTTTTTTCCCAAAAAGTTAAATTTCACTATTTGAATCTATGTGGATTATATAAAGTTGAAATAAATCACTAAAAAATAATATTTATTCATTTCCTAAAATAGATGATCTGTTTATTCAATTTAGATGTGCTTATTGGTTTTTCCAATATCAACTTGTGTTTTGGCTACCAGAAGTTTCAATTTGTGGAGAAAGACATACCAAATATAGTATTTTAGGGAGGGTATAGGATATATGAGTTCTTGGAGATACCATTTCGTATAATGAAATATCTAGTAGTGTTCATGGATCTTATGAACAAGATCATTCACATATATATTATCATATTTTTTATGGTGTTTTTTCATGAAATCCTCATCTATTCACATAACATGAAGAATCATGTCAGGAATATCATGATAGTCTTGAGTACACTTCAAGTAAAAAAATATGCTCAGTGTTCATTGTATTTATTTTGAATTTATAAGGTTATTTCCAAAGGAATGTAGTGAAAGAGGTTTGAATGATAGTAGACATAGAGAAGATTGAGGCAGTAATATCTTGGATATTCCCAATTAATTTATTTGATATGAAGAGATTCCATGGTGTAATAGGTTACTTCCATCATTTCAACAAGGACCTCTTGTACATAGATTCCCCCATGAAAACTCTAAACATGAAAGGGTAATGTTTGGGTGGATGGATTATTTTGAGGATTTTATTCTTGATCTAAAGAGGAGAATTAATATAGATCACATGTTTACTTTTCTAGTACCTAGGATTAGATAAGGGGTCTTTTTCAATGCCTTGGGAGTGTGTTTTGGTAATTGTTCCGATGTAGAGGGACTAGGAAGTAGATTATGGTTCATATCAGCTAGAACCCATTATCAGAACTAAATGATTCATGACTTGGAGTTGTAATTTTTGTTCTATGCTTTGAATTGTTGGTGACAATATCTCTTTATAAAGTGGTTTTTTACAAGGAACACTGGAGCCTCTAATGTATCTTCTTAAAATAAGGACTAAATTTTAGGAAGAGGGGTTTTTTGGAGTATATGTTTAAGTTTTACATCAATATATATTATGATAAACATAAAGGTAAATTCGTTGTAGATTCTCTCAGGAAGAAGATATAGGATTACCAAGTGCTTGGATAGATGCCTTCAGAGCATGTGTGGCATATGATGTGTTTTTGAGAGATTAGATGATGTATGAAATTGAGAATCAAGGGGCTGTTACTTATCCACCCATGGTTATAATATCTTCTTTTGGGGATTAGTTGAAGGATAGCTATGAGTTATATTATGAGTGTGGTAATGTGAGAATGGATGGAAATAGTTGATCCAACACTAGGTTGGTCCATAGTTGATGGTGGCATGTTTTTTCCCATGGGTGGGATATAGTTTATGATTCCAATATGGTAATTATAATGAGAGACTCCCATGACATAATTTGGATATTCAATCATGTGTTTGATGAATATTTATCAAGACATCAGCTACCCTTTTTTGGTGGCTACATGGGAAAAGGGATATTGTTATTTTCTTTTCACGATGTCTTACCTAAAAAAATTTAAAGGATGATGATCAATATCCTGGTGGATTACTCCATCCACTTCTCGTTCCCATGATAAAATAGGATGATGCCTCATTTTATTTTTTGATATGGTTACTGAGGTACTCATTGAATTATGATGTTGTATGGGTAATAGTGGATGGGGTAACTATTGAGGAAAACTTCTTGATAATCCTTAAGAATCATTCTATTGATGATTTAGAAGGATATATGTACATGAGATTTTATTTTTTTCTTAGACTTCAATTATCATTGTATCTGATAGATATGAATGTTTTACATCAAGGTTTTGGAAAGGGATTACATAAGGATCTAGGGTCTCATCTAAGATTGATCATGGCATATCACCCATAAATAGATGGGCAGTCTAAGAGGACTATCTATATTATTGAGGATATTATTAAATCTTATGTCATAGATGTTGGAGGATTATTTCAGGATCATGTAACCTTGGTATAGTTTTCTTATAATAACTGTTATAAATCTTCTATCTAGATTTAACACTATGAGGTTTTCTATGGTTGACCTTTCTTCTAAACTGTTATACTAGAATGAGGTACATGATACAACTATTTTGATACAAAGAGTAGGGAAGTAGACATTAGTTATATTATGGATGATATAAAATAGGTTGGTCACCAGTTAGAGTAATCAAAGATCATATGAAGAACATAGGAGTAAATTGTTGATGTTCAATATCGGTGACTCAGTTTTCTTGTTGGTGACTCATCAATTGGGGAATTGATTTCTATATAATTAATGAATGATATAACCAATGTTTTTTGGATCACTTGGGATCATCTAGCATATAGGGTTAAGGGCACACTATTTGGGTCTTCCTCGATTATGATGATCATGCATTATTTTTTCCATGTATTTCACCTTTGTTAGTGCATGCCTAAAACTATGCATGTTATAGACTATGAAGAGGTTGAGTTAGAGAAAGATGCATCATATGAGGAATGTTCAGTCTATATAGTAAACCGAGGTGTGAAAATTTTATAAGGATAGACAGTTCTACTTTTTTAGATCTTATAGAGGCATAGTGGGTCTAGGGGGAGACATCAGATCTTGAGTCTTATGTTCGAATGAAATTGCTCATGTTATTTGAGGTTGAATATAGAGAAAATTCTTGGGTATGATAAGTCCTTGGAGGGGATAATTTTAACACCTCCATTTTGTGGAGGTTTTTTTAATATCAGAACCAACATGTATTAATTGAGTTTTTAAGACTAGTAATGACTTGAAGTTGCATTTGTGATGTGTTGGGGGTTTTAAGAAACTCAAAATTTTCTTTTGGAGACCATTCTATTCAACATGGGAAACACCCATGAGTGTGGTGAATGATTTAGTGTACCTAGTGGGTATAAATACCAAGATGAAAATGTAGAGGACAAGGTTTATTAATGTCATGGTGCTTAGGGAAATGTTTTCTGGGCCATGTCTTGTGTGACAACACCATTTCAATTGTAGGGGTCATGGTGAGTGGATATTTAAATGACCAGGTAATATATGGTAGTCTCAAGACATTTTGGGGACATATCAGATCTACCAAGGCATAGTGAGGGCATGGTGGAAGTAATTGTGGAATTTGGGTGGGTTTTGTAATGGATAAAAACTCCATAATTATTTATAGATAATGATTGTATCAACAGGGAACACATAGACCATTAAATATGTATATTTGATGTTGATTTTAATTTATTATTACCCATAATTATCATTTTATAATTCCTCTTTTTTTATTCTCTCAAGTTCTAGATAAATTTTCATCATGCACAGAATACCTAGGTCCTAAAATTATGTAATGTTCATTTGAGCCATGATTTCTTCATTTCATGGATGAATCATTCCTTCCCTTTTATTAATCAAAGGACTCAGTTTATCCACTATATTTGGTGCTTCTAATTTTGGTTTTTTCAGTTGAGAACTTTGGTGTGTTACTATTATTTTGGTCAAATTTCATTTTTCCTTCTTCAAAAAATTTAAATTGGGTTATTATTTTTATGGATATAACGTTTTTTGTGATCTAATGATGTTTTTGTCAATGTTAATGGGTCTTCATCTATTCTTGGGGATCATTGTAATTCTAAAACATCTTAGTGGAGAACCTCTTGAAAAATTCCTCCTATGTGAGCACCTTTTATTTTGATTTTCTTATTTCTCTTGGGGACTCAATGTTCTTGAACTCTCATTTGATTTTAGAGATATTTCATAGGGACTTTTTTTATCATGTTTTGGGTGACTACCATCTATGTTATTCTTAGTGTTTTCATATTTTATCATTAGGTAGAAAGTTCCTTACCATATAGGTCCTTTTATATGTTGATTTCATTATTTTTTGTTGTGATTAAAACCCATGTTTGATATATATTTAAAATTTGGGTGAGGGAGCTTCCATTGAGACCCATGCATGTTATGTGATCATATTATTTTTGTATATCCACTTTATATTTGTTCTTTATATTCCTTATTATTCCTTTCTATAGTACATGTTTCTCATGATATTTCATTACATTTGTAATCATGCTCCATATATCAGGATGAACAGTTTTCTCTATTATTTTTAGAAAATCCATTAGAGGGTAGTATAAAGATATGAAAAATGTTGCATACTAAGGATCGTTTGATGTTATTAGTTAGATCATAGACAATTATGATACTATGGGAGTAGAATATGAATAGTAGTTTAGAATACTTTGGCTATATATTGGTATTTTATAATTCCATATATTGGTTATGTGCATATCCTTATACTTTGGGCATGTAGTTTTTTCTTAGAAGAGGACCTTGGGGACATGATTTAATGGTATTGTGTTCCAAACTATTCTAGGAATTGTTGTATGTATTTAAACATGTAGTTATTGAAATTAAAATACATAGTGACATCATGGATAATTAGGTGGGGTTTGGGTTCATGGAATCTTAGTAAGTGCATGATGACTCAGTGCATGTGTAGATGTATGTTTACTCATAAATTTACTTTACCATGATATACACTGTAATATAATTATGTTACCATATGTTAAGTATGAATTTGTGGTGTTCTAATTGGTTATAATCACATCCTATATATAAATAATGATTCATATATGGACATCATGATCAGGGAAACAAGAATATGAAAAATCACAATGATTGAGAGCTTAGATAAGAAGCATGGTATTTAGAGGCGGTACTTAGATAGACTCTAGCAAGATGATGTAAATTTTTATTTACTTTAAAATATTTCTCTTAAATTTGTTCACCAACTAATTTGATAGTACCTTGTTGATTTATCTTCATGATATGAGGTACATTACATTTCAAAAATTATTGCATAGATTATTTATTCAACTATGTTTATTTGTTATATTATTTATGCTTGTAAAAATTTATACTCAGGGTATTTTCTCTCCACCAATAGAACACTGGCCCTTTCTTCTAGTCAGAAACATATTGTGTATGGTGATTCAAAAATTAGGCCTTGTGGAACAATGGACCAGAGCTGGTTATTATGGTTGGGTTATTATAGTTAACTATTAACTCGGCTTGAATGCTCCACTAAAAATTTCAAAATCCAAGAACATGTTATGATTTTTCAAAAAAATATATTTTATCATATTCAATTTTATGATTAAATAACTTTTTAATAAATTGAGATATGAATTGAATAGTTATTATTTTAAAATTTCATAATTGGATTCAATTAGTTTACTTGTGACTAATCATAGTCATACGTTCATTGGTTCCAACACATGGGACCTACTTCATCCTGATTTTTATTCATCATAATACGGAATAATATATGGATACATATAGTGTGTGAACCATTATGTCTTAATCTTAATTCTTGTCTTTGTAACTTATAGACTATGAGTTGATTCTGTAAACCCATCAATGCAAATATAGTAATAAGAATTTTCATTGATATGAAAAACTCCAAAGAACATGCTCTATGTAGTATAATATCATTGTCTCGTGATATCTAATAAATTATGATACACACACAATTTCATTATCCTTTATTACTATATTTATTCATTTAACTTACTTGATGGATGACTCATAAATCACCATGGACATGGATTTAATTTATGTAATACCATCTTGCTAAACTAGGCCTATGAGATATCTAATCATAACCTCGAAAGAGATAATTATATCTTGATAATTAAACCAATGTCATACCACCAATGATGCACCCAAAATAGGCTATATCATTATAAATCCATTTCATGGTTATTCTATTGCATTAATGTACATTCTCAAATAGAAAACATTGATAATAATCTCATAGGGAGGGAATGATAAACATGTTCATAGATATGAACAAATAATGACACTCAAAACATGTTGTGTTCATATTGGTGTGTTGGTCCCCATGATCTCCTCTACTCTAAATCACCATGTGTAAACATTATGATATGATTTTTTAATGATTATAAGACCCCAAAAAATAACAGTCAGACATCATCTGTTTCCTATCATTATGATATATCTAGATAACATGACTTATATTTAATATTATGGTCATAGTATGTTGAGGGTTTTATTATAGCTGAGAACTTATTTAACCTTTTTATATGATGTTTAATTTAAGTATATTACTATTAAAAAATTATATTCATTATAAAATTGATATTATTATTGGAGAAAAAAATTATATATCAAACTTTATAATTTTAATGGTGAAAAAAGTACATATAGGAGTTGGGACAAGGAGACCCACTTACAACACTTCCACTTAAACTAGATCCAGCTACTAGAAACATTAAACCATCTATCTCTCACATGAGAATCATGATTTTACTAAGATATGGATTTATTCAGGGCTCTTACCATGTAATAATCTATGGAAAAAAATTAACTATGACTTTACTTATTTCAATAAAATACAACAAGAGATAAATCATTATAAGTATATTAATTTTCCATTGTTGTAACAAGGGATCCTTAAAAAACCGTTTCTATAGTATTATCACAATATACTCTAATAGGGTATGAAATACTAGGTACAAATCCATATTCTGAGGAAAATATTCATATACAAACCACTTCATCAGCTACATAGGAAGTTGTTATATACTCATATTTTTTATAGAATCGACAACCATAGATTCAATCGAGATTCTCCAGCTCATTTCACCACTATATAGTGAATATAGAAAGCCTAAATTTTATTTTAGATCATATTTATCTATTTGTAATCTATTATCATCATATCCTCTCACAACTGTCTTCTCATACCCTCAAAACTCCATGAACATACCATCTTTTATGTCTCATTTACTTTAGAATAGTTTTTTCTAGTTATCAATGAAGTTATCTTGGATTGGCTTTATATTGTCCCAATAAGCTTAACAAAAATGTAACATCAATCTTAGTAATTATATTTTCATACATAACATAACCCACTGCTGGAGAATAAGGGATTATATTGATCATTCAAATTTCTACTTCTTTTGTAAACATTTTCATGGAGATATTAATACCATGTGACAATCGAAACAATCCTCTATTGGATTATTCTATATTTTACATTTGGATTACCTTATAAATATTTGTACATTAACATAGTTCGATCAGCCTCAGTGATCTATCATGATGGATAATGATACCTATAATATAGGATTCTTCAAATAAGTCTTTCATGGATAATAATTCATTTAACTGTGTCTTCACTAACTATAAGACTTTTACTTCTATTACCATTATAGATATGTTAACAACATATAATGAAATGAAAAAATGGAATTCCCAGTAACCTTATTATAGACACATGTCTCGCTTTTATTTTTAATGAATCTATAATATCATATGGGCTCATAAAAATGAACATTCCATAATTGTGATTCATTTTTCCATAAAAAATGGATCTCTACAATTTAAATACATCATTGGAGTTTGTTGATATAATAAAACTTCCTGGATGTGACATAAAGACATATTTAACCAGCAATCCATTGAGAATAGTAGTTCTGGCTACTATTTGTAGAATTCCATAATCATAGAAGTCTTTTTTCATATAATATCTTGGTATACTTTAGCATCATGACTAGTGAGAATTAAATGATATATTCAGTGACATTCCATTACCTAAAACCATTTCCAATAAGGATTGATTTATAGGTACTTATCTTACCATCCTTACACATGTTTTTCTTGAACACCCATTTCAATCCTATTGGTTGTACATAATCTATAGGATATACCAAAATCTAAATTTGATTTCAATTCATGGTCACCTCTTAAAAATTAATTTCTTCTTTCAATTTAGAAACATTATTTCCATTTACTACTTTCTTATAGTTTATAGGTTCATTATCCTAAAGGAGTAATGAGTCACCTGACTTAGTTTTAATAAAACAATACCTATATTTTTCTCTAACCTCTCTGGTAGACCTATGAAGTACATATTTATTTGGAAAATATTCATCTACCACTAGATCTTATGGAGATCGTTCGCATACAAATTGATGTGTATCTATAGAACCAAGTCATTGAATTAAATCATTCATAAACTATTTTTATTATAAATTTTATTCCCATTCAATAAATACAGAACTTCATTCGATAATTAAATTTCTCCATAAAGGGTTTTATTGGTACAATACTATAGTTTCATTAGTATAACATGTAAAGAGGCTCTTTATTCTTTGAGATTCTACTTTTTCATCATGTATAGTCATGAATAATTCCTCATATCCCCATACACGTATGTGTAGTGGAATATATTTGTTATGTGCCATAGCTTCTATGGAATCCCATTTACCATAATAGATGGTACTCAGTTTGGTGTATATGTTGTTGTTTATAATGCATAACCACAAATTTATAAATCTAGATTTTTATGATTCATCATTGATCTGACCATGTCATATAGGTTTTAATTCCTCCTTTAACATAAATCATTCCAATGAGGTGTATAAGGATGAGGTAGTTGGGAAACTATTCCCCACTGCTTTAAAAGATGAATCAATGATCAGTTAATATATTCTTCACCAAGGTCTGAGAGGAGTTTATTAATAATTTTTACAATGTTTGTTCTCTACTTCATTATAATATTCATTAAATTTACTCATTGAATCTATATTATACCTCATTAATTGTATTTATAAATATATAATATATTTATTTATTAAAGTAATGATTTAAGTAAATAATTCCCAAACCTATAATATAAATGGATCACATACATCTATATGAACAAATTCTAATGTTTCTTTGTCTCTTTATAATTTACCAATAAATTGTGCTTTATATATTTTACCTTATCATGAAGTAAGATATATGTTCATGTGTTTGAACTATTAGAGTCTAAATACTCTTATTCATATATTTTTCTTAAACAATTTTCATTTTCATGACATATCCAAAAGTACCATAGTTGGGTTGGATAAGAGTAATTTTAAAAATATTTTTCATTGTTTTCCAAAAATTTATTTTATAGTTCATATATATAAAACCAATTACAATGAAGTTCTATATAATAACATTTATTTCCTTATATATAATACAACTTTTATTTATAAATATGAAAAAAAATCCCATTATGTATAAACTCAACACTAAGATTTATACCTATGGTAATAAATGGTACATAATAACAATTCATATGTATAATATTCATTCCATAAATAAAATCAAGGTGATAATATCCAACTACTAATGCCACTAGTATTTCACCATTTTTCTCAAACATCAACTTTATATTTTTTTTTAATATTCTTGAATCCACTAGGTAAGTGTATTTGAAGAAAAAAATCATCCACATGCAATATCCAACTCATAACAAGTAGATATATATATATTTCATTCAATGAAAAATATACATAATTCATATGCATCATGTTCCTTATTTTTCCAAACTATTCAATTCCTCTTGAAGTGACCTTTCATGCCACATGAAACACAAACAACCTCATGATTATTTCTCCCCCTTTATATTTTTGGATTCTTAATAGGGATGTGCATTGACATCATTAACAATGAATTATAATTTTATAACTAATCCATTTAATTCCTTATCATTTTCACCCTACTTAAAGAAGAGTTTAAAATTTTCATATCCTTATATAGTTGGAGAACTAAATCCAACAAGTTTGAGAGTGATTATTTCATGTTGTTAATATTATAATTAATAATAAATGTTGAGAATCTAGGCTATAAAAAAGAAAGTGTCAAATTAGTTCCTTGTTCTTGGTTCAATTTAACCCCAAGGGATTCTATTTTCTTAATGTATATTTGAACACCAAGAGATTTTATGATATATTTCACTCCAAAAAAATTATTTATTTGATAGATTGTGATACATGAAATCCTGAGTCTAAAGGAACCATAATAATTTATATCACTATAACCTAACTGGTAAATTAGAGGATTGAATTAGAATATCATCATTTTAAAATTATTTTTACTGATTTTAGATAATTTAAATATATTCAATTATTAGTAATGTCATTATATGCTATAAAAATACATTTTCCCTCAAAATAGCTCTTATTTAGTTATATATGTATAAATAATATAATTAATTTCTAACATGTTAAGAAAATTTAAAAAATAAAATTAAGTTAAATTAATAAAATATTAATGTTAAATTTTTTATAGGGTGATATTTTAATAATTTTCTAAAATGTTTTATTTTTTAATGAAAATTGAAAATTTTATGATTTTTATTGAAAACATATTTTTTATTTCATGAATTTATAAAGATTAATTTAATTTTTAAATTATTTAAAAGTGCATTTGTATCATTAATAATAAAATTAAGGTCACTGGAATCTATTTTATGTTGTATTTTGATATAATAACTTTTTAGACACAAGAAAACATTTCTTTTGGAAAGCTGTTTTTCATCGTTTTTTATGGGATAATTTGTAAATTAAATCCTTCCACAAATCTACATAGAATTTTATAAAATGGATTCATTATTTTTAATATTAATATTTAATAGTATATTATATTCTTAAAAAATTATAACTAATTTTAAAAATAGTAAAAAATCATTATCGAGGTTAAGGTTAAAAACGAGTTTACCAAGGGTTAAACCAAGAGATAATGGTATGTTTTCCAATCACAAATATCTAAATAATTTTGGATAGCCATGTTTTGACCACATATGATCACACCTTTTAATCTATGTCCATTTGGAATCATTTTCCATGGGTATCAAATTATTATATATTAATCATTTAATAAATTCCAAGTGTGTCCTCTCCACCACATATACAAGGGAAACCATGTTTTCTTTTATTTACACCACATTGAGCCATCTATCTCAATGAAACCCAGCCCAATTATTTTCTAAAATTCCTTATCCATGATTTATAGGTTCTTTTATTCCTAAAAGTACATTCTATGGTTCTTTAAGAAGGAATTTAAATGAGGTATATCAAAAAATAGGTAATCATCCCACCCGACCTCTTTCAATTTAATTCTTCATTTACCTCCTCCAAATCTTTGGTATTTGAAATAAAATTATATCTTAAAAATCATCAATATACTGAAATTTTATTATGATTATGTAACCACGTTATTCACCTTATTTTTTATAAAATGGGAAGTCAATATATTTCTCTTGTGTGCATATGGACTACGGCCTCCATGTAGCAATATAATTCAATTTCCATCACCATCTTTCCTGGATGGTTATTATAATGGGTTTAATATTTAAATTTTATATTTATGGAATAATTAGTATTATTTTATTATAATATATTATTTATCTTCTCACTTTCCCATCCATTGGAAAATGATAGTTTCACTCATGACTACATGTCATCACCCGACCCACCGGGGTCTGACCTGTGACTACCCATATCCCGCCTCCGATAAGCCAGGGGTTGGTGACTCACCCTGAGTAGAAATTTCCAAAAAAAAATGGGAGGAATTACCCTAAAGTAACTATACACATGAACACATATCCATACCCACATAATGCTGAAATCCAAAACAATTAAAATAATGAATGCATGCATTTAAGATCCCATAATAGAGTACGATAGTGAATGTACAGTAAATATAAAAGAGGCAAAAAACAAAACCAACCAAAACTGTGAAGAGTCCAACCACTCCAAGGGAGAGGACTAAGTTAAAAGTATGAACCCAACAAACACCTTGGTCTTTCAAGATCCAGGTATGATCCACATTCTCCCTATCATCCCAGGACACTTTTAAAAAAGTCATTGTCTTCTAAAGACACGACACATACAGGCAAATCCCATATTGGGGTGAGTATAACAATTCTCAGTAGGACACCCCAAAAACACTAAACATAAAGCACCAAGTATAGTAATAACAATATAAGATGTAAAACTATATAACATAAACAAGAAGAAAAGAAAACACAGATATACTCAGGAGAGACTCCATGCCATCAGGTGGTCATAACCAATTGTCAGCCACTGGATTTTGTTCGAAGAAATGCTCATTTTAGAAAATCCCACTCCATGATCCATGATATCATAGAAGACACTTGATGAATAGTTCTATTTCATTTGGTCCCCACACAAATAGAACACTGGTCTGATAAGACTATGATACACATAAATGGGGTCTTGCCCAGAACCGCAGGGGACACCACGAACCCAATCTATATCAACCCGCTTCATAGGGGATTGTATTGCAACGATACTAAAAAATATATTGATTCATACCACTATATAGAGAATCAATTCCATTCTCAAGGAGTTCATTTAAATTCCAAAAACTCCACTAAAGATGATATAGGATCGCACTCTAGTCTCGGGGAGGGACACCACAACTCTATCTAAGACTCAGCCTCTATAGGGGATTACAATCCAGTGATGTGGATGTAATGTCGCATTGCATCCTTGAGGAAAGGACCAAGGGAATAAAATCAACCTATACTAGTCCAAAATAAGAAAAATAAGAGCCTCAAACACTCTTTATTTTAACTTACCCTTTGAGAAGCTGCTCGCAGAGATGCCCGAGCATACGGACTGCCGCAGTCGGTCCCCCTACCGCACGGACCGGCCTCCTGTGGATTGACCATCATGATCGGTCCACTTACTGCATCGACCAACCACTACGGTCGACTGCCTATGGACCATCTGCACAGTCACTACACCCGTGCCATATCGATCTATTATGGTGCCATGGTCGACTGTAATTGGGCTCTACCCTGGATCTGACTTGGTTCCATCTCATCCAACCTGGCTCACCGACCTGACCCAACTCACCGACCTGGCCTATCCCAATCACGCACAACCAGAATTTTTCATCCATCTCCATGTCCTCTATCGCTCCTAAAACCACTACAACCATGTCTGTCACCACCAATCTCGGCCACACACCGCATCTGCCATGGCCAATCCTGGTTGCACAACATGTCTGCCGCTACCGATCTCAATAGCTTCCAACTCTACCACCTGCACGCAGACCATTGTCACACACAACTGCTGGCCACCACTACCTCATGTTTGTGGTTCATTACATGAACCTCTATGCCTCCTATAATTCCATAAATAAGAAACAATCATATATTTGAGGTCCTTGGGTCTTGAACTACACTAATCAATCCTCGGTGGTCAATTTTCCTCAAATGTGGGGGTCTGATTGAGTTCAAAACCACCTGGAAACATCGATCCTAGAACATGGGGATCCAACTAATGAAAACGTGATCAAATAGGGAGAAACTGACAAGAGAAAAATTTTATCATCGTTGACCAAACATTCTTGTCCAATGATCAAGATTGGGGGATTTGGGTTAGAAAACCAAATCAAATAAATCTCGTAGAATAAATCCCATCTCAAAAAATTCATGATCCATGAATCAATCAATTTTTCAATTAATTAATGATCATATTAGAAATAAATAATGGGGACTAAACCAATTAAATCACATTACCTACATCTATTTAGATAGTTCTCTGAATAATAATGAAACTATGTTGCGTTTGTTGGTGAGATCCTTCAAAATCAATTCATGTCAATCATCGATCATTGATCTGTTGTCATTCATCAGAAAGGATTCCCAGAGATCTCTCTCCATGATGATATAGAAGTTCCAGGTTTATGTGGCTAACCTTGTAATTCTAACATAAGGATAAATTTAAAGAACAATTCATTGTGTCATTTTTTTTAATAAATTAATTTAATTATTTAATTCGCTTTACGCTTGAGGAAAATTTTTCACAAACGACTCAAACCAACCAATTTTAGGTCACGCCTAAGGTAAAGTCGCTATTATGGATTCATTAGTGACCTTGTATTTTTTATCTAAGAACACTTTTAGGAGTTATTCCACTTTTTTAGGAAAACCACGAGTGTGTGATATTATAATATCTTAATATTTTTCACAAATTTATTCTGGGAACATTAAGCCTTAGAATCATAGGCCGTCTCAGTTCCTGGTCTAAAAAATAAACCATATAATATATAAAAATAATACATGTAAAATCTAAGATATTACATTCTCCCCACCTTGGGGCTTTACATCCATAAAAATCCAAAATAAGGGATACTCAAACATATGGGGGTACTGAGCATGAAACTGAGTATCTCACCCCCATGTTCTCTCCTAGAGATTCTCATGTTTCCATTACATGTGCGCTAAAGGAATCAATCACCCCCAAAGGATCCTATCCTATCGATCCTCAATATCCATTGGGTACTCCGCAAATTTGGGTCCATCCTTGATCTCCAACTCACCCCAATAGATAACATGTGATGTGTCATACACGTACCTCCCCAACTGCAACATGTGGAAGATGTATTGTACTCTATCTAACTACAGAGGTAGAGATAAATAGTATGTTACCTCACCAACTCTATGAAGTATCTGGAAAAGGCCAATAAACCTCAGAAATATCTTTCCACCTCATTTAAATCTCTACAATCCCAACCTTGGTGAAACCCTAAGGAAAAGATGACCTCATTCCCTGAACACCAAAGGCCTCTATCACCTATCAGCATAAGACTTATGATGTCTCTATGTGGTCTTCATCCACTCCTGGATGATCTTCAGCTTTTCTATAGTATATTTCACCAAATCTGGTCCCATGAGTTTTGACTCTCCTGGGTGAGTCCAGCAAAGTGTTGACTTTTAGGGTCACCTATACAATGCCTCGAATGGATTCGTACCAATGGTGGAATTATAGTTATTATTGTATGAAAACTCCACCAATTTTAGGTGATCATACAAACTATATCCAAAGTCTATCATTTAATCTCATAGTATTTCCTCCAGAACCTGAATGATCTACTCATTCTACCAATCTTTCTGTGGGTGAAATTCTATGCTCAAGAGTAACTAGGTCCCAAAAACCTCCTATAATCCCTTCCACAACTAGGACGTAAAATGACCATCATGATCAAAAATAATCGTCAATGGAACTCCATGGATTTTAACTATCTCCTGCACATATAGGATTCCTAATATCTCTATTAAAATCTTCTCCCATATATCTAGGAATTATGCCGACTTGGTGAGTCATTCAATGATCACCCATATGGCATCATGTCCTTGTATGTATGTGGTAAACCTATCATAAATTCCATAGATATCCCATTCCACTTCAATTCTAGAACCTCGAGGGGTTGAGCTAAACCCACTAGAACCTGGTGCTCAACTTTTACTTACTAACAAGTAATGCATCAAGAAATAAACTTTGCAACTCCTCTCTTCATCCTTGACCACCAAAACTGAATCAGAGGTCTCGGTACATCTTTTCCACACCTGGATGTACCACCAAATGGGATGTATGAAACTCCCTCAAAGACTCCTCCCACAACATTACTAGTACCACCATGCATCCTCTGATGATAATGACATTCTCCCCACCTTTTGAATATACATCAATAGCATGCCCTGTGGACATCTGAGCACATAGGGTCTTGTAGTTAGTATCCCCAAATTGTGCCACCATGACTCTTCGTAAGAGTGGAGGGGTGGAAACCAATGACTGGAGGTAAGTTACTCCATCCCAATCCACAAAGTATATCTATAATGAGCCCAACTGCTCTGATACCTCACTCAGCAACTACGAATTGGATCTCCTTCTAAGATCATATTCCACCGCATTCCCCTTCTGAGGAGTATAAACAATATCAAATTCATTGTATTAGGGGAACTCTAGACATCTCCTCTCTCTCAATTTAAGATCATTTTGAGAGAAGATATAATTGATACTCTTGTTATCAGAGTATAGAATAAACCTCTATCCACCTCCAAATATTTTTTTTATTAAAGCAAAAGAAACTTATAGGAAGAAGGAGACACACATCATGAGAGAGAAGTCATGAGGGTCTAAAGTAATGGAGACTGAGGTCATATCCAATGACAAGAACCATTATCCTAGACAGAAGGGATCCTAGATTATAGTAGCATGTGAGATGTCATTGGGGCCTGCCATAGAGGCTAGACAATCTGCGATCCTATTTCCCTCCCGCCATGTGTGAAGAATCTCCATCTGGGTAGAAATGAGACAAAGACACTTACGGATAGTATATGCGATGCACCATGGTGTAATGCCACCGCCTTGAAGAGCACAGTGAAGAGCTATGGAATCAGTATCAATGACCAAGAGGGTGATATTACTCTCACCGTAGAGAATAATTCTGGTGAGCATTGCTTTCGCCTCTTCTCGAAGGGGATTTCTGCTCCCACAGAAGGCCGAAAAAGCTAGGATTGTAGACCCATTATGGTCCCTGACAATACCTCCACCTCACATGACCCCCATCCTGCATGCGTCATCCGAGTTAAGATTTAAGCCGATGCTAGGTTGAATCCAACACACCCAGTGACCTTAAAGGATTCTGGGAATGGTAATTCTGGCAACTGATAAGTTCCGAAAAGAGGGCGCCCCTTCTCCGCTCTTGAAGAGTCGAGTGAGATCAACAATCATAGACTTCATTATAAAGAGGATAGATTCCCTCTAAGTGATGATACCCTCATGCCTCACACTATTTCGGGCATGCCAGATTTCCAGCACCCTGTCAGAAGGATTTCCACCCTTTCTTTCTTTTCGATGACAGTATCATCCCCCTGGAACCATGCTTGCATGAAGTTGGTGCTGATAATGACAGAGAAGCAGCTAGAAGCACTGAAGATCTCCCATATCACATAATCCCATGCACATTAAAATAATAGGTGGGTTTCAGATTATTCATGGCTATTGAAATAGCAATCACATATGGACACCAAGAAAATTCCACATCGCTTCACATTATCATCGGTGGAGAGGGCCCGGTTCTGAACACACTATAGGATGAAGTTCATCTTGGCTAGGACTTCCTTACACCATAGTAGGTTTCCCCACTCATCTGTTCCTAAGGAATCTCCTAGGAATGGTCAGTATCCCTTGCTAGAGAAAACACCCGCTAGTGAAGAATCAAATATACAATAGTCCGGGTCATCCTTCAGAATAGTAGACTAAAATAATTTTCACTGTTTCATCCAAAATCACGTTGATAAACTAAGGGTAGATGTTGGCCTTATTGAAAGATATATTAGGGGTTAGACACCCATGGAAGGATAATTTGGATCCAACCCAATTTTGGTGCCATAAACTGATGTCACCCCTCTTAATAATCCATCTACTATGTGCTTGTAGAGTAGTAATGTGCGCCTGGACAGTACGCCATAGAGGAGATTCACTCCCCCAAACTGAGTCTAGATTCCTACCATAATTTTTTTGAATGAATTTCCCCCATAGATTATCCCCCATGATAGCCTCCCACACCAGTTTTCTAATCATTCTTTCCATGGTAGTAGCAAGATCTTTCACGTTAAGGCCTCCCTCTTGAGCAGGTCTTGCCGGTCTTCACTAGGATTCCCAGTGGAGTCTCCCGTCAAAGTTTGTGTCCCATATAAAGGAGTTGAAGATATTCTCAATATTATGTAAGACACCCTTTGGGACCTTGAGACAAGAAAGAACATTAATGGGAATCGAAGAAAGGACATGATTAACCAGAGTAATCCAGCCACCGAAAGAGAGGAATCTATTTTTCCAGTTGGAAATCTGATCAAAGATTTTAGACACAATCTTGTCAAAATGATGAACCTTGAGACAAGAAGAAGATATTGGAGCACCAAGGTAGTCAAAAGGGATGGATTTTCTGAGAATACTAATACCTTGTTCCACTTTACTCACCCGTCTGCCCAGATAGTTATTATAAAGAAATAAAATGCTCTTATCCCTGTTAACACTTTGTCCACTCCACATCCAATAAGTCTCTAGAATCATGTTGTTGCCCCAAATGGACCTCTAACTGTCATTGAGAAAGAATATAGAGTCATCAACAAACATCAGGTGAGAAATTCCATTGGAGGCAGGCCTGCAATGATAGGGAGTGACGACACCAACACTAATACTCTTCGTGAGGTACTGAGAGAGAGAATATTGGGAAATGATAAAGAGGCTTGGTGATAATAGATCACCTTGTCTTAACCCATGCACTGATTTGATGAAACCATAGTTGATCCCCAAAAATGAAATGAAAAACCCTAAGCTGAAACATCTAAACATTAAGTCAATGGAACAAGAGGAGAAGCCCATACACCACAACACTTTGATGATGAAGTTCCACTAAATTGTATCATAGGCTTTCTCTATATCTATTTTGAGAATCATATTTGAACCATTAACTTTAGAATTGATGTCATGATCCATCTCTTGAGTCAACCCAATCGCACCCTGGATAGTTATCCCTTTGACAAATTCGTGTTGCTCCAAAGATATCCATTGATGAAGGTAACGTACCATCTGTCTTTTGAGAACCATAGCCAGAACTTTATAAGGGAAATTTCACATGTTGATTGGTATAAATTTATTGAGAGAGTATGGGTGCTTGAACTTAGGAATAAAGACCAGAGTGGTGATGCTAGCCACACAAGGGAGGTGACCACCTTAGAAAAATATCTGATGGTATTAGTGAGGTCTTCCTTAACCAAGTACCAAGAGGTGATATAGAAAGATCCAGGGAGTCCATCCAGTCCCGAGGAACTCTCTAGATTGAGAGATTTGACAGCCTCAAGAATCTCCTAATCATCCGAACTAAAGGAGAGAATGGAATTGTCCTTGTTAGAGACCTGGCAAGGGATAGCATCAAACATGTCCACATTCCCTAAGGGATACCCATCATTCATGTTATAAATGAGGCCAGCCAGCAAAGTAGATAAATGGGTCATAACCATGTCACCAATCACCGTAGGGTCATCAGTGTAGGATCTGTCTTACTGAAAAATGTTCTGAAGTGTTTTCCTTCTTCTATCCTTAATACAAGCATTAAAATAAGCATAATTTTGGTCTCCCTCCTGTAGCCACTTGACCCTAGCCTTCTCCTAGGAAAGGAATTCCTATAATAGAAGAAACTCTACCACCATTTATTTCTTGTGAACCAGCACTCCAAACATAGACTCGTCCCAAATGCTCTCCAATGAAATTTCCAGATGGTAGAGCTCCTCTTTGATTGCATCCAAGTCCCACAATCAGGAGGGATGATTGGTGCTCCACTGATGAAGGTCATCTCTTATGCGTCGAAGTTTTTTGTGAATCTTGGTCCAATGCCTACCCTGGGTAGGCTTCTCCCACAAAGATTTCATAGTCAGGAGGAAGCTATTGTAGGTGGACCATGAGTTATGGTAGAGAAAATAGTCTCCATGACTTGTTCCACGTGATAGTGAAACCAATAAAGGAGAGTGGTCCAAAATCACTCTAGATAGGTGGGAGACCTTTGTAGCTGGAAAGGCCAAAAGTGCACTGCAATTATCCAGGTAGTGATCAAGGTGGAACCATGTATATAGACTCCCCTTCTGGTTGTTGCACCAAGTAAATTGGTCTCATGTATATCCCATTTCCATGACACCTGCATTTGAAAAAAAGTACGCGAACTCCCGGATAGCTCTCTGAGGAAATTCGCCTCTACCTTTCTTCTCTGACGGATCCAAGATAATATTGAAATTTCCGCCAACAAGCCACATCCTGTCACCCGGGCCAAAGGAGGTGAGATCAATCTAGATCATCTTCTATCTTGGATTTCACATTTTTCATATATAAAGGAGATGAAAAAAGAGACATAGTTAGAGGTAACCTTAGTAGTAATGTATTGATCCGACGATGCTACAAGATCGACACAAACATTGGGCCACCAGAAAATCCAGATGTGTTGATTAATTGGTTCAGCATGTAAATAACCACGCACTTTGATTCTACCCATGAATTCCTTGATTTTAAACGCAGGAAACTTTGTCTTAAGAATAGAAAAGATATAATCATGAGACTTAAAGAATTCCTATGAGATGAAATCTATTTTCATACATGCACCTAGGTCACATGTGTTCCACACTATGAAAGAGATCATTGAACGTTGGAGAGTCTGTCTTGGGCCCTAGACTTCTTTGAGCCAATTATGTTGGATGAGGGACCAGGAGACAATAGCCTTGATTTTTTTTGGTTAATCACCCCAATGGTTCCAGGTGATTCAACAGATGGAAGGGGATAAGGCTCGTCCAGCTCCTGAGCTAGAAAACTAAAGGAGTTTGTTAAGCACATTAGAGAGATGACGATAGGGGGAAGAGCTTGGGGAGGACCCAAAAGAGACAGGCATATGGTGGTTGAAGGATTGGGCCAGGGGAGCCCTTCATCTTCAAACCTGGCCCTAGGAGGAACATAAGGAATCAAAACCACATAGGTAGCTAAATAGGACTCTGGGTCTAAGGAATCAGAGGAAACAGTTGGAGTACGCACAGGAGGATAGGGTCAGGGAGCAGGCATGGAACTAGTCGGACCTGCACACTTGACATACTGGGTTGGGGGAGCCTAAGAGGGGATCCCAGGCTTAGAGGATGGGCCAGAATATGATCAAGGAATAGATCAAGGAGTTCATGGAGGCTGTCGAATCTTTCTGAAGATAGAAGGGGAGTGACCTTGGAGACGACAGGTCGTGCAGAAGTTCCCATGACCATGATAGATAATCTTCTGCCACCATGAAAAGGAGTACCCCACCTGAAGAAAGATCTAATCTCGATGAGGCTGAAAAAGATCCAACTCTACAATGATCTTAGCTATGGAAGAATCTAGAAGCAGATAGGTAGAGTCATCCGCCCTCAAGAAGGACTCGATGGAGTCACCAATGCCACGCAAGAAACCCAAGTTGATGAACGAAAGCGGGAGGCTAGGCTAAGAGATCCAGGATATCACTTGGGGGAATCAAAACCATGGTGGACCTCTAAATACAATATGAAAAGATGAAATATCTATCTCCCCATAGATTGGACCCACCTCAACCACACCCACACAAAATCATCCCTGGAGGAAAACACAATACACAATGCCTTTCTGGAGATTTCAAAAACCTGAGCCACTTCAGTGAGACACAATGAGGCCACAAAGTTCCTGAAGAAACCAATGGAAGGTTTATCCACTCCAAAGTGAGCCACCTAGGTCCATCAGTGGAGATTAGTAGATTCCACGAAGGATGCATTCGAGAAGGAGACCGTTGGGAACACGCCCTCCTTGCTCGGGCGATCAGAACCAACAAGGATCTCCGGGAAGGTGGAAAAAAGTATGGGGGCCAGTGGAGGCCACAAGAGAACCTCCTTGGATAAAGGATCTGAGGACGGATCCAAGACCACGGGAGGATTAGGGGGCTGAGTCGGAGCATCGCTAGATGAAGAGAGGGGGTCCACCGGAAGATTAGGTGAGGGAGGAATAGCCGGCGTCACCTCAATGGGACACAAAGTTTGAAAAGAAGGCGGTGCATTCCATGCGTACTCAGAGCCGTGATCCATTTTAGGTAAACCTTATAATAAACCTATATCCCATCAGGTAGTTTATGCACATATTCAATGTGAATACTACCACTCTAACTCAAGATCATGGGTTTCATAGTTTTGCTCCTGTGGTCTAAATTGGAGTGAACCATAGGAAGTCACTACTTGAATCTATATCAAGACACAACCAAACCCATTCCTCTATGCATCATATAAAACCCCATACTCTACGCCTTCCTCTGATAACCTCAAGATGGGATCACTCTTCGAACTCTGCCTCAACTCCTAAAAGTATTACTAGCACTTTTATTTTCACATGAAATGATTTCCCTTTAATTTAAAAGTTTTAAATAGTGATTTCACTCTGGAGAATTAGAGTAAAAACCTTTGATGGTACCCTATCAATTCAAGGAAACTCCTTTCCTTGGTAACACTCTTGGGTGGCTTCTAAGAAATCACTTCCTCAACCTTCACTGGATCCACTACAACTCTAGCCTATAAGATGTTGTGTCCCAGAAAATGGGCCTCTCGAATACATAACTGACACTTCGAGAGATTTCTATAAATATGGTGCTCTCTAAGAGCATCCAAAACTATATTTAAGCGTCTTGAGTGATCCTCCTAAGATACTAAATACACTAGGATTTCATCAATGAATACCACCACGAACTGATCTATGTAAGGTGGAAATATCCAGTTCTTGAGTCCCATGAACACTGTCAGGGCATTTTTCATGCCAAATGGAATCAACAAGTACTCATAGTGACCATAATTAAATATGAAGGTTGTATTTGGTATATCCATACCCTGTACTCGTAGCTGGTGATAGCCTAGTCTAAGGTCAATCTTCGAGAACCATCGCACTCCTTTCAACTGATAAAATAGGTTTTAGATCCTCAATAGTGGATACTTACTCTTCACGGTCGCCTAGTTTAAGTGTCGGTAATACACACATAACCTCAAGATTCCATTTGCCTTATTGGAAAACAAAACATCAGATAACTAGGGTGAAACATTGGGTCTCACGAATCCCATCGTCTGAAAGTTCTCCAACTGTATTATCAGCTCATAAATCTCTACATGAGCCATCCTATATGAATGTGTAGATATGTTTGTTGTCTCAGGGATAATATAAATCCATAATTCCATCTCTAGGCGAGGAGGTAAACCTATAAAATCATTGGGAAAGACATTGTCATACTCCACCACCACTGCAGGAAACTGAGGACTCATATCATCCACTGCACCAAGGGTGAGTCTAGCCAACTGATTGGTAATTGGATGCACCCTCTTATGTGTGAGTCCATCTTACGCTTCCTGGATTTCCCTTTAACCAAGAAAGAAACACTTGGTTCCATCACTATAGACACACCGCACTCTTCACCTAAACTAGTTAATCGGAGCATGAATTGTGGATAACCAATCCATACCAAGAATGACGTCATAAGGACTCAACACCACTACCAAGAGATCCCAACCAAAAATATCACCTCCATGATTCAAGGCACACTTTCCAAACTAGTGTGTGATCATCGAGTCTCCCACAGTATGAGTCTCCAAGTGTAAGCGTCAAGTCAACGGTTCAAATGGAATCTATGACTCTCAAACAAGATTAGTGTAAAGAATAGAATGACTATAATAAATGTTTATTAATACTAAACCTAAGGTATAAAAGACACAGATCATACCTTGTATCATTCCTAGAGACTTAGGGTTATAAACCTACATATTCTTCATCTGGCCTCATCCCTATCCACCAACTCCCTGAGCCTGGTGTGCACCACCTAGGGTGGTGGTGGTGGTAATAGGTTGAATCTACAACCATGTAACACCCCGAGATTTTATGAAAAATATTATTTTTAATTTCATTGATGTCTTGTATTTTACGCTAAAATAAAAGGAGCTTTCACTACACGCATCTCTGACTTGTCTTGCATTACACACAATCGCGACCTTCCACGATAGCGTGTGTTGTACGCAATACCAAGTTTCATTAAACAACGATATGTTATATAAACTAGCCGTTATGAAGAGTAATACCAAATTTTTGAAATTTTATAAATTTTATCTTTTGAAATGGACTCCATTTTTGGATTCAAAATATCAAAATTATCCTAGGGTGAATTTTTGGTATTTTTTTGAAAACTTTCAATTTTTGATGAATAGTGAAAACACTGGCTTACTATTTAAAAACCGACTTTATATTTAAATAATTATTTATTTTATTTAAATTTATTTTAGGTCAAAATTTATACATAATACCTATATAAGTTTAATGTAATTAATTGGAGTCATTTTATAATAATTTTATATATATAAAAATTTTATTGAACTTTTCACAGTCTTTTACCCACCTCCTAGGAGAATTTGGAAATTCACATAAAACTTAATTTTACCACTTCTGTGAGTGGAATTTTGAAAATCCGAGAGATACGGTTAATATAAAAGAATAAAATGTGGTTCAATGAGATGAAAATAATTTTTTTTTAATAGTAACTTTTTACTTTTATTTACCACGGTTAAAAGTAAATTGGATAATTAAGGGTAAAAATGATATTATTATTACCCTAACACATGTCTTAATTCTATTGGATAAGTGTAATTTGACAAAAAACAACCTTATGAATAAAATATTACCCTTTAGGTCCACTTGGATTATATTTGGATATTTATTATTATTTTATTTAAAGAAGAATTAAAATAGTTAAAATTAAAGTTTAATAACTAACAATTTTTTAATATAGAATTATACTTAAGATAAATTCGACTATAAATATTCATTAGAAATCTAAAAATATTGCCTACATAATTGTATTTTATTTATAATTTTTAGGCATTAAATAATTTAATTTATTTATGACACAATGATGATGCAGTAATTACCTTACTAATGGAATATTAACATTATTGATGATATAAATACCCAAATAAATGTAATTTTAGACTTTTTATGAATTAAAGTAATTTTCTAGGTTAATAGGACATGTTAGTATTGATTTAATTAACTTTTTTAGAACTAATTATGCTATTATGATTTTCACAAAAAACAAGTACCAAATAGTGTCAAAATTGACATAAAGTAGTTTTAAAAATAAATATTATTTTATTAATTGTTATTTTATACCTAAAAATATAAGGGTAGGCCAAATGACTTAGATAATGACATATATATTAATAATGAACCACTTGGGGTTCGTTTGTCTTGTTATAGTAAGTTTATTAACCATATAGTTTAAGAAAACAAAAAGACACGGTAAAAGTTAAATTATTTAACATAGAGTTAAATCTAAATGATAAGGATAAAATAGTAACCTAAACTTATCTAAAACCTATTTTTTTAGATTATTTAGAACCATCCACACCTTAGCTTTGAAATAAATCAATTTTGTGCTATTAAAAACCGAATATGACTTTATTATGAAATAATATTTTAAGTTTTCCTAAGGTGACCCTCTCCTCCCTTATAAAAAGGGAACCCCTTACCTCTTCTCTTCACACACTTTTGAGGCTTGAAGCTTGGACAACCCCTACCAATTCCTCTTATAAAAATATATAGTTATATCATAGAGGTTATGTTTTTCTCAAAAGACTGACTCTAGTGCCCTAAGAAGAAGTTTAAAGGAGGTGCGTCAAAGAAGAGGGAATCTCTTCTAACGATTCTTTCAAGTTTCTTTCTTCTTAAACTTCTTATTATTTAGTTGTTTCATTATAAAGTAATAACATCAGTATTACTTATATACTTATATGTTATTATAAATATTAAACAACCCTATTTCACCATCTATCCATCCTACGGAAAACAAAATCATCGTGCATGCGTACGTACGGAATACCGTCTCCATGCCGTGGTGTAATCTGTTTTTCCACCACCACCTTAATTGGATGGGTATAATGGTGTAAAGAATAACTATATATGATTATTATAACATCATACTGATTTTATGATATTATATCATCCACTCCAATTCCATTCAATAAATATGGGAACGATATCATTGCTCTTCCGTACGTACGGATTACCGTCTCCACGACGCGATGAGATTCATTTTTCATGTTAACAATTCAAGAATGATTATAAAGTATATATAATAAGTAATCATTAAATATATGACATAATAATTCTAATGTATTTATGTGTATATATATATATTTATGTCATCTACTTAATTCCATTCAAGTCAATAAGGAAAGGAAAACAGTGTTCATGCGTACGTACGGCCTACCGTCTCCATGAACGGTGTATTTCATTTCATTCATCTATATAATATATATATATACTAAATATATATGATATATAAATCATGATTTACATTCTATAATTATTAAAATCATGATATAAGTAATAATAATATTAATAACAACAAATCGAAACACATACGATAAATGAAACGATTTTACCCAAAACACTACTTTAACATGGAATTTATAAAAGAACGGGTATTATAAAGTCATAATTAAACCATATATGATATCATAAAAATGAATATTATTCTGTAATAAGTCAATAACATTATTTAAATAATTATACAGGAGTTCCGGATACATATGAAGCTTATCATACATAAGGTAATGGATAATTATTCCAATCTCATTCTTATCTGAGATTTTTTATTCGTAACTATTTACTGGGGTTATGTTTATTATCCATTTCTATATGTTCTCAAAATGTTTTCATAAAATGCTTAATTTTCATCCATGTATGTTTAAATTCATTTTTACCCTTTTTACTTTTACCACATCGTATGTAAGGAATCTTTCTTTTGTTTACCATACGAGGTACTTTTTAACTTTTCCGGAAAAAGTACGAGAAGAATGTTTTTTTAACTTATACGGCATGAACAGATTTTTACAGTTTCATAACGCCTTATTTTCATGAAGCATACTCTACAAGATTTAATAACTATTTTCAAAAAAATCCATTTATTTTAAAATTTGCATGTTATTTTGTGAAAAGAAAATGATTTTGAAAACGAAAAGATATTTTCCTCAAGAATTCATTTCAAGTGTTTTATCAAAACAATTTTCCATCTAAGATGACATTATTTCACATGTGTATGCTTCAAGTATAAAGTATCTATGATTTACATGGTTTCACTTTTCTTATGATTAAATGATGTCCATTTGTTTTATATGGATTATGTTATGAAGGGATGATGTTTATGAAACCCATTTTATTCTTTTGGTTATGATGAATGATTTATGTTTATATTGTGGAACACGTAAGAATTATTTCATTATTATATGGGTGGAACCTATATCTCCCTCCAATTAATTGGGTAAAGATTTATATCTCATGAGATAGACGTGGCTAGAATGGTAAGTTAATCTGGTTCAGTGTTACAGGACTGAAACGAGGAGTGAACTCGATTTAGAAAGGGACTTTGTCCACTAAGATGGTCTTGGAAGTAATGTCTTGGCTACTATGGAAATCATATCATGTGCTTAATGGTTTTCCACAATTACATGTTTTATTCCCATGCTATTTTATCATGATTAATGTTCCCTTATGATATATGACTTAAGTACTTCCAAGATTCATGTCTTTGCTCAAGATTTTTGTGTTTAGATTTTATGTTCAAGTTTTTGAATTCAAATGTTTATGGATGGTTTTATGTTCTCTATGTTTACCGTTATTGGGCATTTGATCTCACCCTTTTTTATGTTTTCCTTTCCCTAGTATTTAAATAAAGTTTTTAGGTAAGAAAATAAAAGGGGAAGATCTTTATGGGAGATGTTGAAGATATTTCACCAAGATTAGAAGATTATATTCTAAGTTTCCAAAGACACTAAACTATTACGGTCTTTTAGTGTCTGTTTTTGTTATGTATTAAGTATTCCACAAAAGTAATGTAATTTCCTTGTACTTCATGCGTTGGGTCTCTACAGTTGGTAACAGAGGAAAGGTTTAGTTAAACTTTGGAAACTAGGATGCGAAAACTTTAGTGAGATCCCTAGAGATATTTCTAAGGCATGTCTAGGGATGTCCCTAAGGTTAAGTATAAGTATAGGTTATAGTATTCGAATTACGGTAATAATATTAGAAATATACCTAAGATGTTATATATTGAAGGTACTCCCCCTTTATTATGTTGTTTTCCCTAGCATGATTTTTTCCTCTCACACAATTCTTTTTGGGTTTTAGACGATGGTTGGAACCCGAAGTAACTGTGTTGATCAATGTAATGGACAATGAAATGATTGTCCTCCTGAACAACCAAATGTGATGGGAGATGGAGTAAAAAATCTTATTGATATACTTACACAAGCTACGAATCATTCTGGATTTCCAAATGATCAGAGAAGGGAACAATATTCCGTTGAGTCCTTCATGAGGCAACGTTCACCTTCTTTCAATGGGTCTTCTGATCCACTTGTTGCTGAACAATGGATCAATACCATTGAAAAGATATTTTCCATACTTAGTTGTTCAGAACATGATAAAGTCATTCTAGCTATTTACTGTTTAGAAGGTGAAGTAGACCGGTGATGGACTCTAATTAAGAATATAATTCCCCAAGATGAAATCGAATCCATGGAATGGGATGAGTTCAAGAACGTGTTTTTCAGTAAGTACTTCCCTCATATTGTTCGAACAAAAATGTAAAATGAGTTCCTTGAGCTTAAGAAGAAGGATGATGAATCTGCTAGTATATACGAAGATAATTTTACAAGACTTGCAAGGTATGCATCTGGTTTTATCATCCAACTTGAAAGTAAAGTTGATCGATTCTTCAGTGGATTAAAACCAAGTCTTCGAAGGGAATTAGCTATAAGATACTTCAGTAGCTATGAATAAATTGTGTGTTGTGCTATCAAGGTAGAAATGGAAGTTTGTGTTACATATCTATATCATGGTTTTGACAAGAAACGAAAGATGGAGTTCAAGGATAAATCTCAGAATAATGGTGAAAAGAAGATGAATGTTTATTTATGCTCAAAGTGTGGAAAGAAGCATGGTGTAGATTGTCTTAAAGGGACCAGAAAATTTTTTAAGTGTGGAAAAGAAGTTCATCGAGCATCTGAGTGTTGAAGTAATGGAAAAAGGGTTTCTAATGACGTGAATAAAGAAAAGACTGCAGAGAACGCACAACCAACACTTCAATGCTTCAAGTGCAAGGAAATGGGGTGTTATGCTAATCAATTCCCTAATCCAAGGGTTAATGATGATCAACGTGAGCAACCACTTAACGAAAAGGATAAAGGGAAGTCACATGCGATCACTATTTGTGATGTTGAGTATGAAAATGATGTTGTGTAATGAATAAGTTTTTATGTAATGGGATTTCAAAATAATATCATGGAATCTCATTTATGGCATCGTGGAATTTTGGAATATCTATGTATTGGTTTTCAATAATTATATGGTACCGGTAACCATGAAAAGTGATTGTAATATTTTTGGAAAGTAGATGATATGCACATAATGAAGGGATAAGGAGATAATGAGATGTTTGATAGTATTATTGATCCCATGCCTGATGTAAGGACAATGTGATATCATGGTTTGAGTATATATAATTTTTGGGATTTTGGTATGTGGAAAGAGATAACTTTTGATAGAATTCATGTTTTCACTAAGGTTATATGGTAATTTATGTTTCAGGAGAATACATGATTAAGGTATTCACATGTTTGGAATGTGACCAACAAAATATATGGGGGATAAATGATAGTATTCCCATGATCGGTAGATGACATTTCTAGTAATTGTTTTCTTTATACTATGATCTTGGACAGAAGTATTTTATATAATCCTAAAGATTGGAATGAATTATGTTGAACATAAGTTAGTATTGTTTAAGGATAGAACTTTTTTCGATATTATTGATGGAATGTTATAATAGTGTAGTTTATGAAAAGGGACAACATGCAGAATGGGTGAAAACCCGTCACGTCGGACAAGGCAGTGGGAATCGAACCCACAACCGAAGTGCGACAGGCCTTTATCGCCTACTTCTAGCCTACAGGAAGTCCCTGGTTAGTATAAACTTGTTTTATTTTATTAATCGGTATTATAGATGAAGTATAAGTCCATTTTTGAAACCATATATGATTAATCTCACTATAGATGGACTTATGTATATTTGATAACTTTTTCTATCCTTTTGTTTGAGACATATGGAATGACCCATAATTCTATCACCTGATCTACTAACACTTTGTGAATGACAAATTCAACTTCATTTCTTTAAGAGATGAAGTGGAAATTGTCCAAGGAACGACCAATGGTGAGATTGTACCAAAATCAAGTAAGTATTTCTTCTAATTCAAATTTTTCAACTTTAGGGAAATTATCTTGAAAACCAAAAAGGTTGTCCTAGTGCCCTTATATCCGATGAATATGATGGTACCTTAGGTCATCACAAATTTATGGCTTTTTATTGTTTGCTTTTTCATAGCCATGTTCTCTACCACTCACCATCAGAACATGATGGTTAGATTTCTCTTCCATATCCATATTTTCACCTATGTTCTCCTATGTGAAAACCAAGTGATTAGTTAATTTGGGTAACCGTTACATTTCATACTTTAGTTTTTAAAGATATTTTTTGGTATTCCTTTTTACGATGTGGGTTTCTATTAAATAAACTTTCGAGTGGTAAACCATTTATAACCCTGATGAATTTCGAGGGTGAAATTCATTTTAAGGTGGGTAGAATGTAACACCCCGAGATTTTATGAAAAATATTCTTTTTAATTTCATTGATGTCTTGTGTTGTACGCTACACCAAAAGGATCTTACACTACATGCATCCCCGAATTGGCTTACATTACACTCAATCGCGACCTTCCATGATAGCGTGTGTTGTACGCAATACCGAGTTTCACTAAACAACGATATGTTATATAAACTAGCCGTTATGAATACTAATACCCACTTTTTGAAATTTTATAAATTTTATCTTTTTAAATGGACTCCATTTTTGGATTCGGAATACCGAAATTATCCTGGGGTGAATTGTTTGTATTTTTCTGAAAACATTCAATTTTTGATGAATAGTGAAATCACTGGGTTACTATTTAAAAACCGACTTTTTATTTAAATAATTATTTAATTTATTTAAATTTATTTTAGGTCAAAATTGATACATAATACCTATATCAGTTCAATGTAATTCATTGGAGTCATTTTATAATAATTTTATATAAAAAAAAATTTTATTGAACTTTTCACCGTACTTTACCCACCTCCTAGGATAATTTGGAAATTCACATAAAACTTAATTTTTCCGCTTCTGTGAGTGTAATTTCAAAAATCCGAGAGACACGGTTAATATTAAGGACTAAAATGTGGTTCAATGAGATGAAAATAATTTTTTGTGAATAGTAACTTTTTACTTTTATTTACCAGAGTTAAAAGTAAATAGGGTAATTAAGGGTAAAAATGATATTATTATTAACCTAACACATGTCCTAATTTCTATTGGATAAGTTTAATTCTACCAAAAAAAACCTTAGGAATAAAATATTACCCTTTAAGTCCACTTGGATTAGATTAGTACATTTATTATTATTTTATTTAAAGAAGAATTAAAATAGTTAAAATCAAAGTTTAATAACTAAAATATTTTTAATATAGGGTTATACATAAGATAAATTCGACTATAAAAATTCATTAAACATCTAAAAAAATTTCCTACATAATGGTATTTTATTTATAATTTTAGACATTAAATAATTTAATTTATTTATGACACAATGATGATGCAGTAATTACCTTACTAATGAAATATTAACAAAATTGATGTTATAAATATCCAAATAAATGTAATTTTAGACATCTTATGAATTACACTAATTTTATAGGTTAATATTACATGTTAGTATTGATTTAATTAACTTTTTTCGAACTAATCATGCTGTTATTATTTTCACAAAAATCAAGTACCAAATAGTGTCAAAATTGACATAAAATAGGTTTTAAAACAAATATTGTATTATTAACTGTTATTTTATTCCTAAAAATCTAAGTTTCAGCCAAATGACTTAGATAAGGACATATATATTAATAATGAACCACTTGGGGTTCGTTTGGCTTGTTATAGTAAGTTTATTAACCATATAGTGCAAGAAAACAAAAAGACACGGTAAAAGTTAAATTATTTGACATAGAGTTAAATCTAAATGATGAGGATAAAATAGTAACCTAAACTTGTATAAAACATATTTTTTTAGAGTATTTAGACCAATCCACACCTTATATTAGAAATAAATCAATTTGGAGCTATTAAAAACCGAATATGACTTTATTATAAAATAATATTTTATGTTTTCCTAAGGTGCCCCTCCCCTCCCTTATAAAAAGGGAACCCATTCCCTCTTTTCTTCACACCCTTTTGAGAATTGAAGCTCAACCAACCCCTGAAGATTACTCTTCTCAACCTCTCTAGTTATATCATAGAGGTTCTGGTCTTCTCAAAAGACCAACTCTAGTGCCCTAAGAAGAAGTTTAACGGAGGTGTGTCGAAGAAGAGGTAATCTCTTCTAACGATTCTTTCAAGTTTCTTTCTTCTTCAAATTATTCTTCTTTAGTTGTTTCATTATAAAGTAATAACAAAGGTATTTCTTATATACTTATATATTATTATAAATATGAAACAACCATATTTCACCTTCTATCCATCCTACGGAAAATGAAATCACCGTGCGTGCATACATACGGAATATCGTCTCCACGCCGTGGTGTAATCTGTTTTTCCACCACCACCTTACTTGGATGGGTATAATGGTGTAAAGAATAACTATATATGATTATTATAACATCATACTGATTTTATGATATTATATCATCCACTCCAATTCCATTCAATAAATATGGGAATGATATCATCGCTCGTGCATACGTACGGATTACCGTCTCCACGACGCGATGAGATTCATTTTCCATGTTAACAATTCAAAAATGATTATAAAGTATATATAATAAGTAATCATGAAATATATGACTTAATAATGCTAATTTATTTATGTATATATATATATATGTATGTCATGTACTTAATTCCATTCAAGTCAATAAGGAAAGGAAAACAGTGTTCATGCGTACGTACGGCCTACCGTCTCCATGAACGGTGTATTTCATTTCATTCATCTATCTATTATATATATATATACTAAATATATATGATATATAAATCATTATTTACATTCTGGAAGTAATTAAATCATTATATAATTAATAATAATATCAATAACAACAAATTGAAACACGTACCATAAATGAAACGATTTTACCCAAAACGCTGCTTTAACATGGAATTTATAAAAAAACAGGTATTATAAAGTCATAATTGAACCATATATGATATCATAACAATGAATATGATTCTGTAATAAGTCAATAACATTATTTAAATCATTATACAGGAGTTCCTGATACATATGAAGTATATCGGACATAAGGTAAGGGATAATTATTCCAATCTCATTCTTATCCGAGATTGTTTATTCGTAAGTATTTACTGGGGTTATGTTTATTATCCATGTTCATATGTTCTCAAAATGTTTTCATAAAATTTTTAATTTTCTTCCATGTATTTTTAAAGTCATTTTTACCCTTTTTAATTTTACCACATCGTATTGAAGGAATCTTTCTTTTGTTTACCATACGAGGTACTTTTTGACTTTTCCGGCAAAAGTACGAGAATAATGTTTTTTTAACTTATATGGCATGAACAGATTTTTACAGTTTCATAATGCCTTATTTTCATGAAGCTTACTCTACAATATTTAATTACTATTTTCAAAAAAAAACTTTTCTTTTAAAATTTTCATGGCATTTTGTAAAAAGCAAATGATTTTGAAAATGAAAGGATATTTTCCTCAAGAATTCATTTCAAGAGTTTTATCAAAACAATTTTCCATCTAAGATGACATTATTTCACATGTGTATGTTTCAAGTATTATGTCTCTATGATTTACATGGTTTCACTTTTCTTATGATGAAATTATGTCCATTTTTTTATATGGATTATGTTATGATGGGATGATGTTTATGAAAACCATTTTATTCTTTGGGTTATGATGAATGATTTATGTTTATGTTGTGGCACACGTAAGAATGATTTCATTATGAGATGGGTGGGACATATATCTCCCTCTTATGCATTGGTTAAAGATTTATATCTCATGAGATAGACATGGCTAGAATGGTAAGTTAATCTGGTTTAGGGTTACAGGACTGAAACGAGGACTGAACTCGATTCAGAAAGGGACTTTGTCCACTAAGATGGTCTTGGAAGTAATGCCTTGGATACTATGGAAATCATATCATGTGCTTAATGGTTTTCCATAATTACATGTTTTATTTCCATGCTATTTTATCATGATTTATGTTCCCTTATGATATATTCCTTACATACTTCCAAGATTCATGTATTTGCTCAAGATTTTGATGTTTAGATTTTGTGTTCATGTTTATGCATTCAAATGTTTATGGATTGTTTTATGTTCTCTATGTTTACCCTTACTAGGAATTTTAGCTCACCCTTTTTTATGTTTTATTTTCCCCAGGATTTAAAGAAAGGTTTTAGGTAAGAAAATAAAAGGGGAAGATCTTTATGGGAGATGTTGAAGATCTTTCACCAAGATTAGAATATTATATTCCGAGTTTCCAAAGACACTAAACTATTACGGTCCTTTGGTGTCTGTTTTTGTTTTATATTAAGTATTCCAAAAAAATAATGTAATTTCCATATACGTAAAGCTTTGGGTCTCTAAAAACCACCTCTTGTTTCCCTTCCAACCCCTCTTCCATGTATTCCACCCAACAGACCACCCTGATCTTATCTTTGTCGCTATCTAAGAAGTCCCTTGACTATCTCCTGATAATCTGTACAATGGGTCAGTCAATCTTGTGTCAGATGTCCCTGACTGTCGCATGAAAAACATTGTTTGTCCCTTGTCTGATTCGAGCCACCCAGGGATCCCTACACCACTAACCCTAAGTCTTGGGATCTCCTCCTAAAGCACATGAACCACTTGGATCCCTTTGGCTATCGTCGACTACCTGATACTAAAGTCTCAGCTACCGGGTTCCCATTACAAGCTCCCACTACTGGTTTCTACTCTTGCAGAAAACTTTCCACTGATAGGGCTCGCTCGAGTACCCTCGCATATGTATAAATTCTAAGGGATATTGTTGATGCCCTGATGTCCTGGAATAAACCCTTCTTGACGGTCTGAGCCCTAAATAACAGTTCTAGTAGCATATCCAAGTAGTAGCATGAATGATCAATAAACTTCATTTAATACTCTTCCATGGTCATACTGCCCTACTTCAGATGCATAATCTCATGTATGTGTATCGATCGCTATGTGACCAGATAGAACTCCTCTCTAAAGAGATTCTCAAATACTATCCAGGAGAGAGTTGTCTCATCATGTGACTAATTCACCAAGCTCCCCCGTCACCCAAAAAAGTTAAGAATAATATTTTCATCAAGGACTTCCATTTGTTCATAAGGAATCCACATAAGGTGGAAAACATTGGTGACTGCCTCTAACCAATCCTCATCCATCTGGGGATCTAGATCACTATTAAACCTGGGAGGGAGTTGCCTCTAAAACTCATGCAATGCATTCAGACTGTGTGCATCCTCATCTACTAGTTTTGGTACTAGTTTCTACTCGAAAGGTGGGGGTATAGCGGTTAACCCACCAAAAGGTGTTATCTCTGGTAGAGGATCCTATACTGATTCCTCATCATTGGGAGGATCATTCTTATCATCATGTGGTAGAATCCTGGTTGGATGCCTATGTGGAGGCATCCTAAAGTAAAACAAGATATAACATGGTCAATAGAGTATATCTAGGGACATGACTCAAGAAGGACATGGAAGAAACAACCATTCCTATATAATGAATGTACAACTATTTTTTCCTATAATCATTGTTTCCATGTAACAGGTCAAAAATTACGTGCTCAGAGTCCAGGTGTATGGATACATCGGCTACCACACCAACACTAGAGTCCCTGTCCAGAAATCAAAACTTGATATACTTAACATTGTTTCCCCAAACCAATATCATAGACTCCTAGTCCCAAATTAGAACTGACCTGCCTCTGATACCACTCTATCATGACCCGACCCACCAGGGTTCGACCCATGACTACCCCAATCCCACCTCTGATAGGCTAGGGGCTAGTGACTAGCACCAAGTAGGCATTTCTCACAAATGGGCGCCATTATCCAAAAGTGCATGCACACATGCCCACATCTCCAAGCACACACAATACCGAAATTAAAAAGAACTAAATAGATGCATGCATACATCTATGATCCAACAATAGAGTACGACAGTGAAAGTACTGTAAATAGAAAAGGGGCCAAAAACAATCCCAAAAAAATATAAAGAGTCCAACCTTATCCAAGGGTGAGGAATAAGTCAAAATTATTCTCTTGATAAACACCTCAATCTTCAAAACTCCATCTATGATACACTCGCTCCCTGTCTACCCAGGAAAATGTCAAAAGGGTCGCCATCTGCACAAGACATGACACATGTGGGAAAATCCCATGCAGGGGTGAGTATAACAATACTCATTAGGACACCCGGAAAACACTAATCATAAAAAACCTTGTATAGTAAAATCAATACAATATGTAAAAATATATAATATATACAAGAAGAAAATAAAACCTAGATATACCCAAGATAGACTCCAAGACATCAGGCGGTCATAACCAACTGTCATCCACGTGATTCTATTTGAAGAAACACTCATTCTGGGTGACCCCACTCCATGATCCATGATATCATTAAAGACAATAGACAAAGAGGTCTAGCTCATTTGTTCTCCACCCAAACAGAACGCACTAGTCTGAGAAGACTATGATACACAAAGCGGGGTTCATGCCAAAAACTGATGGGGGACACCACGAAGCTAATATGGATCAACTGGCTACATAGGGGATCGTATGAAAATGATTCCAAAAACCCTACTAATGAGTCATACTAGATGGAGGATCAACTCCCACCTCAATGATTTTGTTCCAATTCCAATAAAAATTACTAGAGATGATAGAGGATCACACTCTAGTCTCAAGGAGGGACACCACAACTCTATCTGAGACTCAGCCTCTAGAGGGTATTACAATCCAATGATTTAGATGTAATTCTTCATTTTACACTCGAGAAAAGTACCAAGGGAATTCAATCAACCTATACTAGTCTAAAATAGTAAAAAAATAAGAGCCTTAAGTACTCTTGATTTGAACTTGCTTCTCGAGAAGATGCCCACTGAGTTGCCCAGGCTTGCAGACCGACCGCTGTGGTCAGTCCACCAACCATGTAGACAGGCCACCTATGGACTAATCATCATGGTCTATCCACCTGTTGTGCCAACTGAACAGTATAGTCAACCACCATGATTTACCACCCCGGCAGCTCGAGCTGCCATGGTGCCATGGTCGACTACAACGGTGCTTCACCCTGGTTTCCCTGAATACAACCCAACCCATCGGCTTGACCCAACCCACAAAACATCCATGGCCTACTTGCATATAGACTACCTGGCCTAGCCTACTATGCATCTTCCACTACTCCTATTTTTGGTGTTGCCTTTCCCATGTCTGCCGCCACTGATCCCAGCTGCACCACTCATCCGCTACCGCAAATCCTAAACACACAGGGACAGTCATCGTACGCTGGTGGTCTCTTCTGCAAACCACCATGCTTCCTTCGATTCCCTAAAGAATAAATGATCATATATCAGAGCTCATTGGCTCTCGATCTACACTAATCCATCCTTAGTTGTCGGTTTGCCTCAAATTTTGGGGTCCAGTCTAGTTCGAAACCACCTAGAAAGGTCGATTTGGGACCATGGGGATCCAACTAGTGAAGAATGTGAGAAAAAAGGGAGAAAGGAATAAGAATAAATTTTTATCATCATTAAACAATAATTCTTGGCCAACGATAAATAATTATGGATTTGGGTTAGAAAACCAGATAAAATAAATATCATAGAATAAGTACCATATCAAAATACACATGATCTGTGAATCAATCTATTCACTGATTGATTCATGCTCATTATAGAAAGAAAGAATGGTAAAAAACCAATTAAATTACACGCCCTACCTCGATTCGGATCAATCATTGAAGAGGAACGAAGCTATGTTGTGTTAATTAGTGAGATCCTTAAAAATCAATGTGTGTTGATCGTCGATCCTCAATCCATTTTCATTCGTCTAAAAGGATTTTTAGATCTCTCTCTCTATGATCCTCTAGAAGTTATAGGGTTTTGCAGCAAACCCTAGAATTATAACATATGGATACATTTAAAGAACAAGTATATGTGTCACTACATCAATAAAATAATTGAATTATTTTATTCATTTTATGCTTGTGACGGATTTTTCACAAATGATATGCACCGACCAATATTAGTTTGTTCCTATGGTAAAGCTGTTATTATGGATTCAATAGTGCCCTCAAGTTTTTGATATGGGCACTTGTTTAGGATTTATTCCACTTTTTCAAAAAAAAATCATGTTTGATATTATAATATCTTAATGTTTTTCACACATATATTTCAAGAACATCGGGTCTCAAAATCACATGTCATCTTAGATCCTAGTCTCAAAAATAATCGATATAATATCAAAAAATAATACACAGAAAATATGATACATTACACTAAATGTGGATAACCACCTCCTTAAAGATATGTGATTCATTTTTCATTTATAATTTATATAGATTTTAATAAGCGTGTATTTAATTTATATATATATTATTAATTTTATAATTATTTTCTGTAACAATAAAATAATATCTAAACTTATTTATTTATTTTTTAAAAATTAAAGCATCATCCATGTGAGTATACAGTATACTCTATGAATGATGTACATTACTTTTCTATATAAACCACTTATGGATGAATATAAATATATATATAATGAATATATATAGTAATTATATCATGGTTGACATTATATTGATTATAGAACCATCATCAATGTAAATAGACCATAACCACATATTAAAAACTCTTTTGAAAAATGAAAATTTTGACACATGGAAACGATGATTTTAATAAAGAATTTGTTAATAAATTTTTGTGGGAATGATATAAGTGAAATAAAATTATTTTATAATTTTTTTCATGATTCTATTATGGAATTGTAAAAAATTTAGTTTTATTATAAATTAGTTTAGATCAGTTTTGTAGAAATTATAACATAAGTCAAGGTATTTATCTTACAATATCATTATTTATTAAGGTTGTCGTGATTAAGTTTATCATGATGAAATTTTATGATTTTCCTCTCAAGAATACCATGAATTTTTCTCTATAATGGTTTTTAACTTAATTTTAAGGTAATAATTCCATTTTCCTCTCTTTGGTAATTAAAATAGTTGATAAAATGTCTTTATCAAAAATATATATATTTACTCTATGGTCTGGAATATTTTTCTTAAATGAGTATGTTTACATTAAAATATTTTAAGTAATTTTCATAATATTCTCCTTGGATTTATTAATTTCATTGTTTCCCATGATTTCATTTTTACATAATGGTTTAAATGTGATCTTCTTATCATTTCCCAAATGAGGTACCTTTTACTATTTACAAAAAATGTGAAAAAATGATATTTTCTTAACATATGTGACATGAATGGAATTTCCGAATATTATGACTATTATAACACCCCAAGATTCCATATTATGCTTCTCTTTGAATAATACAATAGCGTGTGATGTACGCAACACCGAGTTCAAGTGCACCATGACCTTTCAAACTAGCCATTTAAAAAGCAGTTATGAATAGTAATAACCATATTTTTAATTTTATATATATATATATATATCATATAAATTTAAACTTCGTATTTTTTGTTTCTTAGCCATAATATAAGGACAAATTCAATTTTTCAAATAAAAGAAGTATTTTTCAAAAAATGCAGTTTTTTCACCTTTTAATGGAGAACCCTTTCTAATCCAATATTTGACACTTTTATATATTAAATTTTATGAAATTAAATTCTTCTTTAGAATCAGGACATAAAAAATTTAATTTGGATAAATGTTTGGTGTTTTTCAGATAACTTTTATGTTTTGATAAACAGTGAATGATACTAAATTTTAATTGAAAACAACTTTTTAAATATATATAATGTATAGTGTTAATTTATAAATTTGAATGGTTTTTAAGTATAATTAGATTATATTTTTATCATTTAACCCAATTTTGATCATTAGAAGTAATTTCACTTTTAAATTGAACATAAACACATATCATTCTTTTGATAGTTTTTACTTCTCAAAAACCCGCTTTCTGGTTTTGACAACAGGAATTAATTTTAAATTAATTAATTCACCTTATATGTTTTCAATTTGGTAAAATATACATCATTTTTTATTTAAAATATCAAATTTATCTTAGCATGAATTTTTTGTATTTTTCTGAATACTTTTAATTTTTGATGAATAGTGAAAACATTGTGTTATTCTTTAAAAATTGACTTTTTATTTAAGTAATTATTTATTTATTTTAAATTAATTTTAATTAAAAATAGATTCATAATATCTATATTATTTTAATGTAATTCATTGGAGTCGTTTTATAGTAAAATTATATGTTTAAAATTTTATTAAATATTTTACATTTTCTTACCCACCTTCTAGGCACATTAGCAATTTTGCAAAAATACGTAATTTTACAACTTCTGTGAATTAAATTTAAAAAATCCGAGAGGCACATTTGACATCAGTAAGTAAAATTTGGTTCAATAAAATAAAATATTTTTTTTGAATAGTAACTTTTGACTTTTATTTACCACAGTTAAAAGTAAATAGGGTAATTAAAGGTAAAAATGATATTATAATTATCCTAAAACATGTCCTAATTCTATTGGATAAGTTTTGTTTAACCAAAAACAACCTTAGGAATAAAATATGATCCTATTTGGTCCACTTGGATCAAATTAGGACATTTATTATTATTTTATTTAATGAAGAGTTAAAAGTGTTAAATTCAATTTTTTATAAATAAAACATTTTTAATATAGGGTTATAAAAAAGATAAATTTGACTATAAATATTCATTAGAAATATAAAAATATTTTATACATCATGGTATTTTATTTATTATTTTTAGACAATAAATAATTAAATTTATTTATGACACAATGATGATGTAGTAATTACCTTATTAATGAAAGATTGAAATAATTGATATTATAAATATCAAAATAAATAAAAATTGATACTTTTGAAGAATTACAAGAATTTTATTGATTAATATGACATGTTAGGATTGATTAAATGAATTTTTTTTTTGAAGTAATCATGTTTTTATGACTTTCACAAAAACCAAATACTAAATAGTGTCAAAATTGACATATGAGTTTTTAAAACAAATATTATATTATTAAATGATATAATATTCCTAAAAATATAAGTTTCGGATGAAGGACTTATATAATGATATATATATAATTAATTAACCACTTGAGGTTATCTTGGTAGTTTATAGTAAGTTTATTAACCATATAATGTAAGAATACAAGAATACATGGTAAAAGTTAAACTAATTAACTAAGAGTTAAATCTAAAAGATATGGTTAATATGGTGACCTAAACTTGTCTAAAACCTATTGTATGAAGGTATTTAGACCCATCCCTGATTTATACTCTAAATAAATCCATTTTTATCCATTATAAACTTAAAATGATTATATAATAAAATAAAATTTCAAGCTTTTCCTAAAGTGACCCTCACCTCTCTTATAAAGGGGTACTTCCCCTTCTCTTAATTTCACACATCCAAAGCCATTTGTCTCGGACAAAACCTGACCAAATATCCTCCCAACTACCCTCAATTAAACCTAGATTCCTTACTTTTATCATAAATCCAACCTAAGGTGCCCTTTTGATCAAATCAAAAGGAAGCACCTGAAGAAGAGGTAATAATTTCACCACCTCTTTCAAAGTTCGTTTCTTCTTCCACTTCCTATTTAATTGTTGTTTCCATACCAAAATAATAACTACACAACCTTATAAACACTGTGATTTTATTATAAATATGGTACAACCATATTCATTATTCTATCCATCCTATTAATTCAAAGTCACCATACGTGCGTACGTACGGCTTATCGTCTCCACGTCATGGTGAAGTTTGTTATTCAACACTTCATTATTTGGATGGGTATAATAATGAGTTAAATTGATGTAAATAAAAAATAAAACATGTTAATGATTCTTTATATATGATATAACATCCAATTAAATACAATTTTACCATCAATTGAATGATATTGTCGCTTGTGCGTACGTACGGATTATCGTCTCCACAAACGCGATAAGATTAATTTTGCATCGTAACCATTCAAGAATAATTTTCATTTGATGACTTAAAAATAATTTTTAAGAACATAATTTCATTTTGTATATGAATCAAATACATCCTATACATAACAAACATGACTTACATAGAAAAACATATAAAGGAAAATGAATCAGTTAACACCCAAAACAATGATACTACTGAAATATCATTAACAAAAAAATATTAGAAGAAAATATATGATATCATAATTATTTATTTGGTTCTTTTATAATTTAATAAAAATTATTTCACCATTTTACAAGAGTTTAAACTACACTATACTAAGGAAAATTACAAGGTAAGTGGTTTTTCATCTCGCTTTTTATTCTCGTGAGATTCATGCTATATTTGCCACTATTTCCTTTTGAGTGGTGTATGTACTACCCATGATTGTATTATTGGTGTAATATACTTTAATTTATGGGTATTTACATCTTCATTTTATTATCCTTCTTTCATGGGGTGTGTGTTTCACAAGTTCCCAAATCGGTATGAGAATTTCAATTTTCAATTTCTACTCATTTGGATTTACGCATACTTTATTGATTATTTTACTTCAAGATTATGTGTTGAATAACTATTTATTATTTATGTAGTAATTTACACTCCCCTTTTTGTGGATATACTTTTTATAAACATAATCACTCAATTTATAAATTCTCATTCTATTGATATGAACTTGTTAGGGGTAATCTTAACTCAATTTCCATTCAATGAGTTAAACATCCAAGTAATTGGTATTGTTTTTACAAGAATATGTGTAAATGTCCTCTTATTTATTTAAAGTAAATATCCAATTATATTAAGTGTATTTATATTTTTCACACAAAATTATTTCATTGATTTATCCTTAATCTAAGGATACTATCTTTATAAGTAATTGCATCTCAATTTACATTCCATTGAGACCTCTTTGTCGTTATGAACCAATTCACTTTTATATGGTGTATATACTATCCTTTGACATATTATATCATGAATACCTTTATTCTCGTGATATTTTAAAGTTTTTATTAATTTTATTCCTCAGTTACTTGTATTCAAGCGTCTCTCATTTGGTAAGAAACTATTTAACTAAAATATCATTTTAAATGTTTTAAATATTTATTCTTCTAAATCATCCTCATTAATGTCCATGTTTTAAAAATGGTTTTAAGTATTTATTTATATAGACATGAATGTTTTGAAATTAATATTACTTTAAAATTTTTCAAATTGGTATGGGACACTTTGATTCAAAAATATCTTTTAAATGACTTCTTTGATAAATAGTGAAACTTTTAAATGTTTTCCAAAAAAAGGGAATATTTATCTCAAATAGTTTTACTGGATATTTTCATCTATGTAAATATCCTTCATTATATTTTATTTATTATTAAGGTTGATTTATTAAAATAAAATCTTCTATATTGTACTGAATGAGTTATGTTTGACTATGGATATGCTATTTTTATGTCATTCATGGTTTGTGGTTAAAGTATTGACATTTCGTATGCTGATTTTAATACAAATGTTTGGATTATGTTTTACCCATTTCATATAAGGAATTAATTGGACTTAGTAAGTGATGGGTGGAGCCTTCTATAGTTCATTGATGCATTGGTTGATCTCATGAGAAAAACTATTGTCTTAGCACAAGGCCTTGACAAAATTTTATTTTTAGTCTTGGCATGAGGCCTTGACTATGTGGGTATGATATCCAACATTATGCATTCCATCATTATGAAATTGACTATTGATATTTCATGTGATTATTCGACTAGTAGAATATCTATGTGAATAAGTAAATGGAATTATTTGATTTATCTTTTCCATATTATGCTGAAGTTTATGTTTAAAAGTCTTGTGTTTTAGTCTTATACATTTCCTTAAATGTTTATTATTATTTATGATAGTTCCCACTATATTATTATCCCTACTGAGTATCTGAGCTCACCCCTTTCTTATGTTTTCTTTTCCCAGGATGTGAAGAAGTATATTATTTTTAACCTGTAGGGATAGGCCAATGGATATGAGTGCGTTCAAAGGGGGCACAATGTTGTTTTTATTTATTTCATGATGTAATGTAAAATTTATGTGTGTATCTATTACTTCCAAGGCTACTAAACTAATTGTTCCTTTGAGACTTGATCTCTTGATATCATGTCAATGTTATGTAATAATGCACCGACTCTGGGTAACTAGGGTTAGTGTGTTACAGTTGGTATCAGAGGAAGTTTAGTACAAACCTTGGAAACTATATTTATAAAAACTCTAATTAGATAACATTATCCTAAGATAGACTTTGTGGATTAGTATAGAAGAACATCCAATATTTTTGGTAATATAAATATTATGTGGGTTTTACAAGAAATACATCCCTATCTGGATAAGAGAAGGTAGAGGCGGCTCTAGAACGTATATACCTAGGGGTAAAACCTCAAACACCTCTTTGAGATAGACTCGAATGGGAACTAGTGCATGACAACGTGTCTTGATTCACTCTTGGTTACGACACTCCCTGGGGATATGCTTAGGATAATTTGCATTTTCTTTACAAACCAATTTGAAGGATTCTAAAATAATATGAGAATAAATAAATTTGGTTAATAATATAGTTTTTTAGATTAAAATAGGGTATTATGATATTCTCTAAATGATTTTATGACTATTATTACTCAAACATTGCTTTCTGGTTTTATTCAAGGCTAAATTCAAAGGAATTCTTAGTAACATTGAACATGAGGTACAAGGTGGAATGGTGGTGGAAATGAGAAAATAAATGGAATATTTATAGGATTAAAAGATATTGTGTTCATACAGAATTAGTTTTCCAAAAATATGATCAAAAAAATATATATTAACCAACTCCCAGACTCAACAAAGAAGAGAAAGGTGGTGAATTATAAGAGCTCCAATAGTGGAGACCATGGAGAAAAGAAAGCTCAATTTCCATCATGTATGAAATGTGGAAGGAGACACCTAGGAAAGTGTTTCAATGGAATAAATAAATTCTTTATGTGTGGGAAAGAATGACATAAAGTAAATAATTGCTGACTAAAAATGAATAGTATTATGGAAGAAAATAAAAATGATCCCAAGAATCCATTTACAGTCATTTGCCGTAAATATAGGGGACCTGGTCATTACCCGAGTGAATGACCTATTCTATAGGATAACCTTTTGGTCAAGGAAGAACCTATGTGGAAAAAATGGATGGAGAAATGTTTAAAATTATTAGTGCTCTTTATTGATGGGATTACTTTGGAATACTTTTCTCTTGTATGTGTAACCCTACAGTTTGTTATGTGAAAATTATATTTGAGGAAGAATTATCTTTTTCATTGTGGATATAGTTATCAATAACCATTTGGGTTTATATGATCTTTGAATCTGATGTAATTACAAGTCATTAAATTTTGGGATGAAAATGTGAGGTATGAGATAACATTTGTATTAAAATTATATTATGGTTATTTTGAGGAATTTATCTCATTTTGGGAATGTTATAAAATATATTTTTTGAAAAAATAAAACATGCAGACCATGTGGTAACCTGTCGCGTCGGACAAAGCTATGGAAATCTAGCCCACAACCAAAGTGTGACTAGGATTTATCGCCTACCACTGGACTACGTGAATTCCCTGGTTAGTGTCACTAATTCTTTTTAGTTAAATGATTTTATTGATCAATAGAAATTTGATTTGGTATCTTATGTTTATCATATGGATATTCTTAGTATAGGAAAATGATTTGGTGATTAAGTGATAAATATTATTTTGGAAGATGTTCACTCTGTTGGGAACACTATATGCCTAAGGAAAATAGAATACTATGTTATTTTATTTGATGAGTAATGGTGGATTTTTATTTATTTTTTTATTGTGGACTTATATAGATTTAGGTTATTCATGGAAATTATTAACCTATCATAGAGAATATGTTATTAGGTTAATTACTTTTAAGTATGTGACTTTAAGAGTAGTCGATGTTATTTGGAGATACAATTTAATGTGGAAGATTATATAATCAAATTATTTTGTGTTTTGGGTTTTAATCTTAGTTTGGATTATATTGAAGGATTTTAAGGACAATTGTTTATTGAATGGTGTTTATTGAACTTTGGGTATTGTTGGTTTAATTTTAGAAATTAATATTAATATTTCTTTCTCTAAAGGATTATACTTTTTGGGGATCATCTAAACATGTACTAACCATTTTGTTTTTGGATAATCTCTAAATAAAAGAGAAATATATAGTTCATCCTTTGTGGATTATGTGATTCTCTATAATTTTATTCTAGCACTTCAAGTGTAACCAAGTAATCTTTAATACTCATCATTTGGATTGAAAGATGAGTTTTTGTTAGAAATTAGTTAAAGGATGCAACAGTACTTATCAAGTATTTTATATTCTATGAAGAAATTAATTCTTAAAATTTAGGTAAATGATCTTAAACCCAAATTTTTTTATCCTAATACCTTATGTTATTCATCATAGATTTAGGGCTTTGAGGCCCTCAATTTTCCATTCACTTATTTTTGATTGATTACCTCAATCACTCCTTATAAATATTTATGTTTTTCCTATAATTATAATTGCCACCATTATTCTCCTATTCAAAATCCTAATTTGGTGGTGGTTTTTTAATTACTATTTCCCTCTTATTAAGACTAAAATTTATTAACCCTATTTCCGATGTGGGTTTTCCATAATGGTATTTTCTATTTTTTACCTTTTATTTCTGAAGAATAATTTAAAATTGTGAGGATGCAATTTATTTAAGGAAGGAAGAAGGTAACACCCCAAGATTCAATGGTATGCTTCTCTTTGAATAATATAATTGTGTACGATGTACGCAACACCGAGTTCAAGTGCATCATGACCTATCAAACTAGACATTTAAAAAGAAGTTATGAAAATTAATAACCATATTTTGAATTATATATATATATATATCCCATATAATTTTAACATTCATATTTTGTGTTTCTTAGACATAATATAAGGACAAATTCAATTTTTCAAATAAAAGAAGTATTTTTCAAAAAATGCAGTTTTTCCACCTTTTAATGGAGAACCCTTTATAATCCAATATTTGACACTTTTATATATTCAATTTGATTAAATTAAATTCTTATTTATAAGTGGGACATAAAAATTTAGTTTGGATAAATTTTTAGTGTTTTTCTGATAACTTTCATATTTTGATGAATAATGAAAGATACTAAATTTTAATTGAAAACAAGTTTTTTAATCAAAATGATTTATAGTGTTAAATTATATATTTGAATTGTTTTTAATTATAATTAAATTATATTTTTATCATTTAATACAATTTTGGTCATTGGAAGTAATTTTACTTTTAAATTAGACAAAAACACATATCAATCTTTTGATAGTTTTTACTTCTCCAAAACCCGCTTTCTGGTTTTGACAACGGGAATTAATTTTAAATTAATTAATTCACATTATATGTTTTGTATTTTGTAAAATATAAATCATTTTTGGATTCATAATATCAAAATTATCTTAGGGTGAATTTATGGTATTTTTTAAAAAACATTCAATTTTTGATGAATAGTGAAAAACACTGCGTTATTATTTAAAAACCGACTTTTAATTTAAATAATTATTTATTTTATTTAAATTAATTTTAAGTAAAAATAGATACATAATACCTTTATTAGTTCAATTTAATTCATTAGATTCATTTTATAATAAAATTAGATGTATAAAATCTTATTGAATTTTTTTAATGTTTTTTTACCCACCTTCTAGGCACATTAGCAAATTTGCATAAAACGTAATTTTACCGCTTCTGTGAATTGAATTTAAAAAATCTGAGAGACATGGTTTACATCATTATGTAAAATTTGGTTCAATAAGATGAAAATAATTTTTGGGGAATAGTAACTTTTGACTTTTATTTACCACGATTAAAAGTAAATAGGGTAATTAAAGGTAAAAATGAAATTATAATTACCTTTAACACATGTCATAATTCTATTGGATAAGTGTTTTTAGACCCAAATAAACATTAGGAATAAAATATGATCCTCTTTGGTCCACTTGTATTAGATTAGGACATTTATTAATATTTTATTTAAAGAAGAGTTAAAAGTGTTAAATTCAAATTTTCATAACTAAAACATTTTTAATATAGAGTTATACATAAGATAAATTATACTATAAATATTAATTATAAAGATAAAAAAATCCTACATCATGGTATTTTATTTATCATTTTTAGACATTAAATAATTAAATTTATTTATGACACAATGAAGATGCAGTGATTACCTTATTAATGAAAGATTAAAATAATTGATATTATAAATATAAAAATAAATGTAAATTGATAATTTTGATGCTTTACACAAATTTTCTAGATTAATATTCCATTTTAGTGTTGATTAAATTAATTTTTTTCGAATTAATCATGATGTTATGACTTTCACAATAACCAAATACTAAATAGTGTTAAATTTGACATAAATGAGTTTTTAAATAAAATATTATATTATTAAATGATATAATATTCCTAAAAATAAAAGGTTCATCCAAAGTACTTATATAATGATAGTTATATCATTAATTAACCACTTTAGATTCTCTTGGCAGTTTATAGTATGTTTATTAACCATATAGTGTAAGAATACAAGAAGGCAAGGTAAAAGTTAAACTAATTAAATAAGAGTTAAATCTAAAAGATAAGGTTATATGGTGACCTAAACTTGTATAAAACCTATTTTTTGAATGTATTTAGACCCATACCCACCTTACCCTATAAATAAATCCATTTGGAGCCATTATAAACTGAAAATTATTATATAATAAAATAATATTTCAATCTTTTCCTAAAGTGACCCTAATCCCTCTTATAAAAGGGTACTTCCCCTTATCTTAATTTCACACCTCCAAATCCATTTGTCTCAGACAAAACCTACTAAAATATACTCCCAACCACCCTCACTACAACCTAGAGGTATTAATTCGATCATATATCCAATCTAAGTATCCCTTTTTATCAAATCAAAAGAAAGCACCTGAAGAAGAGGTAATAATTTCACCACCTCTTTCAAAGTTGTTTTCTTATTCCACTTCCTCTTTCTTTGTTGTTTCCATAAAAAAAACAATAACTCTAGTAAATTATACACAATTTGATGTTATTATAAATATGGTATAACCATATTCATTATTATATCCATCCTATGAATGATAAAGTCACCATACGTGCGTACGTACGGCTTGCCATCTCTATGTCATGGTGAAGTTTGTTATTCAACACTTAATTATTTGGATGGGTATAATAATGAGTAAAAATATTTAAATAATAAATAAAACATTTTAATGATTATGTATATATGATATACCATCCAATTAAATACGATTTTACCATCAATTTAATGATATTGTCACTTGTGCGTACGTACTGATTACCATCTCCAAAAACGCAATAAGATTCAATCCCCATCATAACAATTCAAGAATAATTTTCATTTGATGATTTAAAAATAATTTTTAAGATAATAATTTAATTCTGGAAATGAATCAAATGCATCCTATACATAAAAATCATGACTTGTGTAACAAAACATATAAAGGAAAATGAATTAGTTAACACTCAAAACAATGATACTGCTGAAATATCATTAACAAAGCAATATTAAAAGATCATATATGATATCATATTTATGTATTTGGTTATTGTATAATTTAATAACAATTATTTCACCATTATCCATAAGGTTAAACTACCCTATACTAAGGAAAATTACAATATAAGGGGGTTTTCATCTCACTTTTTATTTCTCTGAGATTCATGCTATATTTGCCACTATTCCCTTTGAGTGGTGTATGTATTACCCATGATTATATTCTTGGTGTAATATACTTTATTTTATGGGTATTTAAATCTTCATTGTATGATCCTTCTTTCATGGGGTGTATATTTTGTAAGTTACCAAATCGGTAAGGGAATTTCAAATTTCAATTTCCACTCATTAGGCTTTATGCATACTTCATTGATTATTTTACTCCAAGATTTTGTGTGGAATCACTATTTATTATTTGTGTAGTAATTTCCAATCTCCTTTGTGTGGATATACTTTTGATACATAGAATAACTCCATTTATAAATTATCATGCTATTGATATGAACTTATTAAGGGTAATCTTAACTCAATTTCTATTCATCGAGTTAAACATCCAAGTCAGTGGTGTTGTTTTTACAAGAATATGTGTGAATTTCCTATGATTTATTTACACTAAATATCCAATTATATTGAGTGTATTAATATTTTTCACACATAATTATTTCATTTATTTATCTTTAATCTAAGGATATGATCTTTATAAGTAATTTCGTCTCAATTTACATTCCATTGAGACTTATTTTTCATTAGGCACCAATTCACTTTTATATGGTGTATATATTGTCCTTTGACATATTATATCATGAATCCCATTATTCTCACAATATTATAAAGTTTTTATTAATTTTATTACTCAATTAATTCTTTAAAGCGTCTCTCATTTGGTGAGGAACTCTTTAACTAAAATATAGTTTTAAATGTTTTAAATATTTAATCTTCTAAATCCTTCTCATTAATGTTCATGTTTTAAAAATGGTTTTAAGTATTTATTTATATATACATGAATGTTTTGAAATTGAAATTTATTTCAAAAGCTTAAAATTTTTATGGGACACTTTGATTCAAAAATCTATTTTAAATTACTTCTTTGATAAATTGTGCGACTTTTAAATGTTTTCAAGAAAAAGGGAATATTTCTCACAAATAATTTTACTGACTATTTTCATCTATTTCAATATACTTCATTATATTATATTATTTATTAAGTTTGATTTATTATAATACAATCTTCCATATTTTATTTAATGAGTTATGTTTGATTGTGGATGTGCTATTTTTATGCCATTCATGGTTTGTGGTTAAAGTATTGACATTTCGTATGCTAGTTTTAATACAAATGTTTAGATTATGTTTCACCCATTTCATATGAGGAATGAATTGGACTTAGTAAGTGATGGGTGGAGCTCGTTATAGCTCTTCGTTGCATCAATAGGTCTCATGAGACAAACTAGTGTCTTGGCACAAGGCCTTGAAAAAAAATTATTTGTAGTCATGGTACGAGACCTTGACTATGTGGTTATGATGTCTATAATTATGCATTACATCATTATGAAATTGACTATTGATATTTCATGTGATTATTTGACTAGTATAATATTCATGTGAATAAGTAAATGGAATTATTCGATTTATCTTTGACATATTATACTGAAGATTATGTTCAAAAGGCTTGTGTTTTAATCTTATACATTTCTTTAAATGTTTATGATTATTTATGATAGTTACCCCTATATTGTTATCCCTACTGATCATCTGAGGTCACCCCTTTATTAGGTTTTCTTTTCCCATGATGTAAAGAAAAATATTATGTTTAACCTACAGGGATAGGCCAAAGGATATGAGTATGTTCAAATGGTGCACAATGTTGTTTTTATTTATTTCATGATGTAATATAAAATTTATGTATGTATATAGTACTTCCAAGGCTACTAAACTAATCAGTCTTTAGAGACTTGATATCTTGAGATAATTCCAATGTTATGTAATAATTCACCAACATTGGGTAACTAGGGTCGGGGATTTACAACTATTCAAAGAATTAATGATTCTTTTACAATATTTCATGTATTTTTAATGGATATTTTTTCATAATAATTTGGAAACTTTTTTATTTTTTTAAGTTAATCCAAAATGAAAATGGTATATTTATCATGAAATATTCCATTTGATATTTTAAAGGAATTCTATTTTATGATAACATACATTGATGTTAATTATGATATACTAGTTATATTATCCTAAGATACAATCTTTATTATTTCTCTTGATGGTTTTTGATTTTTAGGATGAGATGTTTATGAAAAAAAATTATTTTATATAGGTTATGTTTTTATGAAATGATGATATGATTATGAAAATTGTTTCCATTGCGTGATTTATGATATATAACGAATTATTTGTGATTTTGTGGAATATATATGAATGGATTTTGATTTTATGACCATTGGTCCTAGAATTTTATACCAATTAAAATAATTTGGAATATATGAATATTTCATCAGATAAATAAGACTGGAATGGTGAGTGATTCCATCTCAGTAAGGGAATATGCCCACTGTGATAAACTTGGGAGTAAACCATGACTATGGATATAATGGAATGGGGTGAGAAACCAATCACCTATGATAGTCTTGGTATTGATCCATGTATATGGAAATTATTTTCAATTATTATGTTTATTCCAAAAACATATGTCTTATTCAAATTCTATTATCTAATGGTTCATGTTCTTTGATTCCTTTATGAATAATGTTTTCTGAACAGAAAAAATTTATTCCAAATCTCAATATTTTGATATATAATATGATATGTATGGGTTTAAAATGTTAATATCATATTATAGTACCCATATGCTCATTTTATGATTAAGTGATCATTGATATATTCATTGTTTCTCCCTACTAAGAATCCAATCTCACCATTTCTTATGTTCCACTTCCCCAGGTTATGAATAAAGGTATTACATATGATATATCTAATAATGGTGATACTTAATAATTTCATAGTGGGATATGATCTAGATCTCTTATGAAGAAATTTTTTATATATCAATATTTTCAAGGATACAAAACCTATATGATTCTAGCATGGATCATATTTTTATGAATTTAATATTCATCTAATAAGATGTAATATTTATGTATGAAATGTATGGGTTGCTATAGTTAGTATTATAGGAATGTTTCAGAAATCATTAGAGATTATGATTAGTAAAAGTTTATGAAAACACTAGGTATATTTGATACTATAGGATAACATCCTAATGTTTTGTTAGGGTATAAATTTTGTGGTTTTCTTAACAATACATCCTTGTTTAGATAGTATATATAGAAGTTATTTTTTCACCGATGCATCCAGCGGTAATAACCCCAAAAATAGTTGGTCGATAATATCTCAACCATAATTCTAGTGTGTAATGAGTGTTCCCTTACTGTACAGCAATTTTGACACTCTCAAGGGATATTCTTGGGGGTAATTTGAATGTTTTAAGATGAATTTTTAAGGATTTGGGTTGATAATGACTATGAATATCCTAGTATAATCTAAAGTTATGATAGATTGAAAAGAAGGTTTCATGATTTAGATAGCCTATAAATGATTTTTCATAATTATATGGTTTTCTAGTATGATTATCATTGCTCATAAAATTATTTTTGGTTTTAGGTAATGGATGGAACCTGAAGAAACAATGTTAATTCTAAATGTTATGAAACAATAAATAATTATCCACCTATTAAACCATATTTTATCAAAGCTAAATTGAAAAATAATATCTCTATTCTTATAAAAAATTCCCAAAATATTAATCATACTAAGAATATGAATGATAAAGGGTGGGAAGAAAATTATTTTGATTTCTTCATGAAAAAACATTCACTTATTTCTAGTGGGTCCACTGATCCACTAGTTTTTGAGTAATAAATCAATACCACTAAAAAGAAACTTTCCATTCTTTAGTATAAAAATCATAAAATTTTGTTTTGGTTGTTTATAATTTGGATGGTTAATAAGATTAACGTTGGACTCTTATCAAGAACATGAGGTGACATGGAGAAATTAACTTCATAGAGTGATATGGAATTTGGATTATATTTTTAAATTAATACATTAATTATATCCTTTGTATTAAAATAGAGAAGAAATTTCTTACGATAATGATAAAGGATGATGAATCCATTAGAACCTATAAGGAAGATTTTGCCAGATTTGTGAGGTTCACATCATATATTATCATATAACCTGAAAGAAATATTTATTGATTATTTAGGGTCTTATAACTAATTTTATGGAGGTTGTATTTTCCATAAAATACATTAGTAGCTATTAAGAAATATTTTTATGTGATATTAATGTGGAAATAGATATTGGAGTTACCCTTTGATATCATTGTTTTGATGTGAAATGATATATGTAATTAAATAGAAACTATAATAATAAAAATATTGTAGAGAAGAACATGGTATTTCCATAATTAATGAAGTGTGGTAGGAATCATGGTGTAAATTTTTATTAGGGGACAATTAAATGTTTTATTTTTGTAAAGTAAGGTCATCGAGAAATCGATTACCAGTCTGATGGGAATAAGAAGATAGATAATGATGGAGAAAAGGCATCACATAATTCACCACCCACACTATTGTGTTTCAAATGCATAGAGTATGGAAATTATACTAAAAAATTCTCAAATATTAAAGTTACTTATGACAATCATTGTCATTTAACACTTAATCCTAGTAAAAAAATTATATCTCACATGAAAAACTAGGATTTCCATACATAGATATTATATCATTTTATATGAATATTCAATATATTTATAGATAATCATTCCATAGGACAATAATATGTTAGTGTCTTTGGATACTAGGTGAAAAATATTCTTCTTTGGTGAAAAATATTTAGTATCTACCATAATAATCTGCCACTTTAGAAAAATTCAAAAACATACCCTACTTAAAAAAATTCTTCATAACCTGGGGAAGGGAAACATAAGAAATGGCATGATCATATACTCAGTAAGGGTAAGAAAGGGAGATAAGTAAGAATAACATGAATATGAGGGTATGAGAACATGAGAATAATATTTTAAAATCATACCCTACATATCAAATATCATAATATTGATTCTTGAAATGAAGATTAGACGTTAATAATACATGAGTCCTAAGAGAATCAAAGAACATGATCCATGAGAGTATAACATTGGCATAAGAAATATGTTTTTTTATACACAATAGATTATAACATTATGAAAATGTATAAATATAGAGTGTTACACTCATTAAGTTATTGACATGAAATTTTTTCCTCTCATAAACTTATGGACATGTAACTAGGTCCACACATAACATTGTGGATATAAAAGATAGGTCTATGTATAACATTGTGAATAAGTAATCAGGTTCACACATAACATTGTGAACATGTAATCAGGTTCAAACATATCATTTTTAATATGTAATAAGGTTCAAACATAATATCATTAACATGTAATCATGTCCATTCATAACATATTTACTCATTACTTATCCATATTTACCCAATATATAGGTGGAAGGTATATGTACCACCCTTCACATAAGTAAAATAATATATATGTGCATAAAAAGATCATAAAACATTCATCATATCTTAAACCATGATATTAAATTGGTTTTATATACATTTCATCGCATTATAACCTGTGGAAAGGAGATAGTTTTCATAATAATTTAATCATTTCACCACAGCATAACCCACGGAAAAAAACCACGTTTCAAAATAATTTTATCATAGTATAACCCATAGAATATAAATATGATTCAAAAACATATTTTCCTGAAAAAAAATCATTGAAAAAATAATAATGGTATCATTATTTCATATTCCTATTAATTAATAATTTACATCAAAAGATATCATCTACGATAGAGAATTATTTTGTAATATCACTTGAAGCATTTATTGAGGAAGATAAATTTTCATTGAAAATAACTTTTTAAAACTAAAAATTAATTAAACTGTTTGAAAATAATTTTCTTTTAAAATAACCATGAAAACTTATAAAGGAATATTTAATGAAAATAATGGCCATGTAAAAGGAAAATTATGTTCATTCCATACACATTAAAATATTGATTTCTTTCACATTTTTAGTAAAATAAAAAAATTCATTGTTTGGAAAATGGCATAAAGATTAATTTAAAAACATTTTATAAAAAGTAAAACATGCGTAAAAATGAATTTAATAAATCATTTAATGAATGTTTAAAACATTTTTTCTTTTTTTGGAAAAAATTGTTTTGAAAGAAAAAGGGTTTTAACTAAAGATAGAAATCAAGAAGATTTATTAAAAACATTTCATTAGTTATTTTAAGTTCCTAAAAGTGGGAAAATGGTAGAATTACATTAAATTATCATGAATAATTAAATTATGAGAAAATTCATGAGAATTCAGTAGGGGAAGATCATAATATTTCATCATTTGAAGAATAATCATAAACAATCTTGATAAATAGTGAGATTGTGTTATAAAACCATTAACACTTTGGTATGGTTGAATCATAATCCCTATGAAATAATAAAATTAAAATAAACATATAATATCATGGGAATAAATAAATTGAAGATATTACATTTCAAAGGGGTTGTATATACAATTTATAAAATAATACAAGTGATGAACATAAACTACATCTCAAAGAAGGAAAGTTCAGACAAAAATCCATTTCCTCATCGGTAATGTTTGAATAGTAAACTTATTAAAATAGAGTTCCAAATGTGGACATGTAATTCAAAATAAATTTTAATAGATTAATCATAAAATATATTCATGGGGAGTATACACACCATATAAATGAAATAGGTGGTGAATATGGTATGTGTCTCACATAAGTTAAAAGTGAGATAGAAATCCGTTATAGATTTATCAATCTTTTAAATTATAAATCCCAATAATTAATAACGTCACATGGAACATTAAATATCATTAAAAGTATAATTTTAATGATATATCATGTCAATAGGGTAGTATATACAACATATAGTAGAAATGAGTGGTGAATTTTTATGTGTCTCCTAGAAATCAAATAGAAAAGTATTACCATACCTTAAGTATAAACTTCCTTCATATAAGTTAGGACCTCATTTATACTATATATTATTTACATATGACAATTTATAACCAATTTATTACTAATTCCATTTCTAAATCATGTTTCGGGTAATAACTGCATTGTTTTTCCTTATGTTTTGATTTTTTATTTTTGGTCCTCTTACTTTGATCATGGTTATATAATATCTAGAATAATAATCATGAAATAATTATAATATTTATACATAAATTATTCTTTTAATTGTAATCAGGAATGTTAGTTTTTATAAATGAAGTATTTTACGATCATGGAGACAGTAGGTTGTACGTACGAATTAGTAACATTTCCATTTTTCAATGATCATTATGGAAACTAGTTAAGTAATATTTTTTCATTACCATAATGATCATAATATCATAAATAACCTATTATTACTTTAAATACACTTGTCTATATCATCCATGTGGTGTGGTGATGAAAAGAGAGAGTCACGTCGCTTTGTGAAGGTTGTAGTGCACACAAACACGAATAATGTTATCATCATTAATTGAGTGAAAATGTAAGAATAAAAATGATATATTACCATTTCATAATGATAAATATTTCATTAATATCATAATTATATCATTTAAATCACATATATTCATTAAAATTATTCTCATTACCATACACATGGAAAACATTCTCGTATCGCATAAAGAATGGAAATTAAAAAAATTATATATGATATAATAACTAAATATGTATAATTATGTTATAAATATTATATATATATATATATATATAATATATATATCCATTATCATACCCAACCGTATGATGTGGTAATGAAAAAATGAATGACATAGGTTTGGTAGGTGGTAGTCCACCCTACACACAAATGATGATTTAATAAACCATTTGATGGATGTGGGGATTGTTTTAGATCATTCCCTAAAAATATAAACATAAAATTATATGTAAAATACTGAGTTTATTATATAATCATGTTTAAATATGAATTAAATGATGTGTAGTAATAAATAAAATAAAAACACTTGTTGAAGATCGTTACCTCCTTTTCAGGTATCCACTTTAGGTTTGCATGAAAAGAATTACTTAAATTTCTTTATTCTAAAAATAAGTATTCTAGGATGATATGAGGGAATTTGGGAATTTATTTTGGAAGGTACTAGTATATCAAAGAGTTTTTTATGGTGTGAGGAGGAAATTAGAGGGTGTAGCCTTTTATAAGTGAGGTGAGCAATAAACTTGTAATTTTTGAAAAGAAAATGGTGTAGTGATATTTTTTACAAGATGAAATGGTAAAAAAGGAGTATTATAGAGCCTTGGTAATTTTATGGAATAAATATGGTGAGATAATATGTTTTATAAAAGTTTTTAGTTCATTTCATCCCTTATCATTTTAGTTTAACACCCTAGAAAAAAACCATTTTTACGTTAACAGTTGTAAATAATTTTTATTGTTTGTAATATTAATTAGGGTAAAAAACTAAGATAAAATTACTCGATAATATAAATTATTCTGACTAAAAAAATGGAATCCATTTTTTCAAATTTTATTCACATAATTTTGAAAATAAATATTTAAAATTAATCTCATATATGCAATGAGAAAGACGGTTTTCAAAGAAAAATGGTCAAAAGTTGACAAGGTTTTTATATAAAAATTCACAATGAAAATGATTAAAACGGAATTAATTATATTAATAGATATATAATTGAATTAATTTTAATTTAAAATCAATTTAAAATATTATTTATCTTTATAATTAATTTTAAAAAAATCTATTTTTCAATTAAAATTCAGTATTTTCGCTATTTATTAAAAAAATTATAATTTTTATAAAATTATAAAAAATTACACCTAATAAAATTTCAACATGATGATTAAAAATATAATCTATTATTTTAAATAAATTTTCTAAATTTTTCAAAAAATATTTGTAATATAATTTCACAAAAAGTAGACAAAACAATTTATTATAAAAATACAGTTTTAAGCATAAAATTAGATTTATTATTATCTATTTTATAGAAATAACATAAGATGAATGTTAAATAGTTGATTAAATATATACTATATAAATTTTATTATAATCATTCAGCAAAAGTTTTTTTAAAAATTTAATGATGTAAAACATGTTTGTTTTCATAAAAATAGTTTTTTAGAAAATGATTTTCTTTATTTTCAAATAATTTTTATTTTTAATCATAATTAATTAGTCTATATATAATTATTTTTATATATAATGGTAAACCATATGTTATCATATTTTATTTAATTCTATTCATACCTTCCATTTCAATTACTATACGATAACTATCATATTATGTAATTATATTTTAGTATTATGTCACGTTTCATTTAAATTTGGTGTTGAGTTTGACAAAAGATACACCTAGTGTTGTATGTAATAAAAGAAAAACTGAATGTTATGTGTAATTTAGTATAAAATCAGTATTTTTCATAGTGAAAAATATTGAAAATATTACACTTATTTGAAGAAAAAATATTTCAAAAAATCTCAAGGTGTTATATTCTACCCCAGTAAAATGAATTTATCCCTTGAAATTCTTCACTTTGGTACCAATAAATAAGGATATTTCAATATCATTACATCATATCATTCTCACATAGCTTCCTCAAGCTGGTGGTTAGACAAATAAAACATTTACTAGGTAACTATTCATTGTTTAGTAGAACCTTCTCTGTTCGATCTAGAATCTCTACTAATTGTTCCTTATAAGGAATATCATGCTCTAGTGGTACGATATCTGAGTTATGTACATGTGATAGACTAGGTATGTACTTTATTGGGAATGATATATAGAACACATCATGATCTTAAGATATTTTTTTATGCTCTAAGTGATAAGTTATAGTCCTAATATTGTCAAGAATTTGAAAGTGACTGACATACCTATGTCTTAGTTTTACTATATTTATACCATAGGGAAATTCATAGAAATACCTTCTCCCAAAATTCATATTATATATCTCATTGAAAAGTATCTACAAAAAAATTAAAAATATCTCGTACATGTTACTAAATTAATCTAATAGCCTCTATAATTTCATGAACTTACTTTGGTCTCAAAATCATTATTTCTAAAACCCCATTCCAATACATTAGAGTTCTTCAATTATTTCAATAATGGGATTCATAATTAGGAATCTTAATGCTCATGTGAAAGCTATTGTTGAAAGAAAACTCATCTTGTTGAAAGTGCGATCCCAACCACCTTTGAAATCCATTGAACAAGATCTTAGCATTTTTATAGTGTTTTTAATTTTTTTTATAGAATGATCATATTTCTAAGGATGATACAAGTGTTGAAACTCAACTCTATATCAAGATCATGATAAAGACATAGCCAAAAAACCCACAGTGGTATGACTTTGTAAAAATATTGATTATAACCCATATATAATTATTCCCTTTATAGGTTTTGGTTGAGTCCGATATCAAAACCCACAATTATGTATTTTCATTTCATTTTTGGTTTAGATTATGGTATTAGAATCCTTTAAGGCATATATCTCTCAGCCTTGAATTTATACATCCTAATCATCAAGATAAAAACATAGAAATATCTCTCTTTTAGTTTTCCCACTATAAATAATCTTTCATATTGGCTAGTGGTTTATGATATATTGTTTTCACCCTTTACTTTTGGGCGCAAACCCTACAGCCATGAGAATACAAAAAGTTATAACCCTGCTTGTGAGTTATCATTTTTAAAGAACTATATTAATAAAAATGTTTCAAAATTTAAAAAACCTATAATTACCTTAACATCAAATATAAGATGAATCCTAAATATTACCAACAAATTTAATCTCATTTCCATAAAAAGAAATTACTCCTCAAAACTAAAGTATTTTATTTCTATAAATGTCTCTTAAAATATCCTTAATCTTCATAAACTTCCAACACATAAAATACCAACATGGGTTTCTAATAATTTGAGATTATGACCAAACTTAAACTCATTAAAAAATAATTGAATCCATAAAAGTTAATTTATTCTTACATTGAGACATATATGCTTCCTAAAATAATGAAATCCTTAGATGTTTCATGATTCATATAACCAAAACTCAATTGGTATAATAATTCTAAAATATAATTCTTAAATCCAAATACACACATATATACATTAATACTTATACATCAATTATTGGCATAGAATAGGTCATTTCATAGTCTAGAAGATAATTATCGAGTTGGGAATTGAGTCGGATAATTATAATGTTCCCCACACATTAAAAATTTAACTCATCGATAATTTTTCACTCTATGACCTTTATTTCCACATAGATAACATATTACCCTCTATTTAAGATAATCCCCTATGTTATTCTTCATGCCTTCTTTACATTTAGGAATCTTAATAATCTTTCATCTATATTCATTACCACATGAACTTTCATAAAAGTACATCTATTGTTATTTCTATATGTTATGAATCTCACCATTATTAATATTTTTAATCATATATCATGATATCTGATTAGGAATAATCACAATATATTTCTCTATAATAATAATATAATTTGGTTTATCATGGTCTCTGAATTTTCCATTAGATTCAATGATAATATGATTATTTTGGGTTGTATCCATTGATTAAAAAAATCATACCATGAGAAAAACTGATCATAGTGGAAAACCACATAATCAATAAAAATCACTTATAGTATTTATAAAGCATGAAACCATCTATTTAATCTAGGTAATATTAGTTTTATCTAAGTTCATTCATATTCATCATCTATTTAAATCATTCATAATGGTTTATAAATAGTTTTTTAATTTCTAAGCATATCTGTGGGGATTATCAAACCAGGTGTTCACCAAGGCATATTATCATACACTAGGTGATGATTGATTCCTTCTCAATGTGGCCTTTTAAAATTTATTACCCCTAGGTACCTATGTTCTAGATCCACATCCACTTATAGTATTCATACAGTGAAAAAATTTCTTGGAAACTACTTTCTCTATCATTCATCAAAATTCTAAGACATTTTCCAATACTTTTATGCATCCTTATACTTATCCTTAGAGATATACCTAGAAATATCCATAGAAATATCCCTATTTATATCACTACATTTTTCTCATCCTAATTTTCAAATTATTACAAAACCATTCCCATGATACCAACTATAGAGACCCAGGATTTTCATACATATATATTACTTATTTTTCTATGAGTATTAAATACAATACACAAACACACACTTAAGGGCCATAATAGTTTAGGGTATTTTGATACTAGGTACAAAATATTCTTATTTGGTGGATGATATTCAGAATATAACTTAAAGATATTCCCCTATAGTATTCTTTAAAAACATACCCTACTTAAAAACATTCTTCAAAACATGGGGAAAGGAATCATATGAAAGGGTGATCTCATATGATCGGTAAGGGTAAACAAGGGGATACATTATCATAACATAAGGGTATGAGAACATGATCCAGAAATTTTAAAACCATACCCTTCATATCAATGATCATAATATTCAGTCCTAAAATAATGATTGGAAGTTCATAAGACATAAATCATGAGGGAATAAAACAACAAGATCCATAAGATAATAGAATTGGAATAAGGCATATATTTGTGGAATAAACATCATATTATAATGTTGTGAACATGTATAAATATAGATATGTTCACTCATTATGCTAAGTAAATGAAATATATCTATAAAATTAACTTATGGACATGAAACCACCACCATTCCTAACATTATGGACATGAAAGACAGGTCTGCATATAACACTATGAACATGTTATCATGTTAATGCATAAAATTTTGAACATGTAATTAGGTTCATAAATAAAATTGTGATCTTGTAATAATTTTCACACATAACATTTCAAACATGTAATCAGGTTAATTTATAACATATATACTCATGATTTATCCATAATTACCCAATGCATTGGATGAAGATATAGGTCTCACCCATCATATAATGAAAATTATATGTTTGTGTTCCATATGATCACAAAAAATTCACCATATCGTAACCCATAAAATGAAATGAGTTTCATTAACATTTCATAATATCATAACCTATGTAAAATATATAGGTTTCAAAATAATTTCATTATTTAATCATAGAATAACCCAAGGAAAAATTCACGGGCTTCAAAAAAAATTATCACGGTATAACCAAAGTAAGAAAAATGGAATTCCTAAACATTTTTTCGTGAAAAAACATTTAGGTAAAGAATAATAATTACATCCTCGGTTCATATACACTTGAAATCATATGTAACATGAAAGTATATCAGCTTATATGGAGAATGGTTTTGAAATATCACTAGGAACTTTTCTTGAGGAAAATAACATTTCTTGGAAAATAACATTTTAAACGTAAAAAATTGGTAAATTATTTTTCAAATATTATTCTTTGAAAAAAAATTAAAAAATTATATGGTATAAATAAATGAAAATAATTTTCATGATAGAAAAAAAATTAATGTTGTACATGTGAAAATAATTATTCCTTTTACATTTTTAGTAAATTCAAAATGGGAATTATTTGGAAAACATCATGAAGATTCATTTAAAAAAAATTCAAAAAAAATTAAAACTTGGATAAAAATTAATTTAAAAAATAATTTAAATAATTTCATAAAAATATCATAACATTTTTAGAAACCTTAGATTTTAAAAAAAAAGTTTTCAATTGAAGGGAGAAATAAAGATGATTTTAAAAAAAAATATTTTCTTGATTATTTTATTTACTAAATAGTAAAAAAATGGTAATATTACTTGGAAACATCATTAATAACCTTAGTATAATAAAATTCATTAGAATTATTTTGAGGAAGATCATAAGATTTCATCATTGGAGTCATAATAAGAAATAATCATGATAAACGATGAGATTGTACCAAAAACCATTACCACTTTGGTAACATTTAAGCATAAGTACCATGAAATATTAACTTTAAATGAAACAAATAATATTAGGATAATAAATAAATCCATGATATTACATGTAAAATTGGTTGTATATGCACCTCATAAAATATTATAGGTTCATAACATAACATATGTCTCTAATAAGGAAAATTGAGTCAAAAATCTATTGTCACTTTGGTAACATTTCATCAGTAAACCTCTTGAAATAGTGGTCCAAAAATGGATATGATAATAAAAAAAATTCACAAAAATAGTAATAAAATTCATTAATTGTTAGTATACACACTAGATAAAATAAATTGGTTTTGAATATGGCATGTGTCTCACATAAGTAAAAAATGGGATGTAAATCCCTTACCAATTTAGTAATCTATTGAATCATAATACCAAGTAAATCATAAAATAAAATAAAACTTTAAATATTATAAAATGATGTATTTTCAAGATATAACATTTAAAATGGGTTATATATTCACCACATAAATGAGTGGAGAATTTTCATGTGACTCCTAGAAATAAAAGAAATACTAGAATTACATTACATTAAGTATCGACATCCTTCGCACAAATTTGATCCTACTATATAATAAATATTAGTTTATTATTAATATATTATAGAAAAATTATGATATATGTTATACCATATATATTTTACTTGTTAAAATTTATTTTCTTTTTATTACCAATTCCTTGTTAAAATCCTATTTTGGGTAATAAACATTTTTTTCAGATATTTTTTGATTTATTATTTTATATCCTCTTACATTGATCATGGTTCCATCATATCCTTAAAAATAATCAAGAGATAATTATAATTTTTATTAAATAATTATAATTTTATTCTCAATCATTAAATATGATTTTTATAAATGAAGTGTGTTACGATCATTGATATGGTAGGTTGTATGTACTCTTACAAAACATTTCCATTTTTCAACGATTGTTATGGAATGAAGGTTGGTAATATTTTATATTTAAAAAATAATAATAATATTATAAATAACATGTTATTAATTTGAATATATTTTATCATATCATCAATGTGGTGTGGTGATGAAAGGATAGATTGATATCGCTTCATGGAGGTAGTTTTCCACATGTACACGAACGACATTATCATCTTTTAGTGAATGAAAAGGTAAAAAAGAAAATGATATATTATAATTTCATAATGATAAATATTTAATTAATATAAAAAAAATTCATTTATATAACACATGTTAATTATGATTATCCTTATTATCTTCCATGTAACGAATTAGTCAAAAATGAATCACACCGCTTTGTGAGGTGGTAGCCCACCATACATAAGAGCGACGTTATCGTAACCCCTATGGAATTTAAAGTAAAATAGTTATATATTATATAATAAATAAAAAATGAATAATTATGTTATAAAAATAATAAATATACTCTATATCCACCATCATACCCAACTATGATAGGTGGTAACGGAAAATTTAATGACATTGGTTCGTGAGGGAGTGGTCTAACATACACATGAATGGTTATTTCATAACTCATTTGATGGTAGTGGGTAGGGTTGTAGGTCATTTCATTAATAAAAAAACATATAAGTTTATAAAATATACATATTTTAGTATATCAATATGGATAAATAATATGTGAAGGAGCTGTATAGAGAAATAATATAAAAACACTCGTTGAAGAACGTTACCTCTTCTTCTGGTAACCTCTTTAGAATTGCACCAAAATCCTTCCTAGGATGTAATTTTGAAAAAACTAAGGCATCTAAGATGAGTTTAATAATTTCGGGAAGTTATTTTGGTAGGTATTGTCCAAACCAAAATTTTATGAAAGTTTTAATAGGAGATAAGAGAGGTGGCCTTTTATAAGTGAGGTGATTGGAACACTTATAATTTTTGAAAATAAAATGCTGTCCTCTAATTTTTAACATGATAGTAGGATCCAAAATGGAGTATTATAGAGAATTAGAAATTTAAAGGACGAAATATGTGATGAAAATATATTTTAAAAATCTCTTTAGGGAATTTTAGAATTTATGTTTTAGTTTAAACCCCCAATAAACCCATTTTTACCTTAACAGGGATTAATAATTTTTAATTTTTTACTGTTAATTATGGTAAAAAAATATTTTGAACTTATTAGTTAATATAAATTATTATTATTCCAAATATTTAATATATTTCTAAAATTCTATTCACATAAGTGGAACAAATTAATTTAAAAATAATCCCATAGATGCAACGGGAAAGTGGGGTTTCGAAGGGAAAATATTCAAAATTTATAAGGTTTTTATATCAAAATTCAATATGAAAATGATTACAATTAACTAATTTGGATTTATAGATATATAATGTAACCAATTTTAGTTTAATAAAAAATTAAAATATAATTTAACTTTTTAAATAATTTAAATGAAAATACAGTTTTTAATTAAAATTTAGTATTTTTCAATATTTATCATAAAAAGTATAAATTTTAGAAATTTTCCAAAAAATAACACAAATTTTTATTCAAATTTTGATTATAAAAAATGAAATATAATTTTTCAGATAATTGTTTTATAACTTTTTATTGTTATTTTTAAAATAAGTGTGCAAAAGGCGATAAAACTATTTTTTATAAAGAAAAAAACAGTTTGAAGTATAAAAAATAATTTATTATTATCTATTATATAGAAAACACATAACATGGATGAAAAATAATTTATTAAATATATACAATATTTATTTCATTAAAATAATTCAAAAAAAAATTTAATTTATTGAGTTAAAACATTTTAGTTTGTATAAAAATAGTTTTTTGGAAAAATATTTCCTCTATTTTCAAATAGTTTTAATTTAATTTATAATTAATTTTTCATAAGATAATTAATTTAATATAAATAGATAAACCATATATTTTCATAATTTAATTAATCCTATTCATACCTACCATTCCAACTACTAGGTGATTACTATCATATTAAATAATAATATTTTAGTAGTATGTCATGTTTTGTTTAAAATCGGTGTTGTATGTAACCCAAGATAAACCCAGAGTTGTGTGTAAACTAAGATAAACTCATTGTTTCATGTAATTAAATCTAAAAATAGAATTTCATGTAATGAAAAATACTAAAAAGAATAATTTTATTTAAAAAATTATTTCTCAAAATCTTTGGGTGTTATAGTGAAGATGTATTGAGATCTAAAAGAGTATTTCTAGGGGACAACATGAATAGATATATTGTAGAGTATGTAACTTGAAACATGGAATTCCATTATAATAATAATGAGATACATAAGTTAATGGTGATGTAATAATGATTACCCATACCAGAATGGAAATGAGAAAACATCACCATGGATTTTTTCATCAAACTCCCCAAAACATCTAAAGTGCATATTGAAAATTGATATTTAGTAAAGAACCTTATTAATTAATCATAATTTATTTATAGAATAGCATATTTATCACTTGATCTACTTCCTATAATATATAGTAATTAATTTTTGAGATTTCATGGAGTAGAACATTTTATTGCATCTGATTAGGATCTAAGGTTTTCCTCTATGTTCTAGTGAGGTATTCAGTAATCAATGGATTCAATGTTTTTTTAGTAAAACATATCATCCTCATATATATTTCTAGTATTATAGAACCATTCAAACCATTGATTATATTTTGAGGTCTTGTTATTTGTATTTTAAATAAGAATAGGATTGACTCCTTCCACTTGTTGAATTCTCTTATAATAATAGCATTCACTTGAGATTTCATATGGATCCTTATGAATCCTTCTATAGAAAGAAGTGTAGAAATCCAATTTAATGTGATGATTTTAGAGAAATAAATATATTAGTACTTAATTTACATAAGTAAATATAATAGAATTTCAAAGCCATTATGAAGCACACATTTTTAACTTAGAGTTTATATAAAATTCATTATGATAATAATTAGTGAAATCTACAATTTGAAGTAAGTGAGATGGTATTAAAGTTAATTTCTCCATGGAATTAGGTTATGTGATTTTTAAATAATGTAAATAGAATCAATATGTATATTTTTCCCTTCGATATTCATGATTATGTAGGGATGGTAGCTTATCAATTGGTGCTTCCACCAATCATCTCTCAAGTTCGCGACATCTTCCGTATGTATCTTCTAATAAATTACATACTTGATCCATCACATGTACTAAAATAATAGTTTTTACCATTAGATAATGATCTTACATATGAATAACAACCATTAGAAAACATGGATCTTATTGATAAAGTTCTACAGACCAGAACTAATCACCTTTTTAATGTTATCTAGAGGAATCCTAAATATGACGAATCTACTTAGAAACTAGATGATGTGAACAAATAGATATATCCATATTTTTTAGTGGTATAATTTTGAATTTAAAATTCATTTTAATGGATTATAATTTCATACCCAAATATTTTATTATATATTTCTATTCGAATAAATAAAATTCATTGATGTCTTGTGATACACAATAGCTAAAGTCTAAATGAACAATAATATATTATACAATTATAACCTAGAGACTAAATTATTTTATAGAATATGAATAAAAAATTAAAATTTATTTATAAATGTTTTATATAAATAAAATATTCTGAAAAATAAGTTCTCAATTTTTAGTAATGTCATTATATTCTTTAAAAATACATTTCTGATCAAAATGGTTTTTATTGAATTTTGTGAGAAAATAATAAAATTAATTTATAAAAATTTTGGATTTTTTTCAAAAAAATGAACTTTATTTTTAATTCTACATCTTAAAATTAGATTAGAGTTAAATTCTGAGAATGCTATAAAAAATTTATTTTTTAATTAATATTTCAAAATACTGATTTTCATTTAAAATAATAACGTAGTTTCAAGCATTTAAAAAGATTAACTTTATTTTAAATTTATTTAAATTAATTATTATATTTTGTTATTATGAATAATACAACTAATTTCATTAGAATTATTTTTATGATTAATTTTTTAAAAAAAACTTTTAAATCTTGTGAAAACATTTTCCCTAAAAACCCACTTTTGTCTCATTTTACAGGTTTAATGATAAATTAAATTTTTAAGATAATATAAATTTAATTTGATAAAATGGATTAAATATTTATAATAATAATAATAAATATTATAATATTATAATATCAACTTAATTATTGGTCATATTGAACTATAAAAATAGTAAAAATTCATTACAGATGTTAAGGTCAAAACATGTTTACCCAGGGGATTAAACCAATAGATAAGGGTATAATTTCAAATTAAAAATGACTCAGTACTATTTTATTCCCATATTTTGAACTCATAATATAAAACCCTTAAATATATATCCTATTAGAATAATTTTTCTTGAGTATGACATTATAATATATGAATCATTTGCAAAATTTCTAGTGTATCCCCTCCCCCACTTATAAAACAACACCCCTCCTTCCTATTAATTTCACATAATTGAGCCACTTATCCCAAAAAAACATGAAAATTTACCTTTTAAATTCCCTATACATTACTTATAGGTCTTTATCATCCTAAAAAACAATTCTAATGGTACTTTAGAAGGGACCTAAATGAGGTTCATCGAAGAAGAGGTAATCATCCTACCTGAAATATTTCAAATTATTTCTTATTTAACCACATATAAATATATGGTATTAATCATAAAATAATAAAATAATTATACTCTATATATTTAATTTTTATTATTATTATTGAACCACCTTTATTCAACCTCTTTTCTAAAAAATTGGAAGCGAAAGTATCACTCATGTGTATGTGTGGACTACCACCTCTGCATAATGGTACAATTCATTTTACATAACTATCAAAGATGGATGGTTATTATTATGGGTTTATTTTTTATATATTATATTTATTAAATATTTATTTTATATAATTATAATATATTATATACCTTCTTACCTTCTCATCCTTTGGAAATGATAATGTCGCTCGTGCAAACGTGGGGACTACCATCTCTATTAAGTAATGTGATATCTTTTTCATTTCCTATTTATATAGATGGTAATAAGGATAGATTTAGTGTATATATATCATTAATGACATAATAATGGTTTTTTAATGATAAAATAATATATAACTTTATTTCATTCTTTTCATTCAAAAATGAAAATAATGTTCATGCGTATATATAACCTACTATCTCAATGAACTGTATATATAATTTTTATATGTCTAATTTTTATGAATTAAAATGAATATATATATAATTAATATATATTATTTTTATAGAATTACTTAAATTATGGATATTATTTACCAATTATAATTTTTCAACAAACAGAATAGCTGAATTGAAACTCTCATGAAAAATAAAATAGTTAGCACATGGAAATGATGATTTTAGAAATTAATTATTAATAAATGGATATTGGAATTTTATAGGTGGGTGAAATATGAAATTATAATTATTTAAATTATTATTTTATATAATTATATGAAATTTAAATTTATTTAATAGGTGGTTATATAACTTTCGAAACAAGTCAAACTTGAGGTAAAAGTTTTATATTAAAATATCATTGATTACTAAGAGTGTTTATTATTACATCTACGATGATGAAATTTCATAACCTATCTCACAAAAATCACATGATTTTGAATAAACTATGGTCATTAATGTAACTTTAAAGTAATAATACCATTTTTATCTCTTTCGTACTTAAACTGATTTAGAAAATATTAATTATATCAACAGACTTTATTTAATCTTTGGTCTGAAATCTTTTTCTTCCATGTATATGTTTTCATTAAAAAAAATTCTTTAGAATGTTTCTAATATTATCATATGATTGTTTAAATAAAATTTATGTATGATTTTATTTTTATAAAATGGTTTAAAATTAATCTTCTAATCATTTTCTGAACAAGTTACTTTTTGCTTTTTATAAAAAATTTGAAAACAATTTTCATTTAACATACATGGGATGAAAAACAAATTCTCACCTTAATGACTTCTCAAATATTTGAATCATACTTTACATGTATACATTATTATTTTCAATGAAAATTATTTCCATAATATTTTTTATTTTTTTATTTTTTAAATAATTGATTTAAAAGTGAAAATGTTATTTTCCTCATGAAATATTCTAGGAGATATTTTAAAGAAATTATCATTTATGATAACATACTTTCATCTTACATATGACTTGCTAGGGATATGATCCAAGGATTACATAATTATTATATCAATAGATGGTTTATGATTATAATGATGAGATGATTATGAAGCCCATTTAGTTTCTACATGTTATGTTATGATGGCATATTGAAATGTTTTTGAAACATGTTTCCTTTTCACAGGTTTTGATATATGATGAATGATTATGATTTTGTTTCACACATATGTATTATGATTATATGATTGGTGTGACATAAATTATACATCCCTGTAATGTATTAGGTATATATGTATATGTTGTGGGATAAGAAGGACTGGAATGAGGATTGAACCTATTTTTGTAAGCGACTTTTTTCCCACTATGATAGTCTTTGGGGTAAACCTTAACTATGTATATTATTTAATGGGGAGTGGATCCAATACACTATAATTGTATTTTTAGTGATAATTGGATATTTGAATTAATTTTTATACTTATGTGAATACCAAAAACTTATGTCTTATTCTAATGTTATGATCTCATAGCTCATGTTATTTTATTCCTTTATGATTCAAGTCTTATGAACTTCCAAGCTTTATTACCTGAATTGATATATTTATATTTGAAATTATAGGTGTTATTTTCAAATGTTAATATCTTGTTATCATACCCTTATTATCTTTTTATTATTATTTGATCATTGATATACCCCTTTTTTACCCTTAATCATAATCTGATCTCACCCTTTATTATGATTCATTTCCCTTGTTTATGGATAAATGTTTTAAATATGATATGTCTATGAATGGTGATAGTTAGGAAGAACAGTGAGAGATGATGTATATCTCTTATGAACAAGTAATATATATGTCCATGTTTATTGTGTTTATCTTTATCCTCATTATGTGTTCTCATGGGGTCATTAGAAATAAATTGGGATTCCAAAGCATAAAACATACCTTAATTGTGTAGTAATATTCACAAGTTGATGAAAAACTTAGTGAGACATAATGTAGATCTATTCTGAATATGTTATTTAATTTTCCATGTTTTCAAATAAAATAAAACTATAAAATTATGGTGTATATAATTTTTTAATTTATTGAATATTATTTTAATAATATTTAATATTTATATATGGATTGTATGGATCTCTATATATATGATCAACTTAAGTACATGAGGACTTTCATATTCCCTTTTTCATCCTGAATCTATGCAATTCACTGGATATCTCATATTTTTATTACCAATTGATCTCATGGGATAATTCTTAGAGATGAGATAGAATCTTATAAATTTCATCATTGTCATACATTTTTGAAAACTCACTAGACATATATGACAACATGACATATTATACGTCATGTTCAATATCCACATTTTTCTTATATTTATATTTATATGCCTCACTTATTTCCTTTGGGGCCTTAGTAGAAATTGGGGATTCCAATATATAAAACATACCTTCCTGGTGTAGTATTATGAACAAGTAGTATTACCCCTCCATAAAGTTTTTTATAGTTAGGATATTCTCATTATCCAATATTATTGGTATTGAAATTGAATTGGTGTTGATAATATCTGTTTTATCCACAGCACATAAACATGAGCTGATTAGTAATATATCTTGATTACCAAATGATATGTTTTATTTATTAAATATTAAATGTATCTCACTATTTAATTAAATTCTAGTGTCCCTAAACTACAAGATTCTAAATAATAATACTCTTGAGTATTAAAGTGGAAAATATCCTTAAACTCCACTTTATTTTCCATGTTATGGTATCTCCACTAATCTGATAGTCTAAGTTAGAATTTTTTTTGGCCATCCACGTTAACATGTGGCTCCATGATCTATTGAGTAAATTATCATCCTCTATAAAGGATTACCTTGAATTTATAAATGATTTACCTTTAATCTTGAAAAAAGCTTACTATAGATTCCTCATTTCTTCCAACATTAGTTATTTCAAACAACCTATCTTATTAAAAGTCTATAGTAGGAGGAGGAAACCTCAATAAGATATGACAAGCTCCTAAAACAACTAGTCATGTCCAAATTCAAGATATGTAAGGAATTTAATGACTTGATATTGGCCTTGTGTAATTTTTAAATTTATCTCAGTGAATGATATCCTTTTCAATTTAACGTTACTATTCAATGTGATCGAACTAAAAAATAAAAATATATTAAAAAAATAATTGAATGCACATTTTCTCATTTTTTTTCATTGTATGTGTGTTAATTATTATACTATTTTGTCATGTAAAAGTGTATTTTAAAAATAATAAACCATGAAAATGATATAATATATAAAAAAATTAGGATATTCTCATGATATATTAACTATGTCTAAATCTATTCAGAATATTTGGGATTAACTAAGACCCTGTAGGAATTCATTAATTCAATACCCATCATTAATTATAGTATCCACAACTCCTATGTGTTATGTCTTTTTGGCTCACTCAATCTCTCAACTCAAACCACATCACATAAAACACCTCCAATCCTTACATAGTTTACTCACACACATGTGAGGGGGACTCCGGGTCTAGAATGAAATTTTATCACATTGATGTTGACATGCAGGACTATATAAATAATTATTGAAGTATGATATGAAGATTTTCAATACAAAATAATCATTTCATTTTAAATTCTAAAATGAAATAATTATTCCAAATATCATTAAACTAAACATTTGTGGGTCAGTATAAACACATGATCGATCAACACACAATTAAAATGAATAATAAAATTTTAAATTACTAAAATTAGACTTCATTTTAATTTTAATTAGTTATAGTTGCATTAAAATAACTTAATTAATTTATCAATACCTTCTATGGAATCCAAAATAATTTAATTAAATTCTTAATATAACAAAGAAAAAAATAATTATTTTGAGTTTATTTGTACCCATATAATTCCCTCATGAATTTATTTTGGTATAAAGGGGGTCTAAACAGTTGGTCATGTTAGACCTCGATAGACTCAGTCTATCTTGAGTTGGGTTGGGTCTTCTGATTTAGGGGCATATGTATACAATATATATATATATATATATATATTATAATTTATAATTTATAATATATATATATATTAGAACCATCCCAATTGAGTGGTTGGCCATATTATCAATCACCCACCCCATAAATGGGGATGGGATATGATTACCATGACTAATTTAATGGTTGTGAACTTAAATGATTTTTTTATTTTAATATTATAAATCGTCAAATTTAAATTTTTAAATCCTAACTTTTAGGACTAAAAACTAAGAAATCATCGCACAAAATTACCACCTACTAGCTACCAATATATGAGGCTAATACTTAACTTTCTTTCAATACACCCCATCCAAAAATTCATCACACTAGTAGCCAAAAAAGTTTAAAAAATATTATAAATTTTATTTTTATCAAATTTTAAAAAAAAAATATTTATATTTAAATACTCATATAATGGTCATACAAACAAGGATCGATGCACCATCAGTTGCACTAGGAAAATATTTAAACATACATTCCCAATAATATAAATTTTAATCATAATTTTGAATTTTTTTCACTAAAGTAATTACTCATTACCATTAATACCAATTTGAGGAACCCAAGACAAAGAAAAAGTGTTGAAAATAATTAATTTATATTTTTTGGTTCATATTCATGATAAAACAATTGTACCGACAAAACTCATTTCATATGTTTTACAAAAGATGAAATGAAATTCAATATTAACCTGAAGAAAATTATCTAACAAAACTGTAAATGGTACCTAATTCTTTTGAAATCACCGATTTGATTCCCTCACTCTCATTATTTCAGGACTCAAAGGCCCAAGTTTGGCATCCATAATATTTTCCACACATGAAACACACCTTATAAATCATTGATCTATAATTACCAGGTGATATTATTGGTAATTGAAGTGGTTTAAGACATCCTATAGATTTCAAGAAGAACATAAACTCTTTGGAGAAATAGGGATCAATTCAGAATTTTTCTTCCTTCAAATTCTCTCTCTCTTTGATTGACAGGATAGGATAGGTTATATCATCTCTCTAAATTATTCTATTTAGTGGATATAACAATTCATGATTCTAAAATGAGCTTTTATTCCTCTGTTATAATTTCTAAAGTTTCACAATGATCCATAGAAAGTAATAACCTGCATTATAGAAAGTTATGGAAAAATATGGCTTAATTAAAATTCTCATAAATGTCATGAATAATGTTTTATATACATGTAGAAAATTAAAATGTTATATGATAAAATATAAACCATTAAATCATTTTTTAAGATCCCTCAATAATTTAACGAACCATGAATGATTTATATTGGTTTAAAAATATTTATTTTAATATATTCAAAATTCTGATTAAATATCTTGTGAATAAATTTACCAATAAATTAAATAAATATTATTCTCAAAATTAATAGTATAATGGAATTGGTTCACTAGTGATCAATCACTTTGGTATGTTCACTAGCCCCCACACATGGTGACCACTTCATTCTAAACTCCTATTCATCTGAATAGGTTGAACTTGTGGATACACATAGTGTGTGACCCTCTAGGTCCTTATCTCAATATCAATGAGTGGAACTCATAGACTATGAGTGGATTCAAGCATTCCATCAAGGCCCTTAAAGATATAAAATTTCATATCGACAATAACCTCCTACGAACATTATTTGTGTAATATAATTTCTTGGTCTCATGTTATCTCATAATGTTGGATGAAAACTCTATGTCATCATCCTTTATTACATTATTTATTAGTTTACCTTACCAGATGTACATACCTTAAACCACTATGGAAATGGATTTAATAAAGTTACTATCATCCTACTTAACTAGGATAACAATATATATCTTTCTCAACTTTGAAGTGACAAATTATATATTTATTATTCTACCAATATCATACCAACAAAGACTCACTAAACATAAACTAACTTGCTACAACATCAATGTAATGGTATTTTCCTACCGTAAAAGTAAATTATAACAAAGTACACAATGATAAAGATATCAATTCAATATTATAATACACATTTTCATTTTTCATAACAACCTATGACACTAGAAACAAGTGGTCTAACAATTGGAGTGATAATCCTCATGATCTCCTTGACTCAAGATCACCATGTGTGAACTTCATGAGAATGAGACTCAATGATTATTATCCTCTAACACTAGATAGATAGGAATTATCTATTTAATATTATTACGATGTATTTAGATCATATCAAATATATTTATGATTATTTTAATAATGTATTAATTATATCATTATAGTTGGTAACTATTATAATATTTTCATACGACATATAATATAGAGAAATTTCCATAAAAAATTATATATAGAAGATTATTTTCTATAATTGTAAGATAAAAAATCTATATATCACACTATATATATGTAATGGAAATAAAATAAAATATATGAGTTGGGTATAGGGATCTCACTTACAACCTCAATATCCTATAAATCAATCAATCAAAAAAATAATGAAGAGTTCACACTAGATTAGAATTTTTATTTAATAGTTCATTTGCATGTATATATTATGAGTTTAATTTGTAATAAAAAAGTTTAAATTCAATGATTAATGAAATAAATTATCCCTAAATTTTACTAACTTTTTTCCAAGAGGGAATGGATAACATTTTCTATTAAAACACATGTGGTAATAAAGATAAATCCCAATACTATGTTACAAAATTCATTATATATAAGAAAAACATTAATAAGTGAAGATGACTAAGAGAAGGTTTAAAATAAGTAATTTTTTAAAAAAAATAGAATTTTTAGATGGTTTTATTATTGAAACATAGTAAATAAAATTGAATAAAACTCCCCACACATAAAATCAATCATTGTCCAACATATTGAATTCCATGGTTAAAGAAACATTTATGAATAATGGTTAAAAATATCTGAATATAAAGCAATGAATGATTCATCTATAAGGTAACAAAAAAGTTCAAAATGAATTTTCTAGACAAAATTAGTAACAAAAATTTTCAGATCATTCATAATAATACTTTTGGACATAATAAAATATTTCAGCATTGAAGAAGAATTTGTAAATTGATCTATATGGACATATATTGACTTCAAAAATGATTTCCAAAGGATCATATAAAAATTATGAAAATATAATATTATATCACACTAGGATAGTTAATATTATAAATAAACAAGATCCATTACTAATATTATAAAATTAAATTTATAAGTCCAAAAAATCATAAATTAACAACATAAACCGGCAACAATAATTAAATAGATTAGGAAACATTAATGATTATGAAATAAAAAAAATTACTCCACTGGTGTGTATAAGTGTTTCACTTTTTTTTAATCTAAATTATCCTTTAATTACTCAATTAAGAATTAATATATCCACTAATATTAGTACCTACAAGATGAAAATATAAAACATAAGAATACTAGAATTTTTTATGAGGTAACCTTATAACCAGATAAAATGTTTAAGGGATATTGAAGATGGCATTTCATGATTTGAATCTCATTATATAAGTGATGAATATTCAAATATATTTAAGGATATTTAATCCCTATATAACTTTAAATGGAGGCATGTATATAATAATATGTAATATAAAATATTTAAAATCATTTATTTGAAATGAAAAACTAATGAAAAATTATAAAAACAATGGTTGGCTCCCATGAAGGGCTATTTTTAAAGTCATAATCAAGACTTACCCATGTAAATTTCTATCCATAAACATTTAATTGGTATATATGATTGATGTTTTTAATTTAATTATATGGTATGGAAATTTTTTATGATCATAAAGGGAATCAAAAACAAAAACATCCTATAGAATTCTAACTAAAATACACATGGTTCTATGATAAATACTCATACCACAAGTTACATCAGTGCCAATAATTTAATTGAAAAAACATCAATTAATGATTTTGGCTCATAAATTTTACTAGAAAGATTAAATTATACCCTAAAATGATCCCAAAACATATTGAAATAACTTGATTAGAAAATAGGGAAATAATTCAATAATTTCCACTATTCGAACAACAATTTTAGATATAACACCATTATGTGAATTATAGGTAACTCTGTCAATATTTCATAAGAATTCCCAAAGATCAATTATAGAGTAATAATAATCAAATTATCTCATTCTAGTAGGAAAACCAATGATTAAATCATTTTAAAAACAACCCATATTCTATCTCGTAGAACTCTCAATAGCATTAGAAAAAATTTCTTTAGTTTCTAAATGGAATTTACTAGTTTTTGGAACTAGTGTAAAATTTGTTCCAAATTATGTGTCAATATATTTTTGGGGAGATGTTTTGATAATTTGATATTTTTTATGGATTTATTTTATGGAATTGGATTTCATTATCATAAAATTAACCTTGATATAAATGTAACAGTTGTTTGAAATGATCATCATTTCCAAAGACATGTATTGGGGAAGGAAAAATGTTTACAAAAATTTAAATAAGGGAATGAAACTATTTATTTGAATGATGAATTTGAATGTTTCCATGAAAAAAAATTTATTTATATACTCTTTGTGAATATTTTTTTAGAAGATAAGTCAAAATATGTCTTTAACATTATATGTGATATTGGATAACTCTTTTATGGGAGTTAACCTTAAAAATATGTCATCCATATAGACAGCTAAAGAACCCATGTTATTGAACTAAAGTGGTGGGAACTTGGATAAACCAAAGTTTAGAAACCAGTGGTATAGAGGATTCATGAGTTGGTACATGGTTTTGTAGAGGAATACTGCTATTTGTGACACAATGTGGGGTGGAATAATGGAAGATAGAATCAGAAATGATCGGTTCTAGTGGGGGATCGGGAGAGGACCTCGATACTTGTACCTGGTGAGGGAATGGGATGAATAATTATATATTGTATTTCTCAATAGACCACTAAAATGACGTGGTATAGAAATAAAGTGTAAAATTATTCCTTCTCTAAAAATTTTATGCCTATTTCAAAGGCATCCATATGTATTTAATATGGGTCTTCTAAACATTCCATGTGATTGTTTTCTTCATACCCCATTCAAGTGTTCTGCTCACATCGATATTCTACCACTAACAATCAATGGAGATCATACCCATATCTACCATTATCAACCCAAATCAACATAAAAATTTATAAATCCCATATTTGAGCTCCTAATATCTAAGTGAGTCCAAATATTTCATTTCAAAATGTTTTTATACAATGCTATGCATTAATAGAAGAAATGTGAACATAATATCTCATAAGGAATATAATTCATTTGGAAAAAATATAATCTAAAAATGATGATGTTCACTTGAGATGAATTCACATGGATTTAATTAAACTTTAATACATGTATATTGAATTTAAAATGGAAGGAAGATCCATGGAAGCGAGAACTTTGAACTTTCAAGAATTTAATTCATGAAAGATTCATGGATTCTTTGTGAAATAATGACATTGTGCGAAGTGATGTTGAGCCATAGTTATTCAAACACGTAATATGTTTCATTATAAATGGATAACCCTAAGCCTTTAGGAATTTTAAAATATTTGAAGATGGAAACTTGATTCTATATAGTGGTTCTGATGTGGGGCATGTAGATACAGAATACCCTTGGGTATTCATATTCAATATGAGGAAATATTGTACCTACATATTATATAGTATTTATCGTGAGAAAATATAATACCATTTTCAATGATTATTTATTTTTTAAAGAAAAATTAATTGTGTTATTATCTCTAGGATTCTAACTAATGTTCTCTAGTCTTAATCTCCAAAAAAATTAAACCTTTATTTGATGACAACTATAGTGTCCATAGCCTTTTACACATATTTTTACATGATTTTAAGAATAATTTACCATCAAATATGACCAAGGATTGTAAATTCTAGTGTCTTTGGAAGATTAGGTACATAATTTGAAAACATGAAAACCAAAATAAAAACATATTTTATTTAATATTCATAATGAGATCCAAACATCCATTGAGATCATACAACTGCATAGGATAGCCTGTGGAATACATGAACAAAAGGGATAAGCTAAAAAGCCTATTAAGGGAATAAGTATAGGAATAAAACATAGCACATGGGTTAGAAGGCATAGAATGATGACATAAAGTCATGGAACATGAATAAACATAAGTAATAATAACATGTAAAACATGGGAACATATAACCATGACATCATTGGAATGTGGAAATAACATATAACATGACATGAACATGAGTCAAGGATATCTTCCAAGACATGGTGGAAAAAATCCCATAAAGAAATCAAGTTCACTCCCTATCCCAACATGATGTCTCGTGAGACTAAACATTACCCAATGCATTGGATCACTATCTAAGCACACCCATCATAACATGTTCATGAATATGTGATCCACATAAAGAATCAGGCATAACGGTTACCCATGTAAAGAATTGGGTATCATAATCATGTCATAATGCATAATAATAAGGAATGTCATAATGGTTTCCATGAAAGAATGGATTTAAATCATATATGTACATTCATATGGTAAAATATTCAAATATCATGATAAATTATGTCCAAATGAATTATAAACATGTAAAAAATTGTTTAAGAAACTTTAAAAGTAAAACATTTTAGCGTGGTTTAAGGAAAATATTAAAGATTATTTAAAGGGAAAAAGGAATATTTTTGTTCATAAAACAAGAAATTAAAACAGGTATTTTTATTTTAATTATAAAATTATTTATTTTATAAAAATAATGGTGTCTTAAAACATATTATGTATGGTACTTGAAAATGGGTAAGAAAATGGGAAGTTCCCTTTAATCGGGTTTTCTTATTAGGAATAATTAAGAAGGGAACCTTATTAAAACATGTATATCCTTGAAAAAGAAGGATGAAATGATCTGTATACATGATTTTGGAAAAATATAAATATAATTTATAAGATTTATATAAAAATAAATAATATTTTTATTAGGGTAAAGAGAGAGAAAGTGTAACCCAATGGAAAAAATGGAGGTTCATGAATAAACCCTTACCTTATGTTTAAAAGTGTCATGCACTTGTTCTTAATATCCAGAATAATCAAATTAAATCTATTAATTAATTAATTAATATCATTTTATACATGTATTTTATTTAGTATAATTTTATTAAGTTCATTTATGGCCCTTTTTATGAGTTATAATATACAATTTCATCTTTTGGGAGTGTTCATTTCTTTGGATTTCATGATCAGTTACTCATATACATGTATGGAAAATCATGTAAAATGAGAATAGTTGTCCATAAGTTAATTTATATGTGATTAATTGACATCTAGAATATTAAATTTTTATATAAGTTATTTGGTATTTTTTGATGTGTATGAATCATTAGATAAGACATTAGTGATAATCCTCTAGATTATTTTGGTGGGTTTTCGATCATCACAAACTAGTTTTGTTTTGTTAATTAATATTATGAATATAAAATGGTCCTAGAACATTAAATAAGATATAATACATATATTATAATATGGTTAACCATAAAAATGGTTTTATTATTATTCTTGAAGTATGGAATGTAAATTGAAAACAATATCTTTGTTGAATGTGATAAATTAACACATCATGGACGATGTTTTCATTTTTAGTACAAAAGTAGAGGGGAAATAAATGATGATAGATTATTCCATTATAATAGGTTCCTTAACTTAACTAGTACCCCTTATTTTATTAATTATTCATTTATAAAGTTTTTATTGTTTTCTTTATGTGATTTTTATGTTATTTATACTATATAACATAATTATAAGAGGGGAATTTTCATTGATAAAATTTCGGGTCATTAAATTCTCCCCCTGTGTGAAATTTTACCCTTTAAATTTCATTTTAAAAACTATGGTGAAGAAAAGTGAGGGTACTTCTCCTTCATCACTTCCTCCAGTTCCCATGTTTCCTCTTCGTACTTATGTTTCTATCATAGTACTTTGACCAGGTGAGCGGTCTTGTTGCATAGAACTTTATCTCTACGATCCAAGATCATAACCCGATGATAATCATAAGAGATATCATTCTCTAACTATACCAAATATGAATTCAGTACATGTAAAATATTTGGTATGTACTTCCTCGATAGGGATACATGGAATACATCATGTACTTGAGACATGGTAGGTATAAGTGTTAGTCGATAGGCCACAACTCTAACATGATCAAGAATATCGAAGGGGCCAATTTACCAAGGACTTAACTTTCCTTTCTTCCCAAATATCATTATCCTCTTCTATAGAGATATGTAGAGGAATATCAGGTCTCTAACCTTAAACTCTTGGTCTCGTCGACGATTATCTACATAAATCTTCTGTCAACTTTGGGCTAGTTGAATATGTTGTTGAATGGTTTTCACCTTTTCAACCATTTCTTCAACTATTTCAGGTCCTAGAATCTTACATCCACCAACCTCATCCCATCATGTTGGTGTTCTTCATATTTTCCCATAAAGGGATTCATATGGATCCATTTGGATTCCCGAGTGGAAACTATTGTTATAAGAGAACTCATCAGAGTGAAAATGTTAGTATCATACTCCTTTGAATTCCATAGAACATGATCTCAATATGTATTCCATTGTCTGAATTGTTTTCTCAGATTGGCCATCAGTTTGAGGATGATAGGTAATACTAAAATTTAGCTCAATGTTTAAATCATGTTGGATACTTTTCCAGAACTTGGAGGTGAATCTCAGATCTCGATCAAATAAAATAGGTAGTGGTACTCCATGAAGCCTTACCACTTCTTTGTTGTATATTTGTTCCAGTTGATCAAGTGATAAATCCTCTTGAATTGTAATAAATTAAGTTGTATTTGTGATATGATCCACAAAAACCCATATAGAATTGATTCTTCTGGATGTCTTCATAAATCCAGTGACAAAGTCCCGGTTGATGTTTTCCCATTTCCATGTTGGTATGGGTAATGGTTTTATCATCACCATAGACTTTTACCTTTCAGTATTAAATTGTTGACATTTCAGGAACTTTTATATATATTTAGTCAAATCTGTCTTCATATTGTCCCACCAATAGTTATCTTAGAGATATCAATGCATCTTTTTTCTCCTTGGGTGAAAGAGAGGGTTGAGTTATGTGCGTCATTCAGAATCTCTTTAATTATCTATGGATTGGATAGTACACATAGTCATGACCCAAATCTCATGAATCCTTACTCATCCATTTGGAACTCCAAATATTTCCTATTTCGGATAGCTTCCACCCTTTTTTGAATTTCCACATCATTTCTTTGAGCATCCATTATTTTTTCCATGAAGGATTGTTGAGAAATCATTTGAGAAAGGATTGATGATGTTATTTCCTTAATTATTCCCATTTCTATCCTTTCAAACTATAAGAATATTGTATCCTTCTCAATTATCATCATTGATAAATATGGAAGATCATTTCTACTTAGAGAATTCGTCACATTATTTTTCTTACCAAGATGGTAGTGGATTGAGCAGTAAAAATCCTTGATGATCCCTAACCATCTCTGTTGGTGCATATTAATATCCTTCAGTGTAAATATATATTTTAGACTCTTATGATTAGTATATATATCACACTTACCCCATAGAGATAATGTCGCTAGATTTGTAACACAAAGATCATAGTTTCCAACTCCAGATCATGTGTAGGATAGTTTTCATTATGAATTATCAACTGTCTTGAGGAGTAGGATAACAATTTATCAATTTTCATCAGTACATTTCTTAATCCCTTCTTTAAATCATCATTTTACACCACTAAGAGTTCCCCAATTGTTGGTTGTGTGAGCACTAGTGCAGTGATAAGCCTCTTCTTCAACACTTTAAATCAGTTTTCACATTCACGGGTCCAAAAAAACTATTCCCACTTCTGAGTCAACTTGTTTAGTGGGTTTTACAATCGTGAAAATTTATTCACAAATCGCTGGTAATACCCAGATAGACCAAGAAATCTATGGATATCTGTTACAAATGTTGGTATGGTCCACCCCTCAATTGCCTTTGTCTTGGAAGGGTCCACAGATATTCCTTTACTAGAATTAACATTCCCCAAGAATTATACTTCCTCTATCTATAACTCACATTTACTAAACATTGCATATAGATTATTCCTTTTCAAAGTCCTTTGAACTATATTCAAATGCACCTCATGTTCCTCCTTACTCTTGGAATTTATCAGAATAAAACCAATAAATACTATGAAAAAATTTCAATGTAATCTCTAAAGACTCTATTCATTCAGTCCATGAATATTTCTGGAGAATTGGTGAGCCTGAAGAGCATCACTATGAACTCATAGTATCCATACCTCATTGAAAAGGCAGTCGGGGGAATATCTTCATTTTCCACCTTTAGTTTTTGATATCCCAACCAAAGTTCCACCTTAAAGAAATAAATGGCCCCATATAGCTGATCAAATAATTCATCTATCCATTCTAAGTGATACTTTTTCTTTATCTTGATTTTGTTTAGCTCATGATAATTAATGAATAGGTTCATTGATTCATCCCTATTTTTGATGAAGAGGACTTGTGCACCCCATGGTGAAGCACTTAGTCATATAAAAACCTTATCCAGGTTCTCCTGTAACTGCTTATTTATTTACTCCATATCAATGGTGTCCATTATATAAGGTGTCTTTGATATAGGCAAAGATTGAGGAATAAGTTCAATTGAGAACTTAACCTCTCAATTATGAGGAAGACCAGGACATTCTTTAGTGAATACATCAGTGCAATCCCTCATGATGGGAATTTTATCAAGCATGATTTTATCCTTTATCTCAACCGTTTGATCTAGATATCCTTTCTCATAAGTCAATAATATCCATAATTGAGACAATGATTATGAAGAAGATTCATCTTCCTCCTTACACTTGTAAAAAATTAGAGTATTCTTTGGGATGTGAAGAGTGATCTCACTTTCCTGACAATTGATGTTGGATTTATATAAATATGTCCAATCCATGACCAATATAGAAACAAACTATACCAAATGGAGTATCACAAGATTTTTTGGGCAGTTCAGTCCACAAACATTAACTGGGGAAGAGTTATAAACTTTGGATGTACTAATTGCCCCATTTTCTATTCTCACAGATAACTCAACCTCCAAATTTTGATGTGGTTATTGAATAGTTCTACTAAACTTGCAAGATATAAAAGAATGCATAGAACCTGAATCAAATAGTATGTTTTCTACTCTTGAATGAATAACCATCATACCTATCACTATATAATTATCGGGTTCCACCTCAGTAGTAGTGATATCATATTCCCTTACTTATTGCCTTGGAGGTTTTTATTGTTGATTGCCTCCAATTACCCTATTATTAGGGAAATGGCTCACATAATGAATGTTTTATTTGTAATTGAAACACTAAAATATAGGTTGAGTATTGATCTGAACCTTCCTTTCTTCTTTCATATTATTGGGATTCTTCACATACCTTCAATAGTTATTTTCCACATGCCCTTCTCTTCTACATTTGAAGCATCTCTTGATTCTATTTAAGTATTTTCTAGGAGGATTCTTCCCACACTTTTGACATGTGGGATGTTGGATCTTCTTTCCATCATGGAATTTATCCATTGATCCACCTATATTAAACTCCATTTTCCACTTTTTTTATTGATCCCATGATACCACTGAGAGTCTCCAATATCCATTTCAACATTAAGGTAACAATAGATATCATAGTCTAGAATTTCCTATGATTTTCATATACTCGACTTTAGTCAACTAAAGAAAAGATCCACCTTTATTTCAGTGTTCATGAAAAAGTCAAAGGTGTGTCTTGAAAGCCTTGAGAATTTTTCTTTATATACCCCAATATACTCTTCTTCCTTTTTCTTCAATCCAAGGAACTCACTTTCCATTTTAAGATGGAGGGTTCGGACAAAATATTTATTGAAAAATATTTTCTTAAAATCATCCCATTCTATTGAATCAATTTCCACCTTGGAATTTGTGTTCTTGATCAGTGTCCACCACTAATCAACTTTCCCATAAAATGATAAACTGTTATCACAACTTTATCTTCTTTTGAGCACTGGAGGATAGAGATTATCTTCTCAATGGTGTTAATCCATTGTTCCATGATAATGGGATCATAAGATCCACTAAATATGAGAGGCCTTTTCGCATGAAGGATTCGACCAAAACTTTCTATTTATTAGGATAATAGGTTATTCAACATGATTCAAGTTATTATTCATAACTTGATACAATTGGGAAAGTACTATGATCAATTTTTGAGCACTATTTCCCATCATATTTGTTATATCATTAGGGAAATCATCACATTTCCTATCACATTTATTGTTGGCATGTGTTGTTCAATTTCCATCCATTAACTAAGAAAAAGAATGTATCATTATGGGTCTTGAATACTTATCTAATAATCATATAAAAAGAAAACATTGAACATATAAGGATAAACATGTAAATGAAAAGTATATCCTGAATTTGTATACCCTGAGTTTCAATATAGGTTATACATGGTAATATAATTATCCCTAGGGTTCTTAATAAATTAATCTGGTCCTAATCTCCAAAAATAACTAGAACTTTATCTAATACCAACTATAGTGATCCTATCCTTCTACACATATTATTACATTATTTTAACCATAATTTACCATCGTACAACCAAGGATCATAAATTCTGGTGTATCTGGAAGATTAGGTACATAATTTGAAAACATAAAAACCAAAATAAAAAAAATACATATTTTATTTAATCTCTTTAATTATCTCATAACTTCCATTGAGCCCATACATCTTCATAGGATAACCTAGGTAATAAATGAACAAAAGGGGTGAGTTAAAAGTCCTAGTAAGCGAATAAGCATTGGAATAAAACATAGAACATGGGTTAGAAGGCATAACATGATTAAATTAAAGTCATGGAACATGAATAAACATATGTAATAATAACATGTATAACATGGGAATATATAACCATGACATCATAGGAATTTTTCAATAATATATAACATGACATAAACATGAGTCAAGGATAACTACCAAGACATGGTGGACAAAGTCCCATAAAGGAATTAGGTTCACTCCATGTCCCAACATGAAGTCTCGTGAGACTAAACATTACCCAATTCATTTTATGTCTATCTAGGCACACCCAACATAACATGGTCATGGATATGTGTTACACATTAATAATCAAGCATAAGGTTTACCCATGGAAGGAATTGGGTATCATAATCATGCCATAATGCATAACAAAAAGGAATATCATAATGGTGTCCATGAAAGAATGGATTTAAATCATACATGGAAATTAATATGGTAAAATAGGAATATATCATGATAAATTATGTCTAACTGAAGTGAAAACATTTAAAAAATTGTTTAATAAACTTTAGAAATGAAACATTTTGGAGTAGTTTAAAGAAAATATTAATGAGCATTTAAAGTAAAATAGGAATATTTGTTCTCATAAAACCAGAAATAAACAATGGTAGTTTTTCATGATAAAATGAGTGATTTTAGAAAAACAATGGCGGCTTAAAATATATTATGTATGGTACTTGAAAATGGGTGATAAATTGGGAAGTTCCCTTTAATCGGGCTTGCTTATCAGGTTGAATTGAGAAGGTAGCCTTATTAAAACATGTATATCCCTAAAAATAAGGGTGAAAGGATATAGATACATGATTTTGGAACATGTAAATAATATTTATAATAATTATATATAAAAAATAATATTTACAGTAGGGTGAAGAGATTGAAAGAATAACCCGAATGAAAAATGGAGGTTCGGGAAGAAACTCTTACCTTATGTCTGAAAGTGTTTTGCACTTGATATTAATGTCCTAGATAATCAAATTAAATCCATTAATTAATTAATTAACAAAAACATTACATATATTTTATTTATTATAATTTTATTAAGTTCAATTATATCCCTTTTGATGAGTTATAAGATACAATTTCATCATTTGGGAGTGTTCATTTCATTGATTTTCATGATCGGTTACATGTATACATGTATGCAAAAATCATTTAAATAATAATGGTTATACAGAATTGAAGTTATATGTTATTAATTAACATATATAATGATAAATGATTATATAATTCATTTGGTAATTTGGGGTGAGTATGAATCATTAGATAAGATGTTAGTGATAATCGTTTAGATTATTTTGGTGGTTTTTCAATCATCACAAACTAGTTTTGTTTTATTAATTAATATTATGTATATAAAATGGTTCCATAACATTAAATAGGATATAATAAATATATTATAATATTTTTTAACCATAAAAATGGTTTTATGAGAATTATTTAAGGAGGTAATTTAAATTGAAAACTTTTTCATACTTGAATGTGATAAATTAACACATCATGGATGATGTTTAAATTTTTAGTGCAAAATGAGAGGGGAAAGAAATGGTGATGGATTATTCCATTATAATAGTTTTATTATCTTATATAAATACCTCTTATTTCATTAATTGGTCATTTATAAAGTTTTTATTTTTTTCTCTATGTGATGTTTATGTTATTTATACTATATAACATAATTATAAAAAGGAAATTTTCATTGATAAGATTTTGGGTCATTAAAAAAACCCAACTTGATGAAAGAGGATAATCATTTATGGATTCTAATTCAAATATTAATGTAATGGTTTCTATGTTGAGATAGAAAAACATGAAAATGTGATACCTTTTGTAGAAGATGAATATTCCATAAAAATCCATCTCAACCTATATAGAAAAAAATTAGAACCCATATCTGAAATATGGATGTAATGTTTTGTCCCATGAAAACTCTAAATTTGTTGTCCCAAAATAGATAAAATCACCATTGAGTTTTTATTGTGGAATAATTGGGCATATCATGAGTAGATGATTTGAAACCAACAGGCCCAAAAATGAAATAATAACTCTAGAATCTCCAACATATCAATCATATAGAGACCCATTGAAGTATTATTTTTATGGTAAATGTATCAATTATTATAACCTTAGTCATATAGAATGGAATTTCACTTGGAGGAACACATGTAATAGTAAAGAAACCATAAGGAGACACTCCACTCCTATGAATTACATGGAATTATATTTTTATACTAAAGTATTAATTAATATGGAAAATAGTTTCAAGGTTTTTTATAATAAAAATGATCCACGACAAAGGGTGTACCAAAGAATAAATATTAAAACACTAACAACAACACTGATGGTGAAAAAAATCCATATCCAGAAGATAGATAAAGAGGTTTTCTAGTTGTGAAGAATGTTTAGAAAGTCATTACACATGAGGAACCAATTAATGGGATGAATATATGTGATCAATCCATGAACATGTCAACAAGAAATACATCACATCTGATAATGAGCATAAAAAGAAAAATAAATAAAGGATGAGATAAAAATCTCACAATGAATGTTTCCACTAAATAAATAATAGGATCCTCCTTATTCCCAGTTATTTTACATGTTATGATATAATATTATAGTAATTGAAGGAGATGTTATGTTCATTATAGAATTCATGAATTTCCATGATGATTAATAGCTGAATCCCATGGGGGATTATTACATTTAAAATTAGTTATTTCACTCTCATTCCTTATTCTTAATTATAATTATTATGGGAGAGTTATTGATTGATGAAAATCATGATGAAAATGGGGATTTATTCTTGTGAACCTAGACATTATGATTTGTTTGTTAAAGAGTGTGATTTATTTTTATTTCATTGATAAATCTGACCCCTATCATGAAAGTTGGGAATTTTTTAGCATGGTATCATGAGTGAGTAATTTATATATATATTTTACAACTAAGGTATTGTATCTTTTGTTTTCTACATCGGGTTATCCCATGTATAATTATATTTGATTAAAGAAAATCTCTTTTCCAGGTATCATGTGATATCATTCCTATGATTAAATATATGAAAATATTTTTTTATGAAGAATGATGAGATGATAATATGTCAGTTACCCATTTCCTTTTATTCCCAATAAGGGGTATAAATAATTTGGTACAAATATTGAATTTCAAAATTTTGAAGAAATATTGACAAAAAAATACAAAGGAGGGGTTGTTGGGCCTAGAGTTTCATTTATTTACAATGATGTTTCAATATGTGTGTGGTGAAAAGTGGTCATTCTTGGATAATTGTTATGCATTCACATTATGTAAATGGTTTTCATTATTGGAAAATTCTCCTTGTTATAAATGGGTTTATTGTATCAAATTTCATTCATTCTCAAATACATGTTCTAAGGAATGCACACTATTTAAATTTTTTTGAATAAGAACATGTAAATGTTTATTTTCATTATCAATTTTAATATTTCCTTGGAAATTATATTTATATAAATTTCATAAAGACTCTATGATGATGAGAGGTTGAATTATGACTTTCACATTATATGTTAAATTGGATAGCAGTTTAATTGTAGTATATATAAAAATAATCCATCCATATCACCAACCAAGGGAACCATTTTCATCCACTACTAAGGTGATAACTTGGATCAACCAAAACCAAGAAATTTATGTCATAGAGGATGAATGATAATACACATGGAGGCATAAAGGTACATATCCAATGGATACACCATGTGGGGTTGCACAGTGATGGAGAGAGCGAGTACATGTTGGTTCCAATAAAGGATAGGAATAAGACACCTATAATTTCATAGGTATAGGGAATGGGACACAAAATTATATATGGAATCACTCAATATAGTGTTGAACCGATGAGGTATATAGTTAAAAAACATTTTTCATATATTAATTTTTTTCTAATATTTCATGGGCCCTCAAATATGTTTAATATGGGTTGTCTAATATTATCAAATGATTGTATTATTCAGACCATTTTCAAGGGTTCTCATCATGTATATATTCAAAAATTAATGATCTAAAAAGATCATGACCTCATCCACTGTGATCAAACAGATTCTGCATAAAAATTTAAGAAGCCCACATTAACCTCCAAAGATCTAGGAGAGTCTGAAGGTTTCATTAAAAATAGTTTTCAAGAACATATATTTACTAAAAGAAGAAACCAAAATTAATTATCACCAAATAAAGATGAGTTATTTGTAAAATCAAGAAGTTGATAAATTATGAGGTATATATAAAAAAATAAAATTCAAGTAGTTAATCTTTCATGAATATAGACCTAATTGAAAATGGAAGTCAGTGCCCTATAAGATATGAACATAGTGTATTCAAGAAACCAATATAGGAGAGATTCATGCATGATGAATGAAATAATGAGACCACATGAAGTGATTATAATCAATAGGTATTTGAATAGGAAAAATTATTTGTAAATAATGGAGAATTAATATTTTATATTTTATTTACATAATGAAGAAACATGTGACATGTGATGTTTATGTTATCTCATGAATATGGAAACCTAATTCTCTTGGGTGGTTCTAATGAGGTTCTTGTTTCTACAGAATACCATCATGTATTCATATATATCCTAAGTAAATAAAATACACAAAAATTATTGGTTACTTAGATTGAAAAAATATAATACCACTTCTAATAGGTATTTAAATTTAAATGATAAATTAAATGTGTTATTCATAAGAACATTTAAATTATGTATTTTAAATCGTGAAATAATGAGATATTATCACATGACCAAATATTTTTTTATTTTTGATAAATAGTTAATGAAAGTTAAAAAGGGTATAAATATTGGGATACCTTTCATACATTGTGTATGATGAATTTTGATATTTTGATAAATCCTTATATTGAAGAATGCAGGTGAGTTTTGAAACTAGTGGAGATGATAATTATTTTTTGTAATAAATATATTGAAGGAGACTCAAGACCATCATTATTGATGTTCTTGAGGAAGTACACAAGGAAGGTGTGTTCAATAGTCTTGTAGATAAATACTATCTATGTACTAGATCATTCTAAATCTAGATCAATGAAGATATGGAATCTCGTATTTAGGGTGTCTAACCAGCTGTTTTAGGCTTCTGATTGAGTTGTATAACCAATCATAGAATAAGGGAGATTGTGGTGCCTAATATATCAGAGAAGAAGTGAAAATTGGGTTTCTAACAAATTATAGATATACTATAGCTGGAGTGCCTAATAAGTTGTATCCACATGTGGTGATAGTGAAGAGAATCCATGTTGGGTGTCTAACCAACATAGTACCGAGTATGATTTTATGTCGAGCCTAGTAAATAATTTGGGCTTCCCTCTCTAATTTTACTATTTCACATGAGTTGATGTTAATAGAATCCATTCATTGGGTTTGGAATATTAAACTATTCAATGGGATGAATTGAAATTGAATTAAAATTCATTAAACTATGGTATCACTTATTCAACCCCCTCCCACATAGTGGAACTTAAACTATCCTTGGGAACTACACTACCCACCGACAATACCTTTTTCTTAAAAAATAATTTTCATATGAAAATGTTATTAGAATAGAATTAAAATTCCTAGGTTCATAGGAAGGGGAAGATAAATCCATGTTGGGAACATGTGATGATTTTAAAGATCAATAAATATCTAAGAGACACTCCCTTCATGACAGCATGGTTTGATATGGGCCACTTTGTCATCCTTAGAATTTAATTTCCTAATTTGCCTCCAAATCATCCCATTTCTTTCAAGTCTCTATGTGGATTTATATTTAAAAATATATATAAAATTCAAATCAACTATTTCATTAATTATTTAATTATAAGTGTAATGATTGAATTTTATATCCCTATCTATAGAAACATCCTCTACAATATCTATCAATTTGAAACTCATTATAAGTGGATAGTATTTAAGAACATATAACACTTCATGATATTACCCAACGTACAATGTAAATTAAATTTTTAAAAATTAAATGAAAATCCCAACAGTGGATAAGAAAGATATTCCTAGAATGGTTGGATCAATCTCATCATGAACCATTTCAAGAATAATATAATCAATTATAAGTGTGAGATTTTAAATATTAAATAACAAATCATCAATCCTTTAAATGATTACAATGTGACCTATCAGCCAATTTAAGAGAAAAATAAATCGGTTTCAATTCCATAATACCCAATTTAAGAAACAAGTTATAAGACATAAAATTGATACTAGCTACTAATTTGCACCAATAATTAATTCCCTCAATCTCTTGGGTTATATAAGAAATAGAAACACTTCAGGGTTAATTTAACTATGGTGGTAACTACTTTTAAAGGATATAAATACAATCCTTAGTGATATTTATTATGTTAAATTCTCCTCAGTCAATTTTTTTAGACAAGAGCCTCTTAATAAATATGAAATATGATGGTATTTTATTCAAATAATCCAAAAAACATGATGATATGGAATTTTATAAAAAAATGAAGGATTTTAGGTATTCATGTTCATTGTTATTTTTAACACATTTTAAAAAAGGAATGGTAGAAGCAAAATTCATAAAGGAAGGTTTATTACTCTCCTTATCAAGAAATCTATCTTTTTATTACATTCTTCAATAAGTTCCCACATAATTTTCCTTTTTCCATTATATTTATCATGAGAAAATTTATCATTGTTTTCATTCTATACCTTTCTTTCAAAATTATAAAAGTTGGAGATTTCCATATTTTCAATTTCAAATTCAACTCGATCATTAGTTTTTACTTCCCTATATTGTTCCCTAAATTGTCCTTATGATTTTTGTCCTATTCTAGTGGTTACATAAATTACAATTTCTCTTATATTGGATTCTATTGTGTTGGAACACTTTCCCTTGTCTCTCAAAGATAAATCCCTCTCATGTTTAAACATTTGAACATCTTGTGAATTATATAATAAATATCCTTTTTAAGGGAACCCATTTCATGTAATATATATTTTAATCTAACCATTAATCTTAACTTGATAATTTTAAGACTCAAATATATCATCACATTGAAATTTATTTCTATGATGTTGTGGAAAACTAGGGGAGGTATACTATTTAACCACTCTTTTATCCCTCTAGGAATGTTTTGGGAGATTTTTTAAGCCAAAATTAAATTTATTCAATAATGGATCATTTATAATTTAATTCCTAGCCCTATAATTTAAAAAAAATAGAAATATCATATGGATTGAAATAAATATCAAAATTTGGACAAATTTTTTGAGTATAAATATATATTTCACAAATATAAGATTTTTCCCTAAGTGAATACTCTTTAAATAAACCCATATAATTATTTATTTTAGCTCCATGAATGAATCTCTTCCTTGGATACTTATGATGAGGTTTCTAATCTATCTTATCAGTAATCTATTTATTCTCATGGGAAGTTAAATTAGAAATGTCTCATCTAAAAAACTAGTCTTCAATGTTTTGATTGGATTGATTAAGACTATTGTAAACCATTCCAATAAGATAATTGGGATCCAATTTGGGGTTTGGAAAAAATATATGTAAGCCTCTACACATTTCCATAGTCTAATAAAAAAATTATCCCTCATCTTGTACCAAACCAGTAACCATATGCCTCATATATTTGGTAGTATTCCTAGGATATAATTTTTCTCCAAATTATTTAAAATATTGATCAAAACTATAAAAAATATCCACTTAAAGGTTTTAAACTTCTATCCTAGACCTTTACATGTGGAAAAAAGGAAAAAAATATCAACATATTCTCATCCTCACTCAACCAACACAATTGAAATGGATTCACACAAACTATAGTAATATCTTATAAATTCAAATGATTTTATAATTGAAATTTTATTAAATGATAGAAGAATGGATAGTTTAGATTGCTTGATTTCATAATTACTAAACCTAGGTGAATTCCATATACATGATGGATTAATAGGCACAAATGGTAGTTGAAATTCCACATGCATAGGCCTCAAGGAATCTTTTTTTCTAGGTTGTGGTGGAGTTAGATTGATATTAAAATTTACATATCTTATAACCTATAGATTTTACATTCAAGATTCTTCATTATTAAGGGAACCAAAATGTCCCTAAATTATTTGGAATTATTGTTTATAATTAATTATTATATGATGAACCTAATGAGTGAATTAAAAAACCAATTAAAATATATTGAAATCATAAAATATAATATTGTATAACAAATAAAATTTCTTTTTTTATATTTTTTTTGTAAAGACAAGGATTTTTTCATGTAAGTTTTTTTAATTAATTATATGGGAATTTTACGAGTCTGCAAAAATTGACAGCACGTGATTCCGAGGCCCGGTGTGCCTAAAATGAATTTCTGAACTTTTTTTTGTGGGTACGTTCCGTAAACGCGCAAGTGGCATTTTGTAACTTTTGAACCAGTGCTCGGAATTGAAATCTAAGGACACTGTTGAACTTGAAGATCTGATATTCTTTTAAGGAGACATTCACCTCGACCGTAGTAGGTCGAGGCTGAAAGTTAGTTTTTATGTTTTTCGTGGGAGAGTTAAAAGAATAAAAATAAAATAAAACAACTTTTTTTTAACCCTCCTATTTGAATCATGAAGGTGGTCGGGCATTTAATTATGGGAATAAAATGCCCGGTTACTCAAAATGTGTAACCACTTTCCTCTGTAATTAATAGGATTCATTATTTCTGAATTAATGAATCAACTTGTTAAATTAAGAGTTATTTTTTATTAACTCTTGGAATCTCCCCATTTATGTGCCAATATTAAATCATAATTTATTAATTTAGAACCACACCTATCATGGGAAAAAGTATTGTAAAAGGAGAGAATTTGTAGAAACATCCTCCAAACAAAGAATCTCTCCAATGAAGAATGCTCTCCAGATCAAGAACGAGGAACTAACTTTGGAGCATGTTGCTGGAGCGACATACACCGGCGAATTCATCCTTATCTCCTTCCTCACGTCATCTCCAATGAGAAAACAAGGTAGGGAAATTGTTCTGTTTATTTATTATTCGTGATGAATCATTGTTTCAATATTCGAACCACCTGCTACCGACTTAACACGGAGGGTGTGGGTTGAATGAACACGGCCTGATCCCTCCGCAATTTTATTATCGATGTGTTCTTCATAGGCCACGATGATGGCGGCCTCGCAACCGCATTACCTAATGAGGTCGTGAACCATCAACCTTAGTGGTGAGAAGACAGTGGTTGGCATGTCGGCTGGCCTTGAGGAGGTGGGGCGGCGTGCGTCTGTGTCGCCGGTTGAGCAGGAGGCCACGGTCCATCGGCAACGGTGAAGTAGGGTGGTGGCCGAAATCCGGCCGGCCGCGTGGCAGAGTAGCGGTGCGCGTCTGCGCTGCCAGAGAAGGAGGTCTTGGTCTCCTGGACGCGGTGAAGTCTGGAGGGCGGTCGGCACCCGGCCGGCCGTAGGTGGAGCTATGGCACGCGTTCGTGCCGCTGGGAGGAGAACCGGCCAGCCGTTTCGTCCGGCCTTGTCACACTGAGTGGGACCGCCAAGTGGTCCTACATGCCATTAGGGAAACGGAATGGTCCTCTATACTATTTGGGTAAACTAGGGGGATCCTCCCCTCGAGTGTCGACTAGGGAGGAACCCGCCATAATGGGCCACCCGACTTCGGGCTACACCGCGGGCCACCCAGCAGGCCGCGTCTACAGGGCACGGCAGCGGGACGCACCTGGGGCCGCATTAGCGGGCTGGTCCAGAACATGGCCTAGTGGTCTAGGCCCGCCGAGATAGACCCGGACCGGGTCGGGTCGGCCCAAGCTGGGACGGACCGGATCCGAGCCCATCTGGACCCAGTTTCACCTTTTTGGACATAACTTGTGATCCGGGCGTCCGTTTGACAAACTGTCTATGGAGTTGGAATCATTGGATCGATACAGTCCTTTTGGTATACTCCACTTGAGTTTTGGGATAAATTTGGAGTATGTATGGGTTGGATCGAACCTAAATCCAATCATTCCCTCGAAACAGAAATGTTATTAACTTACAGACCGAGCGTCCGATTGACACACCGTCTGTTGCATTGGGTCCCTTATGATATGAAAAACCTTTGGGATAATTATTCATGGAATTTGTGGTTTGGCCTATGGCTTGAGGAGTTGTTCTCCCAAACGTGTTATTAAAGGGAATCCAGTGGCCGGCAGTAAGGCGTAGGATGGAGACAGATCATACGGAGGTTAGTACCGAGCGATCCTGTGTAGGTTAGCACCAATCCAATGTGGGTCAGATCCTGTTTTTGTCAGCACTCAGTGATCTTATGTGGGCCAACTCATACTGATCCTGTCTGGGTCAGATCCTGTGTGGGTCAGCACTCAGCGATCCTGTGTGGGTCAGCGCATACCGATCATGTGTGGGTCAGCACTCTGTGATCTTGTGTGGGTCAATGCATACTGATACTGTGTGGTTCAGATCCTATGTGGTTCAGTGCATACCAATACTTTTTGTGTTAGATCCTATGTGGGTCATTGCAGGGGTTAGTACCTATCGATCCTATGTTGGTCAGACTCTGAATGGTCAGCAGCAGTTCCTTTTGACAGAATATGATGATCTAGCTTCGTGACAGATCATCCATACTTCTATACTTCACTAATACCTGGTGTGAGCTAAGAATTTACCTTTGTGGTATTCTTCTATGTAGCGTACCTTTTTGTTACTTACCTTTATGGTGTTACCTTCGTGGTATTCTTTCATTCGTGGAACTGTTGAGCTTTGGGCTAATGAGTTGGGCCTTGTGTTTCCTCATGGATGAGATGGGTATACTTGATAACTTAGGTATATGTATGGGCATATAACTAAGTAGGGTTGACTGTTTTTTCCATGCTATGTGGTTTATCCTTTTCGGATTTTGAGAGACCTTCAGGGGTCTCAGGGTCCCTGCTGAGTATTGTTATACTCACCCCTACACGGGCTTCACCCGCACCTTGTTGTGTCTTGTGCAGACAATGGACAGTGTTGACTAAGGATAGGGGTACCAAGATTAGAGGCTTCTTAGAGGTGTAACTTAGATGAGACGTATCGCAGAGACGACCATTTGAGAGTTGTACCTACCCTTTAGGTAGGATCCTTGGTAGGTCTTCACAGGATCTATTTTTCAGTTTTACTTGTACTTTCCAGTTTTACCTTTACTTTCCAGTTTTACTTGTACTTTTTAGTTGGGCTTGTATTCTAACTCCCTTTACTTACTATACTCACTCTATTTACTATATATTTTACTTTGTGATTATATCTTGCTGAGTTCTTGGTTGTGTGAGATTACTGGTTATAAATTCAATGCCTTCTCAGTTTTAGGGATATACCTTTCCGGTGCTAGTCGCCAGCCCCTGGCCTATGGAAGGAGGGCTTGGGGTAGTCACAGCACAGGCCCCGGGGGTCGGGTCTTGAAAAATTGGTATCAAATGAGTTTGGTTCTACTGAAGAACTTAGACTTTGATATTTTTCATTAGCAATAGTGTTAATTGTGATGAGTATGGTTTTCAATTTAGGTAATCCAGTGTTGGTGTGGCGGCTGACGTATCCATACACCAGGACCCTAAATTCTTATTTTTGACTCAATGCATAAAAACACTGATTGCGTGTGTGTTTTTGAAAAGTTTTTTTTTGTAATCTCTTTGAGTCAGCTCACCAGGTATTGCTTAATGACTATGGTGCACCTGTTTGTTTTTTCAAGATGCCTTCACATAGACATCTAGTCAAGGTTCTGGGTAGAGTACGTGATGACAGCCCACTAAGCGGTGAGGCTTTGGTTTAGGGTCCCCTTACGGTAGTTGTACCATCGGGTGGTGTACCAGCAGCACCACTACTCATTGGGTAGCCGATGCTACTAGCCCCAGCAGTAGAGGGTGAATGCCACTTGAGTGCATTGCACGAGTTCTAGCACCATAGGCCATCAAGGTTCTGGGGTGAGACAGATCCACAGGCAGCTGGGGATTGGCTAGAGTCTATGGTAAGAGTTTTCCTACTGGTGGGGACACCAGCTGATGTCATGGTGATCCTTGCAGCCAGTCTTCTTCAAGAAGTAGTGGGCAGATGGTGGAGCTTGATGGTCCAGGTTCACGATGAGGTGGCTCTCATTTGGGTGGACTTCGAGAGAATTTTTAGGGCAGATTTCATCACAATGACCCTATACTCAGTGCATATATAGGAGCTTCCCCACTTGCAATAGGGTATCATGAATTTAGCTCAGTATTCGGTGAGGTTCACCGAACTCTCGCGCTACTCCACTGACATGGTGCGGGACCCTTTCTTTAGGTCCCGGACCTTCGAGCAGGGGATCAGATGGGAGATTATAGATTCGATGGTTTCTCCCAGCATCCTGACGCAGGTGGGGGTGTTTGAGAGAGAACTTTTAGTGAAGATCATCCTTGATGAGCAGTCACTGGCAGCAAGACCCACCACCGGACGACAAGTAGTAGAGTCATCGGCAGTTGGCAGCATACAGATGACATAGAGGTCTAAGAGGACCAAACCTATAGGTGGATGACTTCAGGATACAGGGTCAGTGGTGTGGGGTTCTCAAGATGGAGAAGGATAGGCGAGGATCAGGCAGTTTTACTTGTGCGGCGGTCAGGGTCACATGGCTTGTGACTGCCTGACCCACTGTACGGACGACCAGCAGATGGTCGAAGGACCGCCTGGGTAGAGGCGAAGATTAGATCGAGGAGGTCCGCAGGCAGGAGGCGGACGTGGTAGAGGAGCAGGCCATGTAAAAGGCGGTGGGCAGCGATTCGAGGTTCTACCGCCACCACCTCTAGGTGGTCCACCCTGACCACAGGGAGCAGGTGGATAGGGGCGAGCTCAGCTCCAGGTAGCTGAGGCTTATGACCATGGCGCTCCAGATATAATATGAGGTACAATCTATGTTTACTCCACCTTAGCTCCAGTACTTATAGACAAAAGTACCGGTCATTCTTTTATTTCCACGACCCTCGTTCGGAGCTCGGATATACTGGTGGAGTTGTTGACTTGATCCTTATGGCTAGAGACACCTATAGGAGCAGATTAGACAATTACACATGGGTTCTGGTAGTGTAAGCTTACTCTAGGAAGTGAGATCTTCTGATGGGATCTTATAGTAGTGGCATTGAGGCCTTACGACATCATCTTGGGTATGGACTAGTTATCTACAGTCCATGCTCAGATAGACTGTATTAGGCGCAATGTGCGGTGTGTCCACAAGGATGAGACCAGGTTTTCCTTCACCAGTGAGAAGGGAACCTTTGCAACATAAGATGGACTTACCCAAAGAAGGGTCCAGCCAATCACACATCAGTTAGCTAGCCTTACCCTCAGAGCGGTTGATATTGAGAGTTCGATATATCCTATAGTGGTGGACCAGTACACTGATGTTTTTCCATATGATGTTTTGGGTCTACCTCCTCATAGATAAGTGAACTTTTACATCTACTTGTACCCCGTTATGGCACCGATATCTACTCTAGCATATCGGATGGCTCTCGTGGAGCTTTGAGAGCTGCAATTACATCTAGAGGACTTGCATAGAAAGGGGTTCATTAAACCCAGTGTTTCTCCTTGGGCAGCCCCGATTTTGTTCACCATGATGGTGGATGGGAGTTTGAGACTATATGTGGACTATCGGCAACTGAACCAAGTGATCGTGAAGAAGAAGTACCCAATCTCGAGGATTGACGATCTCTTTGATCAGCTGATGGGAGAACAATGGTTTTCAAAGATATACCTCAGACCAGGGTATCACCAGCTCAGGGTACGAGATAATGATGTGCAGAATACGTCCTTCAGATGTCAGTATGGCCACTATGAGTTCTTGTTCATGCCATTTGGTGTGACAAATTCCCCAGTAGTGTTCATGGGACTCATGAATATGGTGTTCCAGCCCTACCTCAATCACTTTGTAGTAATCTTTATCAATGAAATCTTGATATACTCAATGACGGAGGAGGATCATACCTATCATCTTCAGATAGTTCTGGACACACTCCAAAAGAACGATCTTTATAGTAATCTCTCGAAGTTACAGTACTAGATCTGAGAGGTTCACATCTTGGGACACGTCATCTGAGGGGGTGGAGTTGTGGTGGATCCAGTGAATATTGAGGTTTTTCCTTCTTGGGAGCCACCCAGAAGTGTGATAGAGGTGTGGAGTTTCCTGGGTTTGGTCGGTTACAACCAGAGGTTTGTGCCTGACCTTTACAGAGTTGTAGTACCCTTATCAATGTTGACGAAGAAGGGGAAACCCTTCGTGTGGTCGGAGAGATGCCAGTGGAATTTTCAAGATCTGAGGAAGATACTGACAAGTTCCCCCATCTTGAGGCTATCGGAGGAGAGAATTGGGTATGTAGTCTACTGCGACGTGTTAGGGACCGGACATTGATGTGTCCTGATATAGGAGAGAGTAGTGATTGTGTATAGTTCTTGATAGCTGAGAAAACATGAGCAGAACTACGCTACCCATGACATGGAGTTAGCAGTAGTGGTCTTCACCTTGAAGATGTGGCGATATTACTTGATGGGTGAATGTTTTACAGTTTACTCTAATCATAAGAGTCTTAGGTATATCTTCTCTAAAAAATGACCTGAACCTGATACAGTGGCTTTGGTTTGATTTCCTCTAGGACTATGACTTTGAGATAGTCTATACTTCTAGTAAGGGGAACATAGTAGCATATTCACTCAACAGAAGGTCTGGTATATAGTTGCTGAGTGAGGAGACAAAACAGTTATCCGCTTTGCGGATATCCTATGTGGATTGAGATGGTGCATCTTATCTTCAGTCTCTGACATTCAATCCCCCACTCCTTCGGCGATTCCGGGAGGTGTAGCTTAGGGACACTAACTATGAGGCTCGACATGCTCAGATATCCACAGTATAGGCACCTGATGGATTTTTTTAAGGTATGGAGCATGTCATCCCCTTCATATGATGTATTATGGTACTGGTGGCACTACAAGAAGAATTGATTAGGGAGTTCCACACGTCCCCTATAGAGGTACATCCAGGAGTGGAAAAGATGTACCAGGACCTTCGGTGTCAGCACTGGTGTCCGAAAATTAAGAAAGTAGTGGTAGAGTTTGTCTCACGGTGCCTCACTTGTCAGCAAGTGAAGGTGGAGCATCAGGTTCCAACAGGCTTAGTTCATCCACTAGAGGTTCCAAAGTGGAAGTGGGATGGAATCTCCATGGACTTTGTGACAAGAATTTCATGCACATCCAAGGGGAATGATTCCATTTGGGTGATCATTTACCGAATCACCAAGTCGGACCACTTCCTACCTATCAGAGAGCAGGGAGTAGTATAGGGCTTGGGATGCCTCTACATGTAGGAGATTGTGCAGATTCATGGGGTTCCATCTACAATTGTCTCGGATCATGATGCACGGTTTACTACCCATCTATGGAAGGGGTTGCAGGAGGCTTTTGGGACACATCTTTCGTTGAGAACTACCTTCCATCCTCAGATGGATGGTCAAACTGAGCAGACCATTCAGACCCTTGAGGACATGCTTCGTGCATGAATCCTAGATTTCGGTTATAGTTGGTAGGATCACTTTCCCTTGATGGAGTTTTCATACAACAATGGTTATCACTCCACCATCGGTATGGAACCATTCAAGGCATTGTACGGTCGACCTTGCAGATCACCTCTATGCTGGACTAACCGAGGGGAGTCAGCACTCATGGGACTGGAGATGGTGCGAGCTACCACGGAGAAGGTGTAGATCATCTAGGAGCGGATGAAGACTGCACATAGCAAGAAAAAGTCTTATACTGATAGGAGATGGAGACCTCTAGAGTTCAAGGATGGAGACCATTTCTTTCTATGGGTCTCACCTCGATGAGGTTTGCGGAGATTTGGATGGGGCAGCAAGTTATCTCTGAGATTCATTGGACCCTTTCAAGTCCTTACCAGAGTTGGCGAGGTGGCGTATCACCTAGCCCTTCCACCGTAGTTGGAGAAGGTGCACGATGTTTTCCACATATCCCAGCTAAGGAGATACGTACATGATCCTTTGCACGTCATTGACTACGGTGAGCTGGACATCGACGATGGGGCGGCGTTTTTGGAGGTTCTAGTAGAGATTGAGGATCGATAGGAGTGAGTCCTATGTGGTCAATCGATACCTCTGGTGTGCATATGATTGCATCACGGGAACCTCCAGGAGATAACATGGGAGTGGGAGGCTCAGATTCGTGCTCAGTACCCCCACTTGTTTCCCCAGTTTATGTTGTGGATTTTGGGGATGCAAATCCCTAAGGTGGAGAGAATGTAAAGACCCATATTTTTCCATGTAAATTTTTTTAAATTAATTATATGGGAATTTTACGTGTCCTCAAAAATTGACGTCATGTGATTCTGAGGCCCGATGTGCCCAGAATGAATTTCTGAAATTTTTTTGGGTACGTTCAGTAAAAGTACGAGTGGAATTTTGTAAATTTTGAACCAGTGCTTGGAATTGAAATCCGAGGACACCGTTGAACTCGCAGCGCCGATATTCTCTTAAAGATACCTTCACCTCGACCACAATAGGTTGAGGGTGAAAGTTAGTTTTTAATTTTTTTCGTGGGAGATATAAAAGAATAAAAATAAAATAAACCAACTTTTATTTTATTTATAAACTCTACCATTTGAATCATGAAGGTGTATAATCATTTAATGTTGGGTATTAAATTCCTAGTTACATAATTTGTGTAACCACTTTCCTCTCTAATTAACAGGATTCATTAATTTTGAATTAATGAATCAACTTGTTAAATTAAGAGTTATTTTTTATTAACTCTTGAAATCTCCCCATTGATGTGCCAATGTTAAATATTAACTTTTTAATTTGGAACCACACCTCTTGTGGGGAAAAGAATTGCAAAAGGAGAGCCTTTGGAGAAACATTCCCCAAACAAAGAACCACTCCAACAAAGAAATCTCTCCAGATCAAGAACGAGGAACCAAATTTGGAGGCTTTTGTGGGAGCGAAGAACATCAGTGACTTCATACTCACATCCTTCCTCGCATCGTCTCCAATGAGAAAAAAAGGTAGGGAAATTGTTCTTTTTATTTATTCTTCATGATGAATCATTGTTTCAATCTTTGAACCATCTGCTAACAACTTAACGCGGAGGGTGGGGGCCGAATGAACACAGCTCGATCCCTACGCAACTTTATTATCAATGTGTTCTTCACAAAACCAGATGATGGAGGCATCACAACCGCATCGTTGAAGGAGACCGCGACCCATTAGCTGCAGTAATGAGAAGACAGCAGCTGGCACGCCAGCCAGCCGCGAGGAGGTGGGGCGGCACGCGTCCGCACCGCCAGTTGAGTAGAAGGTCGCGGCCCATCGGTCATGGAGGAGTAGGGTGGTAGTCGGCATCTGGTCGGCTGCGTGGCAGAGCGGCGGCACATGTCCACACCTCCGAAGCAGGAGGGCGGAGGGCGTACGGCACCTGGTCGGGCGCAGGTGGAGTAGTGGCGCTCGTCTACGTCATAGGGAGGAGAATCGGCCAACCGTTTCATCTGGCCTCGTCACACTGAGTGGGAACTCCAAGTGGTCTCTCATGCCAGCAGGGTGACTGAACGTTCCACTGGACCGTTCGGGTAAACCGGGGGGGGTCTCTCCTCTGGGTGTTAGCTAGGGCAGACCCCACCACAGTGGACCACCCAACCGCAGGGCCGCCTAGTGGGCCACGCCAGGAGGCCGCACCCAGCGCGCTGGGCCGGGCTGCCCCCTTCATGGGACGAGAAGGACCACGGACCAGTGGGCCAGGCCCTCCATGGCCTAGGCCAACCATGCCAGACCCGAACCGGGTCAAGTCAACCCAGGCTGGGTCGGACCAGGTCGGACCGGACCCAGGCCCATCTGGACCAAGTTTTACCTTTTTGTCCATAACATTTGATCTCGATCTACGTTTGAGGAACCGTCTACGGTGCCAGAATCCTTGGATATAGACAGTCAATTTGGTATACTACACTTTAGTTTTGGGATAAAGTTTGAGTACAGCTGGGTTGGATCAAACCAGAATCCAACTGGGCCCTCGGAACAGAAATGCTAATAACTTACAGACCAGGTGTATGATTAACGCACCAACTGTTGCGTTGGGTCCCTTATAATGTGATGGACCTGTGGGATACTTCTTCATAGAAATTTTTGGTAGTAGAGGTAAGACCGATGGTTGGATGAGAGGTTCTCACAAACGTACTATTAGGAGGAATTCAATGGCTGGCAGTGAGGCGAAGGTTGGCGACAGATCATACGGAGGTTAGTACCAAGTGATCATGTGTGGGTTAGTACCAATCATGTGTGGGTCAGATCCTGTGTAGATCAGTGCTTAGCGATCCTGTGTGGGTCAGCGCATACTGATCCTTTTTGGGTCAGATCCAGTGTGGGTCAACGCTCATAAATCCTGTGTTGGTCAGCGCATACCGATCCTGTGTGGGTTCGATCCTGTGTGGCTTAACACTCAGTGATCCTGTGTGGGTTAGCACATACCGATCTTATGTGGGTTAGATCCTGTTTGGACCATTTCATGGGTTAGTACATATCGATCCTCTATGGGTCAGACTCCGTATGGTCAGCAGCAGTGCCTTTTGACAGAATACGATGATCTAGCTTCGCGACTGATCATTTGTACTTCTATACTTCACTAATACCTGGTGTGAGCTGAGTCTTTACCTTTTTGGTATTCTTCTGTGTGGCGTACCTTTGTGTTAATTACCTTTATGGTGTTACCTTCATGGTATTCTTTCCTTCATGGAACTGTTGATCTTTGGTCTAATGAGTTGGCCCTTTTGTTTCCTCATGGATGAGATGGGTATACTTGATAACTTAGGTATATGTATGGGCATATACATAAGTAGGGTTTACTATTGTTTACATGATTTTTGGTTTATCCTTTGTGGATTTTGAGAGACCTTCGGGGGACTTGGGGTCCCTACTGAGTATTGTTATACTCACCCCTGCACGGGCTTCGCCCGCACCTTGTTGTGTCTTGTGCAAACAACAGACAGCGTTGACTGAGGACGGCGGTACCAAGACTGGAGGCTTCTCGGAGGTAGACCTTAGACGAGGTGTATTGCAGAGACGACCGTTCGAGAGCTGTACCTACCCTTCAGGTAGGATCTTTGGTGGGTGTTAGTAGGAGCTGTTTTTCAGTTTTACTTGTACTTTCTAGTTTTACTTGTACTTTCCAGTTGGGCATGTATTCCAGTCCCCTTAAATTATTTTACTCACTCTGTTTACTATATAGTTTACTTTGTGTTTATATCTTGGTGAGTGCTTGGTTGTGTGGGATTATAGGTTATAAAGGCAATGCCTTCCTGATTTTAGGGATATGCCTTACTGGTGCTAGTCGCCAGCCCCTGGCCTATGCGAGGCGGGCTTTTCGTAGTCACATCACGGGCCACGGGGGTCAGGTCATGAAATTTTTAAACATTTTTATATGTTTTTCTTGAATTTAACTCAAATGAATTATCTATAAATTTCACTAAAATTATGGACATGTTTTCATTGACTATTGTCAAATTTTATTATTTATAAACCCTATAAAATACATGATAGTATTGAGTGGTTTGTTGGACCACAATGAAGCCTTCAAGTAAAAGAATTGTGAAAAACAATAAATATAAATATAAGTTAAATCATAAAATATGAATGTAATAAAGTTATTATTATTTTTTGATATTAGGTTAGAAGAAATTAAAATCAATACAGGAGGGAGAAATATACATATATATAAAAAAATTACAGATATCATACTTTCAAAAATTGATAAAATTTATTTCCTTATTAATAAATAATCTATAAAAACAATGTCAATATAGTGAAGAACATTTTTTTGAATCGCCTAATCATCATTAAGTGATTAGCACACCATAATAAACTCTCCTAACAAAAAGTTCAGTTGATAAAATTTTTAATAAATGAATCGTTCACTTATAGAGAAGAGAACCATCGTCCTTTTCTTATTTTCATAACATCAGATAATATTGTAAGGATAGGAATTCACAACCACCACCAATTTATTATTATATCCATGTAAAAATAAAATCATTATGGATGAAATTGATTTTTCTGACCAAATATTATACTGAAGAAACTATAAAAACAAGTGAAGAATAGTTTAAAGCTTTCAATCCATAATAAAATGACTCCCCAAAAGTGTTTAGGTACACATGTACCTAAAAAAGATAATGAAGTGAGAATAATGATAAGTTTAATGTATTCTATAGGGATCATATCCTTGATAAATCTCTAACTCTATTACATTCTCCCAATATACTCATATAATCATCCCCACTTCTTTTATTCTTAAAACTAAAATTGGGTTTCTTTATTTTTCATATAAATTCTCTCTTATTTTCACCATAAAAATGTTCATGAATCCTCCTTTCTATTTTAATCCAACACACAGACCTAATGCACTGCCACATTTATCAACAACAATATGGGAACATTTTTTTCATCAGTCATTGTTTGTTTGACTTTAATAGAACTTACCAAATAACCATGCATATTTTCACATGAAATTGGTTTCTAAAGTTCTTCTTTATAGTGAATAAAGTCTCATTTTATCCTACTAAAATTTTCCTAGATCATGTGGTTATTCAATTACATGAGCATTTTTTATGTTTCCAACCTATTACTTGGCCATCCTTATACATGGGAATCTAGATATATAAGCTATAATTTCTATATGTAGGGAAAATAAAACACATAGATTTTGGTTACGTAGTTATTGATGCATTCAATTTCTTTTTTTTCCTACTATTTTCCTATTCATATTCTATAATTTAAATCCTTACATGTACACCATTACATGAAATTATCTTCCATGAAATTTAAAGCCTCTAAATTTTCGATACCTGAAATCTTCCAATAATAACCCCTATACAACTAGAGGAATTTAGATTATGATGTTCTTATATACTTAAAACCCTAATATGATTGCTCCTAAAATCAAAAAAAAAACTCCATTAATGGAAATTATCTAACTAAAAATCCAAATAGAATCAAAATACAATACCAAAAATCCATATAAAATATTTTCTTAATTAAATAAGAATAAAACAAACCAAAAAAAATTAAATCATTAAATATTGGAAGTTAAAACATATGACATTAAACACTTTTCTTTGAACATATGAATTCATAAAAATTTCTTTAAAATTGTATTATAATGAATATTAATCAAAAAAATGTTTTACATTAAGACATATGTTAATTAAAAATAAATAAAAATTATTCAATTTAACTCAAAAATTTACAAATTATCATCAAGTTATTCAATTAAGTGCATTTTAAACCATAAAAATATAAAAATTCAACATTTAGTCATTAAAAGAATATTTTGGTATTAAAACACTAATATAGGGTCTAAAATTATTGTGAAAATAGTAATTCCAATAATATCTACCTAAATATTTATTTTAAACTTAGAAAAGTTGTTTATTAGTTTCCAATAGTGATTTAAATTCATTAAAATACATTATATTAAGGAAAATCATATTTTTTTGTCATAGATTAACTTAATTTAATTAATACATCATTAATAAATATTTATTAATTTATAAAACATACTAAAAATACTGAACGGGATTTTTACTATTTACTAAAAAATAACATATTTTTAAAAAAATCACAAAATTTCATCTAAACCTATTTTCAATGTTCTAATTTCAAATAGAATATTTATTTTATTGAAATAATTTTATAAAAATGTAAACTTTAACTTTTAACTAAATATCATTATTTATTTAAAAATAATAATTTTTATGACATAATAAACATTTTAACCTATATAAAAATATACATGGGATATTATACAATTATAATATCATTTATATTTAAATAAATAAATTTTATAATAATATTGCATAAAAATAACTTTAATATAAAATCATTATTGAAATTACATATTTTCTAAAAATATAAGTATGGTTTCTTTGTATCTAAAAATATATTTATCATATTCATATTATATTCAAGTGTATATTTTTAAATAAAATAATAATAAATTTTGATTATAGAAACCTATATTTCATTTCTAAAAATAAAATTACACAATTCTTATATTATGTTCTAGAAATATACCCCTTATTACACTGAATTATTCCCTGACAGTATGGTGTGAGATCGTGTAACTTTCATGTGGTTGACTAGCTAATATTTTTTAGTGGTGTTCTCCACTAATGTTAACTTCTCTCTTAGTCAATTTGGCTTGATCATTGAATATTGAAGCTCCTATAGGGATTGATGAAGCTTGAACCCTAATGACTCAACCTCCTGGTAATTTTGTAATACATTGGCATCAAAAGGCATGATCCTATAGGTTGATCACATCATTTCTCCCTTCTATATCAATTATCTCTAGTCCTTGCCCTTTATATATAGTAATTATTATGGTAACATTTTTACCAATGGTCATATTAATGAATATCATATTTACCGACAATAGGGTAACCATTAGATCATAATAATCACTTTTCCCATAATAAAATATATACACTCCACCATTTTCATACATCGACATTCACTATTTATGTTAAAAAGTTTCTATACATTCCTTAATAATTTTTATCATATTCTTAACTATTATATTTATTTTCACTGTTTTTATAGTATGTGGGATATTTATTGGTGAATTCAAACCTATGGAGTTTACATTATTTTGTACATTGTTATTTTTTTTATTTCCATGTATTACTTTTATATGTTATAGTCAATATTATTTTAGGATATGTATGTAAATGTAACAGTCCTTATGTGGGATTCTATTTTAATACATAATAAAATAGTCATTGTGGAACATGAGTTCATTTATTAATAAAAAAAATCTTCAAACAATATCAATATATCCAAAATGTTTATATTTGTTATGGATACCATAAATTAAGGGTAAGATATTAATATATAATCAAGATATCATTTCATATAAGATATGGACACTAATTATTCAACATGATTCCATTCAATCATATAAATTCTATGAAAAACTTAATGGATCAGATGAAAATATTCTTTAGATATTTTCATGAAAAAATCATGGTAGTATTCATTTATTATAACCACATATATTATAACAAAAAACAAGACCATAAATATCTTTTTAGGATTGTTCTAAAGAACTTATGAAATGAAAAAAATTATACTATATTATCAAGGATTGAATTTTGGATACAAAAAATATACTATATGGTTCATGTTATCACAAGTGAAGTTTTGTATTTGGATCTGTCATTGAAAAATATTATTGTAGAAAATATCCAGCCACCCACTTTGGAAAAGATCCATAGTTTTCTTATTATATTAGGATTATAATGAATCTTTTTGGAAAATTTATTAGGATTTTCAAATCCCCATACAATGATAACTTAGAATCGAATGAATTTTATTTGGAAATTGAAACATGATGAAATATTCAAGGAGCTTAATAATAGTTTTTTCAAAACACATATACCCACATTACTCTAAAATGGATTAATGTTTTTCAAATACATTGACACTTAGAATAAGAGATTTGGTTGTGTCTTGATTTAAAAAAACAAGTTAATTTTCAATGTTTCATGTTAAATAATGTCTTATGAGAAAAATTTATCAACACTTGATATGGAGTTGGTGGTTAATATCCATGTTTTAATTATTTTTTAGAATTATCTCTATGGTGAAAAGTGTGATATAATATTGATTAAAAGTTCATAATATATATATTCATATTGAATTATTTAAATATAAACCAAAGGGGTTTTTTAAGTTAATCAAAGATTATGATTTTTCAATACATTACTAAGTGGGGAAGGAAAACCTAGTAGAGGGTGATCTAAGAGGAAAGTATCATGATACCCTATCCTTGATTATGATTTAAAGGGACCAAATATTTGTTTTTATTCTATGGATAATCATATAAATTATAAAATGTATTCTAAATACAACATTTCCTTAATTATTTATCAATCATACATCTATGAAATAATCATGGAGTCCAAGAAAGATTATTTGGAGATAAAAAGATAATGAATTATATATTGGGATTACACCATGAAAACAAAGATAAAAAACCTATGAGGTGAATATGTGTCCCTTCAAAATTGTAACTATAAAATGATAATCTATATTATTAACATTTCTCATCCTTATCTATTCACATAGGGATCATAATAATGTATATAGATCTTATATAAATATTATATTGGTCTAACATAGAAAAGGGATATTATAGATTATCTTTCATAATACTTATTTTTTCCATAAGATAATGTAAAAAAATACAGAGATATAATGAAATATCTACAAAAACCAGAATTGAAATTAGATAACATCACCATGTATATTTTCATTGGAATTCCTAATAATTATATTGGAAATAAAGATATCTAGTTAAGGTTGGATTGAATTAAAAACTATTAAAGATTCATATCTACTAATTTGGATTTATAAATTGATAAAATTTATGTATAATACATAAAGTACGTGGTATGGACACAAGGAATTAAAATTTTAATTGTATATAATTGATACTCAAGTTTCATAAAAAATATTGGGAAGTCTTCAGTTAGAAATATAAAAAAGAGTTGAGCATTAGTACATATTATCATCCATAATAATAAGACCAAACTAATAGAACCGTTCAAATATTAGTAGATATGAAATGATCTTAATAAATATATTTAAATGATGTTGGGATCAGTATCTTCCTCTAGTAAAGTTATATTATATTAACCCTTTGAACTCTAGTAGTGAAATTGAATAATATGAGGCCCTATATGGTAATAAATTTTGAAAATTAACATGATTGGATGAGGTTAGATAAATAATTTATATAACACCTGATCATGTCTAGGAAATTACATAGAGTATTAAAAAATTTAAAAAACATATAAATATATTACAAATTTATAAAAGAGTTATGATGATAATTATTGAAAAATATAAATTTTGATGTGCGTGAAAAAGTGTTCTTTTGAATGGCTCATTGGATAAATTATATGTGGTTTGATAAGAAGGGTAACATAATCCCTACATAGATACATCCATTCATGACTATTTATAATGTAGGTATGGTTGATTATAACTTATTTCTTCCCCCATATCTCTAAGGACTTGATATGTTATATAAATCACTTTTGATGAAGTATATATCAGATCCATCACTTTTACTAAACTCAGATGTTGTGAAATTGGAATATGATGACTCTTATAAGGAACAACTAGTGATGATCTTATATCAAAGAGAAAAATTATTATGAAATAAGACCACCCACTGAGTCATGGTTTTATAGTGAAATCATAAGATTGATGAAGGTATATGGGAACCTGAAGATGTACTAAAACAAAAGTACCCTCAAAAATTTTCATCGATGTAATGGAATTTCAAGGATGAAATTCTTAATGGGATAAATTGAAACATCCCAAGATTCTAAAATTTATTTCCCCTTTAATAAAATAATTTATTGAATAGAAAATTGATCATACAATACAAAATTAAAACAAAATATGAACCATTTTATTGAAATAAATTTATATGTATTAAATGTGGTCTTTATAACATATTCCATGAAATAAGGATATTAAATAGGTGTCACATCATTATGAAATCTATTTAGAAAGGGTATTTAATGGAATTAAAAAATAGAGTTCTTCCTTCTGAAGTGAAATTGTACAGGCATGGAATAAAGGTAGAATCACTAGTATTTTCCTTAGACCAAGCCCACATTAAACTTCAACATGTATGGATTGAGAAAAATCATATGTGGGAGAAGTTCAATGTAAGGACCACACAATTAATCATACAAATTCTATTGTATTTAGACAATAATTCACATTCATGAATTCCTAAATATCATTAAGTTTTATATTTTGTGTGAATATTTCATAACTCTTACATAAAAAACCCATAAATTACAAAGTGAAAACCTTTAATCATTATCCCTTTTTACCACAATATAAAACTATGTTAATGAAACTTGTTTTATTTTCATGACTAATATTTATATCTTTCTACATGAATTAATATTCTTACCTACCCATCCTTAATACCTATTGAAAACATTTTAAAGATGTGGATTGACCACAAATTGATCAGTAAAGGGTATAAAATAAAGAAGAAATAAAACCATTATTTCATGAATACTTACCAAATTTTTCTTTTGAAAATATTCTATGGGCTCAAAATATTCATTTTCATACTCAAGAAATTAAAATTCCTTTAATAATATTTTTATAAAACGTTTCATAATAAATCTTTAATGAAAAATCATTCTCATAAAGGTTTATTTGAAGTTATCAAAAAAACATTAAAACATTTTCAAAAAGGTATACTTTTCATCATTAAGATGATTCATATACTTTCATTTAAACAAAATATCATTATACTACCCTATAAAATAATAATACATCCATAAAACCCCATATAAATCATAAAAAAATAATTTAGATATCTTGAGACATAATTTTCAATATCAATATTACAAATGTAGTAACCAATACGATCGGCTTCATTACCTAACACATTAGAGGGATATCACAGACCCACACTTTCTTGGTTTATAATGGAACCACTCATCCTTGGATTATAATGGAACTACCAATACTATGTTTATAAAAAAACCACCCATTATCATAAAAATTTCCATGAACCATAACATAATAATAAAACATAAAATATTTTAATTCCCTATTTTACACTCATAAAAATATTCTCTTCACCCATACGAAACCATTTATAAATATTGAAATATCCAATCCATTTTAAAAACCAGTCTTGAAAATCACTAGAATATAGGGATGGTGTGTTTTTTTTAATGAATAAATTAAATCATATAAAGGAAGAAAATAATAAAACAATGGTTATGGTGGTGTTAATATTTATTGTCTTCGTATACGTTATAATTAAACATTCCTTTTGTCTTTTAATAAAGTTAGTCAACAAATTTTGTATAAAATTCATAAATTGATTACTATTGAAAACATTTTAAATAATTTAAATAGATATATAAAATATCCTTTATAATTTAATTATTTCAATATAAATACATCCAAAATATAATTTTTAGAATATTCTCTGGGGTGAAATATATTTAGAAAATAAATCTCTCAAATATTTAAAATGAGGTTTTTAAAGTAAGGTGTCCCTTACATAATACATTAAAATGATTACTATTTATAAACATTGAAAATAATTTATATTATGGTAAAAATTGACCTTTTTCTACCATTGAGGCATACATTATAATTTTTATGAATCATTTTTTTGAATATGAGTGGGGAAGAAAAAAGTTATTTTATGGAAAACATTAAAAGAGGATCTTTTAAAATAAAGCCCCTTACCTTGCGTGTAATCTATTACAAACATTATTTATATTCCTGAATACTGAACCCCTGATAATTATTTACATTATTAAGAGACATTTTAATTTTTATTATAACTTTATATTTTATTTATAACCATATTATATACAATTACATAAACATTTAAGTTTATGATGGACGTTTTCTTGATATTCAGCTAATTTGTCTCAAATGACTTTGGTAGGTTGCATATAATCTAATATTTCCTTATAATATCATCTCCAAAATAATAATATTGGAATAATTATAATTTATATATATAAATTGGAATTTTAAAACAAATCATGAAAATTATTATGAAAAATGAACTACGTTATAATAATGGAGATGGTATGTTGTACGTATGCGTGAGTAACGTTATCATTTTTTCAATGATCATTATGGAAATAAATTAAGTATTATTTTATATTTTTATAATGATAATAATATCATAAATACCATATTATATCATTAAATATTAATATTAATATCATCTATGTGATTTGGTGATGAAAAACGAATCACATCACTTCATAGAGGTGGTAGTCCACATGCACGCATGAAAGGAACTATCATTTTCTAGTGATTAAAATAATAAGAAAATAGATGATATATAACTTATATAGAATGATAAATATTTAATTACTAATATATATATATATACATTAAATAAATCATTATATTCATTTGTAAGAGGAGGTGATGGGAAACGAATTATATTGGTTCACGAGGTGGTAGACTGCCGTGCACACAGACATTAGTTTCATTTCCCATTTTACAGAAGAGGATATAGATATAGGTTATGTAATTAAAATAATTACATATTATTATATTAAATATATTGGTGCTATTATTTCATCATGGTTGATTTATATTTTATGGAGGTAGAAAAAAAAACAAAACAAAAACTCTCAGTAAAGATGTATAGCTCTTCTTTAGACAACCTCTTGAGGTTTATACCCAATGAATTCCTAGGTCAGTTCTATAATATAATAATATCATCTAGGACATGTGGAGGGACATAATTAAGTTATTTGGATAGTTATTGGTATATCTAATAGGATTTTTGTTAATAAAAGATGATAGGTGTTTCCCTTTAATAAGATAAGAGAGGGTTACTCTTGGAATTTCATAGAGAATTATATTTATATAAATGAATTTATCATATTCAGATGTCTAAAAATTTATAATATTCAAATAAAAGATGTTGTTATGTCAACATACTATTATATAATATAAATTGGACAAGTTTAGGTAATTTTCTAATCATTTCCTTTTTTTAACGTGTGTTAACCCTTTTGATAATTACTATAGTAATAAGGATTTTAAACATTAGGGGTAATAAATTATATTAAATAAAAACAGACCATAAATGATCCATAGATGATATTATATAATATATAACATTACCTTTCATGAAGAAAATATTTTCATGAATTTTAAATCATTTAATAAATAAGTTATTTATTATAAAGTGTTATTAATTTTTATTTTGACATTATTTATTTAATTTTACATTAAAAACTTGAATACATGGCTATAATTTGAATTAAACCCTTCAAAAACCAAAAATATGTGAAAATTATCTTAAAAATTATTGGGGAATTCTAATGCACTCAAATTGTACTACGTTAAATATTTTTAAAATAATTTATTTATTTTTACTATTAATTGAATAAATACAGTGTCATCCTTGTGTAGGAATTTAAGATAATTACTTAATCATTAAAAATTTTAAACAAATTACCATATTAAAAAAATATTATTAAAAATAACCATTTATAACCAACTATACAATCTTTTTATATCTATTTAAAAAATTAAAACATAATAAAACCATGCTAATGATATTTTTTGTATTTTTTTACATAATGTACTATAAAGGTCACAATCATTGCTGTATAGAAACAAAATGTCCCAGAATCAATGTTTTTATGATTTTGGATGAAATATAATTATCCAAAAAAATTAATTCAAATGTTATAGTTATATTCTAGTCCTTAAAAAATTACCCTGAATAAACCCATTTTACCATTACCATGTTAACAAATATTTACTACGATCATTATTCATAATGACCAAAATTAATAGGTATATATTTAAAAAAAATTACATCCTAATACCAAATATGGAATCTATTTTTAATTATATTAAAAAATGAATAGGTGTAATATGATTTAAAATAAAACCAGGAATATGATAAGAAAAAATATTTTTCAGAAAAATTCCTTTTAAGTAGAATTTATCTTTTAAAAAAGTTTCAATATAAAAATTCATTTAGAATCATATAATTAGATTATTTTTAATAAAAAATAATTAATGAGTGTTTAAAAATTATCCAAAATATTTTTTTACTTTGAAAATAATTGAAAAGGAACTTTAATTTTCAATAAAAATCTGTATTTTTCACTATTCATTTAAAAACCATCCTTTTAATAAAATTATCAAAAATTATTAATAATATACTTTTTCATGATAAATTAATAAATTAAATTAATTTTTTATATTTTTATTCTATAATTTAAAAATTATAATTTTATATAAAATCATATAAAAAGATTTTTATAAAACTATTTCCTTTTTTATTCAAAAATTACAGAAAATTATAATGAATATAAAAATCTAAATTATGTAAACCTAAAAAACATAAAAATTAATTATTATATCTTGAACTGTGATGTTACATTCTACCTCTATTCTGAAAAAAAAATCCCTCCCAATTTTATTCACTTATAAAATAAATGGGGATATATTTTCCTCATAGTATTTGTAGATTCCCATGTTTCCTCTTAAACCATATAGACTTTCCAAAAAAACATTAACCTAAAAAATAATTTTATTCCACAATTGTTTCTCTATATGTTCATGAAATGGTATTGTATATTCCTCAGAATAATGGATATCTTCTAACTATCTACCTCAGGCATCAAAACATGAGATGAGTCTGAAAAATATTTTTTTAACATCAAAACATGGAAAACATTTCATACCTAGGATAAACTAATAGGTAAGTCCACTTTGAAGGTAAGAGATAAAACATTATCAATGATTTTATATGTTCTAATGAAATATTTACATATATTCCCCTTTCTAAAAGAAACACATAAAACTTTTCCATGGAGATGCTCTAAGAAAAACATGAGCACTAACCACAAAAAAGTACTTTCCTCCAGTTATCCACAATAATTTTCTTATTTATTTAAGATATCCACATATGATGTTAAAGAATCATTAACTTATATTCCAATTATTCTACCAACTTTGTTCTCATGAACTACCTTTCTCGTACTTCATCCCAAAATGAAAGATCCCAACATCCCTTTCCATATAATGCCTCAAAAGGATCCATATGTATACTTTAAGGGAAATAATAACTATACAAAAAATTAATTAAATAATTATATTGATACTAACATCCTTTATATTTCATTTAACAATAACTAAGTGTGTATTCCAATGTTTGAATCATTTTCTCGGGATTTCCATTATATTGATGATGAAAAGTTGCCCTGTAATTTAATTTATGACACAATGACTTCTAAAGTCATTTCAAAATATTATAATTGATCCTTAGATCACAGTCATATAAAATATAGAGATGAAATCCATGTTTCTTAAACTATTTCCTGGAGGTATAGTTTTGAAATTTTACCTAAATACATAATATCTCAAATGGGAAGGAAATGTGGTGATTTAATTAGTTGGTCAATAATAACCTAAATTTCATTATTACCATAATTTGTCTTTGGAAATCCATACATTAAATCCATGAATATATTTTCTTATTTCCACTCTATAACTAGAAATGGATGAAATATCACCTTTGGTAATTTTAATTCTACTTTAACCTATTGAAAATTCAAACATTTCATAGTAAATTCATCAGTATCTCTTTTCATTCCATCCCACAAATAATTCTCCTAAGGGTCTTTGTATATCTTATTTCTTCCATAATGAATATAAAATGGTGAACTATGAGATTTACTCATTAATTATTTCTTCAAATAGGATTCAAAATGTGCACTTAATATCATTAAAAATATAAAAACACCTTCTTCGTCAACACTAAACCCTAGAAACTTACCCTTCTTAGGAGATTCTACTTTTTCCAGTAAAAAATTATCTTCCTTATAAGAATTATTAATTATTTTTGAAAGAGGTAATTTTACTGACCCTTGAAAATAAATAAAGGATGTTCCTTCATATACAACTCTAGGAAACAATTCATCCAATCATTCATGAAAGGTTCATGTTCAAAAAAAAAAGTTGTTAATGTAAAATTATTTTTCGTACTCAAATCATAAGCTTTTTATTTTATTTTCCATGATAATAATGAATAACATAATCATCATCCTTAATCAGTTCCAAAAATCTCCTCTATCTCATATTCCAATAATTATAAGTGATTTTAAACATTAAAAATTTATAATTAGTATAAATTTCACAATTTATTCCATATAAATTATTCAAGTAAATTTTTAATGAAAAATAAACAACATAAAACTCAATATCATGTATAGAATAATTTAACTCATGAGGTTTTCATTGTCATAAAACATAATCAATTTCCTAATCATTTTAATTATGGACATAACAAATTCTTTCATAATTTTAGATAAAAAATTCCCTATTTTTTGAGTGTAGTTCCAAAACTTGGGTATTCAACAATCCTCGTTTTAGTTCCTTGAAACAATTATCCCACTCTTTCAACTAGATTATGTTATCTCCTTTTTATGTTAAAATATTCAGTTTTCTAGATATCCAATAAAAATTTTCAATATACAAATTTTAATTACACACTAATCCACAAAAACTAAAAATCTATATAAAATTTTTATGTCATTATTTTAATTAAAAACTATAGTTTTAATAAGTTCAATGGTTTTTCCATATTTACAAACAATATTACCTAGGAAAGAAATTTGTTGAAACCAAAATCCATACATAATAAATTTCCCCTACAATATATTTTCATTCATAGTTTGAAAAAAAAATCCTTAGGTGTCTTTCATAATCCTTATGAATTTTAAAATATTTCAATATTTCATCAATAAAACAACCAAAAATTTATCTAAATATTAAATTCATATGATCTATAAACTCAACTGGTAAATTAAAAAACCCAAAGGGAATTACTACTAGTTAAATATGCATGTATCTAGTCTAAAACATAGTCCTCAATATATCTTTCCAATTCACCTTCAACAGATGGTATCCTGACCTGAGATTAGCCTTCAAAAAATAAATTGATCCTTAGTTCTGGTCAAACAAATCATAAATATGATGGAAAAGATACTTGTTGTCAACAATTATGTTAATCGACAATATATAATCAATTCAATTTCTCATGGAACCATCTTTCTTTTTAATAAATAAAATAGGATTTCCCCAAGGTGATGTTCTAAAATTAATGAATCCTTTATCAATAAATTCTCCCAACAGGTTTTTCACTTCCACAAGTTCAACTTGACCTATACTATAAGGGGGTTTTAAAATAATATTCAAATTAAACACTAATTTAATTGTAAAATAAACCTCCCAATTATAAATATCATTTAAAAAATCATCAATAAATACATCCTTATATTCATTTACTATGATTAAATGACCAGTATGAATAGTTTATTTCTTATCAACAACATGAGTTGGTAACTCTCACTACTATATCTAATAATTTTCTCCACATATTGATATTTTATCAAATATGTGAATTAATTGTATATAACAATATTATAATTGAAATCTTCAAATCCTGATAAACTAAAAGTTGATCCTTACTAAGAATAACTTGAAACATCACTATGGCTAATTCATCTAGATTTGTTGGGAATAATGATACAACTAATAACAATAGAGAGATTATAATAAATCTTGGTTACATTAATATTTCCACATAGATTTTTCACAAAAATTTATATCCTCTTTTCATGTGTTTATATTTACATTTTACTTGGATTATTTCATAAATTAAGGAATGTGAAGATCCAATGTAAAATGGGGTATTATAAAATTTTGAATATACATGTAGCGTACCAATAATAACTTCATTAGATTTCCCAAAATCAACTGTATTAGTATAAAATGAGTTTAGAACACCATTTTATTTGAATATTATTGATTTCCACCCAGAGTTAATAACATTGTACACACATTTACATAATTCACCCAACTCAATAAAATTAAAACATCTCACCATAGGCTAGCTATTTTTTCCCCATTCAAGGATTGTTCATGGTTATTTTCTTTACATCCATAGGCCATATGGCCAAACATAATATATTGAAAGTACTTCCTAGATTTCATATTATATTCCCCACAATTCTTTTTACCACACATATCACAAACTAAAAACATGATTTTCTTACCTATAAATTTAATTGATGGTTTATTTTCCATTTTCTACCACCTAGACCAATATTTATACTTATTTTTATAGAATACTTGATCATCATTAAATTCAATTTTTACCATCTTATAACATTAAACATGATTCTCATAACTTTTTTATTCATGGGATTTTAATGGCCAATGATAACTTGGAATCAATCTTGAGTATAACCAATTAACCTTACTCTCATGATCCCAGATAAAATTTCATGTGTACCTTGACAATCATGTGATATTTTTTTTAAACATATCCATTGAATCTTCCTCATTCTATATCAATCCCATGAATTTTTGTCCTCCTATGTTCAATAACCTTAGGAAAACATTTATCAAAAAAATATTCATAAATTTATACCATTCGAAGCCATCAATCTCTTCATATTATTTAATATTATTGACCATTGAAGCCAACTGGTCAGCTATACCTTTTAAAAGGTAAATAGGAATAGTTACACTATTATGATCCAAACAACCCATGACTTTGAATATATTTTCTAAATCATTAATCCACCCCCCAGCTACCACTGGGTTATAAGATCCAATGAATACGGGAGGATGTTGTCTCATAAAATTCTCCACTATAATCATGTTCCTATATAGTATATTTATATACTATCTAGAATGAATTCCATCACCATTTATAGACTACATCAAATAATACATCACTGTTACAAACTACTTAGTTCCAATTCCAACCATACTAGGCTGCAAAATTGGAAGGATATTATCTTCTCAGTTCCATCATACTATAGATTCCATATTTCCTCTATATCTAAACATTATGAACATACATAGTTTAGATAAAAATTCATGGTAATATTCAAATTCTATATCATGATAAGCATAAAATATAATCTTTTTATGTTATTTACTTACATATCCTAACCACTTAAATTATCTAAACTATACTTTGATACTAACTATAAGGACTAGGACATTTATAATTCATTTTATATTCTATTTAGACAAGAATAAAATTTCTTAGAATCTCAAAGATATTTTAGGTTTAATGTTTTAGATAATTATGTCATAATTCTTACATAAAAAAACTAATAAATTAAAATATGGGTACGTCTATTAAATATCCAATTTCCAATAATATAATTTTTTTTAAATGAAACATATTTTAATTCCATTAGTAATATTTTTAACATTAAACATGAATTAATATTTATTATTACCCATCCTTAAACTATGTTAAAATCATTTTAAAATTATGGTATGAGAAAAACATATTGTCATACATGCATAAATGAATAAATAAACCTTCTAGTTCATGAATACATAAAAAAATAATTTTTGAAAAAAAAACATTGTATCAAAATAAACATTTTTTTAATGAATAAATGAACATTCCATCCAAAATCCTATTATAAAAAATTTCATAGGAAATATTAATATAGAAATAAAAGTTGGAAAGGTTTATTTGAAGTTACAAAAAATACATGAAAACTTTTTCACAATGTCATGCTTTTCACCCTTAAGAAGTATAATATAATTTCTTTCAACCATAAGTTCATTATAATACAATGAAAAACATAAGATATCCATAAAAACCCAAAGAAATAATAGAAAGATCATTTTCCTAACTTTGGATATCATTTTACATATCATTATTATAAATGTAATAGTCAATATTGTCAACATCCATACCTAAGGTGTTGGAGGTCTATCAAAGATGCACTTATCCTTGGTTTATAATGAAACCACCCATCATTGGTTTATAAGGTAAACACACAACAATGATTTATAATAGGAAAACCCATAATAATTACAATTAACATTAAATATAACATAATAATTATGTATAAAATTATGTAATTTACAATATTACACTCATAAAAATATTCATTTCACTCATAGGAAAACATTTATGAATATTGAAATTTCCAATAAATTTTAAAACCCTTCTTTAAAAAACCAAAACATTGAGAATGAAGGTTTCTCATTGAAGAAAAAAAATTATGATTATAATTGAAACAAAATATATAATAAAGGCTGTGATAGCGAGAAAATTCATTATCACTATAAATGTTAAAATAGAATATTTCTTCTCTCATATATAATGAAATTCAAAAAGTTACATATAAACTAACTAAAATATTCAATTTTAAAATTTTAAAATGAATGTAAAAAGTGACTTAATATTTGCATTATAATTCATTCATGTATGTATATATATATCATTAAAATAATTTTATGAATATTCATGTGGAATAAAATGATTTAGAAAATAAATCATCAAAACATTTAAAAGGAGGATTTAATGTAATGTGTCCCTTATTTAAAACCCTAAAAAGATTCATTTTTAAAACATTCTAAAGAAAGTGAATTATTTTCAAAAATGACCATTTCCAGCCTTTGAGTCATAATTAAAAATATACATGAAACATATTTAAGAACCTTTACATGTAATAGAAAACGTGTTTTAGGGAAACATTAAACAATGATTTTTAAAATGAAATTCACTTACCTTGAGTCACACTAATCATGTACATTCTATATCATCCTAAATAATAATATTATCTTAATAATTTAATTTCTTAAGATAATTTTTCATGTTTATTGTATATTAAGATTTTATTTATTACCATTTTATATTGATTTTTTTCATTTATCTTTATGTAGGATGTGTTGGTGATATTTGACTCATATCTCCAAAATATCTTCGGCGGGTTGAATATTGTCCAAGAGGCCATTATTCTAGAATATAAATAATACTAATCTAGAAATAATTATCATATTTATTCATCAATTGTTTTTTTGAAACAAATAATGTAATATGGTTATTAAAAATTAAATACGTTACAAAGATGAGGATCGTAGGTTGTATATATGTATGAGTAGAATTTCCATTTTTCAATGAACATTATCGAATTTAGATAATTATTATATCTTTCCAATATCATCATAATATCATAAATATAATATTATTTAATTAAATATAATTATATATATCATCTCTATTATGTGGTGAATAAAAATGAATCATATTAATTCGGGGAGGTGGTAGGCCACACGTACGCCCAAATGATGTTATCATTTTTCAGTGCATGGAATGTCAACAAAATAGATGATATATGAATTATAAAGAATGATAAATATCTCATGAATATCATATATATATATATATATACATTATATCCATCATTATTTCTAATATAAATAGGAGGTGATGGAAAACGAATTTCATTGGTTCATGATGTGGTAGTCTGTCATACACATGAACAATGGTTTCCTTCACCATTTAATGTATGTGGAGATGGATATTTGTCAAGAAATCCACATAATAAAATTTCATTGAATTGGTGATAATTTTTTTATTATTTCAACATGGTTTGAGATGATTTTATGGAGGTATGATATGAAACAAAATGAAAATGCTTGGTTAAGAACTATAAAATCTTCTTCTCATAACCTCTTATGATTTACACAAAAAGCTTTCATAGTTTGTTTTTATGATCAAAAAAATTCCTCTAGGATATGGGTATTGATGTTGGGAAGAGATATAGGTATTAAATGGCTGATACAAAATTATTTTTATGTGTGAAGAAAATAAGAGAGTAGGTTCCCTTTTATAAGAGAAGAGAGGGGGAATCTTTGAATTTCTTAAAGTAATAAATATATTTAAATTAATTTTCATATTCATGTTGATACAAATTGATTAGATTGGATTAAAATATAATGGTGATTCTAAATACTATAATATGATAAAATTTGGAAATTTTTTGGTGATTTTTTAACCCTTATCATTTAGTTTTAACATGTGTTATCCCTTTTTCACAATTATTTTTTGTATTATAGTTTTTAATATTTTGGGGACATGAAAGTTACTATAATAGTAAAAACAAAAAATAAATTGACCATTAATGATCTTATAAACCATATCCCATTCACATGGTTGATGAAATTATTTTTAGGAGTTTTCAAACCTTTAATTAATTGTTATTTATTATTGAAAATCATTATGGTCAATTTTGACACTATTTATTTAATTTGAATTTAAAGACAAAATGGAAGGATGGAATTAAAATAAAAGACATTAAAAAACCAAAATATTATATACTTATATAAAATATTATTGGTACACTATAAATCAAAAATAATCATTAATTTTAATATTTTAAAATAATTTATTTTGTTTTTCTATTAATTGAATAAATATGTTGTTTGTGTTGCATAGGAATTTATGGTAATTATATCATCACGAAAAATTATAAATAATTTACCATGATAAAAAACTTATCAATCTTTAAAATAACCACTTATAACCTAGCATACCTGCTTATTATCTATATATAAAATACTCAATATTAATAAAAAATAATGCATTTTCTTTTTTTACATAATGTACTAAAAATGTCACAATAATAGACATATGAGAAAAAATGTCATATATTATAACATTGGATTATTATTGAAAAATATATTTATATATTAAATTAAAGGAATGTTTTAGGGTCAAATTCTAGTCCTAATCAAATTATTTTTTACTATTAATTAATCCATTTTACCTTTACAGGGGTAACATATATTTAGTATGATTTCTGTTTATAATGACCAAATATAAAAGAGAAATATTAAAAAAATGTGGACCTCCTGACAAAAAAATTTGGATTCCATTTTTCCAGATTAAAAATAATTAATTAGAAGAATTTAATTTAAAAATAGACTGGAAATACATGATGAAAACTGTTATTCTGAAACATTGCCTTTAAATAAAAAAATATACCAAATTCATGTGTAAAATTATTTAAAATTACTATAATTAAATTATTATTAGTAAATAATAACTATTAAACATTTTAAACTAATCAAAAAAAATTGACTTTGTAAATACATGAAAAGAAAATAAAATTATCAAAAAAATTACTATTTTCAGTATTAATTGAAAATCAATATTTTCAGAAAATTATCAAATATTCATATTATGATACATTTTTTCATGATGAATTACAAAAAACACATTAATTTTTTGAAATTCAATTTCTATAATTTTAAAATTAAACAATTAAATAAAACCATATTTGTAATGAGTTTAATAAAACTATTTTCTTATTGATTTAAAATGTTCATAATATTTTTTTATAATGAATATAACTATCTAATTTATTAATAAAAAATAAAAATTGAAATTATTTATACTATCATTACCTGGGTTATTATATTCAATATTATGAAAATAGCTATGAAATCCAATCTATTTGAAATAGTACCAATTATTTCTAACATTGCATATCCAACCCATATATTTTATGTATATGACTTGAGGGGTTTTTTAATTAGACATTATAGTATAATAATTTAATTATTACTAAAATAAATTATTACTATAATTATTAAAGGTATCTTCATACATTAAGAATTGATAAAAAATTACTTTTTATTAAATTAATTTAATTAAAAAATCATTTTTTCCAGATTAGGTGATAATATTCATAAACCTTGGTTTGTGATTGGGGGATTTAATACAATTCTTACCTCAATTGAAAAAATTGGTCTGTCTCATGCTTCTATTTCTATGAGATAATCTAAGACTTCTATTGAAAATAACAACCTTGTTGAAATTAATCTTACTAGTTTGAAATATACTTAGTATAGAATTCATTACAATAGGGTGGTCACCAGCAAGTTGGATAGAGACTTCAAAACTGACCTTGCTTTAGATAAATGGGACACCATCTCTATCACCACTCTTCACAAGTTTAAATCTGATCATCATCCTATTCTTGTCAATATTTCCCTAAAAAACATGAAGCCTTCTCTCACTTTCAGGTTTAACAATGTGTGGTTCTCTAAGATTGAATTTACTTATATCATCAAAAAAAATTAGTCTTCTATGATGCACTAAAATGATTCCTTTTCTTTTTATATTAAGATAAAATACCTTAATCAGTATCTCAAAAGTTAGTGTAAATCTAAATCTAGACAAATTGAGAATGACATCCTTCTTCTTGAGTATGAAGTTAACCAAATTCAGAACAATAACACTAGATCTGATTTCACCGTTGATCTGAATCATGAAATCAACATTTTTGTAAAGATAAACTCTTTTCTCACTTTTAAAGATAACATGAGGAAACAAGCATTCAAAGTCAAATGGTTATTAAATGGTGACAGAATACCAAGTTCTATAACTCTCTGTAAAGAGTCAGGAAATCTTGCAGACTGTTAACCTTTTTAAAATATGGGGAAAACCTTTTAGACAATGAGTATAATATTTATAATCATATTGTATCTTAATTTGAAACATTTTTTATAGACCTGACACCAATAAATACCTCTTACTTGAGGTTATTCCAGAGGTGGTCAATGATAAAGACAACACGTTTCTTTTAAGCATTCCTCTCAATCATGATATTAAAGAAATTGTCTTTAGTTTGAATCCTGAGAGTGCTTCAGGTCCTGATGGATTTAATAATGGTTTTTATCAGTACTATTGTGGTGTCATCCAATTAAATGTTTGAAAACATGTCAAATATTTCTATTCCAATGGTGTCCTTCCTCATGTTCTAAATGCTCAATTTCTCTCCTTAATTCCCAAAGTGTAAAATGCTTCTGAGATTCATCAGTTTAGGACCATTACTCTTATTAACACCTTTTATAAAATCATCACTAAATTTTTTACTAATAGGCTTTCAACTATCACAGACAGAATGGTCTCCTAGAACCAATTTTGGGTTTTTCAAGTATAGATCCATTCAATACTACATTTTTCTTTCCTCAGAGTGCATAAACACTATAAACAAAGCTAACATAGGAGGTAATATTTCTATTAAACTTGACATTATAAAATATTTTGATACTATTGACTGGAGTTTTATTTTCAAGGTTCTTTAATTTTTTGGTTTTAATTATTCCTTTATCACTGCAATCAAACCTTGTTCAACTCATCATCTATTTCTATTCTGGTCACTATCTCTCCCATGAGATATTTCAAATGCACCGAAGGTGTTAAAAAAGGTTACCCTCTCTCTTCAATTATTTTTTCAATTGCAGAAGACTACATAAGTATCTTGACCACTTTTTTTGTAGACCAGAACAAGCTTAATCCCATACATGTTTCTAGGAATTTGAATCCTCCCACACACCTATTATACATCGATTATATCATCCTTTTCTTACAAGGTGATGAAAGGAATATTTGAAACCTCAAAATTTCTCTCTATCATTATGAATATGTTTTAGGTCAAGACATTAATTGGAAAAAATAATCTATTTTATTTGGGAGAAACTTTCATCCTAATAGGAAATGTAATATTATCAAAAATTTAGGTATAAAATAAGGTTCTTTTCCTTTTACATATCTCGATGTTCCTATTTTTTAAGGAAGGCCCAAGTCTTGTTAATTTTCTATAATAGTTGACCAAGTTCTTAATCAACTCTTATATTAGAAAGGTAAATATATCTCTATGGTAGGAAGGATCTATCTTATAAAATATTCTATTGTTTCTAAAATTGTTTATTCTATGATGTTTTATAAATGGACCACTAGTCTTATCAAAAAAATGAACACTTCAATCAAAAAAAATTCTGGACAGGTAGCACTCTGTAAAGGAAACTTGTGACCATACCTTGGATTACATGTTGCAAACCGATCAATAAAGGTGGTCTTAGAATCAAAAATCTTATGTTTTTTAATAGATCCCTTCAAGAAAAACTCCCTTGGAATATTTTTTATAGTGAATCTGACTCTATTTATTTTCTCAAAAATAGATTTTTTTGGTAAACTAAAGAAAGGAAACTCTAAATTCATCAGCTCTTCTATCTGGACATCTACTAAGAAATCATACTCTAGTATTATGGACAAATCCGGATGGATGGTTTTCATATATTACTCTATGAATTTTCAGTTAGATAAATGGACTGGTACTCCATTAATATCTATGATTCCTTATGATCAAATTCCTAAGAGTACAAATTATTTAATTAGAGATATTATAAATTCTCAAAATTATCATCTCCCTGACACTATTATTCATGTCATTGAAAACTACCCATTTTCTAACATGGATGACTTTTTAATCTAGAAACCTGGCCAAAATAGTATTCTTACCTCAAAAAAAATTATAAACATAATTTTCATAACTCTGAAAATTATTTTGGTTGGATAAATTTTTTTGAAAAACCTTGGATAAATCCTTCAAGATTCACACTTATTTTGTGTCTTGATCACAATAGGGTTCCCATAGATAGGTTCCTTCAATATTTTGGAATTCAACTATTCTTTAAATATCTCCTCTATAATCAACATAGAGAATATTCTAATCATCTATTAATTTCTTATGAAACTGCTTGTGCTATCTGGAACTATATTTTGGATATTTTTTATTGTATATGGTTTATTCTTGACTCTGTAAACTATCAACTAAATTGATGTGTGGATATGGAAAACTCTCAACAAATTAAAAACCTTTTCCTTGCTTCCATTTCTAAGCTTCATCGTGTGATTTGGTATGATAGAAATCCTATTCTGTATAATAATTTCTCATTTAGCCTTAATGCAGGTTGGATGTGGATCCTTATTTCCCTACGTGAAGTTGCATCATTGCAAAAGGGGCATTATAGCAAAAATGTGAATGACTTTGGGATTTTGCGGTGTCTTCATATTGATGGAATTTTTTTCCAACCTCGGCACACTTTTGGAGTGTTTTGGAAAGCATCGTTTTCTAGTTGGATTAAAGTAAAAGTGGGTGGTGTCTCCAAAGGAAATATGGGTCCCATGAGTTGTGGTGCTATCTTCAGGAATCATCTTGGTCAGATCCTCAGATGCTTTTTTGGAATCTATAGCATCACATCTTCTATAGAGGATGAAATTATGAGTATGATTCATTCTATTTATTTTGAAAAACACTATGGTTGGAACAATATCTAGATTGAAAGTGATTAGACTACTATTGTGAAAGTGATTTGGAATGGTGTGACTCATCATTCATGGCTGATTACTACTCATTTGATGGATTTCATCTTCTCTCTTCTCGACATCAACTACATCATCACACATATTTTATGTGAAGAAAACACGGTTATGGATGGCCTTTCTAATAAGGGATTAAATGAAAACATTACCTGGATGGTTGATATCCCAGTTGATTTACTTCCTCTTCATGATAAGGACAATAATATTATTCCTTATTTTAGACTCATGTATCCTCTTTCCTTTTTATAATAATTGTGCTTTGGTATTTTTCCATGTCACCACCTTCTTCAAAAAAAAATCATTTTCCCAAAATTATGAATTCACTGGATACCATTAAATATTTTCTTATTTTGAAAATCAAATAAACCACCTTTGTTAAATCAGAACCTAATAAATTCAAATTTTATTAAATGATATCAATAATTTTGGCCTAAATTGATTTTTATTCTTAATAAGATGACTTTTAAAAAAATATTATTATGCATTATACTTTGGTTATTTAAGAATTAATTTATATCTAATTTTGAAATTATATATAATAAAATGGTTTAAAAAATTAGAATCAGAATGTTTAAATTTTTAACATGTTCTACTTTATTTTTTGGCATAAAGACATATTGAAATTTTGAAAATAAAAGTCTCAATGTTAATGCCTAAAATAAGTTAAATTTTTTGAATCATGGGGTAAAATCATAATATATAATAAAAAATATATTCAAATGAGTGGAAAAACTCTTTCTAGACATCCCTGTTATCTTACATTTATTTTTTTCCATTTTTTATCCTTTTTCATTTAGAATGAATTTTCATTTTATATTAAGTGGTAAGTAAAAAAATTCACTCCTCTCACTAATAAAATCATTCCACCATGGACCCTTTAATACCACATGATAAATAAGAATCCCCCTATATACTCTATAATATTTGTTTCAATAATAATCCTCTTTAATTTTGGGTTCCCTATAATCTGTAAAAAAAATTAAATTACTTTAAAACAAATAAGAATTCCAAGAGGAGGTATAATTTATTCTATGATTTTATTATACATATTATCAAGTGGGAATACAATGTAATGGTTGTATCGACGCAATTTCATTATAATTTTTTCACAAACTACTTACATTTTCTATGACCTTTTTATTTTATTTTATTCTTATATTTCTTTATTTTATGTGGTTTTTTCATATTTTTATGGGAAAATTGAATCTTCACATCAAATTCTTCTTCATTGATAAAATCCATTATAAATAAAAATCTAATATTATTAATAATAATTCTCATCAATATAATGGATCTTATCCACCATTTACAGATTTTTTATTTATGTACTGAATGTTATTATCAATACTTAAATGATTTCTTAAGGTCGTTTTATTTAGTCATTGAATTTCATCATAATAGTTTTAAAAAAATTATGCTTTCTGATTTCCTGCATAGGTGAATTTCAAAATACATTACAAAACTATGAAAACCGCCTCTTTTTTAAATGTTTTTCTCATTAAATAATATTCTAACCATAATTTATGTTATTTTTTATGAATATAACATTCCATGATTTCATGTTTTTTAAATGTAATTCTTATTCCTTTTTTTGAATTTTTCATTTTAGAAATAATGGTTATATTTATTGAAGAATAAATAATGGTATTTCATTCAACATATTTATTTTAATATTACACTAGAAGTTTATTATCTTTAATATCTTTTCATTTTATATTTTTAATAACTATAATTCATTAAAAATTAATATTTTTAGTGTCATCTTTTTATCCCATTGAAATTTATTATTTATGTAACTTAAAAGTTATTCACTACAACCATGTTATAAAATAATTGTGGAAATTATTTTTATAATTTTCTTCCACATTCATCTCTATCATCAAATACTCTACATCTAATGGTGTAATGTTAATCATCTTCCTCTATATGCTTTTATTATAGTTTTCTTTTGGTAAATTATATTTTGTTATCATATAATTAATTATTGATGTTTTTATGAAAACTATTTTTAACCCATTTACATTTTAAGGGGTTTTCATTTTTTTTTATGATTAATTTCATGTGGAATAGATATTATGTTTTATAATTATGTGATTTGTGGCATCTTATAAGTCCCTACAATTATATGTTTAATTTTTTACATCTTATGATATAAGGATTTTTATATGTAGGTAATATTTTTAGTCTCACGACTGGATGTGTAGGAATTGTTGTTATGTTTATAACATGATGCATTGAAAAACAAAATATATTCACAACTTTAGTAATAGACTTGGTTATAGTTACATTTGTCTAGAATGAAATGGTATTATATTCTTGGGTATATTCCACACTTTTTTTAAAATTTCTACATTATGTCACATGCCTATGTTATCCCCTATAGTTCATAATTAATGTATCATTCCTCCATATTCCTATGATATGGTTTATATTTGATATCATGAGGTTATATTACCTTATATATTGTTTTATGGTCAACTATTATGATTCAATATTTCTTATAAATAATTATTTATCCCATATACATGTATTCTAAGGTCATTATTTGTCATACCCTTATAACCTAAACCCTTTATTACCCGTTGATGTTTTTTCCCTTACTATGCTTCTATGATCAATCCTTTTAATGTTACATTTTTTCTTATGAAATATATATAGGATTATGTGTATAATGGAAGTCTTATGTTCGTATTTTTGGGAATATTTTGAATTAATAATGGGTAATGTGCATTTTGTCAAGGGTATCTCTGAAAACACTAAATATTTTGGTTTTGGGATAGTGAAAATGTTATGAAATTTTATTTTTATATTAAAAAAATGTTCTAAAATATATGAATGATAATCATGATTTGTATTTCCATCTTTATAACTTTATTTAATAATTCATGAGATTCTATAAAATGGGAATATCACATCCTATAGAGGCTACCCTTGGTGTGTAAAATCCAAGATAAATCACTCTTTACATTCCAAGTTCTCCAATCACCATGTTCGAATATGGTTTGAGCACCCATATGAAGAAGGGGAATCCATTTGTTTCAAATGAAAACCATTAGGTATATGTAATAAATTGGAGGAAGGAGGATTTTGGATGCTTTTATGGTGATCTACATCAATATTAAGATGTATAAGTGTGAATTTACCAACACATATTAGTGAAGGTGTATATTTATTATGGTTTTTTTATTTTAAAATATGAATATATTAAAGATATATCGGTCACATTATGGGTTTATTTCACTTGAAAATTCATTCCATAAGATTCCTCAACCCGGTTAGTGGTATCAGAGCCTTGTCATTCAATAGAAAAAAATGTTAATCAATTTTTATTTGATTAATATACCTATTGTAATTCATTTTAATCCATATAATAAGATACAATACATTAAGAAAATTGGTTTTTATTAGTCATAAAATATATCTGTTATAAATTTTCAATTACGATATAATAAAATCCCATGTATTAGAACTATTAAATAGGGAATGATACCATAAAATAAATTTTAACCCTGGATTTTTGGATAACATAAAATTTTTATATATTTTTTTAAAAAATGATATAATTATATATGATTTGATCCATACAATATATATAATCATATGTAGTGATATCAACCACCAATTATGACGGTATTCTATAATAAGTTACAATTGAATCACGTAGTTACATTTACGTATCAACTATAATTTATGACTTATAATAACCATTATTTTTTGTAATATGTCATATATATAAAAATTTTATAAAATTAATAATATTAACTATTTACATATAGTCTTTAATGTATTTATAAACTATAAGTGTTATGAACTATGAAATGAGTTTATCCATGAATAAAATAAATATAAAAATTTCATACTTATATCTCCTTTTTTGAAATAAATTATGTGTTTATTTATTATTATTTTCCTTTAAAATATTCATGTTTATAAAATATTAAGAAAATATAAAAATTTTGTATTATTAATTTATGTGATAAATTGATTCTCATAAAATTTTAGTCCAGGCATTACATTCTATGTATAATAACATATAATTTTTTTATCAACATTATCCTCTATTTGTAATTAAAATTATTAGAATGAGATTATTAATTAAATATTAATATTTCATATTAGTTTGTATAGTTACTATTAATTTTTTCACCCATGAGTAATGTATGACAAGGTAAACATACATTTGGTTTGGTTTCCCATTGGCCATGAGGCTGAAGACATATTATAGAAAGGTGGGGTTGGAAATCTATATCTCTAGGATTGATAATATGGATATTTTAAATTACATACAATTATAAAAATTTAAATAATTTTTTTAACCTTATATATATAATGAATTTTGATATATATAAATATGTTTAGATTATATTTTTGGCTAGTATCAAAAACTATTGGTTTTTTAAAGGGAAAAACATTAATATTTTTTGAATAATTTAATATGGTGGATGGAAGAGGGATTCAAAAAAATTATAAACATGCATGAATAAATAATGAACAATATAAAATAGTTATTTCATATGATGCAATAATAATTAATTTCATATGTAAATTATATATATTAAATTGGTGAGACATTAAAATAAATCCTAACTAATAATATGTGTCAGATTCCATTCATGATAATTTTTGGTTCCCATGGATAATATTATATAAGTAATGGTAGAAATGGATATTCTTGGTTGTTGGGTAAAAAAATTATGCTATGTTATTTGGGTAAAAAATCCTAGAAAACTCTAAATGTTAGGATACCCATGGACTACAGTTGAATTTATATTCATATTATGGATTTAATAAAATATTTTTCTACTCAACTATCCAAGAATCTTAATTAATGTTTTTGTAATTATTTAATAATAAAATTTCTAAATGATGTGGTTATCACTAATGTGGAATCATTTTTTAGTGTAATACAGATCTCATCTCACTAAATGGATATTGTGATTGTGGTAATCTTTTTTAGTAGGAGTACATTTATTAAATGTACTTAATGAAAATATATAAAACATTATTTTCAACCATAGTTGTGTATTTGTTATATATTATAGCATACTTAATATTAAAATTATTGAGTTATATTATAGGGATAACTTATAAAAAATCTATATTTATATATATATATTATAAATGTGATCTAAAAATGAATAATTGTAATTAACTAAATGGGAATGTTATAGATATTAATTTCACAAACTCTGAGTCTGGGTTATGAGATACCATGTTTCCATCGCACCATTATGATGATAAACATAGACTCTGAGATATAAATAAATTAATGAAGGTAAATACATATCCTTTTGTTAGTGATGGATCAAGAGTTTCTATATTATAAGTCTCCACTTATGATCTAATTATACCAACTATATTAGTTCTATAACTAGAGAACTATTATTATGTTCCCTATATTAGTAGAAATTTTATTTATATTTCATTGTATTTTCATTACTTATTAAGATGAATAGTTTATATATATATATATATAGGAATTATTATTTTTTTTTTAATTTTGAATATGGTGAAAGGTTTATAAAGTATGTATATGTATAATATTATAAATAATAATTAAAATATGGTGGTGGGGGTTTATTCTAAACCTATATATCTTTGGTATTTTTTACTTGGACATATTAATGAGAAACATATCCAAATACTCTATAGTGATAGATTTATAGACTTATCTGATTATAAATCACTTCATATATTTGAATATAAATTATTATGAAGGATTTATAAATAACCTTTTAGTGGAAAAGGAAAAATGGATAAATTATTCTTAGATATCATACATATCGATGTGTATATCAAAAAGATTACACAATAAAGTTGAGTTGTTTAGTAATTCATTAATTTTATTGGAGAATCTTATGGGTATGGTTATTTGTTTCTAATGAGATGAATATATGAATATTTTTAAAATCTAAATGGGTTTTATAAAAAAAAATTACATAATCAACTAGTAACATGTTTTATGATTCTCTAATCATATCAATATGGTGAATAATTATTCCAATAAATTATAGATAAATTTATAGATTGTGGATTTCTTTCACAACTCACTCTTATTAGAAAACCACTCTTGAAGAGTATGTAAGAAATGAGGAATCTTACCCTTTTTATGAAAACCCAAATTTTAAAATACCTTCTTTTATAATTTTTTACATAATGATACACTGAATAAAATCAAGGAAAATCATTAGGCCTAGTGTCTTTGAAAAATTAGGTATATATAAAAAAATATGAAACATGTTTACAACAACATTATTTAAAAAATACAAAACATGCTCTCAAAATTCCATTTCTCTTCTAAAACCACATGGGATAACATGGGGATGAGAACAGTAATGTGGTGAGATATAAATCCAAGTATGGGAATAATAAAAGAATAGCTTGTTGTAAATAAATACATGTGAGTCGAGGGGAATATCAAGATAACATAAGAGATGTGTGAATCATAAACTTGAACAATAAAAAATGATTTAGATGATAATATAAATGCATAATGGAATGTTTAAAAAAATAAAATAAGGAATCATAAAAAAAATTAAAGGTTTACCATCAAGAATTCATAATATAGTGTTCTTAGGATAACCTCATGTAAACACCCTAACCCTAGTATCCTAGAGTTAGTGGAAAGTTTATTACATTGTAAAAATATACGAGGCATGTCATATTGAAGGATGGAATAATTAATAGTATTGGTGAAATATTTACATACATTATGTTCAGATTAAAATTGAAAAAAAATAAATTATAAAAAGTTTTATATTTATAACACTATGTTTCTGCTTAGCATATCCTATCTTATCAATCAAAAAACACTTCATGATTTCCTAGGTAAAATAAAACATAAGAAAGGGGTGGGCTAAGATGATCAGTATGGTTAATATTTTAACATAATCTATCATGAATAAATAATTGTAATCATTATGGAAATAAAATAACTAAAAATATTCATTTTAAACAATAACATGAGCATATTTATGAAGGAATAAAAGATGATTAAATAAAGACATATACGTAATCACATGAGCTTGAAACATATACATGGATATTCTAACTAATTGAATAATCACATGGACATAAATAACTAATATTATAATGAGGTAATGCATAATTCTAGAAATCATAAACATAATATTGTGACCATTTATAAGAAAATTTAAAACTATGGAAAAAATCCATTCAATCTGTCCATTTGATTTGTCTCATGAGACCCATTGATGCATCGAGGGTTTATATTAATCTAGGACCCACCAACTAGTTAATATGTACAATTAATTACTCATATTAAAGGGGTGAAACAGAATAGACATAAAAAATCATTTTGAAAAAACTAACATACAAAATCTTAATACTTAACCCAATTAATAAACATAATCATCAACCATTCAGATTATTGTAATAAATTGTAATAAAATATTACATCCCTAGTAAAACTAATCATAAACCATCCCAATAAATAATAATTACATTTCCATTAAAACATATACCTAATGTATAATATGTATAATAAGTGTTTTTTCATTAATGAATATAAATTGCATTAAAATTTCCATTAAAACATTATTGAAAAAAAATATCCTATACAATTTAAAAATAATCTCTTAAAAATAAATATAAACAAGACATATTGAAAATAAATTTCATTAAAAATATAATTTAAAACAAATAATGGATTTTTTAAAACATTAAGAGGTCATGACATTGAGAAATTCCATCTATGTCCTATCTGTTAAAATAATGATTCCCTTTACATTTACGATAAAATCCAAATAGAGATTATTTAGAAAAAAAACATCAAGATTACATTCATAAAATATTTAAAAAAATGAATAATGGGTAAAAAAAATTTAATAAATCATTTTGATAATGTTAAAAGAAATTTGGAAATAATTTTCAAAAAAAGGGTTTGGAAGATAAAGGCTTTTCGACTGAAGAGATAAATGAAGTATGACTTTATTAAAAACATTTTATCAATAATTTTATGTACCAAAGAGAGGAATATGGTAAAATTATTTTAAAAAATACTGAATAACCAGTATATATGAAAATTAAATTGATTTATCATAAAATTATCAAATAATTTACTTCAATTGAAATTCATGTATAAACAATCCTGATTAAAATGCGATTGAAACATATATTTATTATCACTTTGGTAAATTTTGAAGAAAAAGCCTCATGAAATAAATAAAATAAAATAAAATAAAAAATACCATGAATAGAAATAGATTCATTATATAACATAACAAATGTTTTATTATATACACCACGCTAAAGTAATAATTTTTAAATATGACATGTGTCTCATGGAAGTAAAAGTGAGATGACAAACCCTTACATCAGGTCTGATTTCCTTCGTACACGTTCAAACCATCCATATAATAAATATAGGTTTATTATATAACTAATAAAGAACCATATTAATATTTATATAACAATGTAATATTTACTTATAGCCTTTCATCACCTACTTATTAGCAATTAATTGTTAAAATCACTTTTTTGGATGATAATTTCTTTGTTTTTCATGTATGTTTTTGGTTTGATAATTTCAATAAATTTAAATTGATCATGGATATATCATATATAGAATGTAATAAAGGATATAATTATTATATATATTAATTATATATGTATTTATTGTAATATAATATATATATATATATATAATGAATTACACCATTCATGGAGAAAGAAGGTTGTACATACATATGAATGCTATTTCCATTTTTCTTGATGGAAGCATTGAAATGAAAATAAATATTAGTTAATAATTATATAATCATTATTATTTCATATATATAATTTATATTAAGAAATTATATCATTATTATTATACATGAAAAAATTAAATGAAAAACATTTCATATCGCTACGTGGAGGTGGTAGTCCACACGTACACATGACTGACATTATTGTTTCCCAACAGATGTGAAGATAAGAAGTTAGATTTGATATTATATTTAAAAAGGTATTTTTAGGTCATAAATATCACATATATTTATTAACTTTATCCCGAATACCTTCCATGTAATTCATATGTGAAAAATGGCTCACATCGCTTTACGTGGTGGCAGTATGTCGTACACATGAGCAGCGCAATTGTATCCCCAACCAAACGGAAAGTAAGAATGTGTTTATGATATAATAATTATATAATTATAATAATATCATAAATATCATATTAATATATTAAATTTATCATTATAACAATCCTTTAAAGGTGGTGATGGACAATGAATTACAACAGTTCGAGAAGCGATAGTCCGTCGTACACACGATCGACGGTTTCATTTAATATTTGATATATGTGAAGAAGTATCTATGTTATTACATTAACATAATAATATATAACTATATTGGAAATAATTTTTTCATTATATTAACATAGTTAATGGTGATTTTAAGAAGGTGATAATAAATAAAAAAATATGTGTGTTTAATAATTTTACCTCTTCTTCAGAGAGCCTCTTTATATTTATACCTAAAGCCTTCATTGGAGAGATTACTAAAAAAATAAGGTATATAGTATTTGTGTCATGACCCGTCCCCCAGGGCTCTCATCACGACTACCCCAAGCCCACCTTCCATAGGCCAGGGACTGGCGACTAGAACCAAAGGCGTAATCCCCTAAAACTGGGAAGGCATTGCCTTTATAAAACATAAACTCACACAACCAGAGTACAAGAAGAAGAAAACACTAAGTAAAATAAACTGTATAAAAAGTGTACTGAAAGTAAAGGGGACCATAATACAAACCCAGCAGGAAAGTACAACTGAAAAACAAGTAAAACTGAAAAGAAAGGGACAAACAACTAAAATGTAGAAGCAGCACTAGGATCGTCATCTGGGATTCCTAACTGAAGGGTAGGTACAGATGTCCACCTCAGCACTCCACATCTATCGGTCCTCTCCATGTACCTTGTCGCCGATTAGTCCTCCTCTGGGTACCATCCAGTCCTAGCTCACTCTTGGCCGCCGTCAACGATGTCTGTTGTCTACATCTAACACAATGTGGTGCGGGCAAAGCCCATGTAGGGGTGAGTATAATGATATTAGGTAGGGACCTCGAGACCCTAAAGGTCTCACAAAATCCAACAAGAATAAACCACAAATCCTAAAATCAACGGATAACCATTACTTAGGTATATTCCCATAAATATAGCTAAGTTATCACGTAACCCATATCAATCATGAGGAAAAACACAAAGGTCATTGACTCGGCTCAAACTAGGATTTTTATTAACGAAACCACGGATGCTGGAGAACTCCTCCTCTGTCGAGTACATTGGACCTTTCGCGACTCCGAGGTGCTACTCACTAACCTTATACTGCTGAGGTACTCCTCCTATTAAGTACAGTGGGTCTACCGGCTCACATAGTAGCGCTCCCCGCCATGGATCTTCCGCCTCACACAATAGTGCTCCCCCTAATAGCCTACAGAGGTACTCCTCCTATCGAGTAACGTGGGTATTCCGACTCACATAGTAGCGCTCCTTTTCCATGGGTCTTCCGCCTCACACAATAGTGCTCCCCATCGGGCTAGTCAAGTCACTCTGAAATGAATCGGACAAGCAGTCATCAGGTCTCAGCTAGCTACTAGGTCTCTGTAGTCTGCTCGGTCATCTCCGATAGGATCCGCTCCATGAGCTACAAGACGATACTCCAAGTTTCACGAAGTCCCACTAAGAAGTATCTGGAAGGTCTGCCACATAATATGGGTCTCAACGCAATAGACGGTGCGTTAATCGGAAGCTCGGTCTGTGAGTTACTAGCCTTTTAATCCCAGGGGCCCGGTTGGTTTTGTGTACGAACCAACCCAACCATATCTCAAATATACCCCGAAATCCTATGAGGTATTTTCAAAGGGACCGTTTCTCAAAGAGATTACCAGTACTGCTGACGTTTCGTCAAACGGACGTCCGGTGCCAAAGATATAGCAAAAGTAAGCAATGGGTCATTAGTGGGCTTGGGTCCAGTCCGACCCGGTCGGACCGACATGGCACAACCCAGGCTGGGTCGACCCGATCTGGGTTGACCTGGTCAGACTTTATGGGTCTGACTCGGCCCGTTGGGCGGGTCAGCCCGCTAAGTTTGGCCCAGTCCGCTGGGGCTAGCCCAGCGGACTGCGTGGATAATTCGGGATGAAGTCCCCATGTGGACGTCTCGGCCCAAAGTTTAGTGGTAGGTTCGGCTGGTTCTGCGAGGGGCGAAGCTCGGGCGGCTTGGCCCGAGAGGCCAATGGCGGGTCGCGTGGGGCATGGGCAGGCCGTGGGTGTGTCGGGAAGGGCCCAGGGCGCACTAGACAGCCGACCTTGGTGCCGGGCAGGCGGCCTGGGCGCTGGGCAGGCACCGGGAGGGTGCCGGGTAGGCGGCCTGGGCACCAGGGGGCGCCTGGCAGGTGTCGGGAGGGCGGCCTGGGCGCCGGGCAGGCGCAGGGCGTGCCGGGCAGGCGCGGGACGCACCGGCAGCGCGCGGGCAGGGTGACGGCGGCTGGGCGGGTTGCGGTTTCGGCTGGGGCGCACACCAGACAGCGCGCAGGTAGGTTGGTCGGGCGCCGCTCGGCCAGCGGCGTGGTTCGCGGAGAGCGTGGGTAGCGCAACCTCTATTCATCATCTTCGTCGTCGTCGCCACGTTGCTATGTCGCTGCTACTTCGTCATCAATCCAAGTTTCCAAAACTTTAAAGGTTTTGGAGGGGTCAGGTCATGTTCATTCGACCTGAACCCTCCACGTTAGAACGATAGCAAGCGTCTCATAAAGTTGATTTAACAAGAGAATATTAAGTGTTAAACAACTTAAAAGACACCCCTACTTTTTTAATCGATGGGCGTTCGTTCATCGCGGGGGAAGATGATGACGTCGTTAGCCATACGCTTCCACTTCCGAGTTTGTGCGTCGGTCCGTTGACGATGAAGAGGAAGGATGAAGGGTCGTCGAAGAAATCCCATGTCGGAAGGGGGGTCCAGAGGAAGAAGCTGAGGAAGAATTTTTTTGTCTCCGGCATCTTCGCATTCTTCGTTGGAGAATTCTATTCTCCCAAGCTCTCCACAAAAGAGAGAACAAACGTGCCAAAATAATAGATTTTAATCTATTATGTCCGAAGGAATAAATTAATTAAGTGGGCCCCACTTAATTAAGTTCACGTTGGCACAAATATTTGAAATTCAAAAGTGGAGAGGCTTCGCCAAATTAATTGCACAAGATTGGCATAATTAAATTGGGGAGTTTTGAGGAGGCTAGAGGCCCGGGTGGTCCCCACCTAATTAACAAGAAGAGGGTCAAGGGGTTTCCTTCCATTAATTGGGGGTTTTGGGGAGGTTTTATTCTCCTTCATTAAGAGAGTAGTTAAAGACCAAGAGACTCTCCCACATTAATGAGGGAGAGTAGAGAGGTTTCCTCCCCTCCCATTAAATGGGGGATTAAGCCCCGCGTGGACCCCACGTTATAACCTCTCGCGGCAGGTTATGTTTCTCAGGTGGTCCCCACCCCAATTATCCTCCCATGGGAGGTTAGGGTGTGATGGTCCCACCACCAACCCCCATGTGGAGATTTTATTTAACATTACCACATGGAGTGGGTTCAACCAAAAATAAAATAAGTTGTTACTTATTTTATTTTATTAATCCACATGAAACCCAAAAACCAACTCTCACACCCGATCAACCGCCGTTGAGGTGAAAGTCTTCTTAAGCGAAAACAGGTGTTGCGAGTTCAACAATTCCTTCATATTTCAATTCCGAGCATCAGTTCAAAAGATAGAAAAACCCGCTTGTACGTTTACTGAATGTACCCGAACAAAACTTCAAATAATGATTCCGGGCACACCGGGCCTCGGAATTAGGCGTCGTCAGAAACTGCGGACTAGTAAAATTCCAAATAATTTAAGAAAAAAATTCCTTGAAATTTCCGAGTCTTTTCATTACCCCAACCTCATCGCTTTACGTCCCCGTAAAGCTACAACACACACTAGGGAAACAAAAAGGGGTATTGAGCACGCATCTGACCCTCCCACTCCCATGTGCTCTCCTGGAGGTTCCCGTACTGCCAGCGAATATGCACCAGAGGAATCGACCGTCCATGCAGGACCCACTCCTGTCGATCCTCAATCTGCATTGGGACCTCTGTTAAAGTCACCCCATCATCGATGTCCAGCTCCCGGTGGTCGATGATGTGGGATGGGTCATGCACATATCTCCTCAGCTGAGATACGTGGAAGACGTCGTGCACCCGATGCAACTGAGGTGTAAGTTCCATGTGGTAAGACACCTCGCCTACTTTGCTGAGGACCTGGAACGGCCCGATGAAATGTGGAGATAACTTTCCGCCTCGGCCAAATCTCCATAGACCTCGTTGAGGTGAGACCTGTAGGAAGACATGGTCTCCATCCTTGAACTCCAGTGGTCTCTGTATCCTATCAGCATAGGACTTCTGCCTGCTCTGTGCAGTCTTCATCCGCTCCTCGATGATCTACACCTTCTCCGTGGTAGCTCGTACCATCTCTGGTCCCACTAGTGCTAACTCCCCTGGGTCTGTCCAGCACAGTGGCGATCTGCAAGGTCGGTCGTACAGTGCCTCGTAAGGGGCCATCCCGATGGTGGAGTGGTAGCTATTGTTGTACGAAAACTCCACCAAGGGTAAGTGATCCTCCCAGTTGTGACCAAAGTCTAGGAAACATGCATGGAGCATGTCCTCGAGGTTCTGGATGGTCCTCTTGGTCTGACCATCAGTCTGAGGATGGAAGGCGGTGCTCAAGTGAAGTTGTGTCCCGAAAGCTTCCTACAACCCCTTCCATAGTCAGGACGTAAATATTGCATCATGGTTATAGACAATAGAAGAAGTTACACCATGAAAACACAGTATCTCCTACACATAGAGACGTCCCAAGCTCTCAACTGATCTCTGCTCTCTGATCGATAGAAAGTGGGCCGACTTGGTGAGTCGGTTCATGATCACCCATATTGATCATGAACTCTGGATGTATGTGGAAGCCCCGTCACGAAATCCATGGATATCCCGTCACATTTCCACTCTGGGACCTCTAAGGGCTGAACCAAGCCTACTAGAACCTGGTTCTCTGCCTTCACTTGCTAACAAGTGAGGCACCGTGAGACAAACTCTGCTACCGCCTTCCTCATACCTGTCCACCAATGCTGTCATCGAAGGTCCGGGTACATCTTTTCCACTTCTGGATGTACTGTTAGAGGGGAAGTGTGAAATTACCTCAACACCTCCTCTTGTAGTGAAACTGATACCATGGTATGCCCTCTGAAGAGGATGATGTGCTCCCCATATTCAAAAACTCCATCAGGTGCATGCCCTGTGGATATCTGAGCACGTCGCGTCTCACAGTCAGCGTCCCCAAGCTGCACCTCCCTGAATCACTGAAAAAGTGGGGGCGTGACTGTAAGAGACTATAGATAGGCTACTCCATCCCTATCCATAAAGGATATCTGCAATGCGGCCAACTGCTCTGTCGCCTCACCTAGCAGCTGAATGCCTGATCTCCTGCTGAGCGCATCCGCTGCTACGTTCCCCTTCCTAGGAGTATAGACTATCTCTAAGTCATAGTCCTGGAGGAACTCAGGCCATCGCCGATATCTCAGGTTCAAGTCATTCTGAGAGAAGATATACCTTAGATTCTTGTGATCAGAGTATACTATAAAATGCTCTCCCATCAGATAGTGTTGCCACATCTTCAAGGCAAAGACCACTGCTGCTAACTTCAGCTCATGGGTAGCGTAGTTCTTCTCATGTTGTCCCAACTACCGAGAACCGTACGTGATCACAGCTCTCTCCTGCATCAGGACACACCCGAGTTCAGTCCCTGATGCATCATAGTAGACTACGTACCTTACGCCTTCCTCTAGAAGCCCCAAGATGGGGGGCACTAATCAGCCTCTACCTCATCTCTTAAAAGATCTTCTGGAACCTCTCCGACCATACGAAGGGTTTTCCCATCTTCGTCAAGGCTAATAGTGCTGCTGCAACTCTAGAGAAGTCTGGAACGAATCTCCGGTAGTACCCAACCAAGCCCAGGAAACTTCGTACCTCCGTCACACTCCTGAGTGGCTCTCAAGAAAGTACTGCCTCAATATTCACTGGATCCACTACAACTCTAGCCTCTGAGATGATGTGTCCCAAGAAATGAACCTCTCGAATCCAGAACTGTCACTTTGAGAGTTTACCATAAATTCGGTGCTCTCGTAGTGTATCCAATACCAACCGCAAATGGTAGGCATGCTCCTCCTAAATAGTCGAGTAAATTAGTATGTCGTCGATGAAGACTATGACAAAGAGATCGAGGTATGGATGGAATATCATGTTCATGAGACTCATGAACACAGTTGGAGCATTGGTTATGCCGAAGGGCATAACCAAGAACTCGTAGTGGTCGTACCGACACCTGAAGGACGTCTTCTGCACATCCCCATCTCAAACTCTGAGTTGGTGATAGCATGATCTGAGGTCTATCTTCAAGAACATTCATGCTCCCTTGATCTGATCAATGAGGTCATCTATCCTCGAGAGTGGGTACTTGTTCCTCACGGTCACTTGATTCAGGTGATGGTAGTCGACACAAAGTCTCAAGCTCCCATCCACCTTCTTGGAGAACAAAATTGGAGATGCACAGGGTGAAACACTAGGTCGGATAAATCCCTTATACTGCAAGTCCTCCAGCTGTACCCATAGCTCATGAAGCTCAGCGGGAGCCATCTGATATGATGGAGAAGATATCGGTGTCGTCCCGGGGTACATGTCAATGTAGAATTCCACCTCTCTACAAGGAGGTAGTTCTGGAACATCATTAGGGAAAACATATGTGTACTGGTCCACCACTACAGGGTAAGTCGGACTCTCCACATCAACTACTCCAAGGGTAAGGCAAGACAACTGGTGAGTGATCGGTTGTATCCTCCTCCGAGTGAGTCTGTCCTGCGCTGCAAAGGTTCCCTTCTCGCCGGTGAAGGTAAACCTGGTCCCATCCGTGCGGACACACCGCACTTTGCACCTAATACAGTCAATCTGAGCATGGACTGTAGAGAACCAGTCCATACCCAAGATGACGTCGTAAGGCCTCGACGCTGCTACTAAAAGATCCTATCCGAAGCTCTCTCCACCTAGAGTAAGCTCGCACTGCCGGCACCAATGCGTGATCGTCGAATCATCTCCCATAGGAGTCTATAGCCGTAAGGATCAAACTAACGGGTCCTTTGGAATCTTTGAGCTTCGAACGAGGGAAGTGGAAATGAAAGATTGACTGGAACCTATGTCTATAAGAACTACAGCTAAGGTGGAGTAGACACAGATTGTACCTTGAATCATCTCCGGAGCGCCATGATCGTAGGCCTCAGCTGCCTGAAGTTGTGCTTTGCCCTGTCCACCCACTCTTTGTGGTCGGGGTGGACCTCTTGGTGGTGGTGGTGGTGACAACACCTCATAATGTCGTCCACCTCCAGCTAAACGGCCAGCTCCTCTGCCATGTCCACCTCCACCTTACTGACCGCCTTGATCGAACCTATGCCTCTGCCTGGGAGGTCCCTCAACTGACTGCTGATTGTCCTTGCGGCGGGTCGGACAGTCATGAGCCATGTGACCCTGTCTGCCACATGGGTAACACTGCCTGACAGGTCTGGCTCTGTCTCCACTCTGGGTGCCCCGCACTACCGATCCTGAGTCGTGAGGTCGACCACCTGTAGGTCTGGTCCTCTTGGACCTCTGTGTCATCTGTCTACTTCCAGCTTTAGAAGACAACGCTTCATGTCGGCTAGTGGTGGGTCTCGCTGCTGGATTCTTCTTAGCAAGGAAACTCTCCACTAGGAGGGATCACTCCAACACCCCAGTCTGCGTCGGGATGCTGTGAGAGATAAGTGAAGCTCTAATCTCTCACCTGAGTCCCTGCTCAAAGGTCTGGGCCCAAAATAATGGGTCCCGTACCATATCTGTGGAGTAGCGCGAGAGGTCGGTGAACCTCATTGAGTACTGCGCCACCATCATGCTACCCTGTTGTAGATGCAGTAGCTCCTGTATCTGCACCGCTTGAAGGGTGGCTGGTACAAACTCTTCCCGGAACAGGATCTCGAAGTCTGCCCAGAGCAGCGTTGCCTCATTGTGGACCTGAAGCATCAGGCTCCACCATTTTCCTACTGCTGCCTGAAGGAGGCTAACAACAAGGATCACCATGAAGTCTGCTGGCATCCCAACTAGCCTGAATACTCTCACCATAGCCTCCATCCAATCCTCAGTCGCCTGTGGATCCGTATCTCCCCGGAACCTGGGTGGCCTCTTGCGTTGGAACACATGCAACGCGCTCAAGCCGTGTGCATCGTCTGCTGTTGGGGCTGGTGGCATCGGTGGCCCAACAGAGAGTAGTACCGCTGGTGGCTCCGATGATGCCTCAACTGGGAGAGGGCCCTGTACTGAGGCCTTGTCTCTTGGCGGGCTTTCAGTACGTACAACTCTCGGGGCTCTAGCTGGTCGTCCGTAGGGAGGCATCCTGAAAGAAAACAGATGTGACATGGTCAAAAGACTATACCTGGTGAGCTGACCTGGATTGAGCTGAATTAAAGAAAAAATTTGAAAACACACACGCAATAAGTGTTTTCATGCACTGAGTTGGACATTAGAAGTCAGGGTCCTGGTCCATGGATACGTCGGCCGCCCGCACCACTAATGGACTCCCTGAACTGAAAACCACACTTAGTACCCTTAACACTATTGCTTCACATAAAAGAAATATCAGAATATGAAGTTATGTGGTAGAACTGACGTCCTCTGATACCAATTTGTCACGAACCATCCCCCAAGGCCCGTATCGTGACTAACCCAATCCCTCCTTCCATAGGCCAGGGGCTGGTGACTAGCACCAAAGGAGTAATCCCCTAAAACTAGGAAGGCATTGCCTTTATAAAAGGTAAACTCACACAACCAGAGTACAAGCGGAAGAAAACACTAAGTAAAAAAACTTTATAACAAGTGTAATGAAAGTAAAGGGGTCCAGAATACAAGCCCGGTAGGAAAGTACAACTGAAAAACAAGTACAACTGAAAAGAAAGGGACAAACAGTTGAAATGTAGAAGTAGCTCCAGGATCGTTGTCCGGGATTCCTACCTGAAGGGTAGGTATAGATGTCCACCTCATAACTCCACGTCTATCGGTCTACTCCATGTACCGTCTCGCCGAGTAGTCCACCTCCAGGTATCGTCCAGTCCTGGCTCACTCTCGGCCTCCGTCAACGTTGTCCGTCATATGCATCCAACACAACGTGGTGCGGGCAAAGCCTGTGTAGGGGTGAGTATAATGATACTCAGTAGGGACCTCGATACCCTCAAGGTCTCACAAAATCTAACAATAATAAACCAAAAATCATAAAATCAATGGATAACCATTACATAGGTATATGCCCATACATATACCAAAGTTGTCAAGTAACTCATCTCAATCATGAAGAAAAACACAAAAGTCATTGACTCAGCTCAAACCAAGATTTTTATTAACAAAACCATGGATACTGGAGAGCTCCTCCTCTGTCGAGTACAGTGGTCCTGTCGTGACTCCGAGGTACTACTCATTAACCTTAGACTACTGAGGTACTCCTCCTGTCGAGTATCGCGGGTCTTCTGCCTCACACAGTAGCGCTCCCCGCCATGGGTCTACCACCTCACACAGTAGCGCTCCCCCTAATAGCCTATAGAGGTACTCCTCCTGTCGAGTACCGCGGTTCTTCTGCCTCACACAGCAGCGATCCTCCTCCATGGGTCTACTGACACAAATAGTAGCGCTCCCCACTGGGCTATTCAAGTCACTGCGAAACGAATCGGACAAGCAGTCATCAGGTCTCAGCCAGCTAGTAGGTCTCCATAATCTGGTCGCTCGTCTCCGGGAGGGTCTTCTCCACGAGTTACAAGCCGATACTCTAAGTGTCACAAATTCCCACTAAGAAGTATCTTGAAGGTCCTCCACGTCATAGGGGTCTCAATGCAAAATACGGCGCGTCAATCGGACGCCCTGTCTGTGAGTTATTATCCTTTTAGTCCCGGGGGACCGGTTGGTTTCGTGTGCGAACCAACCCAACCATATCTCAAATATACCCCGAACTCCCATGGGGTATTTGAAAAGGGACCATTTCTCAAAGAGATTACCAGCGCCACTGACGGTTCGTCAAATGGACATCCAGTGCCAAAGATATGGCCAAAGTAAGCAATGGGACATTAGTGGGCCCGGGTCCGGTCCGACCCAGTCGGACAGACTCGGCCCAACCCAGCCGGGGTTGAACCAGTCTAGGTCAACCCGGTCAGACTTGCTGGGTCTGAATTGGCCCGTTGGGTGGTTCATCCCGCTAAGTTTGGCCCAGTCCGCTGGGCCCGTCCTAACAGACTGCGTGGACAATTCGGGCTGAAGTCGCCATGTGGACATCTTGGCCTGAAGGTCAGTGGCAGGTTCGGCCGGTGCCGCAAGGTTCGCGGCTCTGGCGGCTCGGCCTGAGAGGCCAACGGCGGGCCGCGTGGGGCGTGGGTAGGTCGCGGGTGTGCCGGGAAGGGCGCGGGGCGTGTTGGGCAGCCGGCCTGGGCGCCGGGTAGGTGGCCTGAGCATCGGGGGGTGCAGGGCAGGCGGCCTGGGCGCCGGGGGGGGCGCCAGGAAGGTGGCATGGGTTCCAGTCGTGCACCGAGAGGGGGCCGAGCAGGCGGCCTGGGCTCCGGGCAGGCGGCCAAGGCGCCGGGCAGGCGCCAGGAGGGCATCGGGCAGGCGGCCTGGGCGTCGGGGGGTGCCGGGCAGGCGGCATGAGTGCCAGGGGGTGCCGAACTGGCGGCCTGGGCGCTGGGCGGGTGTTGGGAGGGCGGCCTGGGCGCCGGGCTGGAGACGGGAGGGCACTGGGAAGGCGGCCTAGGCACCGGGGGTTCCGGGCAGGTGCGGGGCGCACCGGCAGCACACGAGGCGCACCGGCAGCGTGTGGGGCACGCGGGCAGGGTGCCGGCGGCCGGGCTGGCCGCGGTTTCAATCGGGGAGTGCACCGAGCAGCGCACGGGTAGGCTGGTCAGGCACCGCTCGGCCGGCGGCGCGGTTTGCGGAGGCCGCAGGTAGCGTGACCACTATTCTCCATCTTCGTCGTCATCGCCACGTTGTCATGCCACTACTACTTCGTTGTCGATCCAAGGTTCCAAAACCGTAAAGGTTTCGGAGGGGTCGGGTCGTCTTCGTTCGGCCTAAACCCTCCATGTTAGAACAATAGCAAGTGTCTCATGAAGTTGACTTAACGAGAGAACATTAAGTGTTAAACAACTTAAAACACACCCCTTCCTTTTTAATCAATGGGCATTCGTTCGTTGCGGGGGAATATGATGATGTCGTTCGTCGTACGCTTCCACTTCCGAGTTCGTGTGTCAGTCCGTTGATGACGAAGAAGAAGGATAAAGGGTCGTCGAAGAAATCCCACGTCAGAAGGGGGGGTCCAGAGGAAGAATTCAAGGAATAATTTTTCGTCGTCGGCATCTTCGTGTTCTTCGTTGGAGAATTATATTCTCCCAAGCTCTCCACAAAAGAGAGAAAAAATGTGCCAAAATAATAGATTTTAATCTATTATGTCTGAAGGTGTGAATTAATTAAGTGGGACCAACTTAATTAAGTTCACGTTGGCACAAATATTTGAAATTCAAAAGTGGAGAGGCTCCACCAAATTAATTGCACAAGATTGGAATAATTAAATTAGGGAGTTTTGAGGAGGTTAGAGGCCCGGGTGGTCCCCACCTAATTAACAAGAAGAGGGTCAAGGGGTTTCCTTCCATTAATTGGGGGTTTTGAGGAGTTTTTATTCTCCTTCATTAAGAGAGTAGTTAAAGACCAAGAGACTCTCCCTCATTAATGAGGGAGAGTTGAGAGGTTTCCTCCCCTCTCATTAAATGGGGGGTTAAGCCCCGTATGGACCCCATGTCATAAACTCTCGCGGGAGGTTATGCTGCTCGGGTGCTCCCCAACCCAATTATCCTCCCATGGGAGGTTAATGTGTGATAGTCCCACCACCAACCCCCATGTGGAGATTTTAACTAACACTATCACATGGCGTGGGTTCAACCAAAAATAAAATAATTTGTTACTTATTTTATTTTATTAATCCACGTGAAACCCAAAAACCAACTCTCACACCTGATCAACCGTCGTCAAGGTGAAAGTATTCTTAAGCAAAAATCAGCTCTACGAGTTCAACAATGCCCTTGGATTTCAATTCCGAGCATCCATTAAAAAGATAGAAAAACCCGCACGTAGGTTTACTGAACGTACCTGAACAAAACTTCAGAAAATGATTCCAGGAACACTGGGCCTCGGAATCAGGCACTGTCAGAAACTGCGGACTAATAAAATTCCAAAGAATTTAAGAAAAAAAAATTCCTGGAAATTTCTGGGTCTTTCCAATGTGGTTCGATATTTAAATAATATATTTAGGCATGATTTTACCAAAAAAATGTGTTATATATGTGTGATGAGAATACGAAAGTGGTGGCCTTTTAGAAGTCGGGTAGGGGACGCACTTCAAATATTTGAAAATTAAAAGTGTCACCCATGTTTTTTATCATGGAATAAGCCTAAAAAATAGGTCATTATTAAACCTTTGATGTTATAATGTATATTTATGACTATAAAATGGTTTTTAGGAATATTTTTAGTTAATTTTAACCATTATCATTTTAGTTTAACCCTCGATAAACTAGTTTTTACCTTTACTGTGGTGATTAATTTTTATTATTTTTACTATTAATTATGCTCAAAAATTAAGTTTATCATATTGGATAATATAATTTATTGTGATAAATGATATTTAATTAAATTTTCCAATTCAATTAACCCACATGGTAGAATTTAATTTAAAATTAATTCCACTGATGCGATGAAAAAATATGCTTTAAAGAAATATATTTTTCAAGGAAAAATGATCTTATATTAATTGTAAGAATATAAATAATAATTATAATAATTTAAAGGAAAAAAATAAATATTTATAATATATAAATTTCATTTAAATAATTATTAATTAAGGTTATATTTATTAATTAAATTGTGGAAGCATTATGAACTTTGAAAGAGTTTTAAGCAAATGTGTTTTTTAACCCAAAAATAAACTTATATAAAGATCTAATAAAATGGTGATTAAAATGTAATTATTAGGATTAAATATAAAAAAATAATAAATATTTTACTTTGAATAAAAATAATAATAATTTTACTTTTAAATTACTTAATATATTTTAACGATATGAATGTTTTACAAAAATAGGTATTTTTCACTATTCATTGAAAAATCAATATTTTCTGGAAAATCCCAAAAATTTACCTTATGTAAATTTTGATAATGTGATTTAAAAAATAAATTTAATTTTTACAAATAAATTTTTTCAAATTTTTAAAAAATAATTTTAAATTATGTTTTCAAATCGAGACTAAACATCCTTTTAGAAAAAAACAGTTTTTTCTAAAAACACTTCTTTTTCTTTAAAATAGTTCTTATTTTATTTATAATAAATAGATAACCATTGAATTTATTTTTTACATTTTTAAAACATATAATTTTCATAATTAATTTAATCTCATTCATACCCTCCAAATTAACATCTAGGTTATAAATTTTATCTTTAAAAAATAATATTTTAATAGAGTACTACATTTAATTTAAACCTGATGTTAGGTTCATCGAATGATATCAAATAGATTGATTTTATTTAAAAATAAATCTATCATAAATTTTAGGGGTTTTAGATTCTATTTTAATATATTTTTTCATGTAATACATATTATCAAACATTATGTTCATCTTTTACAATATTTGGGTGTTATATTCTACCCCCTTAATTAAATTGTGTCCTAGAAATTTTATCTTGATCTTAGTAATCTAGGGTTTGACATTTTAAAATACATTTGTTGGAAACCCACATCATAAAAAAGGTTGATAAAAACCATATTGATATGAGAGAAATATTAATATGGAGATGATCTGTAATAACAAGTAATTAAGATTCCCAATAGGAGAACATTGGTGGAAACTGAAGATACATACATGGAAGAAAGGCATGAATAATTATATTTTGTGATACAGATCATTGATAATAAAAAAGTGAATAATAAATATAATGATAAGGACCAAAAAAACATAAATTGATATGGTGTGAAAATGTAACGTCCCGGTTCCGGGTGCCACTCAACGGGTGCCCTGAACCCGGTTCGCCACGTGACCTCAAGCGCATTTCCCCAAATTCTAGAGGTTGCCGACTAGCAGCGAGGGCCTAGGTATAACGACCCATACTTTACATACATTGTTAATACTTCAAAATTGAATCACACTTATTACAACATATGACAAAACCACAAAGGACCGTATAGGTATAATGTCTTTAGAAACTGGGAAACATAAACAACTGGTTCATAAATCTTCTATAGTGTCTCCCATTTATTTCATCATATCTAGGGTCCCTTTTAGCATATTCTACTTAATATCCATCTTCCTGACCTGGGGAAAAGAAAACATAAAAGGGTGAGCTCAAATGCTCAGCAAGGGAAAATAAAGGAAATAAAAATCATATCATATCTTTTTGAAAATCATATCCTGCAAAAGAGATCATAATATCTTAACATGGAATAAATCATAGAAGTGAAAATGAGATCCCCATAATCATAACATGAAACTTGAAACTTTGTGGCATGCACACATAATCATGGAAAATCATTTCTTGTTAGTCATGACTCATTGCCAAGACTATCTTAGTGGACAAAGTCCCTTTCTGAACCGAGTCACCCTCGTTCCAGTCCTGTTTCACTGAACCGGTATAACCTACCGTTCCAGCCATGTCTATCTCATGAGATATAAAATCTTTACCCAATGCATTGGAGGGAGATATAGGTCCCACCCATCTTATAATGAATCCTTTCTTATGTGTGCCACATAATCATAAATCATACATCATCGCATAACACATGTAACAAAAACATCATGACATCATAAAACAAATCATATAAGGTAAATGACTTCATAAAAATAATTCCCTCACAACATAATCAACTCAATGTAATAATAGGGATAAAAACAGAACCCTTTATTATCTTAGATGGAAAATAATTTTGATAAAACACTTGAACTCCATTCTTGAGGAAAATATCCTTTCTTCTTCAAAAACACTTTTCTTTTCTTAACATGTCATACAATTATAAACACTAAGAAGTTGACTAAAAATAAACTTGAAAACATGTAAATTAAGCTTCTTGGAAATAATGTTTTAAAAATCCATTCATGCCGTATAAGTTAAAAAAAACATTCTTCTCGTACTTTTGTCGGAAAAGTCAAAAAGTACCTCGTACGAAAAAATGACAAAATATTCCTTTCATGTCCTTTACTAAAAACTCACCTAAGGGTAAAATTGGATTTAAAAAATTGTAGGTGGATGGAAATAAAATTACATATTGAAGAAACATGGATTTGGATGATAAAATACACCCCAGTAAATACCAAAGTATAAACAATCTCGAATAAAAATGAGATTGTGATATTTCCCTTACCTTAGGTCCGATTTGCTTTGTAGGTATCTGAAGCTCCTGTATAATGGTTTAAATAATATTATTGACTTATTCCAGAATCATACATATTTATATGATATCATATATGGTCATATTCTTAGCTTCTTGTTAGTAATATTTCATTGTTACTTGTTACTCGGGTCTTTATTGCCTTTTGTTCTTATGCGTGTTTTGCCAAATAAATTCTTATTCTTCTTTTAAGGTTATAGATACCTTATATCCATAATGGTATTAGTGTAACATATATCATATTTATTCATTCAATTCATTTATATAATTACTATGTAATGATGATCATGTAGAACGAGTCGCTTCACATCGTGGAGACGGTATTCCGTACGTACGCACGAGTGATGATATCATTCCTATGATCGTGGAATTGTATTGGAGTATATATATATTATTTCAGTATCAATATTACTTTATAATAATCATAAATAGTTACTCATTACACCATTATACCCATCCTTGTAAGGTGATGGTGGAAAATAGATTACACCACGGCGTGGAGACGGTATTCCGTACGTACGCACGCGCGGTGATTTCATTTTTCCGTAGGATGGATAGAAGGTGAATTAGGGTTGTTTAATATTTATAATAACATATCAGTATGTAATTAATACTGATGTTATTAATTTATCATGAAACAACTAAGGAAGAAGAAGTTGAAGAAGAAAGAAATTGAAAAGATCGGTAATGGATATTACCTCTTCCTTGGAACGCTTCTTTGAATCCTCCACTTAGGGAACTAATATGGGTCTTTGAAGAATACCAGGACCTCTAGGATTATTCTAGGGAAGTGGAGAGGAGAAAATGGCAGGGTTTGGCCGAGCTTGAGTGCTCAAATTGGTTTGAGGAGGAGGGGGAGGAGGTGCCCTTTTATAAGGGAGGAGAGGGGCACCTTAGGAATATCTCAAAATATTATTTTATATTAAAGTCAAAATCGGTTTATAATGGTTCCAAAGGGTATTATTTATAATCTAAAGTGGGGATGGGTCGAAATCCTATCAACCAATAGGATTTATACAAGTTTAGGGTATTATTTTAACCTTATCAATTAGATTTAACTCTAAGTTAAATAATTTAACTTTTACCGTGTCTTTTTGTTTTCTTTCACTATATGGTTAATACACTTACTATAATATGCCAAACGAACCCCAAATTATTTATTATTAATATATATATCCTTATCTAAGTCATTTTGCCGAACCTTAGATTTTTAGGAATAAAATAACAATTAATAATATAATATTTGATTTAAAAACTATTTTGTGTCAATTTTGACACTATTTGATATATGATTTTTGTGAAAGTCATAACAGAATTATATGTTCGAACCAAGTTGAATAAATCAACACTAATATAACATAGTAACCTAGAAAATTAGTGGAATTCATAAAAAGTCTCAAATTACATTTATTTTGGTGTTTATAACATCAATTATGTCAATATTTCATAAATAAGATAATTACTGCATCATAATTGTGTCATAAATAAATTAAATTATTTAATGTCTAAAAATTATAAATAAAATACCATTATGTAGGAAATCTTTTTATCTTTCTAATGAATATTTATAGTCGAATTTATCTTATGTATAACCCCATATTAAAAATGATTTACTTATTAAACATTGATTTTAACTATTTTAACCCTTCTTTAAATAAATTAATAATAAATGTCCTAATCTAACCCAAGTGGGCCTAAATGGTCATATTTTATTCATAAGGTTGTTTTTGTTCGAATTACACTTATCCAATAGAATTAGGACATGTGTTAGGGTAATATTAATATCATATTTACCCCTATTTACTATTAACTGCGGTAAAAAAGTAAAAAGTTACTATTCACCAAAAAATTATTTTTATCTCATTGAACCACATTTTACTTACTGATATCAACCGTTTCTGTCGGATTTTCGAAATTCCATTCATAGAAGCGGTAAAATTAAGTTTTATGCAAAATTCAGTTTTTAACCTACCACTTAGTGGTTTCACTATTCATCAAAAATTGAAAGTTTTCAGAAAAATACCAAAATTTCACCCTAGGCTAATTTCGGTATTCTGAATCCAAAAATGAAGTCCATTTTGAAAAATAAAATTTATAAAATTTCAAAAAGTGGTTATTACTATTCATAACGGCTAGTTTTAATAATATTTTAATAGCACATCGTTGTTTAGTGAAACTCGGTATTGCGTACGACGCAAGCTATCGAGGAAGGTCGCGATTGCGTGTAAAGTAAGCCAAGATAGTATGTAGTGAAAGATTCCTTTGATGATATATAAAAACAAAATATTACTCATAAAAATCTCGGGTGTTACATTCTACCCCCCTTAAAAAGAATTTCGCCCTTGAAATTCGTCACTTTGTAACAAACAGATGAGGATACTTCTCCCTCATCATATCCTCAAGCTCCCATGTAGATTCTTCAAGTTGGTGGTTCCTCCATAAAACTTTCACCAATCTAGTGGTCTTGTTTCGTAGGACTTTTTTGCTACGATCCAGAATCTCTATCGGTTGTTCTTCATAAGAAATATCTTGCTCCAGCGGTACAACTTCTGAGCTGAGTACATGTGAAGGATCAGGTATGTACTTTCTCAGGAGAGATACATGGAACACATCGTGAACTTGAGAGAGATTAGGTGGAAGCTCCAATCGGTAAGCTACCTTTCCAACACGATCCAGTATTTCGAAAGGATCTATATATCTGGGGCTCAACTTCCCCTTCTTTCCAAATCTCATAACCCTCTTCCAGGGAGATATTCGTAAGAACACTTTATCACCCACTTCAAACTCTAGGTCTTTTCTTCAGTTGTCGGCATAACTTTTCTGTCGACTCTGAGCTGCTATTATGTGTTGTTGAATAGATATGACCTTTTCTGCCATTTCATCAACGAGATCAGGTCCTAATAGCTTTCTTTCCCCAACTTTATCCCAGCAAGTTGGAGTCCTGCATTTCTTTCCATAGAGAGCTTCATAAGGAGCCATCTGAATACTGGAGTGAAAGCTATTATTATAAGAAAATTCCACCAAAGGTAGGTGTTGATCCCAACCTCCTTTGGAATCCATAGAGCAAGCTCTCAACATATCTTCTAGGGTTTGAATTGTTCTATCAGACTGACCGTCTGTCTGGGGATGATAAGCAGTGCTGAAACTCAACTCTGTATCCAGAGTATGCTGAAGACTTCTCCAGAACTTCGAGGTAAATCTCGGATCCTGATCAGATATAATAGAAAGTGGTACTCCATGCAATCTTACCACTTCCTTTACATATATCCTGGAAAGCTGATCTAGAGAGAAATCCTCTCTAATAGCAATGAAGTGTGCAGACTTTGTAAGACGATCAACTATGACCCAGATAGCATTATTGCCTTTGGATGTTTTAGGAAGTATTGTGACAAAGTCCATAGTGATGTTTTCCCATTTCCATTTGGGTATGGGTAATGGTTGTAACATCCCCTTAGACTTCTGTCTCTCAGCTTTAACTTGTTGAAAAACCAAGCATCGAGAGACATATTCAGCAACATCTCTTTTCATGCCATCACACCAGAAGTACTCTTTCAGGTCCCTATACATCTTCGTGCTTCCAGGATGAATAGAGAATGAAGAACTATGAGCCTCATCCAGCAGCTCCTTCTTTAATTCGGGGATGGGAGGAACACAAACCCGATTCCTGAACTTTATTATCCCATCACAATCAAGGTTGAATTCAGGAACATTTCTCACCTTCTTTTGTAACTCTACATCTTCTTTCTGTGCCTATTTAATCTTCACATGTATAGATGGTTGAACATTCATTTGAGAAAGATAAGATTTTTCCCCTTCCATTATAATTCCAAGATCCATCCTTTGTAAATCCATAAATATTGGATCTTTTGTGATCCTCATCATGGATAAACTAGCATGTTCTTGTCGACTTAATGCATCTGCCACCTTGTTTGCTTTCCCAGGGTGGTAATGGATTTAGCAGTCATAATCCTTAATCAGCTTCAACCATCTTCTTTGACGCATATTCAGCTCCTTTTGTGTGAAAATATACTTTAAACTTTTATGATCAGTATAAATATCACACCTTTCACCATAAAGGTAATGCCTCCAAATATTTAATGCAAAGATTACCACAGCCAAATCCAAATCATGTGTTGGGTAATTTTGTTCATGGATTTTCAACTGTCGTGAGGCATAAGCTATCACCATATCATTTTGCATAAGAACACACCCCAATCCCTTCTTGGATGCATCACTGTAAATCACAAACCTTTCTCCACTACAAGGCAGTGTGAGCACAGGTGCACTGGATAACCTTCTTTTCAACTCCTTGAAATTCTCTTCACATTCCTCTGTCCAAACAAACTTAACTCCTTTCCGAGTCAACTTGGTGAGTGGATTAGATAATCGTGAAAAATATTTTACAAAACGTTGATAATATCCAGCCAAACCAAGAAAACTTCGGATCTCAGTTACTGTTGTTGGTCTTGACCATCTTTCGATAACCTCTGTTTTTGCTGGATCCACAGATATCCCCTCTTTTGAGATTATGTGACCCAAAAATGCAACTTTTTGAAGACAAAATTCACACTTGGTAAATTTGGCATAAAGCTTCTCCTTTCTCAGGGTCTTCAATATAATTCTCAAGTGATCTTCATGCTCTTCCTTTCTCTTTGAATAGACAAGAATATCGTCTATAAAGACTACCACAAATTGATCAAGATAGTCTCTAAAGACTCTATTCATTAGATCCATGAAGATAGCAGGGGCATTAGTAAGACCAAATGGCATCACTATAAATTCATAGTGTCCATACCTTGTACGGAAATCCGTCTTTGGTATATCCTCCCTTTTGACCCTTAATTGATGATACCCTGAACAAAGATCAATCTTGGAAAAGTATTGAGCTCCGCGTAGTTGGTCAAATAAGTCATCAATGCGTGGGAGAGGATATTTGTTCTTGATAGTGATCTTGTTAAGTTCTCGATAATCAATGCAGAGTCTCATTGATCCATCTTTCTTATTAACAAATAGAACAGGTGCTCCCCAAGGTGACGCACTAGGGCGTATGAATCCCTTATCAAGATTCTCTTGGAGTTTCTTCTTCAATTCCTGCAACTCAATTGGGGCCATTCTATAAGGTGTCTTTGAAATAGGCAAAGCACCCGGTACGAGTTCTATTGAAAACTCAACTTCACGATTTGGTGGAAGACCCGGTAATTCCTCCGGAAAGACATCATCAAACTCCCGTACGATGGGAATATTCTTAATCGTAAGTTTCTCACCAACCATTTGAGATAAATAACCTTCATTTAGTGGAATCAAGACCCATAAGATGGAAGGAATTTCCACTGGAAGGTTATATTCATCCTTGCATCGATAGACGATCGTAGATTGATCTAGAATATAAAATGTGACTTCCCTTCTTTGGAAATTGATATGAGCTCCATGTAGAGAAAGCCAATCCATGCCAAGAATCACATCAAATTCCACTAAAGGAAGGATCACAAGATTTGCAGGAAGCACTTTCCCACAAACTTCGATCGGAGAATAATTATAAACTTTTGATGCGACTGTTGTTCCATTAGGTGTTGTCACAGCTAACTCAACATCTAATTGTTGAGGTAATACGGTGATACCCTTAGAAAATTCTTTAGAAATAAAAGAGTGGGTGGATCCAGAATCAAATAAAACATTTACTACTTTAGAGTGGATGGTAAGTGTACCTTTCACCACTTCGTTATCGTACTCCACATCACTGATAGAAATTGCATGTGAATTTCCTTTGTCTTTAGCCTTAAGATTTTGTTGACGTCGACCATCATCATCAACCCTTGGATTTGGGCATTGATTGGCATAATGCCCCATCTCCTTGCACTTGAAACATTGAAGTGTAGTAGGTTCATTCTGTGTATCCCTTCCTTTGTTTGCATCATTAGACATCTTCTTCCCATTATCGCGGCATTCAAATGCCCGATGACCTTCCTTTCCAAATTTGAAACATTTACTTGTCCCTTTAATACAACTCCCTCCATGTTTCTTTCCACACTTTGATCATAAGGGAAAGATCATCTTCTTTTCAGTGTGCTCTTTAGATTTTCCTTTGAATTCCATCTTCCTCTTCTTATCAAACCCATGTGACTGATGGGTTACTCCAATCTCTATCTCGACTTTGAGAGCACATCGAATGATTTCCTCGTAGCTATTGAAGTCCCTTATGGCTAACGCCCTTCGAAGACTTGGTTTTAAGCCACTAAAGAATCGATCGATCTTACTCTCAGGTTGGATAATAATACCAGAAGCATACCTTGCAAGTCTTGTAAAATTTACTTCATAGGTACCAACAGATTCATCATCCCTTTGCTTCAGTTCAAGAAACTCTTTCTCCATCTTTGTTCGGAGAATACGAGGGAAGTACTTATTGAAAAATAAGTTCTTGAACTCGTCCCATTCCATAGACTCAATTTCATCCCTTTGCCTCGTATTCTTAATAAGATTCCACCATTGATCAGCATCTCCTTCCAAACGATACACTGCTATGTTGACTTTATCATGTTCAGAACATTGAAGAACTGAAAATATCTTTTCAGTAGTACTAATCCATTGTTCAGCAACTAATGGATCAGTAGACCCGCTGAAAGAAGGTAGACGCTACCTCATGAAGGATTCAACAGAATGTTGCTCCTTCCTTTGCTCGTTTGGAAGTCCTGCATGATTAATAGCTTGAGAAAGTTGTGTGATCATGGCTACAAGATTTTGCATTCCAGCTCCCATATCGTTTGGTTGCTCAGGGGGACAATCATTGCATTTCCCATCGCATTCCGCATTAACACAGTTCCTTCGGGTTCCATCCATTGACTAAAACCAAGAAGAATAGTGTGAGCAACACTAATTATAATAGGAAAACCACATAATCAAGGATAAAATTTCACACTTAAGGTCTTATCCTAGGGTATTCAGGGCCATTTCTAAAACACTAAGATTGTGTTATATGCTTAGACTTATCCTTAGGGTTCTTACTAAGTCTTTCACATCCTAGTTTCCAAAGGTTGACTATAACCTCCCTCTGATACCAACTATAATGACCCATACATTACATACATTGTTAATACTTCAAAATTGAAGCACACTTATTACAACATATGACAAAACCACAAAGGACCATATAGGTATAGTGTCTTTAGAAACTGGGAAACATAAACAACTGGTTCATAAATCTTCTACAGTGTCTCCCATTTATTTCATCATATCTAGGGTCCCTTTTAGCATATTCTACTTAATATCCATCTTCCTGACCTAGGGAAAAGAAAACATAAAAGGGTGAGCTCAAATGCTCAGCAAGGGCAAATAAAGGAAATAAAAATCATATCATATCTTTTTGAAAATCATATCCTGCAAAAGAGATCATAATATCTTAACATGGAATAAATCATAGAAGTGAAAATGAGATCCCCATAATCATAACATGAAACTTGAAACTTTGTGGCATGCACACATAATCATGGAAAATCATTTCTTGTTAGTCATGACTCATTGCCAAGACTATCTTAGTGGACAAAGTCCCTTTTTGAACCGAGTCACCCTCGTTCCAGTCCTGGTTCACTGAACCGGTATAACCTACCATTCCAGCCATGTCTATCTCATGAGATATAAAATCTTTACCCAATTCATTGGAGGGAGATATAGGTCCCACCCATCTTATAATGAATCCTTTCTTATGTGTGCCACATAATCATAAATCATACATCAGCGCATAACACATGTAACAAAAACATCATGACATCATAAAACAAATCAAATAAGGTAAATGACTTCATAAAAATAATTCCCTCACAACATAATAAACTCAATGTAATAATAGGGATAAAAACAGAACCCTTTATTATCTTAGATGGAAAATGATTTTGATAAAACACTTGAACTCCATTCTTGAGGAAAATATCCTTTCTTCTTCAAAAACACTTTTCTTTTCTTAACATGTCATACAATTATAAACACTAAGAAGTTGATTAAAAATAAACTTGAAAACATGTAAAGGAAGCTTCTTGGAAATAATGTTTTAAAAATCCATTCATGTTGTATAAGTTAAAAAAACATTATTCTCGTACTTTTGTCGGAAAAGTCAAAAAGTACCTCGTACGAAAAAACGACAAAAGATTCCTTTCATGTACTCTACTAAAAACTCACCTAAGGGTAAAATTGGATTTAAAAAATTGTAGGTGGATGGAAATAAAATTACATATTGAATAAACATGGATGTGGATGATAAAATACACCCTAGTAAATACCAAAGTATAAACAATCTCTAATAAAAATGAGATTGTGATATTTCCCTTACCTTAGGTCTGATTTGCTTTGTACGTGTCCGAAGATCCTGTATAATGGTTTAAATAATGTTATTGACTAATTCTAGAATCATAAATATTGATATTATATCATATATTGTCATATTCTTAGCTTATTGTTAGTAATATTTCATTGTTACTTGTTACTCGGGTCTTTATTGCCTTTTGTTCTTATGCGTGTTTTGCCGAATAAATTCTTATTCTTATTTTAAGGTTATAGATACCTTATATACAGAATGGTATTAGTGTAACATATATCATATTTATTCATTCAATTCATTTATATAATTACTATGTAATGATGATCATGTAGAACGAGTCGCTTCACATCGTGGAGACGATATTCCGTACGTACGTACGAGTGATGATATCATTCCTATGATCGTGGAATTGTATTGGAGTATATATATATTATTTCAGTATCAATATTACTTTATAATAATCATAAATAGTTACTCATTAAACCATTATACCCATCCTTGTAAGGTGATGGTGGAAAATAGATTACACCACGGCGTGGAGACGGTATTCCGTACGTACGCACGCGCGGTGATTTCATTTTTCCGTAGGATGGATAGAAGGTGAATTAGGGTTGTTTCATATTTATAATAACATATCAGTATGTAAGTAATACTTATGTTATTACTTTATCATGAAACAACTAAAGAAGAAGAAGTTGAAGAAGAAATAAATTGAAAAGATCGGTAATGGATATTACCTCTTCTTTGGAACGCTTCTTTGAATCCTCCACTTAGGGAACTAAGATTGTTCTTTGAAGAAGACCAGGACCTATAGGATTATTCTAGGGAAGTGGAGAGGAGAATATGTCAGGGTTTGGACGAGCTTTAGTGCTCAAATTGGTGCGAGGAGGAGGGGGAGGAGGTGCCCTTTTATAAGGGAGGAGAGGGGCACCTTAGGAATATCTCAAAATATTATTTTATATTAAAGTCACAATCGGTTTATAATGGTTCCAAAGGGTCTTATTTCTAATATAAAGTGGGTATGGGTCTAAATCCTATCAACCAATAGGATTTAGACAATTTTAGGGTATTATTTTAACCTTATCAATTAGATTTAACTCTAAGTTAAATAATTTAACTTTTACCGTGTCTTTTTGTTTTCTTTCACTATATGGTTAATAAACTTACTATAATATGCCAAACGAACCCCAAATTATTTATTATTAATATATATATCCTTATCTAAGTGATTTGACCGAACCTTAGATTTTTAGGAATAAAATAACAATTAATAATATAATGTTTTATTTAAAAACTATTTTGTGTCAATTTTGACACTATTTGATATATGATTTTTTTGAAAATCATAACAGAATTATATGTTCGAACCAAGTTGATTAAATCAACACTAATATATAATATTAACCTAGAAAATTAGTGGAATTCATAAAAAGTCTCAAATTACATTTATTTTGGTGTTTATAACATCAATTATGTCAATATTTCATAAATAAGATAATTACTGCATCATAATTGTGTCATAAATAAATTAAATTATTTAATGTCTAAAAATTATAAATAAAATACCATTATGTAGTAAATATTTTTATCTTTCTAATGAATATTTATAGTCGAATTTATCTTATGTATAACCCCATATTAAAAATGATTTACTTATTAAACTTTGATTTTAACTATTTTAACCCTTCTTTAAATAAATTAATAATAAATGTCCTAATCTAACCCAAGTGGGCCTAAATGGTCATATTTTATTCATAAGGTTGTTTTTGGTCGAATTAAACTTATCCAATAGAATTAGGACATGTGTTATGGTAATAGTAATATCATATTTACCCCTATTTACTATTAACCGCGGTAAAAAAAGTAAAAAGTTACTATTCACCAAAAAATTATTTTTATCTCATTGAACCACATTTTACTTACTGATATCAACCGTGTCTGTCGGATTTTCGAAATTCCATTCACAGAAGCGGTAAAATTAAGTTTTATGCAAAATTCAGTTTTTAACCTACCACTTAGTGGTTTCACTATTCATCAAAAATTGAAAGTTTTCAGAAAAATACCAAAATTTCACCCTAGGCAAATTTCGGTATTCCGAATCCAAAAATGAAGTCCATTTTAAAAAATAAAATTTATAAAATTTCAAAAAGTGGTTTTTACTATTCATAACGGCTAGTTTTAATAATATTTTAATAGCATATCGTTGTTTAGTGAAACTCGGTATTGCGTACGACGCAAGCTATCGAGGAAGGTCGTGATTGCCTGTAAAGTAAGCCAAGCTAGTATGTAGTGAAAGATTCCTTTGATGATATATAAAAACAAAATATTACTCATAAAAATCTCGGGTGTTACACTAGGTCTGATAGTGGGGAAACTATGCCGTCATTTATCAAAGTGTAGTGCAGCGGAATGGAAATAAAACATACAACAAACAGCGAAAACAGTACACCATACACAACTGAAATAAACAACTACAGATGATATAACCAACAGTATATAAAAGATGTAACATGTCACAAGTTCTAAGAAAGCAGCCAGAACATGTTATACGTCGATACAGTACAACCAAATACAGAGTACAGCAAAACAAGAAAAACAGCTGGCAGCGGCATCGCGAGCCTAGGCTCGGTCCCATGCCCTCCTACTGCTCAGCAATAGTCAAGTACCTGTATGGGGACTCTTGGCCCTATCTACACCTGCAGCAATGTAATATGTTTGGGCTGAAAAGAACGAACCAAACAGGGTTTGAGAAATATATCTCATAAGGCACCCACCAAAGGCCCGTTCCCAACTGCGTGTAAGCATGCAACAACATTATGCAGTAGTAAAAATGCAATAAACTAAGCAGTACTCAAAAGTAACTAATTTAATTGTTAAATTGCCATTTAATTATTTATTTAATCCATTAAATATTAGAAATCACCACAGTGCATTTCTAAGTAAATATCCCACGTCCTCAGACAATAAAAAATCTTACCCTCGGGTAAGCAGAACCCAACCCGTAGGTATAGCCCTCAGGCGTAATATAAGTTTTTTCCTTAGGCGTAGGTAGTGTCGCCCTCAGGCACAGAGTCTATTGCCCTCAGGCACGGAAGAAGTTTCCCTCACTCCGAAATAACTACAACCCTCGGGCTAAACAATGCAGTAATCACAACAATTCCTTTAGGCTAAACAGGTAACCGGGCCATGCCCAACAGGTAAACAAGCAGTAAACAAGAAATTCCTCTCAAGGAAATTCTACATTTACTACTTTTAAGGCATACCCTCAGGTATCCTGGCTAAACGGATAAACAGTAGAACACACCCCCAGGGTGGTTCCGGATCCAAGCAGCGATCCCAACCAGCATTTTAATATCATATTTAAATACCTAATCAATTATAGGTGTTAAATATAGCAACGGACTCAGCCACACGACACCCCAACATGGGTTCGTGGTACAAAAATGCACAAAACACACGACAGTTGGAAAAACAAACATCAAGCCACCTACCTTAAATTCCAACGAACGTTATACATGAACGCCGACTCCAGAAACGCCCAAGAACGGCGTAGATCCGTGCGGTTCCAACAAGATCATCCGAGGAGGAATCAGATTGCAGACGAACACCCAGCGGATCTTCAAAGGTTTGGCCTCATCCTTTGGCTCCAAAATGGCTCAAATGCCTCCTCTTCCAAATGAGGAGGCTACTGCTTGTTTTAAGCTGAAAAAACAAAGTACACGGCGTGTACTTCCAAGTACACATCGTGTACTTCCAAGTACACATCGTGTACTCCTTTCATTTAACTGTTCCTCTGGAGGCACTGTCACACTGTTCATCTGTCGACATGATTACATGGCATTTACTCCTGAGTACACGGCATGTACTACCGCCCAGCTGGTGGCTACTCCACTGCCTTACTGTATTGGCATGCTGACTGACTACACAGCGTGTACAGGACCACTACACAGCATGTAGTTAGTTCCTACACCCTTTGTCGCCGACAAGGCTACACACCCCGTGTTCTCATCCCTACACGGCCAAAAGTACACGGCGTGTGGAAAAAGTACACAGCGTGTACTTCCAAAATTTAGGATTTTTCCCCATTTTTCATATTTTATTAAAAACACTTAATTAAAAGAGAAAAGAAGAATCTCGTACCTCGAAGAGAAGAACCGGGTTCTTACAAACTTCCCCACTTATAGAAATTCATCCCCGAATTTCCATTCCAAGGGTGGAGAAGATATAGCTTTGAAAAACTCCGGCCAATGAGCACGTACGTCGGCCTCCCATTCCCAGGTCTTGTCATGCACTCGGCCATGCTGCCATAGTACCCATACAAGAGGAACTGACCGGCCTCGAAGAACCTTCGTGCTCCTATCAACGATACAAATCGGATGCTCCTCAAAGGACGCATCTGCCTCCAGCTCAACCTCCTTGGGATGAAATATGTGAGACGGTTCTGAATGATAGCGACGCAACTGATATACGTGGAAGACATCGTGCATGGGTCGGTACCGCTTCAGTAACCGCAACCAATAAGCAACCAGCCCGACTCTCTCAAGAATCTCAAATGGTCCCACATACCGCGGTGAAAGTTTACCCTGTCTCCTGATCTGCTTATGTCCCAGCCTCAGTGAAACATGCAGGAAAACCTGATCCCTGACCACTAACTCCAAAGGTCATCTGCGGCGATCAACATATGACTTCTGACGAGACTATGTGTTAACCATCCGCTTCCGAATCAACTGGACTTTCTCAGATGTCTCCTGCACGAGCTGTGGCCCCAGTAAAGCTGCCTCACCTGCCTCTAACCAGCACAATGGTGAATGGAATGGCCTACCATATAAAGCCTCGTGTGGTGCCATCTCAATAGTCACCTGGAAACTATTTTGATAGGCAAACTCGACTAAGGGTATATGCTTCTCCCATGATCCCCCAAATTCTAGGACGCATGCGTGCAACATGTCCTCAAACACCTGTATCGTACACTCTGACTGGCCATCGGTATGAGGGTGGTATGCCGTGCTCAGAAACACCTGTTTACCCAGTTCCCTCTGAAAACTCTTCTAGAAACGATACGTAAAGCGGGCGTCCCTATCTGAAACGATAGAACGAGGGACCCCATGAAAATTTATGATCTCTCGGATATACATCCTTCTGAGCTCATCAATACTGAAGGTCTCCTTGATCGGAAAAAAGTGAGCTACCTTTGTGAGTCTGTCCACAACAACCCACATGGCATCATTTCCACGAGGTTACCTCGGCAATCCAGTCACGAAATCCATCGTGACACCATCCCACTTTCACTCCGGAATGGGTAACTGCTGTAAAATCCCAGCTGGTCTCTGATGCTCCGCCTTCACCTGCTGACAAGTGGAACACCTCGTAACAACACCAGTTACATCTCTCTTCATACCCGGCCACTATTACTGACATCTCAAGTCGCGGTACATCTTGGTAACCCCGGGATGAACTGCCCAAGCTGAAGCATGAAACTCTCGCATCATCTCCTCGCATATATCTCCTGGAACCCACACTTTTCCATGGAAATGAAAAACCTCATCATCACCTATCATCCAACTAGGAGACGGGTCCTCACCTGCCACCGACTCCCGTAGAACTAGGACTTCTGGATCCGATAGTTGTCTAATCCTCACTCTGTCCAAGAGGGTAGAAGTCACAGCTAAAGATGAAAGATAAGTCTGCCCCTAACTATCGTACACCTCCAGATGCTTCTCAGAGAACAAGGCCATGAGCTGCCACTCACCGCTGGCCTCCTGCACTACCTATATCTGAGTCTTCCTGCTCAGTGCATCAGCTACTGAATTACCTTTACTAGGTGTATAGGCAAGCTCAAACTCGAAAGACTGTAGGTATTTGACCCACCTTCGCTGCCTCAGATTCAAGTCACACTGAGTAAAGATATACTTGAGGATTTTGTGGTCGGTGAAAACCACAAAATGCTCCCCCAATAGATAATGTCTCCAACAGTTCAATGCATGTACAACTGCAGCTGACTCAAGATAATGCATCGGGTAATTCCTCTCATGTTGCCTCAACTGCCGAGACTCGAACGCCACAACTCGGTTTCCCTGCATCAACACTGCTCCCAGCCCAATACCTGATGCATCACAGTAAACTGTATAGATCTTCCCCAACTCTGGGAGTATCAGGATCAGTTCTGATGTCAACCTTCCCTTCAGGTCCTGAAAAACTTCCTCACAAGCTTTCGACCAAACAAACTTCACACCCTTCTTATTCAGACCTGTCAGCGGTGCTGCTAAGCAGGAGAAGTCCTGTATGAAGCGCCTGTAGTAACCAGCCATCCCCAATAAACTTCGTATCTCAAATACGTTCTTAGGATGCTCCCAAGAAACTACTGCTCTCACCTTCTCTAGGTCTACTGTAACTCCTGCCTCTGAGATAATGTGACCTAGGAAGTGAATCTGGTCCATCCAAAAGTGGCACTTCAAGAGCCTAGCATATAGACGATGCTCTCTCAGTGTACTCAATACGATCACAAGATGGGTGGCATGGTCATGTCGAGTGTGAGAGTACACCAATATGTCTTCCACGAATACTACCACAAAAGAATCAAGATATGGATGGAAAACACGATTAATCAGAGCCATGAAAACTGCTGGCGCATTCGTGAGTTTGAACGGCATAACCGTATACTCATATAGACCATACCTACTCTTGAAAGCAGTGAGAGGTATATCAGATGGTCTCACGCGCAGCTGATGATATCCTAATCTCAAGTCAATCTTTGAGAACACTCGTGCTCCACGAAGCTGATTAAAAATATCATCAATCCTCGGTAAGGGATATCGGTTCTTAACCATCAACTGGTTCTGCTTCCGATAATCCATGCAAAGTCTGAGGGTACCGTCCGCCTTCTTCGCAAAAAGGACCGGTGAACTCCAAGGAGAAGTATTGGGTCGGATAAAGCCCTTTGCCTGAAACTCCTCCAACTGCCTCTTGAGCTCCTGCAACTCAGGTGTAGCCATCCTATATGGAGGAATGGATACCGGTTCTACTCTTGGCACAAGCTCAATGGATAAATCCACCTCTCTCTACAGAGGTAGACCCGAAAAGTCTTCTGGGAAGATATCCATGACACGATCAACAACCGGAGGGAAATATGCCTAAAAATTCCCCTGGTAATCTAGATATAATCTTGCAATCTAGGACATGACTCCCCCTCACCCATGATGCTCTGTTCCAGCTCGACTCACCTGAACATCCCATTCTACCTTCTATAAAAACTCTTTGTCCTCTAGTGATGTGAAACTCACCCTATGACGATAGCAGTCTACAAAGTCTCAAAAGGGAACCAATCAGTCCATCCTGAGAATGACGTCATAGCTTGTCATCTCTAAGACATAGAGGTCCCAAAGGAAGTGACACCCACCAACCTCAAGGGGGAACTCCTTGCACTGACGAACACTAGATGTTCTAGTCCCCAACGGAGTGTCTAGCGTCATGATATCAGAAGAAGTAGAAACACAGAGCCCAAGGCTCTCCACAACGGGCATAGATATAAAAGTATGTGTAGCACCCATATCGAAAAGTACTGAAGATAAGACAGAATCTTCTATAATAGTACCTTTGACTGTAGAAGGTCTGGGATCCTGCTCATGCTGGGTCTTTTGCACCGCATATATCTTCCCAGTGTCGCGGCCCTATGACACAGCCTGGCTACCCTGAGCTATCCCACCCTACTGCCTCTGGGATCCTGGTGTCTGGCTACCATGGCCACGACCACCATCTCTGCCTGCACGCCCTAACGTATTCCAGTTCCCCGACTGGTAAGAACCCACTAGTCTTGCTCCCGCACGCGGAGTCTGCACAGAACTCATCTCACTAGCCACTGGTAGAAACGCCCTGCAGAAGCACTGCAGATGACCCATCTTGCCGCAAGCTCGGCACTCCACTGGGTCTCGTGGACACTGAGGTCTCTTGTGCCCCTCTCTGCCACACTGGTAGCACCTGACCTGACCACCTGAAGAAGCTGCCTGGCTGGTACTGCCACCCTGAGAGAAGTCCATCTGTCTCTTCCTCTTGCCAGCAGAAATAGTACCAGTAACTGGTGCTGAACTGCCCTGGCCCACACCACAAGATTCTCTAAGGTTCCTCTCTGTGATCAACACCTGGTTCACAATAGCGTGTACAGTTGGAAACCTGAAGACATTCACCAGCACTCGGATGTCATACCGAAGACCATCCTCAAAACTTCTGGCTCTCAACATCTCATCACCCACCAGCACAGGTGCAAAGCGCTGAAGCTCTGTAAAATGAGCAGAATAGTCCATCACCAACCCAGCTCCCTGCTACAGATTCATGACCTCTCGAGATCTATATGCTCTCAGCGTCTCCGGGAAGAAAAATTCATAGAAGACTACCTAAAAGTCTTCCCACACCATGTCCATGTGATGCTCTGACTGGGTGGTAACATCCCACCACCTCTTGGCAGAATCACGCAGCATGTAAGTCACGAGCTTGACCCTCCGCCCTAGAGGCATCTCAAGATGCTCGAAAATAGTCTGCATAGACCCCAGACAAGACTCCACAGCCTGTGGTCCGCTATCCCCTGAGAACGTAGGCGGATGCTGCTGCTGGAAGATACGTGTCAGCTCGGCCATAGGTGTGGCAGCCTGCGGTGCTCCCTAAAAGGTCTGCATGAACCGCAATAAGACTTCACAGAACTGCGCCTCTGCGCCTATGTCCGGTGTAACAGCTGGTGCCACATCTGGCTCTGCTGTAGGATCAACTGGTAGCCCATGACCCACCATCTCTGGAGTATTCTCATTGTCACTCTCCTGGAGAACAATGTGCGGTCATCTAGGCGGAATGACACCACAAGGTCAAAAACACGCCTTAGAACAAGATTATCAAAGACCGAAGACGAAGAAACCCAAAAGGAAATAGGAGGAACAAGGCATTCAAAATTTTCAAAACAAGACTACACGGTGTGTACAATGACTACACGGCGTGTACTTGACTTCCCTTCCCCTCGGGTCCTTCTACATGGCTAAGCCACATGGATCCCGTTTGAAAAAAAACTACACGGCATGTATTTCATATACAAGGCGTGTATGGTGTTATTTTCCAACTTCCCGTGTCATTTTTTACACGGCCGACTACTCGGCTTGAAACTACACGGCGTGTTACACCCGCACACAGCGTGTCAACAACCCCGTTTCCCAGTCACACGGCTAAGTCCATACGATCTTTCCTCGGACAAGACTACACGGTATGTCCACAAAGGTACACGGCGTGTTCAAGGAACGATGACATCGACCTGTGTTGTTAGTTACACGGCCGAGTCCCCAGGTCACACTACACGGTGTGTACATTAGTGACACGACGTGTTCTGTGAAGGAGTTCACCGACCCGTGTTTGTTAGTTACACGGTCGGACTCCGGGTCAAACCTACACGGCATGTATATCTGGTATACGGCGTGTTTTACCCAAGCTCTTCCCTACCCCGTGTCACCGCCCACACGGTTTGTGACATGGTAAGAGACTACACGGTGTGTACTCAGAGTACACAGCGGGTACTTAAAACGTTCATTTTTCTTCCCGAACAGAAGTTCATACACGGCGTGTGTAAAAATACTACATGGCGTGTATACTGGGTGTCCAGACAGTATGTCTCAGAAACTCCTCTGGAACCCAGAAAATACCAAAAAACAACACCTAAGTGTCAAATTCCGACCCGTGAGGGCCCATACTCCCCACGAATCAAATTTTGACATCTTATCAGTGTTATAAATAATAAACAGTCAATGATACACTAAATTCTGGTCAATGGGGGCCCATACTCCCCAAAAACCAAAGTTTGGAATCCATTCTATAAACAGGCTTACACAAAATACCCTATCAAACAGCAGGTATTTACCAAGCAGCTATCACAATAGCATGCTTTTCTAGCACAACTACTATCACAACAACATGAAATTTCTAATGCACCTACATGGCATTGAACTATGCATGGCATGTGATGTCTAGAATGGGCCTAAATGATGCATGAGATGGCATACCCTCATCTCCTCGGGTTGAAACTAAATAGAACCCAAAAATAAATTATAACAGCACAATCCCATGTGCGTCATCCAATGATGAAAACATATCAACTGTAAAATTTGAAAAATCAGTAAAATTGAAATACAAGGTAGACTGGATTTTCCCTGTACACGAGTTAGTTACGCCCAGGCACAGCTTATGACCAACTACCGTTCATCCTATCTCTGACTACGGCTCCAAATAGTAATTCAAAGAAAAGAACTCCTCTGATACCACTTTGTAACGTCCCGGTTCCGGGTGCCACTCAACAGGTGCCCCGAACCTGGTTCGCCACGTGACCTCAAGCGCATTTCCCCAAACGCCAGAGGCTTCCGACTAGCAGCGAGGGCCCAGGTCTGATAGTAGGGAAACTATGCCCTCATTTGTCAAAGTGTAGTGCAGCGGAATGGAAATAAAACATACAAAAAATAGCAGAAGCAGTACACCATACACAACTGAAATAAACAATTGCAGATGATATAACCAACAGTATATAAAAGATGCAACATGTCACAAGTTCTAAGAAATCAGCCAGAACATGTTATAAGTCTATACAGTACAACCAAATATAGAGTACAGCAAAACAAGCAAAATAGCTGGCAGTGGCATCGCGAGTCTAGGCTCGGTCCCATGCCCTCCTACTCCTCAGCAATAGTCAAGTACCTGTATAGGGACTCTTGCCCCTATCTACACCTGCAGCAACGTAATCTGTTTGAGCCGAAAATCATGACCCAAATAGGGTGTGAGAAATATATCTCAATAGGCACCCACCAAAGGCCCGTGCCCAACTGCGTGTAAGCATGCAACGATAGTGTGCAGTAGTAAAAATGCAATAAACTAAGAAGTACTTAAAAGTAACTAACTTAACAGTTAAATTTCCATTTAATTATTTATTTAATCCATTAATTATTAGAAATCACCACAATGCATTTCTAAGTAAACAGCCCACATCCTCAGACAAGCAAAAATCTTACCCTCGGGTAAGCAGAACCCAACCCGCAGGTATAGCCCTCAGGCGTAACAGAAGTTTTTCCCTCAAGCGTAGGTAGTGTCGCCCTCAGGCATAGAGTCTATTGCCCTCAGGCACGGAAGAAGTTTCTCTCAGGCCGAAATAACTACAGCTCTCGGGCTAAATAGTGCAGTAATCACAACAATGCCCTCAGGCTAAAAAGGTAACTGGGCCATGACCAACAGGTAAACAAGCATTAAACAAGCAATTCCTCTCAAGGCAATTCTACAATTACTACTTTTAAGGCATACCCTCGGGTATCCTTTCCAAACGGATAAACAGTGGAACACACCCCCGGGGTGGTTCCGGATCCAAGCAGTGATCCCAACCAGCATTTTAATATCATATTTAAATACCTAATCAATTCTAGGTGTTAAATATAGAAATGGCCTCAGCCACATGACACCCCAACATGGGTTCGTGGTACAAAAATGCACAAAACACACGACAGTTGGAAAAACAAACACCAAGCCACCTACCTTAAATGCCAACGAACGTTATACCCGAACGCCGACTCCAGAAATGCCCAAGAACGGAGTAGATCTGCACGGTTCCAACGAGATCATCCGAGGAGGAATCGGATTCCAGATGAACACCCAGTGGATCTTCAAATGTCTGGCCTCCTCCTTTGGCTCCAAAACGGCTCAAATGCATCCTCTGCCAAATGAGGAGGCTACTGCCTGTTTTAAGTCGAAAAAACAAAGTACACGGTGTGTACTTCCAAGTACACAGCGTGTACTCCTTTCATTTAACTATTCCTCTGGCAGCACCGTCACACTGTTCATCCGTCGACATGATTACACGACATGTACTCCTGAGTACACGGCGTGTACTGCCACCCAGCTGGCGGCTACTCCACCGCCTTACTATTTTGGCCTGCCGACTGACTACACGGCATGTACAGTACCACTACACGGCGTGTAGTCAGTTCCGACACCCTTTGTCACCGACATGGCTACACACCCCATGTACTCATCCCTACACGGAGAAAAGTACACGGCGTGTGGAAAAAGTACACAGCGTATACTTCCAAAATTTAGGATTTTTTCCCATTTTCCATATTTTATTAAAAACACTTAAGGAAAATAGAAAATAATAAGCTCATAACTCAAAGAGAAGAACCGGGTTCTTACAGAAAAAAACCATTAATTCATCCAAAAGGATGGTGTTATGATGACATTGTGTTTTAAGATACTCTTCCTAGAGTTGTGGAATTCATTTTCCATTTAGGCTATGAATATTAGGAAATATAATTACATGAAAAGTATAATTTTATTTATTAATAAATTTCAATAAAAAACATATTTTTATCTAAAAATTACTATTAAAATTGAATTTTCATTCCTTAGGCAATAAAATTATCTTTTAACAGGTCATATGATCTATAAAATAATCACAATTCCTTCCTCCGATATTTTAAAAAAGTACAATGGTTAGAATGAGTTATCCAAAAACACCCAAATTAAAAAAATAGTCCATAAATAGTTAATCTTAAGACATTTCCAAAATATGTTTGACCAAATTCCATGTCCAAGATTTTATAAGGGATGTCACTAAATTTCAAAAATCAACATAAAATTATATTTCCCAAAAAACATAATTTATCCCTTAATATCACATACCAAATATGATAATGCCATTTTCACTATAAAAACTTAATTAAAACATGAAAGATTCATTATTTATTAAATAAAATCACAAATTATTGAATATATTCCAAATATCTGGTAATTTTATAAACTCTACCAATGATAATATAATCAAATTTTTCAACAAATCAATAGTAATTTTTGTGGTAATAAATAATATCCCGATTAAATTATCCATATCAATATTTTTTCATAGAAAACACTATTATCAAAACATTAAAATAATATTAGGGTTATCCTTCCTCAATCATGTGATTTCCATAAAGATAAAATTTCCATTATATCAACTTTCTTGGTCATCAGTGCCATATAACATATGTTTTCAAATCCTTATATAAAACTATAATAGTAAAGTCCTTATATGTTTCCTAATTCATATAAAAATAATATATTTTATAATATACTTCTAAAACATAATTATTTAATCCAAATACACAACAACATTAATCATTCCACATTATTATTAAACCATTAACTAGGATTAATAATCTTATTAATTAATACCTCTACACTTTTATATGTCATTTGTAGTGTCATCATCATCAATAAAAAACCATTATTGATACAACCTTTTGGATCCTAATTTTGATCTTTCCTCTAAGGAAATATATTTACATAATTCCAATACTTTACACATAATAAACATTTAACATTTTATGATTAATTAAAAAAACCATTATTCTTATCCATTGTATTTACTGAACTTTTCATTTTTAAATTGAAATTACTTACTCAATAACCTTATTTTCCACAAATAAAACATATTCTAATTACTTTAATACACTCCCTTGAGTGTTTCTTCCCACATTATTGACATGTAGGAAAACAGATCTTATTAAATTCATGGTCTCCACCACCCAAGATCTTAGGGAACCCTATCTTTCTCTACTTTTATGTGTCCAAGGGTTGGTTAACATGCAAGTTGATAATCGTATATCTTGATAAATAATTAGGAATAATAAAAATATGCATTACTCCAGTCATCATATCATTGACACATTTTCTATCACATTAAATATTATCTGAGTTCTTTTTTCTTCCATCCATAGACTATAACCAAAAATAATTGTGTGAGAAACACTAATCATAGTGGGAAATCACATAGTCATGATGAATAATTTATAGTATGCCTAAATCATAAAATCATATGTTCAGTATATGAAACCTAAGTTTTAACCTAGGTTATCCATGTGAATCATCTATTTAAATCATTCATGATGGTTTACAAAGAAAATACCAATTAGAAAACACATGTCCATTGGGAGTGTAAAACCAGGTGTACTGCAAGGTCCATTTTCGGGCACTTGGTGATGATTGAGTCAAATCCCAATGCACCTTTTTCACATTTATTACCACTACATATAATTATGATAAAACCATGACCACTTATAGTATCTATATATGGATGTATTTCTATGATGAAATCATAAAATCTATACCTTACCAAAACATTAGTATATTATCCTCTATATAGACTTATCCTCAAATTTAGTCATAGGGTTATCTTTTCTAATCTCTATTTTCCAAAATCTATTTTCCAATGATTCTACTAAACTTCCACAGATACCAAATATGAAGACCCAAACTTTAGTATCCTAGAGTCTATGGTTACATTATTACATTGGAATAATATACAACAAATCAAATATTAAAGGGCTGAATAATTTAGTAGTTTTGGTAAACTAGTTACACACTTGAAATTCAAAATACAATTGAAAACACAAAATAAAAAAAGTATTTTATTTGATAACTCCATATTTACCCTTAAAATATCAATTCATATCAACCTCAAAACAATTCTGGGTATCCTAGGGAATATAATGAATATGTAATAGTAAATAATTGAAACACATTCCATTTAAATAATAACATACACATAATATGTAAGGAATAAATAATGATAAAGTAAATCCATATAAATAATCACTTGATCTTGAATCATTTACTTGAATATTATAACTAATAGAATAATCACATTTATAATAATAACTTATATCATATTGAGGCAATACCTAATTCCAAACATTTGAAACATACTATCAAGTCCAATCACAAGAGAGGTTAAAATGATGGGTAAAGACTGATATAATTTTTCAAACTAATTTGACTCATGAGACCTATTGATTCATTGATGGTATATCTATTTTTGGGCCCCAAATATCAATTAATAAGTCTAATTTATTTTTTAAATGAAAGGGGTGAAACATTATCAATATAAACATTCATTTTAAAAAACTAACATATGATATGTGAATACATACCCCAATCAACAAACATAATCAAAAACCATCAAGAGTAATATGGTGAATGTTAATAAATTACTGCATTCCTTATAAAACTAACAATAATCCATTCAGATAAATAATATGTATAGTTTCATTATAGAATATCCCTAGTAAATAGTAAGTAGAATAAGGGTTGTTTCCATTGATGAATAGAAATTCCCTGAAAAGATCCATCAAAACAATCATGAGAAAAATAACCTTTGCACTTTAAATATAACCTTTTAAATATAAATTACATAAATACTTTTGAAAATAATTTTTACTGAAAATAACCATTTATGAATATAAAATATTCTTTCAAATATTAAATTATAAAAATAGAAGTGAATTCTATTTATATTGTACATGTTCAACCAAATATTCCTTTCACATTCTCGGTAATAGCCAAACAGAAATCATTTGTAAAATGACATGATGATTCCTTTCAAAAAAATTAGAAAGAAAAAATAGCTACAAATTAATTTAATAAATCATTTTTCTTATTTTAAAAATATTTTTGAAAACATTTTTAGAAAAATGGTTTTAGAAGAAAAAAAATTCAAAATAAGAGAAATATAAAATTGGATTTTATTAAAAATATTTCTCAAATAATTTATGTTCCATATAGAAGAATATGGAACTATTACATGAAAATTATTTAATAAATAGGGTAGAATAAAATTAAAGTGTCTTATTATAAAATTATCCAACAATTTAATTAAATGTAAATTTAAGTATAAAAATATTGATTAATATGATATTGAATCATAAATCTATTACCACAATGGTATATTTTGAATCATAAGCCCCATGATAGGAATAACATAAAATGAATCATTAAATTACATGAATATAAATAGATTCATGTTATTACATAGAGAAGAATAATTATATATATCACACCAAAGTAATAAGTGGTGAATATGAAATATGTCTCATAAATGTAAAAGTGAAAAGAGAAACCCTTACCTCAGGTCTGATTTCTTTTATACATGTTAGAACCACCTATATAATAAATATAGGTTTATTATAAATATATTAAAAAAATTGTTCATATATATCATACAATATATTATTTAATTATAGAATTTTATCACCCATTTATTGAAAAATCATTATTACCATCCCTTTAAAAATAAAATAATAAACATTTCACATCGGTACATGGAGGAGTTAGTCCACACGTACGCATGAGTGACATTATAGTTTTCCAATGGATGTTAAGGTAGGAAGTTAGATTAGATATTATATTTCCATATTTATGTATAGATCATAAATATCACATATATTTATTAACTTTATCCTTAATACCATCCATGTATTGCATAGGAGAAAAATTCATCACATTGCTTCATGAGGGAGTAGTCTGCCATACACATGAGAGACATTATCATATCCCCCATGGAATAGAAAGTAAGAAGGTATATATGACATCATGATTCCAAAAGTTTAATAATTCCATTTTTATATTTTATAAAAAAATTAATCTCTCATTATATCTATCATTTAAAGGTGGTGATGGAAAATGAATTACATTGGTTCGTGATGTAGTTGTCACCTGTCCACGTGATTGACAGTTTCATTTCCCATTTGGTGGATGTGAATATGGATATGGATTATAACATTAAAATAATAAAATATAAGTTTATATTACATACTAGTGTTATTATACTATAATATTTTAAGTTTATTTCAAGGATGTGAAAGATTAAATAAAACAAATACGTACATTTAATAATTTTACCTCTTCTTAAGAGAGCTGCTTTAGGTTTATACCTAAAACCTTTATAGGAGGGATTTATAATAAAACCAAGGCCTATATGATGTGTGTATGGAATTATGGAATATATTTTTTTATCTCTTATCCAAAAAAATGTTTATTGATGAGTGATGATGGGAGGAGAGTGGGTTTCCTTTTATAAGTGGGGGAGAGGACACACATTGAATATTTAAAAAGAAAAAGTGATAGCCATGTTTTTATAATGACACATGTGTCATAATATTTCATTAATGAATCATAGATTACATAAGCTCAAGATATGTCCATATAATCTGTGTTATACATGGTTTACGTAATTTTACCCACTATCATCTTAGTTTAACCCCGGATAAACCAATTTTTATCTTAACTACAGTAATTATTTTTTACATTTTTTACTATTAATTATAGTCAAAAATTAAGTTTTCCTTATTATAAAAAATCGATTTTTATGATTCAAAATATGAAATATATTTTTCCAAATTCAATTCATAGAAGTGGTATAAAATAATTTAAAATTAATCCTGTAGGCACGATGAAAAATTGGTTTTCAAAAAATGAATTGTTTAGGGAAAAGATGATCTTATATTAGTTATAAGAATATAAATAATCATAATATGAATTTAAAATTAATATTTTAGTATTATAAAATATATATTTCATTTAAATCATTCCTTATTAAGGTTTATTTTTATTAATTAAAATGTAGAAACATTTTTCACTTTAAAATGGTTTTTATAAAAATGTTTTTTAAACCCAAAAATGAATTTATACTAAAATAAAATATAAATATGATACAAATGTAATTAATAGAATAAAATTTTAATAAATAATTCTCATATTATGTGAAATAAAATTGAAATAATAATTTTCCTTTTAAATTATTTAATTTATTGTAAAGATATGACAGTTTAACAAAAATCAATATTTTTCAACATTTATTAAAACATAAATATTTTCTGAAAAAATCCCAAAATTTCACCCTATATAAATTTTTATGTGATTATTTCAAAAATAAAGATAATTTTTTATAATAACCATTCTAAAATAGTTAAAAATTAATTTAAAATTATGTGTATAAAGCGCAATTAAATAGTCTTTTTAAAAAATACATTTTCTTCAAAACACTAATTTTTATTTCAAATGGTTCTTATTTTATTTATAATCAATATAAACCCATTGAATTTATTGTATTCATGTCTAAAACATATCATTTTCATAATTTAGTTATTTCTATTAATACCCTCTAATTTAATGTCTAGGTTAAAAATGTCATGTTTGAAGAATAATATTTTAAAATAGCGTTATGTTTTGTTTATACTCGATATTGTGTGCATTTCAATCTATCAAATAGATGGAATTTATTTAAAAAGGAATATATAAAAAATTATCAAGGTGTTACATTCTCTTATAAGCATGGTTTTTTTCATACACTCTACATAACATGATGTTTCTCTTTTAAAATCTCAGGGTGTTACACCTCATATGAACTATGCATAGTATATCATGAGATAAAATAATTACCCAATGTGTTGGAGAGATATATAATTACAAGCCCACCCATCACATTCATATAATGTATGTTCATTAGTTTTCCACTTTGATCATACAATGTAAGGATGTATTTCATCAATTTTAATCCCATTATTATGGATTGTGGGTTACATACATGGAAGTACCAAAATAAATGAAGGATAGGTATATATAGTTGAATATACTTGTGTGGAAATGGATATGGGTATTCACTGTTAAAATTTTTTGGCATTAAAATTGGTAGGATAATTCCAATGACATAATACCGGTACATAAATATTCATGGAAGGTTTTAATGATAGTGATAGAGGACTCTCATCGCTTTTACATCGTAAAGCTAATAAGAAGTCTGTATAATAACATATCCCAAACTTGAAAAATTGATAAATAAAAATGCATTATATAATGAAGGTCCTTGAATAAAGAGGATAAGGAGAGGATCCATTACCTTGGTAGGGTGGATCTAAAATAATTTGAGTAACTTCTTAAGATATTGGGAACACTATAGGATGGAATTAGAGAGGGATAGGGACAAAAAATGTTTCTCAATGGGTTTTGAGTGGAGAGTAATGGGAGTTTGAGTGTGTATTTATAGAAAAAGAGAGAAGAATTATTAATTTATTTCAAAACATATTGTTTGAGTATTATATAATAAATTAATCAAAACCACAAACCATCCCATGTATTTTCTAATAGATTCTACAAAACATGATTTTTTTAAATATTTTATAAATCAATTTGCCCTACTTTGTAAAATAATACACTTGGTTATGTGTAAGTGGGTCATGTTTATAAAGATTTGATTTTAAACATTAAAAGAGAATATAGGTTTTGTAGGATTCATTAAGGGTTTATAAAATTAATCAAATAGTCTCAAAAAAATATTAATTTTAAGGGAGGAAGTTTTTTTATAGATACACTTTATAGTATTTATGGCATCACTTTTATTCTTTTATGATTTCATAATACATATTGTATATTTATACTTTATTTAATTTTTACACAAAATATTAAATGTTAAAAAAATTATGAAAAATTCATTGTTGGATAATTTTAACATTATTAGTATAAAAATAATATTTTTTTATCCAAATAATTCTATAAATTGAAATATATATTGTTTTAAATAAAAAAACCCTATTTATTGAAAAATATGGGTTTTTTCGATCATAACATATTTTGACCTGATAAAAATTACATTTTTTCATTAAATTATATTATCATTTATATGTAGATAATTAATATTTAATAAAAATATTTAATTTAAATGAAATTTATTTCAAAAAAATTATTAAATCTTAAAAAATTGTGTCTTGATTGAAATTATTTATTTTTGAAAAATAAATTTGTTTTGTTTCATCGTATCAAAATATAATTTCAATAAAACCAATTATTTAATGATTTATAATATAATAAAAAATAATACGTATAATTGTAATTTTATTAAAAATGATATTGTTTGTGTAATGGCCAAGTCCAACCCACGATCATGATATTTTCTACTTTGGGCCTAGCCCGAATGGTTTTGCTTTCCCTGGGTTTTGGCCCTTAGGAATCCCCCAAGAAAAGGTCTCAAGATGGGATAGGTATCAACATCACATTATAAAGGGTTACTTCATGCTCCTCTTCCTTCGATGTGGGATTTATATAATCCTCCCCCCTAGAAGGGCCCAGCATCCTCACTGGCACATCAAATGGACACTGTCTCTGATACCATTTGTAACAGCTCAGTCCATCCCATGATCATGATATTTTCTTCTTTGGTCCTATCCCGCACGGTTTTGATTTCCTAGGGATCTGGCCCTCAATAATCCCCTAGTAAAAGGCCTCGTGATGGGAGAGGTATCCACACCTAGGGGATGCCTAAGGTCCAGAGCCTGGGTAAAGAAAAATCGTGAGGGATATACCCAAAGAATATAATATTATGATCGTGGGTTGTATTGTACCATTATAGTTAGGGTGGAGATATATAGACCCTTATTTCACCAGTGTATTCCTTAAGGGTATGGTATTTTATGGTGAAACTTTAATGTGGAGGTTATATGAACATGGTTTGGGCTATAATCACGATAACCTTGAACTTCCCTTGTAAAAATTTTCACTCATTCTTTAGTTTTTCAATCATAGCCTCGGATTAGTAAAGTAAAAATCTCATTGATTACATCTCCCTTGAAATAATTAATAAATGATATTTATTGGGTATGATAATACTTTTTTAGGACATCACTTATTTTGTCTTTGTCAATTGGGTTTATGATCACCATTATTATATATGTATCTTGATGATCACTATAAAATAGATATATAATCAATGGTTATGATTTATAATGGTCTTTTAAATCTAAAAGTATATAACTTATAATGGTCCAAAATTACTAAATTAGTGTATGTGTTCTTTATAACTTCCTTACATAATATAGAATTTATTCATTTGAAAAGTAAATTTCAACTATAAAAGTTTAGGTCATTACATTCATTCCCCATTTAAAAATTTATCACTTGAAATTTCATTTCATATACATATATATATAAGGGTACATCTATTTATATCCTCTTTTGAGTCCCATGTTTCTTATTTATACTTTTGGTTCTGCCAAAGTACATTGAAAAGGTGAGTTGTCTTTTTTATACAAAATTTTCTCTACAATAGAATATCTTCACTAGTTGTTCATTATTATAAAGATCATCCTCTACTAGTACCACCCTTGGTTTCAGTGCATGTGAGAGCTTTGATATGTACATCATTAAGAGGTATATATAGAACATTTAATGTAATAGATATAGTTTTGTTAGGATTTATAGTTAATAATATAGAATTCTAATGTGATCATGGATCCCAAAGGGTAAAACAAATCATGGACTAATCATTATGTTTTCCCTAAACCTCATGACATTCTTCCACGAAAATTTGAAAAGTAACACATTATATATAACTTCATACTAAATATCATGTTGGTGATTGTCTTCAAAGATTTTATATAGACTTTTTGAATATTTCATATGAAGTTGAATGGTTTTAACCATCTATGTCATCTCTTGGATAGGATAAGGACCCATCAGCTTATGCTCTCCAAATTTATCCCAGTATGTCGGTGTCTGACACTAGATCACATACAGAGCCTAATAATTTTCTATTTGAATGATATAATGGAAACTAGTGTTATATGAGAACTACACTGGGGTAATTTTACGATCCCAAAAACCTTTTAATTCCATTGAACATTACCTCAACATATCCAATATAGTATGAATGGTTTTCCAAGACTAACCATCTATATAGGGGTGATAAGAAGTACTGAAACTCATATTTTTATCTAACATTTATTGAAGTATTTTCTAGAACCCCAATGAAAACCTTAGATCTTGATCTAATATAATGGGGACTGGCACTTCATTTAGTTTTACTACTTCTCTTATGTTTATCATTTCATTTGATTAAGAGAGAAATATTCCATGAGAGAAATGAAATGAACTAACTTTGTAAGGTGGTCTACTAAAACACAGAGGGAATTATTACCTTTAGATATCCTGGGTAATCCAATTATGAAATCCATGGTTAGGTTTTCCCATTTCTATACTAGTATGGGAAATGTTTGAATCATACCATTAGACTTCAGACACATTTCCTTGACTGATTGGTATACTAGGCATCAAGAAAAAAATTATACAATATCCATATTCTTCTTATCCCATCAGATGATTTTATTTAAATATTTATACATATTAGTGCTTACTGGATGAATAGAGATTGATTAGATATGAAAATACTCCAAAATATCCCTATTCTAATCTAGTTTTGATGGTAATAATATACATGTTTCAATCTTTATAACTCCATATTTAGAACAGATGAACTCTAGAAAATTCACTACCTTTTTATATATATCCACAACATATTTTTAGGCCACCTAGATCCCCTCAATAATAGATGGTTAATAATTTATTCGATCATGTAAGGATAAATATCATTTTATTATTCCTTATTTTATCCTTTTCATTCCTATGATCATTGGATACCTTTCAATCCTCAACTTGTATATAGTTACTAGATCCTTTATACTCAGAGCACCCATGAATTTTTTATCCATCCCATGATGGTGATGTATCAAATAATCATAATCCATTATCAGTTAAAACCACATTTTGTTGGTTAATTATAATATCCTTTTGTGTGAATATATAGTTGATAATTTTATGATTAGTATATATGTCATACTTCTCCCTTTAGAGATAGTTTCACCAAATCTTTAATGGGAGATCGATATAGTAAATTCTAGATATGAATTATGTATTTATTCTCATGGATCTTTGATTGTCTAGATTAATTGGGTTTAACTTTCTCATCTTGAATTATTACATAACTCTAACCCTTTTATGACACATCATTTTAGATCACAAATCCTTTTCCACTTATTGGTAATATGAGTATAGGTGTAGTGATTAGCCTCTTCCTTAACTCATTAATTATCTATGTTCATTAATCAGTACAGAAAAATTGGACTCTCTTCTAAGTTTTTTTAGTTAGTTGAATTGATAATAATTATAATTTTCTCACAAATTAAATATATTACCCACCTATTCCAAGGAAACTAATTATTTTGTACATAGATGTTGGTCTAGTCCATCCTTCAATTTTCTCTTTTTTAATGATCCACTAATATCCCTTTACTAGTTATAAAATTCCCCAATAATTTTATTTTATAAATCTAAAAAAATGAATTGATTGTACTACACAAATAACATTTCATTTTTCATATTCCTTAGTAAAATATTAAAATTCTCACCATGTTCCTCATTATGATTAGAGTAGATAAGAATACCATTTATATAGTACAAAATAAATATTTCAATAAAATACCTAATGACTCTATTTATCATTTCCATGAATATGTCTATAGAAAAATGAGTATATATGGTATCTCTATGAAATCATAATTATTGTACCTTATATGAAAATAATTCTTAAGGATATCCTCTTTCACCTATACTTGATAATATCCCAACCAGAGATCCACCTTGGAGATTTATTGGGATCCATGTTGTTAATTGAAAAATTCATCAATACATGGTAGAGGATACTTGTTCTTTATTGTGATATTGTTAAGAACATGATAATCAATGTAGAGTCTCATTGACATGTCCTTATTCTAAATGAAGAGTATCAGTACACCCCCATTGTAACAAACTGGGGAATATAAACACATTATCCTGATTCCCCTATAGTTTATTCTTCATATCTAATTGTTTAAAAGTTTCCACTCTATATGGAGTCTTGAATATTAGAAAATATCTAGTTATAATTTCTATTTATAATTAAACCTCTTATCTAGAAGTAATATTGGGAGATTCTTTGAGAAACACATCTGTGAAATCCCTTACAATGGGAATGTCATCAATGATAATAATTTCCTTATTATCATTCATTTTAGATAGATATTATTTTTCATTAATAAATAATATCCATTCTAGATATGATGTTACAAAATGGGATTCATTATCCTCCTTTCACTTCTATAGAATCGTAGGTAAATTTTCAAAACTAAGGGTGATTTCATTCTATCATCAATTTATGTTGTCACTATACAAGGAATTATCATCCATTCAGAGAATAGAATCAAATTCCGTAAAATATATTAACATAAGGTTTTCTAGTAAATTCATCCCACACATATTTTATGGGATGAGTTATATTCTTGGGATGAAATGATTGACCCATTTTTTTTCTTCACTGGTTACTTGGCTTACATGTTTTGAGGTGCTATTAGAATTGTTCTACTAAACTTTCATGATATGAAAGAATGTATTAAACTAGAATAAAACAGTAAATTTTATATCCTTGAATTAATAACTAGGGTATGTGTCACAACTTCATTGTTAGGACCTTGATAGTTGTGATGGAATGATCTCACCCTTCCTCTCTAGGCCATGTAGGTTCTTGTCATTAGTTATTTTCAAAAACCCTTGGTATAATGTGTTTATTCTCATAGTTCCATTGTTCCTTAGAGTTAAAAAATTAGACAATATGATTAGTATTTACTAGATAATTCCTTTTTTCCATCACATTTTTGGGTTTTTTCATTCTTAATCATTTTTTAGGTTCCCTTAATTTCTAAAACTAAAGAATTTCCTCATCCCCTTAAGGTAATTTTTGAGATGCTTCATCATACACTTTTGAAAAGTGGGATTTTGGAAATTTATTCCCCCATGTGATTTCTAAATCATATCATGATAATTAAAATCTATAATCTACTTTCTATATCCACACCCATCATTCCCTTGAGATTATTCGGTCTCCATTTCAACCTTAAGGTTATATTTGATAATTTATTCTTATCTATCAATGTCAAAAATTCCAAAGTATTTACATATATTTGACTTTAACCTACCAAATAAGTTTTCAAATTAACTTTTGTAGTAAATGAAAACTCTAGAGGTGTATCGTGAAAGTCTTGTGAAATTCAACTCATATGCCCTGATGGATTTTTCTTCCTTTTTCTTGAGTCTAAGTAATAATTTCTTCATTTTAAGATGGAGAGTGCAGGGAAAATATTTATTGAAAAATATTTTTCATAATTCATTTTAATCGATCACTTTTATCTTCTTATCTGGAAGTATTTTTTATCAATGTCCACCATTGATCATCTTTTATCTCCATATGATCAATAGTATACATGGAATTATCTTTCCAATATTATTTAAGGACATAAAATATCATCTCAATGGATTTGATACATTGTTCCATGATTAAGAGATCTTAATATTCACTGAATATCAGAGGCCTTTGTCATATAAAGGTCTTAATTGAATCTTTCTCATTCTGAGGGGGTTGTCGGTGTTCCACATGATTCATAATTTTTTAAAAACTTGAGTTTATTATGAAAATAGTATCATTATGTTCTTGAACCCTACTCCTATCAGTTTAAGAATCTCATTTCACTAGTCATCACATTGCCTCTCACATTGGTTGTTGACTGGGTTCTTTATTTATAGACATAGACTAAATTAATGTAAAAATTAGAGATTTGAATTTTAAAACTATTAAAAATAAACAAAAAAACCTTGATCATTAAATATATAACTCATAATTGACATATATTTCATAACCTATTAATTTCTAGGTTTCAATATATGTTATCCACGGTCTATTTCATCATAAAAAATATTATTAGTTTTTTATTCCCATAATAATTTTTCATAATTAGATTGTGAATTTATCAAAGCGTATCTCATTTTAGTGTAAAACTAGGTTTTCATAATTCCATATTTCTAATGAACCATGTGAATATCAATTCAATCCCAATACTTCCTTTTTAAGGTTATTACCCCTATATTCAATTATTCCATAGAAACATTCACTTATACAATCCATACAGGGATGTATTTATTGGAAACCACTTACTATATAATTCACCAAAATTTATGGATATTTTTATATGTTTAGTATTAAACATAAATCTTTCATTAGGGTTTCAAAATCATAATCCTAAAAAATAACTCTACTATGATACCAACTATGACAACACATATTTTAATATACCTTAATTCATGATTTATCACATAAATGTACACATAAAACAATCACAGAAGGTCATGAGGCCAAGTATGTTTAAGATATTAGGTGCATAACATAATAACATGAAACATGTGTAGAATAAAATTATTTAAATCCCCCACAAGATTCCCTTAAAATTTAATGTTTCAGGCATAGTGAAAGTGCAGTTGGGCCGGTACCCAACTTTAATTTTTACCATAATCGGTGATTATTCCATGATCAATACGATGATGAACTGCAGTCTCCATGGAATAGAATCAAAGATTTAGATAAATAAGGAAGATCCCCAAAAGCTTTAGTGTGGATCTTTCACATCATGTTTACAATTAATTAAATTAATTTCATAAAGAAAAGAATACCTGGATCTTTGGTATTTTCTTTGTTGATTAGGTTGATCATCCGTAATGACCCTTCTAGATTATTTCGTTGCACTTGCGAGGATCCAAACCTTAATCCCTCTAGCAGTTATCCACTTGTGCTCTGATTGCCTCTGATCGATACCACTCGTTCTCCGGGTGCTAGCACAGTGAAGCAAGTGTCTTGTGTCGGTCATTCTTGATCTCTTGTTCTTCATCCTTTAAGAACGTATCTCATTCTTGAGAGGGGTGGGAAGAGGATTTGAGAGAGAAATTGTTTATCTCAACAATTCTCAATTCACCAGGTATGTAGTTCGGTACACAGCACAATAGACGTACATGTCTATTTATCGACATGGTGCTTAGGTTACAATATTTAATTGCGTAATAGAAATTAAATACATTCATAACCTTAGAGAAACCCATGCTGTTAATAATAATATTGCTTCATTATTTATGATGCGTCAACTTGCGCAAAATAGAATTATAAATAAAATTATGCGTCACAAAATAATAGCAGTGTTATCATTATTTTAATTTGTTCCAACTAGTTGAATAATTATTTAACATCTTGAAAATAATTATTTTACTCCTAGACCAGCATTGGTCTGATCTAACTCCACTTCCATTTATTGAACACCCAAATAAATAAATAAATAAATTATTCTCTTAAATAAATATTTTATTTACAAACTAGTAAATAAATATTTATTAAATGTTTAATAAAATAAATAAATATATTTTACCCACAATCCAGTGAATAAATATATATATATATAATTTATGAAATCATTTTAACTTGAATAAAATTATTCCATTGTCTTGAGAATAATATTTATTAATTAAATTCAAATAGAATTTAACCGAGACCCCCAGAAACACTTAGTGTGTGACCCTCTAGGATTTTTCTCATTGGAATTAGGCGGGATTGCCTAAAGTCTAAGAGTACTATCTAGAAAAGTGTCAAGGCACCCAAGAGAAAGAATATAAATTCATAACAACTACATCCAAATACGAATGCTCACTGTGTAATATAATCCCTTTGTCTCAATATCTCATCAAGATGGTTTCATGATAATTTCATCAACATTTATGCTTGATACGTCATTCTTTGACTACTTGAAATAAAATCTTTGTTACACCATGGACATGGAATTTCGCATGACGGTTCTATTTCAATCAAAGGGCTGAGATATAAAATTCCATAAATAAAAGGGATAAATCCTTCCTCAACTTATCTATTAATAACATTCCACTCGTGACATACCCAACGTACCCTACTTCCCACCAACTATCTGTGAGATGGTTTTCATTAATAAATCAAAGTGTGCAAGTCATGACAGGTATTAATGATAATATTAAATTCTAAGGATCATTACACATGCTCGTAGATAGGAATATACGATGACAACAAAACATGTGGAATTCCTAATAGAGAGTCTATTCATAATCTCCTCTCTTGAAGATTACCAAGTGCAAACTTCATGAGAGGAAGTCTCATATGTTTACAAGTACTCACACCTAACGGTATGTATGCTATGTGTCCCATCATAGTATGTCATCCAACCTCAAAACTATATTTAATAATATTGTTATAGAATTTCAAGGTTCTCATCATAACAGGGAACTGTCGTAACCTTATCAATGCAATAAATACTCTAGGACATTATTAAATCATAGTCATGAATAATGATGAAAAATATGTAAAAAGGTTTTTAATATTTAAATACATTAAATATCCACGTAATAAAAGTATAAATAGTTGGTTCTAGGACACCAACTCTAACAAACTCCCACTTAGACTAGAGCCAACACCTACAACTTTCTTTCTGCTAGACATCACATGATGATCATGTTTCTGCTGAGTTAAGGATTTAGTCAAGGGGTATTCCATATTGTCTTCCATGGAAATATTTCTCACTGAAACTTCACCTATCTGAGATAAATCCCTCAAGAGATGATACTTCTGAAGTATGTGCTTTGTCTGCTGATGTGACCTTGTCTCTTTTGCAAGATCCACTGCTGCAGTATTATCACAATAGAGTGTGATGGGATATTTACTGCTAGATACCATATAGAGACCCCAAATCTTGACATACATGAACATTACATTACTTTTGTGGAATAATTAATACATAACAAAAACAGACACCAAAGGACCGTAACAGTTTAGTGTCTTCGGAAACTCGGAATATAATCTTCTAATCTTGGTGAAAGATCTTCAACATCTCCCATAAAGATCTTCCCCTTTTATTTTCTTACCTAAAAACTTTCTTTAAATCTTGGGGAAAAGAAAACATAAAAAAGTTTGAGCTCAAATTCCCAGTAAGTGTAAACATAGTGAATATAAAACAATCCATAAACATTTGAATGCAATAAACTTGAACATAAAATCTAAACATCAAAATCTTGAGCAAAGACATGAATCTTGGAAGTACGTAAGTCATATATCATAAGGGAACATCAATCATGATAAAATATCATGGGAATAAAACATGTAATTGTGGAAAACCATTAATCACATGATATGATTTCCATAGTATCCAAGACATTGCTGCCAAGACTATCTTAGTGGACAAAATCCCTTTCTGAATCGAGTTCACTCCTCGTTCCAGTCCTGTATTACTGAACCAGATTAACTTACCGTTCCAGCCATGTCTATCTCATGAGATATAAATCTTTAACCAATGCATTGTAGGGAGATATAGGTCCCACCCATCTCATAATTAAACCATTCTTATGTGTTCCACAACATAAACATAAATCATTCATCATAACCCAAAGAATAAAATGGGTTTCATAAACATCATCCTGTCATAACATAATCCATATAAAAAAATAGATATCATTTCATCATAAGAAAAGTAAAACCATGTAAATCATAGAGACATTATACTTGAAACATACACATATGAAATAATTTCATCTTAGATGGAAAATGGTTTTGATAAAACAGTTGAAATGAATTCTTGAGGAAAATATCCTTTCTTCTTCAAAATCATTTTCTTTTCAAAAAATACCATGAAATTTTAAAAGAAAAGGATTTTGTTGAAAATATTCATGAAATATTGAAGATTAAGCTTCATTAAAATAAGGCGTTATAAAACCATAAAAATCTGTTCATGTCGTATATGTTAAAGAAAACATTTTCCTTGTACTTTTAACGGAAAAGTCAAAAAGTACCACGTATGGTAAACAAAAGCAAGATTCCTTCCATAACACAAAGTAAAAGTAAAGATGGGTAAAAATGACTTTAAATATACATGGAATAATATTAAACACTTTATGAAAACATTTTTATGGACATGGATGAAAAAAATAATCCCAGTAAATACTTACGAATAAGCAATCTCGGATAAAAATGAGATTGCAAAATTATCCCTTACCTTATGTCTGATATTCTTTATATGTATCTGAACCTCCTGTATAATGATTTAAATAATGTCATTGACTTATTATAGAATCATATTAATTGTTATGATATCATATATAGTTTACTTATGACTTTATATTACCCGTTCATTTGTAAATTCGATGTAAAAGCAGCGATTTGGGTAAAATCGTTTCATTTATTGTATGTGTTTCGACTTGTTGTTCTTGATATTATTACTTATATCCTGATTTACTTAATTAAAAAATTTAAAACATGATTTATATATAATATATCTTCATAATATACATATATATATGATAGATCGATAAATGGAATGAAATACACCGTTCATGGAGACGGTAGTTCGTACGTACGCATGAACGTTGTTTTCGTTTCCTTATTGAATTGAATGGAATTAAGTAGATGACATACATATATATATACATAAATCCAGTATAATTATTATGTCATATATCTCATTATTATACATTATATATACTTTATAATCATTCATGAATGGTTAACATGGAGAATGAATCTCATCGTGTCGTGGAGACGGTAGTCCGTACGTACGCACGAGGGATGATATCATTCCCATGATCATGGAATTGTATTTAAGAATATGTATAATATTTCAGAATCAATATCACTTTAAAATAATCATATATAGTTATTTATTTACACCATTATACCCATCCAAGTAAGGTGGTGGTTGAAAACAAATTACACCACGGCGTGGAGACGGTATTCCGTACGTACGCACGCGCGGTGATTTTGTTTTCCGTAGGATGGATAGAAGGTGAAATATGGTTGTTTCATATTTATAATAACATATCAGTATATAATTAATACTTATTTTATTACTTTATAATGATACAACTAAAGAAGAAGAAGTATAAGACGAAAAAAACTTGAGAGAATCAGAAGAAGAGATTACCTCTTCTTCGATGCACCTCCTTTAAGCTTCCTCTTAAGGAAGTAGAGTTGGTCTTTTGAGAAGACCAGAACCTAAAAAATGTTTCTAGGTAAGTGGAGAAGAGAAATGGGCAGGGTTTGGCCGATCTTCAAGGCTCAAAAGGGTGTAAAGAGAAGAGGGAAGGGGTGCCCTTTTTATAAGGGAGGAGAGGGGCAGTTTAGGAAAAACTTAAAATATTATTTTATAATAAAGTCATATTTGGTTTATAATAGCTCCAAATTTATTTCTTTAGAAGATAAAGTGGGGATAGGTCTAAATATTCTTAAAAAATATATTTTAGACAGGTTTGGGTCATTATATTAACCTTATCTTTTAGTTTTAACTCTTAGTTAATTAGATTGACATTTACCATGTCACTTTGTATTTTTATATTATATTGTTAATAAACATACCATATACATCCAAGAGACCCCCAAGTGGTCTATTAATGATACATATATCATGGTATAAGTATCATTTCCTAACCTTAGATTTTTAGGAATATAATAACAATTAATAATATAATATTTGTTGAAAAAACTATTTTATGTCAATTTTGACACTATTTAGTAATTGATTTTTTTGAAAATTATAACATCATGATTAGTTCAAAAAAAGTTAATTAAATCAATACTAACATGTCATATTAACCTATAAAATTAGTGTAATTCATAAAAAGTCCCAAATTACATTTATTTGTGTATTTGTAACCTCAATTATGTTAATATTTCATTAATAAGATAATTACTGCATCATCATTGTGTCATAAATAAATTAACTTATTTAATGTCTAAAAATTATAAATAAAATACCATTATGTAGGAAATCTTTTTATCTTTCTAATGAATATTTATAGTCGAATTTATCTTATGTATAAACCTATATTAAAAATTAGTTAGTTATTAAACTTTGATTTTAACTATTTTAACCCTTCTTTAAATAAATTAATAATAAATGTCCTAATCTAATCCAAGTGGACCTAAATGGTCATATTTTATTCCTAAGGTTGTTTTTGGTCGAATTACACTTATCCAATAGAATTAGTACATGTGTTAGGATAATAATAATATCATTTTTACCCTTAATTGCCCTATTTACTTTTAACTATGGTAAATAAAAGTAAAAAGTTACTATTCACCAAAAATTATTTTCATCTCATTGAACCACATTTTAGTCCTTGATATTAACCGTGTATCTTGTATTTTCAAAATTCCACTCACAGAAGCGGTAAAATTAAGTTTTAGGTGAACTTCCAAATTCTCCTAGGAGGTGGGTAAAAGACGGTGAAAAGTTCAATAAAATTTTTATATATCTAAAATTATTATAAAATGACTCCAATGAATTACATTGAAATTATATAGGTATTATGTATCAATTTTGACCAAAAATAAATAATTATTTAAATAAAAGATCGGTTTTTAAATAGTAACCCAGTGTTTTTACTATTCATCAAAAATTGAAAGTTTTAAGAAAAATACCAAAAATTCACCCTAGGCTAATTTCAATATTCAGAATCCAAAAATGAAGTCCATTTTGAAAGATAAAATTTATAAAATTTCAAAAAGTGAATATTACTATTCATAATGGCTAGTTCATAATAATATTATAATAATATCTCGTTTAGTGAAACTTGGTATTGCGTACTACACACGCTATCAAAGAAGGTCTTGATTGTGTGTAATGCAAGCCAAGTTAGGGTTGCGTGTAGTGAAAGCTCTGTTTGGTGTTGCATATAACATAATCAAAACTTATTTCATTTATACATTAAACAAAATCTATACTTAATGTTGCGTAGAATAATTTCCATAAAACGAACATGAAATTATGTGTAACACAAGCCAAGAATAGTGTTGCGTATACTGCAAGCTAATACGGTGTTGCGTATAGTACAAGATAAACTTGGTGTAGTGTATAATAGAATACATCAATGAAATTAAAATAATATTTTTCATAAAATCTTGGGGTGTTACATACCATATCCAGATCCTAGAAGAAGCTTGGCATCCAAACTGCTTATTTAGCTACTTCAGAAGCTGTGATATACACAGACTCTGTTGTAGAATCTGCAACTACACTCTACTTTGAGCTCTTCTATCTCACTGCACCTCCATTAAAAGTGAATATGTATCCTGTTAGCAACTTCATATCATCTTGATCAGTCTGGAAAATAGCATCTACATATCCACTAATGACTAGTTCTTCATCTCCTCCATAAACCACAAATATATCCTTATTATGCCTCATATACATTAGGATAGTCTTGACTACCATCTAATGGAGGTCACCTGGGTCAACTTGATATCTTCTTACTACACTCAATGTGTAGGTGACATCCATCCTAGAACATAGTATGGCATACATGACTGACCCAATCGCCGATGCGTATGGAGTTCTTAACATTATGTTTCTTTCCTCATGTGTATGAGGACACATTTTCTTAGAAAGATGAATGCCATGTGATGATGAAAACAATCTCCTCTTGGATTGTTCCATACTAAATCTCTTCAGTATATTATCAATGTATTTACTTTGAATTAGGCTCAGCAATCTCTTGGATCTATCACGATGGATCTTGATCCCAATAATATATGTTGCCTCTCCCAAGTCCTTCATGGAGAAGCATTGATTCAACCATTCCTTAACAAACTGTTAGAATGGTATCTTATTTCCAATAAGTAACATGTCATCAATATATACTATCAGGAAAACGAATGCACTCCCACAAAACCATTTTTAGACACAAGGCTCTCATTCATTCTTTATAAAACCAAATTTCGTTATGGCTTTATAAAAATGAATGTTTCATGACCTAGATGCTTTCTTTAATCTATAAATGGATTTCTGCAACTTGCATATCTTATTAGAATTCTTTGGAGTCATAAAACCTTTAGGTTGTGTCATGTAGAAATATTCCTGAAGGTTCCCATTAAGTAATGTTGTTTTTACATCCATTTTTCAGATATCATATTCATGGTAAGAAACAATGGACAATAGAATTCTGATGGATTTCAGCATTACAACTAGTGAAAAGGTTTTGTTGTAGAAAATGCCTTGATGTTTCTTGAACCCTTTTGCAACCAGTCATGCCTTATAGGTACTAACTTGTCCTTACATGTCCAGATTCTTCTTGAATACCCATTTGAAACCAATAGGATTTAGATCAACTGGAAGATGTACCAAAATCCAGACTTGGTTTTTGTACATGGAATCCATTTAAGAATTCATGGATTCTTGGAACTTGGAAACATCTGTGCCACTTACTGATTATATGTAGGTTAGATGATCATTATTATCAACTAATATTTAGTAACCATCATCAGTAACTAGAAAACCATACTGTTATGGTTCTCTAACCTCTCTTGTACTCCTATGCAATTCTTGTGTCTCTGGAATAGTTCTTTCTTCCACAGGGCTTTGTGGAATCTGTTTCTATACCAACTCTTGTGTACCTTGAGTCTCGACTTCATCGAATTCTATCTCGCTCCCACTATCACTTTTGGTGATGTGCTCCCTCTCAAGGAATATGGCTTGTCTTGCTGCTATAACCTTTATTTGAGGGTTTGTATAGGTAATATCCACTTGTTTCCTTAGGGTATCCTATAAAGGTACACTTTGTGCCTCGAGGTTCAAGTTTGTTACCTGAAGAGTCCTTAAAAAATGTATTGCTTCCCCACACATGTAAATTCAATAACATGGATTTCTTTCCACTCTAGAACTCATATGGAATACCATTTATCGATTTAGTTAGTACTTGGTTTAGTATGTGCACCTCTATTTATAACACATATCCCCAAAAGGATAATAGAAGACTCACATGACTCATCATTGATCTCACCATGTTCAACAAGGTGAGGTTCCTCATTTTGCTCACACCATTCTACTGGGGCATGTAAGGAGGAGTGAGTTGGGATAGGATCACAAACTCCCATAAGTAATCAATGAAGTATTGATTAAGATATTCTTCACCTCATTCTAAGTGGAGTTTCTTAATCTTCTTACCAAGTTGGTTCTCAAATTCATTATTTTATTCTTTGAACTTATCAAAATAATTTGACTTATACCTCATTAATTAGATATATCCATATCTACTAAAAAATTATTAATAGTTATGAAGTATGAATACCCTCCTCTTTCTTCAACTGGAAATGGTCCACACACATTGGTATTAACCAATTCAAGAAGTTATTTAACCCTTTCACCTTTCCCACTAAATGGGAATTTGGTCATTTTCCCTTTTAAACATACATGAAATATTCCAAGTGGTTTTAGTTCGAAAGAATATAAATATCCATCTTGATGTAACTTTGTCAAGTGTTTATCATTTACATGACCTAGTCGATGATGCCAAAGTTGGGTGTGGTATGATTCATGTGAAGTATCTTTTTTATAGATTTCCATTACTTGGTTTGTGAAATCTAACATGTAAATATCATTGTATAAATGTTCCCTACCAAAAAAACTATCTTTTTAAAAGAAGAAACATTTGTTTCCAATCTTGAAAAAAAATCCATCTGTATCTAATCTAGATACAAAAATAATGTCTTTAGTAATAGATGACACATAATAGAAACCCTTTAACACCAAGATCATACCAATTGGCAACGTGAGGTGGTAGTCCACGAGAGCTATAGTAGCGAGTCTGGCTCTTTTGGATGCTCATAGATCTACCTCCCCTCGGTCAATCTTCCTGAATCTACTTGGTTCTTGTATTTGGATACATATGTGAGCACCATAAGCTATATCTAATACCCAATTTATAGAAATAGATAGATTACATTTGATAAAAAACACACCTGAATCTTCCCCTTTCTTCTTAGGTTGGGTATTCTTCTTCTTCCAGTGGACCTTCTTTCCACATGAAAAACAAACAGCTTCCTATTCCCTTGCCTCCCCTTTGATCTTTCTTTTCTTGGAAGGGAATGAAGAATCTTTGGTCTTAAATCTCTTTTCCTTCCCTTTCCTCTTATTCACCATAAGTATAGAAGGATTTTCACACTTCATATCATTTTCCACTTGGTGAATGAGGATAAGAAGATCAGATAGATACTTCTCAATGTTGTCCATGTTAAAATTAACAACAAAGCTGGATAAGCTCTGAGGGAGTTATGTGATAATGAGATCGATGACCAGTTCTTTAGGGAGTTTAGACCCTAGAACCTATAGGTTCTCAATGTATCCAATGAACTTGACTACATGAGTCCCAGCAGTGGAACCCTCTCCAAGCTTACTTTGAAAGATTGCCTTGGAGATCTCAAACCTTTCCTATCTTTCTCACTCCTGGTAAAGACCACAGAGGTGCTCGAGTATGATATAAGCATACATGTTTTCATGAGACTTACTGAGATCACTAGAAATTTATGATAGAAACAAACATTGAATTATGACCATGTCATTCATATGTTTCTCATAGACTAAGAAATCCTCATCACTTGCATCTTTGGCAGGTGTATCAGGTAATGTTGAATCTAATACATAAGACTTCTGTTCATGGAATAGGATAATCCGAAGGCGTGTAAACCATTCCTAGAAGTTACTACTGGTGAGGATTTTGTATTTATCCATAATTTATCATAATTATAGTGTGGTTGATGAGATTTTCATTTTTATTCTACAATTAAAAGATAATATCATCAGTACTTTCTTGATTATGAGAAATAATAAATTAATTTTCTTAAGTCTCCCACTATTTTATCAAGTCCCAATGGCCCTCACCATTGAAGTCAAAATGTCTATTTACCATTACATTCTAGTTTCAAGGATTCATATTACCCTTTGAAAAACCCCAACAAGGGTTGGTCAAGATATTTGAAGGTATTTAGGTAGGATGGTCTTTACCAACTACGGGCTTACATCTCCTTGATCTCTTGAGTGGACTCCCCAATCCTAAAATCCTAACTTTGTATTTCCTCAACTATTGCCTCCAATATTTCACCAAGTCTAGCAAGGGATAATCCTCTTAATGTAATATGGTTAAGTCAACCCAAAACCTTTCATAAGGTATTCCTGTATAAAATTAAGTGTCCCAACAAGGGTTGGTCATACACATAGTTTTATTGATTTTTTCCCTTAATCAAGTAATGGAAGGCATGGTATGACTTAATGTTTTATTTAAGGGATTTTTATATCTTATGAGTGAATAGATTATTATCATTATCACATTCTTGTTAATATTAAGTGAAACTTACTTAATTTATTAACCATGTCTTGATAGTATTTATGCATAATTCGGTCTTATTTTAGTTTCATCTTGTATGATTGTTTAATTCATTAATTATGTGATCATGACAACACACCCACAAAAAATAAACCATGAAACTGACAGAAATAAAATAAATCGAATGATCATGAGCTTGTTCTATTGGTTAGTTTATCTAGAATTTTGATAAACTAACTCAAGACCTTGGGTAGAAACACCTTGAACCTTTTGGGTTCGTGTTTACAGCTTTCCACTTGTCCAACTTTGTATATCCTTAGGTTGGTTTCACCTTGGTTCTTAATCTTGGATTTCCTCCACTAACTTAGGAGCTCCATCCATTACATATGATTTTATCTCACACGCAGTTGAGGGGTAAAAGGGGGTTTTACATAAAAGAAACATTGGGAACGTAGGACCTATATATTAATGAGGATAAGGTTCATAGTCTAACAAATTTAATTTAAATAAATAAATTAAAATAAACCATCCATATACAAAGGTTTTGGTCTAACTCATGATCATCCATACATGAAACGATATTTACATATAAATAAAACTAGCATTCAATTATTTAATTTTTCTTGTTTAAGATAAATCATGCTCGAATTAATTAATTATCTTTAATTAATCAATACTTTTATCTTAAACCCTTTCTCTAAATTTCATTGAGATTATCATCTATAATAATTTTAAACAAATAAATTTATTTAAAATTATCTTTGTACGTAACTTGTACCTTGGAGGAAACACGGTGAATTCCCATTCATAACTACCCAATGAGTATAAATGAACATTACACAGATGTTAAATTAAATATATATGTATAAAACACCTATCACGTTTTGTGCCTTAGCTTTACACACACACCATGGTACACATCTCCAGGGTTTGTATAATATAATAAAAAATAATAATAAATATGCATAATTTATATGAGTACACGGCGTGTAGTTCTAACTACACGGTGTGTACTATCATTAAGTATCCATATGAAGTACCACTTGGGGATACGGCGTGTAGATGTACTTCAGAAATATTCAGAGTATATGGTGTGTCCAGTGGGCCACACACTGTGTAGTGTCTGCGTTACACGGTCTCCAATCGTGAAATCTATGTACGGGGTACACGGTCCAACCCTAACCTGAAGAGACTACACATTGTGTCCTTTGGTACACACAGTATGTAATCCGGAAACTATGTGCCACCTATTCCTAGTCAAAACACGGTGTCATAAAGACTTAAATAAACTCCAACACATGGATTGGTTTGGTGGACCATTCCCGATGCATTGAACCTTGACTACATGGCGTGTACTACCGAATACACATCATGTGTTCTTGTGTTGTATGGACAGGAACCTTTGGAAGCCCAGATGAGATTCTGTATTTTATTTTAATCAAAATTAAAAGAAAAATATCATTTCTATAAGGTGAATGTGAAATGAAAGAAGAGGAACAGCTCTTGAGATTCCAATTTACAGAATGATTAACTCGAATTGAAACCACTAAATTATTAAATGCATAAATCATCAATGAAAAAATTTAAATAATTATAAACTATGATGTAACTGCTCCGATACCACTTTAATGTTCTAGGCGCAATAGAAGAATGATTGATTCGGTACCCAACTTTAATTTTTACCATGATCAATGATTATTCCAGGATCAATACGATGATGAAGGTTAGTCTCAGTGGAATAGAATCAAAGATTTAGATAAAGAAAGAAGAGTCCTGAAACATTTAGAGAATATCTTTTACATCATGTTTATAATTAATTTAATTAATTTTATAAAGAAAAGAATACATGGATCTTCGTTATTTTCTTCGTTGATGATGTTTATCATCTGGAATGACCATTCCAGTTTATCTCATTACGCTTAAGAGGATCCAAACTAGAATCCCTCTAGCGGTGATCCACGCATGCTCTGATGGCCTCCAATCAACACCACTCTTTCTCCAGGTGCTAGCGTGGTAAATCGAGTGTCTTGTGTTGTTCATTCTTGATCGCTTGTACTTCGTCCTTGAAGAAAGTCTCTCGTTCTTGAGAGGGGAGGGAAGATAATTTGAGAGAGAAATTTTTTAGCTCAATAATTCTCCATTCATCGGGCATGCAGTTCAGTACATGGAACAATAGACGTACATGTATGTTTATTAAAATGGGGCTTTGGTTATAATATTTAATTGTGTAATAGAAATTAAATACATTCATAACCTTAGAGAAAACACATTCTCTTAATAATAATACCACGTCATTATTTATGATGTGCCAACTTTCACAAAATAAAATTCTGCATCACAAAATAATAGTAGCATTATCATTATTTTAATTTGTGTCAACTAGTTAAATAATTATTTACCATCTTGCAGATAATTATTTTATTACCGAACCAGTCTTGGTCTGATCGAACTCCACTTCCATTTATTGAACACCTAAATAAATAAATAAATAATTTATTCTCTTAAATAAATATTTTATTTACAAACTAGTAAATAAATATTTATTAAATGATAAATAAAATAAATAAATATATTTTACCCACAATCTGGTGAATAAATATTTCTTTAATTTATACAATAATTTTAACTTGAATAAAATTATTCCATTGTATTGATAATAATATTTATTAATTAAATTCAAATTGAATTTAACCAAGACCACCAAAAACACTTAGTGCATGACCCTCTAGGATTCTTTCTTGTTCGCATTAGGTGGGCATGCCTAAAGTCCAAGAGTACTATCTAGCAACGGGTCCAGGCACCCAAGAGAAAGAACTTAAATTCGTAACAACTACATCCATATACGAATGCTCATTGTGTAATATAATCCATTTGTCTCAATATCTCATCAATCTGGTTTCATGATAGTGTCATCAACCTTTATGCTTGATACGTCATTCTTTGACTACCTGAAATAAAAACTTTTTTAAACCATGGACATGGAATTTCGCGTGACAGGTCTATTTCAATAAAAGGGAAGAGATATCAACTTCCATAAATGGAAGGGATAAATCCTTGACTTATCCATTAATAACATGCCACTCGTGATGCACCCAACGTACCCTAATTCCCACCAACTGTCTATATGACGGTTTTCGTGAGTAAATAAAAGTGTGTGAGTTGTGATAGGTATTAATGAAAATATTAAATTCTAAGGATCATTGCACATGCTCGTAAATAGGAATATAAGATGACACAAAAACATGAAGAATTCATACTGGCGGGTCTATTCTCATAATCTCATGTCTTGGAGATTACCAACTGTGACCTTTATGAAAGGAAGTCTCATATGCTTACGAGTACTCGCACTTGAAGGTCTGTATGCTATGTGTCCCATAATAGTATCTCATCCAACCTTAGAACTATATTTAAGAATATTGTTATAGCATTTCAAGGTTCTAATCATAGTGGGGAACTGTCATGACCTTATCAAATCAACAAATAATCTAGGACATTATTACATCATAGTCATGCAGAACAATGAACAATATGTAATAAGATGTTTAATATTTAAATACATTAAATATCCATATAATAAAAGTACAAACAGTTGGTTCTAGGACACCAAATCTAAAAAAAATCCATTTCTCTTTCAAAATAGTATGGGATAACCTGGAAACATACAAAATAAAAGGTTGAGCTATAAATTCATGTAAGGGAATAAACAAAGCTTATCATAGGTTAATTTAGTATATGTGAGTCAATAAGGATATCATGGTAACATAATAGAGGTCATAATCATAAACTTTAAAATCAAATCATGATATAAGATGATAACATAAATACAATATTTGAATATGGAATCATCATAAAACATGACATCATAGAAATAAGTCATGGATAACCACCAAGACATAGCGCACCCATCACATTCATATCATGTACATGAATTAGTGTACCACATAGATCATAAAACATAAGGATATAATTTACCACATTTAATCCCATGATTAAGGAGTGTATATTAAATAAAATAAATACACTAATAAATTTATAATAGAGAAATATATTTCAATACCCTTGAGTGTAAATGGGGATTCTTTTTAACTACTTAAATTTTGGGAAAGAAAAATCACAGGATAATTTTGGAAGCATAAAGGGGGTACATAAAGATTCATGGAAGGGGTTAATGATAGTGAAATGGGTACCTAGTCACTTTTACACCATTTTTATGGTAATATAGATATGTATGAACATATACCAACATGAAAATGGGAAATAAAAAAGCATAATATAAATATGGTTCTTGAATAAAGTAAAAAAGGAGATAATCCCTTACATTGATAGGGCTCTTCAAAAAGCATTGGTGGAGATTCATAAGATCATGGAAACACTTTGGGAGTGATCTATACAGGGATAGGGCGAGAAAATTCATGAAAAATGGGTCTTTAATGGAGTGTAATTGAAGTTAGGGTGGGTATTTTTAGTGAAAGATAGGTAATTTCTTTATTTATTTCCATACATAGGTTTTTAATTATATATAGTAAACTAATCAAAACCACATACCTGGCCATGGTTTTTGCCCATGTATTCTTCCAAAGATTATTGGTTTAAAATATTTTATATTTCTAAGAACCAAAAATATTTAAATAATGACATTGGTGAATTGGATATGAGTCATGTTTAAAAATAAATGATTTAAAAATAATGAAATATAATATAGGTTTTGGTTGATTCATTAAAGGTTTATAAAATTAATAAAATAACTTCAAAAAAAATTATTTTAAATGGAAAACATAATTTTGGTCATGGATAGTCTTTTAGTATTTATTACATCAATTTTAGGATTTTATGATGTCATAATATATAATGTATATTTATACCATATTTAATTTTTTCATTAAAATTTAACTATCTCTAAATACTATAAAAAATTAACCATTGGATAATTTCAATATGAATACATAAAAGATATTTTTAATTTTATCACAATAATTCTCTAAATATTAAAATTTAAAATATAAATATACAAAACCATTTTTTAAAAAATACAGGTTTTACAACGATAATAGTTTCCAACCCTTATAAAAATTACATATCAATTCATAAAATTATATTATAATTTATATTTAAATAAATATTATCAAATAAGAATAATTGATTAAAATAGAATTTATCTTAAAATTTATTGAATTCATCAAAAATAGTGACTTGATTGAAACTATATATTTCCCAAAAATAAAATTATTGTTTCATCATATAAAAAACTAATTTTTATCAGAATTTCTATTTAATCATTTAAAAAATATTAATAAAATTTATAATTACAATAATTATTTTATTAAAAGTAAAAAAAATCATAATTTTCGGGTCTACATGCATAAACCATTATTACACCTGCATATACCATAAGGGTAATGTGTGTGAGGGTGACACTTTCTTGGGGTGGTTTGGAAAACATGGTTTGGGTCATGATCTCAATAAGTTTGAAATTATCCTATAAATAGTTTTAATTAGGATTTAGTTTTTGAATCTCATTATGGTATTTTTTAAGGGAAAATTCCATTAATTACATCTCCCTTGAATGCTCTCATAAATGGGATTCGTAGGGTATGATCCTACTGGTTGAGGCCATTGCTTTTTTGGTCTGGGTCAATTGGATTTATCATCACACTTAATATATACAAATAATAACATTCTCTATAAAATGACTATATTTTCAAAGATTATGATACATAATGGTATTTTAAATCCAACATTATATAACTTTTAATGGTCCAAAATAACCAAATTAATTAATGTTTTTTTATAATTTCATTACATAATAAGGAATTTATTCATTTGATAAGGGAATTTCATTTATAAAAGTTTAGTTAATTATAGTTTTTTACATGGTTCAATTGATGATGATTCAGTGTAGCCTTCTTATTAAATCCTAGTGTTATTCTCTAAATACTAGTACATTCCAATATAATTTCATTCCATCTAAAGCAATCATAAATACAACATATGATATATAAATTTGAAGGAATTCATAAATTTCATATATAATGATTTAGGGTTGGAAAGAACTTGTATGATGATTGGATTCAAATAGAATTAACCCCATGATAGAGAAATAATTTTTTTATTTTTATCCCAAGGAGACTATGAGATATTATTTTTTATAATTCAATTGAACACAAATTGTTTATTTCTTGATTTTTTTTCCTTATTGAGAAACAACACATTGATCATGATTTTGGTGGGAGAAAAATTAAACATGGAGATGTTGAATATCAAAAAATAATATTATTTCCTGAGATGGAGTTTGTATTGATTCCACAATGAGTTTTTGAAGAATATTTCATTCATGTTAGACAATAAACTCAATGATCTTTTCTATATTTTTCATTATCTTGAGAGATATGGATATCATATAGAAAAATATAATGATGTAAGATTTATAGGAGATGAACCTTCTATATACCTAAATTAAATTGAGTATTATGATTATAAGAACTGGTAAAACTCCATTAAATTTGAAATGAATAGAATGTACACTAATAATTTTTAAAAGATGGTGGATTCATTTTAAGGGGGATACCTAGAGGGTTCATGTACATTTTTTATAGGAAAAGTGACAAGGATATGGGATTTTTGGTTTATAATGCACACATGGTGGTAAAGTGTTATAAAAAAATGATGGTATTTACTATAAATATAGTGATCCAAATTTTTTTTACATGAATATTAAGTCTTTTTTAATATAAAGATAAAAATATTGATACAATCTTGGATTTAAATTTTTAGTATCTTGGAAAAATTATGCCCATTCATCACTTGTATATAATAAAAAATTATCATTTTTTGAATCCTTCCTCTTTATCATATTAAAATATATTAGTTCTCCTTAGAACATTTAATCACCTAAAGTTATATATCAATGAAATGGGTGACATAAAATCTCACTAAGGGGAAGAATATTATGGGAGGAATAAGGGGCATGAATCAACAAAACATGGGTAAAATAGTCAATATCTCCCAATCATAAGAATAGTATCATCAAAAAACATGGGTGAAACATTTAATAATGTAATTGAATGTACAATATGCATAATAATGAAACATCATAACATAGAGGTCAAATTATATACATAGTTGTGCATAAAGTTTACATCATGTTCATGCATAACATTTGTGAAAAAATTCTAACATTATAATTGTGAAAAAATATAGAATCATATTCATAGATAATAAAAATAATATTAGGAGATATATCACATTACCCAATGATTTTGTGGGATTTAGATTTATAGGCCCACCCATCACATCATACAATGATCATAATCATACATTCAACCTAGAAAGGTAACATCTAACAATTGTAGTCATGGAATAAAACACTAGGAAGGATTGGGTTTAAAAAATGATTTCAAAGATCATTAATTAGGGATTATCCTTTGTGGTTCCCAAGTGAATAATAAATATTATACTATGGAATAATATATTATTATTATTTAAATATAAAACAAATCAAGAGGTGTAAAATATGTGTTTTGGAAAAATAATTTCTTTTTTATAAATCATTGTATTTGGATTAGAAATAATTTCACCAAGATATAAACATGTATATCCCAAGAAATAAAAAGAAATTAATATTTAATGGAAATCTTAATGATATTAGAGTAATGTCAATAATGAAATTTTTTTGAAAGAGGACATGACCCAAAATAAATGGAGTTGTATTAGAGAATCCACATACCTTAAATATCACACTACTTCATATCTCTCCCACCTCATGAATAATAAACATAGGTTGATTAAAACATGGAATAATAATTGAATTATGCTAATTTTTTCACTATTTATCAATTATAATCATTGGATTTTATTCTTTAATTCTATTTTTTAAATTTGAAACATTTCAATATCATATTTATGTTAAAATATACCATATAACTTATATATAATGATCATTCTTTATTTTTATATATAAATTTATAATATTAAATATAACAGCATATAAATAACTAAATTTATAAATTTATATATTATAAATAATTGATTATAACCATAGATAAGGGTGGAGATAAGACATGAATTTTCAAGGTCGGTTATGGAAGTTAATCGACCATTAACGGTACATTGTCAAAAGAAGAAAAAATAGATGTTTAAAATATAAATACACCAAAAATATAATAATTATAGTAGATTAAAATAAAAAATATAATGTTAACCTACTATAAGATTATTATTATAATATTTTGGCTTTGAATTTAATTGAGAAAAAGTGGTGGAGAAGAGGAATATGAGAAGAGAAGTAGATAAAAACTTACCCTCTTCTCAGTGTTGCTTCTTTTCTACGGCACTAAACCCATTGAGTTCTTGGAGTTAAGTGGCTTCATAACATCCATAAGGATTCTACAGGGATTTATATAGTTGATTTTTTAAGATACATGTATTTTTTAATTTTATGTTAATTGGTTTTCCAAGGAAGGGTCGTGGGGTTATTTATACTTGAGGAGAGGGGTATTTAAAGGATAAAATGTTAAATAAATTATTATATCTAAGTTAAATTGTAATATTATTGACATTATGAAATATATTTGAATAAAATAACATAATCTTATTAAATTTAATAATTTTATAATTATATTTTTATATTTTTATCAAAAGGAAAGTAGAACAATGAAAAAAAAAATTATTTAAATGGACACTTTAGAATGTTATGATTTGGAAAATACATTTTTAAGTGTTGGAAATTATATTAATTGTTTTTAAATAACCCATTAATATTATTAAATTTATTTCTAGTCCAAAATAACCTATATAAAAATTTTTAAATTGTTATTACATCATCATTATATCATAAAACAGGCATTTTTTGAAAACCGTATTTTAACTCTTCATGTAAAAATGGAATTTTCTAATAAAATTATCAAAAAATCACACTTAGAAACTTTCAATGCACTTATTCTATAAATAAATTTAATTTTATAAAAAAATCATAGATAATTATAATTATTAACATAAAATTATGGTTCTTATAAAAGACATTAAAATAAATTTTATTAAAAAGTTTGTATAATTTCTTTGAGATATTTAATCATGTTATTTATTTATAATATTATAAAAAATTTATTTTTTAATTTAATCATTATAAATATTTTTAATGTTACATTTTATTATGTTACAATCAAATTACTATTCTAGTGTCCTGTTTATTTTTTCAATAAGCACATTGCTATTCTGATGGTCACATTACTTTTACAACGGTGAGATTAACACATATAAATACATCTAAATTACTTCATACCATATCCACTATAATTCATAAAAAGGATCTTTATTTTAATTTTATAAGATGTTTATGGGTTTAATAATATTAAATTTATTTTCAATAGAATTGTTCATGGGGGTGATAATTCTAGCAGATTGGAATTATCCAAGTTTTCCTATTATAATTTTTTTATTGAATATTTTTTTCCCATTGTAATAATTCTTAATTAAATGGTTTTAGTTGATGAATAATTTATTTATATACATTTATGAAATAAATCATTGTTAGTTTCTATATGTGATGTATGTGTACAATGTTATAAAACATAACACACGTTTATTCTGGAATCAAAATTAATTTATAATGTCTAGGTCATTACATTCTTCTCATATTTATAAGTTTCATTATCAAAATTTTAACTCATATTATCAGTTGAAGATAGATGAGTGTGATTTTGTTTCATCATTTTCTCTAGTTTCCACATCACCTCTACATGTTTATGGTCCTTCCCCAACACTTTTCTAAGGTGAGTTCTCTTGCTTCATAGAGATTTGTGTCTACAATCCAATATATTTAATAGATGGTCCTTATAAGATAGGTAATGCTCTAGTTGTATCACCTTCATTTTAAATACATGTAAGGTATCATGTATGTACTTCTCCAAGATAGATATGTGGAACACATCATGAAATTGTGTCATGTTTGATGTAAGTTCTAGTCGATGGACCACTTATCTAATGTGATCGAGGATATCAAAGAGTACAATATACCACATTCTCGGACTTAATTCCTTTCCAAACATCATGAATCACATAAATAGTGATATTATAAGGAAAAAATTATCTCCAACTTCGATAATGACTCAAACATTCATAAATGAAATTCCCTTTTTGAATGAAAAAATGTTGTACTAAGTAATGTAGTTATAAAAAAACACATGCTCTACATTGGTTATTTTTTATTGTTAAATGGTTTGATAGATTTAAAATATGTTATTAATCATAACCATTAATAATATAGACATTTTTTAGGGACCATTAATATTATTATGTTAAGAGTTTTGATAAATTATAATTAAAACAGAAGGTGGGAGTAATGGTCTGGAAGAGTAGGATCGTATACCATGAAGCCCATTTATCAAATATTTTGAGGGATATAACACCATTGGTATTTACCCATAACCAAGAATGAGATGAGATTCAATAAATAGGTCATGGTAAAAACTATTTTTAGGAGATGTTCAAGCTCATTGAGATCATGAACCAAAGCATGTTTGTCGAACCACCCTAGGAAAATGTCACTGTCACACACCTTACCCTTAGGGAACTCACTAGTGTAATAAAGGACCATATTTCTAGAAATTAAAATTAATAATTTGTATATGATTTATTAAATAATAATTATATTTATCTTTTAATAATTTATACTCATTAGATAATTACTGTAATAACAATAATATTTTTATATAATAAAACCGAAATTGTATTTTTAGGAAGTATATAGATTCAATAATGAAACTATTTTTGTTGAATTCAATAATATTTTAAATAAATTATATTTTAATAAAATGCTATTATTAAATAATATTTATTAAATATAAATTATAATATAATTTTATGAATTTGAATGTAATTTTTATAAGGGAATGAAAACTGTTATTGACAAAGAATATTATTTTTAAATAAATGGTTATTTTTTATTTAAAAGTGTAAATTATAATATTTAGATATTTATTTAGATAAATTAAATATTATTTTTAAAAAATTTGGGTTTAAATTCTGTAATGGTCAATTTTTCCTAATTTTCCAAGGAATTCAAATTTTTGGGTCAATATTAAATACGACATAAATATAATATATGCATTATGACATTATAAAATCTCTAACATGACATAATAAATACAGTAAAGAGTATCCATTAAGAGAATAATGTTTTCCCTAATTTTTATATTATGTTATTTGATTAATTTTATAAACCCTTAAAAATCATCCAAACCTATATTATATTATAATGTATTAGATTCATTTATTTTTAAACATGACTCACTTCCACATCACCAAGGGTGTTATTTTAATTAGTTCGGTTCTTGGAATTATATAATAATTAAATCCACCCATATATAGAAGAAACCATGGGATGGTTTGTGGTTTTCGATTAATTTATTATATATAGTCCAAAACCTATGTTTATAAATTAATAAAGAACCCCCTTATCTTTTTCTATATAAATCCATCCAGACTCACTTTTTTATTTACTCAAAACCCTTTTAGAACATTGTTACTCTACACTTCCCTCTCTAGATCCCTCCCATTGTTCCTCTGGGCTCTTAAGAAGCTCATCCCAAGATTTAAGAAGCACCCTCCCAAGGTAAGGTATCTTATCCTTCTCCTCTTTATTCAATAACCTTCTTTATATTATGAATTTTGATATCAATTTTTCATGTTATGATATATTTTCTCACATACCACTTAATATCCATATGATGTACATGTGATTGGATTTGAAGAAAATAAATCAATGTTTGGACACTATAAGTGGATGTGGATCTGGAATAGTTATACCTAGGGGTAAAAATCCCAAAAAAAATCTCACTATAACAGACTCGATCTTCACCTGGTGCATGAAAAACATCTCTTAATTCACACCTAGTTTGACACTCTTGGTGGATATTCTATAGTAAATTCACTAGCTCATTATGAATAATTTTTAGGGGGGATTACTATAAGTCCTTGTGTTAAGAAATAGAATAGGATAACATAGATTGAATCCTAGAAATTCATAGGATAAGGAATATATAACATTTATGTGTTATCCATTTAATTTTAATGTTTTCTAATTATATTTTTAAAATTTTAAAAAATTTCATCCCCTATTTTTCCTTTATTTTTAGTTAGTGGCTGGTAATAGGAGAAACCTATACAAAAACCAATACGGTGGGAAATGTGATGACTACCAAAATGAGATGCCTAAACTGATGGGAATAAGAATTGTGAAAATCATCATAATAATTTCTCAATTACCATAAGTTTTCAATCAAAATTTTTATCCAGATTAATGGTTTAATGAATCAAATAAAGTGAAAGTTTCAATTGAGACCTTAATGAGACCAAGGATTGTGTCATTCTGTGTATCTTCCAAACCATTAATCATATAAAAATGGATCAAATCCATTGGAATGGTATTCTATTTCATTCAATGTTATTTAAAATATAAGTTCATATTGGATGTTTGTTGTATGTAAGGAGAAGCGGTTCAATGGTGGTTGTTAGTCATAAATATGATGCATGATGGAGATATCAAAGTGATGGGGTAAAAGGAATTGTGGAAAAAAATTCAAAAAATATTTCCCTCATACTCTTTAACTTAAAATGGAGAGTGATTTCCTTAGCCTTAAGAAAAATGATATTGAATCCATCAGGGTTCATTAAAAAAACATGAACATACATGTTGTAATAAAAAGATATTTTTAAAAGGGAATATCCCATTAAATAGAGTATATGACAATAAAAAAATATTATAAGAGAATTTAACACTCGTAGATGTTAAGATATATTTCTATTTAAATAAGTTCAATCTCTTTAATATATTTCGATTAACACAACACTTGGATTTAATGAAATGCAACACTCTATTAAAATATAATTCATTAAACATGAATGATCACATTGTTGTTTACTAGGTGACAAATTAACGATTTAAAAACCCTATTTAAAACTAGTATATTATTTGTGTAGGGTGTTAAATCTTAGATATGGAAGTTTAATGTTTGGACCAATAAAATTAAAATTAAATGATCAATAAAACAAAACAAAAATCTGGCATTCAAGAAGTATCAGAATAACATAAACAAGAGTAACAATTTTAAAGAAAACTAGAATAGTATAAAGTATAAAAAAATATTAATATAGGGAAATTGATTGACTAGTTGTATAAATATTCCTTAATCATGCATAGAAAATTTGTTGGAATGGTGAGATTGAATAGAAAACAAGCCATGCCTATAATGGCCCGGACCTCTCTGGTCCACTAATTTGTGTAAATCTAGTGTTTGAGGTTCTTTGTGAGATCAAGGTGACTCATTTCAACACTTTTCAAAATTTCCTAGTTTTTCAATGGTGTCTCACCTTGGTGATGGCTCACTAGTGGTGGATCACTAGCAGTGGCTCGTTGGAAATGGATCATGAGTGGTCTCTCGCTGGCGGTCACTCACTGGCGATCGCTTTTCCAATGGTACCTCAATCAAGTGGTGTCTCTCCTTGTGGTGACTCACTGACAGTGGAAGTCGTTTCATCCAGCGGTGCCTCGTCCAGTGGTACTTCATCTAGTGATGGCTGATGAATAGTGCATCGATGAGTGGTTCCTCGACAAGAAGTTCCTCACCTAATGGTCACTCATCATGTGGTGCCTTGCCTAATGGTGCCTCTTCAAGTGGTGCCTCATCCAATAGTGTCTCATGAACAGTGTTTCTAGCTTCTTCTAGTTTCTCCCTTTTGAAGTATTTTTTGATATAAAACCATTTTTATTCCTTATTTTAAGGTATTTGAGACCAATTCAAAGCCCATAAATCCTATATTTATTTTTCTTAAGAGTCTGGGGTCTTTTATTTGGTCAAAATGTGTGATCTTGACCAGATCTTCCTTTAATGGAAAATCAAAAACATATCTAAATCGTGACTCTATTTAGATCTTCACAAAGCTAAGATACCCTTTCCCCCTTATTATTCCTTCTTACTTTCTCTTGGTACAGAATTCCCTAAACCCTTATTTCATAGGATTCATGAGGTTGGGTTGTAGCCTTTGGTTTTTGGGTTTCCCTAGAGTTTTTCCTACTACATGTGGGCCTTTATTTTGATGAAACCAAGAAGTTTGGATCATCTCTTCTTCCAAGTAGTATTCCCTTCATATTTCATAATTGTGTATCATGTGGGGTGGGTATATGAATTTTTTACTTTGTAGAGGTAGTTGAATACCAAATTAATAAATATAATTGAACTAGTTAAGATCAATATACATGGGTTCGGGAAAGTGATTTATGTTCCTATTGTGTTTTTATTTTGTTGATATTATGATTTTCATGGGCTAACTACCCACTAAAAATAATTTTTTTGGGGGTCCTTATTTGTGCACAGAATGGTTTATGGAATGCATGTTGTTTGTTTCATGTTTAATTACTATTATGAAAATGTTTAACCATGTATATTCATCTAATAAATGGATGTCATGGGATCATGTTGTTTCTATGATAACCCCTGAATTAACAAGTGGGATTAAAAAAGTAATTCCTTGTTAAATATGAACATGTTTTTCTCTGGTTCATGGGGTGATGTGATTATGGGAATAGTTGTGCATAGGGTTTTAGTTTTGTAGATATGATAATCTAGGTGTGGTATGGTTGTGCAGCAGGGTTTACAGAACTGGTTGTGTTTTAACATGTTGCTGATGTGGTTGTGAGTTGGGGGTTGTTTTGGTTGGTATGATGGATTGGGAGGGGTGACTTTGAATAAGGGTGTTAGTTCTTGGTGTGGGTAATTTTCCCAGAGTTTCTCTATGAGTAACATGCATAAAGTTTCACCTTATATAGAGAGATTGTGGTACGATGTGTCTTCAATATGAAGTCTCTTTAATCTATCTGGTCTCTTCACCTTCTAAAAATTGTGTTGCCTATTGTGTGTTGTTCTTAGTAGTTTCCCAAACAATTATGTAATGAATAAATGAATTTTTAATAAAGTTTGGAATGGTTTGGGTTGGTTTGGATAGCAGAATGGAAATGGTTAAATAAATTTGGTAGGGGATGTGAAATGGATTTTGTGGATTTATATGTGGTGTTGTGCATATAGAGTTAGCAGCAAAGTTGTTAGTGTTTTGAGTTTGTTATTTGTTTGAGAACCCATAGTTTGGGATTTAATGTTTGGTATCATATATGTATCTACTTTTATTTCCTCTTTATTTCTATGTGCACCCCACCCTAGTTGAGCACTATGTGTTGAACACCCCCTTCATCATGGGGGAGGGTGTCTTTCTTAATATTCGGTGAGGAGTATGGATGGATGGGTTTCCGATATTTTTCATTATATTTTCTAGGTGAGGTAGTTATGGCACAGGATATGATGGTCAGAGGTCTTTTAGTGTCTTATATGGTGGTTGTGATGGCTCAGGTGTCTTCGAGCGAGTGTGTTAGCCCAGGTGTTTTTGGGCGAAGTGGTTTGTTCACTATAAAAAATGGCTTATACCAACAGATATTTATTGAAAGATAATATATATGTTGGTAAAAATTATTAATTCCAACATATATTAAGTTTTATTGGTATTGATTTTATGTACCAATGCTTGTTTTTACCAAAAATTATATCTATTGATATTGATCATTTAACACCAACAAATCTTTTACCAATTGTTAAATCTATTGCTTCGTCATATTAATACTAACATTTTGATATATTTGTATTATTTTCATTAAATGCTATAAATTATAAGTATTTTAATAAAATCATATAATAATATGTTTTCATTGAAAAATTGTATGTTTGTGATATATAATATATATCTGATATAAAATTGATGATAAATGATGATAATTTTTTATAAATTGAATAAGATCGATTGTACACTATAGAAATGAAAAAAAAATTATATATATAATTTCAGTATATGTATATAATATACTTTTTTATTTATAATATATATAAATTTAAAACTTTTTTATTTATATATAAATTATATATAAATTTATTTTATATCATGATATTTTTTTTAAAATTGTACTAATAATATGACTCTTCCTTAAATTAAAAGTCTCAAACCACAATGATCACATCACTATTAGCATTTTTATTATCACACCCTAACCCGGTTAATTTACTTTTGTACTTCTAAATGGTGTGTTAGTACTATAAAAAATTTATTATTATTATTATTTTATTTTATTTTACTTTTACTTTTCCTCCCTGATGTCTCCACACCCCATCCCCTTCATGTTCGTGTCGCACTCCCCAACCAAGAGGATTCCCAATCGTGCGCCTCCCTCCTCCTTCGGCCATGTAATCTTGTCATCTCTTCTTATGATTTCTCTCATGGTCTCCCAAGGTTATCATTCCTTCTCTTCCACTCTCTTATTCTTTTTTCATTCTGATTTTCCTTCTCTTACTTGTAGTGTGCTTGACCCATCCAAACCCTAACTTGATTTTGGATATTTTATTTGTTGATTATTAATGGTAAGGTTTTTTGAACCTCGATTGAGGTGCATTTCAGCTTTGTTTGTTGAATGCATTTTATGGTAGCGCATAATATGGTTGTTTTAGGCACATTTGTTGGAGGCGTTTTAGGTGTTGGTAGTGCATAATATGTTTTAGGGTAGTGCATAATCTGTTCATTTTATCCAAAAAAATTTATTCTTTCTCAGTGATGAACTTATCTAGCTGGTAAGTGTCAACATCTAGGTCTTGTACCATTATGTAACTAAAACTCCCATCATCCATGATCACATCAACCTACCTCCCACTGAACCATCACCCTATATGAACTTTTTAATCTTTATTGTCCTTTAACTTAACCAAGACAACACCTCGTGGATGATTCTCACAAACCTTGATGGAGTCAACTAGACCAAGCTTCACTCATTCCTCTTCAGTTTCTGCTTTAAATTCTGAATGCATATTCACATCAGATCTCATTTTAGTAGTAGTAATCATATGGAAAAGGATAATAATAGCAGGAATCAATAGATGGGAATCATCACATCCACTTCATATTCATATATTTAATTAGTTGAAATATGTATAGTAGTTTATATCTATATTGAATTTCTTTTATATATTGAACACCACCATGATATATTTGTTTGATTAAGTAGTAGTTGTGTTTCATGTTAATATAAAAGTTTATTTTAGTATTTAAAATTAATTATTGTACATGTTATTTGAAATTTAGTTTCATTGTAAATTTTATGTGTTTTTTTAGTTGTTAAAGAATGTTATGAAACTTAATATTTGTTCCCATATTAATGGATAACTTTTTTGATATTACTCTTTGAAATTAGTGTAAATTTCAGACTTCTCATTGTGGAATGCATAAACAACATACATATAGTTAACTCATTGACATGTTTTCTCCTATTCAAAGGGGTTATGGCTATGTTAAAATTTTAATATTAGAAGAACTCAACATAAATAAGTGGAATCATAGAGAATTAAATATTATTTTTTTTAAATAGTGTTTATGATGTGTTATGAAATGGAGCCTAATTTTCATACACATTTTATGGCAGTGGCTTTATATTTTTAGGTGTGCTCTGAATCTTGTTGATGTAATGGACATGTTGTGATTGCACAGATTCACTAGAGGTTGATTCTATAATTTTTTTTCTATTTTTGTGAGAAATTTATCAATGAGTAATATTAATTGATATGATTATAGTCCATGCATGGGATTTTATAGGTGTTCAAGTTTTTTAGAATTTAATTGGATGACATTAGTAAAATTATAGAAGAAAATCGAGGTGAGTGAAGAGTTCCATGTTTCCAAATATTTTTCCTTTAATATTAAGGATTTATTCTTCCTTTTTATTTGTTCATTTTTGGATATTGGTAAAAAATATTTTATCTAGTGTTTTATTTTATTAAAATCCTTGTTCAAATTCTATTTTTATATTCTTTTTTAATTTTGGAATTTACTGGAGCAAGAGTTCTGTGTTTTTTTAATCTTATTATTATTTTTAGATTTACAATGGAATTGAACCTGTATATGTTTATTCATGTAATGTGAAGTAAATATTATGTAGCAGCATTGATTGGTCTTATAAGTTAGTATCCATACATGTGAAATGAGAAGTCTTTGACATCACCTATGTGAGTAGCACTCAGACAGTTCTGAAGTGTATTTTAGGAAGCTAGATTCATGGTTACACAATATACCCTGATTCAATTTACATGTTACCTCTTTTTAATAAGATTGAAAGTAAATACTTTTCCCCAGGTACACCATACCATTTTTATCATTTACATCATATATTGAATCACTTTGATTGCTGGAACATTATGATGATGATATACTTTTATTAAATTAGAAAACTATATTATGATGATGATATAATTCTCTTGAATTGGTAAACATAAGGTCCTATTTGAATCTTATAAATTGTATAATTTTTTTTATTTTCAAGTCATTCAATGATGTTAGACCAATTGGGTAATGAAGAGGGTTCATTCTCATAATCATGAATCACATTGATTCTAGGTAGATTTATACTTCAGAAGATGCAATGAAGAAATTACAGGAAACATGATATTTTGAAGTAGGTGATTTGATTTTAATTTAAATAAAATAAATAAATTGAAAATTGAAAATAAATAAGCTATGGAAGGAAAGTTAAAGTCTTGACCATGCTCATGGAATTGCAAGGGGTTCTAGAGGAGATGTGGTATATTTCATTCAAGATGCTTCAAATCCCGTTAGCATCTTAGTGGTTGTGAGATTAAAACTTAATTGACCCTTGATTTCATTTCATTATCTACAGAATTCTCCACAACACATAAAGGTTAAGTAAATCTTATTAATTTTATTATATTATTTTTCTTTTTAATGCATTTGTGTTTTAGTTTGCTCCTTGTCAATCATATGTAGAGGGAAGGCTACCTATTATAGTGAAGGATATAATTCCCATGGGGTGGGTGTGGGAACAAAGAAGAGGGAACTCACCCTTTTCTAATACTTGATAAATTATACTTATCAAAAGGTGCTGGAGGGAGGCTTAAAATATTTTCTTAGTTACCTATTCAATTTTTGGGCATGGCCACATCCATATCATAAAGGAGAAGCGGTTCTATCATTGGCTTATGTCCTAGGTAAGATTTTTTTTGAAGTGTTTCCACTATATGGGAAAATTTTTAGGATTATTCAAGTAAAATATAATTAATAAAAATATTGGTGTTATTATGATATAGTCCATCTAAATATATATCTTTATTATGAATCAAAATTATAAATTGGATTGTCTTAAACCATAGGAAAGTAGTGTTCAGTTTTTGATTTTCTTGAAATAAAACCTCATTTTTATATAACATCTAGTTCTATTATACTTAATTGAACTTATTGTATGCTTTATTTCCCAAATTATCATATTCTTGTAATCTTATGTTACTTATAAATTGTTTAATGGCATGAATAATACAAATAATGGCACTAATGGTAAGGATTTATATAAAATGTTTGAGTTTTTATTTTTCAAATATTTTCCATAAATCAAGCATGATTTTATGAGGGTAAGAGTCCCAATTATGAAATGTTGAGAATTTATTTGAATAAATTTTAATACACAATACATAATTTGGATAGGTTGAGTGATTAATATTTTTTTTAGGTGTATCCTGGTGGAATTGATGTCGGATATCAACCGAATGTTGCAACCATAGGGGATTGTGGTTGTCTGGGACTCTCTTGAATTCATTATCAGAGTTGTACACATTTCATGTGTTGTATGGTGAACCACTTATACACATGTAAATGAACCTTGATGGCATGGATTGGTCACATCCAAAAAAATTAGAACCTCTCATGAGTGTCTCATTGAAAAAAATGCAGTTAGTAGTTTCTTTATCCCATGTATCATTTGTTGTCATGTTGTAAAAACACAATTTTGAGATGTTATTATACTAGTAAACTAGATTGGATTAATCAAAACTATTTGTTGTGATCTTTTTAAGATTCTAGTGACTCGTAATTGACACTATAGTAATTTTATAGAACCTGTTTTAAATTTCTATATTAATTATCTTTGAAATGAATTCGAGTTTGACTATTTGATAATTTATAATCTTCTTTTTGTTTCTAGTGTGAGATAAGGGAAGATATCATTTCATTGAAAAGTGTATGAAAGAGGACTTTCTTACATGATTGGTGAACCATTACAGTGGAAACATTTTATAGAAATATAATTTTATCCGTAAGCACAAGTGCGAGAAAAGGGATATATAACAAACATAATGGGGCCTTCTTGGTGAACCACGACATTGAAAATCATCTACGAGACCTCTATTTCTACCCACAAGTACAAGTGTAATAAAAGAGAACTGGAATAAATGGGACCTGCTTACATGCGTGGATTTTGTCGTAAGCTTGGGGGTGGATACTTTTGGGGGGGATCCAGCTTGGTGGGTCGGGATCCTATTGGTGGGATATGATTTTTGTATTGATTTGTATAATATAATTAATTTTTTTCTATGTTTGAACGTATGTTAAAATCTTCTTCATTTTAATAATTAAAATAGATGTATTATATATGATAAATTAATAAATATAATATGAAATTTTACTAGCAACAAAAAATTATAATTTTTATTCAAATATAATTTACAAAATAATATTATATGTTAGTAATGTTATTAACAACAAAAAAATTGTCACTAGATATGTTGGTAAAAACTTTAACCAACATATATATTATTTGTTGGTATTATTATAATTACAACAGAACTATTTTTATCAGTCGAAAAAACATTTAGCAACAGAGTTTTTACCAACATTTTAGTGACAGAGACATATATTTTGTTCAAATGTTTTACCAAAAGAAAATTCACTTTTACCAGCATATATGACCCCATTAGAAAAAGTGAAATATTTTGTAGTAGTGATTTCTCATGTGTCTTCAGGATGAGGTGTGATGTGTTGTGAAGCCCAATTGTGTGTGGGACAAATGTGTTGTGAGGCCCAGGTATGTGCGAGTGGGATGTGATATGGTATATAGAAGGTATGGGAGCCCTAGGACATTTGACATTGGGTGAGAGCGGCATACCAGTGGGAAAGTGGTGTGGGGTACCCTATCATTGATATGGTTTATACTATATTACTTGACTTTCATAATTTAGTGAGCGTGCCTTGGTGAGTTTGGGATGGTCATTATACCTACTTAGGTGTTTTTTTTTGTTCTATTACTCTCTCATGAGTTCATTAGTTTTCCTCTTTCGCGTCTGCATGATAGAATTTGGTTTTCCTACTGAGTATACTTGTATACTCACCCTACATATATAATCTATTTTCAGGTTTCCAAGAGGATTTTTCAGAACTTGATGGACCTTAGTAACTAGGATATTGATAGTTGTCATGTCTTTTCTTATCTTTACATTTGGTATTTACTTTGGATACTTTTATATTGTAATAGTTCTATTTTACACATGCATGTGGGATGGTTTTTGGTTTTCTTTTATATTGTGCCTTGGATTTACATTGTGGATGATTAATCTTATCTCCCGATTTTGTTTTCTAAAAAGGTAATGCATCCCATATTGTGAGATTTGTACACCCTTGGTGCTATTCTCCAACCTGGGGCCTACTGGAGGTGGGACTCGGGGGGTCATTATATCCCTTTCTCTATTGCCTCCTAGGAGGAGTATCTTTGGAGGGAGGGGTCATGACAAAGTGGTATCAAAGGTGATGGTCAAGATATATGATGGAGTTTCGAGTTAAGAACTATGAGGATTTCATGGGGTGTTATGTAAATAGTTCCAGTTGACCTTGTTGTGTGACATAGGCCAGGGATATTGGCTAGGAAATGGTATTTTAGGGCCCTCCATGATCTAGTACATGGACTCTGAGATTATTGAACGACCAAGTAATATGTACCTGCTTACAAGATAGAGACCTAGGTAAAGAAAATGAATCATGATGACTTGTGTTATTATTTGAATTGGTTTGTTTTAGGAATGTTAAAATGGATAAAATGAATTAAAAGAAACCTTAATAAAATTCTATACTTCTTGAGATTAGGAAATTCTTGTTTAGATTTCAGGTATGGCTCTCGATCATCGTACGCATGTGGATCAGGTATTGGGGTTCAATAGGCTAATCCAGTTGATCATTGTAGGGTTAATCTATTTTAGGATGATGATCTATGGCATAAGAATTTGTGTTCTTTCCTGTGATAGGATTTGGTAAAGTATGAGGGCAGTGTTTCATATGTGGATACATAGAGATGGTTGGACGATCTTAAGATCACCTTTAGTTTGATCTGGGCCCCGATGGGATATTGAATCCCTTTGGTGGTCATTCACATGTGGGGAGTTGTGCATCAGTGGTAGATGCAATATTTGGGGGAGTGGAAGGATTCATATGTTATGTTGGTTGAATTCTAGAAGGAGTTTCGAGTAAAGTTCATTTCATCAACCATAAAGGCTGAGAAGAGGCAGAATCTACTCTCCCTTTAGTAGGGAAGTATGTTAGTACATGAGCTTAGGATTAAGTTCAAGTATCTTCTTCATTTTGTTCCAGATCTCTTTCCAGGTGAGGAGTCTCATGTGAGATGCCTTGAGGAGGCACTCTGTCCTTTTATCTAGTATGATATTACTCCCTTTAAATTTCTAATGTACCTATAGGTTCAAAATAATGTGGAGGTGATCGAGATAATGCACTTGCGAGGAGGTCTACCATGAGAGGGTAGCCAACAGAGTTATTTTAGAGGTAGAGTTTTCAGTGTCATGTTGCAGGTGCAAGGACCCTCAAGGTTTTGACTAGCAGGGATTCGACCTCAGCAACTTCCTTTTCAACCTTCAGGTGTTGGTGGTTTTGTGCTTTTCCTGGGATCTTTTTACTAGTTTTTTTTGGGTTGTGGGGTCTGATGTCATCGCTAGAACTAGTGCCCAGTGGCTACTCGAGCTCATTTTGGTGGAGGTGGATAGGTTCAGTTCCATCCTCAGCAGTAGTTTTTGGTGACACTATTTCAGCAGTAGGGGTATCAAGCTTTTGTTCCACCAAGAGAGGATAGAGCAGGTAGAGTTTGTCCTTAGGATGCTCCTCATGCTTAGGGACTACAACCTAATTGTGGTTGTAGAGGTGATCATCAGTAGAGAGGAAGAGGAGTTGGGTGTGGTCAGTTTCATGCAGCGGAGGCAGTGCTTCTAACAGGGCTAGAGATCGTCATAGGTATGATCAGTTTATTCAATACCCTTGATTGTACTTTTTTTTATTTAGGAGCTTCACACTCCTTTATTTCACCCACTCTAGACCATGCTATAGGAATAGACATAGAGAGGCTTCTCGTACCCCTAGTGTTGAGTACGTCAGTCAGAGGCCAAACCATGTTGTTTGATGTGTGTTGGGGTGTAGACTGATGATGGGATTGCATCATCCCCATGGGGATATATTATTACTATAGATGTATCCATATTATTTCATCCATGGAATTGACTGGTTGTATTCCATGCATGATTTTATCAACTACTTCTGAAAAAGAGTCATGTTTTCGGATGTGAATGGCCAGCGTGTGGTTTTCTTTGGTGAGTATGGTTGTGAGGTGGGCAGTCAGCGTGTGGAGACTATTCTTTCCTTTTTTTCTAAGATGTTATTGGAATCAGTGGATGTTGATATGGTAGAGGTTACCAGGTTCATTGAAGAGTTCCTGTATGTTTTCCCTAAGGAGGTTGTGATGTTACCCACTTGATGTGATGTTGAGTTCAGGATAGACTTATATCTTGGTGCTTCTTCGATTTCGATGGCTCCTTATCAGATGGTGATTTATGAGTTATGGGTTTTGAGGATTCATATAGATAATCTGATGAAGAAGGTATTTATCTGGCCCAGTGTTTCATCATGTGTTTCCCCAGTGTTGTTCGAAAAGAAAGCAGATGGTAGTTTAAGTTGTGTATAGACTACCAGAGGTTGAATCAGGTGACGATCAAAAATGTTTACCCTCTTCCAAGGACAGATGATGTTTTTTAGAAACTAAGAGGGTATATTTGGTTTTCTAAGATTGATATATGGTCTAGATATAACCATTTGAGGGTGACAGAGGGTGATATCCTGAAGACTGCCTTCAAATACAGGTTTGGGCACTTCGAGTTTGTAGTCGTGTCATTCGGTGTTACGAATTCACCAGCCATGTTCATGGGGATTATGAACTCCATGTTCTATGAGTTCATGGATTTTTTTTTCATTGTATTTATTGATGATATCTTAATCTACTCAAAGTTATAGGAGGAGCATGTTGATCATCTTATAACTTTCTTGCATGTTCTTTGATGCCACCACCTCTGTGGAAAGTTGTCCAAGTGTAAGTTCTGTACATGAGAGGTGCATTTACTAGGGAATTTGGTCTCTCAACATGGTGTGGTTATAGACATATCAAAGTTCAAGGTAGTTATTTCTTAGTAAGAACCTAAGAACGTGGCATAAGTTTGTATTTTCCTTAGTCTTGAAAGATATTATCGAAGGTTTGTACTTGATTTCTCTAAAGTCACAACCCCATTTCTGACCTTAACTAGGAAAGAAAAAAAAAATTGTGGATTGAGTAAGTATCAAGAATCATTCAGTAACCTAAAGGGGAAGTTGGTTAGTGCTCCAGTGATCTATTTTCTAGAGGAAGGGGTTATTTTTTAGGTGTTTTTTATGCTTCACCTCTATGTTTGGGATGTGTGCCGATGGAGCAGTGAGCAGTGATATCTTATGGGTCTAAGTATTTACATTCCCAATAATGTAACTATGCCACTCATGATGTGAAGTTAGCAGTAGTTTTGTTCTTAATGAATTTTTGTTGGCATTACCTCATTGGGGATCACTTTGTGGTTTTCAAGGATCACAAGAGCTTGAGCTATATCTTTTCCCAGCAAGATATAAATATACAACAGTAGAGATAGATGGAGTTTCTTCAATACTATGATTTTGATATCTCCTAAACCTCATGGAATGGAAATATTGTGGCTGATTATTTGAGTAGGAAGTTACATAAGGAGGTTGTTTGGGAATCTGTAGATTCCCAGAGATTGATGGAGGAGTTGGCAGCCTTGCACTTGGATGAAAGGGTGGATGGTGGTAGAGGTTGTTTGTTTCAGATGATGGTGCAATATTTTCTAATGTAGTGGGTGGATTAGTCTCAGTGTGGAGACTCAGAGGCATATGTGATGTTTGATCGTGTTGGCCATGGTGATGCTCTCTAGGTATGGTTGGAGGATGGTCAGAAGCAAATTTTGTTCCATGGAAGGTTGTTTGTTCTGGTGTCGATATAAAAGTTATTTTTTCATGAGTCTCATAACTTGCCTTTGGTGGTACACCCTAGAGTTTCCAAGATGTACCGTGTCTTGAGAATTTAGTTTTGGTGTCCTAGGATGAAATTGGAAGTGACAGAGTTTTGGGAAAAGTGCTTGGTTTTCCAGCAGTTTAAGGTCAAACAACGTGTTCTTGGTGTTCTGTTATATCCCTTGGATGTTCCCAAGTGGAAATGGGATGATATCTTAATGGATTTCATCATAGTTTTACCCAAGTATCAATTAGGTTGTGATGTTATCTGGGTGATAGTGGATCATTTGAAAGAATCAGCCCACTTCTTAGCGATCAAGGAGTTGGGTGCAGTGGATGTCTTGGCTAAGAGGTACATGGATGAAGTGGTGCAGTTTCATGGAGTTCTGATGTCCATAGTCTCAGATTGAGATTTATGGTTTACCTCAGGATTTTGGAGGGGATTGCAGCATGATTTTGGTACCCAATTATGCCTTAGTGCTACTTTCCACCTTCAAATAGATGGTTTGATAAAACAGACTATCCATACATTGGAGGATATGTTGTGGGAGTGAATCTTTGACTTTGTTGGACCATGGGTATGACACCTACCCTTGGTGGAGTTTACTTATAATAATAGTTATCACTCTTCCATTTGTATGGATCTTTTTTAAGCTTTGTATGGAAGTCCATGTCGTTCTCGGTTATGTTGGACATAGGTTGGGGAGACAACTATTCTTGGTCCTAATGTGGTGTGGAGCATGAATGAGAAGGTTTATATTGTTATTGAAAGGATGAAAGAAATGTAGGACTATCATAATTCATATTCCGGTTTCAGGAGGAAGCCCTTGGAGTTTGAGGTTGGGGATCACATGTTTCTAAATGTTTCTCCTAAATGTGGGTAGTGGAGGTTTGGCAGAGGGAGTAATCTTTCTCCCAATTTTGTTGGACCCTTTGAGGTGCTAGGGAGAGTTGGTGAGGTGTCATACTGGTTGGCGTTTCCACCACGGTTGGAGAGGATCCACTACATATTCCTTGTCTCCCATCTTCATTGGTATCTTCACGATGAATCTCATGTCATTGACTGGGGAGAGCTAGATATCAAGGACGATGTAACATTTGTGGAGTAGCCAGTAGAGATCCAGGATCATTGGGACAAGTCATTGCATGGGAAAAATATACCTTTGGTTCATGTGCTGTGGAGAAATTGTGGCTAGGAGGATAGTACTTGGGAGCGAGAGATGCAGATACGTGCCCTGTACCCAGAGTTGTTTTGAGTTTCTTTTTTGCTTTGATCTGTTTTGTTTTGAAGTGTGATGTTTGGACCATGTTGTTTTATGATATAAGCTTTTTTCCATTGGTTTTTGATGTGTGTGGTGTGATTTGTGATTAAGTCTTGACATATGAAAAGGGGAGGACCTGATTCCTAATTGAGACGCATTAACTATGATGTGATTAAACCTATGCAGATTAGTCATTTCCGCCTAGAGCGGATAATATATTAATATAGAGGACAGAATTCCTTGATTTTTTTGTTTGAGATGGTGTGGTTGGTGTGCTTGTATGGTGTATTTTGTGGTCATTTGGGTTGACGTGATGGGTCCTAGTTTACAGATATTGGAGGAAGTATTCTTGGATGTGGAGGTTTCCACTCATATTTCAAACAACACAGGGTGGTTTATCATTGAACGTTGGTGTGTTTAGCAGTAGCAGAATCATTAATAGGTATCTTAAGGGATAGTTGTTCAGAGAATTACTCTATTTTCCTTCTGGGTTGTTTCAAATTCTCGAGGGTGAGAATAGTTTGAGAGGTATTTGATGTAATGGTCTCAACCTCTTCGGTTGACTACTTTTTGAGAATATGGTGTTTGAGGTTCTTTGGGAGATCAAGTTGACTCATTTCAACACTTGGAAAAATTTCCTAGTTTTTCAAGTTTTCTAATGGTGGATCACCCTGGAGGGGGCTCGCTAGCGGTGGCTCGTTTTAGGTCACTCATCAAGTGATGCCTCAATCTAGAAATTTCTCACCTCATAGTGACTCACTAATGGTGGCAGGCATTACATCTGATGGTGCCTTATCCAGTGGTGCTTCATCTGGTGGTGGCTCACAAGTTATACCTAGTCAAGTAGTGCTTCGATGAGCGTTTCCTCACCTAATAGTCTCTCATTAATATTTTCCTCTCCTAAGGATCACTCGTGATCAGTGCCTCTTCAATCAGTGCCTCATCCAATAGTGTCTCATGAATAGTGTTTCCATCTTCTAGTTTCTCCCTTTTGACGTTTTTTTGACATAAAATCCTTTTAATGCCTTATTTGAAGGAATTTGAGACTAATTAAAAGACTATAAATCCTATATATATTTTTTCAATGAGTCAGGGGGTTTTATTTGGTCAAAAAGTGTAATATTGATCAGATCTACCTTTAATGGAAAATCAAAAACGTATCTAAACCATGACTCTATTTAGATCTTCACAAAGTTGAGATACCATTTCCCCCTTTTTCTTCCTTCTTACTTTCTCTTGTTACGAGATTCCATGAACCCTTCTTCCATAGGAGTCATGTGGTCGGGTTGTAGCCTTTAGTTTGCATGTTTCCCTGTAGTTTTTCCTACTACATGTGTGCACCTATTTTGGTGCAACCCGGAAGTTTGGATCATCTCTTCTTTCAAATAGGTTTCCCTTCATCTTTCATAATTATGCATCATGTGGGGTGGGTATATAAATGTCTTCCTTTTTGTAGGTATTTTGATACCAAATTAATAAATATAATTGAACCGGTTAATATCAATATACATGGTACCAGGAAAGTGACGCATATTCCTGTTATGTTTTTATTTTGTTGATATTATGATTTTTATAGGCTAACTACCCACTGAAAATTATGGTCGTTGGGGTCCTTGTTTTCGCATAGAATGGTTTATAGAATGCATGATTTTTCCCTGTTGAATGACTGTTATGAAAATTGTTAACCATGTATATTCATTTAATAAATGGATTCCCCATGATCATGTTGTTTCTATGATAACCCCTAAATTAACAAGTGGAATTAAATAAGGAATGCCATGTTAAATCTGAACATGTTTTTATTTAGTTTGTGGGATGATTTAGTTGTGGTAACAGTTGTGCATAAGGGGTTGGTTCTGTGGATATGATAATTTGGGTGTAGTGTGGTTGTGTAGTAAGGCTACCAGAATTTTTTGTGGTTTAACATGTTGCCGATGTGGTTGTGAGTTGGGGGTTGTTTTGGTTAGTATGATGGATTGGGAGGGATTAATTTGAATAAGTATGGTAGTTCTTGGTATGGGTAATTCACCCAAAGTTTATCCATGTGTAACATGCAAAAATCTTCACCTCATATAGATAGATCATGGTACGATGTGTCTTTAATGTGAATTCACCTTAATCTATTAGGGCTCTTAACCTTCTGAAAATTGGGTTTCCTATTTTGTGTTGTGCTTAGTAATTGTATGGGAAGTGATGGATTGAATAAATTAATTGTTAATAAAGTTTGGAATGGATTGGGTAGGTTTAGCTAATAGAATGGAAATGGTTAAATAAATTTGGTGGGGATGTGAAATGGGTTTTGGGGCTTGATATGTGGTGTTGTGCATATGGAGGTAGCAGCAAAGGTGGTGGTGTTGTGTGTTGTCTATTTTTTTGAGAACCCATAGGTTGGGATTGAGTTATTAGTATCATATATGTATCTACTTATATTTCCTCATGATTTCTATACGCACCCCCACCCTAGTTGAGCACTATGTGTCAAACACCCCCTTCGTCGTGGGGGAGGGTGTCTTTCCCAACATCCAGTGAGGAGTACGGATGGCTGAGTTCCCACTCTTTTCCGCTCTTTATTCTAGGTGAGTTAGGTATGGTACATGCTATGATGGTTGAAGATATTTTAGTATATTATATGGTGGTTGTAATGACCTAGGTGTCTTTGATCGAGATGTGTTGGGACAGGAATTTTTGGGTGAGGTGGTTTGTGCTTTCCTAGGTGTCTTTGGGGTGAGGTGTGATGTGTTGTGGGTCCCAGTTGTGTGTAGGTAGGTTATTATATGGTTTGTGGCCCGGGTGTGTGTGGGTGGTATGTGATGTGGTATAGGGAAGGGATGGGATTGTTAAGACGTTCGACGTTGGGTGAGAGTGGAATACCAGTGGGAAAGTGGTGTGGGGTACCCTATCATAAATGTAGATTATACTATATTACTTGATTTGTATAATTTGGTGATCATACCTTGGTGAGGTTGGGGTTTTTAGTATACCTACTTAGGTGTTGTTTGGTTCTTATGTTCTCTCATGGGTATATTAGTATGCCTATTTCACATGTGCATGAGAGACTTTGGTTTTCCTAATGAGTATACTTGTATTCTCACCCTACATATATAAACTGTTTTTAGGTTTCTTGGAGAATTTTTCGGATCTTGATGGACCTTACTAGCTCAAATATTGATAGTTGTTGTGTTGCTGCTTAGCTTCACTTTTGGTATTTACATTGGAGACTTTTATATTGTAACAGTTCTATTTTACACATGCATGTGAGATGGTTTTTGGATGTCTTTTATATTTTTTCTTAGAGTTACATTGTGAGTGATTCATCTTATCTCCCGAACTTGTTTTCTAAAAAGAATAATATCTCCCATATTGTGAGATTTGTACACTCTTCGTGCTAGTCACCAACCCAGTGTAATGACCTAGTGTTTTATCAATGAAATTCCCTTCTTATTATTATTTATTATAGTATAATCATATAATATTACATATATAACATAATAAAAACCTTATAAATGAATAATTAGTTAAATAAAAGGTATCTCTAGAAGTTAAGGAACGTATACCGATGAAATTGTAGCTTGACCTTTGGAATACTAATGTGACCCTTATGAATAATAAACTGGTCAATTAAATAGTAACCTCACTAATGAAAGTATAAATAAAATTTATTCATCTTATATGTGACAATATGATATAATTATATCATAGAATAAGTAAGTAAATATTTTAAAAATTATTAATTAATGTTTGTATTTTTGTAAGTCATGTATATTTAATTAAAATTTTATGATTAATTTAATAATTTAAAAAAAATTAATTTTCATAAAATGTATTAATAAATAAGTATTTTTAGGACTTATGATTATAAGATAATTTTGATATAACTTAATTAATTTCTCAAAGTTTTAGAAAAGCGGTTTTAATTTTAAAATTTGTATTTTTCAAGTAAATTATGATTTTAATTAAAAATTAAATTTCTCATATTTATAAAATTATTTTCATAAAATGGAGTTCATTTTTTAATTCTACTTGTAGAAAAATGGTTGGCTTGAATTTTTGGTATTTTTCTAAAATACTTGAATTTTTGGTGAATAGTAAAATATGATAATTTACGATAAATGCTAAATAAATGAATTTATGCATCATTATTGAGTCATGGATGAGGTAAATGGCCATTTGTTTGAACTCACATGCTCTATTTACTGTTTTTGGTCATAAGAATAAATACTATTCATAATCTTGAGAAAAAAATATTAAACTAATGATTAAAATATTGGGAAACCCCTCCTCTCTTCCACTATAAATATCACCCCTCTTTACCTCCTCTACTCACACCTCTCAAGCCTTGTTCCTAGTCCAAATTCTTCTCAAATATCTCCCTAATCCCCTATCTCACATCCAAAAGCCCTTGGTATCTTCAAAAGTCCAAATCCTCTCCCTAAAAAATTTTCTCAAGGAAGATATATTCAAGAGGTAAATTCCTCTTTTCATTTCTTTTATTTTCTTTCAAGTTCCTTTCTTTATTTTTGTTTCCTAAAATACTTTCATCCAAATGTTATGATAACTCCAGTACCTTAAATGTACTAAATTTTTTTTGTGATAATGGAATAATTCATCATCATCTTTCCTTCCCCCTCCTTTTATACTAGAAATGAAAACACCATTCAAGATGTGTTAATTTATCACATTCAAGGACGACAGGTTTTCAATTTCTATTACAATATTCAATTATAGTCATGAAACCATTTTGATGGTTGAACTAGAATATAATATATTTATTATGTATAATGTAAGGTTCTATGATATTTTGTACAAATGATATTAATTTATAAATAAAAATGTGTTTGATGTGATCAAAAACTGCCAATTAACCAAAATAGTTATCATTAACATTTTATATAATGATTCATCTTCACTCCAAGTAACCAAATGAATTTTATAACCATTTAATATTATGTATTTTCACTAATAACATACAACTTCAATTATGTACAACTATTCTCATTTTACATGTTTATTCTTACATGTATATAAGTAAACCAATCATGAAAACCAAGAAAACAAACGCTCCCAAACAATGAAATTGAACCTCTTAACCCATCAAAAAAGTCATGAATGAACTTAATAAGGTTAAAATAAATCAATTAAATGAATAATATGTTATATAAATATTAATTAATTAATGTAATTTGGTTATCTAGGACATTAAGATCAAGTGAAGGACACCATCAGACTTAAGATAAGGGATTCTACCCGAACCTCCCTTATTCTTTCAGGTTGCTCTATCTTTCTTTTTAACCAAATGAAGTTATATGTTATTTTTATGTACATATTATAAATTATGTTTACATTATCAAAAATCATGTATGATGTTTCATTCATCATTCTCTTTCTGGGATATGCATGTTTTTAAGTGGTTCCCTCCTCAATACTTCCCGATATGCAAGCCTGTTTTAAGGAAATTTCTTGAATTCTTACCCAATTTCAAGTGTACTCTATCATCTGTTTTTATCCACCATTGTTTTTATAAAATCTTTATTTTTATTATTAAAACCTTATTGGTTCACTTATTGTTTTATATAAAATATTGTTCTATTTTCTATTTTAAATGCTCTTTAGTATTTTTCTTAAAACCGTACTAAAATGTTTTAATGCTAAAATTTATTAAATACTCTTATTACAAGTTATAACTTATGTTTGACATCACTTAGAATGATATATGACTATTTTACCTTATGAATCTCCATTCATGTTTTAATTACTTTCTTTCATGTACACTTGCATGATACACCCATTTATTATGCTTTATGACAGGATTATGATACCCATTTATTTCCATGGGTACCCTTATGTTTATGTATAATTGATTATGTATGATTATTTATGTGGAAAACATATTCATGAACATGTTAATATGGGTTCTCCTAGATATCACTTCAATTAATTAGGTAAATTTTAGTCTCATGAAAAGTTATGTGCAACAGTCTTGGTAGTTAGCCTGGACTCATTCTACCATGTGCAACGGTCTTGGTGGTTAACGTTGACTTGTTCCCCTCTTTGTGAAATGAATCCTTGACTCATGATAAAGTCATATTTTATGTTACTTCCACATTACTATTACTCTATGTTTATATGATACCATGTCTATATGTTATGAATTCATATGTTCCATGCCTTTTTATATCATTATGTCATGTCTTCTAACCTATGTGCTAAAGCTTTATTCTTATGTTTATTCTATTATTGGGATTTTTAGCTCATCACTTTGTTCATGTTATCCTCAGGTTATGCTATGAATATTTTTTATCACAATGGAAGTTAGGAGATCTTTATTAATATTAAATAAATAAATGTTTTATTCAGTCACATGTTTTCAGTTTTATGTACCTAGTATTCCAAGACACTAGACTTTATGATCCTTTTCTTGTAATATGATGCTTTATTATTCTTAAAATCATGTAATGGTATGTGTAAAAGGATAGGGTCTTTATAGTTAGTATCATAAGATGGTCTAGTTATTTTTTGAGATTAGGAATATAGAACTTTATTAATAACCTTAGGGATGAGATTAAGTATAAGAAAACATCCCTAAATTTTGGTAAGTATAGAGTAAGTGGTTTATCAAGAAAATGCATCTCTATCTAGATATGAACAATTAGATATGGCTCTGACATAGATGTATCTAGGGGTAAAACCCAAAAACACCACTTTGAGATAGACTCAAATAGGAATTAGTGCACGATGATGGGTCTTTCTTCACTCCTGGTTTGACACTACTAGGGGATATGCTTTGTTAAATTCATAAGTATATTACAAACCATTGTTAAGGGAACAAAAAAATAAACCCATAATAATATATGTTAGGAAACATATCATGGATGACCTAGATTGAAACCTATGTAATCACAAGTTAGGATATACTTTTCCTTTAAGAGTTTATCCTTTTATGTTTAAAGTTTCCTTTTTTATGCTTATTAGATTAGTATTCAATCACCCTAATTGTACATTATTTTTCTTAGTTGATGGAGTGAAATATAAAAACACGTGACAATAATCAATGTGATAGGAAAAGTGATGATTTACCTAATTATATTCCTGATATGAAGGTAATGGGTGCTCAAAACATTATGACAGTACTTGTTCAGCTGAATCAAGTTATGAATAATAACTTGAATCATGTGGAATGCCATCCTCCTCCAAGGAAAGATAAATTTGTCATTAAATCCTTCATGTGGCAAGGACTCCCATGTTTAGGGGATCTTCTAATCCCCTCCTTGCGGAACAGTGGATTAACTCCATTGAAAATATATTCTATGTCCTCTAGTGATCAGAAGAAGAGAAATTTGTACTGGTGTTCTATCGGTTTAATGGGGAAGATAATTAGTGGTGGACACTGATCAATAATACGAATTCATAGGAGGAAATTGATTCCATGGATTGGGAGGAATTCAAGAAAATTATTTTCAATAAATACTTTCCTCGAACCCTCTGTCTCAAGATGGAAAGAGAGTTCCTCAAACTTAAGAAGAAGGAAGATGAGTCCATCAGGGCGTATGAAGAAAACTTCACAAGGCTTGGAAGATAAACTTATAGCTTTTTCATGAACACCGAAATCAAGGTGGATCACTTATTTAGCATACTAAAGCCTAGTTTATGAAAAGTGTTAGTGATTTGAGACTTCAAAAATTATGAGGATATTGTTTGTTGTTCCCTCGAGGTTGAAATGGATATCAGATACTCTTAATGATCTTGTGGACCTGGTAACAAAAAGTGAAAAATGGAGTCTAATATGGGTGTTTCGGGAAATAAATCCCATGATGGAAAGAAGATTGAACATCCCACATGTCAAAATTGTGGGAAGAAGCATTCTAGGAACTGTCTAAAGGGAACCAGGAATTGCTTAAAATGTGGAAGAATGGGACATCTGGCTAAAAAATGCCGACGGGATATAAGAATCCCACTAAAGTGGAAGAATAAAAGAAGGTTCAGATCAACACTCAGCCTGTAGTGCAGTGTTACAACTTTAAGGAACATGGGAATTATGTGAACAATTTTCCTAAGCTAATGGTTGTTGGAGGCAATCAACAACAACCTCCAAGGAAACAAGAGTTGAATTATGTTATCACTACTACTGAGGTGGATCTGGAAAATGATGTGGTGATAGGTACGCTAGTTATTCATTAAATAATAGAGAATATACTATTTGATTCTATTTTTAAGAATTCTTTCATATCTTGCAAGTTTAGTAGAACTATTAAAACACTACCTAAAAATTTGGAGGTTGATTTATCTATGAGAATATTGAATGGGGAAATTATTGAACCTAAGGTTTCTAACTCCTCCCTGGTAAATTTTTATGGACTGAACCTACCATCAAATCTTATCATACTTTCTCTCATGAATTTTGATGCTATTTTGGGCATGGATTGTCTATCTTTAAATAAATCCAACATTAATTGTTGGGAAAGGGAGATCACTCTTTACATCCCATAGTATCCTACAATCATGTACAAGTGTAAGGAGAAAGATGAATCTCCTTCAGAATCATCATCTCAAGTGTGGATAATGTTGCCTTTTGAGCAACCATATCTTGCTCAAATGATTGAGACAAAGGATTTGATACTTATCAAATATATGCCCATCGTGAGGGATTATACTGATGTATTCCCTAAATAATTGTTTGTTATTCCTTCTGATGGAGAGGTGGAGTTCTGAATTGAACTTATTCATAGATCCCTACCTATATAAACCTTATATAATGTCCATTGTTGAGCTGGAAAAGTTGAAGAAGTAGTTGTAGGAGAATCTAGAGAAGGGTTTTATATGCCTGAGTGCTTCACCATGGGGTGTGTCAGTCCTCTTCTTCAATAAGGAGTATGGATCAATTCTCCTATACATTTATTATCATGATATCAATAAAATCAAAATAAAGAAAAAGTATCCCCTACATTAGATAGATGACTCATTCGATTAGCTACTTGGGGCCAGTTATTTCTCTAAGGTAGACCTTTGGTCGGGATATCACCAATTAAATGTGAGGAAGAAATATATTCCCAAACCTACCTTTTTAATGAGGTATGGTTACTATGAGTTCATATTGATTACCTTCAGACTCACTAATTCTCCAAAAATATTCATGGATTTAATGAATAGAGTCTTTAGATATTACCTCAACAAATTTGTGGTAGTATTTATCAATGATATTCTGATATACTCCAATAGCAAGGAGGAACATGAGGAGAATTTGAATACTGTGTTGATGACTTTGAGAAGGGAGAAAATTTATGCAAAATATAGTAAATGTGAGTTCAAGATGGATTAAGTATCATTCTTGGGGAATGTTATCACTAGAAAAGGAATATCTATACACTTCCAAGACAAAGGAAATTGAAGAGTGGCCCATACCAACATATGTAATAGAGATCCATAGCTTTCTAGGTCTATTCGGGTACTATTGAAGATTTTTGAAAAACTTATCATGATTTTCAAACCCAATGAACAAGCTAACATAGAAGGGAGTGAAGTTTTTCTAGACTCAAGAATGTGAGGAAAGCTTTAAGGAGATCAAAAAGAGGCTTATCACTACATCAGTACTCACACTCTCAATAAGTGGAGAAGTCTTTAGGGTGTACATTGATGCTTCAAAAAAGGTATTAGGCTGTGTGCTAATGAAAAATGATAAAGTGATAGCCTACACTTTAAGGTAGTTGAAAATCCATGAGAAAAAATATCCCATGCATGATCTAGAATTGGCAGCTGTGATCTTTGCATTGAAAATCTGGCGGCATTATCTCTATTGGTGGAAGTGTGAGATATATACTGATCACAAGAATCTCAAATATATATTCACATAGAATGAGATTAATATGAACCAGTGAATATGGTTAGATATCATCAAGGATTATGAATTCTCAATCCACTACCATCCTGGTAAGGCAAATAGGGTGACAGATTCTCAAATTAGAAAGGGTCTTGCATCTTTATTCATGATGAGAGTTGAAAAGGATCCAATATTCTTGGATTTACAGAGGATAAACATGGGAATCATTAAGGTAGGAACATCATCAATCCTTTCTCAAATGATTGATCAACCATCCCTCATGGGGAAAATAAAGGATGCTCAAAGAAATGATGTGGAAATTAAGAAAAGGATGAAAGTTATAAGAAATGGGAAATCCTATGAGTTTAATATTAACAAGGATGGAGTTTTAATATTTGGTTCATGATTATGTGTACCATCTGATCCATAGATAAAGAAGTATCTTCTGAATGATGCATATAACTCAACCTTATCTATTCACCCCGGGAGGACAAATATGTATCAAGATCTATGAGAGAATTATTGGTGGGACAATATGAAGAGGGAGATTGCTGAATATACATCAAAGTACTTGTTATTTCAATAAGTGAAGGCTGAAAGACCAAAGTCTAAGGGGATGATGAAACCACTACTCATACCAACATGGAAGTGGGAGAACATTACCATAGACTTTGTCACTGGACTTCCAAGGACATCCATAGGAAACAATGCAATATGGTTCATTATGGATCATCTTACAAAGACAACTTACTTTATTGCAATTTGACAAGACTTCTCATTGGATCAACTTGAAAATATATATATCAAATAAGTGGTAAGGATTCATGTAGTACCACTATATATTGTATCCTATCAAGATCTAAGATTCACCTAGAAGTTCTATAAAAGTCTCCAACATGATCTAAGTGCTGATTTGAACTTCATCACGACCTATCATCCTCAAACTGATAATCAATTTGAGTGAACTATTCATACATTGGAAGATATGTTGAGAGCATGTTCTATGGACTTTAAAGGAGGGTGGGACCAATATCTTCCACTGGTTGAATTCTCTTACAATAATATTTTCCACTCCATCATCTGAATAGCACCATATGAAGCCCTTATTGGGAAAAGGTGAAGAACACCAGCATGTTGGGATGAAATCGGTGAGCTTAAGCTTATAGGAGCTAAAATGGTTGAAGAAATGGTGGGGAAGGTGAAAAACATTCAGAAGTACATCAAGGCAGCCCAAAGTTGACAGAAGAGTTATGAATACAATCATCAATGGGACCCTGAGTTCAAATTTAGAGACATGGTATTCCTCTACATATCTCTATGTAAGAAGGTGATGAGGTTTGGGAAGAAAGGAAATCTAAGTCCCAATTACATCGGCCCCTTTAAGATTCTTGATCATTTTGGAGTTGTAGCCTATCAACTAGAACTTTCATCTACCATGTCTAAAGTATATGATGTATTCCACATATCCCTCTTAAGTCAGTACACACCAAACCCTTCAATTGTATTCTATTCAGAGGTGGTACAATAGAAGAAGGGTATTTCTTATGAGAAGTATCCAGTGAAGATCTTGGATCATAGAGATAAAGTTCTACACAACAAGACTACTCACCTAGTCAAATTACTATGACAGAACCATAAGTATGAAGAGGTAATGTAACATCCTAGTTTCAAAAGCCGCCCAGAGGTGCCTCATACCCGGTTGGTCACATGGACTTAAGCGCATTTCCCTGAATGCCAAAGGCTGCCGACTAGCATCGAGGGCCTTGGATGTGATAGTGAGGAAACTATTCCCTCGTTGGAAGAGTAACACAGTGGAAGTAAAATAGATAGCAATAGAGAAAGCAGTAAAACATGCAATAGGTAAACAGAAGAAGTAATAAACAATTATAGCATATATATATATATATATAATTGATGCATGATACAAATGTCAAGGAAAGAATCCAAACAAGTCACAGTACTAGAATATGGAAATATCCAAAGTACAAAAGAAAATAGATAAACTCCAATAGCATCGCAAGCCTCAGCTTGGTCTCATGCTCTCCAACTCCGCAACAATCAAGTACCTGAAGTATAAGGGAGCTTTCCATTATCTATAACTGCAGCAATATAATCTGTTTGGGCCCAAAATCATGACCTAAATAGGGTGTGAGACTAAATCCCAGTAGGCAACCACCCAAAGATTTGTGCCTAACAGTCAGTGAATATATATGGAAGGATCTAATAAAAATGAAGCAGTAACAAGGAAGTACTCAAAAGTAAACAATCCTACAGTTCCAATGCATTCAATTTTGTATATCAAGAAAGCAGTTAAACAAAATCAAGTAACCCTTTGGGAAGTACTCATAGCCTAACCGATCTGGTTCAACCAAACAAACAGAAGCAACCCTCTGGGAAGTACACACAGTCTAACCCCTCTGGTTCAGCTTTAGCATAGACTCTCTAAGGAAGCACTCTCCGTCAATTCCCCCTATAGTTTCATATCAGTAACTAAAAGGAGCTCTGAGAAAGCACTCAATGTCTCATTCCCCCTATGGCTCGCATCAAGGAACTACAAACACTATGAGGAAGAACTTATATCAATTACCCCTATGATCTCGCATCGTAACAGTAAAAACAGACACTCGGGAGAATCCCTAAACATCCATTCTCCCTATGGTCTACTACACCAGGTTCTCATGGCCATGTGTAAGTTAATCTTGAACAAACAATACATGGAATCCAAAGTAAACCTCAATAACTACTTGTATAAATAGTCTACAGCATAACAGCATGTCAGATAAATAATATTACTCCATCCTATTAGTACTTAGAAAGGAAATAAAGCATCCTAATAGGCTAAGCAAGACCAAACAGTCATAAACAATACATACATGGGAAAACACTTCCAAAGCATAGAAATTAACCCTATTCACATTCAATTGACCTCTACTCAATCATATAAATCATATCAGGAAATAACAGGGTTAAAACCGTAAACACACAATACCCCAATTAAGGGTACTGGGAACTTTTGCACATATAACTCAAAGACTATCTACAAAAAAGCACAAACCACCTACATCAGCATTGTATGATTGATATACCCCAACTTCGGACCTTGGATCAACCTAGAATGCGGTAGATATATAAAAATTTCTAAAACATTTAACCGAAGATAACTCTTGAAAGAGGAGGAATTAGGAAATGAAGATCTAGAAGAAGGAAGAGCTTACTGTGGCGATCCCAACGCAATCAACGACGGTCGAATCAGATAATGAATGCTTGATCGGGTGCTCAGTGAAGATTTACGTCATACGGATGCTCTCGATCGAAGAAGGTGAAGAATAAGATGCTTCTTCCAATTAGATGTGACCCCAGTACATTTAATGAAAAAAAAGTACATGGCGTGTACTTTATAAGTACACGACATGTACTTGCCTTAATCGGCCCCCACATTAGGCAGTCTCTAAGTCACCACACACGGTCATGTGCATGTCCGTTACACGACCAGCACTTGGCTACCCACGGTAACCGAGTACATGGCGTGTACTCGTAAATTACATAGCGTGTACTTAAGAAATTTCTAGAAACTCATTTTTTCCTCAAAAACACCAGAAAAAGGAAAACATACTTGAAATAAAGATTCAGGTTCTTACAAACTTCCCCCTTAAAGAAATTTGTCCCTGAATTTCCCGAGCAAGGTGGAGTAGAAGAAGAATCCTCTAAAAGCTCTGGCCACTGCAATGGTACATCAATCTCCCTCTCCTTGGTCTCATCCTGTACTCGCCTATGCTACCATAGAACTCGTACCAGAGCAACAGACCGGTCACGGAGAACCTTTGTACTTCGATCAATAACTTGGATAGGATGCTCCTCGAATGAGGCGTCCACCTTTAACTCAACCTATTCGGGTTGAAAAACATGAGACAGGTCTAAGAAGTAAAGTCAAAGCTGAGAAATGTGGAAGACATCATGAATATCCCGATACCTTTGAGGTAACTGTAACCAATAGGAAACTGGCCTAACTCTCTCCAGCACCTCAAACGGCCCGATGTACCTCAGTGAAAGCTTATTCTACCTTCTAATCCTCCTGTGTCCCAACCTCGGTCTGACATGTAGGAAAACCTGATCTCCGACCTTGAAATCCAGAGGTCATCTCCATTGATCAGCATAAGACTTCTGTCGAGACTGTGCAGCATCCATCCTCTTCTGAATTAACTCTATCTGCTCTGTGGTCTCCTGGACAAGACGAGGTCCCAGCATAGCTGCCTCTCCTGCCTCTAGCCAGCATAAGGGTGAACAGCCTAACCTACCGTACAAAGCCTCATAAGTTTCCATTTGAATAATTGATTGAAAAATATTATTGTAGGAAAACTCTACAAAAGTTATGTGCTTCTCCCACAAACCTCCAAAATCTAGGGTGCATTCTTGAAGCATTTCCTCAAGCACCTAAATCGTACACTCGAACTAGCCATCTGTCTGGGGATGGTAAATTGTACTCAAAAGTACCTATGAACCCAAAGCCCTCTGAAGTCTCTGCCAGACCCGAGAAGTAAAACGGGCATCCCTATCTAAAATAATGGAGTGTGGAACCACATTTAGACATACAATATCTCAGATGTACAACTTTCCCAACTCATAAAAACTTAAGGTCTTCTTAATTGGAAAGAAGTGAGAAACCTTCATAAGTCTGTCAATGAAAACCCAAACTACATCATTCCCTCGAGGTGACCTCAGAAAACCTATCACGAAATCCATCGTGATATCATTCTATTTCCACTCGGGAATGGGTAACTGCTGCAAAAGCCTTGTTGGTCGCTGATGCTCTGCATTCACCTATTGACAGGTGGAACACCTCATGAAAAAACCAGTAATATCTCTCTTCATACCTGGCCAGCAATACTGATGGTGTAGATCATGATACATCTTCGTGACACCAGGATGAACTACCCAAACTGAGGAATGAAAGTCCCGCATCAGCTCCTCGCATATGTCTGTTGACACCCACATGTGCCCCTGAAAATGAAAGATCTCATCCTTGCCTATGGTTCATCCAGAAATGGGGTTCTCTCCCATCACACTTTCCCATAGGACTAGGCCATCATAATCTGATAGTTTCCTCATTCACACTCGATCATGTAGAGTAGAGGTAAAAGATACAGAAGAAATAAAATTCAGCCCCTATCTATTGTGCACCTCCAAATGCATCTCAGAGAATATATCCATAATATGTCACTCACTACTAGCCTCCTAAACTACCTGTATCTGATTCCTCCTGCTCAATGCATCAACCACTGCATTGCCTTTCCTAGGTGTGTATGTAATCTCAAAGTCAAAATACTGAAGGTAATCAACCCACCTTCGCTGTCTTAAATTCAAGTCACGCTGAGTGAAGATATACTTGAGACTTTTGTGGTTGGTGAAAACTACAAAATTCTCTCCCAACATGTAGTGTCTCCAACAACATAAATCATGAACAACTACAGCCATCTCAAGATCATGTTTTGGGTAGTTCCTCTCATGTATCCTCAACTGGTGAGACTCGTACGCAACAACCCCTTCTCTATGCATAAGTACTGCTCCCATACTGATACCCGATGCATCACAGTACACAGTGTAGCTCTTGCTCGGATCTAGAAATACTAGTATTGGTGCTGAAGTCAACCTCCCTTTCAGCTCCTGAAAGTCTGACTCACAATAATCTGACCACAAGTACTTCACACCCTTCTTAGTCAGGCCCATTAGAGGCACTGCTAAGCGTGAAAGTTCTTGTATGAAATTTATGTAGTAACCATCCATCCCTAGAAAACATTGTACCTCAAAAACGTTATTCATATGCTCCCAGGAAACTATTTCTCTCACTTCCTCTGGGTCTACTGATACTCCTGTCTCTAAGATAACATGACCCAAGAAGTGAATTTGGTCCATCCAAAAGTTGCATTTTGATAGCTTAGAATATAAATGATGTTATCTTAGTGTAATCAAGATGATCTCAAGATGTGTGACATGGTCATGTCGAGTGTGAGAGTACACCAAGATATCATCCATGAAGACTACCATGAAAGATTCCAAGTATGGATAGAACACTAGGTTCATCAAATCCATGAAGACTAAAAGCGCGTTTTTGAGACTGAATGGCATAACCACATAATAGTATAGACCATACCTACTCCGTAAGGTTGTAAGAGGTATATAAAATGGTCTAATGTGCAACTGATGGTAACCAGATCTTAAGTCAATCTTCTAGAACACTCGGGATCCTCGAAGATGATCAAAGAGATCATCAATCCTTGGTAATGGATATCAATTCTTGACCATAAACTAGTTCAACTTATGATAATCCACACAAAGTCTGAGGGTACTGTCTACTTTCTTCGCAAAAAGGATAGGTGAACCCCAAGGAGAAGTACTGGGTCAGAAGAACCCCTTATCCTGCAACTCCTCCAAATGCTTCTTGAACTCCTGTAACTCTAGTGTAGCCATCCTATAAGGAGGAATGAACACTGGTGTCGCTCTTGGAATGATCTCAATAGAAAAGTCCACCTCTCTCTCTAGAGGAAAACCTAAAAAGTCCTCTAGAAATACATCCCTAAAATGATCCACTACTGGAGGAAAGTCCAACTATGAAGTCCCCTAGTCATCTAGATAAAGACTAGAAATATGGCCTATAACTCCTCCCAACCCATGATGCTCGGGTCCCACTCTGCTTGCCTGGACATCCCATTGGCCCTTATGAAGAAAAAATTCTCCCTCTGGTGATGTGAAACTCACCCTATAGCGATAGAAATTGACAACTGCCTGGAAAGGAACTAACCAGTCCATTCTGAGAATGAAATCATAGTCTATCATCTCTAGGACATAAAGTTCCCATAATAAGTGACACCCACCAACCTCAATAGGGCACTCCTTACACTAACGTACACTAGCCGTTCTTTTCCCCAATGGTGTGTCTAGTGTCAAGAAATCAGCATAAGTAAAGATACAGATCCCAAGGATCTCCACAACCGCAATAGATATAAAGCTATGGGAAGCCCCTATATCGAAAAGTGAAGAAGCTAAAACTGAGGCAACTAGGATCGTACCTCGAACTGTAGAGGTTCTAGGATCCTACTCTTACTAGGTCTGCTCCACCAAAAAAGTTTGACCTGCACCGCGGCCCTGTGACCCTGCCTGACCACTCTAAGATAATCCACCCTGTTATCGTTGAAACCCTGGCGACTGGATACCAAGGTCATGACCTCCACCTCATCCTGAATGGCCGGAAGAACTCTAGTTCCTAGACTGGTGAGAAAATGGTGGTGCTACTCTCGAATGAGGAGTCGTCGAAGAACCCCTGTCACTGGCTGCTGGTGAGAAAATCTGACAAAAGCGCTGAAGATGGCCCATCTTGCCACATGATCGGCACTCCATTAGGTCTCTTGGGAAATGTGGTCCTGTATGACCGCTCTTCCCGCATTGGTAACACATCACATGGATACCAGAAAAGGTGTCCCGCCCCCTTGGATTCCCATGTGTAGACTCCCTGTGGTGCTTCCTGCTGTCAGTAGGAGGGATACCAACTTCGAATGTCGAGCTTCCCCGGATCACTACTCTAAAATCCATTAGATTGCGCTCTGTGATCATCACCTAGTTGACTATAGAAGTGATGGAATTCAACCTAAAGATTTTCACCTGAGATTGGATGTCGTTCCTGAGACTATCCTCAAACTTCCTTACCAGAAATAACTCATCACCTCCTGTAATAGGCATAAAGCATTATAGCTCTGTGAAACGAGAAGAGTACTCCATGACTGAGAGAGTACCTTGATCCAGACTCATGAACTCTCAGGCTCGATCGGCCCTCAAGGTCTCTGGATAGAAGTAGTCATAAAAAGAATGCTGGAAGTCATACCAAGCCATAACCTGTTGGCATCCCACCTATGAGATCACATCCCACAATCTCTTGGCGGAATCTCAAAGTATATACATCACGATCTTCACCCTCCTCTCTAAAGGTGTCTCCAGATGCTCAAAGATAGAAATTATGGCTTCTAACCATGACTCTGCAACCTGAGGTCCTCCTTCCCCTATGAAGGTGGGAGGATGTTGCCGCTGGAAAACCCACGTCAACTCTTCCATAGAAGGGGCAGGATGCGGTACTCCTCAGAAGGTCTACATAAACCTCATAAATCCCTCTCGAAACTGTGCGTCAGCACCTGTGTCCAGAATGATGGTCGGTGCCAATAATGGCACAACTGGAGGATCTACTGGTAGTCCCCGATCATCCATATCCAGTGTCTAATCATTTCCCTATAACTGGCGAATAACCGGAGGAATTCTTGGTGGCATGAGTCTTCAAGGTAAAGCGCACACCTTAGATCAAAATTAACAGGGACTGAAACTTAGAATTGTAAGAAGGGAACAAGATAAAGAAGCATTCAAGTTTTTTAAAACATGGATACATGGCGTGTATAATGCCTACACGGCATGTTCCCTTAAGCCTTCACATGGGTGTGTACTTCTGCCAACTCAGGTCGTGTAACACCCTATACACACGGTGTGTTGTCCTAACACATGGCATGTACTTGAATCCTCTTCCCCTGCCCGAGTTCTACTACACGGCTAAGCCACACGGTTCTCCTAAAATAATACTACATGGTGTGTTAGTGCCATACATGATGTGTACTAGATGAACTTCACTGACCCATGTTGTTAGCTACACGGCCGGTTACACAGCTGACCCCACATGGTGTGTTTCTTCCAAAAACGATGTGTACTAGAAGGATTTCATCGACCCGTGTTGTTTTCTACATGGACGGATACTTGGGTTACACTACACGGTGTGTTCAAACTTGAAAAAGTGTGTATAAGCTAAGATTTATCCCTCTGTGTCATTAGTTACATGGTTGGACACATAGTCTACACCACACGACATGTACATCTGGCACACAGCGTGTTCTACAAGATTTTCCAACCCCATATTTCTGCCCAGGCAATCAGTAACATGGTTAGAGACTACACGGCATGTACATATAGTACACAGTGTGTACTTAAGAAAAATAGTTTCTTCCCGAACAAAAGAACACACGGTGTGTGTTTCCAACATTACATGTTGTGTATTATGGGTTTTTCTGGATAGTAAGCCTTAGAAACTACTCCAAAACCCAAAAAACACTGAAACTAATGTTAAAGTGCCAAATTCTGATCCATGAGGGCCCATAATCCCCGCGAATCAAAGTTTGGAATCTTATAATGTCACATATAAACATAGTAGATCAATGATCCACCAAATTCCGGTCCATGAGGGACCATAACACCTCAAAAACCAAAGTTTGGCATTCATTCAAACTAAGTATTTACACAATTCAATACCCTATCAAATAATAGGTATCCTATCAAGGCATCTATCACAACAACATGTATATCTTGCACAACATCTATCACAAAAATAGGCAATCGTTAATGCAACCTAAATGGCATGGCAAGAATGCATCACATGTGATTTATAGAAAGTTCCTATATGATGCATGAGATGGAATACCCTCATCTCATCAGGTTGAAACAAAAATAGAACCTCAATAACACCAATAATAATATCACAAAACAAGTGAATCATCCAATGGTGAAATCAAATCAACTGTAGAATTGAAAAACTAGAAAGATTGCAATAAAAGAGGTAGATTGGTTTTTCCCTATACACGGGTTAGCTACTCCCGAGCACAGCTTATTACTAAGTACCTATTTCTTTCTATCCCTGGCTATAGGCTCCAAAAAGTAAGTCAAAATAAAAGAATCCCTCTGATACCACTTTGTAACATTCCTATTCTGGAAGCCACCCAGAGCATGCCCCGTACCCGGTTGGTCACATGGCCTCAAGCAAATTTCCCCGAATGGCAAAGGCTGCCGACTAACAGTGAAGGCCTTGGGTGTAATAGTGGAGAAACTATTCCCTCATTAGCAGGGTAACATAGCGGAAGTAAAACAGATAGCAATAGAGGAAGCAGTAAAACATGCAATAGGTAAACATCGGAAGTAATAAACAACTGGAGCACACACACACACATATATATATATATATAATTTATGAATGATACAAATGACAAGGAAAGTATCCAAACAAGTCACAATGCTGGAATAAAAAAATATCCAAAGTATAAAAGAAAATAGATAAACTCCAACAGCATCGCAAGCCTCAACTTGGTCCCATGCTCTCCAGCTCCTCAGCAATCAAGAAACTAAAGTAGAATGGAACTTTACCTTATCTATACCTACAGCAATATAATCTATTTGGGCCCAAAAACATGACCCAAACAGGGTGTGAGATGAAATCCCAGTGGGAAACCACCCAAATATTTTTTCCTAACAGTCAGTGAATATATATGGCAGGCTATAATCAAAATGTAGCAGAAATAAGGAATTACTCAAAAGTAAACAATCCTACAGTTCCAATGCATTCAACTTCATATATCAAGCAAGCAGCTACACAAAAGAAAGTAACCCTCTGGGAATTACTCGTATCCTAAACCCTCTAGTTCAACCAAACAAACAGAATCAAACCTCTGGGAAGTACACACAGTCTAACCCCTCTAGTTCAGCTTTAGCATAGACTCTCTGAGTAAGCACTCACCATAAATTCCCCCTATAGTATCGTATCAGTAACTAAAAGTCACTCTGGGGAAGTACTCAACGTCTCATCCCCCCTATGGCCCACATTGAAGAACTACAGACACTCTGAGGAAGCACTTATGTCAATTCCCCCTATGGTATCGCATCATAATAGTAAAAACAGACACTCTGGAGAAGCCCTCAACATCCATTCTCCCTGAAGAACCTTTGTGGTGTTTTTTTAACAAGTTTTTGTATTTGTTGAAAAATAATTCTTTTTTTGAAGAATGTTTTTTTTAAGTTACAGAATGTTTAAGTTGCTGGTTGTTAAAGATTTTCATAAAGAGGATGTTGTTGAAGAATAAGAAGTCAGAAGTTAAGAAAGTGTCTCAAACTTTCTAAAACAAATTAGATGATGCTTTTCTGATCTTAAAGTTCCCACAAATCATGAAAAGTTTCATGATAAAATCTGTTGAAGAAACGGTGAAGAGGTTTGACGATTTTCACTAGGAAAAATTCTGAGAAAATAAAAAACCTATTTCCTAAAACTATAAATATTGAACCTGATTTCTAAACCTGATTCGTGAGAAAATTCAGAACCTATTTTTTGAACCTCAAAAACCAGAACATGTTTCATGAACCTAGAAATCTAGAACCTCATTTCTGAACCTGAAATTCGGAACCTGTTTTCTGAACCTGAAAACCAAAACCTTTTTCCTGAACCTAGAAATCAATAACCTGATTTATAAACCTAATTCATGAGAAAATTCGGAACCTGTTTCCTAAACCTGAAAACCAGAACCTGTTTTCGGAACCTGATTCCTAAACCTAAAAACCAGAACCTGGTTTCTGAACCTAAAAACTAGAACCTAATTTCTGAACCTAAAAACAAGAACCTAATTCCTAAACCTAAAAACCAGAACCTGATTCCTGAACCTAAAAATAGAACCTAATTCCTAAACCTAAAAACCATAACTTAATTCCTGCACCTAAAAACCAGCACCTTATTCCTGAACCTAAAAACCAAAACCTGATTTCTGAACCTAAAAACCAAAACCTGATTTTGGAACCTGAATTTTTTAGAAACCTTATGAGGAAACCCAGATCTGACTTCAGGGTATGTTTCTGGGAAACTCAGATCCTGCAAACTGAGGATTTTGTTGAGATTAATGAAATGTTTCCTACAACAAACTTCCTTAGATAAGGAAAAGTTCCTTAGAGAAAGAAAATTTTCTTATAGAAAATATTTTTCAAGAAGATTGAATATTTGAATAAGTCAAAGTAAGATCAAGAAAAGTTCAGAACCTGAATTATGAACCTTATGAAAATTCTGAGTAGCATGTTGAGAAATTTAGAATGATAATTCTGGGTAACATGTTGAGAAAACCAGAATCAAAATTCTGAGAAACATGTTGAGAAAACTGGAACTTGAATTCTGTCCAACTCAGAACCTCATTTCTGAGTAATTCGGAACCTGATTTCTGAACAATTCAGAACATGATTTCTGCATAATTCGGAACCTGATTTCTGTAAAATTCGGAACCTGGTTTCTGGATAATTCAGAACCTGTTTTCTGCACCATTCGGAACCTGATTTCTGAGCATGCTTCTGAGAAAACCAGAACCAAGATCTAGCTTTATCATTCTGAGAAAGATATGAAGAGTTCAAGAAACCCTGAATTTAAACTTTGCGTAAATCTCAGAAAAATTTAAGGAGATTTGAAGAAGTCAAAGATTTAAGAGTAAATGCAAGAGATTTGTGGAGTTTTTGAGATTTGAGGAAGCAGGAAATATTTTCAAGATTCCTGGCTTTCTTTTATGAATTGTCTATAAATATGTTCTCAGATCATTCTCTCATTTTCAACTTCACACATGTGGAAAAGGCAAAGCGCTGGAGAATTCAAAGTGAAACGTTCCTACCATCTTGAAAAAGTTTTCTTGAGTGTTTGTGAAGAAGAGAATCAGAATCATCTTACCTTTCTAAGAAGATCATAATTATCTTGAAGAAGTTTTCTTGAGTTTTTAGTAGAAGGAAATCGGAACCATCATTACCTTACTGAGAATATTGGTTTCAGAAAATCAGATTCAAGAAAACTGGACGGAAGATTCAGAGTGAGCTTTTGTGGAGTAGCTTCAACAAAGTTCTTATTCTTGTTTTTGGATCATTTGTTCTTTAATAAAAGATTTTAAACTGAAGGGAGTTAGTATAATATTTCCTATTTGGAGATATAAAGTGTCTAATAGGAATTGTCACAGGTTGTATTCACTTCTTTATTATAGTGGATTTCTATAGACCACCGGGAGTAGCTATGGCAAGGATGTAGGTTCTCTTATTAAGTTCGAACCTTGTAAATCTTGTATGCATTTCTTGCTTTACCTTTCTTGCATGCTTGAGTTTCTTGATAAAGGTTGATAAGGAAATAAATATTAACAGGTTTCAAGGGTTAAGTTTCTTAAAGTTTTGAAACTTATAAAAAGTTGAACAACTGATTCAACCCCCCTTATAATTTTTTATTTGATCCTTGGAACATCAAGTGGTATCAGAGGCAGGTCCCCTTGTTTTATCCTTAACATAGATAATATCAATTCTGTCAATAGTAGAAGAATTCCTAGATTTTATGGAAAGAATTATTATGGATACAAAAATAGAATGATTCCTTATCTCCTATCTCTTGTCCTTGAAGTTGTTGATGCTGCTATTATTGGATTTCCACCTATTGAGAAAAATGATCATATGATGTTTGTTGATAAGAGAAACATAGAAGTTGATGGAAAGGCTAGAAATGTTATTCTCATGTCCTTATCAGAAAATGTTTATCAAAAGGTGATGGGTCTCACAACATCAAAAAGCATGTGGGACAAGCTAAAAAGTGTTTTCAAAGGAAATTCAAAAGTCAAGGAGGCTAAGCTACAAATCTGGCATAGTAAGTTTGAAGACATCAGGATGAGAGGTAATGAAAAAATTGATGAATACTTCACCAGAGTTAATGAAATTGTATGCAAGATCAGGATATTCAGAGAAGACTTGGAAGATTCTACAATTGTGAAGAAACTTATGAGAAACTTTCCAGATAGGTTTGATTCTAAAATTTCAGTTTTATAAGATAAGGATGATTTATCTCTTAATGAACTACATAACTTTCTTGTTGCTTATGAAATGAGGAAAGCTCCAATCTTTATGAATAAGATGAAAGATGAAATGGATTTTGAAGCTATTAGAAAGATGAAAATCCAAGATGATGATGAAGCTGATCCTTGTGAGTCTATTGATAAGGAAGATGAAGAGTTGAATGAAAAAATCATGTCTCTCATATCCAAGAACTATCGAAGAGGAAGAGGAAAGTATAGAGGGAAACTTCCTCTCAAATGTTTTGAGTGTGGTGTAATCGAACACTTTTCTATGAATTTCCCTAAGAAGAAAGTTAGAGAATATCAATATGTTTATAATGAGAATCCTCGATGGAAGAAGTATAACAAGAATGAAAAATAAGAGAAGGCTTCTAAAGAATTTAAGAAGAAGTTTTTTGGAAAGAAAATAAGTATGTTGAGCAAGAAGGTTGAATTAGAATCATCTAAAAATGATTCCTCAGAAGATGAAAGTAAAGAAAGATTTAGAACCTTCATTGAAAAAGTTGATAAAAAAATGTTTCCTCAGAGAGTGAAGAAGGTGGTGAAGAATCTTATAGAGAATATCAGCTAAGATCTTAACTTCTTGCATGTCTTGATCAAAACAAATCTCTCAAGAAAGAAATTAGTGTGATTAAGAAAAATCATGAATAAGTTCATGATGGAAGTAAATATGTTACCAAGAAGGAAGATGAATACATTCTAGAAATTTTAAGTTACAAACTTAGAATTGTTGAACAAGGAAAGATGATTGAAGATCTTAGCAAGAAGCTGGAAACTAAAGAAGAAGATTTCAACAAGTTGCAATCAAAAGTTATTGAATCTGAAAATACCCTAAGGAAGATAAATGAAAACTTCCACAAAGACACTGAAGTAAAAGTTGAGACTTCCAAGATTGTTGAGAAGGCTTACCATGAGAATCAGGTGAAATCTTCTCTTATCAAAAATAATGTTTTATCTGATTCTTCTAACATTTTAGGTTATGGAAAAAGTATAACTAAATCTTGGGTGGAGAAAGGATTTGAGAAACCAATAAATCCTACAAAAATAGAAAACTCACTCAAAAGAAGAGATGGCCTACATCTTGAGTTTTCTAGAGCTGAAAGAAGTTATCAACCTCAACAAATTTTCTATAAAGAAAGATCATTCTTTAATAGAAAATAAATATTTGATGGATATTGTAACGCCCCGACCCTTGATACCCTGATCCGGTGCGTTACTTTGTAACATTGGCATGATCACAAAAGATCAAGTCTCGAAAGAACGATTAGTTTAGTAGCCTTGGAAACACTAGATACATTCATAAATGTTACATTAGATCATGAGGGGGAAAACTAAATTAACAAAGTCTCCATAGTTCACACTCATATCCTCTTCTGACTATCCCTGCAGGTCATTCATAATATACTTCTTCACATCCTGTAAAATATTAAAACATTGAAAGGGGTGAGCTCAGATGCTCAGTAAGGATAACAATATTGCGGAAGCTTTCATAAATAAACATTAACATTTAAGGCAATGTATAACAAAAACAAAAGCCTTTTAAACATGAACCTCAACATAATATGGCAAAAGTAAAATGAGATAATTCCATTTACTTATTCACATGGATATTCTACTAGTCAAATAATCACATGCAATATCATTAACCACTTTCATAATGATGGAATGCATAATGCCAGACATTCTGAAACATTTTGACAAGGCCTCGGCCAAGACGTCTAAAATGATTAAGGCCTCAGCCAAAATCACAAATCAAATTGGGAAAGGGCCTCGGCCAATTCCAGGTCTAGTTGTCTCATGAGACCTACCGATGCATCGAGGAGCTATAGCGGGCTCCACCCGTCACTTATTAAGTCCAATGCATTCCTCATATGAATAGGTTTAAACATATCATAAACCATAACATAATCGTATCACAGAAAACATGCATAAAGGAAACATAATATTTCCACATTTCAATCACAAGATATCAATACAACACATTAATATAATAAAAACTCTTTCAAAACCATTTTCAATACCAAAATAAAAGAAAAGTATAACATGGTATTTATTTTTCATTAAAAAAAAGGTATGGCTTGTAGAGGAAGACGAAACTCAAATAGTGGTCACAGCGGTGGAGAAGTCGTTGTCGCCACATACGTACAACAAAAACATTCCCTTTTGTCGTTTAGTAAATGCTTCATATAAAAAAGATTCCTTTTGAATATACGTAAAAGTCAAAGGGTTTTATACACCGTATAAAAGAAATTTGTGTATAAAACCAAATATGCCTCAATGAAAGGAGATTAAGACGAAGTCCTTACAAAGATCATTTTTTTAAAATAAAATAGATATATTATGTGTATTCACTATAGGTACACATAAAGAAAGTAAAAATACAAAATAAGACATAATAATATCATGACATAATTTGAAAGTAGAAGATTAACCCAAAGAATGGAAGTTGGGTTAAGAAGTTCCCTTACCTCGTGTCCAACTTGACTCGACCGCTCTTTAACCTCCTGAATAATAAACTAGAGTTAATATCTAACTTCTTAAGAACCTTTTTCCATTTCATTATTACTTTTATATCACTTATTACCATGTCATGAACATTATGTAATTATTTAAGTTAATAACGGTCGTTTTGTCGATCTTTGGTACTTGATTCAAAAATATATTTCTTATAATTACAAGTTGTTAATGTGTCGAAATATCCATTATATCTAGAATTATGTTCATGATGTAGATATCATATATATCATATATATCCAGTATATACATGCATTTATAATATTACATAACATTTATAGGTAAGAAATGAAATGCATCGTTCATGGAGACGGTAAGCCGTACGTACGCATGAACGCTACTTTCATTTCTATTTCATATTTAAAGGAATGATGTTATAATTATATAAAGGTATAATATAATTCCAGTATAATATAGTGTATAATACAATTTACTCCATCCTTTATACATCCCACATATGGTATTAATGATTCAAATCACTTTGAAGGGGCGGTAGTCTGCACTTCCTAAAATGAAAATATCACGTTTACCCATAATGGAAGCCATAAAGGTATGCCATAAATGAAAAATAAAAAATAATAAGGAAAACAAAAACATAATATATATCATATATAAAAATATTTTCATCATAATGCCCACCATTAGAGGTGTTATATGAGTGTTGAACAATCATCGTTTCGTGAGGCAAAAATTCGTCATCCACAGAAACAGTATGTTCTTTAACCATTAGATGTAGGTGTGTGTAATTTTAAACCAAATCCTTATCATAACAACATACTAGTATATTTTAGATACGGGTTTTTTTACAAAAGAAAAGAATAAAAAGAGTTTAAGGGGTTGGAGAAGCTAAATAAAACAAAACAACATTAGAGAAGACATTACCTAAAAATCGGGTAACTCTTTTTGATTTGAGACAAAGGATTCCTTGGGAAGAATTCTGCCCAAAGTGAGGCTTCTAGGAGTAAGTGAGGGATGTTGGGAGAGTATTTGGTCAGAGTTTGGCCGAGCCAAATGGCTTGAAGGTGTGAATAAGGTGGGAGTGGTGGGGGCCTTTTATAAGTGGAGAGGAGGGGCACTTTTGGAAAGTAATGAAATGTTATTCTATTATACAATGCTTTTCGGATTCTAAAGGTCCCACACTAGTATAATTAGAGTATAAGGTGATAAGGGTTCTAAATATGCTCATCAAATAATCTTTGGACAAGTTTAAGCCTTGGATTTTACATTATCTTCTCATTTTATTTAAATCGTTAAATAATGAGGTCATCGCTGCATCATCATGATGTCATAAATAATTTAATTTATTTAATGTCTAAAAATTATAAAAAAATACTATGATTTAGGAAATATTTTTATCTTTCCAATGACTATTTATAGTCAAAAATATAACTTGTATAACCCCATGTAAAAATTGTTTTAGTAAAACATTTCATGTTTGTGTCATTTTTTACTTTAATCTTAAATAAAAGGTATTTATGTCATTTTCCAACTAAAGTGGCTCCATGGGGTCCCCAAGTTGACCCATGGATTGTCTTGGTTGTCCATGACACATCCAATGAGGTTAGGACATGTTTCAAGCTCATCTCATATTATTAAAACATTATTTTTACCTTAAACTACACTAATTACCTCTAATCGCGATTAAGAACTTAAAAGTTACTATTCACCAAAAATTATTTTAATCTCAGTGAACCACATTTTACTTATTAATGACAACCATGTATGTCGGATTTTTGAAAATCAAATCACAGAAGTGGTAATATTTCATTTAAACGAAAAATCAGTTATTTAACTACCACTTAGTGGTTTCACTATTCATCAAAAATTGAAGTTTTTCAGAACAATGCCAAAATTTCACCCTAAGCTATAATTGATATTCCGAATTCAAAAATGATGTCTATTTTATGAAATTCCAAACATATAAGTTGCATTAATTAATTTTATAATTAATTCCTGCTGTCACAACAAATAGCGTGTTTTTAAGAAACAATTTATATCAAAAGATTGACAATTGTTTATGTCCAATTTCAAAGTGAAATTAATTCTAATGAACACCATTGGATAAAATGGTAAAAATATATTCTAATTATACTTTAAAACCACTCAATAGTATAACTTATCACTATAAATTATTTTGATTAAAAAAGTTGTTTTATGTATTTTTCACTATTCATAAAAATTTGGAAGTTCTCAGAAAATTACAAAAAATTCAACATAGGATAATTTCAATATTCTGAATCCAAAAATGAAGTCCATTTTGAAATATAAAATTTCTATAATTTTAAAAAGTGGTTATTACTATTCATAACGGCTACTTTGATTAGTTGTGGTGTGTTAGAACTCGAAGTTGCGTACAATGCAAGCTATTGCATTATTGAATGAGAAGCGTATCATGGAAGCTCGGGGTGTTACATTCTCCCCTCCTTCAATAAATTGCATCCTCACAATTTGAAATTTTTCTTGGAAAATAAAAGGTTGAAAATAGAAAATACCTTTGTGGAAAACCCACATCAGAAATAAGGTTAATAAAATTTAGTCTTAATAAGAGGGAAATGGAAATAAGAAAGTCACCACCATATTATGATCTCGATAAGGAGAACATTGGTGGAAATTAGAGACATATAATTAGAGGAAAAACGTAAATATTTGTAGGGAGTGATTGTGGTCATCAATCACAATCAACTGTCAAATTGAGGGCCTCAAAGCCTTCAATCTATGTTGATTTAAAATATCATCAGTTCAACAAGACATAAGGTATTAGGATAACACATTTTTTTGTTTTAATATCCCTTTACTAAAGTTTAAGAATTAATTTATTCATTGAATAAGATATAGGTATATATATATTTATTCTTGACAATTAGAGTTTCAACCTTCAACTCATCTTTCACTCAAAAAGATAATAGAACTCAAAAATATTATACTTATCCTAATTGTATAAGGTTCCAAATGTTAACACATACCATTTAGATTAGTAAAATTATTTTTTAATAACCAGGGACTTCCTGTAGGCTAGTGGTAGGAAATAAAGGCTTGTCGCACTATGGTTGTGGGTTCGATTCCGGCAGCTTTGTCCGACGTGACGGGTTATGCCCCACCCTGCAGGTTGTCCTTTTCCTAAAACTATAGTATTATAATATTCCAAAAATAATCTTCATAAATTTTTTTAACCTTAAACAATACTATCCAAAGATCAACTTAATCCACTCCAACCTTTATAGTTATCCAAAATACTTCTGTCCAAACTTTCTCTAAAAGGTCTCTTAATTCCAAAATCAATTTATCAGATTCCCCAAAAAAAAGTAAAGTTTCTCTTATTGTCACATACTAAAAATATGATTACCTTCATCATATTAAAACCTTACTGAAACAACAAGTACTGCAGTACAATCCTTATATATATATATCACATTATTCTAATAACCAGAATATAATCCATGAGTCCAAAAGCACCAATACATTAATTATTCCGCTTCAACTGTAGTAATAGCATAAGATTGTCCTTGATCCCTTGGCCTTTTCTGAGGTAAGTTTCACTGACGCTTAGGACATTCATTTGCATAATGCCCCATTTTCCTATAATTGTAGCCTTCAACATTGATATCCTCTTTCTTTCCCTTGCAATCACGCGCCTGGTGACCTTTTTCTCCACATTTATAACAAACTCTCATTCCTTTTAGGCAAGTACCAGGGTGATTCTTCCCACAATTATCACATAATGGAAAATCCTTCTTTCCCTTTTTCCCTTTATCTGTCTCTTGTTCCACCGTTCTCTTCTTCTCTTGCTTTACTTTGTTGTCATAAGATTTAGAGAATTCCTTTTCTGTCTTGATAGAACACGAGACAATATCTTCGTATGAGGAGAAGGTTTGTGAGACTAATGCTCGACGGAGAAATGGTTTTAACCCATCAAAGAAACGATCAATCTTACCTCTTGGGTTACGTATATAATCTTCAGCATACCTCGCTAACCTTGTAAAGTTGGCCTCATACTTTGCGACATTCTCATCCTCCTTTTGTTTCAGACTCAGAAATTTTCTTTCCATATCTGCTCTATAGTCATGAGGAAAGTATTTTTCTAAGAAAAGATCTTTGAACTCCCTCCATTCCATATTCGATATGTCATCATCTTCCTTTGTGTTTTTAATCAATAACCACCATTGATCAGCATCTCCAGTGAGGCGGTAAACTGCCATGATAACCTTTTCCCTTTCACTACTCCCCAAGGTGTGGAATATTTTCTCTAAGGAGTTTATCCATTGCTCAGCTACTAATGGATTTGTACCCCCATTAAATGTTGGTGGTTTTTTCCTCATGAAGCGGTCTAACATTGATCCTCCACATTGCGGATCAGGGTGCTCCATACGAGTAAGGTTATTATTCATAACCTGAGTGAGTTGTCCCAGTATGGTAATAAGTTGATCAGCACCAGTTGTATCTCCAGATCCACAATAATTATCTTGAGCAGGAGGGCAATCCCTACACGGAGTGCGTGCATTGATACGGTTTCCATTCCTCCCACTAGGCGTCATTTATAAACAATGGCATAAACTATATTAGTTTATGAATTAAAATACATAATTCCATACTTGTAAGATACTTAACATAAATTGAACTATTTATGGATATAATCCATAAAAAAAATTCTTTGAGAAAGTATATACTCATAACCGTTCATAGTGGTTTGTAAAGAAAATGAGAATTATCCTAAGCATATCCCCCGGGAGTGTCGTAACCAAGAGTGCAGCAAGGCCCGTTGTCGTGCACCAGTTCCCGTTCGAGTCTAGCTCAAAGCGGTGTTTTTGGGTTTTACCCCTAGGTACATCTGTTCCAGAGCCGCCTCTACCTGCTCGTATCCAGACAGGGATGTATCGCTCGGAAAACTCACAAAATCTCTATAATACCAAAATTCTAGGAAGTTCTTCTATACTAATCCTTAAAGTATATCTTCGGCCTATGTGCTCTAATCAGAGTTTATCTAAATCTAGCTTCCAAGGTTAGTACTAAACTGCCTCTGATACCAACTGTAATGCCCCGACCCCAGCTACCCCGAGCCGGTGCGTTACTTCGTAACATTGGCATGATCACAAAAGATCAAGTCTCGAAAGAACGATTAGTTTAGTATCCTTGGAAACACTAGATACATTCATAAATGTTACATTACATCATAAGGGGAAAAACTAAATTAACAAAGTCTCCATAGTTCACACTCATATCCTCTTCTGACTATCCCTGTAGGTCATTCATAATATAATTCTTCACATCCTGTAAAATATTAAAACATTGAAAGGGGTGAGCTCAGATGCTCAGTAAGGATAACAATATTGTGGAAGCTTTCATAAATAAACATTAACATTTAAGGCAATGTATAACAAAAACAAAAGCCTTTTAAACATGAACTTCAACATAATATGGCAAAAGTAAAATGAGATAATGTCATTTACTTATTCACATGGATATTCTACTAGTTGAATAATCACATGCAATATCATTAACCACTTTCATAATGATGGAATGCATAATGCCAGACATTCTGAAACATTTTGACAAGGCCTCGGCCAAGACGTCTAAAATGATTAAGGCCTCGGCCAAAATCACAAATCAAATTGGGAAAGGGCCTTGGCCAATTCCACGTCTAGTTGTCTCATGAGACCTACCGATACATCGAGGAGCTATAGCGGGCTCCACCCGTCACTTATTAAGTCCAATGCATTCCTCATATGAATAGGTTTAAACATATCATAAACCATAACATAATCGTATCACAGAAAACATGCATAAAGTAAAAATAACATTTCCACATTTCAATCACAAGATATCAATACAACACATTGATATAATAAAAACTCTTTCAAAACCATTTTCAATACCAAAATAAAAGAAAAGTATAACATGGTATTTATTTTTCATTAAAAAAAAGGTATGGCTTGTACAGGAAGCCGAAACTCAAATAGTGGTCACGGCGGCGGAGAAGTCGTTGTCGCCACATACGTACAACAAAAACATTCCCTTTTGTCGTTTAGTAAACTCTTCGTATAAAAAAGATTCCTTTTGAATATACGTAAAAGTCAAAGGGGTTTATACACCGTATAAAAGAAATTTGTGTATAAAACCAAATATGCCTCAATGAAAAGAGATTGATACGAAGTCCTTACAAAGATCATTTGTTTAAAATAAAATAGATATATTATGTGTATTCACTATAGGTACACATAAATAAAGTAAAAATACAAAATAAGACATAATAATATCATGAAATAATTTGAAAGTATGAGATTAACCCAAAGAATGGAAGTTGGGTTAAGAAGTTCCCTTACCTCGTGTCCGACTTGACTCGACCGCTCTTTAACCTCCTGAATAATAAACTAGAGTTAATATCTAACTTCTTAAGAACCTTTTTCTAGTTCATTATTACTTTTATATCACTTATTACCATGTCATGAACATTATGTAATTATTTAAATTAATAACAGTCGGTTTGTCGATCTTTGGTACTTGAGTCAAAAATATATTTCTTATAATTACAAGTTGTTAATGTGTAGAAATATCCATTATATCTAGAATTATGTTCATGATGTAGATATCATATATATAATATATATCCAGTATATACATGCATTTATAATATTACATAACATTTAGAGTTAAGAAATGAAATGCACCGTTCATGGAGACGGTAAGCCGTACGTACGCATGAACGCTACTTTCATTTCTATTTCATATTTAAAGGAATGATGTTATAATTATATAAAGGTATAATATAATTCCAGTATAATATAGTGTATAATACAATTTACTCCATCCTTTATACATAGTGTATAATACAATTTACTCCATCCTTTATACATCCCACATATGGTATTAATGATTCAAATCACTTTGAAGGGGCGGTAGTCCGCACTTCCTAAAATGAAAATATCACGTTTACCCATAATGGAAGCCATAAAGGTATGCCATAAATGAAAAATACAAAATCATAAGGAAAAAAAAAACATAATATATATCATATATAAAAATAGTTTCATCATAATGGCCATCATTAGAGGTGTTATATGAGTGTTGAACAATCATCGTTTCGTGAGGCAAAAATTCTCCATCCACAGAAACAGTATGTTCTTTAACCATTAGATGTAGGTGTGTGTAAGTGTAAACCAAATCCTTATCATAACAACATACTAGTATATTTTAGATACTGTTGTTGTTACAAAAGAAAAGAATAAAAAGAGTTTAAGGGGTTGGAGAAGCTAAATCAAACAAAACAACATTAGAGAATACATTACCTAAAAATTGGGTAACTCTTTTTGATTTGAGACAAAGGCTTCCTTGGGAAGAATTCTGCCCAAAGTGAGGCTTCTAGGAGTAAGTGAGGGATGTTGGGAGAGTATTTTGGCAGAGTTTGGCCGAGCCAAATGGCTTGAAGGTGTGAATAAGGTGGGAGTGGTGGGGGCCTTTTATAAGTGGAGAGGAGGGGCACTTTTGGAAAGTAATGAAATGTTATTCTATTATACAATGCTTTTTGGATTCTAAAGGTCCCACACATGTATAATTAGAGTCTAAGGTGATTAGGGTTAGAAATATTCTCATCAAATAAGCTTTGGAAAAGTGTAAGCCTTGGATTTTACATTATCTTCTCATTTTATTTAAATCGTTAAATAATGAGGTCATTGTTGCATCATCATGATGTCATAAATAATTTAATTTATTTAATGTCTAAAATTATAAAAAAATACTATGATGTAGTAAATCTTTTTATATTTTCAATGACTATTTATAGTCAAAAATATAACTTGTATAACCCCATGTAAAAATTGTTTTAGTAAAACATTTCATGTTTGTGTCATTTTTTACTTTAACCTTAAATAAAAGGTATTTATGTCATTTTCCAACTAAAGTGGCTCCATGGGGTCCTCAAGTTGACCCATGGATTGTCTTGGTCGGCCATGACACATCCAATGAGGTTAGGACATGTGTCAAGCTCATCTCATATTATTAAAACATTATTTTTACCTTAAACTACACTAATTACCTCTAATCGTGATTAAGAACTTAAAAGTTACTATTCACCAAAAATTATTTTAATCTCATTGAACCACATTTTACTTCTTAATGACAACCATTTATGTCGGATTTTTGAAAATAAAATCACAGAAGTGGTAATATTTCATTTAAACGAAAAATCAGTTATTTAACTACCACTTAGTGGTTTCACTATTCATCAAAAATTGAAGTTTTTCAGAACAATGCCAAAATTTCACCCTAAGCTATAATTGATATTCCGAATTCAAAAATGATGTCTATTTTATGAAATTCCAAACATATAAGTTGCATTTATTAATTTTATAATTAATTCCCGCTGTCACAACAAATAGCGTGTTTTTAAGAAACAATTTATATCAAAAGATTGACAATTGTTTATGTCCAATTTCAAAGTGAAATTAATTCTAATGAACACCATTGGATAAAATGGTAAAAATATATTCTAATTATACTTTAAAACCACTCAATAGTATAACTTATCACTATAAATTATTTTGATTAAAAAAGTTATTTTATGTATTTTTCACTATTCATAAAAATTTGGAAGTTCTCAGAAAATTACAAAAAATTCAACATAGGCTAATTTCAATATTCCGAATCCAAAAATGAAGTCCATTTTGAAATATAAAATTTCTATAATTTTAAAAAGTGGTTATTACTATTCATAACGGCTACTTTGATTAGTTGTGGTGTGTTAGAACTCGAAGTTGCGTACAATGCAAGCTATTGCATTATTTAATGAGAAGCGTATCATGGAAGCTCGGGGTGTTACATTCTCCCCTCCTTCAATAAATTGGGTCCTCGCAATTTAAAATTTTTCTTGGAAAATAAAAGGTTGAAAATAGAAAATACCTTTGTGGAAAACCCACATCAGAAATAAGGTTAATAAAATTTAGTCTTAATAAGAGGGAAATGGAAATAAGAAAGTCACCACCAAATTATGATCTCGATAAGGAGAACATTGGTGGAAATTAGAGACATATAATTGGAGGAAAAACGTAAATATTTGTAGGGAGTGATTGTGGTCATCAATCACAATCAACTGTCAAATTGAGGGCCTCAAAGCCTTCAATCTATGTTGATTTAAAATATCATCAGTTCAACAAGACATAAGGTATTAGGATAACACATTTTTTTGTTTTAATATCCCTTTACTAAAGTTTAAGAATTAATTTATTCATTGAATAAGAGATAGGTATATGTATATTTATTCTTGACAATTAGAGTTTCAACCTTCAACTCATCTTTCACTCAAAAATATTATACTTATCCTAATTGTATAAGGTTCCAAATGTTAACACATACCATTTAGATTAGTAAAATTATTTTTTAATAACCAGGGACTTCATGTAGGCTAGTGGTAGGAAATAAAGGCCTGTCGCACTATGGTTGTGGGTTCGATTCCGGCAGCTTTGTCCGACGTGACGGGTTATGCCCCACCCTGAAGGTTGTCCTTTTCCTAAAACTATAGTATTATAATATTCCAAAAATAATCTTCATAAATTTTTTTAACCTTAAACAATACTATCCAAAGATCAACTTAATCCACTCCAACCTTTATAGTTATCCAAAATACCTCTATCCAAACTTTCTATAAAAGGTCTCTTAATTCCAAAATCAATTTATCAGATTCCCCAAACAAAGTAAAGTTTCTCTTATTGTCACATACTAAAAATATGATTACCTTCATCATATTAAAACCTTAATGAAACAACAAGTACTGCAGTACAATCCTTATATATATATATCACATTATTCTAATAACCAGAATATAATCCATGAGTCCAAAAGCACCAATACATTAATTATTCCACTTCAACTGTAGTAACAGCATAAGATTGTCCTTGATCCCTTGGCCTTTTCTGAGGTAAGTTTCCCTGACGCTTAGGACATTCATTTGCATAATGCCCCATTTCCCTACAATTTTAGCATTCAACATTGATATCCTCTTTCTTTCCCTTGCAATCACGCGCCTGGTGACCTTTTTCTCCACATTTATAACAAACTCCCATTCCTTTTAGGAAAGTACCAGGGTGATTCTTCCCACAATTATCACATAATGGAAAATCCTTCATTCCCTTTTTTCCTTTATCTGTCTCTTGTTCCACCGTTCTCTTCTTCTCTTGCTTTACTTTGTTGTCATAAGATTTAGAGAATTCCTTTTCTGTCTTGATAGAACACGAGACAATATCTTCGTATGACGAGAAGGTTTGTGATACTAATGATCGACGGAGAAATGGTTTTAACCCATCAAAGAAACGATCAATCTTACCTCTTGGGTTACATATATAATCTGCAGCATACCTCACTAACCTTGTAAAGTTGGCCTCATACTTTGCGACATTCTCATCCTCCTTTTGTTTCAGACTCAGAAATTGCCTTTCCATATCTTCTCTAAGGTCATGAGGAAAGTATTTTTCTAAGAAAAGATCTTTGAACTCCCTCCATTACATATTCAATATGTCATCATCTTCCTTTGTGTTTTGAATCAATAACCACCATTGATCAGCATATCCAGTGAGGCAGTAAACTGCCATGATAACCTTTTCTCTTTCACTACTCCCCAAGGTGTGGAATATTTTCTCTAAGGAGTTTATCCATTGCTCAGCTACTAATGGATTTGTACCCCCATTAAATGTTGGTGGTTTTTTCCTCATGAAGCGTTCTAACATTGATCCTCCACATTGAGGATCAGGGTTCCCCATACGATTAAGGTTATTATTCATAACCTGAGTGAGTTGTCCCAGTATGGTAATAAGTTGATCAGCACCAGTTGTATCTCCAGATCCACAATAATTATCATGAGCAGGAGGGGAATCCCTACACAGAGTGCTTGCATTGATACGGTTTCCATTACTTCCACTAGGCTCCATTTCTAAACAATGGCATAAACTATATTAGTTTATGAATCAAAATACTTAATTCCATACTTGTAAGATACTTAACATAAATTGAACTATTTATGGATATAATCCATAAAAATGTTTTCTTTGAGGAAGTATATACTCATAACCGTTCATAGTGGTTTGTAAAGAAAATGAGAATTATCCTAAGCATATCCCCCGGGAGTGTCGTAACCAAGAGTGCAGCAAGGCCCGTTGTCGTGCACCAGTTCCCGTTCGAGTCTAGCTCAAAGCGGTGTTTTCGGGTTTTACCCCTAAGTACATCTGTTCTAGAGCCGCCTCTACCTGCTCGTATCCAAACAGGGATGTATCGCTCGGAAAACTCACAAAATCTCTATAATACCAAAATTCTAGGAAGTTCTTCTATACTAATACTTAAAGTATATCTTCGGCCTATGTGCTCTAATCAGAGTTTATCTAAATCTAGCTTCCAAGATTAGTACTAAACTGCCTCTGATACCAACTGTAATACCCCGACCCTAGCTACCCCGAGCCGGTGCGTTACTTCGTAACATTGGCATGATCACAAAAGATCAAGTCTCGAAAGACCGATTAGTTTAGTAGCCTTGGAAACACTAGATACATTCATAAATGTTACATTACATCATAAGGGGAAAAACTAAATTAACAAAGTCTCCATAGTTCACACTCATATCCTCTTCTGACTATCCCTGCAGGTCATTCATAATATACTTCTTTACATCCTGTAAAATATTAAAACATTGAAAGGGGTGAGCTCAGATGCTCAGTAAGGATAACAATATTGCATAAGCTTTCATAAATAAACATTAACATTTAAGGCAATGTATAACAAAAACAAAAGACTTTTAAACATGAACTTCAACATAATATGGAAAAAGTAAAATGAGATAATTCCATTTACTTATTCACATGGATATTCTACTAGTCGAATAATCACATGCAATATCATTAACCACTTTCATAATGATGGAATGCATAATTCCAGACATTCTGAAACATTTTGACAAGGCCTCGGCCAAGACGTCTAAAATGATTAAGGCTTCGGCCAAAATCACAAATCAAATTGGGAAAGGGCCTCGGCCAATTCCACGTCTAGTTGTCTCATGAGACCTACCGATGCATCGAGGAGCTATATCGGGCTCCACCCGTCACTTATTAAGTCCAATTCATTCCTCATATGAATAGGTTTAAACATATCATAAACCATAACATAATCGTATCACAGAAAACATGCATAAAGGAAACATAACATTTCCACATTTCAATCACAAGATATCAATACAACACATTGATATAATAAAAACGCTTTCAAAACCATTTTCAATACCAAAATAAAAGAAAAGTATAACATGGTATTTATTTTTCATTAAAAAAAAGGTATGGCTTGTAGAGGAAGCCGAAACTCAAATAGTGGTCACAGCGGTGGAGAAGTCATTGTCGCCGCATACGTATGAAAAAAACATTCCCTTTTTTCGTTTAGTAAATGCTTTATATAAAAAATATTCCTTTTTAATATACGTAAAAGTCAAAGGGGTTTATACACCGTATAAAAGAAATTTGTGTATAAAACCAAATATGCCTCAATGAAAGGAGATTGAGACGAAGTCCTTACAAAGATCATTTTTTAAAAATAAAATAGATATATTATGTTTATTCACTATAGGTACACATAAAGAAAGTAAAAATACAAAATAAGACATAATAATATCATGACATAATTTGAAAGTAGGAGATTAACCCAAAGAATGGAAGTTGGGTTAAGAAGTTCCCTTACCTCGTGTCCGACTTGACTCGACCGCTCTTTAACCTCCTGAATAATAAACTAGATTTAATATCTAACTTCTTAAGAACATTTTTCTAGTTCATTATTACTTTTATATCACTTATTACCATGTCATGAACATTATGTAATTATTTAAGTTAATAACGGTCGTTTTGTCGATCTTTGGTACTTGAGTCAAAAATATATTTCTTATAATTAAAATTTGTTAATGTGTCGAAATATCCATTATATCCAGAATTATGTTCATGATGTAGATATCATATATATCATATATATCCAGTATATACATGCATTTATAATATTACATAACATTTAGAGGTAAGAAATGAAATGCACCGTTCATGGAGACGGTAAGCCGTACGTACGCATGAACGCTACTTTCATTTCTATTTCATATTTAAAGGAATGATGTTATAATTATATAAAGGTATAATATAATTACAGTATAATATAGTGTATAATAAAATTTACTCCATCCTTTATACATCCCACATATGGTATTAACGATTCAAATCACTTTGAGGGGGCGGTAGTCCGCACTTCCTAAAATGAAAATATCACGTTTACCCATAATGGAATCCATAAAGGTATTCCATAAATGAAAAATAAAAAATCATAAGGAAAACAAAAACATAATATATATCATATATAAAAATAGTGTCATCATAATTTCCACCATTAGAGGTGTTATATGAGTGTTGAACAATCATCTTTTCGTGAGGCAAAAATTCGCCATCCCCAGAAATAGTATGTTCTTTAACCATTAGATGTAGGTGTGTGTAAGTGTAAACCAAATCCTTATCATAACAACATACTAGTATATTTTAGATACTGTTGTTGTTACAAAAGAAAAGAATAAAAAGAGTTTAAGTGGTTGGAGAAGCTAAATAATACAAAACAACATTAGAGAAGACATTTCCTAAAAATCGGGTAACTCTTTTTGATTTGAGACAAAGGCTTCCTTGGGAAGAATTCTGCCCAAATTTAGGCTTCTAGGAGTAAGTGAGGTATTTTGGGAGAGTATTTGGGAAGAGTTTGGCCGAGCCAAATGTCTTGAAGGTGTGAATAAGGTGGGAGTGGTGGGGGCCTTTTATAAGTGGAGAGGAGGGGCACTTTTGGAAAGTAATGAAATGTTATTCTATTATACAATGCTTTTCAGATTCTAAAGGTCCCACACTTGTATAATTCGAGGATAAGGTGATAAGGGTTCTAAATATGCTCATCCAATAATCTTTGGACAAGTGTAAGCCTTGGATTTTACATTATCTTCTCATTTTATTTAAATCGTTAAATAATGAGGTCATCGCTGCATCATCATGATGTCATAAATAATTTAATTTATTTAATGTCTAAAAATTATAAAAAAATACTATGTTGTAGGAAATATTTTTAGCTTTCCAATGAATATTTATAGTCAAAAATATAACTTGTATAACCCCATGTAAAAATTGTTTTAGTAAAACATTTCATGTTTGTGTCATTTTTTACTTTAACCTTAAATAAAAGGTATTTATGTCATTTTCCAACTAAAGTGGCTCCATGGGGTCCCCAAGTTGACCCATGGATTTTATTGGTCGTCCATGACACATCCAATGAGGTTAGTACATGTTTCAAGCTCATCTAATATTATTAAAATATTATTTTTACCTTAAACTACACTAATTACCTCTAATCACGATTAAGAACTTAAAAGTTACTATTCACCAAAAATTATTTTAATCTCATTGAACCACGTTTTACTTATTAATGACAACCATGTATGTTGGATTTTTGAAAATCAAATCACAGAAGTGGTAATATTTCATTTAAACGAAAAATCAGTTATTTAACTACCACTTAGTGGTTTCACTATTCATCAAAAATTGAAGTTTTTCAGAACAATGCCAAAATTTCACCCTAAGCTATAATTGATATTCCGAATTCAAAAATGATGTATATTTTATGAAATTCCAAACATATAAGTTTCATTAATTAATTTTATAATTAATTCCCGCTGTCACAACAAATAGCGTGTTTTTAAGAAACAATTTATATCAAAAGATTGACAATTGTTTATGTCCGATTTCAAAGTGAAATTAATTCTAATGAAGACCATTGGATAAAATGGTAAAAATATATTCTAATTATACTTTAAAACCACTAAATAGTATAACTTATCACTATAAATTATTTTGATTAAAAAGGTTGTTTTATGTATTTTTCACTATTCATAAAAATTTGGATGTTCTCAGAAAATTACAAAAAATTCAACATAGGCTAATTTCAATATTCTGAATCCAAAAATGAAGTCCATTTTGAAATATAAAATTTCTATAATTTTAAAAAGTGGTTATTACTATTCATAACGGCTACTTTGATTAGTTGTGGTGTGTTAGAACTCAAAGTTGTGTATAATGCAAGCTATTGCATTATTGAATGAGAAGCGTATCATGGAAGCTTGGGGTGTTACAGATATTTCTAGTGTTGTGGAATATATGGGAATAGAGCCTATAATTGTTGGCATAATTTATCTCTACTCAGAAGAAGGTTTGAGAAAAGTGGAAGAAATAGTGAAATAAGAATGAGTAACTTTCCGTACTCATAGAAAGTTGAAAAGGTGAATTCTCAAGATGTCAGAGACATTCCAAAAAAGAATAAATTTGAATGTTTTAAAGAAGTTTGTGGAAGAGGTGATCAGTCTAAACATCATGTCGAACGATGTATGACTCTCCTTCCAAAACAAGTTTCTTATGATAAGAAATAAAAGAAAGCTGAAAATAAGATGGTTGATGAGAGAGATTTTGTTGTTGAGACAGCTTTGAAAGAAAGTAAGAGGAACAAACCATGTATTCTTGATAGTGGTTGTTATTCACACATGAAAAGTGATATAAAAATCTTGGAACATGTTGAAATTCATGATGGAGGAGTGGTTACTTTCATCAATGATATTTCCTTAAAAATTAAGGGAGTCGGAACAGCAGAGATGGAAGCAGAGAAACTGAAATATATGGAATTATTGCTTATTGATGGGCTAAAAAATAACTTACTTAGTGTAAGTCGACTTTGTGATGATGGAAAATAATTTATCTTCAGAAATTATTCTTGTATCATCAAAAGTGTGAAAAATAGAAAAGTGATTACAAAAGTATAAAGAACCAGTGGGAATCTCTTTCAAATTGGAGAATCCAATAACTCTTATTATTTGAGTGCTGAAGATGAAAACAAGTTGTGGCACTGAATACTTGGGCGCCTTGGGCAGAAGAACAAAAGTAAGCTTTCTAAAGTTGATGTTGTTCGAAATTTTTCAGAACTGAAAAGAAGATATGAAGATGTTTGTATTACTTTCCAAAAAGAAAATATGACTAATATAAGTCATAAAAGAGTTGAGATTCAATCTAACAAACCACTTGAGCTTATTCATTCTGATCTGTGTGGACCGATGAGACGTCAATCAACAAAAGGAGATTTATACTTTATCACTTTTATTGATGATTTCACTTGGATGAAAAATATCATGTTCATGAAGCATAAGTCAGAGGCTATTGAAATGTTTAAATTCTTCAGAAAAGATGTTGAGAAAGAATTGGGTGCTTCTATAAAGAAGTTGAGAATAGAAAATGGTACCAAATTCACAAGAAATTCTTTTGAAACGTATCTAAGGAAGAATGGTATAAAACATCAGTATAGTGCTCCCTATAATCCACAACAAAATGGAGAAGCAGAAAGGAAAAATAAAAGCTTGGTGGAAATGGTAAGAAGTATGTTATCAGAATACAAACTTTCAAAATTATTTTGGAGAGAAGTTGTTAGCACTGTTGTACATGTTCAAAATAGATGCCTGTTGAGACTGGAAACCAACATGACTCCTTATGAGATGGGGTATAAAAAACCTTCTTTTAAATACTTCAAAGTTCTTGGAAGTCCATGCTTTCTCAAAATCAAAAATCTGGAATTTTAAAAGTTTGATGAGAAAGATGAAGAAAGAATATTTATGGGTTATTCACCGAATGGAAGAAGTTACAAATGTTGGAACAAACGTTTAAAAAAGTTTGTGGACTCATATGATGTGAAGGTAATTGAAAATTCAAGTTCCTTCACAGAATCTGTTAAGAATACTGAGGAAGATAAATCATAGAATCCCCACCAGAGTGAAAGTGACTCAGATGAGTCACATGGTGAAGAAAGTGATGCTGGGAAAGGAAATGTGAGTTTTCCTACCTTAAAAAAAATGTTGAATCTGAAAATATTATTGGGGATCAGAATGCTCTAATTCAGACAAGAAGGAAGTTAAGATTAGAAAATCAGACTTCCCTTGTCTCAAAAGTTGAACCAGGATCAGTTTCAAAATCTATTCAACATAATGAATGGGTGGATGCTATGAATTAAGAACTGAATCAAATTGAGAATAATGAAACATGGGAACTTGTTCTAAGGCTAGAAAATAAGAATGTTATCGGAACCAAGTGGGTTTACAGAAATAAATTGAATGAGCATGGAGAAGTTACAAGAAACAAAGCAAGGATTGTGTGTAAAGGATATTCACAAGTGGAAAGTGTGGATTTTGATGAAACCTTTTCCCCTATTGCAAGGTTGGAAACTATTTGAATGTTTCTTGCAGTGGCTTCTCATTGGAATTACAAGGTTTATCAGATGGATGTAAAGTCATCTTTATTAAATGGTGAGATTGAGGAAGAATTTTACATTGAACAACCTTGTGGGTTTTTACTTGATGAGGATGAAAAAAAAATTCAAATTGAAGAAAGCCTTGTATGGGCTGAAACAAGCTCCACGAGCATGGTATTCGAATCTTGACAATTATCTGAGAAAGATGAACTTTTTTAAAGGAAAGGTTGATAGAAACTTGTATGTTAAAGATGTTAACTCTGGAACTTTAATTGTAATCATTTATGTGGATGATATAATTTTTGTTGGAGATGAAGAAAATTTTTGTGAAGATTTTGCTGAAGAGATAAAGAAAAATTTTGAAATGTCAATGTTGGGAGAATTAACTTTCTTCCTTGGCTTACAAGTTCAACAACAAGAAAACTAAATTTTCTTATCCCAAGAAAAGTATTCCAAGGAATTGCTAAAGAAGTTTGGGATGGAATAATCAAAGGAAGTTTCAACTCCTATCTTAGTGGGAACAAAGTTGAGTAAAGATGAATCAGGGAATAGTGTGAATCAGAAAGATTTCTGAAAGTTGATAGGAAGTCTTCTTTATCTTATAGCTTCAAGGCCTGATATTGCTTATATTGTAACTCTATGTTCCCGGTATCAAAGTAATCCAAAAGAATCACACATGTTGGAAGTTAATAGGATTTTGAGATATTTTATAGGAACAACTTCACATGGGTTGTTATACAAGAGAAACAATGAGATAAATTTTCATGGTTATACCGATGATGATTGCTCTGGTGATTGTAATGATAGAAAATCAACATCAAGATGAACATTCTTCTTAGGGGAATGTTGTGTGAGTTGGCACAGTAAGAAACAAAGTTCAGTAACTTTAAGCACAGCTGAATATGAATATGTTGTAGATACTCAATATTGTACTCAAATGATGTGGATGAAGGTTCAGTTGGAAGATTTGAAAGTGAAAGTTTCTAAACCTTTAAAGATACTCTGTGATAATCAAAGTTCCATTGATCTTTCTAAGAATCTGGTTCAACATTCAAGATCAAAACACATTGATATAAAGTATCACTTTTTGAAAGAGAAAGATGTTGCTGGAAAAGTCATAATGGAATATATTTCAACAAAGAATCAGGTTGCTGATATTTTTACAAAAGAAATGTCAAAGGAAAGTTTTGTTGAACTGAGGTTGCAACTCCATGTTCAGCCTCCTCCCATGACTTCCTAAAAACTTATAAGAAAGCCTCCCCCCACCATGCTTTGGATTATGTAGACAAAGGGGGATAATAATGTTTAATTGGATTTCATTTATGCATCTAGATCTATGGTTATCATATAATGGGGGAGAGAGAAAGAAAAATGAGAGAGGAAAAGAAAAGTGATAAAGTGAAAGATAAAAGTTGAGGGAGAGTTTGAGTAAGGTGAAGTTTATCCTTACATGGCCGTAAAATTTTCTTATCACTGAGGGATGGAAATCCTTCAAAAACATTACTTTATCTAGTAGTGTGGTGTTAGGACACTCTCTTTTTTAGAAAGTCAATGTTTTGGTAATGTTCAGGAACTTGAGATGTGAAATTTTTTAGAAGAGAAAATTTGTTAATAAGGGTTTCCGACAAATCCAAAGGGGGAGATTGAAGAACCTTTGTAGTGTTTTGTTTTAACAAGGATTTGTATTTGTTGACAACTAATTCTTTTGTTGAAGAATGTTTTTTTGAGTTACATAATGTTGAAGTTGTTTCTTGTTGATTATTTTCCTAAAGAGGATGTTGTTGAAGAATAAGAATTCAGAAGTTAAGAAAGTGTCTCAAACTTTCTAAACCAAATCATACGATGATTTTCTGATCTTAAAGTTATCACAAATCAAGAAAAGTTTCATGATAAAAGCTTTTGAAGAAATGGTGAAGAGGTTTAACGATTTTCACTATGCAAAATTCTGAGAAAATTCGGAACCTATTTCCTGAACCTAGAAATCCAGAACCTGATTTCTGAACCTGATTCATGTGAAAATTCGGAACCTGTTTTCTGAACCTAAAAACCAGAACCTGTTTCCCAAACCTAGAAATACAGAACCAGATTTCTGAACCTGAAATTCAGAACCTATTTTCTGAACCTGAAAACCAAAACCTGTTTCCTGAACCTAGAAATCCAGAACCTGATTTCTGAACTTGATTCATGAGAAAATTCGGAACCTGTTTCCTAAACCTGAAAACCAGAACCTATTTTGGGAACCCAATTCTTGAACCTAAAAACTAGAACTTTATTTCTCAATCTAAAAACCAGAACCTAATTCCTGAACCTAAAAAACCAGAACCTGATTCCTAAACCTAAAAACCAGAACCTGATTCCTGAACCTAAAAACCAGAACCTGATTTCTGAACCTAAAAACCAGAACCTGATTCCTGAACCTAAAAACCAGAACCTGATTTCTAAATCTAAAAACCAGAACCTTATTTTAGAACCTGAATTTTTGATAAACCTTATGAGGAAACCCAGATCCTACTTCTGGGTATGTTTCTGGGAAACTCAGATCCTACAAACTGAGGATGTTGTTGAGATTAAGGAAATGTTTCTTACAATAAACTTCCTTAGATAAGGAAAAGTTCCTTCAAGAAAGAAAAGTTTCCTAAAATGTTTTTTCAAGAAGATTGAAGAGTTGAAGAAGTCAAAGTAAGATCAAGAAAAGTTCAGAACCTGAATTCTGAAGATTATGAAAATTCTGAGCAGCATGTTGAGAAATTCAGAATAACAATTCTGAGTAACATGTTGAGAAAACCAGAATGATAATTCTGAGCAAAATGTTGAGAAAACCGGAACCTGAATTCTGCCCAACTCAGAACCTCATTTCTGAGTAATTTGGAACCTGATTTCTGAACAATTCAGAACCTGGTTTTTGCATAATTGGGAACCTGATTTCTGCACAATTCGGAACCTGATTTCTGCATAATTCGGAACCTGTTTTCTGCACAATTCGGAACCTAATTTCTGAGCATTCTTCTGAGAAAATTAGAACCAAGATTTAACTTTATCATTCTAATAAATATATGAAGAGTTCAATAAAACCCGAATTTCAACTTTGCGTAAATCTTGGAGAAATTTAAGGATATTTGAAGAAGTCAAAGATTGAAGATTAAATGCGAGAGATTTGCGGAGTTTTTGATATTTGAGGAAGCGGTAAAGATTTTCAAGATTCTCGCCTTTATTTTCTAAATTTCCTATAAATATGTGCTCAGATCATTCGTTCATTTGAAACTTTACACATGTGGAAAAGGCAGAGTGTTGGATAATTCAAAGTGAAATGTTCCTACCATCTTGAAGAAGTTTTCTTGAGTGTTTGAGAAGAAGAGAATCAGAATCATCTTACCTTGCTAAGAATATCAGAATTATCTTGAAGAAGTTTTCTTGAGTTTTTAGGAGAAGGAAATCAGAACCATCATTACCTTGCTAAGAAGACCAGTTTTAGAAAATCAGATTCAAGTAAACTAGACTGGATATTTGGAGTGAGCTTTTGTGGAGCAGCTTCAACAAAGTTCTTATTCTTGTGTTTGGCTCATTTTTTCTTTAAGAAAACATTGTAAACTGACGGGAGTCAGTATAATCTTTCCTATCAGGAGATATAAAGTGTCTAATGGTAGTTGGCACAAGTTGTATTCACTTCTTTATTATAGTGTATTTCTATAGACCTACGGGAGTGGCTATGGCAAGGACATAGGTTCTCTTATTGAGGTCGAACCCTGTAAATCTTGTGTGCCTTTCTTGCTTTACCTTTCTTGCATGCTTTAGTTTCTTGATAAAGGTTGATAAGGAAATAAATCTTAACAGGTTTCAAGGGTTAAGTTTCTTAAAGTTTTGAAACTTATAAAAAGTTGAACAATTGATTCAACCCCCATTCTCAGTTGTTATTCGATCCTTGGAACTTCACTCCCTATGGTCTACTACACCAGGTTCTCATGGCCCTGTGTAAGTCAATCGTGAAAAAACGATACATGGAAGCCAAAGTAAACCTCAAGAACTACTTGGCTAAATAGTCTACAGCATAACAGCATGTCAGATAAATAATATTACTCCATCCTATCAGCACTAGGAAAGGAAATCAAGTAGCCTAATAGGCTAAGAAAGACCAAACGGTCATAAACAAAACATTCATGGGAAAACACTTCCAAAGCATAGAAATTAACCTTATTCACATTCAATTTACCACTACTCAAGCATATAAATCAAAGTAGGCAATAGCATGGTTAAAACCGTAATCATGCAATACCTCGATCAAGGGTATTGGGAACTTTTGAACATATGACTCAAAGACTATCTACGGAAAAGCACAAACCACCTACCTCGGCATCGTACGATCGATATACCCTGGCATCGGACCTTGGATCGACCTAGAACGTGGTAGATCTACAAAAACGTCTAAAACGTTTAATTAAAGATAACTCTTGAAAGAGGAGGAATCAGGAAACGAAGCTCTAGAAGAAGGAAGATCTTACCGTGGTGATCCCAACTTAATCAACGGCGGTCGAATCGGAGAACAGATGCTTGATCGGGGGCTCAGTGAATATCTACATCGTACGGATGCTCTTGGTCGAAGAAGGTGAAGAAGAATACGCTTCTTCCAATTAGACGTGACCTCGATCCATTTAATTAAAAAAGTACACGGCATGTACTTTATAAGTACACAGCATGTACTTGCCTTAATTGCCCCCCCCCCCATTGGGCAGTCTCCAGGTCACCACACACGGCCGTGTGCACGGCCGTTACACGGCCAGTACCCGGCTACCCATAGTAACCGAGTACACGGTGTATACTCGTAAAGTACATGGCGTGTACTTAAGAAATTTCCAAAAACTCCTTTTTCCTCAAAAACACCAGAAAAAGGAAAACATACTTGAAAGGAATATTTGGTTTCTTACAGGAAACATGGGAACTGGAGGAGTCAATAAAGGAAAAGTACCCACGCCTTTTTACAGCTTAGAATGTAAAACGAAATTTCAAGGGTAAAATTTCATAAGGGGGAAGAATGTAACGATCCATTGATTTATCAATGAAATTCCCTTCTTATAATTATGTCTTATATTATAATCATATAATATTACATATAAAACACAATACAAACCTTATAAATGAAGAATTATTGAAACAAAAGGTATCTCTAGAAGTTAAGGAACGTATACTGATGAAATAGTAGTTTAACCTTTGAAATAGTAATGTGACCCTTATGAATAGTAAATTGGCCAATTGAATAGTAACCTCACTAATGAAAGTATAAATAAAATTTATTCATATTATAAGTGACAATATGATATAATTATATCATAGTCTAAGTAATTAATATTTTAGAAATTATTAATTAAGTGTTGGTATTTCTGTAAGTCGTGTATATTTAATAATTTAAAAGAAAATTTATTTTCATAAAATTTATTCATAAATAATTATTTTTTATGACTTATGATTATAAGATAATTTTAAGAGAGCTTAATTAATTTTTCAAATTATTAGAAAAGCAATTTTAATTTTAAAAATTGTATTTTTCAAGTAAATTATGATTTTAATTAAAAATTAAATTTCTCATATTTATAAAATTATTGTCATAAAATGGAGTTCATTTTTTAATTCTAAACTTTGAAAAATGGTTGGGGTGATTTTTTGGGATTTTTCTAAAATACTTGATTTTTTTGTGAATAGTAAAATACGATAATTTACGATAAAAGCTAAATAAATGAATTTCTGCATCATGTTTGAGTCATGGATGATGTAAATGGTCATTATTTCGAACTCACATGCTTTATTTACTATTTTTGGTTGCAATAATCAAGATTTTTCATAGTCTTTAGTAAAAATATTAAACTAATGATTAAAATAATGGGAAATCATCCTCTCCTCCACTATAAATATCACCCCTCTTTACCTCCTCTCCTAACACCTCTCAAGCCCTGTGACTAGTCCAAATTCTACTCAAATATCTCCTTAATACCCTCTCCCACATCCAGAATACCTTGGTCTCTTCAAAAGACAAAATCCTCTCCCCAAAAGAGGTTCTCAAGGAAGATATATTCAAGAGGTAAATTCCTCTTTCCATTTCTTTTATTTTCTTTCAAGTTCCTTTATTTCTTTTTCTTTCCTTGCCTCTTTTCATCCAAATGTTATGATAACTCCAATACCTTATATGTACTAAAATTTTGTTATGATAATGTAATAATTCATCATTATATCTCATTTACCCTTCTTTAATACTAAAAATAAAAACATCATTCGAGATGTGTTAATTTATCACATTCAAGGATAACGGGTTTTCAATTTCTATTATCATCTTCAATTCTAGCCATGAAACCATTTTGATGGTTGAACCAGACTATAATATATATTATGTATAATTTAAGGTTTTGGAATCTTTTGTACACATGATATTAATTTATAAAGCAAAATGTGTTTGATGTGATCAAAAACCACCAATTAACTAAAATAGTTATCATTAAAGTTTTATATAATGATTCATCTTCACTCCAAGTAACCAAATGAATTTTATAACCATGTAATCTTCTGGATGTTCACTAATAACATACAACTTCAATTCTGGACAACAATTTGTATCTTACATGTTTATCCTTACATGTATATAAGTAAACCAATCATGAAAACCAAGGAAACAAACACTCCCAAACAATGAAATTGCACCTCTTAGCCTATCAAAAAAATCATGAATGAACTTAATAAGGTTATACTAAATCGATTAAATGAATAAGAGGTTCTGGAAATATTTATTAATGAATGTAATTTGGTTATCCAGGACATTAATATCAAGTGAAGGACACCATCGAACTTAAGGTAAGGGATTCTACCCGAACCTCCACTATTCCTTTGGGTTGCTCTATATTTTTTTACCCAAATAAAGTTATCTGTTCTTTTTATGTACATATTATAAATGTTTTGTACATGCTCCAAACTCATTTATCAAGTTCCATTCATCATTATATTTCATAGATATGCAATTTTTAAGTGGTTTCCTCCTCAATACTTGCCGATAAACAAGCCTGTTTTAAGGGAATTTCTTGAATTCTTACCCAATTTCAAATGAACTCTATCATCTGTTTTAAGACACCATTGTTTTTATAAAATCAATATTTTTATTATGAAAACCTTCTTGGTTCACTTCTGGTTTAAATTCTCTTTAGTATTTTCCTTAAAACCGTACTAAAATTTTTTAATGCTAAAATTTCTTAAATACTGTTCTTACATGTTATCACTTATGTTTGACATCACATACCATGATATATGCATATTTTACCTTATCAATGTTCATGTATGTTTTAATTCCTTTCTTTTCATGGACACTTGTATGATACGCCCATTTATTATGCTTTATGACATGATTATGATACCCATTTATTTCTGTGAGTACACTTATGTTTATGTATGATTCTTTATGTAGAAAACATATTCATGAACATGTTAAGATAGGTGTGTCCAAATAGCACTCCAATACATTGCGTAAAGTTTAGTCTCATGAGACGTTATGTGCAACGGTCTTGGTGGTTAGCCTTGACTCATGCTACCATGTGCAACGATCTTGGTGGTTAACCTTAACTTGTGCTCCTCTATGTGCAATGAGCATTGACTCGTGCTAAATTCATGTTTTATGTTTCTGCCACATTACTATGACTCCATATTTATATGATCGCATATTTGTATGTTATGAATCCATATGTTCCATGCCTTTTTATATCATTATGTCATGTCATTTAACTCATGTGTTAAAGCTTTATTCTTATGTTTATTCCCTTACTGGGCTTTTTAGCTCATCCCCTTATTCATGTTATCCTCAGGTTATCTTAGAAATATATATGATCACAATGAAAGTTAAGATATATTTATGAAGATTAAATAAATAAATGTTTTATTTAGTCCCATGTTTTCAGTTTTATGTACCTAGTCTTCCAAGACACTAGACTTTACAATCCTTGGATTGTAATATGATGCTTTATTATGCTTAAAATCATGTAATGATATGTGTAAAAAGCTACGGTCACTATACCCGGGGCCTACCAGAGGCGGTACTTGGGGGTCATTATCTCTCTTTCTTCATTGTCATCCCAGAAGGAGTATCTTTGGAGGGAGGGGGTTGTGACAATGTTGGTAAGTCAGCCAATGAATGAATTTGTTCTGCGGTTTTTCAACTGTAGAATTAATTATTCATGCAAAATATTATCAATTTTTAACAAATAAATTTGTCAATTAATTTTTTTCAGTACTTGCAAGCAATTTCTTGTCAAAAAATTATTATTTAATCAAAACAATTTGAATGAATCAATTTTAAAATCATTTTCATTATTTTTTGAAATAAAAGAAATTGAAGAGTTTAGATAAATTGATTGAGAGAGTAGCGATCTAGGAATAAAGATTCATGCATGAGAAGGTAAATGTTTAACCAGTTCAATCATATTCCCAAAAAAATCTATCCATAAAACATCATCGGTTTTGCAAATTCAGAATGTATCATTACAATAATCAAGAAAGAAGGAAATAAAGTAGAAAAGAAGCTTCTCTGTCGAGGAATCTTCTTCATATTCGACTTCCTGGTTCTTTTCTTTTGTCTCCCGCACCCGCTTTCCGAAAAATTTCCATTGATGGTGTTCCTTAAAAATTATTCATCAAAGCCCTCTTTTATTTCATAGGAAAAGCATTGCCTTATTTTTCTCACCTCACGTTCTATCATGAATGACATTATTTTTTTTAATATTTCCTTCTTCCAAAGCTCTACTATCTTAAAAATTCTTTCTGAAAACTCTAATCGTCTTTTAGCATGCACTGGTAACTCCATGTGTCATGACCATGATCGAAATACTTTTTTTAGGAAAAGATTGAACTCGTATTAAAAGAGAACGAAGGTCAGGTAAAACAAAAGAGGACAACCAGTTGGGGAAACAATCCAACCAGACTTGAGGGGCATCAGAGAGACTCCTAGTAGCAAGATGGCGGGCCACCGTGTTCCCCTCCCTTTTGGTGAAGGAGAATGAGCAAGCGGAGAAACTGTGTTGCATCAGTTGGAACTTCGAGATAAAGGGCCCAAACGGCTGGAGGCCAGCCTCTGAGGCTGAGGCAGCGTGAATGACTGAGAGACAGTCTGATTCCAGCACAACGGAGTCCCATCCTTGATCCAAGGCAAGCTCCATATCAAGGATGTTCGCCAGCACTTCTGCAAATGCAGGAGGAAAAGACGCCTTGAGAGTGGACATGTTGCTCGTGATAATACTTCCGGCCAAATCACGAGCGATCGCGCCAAAACCAATGAGGCCTCTGTCCGAGAGAGATGCATCCACATTGATTTTCAAGGTACCAGATGGAGGGGGGCGCCAAGTGCCTTGGTCATGTGTGGGATCGGGGCCTTCAAGCTGGTGCTCGCAGTGCTTCCAAGTTAATAACCAGTGTGATGCATGCATGATCCAGGTGGAAGGTGGTCTGTGGATCCGATTAAAGTTAATGTCGTTCCTCTTAACCCATAAGATCCATGAAACAGTACACATAAATGGGAGATTGATGGTTGTAAGGAGAGAATCTCATTCAGAGAGAAGTGCAGTAAAGCTAGAAGATGAGCCAAGGATGTGTTCCGCATAAGGGCTTATGGTGCGCCACACTTCCCTGTCTCCGAGACATTGGAAGATCGCATGCATGGAGGATTCGGGTGTCAACAAGTAGATTTGACATGTTAGATTATTCGTAGTGCGGCGAAAGGCGAGGAACTCCAATGAGGGAAGGATCTTGGTGCATGTTTGCCACCATATGTATCGCGCTTTGGGTGGGATCAGGAGCCTCTAAATAGTATTCCAGAGAGCACTATCGTTTGTGGTATGCGCACTGGAAGCCGGTGCATAAGCAAACTTCACTGTAAAAGTGTCGGGGGCTTCTCTGCTCTAGCACATGCGATCCCAGACCATACCACTCACAAGTGGTATGCTCAAAATTAATTCTTTTGTCCCTTTCATTGAACTAGAAGGATAGTTTATCCAAACCAACCATTTTCGGTCTCGTTAAAAAGAGTGAACTTTTTCCTCTTCAAGGCCTTCGGGGGGTGAGGAGGCGAAACACCCCTCCTCATCGACCAGCTGCGGGTGTTTCAAGATATTAACAGAAGTTTCGTTTCCAATTATTCAAAAGAATCCTTGTAGAAGTGTCTCGTGTGAACCCCAAAGGCTACGCTAGAAGAAGCTGGGGCGGGGGCTAAGAGAGATGCTACAAAACTCGTATTGGGGAAGTATTTCGCGCAAATAACCTTTGTGTGGAGAGGGATTCGGGATGCTGGATAAATCGCCATCCATGTTTGGCAAGGAGCATGTCATTGAAGAGACCAAGATCCCCAAACCCCAATGGGGGTGACTGAGGCCCACCAAACCTGAAAACAACAACAAATACAGCGAACAAAATTCTTCAACCAAATAATTTTTATCCAAAATTGATTCAAACACTTCAACTGCTACATCTCCCACAGATCTGGTAAATCAGGCTCATCCTTCAACTGGGTGCGCTTGGGTTCAAAGACATTGAATTGGGTCAACTTCCAACTTGCCACAAAAGGATTAAGTTGGGAAATGAGTCACAGGCTTCACAAGTTGAACTCAAGTAATTCACCCTTAATAACCATCGAGAAACCCCCAATCCATACTTGATTTACTTGGAGTCGTCTTCTTTATCTGTGGCACTGGTTGAAGTGGCTCGAAAATTTCCAAATCATCGACAATCGGTGTCATCGGGCTCAGAAAAATAAATCTCGGCGTGTCTCTGTGTCGCGGCATCAGCCATTCTTCGTCAACAGTGCAATCATCAAGATTCTCTTCGACGGTGGCTTGAAAAACTCACATCAGTCAGATTTTCATAAAACGTCGTCGGCAGGAGGACCATGAATTAAAGCTTAGATAATAGAGGTTTCTTGATGAAGCTTCTCCGAGGCTCTGGTTCGTCAACAACAACGCTCCGGCTCCTAAACACTATAAAATCGATCTTTCGAATTCGGGCTGCATCAGTGTTGTCTTCTTCAACAACCTCGAACTAGTATCGGATGAGGATAAAATTGCAACGCCTGTCGTTCTTCAATGATGAACAGATCATCAAACCAATCCTTCAATCGAGACATCGCTCAACCGGATCTCAACTACTCATCAACTGAGATGGAGTAATCTCGGAGGCGGCTTTCGGTTTCGATGCGTGCATCGATTCATCTTCTTCTCCGGTGTCGGGTTCGACCGATTCGGTCGACTGTCAGATTAGATAGAAGCTTCGAAGGAAGCCTACTTGTAGATCCCGGATGATTACTTTGGACCGATGCTCCGGTCGACTGGTTCTCATCTGGTAGAAAGGGCAGGTCACGGATAGGGGGAAAAAATCGCAGGTTCACTGAAACTGAGGGTCAGGTTGGCCAATGGATAGCCTCCACGTCGCGAAATTTCCAGCGACCTGGCAGTCATCCATTAGCTAAAACCCAACCTGAGGGTCAGGTTGAGATGCCCAACCTGAGACGATTTAAATCCGAACTCAGGTCCTGCAAATAAATAACTCATCTAGAATCTTATATAATTAAATAACAAAATAATAAAGAAATTATTGATCAATTTCAATTAGGATTTTCATTTCATAATCAATGTGTATGCATATATTATATGTTTAATTTCAACCAAAAAAATTCAAACCCAATGATAATTGTAAAACATTCCATCAAAATTTCATCTGAAACATTTTTTTCAAAAGAGAAATAAAAATGATGTGGTCAATTAAATCCACGTAGTAATAGAAATTAACTTTCTAAAATGGCATCATCAATCTTCAAACTCAAAAAAAATGATCAAATAAAAACTTGAGAAGAAAAAATTTAAAGGGATTCCAATGGGATTCACATTGAAGCATAGTTTATCTGTTTTAAGAAGATCTTCTCCTCCACACGTTAAATTCGACTTCCCCCTCAAAGATAAATTCAAAGGTGGAAGAAAACAATTAGACAATTGGTTTATAACAAATTTGTAATAAAGTATTTCAATGACATGTTAAAAGGGTACCAATGAAATTCAAACACCATGTGCCACAAACTTCAAACATTTTTCTCAAAATAAAACTAAGTGCATTATTTAACCTCTTTTGATAGGGCACAAATTTTCAATAAGGAACAACAATGTAGCATGCTTAACAATTTGTTCCATAAAGTATGTGCAATTATAGACAAATCACAATTTTTAGCAGACAAAGAAAAATTCAAGGTGCCATCAAGGATTTCAAACACTTCACATAAATTTCCTAGAAAAAACATAAAACGTCTAGGGAGTTTTCCCCGCGCATAGTTTTATTCAATGTAATGCAATTAATGAATAACCAGAATTCAAATAAGGGAAAAGAACTGAAACACCCATGGTAATAGAAGATTCACTAGTAGGAAAGAGACTTTTAGCGACCACCAAAAGTCGTCGCTAAAGGCCTATAGCGGCCGCCTAGCGTTCACCAAACAACGAACACTTTAGGCCCGTCATTGTTGCCTATAGCATTCGCCATTTGGCGGACGCTACAAATTAGGTCGGGATCATTTATAGCGATCCTCATTTGGCGGCTGCTATAGATAATCTCAAGTTGGTCTATAGCGGCCGCTGGGGCTAGCCCTGGGGCAAGCCCCAAGAGTCCCTGGGCTAGGGCAACGCTCAAGTAAGAAAAAAAATTTACGAAGAAAGGGCATCAATTTGAACTTTTTACTATAACTCTCAGTGTATTTAGGGCAAATTTTCTGATATTGGTCTGGGGCAACTGAATTTTTTGGGTCGTTCCTGGCGGCCGCTATAGACTCCTTCGACATTGGCTACAGCGCCCACCAAATGGCGGCCACTATAGGTTTTCTTATTTTTTTTTAAAAAAAAAATCACAACAACGTTTAAAAAATCACTATTTAAAAAATATAATTTTTTTTACAAAATATCTAAAACCACAGACACCTAAATATCTCTGTATCATCATCTTCCAAGCACCACATCCATTTTCTAATAAAACTACAGGACAAAATTTAATAAAAAATTTAGTTCATGAAAAAATATCCGACCAAATAATTGAAATACAATAAAATATTTCAATTAAAGCTTAGTACAACAGATCAAAATTATTTGATTTTGAAAATATATTAATAATTTCTAATCATTTTTAAAAAATTTAAAACTGCTTATTTTATCGTTCCGAGCAGACCACACGTTCGATTGACGTGTCAACTGCTTTCACACATCAACAATAATAATAAGTCAGTTATCATGTGATTTCATGACATTCTGAGGTTGTTTTCTATGCATCTAACGGTTTAACACACGTTTTGGTGTTTTATGACACTGAAAGTGCATTTTCCGTCATCTCGGCCAAACGACGCATCTGATGGACGTATCGTCAACTCGATCATTTTACAATTCACTCCATAATTGTTGTCGTCTGATTTCACAGCATTCAGATGTCGATCTGTTGGTTTTGAACCCCGAACACACCTTTTTAAAGGGCGTCAAATATTTAAAAAGCCACACATTCTGTCGTTCCGCACATAACACATGTCCGATTGACATGTTGTTTACTCTTACATGTCATGAATAATAATAATATGGTTTTCATGTGATTTCAAATCATTCACAGGTCATTTTCTATGAATGTGGTCGTTAAACGCGCGTTATAGTGTTTTATGACACTAAAATTGCATTTTCGGCCGTCCCAGGCAAACATCATCTCAGATTGACACTTCCTCTACTCGACCATTTCACAATTCACTCCACAATTGTTGTCGTCTGATTTCACGACATTTGGTGGTCGTTCGATTCGTTTTGACCTCCCGGACACACCTTTTTAAAGGATGTCAAATCTTTAAAAACCACATATTCAGTCGTTACATGCAAACCACACTTCTGATTGATGTTTCATTTGCTCTTACATATCACGAATAATAATAAAATGGTTGTCCGGTGATTTCAAGTTATTCCGAAGTCTTTTTCTATGGATATGACCATTAAACGCGTGTTTCATGAGACTAAAAGTGCATTTTCGGTCATCCCAATCAAAAGGTATCTCTGATTGACGTTCTGTCTGTTCCACCATTTTACAATTAACTCTACGATTGTTGTTGTCTGATTTGACGACATTCGAATGTTGTTCGGTTGTTTTTTACTCAGAGATGCATCTTTAAAGGGCATCAAACCTTTAAAAACCACATATTCAGTAGTTCTGGGCCGACCACATATCCGATTGACGTTCTGTCTACTCATGCATATCAATAATAATAATATTATGGTTTTCCTGTGATTTCAAGTCATTCTGAGGTCATTAGTTATGGAGTTGACCGTGAAACACGCGTTTTGGTGTTTTATGACACTAAAAATGTGTTTTCAGTCATCTTGGGAAAACAACGCCTCTGATTGAAATTTTGTCAACTTGAACATTTTACAATTCACTATACGATTGTTGTCGTCTGATTTCACATCATTCAGATGTCGTTCGGTTGGTTTTGACCCCTCGAGACGCACCTTTGTAAAGAGCGTCAAACCTTTAAAACCCGCATATTCGGTAGTTCTAGGCAGACCACACATTTGATTGACTTTTTGTCTACTCGTACATATCACTAATAATAATAAGATGGTTTTCCTGTGATTTCAAGTCACTCCAATTTTGTTTGATATGGATCTGACCCTTAAATGCGCGTTTTGGTGTTTTATGACACTAAAAGTGCATTTTCGATCATCCCGGGAAAACAACACCTCCAATTGATATTCCGTCTACTTGACCATTTCAAAATTCACTCTACGATCATTGTCTTCTAATTTCATGCCATTCAGATGTTGTTTGGTTGGTTTTGACCTCCAGACGCACCTTTGTAAAGAGCATCAAACCTTTAAAAATTGCATATTCGGTAGTTCTGAGTAGACCACACATCCGATCGACGTTATGTCTACTCGTGCACATCATGAATAATAATAATATTGTTTTCCTGTGATTTCAATGCATTCTGAGGTCGTTTTCTATGGATCAGACCCTTAAACACACATTTTGGTGCTTTATGACACTAAAAATGCATTTTCGGTCATCCTGGGAAAATGACACCTCCGATTGACATTCTGTCTACTCGAACATTTCAAAATTCACTCTATAATAGTTTTTGTCTGATTTCATGACATTCAGATATCATTCGGTTGGTTTTGACCCCCAAACACACATTTGTAAAGGTCGTCAAACCTTTAAAAACCGTATATTCGATAGTTCTGGGAAGACCGCACATCCAATTGATGTTTTGTCTACTCGCACACATCAAGAATAATAATAATAATATGGTTCTCCTATTATTTCATATCATTCTAAGGTCTTTTGCTATGGATTTGACCTTTAAACGCGCGTTTTGGTGTTTTATGACACTAAAAGTGCGTTTTCGGTCATCCCAGGAAAACGACACCTCCGATTGATGTTCTATCTACTTTACCATTTTACAATTCACTCTACGATTGTTTTCGTATGATTTCATGGCATTTAGATGTCATTCGGTTCGTTTTAACCCCCAGACACACCTTTGTAAAGGTCGTCAAACCTTTAAAAACCGTATATTTGGTAATTTTGGGTAGACCACACATCCGATTAAAGCTCCGTCTACTCATGCATATCTAGAATAAAAATAATATAGTTTTTCTATGATTTTAAGTCATTATGATGTCTTTTTCTATGGATCTTACCCTTAAACACACGTTTTGGTGTTTTATGACACTAAAAGTGCATTTTCGGTCATCCCGAGAAAACAACACCTTTGATTGACGTTTCGTATGCTCAACCATTTAAAAATTCACTGTAAAATTGTTTTTTTCTAATTTCACGATATTCATATGTTGTTCGGTTGGTTTTGACCCCTGGACACACCTTTTTAAAGGGCGTCAAACCTTTAAAAACTGCATATTCGGTAGTTCCGGGGAGACCGCACATCTGATTGACATTCTATATACTCATGCACATCATGAATAATAATAATATTATTTTCCTAATATTTCAAGTCATTCCGAGATTATTAGCTATATATCTGACCGTTAAATGTGTATTTTGGTGTTTTATGACACTAAAAGTGCATTTTCGGTCATCCCAGACAAACGACACATCCGATTGAAGTTCCGTCTACTTGACCATTTAAAAATTCATTCTATGATTTCTTTGTTTGATTTTATAATGTTTGTATGTCATTCAGTTGGTTTTTACCCCTAGATGCACCTTTTTAAAGGGCGTCAAACCTTTAAAAACCGCATATTCGGTAGTTCCAGGAAGATTGCACATCTGATTGACGTTCCAAATGGTCGTTCACATAAAAATAATAATAATATGTTTGTATTGTGATTTTAGGTCATTCTAAGGTAATTAACAATGGATATGACTGTTAAACGCGTGTTTTGGTGTTTTATGACACTAAAAGTGCGTTTTTTCAGTCATCCTAGGAAAACGACACCTCCAATTGATGTTTCGTCTGCTTAACCATTTAAAAATTCACTCTACGATTGTTTTCATATGATTTCATGGTATTTGAATGTCGTTCGGTTGGTTTTGACCCTCGGACGCACCAGTGTAAAGGGTGTCAAACCTTTAAAAACCGTATATTTTGTAGTTCCAGGCAGTATGGATATTTTTTGGAGATGACACTATTTTCTCCAGGTACTCTTGTAGCGCTCTCTCATCTAGGGTTTCTCTCCTCATGCTCGCAATTGGTGGCACTCCCTTCTTCTTCCTCGTGATGATTTTAGGGCTCTGCTAGCCCCTCGTTCTTGCTTCCTCTCCGGCGCTGTTTCTTTTTCGGTGCGTCTCCTGTTTTCCGATAGATCTTCCCCCCTTAGTTTCATTTCACCTCTTATTTGGCCTTGTTTCTTCTTCTCGCTTTCTCATCCCCTGGTTTTTCTCATGGACCTCGTCCGATGCAACTCCTCTCTTATTACTAGAACGATTGTGAATCAACCCCATCCCGACCGAACTCAATGCAACTCTGACGTCTTGGGATTCTTGGTGGTAGCATCTGGTGAGTCCCTTCCTCTTGATGGTCGGTTTTGATTCTTTTGGATTTCTCATGGTTTTCGGTCTGTTTTTTGTGATTCTTTTTCATTCTATGGATTTTGGTTCATCTCATCAGTTTCTTCATGGTTGTTGTTTCTTCATTCCTAGATCTAGTTTTTAGTTTTCCATTTTTTTGTTCATTTGGTTCTTTTTTGGGCTCGACTGGATGGTTGGAGTTATTCAGTGTTCCTCCATGGAGACGATGTTGGTCTCCTGGTGTTCTTTGCCTGGTGGTGGCTCCGTCAGTAGGGTTCGATGGTCATGGCGGTACCTGCATCTCATTGTTGTGAATTTGGTCTGTTCAGAACTCTACTCTGGATCCTGGTTTCCGCCAATCTTCTCCAATTTGGATTCGAATGGTGGTACTCAAGGTGTTTTGGTATGTGAGTTTCGAGCAATCGACACCATTTCATGAGTTGTTTTCCCCGTGGTGGCTTCGACTATGACCATGGATCCCCAGAGGGCTTGATTTGGTGCGATGGTTTGTGGTGAAACTTCAACACTTTTGTGGCTTCGATGGTTTGTGATGGTATATTGTTGATTTTCAACAGTGTCAAAGATGGATTTTGGTTTTTTTTACTCCGGTCATCAGCTCTGACAGTCTGTGCAGTGTTGATGTCGATGATGATGGTAGCATTCCTTGGTGATGATGGCGGATGGCAGTGACGAGACTCCGGATGGCGTAGTGATGCTTGTATCAAGGCCTCCTTGGGTTTGATGTTGGTTTTGAATTTTGAACTTCATTGAACCATCTTGAAACTTTGGATTCCCGCGTGGTGAATGTTGTTACCACTTTTCCTTAAAGTGGTTATCTTTGAAAATAAAAAAATAGAATGTTCAGTTCAGTGTAATTCCAGGAAGACAGTACATCCGATTGACATTCCGTCTACTCATGCACATAACGAATAATAATAATATGGTTTTCCTGTGATTTTAATTCATTTCGAGGACGTTTTCTATGGATCTAACTGTTAAATGCACATTTTGGTGTTTTATGACACTCGAAGTGCGTTTTCGGTCATCCCGGTTAAACGGTACCTCTGATTGATGTTCCGTCTTCTCAACCATTTCAAAATTCACTCTACAATTGTTTTCATCTAATTTCATGACATTCAGATGTCGTTCGATTGATTTTAACCCCCATACGCACCTTTTTAAAGGGTGTCAAACTTTTAAAAACAGCATATTTGGTAGTTCTGTGTCACGACCCATCCCCCGGAGCCCATGTCGTGACTTCCCCAAGACCACCTTCCATAGGCCAGGGGCTGGTGACTAGCACCGGAAAGGTGTATCCCTAAAACTGGGAAGGCATTTCCTTTAAACCTGTAAACTCACACAAACCAATAACATAGCAAGATACAAGAGCAAAGTAAACTATATAGTAAACAGGGTGTGTACAGTAAGTAAAGGGGCCAGAATACAAACCCAACTAGAAAGTACAAGTAAAACTGAAAAAGAACAGCTCCTGTGAACACCTGCCAAGGACCCTACCTGAAGGGTAGGTACAACTCTCGAACGGTCGTCCCTGTGGATCATCTCGTCTAATTTCCACCTCCAAGCAGCCTCCAGTTTGGTACCCTCGACCTCGATTAGTGTTGTCTGTCATCTGCACAAGACACAGCAAGGTGAAGGCATAACCTGTGCAGGGGTGAGTATAACGATACTCTGTAGGGACCCCGAGACCCTCGTAGTCTCCTAGAGTTCCACAAAGATAAAACCACAAATCACGAAGTAATAGACATCAACTATACTTAGGTATATGCCCATACATATACCTAAGTTATCAAGATATACCCATCTCACACAAGAGGGAAGAATACCACAAAGATAACACAACGAAGGTAGAAGTACCACACGGGTAACACCACGAAGGTAGAAGTTCCACACAGGTAACACCACGAAGGTAGAAGTACCACACACGTAACCCCACGAAGGTAAAAGACTCATCTCACACCAGGTATAACTTAAGTACAAAAGTACAAACGATTAGTCCTAAGGATGGATCATTTAATTTTGTTAAGTAGCACTGCTTCTGACCCACACAGGATCGATAGGTAACTAACCCCCACTGACCCACATAGGATCTGATCTATACAGGATCGGTATGCGTTGACCCACACAGGATCTGACCCACATAGGATCGATATTCTTTCTTCATGATGCAGCTAGCCACAAGATTCCCGCACTAAGCATTCTTGATTCTGGGAGGTTCCACTCCTCAAGTCCTCGGTCAATAATTCAACTGCCATGAAGTACCACGAAGAAGTATCACAAAGGTTCGCCACATCATAAAGGACCCAATGCAATAGATGGCGCGTCAATCGAACGCCCGGTCTGTAAGTTATTAGCATTTATGTTCTGAGGGCCCGGTTGGATTCGGGTTCGATCCAACCCGACCATACTCCAACTTTATCCATAACTCAAGTGGAGTAAACCAAAAGGACCATCTCAATCCAAGGATTCTGGTGCCGTAGACGGTTCATCAAACGGATGCCCGATTCTCAAGATATGGCCAAAAGGCATATCTAGGTCCAGATGGGCCCGGGTCCGGCTTGACCCAGTCCGACCCGACCCAGTTCAGGATGACCCGACCCGGTCCTAGTCCGTCCCGACCCACAAAGGGCGTCTCGACCTGCTTGGGGCACGACCCACTGGGGCGCATCCCACTCAGGGCGCATCCCGTTGGGGCGCAGCCCGCTCAGCTGGTGCGGTCCGCCTTGGAGGGGCCCCCCTAGCCACTACCCAGGGGGGAGGCGCCCCCCCCCCCCCGATATTCCAAACGGTCCATGGAACATTCGGCTGGCACCTATTGGTGCGCTGGACCCACCAGAGCGGGTCCTGCTCGGTGCGTCATGGCCGACCATATTTCCGGCCGGTCCTCCTCCCAGTGGCGCGATGGCGCCATTGTCCTCCCGCGGCCGGCTGGGTGCCGACCGCTCTCCGGGTGCGCCGCCTGCTCAAGCCACGGCCGACCGGGTGCTGGTCACCTTCTCGAACCGCGACCGACAGGATGTCGTCCTCCCTCCGGTGTGACACCTACTCAAACCGTGGCCTCCTCCTCTACCGGCAGCACGAACACACGCCGCCCTCTTCCACGCGGCCAATCGGTGTGCCGACCGCCGCCTTCTTCCACGCGCCATCACAGATTCGTTCTAAGCCCAAAAAATACTACGCCCACATATTCATGATCCTTGGGTTGAGATCTCCGTGTCCATAAGTCGCGCTCAATGAGACATTGTGTTTTTAGCGCGATTAATTATTTGGTGTCAAAGAACGCATGAAGAATGCACGAAGAATATAAGAAATGAATCAAGTTATAAGTGCGGATTGATGGCCATTTTTGTTTGGACATCGTTATTGTGAATCAAGAATACAAAGAATCAATAAAAATATTTAATCATACTTCAAATTAAAACCCCCTACCTGGATCGCTTGTTGGAGGTGTTGTGAGGAGGAAAATGATGATGGTAACGTCAGTGTTCGTGACTCCCTCAAGATGCTTCCGATCCGGGCTCAAGCATCGTCCATGTCGGAGGTTTGTTCTTCGTTGGTGGGTGTCCTTCCGAGTTCTCCAAATCTCTCCCCTTTTCCAATGATCCCAACCAAAAGGGTGAGGAGCCAACTTTAATTGAGTTAAGATTATTAATTCAATTAAAGTTGGCACATTAATTAAATTAAAGTTGGCACATTAATTAAGTTAAAGTTGGCACATTAACTGGGGGAATTCCAAGGGTTAACTCACATTAAAGAAGAGGTTTCAAGCTCGGGTGTTCCCCACCACTAAATTCAAATATAAGGTTTTCAAATAAATAAAATAAAAGATATTTATTTTATTTTATTATTTGTTTAACTCTTCCACAAAAATCTGAAAAACTAAATTCCACCCTCAACCTACTACGGTCAAGTTGAAGGTCTCCTTAAGCGAATATCGGTGTTGTGAGTTCAACGGTGTCCTTGGATTCCATTTCCAAGCACCAGTTCAAAAGTTACAAAATGCCGCTCGCGCGTTTACTGAACGCACTTGAAAAAAAGTTCAGAAATTCATTCCGGGCACACCGGGCCTCGGAATCATGAACCATCAATTTTCAAAAACTTGTAAAATTCCCATATAATTAAAAAAAATACATGGAAAAATATGGGTCTTTAAATTCTCCTTACCTCATGGATTCGTGTCCCCGAAATCCACAACACAAATTAGGGAAAAAAGTGGGGGTACTTTGCACGAATCTGAGCCTCCCGCTCCCATGTGCTCTCCTTGAGGTTCCCATGCTGTCATCGTACACACAACAGAGGTATTGATCACCCACATAGGACTCTCTCCTGTCGATCCTCAATCTCCACTAGAACCTCCGAAAAAGTCGCTCCATCGTCGATGTCCAGCTCACTCCAGTCAATGATGTGCGAAGGATCATGTGCGTATCTCCTCAGTTGAGATACGTGGAAAACGTCGTGCACCTGGTGCAACTGAGGTGGAAGAGATAACCAGTAAGCCACCTTTCCAACTATGCTGAGGACCTGAAAGGGTCCGATGAACCTTAGAGATAACTTGCCGCCCTGGGAAATTCTCCACAAACCTCATCAATGTGAAACCTATAGAAATACATGGTCACTATCCTCAAACTCCAGAGGTCTCCGTCTCCTATCAGCATAAGACTTCTACCTACTCTGTGCAGTCTTCATCTGCTCTTGGATGATCTGCACCTTCTCTGTGGTAGCCCGTACCATCTCTGGTCCGACGAGTGCTGACTCCCCTAGGCCATTCCAGTACAGAGGTGATCTGCAAGGTCGACCGTACAACGCCTCGAATGGTGCCATACCGATAATTGAGTGATAACTTTTGTTGTACGCAAACTCCACCAAGGGCAAATGATCCTCCCAGCTATGGCCAAAATCAAAGACGCAAGCACGTATCATGTCCTTGAGGGTCTGAATGATCTGATCTGTCTGACCACCCATCTGAAGATGGAAGGCGGTGCTCAACCGAAGTTGTGTCCTGAACTCCTCCTTCAACCCCTTCCATAACCAGGAAGTAAAACATGCATCATGATTGGAGACAATCTTAGATGACACCCCATGAAGCCTCATAATCTCCTGTACGTATAGAAATCACAAGCCCTCTATTGAACCCCACTCTCTGATAGGTAGGAAGTGGGCCTACTTGGTGAGTCGGTCAATGATCACCGAGATAGAATCATGAACCCTGGTCATGCGTGGAAGTTCTGTCATGAAGTCCATGGAAATTTCATCCCACTTCCACTATGGCACCTCTAGTGGCTAAACTAATCCCACTGGAACCTGGTGCTCTACCTTCACTTTCTAACAAGTGAGGCACCACGAGACAAACTCTGCCACTACATTCTTCATTCCTGGCCACCAGTGATGACGTCGAAGGTCTTCGTACATCTTCGCTACTCTTGGATGTACCACTAGAGATGAGATATGAAACTCCCTCAACACTTCCTCCCATAGCGTCACCGGTACCATAGTATGTCCTCTAAAGAGGATGACGTGCTCCTCACCTTCAAAAAATCCATCAGGTGCCTGTCCTATGGATATCTAAGCATGTCGAGCCTCACAGTTAGTGTCCCCAAGCTATGCCTCCCTGACTCGCTGAAGGAGTGGGGGAGTGACTGTTCGAGACTGAAGATAAGCTGCTCCATCTCAATCCATGTAGGATATCCACAAAGCAGTTAGTTGCTTCATTGCCTCACTCATCAACTATATACCAGATCTCCTACTGAGTAAATATTCTACTACGTTCCCCTTCACAGAAGTATAGACTATCTCTAAGTAATAGTACTGGAGGAACTCAATCCAACGCCGCTGTCTCAGGTTCAGGTCCTTCTGAGAGAAGATATACCTGAGACTCTTGTGATCAGAGTAGACTGCAAAACATTCATCCATCAAGTAATGTTGCCACATATTCAAGGTGAAGACCACTGATACTAACTCTGGGTCATGGGTAGCGTAGTTCTGCTCATGTTGTCTCAGCTATTGAGAACCATATGCGATCACTGCTCGCTCCTGCATCAGGACACATCTGAGCCCGGTCCCTGATGCGTCGCAGTAGATGATGTACCCAACGCCCTCCTCCGGTAGCCTTAAGATGGGGGCACTCATCAGTCTCTACCTCAGATCCTGGAAAATCCGCTGGAATTTCTCTGACCACACGAAGGGTTACCCCTTCTTCATCAATGCGAATAAGGGTGCCATAACTCTGGAAAAGATAGGCACAAACCTCCGGTAGTAACCGGCCAAACCCAGGAAACTTCGCACCTCCGTCACACTTCTGGGTGGCTCCTAAGCAAGAACAACCTCAATTTTCACTGGATCCACCGAAACTCCAGCCTTTGAGATAACGTGTCCTAGAAAGTGAACCTCTCAGATCTAGAATTGGAACTTCGAGAGATTACCATAAAGTTGGTGCTCTCGGAGTGTGTCCAGAACTATCTGCAGATGATAGGAATGATCCTCCTCTATTGCTGAGTATATCAGGATTTCATTAATGAAGACTACCACAAAGCAATCGAGGTATGGCTGGAAGATCCTGTTCATGAGTCCCATGAAAACTTCTGGGGAATTGGTCATGCCGAATGACATAACCAAGAACTCATAATGGCCATACCGACATCTGAAGGCCGTTTTCTGCACATCCTCATCTTGTACTCTGAGATGGTGATAGCCTGATCTGAGGTCTATCTTTGAAAACCACCGTTCTCACTTCAACTGATCAAACAGATCGTCAATACTTGGGAGTGAGTACTTTTTCTTCACGGTCACCTGGTTCAGGCACTGATAGTCCACAAGGAGTCTCAAACTCCCATCCTGCTTCTTGGAAAACAAAATCGGGGCTGCCCAAGGAGAAACACTAGGCCTAATGAACCCATTACTCTATAAGTCCTCCAACTGTACTCACAGCTCTCGTAACTCCGCGAGATCCATCCGATATGTTGGTGTAGATATTGGTGTCATCCCAAGTTATAAGTTGATGTAAAAGTCCACTTTTCTATGAGGAGGTATACCCAAAACATCATTAGGGAAAATATCAGCGTACTGATCCACTAATACAGGATATATCAGAATCTCAACATCAACTGATCTGAGGGTAAGGCTAGCCAACTAATGTGTGATTGGCTGCACCCTCCTCTGGGTAAGTCCATCCTGTGCTGCAAAGGTTCCCTTCTCACCGGTGAAGGAAAACCTGGTCCCATCCATGCAGTCACACCACACTTTGCTTCTAATACAATCGATCTGAGCATGGACTGTGGATAACCAGTCCATACCCAAGATGACATCGTAAGTCCTCAACGTCACTACTAGAAGATCTCAGCCAAATATCTCACCTCCTAGAGTAAGATCACACTACTGAAACCATTGTGTAATCATCGAATCTTCTCCCATAGGAGTCTGTAGCCATAAGGATCAATCCAACAGCTCCACTAGAATCTCCGAGCTCCAAACGAGGGTCATGGAAATAAATGAGTGACTGAAACCTATTTCTATAAGTACTGAAGCTATGGTGGAGTAGACACAGATCGTACATCGTATCATCTCTGGAGCGCCGTGTTCATAGGCCTCAGCTACCTGGAGCTGAGACCGTCCCTGTCCACCTGCTCCTTGTGGTTGGGGTGGACCACCTGGAGGTGGTAGTGGTAGAACCTCAAATTGATGCCCACCGCCTACTGCATGACTAACTCCTCTACCACGTCCATCTACTGCCTACAGACCTCATCGATCGAATATTCGTCTCTTCCTAGGCGGTCCTTTGACCGTCTGTTGGTCGTTCGTATGGTGGGTCGGGCAGTCACGAGCCATGTGACCCTGCCCACCACACGAGTAACACCGCCTACTCCTCATCGGTCATGCTCTGTCTTGAGAGCCCCATACAACCAACCTTGTATCCTGTGGTCGTACACCTATAGGTATGGTCCTCTTGGACCTCCACGCCTTCTTTCTTCTGTCATCTACCGATGAATCTGCTACGTAACGTCCGGTGGTGGGTCTCGTTGTCAGTGACTGCTCAGTAAGGAATATCTCCACTAATAGTGCTCTCTCTAACACCCCCACCTGCGTCGGGATGCTGAGAGAAATAATCAAAACTCTAATCTCCTATATGAGCCCCTGCTCGAAGGTTTGGGACCTAAAGAAAAGGTCTCGTACCATGTTAGTGGAGTAGCACGAGAGGTTGGTGAACTTCGCTGAATATTGATCCATGGTCATGCTACCCTACTGCAAGTGGAGAATCTACTGTATATGTACTGAGTATAAAGTCGCTGGGACAAACTCTACCCTGAAAAGGATCTCAAAGTCTACCCAGATGAGAGTGACCTCATCGTGGACCTAGAGTATCAAGCTCCACCATCTGCCCACTGCTGCCTGAAGAAGACTGACAACAAGGATCACCATGAGATCAGCTGATGTCCCTACCAGTTGAAAAACTCTAACCACAACCTCTAGCCAGTCCTCAGCCGCCTGTGGATCCATCTCGTCCGAGAACCTCGGTGGCCTCTAGCGTTGAAAATCATGCAACGCGCTCAAGCGACGTGCATCCTCTACTGCTGGGGCTGGTGGAATCAGCTTTCCAAAGGGTAGTGGTGTTGCTGGTACACCACCCAGTGGTATAACTACCATAAGGGGGCCCTACACCGAAGCCTCATCACTCGGTGGGATGTCATCACGTACTCTACCCGGAACCCTGACTGGATGTCTTTGCGGAGGCATCCTAAAAAGAAATAGGTGCGCCATGGTCAATAATTTATACCTGGTGAGCTAACTCAAAGTGATCATAAAGAAAACTTTCCAAAAACACACACGCAATCAGTGTTTCCATGAACTGAGTCCGAAATCAGAAGTCAGGGTCCTGGTGTATGGATACGTCAGCCGCCGCACCAACACTGGATTCCCCAAATTGAAAACCACACTCATCACACTTAACACTATTGATACACAGAAAAGATCAGATTCCTAGTTCTTCAGTAGAATCGACTCCTCTGATACCAATTTTTCATGACCCATCCCTCGGGGCCCATGCTTTGACTACCCCAAGCCCACCTTCTATACGCCAGGGGCTGGTGACTAGCATCGGAAAGGCGTATCCCTAAAACCAGAAAGGCATTGCCTTTAAACCTATAAACTCACAAAAACCAAGCACACAACAAGATACAAGCACAAAGTAAAATATATAGTAAATAAGGTGTGTATAGTAAGTAAAGAGGCAAAAATACAAGCCCAACTGGAAAGTATAAGTAAAACTGAAAAAGAAAATCTCCTGTGAACACCCGCTAAGTACCCTAACTAAAGGGTAGGTACAACTCTCGAATGGTCGTCCCTGCGGATAATCTCTTCTAATGCCCACCTCCGAGAAACCTCCAATTTGGTACCCTTGACCTCAATCAGCACAGTCCGTCATCTGTACAAGACACAACAAGGTGAGGGCGTAGCCCGTGAAGGGGTGAGTATAACGATACTCAGTAGGGACCTTGAGACCCTCGTAGGTCTCCTAGAGTTCCAAAAATGGAAAACCACAAAGTACGAAGCAATAGACATCAAATCTACTTAGGTATATGACCATACATACACATAAGTTATCAAGATATACTCATATCACACAAGAGGGAAGAATACCACAAAGGTAACACCACGAAGGTATAAGTACCACACAAGTAACACCATAAAGGTAGAAGTACCACATAGGTAACACCACAAAGGTAGAAGTACCATATAGGTAACAACACGAAGGTAAAAGACCCATCTCACATCAAGTATAACTTAAGTACAAAAGTACATATGATTCGTTGTAAGGTTGGATCATCTTATTCTGTTAAGTAGCACTGCTTCTGACCCACACAAGATCAATAAGTAACTAACCCCTGCTAACCCACAAAGGATCGATATGCGCTGACCCACATAGGATCGCTAAGTGCTGACCCACACAGGATCTGACCCACATAGGATCGATATGCACTAACCCACACAATATCACTGAGTGATGACCCACACAGGATCTGACCCACAAAGGATCGGTATTCTTTCTTCACGATACAGCCAGCCACATGATTCCCGCACTAAGCATGCTTGATTCTGGGAGGTTCCACTCCTCAAGTCCTCGGTCGATACTTCAACTTCCACGAAGTCCCACGAATAAGTATCACGAAGGTCTGAAACATCATAAGGGACCCAACATGATGGACGACACGTCAATCAGACGCCTAGTCTATAAGTTATTAGCGTTTCTGTTCTGAGGGCCCGGTTGGATTCGGGTTCGATCCAACCCAGATATACTCCAAATTTATCCATAACTCAATTGGATTATACAAAAAGTACTGTCTCGATCTAAGGATTCTGGAGCTACAGACGGTTCGTCAAACGGACACCCAGTTCACAAGATATGGCCAAAAAGGCGTATCTGGGTCCATATGGGCTTGGGTCCGGCCCAGATGGGCAGGACCGCAGCAGGCTCAGCCCGCTGGGCCACGGTCCGGCCCGGGCCACAAAGGGTAGCCCGAACCACAAAGGGCATCCCAGCCCACTGGGCGCGGCCCGCTCGACTGGTGCGGTTCGCCGTGGCGGGGCCCTCCCTAGCCGCTACCTAGGGGGAGACGCCCCCCCTCGGTATTCCGAACGGTCCATGGATCGTTCGACTGGTGCATGTTGGCACAAAGGACTAGGCGAAGCGGGTCCTGCTCGGTGCGTCACGGTCGACCTGATTTCCATCCGGTCCTCCTCCCAGTGACGCGACGACACCGCTGTCCTCCCACGACCGGCTGGGTGTTGGCCGCTCTCCGGGTGCATTGCCTACTTAATCCGAGGTTGGCCAGGTGTCAGCCACCTCCGGTGCACCGACTGCTTGAACTACAGTCGACCAGATGTTGGCCGCCCTCCGATGCGCCTCTTGCTTGTACCGAGGCCACCTCTACCGGCGGTGCGAATGCGCGCCACCGTCTTCCATGCAGCCGGTCGACATACCGACCGCTGCCTTCTTCCACGTGCCATCGTAACTTCATTCTAAGCCTGAAAAATATGATGTCTGCATATTCATGATCCTTAGGTCGATATCTCCACATCCATAAGTCGCGCTCAATGAGACATTGTATTTTTAGCGTGCTTAATTATTTGGCGTCGAAGAACACACGAAGAATGCACAAATAACGTAAGAAATGAATCGAGGTATAAGTGCGGATCAATGGCCATGTTTGTTTGGACATCGTTGTTATGAATCAAGAATATGAATAATCAATAAAAAAGATTTAATCATACTTCAAATTAAAACCCCCTACCTCGATTGCTCGTTGGAGGTGTCGTGAGGAGGAAGACGATGATGGTGATGTCGGCATTCGTCACTCCCGCAAGACGCTTCCGATCCAGAATCGAGCATCGTCCACATCAGAGGTTCGTTCTTCATTGGTGGGTTTCCTTCTGATTTATCCAAAGCTCTCCCCTTTTCCAACAATCCCAACCAAAAGGGTGAGGAGCCAACTTTAATTGAGCTAAGATTATTAATTAAATTAAAGTTATAACATTAATTAAATTAAATTTGTCACATTAATTAAGTTAAAGTTGGCACATTAACTGGGAGAATTATAAGGGTTTAATCACATTAAAGAAGAGGTTTCAAGCTTGGGTGGTCCCCACCACTAAATTCAAATAGGATGTTTTCGAATAAATAAAATAAAATATATTTATTTTATTTTATTATTTGTTTAACTCTCCCACAAAAATATGAAAAACTAACTTCCACCCTTGACCTACTACGGTCAAGGTGAAGGTCTACTTAAGAGAATATCGGCGCTGCGAATTCAATGGTGTCCTCAGATTCCAATTCTGAGCACCGGTTCAAAAGTTACGAAACACCGCTCGCGTGTTTACTGAACGTACTTGAAAAAAAGTTCATAAATTAATTCCGGGCTCATCGAGCCTCAGAATCATGTGCCTTCAATTTTTGCGGACTCCTAAATTTCCCATATAATTAAAAGAAACTACATGGAAAAATCTGGGACTTTACATTCTGGGAAAACCACATATTCGATTAACGTTCAGTATGCTCGTGCACATCATGAATAAAATGGAAAGGTTTACTAAAAATTTTCAAGCTGTGGTGAACATGGAAATTTTTGTTGTGGGTTTACTGTGGGAATTTTATATGTAATTTCATTCTAAATGGATTTCAATATGAAATTGGATTATTGGGAACATTGTAGTGGATGATGTTTTAGTTTAGAATTTAAGATGTGGTAAATATATGGGAGGACTATTCCATGGTGGGAAAAGTTTTAGGGGAATTAAAATAGTAAAATTCATGGAATACCTAAAGTTTTATAAAATACATACAACCCCTTTATCCCTACATTTTGAAGACCATGGTTAATAAAGGAAAATATAAATGTAGAGGAGATGGGGGCCAGGTCAACGGAGAGGGTGTTTTAATTTTTAAGTTTAACTATGTAACATGGGAAGGTCCATTATGGGTGTTTTAGATATTGAGGTCTTGTATGAAATTGACTATTATATCTTAAGAATTACCAAAATGGGAAACTGGAAAGCACAACACAATTACAGAAGTCGTGTTGTGTATTGGAATTTCTAGAGGTGAGCCAGCATGAGTAGGCAATCATGTATCTAGGTATGATGAAGGGAATTTTGGCTGGAAGTTTCACCATGTTGTGGTATTTCATGCAACATTCCATGGACAGTTAGAGGAAAATCTAAAAATGAGAGTTTTGAGAATAGAGCATGGCATGAAGTTCAAATATCTGAGAGTTATTTTCACAACAGGGAGTTTTCCCCTATTTAACTGCTTGACATTACTATTTTGAGATTAAATGGCATAATTTGAATCCAATGGTGATGGTTTGAGAAAATATGATCCAAAGGTAATATTTGAAATAATGGTGATGGTTTGATTAAATTATCATCAGGTTATATTAGATATGTTGTATATAATTAAAAAAAGGGAAATAGAATATAAAGGAATAATAGAAAAAAGAAATGAGAAGGAACCATGGGTTCTTGTAAAGGGAGTAAAAAACATGGGATTTATCATATATATAAATTGAAGAAAGATAATTTTATTTCCATATTGAATATATCAATGATTTATTTTGAAGAGGAAGAGTGTTGTGTGAAAGTGAAGAGATTAAAGAAGGATATAACATATTATAGAGTAATTCCATTATGTGAATTATTATATCTTCAATTTTAGTGAAATGATTATATTCTATTGAATACTAGTTTTGTAAGAGGAGTGTTACTATGAAAATAACTAAAGATTATGAATAATTAACATTATGGAATTATTTTTATCTATAGTATTGCTATTGTGTAAAGCTTGATAGAAGATTAAAGACTCATCTCTTCTCATAAGAAGGTGACCATATAAAGTATCAGAATTTGGATCATAATTTACAATTCACTAAAGCATAAACATATGGAAATTATAATACATAATTCATCTATAGTACTTAGAGAGAATATCTTATAAATAATCTGAGAAGAGACAAATAAGTCTATAAATTGATATGTTCACCAAACCGGTGGGTATGAATTCTAAAACATAAATATAACACTTTTAAGAGATGGAAAATCAGAAACTAAATATAAATGGACAAAAATGTAATCATCAAGCACTAGGAAAACTCTACCCACTGTCAAAAAATTAAGAGATGGGAAATCAGAAACTAAATGTCCAACACTTCACTCCATACAGTGCAAATTATTACTATGTTGGTGAAACCTTTATATTTTGACATGGTATCATATAATCAAGAAATTATGAACTGGGCCAATGCCACATGGGCTTCAAGACACCCAACACAATTGTTTTTTCAAATTACGCAACCCTCCATGTAATTTCAAATTATCAATTAATTGTCTATAAATTTAGTTAATAAGATCTTCAAAGCAATCCACTCATTGACACATAGTAGTGAGACACACACGATCATGAATGTTGAGATGATTTATGAAATCTATAGGTATTTAAAATACTTTAAAAAAATAGAAATTTTTGATGTTCTATTTGCAGACATCACTTCCCACCTACCATTTCCAAGTGAAAAAGGTTTTATATGAGCTATTTTACTAAATCCCCATAAAGAGGACCAAAAAAACAATAAGCAATAGAAAAAAATGCACAAAAATGAAAACATGAAAACATAGGCATGAACACTAACAAACATCATATACTAGAAACTATATAAAGAAGATTATTGATCTCACCTTGATTCAGTCATTAATTAAACTTCTTTGAGAAATTATAGATCCTCTTGGAAACAACATTTCATCAAGAATTTATTGATTATCCATTATTAAAACCCAAAGAGGTGTAAATAGAAATAAATTTTTGGGAATAATTATCAATTCCTAATTCATGTATGATATTAAAATGGTAATGTAAATTACCTCATGCATGAGGTTCATCCTCATTTGGATCACTAATCTCACTACGATTTCTACTAGTTATATCCAGATCCTACAATATATATAAATATTATGTATCTTAAGAATATCAATAAAAGTAAATATGAGTATGGTTTATTTTCTTTTTTACCTATGGTACCACTTGTGTACCATCAATAGGAAGTTGTGTCATCACTTCATCGATACGTGCTGACATATGTGATAATCTCTCCTCATACTTTGCACGTAACTGTTGAAACTGCTCATTCCTATTGCACTGCATAGCCTACATAGTAGAATCTATCTCAATCTGTGTGTGCATCCCTACATCTCTACATGCACCCATCGCCTATTCTCTAAAAACTGAATGTCGTGGGACATTGGTTCCATAAGTCAAAGAATAACCATGACCATCACACCCCACGACACGCTGAAATATCTCATCTCTGCGCATAGTAATATAATGTTTCTCCTCTGGTGGATCTACTAACACAGTGTCAAACTGATCATGTATCATATACATAATGAATTAATGAACAAATACGAATAATTTCTATTAAATAAAAATACATTTGTTACTAAATAATTTGTTTACTATAACACTGGTAATATCGGGATCACCCTCCCTACAAGTCCTCACCCATATCAATATCCGATCGGTCGGCTCACCTCGCTGGTGTAACTATAATAAATGGGTCCACCAAAAACATATTTATATTCATGTTATACTAAAATATTTTTAATATATGAATTAATAGTGAATTCTAAACTTACATCATGTCTGAGTCGTGACACGTGTCGAGTACCAAGTCTGGAAGGCATGCCCTGCATCACCAGATTATGTGAATGAAAAGCAGACTCAGTCTACATTCAACATATTCAATTAATAGACATATTAAAAATTATTCATTTATAGATTAAAAGTAATTAATTTTACCATCATCACCTCACTCGACCAAAATGCTACCAAATCCTACCACTGTACGGGAAGATTGCTCAGAGGGACTCGCTGTAGAATGTATGGCACACCGGAAAATAGTATCCATTGATCTCTCTTCACCCTTCCCTTTTAATACTTCCATAGTTTTTGGAATTTGGCGATACATACTTCCTGAAAATCATCTGTACAGGATGTTAAATTATCCTATTAAAAACAATAGTTAGTAGGTGCGATAAAAATAAAAATAATGTCACGAAAAATTAAACATTGAATTTATCTAAACCTCCCTCCATAATCTATCAATCGTATCCTGGGGGAAAGAAGTCCAATCATGAGTCATCAGAGGGAATTCATGTGGGTATCTTATCATATACCCAAACTAACGAATCAATAAACTCACACGTTCTCCAACTGGATGAAAGGTGTCATCAAATAACACATCCAATCGGGCTCCAAAGTTCTAGGATCAAACCTCTCTACCAGAACCCATGCGTCTGCTGGAAGATGCACCAGATCCTAATAAATAGAAATTCATAATGAAATTACAATATAACTAAATTTTTAATTAATAATTATAAATAGTTAAGGAAATATACTTATAGAAAATTACAATAAATTAATTTAGAAAAATGAAAACATACATACATACAACATCAGGTGAACGACTCTAACCACCCTGTGACATACCTACATTAATAAAAAAAATATACAGTTAAATAAAGTAATTTTTATACATATAATTCATAAATATTTTTACAAACATTAATTGGGAAAAAAATTACAATCTTTCATTGATCATGAAAGTCTATCGTATCTCCTTCAATTGTCTCTTTGGACCATTTTATATCTTATTCTCATACAACTACTATTGTTTGGTCAAGTGTTTGATCGGGAAAGGTGACAAAATTTAGTTCCTCTTGATCAATCAAAAAATCCCCTCTTCTAGACATTTTCACCACAACTTTCCAATTAGAATCAATGTCGACAAAGTAAAATTGCTCTACCTAAAATGTTAGTATGAAGAGCTCATTGATTACTTGGTCATATTTATATAGAATATTGTTACAGTTTACTGATGTAAATTGGAAGTGATCAACTTTAATTCCATGAACTTGATCAACCCAATCACACATTAACAATATGAGTATTAATCCAAGACCATAAATAATGTCAATAACATCCCTCACAATCCATAATAATAACCTGCATCAAAAAATGAACAACCAAAACCACTATTCTACGTGGCTCAGTTCACGTCAACAACGATAATATGGAATTATAATCCGTTATAATCTAAAGACTTGTAGAGACAAGATGTAATAAATGGGCCATTGACTAGTTGGTTGAGTTCTTCTCTCATAGTATGAGTACTTAAATCACATATCTTTTGAATATGTAAATTTTACATAATTCAATGGATAAAGTATTGGGAAAATACAACTAAGTTGTAGTATAAAAATATTAAATCAATTATTTATACGTACGTGAGTCTTGAACCACTCATGAAATGTGTTGAAATGATGTTTTTGGATTTGATGGTCAGTTTCATGGGGACTTTCATGTTTCAACTCAGTGATATGCGTCCTAAATCACAAAACAATAAAAGGTAATTAATAAAATAAATATAGAAACATAATACATAATTGATCAACTATAAAACTTACTGTATCAATGGAATAACTGATGGAGTTTTGAACAACACATATCAATGAGCTTGAACTCACTCATCATTGTGCATATCAAACGTTATCTATCCCTTCTCCAATTGGTCCCTTTTCATTCTGGGAGGGTTTATCTATTTTTTTCAGCCTCATCAATATATGAAGCACAACAATTAGTACACTCATCCATTAAATATACCTTGGAAATTGAAGCTTCCAGATGATATTTATTGTGAATATACCATTTAAATGTATTTAAGTATTTCTCTATTAGATACATCCACCTGAATTGCATAGGACTACCAGTAATGACTTCACCAGTTAAAATCATAGTCAAGTGAACCATGACATTAAAAAATATGGCGAAAATAGTTTTTCTAGGTGACATAGTGAAAACAAAATCTTATCCTGCTACTTTTTTAAATCACTCATGCAGTGATTCCTTGAACAGAACTATCTGAAAAAATTAAAAACTTCAATCAATGACTCAACAACCTGGGTAGGAAAGCAATCAAAAATTTCTATAGGGATTAAATGTTGAATCACAATATGATTATCATGAATTTTCAACCCCTGTAATGTCATGATCATCATATTGACATGCTTGGAAATATTATATTAATAACCATCTAACACCTTGACGATCTTTAAAATTTATAGAAATGTTTGTTTGTCTTTTTTACTCATTGTGTACTGTTCAGTAGGCATGTATACCCAATTAATGTCACCCAACTTTAAATTTAAAGGTTTTCTCAATCCAATTTCTTGCAAATCATGTCGAGTATTGACATTGTCCTTTGATTTCCCCTTGACACCTAAAATGGTGCATAATATATTATCACATACATTCTTTTCAAAGTGAATCACATCCAAATTATGTCTTAAAATATTATATTTCTAATAAGGAAATTTTGAAAAAATAATCTGTTTCTTCTAATTATGACTATGATGTCTATGTGAAGCAGGAATAAAAGGCAATGTGGGAGCCAATAAATCTTAAAAATCATACATTGTATGAATTTTTTCTTAATCATGTTGTGCATGAATTTGAACTCTAGATATTATTTGTGGAGATGGTTCATGCTCTCTATTCCCATCAAATGAAACACTGTCTTTTCTGAACCTGTGCAATGGAAGAAAAAAGCATCTATGACCAAGATATTACCACTTTCTAAAGTTATTAAGACATATAGATTTCTTATTTTTATTACAACAAGGGAAGGTGAATTCTTTTTTTTACTCCAACCTGATAAGTTAGCATATATTGGGAAATCATTAATTGTCTATAACAAATTAGCCCGGAGTCTAAACATTTCATGAGATGCCGAGTCAAAATTCATTACACCATCTGCCTAAATTCTTACAACTCATCAATAAATGGTTTCATATAAACATCGATTTTATTTCCAGGTCCTCTCGGTCCATCAATTAGAGTCGAAATTAACAAAAAATGGTTGCTTCATACATACCCATGGGGGAAGGTTGTATGGAACCAACACCACTGGAAACATACTATATGTCACACCAACCGTGGAACTAAATGGGTTAAAACCATATGCCGTCAAACCCATTCGAACCTTACAATCATCATGAGAAATGTCTGGGTGTCTTTGATCAAACTCTTTCCATGCTAAATAATCTTCCAGGTGAGTTAGTTTATTAACCTCTTTGTTTCTCTCTGAATGTCATGTCATCAATTTAGCAGTTTTAGCTGACATGAATAATCTCTTCTATCACATAAATGAATTATTTTAAATGTATTTTTCATGTAATTTCTATTCTTTCTTTATCTTTTGGGTTTCCCATGAATTTTTGGAGGAAAGGGTGGGTTTTCAAGATTTGGGCCAAACGGTGAGCTCATTTCTAGATTTAAAAATATATTTTTTCTTTTATAAATTCCCCATTTTCAACGTTTTTTCACCCATTAAACTTCACACTTGGTCTCCCCTAACCTATTAAAACTACCATATTCATTTGGAACAATTAGGAATCTATAATCATGGTGGATTTGGGTTATTTATTAAAGTATTGGGCCAACCCATGATCCCATTTACAGTTTAAAAAAAATTGTTTATTTTATATCTTATTCATTTTTTTTTTCTAATTACACCTCTAAATCTATCCCATTGATCCTAGGCTCACCCACATGTTTGTTTCTCCCTTTTGGAGCTCATATTCATCACAGATTAGGGAACAATTTCTCAAGCTTTCTCAAATCATCTAGATTTGAAAAGCTAATTTTTTTCTTTCATAAATCCTTAATTTTATACTCTTTTCCCCAATTTTAGTTCCCACTTGACCTCCTTATCCTTATTCTAACCTCCATATCTGTTTTGGATGATTTTAGATTCACCTATTGGAATATTTGGGACGATTTATTCAAGATCTCTCAAGTAAATGGGTTTCATTCCTTCCTCCTCCCATTTACTTAGGGTTTATTCTATTTTTCTTGAAGTTCCTAATGTCCAACAAGAAGGTATTTGAACCTAGGGTTTTATCTTGGGTTTCTTGGTCAAATATTTTGGTTTTAGGTTTGATTTAACTCCCTTGTGGTGCGACAATGGTGCGATTGAACTTTTGCACAAGGATTTGGTGTTTTTGACAATTGTGGTAGGTGATTCCATGTGTAAGCACTACTAGATGAGTTAGAATTGCTTGATTTATATTTTTGGACTACTACTCCATCATTGTGATTTCTAAAAAAAATATTTTTGGTGGAATTTGTTAAGCAATTGATTTTTAAGTGCCGTTTATGTGTGAAAATGGGTGTTTTACATGTGCATTCCATGTTGTACCATTTGAGGCTATTTTATAATTCATGGGAGGGTCTAATTAAAATGTTTTTCTGCTTAAAATTATGGTTTTGGGTAATATTAGGGTGAATTTGGTTTTCAAAGGGGGCTTTTAGAAGGATTTTAAATGAAATGTTTGGTTATATTCCTTGAAAATGTTTTATGGAAATTCTAAATGGTTTATTGAGTTGTATAAATGGTGAAAAGCATGTGTAGATACTGTTTTGAGTGTTTATGACCATAAATGGTGTTTTTATATGCAAATGGAATTTGGTAACATGTGGAAATTATTTGAGCACAAAGGGGGAAACCCGGGTATCTAGGTGGGTGGACATGTACTAGTACGCTAGTGATCCAGAGTGGTTTTGTCCCACTTTCGATTAGAAAGTTGTACATTGAGAACACTAAAAAAACGATAATGATGATGATTTGGGACCAATATTTTATATTTATGTTCCCTAATAGCGTCTCATTCATGAGAATAGATATGGTTATGGTTACTTTACACCGATATATGAGGTACATGAGGCCCAAAAAACAAACTAGTGCTTAGGGGTGTTCCCGAGATTAGTGCTCGTTGACTATTTGGTATTTATCATTGTATTATGGTGTGTTTGGCTGGAAAATTCAGCAGAATACATGTTTTATTTAAAGGTGTTCACTCTTTGAAATTTCCCTTTGAAAACTATTTACTTTTAAAAGTTTCGTTCTTTAGAAATTTTTTCCACCATTTCTTGTTTATTAAAACTTGCATGATTTTTATCTTATATTACTTACTATATGATATATTTTGGGTGATATCCTATTGGTCTTAGGATCACACCATACTTAAACCCCTTGGGTGTAAGTAGACTTGATCATGTTTGACACAGGTAAAGGCAAGGCCTTGGGTGGTGGCAGTTCAGGTTGTTAGTTTCCTTCCATGGTGTAGTGTTGTGGAGATGGCTCATGGGTGATGACCCCTTATCATTTAGAGTTACTTGGGATATTTTATATTACTTTTATATATCTCTTGACCCCTTGTGTCATTTTTAATACCATTTATTCAGTTCTGAATTTTATTTAATGCTTGTTTGGTTGATAATTTTCAGATTTAGTTTATTGATTGTCTTGGGTTGTTAAATGATTCTAAACTTGGGTAAATCATTCCCAAAACAATATTTAAGACACCTGGGAACTCGTGCCATCCTTTAGGTACAGGGAACACCCTTTTTAACTTTCCATTGTCTAGGTTTGGTGCTGGTTTAGATGATGACCATATTTAGTTCATGACAAAATGGTATCAAAGGAAAGTTATGTAAGACTTGGTGTCCTAGAACCAACATATTGTACTTTGATTACATGAATATTTAATATATTTAAATATTAAACATATTATTACATATTGTTCATTTTTTTCATTAATATAGTGTAATAATTTCCTGGAGTAGTTGTCGCATTGACAAGGTCATAACAGTTCCCCGATATGATGAGAACCTTAGAGTGCTATGATAATATTATTAAATATAGTTTTGCAGTTGGATGACATACTATAATGAGACACATAGTATACAGACCGTCAGGTGCGAGTACTCGTAAGCATATAAGAATTTTTCTCATGAAGTTCACACTTGGTAATGTCCAATACAGGAGATTATGAGAATAGATGTAAGAACTCGGTTCTTCCTTTAAGGTACGAGTTACTTTTTTTGTTCTTTTTTGTGTTGTTTTTGAGAAAACAGGTAACACTGGGTAGTTCTGGAAACTTACAAGGTACACACCATGTACTTATAAGTATACTCCGTGTACTGTAGCTATGTGTGAAGACCATACATGGTGTGTAGGATTTTTGGATGGGTAGAAAGATTTTAGAAAGTACACGTCGTATAAAGGGGTCATGTATGGGGATATACATGGCATGTTGGGGATGTTGGCTGGGTAGAGAAGTACACGCAGTGTACCCCTAGGTACATGCCATGTAGTCCATTTCGAAAAAGTAGGCCATTCATCTTTGGAATAGTTAAAGAACCCACACGACATGTAGTCCTAAGTACACGATGTGTATTTTGTTTTTTTTTGCTTAAAATGGGCAGTAGTCTCGTTTTGAAGTAGAGATCAGTGGGAGTCTCTGGGTTTTGTGAACCAGCTAGCTGGGACTTCAATCTCCTCCTATATCATCATATTAAACCCATTTCAAACACCGTTTGATTTATTGGAACCCCTTGGTAAGGCTTTGATTCTTCTTGATCCATTTTGTTTGTTTCCTCCTCTCGATCAAGTTATAGGGGTTTGAGTATTATTTCTCATTTTGTAGATTTACCTAGTTCTAGACCTAATTAGAGGCTGTTACCGGAGGAGGATAATCATACGAGTATGAGGTAGGTGGTGCATACTTCATTTCATGTTTTCGCAGACTTCTAGGTGGTGGAACCTTTAGCGCGTATTTGGGTATTTTGAGCGGGACCCTATTTTATTTTCAGTTTCATGTTAAATTGATTATTAGACCTATAGGATGCCTTTGGGTATGTCCTTTACCTGTTTTTACTTGAGCGGGGCTGGGTGAGGGGTCGTTGATCAAATGTGGCATTTTGGCCGGGTATGCCAAAATGTGTTAAAATGAATTATTTTGATTAAACTACTGAGTTTAATTTGTTAAAGTATGATATGAATTATTAGAGGTATTCAACACCTCAGTGTTGGTATAGGACAACACATGGCTAGTGCAATTCAACTATTTAGTTTGTCTTTCCCGTTTAAAGTATTTCATTGTGGTTATATATGTGATACGTGTTATTTCATATGCTGGAACCCTTGGGGTTGTGTTGGGACTGGATCAGAAATTCTTGAGTAATGTTGATCACAATTTGGGCTTATACTAGATTATATTGGGTGGTTTTGACCACGAGATTGAGCATCATGGACATCGGCGTGAGGCAGTGTGACTGTCAGGTTGGGCATGGCCCGGGTTACTTGGATGGTAAGACCATCGGACTTGAGTGAAATGGTCACAGGGACATGTGGTGTCAGAGACGTTGTGGCTATGGTTATGTATTTAGTGATTATCACTCACCAGGGACTTTGGTTTGTGTTCACACATATGACTCTGTGATGAGGTGGTTTTGACCGCTCATGTGGGTAGAGGCCCCCATAGTTGCGGTTAGGTGATTATGGATGGGGGTGCTTTCCATGGAAGCCACATGGAAGGTGAGGAGCCTTAAGATTGTTTGGGTGTGCCTAAGGGACATCAGTAGTTGAGACACGAGGTATCAAGAGGCACATGGTGCCGAGTTACTATTGCTTGGGAGGTGAGGAGCCTTAGGTACTTGAGACATGAGGTGTCAGGAGGCACTTGGTGCCCGATTACTATTGCTTGGGTGTGCCTACGGTACGTCAGTACTTCAGACATGAGGTGTCAAGATGCACATGGTGTCAGGTTGCTATTTCTTGGGTGCGCCTTCAGGACGTCGGTACTCGAGAAACGCAGTGTCAGGAGGCACTTGGTGCCAGATTATGTGACTGAGATTCCGGCGTTGGCCGAAGCAGGTGACACTCCACGGTGGCTGATGATCACCAGGGGAGGTTGTGTTTACTTTGTGCATCATACTGCTTAATCTTCTTATAGATGCATGACTACTTAAACACTTATATTAGGTACACACCATTGGGTGGTATCCTACTGAGATTCGTCTCACACCCTACACAGGCCCTTAGGAATGTGTGTAGACTTTATGTATTTACGTACAAGTAAAGGATCATCTTCAGGAGATGGATTGCAGTGTTTTTGGCATGGAGACTAGTATGGACCTTGAGGCCATGACTAAATAGAGTTTACTTTATTAGCTTTCATTTTTGTATCAGCATGCTTACTTTGTTTTGTAGCTACTATTGGTTATCTATGGGCTCCATTGATCATTGATGTGTATGAACTGTTTGGATGCATGCTTTATTGTTTCAATAGTTGTTACAAGTGATTGATGGCATGATGTATTGTTTACTTTTCGCTGTACTTTTTTATCTTTATTGTTTCTGTTGTTTATTGCTATTGATTGTGCTTCCGCTATGCAGGTCTGGTTCGAGTCTGTAGAGTCACTATTTTATATTATTCTTAGACCAGTACCATTATTTTCCTCCTTCCAGAGGGTATATCCTCCCCACTATACCTATTACACCCTCACTGCTAGTTGGAAGCCTTTGGCATTTGAGTAGGTGCATCTAAGGTAGTAACACCCGACCCGTTTAGCACTTTTTGGGTGGCTCTTCGGGTCTGGGAAGTTATAAAGTGGTATCAGAGGGGGTTATTCTTGACTAGGATTTAGTAGTAGCATTTGAATGGATACTAATGAGATCAAGACTACTTCTTTTTATTTTTTCTGGTCTTACTATTTGGGATATGGTAGACTGGAGATAGGTTGTTGTTTGAACTGAATTTTGAACTTGTGCTTGGGTGCCTGCAGCCCCTTGTACGAGGGATGGATTGAGTTGCCTTGGGTGAGAATTACTATTTGTTTTTGATCAGATTACACTTTATATGGTTTCCACCTTGGTGTATCACTTGATTTGTGATGTTATTGGTTGTGATATGTAACCCTTGACCTGGTGAGGGAAGGGGATAATTGGACCTTGGCCCGATATGGCAAGGCTTGTTTGATTGGATTTTGATAGGCACATTTTTAATGTATTTCAATTTCATATTTTCATGTATGATTTGTGAAGTGATAATACCATGTGAAAAATGTCAATTTCCATGCTTTGTATTCTTTTGAAATGTGAATATGTAAAATTCCTGATATAATTTATTGTTTATTGCAATGTGTTATTCCATGCTTTAAATATTTGTAGAATTTCATGTGGCAGGGTATTTAGGCTGGTCCCTTATATGAGAAGGTAGTTACTATGGTTGAGGTGATTTTGGTCACCAAGATTTGTTGACTAGGTTGTCAGTTTGAGGAAAAGTTGGTTGTCAGGAAGAGAATGGCCCAATGTACTTTTGATACTTGGTTCTTTTGAGGGCGGGTAAGGAGGCCATGAGGCCGGGATGTCGTGGGCATGGTTGTGGTAGGGGAGAGTAAGGGTAGTAGTTATTCACTAACTTTTACTAATTTCCCTATCTATGTTATATATATATATATTGTTATATATGTGGGTTTTCTGACCATTTATGGTATTTAGAGGTCTCCTCCTAGACGGCTCGATGAAGCATCAGGCGGGTGATGGTACAGTGCCACAAGAGCATGATCTAGTTCAAAACACTAAGAGGTAGGTAGATCATGAGCCATAGGTACATGCTCAAGTACATGATCAGGTTTAGGATCCAGTGCAGATAAGGCAATTACCAGGTTTGACAGTGTTCGGGCCATGGCTCGACGAGCAGGTTCGATCTAGCCTGGTACGAGTCATATAGGGGATCGACAGAGGTGCATAGGGCACAAAGACCTCTATGGAATATCTGATACAGGAGTTCTAGTCATAGAACCCGTCAATTTTTTCAGGGTGAGGGTGGTCCATAGGTGGCTGATAACTGGATAGAGAGCATGTGGATGATTTTTAAGTAGCTTGAGATGCCTCTAGGGTGGAGGGTCAAGCTGGAGACATACATACTAAGAGGACCAGTGAAGCACTGGTGGGATGTGCAGGTTGAGGCTCACTAACACAAAGGAATGTCATGGAAGGACATCAAGGACATGTTTTTCAAGAACTTTTTCTCAAAGATGATGAGTTCTTGAGCCTTCATCAGGGTGACATGTTCGTTATGGACTATGCGACTACTTTCACTGAGTTGTCTCACTTTGCACCAAGTATGGTAAGCGATGAAACCTCGAGGGTGAGGCGCTTCGAAGATGGCTTATGAAAAAACATCTGGGTCCAAGTAAACATATTTAGGCTGACCTCATTCTCAAAGGAAGTGAATCATGTGATCATATCTGAGGGAAACATGATGGACATGTCTTGTTTGAGTCAGGAAGCAGCTTCAGGTGACAGTTCAGATAACAGGAAGCGAGGTCGGGATGAGTTCCATTAGGGCAGTCAGACCAAGGAATCAACTAGACCACCTCATGGTAGTTTAGTAGTGGTTTGCTTCTAGTGTGGGTAGCCAGGGCATGTCTGGACTCAATGCAATAGGCCTCAGAAGGAGTGTCGAGATTGTGGACAGGTTGGGCATCTTGAGAGGTTCTACAGGAAACCTTCTCATATGATCGGTAATCAGAGACCAGAACTGAATTTGACATCTGTAGTTGGTTCAGGTTCAATACCAGGAGAGGGTAGTTGAGTTTCAGCTGCACATGGAGGACCCGATAGAGACAGTGGGACCCAACTGAGGGTTCAGTGGCTGGTGACTAGTACAGTGCCACAGGGAGGACAGGCTTCAGGCAGTCGTGTTTCAGGCCAGGTGCATGTCGTGGAGATGCCAAGGGCTAATTAGGCTGGCAAGCCAATAACATTTAGAGGTACACTATGGGTGTGATTGTGATATGTTTTTGTTTACTTATTTTGTCATGTCCTATTGAGGCATGTCCATTTTGAGTGCACAATGTGCACATGATATATGTGGACTGACCAGATGCTGGTCAGTGGTATTGGCACCATATCAGGTGCGTGATATATATATGTATATGTATGAGGTGCTTGACATCAGGGAATCCATGGGATGTAAGTTACTTAAGGTGCCTCGAGCATTAGGACATCGAGGATGTGGGTTACTTGAGGTGCTTCAAGCATAAGGGAATCAAGGATGCAGGTTACTTGAGGTGTAATGCACCAGGTTTTTTTGAACATCCATGGGATATAGGACCTCTTTGAGGTGGACTCCGATGTAGTGAAGATAAATAGGGTGTCAGAAGTGATACAGAAGCACCGATGGGATGTGGGAGTGACGATGCATCATGAGAGGACCATGAGTCTGGAAATAGGTTAGTGAACTGTTGTGTGATTTAATATTTGGGTTGAAGTTTTCCCTGAAATGTTTATTCACCACCCTTGGAAGGAAAATTCGGGGATGAATTTCTTTAAGGGGGGAAGTTTGTAAGAACCCGATTCTTCCTTTAGGCATGAGTTTATTTTATTTGTTCCATTTTGGGCTGTTTTTGAGAAAACAAGTAACATTGGGTAGTTCTGGAAATTTCCAAGGTACATGTAGTGTACTATAGCCATGTGTGAAGGACATACATGTCATGTAGGCCTGTTGGCTAGGTAGAAAGATTTTAGCAAGTACACGCCGTCTAATATTTGTACACGTGGTGTAGAGGGGCTGTGTATGGGGATATACATGGCGTGTTGGGGATGTCAACAGAGTAGAGAATTACACACCATGTACCCCTAGGTACACGCCATGTAGTCCATGTCGGCAAGTCGGAAAAGTAGGCTAGCCATCTTTGGAACAGTTAAAGAACCCAAATGGAATGTAGTCCTAAGTACACACCGTGTATTTTGTTTTTTTTTCTTAAAATGAGTAGTAGCCTCATTTTGAGGCAGATAGAAGCAGGAGTCACCAGGTTTCATGAACCAACCATTCGGGACTTCAATCTCCTCCCTGATCTTCTTCTTAAACCTATTTCAAACATCATTTGATTCATTGTAACCCCCTCGGTAAGGCCTTGATTTCTCTTGATCCATTTTGTTTTATTCTTCCTCTCAACCAAGTTATAAGGGTTTGAGAATTATTGCTCATTTTATAGATCTACCTAGTTCTAGAACAAATTAGAGGCTGCTACTGGAGGAGGATAATCGTACGAGTATGAGGTAGGTGGTTCATACTTCGTTTCGTGTTTTTGAGGACTTCTAGGTGACATGGACTTTAGTGCGTATTTTGTATTTTGAGTGGGACCCTATTTTATCTACAGTTTCATATTAAATTGATTATTATACCTATGAGATGCCTTTGGGTATTCCCTTTACCTATTTTTACTTGATCGGGGCTGAGAGAGGGGTCATTGCTCAATTGGGCATTTTGGCCGGGTATGTAAAAATGTGTTAAAATGAATTGTTTTGATTAAACTTATGAGTTTAATTTGTTAAAGTATGATATGAATTGTTAGAGGCATTCATGACCTCAGTGCTGGTACGGGACAACACCTGGTTAGTGATATTCAACTGTTTAGTTTTTCTTTCCTGTTTAAAGTATTTCAGTGTGATTATATATGTGATACATGTTATTTCATATACTGGAACCCTTGGGGTTGTGTTGGGCGTGGACCGAATATTCTTGAGTAATGTTGATCACAGATTGGTCTTGGATCAGATTACATTTGGTGGTTTTGACCACAGGATTGGGCATCATGGATGTTGGTTTGAGGTAGTGTGACTGTCAGGTTGGGAATGGCTTGGTTTACTTGGATAATAAGACCATCAAACTTGAGTGACATGGTCATAGGGACACGAGGTGTCATAGATGTTGTGTCTAGGATTTTGTATTTGGTGATTATCGCTCACCTGTGACTTTGGGTCATGTGCACACATATGACCCCGTGATGAGGTGGTTTTGACCGCTCGTGTGGGTAGAGGCCCCCGTAGTTGCGGTTAGGTGATTATGGTTGGGGGTGTTTGCCGTGGAAGCCACGTGGAAGGTGAGGAGTCTTCAGATTGTTTGGGCGTGCCTACGAGACGTCGGTAGTCAATACATGAGGTCTCAGGAGGCACATGGTGCTGGGTTACTATTTCTTGGGAGGTGAGGAGCCTTCGGTACTTGAGACATGAGGTGTCAGGAGGCACTTGGTGCCGGGTTACTATTTCTTGGGCATACCTACGGGACATCAGTACTTGAGACACAAGGTTTCAGGAGGCACATGGTTCCAGGTTATTATTTCTTGGGTGTCCCTTTGGGACTTCGGTACTCGAGACACACGGTGTCAGGAGGCACTAGGTGATAGGTTATGTGACTGAGATTCCAACATTGGCTAAAGCAGGTGACACTCCATGGTGGCTACTAAGCACTAGTGAAGGTTGTGTTTACTTTGTGCATCATACTACTTACTTTTATTTTAGATGCATGATTTATTCAACACTTATATTAGGTACGTACCATTGGGTGGTATCCTACTGAGATTCATCTCACACCCTACATGATCTATTCAGGACACATGTAGACTTTATGAATTTATGTACAAGTAAAGGATCAACTTCAGGAGCTATATTGTAGTGTTTTTGGCATGGAGACTGGTATAGACCTTGAGGTCATGCCTAGCTGGAGTTTACTTTGTCAGCTTTCATTTCTATATCAGCATGATTACTTTGTTTTGCAGTTGTTGTTGGTTATCCATGGGTTCCATTGCTCATTGATGTGTAAGACCTATTTGGATGCATTATTTGTTGTTTCAGTAGTTGTTACAAGTGTTTGCTGGAATGTTGTATTGTTTACTTTCTACTGCATTTGTTTATCTTTATTTCTTTCGCTGTTTATTGCTATTGATTGTGATTCTGCTATGCGGGACTGGTTCGAGTCTACAGATTCACTATTTTATATTATGCTCAGACCAGTACCATTATTTTCCTCCTTCTAGAGGTTATAGCATCCACACTATACCTATTATACCCTCAGTTCTAGTTGGAATCCTTTGGCATTTGGGGAGGTGCACCTAAGGTAGTAACACCCGACCCATTTATCATTGTTTGGGTGGTTGTTCGGGTCCAGGATGTTAAAATAGACCCACCAGTAGAAATTTCACATGTTTTTGTGTCATCATATATTCCTATCTACAACCATGTATAATGATCCTTATAATTTAATATTATCATTAATACGTGTTATGAATTTCACACTTTGATTTGCTGATGAAAACCGTCACACAGACAGTTGGCGGGAAGTAGGGTACATTGGGTATGTCATGAATGACATGTTATTAATAGATAAGTTGAGGAAGGATTTTTCCCTTCCATTTATGGCAGTTGATATCTCGATCATTTTATTGAAATATAACCATCACACAAAATTCCATGGCCATGGTGTAACAAAAAGTTTATTTCAGGTAGTCAAAGAACGACATGTCAAGAATAAAGGTTGATGACACTATCATGAAACTATCTTGATGATATATTGAGATAAAGGGATTATATTACAAAGTGAGCGTTCATATGTGGATGTCATTGTTGTGACTTTAAGTTCTTTCTCTTGGGTGCCTTGACCTGTTTCTAGATAGTACTCTTGTACTTTAGGCAAGCCCACCTAATGCCAAGGAAAAAGAATCCTAGAGGGTCACACACTAAGTGTTTCTAGTGGTCTTGGTTAATTTCTATTATAATTTAATTAATAGAATAAATATTATTCTGAAGGCAGTGGAATAATTATATTCAAGTTAAAATGATTGCATAAATTTAAAAAATATTTATTCACTGGATTGTGGGTAAAATATATTTATTTATTTTGTTGAAAATTTAATAAATATTTATATACTAGTTTGTAAATAAAATATTTATTTAAGAGAAAAATTCTTTTATTTGGGTGTTCAATAAATGGAAGTGGAGTTCGAGCAAACCAAGGCCGGCCTGGTAGTAATATAATTATTTTCAAGAAAGTAAATAATTATTTAACTAGTTGGTACAAGTTAAATAATAGTAATGCTACTATTATTTTTTGACGTGAAATTTTATTTATAATTCCATTTTGTGAAAGTTAGATCACCATAAATAATGACACAATATTATTATTAAAATCATGGGTTTTCTATAAGGTTATTAATGTATTTAATTACTGTTACACAATTAAATATTGTAACCGAATCCCCATTTTAATAAATAGAGATGTACGTCTATTGTGGCATGTATTGAACTGCACGCCTAGTAAATTGAGAATTATTGAGCTAAACTATTTCTCTCTCAAATCCTCTTCCCTCCCCTCTCAAGAATGAGAGTTTTTCTTCAAGATCGAAGAACAAGCGATCATGAACGACCAGAACAAGACACTTGCTTCACCGCGCTAGCACTCGGAGAATGAGTGGTGTCGATCAGAGCCCATTAGAGCACGTGTGGATCACCGCTAGAGGGATTATGGTTTGGATCCTTGCAAGTGCAACGAGACAATCTGGAAGGGTCATTTCAGATGATCAACATCATCAACGAAGAAAGTACTGAAGATCCAGGTATTCTTTTCTTTATGAAATTAATTAAATTAATTATAAACATGATGTGCAAGATCATCTCTAAAGGTTCCAGGACTCTTCCTTATTTATCTAAATATTTTATTCTATTCTATGGAGAATGAATTTCATCATCATATTGATCACAGAATAATAATTGATCATGGTAAAAAACAAAGTTGGGCGTTGGACCAACTGTGCTTCTGCTGCGCCCGGAACCTACAGGTTAATGTTTTTGGGTTATATTATTATTTTGGTATGATTCGGGCTAGATAGGAGCTAGGACTGTCAGGGATCAGAGTTTTGGTCACAAGTAGGGTGTTTGACCTGCACCTCTCGTGACAAACCTTGAGTCACTATGGGATATTGGAATTGTTTGTTTGACTTCACTACCAGGTGAGATGTGTGGGCTGCAGACTGCACATGGACATCGGGTGGGGGTGAAGTAGTTTATTTTATTGTTGTAATGTGTTTGGATTATTTATATTTGATACTATTGATGAAATTTTTCAGAACTATTGTATTGATTTTTTCTCTTGTGACTATTGGCTTTTGTAGAAACATGCCTCCCTAGAGAGCTCACACGCACCCACAGGAGGAATCCAAAGAGAGTTATCCCTCTCCACTTGATCAGAGGTTGGAGGAAGCTGTAGTCTGGGATTTTTGTGGCTTTAGGACAAGGAGCGACTCTTACGCCTGCCCCATCTCTAGTTAGATAAGAGGAATCTGGTCCAAAAAAGGATGAAGCCCAGGAGTTCCTAAAGAACAAGCCTCCCACTTTCCGAGGTAGCATAGAACCCTAGGAAGTGAAGGAGTGGATCAAAAATATCGAGTAAATGTTTGAGTTCCTTGACACACCTAAGGAGGTCAAGGTGAAGAGTGACTCTTTTATGTTAGAGGGTCCCAATCGCAGATGGGGGGAATTAGTGCTTCAATCTGAGAAGCATGAACAGATGAGATGGAAGGACTTCAAGGTTACCTTCAACGACTAGTACTGCCCTGAAGTCTTGGCATATTCTAGATCCTAAGAGTTTATGAATATGGTTCTGGGTTACCTTTTAGTGATGGATTATGCCAACAGTTTTTCTGATTTGGTTCGATATGCTTTGAAAATGGTCTCCAATGAACAGATAAAGGCCCTAAAGTTTGAGAGGGGTTTTCGGCTAGAGATATATTCCCAAGTCTCCCTGTTCAAGCTAAAAACCTATGTAGAGGTGGTTTATCGGGCATGTATGGTAGAGATAGACTATAAGGGGAGGTCTAGTTTCTCTGGGACAGTGTCAGGAATGGGCAACGACGGTTCTTCTGAGAAGAAAAAGAAGCGAGATATGCATGGGAAGAAGGGAGGTGGTAGCTCAGGCCAACCTTCAATGTAATTTTCTTTGGTGGATTTTTATGTGAGGTCCATCACGTGCCACTATTATGGGAGGAAAAGTCACATCCAACCAGAGTGTTCATCTCTTAAAAATACCTATTATCAATGTGGAGGTATGGGGCAATTTCAGCACTTTTTCAGGATAGCATGTCTACTCCAGAGTGGGGTAGGATCAGTGGCTTCTAGGGGAGTGCCAGCTCAGTCAGAGCCATCGAGGGTGGGGGGATATCAGTTTGGTGGTTGTGGCGGTAGAGCCGGATCATCTTTTGGGATGATCTAGTTTAGGGTAGAGCCACAAGATATCGACCCTTCTTAGGTAGAGGCTAGGCATATTCATGTGGTGGATCAGACACCAACGAGATCATAGATGGGACCGTCTATAGTTCGAGGTACCGTTTTGATTGCATATTCTATAGCTGCTACTCTTTTTGATACTGGTGACTTTTTTCATTAATCTTTACTATTTTTTTGAACACACTAAATTTTTCAACTAAGATTTTGTCTTTTGGAATGGAATTGGTGACACTGCTGAAAAAGAAGAAGGAACAGGGTCTCAGGTGCCCATCATGTGAACTTTCTGTGTCCGGGGTTGAGATAGAGTAGGAACTCCTAGTCTTAGACATGGATCTATTTTATGTGATACTTGGCATGGATTAGATGGTACACTTTCAAGTGCACAACAATTGCTATAGGCGATGAGTTAGTTTCATAGCACTAGATGGGAGTCGTCAGGTTTTCCTTGGGGATTGGGATCCTCAATCAGGTCGTGCAGGACCTCCACTCCCAGAGTTGGGGAATATTGTCTTCCAGTTATCATCACTCTCACTATGGGATGATGGTCATTCTTCTGAATATGGACTACCTCATGTAGTGTATGAGTTTTCGGAGGTATTCCCATATGATTTTTCAGGCTTACCTTCGGAGTGGGATATGGAGTTCTCGATTGATTTGGCACCAGGAACACAACTAATATATCTTCCCTCATATCATATGGCCCCCACCAATATGAGATAATTAAATATAAATCTAGACTATTTATAATACAAAATATTCATTTGACCGAGCATCTCTCCTTGGTCTTCTCTTGTTCTTTTTGCAAAGAAGGCTGACAGATCCCTTCAGTTGTGTATTGATTACCAAAAGCTAAACAAGGTAACCATAAATAATAAATATAATTTTCCCCGAATAGATGACCTGTTTGACCAGTTTATGGGGGAAAATTTGTTTTCAAAAATAGAATTGCATTCGGGTTACCACTAACTTAGGGTGAAAGAGGTATATATTCTGAAGATAGCATTATGAAGAAGGTGCGACCACTTTGAGTACCTGTTCATGCCCTTTGGATTGACCAACACTCTAGCAGCCTTTATGGAACTCATGAATAGGGTGTTCCACCAGTATATTGACTCTTTTTTCATGGTATTCATGGATGAAATCCTGGTTTACTCTGGATATGAAGAGGAACATGAACATCATTTGAAGATCGTGTTGGGCACCTTGCGAGAGCACCGCCTCTATGCAAAGTTGTCCAAGTGAACTTTCTGGATCAAGGAGGTGAAGTTTCTAGGGAATGTGATCTTAGAGAATGGGGTTTCAGTGGGCCCCAAAAAGATCAGTACGGTTATATCATGGGAGCATCCAAAGAATGTGTTTGAGATCAGGAGTTTCCTCAGCCTGGCTGGTTACTATAGGCTGTTTGTTCAAGATTTTTCTTAGCTTTCTTTGCCAATGACCGCGCTCACCTAGAAAGGGATGAAGTTTGTATCGGGCCCAGAATGTCAGGAATCATTTGAGGAGCTAAAGCGGTGGTTGAATACTTCCCCCATGACGATTTTTTGATAGTATGGGAAGGGGTATGTGGTGTATTATGACGCTTCAAGTACGGGTCTCGGGTGTGTGCTTATGCAGGGTGATCACGTGGTGGTGTATAGTTCTCACCGACTCTGAACACACAAAAAGAATTATCCAAACCATGACTTAGAGTTATCAGCTATGATGCATGCTTTGAAGACTTGGCATCACTACCTCTTTAGGGAGAATTTTGTGGTCTACTCAGATCATTAAATCTTAGCCTACATATTCTCTCAGAAGAATCTCAATCTGAGGCAGTGCCACTAAATTGAGTACTTGTAGGGGCTCAACTTTGACACTGTCTATACCCTAATCAAGGGAAATGTAGTGGTAGATTATTTCAGTAGAAAAGTACCAGTGTAAGCCTTGAGGAAGTCCAGTGATGAGTGGACTTTGATGGGTCTGTTTGCTTGGATGCATGTGGAGACCAAGGAGAACAATGGAGGTGATTTCTTGGAGAGCATTCAATTTAATCCTTCTCTCTTAGAGTTGATTCAGTGAGAATAGACCAATGATGAGATTTTTTCAGTGGTTGAGGTAGTTTCTTCATGGTGGGGATATGTCTTCTGATTACTCGTCATCTTCTGAGGGCATCTTGTGCTTCAAGGGATGATTAGTAGTTCCATCATCTCCATGGAAGATGGTGATGCATGATAGCCACCAGTCTCAGTGGGATGTCCATCCGAGTGCCACCAAGATGTATTATGATGTGTGTAGATAGTTCTGGTGGCCTATAATGAGACGAGACATAGTTGACTTCGTGTCGAGATGCTACATATGTCAGTAGGTGAAAGCGAAGCACCAAAGGCCCTCCAATTTTCTCTAGCCATTACCCATTTTTACTTGGAAGTGGTAAGCAATTTCCATAGACTTTATTATTGGCTTTCCTAGTATACCTCAGGGTAAGAATTCCATATGGGTTGTGATTGATCGTTTGACCAAATCATCCCACTTCATTCTGATCAAAGATTCAACTAAAGTGGATGAATTGGTCCATTTTTATCTTTAGGAGGTGGTAATGCTTCATGGTATTCCATCAGCAATTGTCTTAGATAGATACCCCCATTTCACTTCTCAGTTTTGGGAAGACCTTCAGAAGGCCTTGGGGTCATAGATTAAGATGAGAACGACATACAATCCTCAAACAGATGGTCAGACAGAGCGGGTGAATCAGATACTAGAGAAAATGATCCACACATGTGTTTTGGACTTTGGAGGTTCTTGGGATAGTCATTTGGGATTGGCTTAATTTTCCTATAATAACAGTTACCAATCCTCTATTTGAATGGATCCTTTTGAGGTGCTCTATGGTCGGCCTTGTCGCCCCCCTATGTTGGGATGAGATAGGCGAGACTTCACTATTGGGGCCAAGCCTTATTCAAGAGACGTATGAGAAGGTCAAGTTGATCAGGAAACACTTATTGACATCTCAGAGTCTCCATAAATCTTATGCAGACTAGAGGCATTGAGACCTATAGTTTTTTGTGGGTGACCGTGTATTCTTAAAAGTGGCCCCTTGTCTAGGCCATCGTCGTTTGGGAAAGCAATGGAAGTTGACACTGCGGTATGTCAGAACTTTTGAAATCACTGAGCACATTGGAAAGGTGGCATACATGTTGGATTTTCCTTCTTAGTTTGCATCCATTCATGACGTCTTCTATGTCTCCTAGTTGAAAAAGTAAAACCCAGATCTGTCCCATGTGCTGAATTGGGAGGAGTTGGATATAGAGCCCGATTTGTCTATTTTTGAGCGACCGATGCAAATAGTTGATTCCCAAGAGATGATTATTTGTGGAAAGTCCATTCCACTAGTTTGGTTCCTTTGGAAACATGGTAATGATGTCCATGAAACTTGGGAGCAGAAGTTGTGGGTTGAGAAAGAGTACCCATTCTTGTTTTCTGATCAAGCTTTGGGTTGAATTTCTGAGGCATAAAGTCTTTCATGGTGGGGAGAATTGTCACACACATGACTTATTTTAAAGTTATTTTTGATATAATTTCCATTCTTTCTTTTTTTAGGTATTTCCCATGCATTTTTGGAGGAAAGTTTGGGTTTTCAAGATTTGGGCCAAACCGTGAGCCCATTTTCAGATTTAAAAATAAATTTTGTTTCTTTTATAAATCCTCCATTTTTCAAAAAATTTAACCCATTCCACTTCCCACATGGCCTCCAATAACCTATTAAAACTACCATATCCATTTGTACCCCTTAGGAATCCATAATAATGGTGGATTTGAGTTATTTATTAAGGTATTGGGCCAGACTGTGAGCTGATTTCTAGTTTAATTTTTTTTTCTTTTATATATTATTCTTTTTTAAATTTTTTGGTGATTAAACCTCTCACTCAAGCCCACTAACCCTAGATTCACCCTCCATGTTCGTTTCTCCCTCTTTGGATCTCATCTTCATTGCGAATTAGGGCAAAAATTTTGCAGGCTTTCTCAAACCGTCCAGATTTGAAAAGGTAATTTGTTTCTTTCATAACTCCTTCATTTTTTACTCTTTTCCCCCTATTTTAGATCCCACTTGACCTCCTCAGCCTTATTTGAACCTAAATATTAGTTTTGGATACTTAGAGATTCAATTATTAGAGTATTTGGGATGATTTATTCAAGATATCTCAAGTAAGTGGGGTTCCTTCCTCCTTCCATTTTCTTAGGGTTTCTTTTATTTTTCTTGAAGTTACTAATGTCCAAAAAGTATGGATTTTAACCTAGGGTTTGATATTGGGTTTCTTGGTCTAATATTGTGGTTTAAGGTTTTATTTAACTCCCTTGTGGTGCGGTTGAACTTTCGCACAAGGATTTGGTGTTTTTGACGCTTGTGGTAAGTGATTCCATGTGTAAGCACAACTAGATGAGTTATCCTTGCTTGATTTATATTTTTAGACTAATCCTACATCATTGTGATTTCTGAAAAAAATATTTTTGGTGGCATTTGTTAAGAAAGTTATTTTTAAGTTCCATTTTTGTGTGAAAATGGGTGTTTTACATGTGCATTCCATGTTGTACCATTTGGGGCTGTTTTATAATTCATGGGAGGGTCTTATTAAAATATTTTACTACTAAAAATTATGGTTTGAGGTAATATTGGTGTGAATTTGGATTTAAAAGAGGGATTTTAGATGGATTTTAAGTGCAAAGTTTGGTTATATTCCCTGAAAATGTTTTATGGAAATTCTAAATGGTTTATTGAGTTATATAAATGGTGAAAATCATGTGTAGCTACTGTTTTGAGTGTGTATGACCAGAAATGGTGTTTTTATATGAAAATGGAATTTGGTAACTTGTGGAAATTATTTTATCACAAAGGGGAAAACTCAGGTATCCAGGTGGGCAAACGTGTACTAGTACGCTAGTGATCCGGAGTGATTTTATCCATGTTTTACTTAGAAAGTTGGACATTCAAAACACTAAAAAAACTATAATGATGATTATTGGAGACCAATAGGTTATAGGTATGTTCCCTTCTAGTGGATTATGCATGATAATGAATATGGTTATGGTTACTTTACACTACGATACTAGGTACATGGGGCCCAAAAACTAACTAGTGCCTAGGGGTGTTCTCGAGATTAGTGCTTGTTAACTATTTAGTATTTATCATTATATTATGGTTTGTTTGTCTGGAAAATTCATCATAATACATGTTTTATTGAAATTTGTTCACTCTTTGAAATTTCCTTTTGAAAACGGTTTACTTTTAAAAGTTTTGTTCTTTAGAAATTATTACCACTATTTCTTGTTTATTAAAATGTGCATGATTTTTATATTGTATTGCTTAATATATGGAATATTTTGGGTGATATACTATTGGGATCAGGATCACACCATACTTACACCCCTTGGGTGAAAGTATACTTGATCATGATTGACATGGGTAAAGGCAAGGCCTTGGATGATGGCGATTTGGGTTGTTAGTTTCCTTCCATGGTGCGGTGTTGTGGAGATAGCTCATGGGTGATGACCCCTTATTGTGTGGAGTTCCTTGGGATATTTTTATACTACTTTTATATATCTTTGGACCTCTTGTGTCATGTTTAAGACCATGTATTCAGTTCTGAATTTTATTTAAGGCATGTTTGGTTATTAATTTTCAGATTTATTTTATTGATTGTCTTTGGTTGTTAAATGATTCTAAACTCAGGTAAATCATTCCCAAAACAATATTTAAGATACCCAGACACTTTTTATAGCCTGTGGGGATAGGAAACACCCTTCATACCTTGCCATGGGCTGGGTTTGATGCTAGTTTAGATGGAGACCAGATTCGGTTTGTGACATCTTCAGTATCAGTTTCAGTGTGAAATAACACATCTGCTTAGTGGAAACTTGTTTCCCTTGATTAAATACCCTTTTGGGAAGAATCTCAATACCTTAATTAATACAATTGGACTTCCACCTGGATGAATTGAAAATAGTACAAGTATTTAATTGCACATTATTTTTTATGAACAACATACAGTTATTATGACATGCATCAGTGGTCTCATATATAAAACTAAGGTCATCAGTCAACCTGTGAGCCTTATAAAATGACTCTGGAATTTTCGATCTAGGAGAGAGTACCTTTTTAAACAATACCAAAATCTTGTTGAATGAGGTGTATGACCACTAATTCAAGGCCTTCAGGTGTAATAATTCAATAATGAATGAAAATTTACTAAATTTAGTGAATCCATGATATAATTCAGTATGGACATTGTTAATAATTTCAAATAATTTCAATGCTTCTCCATCTACAGAAGAATGGGGATTACTCCATCCAATGTCATCATTTACGACATTACTATCTTCAGGTTGAAACTGACACATCATATTATTGATAATTATGTTCATTGGATCAATTTTTCTAAAATCAATATCTATATGAATAATTTCTGATTGGTGACATGAAACATACTCTTCTCCATGACATGTCTGTGTCTTATAATGTTTCAAAAACCCATTCAAAAACAGATTTTCTCTAACACTATCTCATTTGAAGAGATATTTATTTTCACATTTTCTGCACAGAAAACTAATAAAATCACTTTTAAATCCACTATTGAAATCCATAAATTGATTAATCCCATCATAATATTTAGTAGAAAACCTATATAACATATCAATCTAGATTTTATCCATATATATATTTAATAGAAAACAAATAATTGAAATATATTATTTAAATTCTAAAAAACTAATATCATTAAAACTTATAAACCAATGAGTTCAAAAATATTTTTAAGGTCAAATAAATGAAATAAAAATAATGGGATATTGGAGAAGATATTTAAATATAAATTATATAAATTTCAAGAAGATAATAGTTTCTATATTTTAATATTGGATATGAAAATATTTTTTGGAATATATTTAACCTGCATTAAATAAAGATCTCAATACCAAAATTTATAGGCTTTCCAATATAAAAAATAGAAATTATCCCATCTTATGTTAATTAAAAATATTTAAATGATGTTTCTTTGAAGAGAATATAATAATGAGAGATTGAAAAATACCAACCATGAATAACTTCTAAATAATAATGAATTGGTATTCTTGAAGAAAGGAGAGTATATTTGAACATATGAATATGAAGGACCATGATATACATTATGATCAAGAGTTATTTTATAAAATACATCTATAGACTTCATCTATTATTGAACTATTGGATAGATTATAATATCAATCTATTAATGATGAACCATATTGAAGATTCATGAAGATCTTTTTCATTGGGTTTTAATGCCAATGTATACAAGATGGATCCAGTATTATTAAATGATTAGGAACTATAAGTGTTTTAAAACACACTTTGGTTATGGATGATGTGTTCCCATATTGCATTCATTTTTTGAAATTATTGAATTATATATATCTCAAATTTCAGTGAATAAAATATGGATAAAGTCACCCACATTAGGGATAATCCTTCTAAAATTTTGGTACACTTTATTTTTTATTTATTTACTGTAAATTAGTGATTGTGAGTTTATAGGGGTAATAGGATCTTGATTTCAACTAGTCACATAGGTTTATTTCTAAAAGGAAAGAATAAAACTGGGTAACACTAATTCAAATCCCCTTTTTAGTATTATTTATTATCCTACATAGTATCACATTTGGTACCATAGAAATACTCCTTATAAAGTATATATTTGGATAAATAATAAATGAAGAATAAAAATTCTATGAACAGTTGAGGTATGCATTCTTTTATTAAAAAGAACTATCATGGATGTATGAATAGGATAGTTACCTCTTACCTATCTATTATTTTTGAGTTCATTGACAATGCCCCTATTAGCCTCACATCAATTGAGAAATATTATACCATTATACTTGTTCAGAAAAAGAATATTGAATTTGATGGAAAGTAATGTAATTCTATCATGGTGTCCCTATTAAAAAATAATTTTAACAAAGTGAATGTATTAAATTCTTTAAATGATATTTAGGATAATCTTGAGAATATCCATGAAACAAATGTTAATGTAATGAAATACAAACTAAAAAAAGAGTGATAGGTTTGAAGATGTAAAAATGGATAATGATGAAACCATTTATGAATTTTTAAAAAGTTGTCATTGAAATTACATAAAACATCAAAAGATTTGTTGAAAAATTAGAGGACTCCACCATGTTGAAAAATCCATTATCGTTTATTTTTAATAGATTTGATACCAATGTTTCCTTATTTAAAGAAAGAGATTTGATTATACTCTCTCAAGATGAACTACAAAGTACACATAACACATTTGTGATAAGAAATCCCCTTCATTTAAGAATTTCAAATAAGACAATGAAATTTCACTCAAGATAATGAGAAAACCTAAACTTAAGTAGAAGAAAGAATATTTTACTAGTAAATCTAAATATGATGAATAACATGATAAAGAGTGTTAAAAAACCGTGTCTCTCATATCAAAAAATTTCTAAAAAAAGGATAAAGATAATAAGGTAGATGTTATTTAAATATCTTCAATTGTTGTAAAATTATAAAATTATAATTTAACTCTCCAATGAATAAAAATATTGAAAATATAGATGATGAGAAAGAATATTCTTCTTGAAAAAGTAAATGGAGTAAATATTTTTGAGATAAGAAATCTTCTAATGAAAAAAATAAAAAATTCCTAAATGTAAGAGAACTAGTTTTTTTGAGTAAATAAAAAATTAAAACTATATAAAAATTAGTTATTTAGAGTAATATGTTATTACTGAAATGCATAGAGCCTTCTTGGATCATGTTAAAAAGATTGAAGAATCATCAATTAGTGATAAAGATATTAAATAAAGATATTATAATAATATGATGAAAGCAGAACATGAGGCCTATCATCATAAAAATTACCAAACCAAGAAATAGGATGTACAATTAATAAAGGGCCTTGAAAAACTACAGTATGTGTTATTATTACAAAAAAACGACAGACTAAATTTTTTTTATGAACACAAAAAAAACAAATATAAAACCTTTTTTGTGATTGTGAAAGTGTTGAAATTGTTTTCAGAGGAACTGATTAAGACCATCAATTGTTGGATCATTCAGATATATGTATGGATATTAGAATAAATAAGAAGTAAAAAATAAATCCAGGTTAAAATGATCTAAAAAATCACCAAATAAATCTCTATTTCAAAATGCACAATGAATCTAAAATTTGAATATTAACAACTACGTAAGAAGCTTAAGAAAGAATGGTTACATGGAGGGGACTTGACCATGGGTAAAGGGGGGAGGCCAGATTGGGGATCCATGAAGGGGTGTAGGGGCTCGACGACAGGGGCTCAATGATAGGGGTTTGACAATAGGTGCTCGAAGGTGGGGATTGAAAGGGGTGTGATGGATTGATGGGGGAGGGGCGACTCGATGGAGGCGGGAGGGTTTGAGATGGGGTGCGATGGGGTCAGGAGGGTTCGACAACGGTGGGACAGCTCGACTGAGGCAGGAGGGCTTGACGGTGGGGTGCTATGGGGTTAGGAGGGTTCGAAGACAGTGGGATGGTCCGACGGCGCTGCGAGGAGTGGGGGGGGGGGGGTTGCGGGGTCATGAGGTCATGGGAGGGTCACAGGAAGGGAGGGTTGTGGGGTTGTGGGAGGTAAAGTGAGAGGGGGGGGGATAAGGCCAGAGATTAAAAAGTTCAGCGACTGCCAAATGGCGGTCGCCTGAAGTCCCCACCCACAAAAACTCAAATTTCTTCTATTTATTTACTCATTTTAGCTCATTCAAAATTTACTCCCCATCTAAACCTTGAGTGAAATGTCCCAACAAGAATGTTACAGTTCCCAAAGAATAAAAAGAACAAAATTAGTTACATGAAAATAGATTTTAAGAAATAATTTAACCAAAAATAAGGTTTAGGGAAGTTAATCAAGTATGCTCAGAATTATAGATCCACTAAGAAATTAAGAACAATTGATGCTTCATCCAATAAAACACCGCTCCTCTTCAAAATCCAATTAATTACCACAAGAATAATTTAAACACTTACGAAAAGATCAGAATTTAAATGAATAAGATAATATTAGATAACTATACAGAAATGAAGTAATTATTTTTATTTAAAAACCAAAAAGGAAAACAACAATGAACAATGGTTGACTCCCATGAATCACTGAGTTTGATATCCGTAGTTAGACTTAGTGGAAACTCAACTCTCTTAAACATATATGACATATAAGTACTTTGAATTCCCATAAAATTAATTTTTAACTCTCTAACCATTAACCAAAAATGGTCTATTATCATATCCAACTAATTCTAAATCTTCTTTGACAAGCACTTTCAAGAAAGAAAAGTGTCCCGACCATTTAGTTTTGAGTTTCCCTAGAAAAAGTTCCAATATGGAATTAAAAAGTAAGGCCCCTTAACCAACCATAAAGTGATTATTGTGAATTATGGAGTCATAAAATGCTTTTGATATCTCTTTATAAATTCTATAATTCTCATAAGACTATCTTGGAATTTCTTCCATCTCACATAAATCCAACAACCTCCTTTCTCCAGCATACATAAAATCATAATTTAGAGCATTTACTGCCCAATAATATTTTTTTATAGAGGTCTATAGGAAAATGAAATGTATTACCAAATAGAATTATATAAGGATACATCTCAATGGGAGTTTTATACATGGTCTTGTAGGATCATAATTCCTCATACAACTTTAAAGACCAACCTTTTCTTGAACAACTCACAGTTGTTTTTGTAATCTATTTTAATTCACTATTCGAAACCACTGCCTTCCCACTGGATTGTGGGTCATAGGTGTTACTAGTTTTATGTATAAAACTATATTTTTCCATTATTCATTTTAATTTAAAATTATTAAAATGTGTTCCATTATCTGTGATGAAAACTTCTGGTCACCAAATCTAAAGAAAATATTATTCTTAATAAAATTCAAAACACTACTAGAAAGAATGTTTGGGAGAGAAACAAACCCAACCCACTTAGACATGTAGTCTACATAGACAATAATTTACTCATTCCCATATGAATATGGAAATGGTAACATGAAATATAACACCTAAATATCAAATATTTTACCTTCTAAAATCCTATTTTGTGGAAAATCTTATTTCCTACCCACATTCCACAACCTTTGACATTTAACACAAAATATTACTAGAATTCTTGCATACTTAAATAGGGTATAATAGTAAAAACCAGATTGGAGTACATTTTGGGTTGTCTTCTCTCCTCCATCATGTCTAACCCAAGGAGAAGAGTGAAAGTTTTCTAAAATATAAATAATTTCCTCCACAGGAACACACCTTTTGAAAATCCAATCAAAACACCTCCAAAAGAGAAAGGGATCATCTCAAAAGTATCACTTAAGATAAATGATATAGAAAATATTTTCAATTAAATTTACATGTAATTTAATTTTTTAAATCCAAAAAATTGTTACTCTATGATGAATTGCTTCATTTTTATGATATTGGTGTTATTTTGAGCTAAACAGTAAAAATGCCCATTTCAGATTTTTAACTGTTTTAAATTATTTCTATAGTTTGGCCATAAAATATTTTACACTAATATAAATTGAAAAATTATTTCTTTTCCAGATTCTACACATCTAGAGATTCATTTACTATTTTTGGACCAAAATCTGAATCTACCATATGGAATCTCAAAATAATCTCACAAGTTGTCTCAAGAAAACTATTTACAGTTCTGCCGATGTTTTATATGAGGTCCATAACTAATTATTTGTAGGCCCAATTGTTGTGATATTCGGTGGGTGGACGAGAAAGGAGTTTTATAACATCTTTCATGAAGGTAATGCCTCGGTAATTGGCCGTTTTAAAGTCCATTAAAGCATCATAATACGGAGGTTTGCGATTTGGCATGTCTGAATGGACAGAATAAATCGTGAGAGTAATATGGGTATAACTCTCGGAATACTTGTCCAAATCTACTGATAGTTTTAGGGAAAAAACCCAAGAGAATTATGAACAACATTCAAGAAGGTTTCAACACGTGAAGATGTCATTTAATGAGGCTACAACGTGTCAACATTCGGGAAAAAAATTCTGGCTATAAAAGGAGGATAGTTCCACCCTCTCAAAGCATCCCATTCTCCATCCCATTCCTTCCGGGACACCATGAAGGAGAAATTTTCAGATTTTTATATTGTTTCTTTTCTTTTAAATTGTTTTTAATGCCTTCTTATTCCCCTTTAAACTTTATTACCCTTCACATGGATGGGTAAAACCTTTGAGTGATCGGGGAAGGGGGAGTTTCACTTTTGTAATGTCGAAGTTTTGTGCTAAAATATAAAATCTTCCCTTTATTTTGAATGAATTATATTATCACTATTTCCCAATTATCTTAATGCGATCATGTTTTGAGTTTGGTGTATTAATTTTTAATATATTTACTTAAAGACTTTTAATCTCCCTCCGCCTAGTGCAATTTGTCTCGATCGAGCAGATTGTTTTAGGTGGTGAGTGTCTAGAGATCGTTGGCACGTGTGTGAAACTATTAAACTTTTTCTAGATTTATAAGGAGTAACAATTCCCAATTGGGACTTTCCTTAGTTGTTTAAAGATTTTTTATGAACTTCCATGAACATAGGAGTGAGTCTCATTTGTTTCTTTAACCAAGGGTGATTAATAACTCGATCGAGGAGTCTTTCATTTGTTATTCGAAAGGAAGAGAGGGAATATAATATTTATTACTATGATGACATTGAAAAAGTGAATCCTATCCTGACCCCATAACCCTCTTCATCCATTAGTGTTCAACATTTTTTTTATTTCTTGATTTATTTTTCAACCCAAACAATTTCAAAAACAAACTTTTCTTCTTTCTAAAATTTAAGTGACAAACATAATTGTTGTGCACTCCTCTCTGGAGACAACTTAGGTTAACCACTCTACTACATTTTAACTTAGGTATTATTTGTTTTTGTCACACCCCACGACAGGCACGTTTAAATTAATAATAAACTTCTTCCTTTGGTTATGTGAATTTTATTTTGGCATGGAACCTACAACTAAGAAGTTGGAAAAATATACAAACCATGCATATTGTTTCATAGATCCAGAAAACAATTGTTCATTGGTAAAAGATGTATTTATCTCTATTGACTCAAATGTTTTAATTGTGGTTGTAGGTAATCTATAAATGTGGTAAAATACCATATTTTTAGCACCTTTATTATCTTTTATATCTAAATAAAATTCTTGCAACAAAAAAATCCACCTCATAAGTCTCAGTTTTGAATCCTTTTTAGCCAAAAGATATTTCAAAGTAGAATGAATTGTGAATATTATGAATTTTGATCCTAGGAGGTATTGCCTAAAATTTCCTTAGGAAAACATGAAAATAGTCAAATATTTTTCTATAGTTGAATAATTTTTTGGGCATCATCAAGCAATATAGTGGCATAATAAATCTCATGTAACCACTTATCTCTTCTTTATCCTAAAACTGCCACTACTTCCCAATAAATTTCATCACAAAAAACCTCGAATGGAAGTTTTTAGTCAGGGGTAGTAATTATTGGTGATGGCGTAGGATTTTACTTTAGAAAAAAATTTATTCTTGACACTTCTCATGAAACAAAAATGGTATATCCTTTACTATCAGAAAGAAAAGTGGACTAAATTTTTTAGAAAATTTGTTGATGAATCTCTAGTAAAAATCATCTTAACCTAGAAAAATTATAATTACTTTTACATTTATAAGAGTTTTAAGTTTTTTAATCACTTCAATAATAACATTGTCTACTTCAATACCCCTCTTATAAAATTTTATCCCAATAAAATTCATTCTGTAACCATGAACTTTAATTTCTCCAAATATATGACTAGGTGTGTTTCCTCACATCTCTATAAAATAGTTTCTAGATTTTCTAGACAACCCTCAAAATCAGAACCAACAATAGAAAAGTCATACATGAACACTTTGATAATTATATCAAACATATCTAAAAATATATTCATCATACACCTCTAAAAGGTGGAAGGAGTACCACAAAGTCCAAATGGAATCCACCTGGAGGCAAATGTGTCAAATGGACAAGTGAATGTTGTCTTTTCCTAGTATTCTAGGGCTATGGGAATCTGGTTATAACCAAAATAATCATCCAGAAAATTGAATAATTCATCCCGAACCAACCATTCAATCATTTGATCTAGAGATTGCATTATAAAATGACGTTTTCTTATGGAAGAGTTAATAATTCAATAATCTATATATACCCTCTACTTTTTTGATTTCCAGATTTTAATTTCTTCATTTTTATCATTATTTACTACTATGAAACCCCCCTTCTTAGAAAAAACATGTGCCAGACTTACCCAGGGACTATTAAAGATAGGAAACATTATTCCAGCATCAGGTATCTTAATGAATTCCTCTCTAACTAAATACTTTATGATTGAATTTAATATTATTTGAGCATCAACTCTAGGATCGTGATCGGGTTCCATAGGCATTTTATGTATAACAAAAGATGGAAAAATCCCTTAATATCATCTATGGACCATCCAATCACATACTAGAATTTCTTAAGAATAGGCATAAAACTCTCTTATTGAATCACAATTAAATTAGTAGAGATTATAATGGGCAGGGTAGAATTTTTACCCAAAAAATAATACTTGAGATGGGAAGGAAGAGGTTTTCACTCTAGAGTGGGTGCTTGTTGGATAGAAGGAAGGCAATTTAGCCTAAGATGTTCATGGTCCCAAATTTTATACTTAAAAAATGAATGAGAGCTAAATAAACCCTCCAATTTACTGCTGTCCATATTAGAAAAATCCTCAGAATCAATTTATAGTTTTTTTAAAAATGTTTTATATAGAAAATTTATCCAAATTTTCTATAAATTCACCCAAATAAGAATCTATCATCTCTACCTCTTTACTCAAAAAAATACCCATGAAAGTTTCAGATTGTGTGGTGTTATTATTCATTTCATCAATCATGTATAAAAAATATTTTCTTCATTATCAACATATTCTTTAGATTCATGTAGATAATCACTTGAACTATTTACAGATTGTGGTAAAACTTTTCATTTTTCAAAACCATTGAACTCTCCACTATGCTCTCCCAAAATGAAAATTAATTTACCATTAGACACATTTATCACAGATCCTCCAGTAGAAAGGAAGGTTCTTCTAAAAATGATCGGGAATTACTTGTCACACTACATATATATCATAATTAAATCATCCTATTAAAGTAGTTTTTCAACACCAACTTTAAAATCACCAACTCTTCCTACCGGGTGGGTGATGGAGCAGTCAGCCAATTACAAGACAACTGTGGTGGTCAATAGATCTCCCAATATCAATAGTATAAACAATGAGTAAGGAATAACATTGACACTAGCTCAAAGGTCAAAAAGGTAGTTGACCTGACCACTATTTCCAAAGGTACATGGAATAACAAAACTACTGTGAGATTTGATCTTAGGAGGTATCCTATTTTAAACTACAACACTACACTTCTCAGTTGAACAGTAAGTGGAAAATTCCTCAAGTGTTTTCTTGTTTGAAACATTTTTTTTCTTTTTAAAATATGAAGGAATCCAAACTAAAGCTTGTAGAAAAGGAATATTAATGAGAATCTTTTTAAACAACTCTATAGATTTGAGAAGTTTAGGATCATGATGATTCTTCTTAACTCTTTCAAAAAAAGGAATGTGAAAAACAAATTATTTAAAACACTACACATCCATTTAGGTTCTTATTCATTTTTTTCATTCCCTTTTTTCATGACTTTTGTCTCTTCATCATCTTCTTTAATATGTGAAACAACATGTTGTACCAAATTTTTAGTGGGGTTGTCTAGATTTTCTGTTTCAGTGGATTATTTTTTGGAGTTATCATTTTCTTCCAAAATTTCAATTTCATTAGGTTTAGGGTGCCTAAGGGATTCGTGGTGAGTTTGAAAACCAATACTTGTAGTGATATCCATGACATTTTCCCTAGGATTGACATTAGTTGTACTCGGTAATTTCCATTTCTCCCTCTGATTCATACCCCTAGCAAGTTAGCCCATTTGAGTTCCAGAGTTTGCATTCATGTATCAAATTGAATTTTATTATAATCATAATGATATTTTTTTATTCAACTTAGTTTTAATCATTTAATATTGAAAACCCATTCTATTCATAATTTGGTTAATCTTAGAGAAAATTTTCCCCTCAATGTTCCCTTGATAATTGGAAGGTTCTTCCCTTGGTTGATTTTTGTATTGTTGCCTAGGATACTATTGGAAACTAGGGGGTACAACAGGTTTGAAATCCCATTTCCACTTCTAGGAAAGTTTGGGATGATTTCTATGAACTTGATTGTAATTATTTGAAAATGGATCATCCCTTGGTTGTAACCTAGGTGTGTAGCCATCAAAGCATACATTCTGAGGTTGTTGGGAGGGTATATCAAAGTTAGGGAAGCAAGAGTCTGAATGACCATTCATACCACAATGGTGGCATTACTCCCTAAGTGAATTTTAATAATTTTCATAATAATACCTATCACCATTGACATAAACTTGTTGAACATGATTATTGTTTTTTCTAACAATTATTATTCTCATAGAACACTTATGTTGGGAATTCTATGAAAGAGTATTGAATATTTTTTTTTCAATTCTTTAGTATTTCAATTACATAAATCTTTTCCAGAAGCTTCATCAACTAAAGTTTGGTGATAATGGGTAAGGATATTATAAAAGGTGTCCATAAGAAAATTTGGTGTGCACTAATGATTTTGAAATTGTCTAAGAAGATCCATAAATCTGTCCCACGTGATGTGCAATAGATCACCCTCATCTTTCCAAAATCATTTGATCTTATGCCTAATTTCAGTAGTAATTCTTCTCGGATAAAATTTCTTTACAAAATCATTAAACAAATGATTCCATGTATCAAAAATTTCCTCATCAAGATGATGAAACCAATACCAAGAATTTCCCTTCAGACAGAAAGTGAAAGATTTAAGCTTTATCCCTTCCACACTCAACCCTCTCAAAGGTATCCACTGCACCACACAATAGAAATATTTAATAAAGTCTAAAGAGTCTTCATTTTGAATTCCATTGTAAGATGACAAAATGGAAAAATGATATTTTTTATCACAAAATTTATAGCCCCAGGAGTGTGGCTAATGTAGGATTTATTACTAGAAATGTTTGACACCTAAAACTCACTAAGAATTAATATCACTTCTAGCTCATTCTTAAGAGATTGCGGATTATGATTCTGGTTTTGAACATTGTTCATATTTTCCATATTTTCATCCATTTTTGATTTTTTTTTCTTTTTAATTTCTGAGCAGTGAATGTTTATTTCAGAGATTAAAGGTTCTAATTTTTATGAACTTGATCTGGTGTGCATTAACACACAGATTCAAGATTTAATTCTCACCAAATTTCATCAAATTACAAAAAAAATTTGGTTGATTTTTTTAAAAAAATTGAAATTTTTATAGTTTTATTGATTTTTTTTCTTTTTGACTTGGCCTCACATGTCTTCCCTAACAATGACACCAAACTTTGATCATGTTGTCATTAACTACATGAAAAATTAAATATTTAAAACCCCTATTTAAAACTAGAATAGTTTTTGTGTAGTGCGTCAAACCTCGGAGAAGACAATTTAATGTTTGTACCAAGAAAATGAAAATAAAATGATCAAGAAAACAAGAAAAACATTCAGGCATTCAAGAAATACCAGAATAATAGAAACAAGAGTAATAATTTTAAATAAAACTAGAATAAGATAAATTATACAACAATATGAAGATAGATAACTTGAATGATGGGTTGTATCATGCATATAAAATTTGATGGAACTATGAAATTGAATAGAAAACAAGCCAAGTTGGAAATTCAACCAATGAATAAATTTATTCTAAAACTTTTCAACTGTAGAATTTATTATTCATACAAAAGATTAAAAATTTTAACAAATAAAATTTTCAATTAATTTCTTACAGTACCTCTTGTAGGAAATTTCTTGTCATAAATTTTCTCTTTAATTGAAACAATTTGAATGAATTAATTCAAAAATCATTTTCATTAATTTTTGAAATAAATGAAATTGAAAAGTTTTGAGAAATATATTGAGAGATTAGGGATCTAGAAAGAAATATTTATACATGATAAGGTAATATTATTCCTAAAGAAGTTAAATAAGAACAATTCATTACAAAAAGAATGAAACAAGGAAATAAAGAAGAAAAGAAGTCTCTCTGTCATGGAATTTTCTCCTTCTTCAACTACCTAATTATTTATTTTTATCTCCTACTCTTTCTTTCTGAAAAATGTCCGTTAAAAGAATGATAGACTTCCCAAAAAAAATTTCATCAAAACCATCTTTTATTTTCTTATTCATAGAACTGATTTACTTTTCTCATCTTATGTTCCTGTTATTAATGAAATTATTTTTTAATATTACCTTCTACCTAATATTTTAATAATTCTATCTGAAAACTCATCCCATCTTTTAGCATGCACTGGTAACTGTTAGAAATTTTAAATAATGTATTATTCTAGGATCAAAAAAATTTCTTTAACAAATTAAACATGTTACTTACCTCTAACCATTGTAAAAACAGGAAATGATCGAATTAAAATTTGAATGCCTTCTATACTTTTCACGAGGATGTAGATGGTGTATGTTTCCTTAATCCATCGAGTGCAGGGGGATTATATTTATAGGGGGTTATACCATCAAGAACCAACCTCAATTTACTTCGTTGACAAAGAGTATTAATGGATATTGATTTCCATCAATGTAATAAATGAATTATTCAAACTGAATTTAATATATTAAATACATGTATAATAAATTATCATATTTATGATAAAATACCATATTTATTAATGGACCATTTATTAATAACGTACCATATTAATTGATGGACCATTTATTATATTCTATAATAATTTATTACAATATTAATTAATTTTATGGACCATTTATTACATTCTCCCACTTGGTCCAAACCAATTAATGTGAATGAATTCAATCTCCCTCTTTAAAAAGAAAACATGATATATGGATCACAACGGTATTCCTCTAGATACCGAGTATTCCCTTCCATGTATCACAATATACCACGTACTCTTAGATAACTGAACGAATAAACCTTAACCACATGGTTTATTCCCCATATGAACAAACCATAACAGTATGGTTTATTCTGTAGCCCCAAAAATATTTCTCAAATAATGAATGTGTATACTTAAACTGAAGAGAGAAATACATAAATATAAAGAGTTCCAAATAAAATTCAACAAATTTATAATGTAGAACTTACTACCATACATATTACATGATCCTTGAATTTAAATGGTGGCATTCCTTTAGTCAAAGGATATGAAATCATCAATTTGGTGCTGATGTGATGAATGGGAACCTTTTTATCTTTAACACATTCCCTTATGGATAAGTATTTGATGTCGATGTGCTAAATTCGACTCCCACTTTTTTTATTCTTGGCCATAAAAACAGCAGCTGGATTTTCACAATATATAATCAATGTCCTTGAAATGGAATCCCTTACTTTAAGTCCCAAAATGAAACTCTTTATCCATACACCATGGGAAGTGACCTCAAAACATGAAATGAACTCAGATTCCATAGTATAAGTATTTATTAGCATCTTTTTGACACTTATCCATGACACAACTCCTCCAGCCATCATAAAGAAATATCCTGAAGTTGATTTGTGTGAATCAAAACAACCGACAAAGTCTGCATATGAGTATCCAATGACTTCCAAATTTTGAGTGCGTTTATGTATAAGCATATAGACTTTAGTTCCTTTGAGATATCTCAATACCTTCTTCACGAACTTACAGTGGTATATACTCAGATCACTCTGATATCTCCCAAACTTTATGTCATGACCCGTCCTACGGGGCCCGGACGTGACTACCCCAAGCCTACCTTCTATAGGTCAGGGGTTGGTGACTAGCACCTGAAGGCTTTTCCTGAATAGGGAAGACATTTACTTAGAGATCCATACACACTCAAAAAGGGAAACTGAAGTAAAAAACCAATAAAATTAAGGTATAACCATGAGAGTAAAGTAAAAACACAAGTACAATTTCAAACTGCAAATAGTGGGAAAGAATACAGTCCCTAGAAACCAAAAAGAAAGTTAACAACTGCTGCATCTTCCCTGGAGCTCTACCTAGATGGTAGTAGCTGTAACTCTAAAGTCGAAGAAGAGGATCTCGAATGATCTCGTCGCACCAAGCTCCACCAAGTCCCGAACCTTCAAAGTCTGCCTCAAAGCATCAGTAGTCTGCACCAGACACACACGTGCGGGCAGAGCCCATGCTGGGGTGAGTATAACAACTCAGTAGGGGACCCTAAGACCCCCAAAGGTATCTCAGTAATCCAAAAAGGAAAACATCACAAGAAATAACACAAAGATAATGTCACAAGAAAGATCTAAATCATGAAGCACAAAGAAAAAGAGACAGCTCACTCTAACGGTATAACTTCAAGGTTACTGGGATAAGGATGACTAGTCATAAAGCCAGATCATCCTATCCACATTAACTCTACTACTAACCTGTATAGGTCACTGTATGCTGACCCATATTTGTCACTAGATGCTGTCCCATATTGGTCGCTGGTACCGACCCGTATTGGTCACTGGTGCTGACCCGTATTGGTTGTTGGTGTTGACCCGTATTGGTGGCTGGTATAGAGGTAGGTATGATTAATCATATAGCTAGATCATCTCACTCTGGAGTTTCTGATGCTGACCCGTATTGGTCTCTCTTCTTCTTCATGTCATAGCCAACCACTAGATTCCCGCATGAAGCATGCCTGATCCCCAGAAGATTCCGATCCTCAAGACATTAGTTATATATCAACCAGTACGAAGTCCTATAAAAAGCATACCCAAGGGACCGCCCCATCATAGGGGTCCCAATGTGACAGACGGCGCATCGATCAGACGCCCGGTCTGTGAGACATGGGCACTTTTGTAAAAAGTGTCTGGTTAGATTCAAGTCTGATCCAACCTAGTTCACATGAAAAACTCCTTCAAAACTCACTTAGAGTATCTCTAAAAGACCGCCTTGTCACAAGGGTCCTTATGCCACAGATGGCGCGTCGATCAGACATCCGGTCTGTTAGTTACACCCCTTTCCGTGAAACAGGGGTGATCGCACCTCAGTCCGGCCCGGCTCGGTCGGGTCCGCTGGAATATAGAAAAGGGACTGCTTCCCAAAAGGGGTCCCAACGCTACTGACGACGTGTCAAACAGACACTCGGTTCGTCAGTTACAAGCATTTCTTTATTCGGGGGTCGGTTGGGTCTGGGCCTGGTCCGACTCAGTCAGGTCAACCCGACGCAACGGGTCCTGGGGTTTACCTGACCCCGCCTGGGTCTGGCCCATTAAGGTTCGGCCCAGTTCACTAGGTCAAGGCCATCGGGGTTGGCTTGACTGGTTCGTGGGCCCGGTCCGCGGTTGGCCCGACCCACTAGGCTGTGGGTCCATCCTGTTCGGTCGGCCCACGTCTGGCCCGATTCACCTGAAGGCGGACCATGTCTCCAGCTGGCCCTGCAGACATGGGCCTATTTCATCCGGCCGGTGGGGCGCCTCCCTACCATGTGCAATGGTCGTCTAGGTGGTCGACCGGTCTCCAGCCAACACGGCGCGGCGCGGGGCCGTGCCACCCCTATTTCCGCAGCCCGTTGTCCCTGGCTGCTGCCACCGGTGGCACCGCCCTTCTCCCACACGGCTGGCTCAGGCTGGACACCTCTATCTATCACAGCACACGACGACGTACCACCTTCCCACTGCCCATGACCTGTTGCCGCGGGCCTCCTTCGACCCCCTCTGGCCACCGCCAGCATGACGCACCGACGATTCTTTCCGCGGGCCACTGGATATGCTTCAGTGGTCCATTCTTGGTGTCGTCTGCATCTACAAGTCTCTCGGGTCACCACCGCCACTACGTGACCCATATCTCTACCTTGTTGTCACATTGCTCGGCCGCGCACGGAATACACAATAACAACAAGATCGGCGGAGGGTCCAGGCCTTATTCGTATTGGCCAGTGCCCTCCACATTAGCATTTCAACAAGGGGTGTTAGAAACAATCAGAGAATTTAGAAATAACTCCCAACTTGTAACCCCGCATCAACCTCCCATGTTTAAAGAACAATTTGCAGATCAACCCGTTGGTCGGTTGATCTGCGTTCTTTGTATAAATCAAGAATAGTGAAAGGAGGAATATCACAATATCAAAAACAAAAACCCCTACCTGGATGAGACGTTCATTGATGACGATTGACGGAACCTCCTTCATCATTTTCATTGGTTCGTGATTCGGTGGCACTCGTAACACTCTATTAAAATGATATATTTAAATTAATTCATGTGAATAAATTCACATTTAATTAATTAAATATTAAATATTAATTATTCCACATATATTCAAAGGGTCCAAAATTTTACCAAACTCCTTTCCTAGGGTACAAACCTCATTTCAGAACAAAGAAAGTAGTTAAAAAATATATGAGATCATATTATAGGGGAAAATTAAAATTGAATCCCATACAAGCATCTAAAATAAAATAAATTAAAATTTATGCTCAAAATTCCTTTTCGAAAAAACATGGGTCTCTAAAATGTCCCCACCATAATCTATATCCTCCTCAAGAATCCTTGGAGGTCAATGGTAGTTATGCCCTAATACTAATCATACACATGAGTCACTTAACTATTATCGATCTATTACTCCCCACCATAGGAGTATCCTTATCATTTTCTCACAACATCGCCTATTCCCTCTCCCCGAAAATGGTGTTCATGAAAAAATTGTATTTCAACTAAAAACGAGGGTCACCACCCCAAAACGTCTAATAGTTCACTCTAAATAACATGTATTACATTATACCTTTCCTAAAGTTCCACCTCAATAGGTTCTTTCATCATGCAAGAAAGAGATTTATAAAGAAATGAAGCTCGATGAATAACTGATGCTCTCTCAACATACTCAGGATGATATTCAAAAATAGAGGTTGACCTTATCTAACTAAGAGTAAACTAAGATTCCATTGAAAGATGTGTATAAATATTTATGATCCATACTCACCTCAAAAAAAGTTATACATTTCTTTAACCAACACATGAATCCACATCTTCCGACAATGAGTAGCTAGGTCTAGCCATGGTTCACACATCTCATGAAACTTGATTTATTTTCTTTTTACCCTCTACCATGAAGGGGTATTTGTCATTAAACAACATCTCCTGATCAACCATGCCCACAAAATTTTCTTGAAACCATCATTCCTCAGCTCTCATACAACTATTCAATAGTTTACAATTTAAAATGTACAACATGTAACAAAAGCATACCTTTATCCCTAGACTCATGTTCATGTGATTTATTCACCACTAGGATAAGATAACCATGCTACTCAATACATAATTCTCATTAATAATAAATCTCCCTTGGGACTCCTCTTTAAAATCGGGCACCTTACTTGTTCCATGATTTATACCATCACTTCCTATCACACAACGTCATACCAGTCACGAGCGTCTAACCATAGTATGACTATATTAGGAATAGTGTAAGCATTGGAAAATAAGGATAGACACCTGAACTGTCTAATCCATCAAATCCAATCATAATACCAAATTACCTTAGGTTTTTTCTTAGTAATAGAAGTTATCACAGTGCCTACATAATAAAACCCAAGCACTAATTGTGAATATGTTTTAGAAGGATCATATAACCAAGATCATTTCCCAAAAGGCTTCCATAAACCTAGGCCAACCCTAATCATAGTTTCAATTGATCAAAAATAAATGTCATCCTATAGGGGTATGAATGAAAAATAAGGGCCTCTAGGTCTACCACATATACCTATGGATCAAGTCTCACAACTTGGTTAAAATGACTAACAAACTAGTCCAAACGATCAAAACATTACAAGGTAAGTAAAGGTAACACTGAAATATGGGGGAAAAATCCTTCATGCACCTGACTAATCGGTCCATGATCTTCTCCAAGCATCCTCATAAGAAATTTCTCCATGGAGGTCACAATATCAACATAGAAGAGATATTTAACTGACACTCATCAGGAATCTATATATGGTAATACCCCCTCGATGTCTAGTTCACTAAAAACTTCATGGAACCTATCTAAATCATACTCATAAATTTGACTAGATAACCATAATTGAAGGCATAAACAACAAATTTTGACCTATGAGGGCCAAAGGTATGCACATAGCATTGTATCAATGGTCCATACTGTACTACACATGTGGTTTAGTTAAGCAGAATACCCTTCCAAGCAATAAAGTAAAACAATGTATAGGTTTTTAATGACACATTAAACAATCAAACCTAGGTTTCAAAACCCTATGATGGGTTCAAAACATGGAAATCATATGCCCTATCAACCTACTAGGGTCACTAAACCTCCTGTGTATAAGGACCGAGTCATCATTTTCACTATCATACATCTCAATGTAAATCCATATTAACTTCTATTAGAATGAAATATATATTCAATTTGGATCAATTGAGTATAATTACAAAAAAAATATATAGGAAAACACCATTTAGTTTTTTTTTACACTTTTAAAAATTTTCCTCTATCATAAGTAAAATCACACTCTATAAGGCCTATAATATGTGAATCCCATGTGATAAGTATGATTCATGAGACTCCTCTTTCCATTTCTATCCAAGAGTCAGAATTAATCCTTGGCCTCTTTAAAATAGACCAAGAGGAAGAAATCTATAATAAATTACCACTTATACACTACCTGTGCATTGTTCAAAGTGAAAATCATATGAAATTATAACATCATATATCAAAATAATAATCCCATATCCCTGGAATCCATGACATCTTACCAAAAAAATATTCTTAATGCACAAGTCTGATATACATCAAAGGTTTCAACACATTCCTAATACTCCTATATACTATATCCCAAATAGTAAATCAAGAGGAATGGAATACCTTTGATACAACATTGTAACATTCCAACCCAAGTGCCACTAAATTGGTGCCATGAGCTGATTCTATATAGGGATTCAAGTGCTTATCCTTGTATTCTAGAGGCTTCCAACCATCAGTAAGGATCTAAATGTGGTATAATGGGGAGACTATACCATCATATCAAAGTAACAATAGTGGAAATGACCAGATATCATCCATATAAGTAATAAATAGTGTGTGGAAGCATTAAATAACTGAAATATAAGCATTCTATAATAAATAATGAAATGATATAAAATATAGAACATATATTTCATATATACAACACAAATAACCCATTAGGGTGACCATTCATACATAAGTACATAAAATAAACTATAATAAAAGTAAAAATCTCTACTACTAAATTTGAGCTAGATCATATATCTGGTCTCCAATAAACATTTGAGATTCCCCAGACCAATCATAAGAATCCAAACAAGTGTCTCTACTTGATCATGCAACCATTGTCTTAAGATCTTTCCATCATGCATCTGTTCTCAACTTGAAAATCACACAGATGGTTTGCATGCACACTAGGGTGCACATATAGGGGTGAGAAATAATTTTAGTATCCTCCCAATAAAGAACCTCTAAATCTGATTTCATAATTTCATGATCATTCTATATTATCAGTATAATCAAGAAAACAAGAAAACATAAATAACATTAATAATGTGAAACCACAGTCGATCCATGGGCCCATGATCCTGATCAAATGGGTAATTTTCCATCATGTATATTTTTTTAATATGTATATATATATATATATATATTACAATATATATATATATATATATATGTACATAAATATGTATATACATGAGTAAGGTGAATGAAATAATATGGATCAATAGTAGTCAATCCTTGGGTATATAATACCATTCATTTGTACATCAAGTGAAAAGGGTATTGAGATGGATTTAATACGACACAAGATATGTAATACATGGAGCATATTCTAAGGCATTCCAAAATAAGATGCCTACAAAATCCAAGGTGATCATCCAAGGTAAATTGGGGCTAAGCAGAGACAAGGCCCTACGAGCTGTAACCATGGAACCTACTTATCAATGATGGATCTAAGGAGTGTATCCAAGGAATCCTTTAACACTATTTGAGGGATCCTATGATGTCATACCGAGCATCCAAGAATAGAAAAGGATCAGGATCTAGGTGGGTCTCAACCTATTCAAGCCATATCCTTGAATCAGAATAGGGATCCTGAGTGCTCAATGCATTCCCTGATAAGAATCCAAGGCGAGATCGAGTTAGGCCACTCCTTTTTAATTATGAATTCATGTAATACTTCATTTGGTTCAAGAATCACCTTTCATTAGTGTGATAAGGTCAAGTAGTATGAAACATCTATTAATTCCATTTAATGAATATTCAATAATTAAGGTTCATTCCACTACCTTCCATTAATGTGGTAGGGGTGATACAGAAATGAAACCTATCAATCGTTCACATTTAATCTGGTTAAGACATATACTTAGTATATTTTCCAATTTCCCTTTCACATTTAATTATCATTTTGAAGCACTAACCTTAGGTGGGTAAAGTGGAAGTGACATGGTACTTTCCATTCACCATTACATGATACAACAAGCATTTATTATAAAGAGGCCTACCATTAGTATGATCAAGCTCAAGCACATCCGAACAATGGCTTAAAAAGTGTCAAAACACTAAAAAATCAATTATAAAATATCATCCTATATGGGATGGATGGATTTGTGGGTGTAACAAAAAAATTAATCACATATATGGAAAGAGAATAACAATATAGTTTTAATGATTATAATCATGGAATATAAATTCAATAAATGACACCCGATGAAATTAGTGTGCCCCACATGATAATTCCAAAATCAACGAATTTGAGGGATGAGTTATAGAACACCCACATTAGGCCTGTACAATCCTTCTCCTCCAATATCAACCTCTAATTCATCTTATAACAGAGTAGATCTTAGAAAAATGAAAAAAATGATCATACCTTGATAACTAGGTTGAGAGAAAGAGAGGAGAAAAATAGCTAAAAATGACTTGAGTACTTACCATTGCACATCCAATGTGATTAACAGAAGCTCGATAGGATCTTGGATGAAGTAGATCTTCCAATCCCTTTCTTAGGCCTTAAAAGAGATCCAAAAGGGAAAAATAATTCAATCCTACTAGATATAAAATTAGGATGAAGGAGGATGTTTAATTACATAATTATGGGGAAAATAGTAAAATTACCCAATATTTAGCCTCTGCATGGTTTGGCTACACAGTTTTCCAAAACGTGCACCAACCATGCACAAGTACCTGGTAAAGAAAGGGAACTTGCATGGTTAGGTCACATGACCATGCTCCAACTGTGTGATATGGTTCTTCCCGAAAATAGACCATATGAATGGTTACAACAACTATGCGCCAACCATAAGACATTTCTAGTTTTCCCAAAAAGATGGGTTCTAGGATCCGAACAAGACCTAGAAACCCTTTTGACCTTCACTAACCCATTAATCATCCATATTAGGACAAAAATAAATAATTAGATTGAAATTTAAATGATCCATACTTGAGTGAAAACCATGTTCTTACAGTCTTCCCCCCTTAAAAGAAATCGTCCTTGAGTTCACCTTCCAAGGGTATAGAAATAATACCTTCTAAACACTTAGAACATATGTTGGATTAACTCTCCCAAGTCTTGTCTTTCACACAAACATTCTATCATGGTACCCATACTAGAGGGACAGACTGGCCTCGTATAACCTTCATGCTCCGATAGACAATGCATACTGGATACTCCTCAAAGGTAGCATCAACATCTAAATCAGCTTCCTCAGGATCAAAGGTATGAGATGGGTCAACATGATACTAGAGAAGCTATGAAACATGGAAGATGTCGTGCATGTCACGATACCTCTGATGTAGTAGCAACCAATATGCTACTATCCTGACTCTCTATAGGATCTCAAACGAACCTACGTAACGAGGCAACAAATTCCCTTGCTTCTGTAACTGTCTATGCCCTAGCTTGGGGATACCCAACAGAAAACAAGATCCCCATACTCTAACTCTAGAGGTCATAGATGACGATATACATAATATTTTTGTCTATAATGGGTAGTAGTCATAAGATTTCTGATTATATAGACCTGCTCTGAAGTCTCTTGAAGGAGGAGAGGACCTAGTAGGGCTACCTCACCTGCCTCAAGCCAGTACAAGGGTGAACTTCACAACTCATCATACAAGGATTTAAAAGTATCCATATGAATCATTTCCTAAAAGCTATTATTATAGGAAAACTCAACGAGAGGGATATTCTTCTCCTATGAACCACCAAAATCAAGGTCACATGCTCAGAGCATATCCTCTAGAACTTGTATCATCCATTCTGATTTTCCATAAGTCTAAGGGTGAAAAGATATGATTAGAATCACCTATGTTCCCATAGCCTTCTATAATCCTTGTCAAAATTGTGATGTGAAATGAGCATATCTATCTAAAATGATAGTGCGTGGGACCCCATGTAGTCATATAATCTCACAGACATACATTCTACCTAGCTCATTGAATGAGAAAGTCCCTCGAATAGGTATGAAGTGATATAATTTCGTTAGTCTATCAATGAAAACCCATAAAACTTATCTACCTCTAGAAGACCTAGGAAAACTAACTACAAAGTCCATGTAAACATCTTCCCATTTCCATTTCGAGACTAAAAGTAGTTGTAACAATCCTACAGGTCTATGGTGCTCCACCTTCACCTGTTGACAGGTGGAACACCTAGTGATAAATCCTGCTATCAAACATTTCATCCCCAACCACCAATACTGGCGTTACATGTGTCGATACAATTTTAAGATTCCTGGATGAACTACCCACTGAGAGGCGTGGTACTCTTTCATCAACTCCTCTCTCATATTTGTAGGGACCTAGACACATCCATGAATACGCAGGATGTCATCTCTATCTACAGACCAATCTAAAGGCAGATTATCTCTTGATATACTCTCATGGAGTACCAAGCCTTCAAGATCTAAAAATTATCTACTCTTCACATTCTCAAGGAGGGAATAGGTAACTACCAAATATGAGAGATAATACTACTCGTGACTATCATGAAAATATAATTATATCTTAGAGAAGAGATCCATTAACTTCCATTCATCACTGGATTCCCGTACTGCTTGTGCCTGAGTTTTCTGAATCAGTGCATCTGCAACCACATTTCCCTTCCTAGGCATATAGTCAATCTCAAAATCAAAGGATTATAGATATTCGACACATATCCATTGTTTGAGGTTCAATTCACACTGAGTAAATATATATTTGAGTCTCTTGTGGTCTGTGTACACCACAAAGTTCTCACCTAACAGATAGTGTATCCAGCAACGTAATTCATGAAAAACTATTTCTAGCTCAAATTCATGCATTGGGTAATTTCTCTCATGAGTCCTCAACTGTCGAGATCCATATGCAATGAATATTTATTCCAAAATCATTAATACTCATAGGACTATTCTTTATGCATTATAGAAGAGGATATAACCTATACCTATCTTGGGAATAATTAAAACAGGTGCTGAGACAAGCCTCCCTTTCATCTCCTGAAAGGATATCTCGCACTCTTATGAACAAAGGAACTTGACACCCTTCTTTGTAAGTCCAGTAACAGGTGAAGAAAGATGTGAGAAATCTTGTATAAAACACCTGTAATATCCATCCATCCCCAAGAAACTCCCTATATCAAACACATTCTTAGGCTTCTCCTAATAAACTACAACACTAAACATTTTTGGGTCAATAGATACACCTTATTCTGCGATAATATGACCCAAGAAGTAAGATTTGTTGATCCAAAAGTGGCACTAGCAAGGTTATCATAAATATGATGCTCTCTTAGTGTACTTAGAATGATATCAAGATGATTGGAATGGTCACTATGAGTGTAAGAATGCACTAAGATGTCATCCATAAAGACCATGAAAAAATAATCCAAATAGGGTTGGAACACCCTATTCATCAAATAAATGAAAATGGAAGGTGCGTTCGTTAGACCAAATGACATAACAAGGTACTCATACATACCATACCTGCTATAGAAATCTGTATGAGGTATGTAAAATGGCCTTACTCGCACTTGATGATAAACCGATCTTAGGTCGATCTTAGATTAGACCCTAGCTCCTCGTAGCTAGTCAAAGAGATAATCTATTCAAGGCAGTGGATACTGGTTCTTGACCATATATTGGTTCAACTTTTTGTAATCCATGTATAGACATAAGGTTCCATCTACCTTATTAGAAAAAATCACGGGTGAACCCGAAGAGGATGTACTAGGTCGTATAAAACATTGGTCTTCTAAATCCTCTAACTGCTGCTTTATCTCTTGAAGCTCTATAGGTGCTATCCTATACAGAGGAATGGACACTATAGATTCTCCCAGAACAAGCTCGATTCTAAACTCTACCTCTATCTCAGGAGGTATACCAGAAATTTTTTTGGGAAAGGCATACCTGAAATAATCCACTACTGGAGGGAAATCAGCTTGTCGTAAACCCCGATCCTCCATGAAGATATTTTCAATCTAGGCGGTCACTCCACCTAGACCATAATGCTCTGGTCCAGCTCTACCATCCTGGACATCCCACTCACCCTTATTTAGATAACTACTTCCCTTTGGTGATGAAAATGATACCCTATAGAGATATCAGTCTACAAAATCTTTATACTGAACCAACCAATCCATCTTGAGAATGAAATTGAATCCCTTCATCTTGAGAGCAAAGAGGTTCCATAAGACGGGTTAACTGCCTACATCAAGGGGATAGTCCCTACACTAGTGTATGACCTCTATTCATATCCCTAATGGTGTATCTAGGGTCATTACACCATAATAATACTATATCTCCAGTCTGAGACTTTCCATGATAGATATGAAGATAAAAGAGTTCGAAGCATCTATATCAAATAAATTAGATACTATGGTAGATGCCAAAATAATAGTACCTCACATTGTATATGGTCTCGCAGCTTGATCCTCGGGTATTGGCTATAGTGCATGAAACTGACCTGATCTATGACCTTATGCAACAGATGGACTACCATGATCATAACTGCTCTGCTGGCGATGCTGGTGATTAGGGTTCTGGATTCCACGACCACAACCTCCTCCTAAACCAGTCCTATTAGTGTTATTCCAACTCTTCTCCTAACATGGTGTAAAATAACCCACTCCTGAAGGTGGAGCTGGTGTGGATTCTTTTCCACTCAAATCTGGTATAAAGGTCATGCATAACCTCTGAAGATGCCCCATACATCCACAAGCCTGACACTTCATTAGGTCTCTATCATAATGAGGCTTCAGGTGCCCCTATTTTCCACACTGATGACACACTTTGGAGATATCAAAACGATCATTCTGGTTGTCACTGACCTGACTAGAAACCTAGAGAGAACGCTTCCTACCACCGGAATAACTACTGGCATGACACGACACTATTCCTTTATGCCCAATAGTATTGTCGTCCCTCAGGTTATGCTTAGTTATAAGAGCCCGATTAACTATTTCAAAAAAGTTAGGTAGGTGAAATACATTCACCTATGTACATATGGCATACTGGATCTCATCTTTAAAACATCTAGCATGTGAAATATCATCACCGGATAGAAGTGGTGCAAAGTGCTTCAACTCGGTGAAATGCACTGAATACTCCACGACTGATATAGAAACCTACTTGAGATGCATGAACTCTCTGGATCTGTCGGTTATCAACATATGAAGAAAGAACTGAAATAGAAGGCAGTCTGGAAATCAACCCATAACATGCCCTGATGATGACAAGCTTGGGTAATCACATCCCACCAACGCTTGGCCGAATCCCAAAGAATGTATGTGGAAAGCTCAACCTTCTTCTATAGAGGTGTCTCCAGATTCTCAAAGATAGATATGGTAGCCTCTAGCTAAGAATAAACAACCTGGGAACTGCCATGCCCTGAGAATGTAAGAGGATGCTGCTGCTGGAACTCACGATTCAGATCATCCATCGTAGGTGCAAGTCGTGGAGCACCATGCATGGACTGCATCAAATGTAGGAAACTATTACGAACTTGGGAATCAATGCCCAGATCAGGTACAATAGATAGTGCCTGAAGTGGAACACCTGGAGGTAATAGTGGCAGCTCAGGGCCCACCATGTCTGGAGCATGGTCGTCTCCACCCTCCTGGCATATGATACAAGTACATCGTGGTGACATTGGTCTACAGATGCCAATCACACGCCTCAGGACAATATTTAAGCATATAGAAAGAATCACTAGCAGAATTTGAACACAAGAAAACTCACTACCCAAGGAATAATACCCCAACTACCCACTTAGATGGCCAGGTACTGGTAAGTTCTCAAGTATAAGTTTTATTTTATTTTATATTCAATTACCAGGTTCACTCTCTTACCTTTCATAAACATGACAAGGCAGGATAATTATTTACAACCAATTAATTTTAGATTTCATGATTCACTTTATAATGGATATACATTCCTATTGAATCTGTTCCCATACACCTTATCACTGGAAAAGACACCCATTTATTTATATCATAATGACATGACTCAGTAAATTACTCATCCCAAACCATGAGGGCCCATACACCTCATGAATTGAGATAGGCAATCACTCAAATGAAACCAAGAGAAATACAAGCATAAGCTAACTATCACAACATCACTCAATAATCACTAGCATATCAAACAATGAAAAATAGTGAAATGAACCTATATGGCATGGAAATATGCATGACATGTGAATTCTAGGTGCCTATAATGATGCATGTAACAATTCTCCATGTCCTCATATAATCGGGCCAAAGATGAAATAAATCCTAAATCATAATAATAATCAACAACTCCACACAACATGTGCATCACCTAACGGTGAAATAATTTCAACTGTAATAGGAAAAATAGAACAATTATATTTTGGGTAACTTGGATTTTACCACGAAAATGGGTTCACGACACCCAAGCATGACTTATGACCATGTCCCAAGCATTCCTAATATCTTTTATACTGTCTCCAAGTATTAAAGCAAGAATGGAAACCTTTGATACAACTTTGTGACATCCTAGACCCATTTTCCACTTAATGGGTGCCCTGATTCCGGTGGGACACCTGGCCTCAAGCACATCTCCCCAAATGCCATAGGCTTATGACTAGTAGTGAGGACCTAGGGTGTGTCCGTGGGGTGACTATGCCCTCATTAACAAAGTGTAGTGTAGTGTTTAAATATTAACAAAGGTAAATAGTGAAGAAATACAAGTAAACAGAAGGCACAACTGAAAATAAGGACAATAGTAACAATAACTGAATAGCTGGAATAACACACACCAACTGATAATGATATGTCATGTATCTAGAAAATTGGAATACATGGATACAAAATAGCAGGAAGAACATGTTCCAAAAAAGTATAAAGGAAATAAAAGACTATCTCAAGGATCCCGAGCTCCATCTCGATCATTTACAATCAAGATCTATCCTAAATAGTAAGAAATAAAGTGTTTGAAGCTGTATGCTTCTCTTTGTCAACACATGCATATATGTAATCTGCCCTGGGTACCAAATGATGCCCGAATAGGGTGTGATATAAATCTCACTGGGCCACCACCAATGGTGTCTATAACATCCATCCCATGTAATGGAAATGTAATAGTGTGAAGGCATGAATATATAAATTAAAGCATCATAATGTTACTAAATACCCAAGTACCTGCTTCAGCCCTCAGCTGGCGTCTGAACATATCCAGTCCATTAATTGATTATTACCAGTTTATAAATAAGTCACATATTAACAATAGTTAAGGTTTCAAGTTATGCCAAGGAAACTTGAAATGACATTTAATAATGAAGTTTTAAGGTAATAATCAAGGCAAAGTATACCTAAAGGGTCGCCAACTCAGTAGTAACTATATTCTGGATAAGGGTAAGAGTGTAATCCAAGGAGAATATTCCAAGGAATTCCATAATAATATGCCTACCGAATCCAAGGCGGTCATCCAAGGTAAAATGGGGATAATCAGAGATAGGGCCCTATGGGTTATAACCATGGATCCTACTTATCAATGCTGGATCCAAGGAGTGTATCCAGGGAATCCTTTTATACTATGTGAGGGATCCTATAATGTCTTTACAAGTATCTAAGAATAGAAAAGTATCAGTATCTAGGTGGGTCTCAACCCATGAAAGCCATATCCTTGAATCAGAATGGGGTTCCTGAGTGCTTAAGGCATTCCCCGATACGAATCCAAGGCGATTTCGAGTCAGGACACTCCTGTTTAATTATGAAGTCATGTAATACTTCATTTGGTTCAATCCTTGAATTTAATTAGTGTGATAAGGTCATGTAGTATGCAACCTTTATTAATTACATTTAAGGCATATTCAATAATTATGTTCCATTATGATACCTTCCAATAATGTGGTAAGGGGTACTACAAACATGCAACCTATTAATCATTCAGCTTTAATCTGGTCAATTCATATACTTAGTATACTTTCCAATTTCCCTTTCACATTTAATTATCATTTTGAAGCACTTAGCTTAGGTTAGTCAAGTGTAAGTGACATGGTACTTTCCATTCACCATTACATGATACAATAAATATTTATGATAAGGAGGCCTACCATTAGTATGGTCAAGCTTGAGAACATCCAAACAATGGCTGAAAAGTTTCAAAACACTAAAAACTCAATTATAAAATATCATCCTACATGGGATGGATGGATTTTTGGGAATAAAAACCAATAATTAATCACATATATGGAAATATAATAAGAATAAGGTTCTAATTATCATAATCATGGCATATAAATTCAATAAATGACACACAATAAAATTGGTGGGCCCCACACAATAGTTCCAGAATCAACGAACTTGAGGGATGAGTTATAGAACACCCAAGTTAGGGTTGTATGATCCTTCTACTTCGTTATTGGCCTCTAATTAGACTTATAACATAGTAGATCTATGAAAAATGAAAAAATGATCACACCTCAATAATTATGTCGAGATAAAGTGAGGAGAAGAATGGCTAAAAAGGACTCGAGTACTTACCGTTGCGCATCTAACATCATGAAATAAATCTCGATCAGATCCCAGATGAAGGAGATCTTCCAATACCTATCTTAGGCCTTCAAAGAGCTCTAAAAGGGAAGAAAAATAGGTCAATACCACTGGATCTCAGATTAGGATGAAGGAGGAGGCTTAATTAGATCATTATGAGAAAAATAGTAAAATTACCCAATATTTAGCCTATACACAGTTTGGCCGCATGATTTTCCAAACTGTGTGCCAACTATGAATGGGTAATTGGTAAAGAAAGGGAACATTCCTGGTTAGGCTGAAAGACCATGCACCAACCATGCGATATGGTTCTGCCAAAAAATTGGCCATCTGCACAGTTAGGCAAACTGTGCACTGTCTGTGCGCCCACCATGCGACATGAATAGTTTTCCTAAAAAGATGGGTTCCAAGCTTTGAAAAAGACCCATAAACCCTTGGATCCTTAACTAACCCATTATGAATCCATATTAGGTCCAAAATGAAGAATTAGACTGAAATTTAAATGATCCATACCTGAGTGAAAAATTGGGTTTTTACAAAAACCATTATACTTGTGGTATGGAAACATACAAAGGAAATTAGTCCTAAGGTAAGGGTTTCGGGTCTCACTTTTAATTTCATCAGATATATTATATATCCCCACTTATTTACATTTTTTGGTGCATATAACACCCATATGATATTATATATCATGTATCTACTTATCATCATGGTATTTAATGTTTAATTTTTTGACATTTATTTTATGGGGCTTATGACTCATAAGTTACCAATGTGGTAAGGGTTAATTTCACAATCTTATCATTATTTTGGATTGTTTACATTTATATCTCCCTTGGTGGAATTGTTTGATATTTATATCATAAAATAAATATATTTTCTTCACCTTTGTTTTTTAATGATTTTTTTAATTAATAGTACTATTTCCCACTGTTTTGTGCTTAAAATTCAATATAGTTTTTTAAAGAAAACCAGACTTTATTTCTATATCCGTTCAGAAATACTATTTCATAAAAACCCATGTTTTCTAAAAATATTTTAAAAATATTTTTAAATTATAAAAATGATTTATTAAATACATTTTTACCCATTTTTAATTTTTGAATATTTTTTGAATTGAATCTTTATGTTTTTTTTCAAAAGAAAGGCACATTGGATTTTACATAAAATGTGAAAGGAATCACTATTTTAATATGTATGACATGAATGGATTTTTCCACCATCATGTACAATCAATGTTTTAATGCTTATTTTAAAATTTTAAAAGTTTATTTTCAATGAAAATTATTTTAAAAATGTTTTATGATCTTTTTATTTTAAAAGGTGATTTCCAAAATGAAAATGTTATTTTTCTCAAATTTTTTTAAATGACATTTCATTGTATTTCAATTCATTAACGAAATAAACCCTATATTTAAATTATGAACCACATAGGATATTTTGTATTTATACCATGATTATTATTTACATGTATGGTTTATGATCATTTTTAATGGGGATGTATAATTTTATTACCATTCACAACTTTACCCCGAATGTTTATGAATATGTTTATTTATTGGGGTAAGTATTAATCATTTTCATGTTAGTTTTTTAATATGAATGTTTATGATGATTATGTTTCACCTAATTCATATGAGGAATTAATTTTATATAGTAGGTGATAGTTGGGGCCCACTATAGACCCTTGATGCATTAGTATGTCTCATTAGACAAACTAGATTGTGTTTTGACCGAAGTGATACCCATTTATTTAGAAGTTTTTGCATAAGAACTTGACAATATGTTTTAGTTATATGGAATTATGAATTATATCATTATTAATTCATTTATTAATATTCCATGTTATTATTCAATTAGTTTTAATATCAATAGTTATGTTTTCAATATCATGTGATTATTTATATGGAATTATTTTATCATAATTTATTCATTCCATATTATACTCATGTTATTGATAAAATGGCATGTTCTTTAGTAATTTAAAATTACATATTAACTATGACTTACTTATTCATAGCTTTCTATATATGAATACCCATACTAAATATCTTATATCACCTAATTTTTATGTTTTATTCTCCCAATGATACCAATATGTGGTTTGTGATTGATATATAGGAATAAAATATAAAGAATAATAACATTCTTAAAAAAAAAATACAATTTTTATTTTTTGTTTTAAAATGTAATGTTAATTAAAATATGTATCTAGTTTTGAAAGAATATAAAATTATTTAGTCTTTTAAGATTTCATTCCTTATATCTTATACCAATGTAATAAAGTAGACACCGAATCTGTGTTACTGAGGTCAGGGTTTCTACACTTTCATGATATGCCTTCATCATTGTCATTTCCCTAGATTATAAAGACAAAAACTTATTTGGTGGGATAAATCAAAGAATATGAAAATCCTTAGACATTTAGGACATCGATATCTATGAGAAAACTGGATAATTTTCCCTCAAAATCAAAATGGATATAAAAAAATCTCAAGGTCTCATAGGTTTAAGAAGCAGGAAATGGAGTTTAATTATGGTGGTATCATGGATAAATATAATGGTGGAATGAAATTCTAACATACCACTAGAAAAAACTATGCGAATAAATATCCCAAGAATTAACAGAAGGGGATAAAGAAATGCTTTAGGTGTGAGAAGGATGGGAACCTTGCTATCAATTGCTGATTGGAGAAACCCACCAATGTGATGGAAGAAAGAAATGATCCTATAAAACCTTTACGTATTGAACAATGTTTAAATTACATGGAATATGGAAACTATGTGAATAAATTCACTAATCTAAGTGTTGTCAATGATAATAGATGATAATAATATCTAATGCATATAGGGATAGGGTAATCTTATTCCATCACATCTGCAAAAATTGATCTTGAGAAAGAAGTTGTGATAGGTATTCTAATTATTTATTCATGATTAGTGAACATAGTTTTAGTATCTGTGTCTACACATTATTCTTTATCATTCATGTTTATTATAATAATTCAAAAACCACCTTAAAACATATATTTCATGTTATTGGTGATGATGAAAAATGGTATTTTTTTGTATCCTAAGCATATAACTCATCCCCTTGTAAAAATTCATGGGCTAAATTTCCCAAAAAAACTTGTGATACTCCATTTTGAGGAACTTGATGCAATTCTAGGTATGGATTGACTTTCCTTATATATATCCAACATAAATTATATAGATAAGAAAATCACCCTTCATATCACAAATCATCCTCAGATTCAGTACAAGTGCAATGAGGATGATGAATATACTTTAGTATCATTATCTCAATCATGGATATTATTTCCCTATGAAAAATCTTATCTTGATGAAATGATTGATAATAAAGAGAATAATATCATTGAAGACATTCCCACAGTGAGGGAATATGCTGAGGTGTTTCCCAAATAATTTTATGGTCTTACTCCTAGATGATAGGTTGAGTTATCAATCAATATTATACCTAGATCTTTTCCAATATCCAAGACTCAATATATAATGGCCATTGTTGAACATGAGGAGATGAATAAATAATTACCATATAATATATATAAAGGGTTTATATTCCCATGTTCTTCATTATGGGGAACACTGGTCCCTTTTTGAATAATATGAATGGGTCAATGCACCATTGCATTGATTATCATGAGATTAAAAAATTGAAGAAAGAGAAAAATCATCACCTACCATAGATTAAGGACTTGTTTGATCAACTATGAAGAGACTAGTACACATCTAATGTTAATCTTTGGTCATGATATTATCATGTAAATATGATGAAGTAGTCTATCCTCTTGAATAATTTTCATACAAGGTATATACACTTTGATTTTATATTGATTCCATTTGGTACCACTAATGCTACAACAATCCTCTTGTACTTGATTAATATATTCATTAGGGGTTACCTTGAAAATTTGCGGTAGTATCTATAGATGATATTCTTATCTACTCAAAAGACTAAAAGAACATAAGGATATTTTAAATTTCATTCTGGAGACTTTGTGAAAGGAAATGTTATGCGTGAAGTATAGTAAAAGTGATTTTTATATGGAGAAAGTATGATTCTCAGTGAATGTTATCACTAATAAGAGATATATATGGATCCTTCAAAAAATAATGCAAATGAAGGATGTTTAAGACCAACATCTATGATGTAAATCCATAGTTTTATTAGATTATCTAGATAATAACCTCAATTTGTGAAAAAATTCAAATATTTTTCAATCCCACAAACCAAGATAACTCAGAAGGGTGTTAATTTTATCTAGATTTATGAATGAAAAAAGTGATTTAAATTGACAAAGAATAGACTAATCACTACACCTATTCTGAAATTACCCACAAGCGGGGAATGATTTTTGATCTATAGAGATGCATCCAGAAAGGTCTTAGGTAGTTTACTCATGAAAGATGAAAAAGTGATATCCTTTTCACACCACCAATTAAATAACTATGAAAATATATACCTAATGTGTTATCCATAATTGGTTATAGTGATCTTCATATTGAATATTTGGAAACATTATCTATACAGTGAGATTTTTGATATGTCTGAGGATAATAAAAAACTAAATCATATATATTAAGATAAATGGTGCTTAATATACACAAAAAATTGTGGTTTGAGATGATCAAGGATTATGATTTTTCATTCCATTATATTCCTTGGATGAAAAACTATGCAGTATATGCTATGAGTAGAAAGGATCTCACAACCTTATCCATGATGAGAATCGAAAGGGATCCAATCCTCTTAGAAATGAAAATGATGAACATGGGAATAATAAATGGATCTTTATATTAAATTACTCCAATAAAATATCAAAAATACATTAATGATAGAATCAAGGAGTCCTATAAATATGATTAGGTGCTAAAAAAAAGTTAGTGAATATTAAGTAGTTTAAATTATCTAAATATGTTTCTATAAGTTTGGAACAAGGTTATGTGTCCTATAAAAAACATAATTGAAGAGGGAAATTCTTGATGATTCTCACAACCCATCCTTCTCAATTTAGTTTTAAATGAAGATTCTATTTTGGAATTGTTAGGGTATTTCCAACTCTGACACATTTACTGTTCTAAAAAGAATAGTTAACACTCATCATCCTATGTTATTTTCTACTGTTGAGCCCAAAATTACTTTCTTTTCCAAATATTCTCATATATTTCAGCATAATTATATTTTTACTGGTGCAATAAAAAATACCTACAATGTGTAATCTCTATGGATTTTTTTCACTCTTCTTTATAGAATGTTAGTATTTTTAATGTTTCTGATCAGATTTTAACTTGAACATTTAATACTTATGGAAAAAAATTATTTTTCCATTTTATTTATGATAAGAATAGATACCAATAAAGGAGAACTCTTTAGAATGATATTTCATATATAGGCACTAATTTTAATGCCCCTTGGGTTTTTATTGGAGACTTTAATGCCATTCTCAATCCAAGTGAGAAAATTGGACCATATCATGCTTCTATATCTATGAGAGAATTTAAAGCCTCGATTGATGAAAAAAATCTCATTGAAATTAATATCACTGGTGTGAAATACACTTGGTATATAATATATTAAAATCGAGTGGTTGCCTCCAAGATGGATAGAGCTTTCATGAATGTCTATGCCTTAGATAAATGGGACACCATCTCCAACACCACTTTCTACATGATAAACTCTGAACATCACCACATATTGATCAATATATCTAATAAATACATAAAACCCCGGTTACATTTCATATTTAACAATGTGTGTTTCTATGATGTAGTTTTCACTAATATCATCCAAAACTTTTGGTCTTCCATGTTGCACAACAATGATGCCTTTTACTATACTGTAAAATTAAAACATCTCAAACAGACTCTAAAAAGTTAGTGTAGATATAAATCCAAAAAAATTAACAATGACATCCTTCTTCTTGACGAAGAACTCAATTCTCAACAAAATAATAATACTAACTCTGACCTCAACACTGATCCTACTCAAGAAATAAACATTGTAGTTAAACTTAACTCTTTGATCACTTTTAAAGAAAATATGAGGAAAAAAGTGTTTAAAGTTAAATGTTTATTAGATGGTGACAAAAATACTAAGTTCTCTAAATCTCTTCAAATAATTAGGAAGTATTGCAGGCCATTAAACTTTATAAAAGATGGGGAAAAGCTTCTTGATAATGAAGATGAAATAGATTCTGCTATGAAATTATGGTTGGATAACTGGAATGACATGACTTTAATTTCTATGATATATCCTAATTAAAACCCTGAGAATACTAACTAATATATTAAGGAAATTATTAACTCTCAACATGATCACTTCCCTAATACTATTCTAAACATCGTTGATAACTACTTTTTCACTAACACTAATGATTTTTTAATTTGGGAACCTGCTCACAATGGTATGCTTAATTCTAAAAATTTCTACAATCATTATTTTTGTAACTCTAAGAGTGATTACTATTGGATAAAACATTTCAAAAATACTTGGATTAAAACTTAAAGATTAAATCTCATATGGAATCTTTCTCATAATGGAGTCCCCACAAAGACTTGCCTTCAATCATTTGGAATCCATCTCTGCTCTAAGTGAAAAATTGGTAATCATCACAGAGAAGATGCTAACCATTTATTTCTTTATTGTGCTACTAATTATGCTCTTTGGAACTAAATTCTTGAAATTTTTTATTGTATATGGTTGATTCTTTACTCTGTCAAAACCCATCTTAAGAAATGTGTATAAATAGAAGGCTCTCAACAAATCAAGAACATTTTTCTAACTATGGTTGCTGAGATCCATCATGTGATCTAGTATGATAAAAATGCTATTATTCATAACAATTACTCAACCAATCAAAATGCAGGTCAAATGCAGATCCTTATTTCCATACATGAAGCTACTTTGATGAAAAAGGGTCATTGTCACAACACTGTGCATGCCTTTGGAATATCGCAACGTCTACCGATTAAAGGAAATTTTTGTCAACCCCATCTTACTATAGAAGTTTTCTAGAGAGATCTTCTTCATATATGGATCAAAATTAATATTTATGGTGCCTCCAAAGGCAATCTGGGTCCCGCTGGATGTGATTATATCTTCAGGAATCACCTAGGTCAGATCCTTGGATGATTCATGGATAGATGTGGCATTTACACCTCCCTTGAAGATGAGATGATGAGTTTAATACATGTTATTTTCTTAACCAAGCACCTTGGATAGAACAATATCTAGATCAAAAGTGACTCGACAACTATCGTGCAAGCGATTTTGAATGACATAACTCATATTTCTTGGCCAATTACTAATCATTGGATGGATTGCACCCATTCTCTTAATATTCTCGACTATATCATCACACATGTTTATCGAGAAGCAAACATGGTTGCAGATGTCCTGGAAAACATGGGATTAAATCAAGACATTACCTGGTTTGAAGACCTTCCTACTGATCTTATTCCCTTACAAGAAAAATATTGTAAAATGATCTCGTTTTTTAGACTCCTGTGATATTTTTTTAATAATAATTGTGATTTGGTCGTTTTGGGCTAAGGAATCACCCTTTAAAAAAATCATCAATAATGAAATAGTATTTATAGATATTAAAAGAAAAAATTATGGTAGGATAACATGAAGAAGGATATAGTGGAGTTTGTATCTTAATTCTTGGTATTACAAAATGTGAAGGGTGAGCGAAAAAAGAATTTGGGTATAATGAAACCACTTCCCATTCCAATATGGGTATTGGAAAACATAACTATATATTTCATCATAGGAATCCCTAGAAAACCTAAAAGAAATAACATCATCATGGTGGTAGTCGATCACATTATAACATCATCTAATTTCATTATTATCAAGGATGATTTCTATCTCGACCAACTCCCCATGATATACATAAGAGATGTAGTAAGACAACATGGTGTTCCACTCTCCACTGTATCTAATCGAGATCCAAGTTTTACTTCAAGATTATGGATAAGCCTTTGGAAATAGTTTAATTCATAGATGATATTAAATACTTCCTATCACCCCTAGGTGGATTTTTAGTTGAAAAGAACTATTCAAACTATAGAAGATATGCTGAGATCATTTTCAATGAATTTACAAGTATTTTGGGATTAGCATATTTACCTAGTGGATATATCATATAACATTAGTTTATATTCTATAATTCAATTGATACTTACAAGGTTCTTTATGGGAAGAGGTTCTAGACTTCAATATATTGGGATGATATTGGAGAGTGGAAGATAATGGGACATGATCTTGTTTAGGAGATGATATAGTAGGTTAAAACCATTCAGTATCATATGAAATCTACAAAAATTTGACAAAAAATATATAAATAAAATCATTAATGAGACCTGGAGTTTGAGGTTGGAGATGAAGTGTTCCTTCATATATTTCTACGAAAGAAAGTCATGATTTTTGTAAAGAATGGGATTCTTATTCCATGATACATCAATCCCTTTGAGATCCTTTATTGCATCATATTTTTTTCCTATCGACTAGAACTAAAACATAAGTTATATCATGTACATGACATGTTTGATGTACCACTCTTAAGGAAGTACATTCCAGACCCCACACATATTTTGAATCTAGAGGTGGTACTGGTGGATAATGATTTTTATCACGAGGAGTGTCCAATAAATATATTATATCATATCGATAAGGTTATATGAATCAAGAAAAATCACCTAGTAAATATTTTTTTGGAGGAACCACATGTACTCTGAAGTGACATGGGAACCATATGAGGTGGTGAAATAGATGTACCAACATATTTTTCATTGTATGAAATGAAAAATTTAAGGGTTAAATTTCTCAAGGGGGGAAGAATGTAAGGGCCTAAACATTCATAAATGAAATTCCCTTTTTGAATGAATAAATGACTTATTAAGTAATGTAGTTAAAATCATGCACTAAATTAGTTATTTTAGACCATTATATTATCTATTACATTTAAATGACCACTATTCTTCTTAAATATTGATAATATTTTCATATTATATTGAACATTATGATTAGTATATTGAGGGGTATGATAAATTATAATTTACATAGAAGGAAGGATTGATGGCCACAACCAATAGGATCATACCCTATGAAGCCCATTTTGTAGGTTCCAAGTGCAGCGGAAGCACATGGATGGGTGTACCCAACTTTAATTTTACCTCTAACAATGATCAATCTAAGATCCATCATGATGATAAAACTCCATATCTTTAGAATAAATGAAGAACAAAAAGGAAAGAGGGAAGTCCCAGAACCATAGAGAGGATCATCATATATTGGTTATAATTAATTTAATTAAAAGGAAATAATTACCTTGATTAAATTATCTCTCTGTTGATGTTTCTGATCATGATCCAATGTGATATGTCACTGTGTCACATAATCCAAGTGTATTATTCCTCTAGCAGTGATCCAAACATGCACCACGTATCTATGGACATCGCCGAAGGGATCTCTGGGTGCTAGAATGAAAGAACCTTTGCTTGTGATGTCCACCTTCGATCACCTTGAGAGCTACTTTCAAAGCGCTCTCCTTGATCTAGTGGAGGAGGATCTATCTCGTAACTTGATAACATTCTTGGAGGAAAGGAATTATCTCTTAGCTTGAGAGATTTCCCTAGATCCGTTGTGCACAACCACAGAGAATGGCTAAATCTAATGAGAATAATGTAATTGGGATTTATATTACTTAGAATAATAAAATTAATTAATTACCCAAAGACATTTATTCATTTCATTTAATTTTTAGTAATACCCATGTCTAATAATAACATTTGACTATTATTATCACTTGACATGTGCCCAACGAATTACACTGAATATTATTTAATTAAATAAATAATATTATTTCTCACAAATTCCTAGAAAAACTACACAACGTGTATATTAATATACATGATGTGTACTTTTGTTTTTCCATTTTCGTTATTTCCTCCACCACATTTATTAGACCTTGAATAATGACTATTTATTTATTAAATAAATATCACTGCATTATTCACTAATAAATACATTATTTCATCCATAATATATTCTCTTGAATAACTAGTGTCAAAATAAATGCGATCAAGCATCCTTGAATAATTATTAAACCAAAATTGGGAATAATCTTTATTCAACTTTTTAAATGAATATTTAACTGAGATACTTGGATACACTTAGTGTGTGACCCTATAGGCCTATTTCTTAGTGGTATTAGGAAGAGCCTACCAAAAGTCCAAGTTTAGCATCTAGAAACACACCAAGGAACCCATAGAGAAAGAAGTTAACGCCTCAACGACATGTCACCTCCTATGAATGGTTACCATGTAATGTAATCCCTTTGTCTCAATATCTCGAATCAAGTGGGTTGCATGCTAGTGTCATCAACCCATGTGCTCGATTACTCTTTATTTGACCTCTCAGAATTGAAATTTCCAATTCCTCACCATGGACATAGATTTATTTAGGCTATATCAATTCCATCAAAGAGCCCAAGATATCAACTTCTATTATGGAATATAAGGGACAAATCTTTTATCACATTATCTATTAATGCAACATTACTTGTGATGCACCCAACATATCATACCTCACTGCCAACAATTTTTCATCATAGTTTTCATCAATACATCTAAGTGCGTGAGTTGTAATACCCATTAATAATAATATTAAAGTTTAAGGACCAATACACACATACAAAGATAGGAATATCCAACGACACTATGAAATGTGGATTTCTTAATGGCATGTATCATTCTCATAACATCCTTCTGAATATTACCAAGGGTGTACACCATAAGAAGGTGCCTAAAAGTTTTATGAGTCCTCACCCCTAACGACCTGTATTATTTGTGTCCCTTAAATAACATCATTCGTTCATAGAACATATATTCAAGAATAGTGTTATGGAAATTTTGAGTTCTCATTATAACAAGGATGCGCTATGAATCTTTAGTGTGAAAACTATCCTTAGGAAATTATCACATGCATTATCATGTATAAGAACAATCAAGATGTGATAAGGTATTTATTAATATTCAAATCCATGAATACAAGTTTATCATAAAGTAAAACGTAGTTTGTTCTAGGCCATCGACTCCAACAGACTCCCACTTGGACTAGAGACAACTACTAACAACCTTTAACCCACTAGCTCTTACATGATATTCATGCTTTTGCTGAGATAGGCCTTTAGTCATGGGGTCTACCACATTCTCTTCTGTGGACACTCTGCTCACTAAAACTTCACCCCTTTGATAGAAATACCTCAAGAGGCGATACTTATGAATAATGTTCTTTGTCTATTGATGTGACCTTATTTATTTTTCAAGAGCCACCGTTGTAGTATTATCCCAATACAATGTGATAGGGTCTCTACTGCTAGGCTCCACATCAAGATCCTAGACAAATTTCTTAATCTAGATGGATTCCTTGGATGTATCAGAAGCCACTATATTTTTAGAATTCATTGTAGAATCGAAAAAAACTGGATGATTTGAACTCTTCCAGCTCAAAGATCCTCCATTGGGATAGAAAACATATATTGATTGTGACTTTAGATCATTATGATCTATCTGAAAACCAACATCAGCATACCCTCTGATGACAAGCTCCTCGTCTCCTCCATACACCAAGAACATATCCTTAGTTCTTCTCAGATACCTAAGGATAGTATTAATAGAAGTCCAATGCTATTCTCCTAGATTTTCTTGATATCTTCCTACCATGATCAGTGTATAAGCAATATCAATCCTGGTACAAAATATGGCATACACGATGGATACTATATACAAAGTTTATGGGATCTTACTCATCCTATATTTCTCTTGTTGTGTCTGAGGACACATTTTCTTAGAAATTTGTAGGCCATGTGACACTAGAACCAATCCACTCTTGAATTGTTCCATAATAAATTTATTTAGTATCTGGTCAATGTATATACCCTAACTTAGTCCAATAAGCCTCTTGGATATATTATTAATGATCTTGATCCCTAAAATGTTGGATGCTTCACCTAAGTCCTTCACAGAGAAACACTTTTTCAACCAGTCCTTAGCTGACTATAAGACTATTACATCATTTCCAATAAGTAATATATTGTTAGAATATAATACTAATATAATGAACACATTCTTATTAAACATATTATAAACACATGACACACATTTATTCTTAATGAAACCAAATTCCTTTATGGATTCATCAAATCGAATGTTCCATGACTTGGATGCTTTCTTTAATACATAAATGTATTTTTGCAACATAAAAACCCATTTGAATTCACCTGGTGTCACAAACCCTTCTGGTTGTGTCATATAGACATCTTTCTAAAGATTTCTGTTAAGGAATGATGTTTTGACATCCATCTTCCAAATCCTGTAGTCATGGTAAGTTGCAATGGAATGTATGATTCTTATAGATTTAAACATGGAAACTGGTGAGAAGGTTTCATCATAGTCAACTCCTTGACGTTGTCTAAATTCTTTAGCCACTATCCTTGATTTATAGGTGCTAACTTGACCTTCCATTTCCAACTTTCTCTTGAACACCCATTTGCGTCCAACATGATTTACATAAACTGGATCATCCACCAGAACCCAGACTTGTTTATGATACATGGAATCCATCTTAGAATTCATAGTTTATAGCCATCTTGTAACTTCTGAGCTCTCTACTTCTTCCTTGTAGGATAGAGGTTCATAATTGTCTAACAATAATGATTCACCATCCTCGATGACTAGGAAACCAAATCTCCCTGGTTCCCTTACCTCTCTTGAGCTCCTACGCAATACTTGTGTTTCTGGAACCTCTTTCACTGGGAACTATGGAACTTGTTCTTGTACCAACTCCTATGTATCTTGAGCATCAACTTCATTGAAGTCAATATTTCTCCCACTATCCTTTTTGAATATGTGGTCCCTCTTAAGAAAGATGACTTGTCTGACGATAGTCACTTTCTTATATGAAGGGTTATATAGGTAATATCCTTTTGTTTCCTTGGGATATCCTATAAAGATACACCTCATGCCCTGGGGTGTTAGTTTGTTTCTTAATAAGGCATTAACAAACACCTCTCATCCCTATACACATGTGTGTGAAAAAATGGGTTTGTTTCCATTCCATAACTCGGAGGGAATTCCATTTTCCACCTTATTTGGTACTCAGTTTAATGTGTACACTATAGTTTGTAATGAATATACCTAAAAGGATAACCGAATATCTTCATGACTCATCATCGACCTCACCATGTCCAACAAGGCATGGTCCCTCCTTTCACTAACTTTATTCCACTGTGGTGTATTAGGAATATTGAGTTGAGATAGAATCACAGAATCCTATAAAAGGCTGATGAACTCTTGGTTGAGATATTATCCACCTCAATATGATTAAATATTCTTTATCTTTTTACCAAGCTAATTATCTACTTCATTTGTGAATTACTTCTCCAAGGACTCTGAATTATACCTCATTAAGTAGATATAATCATATCTACTCAAATCATCAGTAAAAGTAATGAATTAAGAATATCTACCTCTAGATTCTACTAGAAATGGTCCACACACATCCATGTGTACCAATCCTAGAAGATCTGTGACCCTTTCACCCTATCCACTGAAATTAAGCTTGGTCATTTTCTCTTGTAAACAAGCCTAACATCTATCAAGTGGTTTTAGATCAGTAGAGTCTAAATAACCATCTTGACAGATATTTTTCAAGCACTTCTCATTTACATGACTGAGATGGTGATGCCACAAATGGGTGTTGTATGAGTCATGTGAGTTTATTTCATTATCAATTTCCAACACTTGGTTTTTGTAATTTAATACATAAAAATCATTATTTAAATGCGCCATACCATAACACACATTTTTCTTATAAAATAAACAACCATTATTTCCAAACTTGAAAATAAATTCATCCATATCCAAACATGATACATAAATTATGTTCTTGGTAACACTATGTACATAATAATAGTTATGTAAAACCAAAAGCATCCCATTTGTAAATGAGAGATGGTAATCGCCAATGGATAACATAGCCAGACTCACCCCATTGGTAGCTCGAATATCCACCTCTACTCTGTAAATCTTTCTAAATATACTTGGTTCCTATATTTGAATACATATGTGATCCCCAAAAGCTGTATCTAATACCAAATTTCTATAAATGGAAGGATTACACTAGATAAAAAATGCACCTTTTGCATCCCTATGCTTTTGGGTGCGTTCCTCTTCTAGTGGCCTGGCTTGCCACATGAAAAACATTGTGTCTCCTGTTTCTTTCCCTACCTCTAGATATTTCACTTCTTGGAGGGACAATGCTTAGGGGATTCAAACCATTTATAAATCCTTGACCCCTTTTCCCTATCATTCCTCTTCTTATTTACCCTAAGCACTATGGGGTTTTCATTCCCCATGTCCTTATCTACCTAGTGAATTAAGTTCAGATGTTTCAATAGGATCTTCTCATTGTTTCTCATGTTTTAGTTGACAATAAAGCTAGAGAAGGTCTTGGGCAATGATTATAGGATGTGATCTGTATGCAACTCATCCGGGAACTTAATCCCTAAGATGTCCAGGCATTCAATTTAGCTAATAAGCTTGACTACATGAGGCCCAACTAGCAAAGAGTCTCCAAGATTAGTTTTGAACAAAGCATTGGAGATCTCATATCTCTCATGTCTTGCCTTCTCTTGATAGAGATCCTTAAGGTAAGACATCATCCTATACACGCCCATGTTTTCATGTTGCTTCAAGAGCTCATTAGACATGAAATATAGCATGAAGCATTGTAAATTTGTGGAATCATAGAAATGTTTTATATAGAGAGATATTTCCTCATCACTGGCCTCATTTCCAAGCGCAACTAGAATAGGCTCCTCCAGTACATATAATTTCCTCTTGTGGAAAAGGATGATGCGTAAACGCCTCTGCCACTCCTGGAAATTAGTGCTGGTGAGAAAGTTTTCCTTATTGAGTATGGTTTGAAATGATATGTTTGATGTAATTTTTGTTTCCATTTATACAAATTAATATGATAAAATATTTACTAATTTATCATGATAAAACTGAGACAAATAAATAAATTAATACTTATCAGTATCCCACTATTTTATCAAAATCTAATAGCCCTCACCATTGACTTCAGAATATTCAGTTTCCTAAATATTCTAATGGAAAGGATCCATATATCCTTTCTCATTACCCTAAATAGGTTTGGTCAAGAAACTTTAAAGGTTGTAGGTAGGCATTCTAAATTCCAACTGCATTAACTTGCAGCTCCTTGATTCGCTGAGTGGACTAACCAATCCTGAAATCCTTTTATTTTTGATTTCCTCAACCTTTGACTATTGGTCACAATAAGTCCTACTGTGATAGCAAACCCTTTATGTGAACCAATTTAAGTCAACTCAAGACCTTGAATTAGAATTCCCTAATAATTGAAAGCACCCCAACTAGGGTTGGTCAACACTTTGAACCATGGTTCTATTCTAACCAACATTTTGGAAGGCTACACTGACTTAATATTTCCTTGAGGGATTTTATCCTTATATTTAAATTTCTATTTTATTATATTTCCTACATTTTTGTTAATATTAAGTGGGATATACTTAATCTATTAACCATGTTTAAGATAATACTTACGCATAATCTGGTCTTATTTTAGATCCATCTTTCATGCTTGTTTAATTCATTAATTGTGTGATCGTGACAACACACCCAAAATAAATAAACCATGAAACTGACAGAAATAAAATAAATGGAATGATCATGAGCTCATTCTATTGGTCAGTTTATCTTGTGGTTCATAAACTAACCCAAAACCTAGGGGAGAAACATCTTGAACCTTTTGGGTTCCTGTTTATAGATTTCCACCTGTCCACCTTTGTATATCCTTGGATTGGTTTTTCCTAGGCTCCTAAATTGAGCCACCTCCACTAGATTGGGAGTTCCATCCATTACATATGATTCTATCTCACATGCAGGTGAAGGGTAAAATGGGGTTTTACATAAAAGAAACCTTGGGCATACATGACCTACATATTAATTAGAAGAAGGCTCGCATGCCAACAATTTTAATTTAAATAAATAAATTAAAATAAACCATCCACATACAAAGGTCTTGGTCTAGCTCATGATCATCCATACATGAAATGATATTTATGCATAAATAGAACTAGCATTCAATTATTTAATCGTTCTTGTTTAAGATAAATCATGCTTGAATCAATTAATTATTATCTTTAATTAATCAATCCTTTTATCTTAAACCCTTTTATGAATTTCCTTGAGATTATAATCCATAATAATTTTAAACAAATAAATTCATTTAAAATTATCTTTGTATGTAACTTGTACCTTGGAGGCAACCCCGTGAATTCCCACTCATAACTACCCAATGAGTAGAAATAAACATTATACAGGTGTTAAATTAAACACATATGTATAAAAAACATATCACGTGTTGTGCCCCAGCTTTATGCCCACACCATGGTACACGTCTCAAGGGTTTTTATAATATAATAATAAATTTTAATAAATCTGCATAATTTGGATGAGTACATGGCATGTAGTTCCTACTACATGGAGTGTACTATTTTTCATCATCCATCTGAAGTACATGCCAGTGGGGTCAATGTGTAGATGTACTTAGTAATTATTCAGAGTACACAATGTGTCCAGTGGGCCACACACCGTGTAGTATCTGTATTACAAGGTCTCCAAATGGGCAAGCCGTGTATGGGGTACATGTTCCAACCCTAACCCAAAGGGACTACACGCCGTGTCCAGTGGTCCACATAGTGTGTAATCCGAAAACCATGTGCCACCTATTCCTAGTCAACACATATAGTTATAAAGACTTAGATAAAATACAACACATGGCTTGGTTTGGCAGACCAGTCCTGATGCATTGAACTTTGACTACACGACGTGTGAGGCAGAATACATGCTGTGTGTTCTGGTGTTGTACAACCAGAAACCTTTGGAACCTCTAGATGAGATCCTCTATTTTTTTAATCAAAATTAAAAGAAAAGATCATTTATGTAAGGTAAATGAGAAATGAAAGAGGAGGAACATATATCGAGATTCATATTTACAAAATGATTAAATTGAATTGAAACAAATAAATTATTACATTATTAAATCATAAATGAAAAACTAAATAATTATAATCAATGATATGACCACTCTAATACCACTTTTAGGTTCTGGGAATAACGGAAGTGCATGAATGGGTGTACCCAGTTTTAATTTTACTGTTAACAACAATCAATATAAGATCTGCCTGGATGATAAAATGCTGGATCTTCAGAATAGAACGAAGAACAAAAAGGAAATTAGGAAGTCTCAGAACCATAGAGAGTATCATCATATGTTGGTTATAATTAATTTAATTAAAAGGAAATAATTACATTGATGGAATTCTCTCTCTGTTGATGTTTTAGGTCACTATTCACTGTGATCCATCATTGCGTCGCATAAGACAAGTGTAGGACTCCTCTAGAGGTGATCCACACATGCTCCATGTATCTCTAGACATCGCTGAAGGGATATCCTGATGCTATCACAGAAGATCCTTTGCTTGTGATGTCCGCCTTCAATCACCTTGAGAGTTTCTTCCAAAGTTCTCTCCTTGATCCGGTGGAGGGGGATCTCTCTCATAACTTGAGAGAATTCTTGGAGGAAAGGAATTATCTCTTGGATTGAGATATATCTCCATATCCGTTGTTTACAACCACAATGAATGGATAAATCTAATGAGAACAATGAAAATGGGATTTATATTACTTATAATAATAAAATCAATTAATTACCCAAAGGAATTTATTCATTTCATTTAATTCTTAATAAGACCCCATATCTAATAATAACATTTGACTATTATTTTCACTTGACCTGAGCCCATTGAATTACACCTAATATTATTTAATTAAATAAATAATATTTTTTTTATCACAAATCCATAGAAAAACTACATGACATGTATATTAATATACACAGTGTGTATTTTTGTTTTCCCATTTTCTTTATTTCCTCCACCACATTTATTAGACCTTGAATAATTACTATTTATTTATTAAATATATATCACTACATTATTCACTAATAAATATATTATTTCACCCATAATATAATATCTTGAATAACTAGTGTCTAAATAAATGTGATCAAGCATCCTTGAATAATTATTAAACCACAACTGGGAATAATCATTATTCAACCCATTAAATGAAAATTTAACTAAGATAATTTTATACATTTAGCGTGTGACACTTTAGGATTCTTTCTAAGTGGAATTAGGAAAATTCTTCCTAAAGTTAAAGGTTAGAGTCTAGCAACACGCCAAGGCACCCATAGAGAAAGAAATTAACACCATAATCACATGTCATATCCTACAAATTCTTACCATGTAATGTAATCCATTTGTCTCAATATCTCGAATCAAGTGGGTTTCCTGCTAGTTTCATCAACCAATGTGCTAGATTACTCTTTATTTGAACTCCCAGAATTGAACTTGCCCATTCCTCACCATGGCCATGGATTTATTTATGCTATATCAATTCCATCAAAGGGCCTGAGATATCAACTTCCTTTATGGAACAGAAGGTAAAAATCCTTTCTCGCATTATCTATTAATATAGTATTACTCATGACGCACCCAACATATCCTACCTCACTGCAAACAGTGTGTCATCATAGTTTTCCTCAATACATCTAAGTACATGAACTGTAATACCCATTAATAATAATCCTAAAGTCTAAGGATCAGTACACATGTCCACAGATATGAACATCCAATGACACTATGAAATGTGTATTTCCTATTGGTGGGTCTCATTCTCATAACATCCTCCTAGATATTAACAAGGGTGAAAACCATGAGAAGGTGACTCAAGGTTTTATGATTCCTCACCCCTAATGGCCTGTATTATTTGTGTCCCTCAAATAACATTATTTTTCCATAGAACATATATTCAAGAATAGTGTTATGGAACTTCTGGGTTCTCATTATAGTAGGGATATTCTATGAACCTTTAGTGAAAAAGCTATCCATAGGACTTTGTCACATGCATTATCATGCAGAAGAACAATCAAGATGTGATAAGGTATTTATTAATATTTAAATCCATGAATACAAGTTTATCATAAAGTACAAAATATTTGGTTCTAGGCCAACAAATCCAACACATTTATGGGATCTTTTGAGGGATATAAAATAATTTTTCATTTCCTTGGACCAATCCTAAGATGAGATTCAACAACTAAGGCATGATTAAAACCATTTACGGGGGATGTTCAAGATCATGGAGATTTCATCCCAACCCATGTTTGCCAAACCACTCCATGAAAATATCACCATCGCACATGTTACCCTTAGGGAATTTCTTGTATAATAAAGGGTTATGTATCTAGAATCAAATAGTATGAATTTGTATATTTTTAATAAAAATTTTTATATTTATAATTTATTTCTTCATAATATTAATTCAATATAAATTATAATATAATTTTATTAAGTAAAATGTAATTTTATTAAGAGATGAAAACTATTATTGTAAAGAAAACCAATATTTTGAAATAAATGTAAAATTTTGAATTAAAAGTGTAAATTCTCTTATATAGAGAATTATTTTTATAAAATAAATATATTTTTTCAAATATTAATGTCAAAATCATCCAATTTTGACTTCTTCATACTTTTATGAGGGAGTGAAATTTTTGGGTCAAAATTAAATATGGTATAAATATATGATATTCATTATGACATCATAAAATACCAAAAGTGATATAATAAATATACTAAAGTGTTTCAAAAACCATAATTTTGTTTCCAATTTAAAATAATGTGTTTTTGTTGTCATTTTTTTAATTTTATAAACCCATAATGAATCCTCAAAAACAATTTTACATTTTAATAATATAAAATAAATTCTTTATAAACCTGACTAAATTCAACATCACCATGGGTATTATTTAAACAATTTAAGTTATTGGACTTGTAAAATAATGAATCCATAGCCTATATAGTATAAACCTTGGGAAAAAACCATGGTATCATATGTGGATTAGATTAATTTATTATGTCTATTCCAAAACCTATGTTTATAAATTAATTAAGAATTCACTACTATATTTCTATATAAACCCACCCAACTTCCCTTGACACTTCTCCCAAAACTCATAGAGAGAAAATTTACTCCTCCCTTCCCTTTCTATATCCCTCCCAAGGTTCCCCAAATATCTTAATATTCTCCTATGAAGCTTTACAAAGCACCCTCTTAAGGTAAGAGATCCTCTCCCTTATCCTATTTATTCAATCACCTTATTTATGTTATGAATTTTTATTTACAATTTATCAAGTTGAGATATGTTTTCTGTCATAACTATTATTTAAATTATGATGTCTAAGTGTTCACATACCCATTTCAATCTCATTAAAACCTTCTATGAATCATTATATACCCCCGTTATGTTTCCAAAAATATCCTCTAATATTCCTTGAAAACCAATTGTTTAGTGAATACCCATACCAATTTTCACTCAAGTATACTCACAAAAATGTACCTATACATAATTTATTTGGGAATTTAATGTATGTAACCCACACTCATTAATCATGGGATTAAATGTGATGAAATACATCCTTATTTTGTATGATCTATGTGGCACACTAATGCATGAAAATGATATGAATGTGATGGATGGGAATATAATTATATAGTCAACCAATTCATTAGGTAATTTTTTATCTCATGTGATTCCATGTATGTTTAATGAGAGCTTATCTTAAGCATGATAAATTATGATGTCTTGGTGGTTATTATTGAATTATATTTATGATGCCATATTTTATGCTGTTTCCAAATTCCTATGTTTCCTTCATATTAACATCATATATAATGATTTTATGTTCATGTTTACAATTATGTTGGGAAAAAATCCCTCAAGGTATCATTGAAGAATTTTTGTGGTGATTTTGTTTATTGATAAAGTGTCCACGATGTCCAATTTGTTGACAAAGGGGGTTTACATGGTGATTTCTCAGGTTCAAGAGATTTTTTTGGCTATACATGATTGACATAATAACCTCAAAAAAGTAATGGACAATCTGGAGGTAGTACAGAAATAACAGATACAAGGTGGCACTGTTTTCCAGTGTTTTCTAAATTTTTGGGCCTCAAAATCGACAAATAGAGAAAAGTGTTTTTGTAAAAGGTTCTTGCATGCCGGTGTCTTGAATATTTGGAAACTTGGGCGCCATATGTTTTTCAATATCATAACATAAAAATATGTCAAAATAAAGAGGGGCACCCAAGTTTTGGTTTGGGCGCGCAAGTGACTAGGGCGACAGAGGCTCGGGCGGCTGGACTTGCACGCCGAGAGGGGAGTTGTGCGCCGATGCTTAGGGTGTCTAAATTGCCTATAAATAGAGGTCTACCCATCCTCATTTTTTATGAATTTCAAAACTTATAGAAAATTAGAGTTCCAGTCGTGAAAGTGGTGGTTTTATTGCACAAGTATAAATATATTCAGAAGTTGTGCACCAATTGATAGCTGCACACCAATATTGGTTTGGGAGTAAAAGGGTTTGTGTCTCCCAAGTTCTGAGTTGGCGAAGGGAGTGTCGCACAAGTGGTTTGGTGAAACTTGCACGATAGGCTTAAAGAAGCACGCCAGTTGATAGTTGCATGCCAATATTGGTTTGGGTGTAAAAGGGTGTGAGTTTCCCAAGTTTTGGGTTGAAGAAGAGAGTGTCGTTCAAGTGGTTTGGTGACACCTGCACGCCAAGTTTGAAGAAGTGCACCAGTTTATAGTTGCATGAAAATATTGGTTTGGGAGTAAAAGGGTGTGTTTCCCAAGTTTTGGGTTGAATAAGGGAGTGTCCCTCAAGTGGTTTGGTGACACCTATGCGCCAAGCTTGGAGAAGCACGCCAGTCATTCAGGGCTATGCGAAAGTTGGAAGATTTCCCAGTACATCTGGTGAAAAGTGGTATTCATCAGTGGATGAAAGTTGGACATCAATAGAGCATCTACATAAGGAGAAAGATGCATTAATTTGTGATAATGAAGAGACCTACAAGTCTTCCAAACATTGAGTGGATCCTTTCTAAAGCAGTGAGTAAAGGAATAGGAATAAGGTAGTCCTCTCCACCGATAGTGAGCTCGAGAGAGAGACACAAGGAGTGACCCTTGGTAAAGTAGTGAGATGACCCTAAACATTGTAAAGGCAGTGAGCCTGGGCATAGAAGTGATCTATCCCAAACATTGTAAATTGGCAGTGAGCTTTAGTGGATTTGGTATAGTGTCACATCGTCGTTGTATGCTCCTTGGACGTATCCCAGTGAGGGTGAACCAAGTAAAAATATATGTGTCTTCCTGTTTGATTCCTTGCATTGCATTTAAAGAATCATCTTAAGATAAAGTAAAAAATAAGTGATCATCATAAACACACAAGTGAAAACAAAGTGACCCTCATAATAAAGAGGTCAATATCTAGTGGGGAAGGAATAGTTTTCAAATAGAATATCCATACCCTAATTCACCCCCCTCTCAGGGTATCTAGGCACCTTTTTGGTCCTAACAATTGGTATCAAAGGGAATGTTTCTTTTATCAGATCTGTTTTCTTTGAATTGGTTCATTTAGTTGGTGAAATTTACATTTTTGTTTGATCTGATCTTGGTGTGCCATGGAAAAGGGAAAAATGTCAAAGAAGAAGTAGAAGTCAGATGGTATTCCCCAGTGTAGAAGTGTTTACAGAAAAAGAATGATTCAACTAAAGGAATCAAATAGCTTGCTGAAGGAAGGCTTGGATGAATCAGATAGGGAAAAGATAGATTCACTCTATAATGATGTAGGAACGAGTGAAGTAATTTAAATTCAAAGTGATGATGAAACTACTAATGATGAATAAGTTTCAAGAAGGCCACTAGTAGATGATGTCAACATGAAAAAGGAATTGGATGAAGAAGTTAAATCTAAATATATCAAGATCCAAGTACTAGAAATTGAGGTAAATAAGATAAGAGGCTTAAATAAAAGGATTATTTATGTGTCTACTGAACTAATAGAGAAGAATGATTCCCAAGATGAAGAAATAAAATAGATGTCTTCAAATAGAGAGAAACACAAATATGATGATAAGGGAAAGAATCGGAACCCAGATAACATTCAAAATTAAAAATCCAAAAATGAAGATCTTGTTACAAAGCTAACTGAACTAGTTCAAGAGAATCAAATACTACAATAAGAGAGTGCATGCTATGATTATTCTATTGCTCAAGAAAAATTGAAAGTAAAGAAGCAATGTTATATGGTAGATATGATCACACAAGAACTGGAAGATGAAATGAGTAGCAGGAAGAATATAGATAGAGAAATCAATACTCAACTTGAAGCAAGGGATGTAAAAATTCAAAATTAGGAAGATGATATAGAGTTAGTGAATAAAGAAGTGGATAAATCCAATACTAAAGGAATGCCTAAAATGAATGATGCCTTGCACTTATTATTTGATTATCCTTTGACAAGTGATGATAAAATGAAAAACAAATATGCTATTTCTGAAGAGAAACAACAGCATATTTTCTCAGTTCAAAGACCATACAGTTTGGAAAAAACTTGTATTGGATTTGATGAATCCCCTCCCATGAATGACAGAAAGAGAGCTGTGAACAGTTCCAGAAATGAAAAAATCCTATAGGTGCTGGAGATAGACCTAAGAGGTCATTTACATGAAGTAATGACAGTATGTGCTATTTTCGTGGGACTCATGGTCATACATCAAGCTTCTATTTAGAGGCTCAAGAATACATTTCATGCTATGAAGATAGAAACTGTACTAAATCTGAGAATAAGAAGAAGCGTTATGAGAAATCAAAGATAAGAGTCTCTTAGAGGAAAACATTCATCAGATGCTGTTACTGTGGAAGAAAGGGACACACCATGATTATGTGTCAGGAAGCTTAAGATCTCAATGTCAGAAGAATAACTCAAGCTGCATCAACATCTCAGCTGAGAAATGATGAAGTGAGGTATTCCTTTTATGGAAGATGTTTTGTATGTTCTAATTATGGTCATTGGGAAAGAAATTGCAGCAAGAAGAAATCCGGAAAGGAAAAGGAACTCGAAAGTATATTCTCAACTCCAGTGGTGTATAATGAGAAATACTACACTGAAAGACAATGTGGTGAATTGAAAAATTGGTTTACTATATCAAGGTAATCACAAGGAGTTAGACTAAAGGTGTATCACTTACCTCCTCTGTCACACTCACAACAGCTCACTCAGAAATAACATGAACAAATCTGGAAGATAAAGGCAGGAGTTTCTACCGTTGTGATTAAGAAGAATGCATGTTCAGTGGAGGACTCACTATTAGCGCAAAACAGTGTGGTGACTTGGATATCTGATAAAAGAAAGATGAACAAATAATGAATTAAATTTTTTTCATGTCATGTACCATAGAGAGAAGTGGAGGAAAAAGGAAAGATGACAAGTAGAGAGATTCCTACTAATAAAAGGAATCAAGGGACATGTCATATTGGTGAAACATCAAAGAATGAAATATGTACTAGTGGGTTTAAACCCCAAAGTGTGAGAAAGGCCAAGCTTGTAGAATCTACATACCAGAAAAAGGCTCAGCATGTGGGTAATGAATGCTTAGTCATATGGCCAGAGCAGTTGAAGTTGGCTGGGCAGCTAGAAAAACCAAGGAAGGAGTGTGATGCTTTGTAAGAAAGAATCAAAGGGTTGACCCATCAGGATCAACCAAAATCCTCTTCTTAAGGATTCCAAAAAATCCCCTCTCCCTATGTATATAAATTCTATTAACTGATGATTCATGTGTTTTAGGGAGATATGATCCAAGGGGAAGAGGTATCTAAATATGTGAAGTGATGAGGTGATATACTGTAGAGTTTCAATTGATTCAAATTAGGAACTAGAGTTGAAAAATAAAGGGATAAGTGAAGCACAATAGAAAGTGATTGTGTTATTAACTTTATCTCTTGTTTACTACACTGAGTTCCATCTCAGTATGCTTAGAGATTTTGTTGATAGCTCATTGATAAGTGGTAAATTCTCACAATGATGATGTCGTTGATATTAGTGAGCTGGAGAAGTTTCTCAAACATGCAATCACATGTGAAGAAATGATGCAATAGAAGAAGAATGTTTATGGGTCTAAATAATAATACTTATAACTAGAAGAGCCGGAAATCATAAGGGGATAATTCTACCTCCTAATCAGATGAAATTTCTCAAAGGGATATGATGATTGATGAAATTACATGAGAATAGAATGATCATAATAGTTAAAGCTGACATATGATATCAGATTCAACAAGTGTTATTACACAATAGTTCCATCACTCAAATCTGTCTCAGATGGTTGTGTTATGTAGAAAAAGGAGATGATATGATAAAGATTCTACATTGAAACTAAATATCTCTTAATGATATAAATGGATGATCCAGTGGTTCTGAGTTGCATTGAATATATATCCATTGGTATCATTCCCCAATTCAAATGTTATGTATTAGTTGTCTGTTGTGAGAAGACGGATTGTGGTGAAATAACAACAATCAGGCATTTCATGATGATCTATTTTGATCTAACAATGTGGTATTAGTTGACTATTTTTAGGATACCAAGAAGCTGAAAGAGAATATCAACAATTATTCAGCAAGAAGAAGAGAAAAGAAGTTTAAAGACATGAAATGGAACAGTGGAAAGATACTTGTTGAATGTAATAAAGTGGTAATAGACTCATGGGGAGAAAAATTGGAAAATGCTGATGCCTAAGAAAATATAGATAATGAGCCTAAGGAAGTAAAGTCTATATCTTCAATGATTCCAAAGGGTCGAGTTGAAATTGATAGGCATAGTATCATTAGTTATTAGATGGTTCCAGTATAGATGAGGAAGATGAGAACTCTATAACAAGCATGATACTTATCACAGGTAGAGACTAAATGGTTTAAAGAAGGAACTTGTGATGAGTGTTGGGTTCAAGATATGTGAAGAGCTTGACCAAGTTGAGAGGAATCAAACAAGGGAGATTGTTTCGAGGCTAACAGATCAGATTATTCTTGGCCATTTCAGTGCAACGGAGGTTCAGAGTGTTCCATATGCATGTTAAGTTCGTATTTTTAAATGGGATTCTGAAATAAGAATTGAATGTTGAGTAGATAGAAGATCATGATATTCAATGATGGATCAGTTTTTGAAGAAGCTCAGTTTTTGGCATGGAAGAATTGATTTCAATATATATTTCAACAATGATTGTAATCAAAGGATAATGGAGGCAAGATAGTTAATATCTCAAAATAAAGAAAAAATATTGGAAGTTTACTATAATTGACTGCGACAAGGCCTGAAATTGTATTCGCCACATGCCAAGAAATGAGATATCAAAGTAATACCAAGGAAATCCACATGATTATAGTGAATAGAATAATTAGGTATATCAAGGGCACAGTGGATTTTGTATTGATATATAATGGAAAATCTCAGTCAGAGTTATTGGGATATACTGATGTAGATTGGGCCGGTTCAGCGGATGATAGGAAATCAAAGTTAGGAGGGGAATTCTTTCTTGGTGGACTATGTATTGATTTGATAAGAAAGAAACAAAATTGCATTTCATTAAGAACTGTGGAAGATAAGTATATTTAGTCCACTCAAACATGCACACAGTTATTGTGGATGAAGCATCAACTTGATGATATGGTAGTTGAAGTGAAGTCTTCTATCAGAATTCAGTGTGATAAATCAAGTACTATAAATCTCAGAAAAAATACCATCCATTATTCAAGGAAAAATTACATTGAGAAAAAGTATAATTTTATCATGGAGAAGGGTGAGTAGGGAATTGTGAAGTTGGATTATGTGCCTGCAGAGTTAAATTTTGCTGAAATTCTGACAAAGGCCTCACCCAAGGAAGCTTTTGAGAGACATCGACTGGGTATGAGAGTCCAGTCGACTCCCCTAACCTGAAAAGTGTGGATGTGGAATCCCCCTCTCCTCGAGGTATGGTGTGTTTTTATATAATGTGCTAATATGTGTTATTTCCAATTTTTCATACCAAAAAGGAGTGACCTTTGGGTTCATTGACAACAGGGGAGAAATAGTGACTCCTCTAGGGGTAGAAACTATGGCTAAGGGAGAAAATGTCTTAGTCCAAGACACGGGGAGAAGATTACAGGTGGAGCAGTGAGATAGGGGGAGAGAAATGAAATAGGGGGAGAGTTTCAAATCTAACAATGCTATAAGTGATCAATCAAAGACTAGATATCATGATAGGTGAGGATTGTGATAAAAGAAGAATAATGGCATTGGAATGGTGTTAGAAGGTTTCTAGCGATCACCAATTGGTATCGATTTAGAAAATGTTATCAGTGTGGTATCAACAAATGGTGTCAGAAATGAAGTGATTCATTAATGAAATTTTCATTTACTCTTGTTTCTCATGCCGCACATTTCCAATGTGGGCTTAGAGTTTGTGTTGAGTGAATCCTTGATCGCTATCATAATCACAAGAGGCGAATAGTGGATGATGAAAGGATCTTCAGTGAGGTATTAAAGTGAAGAAAATTTTTATGAGAAGAGTTTTCAACAAACAAAAAGGGGGATATTGTTGGGAAAAAATCCCTCAATGTATCATTGAATCATTTTTGCAGTGATTTTGTTTGTTGACAAAGTGGACCTCCATGTTGTGTTTGTTGACAAAGTAGACCACGATGTCCAATTTGTTGAAAAATGGAGTTTACATGGTGATTTATTGGGTTCAAGAGATGTTGTTGGATATCCATGATTGAAAGAAGAACCTCAAAAAAGTAATGGATGATCTGGAGGTGGTACAAAAATAACAGATACAAGGTGGTGCCATTTTCCAGTGTTTTCCAAATTTTTGGGCCTCAAAATCGAAAAATGGAGAAAAATGTTTTTGGAAAAAGAACTTGCGCGTCGGTGTCTTGGAAGCTTGTAAAATTATGCACCATATGTTTTTCAAGATCAAAACATCAAAATATGGAAAATGAAATAGGGGTGCCCAAGTTTTGGTTTGGGCGTCAAGTGACTAGGGCAACAGAGGCTCGGGCGGCTGGACTTGCGCACCGAGAGGAGAGTTGTACACTGGCGCTCAGGGTGTCCAAAATGCCTATAAATAGAGGTCTACCCCTCCTAATTTTTTTAATAAGTTTAAAACAAAGAGAAAATTAGAGCTCCATTAGTGCAGGTTGTTCGGTCGCACAAGTGGTGGTTTGGTCACGCAAGTATAAAAATATTCCGAAGTTGTGATCCAATTGATAGTTGTGTGACAATATTGGTTTGGGCGTAAAAGGGTTTGATTCACCCATGTTCTGAGTTTGTGAAGGGAGTGTCATGAAATTGGTTTTGTGACACTTGCACGCCAGGCTTGATGAAGCACGTGAGTTGATAGTTTCACGCCAATATTTTTTTGGGTGTAAGAGGTTGTGAGTCACCCAAGTTTTGGGTTGAAGAAAAAAGTGTCTCTAAAGTGGTTTGGTGACACCTACACACCAAGATTGAAGAAGCACACCAGTTTATAATTGCATAATAATATTGGTTTGGGTGTAAAAGGGTTTGAGTCACCCAAGTTTTGGGTTGAAGAAGGGAGTGTCACTCAAGTGGTTTGGTGACACCTTCATGCCAAGCTTGGAGAAGCACCTTGGTCATTCTAGGGCTGCACAAAAGTTGGAATATTTCACAGTACATCCGGTGAAAAGTGGTATTCATTAGTGGATGAAAGTTGTAAATCAATAGAGCATCTACATATAGAGAAAGATGCATTAATTTGTGATAATGATGTGACCTACAAGTCTTTAAACTGTGAGTGAATCCTTTCCAGAGCAGTGAGCAAAGGAAGAGGAAGAAGGTGATCCTCTCCACCGATAGTGATCCAGAGAGAGAGACATAGGAAGTGACCCTTGGGAAATTAGTGAGCTGAACCTAAACATTGTAATGGCAGTGAGCCTGGGCATAGAAGTAATCTAGCCTAAACATTTTAAATTAGCAGCGATCTTTAGTGGATTTGGTATAGAATCACATTGTCTTTTTATGCTCCTTGGACGTAGCCCATTGAGGGAAAACAAAGTAAAAATCTCTAGGTATTTCTATTTTCTTCCTTGCATTGAATTTAAAGCATCATCATCAGATAAAGTCAAAAGGAAGTGATCATAGTAAAAACACAAGTGCAAACAAAGTGACCCTCATAATAAAGGGGTTAAGATCCTGTGGGGAAGGAAGGATTTTGAAATAGAATATCCATACCCTGATTCACCCCCCTCTCAGGGTATCTAGGCCCCTTTTTGGTCCTAACAGATTCTCACTCATTTTTATGTCACATTGATATTCCTTTTTAATAACATATATTACTTTCATCATGTTATGCTATTATTATTCTCATACTAGGAATTATAGCTCACTCATTTCTTTTATTTTTCCTCAGGCTATCCCATGCAGTTTTAGAAGATCTAATGAATATAAGGGAATTTTTCAATGTTTTTAAATAATGATGTTATACTCATGATTTATGTTATTTTTTTTTCATTTTTCTAATAATGTAAATATTTTGTTCCTGATAATTATCTAGGGCTGTATTATGTGTACCTTTATATTGTAAATCATGAATTAATTTGTATTAAAATATGGGTTTTTATAACATCAAAATTCATGACTCTTCAAAACTTTCTAGTAGATATCCTATTTCAACTCTAAGAATCTTATATATTCTACTGTATGAATTCAACCTTCTATATCATCTCTTGCACAAGATAAATTCCAAGTATCTATTATTAAAAAACTTCATCCCAAAAAGTAGTTGTTATATATCTCTTCTCATACATAGATTCATATGGTCCCATTAGAATTCTATAGTTTATGCTATTGTTTTATGAGAACTCAACTATCAGGATTCATTATTACTATCCACCTTTATATTCCATTGAGAAGGATCTTATCATATCCTTGAGTGTCTAAATTTTCCTTTCATATTTTCTATATGTCTAGGGGTGATAATCTATACTGAAATTCAATTCAGTATTAAGAGAATGATAAAGACATATCCTAAATTTATAATTGAACCTTAGATCATGATTAGAGATAATCAAAAGTGGGTGACCAAGTTTCCTAAACACTTAATTTTTATATATCATTTAAATTTATTTAATTGATAAATCTTCTAGAGTATAGATGGTGTTTCAAGTCATGGGTATTCGATCCACCACAGTTCATATCACATTACACACATTATATAAATTCTAGAGACTAGTTACAATATCCATACTTATTTTCTCCCATTTCCTTGTGGGTATGGGAAATGGTTTCATTCCCCATTGAATTCAATTTATACCATTCATCTTGCTAACATACCCTGAAATATGAGTTTTATTCAGTGAACTAATTATTTATTTTCCTCTACAATAATATCTCTTGAAGATCATAGTACATCATGGTACTTACAAGATGGATGGATGAAGATGATCCATGTGAATTAACTAACATCTCATTATTTCTCTCATGTGGTTTAGGCACACAATATCTAGCACCAAAATAAATAACACCATCATCATCGATATTTAATTCATGTAGTATCCCCTACATTAAATATTTTACCATCTTTTGAAGATCTAGATCTTCATGTTGTGCCTCTTTGATCATCTCTTAGTTAGATGGTTGAGAAATATTTTGGAAAAGGTTTGATGTGTTCCTAACTATTATGATTTCTAGGTTCATCCACTATATATCCATGAATATAGGATCCTTCTCAATCCGTATTATGGATATAATAGCAGGTTATTTTCCTCTAATATCATTAGCTAACCTTTTCACCTTTATAAGATGGTAGTGAATTATGAAATTGTAGTCTCTGATCAGATCTAAGAATCTTCATTGATATATGTTTATCTATTTTTGGGTTAATATATACTTTATACTCTCATGATCAGTATATATGTCACACTTTTCACCATAGAGGTAGTGCAGTTGAATCTTCAAGGTGAAGATCGAATATTCTATCTATAGATCATGCATCTGGTATTTCTTCTCATTGATCATTAACTATCATCAGGAATAGAGTATAAGTATATTACTATACATGAGTACACAACACTATAATTTATTAAAGAATCATTGTATATTAAAAGCCCTTCTCCCCATGATGGTAGTGTGAGTACTGGAATAGTGATTAAACTCTTGTTGATCTCCTTAAATCTTACCTAAAATTATTCTATTCAGAAAAACATTACCCCTTTCATTATTAATATAACAGGATATTAAATAATGATAAATTCATCAAAAAAATTTATTAGTACCCAAATAATCCAAGAAAACTATTTATTTATTTGACACAAGATAGTCTATGAAATTTTTCAATAGACTTTGTCTTTGAATGGTCAATTGAAATTTCATTACTTCTGATCATGTTCCCTAAGAATGTGTCTTTCTACCTCAAAATGTCACACTTTATGAACTTTTCAACCATTTTCTCATTTCTTACTATCACTTGGTCCATCATTACATTCTCTCCTTATTTATTGATTTTCCTGGGGTAAATTATAATATCATCAGTAAGGACATCAAAAATTATTTCAAGGTAGACTCTAAAGACACAACTCATCAAATATATTATGATTTCTAGGGAATTAGTAAGTCCAAAAAGTATTAATATGAACTCATAGTGTGTGTACCTTATACTAAAGGATGCCTTATGAATATACTTTTTATTCACCATTAGTTGATGATATCCAGAATAAAGATCCACCTTTGAGATGTACTAAGATCCACATAGTTGATAAAAAATGCATCAATCCATGGAATTTGATACTTTTTCATTATGGTTATTTTGTTGGGATCATGGTAATTGATACACAGCTAAATTGATCCATCCTTTTTCTTGAAAAATATCATCAACCAACAACAAGGTTATTTACTAAGGCTTAGGAAACCATTTTCCAAATTCTCTGGAAGCTTCTTCTTTAAATACTATAGTTTGATTTGTTTCATCCTATTAGTCCATTTAGAGATAGTAGTGGATTTGTGTATATGTTCTATTGAGAACTATACCGTACAATATGGGGGTAGTTCGACTAAATCTTTAAAAAATACAATATTATATTCCTTTATAATGGGATTTTCCTCATGTTTGATTGTAATGAACCAAACTTTTATCAATGGAATTTCTCCATTATTATAGTAATTTAATATATTATAAATCACATTAAATAACTTATAGATCATAATAAAAACATTATAAATTAATAATTAATGAAAAAAGAATTATTTATAGAATTTAAGGAACCAATACTGATGAAATTGTAACTTGACCTTAAGAATAGTAATATGAACCTTATGAATAGTAAACCAACCAAATGAATAGTAACATCATCCATGAAAGTATAAATAAAATTTAGGAATCTTATAAATGAAACTATTTTATAATTATTTCATAGTTTAAGTAAATACATGTTTTAAAAATTATTAATTAAGTGTTAGTATTTTTGTAGGTCATAAATATTTCATTACAATTTTATGATTAATTAAAAAATTTAAAAGAAAATTTATTTTCAAAAAATATATTAATAAATTAATATCATGATGTCTTATGATTTTATGATAATTTTATGAGACCCTAAGTAATTTTTCAAAGTGTTATAAAATAAGTTATAATTTTAAAATCTGTATTTTCTAAGTAAATGATGATTTTAATTAAAAATTAAATTTCTCATATTTTGAAAATTAATTTCATAAAATGGATTTCATTTTTGAATTATACACATTGAAAAATTATTAGGGTTAATTTTTTGGATTTTTCTGAAATACTTGATTTGTTGGTGAATAGTTAAATACGTTAATTTATGGTATATATACATTATAAGTTAAATACACTATTCATTGAGTCATCTCTAATGTAATCACCGTAATATATAAATTTCTTTTATAATTTTAATATTTTTGGTTATAATTCATAAACTATTCATAGTCTTGATCCAAAATAATAAATTAATGATTAAAATAATGGGAAACACCCCTCTCCTCCACTATAAATAACACCACTCACCCCCTCTTTTCCTCACACCTCTCAAGATTTGACCCTTATAAAAATTCTGCCCAAACCTCTCCCAAAGCCCCTATCCCATGTCTAGGAGTTCTTGGTCTCACCAAAATACCAAAACCTTTCCCTAAGGAGGCTCTCAAGGAGGATAAATCCAAGAGGTAAAATCCTCTTACCTTTTTCTTTTAATTTCATTTCAATTTCATTTGTTTTATTCTATTATCCTCACCTTCCATTATAAAAATTAAATTATAAATCCAATATGTTTGATATAATGGTATTCTATCATGTTAATTTAATATCCACTAATAAAATCCTCCCTAGATCTCTTTTATTCTAAAAATGAAATCGTCACTCATGATGTGTCAATTTACTGGTAGCGTGGGAGAAGCACTTTCATTTTCCTTTAATGCCTTCAAGTATGTTAATAAAACCATTATATTAGTTGAAACATACTATAAAGTGTATGTTAAAACCATATTTATGTTCTATAACTAACATATATACATAATAATAAATGATAAAACAAAACAAATTCATTGAGATTGAAAAACCGCCAAAATTAACCTAAAATGATCATCATTAACTTTTATCTAAAGATTCATCCTCATACCATATAAACAAATTATTTATAAGATAATTTAAACTTATGTAATATCATTAATAAAATATAATAACAATTCTTGATATTTATATGCATTTCACACAAACTTCCATTCATGTATACAGTTGAACCGATAACAAAAACTAAGAAAATGAACACTCTCAGACAATGAAATCAAACTCTATAACTCATTGAAAAGCCCATAAATGAACTTAATAAGAATAAAATGAATAAAATTCTTGTATAAAAGGTTCTTAATTAATTAATTAATTAATCAATTAATTAATATAATGTGATTATAAATGATATTAACATGAAGGAAGCATTGAGACACATGGTAAGGGGAATTCACAAACCCAACTCTCTTTCTTTGAGTTTTCCCTCTCTCAGCCCATTTTCAGTATGGATATTCCTTAAATATCATTTATTTATCATTATCTTACCTTTTCTTGGATATACATGTTTCCTACTTTATTTTATGACAAACACAATGTTTTCTAAAAAAACTATTCTTAAAAAAATACACCTTTTACTTCTTGAGTTTGTTTCTTCTTCACTCTAGGTTGATGATTCTTATATCAAGTATGTTATTCCCTCTTTCATTTGGGAACCCAAATTTTGTGATTTATTATTTATTAAATAAAACCCATTCCTTTCCAAGAGTTATTTTATGTATAATATTGATATATGTTCTATGTGGCATGCATGATAATATAAATGTTATGATGTGATGGGTGTCCCTAGAATCATATAGCACAATGTAAATGTTATGATGTGATGGGTGTGACCTAAATTATATATAACTTTAATGAATTGTTTAAAGTGATGTATCTCATGGGAAAAATTGAAATATGTGTGAACATGATGCTATCTTTGTTCATAACTATGTGTGGTGGTTGACCACTAAGACATGGTGTTTCATTTTTATGCATTGCGACATTTCATGCCATTATCTAATGATTCTTATCTTGATTATGATGATGATCATATTATTATGTTATGATGCTTATTATTATGCTCACCCATGTTATATTGCTTCATGTTCTTATCTATCCTATTACTATTCTTTTGTCTTACCCATTTCTTTGATGTATATCCTCAGGTGACTACTTGTACTAAGGAGAAATCAAGGGACAATAAGAAGCTAGAGGATAAGGAATTAAATAAATGTTTATGTTTTATTTTATAAATTTTATGTATGGTCCCAATTTTACCAAGACACTAAACCTTTGGATCCTGGTTATGTAATGATTTTATGTTGTTTATCATTAAAATGACGTAATAAGATAAATAAGAAAAAGCAGGGTCACTATAGTTGGTATCAGATCATAGTTTAGTTAATTTGGGAATTAGGATTAGAAAATCTTAGTGAAAACCCTTATTATGAGACTAAGTATAAATAAGCACTCAAGAATATTTTTTTAGAAAATGATAAACATATGTATCTCATAAGATATGCCTTTGGAGTTAATTGCACAAAGGAATAAATTATTTATTCATGAATTGTTGACTTATGTTTTTTTATAACCTTTTTATATTTTAGAAAATGGTGGGAACTTGGAGAAACCAAACCAACAACCTATGTGAGGGACAATGGATCAATTTACTAAATGTAATCCTCAATTCATTGGGAGGTAGAGTTCAAAATTTCCCAGTGACACTTACCTAGCTGTCTCAAGTTATGAACAAAAACATGAATAATTTGGAATATCTTCCTTCACCTAAGAGGGAGAAACTAGTTATCAAGTGTTTTATATGGAAAATACCACCGATTTTTAGTGGATCTTATGATCCACTAGTTGAGGAATAGTGGGAAAACTCAATGAAGAAGATATTTTATGCACTTCACTGTTCTGAGATGAAGAAGGTGACTTTGGCCATTTATAGTATATATAGAGAGGCTAACCAATGGTGGGCCTTGATTAAAATCACCAAGCAGAAGGACAAAATTGAAGATATCGAGTGAAAAGACGTTAAGATAATGTTTCTTAACAAGAGTTTCCCTTAAATCTTCATACAACAATGGATATAGAATTCATAGAGATAAATCAAAAGGAAGGAAAATCATTTATGAACTATGGAGAAAATTTCACAAGGATTTCAAGGTATGCTTCAAGTTTTTTTTATCAATAATGGTATAAAAATTGACATATTCTTTAGTGGTTTAAAACCACACCTTCAAAAGGCTATAATAATTCTATAATTTGGGAGTTATGAAGAAGTTGTTATATGTTCTATCAAAGCGGAGATGGATTTTGGAGAATGGTCCCATGGTTATGGTGATAAGAAATGAAATATGGAGTTTCAAGACCAAGGATCAAATGAGAAAGGTGGAAAGAAAACTCAACCACTATATGTCAAAAATGTGGGAAGAAGCATCATGGAAACTTCCTTAAAGGTATGGGGAAATGATTCAAGTGTGGGAAATAAGGACACCAAGCTTATAAATGTAAAAAAACATGAGGAAGTAGGACAATGTGATGGAGGAAAGGAGAGAACCACCCATGGTCCAATGCTACAATAGTAGGGAGCAAGGACACTATGCAAGCCGATGCACTAAACCTTGAGTCCTCAAGGGTAATCATAATTAGAAGCCAAAAAATCCAAATTAGTAAGAAAGTCTTATTCCATAACTAATACTGAAGTGGAGTAATAAAATGAAGTCATACAAGGTACACCTTCTATTCAATCAAGAATGGAAAAAGTATTATTTGATTATGGTTCTATGAATTTTTTTATATCTTGAAAGTTTTCTCAAACTATTAGATCAAAGACCTAAAAAATTGAAGTAGATATATCTATAAAAACACCAAGAAGTGAAATCATTGAAACCCAAGTGTTGGACTCTTCTCTTGTTAGAATATGTGGGAAGATTATTCAAGAAAATTTCATGATACTTCCCGTGGTGGAATTTGACGCTATAATGGGAATTGATTGGCTCTCATTATATAGAGAACCCATCGAATATCAGGAAAATGAAATATATTTTCATATTCTGAACCATCCTATGCACCTATACAAATTCAAGTATGATCTTGAATATCAATTAGAAAATCATTCAACGATGTGGGTGTTGATTCACTATGAAGAAGCATACCTCCCTCAAATGGTTGAGTCAAAGGAAGGTATAAATATAGGGTAAGTTCCCATTGTGATGGAATACAGTGATGTATTTTATGAAGAGTTACCCATAATTCCCCCAGATCATGAGGTAGAGTTCTCAAGAAAACTCATACTCAGAGATACTCCTATCTCAATGTGTCCATAAAGGTTGTATCCGATCAAACTGGAGGAGTTAAAAGAAGCAGCTATAAGATCATTTAGATAAAGGGTTAATACTCCCTAGTACATTAGCTTGGGGTGCGTCAGTGCTCTTTTTCAAGAAGAAGGATGGATCAATGAGGCTGTGTATTGATTATCAGGAACTCAATAAGTTCACTATTAATAACAAGTATCCTATTACAAGGATTGATTACTAGTTCAATCAGCTATGGGGAGATCAATACTTATCAAAAGTGGATCTCTGTCCTAGATATTATCAACTAAAGGTGAATAAAGAAGATATTCAGAAGGCTTCCTTCTATACAAGGTATGTTCACTATGAGTTTCTAGTGATGACCTCAGGACTTACTAATTATCCAACAATATTCATGGATTTGATGAATAGAGTCTTTAGACATTACCTCAACAAATTTTTGGTAGTGTCTATCGATGATATTCTCATATACTCTAATAGAAAGGTGGAATACTAAGAAAATATAAGTCACATGTTGGTGACATTAAGGAAGGAGAAGTTGTGAACCATGTTTATAAATTGTGACTTTTGGATGATGAAAATCACATTCATGGGACATGAGATCACAAGTGAGGGAATCTCTATAGAACCTTAAAAAAAGGCAATTGAGGAATAGAACAGACCCCCTAGTGTCATAGAAATCTGTAGTTTTATTGGCTTAATAGGGTAATATCGATGTTTTTTGAGAAATTTATCATGATTTTCAAGCCCAGTAACTAAGTTAATAAAGAAAGGGGTAAAGCATGTGTAGATTGAAGAATATGAGTAAATATTAAAGGAGATAAAGAGAAGTCTGATCACTGCACCTGTACTCACATTACCAAAAAGTGGAGATTTTTTTGACATAAAATGATGCTTCAAAGAAAGGTTTGGGTTGTGTAATTATGAATAATGATAATGTGATATCCTACGCCTCACGATAGTTGTAGATCCACGACCAGAACTACCCAATGCATGATTTGGAGCAAGAAAATGTGATTTTTTCCTTGAAAATATGGTGACACTACCTCTATGGTGAGAAGTGTGAGATATATATCGATCAAAATATCCTAATGTATATATTCACACAAAAGGATCTAAACATGTGAAAAAGGATAAGGTTAGAGATAATCAAGGACTACGATTGCTAAAACCACTGTCATCCTAACATGGAAAACAAGGTAGCGGATTCTCTTAGTAGAAAAAAACCTACTACTCTATCCATGTTACGGATTGAGAAATACCCTATCTTCATGGACATGCAAAGGATGGATTTGGAAATCATAAAGCCAGGGAATACATCCTACTTTGACCAAATTATTTCCCAACCATATATCAAAAATAAGATCAAGGAGGCACAAAGGGATAATCCAGAGTTACAAAAGAAGGTGAATGCAGTAAAGGAAGGGAAGCTATAATATATCCATATCAATGATGATGGTGTAATTAAATTTGAAATGAGGCTCTTTGTACCTTCATCACTTGGTATAAAGAAGGATATTTTTGATAATGCACATATCTCAACTTTCTCTTTCCATCTTGAGAGTACCAAGATATACCATGATCCCTGAGAACACTTCAGGTGGAACAACATGAATAAGTTTATTGCTGAGTATACCAAAGGTGCTTGATATTTAAGAAAGATAAACCCAAGTGACATAAGTAAAAATGGATGATGAAACCATTGCCAATAACTATATGGAAATGGGAGAATGTCACTATGGACTTTGTCACAGGTCTTCTAAAGACATCCAAAGGAAACAATGTGATATGGGTTGTGGTGGACCAACTCACCATAACTGCCCACTCTATCACTATTTTGGAAGATATCTCACTTGAAAAACTTGAAAATATATATGTGAAGAAAGTGGCGAGACTAAATGTGGTTCCAATATCGATTGTCTCTGATCATGATATTAGGTTCACATCTAAATTTTGGAGGAGTCTTCAACATGCTTCGAGTACTGAATTAAATTTCAGTATGGCCTATCACCCCCAAACTGATAGGAAATCTAAAAGTAATATTCATATTCTTGAATATATACTAAGATACTACTATTTAGAATTAAAAGTTGGATGGGATTATCATATCTCATTGGATAAGTTTTCATACAACAACAACTTCCACTCTAGTATTCAGATGGCTCCATATGAAGCTCTATAAGGAAAGTGATGCAGAACCCCAACCTATTAGGATAAGTTGGTGAAAGAAAGATACTTGGACCTGATCTTGTATAAGAGATGATAGAAAATGTTCAAGACATCCAGAAATATATCAAAGTTTTCCAGAATTGGAAAAATATCTATGCTCACAACCTTCAAAGGAACTTGGAGTTTGACATTGGAGATAAAGTCTTTCTTTGAATATCACCATGGAAGAGAGTCATGTGGTTTAAAAATAATGGAAAGCCAAGCCCAAAGTACATTGGACCCTTTGAGATCCTTGATCTCATAGGATCTGTGGACTATTGGCTTATAATTCTACCGAATATAGATCAAGATCATGATGTGTTCCATGTATCCATCCTGAGGAAGTATATACTAGATCCCCCACATGTACTTAACTCAGAGGTGGTATAACTAGAATATGGTCTATCTTATGAGAAGTATCCAGTAAAGATTATGGACTAGAGATATAAGGTTATATGAAAAATACCTCCCAACTTTTAAAAATTTTATGGAGGAACCATAAGTATGAAGAAGTAACCTGGGAACTAGAGGAGGTGATGAAGGAGAAGTACCCTCACCTGTTTATTTAAAACAAAATTTTGAGGGACAAATTTCAAAAGTGGGGAAGAACGTAACGACCCAAACTTTTATGAATGGAATTTCTCCCTTCATATAGTAATTTAATATAGTATAAATCACATTTAATCAATTATATATCATAATAAAAACCTTATAAAATAATAATTAATGAAATTAGAAGTATTTATATAATTTAAGGAACCAATACCGATGAAATTGTAACTTGACATTAGAAATAGTAATATGGCCCTTATGAATAGTAAACCGACCAAATGAATGGTAACCGCACCCATGAAAGTATAAATAAAATTTATCCATATTATAAATGAAAGCATGGTATAATTATATCATAGTTTAAGTAAATAAATGTTTTAAAAATTATTAATTAAGTGTTGGTATTTTTGTAAGTCATAAATATTTAATTACAATTTTATGATTAATTTAATAATTTAAAAGACAATTTATTGTCATAAAATATATTCATAAATTAATATTTTGATGTCTTATGATTTTATGATAATTTTATGAGAGCTTAAGTAATTTTTCAAAATGTTATTAAATCAATTATAATTTTAAAATATGTATTTTCCAAGTAAATGATGATTTTAATTAAAAAATAAATTACTTATATTTAGAAAATTATTTTTATAAAATGGAGTTCATTTTTTAATTCTACACGTTGAAAAATGGTTAGGGTGAATTTTTGTTATTTTTATGAAATACTTGAATTTTTGGTGAATAGTAAAATATGGAAATTTACGGTATATATACATTATAAGTTAAATACACTACTCATTTAGTGATCGTTGATGTAAGAACCATAATATAGAACTTCCCTTCACTATTTTAATATTTTTGGTGATAATTCTCAAACTATTCCTAGTCTTGAGCCAAAATGATAAATTAATGATTAAAATAATGGGGAAATACCCCTCTCCTCCACTATAAATACCACCCCTCATCCCCTCTTTTCCTCACACCTATCAAGCTTTGAGCCTTGCAAAAATTCAGCCCAAAACTCTCCCCAATAACATATCCCATGTTTAGGAGCTCCTGGTCTCACCTAAAGAACAAAAAATTTCCCTAAGGAGGTTCTCAAGGTGGATAAATCCAAGAGGTAAAATCCTCTTCCCTTTTTCTTTTAATTTCATTTCAATTTCATTTATTTTATTCTCTTATCCTCACCTTATATTATATAAATGGCATGATAAATATGTTATGTTTTATATACTGGTATGATATCATGTTAATTTAATATCCATAAATAAAATCCTCCCTCCCTCCCTCTCTCTCTTTTATTCTAAAAATGAAATTGTCGCCCGTGATGTGTCAATTTACCGACATGGTGGGTGATGCACTTTAATTTTCATTTAATTCCTTCAAGGATGTTTATAAAACCATTATAATGGTTGAAAAATACTATAAAGTGTATGTTAAAACCCTATTTATGTTTTATAACCAACCTATAATAAATTATAAAACAAAACAAATTCGTTGAGATCGAAAAACCACCAAAATTAACCTGAAATGATCAACATTAATTTTTATCTAAAGATTCATCCTCATAAAATATAACCAAATTATTTATAAGATAATTTAAACTAATTTAATATCAATAATAAAATATAATAACAATTCTGTATATTTATCAACATTTCACCCAAACTTCCATTCATGTATACAAGTGAACCGATCACAAAAACTAAGAAAATGAACACTCCTGGATGATGAAATTAGACTCTATAACTCATAAAAAATCACATAAATGAACTTAATAAAATTATAATTAATAAAATTAGTGTATAAAAGGTTCTATATATTTTAACTAATGAATATAATGTGATTATACAAGATATTAATGTGAAGGAATCATTTAGACACAAGGTAAGGGGAATTCTCAAACCCAACTCTCTTTCTTTGGGTTTTCCCTCTATCACCCCATTTTATGTATGGATATTTATTAAATATAATTTATACATAATTATCTTAACTTTTCTATGATATACATGTTTCCAACTTGAGTTTATAATAAACACAATGTTTTCCATAAGAACTCTTCTTAAAAAAAACCACCTTTTACTTCTCAAGATTGTTTCTTATTCACTCATGGTTGATGATTCTTATATCAAGTATGTTATTCCATATTTAATTTGGGAACCCAAAGTTTATGAATGTATTATTTATTAAATCAAAACCATTCCTTTACATGAGTTATTTTATGTCTAATATTGATATATGTTCCATGTTGAATGCATGATAATGTAAATGTTATGATGTGATGGGTGCGCCCAGAATTATATAGTTCTCTAATTCATTGGGTAATGTGATGTATCTAATGAGAAAAAGTAAAATATATATGAACATGATGATATATTTTTTCACAAATATGTGTGGTAGTTTACCACTAAGACATGATGTTTCTTTTTTATGCATTTCCACATTCCATGCCTTTATCCATTGCTTCCTCTCTTGATTATGATGATGATACTATGATTATGTTTTGATGATGATGGTTATTCTAACCCATTTTATATTTTTTCATGTTATTACCTATCATCTTACTATGATTTTATCTCACCCATTTCTTTGATGTATATCCTTAGGTGACTACTTGTACTAAGGAGAATTCAAGGGAAAATAAGAATCTAGAGAAGAAGGAATTAAATAAATGTTTATGTATTTTTTAAATGTTATGTATGGTCCTAATTTTTCCAAGACACTAAAACTTTGGATCCTGGTCTTGTAATTATTTTATGTATTTTATAATTAAAATGACATAATAATATATGTAAGAAAAAGTAGGGTCAATATATTGATAATTTTCTTCTACTAAACCTTTTAGTAAAGGTATGCTTATTCACTGGTTATCTACCCCAAAAATGTTGACAGATTTTACAAATAATATTTATAATCAAAATTTTATTTGTTTAAGATAATAGGGTCATTTGGATAATATAAATATATTCCATTTTCCTGATAGTTGATGTGATCTATATATAAGGAGAGCCAATCCATTCCTAATACAGAATAAAATTCCACAAAGGGAAGGAATATGAGACTCAATAAATGAATATTGAAATAGAAGATAACTGTGGAAGAGTTCAATAGTTAGGTTTCATAATTACTCCATAGGAATTTCTACAGATATCTCAACTTCATGATATATCTATTTTTATAGAAATATTCTAGAAAACTTGGAGTATATAAAGGAATTCATAGATTTAGAATCAAATAAAATATTTTCCATTCTTGAGTGAATCAGAAGTTTCCCTTTTAAGAATTCATTTTCATTTTCCACCTCTATGGCAGTGAGGGAATACAAATTCCCATGAAACTTTTCCTTTGGTTGTTGTTGAAGAATATTACCCTCAACAACCCATGGTTTAGTGTAACATCTTTTATTTTCCCCTTACTCCATATAGTTGAAGTATTTTACTATGGGTGGTTCATTGATAGGTTACTTCCTTTCTTAAATAATATTGGTAAAAATACCCATCACTCTTTGAAATTCATGATCTTGGTGGAATTATATATAAAAAATTATGGATTTCATTGTCCCTTTGAGGCAATTCCCAAGACAATTCATCATACTTTTTTGATATGTGTATTGTTGGATCTTCTTTCCTCCTTTATCATATAATCATCCATTATGAAATTCCATTCATCTATTCCTATTTCCATGTCCATGGGTCACTTATATAAACACCATATCTACCTTGAGGTCAAATAAAACTAATTCTTTATATCTCCAAATTTATAGGAAGTCTGGAGTCTTTTAAAGGCGTGGTTTTAAACAACTAAAGAATCTTTATATTTTTATATAATTTATGATAATATAACCTAAGGAATATCATGAATACTTTGTTAAAATTTACTCATAAGTCATAATAGATTCACCCTATTTTTGGTTAATCTCTAGGAATTATCTCTCCATATTATTCCAAAGAGATCAAGTGGAATACTTGTTAAAAAATACCTTCCTAAAGTCTTGCCACTCTATTTATTCTATTTCATCCTTCTAATTTTTATTACTTTTAAATTACCACCATTGATTTGTCTATACCTATAAATGATATACTAAAAATGTGACATTATCAATATTAAAATTGTGGAGCAAGGAAAAGATATTCTCTAGTTAGTTAACCCACTATTCTATGACAAGTTTATTAGAAGATATGATAAATTTCGATGGTCATTTACACATAAAGGACTTGATGGAAAATTTATCTATCTTGGGTGAAGGAAGATGTTCCACATGGTTCAAGTTATTGTATATAGACTGAGAAAACTATGTAATAATCACCAGGTAATTTTTAACTACACCTCCCATTTCATTGGGTATGTTTTTCAGACAATCATTGCATTGTCCATCACATGGGTTATTAGTTCTATTTATCCAAGTCACCACCTTTTTTAAAAATTAAAAGGTTTGAAAAAAACAGAAGTCAAAAAATATTAAATAATTAATATATTATTATTCAAAAATTAATTCAAAATTCATGTCTTAGAGGATCCCTATGTTTATTATTTTTCTCATTCTATGCTTCAAGTATCATGTAATTTAATATATTTCTGACATTAAAAGATAGAATCACCTTAGCAATATATCCTTTATAATTTTTTTATATATTTTGTGATTAACTTAATAATATACCATGAGAGTTTCAAAATAATTTTGTAGAGAGGCCTCTTTATCATGAAGTAGGTGTGGATCGAGTTAATACACAATCCAAACTTTTGGGTTTATTACCACTAGGTATATTTTTTCCCGATCCACATAAACTTAATTTATCCATATAGGGATTTAATTGATATAAAACCATGTACTCTTATAATTTACAAAAAACATAGGATGTTTACCTATGCATAGAGTTATCCTTATGGCTTTCAATATGGTTCTATAATAATAATTAAAAAATTAATTAAACCAGGATCTAATACCAACTATAATGAACAAACATTTTCTTAGATTACTATTACTTCATTTTGAAGATAAAAAACCAAAAAATAATACAATCCAAGATCTAAAGGATTAGTATATTGGGAAAATTTGGCTCATAAATCACATGTACATAATAAAAAATAAACATTATTTAAATTATTATTATTTAGGATCCTAAAACCTCTCACCATATCATTAGTACATATGACCACTTTATTATATACATCAAAGGGGTGAACTAAAATCATACTATGGGGAGGAATATCATGGGAGGAATAAGGGACACAAATCATGTTTATGAATTATGCACATAATAACATGAGATATATTTCATTACCCAATGCATTTGAGGGTATATAATTCTTATCACACCCAACCCATCATAAAATCCTTATAATCATGCATGACACATCAAAAGGTATTATATGGAAGTCATTATCATGAAATAAAAACATAGAAGGGAATATGTTTGATAAAGAATTTAACATATCATGCATCATTTAATAACCATTGGGGTTTCCAAATGTATAAGGTATATCATACATTGTCAAAAAATATCACTGTTTTTTAATGAATAAGAAACTCCAGATGTGTGAAATAGGTGTTTTAAAGTCTTTTTGATATGTTTTATATGAAGAATAAAAATAATTTTGGAAATTTTGAAACGTGTATATCCCAAGAAATTGAATGAAATTAATATTAAAATCACATTTTAATGATATTAGAAGAATACCCATAATAAAAATTATTTTAAAGAGGCCATAAACCAAAATACAATGAGTTGGGTTAGAGAATCCACCTACCATAACACCCTATTTTTTTAATTGATTCTCTACATATCAAATAAAAAACTGGTTTATTAAAACATGGAACCATAAGTGAATAATTTTTATTTTTTCACTCTTGATTGTTTATAATCATTAGATTCTATTCTTAAAACACCATAATTAAATTATAAATGTTATGATATCATATTTTTCAATAAATAACCCATCTTGATTTGATTTATATATATCGATTTATTTATATTAGATAATTATTAATATTTATTCTATAAGAATATAAATAATAGTATTTATACATTTATATAATATGTAAAATTTATTATAACCATAGATAATGGTGTAAATAAGAAAAGGATGGAAATTTCCCTATTGGAGGTCAATCAACCGTTAACAGGATATTATAAAAAGAAGAAGAAAAACATGAATTATTAATAAAACATAAATATAATTTTTTTAGTATGATAACACAATTAATTAAATTCTTACATAATAATAAATTAATATTGGAATATTTTAGTTTTAAAGGAATTTATTATAAGAGTATTAGAATAGGAATATGAGAAGGGAAGTAGAAGAAAACGTAAACTCTTCTTGGTGTTCCTCATTTTCTACGTCACTAAGAACCATTTTCACATGAAGTAGATAGGAAAAAAACATCCCTAAGGATTATAGAGGGATTAATATAAGGAATTTGGTTATATTATTATATTTTTTAGGTGCAAGGTAACTGGTTTTCCAATGGAGGGGTGAGGGGTTATTTATAATTAAGGATAGGGACATTTTAAGGATAAAATATTGAATACATTATTATATACATGGTAAAGCATTAAATAGTAATATTGTTGAAATTATGAAATGTATTTGAATAATATAACATTATTTTAGGACTTTTAATAACTTTATAATTATATTTTATAGTTTTAATTTAAAAAAGGGAGAAAAATGAAAAAATGTTTATTTAAAAGGACACCTTAGACATTTAGGATTTTGAAAATATTTTTAGGTTTGGAAATTATTTTAATTATTTTTAAATGTCTCATTAATGTTATAAAATTTATTTTCTCCTGAAATAGTATATTTAGCAATTATTAATTCATTATTAAATTATCATTATGTCATAAAACATGTGGTATTTAAAAAACAATATTTTCATTATTAACGTAAAAATTTATTTTTCTTTAAAAATTATGAAAAATTCACCATTCTACAATTTCATATTTTTAATTACAATACATAATATCATTTTATCGAAAATAATTTTTTATCATTGAAAATTATAATTTTTAACATATAGATTATATTTTTTATGAAATATGTTAATATATAGATTGATAAAAAGTGTGTATAATTTTTATGAGTTTTAAAATATTATCATTTATTTTATTGAATTATAATATTTATATTTTCTCAATTTATTCATTTTAAATGTTATTTATATTACAATTTATTATTTTTAGGAAAAATTACTATTCCAACTATCTTATTACTATCCCTACAACCACATTACTCTTCCTACGGTCACATTACTATTCCAAATGTCAAATTACATCCTATAAATATATTTTAATTACTTCATTACTTATTCTCTGCAATTTCTCCCAATATTCTATATTTCTATTTTCTATAATTTTGATGTATTTACAAATCTTTAGTTTCTTTTTTATAGCGTTGTCTATGGGGGATATTATTCTAGCAGATTGGAATGATCCATTTTACTTTTTCTATTTTTCACTCATTATCATTGTATTATTTGGAATTTTCAAGGGTTTAGTTATAGAAAAAGGCAACGATCTCTATCAATGAAATGAATTGTTATTAGTTTCCCTATTTAATGTATTTTTATCTTTCTATACAATATAACAGACATTTATCCTGGAAACAAATATCATTTATAATATATAGTTAAATACAATAAAGATACCCTTTCACATGTCATGAAGATAAAATCCATTCAAATATTATTTTCCAAAATATCAAATTTTGATTTTGATATATATCAAATGGATTTCATAACCTCTTCCCATTATAGGAATTTAGTTGAGGACATGTATATGATATAGGCTTATGGTTTTAATTTTACAAACAAGACATTTATTGTATACAAGTTCAAATAGCCCATTAATATATTGAATCAAGATTCATAGTATTGTAATATTCAGTATAATGATTCTATACAAGATTTTATTTCATCAAGAATGATTCTAATTCATATATATATGATAATTAGTGGGTGTGTTGAAGTTTTAATGATATTTTATGTCCATGAGATACTAAATTTCATAAATGAAATCTCTATATTACAACCTAAAAATATGGGGTTGGGTAAATGTTTTTCTATGGAACACATGGATGATGTAGTATACACACTGGGTATGAATATCTATAGAGATAGGTCAAAGTGGATACAAAGACATAGTCAAGTCACATGTATTGTTATAATGATAAAGTGGATTAGCTTGGGGACTTCTGAAAATAAACCCCAACCATTGTTATATTGAATGAATAATCAGATGATTCATGATTTTTCTATGTATTTATAAATGATATATATTATTCCATAAGATTCTTCTATATGATATATCATGTTTACCATTTTTTTAATGAACCTTATGTCACATATGTTTATAGTGTAACTAGTAGATACCAATCCAATACTGATGTGAGTTGCTAAAGTTTAATTAAAAATGTCTTTATATACTAGTGATTAACTAAGGATATGTTATTGATCTTTACAGGAGAGTATGAGATAGGTGTAAAGGGTTACACTTATTCATGTTTTCAATATGATAAAGTTGACATGAAAAATTTATCTAAATGGTGGTGCTTTTAGTTATAAAAGTTCCATATAATCCAATTTTTAGTACCCAATAAAAGTGGTAGAGTAGATCATTACATATGATGTTTCAAATGATGATGTTTTGATCAACATTTTCATTGCTAGATTTGGTATGGTTCCCAATATTGGGGGATAAAGTATGGTTTTTGTAACAAAAAAAAAACTGATCCAATTCTCAAGAAAAGGAACCCTTGTCTCACCATGTTTCCAAACACATCCTATGAAAACTTCATCTATTGTTATATATTTTTTATAAGGTCGATATTTGAATCAACTGTGTGATTATATTTGTTAATGTTGATGATCTATTGATGAATCTAGTACTACATCAGCAACAAGTGGGTCATGTTAAATGTCTTGTTATATGAAAAACATGAGATTGAAAATTATAGTTTAAAAATGTTTCATGATTATATAATAATTGAAATATCAATTTAACATTTATTAAAGAGTGGTGAAATATATTTTACAATAATAGTGGAATTATAGTATCCCATCAAAACACAACACTTTTTTTTGTCCCTATCCAATGATCATCCCAATGTATATTGGGTTATAGATATATAATAAAATATAATGATTTGAATATTATAATCAATGAAATTTTTTTATTTAATAGATTTAGAATAGAATCCTGAGGTAATAAGTTGAAATATATTAGATATACTGACACACCAAAGTATATCTCATAGGATGTTATAAAATCATGGATATAAATTGGGGCATATTCTTTTAACTTGTCCCCACTACCTGATGTTGGAAAGTTACCCAGCATGAGAACCCCCATAATTTGATACCTTTATTATGAAATCCTTGAGGATTAGCTAATAAGTGGGTGGTTGGGTTGTTTATCAATCATGTCAATAGTCGGAGCTCAATCAATATTGGATTTTTTAACTAAAATATTTATAAAATGAATTTGATAACATTAATGCATTATATTTATGAAATTCATGGAAGTTTATAGTCGAATCACATATAAATTAATAGACTACTTAAATGGTAGACATATCATGAGATAATCTACTAGATGAATGAAATGTGATGTATTCATAGACCTGGTCAATTAGATAATCATGAATGACTTATATGGATTATGAATGATAATAATGTTTCATTTTATGTGGTCACTAAATGTCACAGAGAAAGGTATTTTATAGATATAAATATTATTTTTATAATATATCTTTCAGTTGGAATATTCATATGGATACATGAGTAGGTTTGATCAAGATCACATTGGTTCCCTGAGTATCTCGGGTTTCACTAATTCATTTCTAGAATCCACTATTTACATAGATATATGAAATATGGATTTGATATTTTTCATTAATTATAATTCCCATAGGTTCACATGGTTAATCCATTAGATACAGATTAAAATTTTGGTGAATAATTTGTTCCAAAATGAAGAGTGTTTGATAAAATTTATCTAAAATCATTTTGGATGGATTCACAAATTTTTTTGAAGTTAAGAATAATGTACTAATTGTATTTTAGTTATTGTGGTAGATTTATTGATATGAACTAAAAATATGGGATATTAGATTGTATGATATCCAAAATTTTATTGGAAAGGACTTACATATGGTTATTAAGAATATATTTCCATAAGAATATCCTTAAGAAAATGTTAAACAATAAATTTTCTCAACATATAGTGTTCTTATAAATTTTAGGTAATGGAACATTACATTTCCCCTATGAAAACCCTTCTTTTATTACAAACTTAAACATGATTTATTACATAAAACTTCACTTTACACAACAAAGAAGATCAAGAGGTTTAGTGTCCTTGGGGATTATAATCATTACATAAAAACTTAAAACATGAAATACAACATCTTTATTGAAAACTTCCTTTACATGACCACTGCATTCCCTCATACTTAGCATTGCATGGGATAACCTAAGGACATGCATAAGAAAAGGGCGAGCTATAAAGACCAGTAAGAAAATACACATGGAATAACATGAGAAGTACAATACATGTTATACATTAGGCATATCAATAGAGCACAAGAGAAACTTGAACATAAAGGCATGATAACGCATGATAATCATAACATGGAAATGTGGCAACAACACTTAACATGGAATTAGCATGAGCCAAGGCCCATTGCACATAGAACATGAGTAAATCCTCATTGCACATGAAGCACGAGTAAACCATCATTTTAATTGAATTGGTATGAGTCAACACCCATTTTACATGACGTATCATGATACTATACTTTACCCAATGCATTGGAGTGCTATAAGGGCACACCCTTCTTAAACATTTCATTTCATGCATAAGTGTGCCACATGGATCATAAAACATGGGTTCATAAAACATAATCATTTATTCCACGATAAAGGAATGTGGAATTCATACATGAAACTTTATAATCAATAAGTAAATGTGCATAAAGGTGAATACCCTTGATGGAGAAATGGGCATGGTATTCACTACACAATGGCATTGACTTAGAAAATCGGTGCGATTTCGGCAGCGTAACGGCGTGACATAAGAATTCATAAAAATGGTCGATGAGAGCGAAAGGGGTTGATAATCATATTTACATGTAATGGAAAGTATTTAGGTTATATAGATACATGTCCCAACAATTTTAATGTAATTTATATTCATGATACATAAGTATTGCTTGAATGTAAAAGAGGAGAGAGAAGTTCCTTTCGGAATTTCGGCATAGTAACGGGTGTACATGGGAGGAATTTAATGAGAGAGAAAGGGGTATAAAATCATTAAAAAATAAAGAGGGCAGTATTAGGGAGGTTAGAAACCATACCCCAACATTCATAATGAAATTAAAAGGGAAAAACAACTTAAAGAAAATTGGACAAAAATGAGAAAGGAAGAAAAAACCCTTACTTGGAAGTGTGCTTCCAAAGGCTAGAGAGAGGCTTGTGAGAGGCTTCTTGGGAGCTTGGGTCACCTTGGGAGGATTATAGAGAGAGTAGGTCAGAGGTTGGAAGAACTCAAAGGGCTTTGAGTGAGGATGAAGTGGGAGATTGGGTGGGTTTATATAGGAAATGCGAGGGAATTCTTTATTATTTAGGTTTGGGACCCCTTATATTAAATTAATCCAAACCACAAACCATACCATGGTTTTTGCCCATGGTTTTTGGAAAAGAGAATAGGAAAACAATATTTTATAAGGCTAAAGTCCTAACTTCTCAAAATAATAGGGTTGGTTATGTGGAGGTGAGTCACACTCCCATGGAAAACAATTTAAAAAGACAAGGTGTTTAATAAGTCTTGTGGGGTCCATTAATGCTTTGAAAAGTAAGTAAAACAAACCCAAAATCACATTATTTTAATGGTAAAACATATATTAGGCGAAAATAAAGATTATAGTATTTTATTATATCACTATTGGGTCATTATGATGTCATGAAACACATTATATATTTAAACGGTATTTAATTTTTACCCAAAAATCTGACTGTCTCAGAAAATTATGAAAAATTCACCGTTGGATAATTTAAATGTCCTGATTCCAGAAATAACATTTATTTTATCTAAATAATTTTCTAAATATGTTAATTTTCAATTTTAAAATAAAAACCGACATTTATAAAAAATTCACAGGTTTTGACAGAAATGGCTTTCAAGCCTTAATAAAAATTATAATTGCATTCATAAAATTATAAGATAATTTATATTTAATAAAAATTAATTTAATAATAATAATAATATTTTATTAAAATATTATTTATTTCAAAAATCCCATAATTTAATAAAATATAATTCTTAATTAAATAACAACTAAAAACACTATTTGTACTTTAAAAACTATTTTCAATGTATCAAAAATGGCAAGGAGGTATATTAATTATTATGTAAAAAATATATACATGAACATAGTAATAGCGATTTGTTACATAACCCCTTAAAACAGCCGCATAAGACCTAAGGGTAAGGTGTGCGATGGTGAAAAACTCTTATGGGGGCTCGGATAACATCGCTCGAGTGGTAATTTCTATCAACTTCCACTTTTCCCGTAGACGGTCCTGTTCGAGCTTGACATGATGAAGATCAGCTTGGGATTGGTCAATAGAGAAGCCCAAAGATGCCACCTCTTTTCCGAGCTCTGACAAATGGGCTTCGTATGGAGCAATTCTACTGGACGAGGCCATCGCTTCTTTTGTCTGAGTAAATTGGATTTGTTAAAGCCCTATATTTATACTAATCATGTGATCACTGTTCAACGAATAAATTATCAATGGTCAAAATTCTTAAAATAAAACCAAATAAGTTGACATTTTATATAAACATAATGATACATTTAATTAGATCAAGAAGGATTTCCATTAATGAAACTTTGGGTCGTTATAATATTCCCCCCTTAAGAAATTTTTCCCTCGAAATTTTCCTTTTCCCACAATAAAACAGATGTGGGTAACTCAGCTTCATTATTTCCTCCGATTCCCAAGTCGCTTCTTCAAACTTGTGGTTTCTCAACAACACCTTGACGAGCGGAATTGTCTTATTTCGTAGAACTTTTTCTCTATGATCTAATATCTTCACTGGTTTCTACTCATAAGAAAGATCATCTTCCAATTGTACCACCTCAGAAGAGAGTACATGTGAAGGGTCCGGTATGTACTTCCTTAAGAGGGATACATGAAAGACATCATGTACTTTGGCCATGGTAGGTGGAAGTGCTAGTCGATAGGCCAAATCCCCAACACGATCAAGAATCTTGAAGGGGCCGATGTACCTTGGACTTAATTTCCCTTTCTTTCCAAACCTCATGACCTTCTTCCACAGAGATATGCATAGAAGAACCATGTCTCCAAATTTAAACTCAAGGTCTCGTCTATGGTTATCTACATAACTCTTCTGTCGACTCTGGGCTACCTTGATATGCTTCTGAATAGTTTTCACCTTCTCCACCATTTCTTCAACCATTTCTGGTCCAAGAAGCTTACGTTCACTGACCTCGTCCCAACATGCCGGTGTTCTGTACCTTTTCCCATATAGGGCTTCATATGGTGCCATTTGGATGCTTGAGTGGAAACTGTTATTATAAGAGAACTCAACCAGAGGAAGATGTTGATCCCATCCTCTTTTAAAGTCCATTGAGCATGCTCTCAACATGTCCTCAAGTGTTTGGATAGTACGCTCGGATTGGCCATCATTTTGAGGATGATGGGCCGTACTGAAGTTCAGTTCAGTATTCAGAGCATGTTGAAGACTCTTCCAAAACTTAGAGGTGAATCTTGGATATCGGTCAGACACAATAGATAGTGGTACTCCATGCAACCTTACCACTTCCTTGATATATGTCTGTGAAAGTTGATCCAATGAGAAATCATCCCAAATAGAAATGAAGTGTGCAATATTTGTAAGACGATCCACAATAACCCAGATTGCATTGTTGCCTTTGGATGTCCTCGGAAGTCCAGTGACGAAGTACATGGTGATGTTCTCCCATTTCCATTATGGTATGGGCAATGTTTTCATCATCCCCTTAGACTTCTGCCTCTCTGCCTTCACTTTCTGGCACACCAGGCACTTTGATGTATATTCAGTGATCTTCTTTTTCATATTATCCCACCAAAAGTTTTCTCAGAGATCTCGATACATCTTTGTGCTCCCGGGGTGAATAGAGAAATTTGAACTATGTGCATCATCCAAAAGTTCCATCTTCAGATCTGGACTCGATAGAACACATATTCTTTTCCTAAATCGCACAATTCATTCTTCATTAACATTAAACTCCGAGGATTTCACTTTTTTGATAGCTTCCACTTTTTCTTGAATTCCCACATCACCCTTTTGAGAATCGTTTAACCTTTCCAAAAGAGATGGTTGAGAAATCATTTATGAAAGGATTGATGATGTTCCCTTCTTCATGATTCCCATGTCCGTCTTCATCAAGTCTAAGAAGATTGGATCATTCTCAATTCTCATCATTGATAGAATCACTGGTCCCTTTCTACTTAGGGCATATGCCACCTTGTTCGCTTTCCCAGGGTGGTAATGTATTGAAGAGTCATAATCCTTGATGATCTCTATCCATCTTCCTTGGTGCATATTAAGCTCTTTCTATGTGAATATATATTTAAGACTCTTGTGGTCAGTATATATCTCACATTTCTCTCCATAGAGATATTTCCACCAGATTTTCAAGGAAAAGATCACCGCTGCCAGCTCCAGATCATGCATTGGATAGTTTCGCTCATGGATTTTCAACTGCCTTAAGGCATAGGATATCACTTTATCATTTTGCATCAGCACACAACCTAATCCCTTCTTCGAAGCATCACTGAAAACTACAAAAGGTTCCCCACTTGTGGGTAAAGTGAGCACGGGCGCAATGATAAGCCTCCTTTTCAACTCCTTGAAGCTTTCTTCGCATTCATCATTCCAAGAAAACTTTACTACCTTTTGAGTTAGCTTGGTAAGAGGGTTGGAAAATCATGAGAAATTTCTCACAAATCATCGATAATATCCAGCTAACCCCAAGAAGCTACGGATATACATTACTGATGTTGGCCTCGACCATCCCTCAATTGCATCTGTTTTGGAGGGGTCCATAGATATCCCATTACTTGTGATGATATGGCCCAAGAATGAGACCTCCTTCAACCAGAACTCACAGTTTCTATACTTTTCATAGAGCTTTTCCTTACGCAAAGTCTCTAGTACAGTTCTTAAATGCTCCTCATGATCCTCCTTGGTTTTGGAGTTTATTAGAATTTCATCTATAAAGACTACCACAAATTTGTCGAGGTAATCTCTAAAGACTCTATTCATTAAGTCCATGAATATTGCTGGAGCATTAGTGAGTCCAAAAGGCATTAATATGAATTCATAGTGCCCGTATCTTGTACGAAAAGCAGTCTTGGGGACATCTTCCTTCTTTACCCTTACTTAATAATATCCCGACCACAAATCTACCTTGGAGAAGTATTGTGCTCCACGCAGCTGATCAAACAAGTCATTAATCCGTGGCAGAGGATACTTGTTCTTTATCATGATTTTGTTAAGTTCACAATAACCGATGCAAAGCCACATTGACCTATCCTTCTTCTTGACGAAGAGGACTGGTGCACCCCATGGTGAGACACTTGGGCATATAAACCCCTTATCCAGATTCTCTTGTAGTTGTTTCTTCAGATCTTCAAGTTCAAAGATAGCCATTCTATATGTATTCTTGGATATTGGTAGTGCCCCGGGTATAAGTTCAATTGAGAATTCAACATCTCTTCTAGGAGGAAAACCAGACAGTTCCTCAGGAAACACTTCTGCGAATTCCCTCACAATAGGAATTTCTTCAAGGATGGTTTATTCCTTGGACTCAATCATCTGAGCCAAATACGCATGCTTATAGGGCAGTAATATCCATGCTTGAGATGATGGAGCTAAAGGAGATTCATCTTCCTCCTAACACTTGTAAAGAATTGGGGGTCAATTCTCCATATGGAGTGTGATTTCCCTCTCCCGAAAATTTATGTTGGCTCTATATAAGGAAAGCCAATCCATGCCAAGAATTTCATCAAATTCTACCAGAGGGAGTATGACAAGGTTCGCTGGGAAATTCAATCCACAGATTAAAATAAGGGAGGACTTATATTCATGGGATGCAATGATTTCCCCATTTTCCGTACTCACCGACATCTTCACTTCCATGATTTGTGGTGGTGCTGGGATTGTTCTACTAAACTTTAGAGATATAAAAGAATGAGTAGAACCTGAATCAAAAAGTACATTGACTATTCTTGAATGAATAACTAGCGTACCTGTCACCACTTCGTTTTCGGGGTTCACTTCGGCAGAAGTGATGGAAAAATATCTTCCTTGCTGCCTTGTAGGTTGTTGGTTGCCTCCTAAAACCCTTGGACTAGGGCACTGATTTGAAAAATGCCCCAGTTATTTGAATTTGTAGCATTGAAAAATGTGTTGAGGTTCAAACGGAGCTTTCCTATCCTCTATCGCAGCTGCGGGTCTTTTTTTCCAACAGTTAACAGCTAGGTGCCCTTATCTTCCAAACCAGAAGCATTTCCTCGTCCCCTTGAGGCAATTTCCAGGGTGCTTCTTTCCACAATTTTGGCAAGTGGGGTGCTGGATCTTCTTAGCACCGCTGGATTTATCCATCGGACCACCAGCATTGAATTCCACCTTACGCTTCTTGTCCCCATGATACCCCTGTGATTCCCCGATCTCCATTTCGACCTTGAGGGCACATCGGACAATTTTCTCATAGCTGTCGAAGTCACGGATCGCTAATGCTTTCCGCAGGCTAGACTTGAACCCACCAAAGAAGAGGTCAACCTTGCATTCTGGGGTAACGACAAAGCCAGAAGTGTATCGTGTAAGACTTGTGAAGTTTTCCTCGTACGCTCCAATAGATTCTTCATCTTTTTGCTTGAGGGAAAGGAAGTCCCTTTCTATCTTAAGCCAAAGGGTGCGCGGAAAATATTTATCGAAAAAAATATTCTAGAAATCCTTCCATTCCAACGCCTCGATCTCCTCCTCAGGCTTCTTATTTTTGATCAACGTCCACCACTGATCAGCTTCACCCTCCATACAATAAGCCGCAAGGAGAACCTTATCTTTTTCATAACATTGAAGGATGGAGAAGATCTTTTCAATGGAGTTTATCCATTGTTCAGCCATCGTGGGATCAGATGATCCACTAAAAGTAGGAGGCCTTTGTCTCATGAATCTCTCGATAGCGACTTGTTCTTTCTTAGGGGGGGGGGGTTGAACGTTCTTCTTGACCCGTGTTTCTATTCAAAACTTGAGTTATTTGAGAGAGAAGCATGACAAAGTTTGCGATTCCCACTCCCATTGGATTGGGAATCTCATTAGTACATTCATCACACTGATCTTCACAACGGTTGTTATCCCGAGTCCTCCTATTACCAACCATTAGATGGAATAAAAGGAAAGTTAGGGGTAAAAAATAAAGGGTAATCCAAAGACAAATGTTTATGACTTATAAATAAACTTTTATTTCCTTAACTCATGAGTCTATAAGCTTCAATCTAGGATTTTCATGATCTAGTTTCTAACATATATGCTTAGGGGCATTTTTTAATTCCCTTAATAAGGGTTCATACTAAGATTGTGAATTTATCAAAACATATCCCCCGGGAGTGTAGTAACCATGAGTACAGCAAGGCCCGTTGTTGTTCACCAGTTCCCGTTCGAGTCTAGCTCAAAGCGGTGTTTTCGGGTTTTACCCCTAGGATACATCTGTGCCAGAGCCGCCTCTACCTGATCATATCCAGACAGGGATGTATTTGTTTGATAAACCACTTACTCAGTACTTACCAAAACATAGGGATGTTTTTATTATACTTAGTCTTGTATCTAAGGCTTTACTAGGGTTTTCTAATCCTAATCCCAAAAATAACTAAACCTATCCTATGATACCAACTATGACAACCCTTGTTTTATTACAAACTTAAACATGATTTATTACATAAAGCTTCACTTGATACAACAAAGAAGATCGAGAGGTTTAGTGTTTTTGGGGCTTAGAATCATTACATAAAAACTTAAAACATGAAATACAACATCTTTATTTAAAACTTCCTTTACATGACCACTACATTCCCTTGTACTTAGCATTGCATGGGATAACCTAAGGACATGCATAAGAAAAGGGTGAGCTATAAAGACCAGTAAGGGAATACACATGGAATAACATGAGAAGTACAATACATGTTATACATTAGGAATATCAATAGAGAACAGTAGAAACTTGAACATAAAGGAATGATAATTCATGATAATCATAAAATGGAAATGTGGCAACAACACTTAACATGGAATTAGCATGAGCCAAGGATCATTGCACATGGAGCATGAGTAAATCCTCATTGCACATGAAGCATGAGTAAACCCTCGTTTCACTTGAATTAGAATGAGTCAACACTCATTGCACATGACATATCATGATACTATACTTTACCCAATGCATTGGAGCGCTATAAGGGCGCACCCTTCTTAAACATTTCATTTCATGCATAAGTGTGCCATATGGATCATAAAACATGGGTTCATAAAACATAATCATTTATTACACGATAAAGGAATGTGGAATTAATACATGAAACTTTATAATCAATAAGTAAATGTGCATAAAGGTGAATACCCTTGATGGAGAAATGGTCATGGTATTCACTACACAATGGCATTGGCTTAGAAAATCGGTACAATTTCGGCAGCATAACAACATGACATAAGAATTCATAAAAATGGTTGATGAGAGCGAAAGGAGTTTATCATCATATTTAAATTTAATGGACAGTATAGAGGTTATATAGATACATGTCCCAACAATTGTAATGGAATTTAGATTCATGATTCAGAAGTATTTCTTGAATGTAAAAGAGGAGAGAGAAGTTCCTTTCAGAATTTCGGCATAGTAACGGGTGTACATGGGAGGAATTTAATGAGAGAGAAAGGGGTATACCATCATTCAAAAATAAATAGGGCAGTACGAGGGAGGTGAGAAACCATACCCCAAAATTCATAATTGAAATCAAAAGGGAAAAACAACTTAAAGAAAATTGGACAAAAATGAGAAAGGAAGAAAAACCCTTACTTGGAAGTGTGCTTCCAAAGGCTAGAGAGAGGCTTGTGAGAGGATTCTTGGGAGCTTGGGGAACCTTGGGAGGATTCTAGAGAGAGTAGGGCAGAGGTTGGATGAACTCCAAGGGCTTTGAGTGAGGAGGAAGTGGGAGCTTGGGTGGGTTTATATAGGAAAGGTGAGGGAATTCTTTATTATTTAGGTTTGGGACCCCCTATATTAAATTAATCCAAACCACAAACCATCCCATAGTTTTTGCCCATGGTTTTTGGAAAAGGGAAGAGGAAAAAAATATTTTATAAGGCCAAAGTCCTAAATTCTTAAAATAATAGGGTTGCTTATGTTGAGGTGAGTTACACTCCCATGGAAAACAATTTAAAAAGACAAGGTGTTTAATAAGTCTTGAGGGGTCCATTAATGTTTTGAAAAGTAAGTCAAACAAACCCAAAATCACATTATTTTAATGGTAAAGCATATATTGGACGAAAATAAAGATTATAGTATTTTATTACATCACTATTGTGTCATTATGATGTCATAAAACACATTATATATTTAAACAGTGTTTAATTTTATCCAAAAATTTGACTGTCTCAAAAAATTATGAAAACATTCACCATTGGATAATTTTGACCTCATGATTCCAGAAATAAAATTTATTTTATCTAAATAATTTTCTAAATATGTTAATTTTCACTTTTAAAATAAAAACCGACATTTATAAAAAATTCACGGGTTTTGAGAGAAATGGATTTCAAGCCTTAATAAAAATTATAATTGCATTAATAAAATTATAAGATCATTTATATTTAATAAAAATTAATTTAATAATAATAATAATATTTTATTAAAATATTATTTAATTCAAAAATCCCTTAATTTAATAAAATAGAATTCTTAATTAAATAAAAACTAAAAACACTATTTGTACTTTAAAAACTATTTACAATGTATCAAAAATAACAAGGAGGCATACTCATTATTATATAAAAAAATATACATGAACATAGTACTAGAGATTTGTTACATAACCCGTTAAAATAGCCACATAAGACCTAAGGGTAAGGTGTGTGATGGTGACAGACTCTTGTGGGGGCTCGAATAACATCGCTCGAGTGGTAATTTATATCAACTTACACTTTTCCTATAGACGGTCCCATTCGAGCTTGACATGATGAAGCTCAGCTTGGACTTGGTCAAGAGAGAAGCCCAAATATGCCACCTCTTTTCCGAGCTCTGACAAATGGGCTTCGTATGGAGAAATTCTATTGGACGAGGTCATCGCTTCTTTTGTCTGAGTAAATTGGATTTGTTAAATTCCTATATTTATACTAATTATGTGATCACTGTTCAACAGATATATTAGAAACGGTCAAAATTCTTAACATAAAACCAAAGAAGTTGACATTTTATATTAACATAAAGAGACATTTAATTAGATCAAGAGGGATTTCCATTAATGAAACTTTGGGTCATTACATCCCCGACATAGTTGATGGACCTATAATGGGATGTACAAATTATTATTTATATTTCCTAAAGAAGCACAATTCCTGGCCTAGTTTATCTCACCAGAACAGATTTTATTGTCAATGGATAATTATTCCTAAAAATTTATTTAATATTTGTTAGATTTATATTTAAGAAAATATAGAATAAAAATTTGTAGTTGATAATTATAATAAGAGAGGAAAAAGAAACAAGAAATGTAATGTAGAAAAAATGAATGTCGTAAGAAATAAAGGAAATACTACTAATATAATCATCATATGTGAACATTCATTGTCTCATGGAAAACTTCATATCCAATTTATGTACAAAAACCACTATTTATGTGAAAAATTATTATTCCCTTTATTTGACTATATATTTCACTCAACAACACCATGTATGATTAAAATACACCTAATCTATATAAGGGAGGGAATCTATTTAGATTCAACAACATTTGGTCTTCTGAACCTGATTGTGTTAACATTATTAATCATTCTTGGGCTACCATGCATCATTACAATGATGCTTTTTCTTGTTCCACTAAATTAAAAAAATCTCAAATAGATCCTTAAAGGCTGGTGTAGTACCAAATCCAAGAAATCTGATAAAGAAATTCTTCATTTGGAATAAGAACTTACCCAACTTCAAAACATCACTACTGACACCAATTTTGGCATTGATCCGTAATATGAAATAAATATTACCACAAATCTTGCTTCCATGCTCACATTTAAAGATAACATGAGATTTGTTTTTCAAAACCAAATGGCTCACTGATGGTGATAGAAGCACTAAATTCTACAAATCCCTTCAAAGAATCAGGAAATATAATAGACCCCTTTCCTTACTGAGAGAGGGATACAACCTCTTTGATAATGAGAATAGAATTTCCAATCATGTAGTCTCTTATTTTGAAAATATCTTCAATGGTCCCACCTCTGTCAAGGACCTTCTTCCGAATTTCATCCCAATTGTGGTCAATGATATGGATAAATCTTTTCTTACTAGTATCCTGCTTGATCATGAGATAAGAGAAACCATCTTTAGCTTAAATCCTGATAGTTCTATGATCCCTGATGGTTTTAATAATGATTTTTTAGCAATTTTGGGATGTCGTTCAAACTAACATTTTCAAGCTTGTTAGGAATTTATTTTCTTATGGTCTGCTCCCTCATGGGTTGAATGCCCAGTTTCTCTCCTTGATTCCTAAAGTGGATAGTGCCATAGAAATACATCAATTCATTCCAAGTGCTTTAATCAATACCCTTTATAAAATTACCACCAAACATATATCCAATATACTTTCTTCAAATATTAATAAAATTGTTTCATGGAATCAATTTGTCTTTGTTAAGGGTAGGTCCATTCAATATTGCATTTGTCTTTCCTCTGAATTCACTAACCTTTTAAATAATACCATTAGGGGAGGCAATATTTTTATTAAGATTGATATCCATAAGGTCTTTGATACCATGTATTGGGGTTTTATTTTCAAATTTCTATGGAACTTTGGGTTTAATGATTTATTTATTAGCAGAATTAAAACTCTTTTCAACTCGGCCAACATATCTATCCTTGTTAATGGATCTCCTAAGGGTTATTTTAAATGCACCAAAGGTGTCAGACAAGGTGAACCTATCTCTACCATGCTTTTTAAAATTACGGAATACTAATTAAGCATATTGATCACTTGCCTTGTCGAACAAAACAAGATTAAGCCGATTAAGGATTCTAGGAATTTGAATGTTACCACACACCTCTTACATTTTAATGATATTATTTTTTTTACAAGAGGATAAACAGAATATTCAAAATCTCAAATGTGCCCTCTCACAATATGAAGAGGTTTCTGGTCAAATAATTAATTAGAGAAAATCCTTTACCTTTTTTGGGAAAAGGTTCCCTGCTAATAGAAAATCCAATATTATTGCTTATATAGGTATTAAAGAAGGATCCATTCCCTTCACCTATCTTGGTGTTCCCATATTATGGGGTAGACCAAAAGCTTGTCCCTTTTCTACTACTGTTGACCAAATCCTTCACCAAATGTCATCTTAGAAAGGAAAATCTCTCTCTATGGCCGGTGAGATTTGTCTTTTCAAATCCATGATTACTTTTAAAATGGTATACTCTTTGATGATTTATAAATGGACTTCTAGTCTTCTTAAAAAAATTAACGTTGCCATAAAAAACGTTTTTTGGAGTGGAAGTATGATTGAAAGGAAATTGGTGACTATTCCTTGGTCTACTTGTTTCAAACCTCTGGAGAAGGGTGGACTCAGTATAAAAAATCTAAAACTCTTTAATGATGTTTTACAAGCTAGACTCACCTGTAATATGTTTCATAACAACTCTAACTTCATTTCCTTCCTTAAAAATAGATTTATTGAAAAACCGAAGAAAGGAAATTTGAATTACATGAGCTCTTCCATTTGGAATTCCATTAAGAATGTTTTTTCCAACATCATGCCTAATTCTAGGTGGATTGTGAGAAAAGACTCTTCCATGAATTTTTGTATTGACAAATGGGCTGGTGATCCTCTCATTTCTATGATTCCCCCTAACCAAATTCCTAATTTCACCCATACTATTAAGGAGGTCGTTCGCTGTCACAACCATAATTTTCCTGACAGTATTAATCATGTCATTGACAACTACCCTTTTGACAACACTGATGATTTTTTAGTATGGGAAGATGCTCATAATGGAATTCTTGACTCAAAATCTTTTTATAATCATAGTATTATTAATTCTAAAGACACTCTTATTTGGATAATTTTTTTTTGATAAATTATGGTTAAAACCTTAAAGACTCACTCTAATATGGCGTATTTCTCACAAGAGGATTCTCACTGACACTTGACTTCAGTATTTTGGGATCTGGATCTTCTCTAAATGTCATCTTTGTAATCAACATTGTGAAGATATTAACCATATTTTTCTCTCTTGTGTTACAGCTACTGCTTTATGGAATTATGTGCTTGATATTTTTGAGTGCAGATGGTTACTTAATGATTCAATAAACTCTCAGATACAAAGTTGTGTGGATCTTGAAGCCTCTCAGAAAATCAAGAACCTTTTTTAATTGCTATTGCTGAACTCCTACATGTACTCTGGTATGACAGGAATGATATTATTCATAAAAACTACTCACTTAGCTTACATGCAGGTCGGATGCAGATCCTCATGGCTATTTAGGAAGCTGATTCAATAAAAAAGGGATTTTTCAACAACACAGTGAAGGACTTCAGGATTCTACATCTTCTTGGGGTTAATGGTATTTATCCTCAACCTAGACAAACTTTTAAAGTGTTCTGGCAATCTCCTCTCCCAGGATGGATGAAAGTTAATGTTGACGGTGCTAGCAGTGCCATTTTTAGAAATCACTCTAGGCAGATTATTGGATGCTTTTATGGATCTTATGGAATCTACTCATCTCTAGAGGCCTAAATGATGAGTGTGATCTATGATATATCATTCTCCAAGCAACATGGTTGTAACAACATCTGAATTGAAAGTGACTCAATTACTATCATCCATGCCATTTGGAATGGTGTGATGCACCTCATGTGGGCTCTTAAAACATGCTAGATGGACTATCTTCATTCCCTCATGGACCTTAACTAAATTATTACGCATGCCTTTCACGAAGCGAATAAGGTGGAAGACGGTCTTGAAAACATGGGAGTCAACCATGTCACCACATGGTTTGAGGAACTTCCAGTTGAATTGCTTCCCCTTTATGATAGAGATTTTAAAAGAATACCATCTTTTAGACTCATGTAATTCCTTGTTTTTATATTAATTTTTGTGCTTTGGTCTTCATCCAAGGCACCACCATTAAAAAAATAGAATGGAGGAAAAAACGGTAGTTGAAGAAGTTTTACGTAAGAAAATTCATGGTGGGAATAAACTATTAATTATCCTATGCATAACCTGAAGTAGATAAGAAACATTAAATTAGAATAAATTAAGACTTGGGTATAAATGATGCATTAACTATGAGATACCTTGGGATAGTTACTCATTACCATTTTTATATGAGATCACATTGAAGAAAAGACCGAATAGGGAAAGTGGAGAATAAGATAAATATAGAAAGAAATAAGAGAGGTAGAGAGAGATAGAAAAATATATTATATTAATAAAATGTTTAAAACTTATAATTCTTCATGAATATTAAAATATAATATAAAAAAATAATCAAAATATTCCCATGAACTCCATAATCTATGAATCTACCCCTCCAAATGAAATATCTGATACCCTACTGTGGTAGATAAACACAATATCCCGATCTATAACACAATTTACACTCTAAAGAACCTTCATTAATAAGAATATATAAAAGGTTAATTTAGAAAATTTAGATAAAAAAATGATTTTTTTAATTCATCATAATGATATTATCTTAAGATGAGTTTTTATGTTTTTTCTAAAAAAGGATTTTAGGTGAATATTTAAATATACCGATTTTGATAATACTTTTACTTTTTTTGACATTATTAGTATATAATAAATTTATTATAACATTTAATTAAAAAAATTACTTTATAATTTAAAATATTAATTTTAAATGTTTAATTATAGTTTATAAACCCATTATTAGTATTTTCGAATCTAAGTAATATTTTCTAAAATTTTTTTTAATAAATTATGCAATTTTCATATTGAAATTCATTTCTAACACTTATATAAATTGATTAAAAAAATGATTTAAAATTTTTAATCATTAGTTAAATATTATATAATAAGTATAACTTTAATTTAATGAATAAATATTAAGATACCATTGGTAAAAACTATTCAACACTATAAAAGCTATATTGTTAACAATATTAATTCAAGATGTAAAGGTATTGAAAGATTATAAAAAATATATTGATGCAATTGGATGAGGTGAAGATCGACCATATATCTACAAAACCCCATTATATCCTATTTTTGGATCCACTTTTCATTTTTAATTTCTGCTTACTTTATATTTTGTTAAAATTTTTACCAAAATTCCATTCTCACCACATATAAAATGAGCCTCTCACAAACCCTTCATGGAACTCCTAAATATTATCTTTCCTCCTAAAAAAATACCTTTTTTTACTTTACCTATAATAATATTACACTATTAGAAGATCTTGGTCACCATTAACGAGCATATGATCTATATTTCCAAGGATACTTCCATTGAATATTAATGTCTCCGACATGAGTATTATCAATTACATAGATTTGTCTATTAATTATCATCATTGAAATTTATTCTAGACACACTAATATAATGGTATTATTTTAATTGATATACTTCAATGTTACACTATTATTTTTATTATAATTAGTTATTCATTACCCAATCCATTAAGGAAAATAAATTCGTTGTTCATATGTTTTGAAGACCACTGCCTCAATGATGTAACATGTCTCATTTTCCTTCACCTCTATACAAGGCTATATATATAGATGAATTAAAAGGATTAAAAGGATTTATATGATATTATTATTTATCTATTATAGTAAATTATATAACCTATCATTAAAATTATTTAAAATTATAATCATTCATTTAATCATATAAAATATGTGTTCAAAGAGGAATATATTTTATTCAAATCATATAATATTTTCATATCCATTAATTTTTCATCTGAATCATTAAATTTTTGATTTATCTCACTAATTAACAATTAATATGGTCATTATTATTTTATTATAATTATATTTAAAAAAATCCACCATATAATCATTCATTAAATTAGGGTATGTTCATGCTTAGGTCAGTTTAACCATCTACTTGAAAAATACTTTGAATTTATTCCATAAATGAAACTTCAAACAAAATTAATAGTATAATAAGATATAATTACATAAATAATTATTTTATATGTTTCTAGATATGTTATAATAATATATAGTTCATTGATTAAAGAAACACCTAATATTCATCAAAAAACACAAAAACATGCCTATTATCGACTTCATCATCAAAGAAAAGGTATAATAAACTTATGAATGGAATTTTAAATATCATAAACAATTTTAAATAATCCCAAATAGTAACTTAAATGTCATATTAATAATAAATATTTATTAAGAGTTAATATGAACAATAATATATTGAAACTAGTACAAATGATCACAAAATATAAACATCGATGTATAAAATTAGAAGAATTCTTGTAGAAAATGACTATTTATGAATAATATTAAAATGAATGAATATGAGTAAAATTTTTAGTTAAATTATTAAGATAGTTATTTTTATGATACAATATTTGGATGTATGTTCATGGAATTCCGGATAAGAGGTTGGTGTTTTCTATGAGAGATTCTTCTTTGTGAGATATGTTTTGTATTATCCATAGAATTTACTTTATTAGATTTATATACTAACTATTTGAGATTTTATATAATTAAATTAATTTATTCATGGAATTTTATGACTATGTTTAATCCCACTAATTCAATAGGTTAATATTGAATTTCTGCCCATGCCATATATGGGTGTTTTCTATCTCAATCTTCATTTTTTGGGAATCCTGTTATCATCACACGATATTTTTTTCCGTGGTGAATAAATTTACATGGAAGTATTATTTACTTAATAATTATGAAATTTATGGGTTTTATAAATAAATATTTTAAACCCACTCTCACATTTTTTTATTTAAGAGTTTCCAAAGTTGTTGTCAAACTAAATAATTTCCATGGAGGAAAAAACATCCTTTGTTTTGGTAAAGTATAAGTTTGTTTAATTTACAAGAAAATAATTCATTAAATGGATAATAGAAAGTTTATAGGAATTTGGGTAAGTTTAACGTAGTGTTAATAAAACTAAAAATGTTTGGTTGATTATTAATTTAATCATCACCTAGATGCATGGTGAGTAGGCCTAAGAAAAACACCAGGTGAGACACACTCAAGGGATATGCATTCAAATATCTTAAATTATTAATAATACATGATAAAGTATTTTCCCTACCATTTCATTGGTTTCCTATGAAGACACTCTATTAAAACAAAATACTATCTTCCATTTACATCCCAACACATTGAAGGTACCCTCTTCCTTATATTTCATTGATAAGGGTACTACCTGTCACTTTTATGGTACCCCACAGATTCTATGTTTATTAATAGATGTTATAATATAAATCCAATTTATTATATTTAATGGGGAATTATTTTATTTCCATATTTATAAATATATGTATAACTATGTTTTATTCAGCAACATGTTACTTGGGGAAGGGTATGAATGGTATCAATGACTCTTTTAGTGAATGCATTGTACATAATTAGGTGAAAATAGGGGATCAAAATTAAATATAACCTTGATGTATAGAAAAGTCTCATCAGAAAAAAGGTTGGGTTATGGGGTATAATTATTTTCATAATAAGATACATGTCTTGGAATAAGTCTTTAACAATATGTTTTGATGTATGACATTATGAACTCTATCTGTATGATATCAATGATTATGGTTTTCCATGTTTTCATTTAATTTCATTAAAATAGTATTCCCAAAATGTTTATTGATTTTGTCTTCATTTTTTTAATTTATTATTTCTATATAACATATTACTTTTATATGTTATTGATGTTTCTGTTTTATGATACTCCTTACTAAGCATATGAACTCACATTGATTTTTCATCCTTAGGAAATATAGAAGAGGACTCTATGTAGTTTTTAAGGATATTATCTAAGGTTATGTGGAGGTTTTCATGTTGTATATTATGTTTTATAGTTTATTGTATGCATGTATGTAGTATATAACATCAAATGAGTTTAGTATATATATATTTTCTTTACATAAGACAATATTCAATATCTTTCACCCTATTCACTAAAACGAAGGTCATGATACATTAGAAAATTAAAATAATCATATTTAAAACATCATTATGATAACATATACAATATATGTATATATATATATAAAATAAAATATAAAAATTATTATAATTATATAATTTATATGAAATAATATTATAAACAATTAATTTTTAAGAAGTTTATTTTTAAATAAAAATGATTTATCATTATATTTTGTATTAAATAGTAAAATATATAATTTTTAAAAAAATAAATATATAAAATAAATTTTATTTCTGAAATTATAATATTTAATTTTTTATATAATAAAGTTTTTGGAATTTTATAAATATATATATGTTTATTAGATAATACCTTTTTTATGAAAATAATTATTTTAATGACCTTATCAATATATGAAAATGACCTAGAAAGTAATAAAACCATTTAAATGATAAAATATTAAATTATGGAATAAAATTATTCTTTTTAAAATACTATTTGAACTTAGAAAACCCATGGACAATATTTTTAAAGCTAAAGTAAAAGGTTACTTTAATAAAGTAAACTACTTTAAATCATTTCATTTAATTAATTAATTTGTTTTGTAAAATTTGTTTATTTATTGATTTTAATGTCACATAACATTGATTTTTTATAATAAGTAAATTCTGGTCACAAAAATTATTGAAATTATTAATTTTTTACTCACTCATTGATTTCATTCTTAAAAACATGATTGCCTTAATACCTTTATTTAAGCGTTATGTGCGATTATTTAGAAATTTAAATTCATTAATCATAGTAATTTTATTTGATAAAATTAATGTCATATATTTGATTATAATAATAAATTTAAGTGGTAATATCAATATTAATTGAAATCCTTTAAATTATTTAACATATAAAAATGTAAAAGTTACATCGGGAACAAATACACTTAGATAAAGAGAATGGTTAAAGTAAAAACCCACTAAATCACTCAATGGTGTCTCCAACATGAGTGCTTGGGAGTATTATTGGCCATATCATGGTCCATATCCCATAATTTCATTTTATGGGGTCTTTAAAATTGAATTATGTAGTGAAATAATTTAATAAGTTAAGGTAATTCCAAAACTATCCTTCCCATCACTTATTAAATAAAAAAATTACATCCCATCATTACACAAAAATAACTTATATTTAAATTATGAATATATATCAATTTTTTCATCATAAAACCAAATTATAATATCCACATATTTTTCCACCTTTAATTACCAAATCCAATCATTTCGAAGGATAATTCCATAGAAATTCAACGTTCTCAGAATGAGTACTAGTTTCCTCTTATTATTTCATTTTAATTTTATCTTCCTAAAATTCTATAACTATGTTAATATATGTAATTAAGTATCATATATATACTGAAACATAATTTTATTAATTTTAGATCAATTATTAATTAAATCCATAACATCCACTAAGAAAAAAAATTCATATATTGTGTGTTTGTGCGAACTACCACCTATACAAAATGATGTGGTTCATATTTCATCACAAAATCATACGGCTGGTATCAAGGATAGTTTTTATGAATAATTATTTTTTTATGTAACTTATAAAATTCTGAAATTTTCAATTTTTAAATTTACCTCCATTTCATCCCTTTAATACGAAATGACATGATTAATCATTCACATGTATGGACAACCACCTCCAAGAATAGAATAGATTAATTTTCCTAACATCATAACATGTATGGACCTAAAAGTTTAATTATTAAACTAATACGATACTTAAAAAATATTATTATCCATAAATAATAATTTATCATATACCTTCACTTCTTCTATTCATTGAGAAATGGGTTTTTAATTGTGTATACATGCGAAATACCACCTCCAAAAACAAAAAAAAATCATTTTTCATAACCATATATATTTAGTTGTTCTAATAATGGAATTTAAGGAGATATATGATATATTTTACACATATAAGATTCTATGAATGATATATTATCTCTATGTAATATAATTTTCTTACTCATTTGATCATTACGACACACTTTTGTTTTGGTCAGTTTATCAAATAAATGAATGATGGTGGAATGTATATATAGTGAATATTTAAGGAATGTTATATACTATTAATGAAATGGAATAATAATTTATTTTTTAATTTTTAATGGTTCTATAGTTATTATGTTAATCTCTAATCTTGATAACAATATATTATCTTTGTTCTTTAAAAAAATCCAAAATAAATTTTTCTCTAGCATTACCATCACAAGTCTTAATAAAAAAACTATTGGGTTGAAAGTGAATCATCATAAATAATCACTGGATATATATTATATGACCATATGAATTGTAGGAATGATGAACTTGGAATAAAATATCCAGGATCATCCTTATCATCATAATGCATGTGAAATTAAAAATGTTAATAATTGATGCTAAAAATAAGAAAGATTGAACAAATATATTAATAGTAAATAATTATTAATAATTTATATAAAAGGTTATATAGATTAATACGATTCATAAATTTATTTTTAGGATTTTTACGGTTGAATTAGTGTATGTTAGAGTGTGATCGACTATGTAGGGGAATACAGCAAGGGATATTTTTCTAAGATCCCATCATTGAGAGGAATTATACTTTATACACCAATTTAAATTTTATATGGTGCATATGATTCCCAATTGTTATATTAGCAGGAATTAAATTTTATTCATTTTATATATGGTTTATTTTCAATATCATTCTCATTATTATTTTTGATTAAAATGCTACTCTAGTTATAGTTTTTTTATCCACTAATGTTCTTTTCCCCATGAGTCAGGAAATCTCTTCATGATTTTGATTTTGCAAGACTATTTTACATCAACTTAATTTTTCAAATGGCATATTACCTTTTTCAAATGGTATATTACTTTTCATAATAAATATCCCCCAATTTATTAAACACTTCCTTAAATGAAAGCATGGTGTTGATAAGACTAACTCATATACTTTTTAATGTATATATTTTTTCTTAGTCTATGTTTTACCTATAAAACGTTTGATGTAAAACCCAAGATGTTTCACCTCATATGACCTTAATGTTTCCATTTATCTATTATCAAAATAAACGATTCATTATCCTTTTTATGATGTGCATATCATAAAATTTTTATACTGTACTTTTAATTTTTTCTACATGGATTGTTTCAAAAATGTTTTCCTTTCAATAATGTTATATAGTATTCCATCAAGACCATTTTAATGTTATTTGAAAGTAAATTTACTATATTTAATAAATTTATAAATGAAATCATTTTTATCATTTTCCACATGGGACATTTTCAATAGAAGGAATCTATTTTTGATGATTTATTTATGATAGTATATTTCTAACACATTTTTAATTTTCTAAGAGACTTCCTCCCTACACATTCATTCCTTCATAATGAAACTTTTATTTTAATGTTTAATATAATACTCAATTTTAGATTTTTTTAAAAGAATAATGTAAATTTTTAATGAAATTTACCTAATTCTTGAAATATTATTCTTCTCTTATGTCATATTCTTGATCAAGTGTATTCTTAAAATGATACAATCCACCTTCTTTATTTATAAGGATTATGAAATTATCATTTATATATATGGTATGATCCATAAATACTTTTTTCATGCTAAATAATCCTCTTGTATTGATAAAATATACATCCAATTCCAATCCTCTATGAATTTCCTATGATCTTTAATTGAATGTTATTCATATAGATTCATAATACACCAATTGAATTAGGAAATTTTTATCTGAACTTTATATCCTATTAATATATGGTGTAAATACAATATAATTAATCATATTTAATGAGTTTTATTTATAAATAATTATTATTACAGTTAATGGATGACCATTTATTTCCCCCAACATTATAATTAAATGATAATTTATGATATCATGAATAATTCCTTATAGGAACCACCTGGAAAGGATATAAAACCATTTTTATTTTTGTGGGTTTTTATGATACATTGATTGAAAACTTTTGTCACACATATGTATTATCTTCACTATGTGATGGGTGGGCCTAGAATTATATATCCCTCAAAAGCATTTGGTAATGTTTCCATATCATGAGGTATCATGGTGCATTTGTATTTAGCCTATCCAACTGTGTCATGTTAATGGGGGAAGGGATCCATGAATTATGATTATAGAGACATGATTATGTTATTTCCACATTCCTATGATTCCATTTTATTATAATACAATCATTATTGTTATATTCTCTTATGTTATCATTTCCCATTTCTTGATTCAATGTTATTTATGCTATCATGTTTTTCCTCCTGATATGTATAAGTTTTGTCACAATATTATTTACTTTGATTATTCCATTTTTTGGAATCTAAGCTCTCCCTACTTATGTTCTCATTTCCCCAGGTTTTGAAAGAATGTATTATGTATGATAATCATAGAAGTTTGTCTGGTGTGTAGAATTTACGAGTGATTTAAAAGACTCATTGTCGATTTATTATCATATTATTGGAGAGTTTAGGGAAGAGCCCATATTTATTAAAAAAAGAAAAAACTAGAAACCCTTTTGAAATGGGAAGTGGAGAACCCATTAAATTCCCGAAGGCCAGAAGTATCTAGCCTTAGATTCTAGTGAAAAAAGTATATGGATGCATATTCCATAATTAATCCCATTAAAACATGTCCAAATTTCCATGACGTGCCCAACATAGATAACACCACCAAAATGTCCGCACCAACATAGCAACCTCGAAGACACCTCATCCACTACGTCCATCCTCGACCACAACAACACCACCACCACACCGGAGCACCACCACATTTCCGTGACCAAGGGACCAACGTACGCCGCCACCTTTATTCATGCCCTCCGCATCCCACCATCCCATCACGGTGTTAACACCCCCAAGGACAGAAAGGACCGAAACTAGCCAGATATACTCTGAAAAGAATATCTGGACTAGATCTGACATGCTGACCACCGATTGAGATGCCAAAATAGATCTTCACTAAATGAAAGCCACCACGTGCACCAGATTTGACCGCGAACAATACATATAAGTGACATCACACCCCCCATAGTCACAAAATAGATGCGACAACACTACGAGAGTAGAAGGCCCTCCATTGATAGAATCTGTCATCGAATGAAGAGTCGCCCACCAAGAAACACACCCATCCTTATGGCATCTAGATCTACACGATAACACTAACACAACCATCATCGCACACCCATATGAATAGATCTAAACCAAATATGACACCACCATGCGTAATAGCCACTCAAGGTCACCTAGATCTAGATCTTCACCACCAGTCATCGACGCCTGAAAACCATCTCGAAGAAATCTCCATGCAGAAGATGGGAGACGCAGACTAAGCCACAACCTATCTATGGGAGCTTATTTTTTATCATCTTAGCCAGTGAAAAAAATATTTTCCTTTTGATGAGAATATATGAGACTTATTATTTATTGATTTTTCATAATTACCTGCAACTCTAAAATAACATTTCCTTTGATTTTAAATGTGAAAAAGATATTATAATCATAGATGTGTATCAATGATAATGTTTTATGATATGTATTTTCCAATATCTAATCATAGATCAGGGGTATAAGGATACTATAGTTTATGTTAGATCCATATTTAAGTAAATTTATAAGTGAGAATTTAATTTTATGGGGGTGAATAAATATTTCTCAATGAAGTCAAGATTTGATGAGTTAAGGATGATCTTAATTTCAATGGTATAGATAAAAAATCATGGTGAATGTTTTGAATATCTTATGTTTTATAGGGATTATTATATTATAATATTAGTGAAAACCCTAGGCATTAGTCTTTATAAAGGAGACACTCTTAAAAGTTTTATAAAGTAAAAATTGTGTTGTTTTCCTATAAATTTAATAACTATATAGACATTGAAATATTGATTATATTTTGGAACATATTCATATTTGAGTAACTAACCTAAAAATTTTTGTTCGAGTATATCTCGATCATCATTTTGGTGCATGGAGAATGGGACCTAACTGTGCACCTGGACAGACACTCCCATAGGATATGCTACTATTATTTCTCATTTCATTTATAAACCAATATAATGGATTTGAACATATGATTTTATATAAGTTAATTAGATTAATTGACTGAATAATAAAATGACCATGAAAAAACTAAATTAAAGGAAAAAATATTTAAGTTATAGTATGAAAATATTTTTTGAATAATTTTTTCTCAGCTTATATTTTCTAAATTGTATATTTAATAATTTAGGTATTTTAATTCATGAATATTCAATTCATGTAGTGGTTTTAGAAAGATAGAACCAAGATTATAATGGATGCAATGGAAAATTAGGTGATTTAATTAACCTATAATCTATTAAAAAACTACTATGTTTATTTTTTTATTCCAAATAAACAATCATGATTTATTATTAAAAAGGTGAACATATTTGAATTCCATATGACACCAAAGGAAGAAAATATGGAGTCTTATTCAAATTTGGTTGAAGATGATGATGAAGGAAGAAAGATACAATATAATTCACATAAAAATTTGGGATGATACATTCTAGGTAATGGATCAAGGGAAATAGAAAATATTATATGTGTGGAAAAGTGGGTCATAATGAATCTATGAAAATAAAGAATTTAATTAACATGATAGAAAGTGAATATTTGTCTTTTCGTTTTACTTAATATATTAAAATTGAAATTTTATTTTAAAATTTATCTTAATCAATGACTATATTATTGAAATAAATATTTTTTTATGATTTTTTATGTACTTGATTTATTTAAGTGGGTAAATGTAACATCCTGAGTTTCCAAAAAATATATATTTTATTTAAAAAATACCCAGTTTAATATTTTTCATCACATGAACTAAAAGGTTGGTTTTTATTCACTAGTAATTTAAAATAACCATATTTAATGGATTTTTATGATAAAATATAAGTTATAAATATATAAAATTATATATTAATTTAACTAAATTATAATATTTTTAGGGAATAATATTAGAATCACTTATTGTTTAAGAAGTTGATTTTTTTAAAATTACATTTCTTTTATATTTTATTCTAAAAAGATAAATTTATAATTTTTTGATATTAAAATAATTAAAATTTACTTTATTTTTAAATTTAATATATCCAAATTTACATAGTATTATTTTTTAACATTTAATGAAAATATCAATTTTTAGTTAAAATGTTGTTTTTAAAGAAATTTTTATTTTCATTACTTAATTAGTATAGAAGAATGATATAGAAGGTCAAAAAACCAATTAAGTTATAATATATTAAAATGAGGAATAATATTATGAATTTTAAAATATTATTCAAATACATAAACCCCAAGGACTATGTTTTTAGAAATAAAGTAAAAGGTTACTTTAATAAAGAAAACATTTTTATATCTTTTATTTTAATTAATTATTATTTTTGTAGAATTGAGTTATGTATTATTTAAATTTGATATAAAATTAATTTTATTTATAATAATTCAATTTAGTTCATAAATATTATTTACATTAATAATTTAAACTCACACATATTGTTTATGTTTAAAAACACGATTATCGTAAAAACTATTTTTTAAAAATTATGGATGATTATGTAGAAATTTAAATTTCTTAATCATAGAAATTATAATTGAAAAATAAAAATATAATATCTAGGATAATAATAATAAAATTATTTTTAATATCAATATTAATTGAGATCATTTAAATCAATTAATATGGGTGAAAGTAAAAGAAACCTTGTGAAAAATTAAACATGTGTAATCTGAAAAGTGAAAGTATAAAACCCTAAATCAATATATAATGTTTATTAATTGAGTTTAATGGAGTATTATAAATCATATAATGTATGAAATCCATATTTTCGACGTATGGGGGTCACTGAATGTGAATAGTGAAATAAATAATTTAACCAGTCATGTTAATTCCAAAACTAAACTTCTCTTCACTTATAAAAGGACACACGTACACCCATTCCTTAACAACCCATCCATTTGAATTAAATGGTAAAAATATGCCCATTTATTATTCCTATAAACTTATCTCGTGAAATAAATCATTTCACACTATTAATTATCTTAATATCTTGATTCTAAAGGAATATTCCAATGAAAATCAATGTTCCCGACATGAGTATCACTCTCCTATTATTCAATCATTTCAATTTTACTATTTCTAATTCCCAATAACATTTTTAATATAACAAAATCATTATAATATATATTTTGAAATGTATTTATATTAATTTCACAACAATTATTCATTTATTTTATAGCATCTTCTAAGAAAATAAAATGCATTGATCGTGCGTATGTGTGAACTAGTGCCTCGACGACATGATGCAATAGAGTTTCCATCACCGCCTCTTATGGATGGTATAAAGGATAGGTTTTATTAAAATTAATATTTTTTATTTCACTTAAAAATTTCAAAAATTATCACCCATTACATTTAACTTCATTTTTTCCATTCATTATGGAATGATATTGTTAATAATGCCTATGTGAGAACTACCACCAACCTGAAAAATGTGTCTGATTTATCTTAAGAAACCAATATGTACATACCTAAAATTTTAATTATTAAACTATTATCATGTTTATAACATTATTATAACTATTAAATGATAATTTTTCATATACTATCACTCTGTCCATTTATTGAGAAATGGATTCATTAATCGTGCATACATGCAGACTACTGCCTCCCCGAACGATGGATTTTACTTTCCATCACCACCCAATATTAATTGATCCATGAATTGATTTGTTACTCATTAAAATGTTACGATATGCATTGTTTTGGTCGATTTACCAAATATATGATCAATGTAGTAATGTTTATATAGTAAATGATTAAGGAATTTTATATACTATTAATGATATACAATAACCTAGTATTAATTATTTTAATGGTTTTAGAGTTATTATATTAATATCTAAACATCTTAATAATTTATCATCTTTGTTCATTAAAACATCTGAAATAAGTTTATCTTAGACTTTATCTTCAAGAGTCATAATTGAAACTCCCATGGGATGAAAGTGGTACATTATAAATAATATTATGATATATTTTACCTAAAAATAAGTAATCTTGGAACTATGAACATTGTATTAATGATTAAGGACCAATAATAATATTACAAAGAAAGTGAAATGAAAATTGATAACACCTGATGTTAAAAAGAATATTTAATTAACCACTATATCCATAGTAAATAATTATCAATCAAGTATATAAAAGGTTTATATAGATGAATATGGTTCTTAGATATATTACTAATTTCATTATGGTTGTTTTATAGTAATATACAATGTGATTAGATAAGTGAGGAAATAAAGTAATGTATTTTAGTCTCAAACTCCCTTTATTGAGTCACATTTTACATTTTTTCACTAATTTACTTTTATATGTTGTATATTCTACCCAATTGTTATTTTATCATGAAATATAATTTATTCAAGTTATTTTAGGATCTTTATCATGAAATTTAATTTTTCAATGTTTTTTATTAAACAATTATTTTTTTATTATTTTTTTCATCATTCATATCCTTTTCTCCATGAGTTAAGATATCACTTCTGGATTCTGATCATCGAAGTCTCCTTTTCATACAATAATCTTTTTGAATGGTATATTTACTTTTTCCCTTGAGGTATTATATATATTCATTAATGTCCCCCATTTTTTGAATAATGTACTATAATAAAATTTTGATGTTTATAAGAATAAATCCAACACTTTCTAGTGGATGTTTTCTTATATTTCCATATTTTACCTATCAAAAGTTTATTCTATAACAAAAATATGTTTAAACTATAATGAACCATATATCACTTAACATCATTTCAAATGAATTATTTATTATCTTTTTTAGGATATGGGTTTCATAAATGGATTTTAATGGATAGTTAATGTTGTCTATATCAATAATTTTCAAAAAATGTTTCCATTTATTTAGCATTATAAATATTTTAAATTGTTTTATCTAGTGATTGTTTTAATGGAATTTTTAAATAAATTTAATCTATTTAAATTTTTTATGAGTGATTCATTTAAATATTTTACACATGGTTCATTTTCAATATACGTTATCACTATTACATGTCTCTGTGTGAAAACATATTTATTCTACCTTCTTCATTTTCTTAGAGGCTTCCTCTACACATATTCATGTTTTTATAAAGAAAATATTACATCCATGTATTATAAAATAATTATTTTTAAATTTTTTAAAAGTAAAAGTATAATTATTATGTTAAAATAAAATTTTCAATTCTTATAATAGTGTTGTTATCTATGCCCTAATCTTGATTAAGGTTATTACTCAAATGAAACCATTCTCCTTGTTTATCTGGATGGATTATGAAATTATATTATAAATCTAGGTAATTATAAATCACTAAATTTTTATTAATTAATAATCCAATTTTATATGATTTATTTCCTTCTAATTCCCTTCCTCTAGGAATGTCAAATGATCCATTGAATTTTGTAAGGGTATTCACATGGATTCTAAATACATCAATTGAATGGGGAGATTGTTTTATGAACTACATATCATGTTCCTATATGATATAAATACCATACACATATTAATCATTATTGAGTGGTTTTACATATAATGATGCTTACATTCAATGGATACCCATTTATTTTCCATTGTTTTATCAGGTCATATTTATTGATGAAATCATGAATGTTTCCTTATGGGAACCATATGTAAACAATATAAAAAACATTTTATTTCATTATGTTTTTATGATAATTCAATTGAATCCATGTGGAACACATATGTAATATTTTAAATATTTGATGGGTTGGAATGAAATTAAATATCCCACCAATGCATTGGGTATTATTTCCATATTAAGAGACATCATGGTTAATTTGTAGTGATCCTAGCCAAATTTGGTGTGTGGTTATTAAGCATAGAAAACTATGTTATATTAATGAGGTAGGGATCCTAGAGTTAGGATTACGATGACTTGGTTTTTATTTCGAAACATTATTATATTTTCATACTATTATAATATAATCATGATTATTTCATGGTCTTATGTTATCATTTCTCATGTATTGACTCTATGATCTTTATGATATCATGTTATGCCTCCTAAAAAGTATATGTTGTCTCACCATTATTCTTTAATTTTATTATTCCATTATTTTTCTTATGAGATAACCCCTACTTATATTTTATTTTCCCTAGGTTATGAAGGAATTTATTATGTATGATAAGAAAAGAATACTAACTTTTTTAGATAATTCATGGGTAATGTTGAACACTTAATATGGAAATATTATCTTATTATTTAGTGAAAAATCACTTTTTTATGAGTATATTTTGAATTAATTAGTTTGTGTTTTTTTCATATATTATAAATCACTAAAATAAATGGTCCTTTGATTGTAAAAGTGAGGATAATATTTTTATCATAGGTTTCTATCAAAGACAATGATGTATGTTATGTGTTTTCAACACCAGATCTAGAAGTGCAGTTCAGGGAGTGTTTCATAGTCTTCCATGATTATTAAGCAATTCAATATGATGAGAACTCTTGTATTCTATACCAATAATGGAAAATAACTACTGGATTTGCCTGAATGGCCCGAAGGCCTTCATTTTTTATTGATTTTGATAACCCCCCTTTCAAGGGATGAGAGGGAACCCTTACAAGGCCCGTAGGCTCAGAGATTACATGGCCCGTAGGCTTAAGAGATTACATGACCCGAAGGTCTTAGGGAATTCAACCAGACTATCTACAAGGAACTGCCTCTCCCCAACATCTAAATCTTGATAGTATCTCTCCACCTTTGCATGACCGTATGGCTAGGCTTCCCGTGCAAGCACAGGCTGGTACCGATGGCATAGCCATACCCTCTCATTCTGAAAATCCATTTGGCTCTGCTCTGGTGAGTGCACCTGCTCTACATCTTGATATTTTGGACTTGATTTAGAGGAACCAATTTATATAGTAGAAGTTCTATGAAAAACTATCATGATTTCTACAAAAAAAATCAAGAATGAATAATAATAATTTTATTTTACAATATAATTTTACAATATGATTATGTGCATGCTATTGTAGAAATATGGAGATAAATAGGAAGAATATGAACTATATCATCACCCAAATTTAATGAAATAATATTCCACCTAAAAAATTTAATTAATCTATTTTTTAGGTTATTAAGTACAAAACCATTTTATGTAATTTAACCCTAGTTATGAAAAATAATATTTACCACATAGAGTGACATTCCAATCCACAAAATAGTGTAACTATTTTATAATTATTAATGCAACGATGACTTCCATAATTTAGTGGAATTAGTAATCCATTTACAGTTGAACAATGGATTAAATCCCTGGATAATATATTTATTTATTTGGGATATTTTAAAAAGGAAATTTCATCATAGTGGTCTATCATCTAAATAGAGATGTGTAAAAATAGTGGTTTTAACTTTGGAACCCTAAAGTTATAGATGATGTATTGTGCATGGAATAGGGAAATTTTAAGGGTATATTCTATAAAAAAATACACCCCTCTTGTATAGATATCAGAGATGTAAAGTAAATTACTCATTATTTGACAAAAAGAGGTGGAAAATGTTGTTGAGTATGAGGGTAACTTTACAATGTCACCTTGGAACATTGAAATTTATGTATGTATACCGTTAATAAATATTTATCACTTCTTTTATGGGTAAAAATCAATCATTTAAAGGGTGTTTATCTCTCATAAATTTTCATCATATGATTATATAGTCTCAAAAACCATTAAGATAGAAACTAGTGTTCTATAGGATGTATATATTAAATGGAAATTAGGAAAAGAAGAACCTAGCTAAAAATTATTGGATGAAAATATGAAAATGTGAAATAAACAAGGTAGGTATTTCCCACATGTTGTAAATATGGGAATAAACACCATAGAGTTTGATGGAATTGAATAAGATTTTGTTACAAGTACAGAGAAAAATGAAATCAAGCCCATGAATTCAAGGGAAATATAGAAGTATTTGAGTTTCAATGCATTAAATTTAAGGGACATTTTGTTAACCAATAACCCAATTTTCAAGGGAAACTACATAAAAAAAGGCCAATGGAGAAAGTCCAGGCTTATGTGATTACAATAGCAGAAGTAGAAGTTCCTAATGATGTAGTTCCTAGTAAATCAATAGTTTCTTCAAATCTATAGAGTGTTTTATTTAATCCTGGATCTTCAAACTCATTTATATATTCCATGTTTTCTAATTAAATACTTTCACAATGACTTAGTATGTGAGTTATTAATAATGACTCCAAGTGTGAATCTTATTTCAACAAATTTGCATTAGGAAGTTCCTATTATGATGCATGGGAATACCCTATTTGAAAATAAAATCATTATTCCTATGGTTTGATTTAAAATGATACATGATATGGATTTTATTGCTAAGAATAATTTATAAACTTATTTTTAATAGAATTAGATTTTAATTAATGAAGGTGAGGTGGATTATCTAAACTTTAAAGGGGAAACTTCATCAATCGATTAATGTATGGATCCTCCCCTAGTAGCACTAAATAATTAAATTATGGTTATAGAGGATGATCAAGTGAGATCTATAGATGATGAATATATCATATGAATATAGTATGTATCAATGGTATAAAAATTAATTTATGTTTTTCCAAGTCATTTTGAGCATGGTTGCAGAAGAAGATTTGGGAGTGGTCGAACCACTGTGACCACAGATGTGTCCACTGTTGCACCTCTGAGGGGTGGTGTGATCACCGCTAATGCTGGACATGGCAATGCCCAGGCCACACTTGCAGGCCGGCCTGCTGATTTGGACCCTTCTATGTCAAGTGAGGTCAATGTCTCAATGGGACCAAGGGTGTCCCAGGAGGAGGTAGGATTGGATAAGGCCAAAGAGAAGGCTCACTTACCTGAGGATGCTGCAGCTTTCCCTTCGGACACTTATGAGATGTGAAGGAGGGAAACTGGACACTCCAAGGTGTTGAACCTTGATACTGATTTCCAGTTTATGGGAAGGGGTCTCGAGACAAAACACAACCCCGGTGAGTCGGTGAGACCAAATCAGAACCCGACAATCAATTTGTTGAAGAGTGTGGATAACGGAGAAGGATGGGTGTCCAGCTGCTCCATAGAGGCTGGTGCGGGGGACAAGCGGTTGGAGGAAGTTCTGTTTAATGCTTGCAGTGCAGAACATGCTTCTCAAGAGGGGATAGGGGAGGACTAATCTAGTGTTATGCAAGAGGAGGTCTTGGAAATTCCTCTCCTAACCAGTTTTGGGGAAATAGGGGGATTAGACTCAGGCATTCAGGCAGGGGGAGTAGTTTCTCCAACTCGAACTCCGGTCAATCTGAGCAACAGATTTGCTAGTCTTGCTGTGGTAGAGTACTAAGAGGTTCCCCATAAAGAACCCTTGGAGGTCAGTAAAGTCTACTCTGAAGGAGAACAAGGTCTGAAGAGCAATAGGAGTGACAAGAGGAGGAGGGGTAAGAAGGACTACTCCTCCCTGCCACCTCCTATGAGGACTCGGTCAACAAAAAGGGCAGTGGCTGAGGAGCTGGGTAGCGGGGTTGGATGTCAGTTAATTTCATCTGGTAAGTCTGACCCATCCTTGGAATTGATATTGTCCTCAGACGAGGAGGTGAAAGAGCAGGTTCTATTCCTCAATGCTTTGGAGGAGGATGAAGCTAGGATTATGGGTTAGACCCTTGATGTGAATCTCAATGAGGAGCAATATAAATGGGTTGACAAACAAGATATGATTCTGGTTGGTGGCTTCAATAAGGGGGTGATCAAACTAGAGTAGTATATCCAGGTATGGAACAAGATGACTTCTGCACTTGAAGATCTGCTAAGGGATGAACCACACTATCAGGTATCCTTCTTATCGTGGAAGCTTTTTAGGGATATGGGCTCTAGCAGAATCAAATTGTTTTTCAATGATTTTGCAATCTCCATTGATGTGTGTGGAAAATTATGAGGTCCATACTGGTTCCGATGGGCTGGAGCACACCTCTGTCCACTTTGCAGGCCATTTGGGACTTGGTTGAATTTGAGGGAGGGCTTTGCCTTCGGGAGGGACCATGCTTGCATGGGATCGCTGAGTGGTCCTGCATTGGGGTTGAAAGTGTTTTCTTTGCTTGGTTGGGTCCGTTTCTGGTTTTCTGCTTGGGTGTTTTTTTGTATGCTGAACCTTTCAGTTTCTCACTTTTCCCAAAAAAGTGTTTATCTTAATAAAAAAAAATAAGTTTCAGGTAATATATAATGTCATGAGTTGTGTTGGTTGATTTGAAGAAATATTTATAAGATTTTAATGATAAGGAATATATATTTTATAGTTATTCATTATAGGGAGAACCTATTTTATTCATGAAAAATATATGGGTCTTTGAGATTTTACATTGATTATAAGGAGATCAATTCCATCGCTATAAAAACAAGCACCCTTTACCACACATTGGTGACCTGTTTGGCCAACTTCATGGATTCCAATACTTTTAAGAAATTGATAATTGATTCAGTTATCATTGATTAAGGGTAAAGAATGATGATATACCAAATATGAAATTTTTAACAAGGTACGAGTATTATGACTTTAATGAATTTTGGAATTACTAAGGAATCTTATGAATTTATAGAACAGATGAATAAAGTATTCATGTAGTGTCATGATAACGTTGTAGTGGGTTTCATTAATAATATCTAGATATAGTATATGGGATATGAAGAGAACCAGAGACATCTAAAAATATTTATAGGTACTCTCCTAAAAATTTAATTATATGGTAAGTATAATAAATTTTAATTTTTATCTCAATGATGGTTCTTTTTATGGACATATTTTCTCCAAGGAAGGAATATTTGTTGCCCCCCAAGAAAAAATGTAGTTAAAAAATTTCCTACACTGAAAAACATAACTGAGAATTGTTTTCCCTTATCCTAGAAGGTTATTATTAGCAACATATCAATGATATTTATAAATTATCTAACTCTTTATCCATGTTAACATGTAAAGGGGATAAAATAACATGGTCAAGGGAATATAAGGAATGTTTTTGAAGAGCATAAGAAGATAATTATTAATGAAATGGTATAAAATCTACCATTAGGTAATGATATATTTTCAATATATTTTTATTCATTGATAAAATGACTTGGATTTGTCCTTATAATGAATGTTATGGTGGTTTCTTATGTACATAGGAAATTGAGAATCCAATTACAAAAATATCCAAATAATTACCTAGAGTGGGAAAAAGTAATATTTTATTTGAAAGTGGAGTGACATTACCACTGTGGTGAATGATTATATATATATATACAAATAATAAGTTCTTAAATTATGCCTTCTATAATAATGTTATTAACATGAGGAAAAAAGATATATTGATATCCTCATGGGTAATGATTGCTTGATACACTACCACCCTTGGAAGGAAAATAATGTGGTTGGGACCATTGAATTCATATTTTGATGAGGATTAACAATGGAAATATATAGAGTGATATAGTAAATATAGATACTGTTTTTTTATTCAAGGGTGGCCATAATTTCCTTCTAATTAAATTACTAAACAATTCATACTATAAACAATAGAGCATTCATACTATAATTTCTTTCTAATGTACTTATGTGTTCCATTTATACAAGAACTGAATAGATAACTTCTAGATAGATCACATAGATCAAATTTCTCTATACATCCTAGTAACAAAATTATGTATTAGGATTTAGGATAATATTTCTCATGGGATGATTAATAGTGGGAAATTTTGGACTATGATTCTACATGCTTATTATTTCTGCAGTTGACGGATGAAAGAAAACATCATATAGGAGTCATGAATCCTTTGATTATACATATATATAATTGGGAAAATATTAAAATGATCATTTTTATTATACTCCCAAAGAATCCAAGGATGGATGAGGCTATATTGGTAATCATTTACCGCCTTACCATTTTTAATAATTTAACAGAGATAATATATGATCTACCTCTTGAAATACTTTTCAAACTCTATAATAATGAAATCATATGGCTTCATGTGGCACCAATATCAATTTTATTTGATTGTAACCCTTAATTAAAATTGAAATCCTGGTAGAGTATTCAAAGGAATTTTGGAATTGAGGTGAATCTAATCACCACCAATAATTCCCAGACTAATAGAAAGTATAAATGAACCATTCAGAATCATTAAGACATATTTATATCATGTTATCTTGGTTTCCCTGGTAATTGTGATTGCTATCTACCTTTGGATGAATTTTCATACAATAATAGCTTCTATTATAGAATGTATATGGCGCCATATGAAATATTATATGTGAAGTGGTTTCATAATCCATATTGTTGGGAAGAATTTAGAGAAAGAAATTTATTCATCCTAGTACTTTTAGACAAGAAAAATATTAAATTTCAGAATATTTAGAATCACATTGAAGCATCCCAAAGTAGACAATAGAGTTATAATGATAAAAAATGAATTATATGGAATTTTAGGTTGGGAATAGTTTATTCTTGAAGGTTTTACCAATTATAGTAGTTGTATGATTTGGTAAAAATGGATTTTAAGCCCTAGATACACTGTACCTTATGAAATAATCAACAGAATTGGTGATATAACTTATCAATTGGCTATAATAATGAACCATTCCATAGTACATGATATCTTCCATGTTTTATTAATGATGAAATACATTATAGATCCAACATATATTCTCAAATGAGAGGGAATATATTTCAAACTTGGCTTATCTTATAATGAAGAACTAGTATAGATTCTTGAATCCAAAGAGGAAGTATTGTGGAAATAGATAACTAATTTAGTGAAATTCCATTTGAAAAATAATAGTATAGAAGAGAAAACATTGGATCCCAAGGAATATATGAGTAAGGGATATCATCACTGGTTTAATAACAGACATGTACCCTAATTTTAAGGTTTAAATTACTTATTGTGGGGAGAATGTGATACCCATGACCCTACTGTAGTAGGTAAACATTATATCCTGAACTATCAAGCGATGTTCACTATAAAGAGCCTTAATTCATAAGTATATTTAAATGTTTAATTATCTTAATGTAATAATTTTATTTTAATAAATTATGTTTCATTTTTGAATTCATAATAATGACATTATATTGAGATGAATTTTTGGTATTTTTGAAATCAAATTGATTTTTAGATCAATATTTTGATATACTAATAAAACTAATACCACATATTTTATGAACTTATAATATATAATAAATTTATTAAAAAAAATCATTAAAATAATATATATATTATAATTGAAATTTTATATTTTAATATTATAATTATTGTTTACAAATTGATGATTTTTAATTTAGAATTGAAATAATATTTTCTAAAAAATTGTTTAATACATTATAAAATTGTCATATTAAAATTAATTTTTAACATGTATATAAATTGAATAAGAAAATTATTTATAATTTCTAATAAATAGGTCTATATTAAATAATAAAAATATCTTTAAATTTTTTCATAAAATTATGCAACTGTTGGTCAAAACTAGTTACCACAGAAATAGCTAAAACAATAAATTAAAAAAAATCAAGGGGTAAAGGGATTTAGTTGTGATACTTTTTTCCTATATTTGAGTGGATGAGGTATGGTTCAGTTTTTTCTATCCCCCACTCCATTATTTCTTATTTTTTGTTCCACATTACATTTTAATCATTTTCTTCCATTATATTATGTTGAAAAAATTACAAAAATTTCCTTCCCACCACTTATAAAAGGAGCCTCCCAAAACCCATTCAAGGAATTCCTATAAATATTGTTTCCACCTAAAAACCTTCACTTTTATCCTTACCCTATAATATTTTTACACTCTCATGTTATTTTGGTCAGCATTAGTATGAATAAGGCTTTCTTTTCTAAGGATACTTTCAAGGGAAATTCTAATCCCCAATTTGAGTATTATCAATGAAATAGATTTTTTATTTATTATCTTATTTAAAATTTATTATAGATAAACTAATTTAATATTATTAGTATCATTTATATACTATAATTTTTCTATATTAATATTATTATCATTTTTTATTCATATACCTCATCTATAAATAATAACAAGACTGTTGTTTGCTCATCGAGCGGACTACAGCCTCCACGATGTAACATGTTTCATTTTCATTCAATGGAATAAAAGGATGGATAAAAGGATGATATTAAAGAATAAATATTATTTTAATGATATAATTATGTTTATGTTATGATAAATTAAACAACCTATTAAATATATATTCAATAAATGGTCATTAATAATTTAATTGTTTAAAATTATCATACTAAGAGTATAATTTTTTTTTCAAATTGTGTAATATTTTCATATCCAATACTTATTATTATAATTACTTGAAATTATGATATATGGTACCAATTAAAAATAAATATGATAATTATTCCTCTGGTATAGTTATATTACAATAATACCACCTCTTAATCATTCATTAAATCTGTGTTTGCTCATGTTTTGGTCAGTTTAATGTCCCACTTGAACTATACATTGAATTTACACCATGAATGACTATGTGAAACTAACAAATCATATAATATTATAGAAATTTGTAAATAATTATTTTTTTGGCACATGAGATATTATATAAATATCTAATTCATCAATTTTGTAAGTGCAATCCATTTATTAAAAATCCCCAAAACATGCTTATTATCGACTTTATGTTAAAGTGTAAGGAATAAAACACATTTGAATGGAATTTGAATCATCATAAATAATTATAAATCATACATAGTAATAAATTTAATGACCAGGTAAAAATTAAATTTAGAATAATAATGAATATGAACACCGCTATTATAAAAATAGTACAAACGATTAAAATAGTTAACCTTCATGCGAAAAATTGGAAAAAATCATGTAAAAAATGACTATTTTTGTAGATTATTTATGAAGAATTATTTTATTAATGTTTTTAATCAATTTATTAAGATATATATTATTATTATACAAGATTTTAAAATATGATCATGGGAATCTAGACAAGAGGTAAGGGATTTCTATATCAAATTCCCTACTTCATGAAAAGTTTTGTATTATGCACCGAATTTACTTTGAATGGTTTATATGTTGAAAATATGATATGTAATATCATGAAATTAAATTATTAATTGTATTTGGAGATTGAGTTTATTCCATATCTTTCAAGAGGTTTTGATTGAATTACTACCCATTCCATAAGTGGGGGTTTTCTATCTCAATCTTCATCCTATGGGACTCATGTAACAGTCACCACATATTTTATTTTTTGTGATACATTAATTGACCTAGAATTTTTTTTCCATATTAATCATTAAATTTAAGGGATTTAAATGGGTATATTATTATCCCAATCTCATATTCATTTGATTCAATAGTTACTAAAATCATTTCAAAACTTAATCATTTCAATGGTTGAAAATGCATCCTAATTTTTGGTAAATAAAAAGTGTATCTAAATTCATAGAAAATAAATCACTATATAAACACTGGAAACTAGATTCTATTACTGGTCATATTAATCATTGGGAAATAACCCCAAAAAGGTTTGTGTGATCATCGAATCAATCATTACCCTAATTAATAATGAGTGGACCTAAGACTACGCACCTAGAGAGATACTCAAGGGGGATATCATATGAAATATTTAAAAATTTATTAATGAACCATGATTAATGATTTTATAACCAGTACCTAGGTCCCCTTACAATTAATTTTTTTGATCCGAAATACTATCTTCCTTAGATATTCCATCACATTGAAGGCACCCTTACACATATATTTCATTGATATGGGTACTAACTTCTATTTTGATGATATCCTATAGCTTCCATATTCATTAAGAGATGTTATCCTAGATATTAACATTATTATATTAAATCAATATGTTTTCAATGTTAGTATTTATCAATATAAAAATATCTAATTTTTATTCAGAATGAGGTTCCTCAGTGAATGGTGTGAATATTAATGATGACACATATTATGATTTCCTTGTACTTAAATCAGGTGATTGGTTGTTCTTGAAATTATATAGACCATCGATGCATTGACATGCCTTATAAAACAAAACAAGTTGGGTTTTAGCAAATACCTCTTCCAATACTTGGATCAGTTCATTGGAAAAGACCTTGATTTCATGTTTTTTGTATTCTAAATTTTTTATTCCATCTATAGAAGATAAATAATTATTATTATCCATGTTTTCATTTATTTTCATGGATATAGTATTCCCTTAGTTTTAGTTGATTAGTGATTCCTATTATTAATTTATTCATTATATATCACTTATACCATGTTTATATTAGGTTTGGTTTCACTGTATTACAATCCTTAATGATCAGATGAGAAATACTTTATCTGTCTTCCATTCCCCAATAGATCTAGAGTAGGAGTATTTGATGTTTTCAAGGATATTATCTAAGGGTTAATTATAAGTCCCTATCCTTAAACATTACATAATATTTATTTAAGTAAATAATTTAGATTTATTCACATTGATGATATTTTTAGGTTTAGAGTTTTAGAGAATTAGTCCATAACTATTAAATAACATCTCAAATATTACAAATTATAGAAGTCTACACACTATCTATTTTTTCATAATCCACAATATTTTAAAATAAAACATGAGTTCTTTTCTTGATAAAATTATTCATAAAATTCATCTTGTCTTCTTCTTTTCTCTTAACCATCCTTATACCCTGTGGAAAAAATTTCCAAAACTTGGGATGATTACAAAAATCTCAGTAAGGTATATAAATAAGGAATAAAACCATTAGTCCATGAATATTTTAAACTCATGAATTTTTTTTCACAAAATCATACTTTTCAACCATAAATCACAAGTTCTTTAACATACCTCATTAAATCATAAGATTCTTGAAAAAATTCTTATCAACCATAAACCATAAAGGTAACTTGTGGAATCCATATTATACTTACATTTTAGCTTCCACAGCTACATAGGGAGTAACCTTCATGGTTACGTTTGAAATACCCATCACAATATATTCCCTAAATCTATTAGGAGAAACATTATCGTTAAACTCTGTCTCATTACCCAATGAATTAGAGAGCTACCACGGGATCACCCACCCTCAGTTTATCACAGAACCACCTGTATACATACCCAATTCCCAATAACCATAACATAATTATAACACATTAACAAGCATAAAGGAAAAATAACATTTCCACATTTCAATCACAAGATATAATTTCAAGATATTGACATAATCAATCCATTCTCAAAATAATTTTCAATAATAAATGATATGAAAAGGGAATATGGTATTTATTTTCCATTTTAAAAAATAAGGCTTATAGAGTAATCCAAATATCAAATAATGGTCATGGCGGTAGAAAAATCGTTTTCATCGTGTACGTTAAAAGAACATTCATTTTGTTATTTAGTAAAATGTTTTGTAGAAAAATATTTCTTTATAAAACCTTTGAATGAAATTAAAAGTCAAAGGGGTTAATTATACACCTTATAAAAGAAGGTGGTGTATATTATCGAAATATGCCCCAATGAAAGGATATTGAGACGAAATCCCTTACAGTGAGTCCAAATCATCATGTAAAATATTTATATTCCTGAATAATAAACTTATGTTAATTTCTACTTGCTTGAAAACATTTTTCAAGTTTATTATTCATTTTATATCACTTATTACAATGTTATGAAAATTACATAATTATTTAAGTTCATATCATACATTCTATTGATATTTGGTACTTGAGTCAAAAATGAACTTTGAATGATGTCAATAGTATATGTGGTCATAAGTACATAATATTAAAAATAATATTCATGAAATAATAATAATTTTTATACATAAATTATACTTTTAAATCAAACCATTTATTTATGGTATGAAAAATGAACAATGTTATAATCATGGAGATGATATGATTTACGTACACATGAGTAACATTTCCATTTTCATTGATCATTATAGAAATAAGGTAATTATTATTTTATCATTAAATAATTATAATAATATTATTAACACCATAATAACCATTTAAATATACATACATATATATATATCATACAAGTGATGTGGTGAATAAAAACGATTCACATCACTTCTTGGAGGTGATAGTTCACACGTACGCACGAATGACATTATAATTTTTATGGGAATGGAAAGTAAGAACATAATTGATATATTATTCTCTTATAATTATAAATATTTCATGAAATTTATATAAAAAAAATAATTCCATAATTAAAACCAGTCTTGAGAGGTTAATAAAAAACGAACTATATTGGTTCGCGAGGCGGTAGTCTGCCGTATAGACGAATGAAATGTTCATTTACTATTTAATGAATTTTAATTTGAGTGATGATATTAATATAATACCATATAATTATATTTAGGAACCTGGATTTATTAGTTCCTCATGGATGAATGAGATTTAAAGGAAGTGGAAGAAGAAATAAAATAGAAACACTTAAATAAAAACATTACCATTCCTTCAGATGTTCACATCTATTAACACCTTAAAAACTCTAAGAAGGGCGTTCTACCTAAAATAAGGCCTCAAGAATGTGGGAAGGGATTATATTAAGGGTTTTGGGTAGATCATGGTCAAACCAAATGTTTTTTGAAGTGTGAGTAATAGAGAGGAATGAGTGCCTTTTTAAAGAAGAGGGGAGGGGAACTCTTGGAATTATTAAAAGTATTAAATTAATATAAATTTAATTTCGATTAAAAATGGGACCAAAATCATGTAATTATAATATATAATGATTATATCTCTAAATATAATCATCCAATTAAAATTAGACAAGTTTTAATATTTTTTTAATCCTTATTTTTTTTTGTTTTAACCCCTTTTAACTCTTACATTTTTATCAAGTAATTTACACTTAGAGGGTTAAAATAATTACCAAATCATGCCAAAAAACAATGAATGTGTCATTAATGAAATTTTTAAATTTATCTAAACTTTTTGGCTGAATATTGGATTTTTATAAATTTTATATCATTTAATTAGATATTTTATAATTTAAGTTATGAATTATGACAATTTTGACACTATTCATTACATGACTTTTTTTTAAAATCATAACAACTTGATTCCTTCGAAAAAAATAAATTTACTCAATCCTAACATGTAATAGTCCTCAAAAAAAAATTAATAGATGGAATAAAATATTTCAAATTATATTTATTTTAATATTATTAATATCATTTATTTGATACTTTCTTTAATAAATCAATTACTGCATCACCATTATGTTATTATTTAATTAAATTATTTATTTCATAAAAATTATAAATAAATTACCATTATATAGGTAATTTTTTTTATCTTTATAAGGATTATTAATAGTTTAAGATATCACTTATATAACCCTATATTTTATTTTTTAGTATGGAAAGACATATTTATGACATATTTGCCTTTACTTTAAATTAAATGTTATAAATTTTATAATCACACCCAAGTGGTAAATGCTCCTGCTTGGCATCCAAAAGACCTAGGATAAATTCTAGGTAGGGATGAAATTCCCAAGTTACTCTAGTAGTAATGTAGTAGGACACTGTTGCAACACTGTAGCAGTGGAACTATAGTGACAATAGCACTGTAGCGGTAGAGGTACTGTAGCGAGGAATGTAGCGGTGGAGGTACTGTAGCAGCCCAGGTACTATAGAAGTAATATTCAAAAGAGTTACATTTGTGCAAAAAAAGGGGTTTCATGCCCTTGGGCCTTTGGGATATGTAATGGGTCTCCATCTACCCAGTCAAAAGAGGTCTTTTCTTTGCTTAAATAATAAAATGAGGCTTCGACCCCAACCTTTAAAAATAAAATCACACCCTAGTGGTTTTCAAAGGTCAAAATTTCATCCCTAAAGATAGTAATGGTCGATAATAACTCAAACAATATGATTTGGACTATATTTAGTGTATGTTTATAATATTATAATATTAATATTACATTTAATTACCTAAGTTACCTTTAACCATGGTAAATAAAATACTAAAGTTACTATTCAATAATAATTATTTTGATCCTACTGGACCAAATTTTTCGTACTAAGTACAACCATGTTTTTCCTTTTCTGAAAATTCAATTCATAGAAGTGGTTAAATTAGGTTTAACACTAATCCCATTGACAGATCGAGAAAATTGGTTTTTTTTAAGTAAAACGTTGAAAAGTCCACATAGTTTTTCTATTTAATTTTAATTTGAAAAAGCATCCTATGAACTAAATTAGATTAAATGATAAAAACTTAATATATTTATACATAAAACCATGTAAAATGATAATATAACACTATAAATAAATTCCATGAAAAGGTATTTTTGAGTTAAAATGGAGTATTTTTCACTATTAATTAAAATATGAATTTAATCAGAAAAATACGAAAAAATTTATCCAAAGTAAATTTTGATGTCATAATTCCAAATAATAAGTTTTTTTGTCAACTAGAACATATAAATTGACAAAAACTAAATTTAAAAAGGGTTCTCCATCAAATGTCGGTAAAACTACCTTTTAAAAAAATTATAATATTTTATGCTTAACATTGGATTTATTCTCATTTTAAGCCTCTAAAATTTATTGTAAGAAAGTAAAAATATTTAATAAACATGTGTAAACATAATATAATTAGTTATTTTCATTCCCAAAAATATAAAGGCTAGGCGATGCCTACCATTTAAAATAATAATATTAATAATATATTATTTTTCAGTATAACTCAGTCTTATGTGCAATATTAGATTTCGAAGAATCCCATTTTTGTGTTTTGGGTACGCTATCAGACATAGTATCCCATTTAAAATAAAATTAATATCTAATTCATAAATATTAATAGATATGAAAATGTATTATTCTATAATTTCTTGGGATGTTACATCCCTCCCCCTTTTTGAAAATACATCATCATAATTATATTTACTTATCAAATAAGTGGGGGTATTTCTCCATCATAAAAATTATAAATTCCCATGTTTCCACTTCAACCATATGGTTTTTCCACAAAACCTTAATCTAAATAATCATCTTATTCTATAAAACATGCTCTCTACAGTTAATAATTTGGATTAATTGTTCCTCATAAGAATTATTCTCTTCCAATTGAACTATTTATGGACTCAAAACATGAGATGGATCTGGAATATACTTTATTAACATAGAAACATGATTTTTTTTACCTGGGATAAAATTGGAAGTAAATCCACTCTATAGGAAACTAATACAACTTTATCAAAGATTTCATAGGGTCCAATGAACTGTGGACTCAACTTCTACTTCTTACCAACATGCATCACACTTTTCCATGGAGAAACTTTAAGAAAGACGTGATCACCTACCTTAAACGAAAGATCCTTCCCTTGGTTATCCTCATAACTTTTCTGCCTTCTACAAGATATCCTCATGTGTCTCTGAATCAGCTGAACTTTTTCTACCATCTCTTCTACCAACTCTAGTCCCATAAGCTTTATTTATCCCACATTATCCAAAAAATGATGGAGTTCAGCACCGCTTTACATATAATGCCTCAAATCGCGTCCAAATGTATATTAAAATGAAAACTATTATTTTAAGAAAACTCAACCAAAAAAATATGATGATCCCAACTTCCCTAGAAATCCATTGAACAAACATGTAGCACATCCTCCAAGGTTTGAATTGTTTGTTCTATTTTCCCATATTATTGTGGATGAAAATCTATACTAAAATTTAATTTAGTACCCAAATACTTTTGAAGGCCTTTCCAAAATTTAGAAGTGAACCTGAGATCATGACCAGATACCATGGAGAGAGGAACTCCATGTAACCTAAATATCCATTTAATATACAACCAAGAAAGTTGATCTAGAGATAGTATATCTCAAATAAGAAGAAATTGATCATATTTAGTCAATATATAAGTAATAACCCAAATCAAATTGTTACCTTGAGAAGTATTTGGTAACCCCACTTCAAAATACATGGATATATTTTATCATTTCCACTCTGGTACTAGAAAAGTCTGAAGAATCCATTTTGGAAACTTTTTCTCTTCTTTAACCTGCTGACAAGTCAAACACTTCACAGTAAAGTCAGTAATATATCTTTTCATTCCATCCCTCCACTAATACTACTGAAGGTGCCTGTACATCTTATTACTACCAGGATGAACTGAAAATAGAGAACTACAAGCTTCACATAACAACTATTTCTTCAACTTTGAATCACAAGGCACACATAATCTCTTCCCAAATCTAAAAAAAAAAATATCTATCAATATTAAATTCAGGAAACTTACCATTATGAACCAATTATACCTTTTTATGAAATTCACCAACTTTATTCTATGCTTGCTTAATTCTGTCTGATAGAGACGATTTCATTGAAACCTAAAATAAAACAGAGGAATTTCCTGAACCAAAAATTTCTAAGAAAAATTTCATAAAATCAATGTTTAAAGTATCACATTCCAAATGTAACATGGTTAATGTAGCATTACATTTTTGACTCAAAGCATCGACCAACTTATTTTCTTTTCTAGGATGGTAATGAATCGTGAAATTATATTCCTTGATTAATTACAAAAATATTCTCTACCTCATGTTAAATTATTTCTGAGTGAATATATACTTAAATTTTTTTTGGTCAGTATATATTTCAAATTTTACACCATATAGATAATGCCTCTAAATTTTTAAAACAATAACAATAAAATCTAATTCCAAATCATGTGTTGGGTAATTTAACACATGAGTCTTAAACTAACGTGATGTATAAGCAATTACCTGATCATTCTGCATTAGGTCACAACCAAGTTATTTCAATGAAGAATCATTGTAGATAAAAAATTCACCATTTTTGGAACGTAGGGATAGTACCAGATCATTCCCCAATCTTCTTTTCAATTCCTAAAAACAACCATCTAGATGAACTTAACACCTTTTCTAGTTAACTTATTCAAGGGCTAGATAACTGTGAATTTTTTTTAACAAACCTCTAGTAATAGCTTTATAAACCCAAAAAACTTTTAATCTCAGTTATATTTGTGGGTCTTGTCTATTATTCAAAATTTTTTATTTTATTAGGTTCAATATTTATGCCATATTTAGAAACAATGTGACCAAGGAAAGTAATTTTTTACAACCAAAACTCACACTTGATGAATTTTCCATACAATTTCTTTTCTTTTAAGGTTTTCAAAATAACCCTTAGATGACTTTCATTCTCCTCTTTACTTTTAGAATATACCGAAATGTCATCAATAAACACAACAAAAAACTTATCCAAGAAATCACATAATATTCTGTTCATAATATCCATGAATATAATTGGTTCATTAGTTAATACAAATTACATAACTACAAATTCATAATGGCTATATCTAGTACGAAACACATTCTTCAGAATTTATACTTCCTTTAATTTTAATTGAAGGTACCCTGACCTCAATTCAACCTTCAAAAAACATTGTGCTCCATGGAGCTGATCAAAATAATCATCGATATGAGGAAAATGATACTTATTATTAACAGTGGTGTTATTAAAGGCTCTATAATCATTAAAAAGTCTTATTGAACCATATTTATTTTTAACAAATAAGATCAGATCACCCCATGGTGATCTACATGGTTGAATGAAACCTTCATATAATAATTGTTTTAATTTCTTCTTCTACTGTAAAAGTTCAATTTGAGCCATTTGATAAGGGGTTTTGAAATTGTCTTATAATTAGGAATTGAGTAAATAGTAAATTCAACTTCTTGATCAGGTATAATACCAAGAAAGTTATTCATAAAATCATCAATATACTCATTTCCCACTGGTATATCATTAATACGAACATTTACATTGTTTTAAATAATATATTCAAGGTAAAATTAATTTTTATCTTTTAATATTTCATAAACGTACTGATATTTTATCAATGGTAAGGGTTCATTCTTGTACAAAAACTGAAAGTCTTTATGAAAATAAACCTCTTTATCTCTATAGTAAATCTTAGTATGGTAAACAGAAATCCAATCCATACCTATAATAACATCAAACTCTACTAGAGAAAAAACATCAAGGTTTGTAGGTAAATTATTTCTATAGATAAGGATAGGAATATTTTTATAATTTCTTTTTTCCCCAATATTTCCCCCAAGTGTTTTTACTTTAAGTTCTGGATTTATTTCTTAAGGTGGAATTTCTAATTTACTTGAAAATTTCTCAAAAATGAAAGAATGTGTAGACCCTGAATCAAATAACACATTGGAATAATCTAAGTAAAAAAAATACATGATACCACTTCATTTGATAGCCCAACTTCTACTGAAGTAATTTTAAAGGATTTAACCACACCTTTTTTCTTATAGTTTGGCTACTTCCCATCATTAAAATTCTTCATCGGACACTCTTTTTCATAATGAACCATCTCTTTGAACTTAAAACATTTTATTGACTGTAAATAATATTTTTTCTAACCAATAATTTGATCTTTTTCAGTGAAGTTATGAGCCTTATGTCCCATTTTACCACATCAGAAGAACTTATTAAAATTCATAAGGCATTATATAGTGTATTTTTACCACAATTTTCACAAACTATAAATATAATTTTCTTACCATTATAATTTTTTGAAGAACTATTCCTTTTCACTTGCCACCATGACCTATTATTCCAATGTTTGTAAAATAACACACGATCATTGAAAAATTCCTTTTCCACCTTCTCCACACATCGAAATAGTTTTTCATAACTTTTGAACTCACAAGAATCCAATTCCCTTCGATAATTTGGATTTAATCCCGAGTAAAAATGTTAAATTTTACTTTCAAGACCCCTGATGAAATTTAGAGCATACCTTGTCAGTATAGTGAATTTTTATTTATAATAAGCCATTGAATCCTTGTATTTCCTCACTTCTAAGATTTTTTCACATCCTAAATAAAACCAACTTAAGAAAATATTTCTCAAGAAACATATTTTTTAATTAATACCACTCAAGAGAATAAATATCCTCACTACCCCTGATATTATTGACCATATACCACCACTAATCGACTTCACCTTCAAAATGGTAAACAACCAGATGAACATTTTGATTGTTTGAACACCCCATGACATCAAAAATATTTTATAGTTCTTTAGTCCACCCTTCATCTATCATGGGGTCAGATGATCCCCTGGATGATGGGGGATGTTTCCTCAAGAAATGCTCCACTACTGACATGTTACTCTATGGTCGATATGGTTGATCTCATGGATGGATACCACCAAAATATATTGCCTGATTAAATTGTGCCATCACTATAACAAACTGTTCAGTTCTGATTCCAACCATCTCAGGTTGCTGATTTGGAAGGTTGTTTTCCTCTAGATGTCTTCCTAGTATAGATACCCTGTTTCCTCTACGGAATTTTTTTTGAACAAACAAATATTATACGAAGAAACATAATAATCTTCAAATTATATATCATTTCTATTTGACCATAAAGTAAAAAACATTAATGGATATTCTATTAACAATATCCTAACCCCTAAAGTTATCTAAACAGACCTTTGATACCAACTATAATGCCCCAACCTTAAAAATTACATAATCTTGATTTAAGTTAAGAATTTTTATTCATTCACATTGAGTATATTTTTAGGTTTATATTTTTATATTATTAGGGAATAACTATTACATAACATCTCAAATATTACAAAGTAGACAAGTCTATATGATGTCCATTTTTTTACAATCTAAAACATTTTAAAATTAAACCTGAATTATTTTTCTTGATAAAATTATTCATAACATTCATATTTTCTTCTTCCTTTCTCTTAAAGATCTTTATACCTTGTGGAAAAACTTTCTAAAACATAGGATGTGTACAAAAATCTAATTAAGGGATATAAATACGGAATGAAACTGTTAGTCCATGAATATTTTAAACTCATGAAAACATTTTCACAAAATCATACTTTTCACCCATAAATCCTAATTTATTTAATGTACCTCATGAAACCATAAGATTCCTAAAAAACTTATCAGTAATAATAAATCATAAAGGTAAATCGTGACATCCATATCATACTTATATTTTAGTTTTCATAGCTACATAGGGAGTAACCTTCATGGTTACATTTGGAATACCCATCATAATATATTCCATAAATATATTAGGAGAAACCTTGTCGTTTAAATCCATCTCATTACCCAATAAATTGGAGGGCTATCACTGGATCACCCACCCTCTGTTTGTGATGAAACCACCCATATACACAAAAATTTCCCAATAACTATAACTTAATTACAACACATTAACAATCATAAAGGAAAAAATAACATTTACTCATTTCAGTAAGAAGATATCATTTCAAGATATTGAAATAATCAATATATCCTAAAAATAATTTTCAATAAAAAAATACATGAAAATGGAATATGATATTTATTTTTCTTTCAAAAACATTAAGGCTTATAGAGGAATCCAAATATAAAATAATGGTTACGGTGGTAGAAAAGTCGTTGTCACCACGTACGTTAAAAATAGTTTTTTTTGAAATTTAGTAAAACAATTCATAGAAAAACATTCCTTTAGAAAACATTTTAATAAAATTAAAAGTCAGATTGTTTAATTATACACTATATAAAATAAGGTGGTGTATATTATCAAAATATGCCTCAATGAAAGAAGATTGAGATTAAGTCCCTTACCATGAGTCTGACTCGTCACGTACAATTTTTATATTCCCGAATAATAAACTTATATTAATTTATACTTACTTGAGAACCATTTTAAAGTTTATTATTCCTTTTATATCACTAATTACCATGTTATAAAAATTACATAATTATTTAAGTTCATATCAGACGTTCTGTCGATATTCAGTACTTGAGTCGAAAATTAACTCGGTATGATGTGAATAGTCTATATGGTCATAAGTCCATCATATCCAGAATAATATTCATGAAATAATAATCACTTTTATACATCAATTATAATTTTAAGTCAAAACATTTATTTATGGTATGAAAAATGAACAATGTTATAATCACGGAGACAGTAGGCCGTATGTACACATGAGTAACATTTCCATTTTTCATTGATCATTATAGAAATAAGGTAACTATTATTTTATATTTATAGAATGATCATATTATTATTAACATAATAATAATAATTTAAATATACTTATATATATCGTAAAAGTTATGTGGTGAATAAAAAATATTCACATTGCTTCATGGAGGTGATAGTTCACACATACACACGAACGACGTTATCATTTTTATGCACATGGAAAGTAAGAACATAATTGATATATTTTTCTCTTATAATGATAAATATTTAATTAAAGTAATATAAAAAAAAATAATTCCATCATTATTATCAGTCTTTAGAGACAGTAATGAAAAACAAACTATATCGATTCACAAGGAGGTAGTTTTCCGTACACATGAACGAAGTGTTCATTTCTAATTTGAAGAAATTGGAGATGGATTTGGGTGATGATATTAACATAATTAAATCTTAGTATATTTAGAATACTGGATTTATTAGTTCCTCATGGATGAATGATATTTAAAGGAAGTGGAAGAATAATTAAAATAAAAACACTAAAATAAAAACATTACCTTTCCTTTAGATGATCACATTTCTTAACACCTATAAGAAGGGTGTTCTGCCTAAAATAAGGCTTCAAGAATGTGGTGAGGGATTATAGTAAGGGTTTTGGTAAGATATTGTCTGAATAAAAATATTTTTTAGGTGTGAGTAATAGAGAAGAATGAGTGACTTTTTATAGGAGAGGGGAGGGGCACCCTTAGAATTATTAAAAGTATTAGATTAATATAAATTAAATTTAGTTTCAAAATGGGACCCAAGTCATTTATTTATAAGATAAGATGATTACGGGTTGAAATATAATAATCCAATAAAAATTAAATAAGTTTCATTATTTTTTAATCATTATCTTTTTTATTTAACCCCTTCTAACTCTTACCTTCTTATCAAGTAATTTACACTTAGAGGGTTAAAATAATTACCAAATCATTACAAAAGGAAAATGAATGAGTCATTAATGATTTTTTTAGATTTATATCAACTTTTTGGATGAATCTTGATTTTTTATAAATTTTATATCATTTAATTATATATTTTATGATTTAAGTTATGAATTATGTCAATTTTAACACTATTCATTACATGACTTTTTTTTTTAAATCATAAAAACTTTATTCCTTTAAAAAAAATACATTAAATAATTCCTAACAAGTCATACCCATCCATAAAATTCGTGTATGGCATTAAATATTTCAAATTATTTTTATTTTAATATTATTAATATCATTTATTTGATTCTTTCTTTAATAAATCAATTACTCCATCATCATTGTGTCACTATTTAATTTAATTATTTATTTCCAAAAAATTATAAATAAATTACTATGATGTATTTAATCTTTTTAGATTTATAATTACTATTTATAGTCAAATATATAACTTATATAACCCCATATGAAAATTGTTTTAGTAAGGAGATACATATTCATGACATATTTGACTTTACTTTAAATTAAATGTTATTAATGTCATAATCACACCCAAGTGGCTTCCAAAGGTCACAATTTCTGCTCAAGGATGTTCATGGTCGATAATAACTCATCCAATAATATTAGGACAAATGTTAAGGTAAGTTTATAATATTATAATATTAATTTTACCATTAATTACCCAATTTACTTTGAACCATGATAAATAAAATACTAAAGTTACTATTCACAAAAAATTATTTTGATCCTATTTGAAAACATTTTTCATACTGAATACAACCATGTATTTACATTTTTGAAAATTAAATTCATATAAGTTGTTAAATTAGGTTTAACACTAATCCCATTGACAGATCAAGAAAACATGTTTTTTAAGTAAAACGTTCAAAAGTTCACATTGTTTTTCTATTTAATTTTAATTTAAAAATGCATCCAATGAACTAAATTGGATTAAATGATAAAAAATTCATCTAATTATACCTTAAAAGCATGTAAAAGGATAATCTAATAATATAATTAAATTAGATGAAAATGAAGTTTTGAGTTAAAATGCAGTAATTTTTACTATTCATTAAAATATGAATTTAATCATAAAAATACCGAAAATTATACCAAAGTAAATTTTTATGTAATTATTCTAATTAAGAAGTTAATTTTTTCAAATAGAACATATAAAAGTGAAAAAATAAATTTAAAATGGTTTCTCTATCAAAAATCGGTAAAATTACCTTTTAAAAATATTAGGATATTTTAGGCTTAAAATTTGATTTAATCCCATTTTAAGCCTCTAAAATTAATGGGAAGAAATTAAAAATATTTAATAAACATTTTTAAACATAATATAGTTTGTTCTGTTAATTATCACCAATATAATGGCAAGTCGATAACTACCATTTAAAATAATAATATTAATAATATATTATTTTTCAGTATAACTCAATCTTATGTGAAATATAAGATTTCAGAGAAACCCATTGTTGCATGCCAGGAATGCTATAAGACATATCATCCCATTTAAAATAAAATTAGTATCTAATTTATAAATATTAATAGATATGAAAAAGTATTATTCTATAATAACCTTGGATGTTACATTAATAATGGTCTTCTGATGTGTTAATATTGTATCATATGTTTTTATGTGTAATTCAAGTATGTATATTTTCTTATAATAAAAATAATATATTAAATATAGTAGGAAATATTTTATTCTATACCAATAATGTAATATAGACTATGGATTTGGGTTTATGGATTTTGGGATGTTACACTAAATATGAAAAATGTATATTTATTGTGAGGAGGGAAATATAAGGTTATAAATGTTTTAAAGTGTAATGTTGGAAATCGAATCAAAATAAATTCCTATTTATGTTCAACAATTTTTAACCTTGAAATGACCAAACTAGATGTGGATCCAGATGAATTAATTCATTATTTTTATTACTCAAATAGTTGTAAATGATTCACCCCTATTTGACTAATTATGAAAATGTTATGATATAAAAATGTACTAATATTGAGGTTGAAAAATACAATCCAACATTGAAATTCATTCCCACTATCCTAATGAAGAATCCTGACTCTAATCATAGTCATAAAAGAAAATATATATCCCAAAATTAGTACTACTATGTAAAATATTTCAAATTATGATGTCAAACAAATAATATATTAGTATGAAAATACAGAGTGAAGTTGAAAGGGAATACTAATATTTCTATATAATTTCTAAACTCATGTTGTATTAATAAATTCTAAAATAATATGTAAATTATAACTACCAGAACACCCGAAGGCTTAATTTTTTTTAATTTTTGATAATACCATTTTAAATGTGGAGGGGTAACCTTTACATAGTTTTTATACCCAAAGATATTAAGCCTAGAATACATGGACATTAACTATAATAATTAAACCAAACTCAATCACTTCACTCCTGTAAAAAATCCAAGGATAAAATCAACTCCATAAAAGAATAAATAAAGATAGAATTTCCCATATCTCTTCTAAAATACAATTTTTCATGAATAATACATAAAAATAATTATATTTTATTTTATTCTCATATATTTAATTTTTTTCATCCTTTAAAATCTATCCATGACCTAATAACAACATTCCCCCCCATAGAAATTCATGTCACTAATCACACAATATAAATGTGATCCAAAGTTATTATAATGATTTTAAAATGCATGTATCACAATATGCTTATGAGAACTCTCATTCCTCCACACTATGAGACATAAAATATTTTTCTATGATTATTTCCTTTTCAATGTGTTTTTAGTGCTAAGGGTTATTGGGTCAAATTATTTAAAATTGAATGGATTAAAAGTGAATGTTTTATCTCTTAAATATAATTACATAAATATTCATTTGAAAACATAATATATATACCTCACTAAATTATCAATAAAAAATTGACACACTACACCCCTTTCTGAATAATATGGAATATAAGACTTGAAATAAATAAAACATTTTATTATATCCAAATTATCCTCTATTTTTTCTTTGTATACGTGTTAAAAATGATTTTTTAAAGGAATGACATATATTTCCCATGATTTTTTAGATAAACATGATTCATGATAATAAAAAATGAATAATTAAATATCTTCTCAATTTTTTAAATATATTTTTCTTTAATTTTATTTTTTTTTCATTCATTTTTCTTTTATTCGGAGAAATGGATGAGAATAAATGAAGTGTAATGAAAAAATAGACTCATGCCAGTTACTCTACAAAATTTCATAAATAGTGACATAAACCTCACACAACCAGTAATGTCAATCTTCCCAAATAAAAAATATGAATGGACCTTCCCCATAGTCAAACTTAAACTACTCATTAAATGGTACTGAAAGTGATGATAACTATGGAAAATTGGATTCTAAAAGGGGTTAAACCTATAAGTAAATTTATGTATAGTAAGGGAAAATAATGTTTTATATAATCATTATATTTTATGTTTAAAAATATTTATATTCAGAAAGGTGCCTCAATAATTTGAAAATTTTACAAGATATCCAAATCCATTGAAGATAAATAATCAAATGTTTTAGTTCAAAAAAAAATGAATGTATATCCCAAAAAAGTGATGGTATTGGTAACAATTTATCAAAAAATATTTAACATTTATCAATTAATGGTAAAAATACATTTAGTATGTTTTTCATGGTCATATATGTTTGAAATTGGTTAAAACCATAAAATGGATAGAAAATTAAATTCTAGGAATTTTTTTTACTAAGAATAATAATTTAAAATCACATTTATTCATAAAAAATTTGAATCTCTAAAATTAAATTTAAATTTGAAAAATTATGAAGATAATTTATTTGAATTAAATGTTCCTAAAAAATTATATATAAAAAGAAAAAAAATACATAAAAACCATAAAATATTGGTACCAACTTCTCCACACTTAAACATTTACTATATAATTTTTTAATAAAAATTCGACACTAAAACTTTAAGTACTGAATTTAATTAAGAAATAAATATAAAAAAACATAAAAGAGTAATTCAAACTGACTAATTGGAAGTAATATCATTTTGTTAATCTATTAAATTTCACCCAATGAAAAAAGCATGTAATCAATAAACAAAACATTGTAAATTTATTGAAAAAAATAATGAATTGAAAAATAAATGGAAAGAAAAATTAAATAGATAAATCATGGATTAGAACCCATGTGGGTCATGGTTATTAAATACCACTATAAAGGTTGTACAAGTGGTTATCCAAAATTTTATGGTGGATTTTGTTTCATTAACACAGACAAAAAATGTTCATTTGGATAATGAAATTATGCATGAATTTATTATAGTGGATCTCATAGATAGAGTATTATAGATATATCAATGTAGAAATATTGTAAGAAATACTTGGTTGTGGAAGTAAAAATAAAATTTTCCCTCATTTTCTTAAACCACTAATTCTTTTTCCACATCTTCTTCAATATCTAGGGATTTATCAAGATATGATTCATCAAAAAGATTTTCAAATAAATTTCATTAAATAATTCAATTTTAATAAAATTAAAACAAGATGAATTAAGATATTACTATCTCTCCTTTATAGTATCATGTAGCTCAGTTACATTTGGATAAGCTATTGGAAATTCATTTTTTACTCCCTCAAAAAAAAATTCAATGGGTTTCGTGAGTTTCATATATTCATAATATGGTTCATCATTTTATTTTTTTCACTCTCCATGGAAATCCAAATTTTAGATGAATCTAGGAAGTCTAAATATTTAGATTTAATTTTTAGTATAGTTTTAATAAAATTATATAAATATGTGTCTAACAAAATGTTATCTAAATGAATAGGCTCAGCTTTAATCTCCACATTATTTTAGAATACCTCTTGGATTCATATTTTCATAGATATTGGAAATTAGTAAATCTACAATTATCAAACATTATACATTACCACCATAGCAATTTATTCATCCAAATCTAATTAATGCTATATAGATAAAAACATTTTACTTATAAAATGGTAGAATAATTTTTCATTCTACTATAACACCCCATGTTTTAGGAGACACTATTATGATCATAACATTGATGATTATTTTTATGATAAATATTATTATTGTTATAGTTATTATAACTATTTATTCTTAAAAAATTAATTATTATTTCTCTATTCTTTAAAAAATATTGAAACTAAATAAAAAAACGTGGCCTTGAATATATTATCAAATGTAAAAAAGTATTATTCACTTATAAGATGGACATTACAAAAAAAAAGAACCTAAAATAGAGTCAATCAGACCCGGGAATATTAATCACCTTAGATAAAATACATCTATTAAAAGTGTATAAATCAATTGGGGTCAATAGATATAAAGGAATAAAATCAACCTGACTAGGAATTATCATGGATCATATTTAAAATTTAGGACCAATATTTTCAAAACAAAACTTATAATGAGAAAGAGCACTTTGAAAGTAGAATGAATTAAGGAAAATTGATAATATGAAATAAGAATAGTTCCTTACGATGTAGGACAAGAATGAATGAATGATTTAGAATTCCAATATATTGGAAAGAAATTTGGTCATTATAAATATTACCAATGAAGATATTTTTCATTCAAATGTATTGATTAAAAATATGTTCATTTTTCATATATCCAAGAGGTATACTGAAGCTGTGTATTTTAATATAGTAATTTTTTTAATAATAAAAAAGATTATGAAGTAAAAATATTATATTAAAATATTATATATGTGTGTGTGAGTGTGTGTTACATATAAATATAAATATAAATATTATTAAAATATGATATGATGTATATATAAAATTCAAATAAATATTTTAATATCAAATGAGATGTATTATTAAATTTTAGAATATAAATAATCAATTTTAATTGTAATTGATAAAGTATATTTATTATAAAAGTAATATTTTTTTTATTAAAAAACCATTTTGAATATTATTTTTTATTTTATCATAATATATTAAATTAAACACCATTAAAATATTATATGTGAACAAATACATTACAAAATATTTAGACAAAAAACTATTTTCAATTAAAATTTAGTGTCATTCACTATTCATCAAAATATGAAAGTTCTCAGAAAAAAAAATTCACCCAAAGTAAATTTTGTTATTCTGATTTCAAAAATGAAGTTTAATTTTTCCAATAAAAAATATAAAATTTTCATAAAATATATTTAAAATAGGTCTTCTATTAAAAGTTGAAAAAACTACCTTTTAAAAATATACATCTTTTTATGCTTAAAATTTGATTTATTCTTTTATTAATCCTATAAAACTTATTGAATTAATTTAGAAACATTTTATAAAATATATAACATATCAATTTAATTAATATATTTCAATAATAGTTATTAATTTAATTTATTAATATAAATTCTCTTTTGGTCATAAAAATATTTTTTCATAAAAACTGAGCCTTTATATTGAATTGGTTTTTATTTTCATTTATAATTAAATGGTCATTTTTTTTATTATATAAATATGTGTAAATCATATATTCATAATCTAATTAATCATATTCATTTGTGCCATTCCTACAGATAGGTGATAACTATTATGTTAAATAAATAATATCAATAATATATTGTTATCTGGTAAGACTCGACCTTGTATGGAAGATAATTTATCGAAGAAAATAAATGTTACATGAAATTAAAGATAAAATTGGTTTTGCATAAAATGAAATATAAAATGTGAATTGTGTGTAACACAAGATTTAAAAAAATTTAAATTAATTTTAAATATATTTCATAAAATATCTCGATGTTACGTCCTACCCCTTTAAAAAGATTTTTTCCCTTGAAATTCATCTTGTTTATCAAAGGATTAAATTTTTTAGAATTTACTTATTAAAACACACATTGTAAAAAAGGTCAATGAAATATTATCTTAAAAATGGAAAGCAAAATACATACAAGTCTCCATAGTTTACACATAACTAGTATTCAACATAGGGATAAAATTGGTGGGAAATTAAAAGATAGTTTTGAAAGGAAAACCAAATTACCATGGACTAATAGATACTTATAGATGATATGGACTTGAGGAATTAAATTAAGACAAAACTACAAAACAAATATACATGGAAAAGTCATTTATATCATTAGAAAATATGGTAATAGGATAACATTTTATTTTAATATCATTTTCCAAAATTTTAGAATTATTTCACCATATATACTAAGAGAATAAGGAAATATACTTACTAGAAAGGTTAATTTCTTCCTTTAACATAATCTCATATTTTTCTCCAAATGATTAGTATTTAAGAGTATTTTTTCACACATGAAGCACTAATGTGGAATTTTAAAACCACATAATTATAAAAGGGATAACAAGACATTCCTCTTATATTTAAACATTTAAAAAACCCATAATGGTTATCATATGGTAAGATAATTCAAAAAAAGAGTAAACCTTCAAATGATACATTAATATTGAAAATTAATAACCAATGTTTAAACCAAATCATTCCATAAATTTCTATTCTTAAAATATTTCAAACATTTATTGACTAAGTTTGAAACCCAAATATTAGAAGGATTTGATAATATATTATTCTAAGACAATTCAACCATTATTACACAAATAAAATACCATAAGTTTCAAAAATAAACTTAATATTAACATGTAATAATTTTATAATAACCAAGAAATCATGTAGGCCAGTGGTAGGTGAAAAACCCTTATCGTCCTTCAGTCTTGGGTTCAGGCCCCACCGCTTTTCCGGATGTCATGGGTTATCACCCATCATACTAATTTTAGCCATTTTTTTCTTTAGTCTAGAAAAATAAATCATAATAAAATATTCATGTTAATCCTAGGTGTTAAAAATACCTCATCCCAAAAAAAATATCTCCAAAAATATCATTAATAACCTCAATGTTTTTACTACTTAAAAACCTCAATTGGGGTGTCTTAAGACATTGAACTTATGATTAACCTTAAACTCATATTCCTATTATGGTATCCATAACACTTAATATAACCTCACATGAAAACATTATAATCTCAAATGTTATGTAAATCAACCTTTGATACCTACTATAACAGACCAAGACCAAAACTCATAGATCAAATAATGAAATCCCTCGTATTAAATTTCCTACTACGATACCGATAATCATGACCCAAATTTCTCCATTAAAACCTTACAACATCAAAAGGAAAACTTGGATCACTTACATTCTGGAAAACCTTTTATGTTTAGAGTTTTATAGAATAATTAAAAAATTATATATAAACAATTCACAAGTCATCAAAAGAACATTTATCCCATGTAACCCAACTTTTATTATTTCACAATAGGTCATCAACATCATCCTTGTGAGACCATTTATAGAATTAAATAATTCAACATCATTCCTTAAAATTTGGGGAAAAATAAACATAATAAGGATGAGCTCAAATTATCATTAAGGGAAAACATAGTCATTATCAAACAAATATCATCAGTGAGAATAATAAGAGAGAAAGAGTATGATGAAATAATCAAAATCTATGAGTATAAAATATGAATATTCATACCCATCAATACCTGGATCATCAAATATGAAAACATTTCATAATTAACTAACAAAGTAAATAGTAATAATAATAGATAATCATGATCCATGTGATATTAATACTGATAAAAATAAACATCATAAGAACATAGAATGAATATATAAAAAATTATGGTATCATAGAAAATCATCTCATAAAACCCTTATAGAACCCTTACAAAACCCATACAAATGGAATGAAAAATATGGCCGACTTTTATCACTGGAGTACCCAATGCATCATAGTGCTATTTAGGAGAACCCATTGTATAAGCTATAATGGGCTCACCAGACATTATCTGGGAACACTCATCATTTATAATGTACAAAACTGAATACATATATAATTAATAAAAACTCATTGAAACAACCTTTATTCTTTTCATAACATGATTACCCTAAGAAAAGAAAACAGGTTCCACAAAAATCTCTTTGAAACATGATTAAACCATGAAAAATAAATGGGTTACAAAAAAATATCTTGGAAACATGATTAACCCTTGGAAAATTAATGGGTTTCAAAAAATTATCTTTGAAAACATGACTAACCCATGGAAAAGAAATGGGTTCCAAAACAATCTCTTTGAAACATGATTATCCCATGGAAAAGAAATGTGTTTTAAAATAATCTCATTGAAAACATGATTAACCAAGGGACAAGAAATGGGTTTCAAAAAAATCACTTTAAAACATGATTAACCCATGGAAAAGAAATGGGTTACAAAATAATCTCTTTCAAACATGATTAACCCATGGAAAATAAATTAGTTTAATAAAAATATCTATGAAACATGATTAACCCATGAAAAAAAATGGGTTCAATAATAATATATTTGAAACAATATTAATCCATAAATAAAATAATTTGGATGGTATAAATAAAACATCCCCATTATAGGATAATTATCAACAAGGGTTTTTATGTTGATGAATGGAAATAAAATTAACATATCATTAAAAACATTCCTAGGAAAAATAACCTTTAAACATTCTAAAGTGTAATATACCACCTCGAAACATTTAAATCATAATCCCCATGAAGGAATAATGTTAAATGAAACTTATAATATCATGAGAATAATAATATTCATGATATATCATGTTAAAGAAGATTTATACACACCTCATAAAAGAATATAGGTGTATAACATAACAAATGACTCAAAGAAAGAAAACTGTGACAAAAATCTATTACCATTTTGGTAACATTGAAATTATAAACCCCATGAAAGATAGATCATCAAAATGATATGTAAAAACCCATAAATAAATGGATAGTAATCATCAAATACATTCATGGGAAATATATACACCACACAACAAAAATAAGCGGTGAATATGGAATATATCTCACAGAAATAAAAGTGAGATGATACAAACCCTTCAAAGATCATATTATTGGGGTGAGAATAAATAAATTAAATAATTATGTGTGATAAATGAAAGTCCAAAAAATAAAAGTGAAAATAATTAATAATATTTTAACAATCCAAACTTTTATCAATGTAATTTCTCCCTTCTTATAGTAATTTTATATAGTATAAATCTCATAAAATCACTTATAGACCATAATAAAAAATTTATAAATGAATAATTAATGAAATAAGAAGTATTTATAGAAGTTAAGGAACCAATACTGATGAAATATAAACCTGAACTTAGGAATAGTAATATGACCCTTATGAATAGTAAATCAACCAAATGAATAGCATCCTCACCCATAAATGTATAAATAAAATTTGGGAATCTTATAAATGAAAGCATGGTATAATTATATCATAATTTAAGTAAATAAATGTTTTAAAAATTATTAATTAAGTGTTAGTATTTTTTGTAATTCATAAATATTTAATTACAATTTGATGACTAATTTAATAATTTAAAAGAAAATTTATTTTCATAAAATATATTCATAAATTAATATTTTTATGTCTTATGATTTTATGATAATTTTATGAGACCTTTTGTAAAATTTCAAAGTATTATAAAATCAATTATAATTTTAGAATATGTATTTTCCACGTAAATGATGATTTTAATTAAAAATTAAATTACCCATATTTAGAAAATTATTTTTATAAAATGGATTTCAATTTTTAATTATACACATTGAAAAAATTTTAGGGTGAGTTTTTCAATTTTTTTGAAATACTTGAATTTATAGTGAATAGTAAAATACGGTAATTTATGGTATATATATATTATAAGTTAAATAAACTATTAATTGAGTCATTACTTATGTAAGAACCATAATCTATAAATTCCATTCATTATTTTAATATTTTTTGTGATAATGCTCAAACTATTCATAGACTTTAGCCAAAATGATAAATTAATGATTAAAATAATGGGAAAATACCCCTCTCCTCCACTATAAATACCCCCTCACCCCTATTTTCCTCACAAATTTAAAGATTTGAGCCTTATAAAAATTCTTACCAAACCTATCTAATCCCCTAACCCATGTCCAGGTTCTCTTAGTCTCACCAAAATACCAAAACCTTTCCCTAAGGAGGTTCTCAAGGAGGATAAATCCTCCTCCTTTTTCTTTTAATTTCTTTTCAATTTCATTTCATTTATTCTCTTCTCCTCACATTGTATTATCCAAATGGAATGATAACTCAAATATGTTTGATGTCCTAGAATGATATAATTTTAATGTAATATACATCATGAAACTCCTTTCTCTCTCTCTTTTATTTTAAAAATGAAATCATCGCCTGTGATGTATCAATTTACCGACATCGTGGGTGATACACTTTAATTTTCCATTAATGCCTTAAAGGATGTTATGAAAACCATTAAAATGGTTGAAAGTATTTTATAATGTATGTTAAAACTCTCTTCATGTTTTGGAACTAAAAAATATATATAATACTAAATGATAAAACAAAATGAGTTCGTTGTGATTGAAAAACCGCTAAAATTAACAAAAAAGGATCATTATTAACTTTTATCTAATGATTCATCCTCATACCATATAAAAAAATTATTTATAATATAATTTAAACTTATATAATATCATTAATAACATATAATATCGATTCTATATATTTATCTGCATTTTTCACGAACTTCCATTCATGTATACAAGTGAACCGATCATGAAAACTATGAAAATGAACCCTCCCAAACGATGAAATTAAACTCTATAACTCATATAAAAGACAATAAATTAACTTAATAAAAATATAATGAATAAAATTAATGTATAAAATGGTTTTTTATTTAAAAATTAATTAATATAATGTGTTTATATATGATATTAACATGAACGAAGCTTTCAAACACAAGGTAAGGGGAATTCTCGAACCCAACTCTATTTCTTGGGGTTTTACCTCTATCACCCCATTTTCTATATGGATATTCCTTAAATATCATTTTTTTAATAATTATATTACCTTTTTTGGTATATAAATGTTTTCTAATTGAGTTTTCGACAAACATAATGTTTTCCAAAAGAACTCTTCTTAAAAAAACACACCTTTTACTTCTCGAGACTGTTTCTTCATCACTCAAGGTTGATAATTCTTATATCAAGTATGTTATTCCCTATTTCATTTGGAAACCCAAAGTTTATAAATTTATGATTTATGAAATTAAACCCATTCCTTTCCATGGGTTATTTTATGTCCACGATTGATATATGTTCTATGTGGCATGCATGATAATCTAAATGTTATGATGTGACGGGTGTGCCCAGAATTATATAGCATAATGTAAATGTTATGATGTGATGGATGTGATTGGAATTATAAATATCTATAATTCATTGGGTAATGTGATCTATCTCATGAGAAAATTGAAATATGTGTGAAAAATATTCTAGCTTTGTTCACAACTATGTGTAGTAGTTGACCACTAAGACATAATATTTCATTTTTATGTATTTCTACATTCCATGCCTTTATCTATTGCTTTATATATTGATTATAATGATGATAATATTCTTATTTTATGATAATAATTATTATTACCATCCCATGCAATATGGTTTTATGCTATTATCTATCCTCTTAATGGGATTTTAGCTCACCCCTTTCTTGATGTATATCCTTAGGTGACTACTTGTATTAAGGAGAATTAAAGGGCCAATAAAAAGCTAGAGATGAAGGAATTAAATAATTTTTTATGTTTTATTTTGTAAATGTTATGTACGGTCCTAGTTTTCTTATGATACTAAACCTTTCGAACCTGGTTGTGTAATGATTTTATGTTGTTATCTTTAAAATGATGTAAGATTCATGTTAGCAAATGTAGGGTTTCTATAGTTGGTATGAGAGCATAGTTTAGTTAATTTGAGAATTAGGATTAGATAACGATAGTGAAAAACCTTAGTATGATACTAAGTATAAATAATCACTCAATAATATTTGTTTTTGAAAATGATAAACATATGGATCCCACACGATATTCCTTTAGACTAAGAATAAATTATTTATTATTGAATTCTGGACTTATGTTTTTTCTAAACTTTTCTATTTTAGAAAACAGTGGGAACCAGGAGAAACTAGGCCAACAACCCATGTGAGGGACAATGTAGCAATTTCCCGAATGAAATCCCCAATGACTTGGGGGGTGGAGTTCAAAATTTCATAGTGATGCTTACCCAGTTGCCTTAGGTTATAAACAATAAGCTGAATAATGTGGAACATCCAACTTCACCTAAGAGGGACCAACTAGCTATCAAGAGTTTTATGCGGCAACGACCATTGATGTTTAGTGGATCTTCTAATCCACTAGTCGAGGAATAATGGGTCAACTCAATAGAGAAGATCTATTCCATGCTTCTCTGTTCTAAGATGAAGAAGGTGACTCTGTCTGTTTATCGTTTAGATAGTGCGGCTGACCAATGGTGGGGCTTGATTAAGAACACCAAGTCAAAGGATGAAATTGAAGATATGGAGTGGGAAGACTTTAAGATGACGTTTCTTAACAAGTATTTCCATATAAATCTTCATATAAAGATAGATAGAGAGTTCATAGAGTTGAATAAAAAGGAAGGAGAATCTGTCATGACCTTTGAAAAAAATTCCACATAGCTTGAAAGGTACTCTTTGGGTTTTGTTATCAATAATTACAGAAAAATTGATAGATTATTTAGTTCTTTAAAACCAAAAATTCGAAAGGCTCTTGCAATTCGATACTTTGAGAGTTATGAATAAGTTGTTCGTTGTGGTCAAAAAGTGGAGATAGAGTTTGGAGAATGGTCCCATGGCTATGGTGATAAGAAAAACAAGATAGAGTTTCACGTATGAGGATATAATTAGAAAGGTGTAAATAAAACTCAACCACCCACATGTCAAAAATGTAGTAAGAAGAATCTTGGGAACTACCTTGAAAGGACATGGAAATGCTTAAATTGTGGGAGAGAAGGCCACCAAGCTCATGAATTTTGAAAATACATGAGGAAGCATTACAATGCGATGGAGGAAAGGAGAGCACCACCCATGGTCCAGTGCTACAACTATAGGGAGAAAGGGAACTATGCAAGCCAATGCACTAAACTTATAGTCCTCAAGGGTAATCAACGTATGTATCCACAAAAGTCAAAGGAGAAAGGCAAAGCTTATTCCATAAAAAATGCTGAAGTGGAGAAAGAAAATTAATTCATACAAGGTACACTTTCTATTCACTCAATAATGAAAAAAGTCTTATTTGATTCTGGTTCTACCCATTATTTTATATCTTGTAAGTTTTCTAGAACTATTTAATCGAATCCATGAATCCTATAAGTAGAAATATCTATAAAATCATAAAGTGGTTAAATCATTTCAACCGAAGTGTTGTAATTTTCTCTTTTTGTAATTTATTGGAAGATTCTTCCAGTGAATCTTGTGATAATTCCCTTGGTGGAATTTTATGCTATAATAAGAATGGATTAACTCTCATTATTTAGATAACACTTCAAATGTTGTGAGAAGGAAATATATTGTAAATACCCGTAAAATTCAAGGGAAATTTTTTCTTAATTTTCTTTGGAATTTTACTAGAGCGCGGTTTCAGACGGCACCTGATTCCGAGGCCCGGAGTGCTCGGAATCAATTTCCGAAGTTTGGCTCGGGTACTTTCAGTGAACGAATGAGCGGGAATTTCTAACTTTTGATCCGGTGCTCGGAATTGAAATCTAAGGACACCGATGAACTCGCAACGCCAATATTCGCTTAAGGAGACCTTTTCCGAAGTTTCTTTTATTGCGGGACGAAAGTTAATTTTTGGGAGAATTATAAAAAAAATTGAATAAAAATGTGGAACACTTTTTATTTTATTTTTATGTTAGCTAAATTCTCCCAAAGGGAGTTAAAGGTGGGACCCACATCCACTTAACCTCCCTTGGGAGGATTAAGTGTGGTGGGGCCCACACGAAACCCAACTTTTCAACTTCTCTCAAAACTCCCTTTAACCCCTCTTTAAATGTTTTGACAACTTAGCTTATTAATTAGGTTGAGTTGTTTAACTTTTTCAAACCTTTGAAATTCAAAAAGGTTTGGTTGAGTTAATAAAATAAGCTCTTAGCTTATTTTATTTGGTTAGATTCGTTTATCCATCTTGAGAGGATTTGAGAGATTCTCTTTCTTCTTCAAACTTTGACGAAGAACGCTCAAGCTTTGACGAAGAACGCTCAAGCTCCGACGAAGAACGCCGCTTCTCTCTTCTTCGTCTTCCGTGTCAACCAAAGGGAACGCCGCTTCCTCCTCGGACTTCCTTCGTCGGCATACGAAGATTCACCAACGACGTACCTCTTCGGACGTACCTCTTCGTCATCAGATTTGATGAACGATTACCGCGACGCCCGACCTCCGCGATGTTGTCTTCCGCGGGACGTTGACAAATCTTCGAACTTGAACCCAAGGTAGGGGTTGTTGTTATTGTTTATTTATTTATCCTTGTTCGTGGTTCTAGCATGACTAACGTGAGGATTTTAAATATGTGTTATTGTTTAACGTGAGGGGGCCGGACCGCATGAACACGGCCGAACCCCCTCCATTGTTCTTGATTGATTTATCTTGCGGGTGAAACAAGATGGCGTGGTGCCGTCGCACCACGTGGATATTCTCACGATTATATTGCGCGGCGCCGTCGCGCCGCGCCGTGGAAGGATCATCAAGAACGCGACGCCGTCGCGCCGCGTCGAAGGGAATCAAAGGCGTGGCGGAGGGGCGCGGTGCCGTCGCACTGCGCCGGACGACGAACACCGCGGCCGGTTCCGGGCCGCGGCGGGACGAGAAGACCGGCGGCCGGGCCGCCGGCATCGGAAGCCGGAAAGGGGACCGGTTTACCGGTCCCATTGGAGAAAAACCGGCCGGCCAGGTGGCCGGCCAGATGGTTAAAATCTGGGGGAATTTAATTCCCCCGGCCAGCGTTCAAAAGCCCCCCCATTTAATTGGGGGGCGGTTTCCTTGAGGGGGGCAGGCGGCCCCCCGGTCCTCTTCAAAGCAGGCCCCCCACGAGGGGGGGGGGGGGGGGGTTTCCAAAGGCACGACTAATAGCCGCGCCGCCATCTGCTGGAAGCGGGGGCTTAGCCCCCGCGCGTGACCCCAGCAGCACCAGGCCGCGCCGCCGCCGGCCGGGCCGCGCCGCCGCGCCGGACCGCGCCGCCGCCGGCCCGGCCGCGCCACCGCGCCGGTCCGCGCCGCCGGCCGGGCTGGGTCGACCCGGTTCGGGCCGACCCAGGGGGGTCGGGCCGGGTCGGCCCGGACCCGGACCCCCCGTTTTCGAGACGGTTTCGGTCTTTTGGACATAACCTGAGCCACAGACCTACTAATGACGAACCGTCTGCGGCAACGCGATTCTTGGATCGAGACAGTCGTTTCGGTATATTGCACTCAAAGTTTCGGAACACTTTGAGTTCGGCCGGGTTGGTTCGTTCACGAAATTAACCGGGCCTTCGGAGCGGAAACGCTCATATCTTGAGCTACGGACGTCCGATTGACGTGCCGTCAGCTTTGTTGTGTACCTCTTAGTGAGACGGATCTTTTGGCATACTCCGCCCGAGGTTTGGACGCAGGTGGTGTACGGTCGGGTTGGTTTTTCCTTAAAAACCAACCGGGCCACGGGGACGAAAATGCCAATAACTCTCAGACCGGGCGTCCGATCGACGCGCCGTCTATTGCTTTGAGTTCCTGTTGACGATACAGAACTTTTGGATACATCAACTCTGGACTTTGTGACAGTTGATTTATCATCCTCTCGGCTCGTGGAGCGGACCCTCCGAACGAGCTTGCTGTGTGCGGGAACCCTAGTGCTGGCTGCGACTGTTATTGTGACTACTACTGCTACTACTGCTACTGTGACTGCGACGACGACAGTACAGAGATCCTATGTGGATTCGATGACGACGACTACAGCACTCAGCGATCCTACGTGGATCAGTGCTACAGGTCCTGTGTGGGCCCGATCCTGTGTGGGTCCGATCCTGTGTGGGTCTTTACGCTCAGCGGTCCTGTGTGAACCAGCGCCTACAGGTCCTACGTGGGCCCAATCCTGTGTGGGTCTTTTGCGGGGGTTAGTTACCTATCGATCCTTCGTGGGTCCGGCGACTTAGATGGATCAGAGATCATCTTTATCATCTTTCGAAGAAGTATACCTGTGTGAGCTGAATCTTGTTGCTTTCCTGTGTGGATTGTGTTTTGCTATCCCGTGTGGATTACGTTTTGCTTTCCTGTGTGGAATACGTTTACTTTTCTGTGTGGACTGAGTTGTACTTGGGCTCGGAGGTTGGAGTGTATTTGAAATTGATGACTTAGATATATGTATGGGCATATACCTAAGCAGTGTCGATTGTTACTTCGTGATTTCTCCTTTCTTCGTGGTTTATCCTTTGTGGATTTGAGAGAACTTCAGGGGTCTCGGGGTCCCTACTGAGTAGCTTATACTCACCCCTGCACGGGCTTTTCCCGCACTACGTTGTGTTGGTTACAAACGACGGACAGCATTGACCTTAGCTGAGGCTTGCAGAGCAGGACGGTACCTGGAGGAGGATCACTGGGCGGGACGTGCTCGGAGCGGACGACGGGACCCGTGGAGCAGTGGAGCTATCTGTACCCACCCTTCAGGTGGGATTTCCAGCGGACAGCTCGGTGTAGCGGCTTTTACTTTTCATTTGCTGTTTTCCCTTTCGAGTTGTACTTTACTTTCAGTTTGGGTTTGTATACTGGCCCATTTACTTTTCCGCACTTTCAGTTGTACTCTGCTTTTTCTTAGTGTTTACTTTCCGCTTGCTTACTCTGGGGTGTTTGTTTACTTTACAAAGGCAATGCCTTCCCTTTTTACCGGGATTTACGCCTTGGTGCTAGTCGCCAGCCCCTGGCCTATGGAAGGCGGGCTTGGGGTAGTCACGACACGGACCCCAAGGGCGGGTCGTGACAAATTGGTATCAAAGGAGTTCGGTTCTACCGCGAAATCTGATCTTTTCTATGTGAAGCAATAATGTTTAGCGTATTGAGTGTGGTTATCAGTCCATGGAGTCCAGTGTTGGTGCGGCGACCGACGTATCCGTACACCAGGACCCTGACTTCTGATTTCTGACTTAATGCACGAAAACATTGATTGCGTGTGTGTTTCAAGTTTTCTTTGTGATTACTTATATCAGCTCACCAGGTATACTAATCTGACCGTGGCGCACCTGTTTCCTTTTCAGGATGGCCCCACGACGGCAGCCAGCTAGGGTTCCGAGAGTCGAGTGTGACGACAGCCCACCGAGCGACGAGGCCTCGGTGCAGGGCCCTTTGTCAGCAGTGGCACCGGCGGTAGCTCTACCCGTCGAGCCACCGATACTTCCAGCACCAGCCGCTGACGATGCACGTCACCTCAGCGCACTGCATGAGTTTCAGCGCCAGCGACCACCCAGGTTTCGCGGGGAGACGGATCCCCAGGCAGCCGAGGACTGGCTGGAGGCAGTGGTACGTGTGTTTAGGCTAGTGAGGACACCAGCAGACCTCATGGTGATCCTCGCTGCGAGCCTACTACACGCAGCAACATGATGATGGTGGAGCTTGATGCTCCAGGTGCACGATGAGGCATCTCTACTTTGGACGGACTTTGAGAGCCTCTTCCGCTCGGAGTTCGTCCCAGCCACCCTTCGTGCGGTGCGTATCTAGGAGCTTCTTCAGCTGCGGCAGGGCAGCATGACGGTCGCTCAGTACTCGGTGAGATTTACCGATCTCTCGCGCTACTCAACCAACATGGTACGAGACCCATTCTTCCGCGCCCGGACCTTCGAGCAGGGTTTGAGACACGAGATCAGGGCATCACTGATCTCCCTCAACATAACGACTCAGACAGGAGTACTGGAGCGGGCCCTTCTGATCGAGAGCTTCCTTGCTGAGTCTACACCAGCGCAGCGACCCACCGCAGGGCGGCACGTGGCAGAGTCATCTGCAGCAGGCAGTCGACGGATGAATCAGGGGTCCAGACAGACCAGACCTTCGGGTAGACGACCTCAGGGCACTGGCTCAGTAGTGCAAGGCACACAGCGAGGAGCCAGTCTTTCGAGAGGCAGACAGTGCTACTCGTGCGGCGGGCAGGGCCACATGGCTCGTGACTGCCCGACCCGCCGTGCCGAGGAGCAGCAGTCGGTTGAGGGACCACCGAGGCAGAGGCAGAGGGTCGACCGTGGCGGTCCGCAGGGAGGAGGCGGACGAGGCAGAGGAGCTGGCCGAGCAGCAGGTGGTGGGAGACGCTTTGAGGCTCTGCCACCACCACCACCAGGAGGTCCACCCCGACCACAGGGAGCTGGCGGGCAGAGACAGACACAGCTCCAGGCAGCAGAGGCCTACGACCACGGCGCACCCGAGATGATTCGAGGTACTATCTGTGTCTATTCCACCCTTGCTTCAGTACTTATAGACACATGAGCGATTCACTCTTTCATAGCCGCTGCCCTTGTTCGGAGCTCGGAGATTCTGACAGAGCCATTGGCTCGATCCTTACGACTAGAGACTCCTACGGGAGTAGACTCGACGATTATGCACCGGTGCCGGCAGTGTGAGCTTACTCTAGGAGGTGAGAGCTTCGGCTGGGATCTTCTTGTAGCAGCGTCGAGGCCTTACGACGTCATCTTGGGCATGGATTGGCTATCTACGGTCCATGCGCAGATTGACTGTTTTAGGCGCAAGGTGCGATGTGTACGCATCGACGGGAGAAGGTTCACCTTCACCGGCGAGAAGGGAGCCTTAGCAGCACAGGATGGAATTCCGCGGAGGAGAGGACAACCCATCACTCATCAGTTGTCTAGCCTCATCCTTGGAGCAGTTGACGTGCGGAGTCCTGGTTTTCCTGCAGTGGTGGATCAGTTTGCGGACGTTTTTCCTGACGACGTTCTAGGGCAACCTCCTCGTAGAGAGGTAGACTTTTATATTGACTTGTACCCCGGGACAACCCCGATATCCACTCCAGCATATCGGATGGCCCCCGCCGAGCTTCGAGAGCTACTGGTACAGTTAGAGGACTTGCAGGGCAAGGGGTTCATCCGACCCAATGTTTCACCCTGGGCTTCCCCGATTTTGTTCGCCAAGAAGGCGGACGGGAGCCTGCAGCTTTGTGTTGACTATCGTCGCCTGAACCAGGTGACAGTGAGGAACAAGTATCCGCTACCGAGGATTTATGACCTCTTTGATCAGCTCAAGGGAGCACGGTGGTTCTCGAAGATAGACCTCAGATCAGGATATCATCAGCTCAGAGTCAGAGATGAGGATGTGCAGAAGACGACCTTCAGATGTCGGTATGGCCACTATGAGTTCTTGGTTATGCCTTTTGGTGTAACCAATGCTCCAGCAGTGTTCATGGCTCTCATTAACAGGATCTTTCAGCCATACCTCGATCGGTTTGTCGTGGTCTTCATCGACGACATTCTGATTTACTCTATGACTGAGGAGGAGCACGCCTATCACTTGCGAGTTATACTAGACACACTCTGAGAGCACCAGATTTATGGTAAGATCTCGAAGTGCCAGTTCTGGATACGTGAGGTCCACTTCTTGGGACACGTTATCTCTGAGACGGGAGTTGCAGTGGATCCTGCGAAGATCGAGGCTGTGTTAGCATGGGAGCCACCCAGGAGCGTGACTGAGGTTCAGAGTTTCTTGGGATTAGCTGGATACTATCGGAGATTCGTGCCAGACTTATCTAGAGTTGTGGCACCACTCACAACTTTGAAGAAGAAGGAGAAACCCTTCGTGTGGTCAGACAGATGTCAGCAGAGCTTCCAGGAGCTGAGACAGAGATTGACTAGTGCACCTATCTTGAGGTTTCCTGAGGAGGGAGTAGGGTACGTAGTCTACTGCGATGCATCAGGGACCGGACTCGGATGTGTTCTGATGCAGGAGCGGGCAGTGATCGCCTATGGATCACATCAGTTGAGGCCGCATGAGCAGAACTACGCTACCCATGACCTGGAGTTAGCAGCAGTGGTCTTCGCTCTGAAGACATGGCGACACTATCTGATGGGCGAGCGCTTTACAGTCTTTTCCGATCATCAGAGTCTCAGGTATATCTTCTCGCAGAAGGACCTGAACCTGAGACAGCAGCGATGGATCGAGTTATTCCAGGACTATGACTTTGAGATAGTCTATACTCCGGGGAAGGGGAACGTAGTAGCTGATGCCCTCAGCAGGAGGATGGGCATTCAGCTACTTGAGGAGGCGACGGAGCAGCTAGCCTCTTTACAGATATCCTTCGTAGATAGAGATGGAGCAGCCTTCCTCCAGTCTCTCACAGTCACCCCTCCACTACTGCAGCGGGTCAGAGAGGCACAGCGTGAGGACGCTGACTGTGAGACATGGCGTGCACAGATATCCTCGGGACAGGAACCTGATGGTTTCTCCCTTGGAGCAGAGCACGACATCCTTTTCAGAGGACGTACCATGGTACCAGTCGCTTTTTGAGAGGAAGTGATGAGAGCGTTTCGCACTTCTCCTTTGGCGGTACATCCAGGAGTGGCAAAGATGTACCAGGACCTCAGACGACAGCACTGGTGGCCGGGCATGAAGAAGGCAGTAGCAGAGTTTGTTTTTCGATGCCTCACCTGCCAACAAGTGAAGGCAGAGCATCAGGTACCAGTAGGCTTGGTACAACCCTTGGAGGTCCCAGAGTGGAAGTGGGACGACATATCTATGGACTTCGTGACTGGACTTCCACGCACTTCCAGAGGTCACGACTCCATCTGGGTGATTGTTGACCGACTCACCAAGTCGGCACACTTCTTACCCATCAGAGAGCATGGATCAGTGGAGAGCTTGGGACGTCTCTACGTTCAGGAGATTGTGTGGCTCCACGGCGTGCCATCATCTATCGTCTCCGATCGAGATGCTCGCTTTACTTCCCGGCTTTGGAAGGGGTTACAGGAGGCGTTCGGGACACAGCTACGTCTGAGCACAGCCTTTCACCCTCATACGGATGGTCAGACGGAGAGGACCATTCAGACTCTCGAGGACATGCTCCGTGCATGTGTACTCGACTTTGGTCGTAGCTGGGAGGACCACCTACCCTTGGTGGAGTTTTCGTACAACAACAACTACCACTCCACCATCGGGATGGCACCGTATGAGGCGTTGTACGAACGACCTTGTAGATCTCCTTTGTGCTAGAAAGACCCTGGGGAGTCAGCACTGGTGGGACCAGAGATGGTCCAGGCCACGGCAGAGAAGGTCCAGGTCATCCAGGAGCAGATGAGGACAGCTCAGAGCCGGTAGAAGTCATATGCTGACAGGAGGCGGAGGCCACTGGAGTTCGAGGATGGCGACCACGTCTTCTTGCGGGTCTCACCTCGACGTGGTATACAGAGATTTGGCCGAGGCGGCAAGTTATCTCCGCGCTTCATCGGACCCTTCCAGGTCCTCAGCAGGATTGGTGAGGTGGCTTATCGCCTGGCTCTACCACCTTAGTTGCACCGGGTGCACAACGTCTTCCACGTGTCTCAGCTGAGGAGATACGTGCACGACTTGACGCACATCATTGACCATGGGGAGCTTGACGTTGACGATGGGGCGACTTTTACGGAGGTCCCAATGGAGATAGAGGATCGACAGGAGCCGGTCTTATGTTGGCGATCGATTCCTCTTGTGCGCATCAGATGGCAGCACGGAAATCTCCAGGAGAGCACATGGGAGCGGGAGGCTCAGATGCGTGCTCAGTACCCTAATTTGTTTCCCTAGTTTTTGATGTATCTTTACGGGGACGTAAATCCCTGAGGTGGGAGTAATGTAAAGACACGTAAAATTCAAGGGAAATTTTTTCTTAATTTTCTTTGGAATTTTACAAGAGCGCGGTTTCAGACGGCACCTGATTCCGAGGCCCGGAGTGCCCGAAATCAATTTCCGAAGTTTGGCTCGGGTACGTTCAGTGAACGAACGAGCGGGAATTTCTAACTTTTGATCCGGTGCTCGGAATTGAAATCAGAGGACACCGATGAACTCGCAACGCCGATATTCTCTTAAGGAGACCTTTTCCGAAGTTGCGTTTATTGCGGGACGAAAGTTAATTTTTGGGAGAATTATAAAAAAAATTGAATAAAAATGTGGAACACTTTTTATTTTATTTTTATGTTAGTTAACTTCTCCCAAAGGGAGTTGAAGGTGGGACCCACATCCACTTAACCTCCCTTGGGAGGATTAAGTGTGGTGGGGCCCACACAAAACCCAACTTTTCAACTTCTCTCAAAACTCCCTTTAACCCCTCTTTAAATGTTTTGACAACTTAGCTTATTAATTAGGTTGAGTTGTTTAACTTTTTCAAACCATTGAAATTAAAAAAGGTTTGGTTGAGTTAATAAAATAAGATCTTAGCTTATTTTATTTGGTTAGATTCGTTTAGCCATCTTGAGAGGATTTGAGAGATTTTCTTTCTTCTTCAAACTTTGACGAAGAACGCTCAAGCTTTGACGAAGAACGCTCAAGCTCCGACGAAGAACGCCGCTTCTCTCTTCTTCGTCTTCCGTGTCAACGAAAGGGAACGCCGCTTCCTCCTCGGACTTCCTTCATCGTCATACGAAGATTCTCCAACGACGTACCTCTTCGGACGTACCTCTTCGTCATCGGATTTGACGAACGATTACCGCGACGCCCGACCTCCGCGACGTTGTCTTCCGCGGGACGTTGACAAATCTTCGAACTTGAACCCAAGGTAGGGGTTGTTGTTATTGTTTATTTATTTATCCTTGTTCGTGGTTCTAGCATGACTAATGTGAGGATTTTAAATATGTGTTATTGTTGAACGTGAGGGGGTCCGGACCGCATGAACACGGCCGAACCCCCTCCATTGTTCTTGATTGATTTATCTTGCGGGTGAAACAAGATGGCGTGGTGCTGTCGCACCACGCGGATATTCTCACGATTATATTGCGCGGCGCCGTCGCGCCGCGCCGTGGAAGGATCATCAAGAACGCGACGCCGTCGCGCCGTGTCGAAGGGAATCAAAGGCGCGGCGGAGGGGCGCGGTGCCGTCGCACCGCGCCGGACGACGAACACCGCGGCCGGTTCCGGGCCGCGGCGGGACGAGAAGACCGGCGGCCGGGCCGCCGGCATCAGAAGCCGGAAAGGGGACCGGTTTGCTGGTCCCGTTGGAGAAAAACCGGCCGGCTAGGTGGCCGGCCGGATGGTTAAAATCCGGGGGAATTTAATTCCCCCGACCAGCGTTCAAAAGCCCCCCCATTTAATTGGGGGGCGGTTTCCTTGAGGGGGGCAGGCGGCCCCCCGGTCGTCTTCGAAGCAGGCCCCCCACGAGGGGGGGGGGGTTTCCAAAGGCGCGGCTAAAATCCGCGCCGCCATCTGCTGGAAGCGGGGGCTTAGCCCCCGCGCGTGACCCCAGCGGCGCCAGGCCGCGCCGCCGCCGGCCGGGCCGTGCCGGACCGCGCCGCCACGCCGGTCTGCGCCGCCGCGCCGGTCCGCCGCCGGCCGGGCCGGGTCGGACCCGGGTCGGGTCGACCCGGTTCGGGTCAACCCGGTTCGGGCCGACCCAGGGGGGGTCGGGCCGGGTCGGCCCGGACCCGGACCCCCCGTTTTCGAGACGGTTTCGGTCTTTTGGCCATAACTTGAGCCACGAACCTCCGAATGACGAACCGTCTGTGGAAACGCGATCCTTGGATTGAGACGATCGTTTCGGTATATTGCACTCAAAGTTTTAGAACACTTTGAGTTCGGCCGGGTTGGTTCGTTCACGAAACCAACCGGGCCTTCGGTGCGGAAACGCTCATATCTTGAGCTACGGACGTCCGATTGACGTGCCGTCAGCTTTGTTGTGTACCTCTTAGTGAGACAGATCTTTTGGAATACTCCACCCGAGGTTTGGACGCAGGTGGAGTACGGTCGGGTTTGTTTTTCCTTAAAAATCAACCGGGCCCCGGGGACGAAAATGCCAATAACTCTCAGACCGGGCGTCCGATCGACGCGCCGTCTGTTGCGTTGAGTTCCTGTTGACGATACAGAACTTTTGGATACATCAACTCTGGACTTTGTGACAGTTGATGTATCAGCCTCTCGGCTCATGGAGCGGACCCTCCGAACGAGCTTGCTGTGTGCGGGAACCCTAGTGCTGGCTGCGACTGTTACTGTGACTACTACTGCTACTATTGCTACTGTGACTGCGACGACGACAGTACAGAGATCCTGTGTGGATTCGACGACGACGAATACAGCACTCAGCGATCCTACGTGGATCAGTGCTACAGGTCCTGTGTGGGCCCGATCCTGTGTGGGTCCGATCCTGTGTGGGTCTTTGCGCTCAGCGGTCCTGTGTGAACCAGCGCCTATAGGTCCTACGTGGGCCCGATCCTGTGTGGGTCTTTTGCGGGGGTTAGTTACCTATCGATCCTTCGTGGGTCCGACGACTTAGATGGATCAAAGATCATCTTTATCGTCTTTCGAAGAAGTATACCTGTGTGAGCTGAATCCTGTTGCTTTCCTGTGTGGATTGTGTTGTGCTATCCTGTGTGGATTACATTTTGCTTTCCTATGTGGAATACGTTTACTCTCCTGTGTGGAATGAGTTGTACTTGGTCTCGGAGGTTGGAGCGTATTTGAAATTGATGACTTAGATATATGTATGGGCATATACCTAAGCAGTGTCGGTTGTTACTTCGTGATTGCTCCTTTCTTCGTGGTTTATCCTTTGTGGATTTGAGAGACCTTCAGGGGTCTCGGGGTCCCTACTGAGTAGCTTATACTCACCCATGCATGGGCTTTGCCCGCACTACGTTGTGTTGGTTGCAGACGACGAACATCGTTGACCTTAGCTGAGGCTTGCAGAGCAGGACGGTACCTGGAGGAGGATCACTGGGCGGGACGTGCTCGGAGCGGACGGCGGGACCCGTGGAGCAGTGGAGATATCTGTACCCACCCTTTAGGTGGGATTTCCAATGGGCAGCTCGGTGTAGCGGCTTTTACTTTTCAGTTGCTGTTTTCCCTTTCGAGTTGTACTTTACTTTCAGTTTGGGTTTGTATACTGGCCCATTTACTTTTCCGCACTTTCAGTTGTACTCTTCTTTTGCTTAGTGTTTACTTTCTGCTTGCTTACTCTGGGGTGTTTGTTTACTTTACAAAGGCAATGCCTTCCCTTTTTACTGGGATTTACGCCTTGGTGCTAGTCGCCAGCCCCTGGCCTATGGAAGGCGGGCTTGGGGTAGTCACGGCACGGACCCCGAGGGCGGGTCGTGACATATATTTTCATATTCCAAACCATCCCATGATCCTCTAAAAATGAAAGGAAGATCATGAAAATCCTTTGGAAAATCCTTTAACAGTGTGGGTATTGATTGCCCGAGAGGAAGCATATCTCGCTCAAATGGTTGAGTAAAAGGATGGTATCAACTTATGAGAAATTCCTATTATGAGGTAATACAATGATGTATTTCCCAAAGAGTTACCTTGAATTCCCTCATATTGTGAGGTAGAGTTATCAATAGAAATCATACCCAAAGCTCCTCCTATCTCAAAGTGTCCCTATAGGATGGATCCTATCAAACTAGAGAAGTTAAAGAAGAATCTGCAAGAGAATTTGGAAAAAGGGTTCATACACCCTAGTGCATCACCTTGGAGTGTGCCAGTTCTCTTTGTGAAGAAGAAGGATCAATCAGTGCAACTGTGTTTTGATTATCAGGAACTAAAAAAAATTACCATAAAACAGGTATCATCTTCCAAGGATTGATGACTTGTTCCATCATCTACAAGGAGCATAGTACTTCTCAAAGGTGGATATACATTCTGGATATCATCAGCTAAAGGTTAAGAAGGAAGATATTTAGAAGACTGCCTTCCATATAAGGTACGGGCACTATGTGTTTCTAGTGATGCCCTTCAGACATACTAATGTCTCTGAAATATTCATGGATTTTATGAATAGATTCTTTATACATTACCTCAAAACATGTGTGGTAGTGTTTATCAATGATATTATAATATACTCCAAAATCAAGGAGGAACATTAATAACATTTAAGGCTTGTGTTGGTGACATTAAGGAAGGAGAATTTTTACACCAAGTTTAGAAAGTGCGACTTTTTGATGAAAATAGTCACATTCTTGGGACATGTGATCACAAGAGAGGGAATTTATGCGGACCTTTCAAAAATAAAGAAAATTGAGGAATTCCCCAGACCCTCTAGTGTCACAGAAATTCATAGTTTTCTTGGATTAGCAGGGTACAAATGACGTTTTGTGAGAAATTTAACATGATTTTCAATCCTGATAACTAAGTTAACAAGGAAAGAGGTAAAGTATGCGTGGATTGAAGAGTGTGAGGAAATATTCAAGGAGATAAAGATAAGGCTAATCACTACACCTATACTCACATTACTAAAAAAGGGAGAAGGTTTTGTGATTTAAAGTGATGCTTCAAAGAAAGTCTTGGATTGTGTACTCCTACAAAATGATAATGTGATATCCTACACCTCATGATAGTTGAATATCCATGAGTAGAACAACTCAATGCATTATATGGAGCTAAAAGATGTGATTTTCCCTTGAAAATATGGTGGCACTACCTCTATGGTGAGAAGTGTGACATATATACTGACCACAAGAGCCTAAAGTATATATTCACACAAAAGGATCTCAAAATTAGATAAAGGAGATGGTTATACCTAATCAAGGACTACTATTTCTCTATTTACTATCATCCTAGCAAGGAAAACATGGTAGATTATGCTCTTAGTATAAAATAACCTATTATTCTATCCATGTTGCGAATTTATAAAGACCCTGTCTTCTTGGACATGAAAAGGATATATTTTTAAATCATTACGGTGAGGAATATATCCTACCTTTCCCAAATGATTTCCCAACAATATATGCAATATAATATTAAGGGGTCACAAAGGTATGATCGAGAGTTACAAAATAAGGTGAATTAAGTAAAGGAAGGGAAGCTGCAAGAGTTCCATATCGATGACTATGGTGTGATTCGGTTTGGAATGTGGCTCTATATGCCTTCATCACCTAGGATAAAGAAAGAGCTCTTGGAAAATGCACATAGCTTATATTTCCCTATCCATCCAGAGATTACCAAGATGTACAACAATCTTTGAGAAATATTCTAGTGGCACAACATGAATATGGATATTTCTAAGTATATATCAAAGTGTTTGGTATGTCATCAAGTTAAAGGCAAGAGATAGAAGTCCAAAGGGATGATGCAGCCATTTCATATACCCATGTGGAAATGGGAGAATATCACTATGTACTTTGACACATGTCTCTCAAAGACATCCAAAGGTAATAATGCGATATATTTTGTGGTGGAATGACTCACCAAGATTGCACAATTTATCACTATTCAGAAATATCTCTCACTTGAAAATTTTTCAAAGATATATGTGAAGAAAGTGGTGAAAATGCATGGGGTCCCACTCTAGATTCTCTCTGATCATGATCCCAGGTTCACATATAAATTTTGGAGAAGTCTTCAACATGCTTTGAGTACTAAATTAAATTTCATCATGACCTATAACCCCCAAAATTATTTCCAATTTGAAAGGAATATTCAAATGCTCAAAGGTATGCTAAGATCATTCTCTTTAGAATTCAAAGGTGGATAGGATCAGAAAATCCCATTGGTTGAGTTCTCATAAAAAAAACGGATTCCACTCGATTATTTAGATGACTCCATATGAAGCTCTGTATGGAAAGTGATGTATAACTCCAACATGTTGGGATGAATTTGCTGAAATAAATCTAGTTGGACCTGATCTTGTGCAAGATATGATAGGGAATGTTCAAGCCATCCAACATCCTATCAAAGCTTCTCATATTTGAAAAAACATCTATGTTGGAAACCATTGAAGGGACTTGGAGTTTGACATTGGAGATAAATTCTTCCTTCGAATATCACTATGGAAGAGAGTCATGTGGTTTGGAAATAAAGGGAAGCTAAGCCCATGGTACATTAGACCCTTTGAGATCCTTCATCTCATAGAATCCATGGACTATCAACTTTAACTTCCACCAAATATGGTTCAAGTTCATGATGTGTTACACATATCCCTCATGAGGAAGTACATACCAGATCCCTCACATGTACTAAATTTAGAGGTGATACATCTAGAAGATGATCTCTCTTATGAGGCACAACCAATAGAGATTTTGGACTAAAGGGATAAGGTTATACGCAAAAAGACAACCCACCTTGTCAAAGTGTGATGGAGTAACCATATGCATAAAGAAGTAAATTGGGAACTATAGGAGGAGATGAAGGATAAGTACCATCACCTGTTTATGTTAAATGAAAATTTAGGGGTGAAATTTCAAAAGGGGGGAAGAATTTAATGACCTAAAATTTTATCAATGGATTTTGTCCTTTCTTATAGTAATTTCATATAGTATAAATCTAATAAAATTACTTATAGACCATGATTAAAACTTTATAAATAATTAATTAATGAAATAAGAAGTATTTCTAGAAGTTAAGGAACCAATTCTTATGAAATAGTAACTTAACCTTAGGAATAGTAATATGACTAATATATATAGTAAACTGAAAAAATTAATAGTATACTCACGCATGAAATTATAAATAAAATTTAGATATATTATAAATGAATGTATGGTATAATTATATCATAGTATAAGTAAATAAATATTTTAAAAACTATTAATTAATTGTTGGTATTTTTATAAGTCATACATATTTAATTACAATTTTATGATTAATTTAATAATTTAAAAGAAAATTTATTTTCATAAAATTTATTAATAAATTAATATTTTTATGTATTATGATTTTATTATAATTTTATGAGACCATAAGTAAATTTTTAAAGTGTTATAAAAGCAATTATAATTTTAAAATCTATATTTTCTAAGTAAATGATGACTTTAACTAAAAATTCAATTACTCATATATAGAAAATTATTTTCATAAAATGAATTTTATTTTTTAATTATACACATCAAAAAATGGTTAGGGTTAATTTATGGTATTTTTTTGAAATACTTGAATTTTTTGGTGAATAATAAAATACATCAATTTACGGTATATATACATTAGAAGTTAAATACATTATTCATTGAGTCATCATTGATGTAAGAACAATAATATCATAATTACCTTCATTAGCTTAATATTTTTGGTGATCATTCTCAAACTATTCATAGTCTTGAGACAAAATGATAAACCATTGATTAAAATAATGGGAAAACACCCCTCTCCTCCATTATAAATACCACCCCTCACCCCCTCTTTTCCTAACACCTCTCAAGATTTGATCATAATAAAAATTCTACCCAAAACTATCCCCAATTACCTCTCCCACATCCAGTAGCTCTTTTTCTCACCAAATTAAAAAAACCTTTCCCTAAGAGGTTCTAAGGGAGGATAAATCCAAGAGGTAAAATCCTCTTCCTTTTTCTTTTAATTTCTTTTCAATTTCGTTTAATTTATTCTATTATACTCCCATTGTATTATACAAATGTAAATATAACTAAATTATGTTTGATAAAAAATAATGAAATAATGTTAATGGAAGACCCATCATGAAACTATTTTCTCTCTCTCTCTCTCTCTCTCTTTTATTTTAAAAATGAAATCATCGCCCGTGATGCATCAATTTACCGACATCAGGGGTGATGCACTTTAATTTTCATTTAAATCCTTAAAGACTGTTAATAAATCCATTAAAATGGTTTAAAATATTGTAAAATTTATGTTACAACCCAATTTATTTTCTATAAAAAACATATATACATAATATTAAGGGATAAAAGAAATGAGTTTGTTATGATTGAAAAACCACCAAAATTAACAAAAAACAATCATCATTAAATTTTATCTAATGATTCATCCTCATAACATAAAACCAAATTATTTATAAGATAATTTAAAATTTTATAAGATCATTAATAAAATATAATAATAATTATGTTTATTTATCCTCATTTTACACAAACTTCCATTCATGTGTACAAGTGAACCGATCATGAAATCTAAGAAAACAAACACTCCCGGACGATGAAATTAAAATCTATAACTCATAGAAAAGACCATAAATTTACTTAATAAAAATATAATGAATAAAATTCATGTATAAAAGAGTTTTGTATTTGTAATTAATGAATATGATGTTATTATACAAGATATTAACATGAATGAATCTTTCAGACACAATGATGATGATCCTATGCTTATGTTATGACGATGATGATTATACTCACCCCATGTTATATTGTTTCATGTTCTTATATATCATATTAATCAGATTATATCTCACCCATTTCTTGATGTATATCCTTAGGTGAATAATTTTACTAAGGATAATTCAAGGTCCAATAATAATTTATAGAATAATGACTTAAAAAAATGTTTACATTTTATTTTTGTAAAAGTCATGTATGGTCCTAGTTTTTCCAATATACTAAACCTTTGGATCCTGGTTATGTAATGATTTTATGCATTTTATATTTTAAATGATGTAAGATTCATTTAAGAAAAATCAGGGTCACTATAAATATAATCAAATGTCATTTCACACAAATTCTGGGTATAACATAACCAATGACATAGAATCTTAACCCAATGAATGGAAATTGAGTTTAGAAATCCCCTACTATATGAGTAACCTTTGAATCATGAGATCCATGAAATAATAATAACAATTAAATCATTAAATTTCATTTATTAAATCATACTCATTATATAAAAATCCATAGGGAGGTATATAGATCATATAAAATTAACTAGGTGCATAATAACAAATATGTCTCAATGGAATGTAAATTGAGACAAAACCCCTTACAACTGTGGTACCATCTAAATCGAAAAACCCAAAAGTAATAGTCATAAAATGAAATATTTGAATACCCTAAATATAAAATAATTCATGATATAATATATCAAAAGGGGTAGTATATACACCACATAAAATAATTAAGTGGTGAATATGACATTTATTTCACAGATGTAAAAAGTGAGATGAAAACCCCTTAACAAGAGTCCGATTTGTCATGATTGTTATATTTAATCCTAAATAATAAACTTATGTTAATTATCTACATGATTCATAAATTTTTTCAAGTGTATTTTTACTTTTATTTCACTTATATACGATTTATATACAATTAATTAATCAATAATGTTTATGTTGGATATTTTGACCATATTCAGTTTATGTGTCAAAACTGAATTTGGTAGGTCAAAAAATGGTCAAACTGCACATTATCAACACATAAACAGAATAATAATCATGAAATAATATTCATATTTATAAATAAATTATACTTTTAAAACCAATCATGAATGATGGTTATGAAAAATGAACAAACGTTACAATCATGGAGAAGATATTTCGTACGTATGCATGAGTAACATTCCCATTTTTCAATGATCATTATGGTTACAAGGTAAGTAACATTTATCCTTAAATAATAATCAGCATATTATCAATACCATATTATTTAAATATATATACTTATATAAAAAATTCTTTTTACTTAAAAGGAATCACATCACTTTGATGAGGCGGTAGTCCACATGTCCTCGAACTACGTTATCACATTTTCAGTGTGTGAAAAGGTGTTAAGGAAAATGATAGAATATAGTTCTAGAAATTAAATTATTTCATTAATATCATATATATTTTATATATATCATATAATTTTAATTAAAATCATCCTTAATACATTCCATGTAAAGTGGGGATATATTGCATCGCTTTGAGGAGGTGGTAGTCCATAGGTCAACAAACGATGTTATCGTATTCCCATAGAATATAAATAATGAATGTATGTGTTATTTAATAATTATATAAGAAAAAATAAATTTTAAATATAATAAATATCATTTAAAATAATTAATTCTATCATTATTACCATCCTTGAATGGTAGTAATGTAAGAATAAACAAATTGGTTCATGGGGTGGTAGTTCACCGTACACGCGAACAATGATTATGTATCCCATTTTATGGAAGTTTGTGAAAGTTTAGGTAGAAAAATTAACATAAAAACATCTTAGTATATTGATTATAATGATTTTATTCTATAATAATGTAATAATAATAATTAAAGTAGTTTTATAAAGTAAGAAAACAAAAGTGGTTGTTGAAGAATGCAACCTTTTTTTTGGGTAACTCTTTTTGGTTTACACCGAAGGAATTCCTTGGAATTATTTTTGGGCAAAATGAAGATTCTAGTATTACAGTAGAGATATTGGGTGGTTATTAGGGTAGGGTTATTATGATCCAAAAGTCTTTAGAGATGTAAATAAGTGGAGAGGGTGAGTGACTTTTTATAGGGGCGGGGGAGTGGTATTCTTGTAAATAAAAAAGGTAAACACTATTGGGAGGTATAACTTATATAATGTTTCTCAAATAGTGATAAAAATTGGATATAATATGGGATATTGTTGAATAATTCCCAACTAATTGGTTTTGTACAAGTGTCTAGGTCATTTGGACACTTAATAATAATTATTAACCACTAAGTAAACCCATTTTTACATTAATCAATGTTATTAATTTTAATTACTTTCACTAATATTTTTGGTTAAAAAATAATTTGAAATTATTAGAAATTATAAATTATGTTGATTAAAAATATGGAGTCAATTTTTCCAAATTCCATTAGTAGAAGTTGAAGCGTCTACGACCTTATTAGCCACCCGAATAGTGCTATTAGGTCGGGTGCCACTGGCTTTAGGCACACCTCCCCAAATGCCAAAGGTTAATGACTAGCAGCGAGGGTGTAAAGAGGTATAGTGGGAGGATATTACCTATAGTGATTATATAATAATGGTCAATATATATATATATATATATATAACATGCAGCAGAAGAATAAGGACTCAATAGACTCAAACCACACCTGCCAATGGAGGAAGCATAATAAATATACAATATAGGACACAATAAACAAACAACTAAAATGGAAAGATAAATAGATCAACATAACACTTGTGGCATGACTAAAACAATACATGCTCACACATTAAGTCATAAAATCCAATAAGAAGAAAAAGGGGTCACCAATGGCCGACCACTGTAGCTATATACATATATAAGTAGCATTCTGAAGCTTAAAAGGAACACTAAAATAGAAATCCTATATAGGCATGGACCTCAAGGACCCATGTCAACATCCCATTCAAGAATATACTATGGTCCTGCTCCAAATCCTGAACCCTTTCATGAACATAAATACATAAAGTCTACACGCATCCTGAAGGGTTCGTGTAGGTTGTGAGAACGTGTCTTAGTAGGATTCTGTAACAGCCCAAGATTTTATAAAAAAATATATTCTTTTTAATTTTATTAATGTCCTGTGTTGTACGCTACACCAAAAGGAGCTTGCACAACACACATCCTTGACTTGCCTTGCATTACACGCAATCGCGACCTTCCTCGATAGCGTGTGTAGTACGCAATACCGAGTTTCACTAAACAACGATATGCTATAAAAATATTATTAAAACTAGCCGTTATGAATAGTAATAACCACATTTTGAAATCCAGTAAATCTTATTTTTCAAAATGAACTTTATTTTTGGATTCGGAGTATCGAATTTAGCCTAAGGTGAAATTTTGGTACTTTTCGGATAACTTTCATATTCTGATGAATAGTGAAAATTACTAAATTATAATTAAAAACAACTTTTTTAATCGAAATAATTAATAGTGATAAATCATTAATTTGAGTGGTTTTAAAGTATATTTAGAATATATTTTTACAATTTAATACAATGTTGGTCATTGGATGTAATTTCACATTTAAACTAGACATAAACAAGTGTCAATCTTTTGATAGATATTGTTTCTTAAAAACACGCTATTTGTTTTAACAGCGGGATTTAATTATAAAATTAATTAATGCAACTTTTATGTTATGAATTTGGTAAAATAGACTTCATTTTTGAATTCGGAATATGAAATATAGCTTGGGATGAAATTTTGACATTGTTCTGAAAAACATCAATTTTTGATGAATAGTGAAACTACTAAGTGGTAGGTTAAAAACTGAATTTTGCATAAAACTTAATTTTACCGCTTCTGTGAATGGAATTTCGAAAATCCGAGAGACACTGTTAATATCAAGGACTAAAATGTGGTTCAATGAGATGAAAATAATTTTTTGGTGAATAGTAACTTTTTACTTTTTTTACCGCGGTTAATAGTAAATAGGGTAACTAAGGGTAAATATGATATTACTATTACCATAACACATGTCCTAATTCTATTGGATAAGTGTAATTCGACCAAAAACAACCTTATGAATAAAATATGACCATTTAGGCCCACTTGGGATTAGATTAGGACATTTATTATTAATTTATTTAAAGAAGGGTTAAAATAGTTAAAATCAAAGTTTAATAAGTAAATCATTTTTAATATGGGGTTATACATAAGATAAATTAGACTATAAATATTCATTAGAAAGATAAAAAGCTTTCCTACATAATGGTATTTTATTTATAATTTTTAGACATTAAATAATTTAATTTATTTATGACACAATGATGATGCAGTAATTATCTTATTAATGAAATATTGACATAATTGATGTTATAAACACCAAAATAAATGTAATTTGAGACTTTTTATGAATTCAAATAATTTTCTAGGTTACTATGATATATTAGTGTTGATTTAATCAACTTGGTTCGAACATATAATTCTGTTATGACTTTCACAAAAATCATATATCAAATAGTGTCAAAATTGACACAAAATTGTTTTTAAATCAAATATTATATTATTAATTGTTATTTTATTCCTAAAAATCTAAGGTTCGGCCAAATGACTTAGATAAGGATATATGTATTAATAATATACAATTTGGGGTTCGTTTGGCATGTTATAGTAAGTTTATTAACCATATAGTGAAATAAAACAAAAAGACACGGTAAAAGTTAAATTATTTAACTTAGAGTTAAATCTAATTGATAAGGTTAAAATAATACCCTAAACTTGTCTAAATCCTATTGGTTGATAGGATTTCGACCCATCCCCACTTTAGCTTCGAAATAAGACCCTTTGGAACCATTATAAACCGATTTTGACTTTAATATAAAATAATATTTTGAGATATTCCTAAGGTGTCCCTCTCCTCCCTTATAAAAGGACACCTCCTCCCCCTCCTCCTCACACCAATTTGAGCACTCAAGCTCGGCCAACCCCTGCCAAAATCTCTTCTCCACTTCCCTAGAAACATCCTAGAGGTTCTGGTCTTACTCAAAGACCAATTTTAGTTCCCTAAGAGGAGGTCTCCAAAAGGCGCTTCAAAGAAGAGGTAATTACCGTTACCAATTCTTTCATCTTTATTTCTTCTTACACTTCTTCTTCTTAGGTTGTTTCATTATGAAGTAATAACATCAGTATCACTCATATACTGATATGTTATTATAAGTATGAAACAACCCTATTTCACCATCTATCCATCCTACGGAAAAAGAAATCACTGCGCGTGCGTACGTACAGAATACCGTCTCCACGCCGTGGTGTAATCTATTTTCCACCACTACCTTACATGGATGCGTATAATGGTGTAAAGAATAACTATACATAGTTATTACAACATCATATTGATTCTGATATATTGTATAATCCACTCCAATTCAATTCAATATTTATAGAAATGATATCATCGCTCGTGCGTACGTACGGACTACCGTCTCCACGACGCGATGAGATTCATTCTCCATGTTAACCATTTAAGAATGATTATAAAGTATATATAAGAAATAATAATGAAATATATGACATTATAAAGCTACTGGATTTATGTATATATATATATATGTATGTCATCTACTTACTTCCATTCAAGACAATAAGGAAAGGAAAACAGCGTTCATGCGTACGTACGGACTACCGTCTCCATGAACGGTGTTTTTCATTTCATTTATCTAACTATTATATATATATATATACTGAATATATATGATATATAAATCATATTTTATATTCTGGAAGTGAGTAAATCATGATATAAGTAATAATGATGTCAAGAACAACAAGTCAAAACACCTACGATAAATGAAACGATTTTACCCAAAACGCTTCTTTAACATGGAATTTACAAAAGAACGGGTAATATAATGTCATAAGTGAACCATATATGATATCATAACAATGAATATGATTCTGTAATAAGTCAATAACATGATTTAAATCATTATACAGGAGGTTCGGACACTTACAAAGCAAGTCGGACCTAAGGTAAGGGAAATATCACAATCTCATTTTTATCCGAGATTGTTTATACTTTGGTATTTACTGGGGTGTATTGTATCATCCACATCCATGTTTCATCAATATGTAATATTATTTACACTCACCTACAATTGTTTAAATCCATTTTTACACTTCGGTGAGTTTTTAGTAATATCTATGAAAGGAATCTTTTGTCGTACGAGGTACTTTTTGACTTTTCCGACAAAAGTACGAAGAATGTTTTTTTAACTTATACGGCACGAACGGATTTCTACTGTTTTATAAAGCCTTATTTTCATGAAGCTTCCTCTAAAAGATTTCATGACTATTTTCAATAAAATCTCTTTCTTTTAAAATTGCCTGATGTTTTGTGAAAAGAAATTGATTTTGAAGAAGAAAGGATATTTTCCTCAAGAATTCAATTCAAGTGTTTTATCAAAATTATTTTCCATCTAAGATAATAAAGGGTTCTGTTTCTATCCATATTTTTACATTTATTTGACTATGTTGTGATGGAATTATGTTTATGAATTCCTTTATCTTATATGAATTGATTTATGATGTCATGATGTTTCAAGAATCCCATTTTTGTTACATGTGTTATGCGATGATGTATGTTTTATGATTATGTGGAACACATAAGAAAGGATTCATTATAAGATGGGTGGGACCTATATCTCCCTCCAATGCATTGGGTAATGATTTTATATCTCATGAGATAGACATGGCTGGAATGGTAGGTTATACCGGTTCAGTGAAACAGGACTGAAACGAGGGTTACTCGATTCAGAAAGGGACTTTGTCCACTAAGATAGTCTTGGCAATGAGTCTTGACTAACAAGAAATGATTTTCTATGATTATGTGTGTATGCCACAAAGTTTCATGTTTTAAGTTATGATTATTGGGATTACATTTCACTTCTATGATATATCCCATGTTATGATATTATGAGATCTTTTGCAGGTTAAGATTTCCAAAAGCTATGTATATGATGTGATTGATTTTTCTTTTGTTTACCCTTACTGAGCATTTGAGCTCACCCTTTTATGTTTTCTTTTCCCCAGGATATAAAGAAAGGTTTTAGGTAGAAAAAAGGGATGACCTTTATGGGAGATATTGAAGAACTTTCACCACGATTAGAAGATTACGTTCCGAGTTTCCAAAGACACTAAACTATTACGATCCTTTAGTGTGTGTTTTTGTTATGTACTAAGTATTCCGCAAATGTAATGTAATGTCAATGTACGTCAGGCTACGGGTCTTACAGTTGGTATCAGAGGAAAGGTTTAGTCAACCTTTGGAAACTAGGATGCGAAAACGTTAGTGAAATCCCTCGAGATATTTCTAAGGTATGTCTAGGGATGCCCCTAAGGATAAGTATACGTATAGAATATAGTTCTAGAACTATGGTAACGATATTAGATTAAACCAAAGATGATAGATATTTAAGTTACTCCCCCTTTATTACGATTTTTGCATCTAACACTATTCTGTTTGGGTTTTAGAAAATGGCTGGAAACAAGATGATTCACAATAATGGAGGATATGATGGACAATGGAATGATATTCTTCATGAGCAACCAAATGAAATGGGATTTGGATGTCCAAACATCATTATTATGCCGAATCAGCAATCTCACAACATGATCAATAAAGTAAAATTTGGTAAGTTTCCTGACTCGACTAATAAGAGAAAGATGGAGTTCCATGATGATCATAGAGGAAAGAAAGTTCAATTTCCCCTATGTAAATCATGTAGAAAGAGGCATCAAGGAGAATGTTTCAAGGGAACTGGAAGATGCTTTGGGTGTGGAAAAGAAGGACACAAAGCAAGTAAGTGCAAAGGAAAAGGGTCGGTTAACACCATGGATGAGGATAATGGTATTGCTACGACATCAAAAATGGTTAAGTGTTTTAAATGTGGAATGTATGGGCATTATGCAAACAAATGCCCTAAGGGAAAGACTCATGAAGAGAATCAGTATGGTCATATGGGTAGTATTTATGTGGATGATGATGAAGAGACTACAAATGATATGTGAGATGAAAGAATTTTTGAAGCTCGGTCAATGGTTTGAGAATGTAGTGGAATGATTACATGTTTATCATGTGTAATTTTGGAATAAAGAGACATCTATGGATTGTTACATTGTTGTCTTTCCTTGTGTTTTGAAAGTGTATGATTAATGTTACTAGTATCCATGAAAGGTTATTCAGATATTTTTGGAATTTAGATGATATGCGCATAATAAAGGGATAAGGAGAAAATTAAATGTTTGATAGTATTCATGATCTCATGATTGATATAAGGACTAAGTGATATCATGGTTTGAGTATATAGAATTTTGAGGATTTTGGTATGTGGAAAGTGTTAACTTTTAACTGCACTCATGTTTTCACTAAGGTATTCAAGAGAATACACGATTAAGGACTTTGAATGTTTGGAATGTGACCAACAAGACATATCTTATGATATGTGGGGATCAACGACAGTATTAAATCTCTGGTAATCGATGTCACTATATTATGAGAGTGGACTGCAGTATTATGTATAAGCCTAAAGATTAGACTGGATTATGTTGGACATAAGTTAGTATTGTTTAAGGATATAAGATTTTCGATATTATTGATGGGATGTTATAGTAACGTAGTTTTAGAAAAAGGGACAACCTGCAGGACGGGCGACAGCCCATCGCTTCGGACAAGGCTGTAGGAATCGAACCCACAACCAAAGTGCGACTGGCCTTTATCGTCTACCACTGACCTACAGGAAGTCCCTGTTTAGTAGAAACTAGTTTTATTATATTAAGCAGTATGATATATGAAGTATAAGTCCATTTTAGGAACCATATATGATTAATCTCACTATAGATCGACTTATGCATATAATTTTTGCTAATCTTTTGTTTGAGACAGATGGAATGACCCGTCATTCTATCACATGATCTGCTAACACTTCATGAATGACAAATTCAACTTCATTTATTTAAAAGATGAAGTGGAAATTGTTCAAGGCACGAACAACAGTGAGATTGTACCAAAATAAAGTAAGTATTTATTCTAATTCAAATTTTCAACTTTAGGGAAATGATCTTGAAAACCAAAAATGTCGTCCTAGTGATCTTATACCTGATGAATCAGATGGTACCTTAGATCGTCACAAATTTATGGATTTGTGATTACTGGCTTTTCCATAGCCATGTTCTCTACCACTCTCCATCATAACATGATGGTTAGATTTCTCTTCCATATCCATATTTTCACCTATGCGGAAACCCATTGATTAGTTTATTTGGGTAATCGTTACATTTCATACTTTAGTTTTTAAAGCCAAGTTTTGGTATTCCCTTTTACAATGTGGGTTTCTATTAAAGAAACTTTCAAATAGTAAATCATTTATAACCCCGATGAATTTCGAGGGCGAAATTCATTTTAAGGGGGGTAGAATGTAACAGCCCAAGATTTTATAAAAAAATATATTCTTTTTAATTTTATTAATGTCCTGTGTTGTACTCTACACCGAAAGGAGCTTGCACAACACACATCCTTGACTTGCCTTGCATTACACGCAATCGCGACCTTCCTCGATAGCGTGTGTAGTACGCAATACCGAGTTTCACTAAACAACGATATGCTATAAAAATATTATTAAAACTAGCCGTTATGAATAGTAATAACCACATTTTGAAATCCAGTAAATCTTATTTTTCAAAATGAACTTTATTTTTGGATTCGGAGTATCGAATTTAGCCTAAGGTGAAATTTTGGTACTTTTCGGATAACTTTCATATTTTGATGAATAGTGAAAATTACTAAATTATAATTAAAAACAACTTTTTTAATCGAAATAATTAATAGTGATAAATCATTAATTTGAGTGGTTTTAAAGTATATTTAGAATATATTTTTACAATTTAATACAATGTTGGTCATTGGATGTAATTTCACATTTAAACTAGACATAAACAAGTGTCAATCTTTTGATAGATATTGTTTCTTAAAAACACGCTATTTGTTTTAACAGCGGGATTTAATTATAAAATTAATTAATGCAACTTTTATGTTATGAATTTGGTAAAATAGACTTCATTTTTGAATTCGGAATATGAAATATAGCTTGGGATGAAATTTTGACATTGTTCTGAAAAACATCAATTTTTGATGAATAGTGAAACTACTAAGTGGTAGGTTAAAAACTGAATTTTGCATAAAACTTAATTTTACCGCTTCTGTGAATGGAATTTCGAAAATCCGAGAGACACTGTTAATATCAAGGACTAAAATGTGGTTCAATGAGATGAAAATAATTTTTTGGTGAATAGTAACTTTTTACTTTTTTTACCGCGGTTAATAGTAAATAGGGTAACTAAGGGTAAATATGATATTACTATTACCATAACACATGTCCTAATTCTATTGGATAAGTGTAATTCGACCAAAAACAACCTTATGAATAAAATATGACCATTTAGGCCCACTTGGGATTAGATTAGGACATTTATTATTAATTTATTTAAAGAAGGGTTAAAATAGTTAAAATCAAAGTTTAATAAGTAAATCATTTTTAATATGGGGTTATACATAAGATAAATTAGACTATAAATATTCATTAGAAAGATAAAAAGCTTTCCTACATAATGGTATTTTATTTATAATTTTTAGACATTAAATAATTTAATTTATTTATGACACAATGATGATGCAGTAATTATCTTATTAATGAAATATTGACATAATTGATGTTATAAACACCAAAATAAATGTAATTTGAGACTTTTTATGAATTCAAATAATTTTGTAGGTTACTATGATATATTAGTGTTGATTTAATCAACTTGGTTCGAACATATAATTCTGTTATGACTTTCACAAAAATCATATATCAAATAGTGTCAAAATTGACACAAAATTGTTTTTAAATCAAATATTATATTATTAATTGTTATTTTATTCCTAAAAATCTAAGGTTCGGCCAAATGACTTAGATAAGGATATATGTATTAATAATATACAATTTGGGGTTCGTTTGGCATGTTATAGTAAGTTTATTAACCATATAGTGAAATAAAACAAAAAGACACGGTAAAAGTTAAATTATTTAACTTAGAGTTAAATCTAATTGATAAGGTTAAAATAATACCCTAAACTTGTCTAAATCCTATTGGTTGATAGGATTTCGACCCATCCCCACTTTAGCTTCGAAATAAGACCCTTTGGAACCATTATAAACCGATTTTGACTTTAATATAAAATAATATTTTGAGATATTCCTAAGGTGCCCCTCTCCTCCCTTATAAAAGGACACCTCCTCCCCCTCCTCCTCACACCAATTTGAGAACTCAAGCTCGGCCAACCCCTGCCAAAATCTCTTCTCCACTTCCCTAGAAACATCCTAGAGGTTCTGGTCTTACTCAAAGACCAATTTTAGTTCCCTAAGAGGAGGTCTCCAAAAGGCGCTTCAAAGAAGAGGTAATTACCGTTACCAATTCTTTCATCTTTATTTCTTCTTACACTTCTTCTTCTTAGGTTGTTTCATTATGAAGTAATAACATCAGTATCACTCATATACTGATATGTTATTATAAGTATGAAACAACCCTATTTCACCATCTATCCATCCTACGGAAAAAGAAATCACTGCGCGTGCGTACGTATAGAATACCGTCTCCACGCCGTGGTGTAATCTATTTTCCACCACTCCCTTACATGGATGCGTATAATGGTGTAAAGAATAACTATACATAGTTATTACAACATCATATTGATTCTGATATATTGTATAATCCACTCCAATTCAATTCAATATTTATAGAAATGATATCATCGCTCGTGCGTACGTACGGACTACCGTCTCCACGACGCGATGAGATTCATTCTCCATGTTAACCATTTAAGAATGATTATAAAGTATATATAAGAAATAATAATGAAATATATGACATTATAAAGCTACTGGATTTATGTATATATATATATATGTATGTCATCTACTTACTTCCATTCAAGACAATAAGGAAAGGAAAACAGCGTTCATGCGTACGTACGGACTACCGTCTCCATGAACGGTGTTTTTCATTTCATTTATCTACCTATTATATATATATATATATATATACTGAATATATATGATATATAAATCATATTTTATATTCTGGAAGTGAGTAAATCATGATATAAGTAATAATGATGTCAAGAACAACAAGTCAAAACACCTACGATAAATGAAACGATTTTACCCAAAACGCTTCTTTAACATGGAATTTACAAAAGAACGGGTAATATAATGTCATAAGTGAACCATATATGATATCATAACAATGAATATGATTCTGTAATAAGTCAATAACATGATTTAAATCATTATACAGGAGGTTCGTACACTTACAAAGCAAGTCGGACCTAAGGTAAGGGAAATATCACAATCTCATTTTTATCCGAGATTGTTTATACTTTGGTATTTACTGGGGTGTATTTTATCATCCACATCCATGTTTTATCAATATGTAATATTATTTACACCCACCTACAATTGTTTAAATCCATTTTTACACTTCGGTGAGTTTTTAGTAATGTCTATGAAAGGAATCTTTTGTCGTACGAGGTACTTTTTGACTTTTCCGACAAAAGTACGAAGAATGTTTTTTTTAACTTATACGGCACGAACGGATTTCTACTATTTTATAAAGCCTTATTTTCATGAAGCTTCCTCTAAAATATTTCATGACTATTTTCAATAAAATCTCTTTCTTTTAAAATTGCATGATGTTTTGTGAAAAGAAATTGATTTTGAAGAAGAAAGGATATTTTCCTCAAGAATTCAATTCAAGTGTTTTATCAAAATTATTTTCCATCTAAGATAATAAAGGGTTCTGTTTCTATCCATATTTTTACATTTATTTGACTATGTTGTGATGGAATTATGTTTATGAATTCCTTTATCTTATATGAATTGATTTATGATGTCATGATGTTTCAAGAATCCCATTTTTGTTACATGTGTTATGCGATGATGTATGTTTTATGATTATGTGGCACACATAAGAAAGGATTCATTATAAGATGGGTGGGACCTATATCTCCCTCCAATGCATTGGGTAATCATTTTATATCTCATGAGATAGACATGGCTGGAATGGTAGGTTATACCGGTTCAGTGAAACAGGACTGAAACGAGGGTTACTCGATTCAGAAAGGGACTTTGTCCACTAAGATAGTCTTGGCAATGAGTCTTGACTAACAAGAAATGATTTTCTATGATTATGTGTGTATGCCACGAAGTTTCATGTTTTAAGTTATGATTATTGGGATTACATTTCACTTCTATGATATATCCCATGTTATGATATTATGAGCTCTTTTGCAGGTTAAGATTTCCAAAAGCTATGTATATGATGTGATTGATTTTTCTTTTGTTTACCCTTACTGAGCATTTGAGCTCACCCTTTTATGTTTTCTTTTCCCCAGGATATAAAGAAAGGTTTTAGGTAGAAAAAAGGGATGACCTTTATGGGAGATATTGAAGAACTTTCACCACGATTAGAAGATTACGTTCCGAGTTTCCAAAGACACTAAACTATTACGATCCTTTAGTGTGTGTTTTTGTTATGTACTAAGTATTCCGCAAATGTAATGTAATGTCAATGTACGTCAGGCTACGGGTCTTACAGATTCCACCCAAGTTCATGTACCCAAAATTCATATTTATGGTGGTTTAATATAACAAAAAGATAAAAAAACATGAAATTTAAATAAAAAAAGAATCCCCTAGTGCTTAAAATCCACTAGGGAGTCATCACCTTCCTCAGCGAACGCTATAATTACTGGATAGGAAAGGATCCTTGGACTATTTCCCAAGGTATCCTCTAATGTCACATATCATAGGTGAACCCTCAGGTTCCACCTCAAATCAATTAACCTGGAACCATGTGCCTCCTAACACCTCTTGTCGCAATCATATCATTGACATCCCGAAGGCATTCCCAAACACAATGTATCCGATCCCTCAGACCCCTGCTCAAGCATCCGTCAGCTTGAAGCATGACACTTGGAGGAACAATGATATTTGTCCTAAAATAAAAACCAAAATTGGCTCATATCCTGACATTCCAAGGATTGATTATCTCCATCCTCCCAAAATAGTCTAGGCCCAATGACCTCAATGCAACATGACTCATCCCCTAAATGACAACCTCAAATCTATCATCCGAAGTCTCCTCACCTTCCACAAGGATTTCTATGATAAGCACCCCCAAACACATTTCTTAAGATGCACTAATGGGGGCCTCTACCCACATGAGTGGTCAAAAACACCTCATCATGGAGTAAACTTGTGTGCACATGACTCAAATTGGTGCTTTGGCCATCACGAGTTAGCGAAATTCACCAATATAGTACCTAAGATACATAATCACCTACAACTCATGCCCCTACAACCATGTCACTAAAAACCATTGGAATTTCCATCCAATAACATGGGCCATTCACCAACCTATTGGCCTCACCGCCTCAATCCGACATCCATGATTCCCAACCAGTGATCTCATCACCCATGTAATCTAAGGCCAAGCCTAACCAGATGATCAACATCGCCTCAATCCTGATGGCCATTCCATCCCAATTCCCTCACTCCATGCCCTTCATGTCCCCATAGGTCTCCACAATATATCATAATCATTTTATATATTCATTTAAAATCTAAATAATAAATTCAATTTAATAAAATAGAATTTCACAATTTAAATGAACATAAAAATTCAATAAAATCAAATTGGATAACTCCAATTGAAATGTCCAAATACATTTAAATAGTAAATTCAATATAATTTAATTTCAAAACATCATTTAAAAAAACAAAACCAATTTAAAATATCAACTCTAATTTTATCAAAAACACACCCCAACCTATATACCCAAGGTAGTCAATGGCCTCTTACCCAGTCTCACACATATGAAAAGAGTTATGTCCTTTCTAGAGGCATCCCACATGGTCAGAAATTCAATTTAATACCAAGAAATAGGGTCTATCTTGAACACCCACTGGTGTACTAAAATATACACCCCAAAATCATCCGCAAAAACAAAAATAAAGGTATAAACCACCTACCTTAGAGTCATAGACGTAGGCACATCTGATATAAAGATCTAACTCGAAGCATAATGAAAGAGATATTAGTTTCCATAGAGTGCCCTGAAAATAGGGTAAAATAGATCAAATGGATTTAGTGATTTGTGAGGCAATAGAAAAGACAAAGAGAAAGATGGGTGTGGTTATCCTTACTAAGGCGGTTCCAACGCACCTGAAGGATCTAGAATCGAACCACCAATGGAGGAGAGGGATCAAAATACACCATAGGAGAAGAGGAGGAGGATTTACTCTCATTGTGTGTGTGACCAAGGAGAAAGAAGGAGAGAAGAAGGAGGAAAATAAGAAAAATAGAATAGGGTTATAAATTTAATTTAATACCCATAATAGGATACATGGTTTAGCTTTCACAGTTTTCCAAACCGTGTACAAACTGTTTAGGCTACATTGCTGAGGTACTGCCGAAGTGGAAGTACCTGTGCAGTATACTACACGGTTTTCTTTGACCATGTACAAACCCTGTGGTAACCCTCTAAAAAAACTCAAGAAAAGGCCGCATGGATGTGATCCACACCACACAGTTTATCTAAACCATGTGGAAGTTAAAAACAAGGGCGCACAATTACCTAGAAGAGGCTGCACGGTAAACCCTAAACTATGTGCCTTGACCTGTAACTCCAAAATAGGCCTTCGGGCCTCTAACGCTCCCGAAATCCCTTATAAACACTCGAGGCACTCTCCAATCCTCAAAATACATATAAAAACATGATATAAAGCTAATGGAACTCTCATAATTTGGTACCAATCATCAAAAAAGAAAAAAGGCACCGCCACTAATTCAAAAAATCAAAACGAGAGTGATTTTTGACCTGACTCAAAAACCCAGGACATTATAATCTACCCACCTTAACATAGCTAATTCTTGAGCTATAAAACAAAACATGGAGGTGGTACCAAACATAACCATCCTATTTAAAATAACCTAGAGTACCTTGGTCAAAAGGGTACAATCCAACTACCTCAAGGGGGGATCCCCACCTTAGGAGTGACCTACCCCGTTCCATCCTGGCCAAAACTCAAATCATGAAACTGGCCCAACGACTATCCCAAGACTCAAAAGTTATCATGTGACACATCATCACTCACACACATCATCATGTGTTTCTATTTCATTCCTGACACTCATCATCATCCAGTACCACATCAGTTCCCACCTTGTGTCCACATCTCACATGGCACCAATGAGGTTCTACATCTCAACAGATTCCCAAGTAAGTTCTGGTGCCTCATACCTCAATCAAGTAATACGCCATAATTGTTCCTATATTAGTCACACCTCAAGTACCCACATCTCCTAGATTCCTTGATTCCACAACACCTCAATTTATCACGCACCCAATGGTGCTCAATATAAAACCATGTTCCGAAAACCTCATATATACATTTATATGTATCTAACTCATATGAAATGATGTGAACCTACTAAAAAGCATCTGGTTAGTCCACATACATAGCCCATGCACCTAGTTCACCCAAAAAATATGCCTTAACTGGACATTCCAAATCAAAAAAAGAAAGAACTAGGCTATACCCATGGAGTACCTCTAACCATCATCAACTCACCAGCCTGCTCAGCCCCTTGAATCTCCACGACAAGCACCTGGCCTGAAGCTCAACTGCATAAAGCCTAGCCTCCCTATGGTACTGCAGCAACCATCGACCACTGACCCCACTGCTGGGTCCCACTATCTCTTCCAAGACCTCTGCATGTAGCTGAATCTTAGCTACCCTCACGTGGTACTGATCCTGGAGCGATCATAGAGCTATGCATCTTCCCCATTTTCTAGATGTAGGCTATACGAGAAGGCTTACCTCATTACCTATCAAGATTTAGTACCTATCCACATGATTGAAACTCCTTTATAGGCCGATCAAAATAATTTAGGACATGACATGGCTACCCACACTAGAAGAAAACCACCTAAGACCCACTACGAAGTGGTCTGATCGAGTTCTTGACCTGACTGCCCTGCTAAAACTCATATTAACCTCAGTTTATTCTATATTAAGCATCACTAATGAAATTAGATGAAGCTAATGATCAAATTGAGTAATACCTATCAGTCAGGTTTCCATCAGCTATGAGTACCGGGTTCACTGCCTCTAAGAATAGGTCCAACCTAAAGATGCTTACCAACACCCGAATGGAATGCCATAAACTATCCTCAAAGAACCTCACCCATGAGGTGTAGTCTCTCACCATGATGAGCAAAAAGTAATAAAATTCAGTGAATACTGCTGTATAGTCCATGATGGAAATGGAGCCCTGGTAAAGGCTCAAGAACTCTTGATCCCTTTCCACCCTCAGTGTCTCTGGGAAAAAAATACTCATAGAACCTAGCATCAAAATCCTTCTAAGAAAGTCCCTCATGTATTACTTCCTGTACATGAACATCCCAACAGTTCATTGCAAGTCCACTGAGCATGTAGGTTTCTAGTTTGACTCTCCACCTTGGAGGCATCTCCAACTTTTTAAGATCATATTCATGGACTCGACCTAGTTCTCAGCTGCCTTCAGACCAACGTCACCCTGAAACAACAGCGGGTGCTATGATTGGAACTCTTGATTCAATTACACCATAAATGGATTTTCACCCTGATAACACCTATCGATACCCTATAAAACACATAATAGGATCGATCATAGATGATCATCCATACACGACCCAAAATCTATAATGTTTGGAGGCTTCCCCACTTTCACTAGAACCTGAACTTGAGCCTGTACCTGTGGCTCATTCTCTGACTGACCCTCAAGGTTTGGAACCTACTCATTATATAAAGACAACTTTTCCTCATCTTCCTGATTCTTCTTCCAATACATCTAGGTAGAAACCTACTGAATACCTTCAACATTGTTAGACAACCCATATATGTATAACACATATAGGGAAAGAAGTAACAGACAAAGTATCCTCACCACACTTACCCTTTCTTATTGCAACCATTCCATACAGAATCCAAGCCTCATGGTCTCCTTACCCACCATCAATAGAGCCAAGTATTAAAATTACCCTAGGCCATGCCCTTCCTGATGAACTACATCACATAAAACCAATAACCAAGTCTCCAAACCTGATGATTAAAATCACCCCAAACCATAGTACCTGTCTTCTCCTATAATATCCCGGTCCATTTAACATATCACATTCAATATCATATATATATATATTACATGGAATATTACAATTCAAATCATTTCATTTCATGGGAACACATGCATTTATTTATCACACATCACATGGAATACACATTTAACATGGATTTGTTTTCTTAATTAAATCAACCTAATATATTCCCAATCAAAGATTAAACAAGCATACATATCAAACACACCTTGAAATACAAGGCTAAGGTATACATCTTATCCCTTTCCTTAGCAGGTCAAGGTTCACATATCATAATAGGTAATATCACATTCCAAATAAAACACCTATGTTAGAAATCATAACAATTGTAGAATGAGAAAAAGAAGAACTAAAATTCCCAACCATGGTAACTTGGTCTGTCCCTCATTCCTAAGGCTGTAGGAACCTAAGAAAAATTTATAAAACCAGTTATAAAAAAACATAATCTCCAGTCTACCATAACCCAAATAGTAAGACCATCTAAAAAGAAAAGTTAGTCTCAATATCATTAGTATCCATTCAAACATTGCTACTAAATCCTAGTCAAGAACTAATCTGATACCACTTATAACATCCTAGACCCGATTAGCCACCAGAATTGTGCTATCAGGATGGGTACCACTAGCCTTAGGCGCGCCTCCCTAAATGCCAAAGGATTTCAACAAGTAGTGAGGGTGTAAAGAGGTATAGTGGGGAGGTTATACCCTATAGGTATTATATAATAATGGTTTGAGTAATATATATAACATGAAGTGAAAGAATAAGGACTTAGCAAACTCGAACTAGACTTGCCAATGGTGGAAACAAAATCAATATACAATAGCGGAAGTAATAAACAAACAAATACAATATAAAGATAAACAGATCAACATACCACTTTTTGAATGACTAAAACAAAGCATGCTCACACATCAGGTCATACAATCCAATAAGTAGAAAATGGGGTTGCTGAGGTCTGATCAATGTAGCTATGTACATATACAAGTAGCATGCTGAAACTAAAAAGGAAAACTAAAATAGAACTCCTATAGAGGCATGGAACTCAAGGTCCCATGCCAACATCCATTTCATGTAGCTACTATGGTCCAACTCTAGAGCCTGAACCCTTAACTAAACATAAATACATAAAGTATACACTCATCTCGAAGGGTCTGTTATGGTATGAGAACATGCCTCAGTAGGATGCCACCCAAGTGTGCTTACACATCATAAGTGTATAATGAGGTGTAATAAAATAAAAATACAATGAAGAACATGCAATTTTAATAAACAAAAGACTCCCCTGGTGCTCACCATCCACCAGGGAGTCATCACCTACCTCAGACAATGCCAAAATCACTGGATAGGAAAGGATTATTGGTCCATAGACCAAGGTATCCTCTGATGTCAGATATCCAAGGTGAACCATCAGGTTCCACCTCAAATAAAGTAACCTTCCACCATGTTCCTCTTGATACCTTGTGTCTCAATCATATCACTGACATCCCAAAGGCACACCCAAGAACACTATATCCGGTCCCTCAGACCCTTGCTCAAGAACCTGTCAGCTCAAATACTGATTCTTGAAGAAACAATACTATCTATCCTCAAATAAAGCCCACCATCAGATCATAGCATAATTTCCTAAGGAATGGTTATATCCATCCTCCCAAAATAGTCTAGGCCCAACGACCTCAATGTGGCGAGCCTCATCCCCCAACCAATAACCTCAATGCTATAATCATAAGGATCCTCACCTTCCATGTGACTTTATATAGTAAGAACCCCCAAAAAAATTTCATAATCCACAATACCAGAGTCTCTACCCACATGAGTGGTCAAAACCACCTCATCACAAAGTCAACCTCTGTGTACACAACTCAAATCGGTGCTTCGACTATCATGGATGAGCGACATTCACAAATATAGTACCTAATCAACATCCCAACAACTCTTTCCCATGTGACAATGTCTCTCAAAACTGATTTCCTTTACATCCAATAATATGGGCCATGCCCCAACCCGATGACCTCACTGGATCAATTCGACGTTGATGACGTCCAACCAGTGATCTCATCACCCAAGTAATCTGGGACAAGCCCAACTAGATGATCAACATCACCTCAATATCTATGGTTGTTCCATAACAATTACCTTAGGCCAATCCCTTCATGACCCCATGGATCTCCACAATATATCATAAGCATTTTACATATGCATTTCAAATCAAAATAATCAATTCAATTTTATATGATTGAATTGTGCAATTGAAATGAACATAAGAATTCTATAAAATAGAATTGGATAAATAAAATTAAAATATAAAACATGATTTAAATATAAAATTAAATATAATGGAATTGAAAAAAATTAATTAAACAAAAAAAACCAATTTTAAAAAAACAACTCCAATTGTATCAAAAAACACACCAAAACCAATCTACCCAAGTTGGCCGATAGACTTAACCTGTCCTCACACTTATGTAAAGGGTTAGGGAATGACTATAGGCATCCAAAATGGTTATATTTTCAATTTAATACCAATTAATAGGGTATCGTTCGAATACCCACCAACACGCTAAAATTCACACCCCCAAATCATCCGTGAAAACACAAAGAAAGGTATGCACCACCTACCTTGGACTCATAGTCATAGAAATGTCCGATATCAATATATAACTCAAAGGGGATTGTAATATATATTATTTTAATTAAATAAACCTAAAAAAAGAAAAAACACAAACATATTTAGAGCTTTTTTAGGTGAGATCAAAGATAAAGAGAAGGATGGGTGTGGTAATCCTTATCGAGATCGTTCTAATACACCTGACAGATTTGAAATTAGACCACTGATGTAGGAGAGGGATAAAAATACATTGAAGGAGAGGAGGAGGATTATTTCCTCCTACTGTACTCATGTCTGATTAGATAAAAGGGGAGAAGAATAAGGAAAATAAGAAAAATAAAAGAGGGGTAGAAATGTAATTTCTTACCCTTACTGGGTCGTACAGTTTAGCTCGCACAATTTTCCAAATAGTGCGCAAACCATGTGGGATACAATGATGAGGTACTGCCTAAGTGACAATACCCATGTGACATACCACACAATTTTCTTTTTCTATGCACAAACTGTATGGTAGCCCTATGCCTCAACTGTAAAAAATGTCACATGACCATGTTCCACCCCACATAGTTTATCTGAACCGTACAACAGTTCAAAACAAGGGCACCTGATTACTTGGAAGACACCGTAAAGTTCACCCTAAACCATGAATCCTTACCTAAAACTATATAATATTCATTTGGTCCTTCAATTCTCCCAAACCCCTTCCAAACAGTTGAGTCACTCTACATGCCTCCAAACCCATCTAAAACCATGATATAAAGCTAACAGAACTCTCATAATTTGGTTTTTATCATTAAAAAAGAAAATGAAACCCCCATGAATTCAAAAATTCAAAACAGGAGTGATTTTTAACCCTAATCAAAAGCATGACACATTACAGAACTGGCAGAGATTAATTTAAAATCATTCTCAGAGATGAGATGATATAGCGGGTTTTTAAAGTGAATATGTTTAAAAGTATTCTATGTTTTTAAATATAAATTTAATGAGGAATTGTTTCCAATTACTTAAATTGGTTTAAATTATATAAAATTTATGTAATTATAAATTTAAAAAATTAAAATAATAATTTAAAACCATAAATTATTTAGATGAAAATTCCGTTTTCAATTAAAATTCAGTGTCATTCACTATTCATCAAAATATGAAAGTTCTCAGAAAAATACCAAAAATTTACCCAAATTCAATTTTGAAATTAAAATTTAAAAAATGAAGTTTTTTTCAATAAAACATATAAATGTGCTGAAAAATATAATTAAAATGGGTCTTCCCTTAAAAGGCGGTAAAACAACCTTTTAAAAATATACATATTTTTATGCTTAAAATTGGATTTATTCTTATCTTAATCCTATAAAAATTATGGGATGAATTTTAAAACACTTGATTAAATATATAAAATATAAATTTCATTAATATCTTTCAATAATAGTGATTAATTTAATTTATGAATATAAAATTCCATTCTGGTCATAAAAATAGTTTTTTCATAAAGACACATCCTTTATATTCAATTATTTTTTATTTTCATTTCTAATTAAATAGTAACCAAATGATTCATCATATAAAAATGTTCAAACCATATATTCATACTATTTTTAATCATATTTAGTCCCATAATTACAATGGATAGAAGATAACTATTATGTTAAATAAATAATATTAATAATATATTATTAGCCGGTAAGAATCGAGCTTTCGTGTAACACAAGTTACCGAAAAAACTCAATGTTATGTGAAATTAAATATAAAATTGGTTTTGTGTACAATGAAAGATAAATTGTGCAAAACATATAACAAAATATATCAAATAATTTAAATTAATTTTAAAGATATTTCATAAAATCTCAGGATGTTACAGAAATCAAATAGCAAACCTCTTCACAAAATATTCAGATACCTTATGGATTTTATGGCCTTTTAAAAATATCATACCTCAAATGTTAACCCCCACATTAAGGTGATACCCCAATTAGTGTGGTATAGATTTTTAATCATTTTATCATATATTCTTTTTTACCTATATTCATTTTTTCATTATTAAATTTCATTACACTATATTAAAATTATTACATTATTATAATTATTAAAATAGTAATTTATTATTATTATGTTACATGATTTAACCACCCTTAAACATTCCCTATGAAAAGAGAAAACGACATTTTCACGGGTGTGAGATAACTTCTTCACAAAACATCATGTTTTGTTTTCCTCAAACACCACACATGGATGGTCCTATTTCTAAATTTACTGGAAAATATGATATATATATATATATAAATCATAATTTATATTTTTAAATGATAAAATAAACAATAAATTTATCTAATTATACGAAAAATAAAGTCATCAACCATACAAATATGTGGACTACCACCTCCATAGAATGATTGATTTCTATTTTTATTCTCATCACCACTAAAATGGATTTCCTTGAGAAATTTTTAATTGATAATATTTTTTATATGATGTAATTAAGACTTTGGTATAACATATTGGATAAACTATTAATGACATGATCATCGATCGATCTTCATTTATTCAATCATTTAAAACAAGCATACTAAGTGGAATTTATTTTATTAATATTATGTAATAATTTCATATCCATTACTTATTATTTTTCATAATTTATAATTTTAATTTATCACCATAATAAAAACTACATTATATAATAATGTTACTTGTTTAATGATATTTAAGATAAATCACCTCACAATCATAAATAATTATGGTACATTCTTGTTTGAGTTGGTTTCACCACCTACCCGAACAATGCTTTGAAATTATATCATGGATGATTATAAAAACATAATTAAAAGTATAATGTGTTAAAAATATGTATTTAATATATCTTTTTATAAAAAATATACATTAATATTTAATAAATTAATTTAGTAAATACAATTTGATGGTTGAAAATCACTAAAAAATGATTGTATTTAATTTAATATTCTTAGATAAAGAATAAGAAACTCATGAAAGAATGTTTAAACTTCATAAATAATTACAATTAATTAATTAAAATATAATTAATTTACATGGAATTTTGAACTTTGTAAGAAAGATAAATACTGACACTACATATTCATCACTTGTACAAATTATCAATACTATAAACTCACAATGCCGAAAAATAGGAAAAAACTAACTAATACAAATAAAATTGATGATTATAAATAAAGGCTATTAAAACTGTTATGTATGAATATATATGTGATATATATTGTTAGAATAGTCGTTTTTTATATGGGATGTCAGAGACCATTCAACTATGTGGAATAATGATAGGGGGTTCTCTGCCTCAAATTTAATTTCCTGATACATATTTCTTGCTCTGAGCAATGATACCTTTAATATTATTTGATTAATACATTATTAATCTATTTTAACAAATTTATGGGGTTTTAATAACCAAATCATTAACATTCATTAAATTTCCATCAATTCAAAATAAACTGAACATTAATGTGGTTTGATCAAAATACTACTCTAACCTTAAGGGTTTCATTTCCAATCACATTTTCAAATAAAAATTGTTTTTAAAATATATTCCATCAAGGTAATTAGTATTAATTATAAAAACACTCATTATTTCCATTGAATTTTTAATGGGTTTTATTTGTTCCCTCAATACGTCCATTCCCATTGACTCATATTTCACCCGATGTGTTTTTTAAGTGAAAATGACCCCATATTTTCATCTCGGTTGGAAACATACATTTTCCCTAATATATATAAATTATATTCCTTTACCTGTGTCCTTATCTATAGAAAAATTATTGATTAATTTAATTTTTAATCACTTTATTTTGAGTCATTTTTTGGATAATTTTTTTCATTTATTGTATTTCTTATCTTCATAAAAGTGTAAAATGAATCAATTCTTAAAATTTTATACAAAAAGAAAATTTTCAACTATATTTTTTTATTTATTATGTTACTTACATTAAAATATTTAATATTATTCTAAAATGAAATATATTTATTTTTTATTTATATAATATTGTTATAAATTTATTTTTTAATGAGGTCATAGATGTATCTTATTTCCAAAGTGATTTTTTTTTACAAATTCTCATAAAAATGGGTTTTATATTAATACATATATGTTTCACATGAGTTTTTTGGGGATAAATAAAAAATCATGTGACGTGAAATATATTTTTAAATGAGGATAAAATATTTTATCCTTTTTATCTTGAAAATGATATTCCATAGTAAAATGATTTATCATCTGGTTTTCCACTTTTTTTTTCCTAAAATATGTAGCTAGACGAGCCTATCTGGTTGATTATTGTGGGGGTTAAATGTATTTATATAATAAATCATGTTAGGATTACCATTTATTCATCCCTAATTGTATCCTACAAAGGATCCCACATCCATAACTGGTTACATAACTGCTTTCCAAAGGTAGGTGGTCCTTTGGATTTTTGGACCCAATGACACTTAGGAACTCAGATTGGTTGAGAGGATGTAAGGTCGGGCTCATAAAACCCTTTTTAAGGGAATTTATACCTACTTATGTACTCTCATATAGATTTATGATATGTTCAGGAATCTCTTCCTAATCCCAATACTGGACTGGTTACCCTTACAAAATGATCATTGGTTATGTCTCTTTATCTGAAAAGGGGGAATTTCTTAGTGAATCCATCACTCTGTATCTAAGTTTCTTCACCCATTTCTCATTGGTGGGTAGCTTCTTATATGTTGGAGCCACATAACCTAGAAATCTATGGTCTGTTGTTATCTAGGGAGGTGTTTATTATTTCGAGGATGGTATTGATCCATTATGAGGTGTCCTACATATCATATTTTATAGAAAGAATAAAAAACCCATACAGTTCATCAAAACCATGTAGTTTAATTTCATATGGAAAGTAAATATATGTGGCACTAAGGAACCATTTTTTTGAGCTTGAACCTCAAGGAGGCCTCTGACATATCCTAGTTATAGAAGGAATCCCAGTTATTATAGATTAATAACTCCTTTGGGACTTTCCCTAAGGTAGATACCCTTGTATGATGGGTAATTATATCATACAACTAATCATGGATTACACCCTGAGGTTTCCATGGATGGTGGAGATTCATGATGCCAATGATGTGATCATTGAAACCCCATAAGATCATGTGAGATATGAACAGTTTGAGAAATAAGGGATTGAAAGTTATCAACCTCATTATATATGGACATAGAGCATACATGCGATGAAAACCCATTGGATACATAGTATAGGTATCAAGACTTTGTATGGTATCCTACAATCTTGATTATGGAAGAAATTAGAGTTATCATAGTTCAGTTGACTTCTCAATACACTAGTGGATGAGGAAGGATGATCAGCCCATGAGAGAGATTGGGTCCCAATGGTTGGAATTTCAGATACATGGAAGGGCTAATACTAAGGTAGATTCCTATCTAATCTCGAGGCATAAAACAGAATCCTATGTATCCAATTTTATGGAAGGAATCAATGTTCTCATAGTTTAGTTGATCGAGGATTATACTATAAGAATGCCCTTATATTCAGAACATAACATATTATTCCACTGATTGAGGATTACACACTTAGGTTTTCTTATCTCGATGGAAGTTTATGACACAAATGATATGATTATTATATATCCATAATCCCATGTGAGCTATGTTCGGTGTGAGAAACAAGGGATAACAAGTAACTAGTCTCACTGCTAATGGATACGGGACTTAAGCATCCTCATAGTATAACTTGGCACTTCATTTCTAGGGCACCTTGAAAGATCCCCTCGACACTCAGGTGAATTCTATTCCCTGGGTTTTGTTTAGGGAAAATGTTTCCAAACAACTCACTCTCTTCTTTAACAATTCTGTTGTGTCCTTTGGTCCTGAACCTATTGAATTGTGAGGGTTCCCACTTTCCCCCTTAAAAGTGCTTTTGTGTTTAATAAAAAATTAATATTGGATGGATTGGGGATTACACAATGTGGTTTCCCTTATTAGAATGCTAAAAAAGGTTATCATATTCTAAGACATCTTCTTTACATGGCTTGGTTATCTGATTGACCTCTCTTGTTGTCTGTATAACATGTTTGGTTGTTTGACTGAATATTCTTAGGGATAGTATCATGATACAATTTTTATTGTATGAAGTGTTTTGAAATACTTGGAAAAGGATGTCTAGAGACAATCATATTATATGAGATGACATGTCCAGGGAGTTTGGCACGACCTACTTGAATTGTTTGGAGTTCATCACATGATCCTATTTGACTTGTTTATAGGACATCACATGACCTAGATGAAATGCCCTAGTGTATTCCTAAGATCTTGGTGGCAAGCCCAGGGGGATTCATGAGACTCAGGAAACATTTATAAGGGGAATATCTTAACCTATCTGACATTCTTGGAGAGTGACACATGATTTGGATGCCATTACCAAAGGGATTCGTGAGACATAACTAACATATACCGATTTCACCATATATATTGGGTGACATTTCTAGAGGACATCACAACACCTGGATGGAAAGACTGAGGGGTTTCATGAGACTTGTGTGATATGCTGGTAAGGCATTGTGTGAATTCTTTGGTGTGTCTGGAAGATATCACATGATCCAAATGGCCTATCATTGGGATGTCGCATGACTTGACTAGCATTCCATGGTTCCTTAGAATGATCTGAAAGAGTTATGTGAAGCTCATGAGGATCATCAAATCTATCTTCACATAAGGCTCTTGTATTTAGTCTTTATTCTAGTTTTATTTCATATGTTCCTTAGTTTTTTCTAGGGTTATCTGGTTTAGGTCTTGTGTGATCCTGTATATATGTGGTATGTTCTCCGCATAACATGTTAGGGGTCATTCACATGATCTCAAGTGATGACATGAAGGGATCATGAATACTTTGTGATCACTTAGGTTGTTCCCCAGATTCTACATAAAGTAAAACCTTTATGATCATGTTATTGGTCACTCTGAGAAATCATCTCCTGAGCTCTAGTACACAAGGGAGCATCTATGGATGCTTTTTTTGAGATGAATGGGGGGGGGGGGGTTATAGACCTTTGATCCCTTGTTATACAATACCTTGTGTGGTTTGTATCTCGTAGATTAAGGTTAGAGTCGGTGGAGGGATATGACATAATTCATTTTTCAAAATCCCTCCATAAGTGTCACAAGAATTTCTATGATCGTAAGACCATCCCATCAATGCCTCATTTATTAGATTTCATCCATTCAAAGGGGACTTGTTTAATCATGATGATATTCTAAGGGACTTTCAAAAGGTCATGCTGATATGTCTAATGACTTTCATGAGATCAATATTCTAACTGAATGGATTTTTCATGACCTGATGTGACCTATTTGGACATTTCGTGAGGCAATGGTGGCTTGTCTGGGCCATTCGCGAGACAAAGGTGAATCACCAAGGGGATCCCATGGGATTGTTCTGGCTTGTCAAGGGGATTTATCATGATAAATAGTGATCAACATATCTTCCCTCATAAGAAGAACCCATCATTTCCCTTTTTTATTTCCCTCTTTATTTTGTATGGATTGGGGATCATGTGAGTTTGTGCGAGTGTTGTTGAAAAAAATCACTCTCCCCATCAGTGATGCATCGTGTGACCAAAAAATGGTTCTATGGTGATGTGAGAGAATTATCATGGAAAAACCTTATATTTTCCTTTGGAAATGGAGGGTGAGGACAAGACATCCTTAAAATGTCCCAATAATTTCACATGATAGGCATGACATGCTGGTGAGATTTTGAGATACTGGGAAGACATGTCACCGGGGCTTCTGCGGTATCTCACAAGATGCATGGGTGTGTCATGTGAGTTTTACATCCACAAGAGGCACCCACCTTTTATATATTTTCTCCTTGTTTTCCAATGATATTTGGTCGTTTTTTTAGGATCCTACCACCTAAAAATTTTCATGACTTGGGGGTGGTCATATTGAATCCACCACATGATCAATGAGTGTCATTATATTCCTTCGCATGAACAAGGAGGGCTTGTAAAAGGGACTCTGTAGGGACCTTCAATAGGAAATAAGTTGGCCATGAGCCATCGCATGACTATTAGATGGTCTTGTAATATCATTTACTTTGGAGGGTCATGCAATTTTGAAGTTCTAGATACCATCCTCATAATTGTATTTTTTGGGAAAATAATACCCATATTCAAGTATTTATTCCATTTTGGATTTTTTGATGCTCATTTAGAAAGTGTTAAGAAATACCCCCACTAAGGAGTGTCATCCATGGGGATAAAAGATCACTTATGAGGAAATTAAATGCCCGCCTGATGCTTTTGAACTATCTAAAACTAGTATCTTGGGTGACACTTGGTCTTCCAGGTGACATTTGGAATTTTGTAGCATACCCTATAAATAGGGGAGCATAGAGCAGTTCATTCATCAGATACTTAACTCTAAGAACTCTTGCGCCCTACCTCCATTGGGTGATCCTTTCTCAAGACCTCCCAACAAGAACTAATTGCAAGATCCATTAACGAGAACTTCCTATGAGAACTAATTTGAAATAATTTTTTCCCTATAATCTTACTCGAATCTACTATGAACTATATTTTGGTAATTGATTGAACTTCTCCCATAGGTATGAATGACCGTCTTTGAAGGTTTTACAGGATCTTATGGCTGGATAACATGATCCTTTTTGACTATTTTTTCCACTATTAACCATTTCATGGTCACTCTATCATGATCCTTTTTAGGGTTCATGCAGTTTCATGATGTTCTCCAGGTTTACATGGTCCATGGGATCTTCATGGTCCAGGTGATTCATGGATCCTTAATACAATATTGAATCCATTTAGTGATTCACATGATGTGTGTGTGGATGACATAATTTTTTGTATTTACTTTGATAAGATTGTATTTTTATCTTACCGACATATGAAACTTATTTTTGTTCATATGGATTCCAGATCTCGTCATAGATCTTATGATGTGTCTAATAAAAGGGCCATGATTGCAAGAAATTGAAATGATAATCCTTGATATCACGTGAATTCTGATAACAAGGTTCTGAAATGTCTTATTCCATTATATCTATATAATTATTCTCTATCACACCAATACCCCTAATATAGATTTGGATTGCTGGATGATATCCCCTTTCCTTCTTCAGATTAAAAACTTTTGTCTTGCTGGGTTTTAACTTCTCTAGACTATATTTAGATGAAAATTTCTGAGTATGGCCTACTTGTCACTAATCAATCCCAGGGGTTGTATTAGAAGTTGTAATATTCTCCCCTATGTCTAGACGACTATGATTTTTCTCACCAGCCCATCACTCAGAGATATTTAAGTATATTTTTCTATTGTCTAAAAAACCCAGGTAGTGGATAGAGCCCGAAATGGGAGATCCACCCTGGTGGACACTTTTTGGATAAATGGGTGTGTCTATTCTGGGTAATGAAAATATTTTTAGAGTTTTATAACCATTTATATGATATGAATATTTATGAAGCAGTATGAGTTTCCCAGTTCATCATTTATTGTCAGTCTGATCTTCTATGATATTTGGTTAGCCATCAGTGTCCTATAACTAACTCATCCCATCTATCCCATTGTGAGGTAGTAAATAGTCTCTAGGTATCTATCAACTAGGTGGGAAACCCCCTGTTGGAGATATTTATGATTACTTCCTTCCTAGAACATATTTCTGGGATGGAACTTTGAAAACTCTAGTCTTGGAGGGGTACATTCTCATCATTGTGAAAGAAAAGTTAATAAAAAATCTGACTATGTGCTTTCTTATCTCTTTCAAATATTTGATCAACATTTTACATTAAGTCATCTGGGCTAGTTCGACTGATATTCTACCCCATTGGTTCCCTTCTTGAATGGTTTGTGATAGTGATAGTTTTTAATGGTCCATTTTGGAAGATAGAGATCACACTTTATGGGGATATTGAATGAAGCCATATATATCTCTTAGTCTTAGGTAGGTGGGATTCATGTCCATGTTCCAGAATTTGTAGATTTTTCTAGTTGTGGCTGCATTCTTAGGAATCTGGGTTAGTATGGTGGTGATGGCAGTGAAAATAGTGGAGGGATGATTCCTTAATCATGTGGTGCTGACTCTTTCCTGACATTACCAACTCTTGGGTCACATTCAGTAAGGAAGAGTCCCCTATAGGATCATTGGTCCTTTCAAGTTTTATTTTAATGGATAGGAGAGAATATACTTTGCTATGAATACTAAAATACCACCAGGATCATTAGTTCCATATCTCATCCCAGGTTAATGAACATATATGGGGTTAGGGCCATGTCATTGGGCTCTAACAAGGTTGCTGATGTGTTTATAAGACTAGATCTCTTTGATTTTATGTCAGATCCTACATTGACTAGGCCCATTATTGATAATGGTGATGGATCTATTTATGAAAGGTCATACATGATTTCCCTTTAGGATGGGGTTCTTATAGGAAGGATTTATGAAATGATTTCTTATGATTCTTATACTCCTTATCAGTTTGCTCGCTAGTTTTGCTGGACCAAAAGGATCTACCCTCTCTCTTCGGCCAGTGTGCAGGGAGAGAAAACCTAGGATCATATTCAAATTCTAGATGATGTAAGAATGTAAAGATACTATTACTGAGATCATCTTTCCTCATATTTATGCCTCTGACTTTCTATCAAGTGATTTCTCTTAGGATTGGGTGGAAGCCTGCTCAAGTGGTGTGATGAGCTGATTGGTCCTCCATGTAGACAAAAAACTTTCCTCATTGACCACCTATCCATAGTAATGATGGAATTTATTTATTACATAGGAAAATATTCAAGGAAACATCCTCATCCTAGAAATGACTATCCTGATAGCAGGATAGAATATGTTGAGGAAATTAGCCATCCAAAGCAAGCAACGGGCAATGCCTCTATTGAGGGGAGAATATATGGGGCCTACTATATTGCTTCCTCACCAGCTTATCTAGTTATTCCTCATTTTGTATTACACACAACATCATCCAAAAAATCATAGATATAACACAGGATGATCCAGAAACAAATTCATAAATTGATTACTGAAGCTTCTTTGGGAATGTTTCATAACCAATAATAAAGTCATTGTCAGCTATTTCATGATTTGTAAGCGGGGTTATTTTTTCTTCAATAATTTTATGAAATCAGGCAACAATTTATCCTGATGCAGTGGGAATTTTATTCTAGTTTAAGGAACTTTCACGATCATGATGATGATAATTCCTCATACATGATGATTATTGAATCTTCAGAGGTGTTGGAAAAAAGTTCCAAATTATGTATAAGTTGTAGGGACAAATGGATGTATTGAAAGTGCGTATATAGAGATATGATGAGATCTTATATCACTGAATGTTTGATATTTCAAAATCATATTCCTCACCAAATACTAATCAAAAAAGAGTTTAGGATCTATCCACTCCAATTGAGATCCTCCACCATTGGGTAGAAGTAGAATAAGCTAGGTGAGCTACACTTCAACATTCACTTGATGTTTTTATCTTGAATATTATTGACTTGGTCAGCTCATTCAATCGAATATTATTGTAGTTAGATCACTAACAAGTATATTTTTCTGATTAAATTCTTTAAGAGACCCCAAAATGTGGAGATTCCCCCTTTTACATGTTATCAATAAATAGATCTAATAAACATTATATGTCATTTTCTAGTTTTCATTCATTTATGATGTGTATAAAATTTCTCTGATATGATGTTGATGAATCATCAATTATACCCATCCTTTTCATAGTATTAAGTACACATAAATTCCTAGATTTTAATGCTTAAATTCTAATAGATTCTTCTCAAGAAATGCTCATTAATTCCCACAAACATGAGATTATTCATTGATATGTTTGTTCCAGCTATCTTGAGATCACCTAATAAAAAAAGAATAATTTGGGAATAATATATGTCTATGAGGGAGTGTTCTCTATCATTTCCGAAGCTAATATGCTTGGAGAGTGTAGCATGATTTTATGCTAAGAATAATTTTTGGGCCTCACATGCTTTGTAACTTTTCCATTCATGTAGAATAAATCGTTGTTGTACTATAGTTTATGATATTTTATCTTGGTCCTTATATTACTTTAGTTTAGGGTCTTTAATCTTGGACTTTGCATCACTGTAATTTATTGTTTTTTATCTCAGAACCTCTATCACTTTCATTTAGGGTATTTTAGCTCAAACCTTATATAACTGTAGTTTGGTGTCTTTCATATCAGACATTCTATTGTAGTAGTTTAGGGTATTTTTTCTCGGAGCTTCTACCACTACATTTTAGGGTCTTTTAGCTTGGAAATTATATTGTTTTAGTTTAGGGTCTTTTATCTTAGAACTTCTATCACTGTAGTTTTGGGCCATTTAGCTCATACCTTCTATTGTTGTAGTTTAATTTCATTTAGCTCGGACCTTATATCACTATATTTTGTAGTCTTTCAACTCGAGCCTTATATTGATGTAGTTTATGGTTTTTTTCTTGAGACTTTCTATCACTATAGTTTAGTTTCCTTTAGCTTGGAACTTATATCACTATAGTTTAGGGTCCTTTAAATTAGTCCTTATATCACTATTATTTAGTGTCATTTAGCTCGAACCTTCTATCACTATAGTTTGGGATCTTTTAGCTAGAACATTCTATTGCTATGGTTTATGGTCTTTTATTTCAGAAATTATATTACTTTATATGTAATATGGGGAATAAATTCTAGGGATGACCTAAGAAACCCTAATGTTTTGAGTTCCATTATGGTGTTTCCTAAGATCACAAGGATTGGAATTCCTTTCTTGTAAGGAGGAAATGCTATTGATTGGTAGGCCAAAGCCCTTATGTGTCAATAGTATGTTCAAAGAGAGGTATCCACACCCTTCTCCAAGGAACGTGTAATAGTTTCTAGGAAATTTTTGTTGAGGGTGAAATATTAGGTTTTTTGGGTCCCCAAGGATAGTATTTATGTGGATGATGTAATTCATAACCCAAAAGTTTGAGTGAGTGAATATGGAATGTGGAAGACATGTTGTGGATGACCCATAACACCCCGAGGTGCTAGGTTCTACCACGGTGTACCTAGGACTCACAAGGATTGAGGTTCCTTTCTTGGAAGGAGGGGAAACCTCTGGTTGGTAGGTCAAAGCCTTTATGCATTGATATCATGGTCAAACACAGATTTACAGATACTTTTCCAAAGGTCATGAATGATTTTTGAAGACTAAAGATTTCAAAAGATAATGTTGGGAAGCGAGTGAAAGCTATCCTGAAAGGGTTCTGTAATTCTATTGTATTTTATCTCTAAATTACGAAGCTTGATCCCTATGACTTTTGGTTTAGAATCATGAGGTTTGGGGTATCAATGGTTCTATAATGGAGTGTTACATTATTTTTTTGAGAAAAGGTAAAAAACAAGACGATGTAACATGAAGGATGTTGAATCCATTTGAATATTATGGTTATGGGAATTGTAAATCATTTTCCAAAGTTCTTGAGTTAGGAGAATGATATGGGAAAACCATATCGAGAATAGCCTAGAAAACACTGAGGTTATGAGTTCTACCATGGTGATGTCAGGGCTCATAGGGATTATAAATCCCTTTTTTCAGAGTGATGCATTTGGTTGAATACCATAGGAACATATACAAGATCCATATACATTAATGTGTAGTAAAAAAAAGCCCCTTAAAGCATGTTATATTTTTCCAAGGGCCATGGAAGTTTTATGATAATATGATGCGTCCAAATCATGAAGAGTGGTTTATGGAAAGTATACTATCCAAGAAGTGTTTGAGAAACCTAAAAGTTATTTCTCCACCTAGAGGAAATATTATTGTGGTGAGGAGATAATAAAAATCCTTATTCTAAATTTTTCCTAGACGAGGGGGTCCAAAAACAATAGCTTGAATTTTACTTGGGCTACAAAGTAGGCTATATGATATTTATGACTTATTTATATGCATCCTAATTATTTCCTAAACTCTGGATATGAAGAGTTTAGTGTGTGAAGACTTAAATTCTTCTCAAGATCCCGTTTTTTATTTTTAAACCAGATTTTTTTGTCTCTTTCACTACTAGTTTAAGGTATTTCGATTTGGACCATTAAAGGCTAGAGTTTACAATCATAAAGATTTGACCAGAGTGTAGGATGTTTAAGGTCATGACACACACTGACCTAATATGAGGGGAGTGTTACACTAGAGACCAATTAGGATAACCAGGGTCAAGATCACTCCATCATTATTCTGATAAGGAGATTAGATTATTATAAATCATGGCTCAAGGTTCTCAGGTTAAGAGTAATGACATAGGATAATCATACCGGGGATGTCCTTAAACACCTTCGGGTGATGATTTCTTCCATAGTGATTTCAGGTCTCACAAGGATTATAAATCCTTTTTTTGCAGGGTGAAACATTTGGTTGATGACCATAGGTGCGTATACAGGATCTATGGGAATACATTCATAGTGAAAAAGGGTCCCACAAAGCCGGTTATCATTTCCCAAGGGCCATATAAGATTTATGGTGACCCAAGGTGCTCAAGAGATGAAGTGTGATTTATTAATTGAGGTTCTTAAATGATTACAGAAGCACCGCAAACCCTAGTTAACCAGGGTATGTCTCTTATGTTCCATTGATAAGGGATGATAATGTGTGATGACCTACACATTTTAACATCATGTACTGGGGACTTATTTGTTGTGAAGTTTTAATGTCACGTGACAAGGAAATTATCCTTGAAGTTTAACATTATATGGTAAGGAAGTATTTGTTTCCTTTTGGTTGAACATAATTAGATAAGGATGTGGAAACCTTCATGAGAAAATTTTCATGATATATTACGTGCACATGAAAGATCTATGCATATTTGTCTCATATAGATATAAAATGATATTTTATGACTTGATGCCTATGTAATTGTGATGAATTTTTTCATTGGTTATTGTAACTGAGCCTAGAATTGGGGATCTGGGTGTCACTATATATCCTGGGATGATAGGAATCGATCCACACATAGTTATTAAAATGGGAAACTCTCTATACAAGTCTGAACCATACAGAGATGTGGGAATTATTTCCTTTTATTATTGTAGTGTGGCCTAAGATTCGAGATTCAGGCGTCACTTTGTATCCTATGATGATAGGAATAAAGTCACACATAATTCATGAGGAACCATCCAGTTTAACATCATTCAAAAAGGATATATAATCCTTGATGTAAAAAGGGAGTATTGAGTCTAGGCCTAAGGACTGAAATATAGGCATCACTATATATCCTATAGTAATATGAATCAAGACACATATAGTTATTTAACCAGATATTTCTATATATATAATCTATACACAGGGAAGAGAGAATTTTTTATGTTTTTTTTCATGAGAAGACAATGGTTTGGAGATTCTGGAATCACTACATTTCCTATGATGTTAGGAATCAAGTCACACATTGTTCTTGATTGATGGTGTGGTAGGAGACAAACACCAACCATTGTGGTCCTCTTAGGCGAGGCCCACAGGAGTGTGTAATTTTATGTCATGTTAAGTAAATAAACCATGTAGTTTAAGATCATGTGTCAAGGAATATTGGTATTCCTTTTAAGGTTTTTCATTTAAGACCATGATAATCTTATCATGAGTTGATATTCCTTATTCATGGGGGGAGACCCTTACCAAAATCCCTAATATCACCTGAGATATGCTCAGTGTGAAAAATAAGGAATGGAAAGGGATACTCTCATTATGAATAGGTGATCAAGGATAGGACTTGGAAATTTTATATCATGCAGATTCTAGAGTAAAATATAGGATCATGATGTCCCTATGTATCACATTGGAGTGAGAATCAAGCCATAGTTGGTTATAGAAACCCATGTAGTTTAATGTCGTGTGAAAAGGATATAAACCATGTAGTTTAACATCATGTGGTGAGAACATGGGTAACTTGATGTGAAAGAATAGGAATTTCATGGATCTGTGTAGTTTTACATCATGTCCTTAGGAAATTTATCATACATTTTAATGTCACGTGGTAAGGATGAGGATCACCCAACATTAACAAAAAGTAATACCATGTATGGAACCAAGAATAGAGGTTTAAGATTCACTATATATCCTGTGATGGATAGAATCAATCCACACATGGTTCTTGGATGAGGATATTCCTTATGTGGAGATGGAACTCACACAGGAACAATAAAATTTCATCCTTATTTTGCACAGATCTAGCTCATGTGTGGTGATTCATTGGTGAGATAGTGCTTCCCAGGATGTTTAGTGTCATTCAGTGAGGAAATCATCTATGTAGTTTAAAAACAAATAGTAAGGATATGTTCTATAAAATTTAATGTTACGTGGTTAGTACATGAGACTTTGTGCAGTTTTAATTTCTTTCTTCTACGATGATGGTCACCCGATGTGAGTGAAGATGAAAAATTTTGGGATCCATTCAGTTTAAGATCATGAGGTGAGGAAATTATCCATACTATTTATAATAATTTGGTTAGGGAAAATTTTCATAGTTTAAAATCATGCAACCACGAATATGGTAACCCGACGTGAATGAATATGAACCATTGGGGGATCAATGTAGTCATGCAGTAAGGATGTTCTCCATATAGTTAAAAGTCACGTGTTCAGGAAGAATTTTCACAATTTAACATCATGAAACCTAGATTATAGTCACATAATGTGAATGAAGATGAATAATTGATGGATATGTTTAGTTTAACATCATGTGGTTAGGATGTTCTCCATACATTTTAAAGTCATGTGGTCATAAAAAAATTTCACAGTTTAACATCATGAAACCTCAATGATGATCACCCAATGTGAATGATGATGAACCATTAGGGGATCTGTGTAGTTTAATGTCATACAATGAGGTTTTTATCTATACAGTCTAAAGTCATGTGGTCTGGGATAATTTTTTTCAGTTTAGATTCATGCAACCAGGATGAGAGGTGCTTAATGAAATCTATGTAAATTATTTATTGAGAAAACTCACATTAGTGGGGTTGTGATAGGTTCCCATCCATTGTGGACAATGATTAAGATCTATTACGATATACCATATGTATGATATAAGGACCTTCCCATTTGGATTCCACCTTTTGAGGTTTCTTCCTTGGTATAATTGGGATTCTGAGAGCCATCACTAGTTCTCCATGGAGGAATGAATAGAGGCAGACCTTTTTATTTAAGGCTCGCATGATCAGTTTATGATGGACTTCAAGGTTGTGAAATGTACACAACCTATTCTCATCGAGCTATTCTAGATCATCCAAACACTTTTTTGATTTACCATCATTCCAAATTTATCGTAAAATGGTTATTCAAAGTGATGGAAATTAGAATTCTATGGGAAATACTACCTTATTAAAATACACCAACGAGTACGAAGTTTCTTGTGTAGAGGTACATGTTTTGGTAAGGTAGGCCCATAAAGCATGGAGGATGTTTTTTGACTTAGATTTATTCTCCTTATTAACCATCTTCTAGAGTATATTTGATAGAGTCTTATTTAAGGCCTATATCTATCCATTAACCTCTGTATGATATCAGGATGAGTGATTGGACTCATTATTGTACTCCTGGATCAATTTCTTCAACTCTATAAAATAGAATATGGTTCTGTTGTCCATAAATATTGTTTAAGGGATGATAAACCTAGTGATTACATGTGAAATTAGGAAGATTATGATATTCTTTGTCCTGAATTCCTTGTGGTGTATTGCCTCATCCCATTTGGATAATAATTTGGTAGAAGTAAGGTTGTACTTGATCTGCTTAGCTGTGGATGAGGGATATGTCCCCACAACATCCATTCCTAAAATGAAAAATGGATAGAAAAATTTAGCTATATTTAGAAATTCTAGGAGATTATGGATAAAGTTTTCATGGATCTAGAATTCAAGAAATTTCATAGTGAATTCCACATGTTCATATATCATGGTTTTCCTACAGTAACCCAACCTCCTCATTTGGTGGGAGATCATGGTTCAAAATCATTGATCCCCTTAGGGGATAAAGTGGATTTATTACATGAAAACATGAATGTCTCTTTTTGTTATGAATCTGAGGAGGATTAGATCATGGCATCACTTGTAGAGGGATTTTTGTTCATTTGGTCTATCCAAGAGGGTAAAGATCATTTCACTACGTTGAATTTATTCCCTTATAGCTTGGTCTATTGGGAGAATCCCATTTTGGAGATAAATAGTTATGGGATCCATCTATTCAGGGGTGTATATTGATTTATCATTATCTGTGATAGTGTTTACCTAATTAATTTCTTCCACATCATAGACCATGATCAATGAGACAATTCTTCAGTGTGTGTGATGAGCATTGTTGTGCACACACTCAAAAATATTTGTTAGTAAACTAAGTGTACCATAGTGGCTGACCTAGGTCATTATATCAAGGATGAGGAGACTTTAAAAACCATTAATAGGCATAAAGAAACCATTAAAATTAGTGATAAAAATGAAAAAAATTTGGGGTCTTTGGTTTAGATATATTTAGACAACAAAAAAAAAACAAACGAGAAGATACAATCAAGGACACAGATTAAAAACACAAATATGGGAAGACGTAGTCAATATAATTTACCCCCTTAATAATTCATTTATAATTATTCCATATGATTATAATTCATTTAATTATGACCCCCTAACATTTTCAACCCCCTAACCCTACATAAATTAAAATGACTACAAATATTGGAAAAATGATCCCTAGGTTAACTTTGGGACATCCAATTGCAACACTCTACTTTGATTGTGATCCGAAAGTAAACTTAATTTAAATGTACAATAAGGTAATAATATCATACTTAGAGTGGTGAATTAATTGAGTTTTTAGATGAGACTTGAACCCTACAATTCTATCCCAAGTGGATTGGATTTTACGATTGAAGTTTCACTCACACGATTTACACAAATCCGACCACGCGGTCAAGTGAAAGTTTATTGAGTTTCTTAGAAACTAAAACTCAATTAATTTATAAAAATATATGAATTATAGTATGTTTATGGATTTAAAGTAAATAAATTAAAGGATTAGGTATTAGATCAACTATGAATGAAATCACTATTCCATGGGTGGAGTTGTTATTGTGGAGACATTTTTCATAAGTAATGGATTGAAAGGGGAACACCCAATATCGTCTCCACTCTTAGAATCCAGTACAAAGAAGAAAAATAATAAGATGAAAAGGATATAAAATATAATATTAATTGAAGAAAAATTCAAGTTACAAGAATGAAAGAAACAAAACACAATGTGGAGGTGGGATTGGAGAGCCTTCTTAGAATAGATCCTTGCACAAGGACTTACTTATTACTAGAGTTTTGAGGTGTTAACAAGATACAAACTTCCTTTCAAACCTTCTCAAAGCCTCTAAAAAACCTCCCAAAGAGTTAAAATCCCATTTAAATAGAGTTTGGGATGGATAATGTTACATAACTTTTCAAGTGTGAATGGGAAATTCATACAAATATTTTATTCCAATTTGAACTGTATATTTGACCTCAAAACTCATGAACTAGTTTTTATCACAAAGTAATATTTGTAAAGAATTTTGTACCCAATATTCTCTCCAAATTTGGGCCCAATAAGATCATAGATGAAGAATTTGTGGCCCAAATACTGAAATGATGTCTGATCTAGAGAGTCCATCCCAACTTTTCATTCATATCCCATTTACTCCACTTAAATTCATGATCCAAATCAGATTTACTAAATTGAAGTTGTATCCCATTTATTAGTAAACATAGTTAAAAAATTTTAAGTTAAAATAATTTATATAAAAATATTTATGTTCAAAATACTACAGTGAATTTTAGAAGGGAAAGAATAGAATTATCATCAAATTTTCAAATTAATTATCTAATCCCAAATATTCTTTAAATAAACATATTTAGAATATTGTGAGGAAATTATGTCTTTTATTTTCAATAAAATATTCAATAAAATTTTGTTTTATCAACTACCCCACACTTACCCTTTTGCACTCATGGGAAAAACCTCAGATCATGTATTCCAAAAAACTTGTGACAAGATATGCATGTTCATATTCTCCAATCAATGGTGATAATATAGGAAAAGTAAGATTCCCATAAATAGTCAATATCAATAAATTTTGAAGTCATTTTCTTATAAATTGTATCAGAATAAAATCCAGTGAGATTAATGTCACCAATCATAGTGAAATAGGTTATGGGTCCATCATGCCATTAATTCTCCACATGTGTGTGTGCCAACCATTTCCTGCTCATATCTCCACACTTTATTTAGTATATTCAAGTCAAGTAAAAAAATCTTATTACCTGGTTTAATTCACCATACGTATTCTACATTCCTCTAAAATTAAATTTCAACACCCACTCACTTAATCATTCCTGAAAGTCAAACCTTAAGCTCCTGATCTATATATCCCCATGTGTTATAAATTTCATCACTCCCCTCTTTATTTTTTTTGATTTTCTTTAGGGATTAAAACTTTCGGATATCAGGTAAACACACATAGGTTAATTAAGTATAGTAATGAAATTGATTTGAAGATAAATGAACATATAACAAACCATATATATAAGATGATTTTTTACCTAACTTGACCATACCTTCAATTTTGTATGAAAAATTTCAAAAGTCATGGTTATGTGGAAAGTTGTGTGGAGAAATCAACGAAACAATTTACCATGAACAAAAATCATAAATAATGGTGTCAAAATTTAAAATTTTTCATAATAACACAACCAATCATATCATCGACGACTTCTACTTTTATAAAAATAAACCCTTAATGATGAAATCTTTCTCATTCTTATCATGCCACCAATAAATTCTAAAAACATGCATTTTACATATAGTCCATATCTAAATGAGCATGTTACACGATTTTTTTAAAAACTAAGATAAACACACATAGAAAACACACATATGAAAATCCTAAATGGATACCCCCAAATGTTCCCCCCCCCACACTTAAAATATTTCATTTTCCTCAATGTGAACCCATGAGATGATATGTGCACATGAAATGTAGAATTTTAAATAGGATAAATAATATAAAAGTGAAAGGGTTTGGAACAAATTGATATTCTCAAGTCATGATGGGGTCATGCAGTGTGATGAAATCAACTACATTAGTAGGAAGTCCCTCAATGTATTTCTTCAGACATTTCCCATTAACTCTAAAGATCCTTCCTGTATCCTCTTGTTTGATCTCCACTGCACCATAAGGAAAAACATTGGACACAACATAAGGGTCTAACCATATGGAACACAACTATCAACTTCAATCGTGAACTATAGAGAATGAATTTATCTTCAACATGAAACTCCCTTTTTTGGATCATTCTATCTTGAGATATTTTTTATATTTTCCTTGAAGAGCCTTGAGTTCTCATATGATGAAAATAAAATCACCTCAATATCTTGATTTTGTAGCTTCCTTTTAATTCTATCATGTGACAAATCCATGTTTCATTTATTTATTTTCCAACATACTCAATGATCGAATTCCACTAGGAGATGACATACTTTACCAAAAAAAATTTGAAATGGGGATATACAGATGAGTGTATTGTATTCCATACTATAAGACCAAAGTATATCATCCAAGAACTTTCTCCAATCCTTCCTATTTGGCTACACAATTTTCTCAAAAAATTGTTTCAAATCCCTATTTGAAATTTCAGCCTGGCCATTTTTTTGGGGGTGGTAGGGAGTAGAAGTTTTATGAATAACCCCATATTTCCAAAGTAGGGAATCCAAATTCTAATTGAAAAAGTGTGCCCCTTGGCCACTGATGATGGTCTTTTGTACTCCAAACCTGTAGAAAATTTGGTCCTTGACAAAGTCAACTACAACATGAGAGTCATCAGTCCTAGTGACCTTAGCCTCCACCCATTTTCTAAAATAATAAATGACAACCAAAATATAAAACATACCAAATGAAATTGGATAAGGACCCATAAAATCAGTGCCCCACACATAAAAAATATCATAGTATTATATGGTCCATTGAGCCATCTCATGTCTCTTATAAATGTTTTCCGTGTGTTGGCAACATGAGAAAAACTTAAAAAATAGGTGAGAATCATGGAATAAGCTAGGACAATATAATCCAGAGTCTAAAAATTTCCTAGCTTTTCATTGGTGTCCAAAGTGTCCTCCATATGAAAGTGTATGGAAGAATTGTAGAACAGACTCAAACTCATGATTAGGAACACACCTATTAATAACATGATCACTACACATGTGACAGAGGTCATGGTCAATCGTAGATAAAATATCGACTCACACTTTAATTTTTGGACTTGATGTTTCTTTAAATTTTCAGGAATTTCAGAGGAAAAAAGGTAGTTAACTAAATCAGCATACCAAGGATGTGTACCTAAGATGGAATAAAGATGATCATCAGGGAAATTGTCTTGAAGTGGTGCTTGATCCAAGGTATCAGCCCTTAATGAGTGAGTAATCCTACTCATTTGGTCTGCCACCAAGTTTTCTAAACCATTATTATCCTTTAACTCAACATAGAATTCTTAAAGATGGAGAATCCATTAGATAAATATGGGCTTCACATCTGGTTTCTTCAAGTGGTACCTAAAAGTTGTATGGTCAAAAAAACAACTAATTTAGAGCCCAATAAATATGAATGAAATTTATCTAAAGCAAATATTATGGTAAGTAACTCATTTTCTATGGATGTGTAGTTTGATTGTTATGAATCCAATGTCCTCAATGCATAGGAAATAACATGTGAACGTCCCTCCACACTATGTGATAAGACATCTCCAACTGTGAAGTTGGATGCGTCACACATAAGCTCAAATATAAGGTATCACTATGGGGGATGTATGATTGGTGGAGTGGTCAGGCGATTCTTTAGATCATAAAAGGATGTCCTACAAGAATCATAAAACACAAAATCAGAATCTTTTTGATGTAATCGCAACATAGGAAGAGAAATCATACTAAAATATTTGATGAAGTACTGATAAAATCTTGCATGACCTAAGAAAGATCTAACTTCACACACACATAAAATATAGGGTAATAATGAAATAATATCAACCTTAGATCTATAAACCTCTATCCCATTTTGTGACACTTCTGGCCATAAGACAATTCCATGCTCTACCAAGAAATGAAACTTTTCAAAGTTTAGGAATAGATTATTCTCAATATAATGATTCAAAACCTTTCTAAAACTAAAGATACATTCATTAAATGAATATCCATATGCTATAAAGTCATCCATAAATTCCTCCATATAGGTTTCAATGAAATCTGAAAAAAATACTCACTATGAATCTATAGAAGCTATCTAGGGAATTGTAAAGTCCAAATGGCATCCTTCGGTAGGAAAATGTATTGAATGGAAATGTTAATTTTGTCTTCTCTTGATTCTACAGAGCTATAGGAACTTGAAAATACCCAGAAAATCCATCCAAGAAATAATAGTATGTCTTTCCAGCTAGTCTCTCTGGCATTTTTTCAATAAATCAAAGGGAGAAGTGGTCCTTACGAGTGGATTGATTTAGTTACCTATAATCAATACACACACACCAACTGTTTTTGACCATCATTATAACAAACTCCTCTTTCTCATTTTTAACATTAGTAACACCATTTTTCTTTGGAACAACCTAAATAGGACATACCCACTAGGAATCTGAAATAGGATAAATTATACCTACCTCAAGAATTTTTTTCAACTTTTTTTAACAACTTCTAAAAGAGTTTGATTTAGTCTTCTTTGTGGATACCTAACAAGTTTATCCCCATCCTCAAAAATAATCCACTGCATGAAAATGTAGAGGCTAATACCTGATACGCCATCCAAGGTCCACCCAATTTCCTAGATTTCCCCCTCAAAATATTAAATTTTTTTTATTCATGTTCAAATGGGGGATTGCTAGAAATGATAACATGTATTTTTTCACCACTTAACACGTATGAGTATTTGAGATTTGGTGACAGTGGCTTGAGTTCCAATGGGGGGGGGGTGGGTGGGTGATATATGGATGAAGACATTGAAGGAACTAAAATATGTGCACAATAAACATCTTTACAAGAATATAAATCATCAAATTTAGAGAATAATTCATCAAATCCATCAGTATACTCAATATGTAAGTCATAATCAGAGTGAACACAATCAAAATAATAATATGAATCAATTTAAAAATAAAATATAAGAGAGGATTATGTACTAGAAATAGGTGTGTAAGTGATCGTAGATATCGAATTAGAACCAATTCTCATAATATTTCTAATAATAGGACAATAAAAATCCATGTGGTTTTTACTTGGTGGTTTAAAATGGGAGATAAAAAAATTATAATGGTCTTATGAGGGGTACTTCATGGAGTCTATAACATTAAATAACCCAAATTTATCTCCAAAATACATGGAGAGTGTACCCTCATAAAATTTTATGATAGTTTTTGTAGTCTTGACTAAGGGCCTACCTAAGATAATTGAAGAATGAGAACTTACTTGATTATCCTCCATGTTAAGAACTTATAAATTGGCTGGAAAGATCTTGTCTCTTAAACGAACAAGTAAATCCTCAAGGATTCCACTGGATATGATAGATCTCTATTCTCCAAATCCACTACTAGTCTCATCATCTTCAACTTACCAATCTGTAAAGAATAGAATACAGAGTGAGGAATCAATTTTATGGAAGCTCCTAAATCACATAAAGCATCAAAAAAATTTAACTCCCCATTGGTTCATGGAATGGTGAATGTCCTAGGATCCTTATATTTTGTTGGAATTACATGAGTTGGTGTAATGAGTGCTGACACATTTCTTCCAAGATTGATCCTTTAATTTCCCTTGATCCTTCTTCAATTGGTATAAAGTTATTTTAAGAATTTTTCATACCTTGGTATTTTCTTAATTTCTTCAAGTAGAGGGATGTTGATATCAACATTCTTGAATGTATCCAAAACATCTTTTTTTTCATCACCTCTTCAGCAATATTCTTGGTTTGTAAAAATCTACTTGGAAAGGAAATGGGTTTAGGAGGAACATCATCAATATTTTTCTTACCTTTTCCATTCTACTTGGGCTACTCATCAGTGGTTCTTGAATGGGTCTTCTATGGAGTTGAGGTGAATCAAAGTGGAATTTTAGGGGCAGTTGTACCAGTCGTTTGCTTACCACTTCTCAAGGTGATGGAATTGATATTCCCCTTGGGATTTAGAGTAGTATGAGAATAAAGATTTAGAGAGTTATTACTTACCAGTTCATGGAGGGTGGTCGAAATCTGGATCATTTTCATATTCAAATTCCTTAACTCAGAACCTTGACTCTTCATATTATTTTGTTGATTAAGAATAATTTGTTTCAAAAGATCATCAATGTTAAAATATACCTTGTGTGGGGGATTCCCTTGTTATTATATTTTTTATTCTTGGGTTTCAAATATACTTTAGGGTTGTTTGAAACCATTCTAGTAAGGTGGAGGCTGATGGAAATTTAGATGAAAAGGGGGTCTTTTTTATTGTCCAGAGACATACCGTATGTCTGATTGATCCTTACACACTTGGTTTTATGTTGGAGAAAAGGAATAATACTTTTTAGGGGTGTGATTATTTCTATTACTGATATGGTCTCCCAGGGAATACTACCATGAAATCCTATGTCTCTTTTAGTTGGGGGACAAAATCAGTTGGGTGGTCTATTTTAGTGAAAATTACACAAGGGCTCGAAGGTGTGTCTTGGGATGTCTTTTTTATCCAAAGAAATACTCCTAAACATAGTGGTTAATTCTTCTAACTCAGTGCCAATTAAATGAATTTCAAGAGAATATGGTCTTAACTGATATACTCCTCTAACATGTGGTGTAACTTTATTGCCAAATTGTTTGGAGTTTTGTGCCATCTTTTCGATCAATTCACTTGTGGACACTGGTGTTTTTTCGACTAATGCCCCTCCATGCATGACATCAACCATAATCCTCTCCATAAGTATGAGTCCTTCATAGAAGTACTGGATGATGAGTTTCTCACTGATTTGGTGATACAAGGAGCTTGCAAAAAACATCTTGAATCTCTCCCAATACTCATACATTGATGCCCCATGTTCCTGCTTGATCCCTTAGATCTCCTCTCATATGGAAGTGGTCCTTGATGTTGGGAAAAATATTTTCAAGAAAATTCATTTCAAATCATTCCAACATGTCACATCTTCAGCTTGTAAATATTACATCCAATCCTTCACAGTTCCATAAAGTGAAAATGGAAATGATCTTTGATTGATTTGTTCTTAAGAGATATTTATTGGTTTCATTGTTGAGCAGACCACATTGAATTATTTAAGGTGATTGTTTGGGTCATCACCAGATAATCCATGAAACTTTTTAAGAAGGAAAATTAATCAAGATTTTAGATGAAAGTACAATTCGAGAGTTGGATATGCAATACATGTAGGTTGATAATTAATATTAGGTGAATCCAACACTGAAAGGGTTATATCGAGTTCATTGTTATTATTTTCATCCATTGTAACTATTTTAATACTTGTTTCAAATGATCTTCCTATTTCAAAATTCAAAGTGTAGGAATTCCCTAGTTGGGTAAATGTCGACACTTCCCATAGACCGAGATTTTCTAATTCGATCCCTAATTATTCACTCAATATCAGGGTCTATATCAAATAGATCCTCAGTATGTGATCATTTCATAAATCAAATAAAAATTAAAAGAATACAAGTGGAACATAACAAAATAAAATTGAGAAGTTTGAGTTCATGGTTAAAAAAAGAAAAAGAAGAAGAAGAACAAATCAGATTGGGTAAATAAAGAAGGAAGAAGAGAAGAAGATAATAAAACGAAAAATGAAATAAATACCTCTAATATGTTGAAATAATTACTTGTGTCCTTGTAAATAGTGCCAATGTGATGAGTGTTGTCGTGCACACTCTCAAAAATATTTTTTAATAAACTAAGTGTAGTACAATGAATGACCTAGGTCATTACCTTGAGGAGGAAGGGAATTAAACAATCGTTAATAGGCATGAAGCAACCACTAAAATTAGTGAAAAAAATGAAAAAAAACTAAGGGTATTTGGTTTAGAGATATTCATATAATAAACAAAACAAACAAATGATAAGGTACAATCAAGGACACAATTTATTTAAAAACACTAATATGAGAGGATGTAGTCAATATAATATAATCCCTTAACCATTCATTTATCATTATACCACATGATTATAATTCAATAAATTATTACCCCCTAACCTTGTTAACCCCCGAACCCTACATAAATTAACACGACCACAAGTATTAGAAAAATGAGCCTAGGGTTAACTTTGGGACATCCAATAGCATCACTCTACATTGATTGTGATCCAAAATAAAAATTATGTTTAATGGAAAATTAGGGAATCATCTAATACCTAGAGTGTGGAATTAATTGAGTTTGGGGATGAGACTTGAACCCTACAATTCTATCACAAGTTGATTGGATTTTGCGATTGAAGTTTCACTCACACGATTTTCACAAGTCTGACCACGTAGTCAAGTGAAAGTAGATCAAGTTACTTAGAAATTAAAAATCAATTAATTGATCACAATTTATGAATTAAAGTATGTTTATGGATTCAAAGTGAATAAATTAAGGGATTAGGGATTAGATCGAATATGAATGAAATCACTCTTTCATGGGTGGAGTTGTCATCATGGAGACGTTGTGCATAAGCAATGGATTGAAATGGGAACAATAAATATCATCTCTACTCTTAGATTCTAGAACCAAGAATAAAAATAAGAAGATTAAAAGAGAATAAAATAGAATATTAATTGAAAAAAATTCAAGTTACAAGCATTAAATCAATGAAACACAAAGTGGAGGTGGGATAGGAGAGCCTTCTTGGAAGAGATATTTTCACAAGGACTTACTTCTTATAAGAGTTGTGAGGTGTTACCAATTTCCAACCTTTCTTCAAAACCTTCCAAAATAATTGGATAACCCTCCTAAAGAGTGAAAATCCCATTTAAATAGAGTTTTGGAGGGATAGAGTAACATAACTTTTCAAATGTGAATGGGAAATTCGGATAAATATTTTATTCCAAATTTCACCGCATATTTGACCTCCAAAATGCATGAACAAACTATAATTTTGGAAGGATGAGTTGTGAATACTTTTTTCCTGATATTATCTCCAAATTTGGTCCCAATCCATGCATGGATGGAGAAGCTATGACCAAAATACTTAAGTGATGTCTAATTTAGAGATTCCATACCAACTTTGAATTCATAGCCCATTTTCTCCGCACATATGCACAATCCATCTTATATTTCCTAAATTAATGTTTTATCTCATTTATTGTGGAAAACCATTAAAAAATATTAATTTAGAATAATTTATAGAAAAATATTTATGTCCAAAATACTATAGTTAATTTTAAAATGGAAAAACTATAATTCTCATGAAATTTTCAAATTAATGATCTAATCCAAAATATTCTATAAATAAACATATTTATCATATTGTGAGGAAATTCTGTCATTTATTATCTATAAAATATTCAATAAAATTTTATTTTATTATTTTGATATGGAATATTTCTTCCTCCTGATCAGGGTCATCTAGGACTGTGGCTGCATTAGCTAATGTGTTGGCATGATAATTCTTCAATCGTGGAACATGAAGTAACATGGGATCAAAAGAGAATTATTCCATTATTCTACAAACATAGCTAGTGAGAGGGTCCAATTAACCATTTTTTATGGTATATTCTTCATTGATCTTCTTTGTTACTAGTTCTGAATCACATTTGATATGAATATGGGATATCTGTAGCTATAGGGATAATTCCAATCTAGTGATTAGGGCTTAATATTATGTGTCATTATTCATGAATCCTTCAGAAAGTGAGAAAGCATAGGGAAAATTTACTTTTTCTAGAGAAACAAATAAAATCCTTAGTCCAACCTGATTGAGTTTCAGATTTTCCACCATTTTACTGATAGGACTCCTAGATTCCCCCTCAGAATACCTCTCCCATGTCCAGGGAGTGTCATGGGTATATAAAAACTCCTCATATAGGAGTTTTGTTTCTATTAGTGTACATTCTGGGGTGGGATGTTCTGTGAGGAAATTATCCTAGGTTTGCACTTTTATAGCCTTTTATGAAATGTAGAGTATGTCATACTATTGAAAAATTACCAGTAATCAGGCCAAATTCTAATTCATAATGAGACAAACAAGGATGCAATTGATCAGGTCAATACGAGATACCAAATGGACTTTGTTGTGATGTAAGTAATTCCTCAGCATCTGCACTTCAAATATGAGTGCATGGAAGTTATTCTCGACATCCGTGTATTATGTCTTAGTATCTAGAATTGTTTGGATGATGTAATAGAGATTATTCTCACTCCCTATGTTATTATTTTGTGCAAGGATGTATCTAAGTGAGTTTTCCATGGTGGACACATATAAGATGAGTGGATCTCCTTCCACCAGTGTAATTAGAATTTTTTGGTGCAGCAGATATTTCTTGAGACTTTAGAAGGATTCTTGGTAGTCCCCATCCCATTGATAGCTGATTCCCTTATTTATTAGCTGGGTTAAAGGGAAACAATTGCTACCAAGTTTTCTATGAAATAGAAAATGTAAGTGTGCTTCCCTTGGAGTCACCTTAGTTCTTTGAGATTTCTAGGGGGTGAAATTTCTAAAATAACAATAGTATTCTACGGGTAGATCTAGATGCCATGGTGGCATACCAAAAATACAATAAAATTCCCTAATGTTACTCCAAAATAGTATTTCAGAAGATTCATATTCATATTATTCTTTCATAACTTTTAGAATACTGTTTAATAATATGTGAATTTATCACCTTGCTGTCGAGATTTCACCACCAGGTCATCGACATAACATTTTACTATCCTTACTTTGAATGTAATAAATATAAAATTCTTGAAATGTTGATAAGTAGGTCCAACATTCTTTAACCCAAAGGGAATGAATTGATCGGAAAACATCCCTTGGGTAGCTCTAAATGGAGTGACTTCTTCATCTTTAGGGTCTATCATTATCTGATTGTACCTTGAATACCCATCCCTAAAGGAAAAGACTTTGAAGGAATAAGTTTCATAGATCAAGAGTTTTGTGATAGGAAATGGTAAATCATGCTTCAAAAAATGTCAATTAATGTTTCTGAAATTGATTTAGACCCCAATCTACCCATTTGTTTTTGAAGGGGATGATATTGGAGAGCCATCTTGGGTATTTAACTTCTCAGAAAAATATGTATTTGAACAATTTGTCAACACGCAAATCTACATTGGTATAATGAGAGGGGTTCATCCTCCTGGCTACCAAATTGAAGCCTTGATGGCCATTAGGTAAGTCGAGATGGTGCGTAGTCATATCTGGATTCAATATAAGAATTTATTTATAGTTCCAAGAGAACACATATCAGTGTTTACTTAGAAATGTGATGTACATATATTTCTCTTCTAGGGTCATGGTGGAACTAATCATTGTAGGCTCTAGTTCTTCTTCTATTCCTAGATTTACCTACATAATCACATCAATGGTGGTGGGGAAACCATCCTCTAATGATGGAGGGGTGTTACTATGGTCATCATATCATTCTTACACTTCTGAGTCTATGGCTACATTTTCAAATAGATTCATAAATCTAGGGGAATATATCTCATTTTCTAGGTGAGATATCCATGAGAAAATTCATTATCACACCTACCATCAGATTCATTGTAATAGATTTTAGAGTTGATTGTTTTTTAGACTGTCACTAGGAACAAAAGGGGATTGAACCTCTAGGACCTGGTCTATTGACTTAACTAGATTTATGGGGAGAACATTGTTGATTTCGATCATACTCTATGAGTTTTCAGGTATGGTCCCCAATAAATTTGGTGATATATCCTATATATCATCATCTATCCCAGGTTGTTTTCCTTCACTTTTCTATAAACCTTCCTTATTATATGTCGTTTCAAAAGTTTCAAACGGGTAACTATCACCATGTAGTATGATAACATTTCCATTGATGGGGTATTTTATACATTGATGTAATCTTATAGGTATCTCCACATATTTATGGAGACATGGCCTTCCGATTAGGACATTGTATAAGGTGTCTTTCTAGAAAACCATAAACTCAACATTTGATTTTTGATCCCCAAAATGTGCTTTTATCTTGATCATCCTGAAAGGTATATGCTCACGATTGGAGTACCCTTTAATGGTTATATCTTTGGTAGATAAATTCCCTTAAATATATCCAAAAAATCATTGGGTTCAAATTAGGATGAGGTTGAACCTAGAGCCATTGTCAATTAGAGCCCTTTGGATATAAACATTATCAAGTAAACCCGAAACATATAAGGGTATGATGTGTCCCTAGATGAAATATTATTGACCCTTCTTTGTAAGAAAGATATAGAGATAGAATTATTCTTGAATGGTCTCTAATAAATTGAAATAAACTTCAGTAAGTTATATATCAAATTCTTATGGGATCTTGTGGGATTCAATGCGTTCCTCTATTAGTTATTTTGAAAGGTGGATTGCGTCCAAGACTGAGAGATTAACTATGAAGATACACAACTTTTACAATTTTTTTTTAATTTTTGCCCAGAGGTTTCCACTTCCCAAGGTGTGGTTTCTCTTTGTTATGTGGCTCAAGAGCTAATTTATTTCATGTGGTCAGTCCTAGTTATTGTGCATAGGCTGAGACAGCATCTTCTTCAAGTTATTTGGGTCATATCAGCCTTCCCCATTTCTTGGGTTGATCAGGTAATTTCACCCCACTAGGCTATCAAGAAATAAAACTATGTGTGGATGGCCAATGAAGGGTTATGAGACATATCTATGTCTCTATTGTAATCCCTAGATTACTTTCCCATGAGTCTCATCTGTATATATTTCCTCTGTGTGGAGATGGATGAAATATTGGGTCTGACAACACCTATGCAATCCCTTGTATTCTTGGTTTTTATGCCTACACACTTATGTTCCCCGTTTAGGTGCGAGGAACTCATATTATGAGTCATATTAATCATTGAAGAATGGTTCTTCCAAGTGAATCATATTGATAGAACCAAATATGATATATTTTTCCAATGAGGGTTTCATTTGGTGGGGTGTTACTCGTGATTCGAATGTTGTGAGGAAGAAGAATGCAAGAGTCAAAGCTTACGTTGGATCAGAATATGACTATTCCTATTCTATCTCTTCCAATTTCCTATGATCGCATCCACCTTCAGATACATATCTGATGTCAACATATTGGGTATAAAAACTATTGTGGGTCTACACATCTATTCTCTCAGGGTGGAATGAGCTCGATCAACTAATTTTTGAGTCATACAATTGTTGACCTTCTATCCACATGTAGTTAGAAATTTTTTCCAATCACCCTCTTATTATAATTGAGAAATGGTTATGCATGACTCATACTCTGAGGAGTTCTCTAACACTGCCTGTTGAGAATCAAACATTATTTTAATGATATATTTGAAGATGAAGCAATCCGGGATATTATTACCCAACCTTTTATGGAAAGGGCAGTAGTCAGGATGGTCAATAAGGTTTACCTCATTGGGCTTCAATGTATGTGGTATCTTGAGTAGGTTAATATCCAAGGTTACAAGGAAATAACCCAAGAAAGGTTCATTTAAGAAGGAGTATGATTTATTCATCCATTCCTCAAATCCTGAGTGACCCTTATTTCTCTATGATTCCATCAGAGGGTGATTTTCTTGTTGTTACCACTCGATAGGAGGAACTAGGATGTTTAGGATCTTCTTAGGTGCTTGAATGAGTACTTGTTTTGATTTGAGGGTAACAATAGAGGCTTCTAAATTACTGATCCTTTTCCCCTATGTTGAAAACATGAGATAAGATTTATTCCAAGTTCACTAAATGGAATCTTCTAAATGTTGTTATGTTTCTATGAACTCAGGAAACCCACCTAGATAGTTCATTGTTATCAGATGTGTCTATAGCTCATCTTATATATTTTTATCATGGAGTTCTAGAAATTCTTCCTTTGATAGAGGGATGCTGAGCGAATGGGTTTAACCCTTCCATCAATATATGAAATCAAAACACCCTCTCATTTTTCCATTAATTGTAGTTCATTAGGTATACAATTTTTGTTTTTCTTAGCATGGCGCTATATTAGTAATGAAATTGATAAATAATGTATTTCCATCCTATAATTGATCCTCCTAGAAGGCTTTTGTACCAAAAAAATGATGGCCCTATAAGAGTCTATAAAAAACAGATCATCTTGATCACCTCCTACTGATCTTGAGGGCCCATCATTGAACTGAATTGGGACAGGAAGTTTGCGAGATGATGTTTAGGGTATCCTACGCTGTCACAGGTAGAGAAGGTTAGATTTCAAAAATTGGGTGATGGAAAAGTTTCATCCACCCACTCATGATATGGATACATCTCATACTGCATGGGTGCGTTTCCCCCTTCCATGGATTCTATTCATCTAGATAGGGACATGATGATGTTGAGAAATTATAGATGTAGTGATGTTAGATCCACCTCCAATATATGGGCAGCGGGAGGGGTCTAATGAGTTACCCCTATTTGCATCTACTACTCATTCTAAATTCATGAAATGTCTGAATGATTTCCCTAGAAAGGGATAGGCTATTTTCTTATGATAGGGAAGTCATAATCATTTTCGACTTCCCCATTTATGTAGACTGGATGCCTGGATAAGAAGACAGTCTAACACTCAAATGTTTCTTTTGAAGGTGGATAAACTATTTCAATATGTTTTGGAGGAGGGATATTCACCTCTATCAAAAAGAATTAACCATTAGGAATATTTCCCTTGAGTATCTCCTCATTGAGTTTTCTAAGATTTTGAATATCATTATCATATTTTTTCATTCGTTCCTCTATGGAAGGAACATCGACGCTTCAAGGATGTAATTAAGATGTATCCATACCTTTACCATTATCTTTTATGGTATTCTTCAGTAGAGGTGGTAACTCAATATTCTATGGTGTGAGATTTTAGATCCTCCTCTGGTTTTTGGTGCACACAGCCTCGGTTAGTGCATTCAAATCACCTTCCTATTAGGGTAAAATTTCCATGTCATGTTCCTCTGCATCTGCATCTTGATCCAAATTTTTTGTTTTATTGATGGTGATTACATTCACATATGTGTATCATGAAATGGTTCTTGTCCCATTACTTTCAATGCAATAGGATGATTCCAAACTACCTTCACTAGGGTCATTTCGTGAACCTTCAGACATATTTTTCCATTTAGGATTGTGACCCTTATGTGGTATAATTGACTTCGTTGCATGATCCTCCTATATCAACCTATGTGTAATGAACTTGAGGGAGTTTTTGATCATGATTTTTAAATTATCCCCTAATATAATAGGTCTTCCTTGCGGTGGGAGTAATATATGGGATTTCAACCGTCGATTTTTACCTCCCAATTGGGAGAAGAGTGATTCTATCTATAGTAATGATGATGATTAAAATGACCCTAGACCTATGGGATGTGGGTTATTTGAGGCCACAATTATAACCAATTGATCATGTGGTTGGGGATATGATGCTTCCGGTCTTGGATTTGATGATTCATTGAATGGGAATTGAGATATAAATTCCTCTAGCCCAGCGGGATGGGGTGGATTTTGAATAATTATTGGTTTCTCTAAAACCCTCTTAGAAGATTATGAACCATGTGATGATAATTAAGATATAAAATCTCTTAACCTAGTGGGGTATGTTTTTTTACAACTACCACCGACATGTCCTAAATCCTCTCAATAATTGAAAATATGTGGGGGTGGAGGTAGTTTTTGATATTCCCCTAACCCAGTTTGATAGATTCACCCCTAGACGGATGCTATAATAGCTATTAATACAGACTATTTGATGTGGTAAAGTTGTTCTTTTATAGGAGCTGGGTTCAATGGAAGCACATGATGAGAGTCAATTTCTACAAGATTCCATTGGGTTGATTTCAACCATGGATTTTGTTTTTTAAATGAATTTCGGTTACTTCAAATGACCCAACCCAGTTGGATAAATTCCCCCAACCTATTTGGGTAAATTCCCAAATCTTTATGTCTTGGAAACATTGAAGTAGGATCATTTTGTTGTAGTGATCAACTGGCATGAGCATCACCCAATCCCCTAATTTCTCTAGAGGATATGACATTACATGATTCCATATCTGATAGGTTCTGTTTTTCTAAGGTGTGGCTAAGTGTAACGCTCCATACGTTACCCGTGCTCGAATAATGATACATGACATCACTTTGGATATAAATTTCTAAAGAGCTCGGATGCAATGGTGGAATGAATGTTGTATAGTTGTGCAGTGATTTTCATGTTTTGGATCCCATGACATGGAGATAGTAGCTAGGTCAATATGAAAATAGAGTATCTTCATGGAATTATGGTGAACCTAATATTTTTCATAAGGGAGGTGACTAATATTTAGTCACTAATGAGTTTCCCACATATTTTGGTATATTTAAGGCATTAACTCCTTCCCAAGATCATCTGGGGTCTCATAGTAAGAAGTGTTAAGAGGCTAGATCATAATGGGGAGGTTGATTCTGGATAACTCTCTCCATATATCAATGTTTAATTCCTCTTCATCAGACTTACATGCCAACTTTCAATCAGAACATAAATAGGGTTTCTTGAGGTTTCCTACTGAACATAGTGGAGTGATGCTATATTTTGATGGGGAACTATATACAATTGACCCTAATGTTTCGAGAACCTCTATATACTAAGGAATCTGAGTTTTGAACACCTCTCTATATGGAGGTATCGAGGTAAGGGGATAATTTCATTTTCTATGGGATATATCACTACGAGGATGATGACTATGGAAGATGTCTAGACTAGGGTCCCTGTAATTCATATCCACACTACCATGATGAAGACTATCATGATAATGATCATCATATTCTTCGGTTGAAGAGTTGATAGACCCTTGGGGTGTTGATAATGTTTCTTGTACAACCTCAAGGAAAATATAAATGAGTAGATTATGGATACGATCCTTTTTTAACATTATGGTCGGAATATACCGACCTACCTTATAGAATTGTTTAGGGATATGAGCTTGGTGTATAAAAGTTTCCAGAACTTCTTTATAACCATATATAGATATGAGAGTATGATCTCGCTGCTTAGAAGTTGCTAGAATATGCCAATGATATCCTTCACTATTGATAGGAATATGAGCTTGTCCTAAGGCATGTTCCATTCTCACTTGGTGATCCCTAGTTTGAATAGGAGTATGAGCGTGATACCAAGACTTTGGAATATGATGTTGGTCTTTTGTGGTAGGTATATGATGCTTCCCTAATGGATGTTCCACTCTCACTTTTTGAGACTTAGTTGGAGTGGGAATATGAGCCCGATCTAGATATTCATTCTACATCAAAATATACTGAATGAACTCTAGAATGGGATAAGGGATATGAGAATTCTCCTATATATCCTTGGAAGCATGTTGATGTATTATTTTGTTGGAAGAAGCAGGAACATGAGCCTTGAATTTTAAATATGATGGAATATTCAAAGAAGATTCACTAATAGGAATATGATCCTACCCTAAGGCATGCACTACTATCACTTGGAGATCCTTAGCTTGAATAGAGATATAAGCCCGATCTTGGGACATTGGTGTATGATAATGGTATTCTTTGATAGGAATAAGATTTTATATTGAGGAATGAGCCACTCTCACTTGGTGATTCCCATCCAGAATATGGATATGAGAACTATCCAGGGCCTTTGGATTATGCTGTTGGACTTTTTTGATAGGCATGTTCCCCTATCGCAAGGCATGTGACTCTCTCACATGGTGAACCCTAGTTGGAATGGGAATATGAACTCAATACGATGCCTCATCCTTCACCAGAATATGCCGATAATCCTCATGGATGGGATCAAGAATGTACACTTTCTATGGAGAAAGAACTTGTTCATAAATATCAGAGTGTTGTACTAACCTGGCCATAGAGATAGGAATATCCAAATATCCCTGTATCAGTATGAATGTTGAAATATGAAGGTAGAGATCTTCACCTATTTCTAAGATGTAATGTAATCTTAGAAAAGTGTGTGTGGGGATATAAGCCTACAAATTTTCTATCTTCACTATATACTGATAGATATATTTGATTGAAGTGAGGGAATGAGACTAATGTTGGCCTCCTTCAGCCACTGGAATATGATGATGAACTTCATGAATGGGGGTAGGGATATGTACCTCCCCCATGCCTACTGTAGGAATATTCCCACAGATTTGTTCTAAGTGAGCAGTGATATGGGCCTACTCGCTGGCTATTGTCAAAATATGCCAGTAGACATAATCGGTGGGAGTGGGGATATGAGCCCACTCAAAATTATACAGAGCATTCCATGCCTAATGTGTCATCAATGTTTCCTGTTCATGGGTGTCATACATTTCAGTGTGTCAGCTGATACCCTCACATCGAGACTAAAGGTCATCAGCGGGGTGGCACTGGTGACTAAGTTTGATAGGAGACCCCCTAAGTGGAACCTCAACTAGAAGGGAGTCATAGTTTTCTCGTTGATCCACCTTCATCAGATACTGAACGTGGTGATTTTCACTCTTTGGGGATAAAATTATGAAGTAGTTGGATTTTGAAATTAGGTACATTTGAATTACTGCAATATTATTTATACTACGTGGTCTCATCAGTTTTAGTATAATAAGACCCTCACAGAAAGCCTCAATGATCAGGATTTTACCACGTTAATGGTATTATAGGACCATTACACTCAACACCCTACACTAAAGATGTCGGGTGGGTGAATTAATTTTGAGGCCCACTGGGGTTTCAATTGTAGATGATTTTCTAGAACCGTCACTAGATGAAGACATGTCAGATTAGGGTGTTGTTTGTGAGATCAATGTCAACAGTCATGAAGACAATAGGGAATGCGTTCACTGATCAATTCACCATTTCATGCTTGATATTTTCTCAATAGGATATGCATGGGTAATACAATTTTACTTTTATTCATGATCTGTCCATTCTACTTGTGTGGAATTGTCAACACAAGGATGGAATAATTTCCTGAGAACCACTGCTATAAAGGATGGGCTGTAAGATGTATGTTATTTTCAGTTGATCATCCTTATATTTTAGTGATTCACACTGGGTTCACCGTTTTTTTATGTAAGAAATGAAAAAAAATTGTATGATGGATAATAAAACAATCATTTTTTTATATGAGATATTCAAATCGGGTTCACCATTTTTTGATACAGGTTTATTGGGTACAAGGAACAACTCATGTAATGAGAACTAAATGGTAGAATGATGGCTGGGTAGTCTATCCTTTTTATCTTTCGAAGGATATTATGAAATAAAATTATTTCTCATCTAGTTCACCACATTTGTTTCATCATACAATGCATCTATGCTGACCCGATAGGTTGATTATAGTGGGGTTCAATGTCTATGTACAAAAAATCATGTTTGGATTACCATATATTTATCCCTAATGAAAACTCCCATTGACTCCCACATACATAACTGAGAATGGTACCACATTCCAAAAGTAGGTGGTCCTTTGTGGTTTTAGATCCAATATCACATAAGAACACAGATTGTTCGAGAGGATGAGAGGTCGTTATTATCACACCCTTTGGGGGAATTGTTGCCAACTCCCAGACTCTATTATAGATTTATGATATGTTCTAGAGTCTCTTCTTAATCATGATACAAGACCATTTACCCAAAAAAATATCATAGATTAAGTTAATTTATAGAAAAAGGGGGGATATTATTAGTGAATCCATATGTATGTATCTAAGGTTCTTTATATATTTCCAATTGGTGGGTAGTATCTTATATGTTGGATCCATATAACCATACAATTTGGGGTTTATTTTTATTCAAGGAGGTGATTAATATTTCGAGGATGGTATTAAGACATTATAAGGCACCCTACGTATCCTGTTTTATAAAAGGAATCTAAAACCACGTAGTTAATTAAACATATTCATCTTAACATCTTACGGAAATGAAATATATGAGGGAATTGGGGCACCAGATATTTGAGCTCAAACCTTGAGGAGGCATCCTACATATCTTGGTTATCGTAGGAATCCAAGTTATCACAGTTCAATCATTCCCATGGGACTTTCCCCAAGGTAGATATCATTTTATGTGGGGAAATCATATTAGAACAGAGATTGAGGTTTACACACTAAGGTGTCCCTAGCTAGTGAATATTCATGATGTCGATGATGTGATTATTTCAACTCCTTATGCCCATATAAGCTATAATCAGTGTGAGACACAAGGGATAACTAGTAATCAACATTATTTCAAATGGATGTGGGGATTAGGTATTGGGACAACCTGTTAGATACTTAACAAATGGATCGGGCCCGTGGAAGGCGTCCTACATATGCTGATTATTATAGGAACCAGAGTCATCATAGTTAAGTTGGAATCTCAATACGCTGGTGGATGAGGAAGTATGATTATCCCATGGGAGATATTGGGTCTCAATGGCTGTAATTTTAGAGAAATGTAAGGTCTTATACTAAGGTATATTACTATATAATCTTGGTATATAGGAAGGAATCCTATGTATCCTATTGTATGGTTTAAATCAGAGTTAATGTACTTCATTTGGTCAAGATTTATACTTTTAGCATTCCATTATATGAAAAAATATCACACTATATCCTTGATTTTGTCTTACACATAGAGGTCTCACTATCTCGATATAGGATTATGACATGAATGAAATGATTATTTCAAATCCATAATCCCATGTGAGCTATTCTCGGTGTGAGAAACAAGGGATAACTTGTAATCTATCACACTGCTTATGGATGTGGGAATTAGATACTAGGAAAACCCTATAGGATATTGGATATAGAGTTCAAACCTTGGAATGGAGTCCTACATCTCTGGTTATAACATGAATTATAATTCTCATAGTTTTTTTACGTCAGGGCATACACACTAAGGTTTCCCTTATATACAAAGCATATCATATGATTACACTAATCTAGTCTTACAAATAGAGGTTTTCATTATATGTGTAACATATCATATTATACTGCTTATCGGGGTTTACACACTAAGGGTGACCTTATATGCGTAACATATCATAGAATTTTACTGATCTAGTATTATACACTGAGGTTTCCTTTATATTCCTACCAGAAAAGGTTATAATAATCCAAGAAGTGTTCTTTACATGTCCTGGTTGTTTTCCTGACATCTATGGTTTTATGCCTAACATGTTTGGTTGGATACCTAACACGTCCTAGTGGAAATTTCATTATCTAGGTTGGAATGTATGGATGATGTTGCATGATATGGATGAGTATGTCTAGAGTCAATCATATGATTAGATCTAACATGTCCATGGAGTGCCACATGACTTATTTGAGTTGTTCGGTGGACATTTCCTGATCTAGGTTTAATTATCTAGGGGAAATCACATGATCTGGATGATATTCCCTAGCATCATCACATGAAATGACTTGAGTTTTGACCTTTATGAAATTCTAATATTTCTAAATATATTTCTGAAGTGTGGCACTGAGTGGGAATGAGATTCTGGGGCTCGAAGAGCCTCGACCCATTGATATTAAAAACATTAAAAATATTTTGTCACGTACACACAGTTTCTATTGAAACATGGAATAAATCCATAGGGATTCTCAGATCAAAATTATGATTTCATGGTTGACTTTAGAATTTCTTGTTTATCCTAGGCATGTCATAAAGTTTTTCATGCGAGATGAATGACTGAAGGTGAGTTGGTGGGGCATCGAGTGGAAATATCGTTAAAAAAATGAAAATTTAATTAATAAATTTAACCTAAAATCCCCCTACCCTTTGGGTACACATGAGACATGAGAGGCTTCTATCCTCTCCCTATTTGGTTGATAGATGAAAAATATGTGGATCGAAGCAATGAGGTGCTGCTGATCTCCGTTCTTGGTGTCGATCATCATCATATTGGGGAGAAACCCGATCTAAGTGTCATTATACACCAAAGATTCAAATTTTAACCCTTGAGGGTAGACATATTTAAGTCTTAGTCTTGATTCCATTTGTTATGTTTTTAAAGGATTTAGATCCCTATTAGAATTTCTAGAGATCCATTATAGGCCGATATGAAAGTTTCTAGGGAAATGGGGGTGATTTGTGTGACTCGTAGGGAGATTCCCATTAGAATTATAGTCTACACTGTATATAGAATAGTGAGACACAACCTGTGTTCTTACAGTTATGGGAAGATGAATTTTGGGGACTACAAGTTGTGTAATGGGGTTACAAGCCATGTAGTGACCCCAGTTTGTGTGGCCATAGGTAATGTCTAGGGTGTTGTGTGATAGTACATGGTCGTGTGAGACTACAAATCCAAAGTAAATAGGCATGGGGTGCCAAAAATGGGCATAAGGAAATGATATGGCCATGTGTCCCTTAGGCCTATACATGTTGTGCACCGAGTGGTACATGCTGTGTGTGAGGCACAGGTGGCCCAACCGTGTATAGGAAGAACATGGGTGGGGGACAGGTGAGGTAGGACATGCCATGTATGACTTATAAATGGAATTTACTACTCCATGTCCATCAAATATATGAAAATGAGGGACATAACCAGGTTATCATGTGGTTTCACACACTATGTAGACCCTAGTGCACACTGTGTACTTTCCTTGAGATCTTCTTGAGATCTTCTTCCTTGCATATCTCCTTTTTTGGAACTCAGATTCCAGTTTGCGAGTAGCGTATCCTGAGAAGTATTTGATGTAGAATGTTATAGTGGCCTATTTAGTGACCTATAAGATATGATTTGGAATGATTCAAGCATGATATTGTATTAGAGGTTCATAAACATGGGTGGTGATCTAGGTGGATCACTTGGATAATGTCAGGGTCGGAATCCTTATCTATCACCTTAGGATGTGGAACCCCTAGACTCTTTAGGCCAGTAGAGCAATGCTCCCATATTGTATTAGGGCATGGGTACCCTAACCATGATAGTGTTGTGATGAGAGGTGTGATAAGTGTGATTCTCATTTCAGCAACACTTAACCAATGATGTAGTTTTGTGTGTTTCTTAGAGAGAGATTTTGGGACTAGTACACCCCTATGAAATCAGAGCATGGGTTTCCCTTACCTCTCTGCATTGGTATATATGGGATTCCCCACATTGTGGGTGTGAGTTCTATACCCATATGGTATTTATCTTAAGGATGCTACACCACTATCGGACCAGGGCACGAGTTCTTCATATTGTTTTTGTAGTTAGAGATAGTGACCCCCTACCGTGATAGGGTGTGGGCCCTCCATAATCATTGGCTAGATAGAGTAGGTACTCCCCTTTTGGACCATGGTATGAGTCCTCTATCTCTATATTTGGTACTCCCCTACTAAGTCATGGTGTGGGTCCTCCATATATGACATATATATAGAGTGGGTACTCCCCTATCAGGTTAGGGTGTGGGTCCTCTATCCTTGGAGTCAGAATCACCATATAGTTCTAGGGTGAAGGTCCTCCATAAGTGTTATTCTGACAGATTTGTTACTCCCCTTTCATACCAGGGAGCAGGTCTATAGCCTGGGGTCAGTACTCCCATGCCATTTAATGGTGTGGTTTCCCCAAAAGGGTCTTGGTCCTCAATCTATGAAGTTATACTCCCCTATAGTATTAGGGTTTGGTTCCTTTATCCTCTTATTTGTACTCCCATGTCGTATCAAGGTGTGAGTAATCTATCATCTAAGTGGTATTCCCCTATAATAAGAGGGTGAAAGTCCTATTTTACAGAGTAGTACTCCCCAGTCTTTGAGTAGCAGTGGGGAGCATTTCCTCTAATGGAGTTGGAGATCCCTTAACTGTTGAGTATAGTTACAAGGAGGGGGAAACTATAATTTTTACATTCTATACCTGGTTAGGAGTTAGTTACCCCTTAATAGAATGAGGTGTAGGACACTCAATTTAGAAGAAAAATAGGTTTCATGGGTTTATTTGGAGCTAAGACTCCCTCGACTTTGGGGTAATGGGGAGGTGAAGGTCCCTCCATTCTTTCTCATTAGAGAGGATTCACATGGGGTATATTCTGGAATAGTGATCCCTCAAATATATGTAGTGGTGAGTGGAAGACCAATCCATTTGGGTTATTATGACCTTGAATAGGGCATAGGTTTGTATTGGAAGATCCTCTAGTTCTGGGCACTAGAGCTAGACATAGTGATTTTTTCTCGATAGAGTGTATCTATTAGAAGGGTTCCATCAGGGATGGATGAGCTCATGGAGTGTGTTCTCCTAGTTATGTGTTACCTATAGAGCCTGAAGTAGAATTTTTTAACAGGCTATCTGGTTAAGACCTCATGGGAATTGGAGTATAATATGAGTATATCTGAGTGATTTTGGGATTCCTTATGGTGTTGTTAGGTGTCTGGGTTAACAAACCTTGTGGACCGAGCTAACTACTCACTTATAGTTGAGGATGGTTCGAGATTGAATTTATCTCTAGATTAAGTTCCCTCTGTCCAGGTCAAGTAGATGGTTTCTTTTTATTTTCTCTATTTTATTTTGGGGTTTTGGGGTTCCCACTTGGTATTGTGATACTCACCCTATACAATATTTTAACACATGTGTTGTGACTTTTACAGGCCAAAATCATTTCAATAGATTTCTTAGAGGACTGTGGGGAGTAGAGCTTAGTGAGATAGACTGAAGAGGTGTTTACTAGAGATGTCCCAAATAGATTTCCAGCATTTGAATTTGACAGTGATCCCCTCCTTTTGTGTAGGTTGGATGCTTTTACAATTTTGGTGGGAATGTAATTTTCCCTTATATGATTTCAGTACATATATTGTACTCTAGTTAGGGATAGATTTATGCATGTATTTTAGTTTCCAGATTTTTATATCTATTCATTATTGCATGGATGTGTTTGTGGATGCATGTATATAAGTACTTTAGGAAAATTACTCTTATATGATTGACATGTCAACTTAGTACTAGTTTCCAACCCCTGACCTATTAGAGGTCAGCTTGGGGAGTTGAGGCCTGGGCCCCATTAGGCCAGGTCATGATAGAGTGGTATCAGAGAATGTTTCACATTGGGACTACAATGACGTGATCTTGGTTTGGGTTACATAGTGATAATGTTAGGTTTTTTGAGTTCACCTCTGAGGCCGGAATTTCTGGTGATGGTGCGGTGGACGATGTTTCTATTCACCATGACTATGATAACCTAATTTCTAACTCAATACATTATTACATTGGTCATATGATAAATAATGGTACATGCATCCTATAGGACTAGGTTGTGGGTTTCTTATACTTCTCGAGTCAGCTCCACATATATACTCTTTGAACATGGAACATCTAGATTTTGTTTCATGATTCCACCATGATGACAACCATATTGGGTTCCATGATGTAATTTTGATGATGATCCACCGTGTGATAAGGATTTAAAGCAGGGAACTAGTTATGAGGAGGTACTTCTAGGTGGTATTCTAGTTGATACACCACTCATTGCAAAGCTGTTAGTGTTGGTAGTTCATATCAAGGATGTGTTCCTACTAAGTGCACTACACGAGTTCCATTTATAGTGACCTCTAAGGTATCGGGGGGATCCAGACCCCCTGAAAGATGCTGACTAGTTCGAGGTAGTCACGTGTGTTTTCTGCCTTGTGACTGCACCTCTTTATTAGATAGTGGTCCTAGAGGCGATCCCTATTCAGGGTTTAGCCAGGCGATAGTGGAGTCTAGTGACATAGACTGATGATGAGGAAAATCTCACTTTTGTAGAGTTTGAGCAGATCTTCAGGGAAGAGTATTACCTAGCCATGTTGAGAACAGTATGTATCTAGGAGATTCTTTAGCTTCAATAGGGTATCATGATCATGGTATAGTACTCAAATAGGTTCATAGACTTGTCATGATACTCCTTGGATATGGATTGAGACCCATTCTTCAGAGCTCAGACCTTTGAGAAGGGCGTCCACATAAACATATGAGAAGGAGTGTTTTCCTACTTATGTGGGGATACTGGAGTGAGATATGGTACTAGAGGTATTCCTAGCGGAGGGATAGCCACATGTGTCCCATAGTGGTGGCCATGAGGTGGAGGTGTTTGTAGCAGTTGGAAGATGGTAGATGATAGGATCGTGGCGCCGGAGGCGTACACATGCCCAGTCTTTGGCATGTGGTCTTGTAGCACATGAGCTACGCTAGGGATTAGGTCAGACACAAGTGAGGCAGTGTTACACTTGTTATGGATGGGGATACACTACTACAAAACCAATGTTTAATAGCGTTGGTATTTATTAGTGCTAGAAAAAAGTGTTGATAAATGGAATCTTTATCAGCGTAAAAGAAAGCGTTGATAAATTTAACACTTTATCAATGCTATATTTTTAGATCTCATAAAAGAGTCCTTTATCATTGATTTTTTAGCACTGATAAAGGTACAAGTAAATAAAATGAAATAATAAAATAAATAAAAAATAAAAAATGAGTTTATTAAAAAAAATATTACAAATTTTATTAATTAAATAATTATTGATAAAAATGAATAAATTGATTATACTATATATAAATTATAAATACTAATAAATAATATTTATTAATTATATAGATATTAAAACTAAAAATTAAACAAATTAAAATTAAAATTAAGTAAATTGAGACAAAATATTTAATATTTTATTAATTAGATGATTATTGATAATGTTAATAAATAGTACATATTAAATATATGGATATATATTAATGTATATAAATGTCATTTACATATTACAAAATATTTATACTCTTTACATTAAATATTCATATATTTTGTGAATAATCATTTATAATTAAAAATTAATATGAATTAAGAATACTGACTAATTGCATAGATTAATGGACATATAATTGAATGTCGTTTGATTTTTCAATTTAACAAAGATAAAATGTGTGTTATATTGATTTCACATATACGTAATTAAGGATTTTTTATATACAATTCACACACAAAAAACTTATCCATTTTTTCAATATTATAAATGTGTACTTATTTTTAATTTATTTAATTTCACTCCTTTTTAATATGCCTGCAATTAAAATTAGATATTCAATAATAATGTTAAAAAAACATTTGTAAAAAATATTTATAAATAAAAATATTTATAAATAAAAATATTTAAAAATGTACATACTATATTTATAAAATTTTATATTTATAATTATAAATAAATAAATAATTTTTAAAAGTATTTATATAGCTATATATATTTAAATAATTATTAAATTTATAATATATTTACATAAATAATGAATATATTTACTATATATATATATATTTATTAAATAAATAAATATATATAATTATATAAATATATATAATTATATAAATATATTTAATGATATAAATATTATTTTTAGAGAAATTATATAATTCTAAATAAATAATTATATATTTTAAAAAAGTAATAATTATAATAAATATATTTAAATAAGTAATATATTTAGTATATTTATATTTATATATATTGATTAAGTATATATATATATTTATAATTTTTTTATAATTATAATTATAAATCTTTCATTAGTGCTAAAAAGAGCGCTAATAAAATTCATATTTATCATCGCTAAAAAAGAACTGATGAAAATGAATTTTATTAGCACTTAAATAATAAGCGCTGATAAAAGGACACTTTATGAATTCTTTTTAAAAAACACTGATAAAAGTATCCTGATATAATTAAAAAACCTAACCTATAGAAAACTCATCATGAAATTAGATGCTTTCTGTAGAAGCCACCCATTATCGACACTCCCCTTCAGTGAATCGATGCTCGAATCACAAAAACCCACTCGAATCACACAAAACCACTACCTCTATTTGCTCGTGCATTGTCCGACATATGGTGTTCGATTATAATTAGGTTTTCTAAAGAAAACATAGAGGTATGGATTTGAGGGTCTCAATTTGCTTCAACCTAGAGAAGTAGGACTATGTTTTCCTTTGTAGGTTTCAATTTTCTTTCTATATTTTTCATTTTGAGATCGGGAGCTGAGGGATTTGGATTTTCCTTTGTGGTTCTGATTTTTTTCTTTATTTGTGCTTCGATTGTTGTATATTGTTTTGATTTTTTATGATCTATTGTTTTTTTGACTAATGTTTTAGATATCCAGTTTTAGTCTTTTTAAATTGTTGTTTTGTATCAATTTGATTTGCTGTCTACATCTATCCCCAACTTTCTCCACAAGATTAATCTTGTCACTATTTTCAAATTTTAGGGAATCACCTCTGGTCCGTAGATAAACCAATTAAATAAATATTTTTTCCATAACATAAAAAATAGAGGTTTTGGATATAAAAACATTAAACGAATGAGAAAATTAATTTAGTAAACCAATTCTCAGTCTAATGATGGTGAAAAGCAACAACAGAAGTTGATTTTATGAAATTTAAGTAAGGGAATTTATTTATTTAAATTATGTTTTAATATTTTAGTGTAAGGGGTTCTCCTTAATTTTTTCTTCGAATTGTGTTTTTTTATTTTAAGATAAATCTTAGTAAGGGTGGTACCATATTTATTTATTTTCAATGGCTCTCTATTTTTAAAATTTGTATGGGGTTTTATTTGTTTTACTATGTTGTTATATTCTGCTATAAGGGTTACATATATTGATAAAAATTATATTTTTTTTCTTTATGCCAACTTATTTATGGACCTCCCTAAAATCTCAAGGAAAAGTCAATTTGTATTAGATGGCCTCCATAGAATCCTTATGTTGCTACATCATTTGTTCCAAAAAATAGAATAGAAGTTATCAAATTCTATATATTAGAAATTGTTTTTAAGTATGCATCATTTTAGGTCTATATATACATTTTATGTCAATATATACATTTAATTAATAGAAATATAATTTATACATAAATTAAAAATGAAATATTTTAAACTCATGTTACTTTAAAAATAATAAAATTAGTTAATAATATTTACATTTTTTTGAAATAATTAAGCATTAAAAAATTTAAAAAAATTTATTTTATACACAATTACCTATAATAATAATTATTTATAATTAATATAATTTAAAAATTATTATTAATATATTTTTTTAATTTCATTAGAAAAAATAGTATTATATATATATATCAAATAATATAGTCTATATTTAAATAAATTTAGATATGATAAATAATATACATATATATATATAACTATATTAAATTAAATTTACTAATATATATATATAACATATTTATATATATAATATTTAGGTAGATTCAATTTATTTATCTATGTATTGAATGAGGAATGAACTCAATTTTATGGTTTTTGATGGTGGAAGGTGTGAAATACATTCAAGTTTATTTCCTATAGAGGTAAGTGTAAACGAAGTACACGCCTCCATATAAATATTTTTCCAATAATATAAAACCATATCATTTTTTTCATAAAATAAAACCTATTAAAAAAACCAAGTTTCATCTAAAAAAACATTACAAAAAAATCTTCAACAAATTATTTTATTAAAGTTTTATTTGGACCCCTATGGATAAATTTGAGGATAAAAATGAAATTAATTCATCATTAACTCGGACTCCACATCAAATAATATAAAGTAATTTCAATAATATACACTCATAAATTGAAATTACACTGTAACAACCCAAGAACCCTGAGCTACGCAACATTGTAGTTGTATATTCTGATTCATCCATCTTCAACCTCTCCATTTGTTTCCCACCCTTCACTCTAGTGTTTATCTAGTTGTATAGTGCTATAATATAAAAGTATTTTTTGTGAATGTTGGTGTTGAGTTAGTAACTATTTCCAATGGTGTAATTCTCAAAAATGGGAGGCATTTCCCCTTTTAGATAACATAATGAAGTACAATTGTCATCCTCATCAACTTCATCTCCAGAATAGTTATTATTGCATTTTGTTGCTTTGAGACTCATCCCCCATCTATTTTATGTTTATTTTAATACTCAGAGAATTATTTATCTCATGGATTACTACTACTTATATTACTTCAATAAACATAGGTCCATGTCCACAAGATATGAAGGATGCCTGTTAAACAACAAAATGCAACGATAAATGTTTGGGAGATGAGTTGATGAGGATAAAAGTTGTCTATAACTCTCACCTTTGAATGAATTTATAGGATAACACCAACCATAGTGGAGAAATTATCATTATCCTTCTCACTCATTGATTGATTTTTGAAGAGATCTATTTATGTTTTTTTATCAACATTGTTACTTTACCATCATCATATACCCGTGGTCAACAATGTTTGTACAATAAAATAATCATCCATATAATTAATTTATAATTTCTAATTTATGTTTAATTTATCTATTTTTAGTATTAATCATATAATAATTGTTTTCTTTTACAAGTGGATTATTTTGTTTGATCCATTTACTGAGATAATGACAACAAGGAAATGCGTCAAGAATGAACACAACCATTAGAAAAAGGTGAATTACTACAACTTATTTAATTAATTTTGGCATTATTTTGACTAATATTTATAATTTAATTTCTTAATCATTTTTAACTTACACTTATTTAGTTTTTTCACAGATCTTTTGGGAAGTAATATTTTTCTTTCAACTATCTGAAAAAATCAACAAAAGAGATAAAATTATTATTTCTCTCAATGTTTCCATGCTTTCTATTTTCATTGACTTTTTTTTATTGAACTGCCAACAATGCATATTGATTCTATATTATTAACCGAGAAACCTTTCTCATTGTCAAAATACTCTCCTCTACTGAATTTCAACAATGAGAAATGTTTTTTTCTAAGAACGTTGAGTCAATATGCAGTGTTGGAATTTTGACATAGTAAGATAATAAAAGCATGTTAAAATTTTATGTTAGGATTTTTTTCAGACATTGGGAAATTTAGGAATTCGAAAAACCTCAATATAACACAAGGTGTGACCAGTATGACTCTAAGTTCTTATTTTTATTTAAAATTGACATTAATTTTAGTAAAAAGTACAACTAACATACTCAAAACTGATAAAACATTTTTTTTGTAACACCCCAGGTAAATAAAGAATATGACATTTTCATATTTATCCATATTTGTGAATAAAATATTAATATCACTTTAAAGGGGACGCTATGATCGATGGCGTACCCAATACGCAACAACGAGTTTCTTGGGAATCTTATGTTGCACTCTAATAATAAAATAATATTATTTTAAATTGTAGATAACGCTTAGCCGTTGTAATGTCGGGAATGAACGAAACTAACTAAAAAAATGATTATATATGTTTGTCAAATATTTTTACTTTTATCCAATAAATGTTAGAGGCTTAAAATGTGAATGAATCCGATTTTAAGCGTAAATATTCTAATATTTTTTAAAAGGTCGATTAATCACCTTTTGATGGCGAACCTCTTTTAAATCCACTTTTTGACAATTTTATGTGTTATATTTGACAAAATAAGATTCTTCTTTAGAATCGGGACATCAAAATTTACTTTGTGTAAATTTTTGGTATTTTTTCGATAAAGTTCATTTTTAATGAATAGTGAAAAATGTTGTATTTTAATTCAAAACCTCTTTTTAATCTAATTTATTTATATGATTATATTATCTTTTGAATTTGTTTTAAAGTTAAATTAGAATATATTTTTACCATTTAATCCAATAGTGCTCATTGGAATTAATTTCACTTTGAAATTGGACTTAAACTAGTGTCAATATTTTAATAGATATTGTTTCTTAAAAACACGCTATTTGTTTTGACAGCAGGAATTAATTATTAAATTAATTAATGCAACTTATATGTTTTCAATTTTTTAAAATAGACATCATTTTATAATTCAGAATATCAAATATATCTTAGGCTGAATTTTTGGTATTTTTCTGAAAAACTTCAATTTTTGATGAATTGTGAAACCACTAAGTGGTAGTTAGAGAAACTAATTTTTCATTTAAATGAAACTTTGCCACTTCTGTGATTTGATTTTCAAATATACGACATACATGGTTTTCATTAAGAAGTAAAATGTGGTTCAATGAGATTAAAATAATTTTTGGTGAATAGTAATTTTTAAGTTTTATTAATCGCGATTAAAGGCAATTAGTGTAATTTAATGAAAAATAATGCTTTAATAATATTAAATTACCTAGACACATGTCCTACCCTCATTGGATGTGTCATGGTCAAACAAGACAATCAATGGGTCAACTTGGGGACCCCATGGAGCCACTTTGGTAGGGAAATGACATAAATAACTTTTTATTTAAATTTAAAATTAAAATGTCACAAACATGTGTTGTTTTACTAAAACAATTCATACATGGGGTTATACAAGTCATATTTTTGACTATAAATATTCATTATAAAGCTAAAAATATTTCCTACATCAGGATATTTTTTATAATTTTTGGACACTAAATAAATTAAATTATTTATGACACCATGATGATGCAACGATTACCTCATTATTTAAAGATTTAAATAAAATGAAACGATAATGTAAAATCTAAGACCTAAAATTGTCACAAACCTATTGTATGGGTGTATTTAGAACCCTTACCACCTTATCCTAGAAGTAAATCAATGTGAGACCTTTAAAATCCGAAAATCATTTGAAAATAAAGTAACATTTTGTAACTTTCCAAGAGTGACCCTCCTCTCCTTTTATAAAAGGTCCCCACCTCTACCACCTTACAGAAACCTCTCAAGCCTTTGGCTCATCCAACCCCTGCCCATTGCATCTCTCCGCATCCCTCTCTTCATCATTGAAGCCTCACTTTGGGCAGAATCCTTTCCAAGGAATCATTTGAGCTCAAATCAAAGAGAGTTACCCGATTTAAAGGTAATGTCTTCCCTTGTGTTCTTTTGTTTTATTTTTATTCTCCAAACCACTAAACTCTTTTTATTAATTTTTTTGTAACAAAAACAGTATATTAAATATACTAGGATGTTTTTATAAGAAGTATTTGAGCTACACTTTCACACACCTCCGTCTAATGGTTGAAGAACATACTGTTTATGTGGATGGCGAATTATTGCCTCACGAAACGATGATTGTTCAATATTATTTTAACACCTTAAATGGTGGCCATTAAGATGTCACTGTATTTATATATGATATATAATATGTTTATTTTTTCCTTAAGCTTCTGTATTTTTGATTTATGGCATACCTTTATGGTTTCCATTATGAGTAAACGCGATATCTTCATTTTAGGAAATGCGGACTACCGCCCCCTCAAAGTGATTTGATTCGTTAATGCCATATGTGGGACGTATAAAGGATGGAATTAATGGTATTAAATATGATATCCTAATTTAATTATAATATACCTTTATATAATTATTATTTAATTCCATTTAATACAAAAAAAGAAATAAATGAAAGTAGCGTTCATGCGTACGTACAACTTACCGTCTCCATGAACGGAACATTTCATTTCTTATCTCCAAATGTTATGTACTATTATAAGTACATATATATAATGGATATATATGTAATATATTACATCCAAATGAGGTATATAATTCTGTAATTATAATATATATATCTCTCATTTTGTTTTAATTCCATTAATATGACAAAAAATGAAAGTAGCGTTCATGCGTACGTACGGCCTACCGTCTCCATGAACGGTGATTTTAATTTTTTTTCTCCAAATGATATGGAATAGTATAAAATGAATATATACTGGATATATATGATATTTAAAACTTCAATACTATTCTGGATATGATGTACCTATAACTACATGGAAAATTCTTTTCCAACAAGTTCGATTTTTACTCATGTACCGAACATCGACAAAAATGTCTGATATGAACTCACTTTATTAACCAATTATTATAACATTATAATATGTGATATTAACTGAATAATAATCTATAAAGTAGGTACTTATTAAATTATAAATTGACCAAATTTTATTATTCAGGATATTAAAGAACGATCGAGTCATGTCGGACACGAGGTAAGGGATCCTACCCCTCTCTTTATTTTTAAGTACACTCTTTTATGTCATTCATTTTAAGATCATATTTATTATGATTGGGATGTTCTTTTATATTAATCCTAATTTAAGTTTTATGTTCATATGATGAGAGACCCTATTTTCTCTCATCAATCCATTTTGGATGTTTTCAGTGGCGCCGTTAGGCTGCCGAATTTTCGTAAGAGATCTAACCTCTCTCTTTCTTTTTAAGTACTCTCCTTTATGTCACTTATTTTAATCTCCTATTTGTTATGATGGGGGGTGTTATTTTATATTCCTATTTCTTTAAATTTTATTTTAATATGATGAGAGACCCTATTTGATCTCATTAAACCATTTTTTGAAGTTTTAAGTGGCGTCGTTAGGCTGCCGAGTTTTCGTAAGGGATTTTTCATCTCACTTTTAGTCCCGAGAGATTTATGCTACATTTTCCACCATTTCCTTTGAGCGGTGTATGTACTTCCCATTATTATACTATTTGTGTAATATAATTTCATTTATGGGTATTTACATATTCATTGTATGACCCTTCTTCAATGGGGTGTACATTTCAAAAGTTACCCAAGTCGGTAAGGGAACCTTTCACCCTCCTCTTTTTAAAAGACTTCTTTTGTTAGGTATTTTAATTCACATAATATTATGTTGGGATATGTTATTATATATCCTTATTGATGTGAATTTTATGTCCAAGTGACGAGATACCCTTTTTATCTCTCATCAACTCTTTTTCTGAATTTTGAAGTGACACCGTTAGGGTGTCAAATTTTTGCAAGGGAACTTCTTGACCCAAATTTAATTCTTTGGGATAAACTTGTACTCCTGGAATATGTCATTCTATGAATATGTGTGAATGTCCTCTGATTGTTTTACACTTAATATCCACTTATATTTGGTGTATTCGTTTGTCACACATAATTATGTAATTGATTTATCCTTAATCCAAGGATACCGTCTTTGTAAGGGACATCGTCTCAATCTTCTTTCATTGAGGAATATTTTTTTTATACCCCAATTTCTTTTATACGGTGCATAAACCCGTTTGAATTTTCATTTATTCAAAATTAATCTTTTTATACAAATCATTTTACTAAATGAAAAAAGGAATGTTTTTCTTGTCGTACGTATGCGGTGACAATGACTTCTCCGCCACCGTGACCACTATTTGAGTTTCGGCTTCCTCTACATGCCATAACTTTTTTTGAATGAAAAATAAATACCATGTTTTAATCTTCTTTTGTTTTGATATTGAAAATGGTTTTCATAAGGTTTTTATATCAATGTGTTTTATTGATATCTTGTGATTGAAAAGTGGAAATGTTATGTTTCCTTTATACATGTTTTATGTGATACGATTATGTTATGGTTCTTGGGGTTTATTATGAAGACGGGTGGTTCCATGATAAACTAAGGGCAGGTGTGCTCGATATAGCTCTCCAATGTATTGGGTAACGCGAAGGGGTTAAACGATAAGGTTTCTCCGAAGAGATTTAGGGAATATACTGTGATGGGTATTCCAAACGTAACCAAGAGGGTTACTCCCTACGTAAGAATGTTATGAATGTCTCAAGTTACCTTTATGACTTATGATTTATATGATTTATTCATGATTTGATGAGGTATGTTAAAATTCTTATGTTTTATGAGTAAAGTATGATTTCATACATGGTCTAATGTTTTCTTTTCATACTTTTATATCCCTTACTGAGCTTTTTATGCTCATCCCAAGTTTTTGAAATGTTTTTCACAGGTCAAGGGAAATGTGCCTGATATGATGATAGTGTCAAGGAAGTGTCAAGAAATAATCCATGTTTTATTTTAAATATGTTTCCGTTGATAGGAAAAAACTTATACTATCTTTTATGTAAACACTTTGTTTAAATGTGGAATATAATTCATGATTTATGATCTAAATCTATAAAACTCTAAACCTGAAAAGATCCTCAATGTGAATTATTAATTTCATTAATTATTAAGTAAGGTTTAAGTCCGGGGCCTTATAGTTGGTATCAGAGGTCGGTTTAGATAACTTTAGAGGTTAGGGTATTCTCTAGGCATAAGAGACATTACCATAATGGTTAGGATTTCATAAAGAGTCCTAGTTTTAGATAAAGTGAATGAGTAAGTATATCTTAGTGTTTATCTTCCTCATTAGTACATGATGGTTTTGCTGATATACTCACACTGACATTTTTGTTTTTAGTGAATGGATGGATCTAGCATGCACCAAAGTGACAATAGGTTTGAAGGAAATTGTGGTGGTTCTCTGATTAAGAGACTGGATGAAATGGGGGATTCAATGAGGAAACTCGTGGTTGTTCTAAACCAAATATCAAGGAGTCATGATCAACCACTTGTACCTTGGTATGTTCTGTAATGCATCATGTATGAGATGACCAATCTATGTGGAAGTTCAGGTATTAATTATAAAGGTAACCATTAGGTTTTATATGATCCTTACTTTTGAGGTAATTATGGGTTATTATATATTATGATGGAAAATGAAAGGAATGAGATAAAATTGAGGTGAAAATATGTTATGATTATTTTTGAGGATTTTATCTCATTATGGGGAATGTTTTAAGAATTATATACTTTTGGGAAAAGGACAACAAGCAGACTGTGTGAAAACCCGTTGCGTCGGACAAAGCTGCAGGAATCGAACCCACAACCAAAGTGAGACTGGTATTTATCGCCTACCACTGGACTACATGAAGTCCCTGGTTAGTATGACTTATTATTTTTAGTTAGATGATTTTATGAATTAAGAGTAAGTTTATTTTGGGTTATCTATGGAAATTATTAACCTATCATGGAGGATATGTGATTAGGTTAATTACTTTTCAATATGAGACATTAAGAGAAACTGATGTTATTTGGAGATAAGTGTTACCTTAGAAGACTGTGCGATTAAATCCTTCAAATATTTGGGTTTCAATCTCAGTTTGGTTTACTTTGAAGAGTTTTATGGACAAATTGTTTATAGAATAGTCTTCGTTGAACTTTGGGTTTTGTTGGACAAATTTTGGAGATTAAGAATAGATTTTCTTTTTATAAAGGGTTATCCTTTTCTGGATTATCTGATCTTGTACTAACCTTTTTGGTTTTGGTTTTGGTTAAAGTCTAAATAAATGGGAAGTATATTGTTCTCTTTTGTGTATTGGGTGATTCTATAGAAGTTGATTATAGCTCTCTTAATGTGAACAAGTCATCCTAAATACTTGTCTTTTAGAGAAAATATGAGTTCGTGTAAGAAATATAGTAAAATTTGAAAGTCAACATGACAATTAAGTATGCTTACTTATGTTTTAGATAAGCTCTTAAATAAATTACTCAATGTAAAGTAACTTAAAACAAAAATGTTGTCTGTTAATTTTTCCTACTGGGGAATCAAATACCCTTTATCCCATCACAATTTTGTAATTTTCTTGTTGTTAACTTTCTCCTAGACATGTTTAATATCACTCTCCCTCAGAACATGACCCTTGGTTTTTTCTTCCATGTCCATGTTTTCCTAAATGGAATCCTAGTATGGGTTAACTCAGGTGACCTTTGTAATTCTCTTTCTTTATTTTAAAGTGATAGTTTTATTGACTCTTGTTCCGATGTGGGACTTTCAATGATGTTTCTGAGCCCAATTTTAAAAATTGGGAGGACGCAATTCCCAAAAGGGGGGAAGGATGTAACACCCTAGGTAAATAAAGAATATGAAATTTTCATATTTATCCATATTTTTGAATAAAATATTAATATAACTTTAAAGGGGACTCTATGCTCGATGGCGTACCCAATACGCAACAACGAGATTCTTGGGAATCTTACGTTGCACTCTAATAATAAAAGAATATTATTTTAAATTGTAGTTAACACCTAGCCGTTTTAATAGCGGGAATGAACGGAACTAACTAAAAAATGATTATATATGTTTGTCAAATATTTTTACTTTTATCCAATAAATGTAAGAGGCTTAAAATGTGAATAAATCCAATTTTAAGCGTAAATATTCTAATATTTTTTAAAAGGTCGATTAACCGCCTTTTGATGGAAAACCTCTTTTAAATCCACTTTTTGAGAATTTTATGTGTTATATTTGACAAAATAAGATTCTTCTTTAGAATCGGGACATCAAAATTTACTTTGTGTAAATTTTTGGCATTTTTCCGATAAAGTTCATTTTTTAATGAATAGTTAAAAATGTTTTATTTTAATTCAAAACCTCTTTTTAATCTAATTTATTTATATGATTAGATTATCTTTTGAATTGTTTTTAAAGTGAAATTAGAATATATTTTTACCATTTAATCCAATAGTGGTCATTGGAATTAAGTTCACTTTAAAATTGGACTTAAACTAGTGTCAATCTTTTAATAGATATTGTTTCTTAAAAACACGCTATTTGTTTTGACAGCATGAATTAATTATTAAATTAATTAATGCAACTTATATGTTTTCAATTTTGTAAAATAGACATTATTTTTTAATTTGGAATATCAAATATAGCTTAGGGTGAATTTTTGATATTTTTCTGAAAAACTTCAATTTTTGATGAATAGTGAAACCACTAAGTGGTAGTTAAAGAAACTATTTTTTCATTTAAATGAAACTTTGCCACTTCTGTGATTTGATTTTAAAAAATCCAACATACATGGTTGTCATTAACAAGTAAAATTTGGTTCAATGAGATTAAAATAATTTTTGGTGAATAGTAATTTTTAAGTTTTATTAATCGCGATTAAAGGCAATTAGTGTAATTTAAGGAAAAATAATGCTTTAATAATATGAAATTACCTAGACACATGTCATAACCTCATTGGATGTGTCATGTCCGACCAAGACAATCCATGGGTCAACTTGGGGACCCCATGGAGCCACTTTGGTAGGAAAATGACATAAATAACTTTTTATTTAAAGTTAAAATTAAAATGTCACAAACATGTGTTGTTTTACAAAAACAATTTTTACATGGGGTTATACAAGTAATATTTTTTACTATAAATATTCATTAGAAATATAAAAAAATTTCCTACATCATGATATTTGTTTTATAATTTTTAGACACTAAATAAATTAAATTATTTATGACACCATGATGATGCAGCGATTACCTCATTATTTAAAGATTTAAATAAAATGAAACGATAATGTAAAATCTAAGACCTAAAATTGTCAAAAAACTATTAAATGGGTGGATTTATAACCCTTACCACCTTATCCTAGAAATACATCAATGTGGGACCTTTAAAATCTGAAACTCATTTGAAAATAAAGTAACATTTTGTAACTTTCCTAGAGTGCCCCTCCTCTCCACTTATAAAAGGCCCCCACCTCTACCACCTTACACACACCTCTCAAGCCTTTGGCTCGTCCAAACCCTGCCCATTTCATCTCTCCACATCCCTCTATTCATCATTGAAGCCTCACTTTGGGAAGAATCCTTTCCAAGGAAGCCTTTTAGCTCAAATCAAAGAGAGTTACCCGTTTTAAAGGTAATGTCTTCCCTTGTGTTCTTTTGTTTTATTTTTCTTCTCCAAACCCCTAAACTATTTTTATTACTTTTTTTGTGACAAAAAAAGTATCTTAAATATACTAGGATGTTGTTATAAGAAGTATTCGAGCTACACTTTCACACACCTTCATCTAATGGTTAAAGAACATACTGTTTCTGTGGATGACGAATTACTGCCTCATGAAACGATGATTGTTCAATATTATTTTAACACCTTCAAAGGTGGACATTAAGATGTCACTATATTTATATATGATATATAATATGTTTATGTATTTTTTAAGATTCTTTATTTTTGATTTATGGAATACCTTTATGGTTTCCATTATGGGTAAACACGATATCTTCATTTTAGGAAGTGCAGACTACCGCCCCCTCAAAGTGATTTGATTCGTTAATGCCATATATGGGAAGTATAAATGATGGAATTAATGGTATTACATATGATATCCTACTATAATTATAATATACATTTATATAATTATTATTTAATTACATTTTATACAAAAAAAAGAAAGAAAAGAAAGTAGCGTTCATGCGTACGTACGGCTTACCGTCTCCATGAACGATACATTTCATTTCTTATCTCCAAATGTTATGTACTATTATAAGTACATATATATAATGGATATATATGTAATATATTATATCTAAATTATGGATATCATTCTGTAATTATAATATATATATCTCTCATTTTGTCTTAATTCCATTAATATGACAAAAAATGAAAGTAGCGTTCATGCGTACGTACGGCCTACCGTCTCCATGAACGATGATTTTAATTTTTTATCTCCAAATGCCATGGAATAGAATAAAATGAATATATAATAGATATATATGATATTTAAAACATCAATACTATTTTGGATATGATGTACCTATAACTACATGGAAAATTCTATTCCAACAAGTTTGATTTTTCCTCATGTACCGAACATCGACAAAAACATCTGATATGAACTCACTTTATTAACCAATTATTATAACATTATAATATGTGATATTAACTGAATAATAATATTTAAATTATTTCCTTATGAAATTATAAATTGACCAAATTTTATTATTCAGGAGATTAAAGAACGATCGAGTCATGTCGGACACGAGGTAAGGGATCCTACCCCTCTATTTCTTTTTAAGTACACTCTTTTATGTAATTCATTTTAAGCTCATATTTCTTATGATTGGGATGTTATTTTATATTACTAATACTGTACGTTTTATGTTCATATGATGAGAGACCCTATTTTATCTCATCAATCCATTTTGGAAGTTTTGAGTGGCGCCGTTAGGCTGCCGAATTTTCGTAAGAGATCTAACCTCTCTGTTTCTTTTTAAGTACTCTCATTTATGTCAGTTCTTTTAAGCTACTCTTTTTTATGATGGGGGGTGTTATTTTATATTTCTATTTCTGTAAATTTTATTTTAATATTATGAGAGACCCTATTTTATCTCATCAATCCATTTTTGGAAGTTTTAAGTGGCGCCGTTAGGCTGCTGCGTTTTCATAAGGGATTTTTTATCTCACTTTTAGTCCCATGAGATTTATGCTATATTTTCCACCATTTCCTTTGAGTGGTGTATTTACTTCCCATTATTATACTATTTGTGTAATATAATTTCATTTATGGGTATTTACATATTCATTGTATGACCCTTCTTCAATGGGGTGTACATTTCGAAAGTTACAGAAGTCGGTAAGGGAACCTTTCACCCTCCTCTTTTTAAAAGGCTTCTTTTGTTATGTATTTTAATTCACATAATATTATGTTGGGATATGTTCTTATATATCCTTATTAATGTGAATTTCATGTCCAAGTGATGAGATACCCTTTTTATCTCTCATCAACTCTTTTTCTGAATTTTGAAGTGACGCCGTTAGGATGTTGAATTTTTGCAAGGGAACTTCTTAACCCAATTTTTATTCTTTGGGATAAACTTGTACTCATTGAATATGTCGTTCTATGAATATGTGTGAATTTCCTCTGATTGTTTTACACTTAATATCCACTTATATTTGGTGTATTCATTTTTCACACATAATTATGTAATTGATTTATCCTTAATCCAAGGATACCGTCTTTGTAAGGGACATCGTCTCAATCTCCTTTCATTGAGGCATATTTTGTTTTATACCCCAATTTCTTTTATACGGTGCATAAACCCCTTTGACTTTTCGTTTATTCAAAAGGAATCTTTTTATACGAAGCGTTTTACTAAACGAAAAAAAGGAATGTTTTTCTTGTCACACGTATGCGGCGACAACGACTTCTCCGCCGCTGTGACCACTATTTGAGTTTTGGCTTCCTCTACATGCCATAACATTTTTTAAATGAAAAATAAATACCATGTTTTACTCTTCTTTTATTTTGGTATTGAAAATAGTTTTTATAAGGTTTTTATATCAATGTGTTTTATTGATATCTTGTGATTGAAAAGTGGAAATGTTATGTTTCCTTTATACATGTTTTATGTGATACGATTATGTTATGGTTCTTGGGAATTATTATGAAGACGGGTGGTTCCGTGATAAACTAAGGGCGGGTAAGCCCGATATAGCTCTCCAATGCATTGGGTAATGCTAAGGGGTTAAATGATAAGGTTTCTCAGAAGATATTTAGGGAATATACTGTGATGGGTATTCCAAACGTAACCAAGAGGGTTACTCCCTACGTAAGAATGTTATGAATGTCTCAAGTTACCTTTATGCCTTATGATTTATATGATTTATTCATGATTTGATGAGGTATTTTAAAATTATTATGTTTTATGAGTAAAGTATGATTTCATACATGGACTAATGTTTTCTTTTCATACTTTTATATCCCTTACTGAGATTTTTATGCTCATCCCAAGTTTTTGAAATGTTTTTCACAGGTCAAGGGAAAGGTGCATGATATGATGATAATGTCAAGGAAGTGTCAAGAAAGAATCCATTTTTTATTTTAAATATGTTTTCATTGATGGGAAAAAAACTAATACTATCTTTTATGTAACCACTTTGTTTAAATGTGGAATGTAATTCATGATTTATGATCTAAATATCTAAAACTATAAACCTGAAAAGATCCTCAATGTGAATTATTAATTTAATTCATTATTAAGGAAGGTTTATGGCTGGGGCCTTATATTTTTATTGTTTTTATACTCTTGGAAAATAATCCATGAATCATTGGAGATGTGTAGGGATCAGCTGTACCTCAATTCGAGGCCTGGTGTGACCACTATGAAATAATGCATCTCTTATCAATTTAAAATTGACAGTTTATTTTAGAAAATGTCACTCACTAAAAACAAATAAAATTCACTCATATTTTCTTGATAATTAATGAAATCGAATCATATGTCCTTTATGATGTATAGAAATTAGTCTCACATTAAACCGATACATGATGTGATTGGTATAGGTCAAAGTGCATGTTTCCAGTTTAAAATGACATTCTTGTAAAAAAAGCGACATACTCAAAACCAAGAATACACATTTGGATTATTTTAATACTTTAAGAAAATTATCCATAAGACATTTGAGACATGTATGAATCAAATTTACCTCAATCCAACACACAGTGTGACTGGTATGACTCTAAGAGTGCCTTTTTATTTATAAATGGCATCAATTATAATAAAAAGGAAAAATGACCTACTCAAAATCTAGAAAACACATTAATATTGTTTTGATACATTAGGTAAAAAATCTATAAGTAATTTTTTATGTGTAGGAATTAGTCGCACCTCAATCTGATATAAGGCGTGCCTGGTATGACTCAATGTGTTTGTTATTAGTTTAAAATCGATAGTTTAGTTCAAAAACTGTCACTCAATGAAAACCGAGAAAACACACTTGGATTTTCATGATAATTTAGGAAATTGAATCATAGGTCATTTTTGACCTGTAAGAATCTGTATCATATCAAAACAATACATGATGTTATCGGTAATACTCTGAGTGTGTGTTTCCAGTTTAAAATGAAATTTTAGTAAAAAAGATAAGTAACAAAATAAAAAATGAGTAAAAACATTCAGATTGTTTTGATACATTATAAATACAATCCATAATACATTTATGACATGTAATAATTTTCCTCACCTAAATCTGCTGCATGGTGTGACCGATATTACTCAAAGTGCATCTTTTTATTTAAAATTGACATCAATTTTAGTAGAAAGGAAAATTCACCCACTCAAAACCAATAAAAAACATTCAGATAGTGTTAATACTTTAGAAAAATTACCCATAAGTCATTTTTGATGTTTATTAATCAACCTCACCTCAATCTGATACACTATGTGTTCGGTATGACTCAATGTTCCCATTATCAGTTTAAAATCAATATTTTAGTTCAAAAAGTTTCACTCACTAAAAACTAGGAAAATGCACTCAGATTGTCTTTATAATTTAGGAATATGATTCACAAGTCATTTTTCATGTGTCATAATTGGTATCACATCAAACTAACACATGATATAACATGTATGATTTAAATTTCATGTTTCCAATTTAAAATGACATTTTAGTAAAAAAGACAAGTGACATACTAAAAACCAAGTAAACACATTAAGAATGTTTTGATATTTTAGAAAAATGATCCATAAGTCATTTGATTCATTTAAGAATAATACTCACCTCAATCTGATGTACGGTGTGACTGTTATGACCCCAAGTGTGTTTTTTCAATATATAAGTACCATTTTAGTTTAAAATGCGCATCACATCACAAAAATCAAGAAAACAAGCCTAGATTGTTTTATCTTCATTTAAATTATATATTCATACTTTATTTTTCTGATTTTGTGGTGTTTTTGGTGATGTGGTGTGCTGTTACAGCACACCACACTGGTGGGGTAGTGTTCTATAGAAACACACTTCAGTATTCCCCTTTATCCGCGATTGTTTAAGCATTGATAAATGGTCTTTTATCAGTGCTTGAGAAAGTACCAATAAAGGTTTCTTTTATCAGTTCTTATAGAAGATCTAATAAACAACTCATGATTTTAATCTTGCTCCGGTAGTCAGTGCTTATATAGAACTGATAAAGTCCATTTTAACACTGTGAAAGGCCTATTTTGTAGTAGTGATATCATTCTATAGAATTTCTAAACTACCATGTTTTTGGGAGGGTTCTAGTAGACAGACTGCCTTGGAAGAGGAAATGTTTGGAGTAGGGAGTTCTGCATGATGGAGGACATGGTGGAGGACCGGGTTGAGTATAAATAGGTGGAATAAAGTTCAAGGTGTTTTTACCTCCACCTTTATGTGGACCACACTAGGATCAGGGAGTTATAGGATGAGGGTGTAGATAAATGTAGGCCATAGAGTCCTTTGACTCGGAGGCTCCAAGGATGAATATAGATATTCACTATTTTCTTTCTACTTTCTATAGTATTATTTTTTTAGAAAATATTGTAAGGTACTCTTTTATTTCAACTTCTTGCTCTATATTTAACTAGGGTGACATGGGGCGTCAGTATAACTTTGTGTAGGTGATGTTTGACGTAGCTTTGGACTCATGATAAAGAGGGACACATATTCCCCACCGAGATGCATTTTTGTGACGCGATCAAAACTATACAGGAGATCCAATACCACCCAAAGAGGATAATGTCTAGGTATAGTGGGTGAGTTCCTTTGACTTGTGTGTTTGAAGCAGGGTTGGGTGATGGAGTGTCGAAGAAGGTAATAAATTTTCCATTTGAGATTTTATGCTTGACCCTTCTCATTGGAATCCTTGGTGGAGGGAGGGCCTTGAATACAATTGTTCCATAGTAGAAGAGTTATACCCTTTGATGTTCCCATAATGTATATTATCTTTCTAACATCCATACTAAGATGGAATAACACTATTGGGTGTGGCCGTGTTTTTGGTTTGGAAAGTTGTGTTACGGTTGGAGGTTATGGACGAAGGGCCCAGTATGATCCAGTGTTTACACTTAGTAATACCAATTTTTTTATTGTTACCCTCACATTATCAGTGTAATAATTGAATGAAATGTACTTTATAAGGACATGGGGTAGTTCATCCAGGGTTGGATGTGAACTATGAGGTTATGTCAGTATTTGTGTTAGGTTATCAAGGTGGTGCACTGTTAGACCCTATGACTGTAGATGCCCCATGTTTTTTGGTGTTTTAACCTATCACAGCTAAAGAGACATGTGATAATTTTTTCATTATGTGGACCTAGTTGGAGCTATACATGAGTCTGGTTTGGATTTTTAAGTTCCCCTGAGCGCGTTCTTATAAGACACATGAGATCCCTTGGTGAGATCACTAGTATGAGAGTTCCAATGGATAGCTTAGTTTCTTTCCCTTATGCCTAGGATTTTTCTTTTAAAGGAAGAATATCCTTATGGTGGGGAGAATGTAATGATGTGGGGTTTTACCTATAATACTTTGGAATATTTCTAAGAATATTTATGAATCCAGGCGCTAAGTTGGAGCAGGATTCTGGAGCATAGAGAGCCTCGACATGGTGATATTTAAAATATTAATATATTTTATCACTTCCACACATTTTCTCTTAAAATGTGGAATAATTATTAGGTAGAGTCTTAGATCATAATTATGAGACTATGATTGAGTTTAGAACATCATGTTTACCCTAGGAACAACATAAAGTTAGAACGAGGTAAAGTTAGAGGGGAATTGATTGGAATGATTAATATTTAAATTAAAAGTTAATTAATAAATTTAACCTAAAATAACACCTACCCTTTGGGTTCACACATCATAGGAGAGGCTTCTATCCTCCCCCCTGTTGGCTGATGGATTAAACCAAGGCGAATCAAAATGACATGGTGCCTCTGATCTCCGATCTTAGCGCTTCTTCTCATCAGATTGTGGAGGAGCATGATCTGGGCATCATTCTAAACTAAAGCTTTGGAGTTTCTCCCCTGAGGTTGGTGAATTTGAGTTTTAGTCCCAATTCAATTTTTTATGCATGGTATAATGGTTTTATATCCTTATTACGTTTTCTAGAGATCCCTTCCAGGTCAATCTATAGGGTTTGAGAGAAACTGGGGTGATTAGGGTGACTCATAGGGATATTCCCATTGGAATTACCATCTACACGATGTGTAGACTAGTGAGACATGTCATGTGTTCTTCCCATTCATGGATGATGAATTTTTGGGACTACATGCCATGTACTGGGGTTATACGTCTTGTAGTGACCCCATATTGTGTGGTCAGAGGCCATGTCTAGGGTAGTCTTATGATAGTACATGGCTATGTGAGACTACATGGCCAAAATACATGGGCATGGGGTGCCAAAAACATTCGTGGGAAAAAACATGTAAATTTATCCATTTATCTTAGAAACACCATGTACCCAGTGTTACACACTATGTGTGAGGCATGGGTGGAATATTCGTGTAGAGGAAGAACACAGTGAGGGGAAGGGTGAGGCAGGACACCCCATTTACGACTGGTATGTGCTGTGTATGCCTACATGGCTAGCCAAGCTATGAAAAAAGGACACTTCCAGGTGATTAGTCAAGCTCACATGTCCTGTGGACCCTAGTTCACATCATGTAATTTCCATGGGATCTTTTTGATATCTTACGCCTTGCATATCTCCTTCACTGGAACTCAGATTCAAGATTGTGAGTAGGATATCCAGAGAATGTTTTTGCATAGAATGCGATGGAGGCCTCTATAGTGGACAGTGAGATACAATGTGGAATGATTTAATAATTATGATATAGTAATAGTGCTTAACCTTGGGTAGTGATCAATGTGGATCACTAGGTTGACATCAGGGTAAATAAAATTCTCGATCACTTTAGGATGTAAAACCCCCAGACTCTTTAGGTTAGTAAAGAGGTGTTCTCATATTGTATCTGGGCACAGGTCCCCTACCTATGGTAGTGTTTTTATATGAGGTATGATAAGTGTTATGATCCTTTTGGTGTCACTTGACTGATTATTTATATTGGTGTGGTTCTTAGAGAGAGGCGTTGGGTATGGTACTCCACTTTGGCATCTGAGAACAAGTTACCTTTACCTCTCTGCTTTAGTAGAGATAGGACACCCCATGATGTGGGTGCAGATTCTATACCCATGTTGTATTTCTCTATGGGATGGTACTCCCCTTTTGAACTCGGGTGTGGGTTTCCTGTACAGTTCATGTAGTTGGAGACAACTATATCCTATCATGCTAGGGTGTAGTTCCTCTATACTCATTGGATTGATAAAGTAAGTACCCCCTTGTTGGAACAGGGTCAGGTCCTCTATCAGTAGAGTTGGTTCTCCTCTATTGAGTTAGAGTGAAGGTCCTCTATATGTGATTTATATAAAGAGTGGGTACTCCCCTATTGTGTTATGGTAGAGGTCCTATATGCTTGGATACATAACTCCCCTATCATTCAAGGATGAGGGTCCTCCATATGTGTTGTTCCAGAAGATTTGGTACTCCCCTGTCATACCAAGGAGAAGTTCCTCTAGACTGGGTTTAGTACTCCCCTATCATTTCATGGTGCATGTACGCCATATTGATCATGATGGTAGAGTGGTACTCCCATGTAATGTCAGGGTGTGAGTCCTATATCTTTGGAGTTGTACTCCCTTGTCATATCAAGATGCGGGTCCCCAATCCTCTGATTTGTACTCCCCTATTGTATCAGGGTGTAGGTACTTTATCCTTTGAGTGGTAATACCTTGTCATACCAGGGCATAGGTCCTCATTTATGAAGTAGTGCTGCCCTGTCTTAGAGTAGAAGTGTGGACTAGGTCCTCCACTGGAGTTTTATCTCCCTTGACCGTTGAGTATAATTATGAGGTGAGGGCCCCTCCACATGTTACTTATGATACCTAGTTAGGGGTTAGTTCTCCCTTGATGGATTGATGTGTAAGACACTCCATTAAAGAGAAATAGAGGTTTCAAAAGTAAGTTATGAGATAGTAATCCCTCTACTTTAGGGAAGTGTCATAGTGTAGGTACCTCTGTTCTCTCTCTTTAGAGAGGATGAACATAGTGCATAGTCTAGAGTAGTGCTCCCTCAACTATGTGTAGTGGTGATGGGTGGGCCTCTCAAATTAGGTTTTTATGAACTTATTCAGGGCACAAGTTAGCATTGGAAGAACCTATGGTTCAAGGTACTAGATCTAGACCTAGAGAGTTGTTCCCGATATAGTGTATCTCTCGGACGGGTTCTATCAAGGATGGATGATCTCATGGAGTGTGTCCTCCTGGCTATATGTAACCTTTAGAACCTTGAGTATAATCCTATAACTAACTATGAGGTCATAACCTCATGGGTCTTGGAGTCTGAGATAAGTATATCTGGGTCATTATTAGATTCCTTGTGGTGCCATCATGTGTCTGGGTTGACACCCCTTATAGACTGAGCTGACTAGTCTTGTATAATAGAGGATGGTTCAAGATGAAGTTTATCTCTCCATTAGATTACCTCTAGCTAGTTAAAGTGGACTATTTCCTTTTACTTTCTCTTGTTTATTTTTGGATTTTGGGGTGACTACTGAGTATTTTTATACTCACCCCAACACGATATTTTCTTGCATCTATTGTGTCTTGTGCATACCACAATCCTTTTGAAGGATTCCCCAGAGGACTCGAGGTAGGAAGAGCTTAGTGAGATTGAACGACCGAGGTGTTCACTAGAGCTAGGATGTTGAGCTTTCTGGAATTTGGATTTGATTATGATCCCATTCTTCTATGAAGTTTGTACACTTTTATAGTTTTTAGTGGGTGTATATTTCCCCTTTTCTTCTTTCATTACTTCTATTGTACTCTATTTTGGGATAGATGTTTTCTTTCATTTTAGTTTATAACTTATTATATCTATGAAATATTACATGGAGGTGTTTGTTGGTGAATGATTATAGATACTTTAGTAAAAGGACTCCCATCTAACTAACATTCCTATTCTTCCCTAGTCGCCATCCCCTGGCCTATTGGAGGCAAGCTTGGGGAATTGTGGCCCAGGACCCATTAGGTCGGTTTGTGGCATCGCGAGACCATAGTGGGGATACAATAGGGCTTAAATAGGCTTAAGAGATATATCCAATAGGCATCACACAACCTAGATGACACGATTGGAGAGTTCCACATGAACAGGATGATAGGACTAGAGGGTTCTGTGAGACTACTTGGTCATATCCAAAGCCTTTCATGTGATGGGGATGACATGCCAGCTAGTTTTTTCACAACTAGTGGGAAATGTAACTAGGAATTCCATGGTTTATTGTGAGATGCATGGTTGTGTCATCTGAGTTTTATGATGGAAAGTGGTTCCCAACTTTTGGATATTTTCTCTCTATTTTACAATGATATTTGGATGGTTTGTTAGGAACCTACCTCCTGATAATTCACATGAATTGGGGGGGGGGGGGTTCTCATTTGGAAGATTCCACATGATCAATGAATTTCTTTGAACATATTCATAAGAACAAGGAGGGATTTTCAAATGGAATATGTGGGATATTTTAGCAGGATATGTGCTCTGGATGACCCTTCACATGACCTTCTGATGGCCACGTGATCATATGTCCTTTGGAGGGTCATGAAATTTTCAAGTTCTAGTCACCATCCTCCTCATTTTCTTTGTGGGGAAAATAATACCCATATTTATGTATTTCTTCGTTTGTGGATTTTTCGATGCTCATTTTGTGGGAATCAACAACATACTTTGATAAACATTATTCTAGATCACAGATATTCATCTAATGTAACCATTCACCTTATTTATCTAGATAATTTTTGTATTGTCCATATCTTTTTTGAATAATGATGCATCACTACCTAATTTATCACTAGTGATCCACTATTTATGATCCCAAATTTTCAGCCAATTCATTTCTATTATGAATTAATTATTTTTTACTTATTTAATTGAAGGGTGTCCACCTAGATTCTATACATCGATTAATTTAGTGAATATATAAACATAACTATATACCCTTTACCTATATGTTCAAATTACTATTTTCTTTATTATCATGATGGAATTTTATTCACCTAAAGTGTGAAATTATTTCATTGAATACCCATTTCTATTATATAGGATGTTCATGATATAATTTTTTATGGATTTACTAATGATTTCCATATGTGAATCCATATGAAACCCACATATATTCCATAGCTTCCTTATATTGTGTTAAATAAAACCCTTATTCATTACATAGGTTATTTATGATAAAAAATATATTTTATTTATTAGAATGTTTTATAAATAAAATATATTAACATGGGTTATTTATGATGTGATAGTGGACTAATTTTAAGTTATATTCATATATATGGATGATGAGGGTTGGGGTCATATATCATCCTCCAATGAATTTTTTCATATTAATATATGATGAGTTAAATATTCAAGAGTAAATTTTATTTTTTTACAATAATGGGAACTTAATTCATGGATCATTAAATTAATGGTCTATATACTAATGTTTGTTACAATGATGAAAGAAGCTTCATAGTTTTAACACCCCGAGATTTTACGAAAAATATTCTTTTTAATTTTATTGATGTCTTGTGTTTTACGCTACACCAAAAGGAGATTTCAATACACACATCCCTGACTTGGCTTTCATTACACTCAATTTCGACCTTCCACGATAGCGTGTGTAGTACACAATACCGAGTTTCACTAAATGAGATATTATTATAATATTATTATGAACTAGCCGTTATGAATAGTAATACCCACCTTTTGAAATTTTATAAATTTTATCTTTCAAAACGGAATTCATTTTTGGATTCGGAATATCGAAATTAGCTTAGGGTGAAATTTTGGTACTTTTTGGATAACTTTCATATTCTGATGAATAGTGAAAATTACTAAATTTTAATTAAAAACAACTTTTTTAATCAAAATAATTAATAGTGATAAATTATTAATTTGAGTGGTTTTAAAGCATATTTAGAATATATTTTTACAATTTAATACAATTTTGGTCATTGGATGTAATTTCACATTTAAACCAGATATAAACAAGTGTCAATCTTTTGATAGTTATTATCTCTTAAAAACACGCTATTTGTTTTGATGATGGGAATTAATTTTTAAATTAGTTAATGTAACTGATATGTTTTGAATTTGATAAAATAGACATCATTTTTTAATTCATAATATCAAATATAGATTAGGCCTAATTTTTGGTATTTTTCTGGAAACTTTCATTTTTTGATGAATAGTGAAACCACTAAGTGGTAGTTAAAAAACTGAATTTTTCATAAAACATAATTTTACCGCTTCTGTGAGTGGAATTTTGAAAATCCGAGAGACACGGTTAATATCAAGGACTAAAATGTGGTTCAATGAGATGAAAATAATTTTTGGTGAATAGTAACTTTTTACTTTTTTTTACCACGGTTAAAAGTAAATAGAGTAATTAAGGGTAAAAGTGTTATTATTATTACCCTAACACACGTCATAATTCTATTGGATAAGTTTAATTAGACCAAAACCAACCTTAGGAATAAAATATGACCATTTAGGCCCACTTGGATTAGATTAGGACATTTATTATCAATTTATTTAAAGAAGGGTTAAAATAGTTAAAATCAAAGTTTAATAACTAAATCATTTTTAATATAGGGTTATACATAAGATAAATTCGACTATAAATATTAATTAGAAAGATAAATAGATTTACTACATAATGAAATTTTATTTGTAATTTTTATACTTTAAATAAGTTAATTTATTTATGACACAAAGATGATGCAATAATTATCTTATTAATGAAATATTGACATAATTGATGTTATAAATACCCAAATAAATGTAATTTGAGACTTTTCATGAATTAAACTAATTTTATAGGTTAATATGACATATTATTATTGATTTAATTAACGTTTTTCGAACTAATCATTCTGTTATGATTTTCACAAAAATCAATTACTAAATAGTGTCAAAATTGACATAAAATAGTTTTTAAAACAAATATGATATTATTAATTGTTATTTTATTCCTAAAAATCTAAGGTTCGACCAAATGACTTATATAAGGATATATAAATTAATAATAAACAACTTGGGGTTCGTTTGGCTTGTTATAGTATGTTTATTAACCTTATAGTGTAAGAACACAAAAAGACACGGTAAAAGTAAAATTATCTAACTTAAAGTTAAATATAAATTATAAGGTTAAAATAGGAACCTAAAATCGTCTAAATTCTATTGGATGAGAGGATTTCGACCCATCCCCACCTTATATTAGAAATAAATCATTTTTTAGCTATTTAAAACTGAATTTGGCTTTATAATAAAATAATATTTTTAGTTTTTCCAAAGGTGCCCCTCTCCTCCCTTATAAAAGGGCACCTCCTTCCTCTCTTCCTCACACCACATTGAGCCTTCAAGCTCGTCCAAACCCTGCCAAATTCTCTTCTACACTTCCATAGAAACATCCTAGAGGTTCTGGTATTCTTAAAAGACCAATTTTAGTGCCCTAAGTGGAGGTCTCAAAGAGGCGCTTCAAAGAAGAGGTAATGTCTGTTACCGATTCTTTCAACTCTATTTCTTCTTCCATTTCTTCTTCTTTAGCTGTTTCATTATGAAGTAATAACATAAGTATAACTCATATACTGATATTTTATTATAAGTATTAAACAACCATATTTCACCATCTATCCATCCTACGGAAAACGAAATCACCATGCGTGCGTACGTACGAAATACCGTCTCCACGCCTTGGTGAAATCTGTTTTTCCACCAACACCTTACATGGATGGGTATAATGGTGTAAAGAATAAATACATATGGTTATTATAACATCATAATGATTCTGATATATTATACCATCCACTCCAATTCTATTCAATAATTATGGGAATGATATCATCGCTCGTGCGTACGTACGAACTACCATCTCCACGACGCGACGAGATTCATTCTCCATGTTAACCATACATGAATGATAATAAAGTTTATTTAATGAATAATAATGAAATATATGAAATAATAATGCTACTGGATTTATGTATATATATATATGTATGTCATCTATTTAGTTTCATTCAATTCAATAAGGAAACGAAAACAGCGTTCATGCGTACGTACGACCTACCGTCTCCATGAACAATGTATTTCATTCCTTTTATCGATCTATAATATATATATGTATATGATGAATATATATTATATATAAATCATGTTTTACATTCTGGAATTATGTAAATCAGGATATAAGTAATAATATCAAGAACGACAAGTTGAAACACATACTATAAATTAAATAATTTTACCCAAAACGCTGCTTTAACATGGAATTTACAAAAGAACGGGTAATATAAAGTCATAAGTGAAACATATATGATATCATAACAATGAATATGATTATTTAAGAAGTCAATGACATTATTTAAATCATTATACAGGAGGATCGGATACGTACGAAGCATATCAGACCTAAGGTAAGGGATAATTTTGCAAATCTCATTTTTATCCGAGATTGCTTATTCGTAAGTATTTACTGGGGTTATTTCCATCATACATGACCATGTTTTCTAAGAAAATGTTTTAATAATTTTTTTACAATTCTTGCATGAATGTTTAAAGTCATTTTTACCCTTTATTGACTTTTTACCACATTGTATGAATGAAATCTTTCCTTTGGTTACCATACATGGTACTTTTTAACTTTTCCAACAAAAGTACGGGGAGAATGTTATTTTTAACTTATACGGCATGAAAGGATTTTTACGGTTTCATAACGCCTCATTTTTAAGAAGCTTACTCTACAAGATTGCACGATTATTTTCAACAAAACCATAATCTTTTAAAATTTCATGGAATTTTTTGAAAAGAAAATGATTTTAAAGAAGAAAGGATATTTTCCTCAAGAATTCATTTCAAGTGTTTTGTCAAAACTATTTTCCATCTAAGATGAAATCATTTCATATGTGTATAGTAAAATGTCTCTATGATTTAAATTGTTTCAATTTTCTTATGATGAAATGATATCAATTGTTTATGGATTATGTTATGATGGCATGATGTTTAAGAATCCCATTTTATTACATGGGTTATGCTATGATGTATGATTTATGATTTTGTGGCACACGAAAGAATGATTTCATTATGAGATGGGTGGGACCTATATCTCCCTCTAATGCATTGGGTAAATATTTATATCTCATGAGATAGACATGGCTGGAATGAAAAGTTAAACAGGTTCAGTAATACAGGACTAGAACGAGGAGTGAACTCGATTCAGAAAGGGACTTTTTCCACTAAGATGGTCTTGGCAGCAATGCCTTGGCTAATATGGAAATAATATCATGTGCTTAATGGTTTCCACAATTACATGTTTTATTCCCATGTTATTTTATCATTATTAATGTTTCTTTATGATCTATTCCTTACGGACTTCTATGTTATATGTCTTTGCTCAAGTTTTTGATGTTTAAACATTATATTCATGTTTTTAGGTTCAAATGTATATGGTATGTTTTATTTTACCCATGCTTACCCTTACTGAGAATTTGAGCTCACCCTTTTTATGTTTTATTTTCCCCAGGATATAAATAATGGTTTTAGGTAAGAAAAAAAAGGTAAGATCTTTATGGGAGGTGTTGAAGATCTTTCACCATGATTAGAAGATTATGTTCCATGTTTCCAAAGACACTAAACTATTACAGTCCTTGTGTGTCTATTTTTGGTATGTATTAAGTATTCCGAAAAAGTAATGTAATGTCCATGTACGTCAATCTTAGGGTCTCTAAAGTTGGTATCAGAGGAAAGGTTTAGTCAACCTTTGGAAACTAGGATGCGAAAACGTTAGTGAGATCCCTAGAGACATTTCTAAGGTATGTCTAGGGATGTCCCTAAGGATAAGTATACATATAGGATATAGTCCTAGAACTACGGTAACGATCATAGAATTTAACCTAAGATGTTAGATATTGAGGGTGCTCTCCCTTTTCTATTTTGTTTTCCCTATCATGATTTTTTCCTCTCACACTATTCTTTTTGGGTTTTAGATGATGGCGGGAACCCAAAGGAACCGTGTTGATCAATGTAATGGACAATGCAATGACTGTCCTCCTGCACTAACCAATGTTATGGGAGATGGAGTGCAAAATATTATTGCTATACTTACACAAGCTATGAACCATTATGGAATTCCAAATGAGCAGATAAGGGAACAATATTCTATTGAGTCATTCATGAGGCAACATCCACCTTCTTTCAGTGGGTCTTCCGATCCAATTGTTGCTGAACAATGGATCAGTACCACTGAAAAGATATTTTCAGTTCTTCAATGTTCTGAACATGATAAAGTTATCTTTTCAGTATATCGTTTGGAAGGTGAAGCTGATCAATGGTGGAATCTTATCAAGAATACGAGGCCAAGAGATGAAATTGAGTCCATGGAATGAGACGAGTTCAAGAACTTATTTTTCAATTAGTACTTCCCTCGTATTCTTCGTACAAAGATGGAGAAAGAGTTTCTTGAACTAAGTCAAAAGGATGATGAATCTGTTGGTATATATGAAGCGAATTTTACAAGGCTTGCAAGGTATGCATCTGGCTTTATCATCCAACCTGAAAGTAAAGTTGATCGATTCTTCAGTGGCTTAAAACCAAGTCTTCGAAGGGCATTAGCTATAAGAGACTTCAGTAGCTATGAAGAAATTGCACGTTGTTCTATCAAGGTAGAAATAGAAGTTGGTGTTACATATCTATCTCATGGTTTTGACAAGAAACGAAAGATGGAGTTCAAGGAGAAATCTCAGAATAATGGTGAAAAGAAGATGAATGTTTCCTTATGCTCAAAGTGTGGAAAGAAGCATGGCGGAGATTGTCTTAAAGGGACTAGAAAATGTTTTAAGTGTGGAAAACAAGGTCATTGAGAAGCTGAGTGTCGATGTAATGGAAAAAGGGTTTCTAATGACGTGAATAATGAAAAGACTGCAGAGAATGCACCAAAAACACTTCAATGCTTCAAGTGCATGGAAATGGGGCATTATGCTAATAAATGCCCTAATCCAAGGGTTAGTGATGATCGACATGAGCAACCACTTAAGGAAAAGGACAAAGGGAAGTCACATGCGATCACTATTGGTGATGTTGAATATGAGAACGATGTGGTGGAATAATTAAGTGTTTATGTAATGGGATTCCAAAATAATGTTGTATATAATATCGTGGAATATTGGAATATTTATGTATTGGTCTATCATGGTTTTCAATAATTTTATGGTACCAGTAACCATGGAAAGAGATTGAGATATTTTTGGAAAGAAGATGATATGCGCATAATGAAGGGATAAGGATAAAATGAAATGTTTGACAGTATTCATGAGCTCATGACTAATATAAGGAGAAGGTTATATCATGGTTTGAGTATATAGAATTTTTGGATTTTGGTATGTGGAAAGAGTTAACTTTTTACATTATTCATGTTTTCACTAAGGTTCAATGTGTATTCATTTTTCAGGAGAATACATGATTAAGGTATTCCCATGATTGGAATGTGACCAACAAGATAATGGGGAATAAATGATGGTTGGTTTATGACATTTCAAGTAATAGTTTTCTTTATACTATGAGCTTGGACCGAAGTATTTTAGATAAAGATTGGAATGGATTATGTTGGAAATAAGATAATATTATTTAAGGATATAACTTTTTTCAATATTATTGACGGGATGTTATAGTAATGTAGTTTTAGAAAAAGGACAACCAGCAGGACGGGCGACAACCCATCGCGTCGGACAAGGCTGTGGGAATCGAACCCACAACCCAAGTACGACTGGCCATTATCACCTACCACTGGCCTACAGGAAGTCCCAGTTTAGTAGAAACTAGTTTTATTATATTAATAAGTATGATATATGAAGTATAAGTCCATTTAGGAACCATATATGATTAATCTCACTATAGATCGACTTATGTATATTCAATAACTTTTTCTAACCTTTTGTCTGAGACAGATGGAATGAACCGTCATTCTATCACATGATCTGCTAACACTTCACGAATAACAAATTCAACTTCATTTCTTTAAGAGATGAAGTGGAAATTGTTCAAGGCACGAACAACAGTGAGATTTTACCAAAATAAAGTAAGTATTTATTCTAATTCAAATTATTCAACTTTAGGGAAATGATCTTGAAAACCAAAATTGTTGTCCTAGTGCCCTTATATATGATGAATCAGATGGTACCGTAGATCATCACAAATTTATGGCTTTGTGATTGTTGTATTTTTCATAGCCATGTTCTCTACCAGTCTCCATCAGAACATGACGGTTAGATTTCTCTTCCATATCCATATTTTTACCTATGTTCTCCTATGTAGAAACCCAATGATTAGTTAATTTGGGTAACTGTTAGGTTTCATACTTTAGTTTTTAAAACCATGTTTTGGAATTCCTTTTTACGATGTGGGTTTCTATTAAAGAATATTTCGAGTATTAAACCATTTATAACCCCGGCGAATTTCGAGGGCGAAATTCATTTTAAGGGGGGTAGAATGTAACACCCCGAGATTTTATGAAAAATATTCTTTTTAATTTTACTGATGTCTTGTGTTGTACGCTACACCAAAAGGAGCTTTCACTACACACATCCCTGACTTGTCTTTTATTACACGCAATTGTGACCTTCCACGATAGCGTGTGTAGTACGCAATACCGAGTTTCACTAAATGAGATATTATTATAATATTATTATGAACTGGCCATTATGAATAGTAATACCCACCTTTTGAAATTTTATAAATTTTATCTTTCAAAAAGGACTTCATTTTTGGATTCGGAATATCGAAATCAGCTTAGGGTGAAATTTTGGTACTTTTCGGATAACTTTCATATTCTGATGAATAGTGACAATTACTAAATTTTAATTGAAAACAACTTTTTTAATTGAAATAATTAATAGTGATAAAATATTAATTTCAGTGGTTTTAAAGTATATTTATAATATATTTTTACAATTTAATACAATTTTGGTCATTGGATGTAATTTCACATTTAAACCAGATATAAACAAGTGTCAATCTTTTGATAGTTATTATCTCTTAAAAACACGCTATTTGTTTTGACGATGAGAATTAATTTTAAAATTAGTTAATGTAACTGATATGTTTTGAATTTGATAAAATAGACATCATTTTTGAATTCATAATATCAAATATAGCTTAGGCCTAATTTTTGGTATTTTTCTGGAAACTTTCATTTTTTGATGAATAGGGAAACCACTAAGTGGTAGTTAAAAAACTGAATTTTTCATAAAACTTAATTTTACCTCTTCTGTGAGTGGAATTTCGAAAATCCGAGAGACACGGTCAATATCAAGGACTAAAATGTGGTTCATTGAGAAGAAAATAATTTTTGGTGAATAGTAACTTTTTACTTTTTTTACCACGGTTAAAAGTAAATAGGGTAATTAAGGGTAAAAGTGTTATTATTATTACCCTAACACATGTCCTAATTCTGTTGGATAAGTTTAATTCGACCAAAAACAACCTTAGGAATAAAATATGACCATTTAGGCCAACTTGGATTAGATTAGGACATTTGTTATCAATTTATTTAAAGAAGGGTTAAAATAGTTAAAATCAATGTTTAATAACTAAATCATTTTTAATATAGGGTTATACATAAGATAAATTCGACTATAAATATTAATTAGAAATAAAAAAATATTTCCTACATAATTATCTTTTATTTGTAATTTTTATACTTTAAATAAGTTAATTTATTTATGACACAAAGATGATGCAGTAATTATCTTATTAATGAAATATTGACATAATTGATGTTATAAATACCCAAATAAATGTAATTTTAGACTTTTCATGAATTCCACTAATTTTATAGGTTAATACGACATGTTAGTATTGATTTAATTGACTTTTTTTGAACTAATCATTCTGTTATGATTTTCACAAAAATCAATTACTAAATAGTATCAAAATTGACATAAAATAGTTTTTAAAACAAATATTATATTATTAATTGTTATTTTATTCATAAAAATCTAAGGTTCGGCAAAATGACTTAGATAAGGATATATATATTAATAATAAACAACTTGGGGTTCGTTTGGCTTGTTATAGTAAGTTTATTAACCTTATAGTGTAAGAACACAAAAAGACACGGTAAAAGTAAAATTATCTAACTTAAAGTTAAATATAAGTTATATGGTTAAAATAGGAACCTAAACTTGTCTAAATTATATTTGATGAGATAATTTCGACCCATACACACCTTAGCTTCGAAATAAATCAATTTGGAGCTATTTAAAATCGAATTTGGCATTATAATAAAATAATATTTTTAGTTTTTCCAAAGTTTCCCCTCTCCTCCCTTATAAAATGGCACCTCCTCCGTCTCTTCCTCACACCACTTTGAGCCATCAAGCTCGGCCAAACCCTGCCAAATTCTCTTCTCCACTTCCATAGAAACATCCTAGAGGTTCTGGTCTTCTTCAAAGACCAATTTTAGTGCCCTAAGAGGAGGTCTCAAAAAGGCGCTTCAAAGAAGAGGTAATGTCCGTTACTGATTCTTTCAACTCTATTTCTTCTTCCACTTCTTCTTATTTATTTGTTTCATTATGAAGTAATAAAATCAGTATAACTCATATACTCATATGTTATTATAAGTATTAAACAACCATATTTCACCATCTATCCATCCTACGGAAAACGAAATCACCATGCGTACGTACGTACGGAATACTGTCTCCACGCCGTGGGGAAATCTGTTTTTCCACCAACACCTTACATGGATGGGTATAATGGTGTAAGGAATAACTATATATGGTTATTATAACATCATACTGATTCTGATATATTATACCATCCACTCCAATTCTATTCAATAATTATGGTAATGATATCATCGCTCGTGCGTACGTACGGACTACCGTCTCCACGACGCGATGAGATTCATTCTCCATGTTAACCATACATGAATGATCATAAAGTTTATTTAATGAATAATAATGAAATATATGAAATAATAATTCTACTGGAATTATGTATATATATATATATGTATGTCATCTATTTAGTTTCATTCAATTCAATAAGGAAACGAAAACATCGTTCATGCGTACGTACAGCCTACCGTCTCCATGAACGGTGTATTTCATTCCTTTTATCGATCTATAATATATATATGTATATGATGAATATATATTATATATAAATCATTTTTTACACTCTGGAATTATGTAAATCAGGTTATAAGTAATAATATCAAGAACGACAAGTCGAAACACATACGATAAATTAAATAATTTTTACCCAAAACACTGCTTTAACATGGAATTTACAAAAGAACGGGTAATATAAAGTCATAAGTGAAACATATATGATATCATAACAATGAATATGATTCTTTAATAATTCAATGACATTATTTAAATCATTATACAGGTGGTTTAGATACGTACGAAGCATATCAGTCCTAAGGTAGGGGATAATTTTGCAAATCTCATTTTTATCCAAGATTGTTTATTCGTAAGTATTTACTGGGGTTATTTACACCATACATGTCCATGTTTTCTAAAACAATGTTTTAATAAAATGTTTAAAATTCTTCCATGAATGTTTAAAGTCATTTTTACCCTTTATTGACTTTTTACCACATTGTATGAATGGAATCTTTCCTTTGGTTACCATAAAAGGTACTTTTTGACTTTTCCGACAAAAGTACGAGGAAAATGTTATTTTTAACTTATACGGCGTGAACGGATTTTTACGGTTTCATAATGCCTCATTTTTAAGAAGCTTCCTCTACAATATTGCATGATTATTTTCAAAAAAAACCCTAATATTTTTAAATTGCACGGTATTTTGTGAAAAGAAAATGATTTTAAAGAATAAAGGATATTTTCCTTAAGAATTCATTTCAAGTGTTTTGTCAAAACTATTTTCCATCTAAGATGACATCATTACATATGTGTATAGTAAAATGTCTCTATGATTTAAATGGTTTAAATTTTATTATGATGAAATGATATCAATTGTTTATGGATTATGTTATGATGGCATGATGTTTAAGAATCCCATTTTATTACATGGGTTATGCTATGATGTATGATTTATGATTTTGTGGCACACGAAGGAATGATTTCATTATGAGATGGGTGGGAACTATATCTACCTCCAATACATTGGGTAAAGATTTATATCTCATGAGATAGACATGGCTGAAACGACAAGTTAAACTGGTTCAGTAAAATAGGACTGGAACGAGGAGTGAACTCGATTCAGAAAGGGACTTTGTCCACTAAGATGGTCTTGGAAGAAATGCCTTGGATACTATGGAAATCATATCATGTGCTTAATGGTTTCCACAATTACATGTTTTATTCCCATGCTATTTTATCATTCTTAACGTTTCTTTATGATCTATGCCTTACAGACTTCTATGTTTTATGTCTTTGCCCAAGTTTTTGATGTTTAAACATTATGTTCATGTTTTTAGGTTCAAATGTATATGGTATGTTTTATTTTACCCATGCTTACCCTTACTGATCATTTGAGATCACCCTTTTTATGTTTTATTTTCCCCAATATATAAATAAAGGTTTTAGGTAAGAAAAAAAGGGAAGATCTTTATGGGAGATGTTGAAGATCTTTCACCACGATTAGAAGATTATGTTCTAAGTTTCCAAAGACACTAAAATATTATGGTCCTTTTGTGTCTGTTTTTGTTATGTATTATGTATTCCGAAAAAGTAATGTAATGTCCATGTACGTCAAGCTTAGGGTATCTACAATAGTTTTATGGGTAATATCAAGATTGGGTTAATATATCATGGCTCATGTTTATTGAATCATGCATTTTCACCCTTTTGATTTATGTATAATGTTATTCCAAGTAATATTCCATGAGTTATGATATATGTTTTTTTGGATATGAATTTATATATATATATATGTTTTATATTCATTTTCTCATATTATTATCTATTTCTATATTTAATTTTTATTGCTTATGATTACCCATACTGAGCATCTAAGCCCATACCTTCATTATGTTTCAATTTTCCCAAGAAATGAAAGTGATTATAACATATATACATTATAGGTGGGAGGATATTGTGGCTTATTTATGGATAAAGTTTCACAAGTTTTGTAAAAAAGGTTTCTTTTTTGGATATTCTTTAAATACACTAAAACATCCACTCTTGGGATTAATTCATTATTTGCAATATATAAAATTTTCCCTTTAAAAATTTTGTAAAATAAATTAATTTCTATCCAAGTTCACTATATTAGGTATCAACTCATGGTTTAGTAATTTTTGACAATTAACATAGTTATAATGGGGATTAGGATGGGATAACTTTAGTTAAAACCCGAGAGATGAGTCAACTATAGGTTGGTAACATGAAATATTTGTGAATATTTTTGTAGCTAGTGTTCTTAGAAAAACATCACTATCTAGATACTTTCATATGGATGTGGGTGTGTTATATATTCACCAATGGGTAATCACCCTGAAAAATCATGGTAAGTATTGATTCGATCATCAACCTAATGAAAAATGAGCAGGCTTACGACTATACACTTGGTTAGACATTACAAAGGGATATGATTTATTTGATCACATGCTCTTTATCAAACACTATGAAGGATTGATTTATTTTTTAATTTAAGATATTATGTTGATATCTATAAGAAAATTGAACTTAAATTAAATAATGTTAAACTAATTTCAATATAGTTTAAACTATAAGTACTATATTCCAACATGATAATTTAAAATAATAATTTATTTTATGTTTAATATTATTTTAATGATTATGATAATTCCACTTTATAGTAATTTTTTATTCAATTACGTAAAAAATTAAATATTTCATAATGGATGGATCAAGAAGGAACCATGGATACAAAGGACAATGTAGAGATTTTATCTGTAAAAAACCCATCAAAATGGGACCTAGAATGATAATCCATGTTATTATATGAAACCTGCTATCAGAACATTTGATTAAAAATGTGAACATATTCGAAGTACAAAAAAAAAAGGAATATATAGATAGAGTATTATAAACTATCAATTGAATAATATTATTTATGAAATAATGTTCAATTTATTATAGGTCTAAATTATGGGAAGAAGCACCATGGGAATTTCCTCATGTGGTCTAGAAGGTGTATTACTTTTGGATTATGGGGTTATCAAGAATCATAATGCTGAGTAAAAATGAAAATATCATTTAATATTGAAATACTTATATTTAATAATAAGGAACCATTAAAAATTCAATGTCTTATGTGTTGGTAACTTGTGTATTGTGCAATTCAATTCTATAATAAAAGGACTATCCTATATGAGGAGAATAACCAACCTCCATGACCAAGAAGAAAATAGAATTCCTATGCCTGAACTTATCCCAAAGAGGCTTAAACAATTTAAGGTATATATTGTCACGAACCAAGCCAGGATGTTATCCGATCCAACACCCAACCCAGTCCGTGGCATAGCCGGAAGGTCATTCCCGATCCACATGGGTTGGTAACTAGTTCTAGGCATCAAAGAAATCACCATGGGAATGATTTTGTCCCAATAAAACAGGATCAAATAAATAGACTAAACATGTCAAAGAACCAATGATAACTAAATATAAAATAAATATATAAACTAATCTAGATACAACAACCGCTAAACAAAACAAAAAAACTGAATACAAACTATAACTAGACTGTGCCAAAAAGAAATCCATGTGACCTCTTGGTTACCACCAATAACAAGAATAAACCACTAAAAGGGAGAAAACATGAACTAGAAACATGAACTTGAAAAATAGATCAGGTCTATCGAGACTGAATGTCATAAGTGGGGTGTGAGCCTCACAACTCAATAGGTAATCACCACAAAATCCCTACATTTCCTTTCTCAAAATAGTATATGAACACTAGTTTGAACTACACATATAAAAATGGGGTTTTATCAATTTTAATGAAGAAAAAAAACTTACCCTTTTTCAAAAAACACGCACCAAATTTCCATTTTGATGAATACTATTTTAAAACCAAATCCCAAACCAAAATCCAAACAAAGCAACACTAAGTCATTCTAAAAAATAAATGAGTAGTGTAAATAGGAAAAACATGAAATAGAATATACACAAGAGAATATAGATAATAAACCATGGGAATTTCCTAAACATATCTAGAGATATCCCTAGACGTACTCTGATTGGACTCACCCTCCATCATATGGTGAAACTCCATAGTTAAAAACTCACAGACCGTTCAAACTGCCAATCCAGCAGAAAAATCCCTCCTATCCTCTAGAAATACAAGGGGTATCAACCCATATAATCATGGTCAAAAAGTAACCATCACTTGACCCTCTAAAATACGTCTTGGAAACCCATGGTAATAGTACATGGTGAAAGGAGGAGGCCCTCACATGCATGACTCACTTTACCTTCCACCACCTCACTTTCCTCCGCAAACATTGACACCACCCACACAATAAACCACATAGAGAAATCCTCTACAGGGGTTCCCATCTCATAAAAATCCATTAACAAGTTCCAACCAGGCTGTCACATCACATGATCTTTCCAACAATTTCTCAAATAATTCTAAGATTCCAACTGGGCATTTGTACTTTTAAAACCGCAATTAATTTCCAAAAAATTATAAATTTCCAACTTTTCCATTAACACCATCAATTCTAATATAGTAAAAAAAATTTACAAACCATTTCAAAAACCTCATTAAATAATATTTTCATGTTCAGAATTCCAAACAAGCCATTACCTTAAAAATTCAATTAACACTTCCAAAACCATTTAAAAACCAATATGAAAAAAATAACTAAAGATTCCAAACGGGATTTCATACCATTTAGAATCCAAACATTTCTCAAATTGAAAAACGACCAACAATTCAAATATTATTGAAACCACTTTCATTTCATTTGTGAACCAAGGGACTATTAGAAAATCATCTAGAGTTTGAATAAAGAAAGAAGAGGTAGGGATATGTGTTTTGATATCTAGTTTCAATGTTTATAAAGTTCATATAGGACCATTATCATTTATATTCCCATACATGCATGAACCTCATGCACACATGTATGTGAAGACATACAATGGCACAAATCATGTATTCATGAAATCTCCCAAAAACCATCTTTAAAGAAACACCAAAAGATTTCATACCAAAACAACATACTACATGTAAACATTACACATGAATGTCACCAACATCCACATACAAGGTCCAACTCACACACTGAAAATATGATCAAATCATTACCAAAGGAAAACACAACTCAAATCACACAATTTCACCTTAAATGAACTATTTACATTTTAACAAACAATTTATGTCCATAACTATATAATATGTTAAAAGAAAACCTTTTAAAACCACTTCCACCAATTTTTACAAAAACAAAAACACCATACCAAGCCAAACAACCATACCAAAAGAATAAAAAATTCATGTTTATTTTATTTAAAATTCAAAAAGAATCAATGGATTATGATGGAAAGGAAAATAATGGAAACGCCAATGTCTACAGAGTGTGGATGTGATGAAACTTCATAGTATGGAAGAACCAATCTCGATGGAAAATCTGCACACCCTAGTTCCAAATAAATCGAACCACACATCACCCCCATAATTTAGGGGTTTTCAAAAAAGAAACCCCACCAAGTATGAACAATGAAATCATGAGAGGAGGGGAAGAATATATGAAAATAGACAAAATACCGAAGGAATATTACCTTGTAACCTTGAAGGGGATTCAAAACTAGAAGGAGAACTAAGGAGGAGGAGTTTGGGGGACCCCATCATGGGCCTAGGTCAAACAAGGGATAAGAATACTTATTTAGTGTTAAATAAATGGATAAAAAAACATGGAATTTTTAATTTTTATGAATCTGTGAACTCGCACGGTTTGGATGCATGGTTTGATAAACCGTGCGAAAACTGTGCCGTCACCACTATCCAAATGGACAAAACCCCTCGCGTAGTTTTCACATCGTTTCCCAAACCATGTGAAACCCATGAGACTTACCCTTGGACCCTAAAACCAGTTGAATAATTACCTGAGAAAAGCCACATAGTTTACCAAAACCATGCACTGACCATGCACATGCTAAAACTCACACAAGACTTCCAAAATTCAAAAAATTAAACCATGATCAACTTGAAACTAAACAAAAAATCTCCAAATCCATGAAAATAATTAAATAAAAGGATTCCAATGGTTTTTGTGTAAAAATTACACCCACCAAAAAAAATTTCTTCCCCTAGAAAGTCACCTAGCTAATAGATAATCAAAACTAAGTCCCAAAATTGAAACAAGACAAACAAAACCACAAACCTCAGGGTGACCTTTCATTTCACCAGTGACACCCAACCAATTCCACAGAAAAACAAATAATAATAAAAATGATAAAACATTATAGAGTTCTCCCCACCACAAGAATCTAACTAATATGATCAACATTTAAACTCCCGATACACCGACACCTAAATGGGAACTCCCAACTCAATTCAAAACCCCTAAATTCTCTAGAAAAGATGAATAAAAACACCACCAAAATAGAGAATTTACCCCACCATTGAAAACCCCCAACACAAGGGGACAAAACCATGAAAATAATTTGAATCAAATGGTGAACCCAAATACAATCCACAAATAATAATTTCCAAAAAAATAGATATCTCCAAACAAGTGAGACTGAAAATTAAAGAATATTTACAAATGGATAACCATTTAAAGATCCAAATCCAAGGTAAAAATGGTATTAAAAGAAAATCATAATGCTAAGCCTCTTGTGAAGATTTCACAATAAGAACGAAATTGAAATAGGAAATTTAAAATATCTCCACTCTAACGTTGGATATAAGAACTGATCCAAGGTTCCCTACTCCCCTCACAATTCCTAAATGTGCATGACCTTTACTCTGAGGCCTATGGATAGAGCCCTGTTGACTAAACCATACTCTACATCATATTCAGGCACTAAAATCCTCTAATCAAGGATTCTTATTTTGGAAATTCTTCCTATAAAACTTCAACAAATGACCTAGAGGACGACAATGATGATAGGTATTTATAGTATTGTGACATTATGGCCTCGAATTCCTGAAAAAATCACACTGGATTCATTTGAGTGAATGGTCTGAAAATATGGAAGCCAGAATCAATGAAGGGGAAATTTTAGAAATAGGATCCTCTAGAATACCCATCTCTTCAGATTGGGAACCTTAATGAGAGCCAACCATCGCTGACTACGCCCCGAGAACCAACTCTGCTAAAAACACCTCATCCACCAACTTATCTAAACAAACTTCACTCGATGAGAGTCCTTTTTTCCGATCTCTGGATATAGACCAAAAAAATGATATTTCAACTAATCTTCTAAAACCACCACTAGAGAGAAGGAAACCAACTCTTTGAAGTGGCCAACATGATATTTCACTATCTATTATCCCTGCCTAACATCCTATAACTATGCCACCTTCCTCGTCTTCACATACTCAGGTATAAACCATCAGAAAAAACCGACTTAAAGAATTCCCATTTTATCCCAAATTGCATCAATAATGGAGCAATCACTTTCCAATGGTCCAAATCTAGACCCTCAAATATACCTAGGACAATATGAACTCTAAAAGCTTCATGATTTCCCTACAATACAAAGACACACTCAACAATATCAAGCCATTATACAACTTCCAATAGACCTTGATGACCATTGAAGATATGAAACAATAGAGAGGAACCAAAAAATGGGTAAGACCCACTAGAAACATTGGACAAATTTCTAGGAGGAATATTATGAACAAAAAAAAGATAAAAAAATCTAGTTCAATATCAACCCAAAAACATAAAAAAAATGAACATCTCAAGCTGAAACAATGGGCTCGTAAGACAAATATTACAAACACAACCAAAATCCTCTTTTCAAAAACCACCCTATACACTTAAATTATCAAAACCGCCTCCTTCCAAGGCCACTTTCCAAAGTGAAGAGCAAATTTTCACAAACAAAACCCACTTTTAAAGAAAGGACAATATCTAAAATCATTTTCTCATTCAAAGAAATTTTATAAAAACAAAATCAACCATTAATTTCAAATACTCACCTATGGAATCCTATGAACCATCACATATGTGGTTATACACTTCCTCTTATTACATGAACATGTGCCAAAATGAAATTTTCATACACACCCACACATATGTGAATGTCCATAAGGGATACCAAGGTAAATACTCACCATTCCATCACTAATCCCAAGCATTCAAACAACATTTCAAAATTCTTAATCACCTTCTCCATTAAAACCCATTCATTGCAATCTGAAACCACTTGAAAGAAAAAATTTCCATTTCAAAAATAATTTTCATTTTAAAATATTACACACACAAAACATGAAAAAAAATGTAACTCACACTAAACTACCAGAATGAGGAACCAGTGGTCATGCATAACTTAGCAACATGGTTTGTGGGACATGTACTAGGTAAGAACTAACCATAAGAGGACCTTGAACCATTCACATGGACTCCACATGGGTCACTACTCCATGTGAGATCACAACATGACACCAGACCATCTCCATTATCATTCCTAAATCGAAAACAATACAAAAGACCCAAATCACATACATCCCTTGGAAACTCGAGGATCATAACGAGAAAGGGTTTGGGAAGTACTTACCATACCTACCTATTGAGTCCTGAAGGTCCTAACATCCAACTAACTGACACCCTAAATAACAAGGGCCTACTCTAATACCATTTTTTCACTAACTAAAATAGTATGTAATTCAACCTGACACCTGAACCAGTACATGGCTTGGCCTGAAGGGAATTCTTGATCCCCACGGGCTGAAAACTAGTGCCGAGCATCAAATAAATCACCACAAGAATGATTTTTCCTAATAAACCAGGATCAAATAAATAAACTAAACCTGAAAAATATCAAATGATAACTAAATTTCAAATAAACATATAAACTGATTGAGATACAACAACTGATAAACAAAAAAAAACCGAAATAAAAACTATAACTGGACTACACCAACAAGATCTCCATGTGACCTCTTGGTCACCACCAACCACAAGACTAACTTGCTCTAAGGGAAAGCACACAAACTAGAACCTAACCATGTAAAATATCTTAGGTATAATAACAACAAATGGTATATGTATAGTGTGAGCCTCACAACTCAGTAGGTAATTAATACAGAATCCATAAATTTCCTTTCCCAAAATAGTCCATAAAACCTAGTTTGATATATATATATATATAAATAGGGTTTTAACAATTTTAATGAAAAAAATATTTCAATTTTTATAAAAAAACACACCACATTACCATTTTGAGTATGAACTACCATTTTAAAACCAAATTCCCAAACCAAAATCCAAACAATGCAACACCAATTTATGCTAAAAAAATGAGTAGTGTAAATAAGAACAAAGTGAAGAAGAATATACACTAGTACATATAGAAATTAAACCATGGGTATTTACTAAAAATAACTAGAGAATTACCTAGACATAATTAGATCAGACACACCTTCCGACATATGGTGAAAATCTATAGTCAATAAATCACTGTCCATTCTAACTGCCAATCTAGTAGCACAATCCCACCCAGACTCTAGACATTAATAGGGGTATCAAATCATCTAATCAGAGAAGATAAGAAACTTTCACTCAAACCTATAAAAGATGTCTAGGAAACCCATGTTAATAGTATATGATGAAAGGAGGATACCCTCACATGCGTGACTCACCTTACCTGCCACCACTGCACTTGCCGACCCCAAACACCGACACCACCCACACGATAACTCACATCAGGAAATACCCCATAGGGGTTCTCATCTCATAAAAATCTATTCAAAAGTTACAACCTAGACATCACATACTATATGATTAAAAACCATTTATCAAGGAATTCTAGGATGGAAACCAAGCATTTGTACTTTCAAAACCACAATTCATTTCCAAAACGCTAAAAAGTGCCACCCAGGACTTTAACACTATCAATTCCAATATATTAAAAAAAATTCCAAACCATTTCCAAAAACCACATAAAACATTATTTTCATGTGAACAATTCCAAACAGGCCTTTACCTTCCAAATTCAATTTACACTTCCAACACCATTTGAAAAACAAGATGAAAACACCCAAAATAACTAAAGATGCCAAATAGGATTTCATACCATTTAGAAGACAACTATTTCTCAAAGTGAAAACAGGCCATAAATTCAACTATTTTTGAAACCACTTTCACATCATTTGAGAACCAAGGGACCGTTAGTAAAGAATCAAGAGTTTGAAGAAGGAAAGAAGAGGGAGGGATACGTGTTTTGAAATCTTGTTTCAAAGTTGAGATAGTTAATCTCGGACCATTATCATTTGTGTGACCATACATGCGTGAACCTTGTGCACACATGTATGTTCCCACATCTAATGGTACAATTCATGTATTTATGAAATATCCCAAAAACCATCTTTAAATAAACACTACAATCTTTCAAACCAACACAAAAAAACTACCTGTAAACATCACACATGAATGTCACCAATTTCCACATAGAAGGTCGAACCCACACTATAACAATATGATCAAAACATTACCATGGTAAAACAACACTCAAAGCACATAATTTCACTTTAAAAGAACAATTGAAATTTTAAAAAACACCTTATGTGCATAACTATATAACATGTTTAATGAAACCCATTTAAAACCACTTCCACCAATTTTTATGAACATATAAATAACATACCAAGACAAAAAACCATAACAAAATCATGATATTTTTTTTATTTAAAAAATATTAATCATAAATGGATTATTTCATAAAGGAAAATAACAGAAACACCTACCTCAATGGAGTGTGGTTGCAATGAAAATTCAAGGGAAGGAAGAACCGAGATTGATAGAAAATCGACACAACCTAGAACCAAAGAAATAAAAAAACACATCACCCCATCATTTAAGATTCATCCAAAAAGAAACCCCACCAAGGAAGAACCAAGAAATGAAGAGAGGTTGGGATGAAGATGATAAAATCGACCAAAAACCAAAGTAATATTACCTTGGAACCTCCACAAGGATTAAAAAATAGAAGGAGAGTAAGGGAGGAAGAGTTTGGGGGACCCCTAGTGCGGCTAAGCCAAATAAGAGAGGAGAATCCTGATTTAGGTTTAAAAATACAGTGGGTAAAACTTGGAATTTCAAAATTTTAAGAATTTGGAAGGCTCACACAGTTTGAAAAACCATGCATAAACCATATGGTCGACACTATCCAAATGGAAAAACCTATGGCATGGTTTCTACTCAAATTTCCAAATCATGTGAAAATAGTGCGCCTTACCCCTGGACCCCAAAATCATCCACACAGTTACCTAGAAAAATCTGTACAATTTTCCCCAACCATACGCTAACCATGCACATGTCAAAAATCACCTGAGACTTCCAAAATTCAAAAATTTAAATCGGGATCATCCTGTACCTAAACAAAAAAGATCCAAAGTCTAGAAAAGAATAAAATAAAAGGATTAAAAATTTCCAGGTGTGACATATTTACCCTACAATCAAATGTTGTAAATGTCTTGTCAGAATTTTATTATATGAAATCAATTAAATCAAATAATATTTCTTAGTTCATTTTATCACCAACTAGATTATTTTTTTTTTGATGAAATTTTATGGTGTTACCGTTATTATATTAAAATATGTCGATTAATAGAATGTACTTATGGAAATAATATTTTCCAACCATTAGAAATTTTAAACGTGACTTTAGTGATCGATTGTTTTTCTACACTCAGAGGAAAAATGACCTGGAGATAGGAAAACACATTTCATATTATCCTATAATATTCTATCAATTAATAGATAAAAATAAAAACCCTCTAGCAAAGAATATATATATATATATATACACACCATATGGGATCTGTTCCTAAATATTCATAGACTCTTGGACTAAATGGTTCGATAGGAAGTCAATATTAGGGATTACCCTGGAAAGATATCTATTTATAATTTTTTTATGGTTGTTATATCACTATAAATTATATGATAATTCATAACTATAATTTTTATTACCTTATCTATTATTTTTGGTTTGGGGAAATTAATTTTGTGAGGAAATAATTTATTTAGGAGTTAAAGAATGAAATGTCCAATATTTTAGGAGCCACTTATTATTATTATTATTATTATCATTATTTCTATTATTATTATTATTAATTTTGGAAAAAAATTTAGAGAAAAATTATATATTAAGTAAAAAGGATTGAAACTGTTTAGAAAATGGTACATACAAGAAATGAACCAAAATTAAGACCATTTGTTCATTAATTAGTGGGAAATTACAACCAAAGAACATAAAAATAACTACATAACACCATGGATTTTTACTCACCATTGATGAAATACATTCATTAAAATTTCATAAATCAATAGGGTAAAATAGATAGATAATAATAAATTCTTCACGATAATGAAATGTCATGGTTCAAATTCAACAATGAAGATCACAAATATCCTATCAAAACTAACAATGAGGAAGATAACTATAAAATGAGAAAGAATTATGAAAAGTATGTATTATGAAATAATAATTGTGACCTATTAAGTGAGAGTGAAATGAATTAATTATTTTCTAGGTCTATATATAGGAATGAAATGTTTCCATTATAAATCAGGCTAATATAAATATAGTTCTTTCAAATATGTTCATTTAAGATATGGTCATTGGTATTATCTCAAATAGCTATAATGATGTTGTATATTGATAATTAGTAAATTATGAATAATATAGAAAATAATGAAATGAAAACATGATATTTAAATATTATAAATATAAATATAAATAAATAAATAAATAAATAAATAAATATATATATATATATTTATGTGTAACATATTATTAATAATTAAATTTTTAATTAAATATGATATTATATATATATAAAATTCAAATAATTATTTTAATATAAATGGATTATTAAATTTAAATATTAGAATATACATTTTTGGTTTTAATGGTATTTGATAAAACATATTTAGTATAAAAGATATATAACATTTTTTCAAAGAATAATTTGGTAATGTATTGTATATTTAATCTTAATAGATTAAATTGAAAATTTTAAAATATTATTTGTGAAATAAATATTTTCATCATTTAAATTCGAAATTTATGTGAAATTATATTTTGATCACTTAATGTTAAAAAATGTTATTTTTCAATATAAGAAGTTTTTAATATATTTTTTATTTTCATTTGAAAACTATGTTTATAATTTTTTAATATTAATTGGATAATTATATTTTAATTTTTTTTTATAATTTCAAATTTTTATTATCATGATTCTTTTCTAGGGTTAATTAAATTTAGGCAAAAAGTGTAGAATAATGTTTTTAAAATTAATGTAAATATGATGACATTATTTGTATATAAGTATGAATTAAAAATTCATGAAGCCTTTTTCTAATAATAGATATGAATTTTATAAGTGACTATATAAATTTCAAAAAATAATAATTTATAAAACAATATTTTTCATTTTATAAATTATATTGTATTTTTTTAAATTTTTTTTTTAAAACAACGTGCATTTACATACTAAAATTAATAATTATCACCATTAAAAATTGAATTAAAAAATTGATTTAGAATTTGGATTAATTATGTCCACATTATATATTAATCACAATTTCATCTTATCTTATAAATGTTAAAATTTCTAGGTAAAAACATGTTACTGTGGTGAAAATTAGAATGAAAAAATGACTTACATAAGAGGTAAAAGGAAAAAAAATTAAGAACATATTTAATTGAGTGTTTGATGATTTTATTGACCCTATATCTTTTACTATATGACATTTTTTAATTTTTGATTCATTTTACATGATTTTTACTTTCCATTGTTGAAATGTTTTGGGTATTTAAAAAAATTCCACTCCTTTTCAATTATAAAAGGGGATCTCCTCTCCCAAATCCCACTCGCACAAAAATAAACTTATTTTGGTAAAAAGAATCGACCCAAAAATATTAAAAACTCTATTATCCCCCTTAATGGGGTTATTATATTCACAAAAGAACATACCTAAAATCTTTAACCCCTTTTCAAAAGGTGATAACCCATGTAGCAAGGTATATATCATAAACCGTTTCTTTCTCTTTTATTTTTCCTTATATCTTATTTCTAAAAATTATTTTCCCAATATAAATATTATAACATAATTAACCTTATTATATTGGTATGTAATTTTAATGATGGTATAATCTTTAAATACACTTTTGTTGTTCACTAAGGAATGATGAAACAACATTTTTATGTGCAGGGACTACTGCATCCATAAAACATCATGTTTTTCCATAACAAAATCACATGGATGTTAATAATGCTGAATTTAATAAATAATTATGTTATTTATATAAAATTTTATGTTATAAAATTATATATAAGATTATATATTTCTCCCATTCTATGGAAAATGAAATCAGAGACCATGCCTATATGCTGACTACCATCACAAGGGAATGATTGAAATCCATTTTTCTTCACATCAACAACTTACATAGAAAATCATTAGAATAAGTTTAATAGATATGTATTTTTTATTATATTTTTAATTTTTTTTCATGAAATATTGGATAATGTATTAATTATATGATCCACAAATAATCATTAATAATTATATCATTTAAAGCAGACATACTATGACGATATTATTTTATTCAATGTATTTAATCATTTCATATCCAGTACTTATTCTTTTAAATCTATTATAATTGTTATATATCACACTAGTAAATACTAAATGATTTCATTATGTTTCTGGTATACTGATATTGTAACTAAATAATCTCATAATCATAAATAATCAATGTCTATTCATATTTGATTCATTTTCACCACCCATTAAATTGATTTGAAATTAAATCATGGATGATTTAAAAATATTTACCAGTATAAAATTATGTAAAAATATGTATATAATGATTATGTTTTTGTTCTCAAAAATATACATCAACAATTAACTCATTAACTAATAAAACACCTTTTTAGGATGAAAATTAATGAAAAATATCCGGTGTTGATTTCATCTTCTGGGATAATGACTAAATTCTCAATAATGGAAGTTTAAACATGATTCATAATTATAATTCACCCACTATATAAACATCAATGATATTTTAATTACTAAAATTGAAATAAAAACCAATACCAACATTTCTATAATTAAACTAGTATATAACTTCAAAACTATAAACTCCCCATGTGGGGAAATGTGCAAAATATAACTAACATACATGTTGAAAATGATAATAAATGAAAATTATAAATAGTTTTAGGTAAGAATATTTTTATAAGATTGTATATTATGGTATTTATTCTTTCTTACAGGAGGATATAGCACATTCGAAAAAGTGGAATAAATATGAGTGGTTCTTTGTCTCAAATTAATTTCATGAGATATATATATTAATGTACAGCATGACACATTTAATATATTTATATTACTACCTAATGAAGGTATTTTACCATATTCATGGGATTTTAATATCAATATAATGTATATTCATTAAATTTTCATCGATTCAACTGATACCCAATATGAAAGTGTTTTTTAGAAAAGTGTTACTCCAATAGTAAGAGTATCATTTCCAATCATATTTTTAAATCTATATTAATTTTAAAAGATAATACTTATGGGAAAGTATTGTGGAAATAGATAACACATTTAGTGAAATTCTATTTAATAAATTATAGTCTAGAAGAGAAAAAATTGGATCTGTAAGAATCTATGAGCAAGAAATATCACCACATGTTAAATAATAGATATATACACAAGTATTAAAGATGAAATTACTTATTGCGGTTATAATGTGATACCCATGGACATGAGTTAGTAGGTAAATACTATATATTAAAGTATTAAGTAATGTACACTTTAAAGTTCATTAATTCCTAAGAATATTTAATTGTTTAATTATCTAAATGTCAGAATTTTATTTTAACAAAATATGAATCATTTTTGAATTCACAAAAGCGACATTATCTTGAGATGATTTTTTTGGGATTCTTCTAATAAAATTAATTTTTATACTAATAGTTCAATATAATTATATAAATAATAATTCATTTTTATTCCATTATAATATATAATAGATTTGTTAAAATCAATAATTAAAATAATATACATATTAAAATTTAAATTTTACATTTTAAAATTTTAATTATTGTTTACAAATTAATGATTGGTAATTTAGAGCTAAAATAATATTTCCTAAATTAATATTTAATATATTATAAAATTTTCAAATTACAATTAATTTTTAACACATATAGAAATTTAATATTAAAATCATTTAAAATTTATAACTAATAGGTCCATATTAAATACTAATAATTTCTTTATTTTTATGAATAATTGTTTTTTTCCATTGGTCAAAACTAGATACCACAGTAATAGTTAAAATAGTAAAATTAAAAAATACTAGAGGTAAAGGGATTTTATAATGATAAAAAATTTTATTTATTAGAGTGGATAGGGTGTGATAATATTTTATCTATACCCCACTCCATTATTTCATATTTTTGAAGCCACATTAAATGTTTATCATTTTCTCCCATTATATTATCTTGAAATAATTATAAAAATTTCATTCCCACCACTTATAAAAGGTCCCTCTCAAAACCCCTACAAGGAACTCCTTTAAATCTTGATTCCTAATGGAAAACATCCCTTTTATCATTCCCCTATAATAATTTTCAACTCTCATATTCATATGTTCACCATTAGTACGCATAAGGCCTTCATTTCTATGGAGACTTTCAAAGAAAGTTCATGTCCTCGATGTGAGTATTATCATCGATATGGAATTTAATATTAATTATCTAATTTAAAATTTATTTTAGATAAAACAATTTAATATTATCTATATCATTTATATACTACAATTTTTATATATTAACAGCATTACCATTTTTTATTCATTTACCCCATCCATAAAGAAAAACTAGACCATTGTTTGTTTGTCGAATGGACTACCACCTCCATGATGTAACGTGTTTCGTTTTACATCACTAGAATAAAAGGATGAATAAAAATATGGTATTAAATGATTAATATTATGTTTATTATATCATTAAGGTTATGTTGTGAACAATTATATATCTTATTGAATATATGATCAAAAAATGATCATTAATAATTTAATTTTTTAAAATCAGTATACTAACAGAATATTTTTTTTAAAATAGTGTAATAATATCATATCCATTACTTATTCTTATAATTAATTCAAATTTGGATATATATTATTAATTGAAACTAAATATTATCATGATGCCTATGGTATAGTGATATTACAATAATTCCACCTTCTAATCATTCACTAAACAAGTGTTTTCTCATGTTTAGTTCAGTTTAACCACCTACTTGAACTATACATTGAATTTATAAAATAAATGACTATGGTAAACCAATTAATCATATAATATTATATTAATGTGTAAATAATTATTTTTTTAGATTAAGATATATTATAGAAATATCTTATTCATCAATTTTGGAAGTTCACTCCATTCATTAAAAATCATCAAAACATGCTTATTATCGACTTTATATTCAAGTATAAGGACTAAACCAAATATTAAGGGAATTTAAAACATCATAAATAATTATAAATCATCCATAATAGTAACTTAAATGATCAGGTAAAAAATAACTTTATAATAAGAATGAATACAAACACTGCTATTAAGAAAATAATACAAATGATCAACCCAATTAATATTGATTTGAAATATCAGAAAACATGTAATGTCTCAGAAATTCCATGTAATTTTTTAAATTATATAGAATTATTTTGAGACCACGAGCTTTTACGACACATGATTCTGAGGCCTGATGAGCTTAGACCAGAATTTTGATGTTTTTATTAGTTCACTTTAATAAATGTGCGAGTGGGTTTTTATAACTTTTTAACTAGTTCTTGGATCGGAAATCCGAGGGAAACCTTGAATTTAGAACACTATGATTCACCTATAAGGGACTTAACATTTACTATAAAGGGTTAGATAGAAAATTTAATTTTTGGGACTTTTTGGAAAAATAATAACATAACTGTAAAAATGTTGGGAAAAATCCCTCAAGGTATCATTGATGAATTTTTGAGGTGATTGTGTTTGTTGACAAAGAAGGCCTCCATGTTGTGTTTGTTGACAAAGCAGACCACAATGTATGAATTTGTTGATAAAGGGGGTTTTCATGATGACATGTCTAGTTCAAGGGATGTTGTTAACAATCCATGGTTGATTGAAGAAAATTGAAAAAGGAATGGATGATATAGAGGTGGTACAAAGAGAGAAGATACAACATGGAACCATTTTCTAGTGTTTTCCAAATTTTGGGCATCAAAATCGACAAATGAAGAAAAGTGTTTTTCAAAAAGGGACTTGCGTGCTGGTGTATTGGAAGCTTGGAAACGTGTGTGCCATATGTTTTTCAAGATCATAACAACAAAATATGGAAAATGAGAGAGGGGAACCCATGTTTTCATTTGTTCGTGAAAGTGACTTGGGCAACAGAGGCTCAGGTGGCTGGATTTGCGCGTTGAGAGGAGACTTGCACACTGACACTCAAGGTACCCAAAATGCCTATAAATAGAGGGTTACACCTCCTCATTTATCATGGAGTTCAAAACTTATAGAAAATTAGAGCTCTAGTCACGTAGGAGGTTCGGTCATGCAAGTGGTGGTTTGGTCGCGCAAGTATAAAGATATTCAGAAGTTGCACGCCAGGTTATAGTTGCACGCCAATATTAGGTTAGACATAAAAGGGTGTGAGTCGCCCAGGTTTTGGGTTGAATAAGGGAGTGTCATGCAATTGGATAGGTGAAACTTGCGTGCCAGGCTTGGATAAGCGCACCAAGGCATAGAGAAGCATGCCAGGCTTGGAGAAGCATGCTAGTCAATCTAAGGTGGCCTGAAAGTTTGAATATTTCCTGGTACACCCATGGTAAATGTTTATTCATCAGTGGATGAAAGTGTAACTTAAATAGAGCATATAAATATAGATAAAGATACATTTATTTGTGATAATGAAGAGAAATACATGTATATATACTGTGAGTGGATATTCTGAAGAAGTAGTGAGCTCACTTCAGTTGAGAGAGCAGTGAGTTCTCAAATTGTGAATGGTTGTAAACCAGAAGGGACAATGAGTCCACTTTGAACATTGTAAATAGTAGTGTGCTTTTAGTGGATTTGGTACATCGACACATTGCCGGTGTATGCTCCTTAGACGTAGCCCAGTGAGGGTAAACCAAGTAAAAATTGATGTGTCATGTACATGATTTAGATTCTGTTTATACTTTTCTACAATAAAGAGAGAGAATAGAGTTTTTCTTAACAGAAAAAAAAGATCAATAGGGGTAGTTGTTTTAATATATCATACCCTGATTCACCCCCCCACTTAGGGTATCTAACCTATTAGACCTAACAATTGGTATCAGAGGGAAAAGTTAATATCCATGTTTATCTTTTAAATGGAGGTCACCAATCATAAAGAGATTCTGATCTTCGATGGGAACAATTTTTAGTTATGGAAGAATCAGATGCAACACTACTTATGATCTTTATTAATGGATGTGTTTACAGCAGCAATGCATGGTATCTCAGCCAACATCAAGAGTGGAACACTATTAGAGGCTGAAAGAAAGGAATTTGATGTTGATACCAAAGGAATAAATGCTTTAGGGGGAGCCCTATCCAATTATATATATATGAAGGTGATGTCATGCAAGACATCACATGCCATGTGGGAAAAGCTATTGAATATATATGAGGGAGATACAAAGGTCAGAGAGGAAAATCTGCAAGTTTTGTGGAATAAGTATAAAGATTTTAAAATGAACTCTAATGGGTCTATTAATGAATTATTTGATAAGGTAAATAATGTTGTGGAAGATATGCAGGGTCTTGGAGAAGTCATTGAAGATATTAAGATCGTAAAGTGAATCTTGAGGAAAATTCTACCTCGTTTCAATCCAAAAGTCTCAGTACTGGATGATAAGGTTCCAAAGAATCTAACACTGGAAAATTCCCACAGTACCTTGGTTTCATATGAAATAAGGAATGATGACAATGAGGCTATGGAAAAGGGGAAATATAAGGAGGTGGCATTCAATTCAATGAAGAAGCTCACCCTTGATGATTCTCAGGAGGATGAAGAGATAGATGAGGTGATGTCATTTATTTATTCAAATTTGCAAAGAGGAAAAGTAAAGTTTAAGGGGAAAATTACACTATCTTGTTTTTGATGTGGAATGGTTGGTCATATTGTAGCAAGGTGTCTGAAAAAGTTCTAAGATGATGATGATGTCGATGAAGCCAAAATTCCCAAGAAGAAGTCTTCAGCCTATGGGAAAAGAAAGAAGCAGTTCAAGAGAAATTTCATTAAGAACAAGAACCTCCTTTCAAAAGAATGTGACAGTTCAGATGAGGTTGAGGTTGAGGAGGTTGAAGAGATAGAGAACTGAAAAGATTATGGAGAAAATTATATGGTGGCAATTGTCGACAGTACTCAAATAAAGAAAGAAACCGATATTGATGAAGAAGAAGAATTTGAAGGAAGAGTTGATATGAAATCTGAGTTAGAGGCTTCTCTTGAAGAGATAGATATTTAGATAGATAAAGAAAAGAAAGTAAAAAAGGGTGTTTTTGATGCCAAACCTTATATGCAACATCAAGAAGAAGAGAAGTCTGAGTTGATGGAAGAAATTGAAAAAATCAATTCTTCAACACCAGAGAACTCAAAATTGGTTAGTGAGTATAAAATCAAGATTGAAGAAAAGAAAAGGGATATATATTTCTTGAATAAAAAAATGAAATATAAGATCAAGCATATTGATGAAATTTAAGGAGAAGTTATCATTCTGCAACAAAAAGTTAAGGAATAAGAAAAACTTTAGATTCCCAACACGTTATTGGGAAAACCAATCATTCAGAAGACCAGAAACATGAAAGAGGATCCTGGTAGTTCAATAGGAAAGAAAAAACAATCGAATATAGATGTTAAAGATGATTTGGGGCTTGATCAAAAATACAAAGAAGTTAGGGTAAAAGTCAGACCGCAAGAACCTATTCTGAGGATGAAAATTGATGTGGGTACAAAGCAGAATAAGAAAATTCAAAGAACCCAAGGGATGTCTTACAGTACAATTGTGACCCATAGGAATGCATCTTTCATCAGGTGTTATTTCTTTAGAAATATGGGACACTCACAAAACGTGTGTTCTATAGCTAAAAGACACCGAAGGACACAAGAACGGAGCTGAAATCCAAACCAATAATGGTTCTCTAGAACATATTTTGAAGGGCACTTCTTTTGGTGTGGAGGATTTGAGAACATGGATAGATATTGTACATCTACCATACTGAGGAATGTGCCAAAGCATAATCACAATAGTCGCAAGAAGCAAATCAATAAACCAACAGGTGTGTTGAAAATTAAAAATCGATTTGTAGCTTTGCAAGATGAATCCAGTCCATTATACTTTGAGAAAGATCAAAATTCTCAATCTATGCTGATTGTGAAGAAAAAAATTTAGACCAATAAGAAGAGAGCAGAGAAGGCAGTGGTTGCTGAAATTTCCCTTAAAGCATCAAACCGTTCTTGTGTATAGATCCATGACAGTGGTTTCATGACTCACATGACAGAAAATAAGGATATGGTTACATGAATAAAATATGAAAAAGAATAAGTTTTCATGTTTGTAAATGATGAAGGCCTGAATATTATTGGCTTGGGAAAGGCTATGTTTGGGGGAAAAGAAATAATACGTGCTGATGTTTTGGTTGTAGAAGGTCTTTGTCACAATTTTCTCAACATCAGTCATCTCTGTGACTCAGGGCATTCTATAAGGTTTACCAAGAAGATGTGTGTTTTCAAGGGAAGAGATGGTACAATGATCCTAAAAGGAAAAAGTACAAAGTGAAATATCTGCTTGGTAAGTGTATAAGAAGATATGTGTTTTTTATCCAGAGAGGAAGAAAAAAACTTGTGGCATAAATGACTTGGTCATTTATACCAGCCATCCCTAGAAGATTTGGTAAAGTGTAAGGAATATAGAGACCTCCCTAAGATATCATAGGATCATACTCATTCGTGAAATGCATGCCAACAAGGGAATCTCATCATGAATATGTATACAGAAAAAGAAAAGAAGTCAACCAGAGTGCTCAATTTGGTGCATGCTGATATTTGTGGGCCTATCACACTAGAGAAATTGATGGAAAGATGTACTATGTTCTTTTCATTGACGACTATAGTATAATGGAATGGTTATTTGTAATTTCCCATATGTCTGATGTGTTCTGATGCTTAAAATAGTACCGGAGGGAGTGGGAAAGGATGCTTGGATAGAAAATTATGATGTTTCGTACTGAAAATGGTACGAAATTCACAAATAGTTCAGTGGAAGACTATCTCAAGAAACATGGGATAAGGCATCAAGTTTCCTTAGTGAGAACTCCCCAATAGAATGGAGTGGTTGAAAGGAGAAATCATATCATCAAAAACATGGACAGAATGATGCTCATAGGAAAAGACCTACCAGTAAAATTTTGGAAGGAAGAAGTATTGACATCGGTCGTCATTTATAATAGGGATCTGTTTTGTCTGATGAAAGGAAAGACTCTATATAAGATGTGTTATAGAAATAAGCCAACAGTGAAATACTTTAGAATCTTTGGAAGTAAGTGCTTCATTCTCAACAAATAAAAACATAGGAAATTTGAGTCACATGGAGATGAGGGGATATTCCTTGGATAATCAGGATTAATAAAATCATATAAATGATTTAACAAAAGGTTGGGAAAAGTATTTGAGAGCAATGATGTCACTATTGTGGAAATTGATGAAAATGTTCAACAGAACAGTGAACAATTTTAGGATGAAAGTGATGAGGAGAGAAGCAATGCAAGGAGATATGAAGTGGATGATGCTGATTCAAAAGAATACACTGACGATGAGCATGTGAAAGTAAAATATGTATCTACACAAAAGCCAAGAAGTCGAGCTGAAATTGATAGGAAGAATATTATTGGTGATCAATCATCTCTAGTTCAGAAAATATTAATAAAATCCTTACAGAAGACATCTTTCCTATCTCAGGTAGAGCTGAAATTATTTTCTAATACAACTGAAGATGAAAACTGGATTTATGATATGAATTTAGAGATTTATTATATTGAGAAGAATCAGATATGGGAGGTTGTTTCGAGGCTAACATATAAGAATGTCATCAGGAAAAATGGGTCTATCACAAAAAGATGAATAAAGATGGAACATTTATTCGAAAAAAAATAATGACTAGTGTGCAAAGGATACTACCAGATAGAGGGTATTGATGTTGATGAGACATTTGCACCTGTGGAAAGGCTAGAAAAAATCATATTTTTCTTGGCCATTGTAGTGTAACGAAAGTTTAAAGTGTTCTAGATGGATGTCAAACCTGCATTCTTGAATGGGGTTCTAGAGGAAGAAGTGTATATCGAGCAGCCAGATGGTTTTCTCATTCATGATGAGGAGAACAAGGTTTGTCAGCTAAAGAATGCGTTATATGGGCTGAAACAAGCACCAAGATCTTGGTACTCAAGGCTTGATCAGAATTTGAAGAATCTTGGTTTCCATCATGGTGGATTTGATTACAATCTTTATTTAAATAATGACAGTAATCAACGGATGATGGTGCTAGTTTATGTTGATGACATAATATTTGGCAGATCAGATGAATCTTAGTATAGATAGTTTTCCAAATTCATGAAAAATGAGTTTGAAATCTCAATGATTGGAGAGATCACATTTTCCCTTGGTTTACAGGTATCATAAGGAAGTAATGGAAATTTCATTTCTCAATACAAATATGTCGAGGAGGTTCTATGAATATTTGGAATGGAAAATTCCAAGGAAATGAAGACGTTGTTACTACTTGGATGAGATTATCGAAAGATGAAAATGGAAATGAAGTTTATATCACCAAACACAGGTGGATTATTTGGTGTTTACCATACCTGACAGCGACGAGACCGGATATTGTTTTCACCATATGACAAGAAATGAGATATCAGAGTAATCCCAAGGAAATCCACATGCTTGTAGTGAAAAGGATACTTTGGTATATCAAAGGAACTATGGACTTCTACTTAATGTATAATGACAATTCTCAGTAAGATATATTGGGATATACAGATGCAGATTGGTCCGGTTTAGCGGATGACATAAAATCAATGTCAGGAGGTGCTTTCTATCTTGGTGGATTGTGTATCTCCTGGCTAATAAAGAAGCTAGATTGCATTTCATTATGCACCGCAGAAGCTGAGTACATTGCGGCTACTCAATCATGCACACAGTTATTGTGGATGAAGCAGTAGATTGATGATATGGGCATTGAAGTGAACTCTTCGATCGGAATCCAGTGTGATAACTCAAGTGATATTAATCTTAGAAAAATATTGTCCACCACTCATGGAAAAAGAACATTGAGATAAAGTGTCATTTTATCAAGGATAAGTTTGAGCAGGGAATCGTGAATTTGGAGTATGTTCCTACAAAACTATAGGTTATAGACAATATGACAAAGGCCTTACCCAAGGAAGATTTTGGGAGGCATCGACTAGCTCTGAGAGTTCAGTCGACTCCCCGCACTTGAAAAAGTGTGAATGTGGCCCCTATCCTCAAGGTATGTTATGTTTTTCTCTAATGTGGTAATCTATATTGTTTCTAATGTTGTAGAACACAAAGGAGTGACCTTTGGGTACATTGAAAAAGGGGGAGAAATAGTGACTCCTCAAGGGGGAGAAACTGTGGATAAGGAAGGGAGAAAATGTCTTAGTCAAAGACACGAGGAGAAACCGATAGGTGGAGCACTGAGATAGGGGAGAGCAATGAGATAGGGGGAGAGTATTAACTTTGACGATTCTAGAAGTGATCGATCAGAGAGTAGATATCATGACAGCTGAGGATCGTGATAAAAGCAGAAGAGTGGTGTTGGAATGGTTTAAGAAGGTTTCCAGATATCGGTAGTTGGTATTAGTGTGGTATCAACAATTGATATCGGTGTTGAAATTGGTAAAAGTTTGGTTTCAATAGTTGGTGTCTGAAATGAAGTGATTCATTAATGACCTTTTCATTTACTCTTGTTTCTCATGGTGAGCATTGATCATGTGGGTATAGAGTATGTGTTACGTGGTGGCATGATCATCGTCATGCCGTGGTGGAAGCAGGGAGATGCGGCACCTGCCTGGTAATAGTGGGGAGACGCGGCGCCCTCCTGGCACCGGTTAGAGGGAAGACCTACGACCGTGCCATCCGGGTGGATCAAGGAGCCGTGGTCACTCGAACATATAAAGAGCACCCTGGGCATCCTTAGGGCCAACAGAGGTCAGACGTAGTATCCGACCGCGTCCTGGCTAGGCATTTCACCCATGGCCCACACCGCGTAGGTCGGGCTTCAGGCCGACGGGCTGGGCCCCAGACAGAGGGCCGGTCCCGTAGCCCAGTGAGGTAAACCCGCACTGGTGGGCCGAACCTATACCCAGTGTGCCATACCCATGCCGATAGGCTAGACCCGCACCCTTTAGGCTGGGCCAAACCATACCGGTTTGTCGGGCCACCCGGTGGGCTGGACCTTAGGCCAAACCGGGCCGGGACCAGCAAAGCCCTTTTCGCCTGGCCCGCTGGCCAAGATAGACCGAACCGACCTAGACCCAATCCGGGTCTGTTCGAGTTAGTCAGAACTAAACTGGGGTATGTGGGACCCCCGAGCTGGGTTGGTTGGGTTGGTCTGACCATGTTGGACCGAACCCAGATGAAACCGACACTTGTTTACTAAAATGATAATAACTTGCAAACTGGGCGTCCGATTGACAAGAAATTTGTGGATTTAGGACCCTATTGAAGAGACAGATCTTTTGTAATTCTCTATGGTGACTTTCACGAAGGTTGAGATGGCACAAATGTCTTGATGAGCAGTTCTCCTAGGCGCTCTACGTACGGAACCCTGTGGTTGGCTGAGACTTGGAGACTGTAGACTTTTGACTTTGTGTAACTCGACTATGGCTTAGTGGGAAGAACTTATATGTGAATTTGTAGGCCCATGGTAGGAATAACTTCTTAGTGACTTTCTAGGCCCATGATACATGATGAGGAGGAGTACCTCAGTTGGCCATGATTAGTGGGAAGCTTCTATGTGACTTTGCAAGACCATGATATGTGATGAGGAGGCATACCTAAATAGTCTAAGGATAGTGGTAAGTACTTCTATGTGACTTTATAGACCCACTATACTCGATATATGGGGATATCTCTAGCATATGAGGTGTTTGATGATGTGTCTGATGATTATTCTATCACTACCCTAAATGTATACCTGGTGTGAGCTGTCTTGTGATTCATACTTTACTTTGAGGATTACTATGTGGTATTTCATTTTTGTTTTGGTGTCCCTACTGAGTATTTTTTTACTCACCCCTGCACAGGCTTCGCTTGCACATGTTGTGTCTGATGTAGATGATTGAAATTTTGAGAGAGACTTTGGTGGACCAGGACCCATAGGTGGTCAAGGAGATGAGACTGATAAATGCTACAATGCTGGAATTGGTTTCCTAGGATGTGGGAGATCCTAGTAGGATTGGGTGGACAAAATTTTCTGCTTCAGCTTCCAGTAGCTACACTACTCCCACGATCATTTGGGGGTTTTCCACGGATGGCCATTAGAGTTTCCTTTTTGTAGTTTTCTATTTCAGTTCTTTGTTGGGTTTGTATTATGGCCCACTTATATTAGTTGTACTTGTAATAAAATTTTTTTTAGTGATACTTATTTCCCTTTCTAGTGTGTGGGACTTGGTTGGGTGTGTGTGTGCATACAGGTACTCCGGAAAATGCCTCCCACTTGCTGGTTGACACCTTCAGCGCTAGTCGCTAGCCTCTGGACATCGGGGGGAAGACATGGGGTAGTCATGTCACAGGTCCTAGGGGACCAGTCGTGAAAAAGTGGTATCAAAGGGAGGCCAGTCCTATGATAAAGACTGAGAGTCTATGTTTTGTTTTTAGGGAACAGTGTTAAGTGTTTCGATTCGGACTTCCATATGCAGGAAGTCCAGTATTGGTGCGACATGCAACATATCCATACACCAGGACCTTGAATTCTACTTTTCGTCTCTATACATGAAAAAATTGGTTACATAAGTGCCTCCTTATGTTCTTTTGAGTTAAAGTCAGCTCACCATGTATAACCTTCTAACCGCGGTACATCTTGATCAATATCAGGATTCTTCTACGTAGATTACCATCTTGGATACCGATATGAGGTCATGAGGACAGCCCGCCTAGCGACGATGCGTCCGTTCAGGGAGCAGTTCTAGAGATGGCCCCACCTGGTGGTGCACCAGTGCTATCACCATCTGTTGGTCAGCATCTACTACCGGTAGTTACGAAAGATGATGTGCGCATAATCAGGGCCCTATACGAGTTTCAGAGACAAAGACCTCCCAGGTTCAGGGGAGAGACAAATCCTCAGGTCCCTAAGGACTGGATAGAGGTAGTGACGTGGGTATTCCGCTTAGTGAGGACACAGCTTGAGTAAATGGAGATCTTGGCGGTGAGACTTCTGTAGGGATCAATAGGGAGATGGTGGAGCTTGACCACCCATATGCATGATGAGGCAACCCTCACCTAGGTAGACTTCGAGTAGATTTTCTAAGAGGAGTTTTTCCCTGTGACCTTACGCTCTGTGCACATTCAGGAGCTGCTTCACATACAATAGGGTAGAATGATGGTGGCTGAGTACTCAATGAGGTTCATTGATATTTATCACTACTTGATAGATATGGCGCGAGACCCTTTCTTCAGAGATAAAGCCATTGACCAGGGACTCAGGCGGGATATTAGGGCATTAGTGTTGTCTCTCAGCATCTCTACTCAAGCCAGGGTGTTGGAGTGAGACCTTAAGGTAGAGAGATTCTTAGCGGAGCAGGCGCCCACAACTAGAGCTACCAGTATACCCCAGGTGGTAGAGTCTTTGACAGGCACCAGACAACAGACATGAGGGCCCAAGAGGGCTAGGTCTTTCATTGGATGACCCTAGGAATTAGGGTCGGCAGTGTAGGGCTCCCATATCAAAGTGAGTAAGTCAGGAACTTGTCTTTTATTCCCATGCAGCAGGTAGGGACATGTGGCATGTGGCTACCTGAACTGCCCTATAGATGACCAACAGATGGTCGAGGGGCCACTGATGTTGAGGTAGCTGTTCGAGCGAGGGGTTTCGTGGGGTGATCGATTTGGTAGGGGAGAAGGATGAGCTGTAGGCAGTGGGCAATTGGTTGAGGTGTTACCGCCACCACCCCCAAGTGGTCCAACACAACCTTATGGAGCAGGTAGACAGGGGTGAGGAAAACTTTAGGAAATGAAGGCTTATGACCACGACACTCCTGAGATGATCCAAGGTATGATCTATGTCTTCTCTACCCTAGATGGAATTCTAATAGACGTAGGTGCTAGTCAATCCTTCCTTTTCCCAGCTCTCATTCGGATCTCATAGATTTTTTTGGAGCCATTAGTTTGATCTTTACGACTAGATACTCCTATGGGAGGTGATTCAATGATTACAAATTGGTGCCTGTAATGTGATTTTACTCTAGGAGGTGAGAGCTTTGGATGACATCTCTTGGTATCAGCATCGAGGTCTCACGATGTCATCTTGGGTATGGACTGGTTATCCAAAGTCCATGATCAGATTAACTATTTCAGGCATACAGTGTAGCTTTTACGTGGAGATGAGACCAAGTTTTCCCTCACTGGTGAGAAGGAGCCCCTTGCAGTGCAGAACAGACTTTCTCTGAGGAGGGTGCAGCCGATCACTCACTTGTTGGCTAGAGTCACCCTTAGTGTAGTGGATGAGAAGATTCCAAGTTTTCCTATAGTGGTGGATGATTATGAATATATTTTCCCTGAGGATGTTCTGAGACTACCTCCTTGAAGGGAGGTAGACTTCTGTGTCATCCTGTACCCCGGGACGACACCGATATCCACACCTGCATACCAGATGGCTCATGTAGAGCTTCACGAGATGAGGGTACTGCTGGAGGAATTGAAGGAGAAGGGGTTCATAAGGCCCAGCGTTTCACCATGGATAGCCCCAATGCTTTTTTCCAAGAAGGTAGACTAGAGTTTGAGGTTGTTTGTGGACTTCCAAGGTCTGAAACAACTGAACGTGAGGGTCAAGTATCCACTACCGAGGATCTATGAACTCTTCGACCAGCTAAAGGGGGAGAATTGGTTCTCAAATATAGACTTAGATCAGGCTATAACCAGCTTCGGGTACGAGATGAGGATATATTGAAGATAGCCTTTAGGTGCCGGTATAACCACTCTGAGTTCCTGGTGATGCCTTTAGGTTTGACCAAGGACCCAGTAGTGTTAATGGGACTCATGAAAAGCATCTTCTAGCCTTACCATGATCGGTTTATTGTGGTATTCATTGATGAAATCTTGGTGCACTCAGTGTCAGAGGAGGAGCACGCTACACACCTATAGATATTCCTAGATACACTCTGAGATCAATGGATTTATGGAAATATCTCGAAGTGTTAGTTATGTATTCGAGAAGTCCACTTTCTAGGACATGTCATCGCATAGGCTGGAGTTTCAATCGATTCTGTGAAGATAGAGGTGGTGATTGCTTGAGAGCCACCTAGGAGCGTGACTAAGGTGAGAAGATTATTAGGGTTGGCTGGTTACTATTGGAGTTTTGTGATCGAATTTTCCAGAGTAGCAGTACCCTTATTGGCTTTGACATGGAAGGGACAACCCTTTGTGTGGAAAGAGAAATGTTAGAAGAGTTTTCAGGAGCTGAGGCAGAAAATGACTAGTGCCCCCATCTTGAGACTACCAGAGGAGGGCGTTGGGTATTTATTTTACTATGACGCATCAAGGAATATACTGGGTTGTGTCTTGATGCAGGAGTGATTAGTGATCACCTATGGCTCACTATAGTTTAGACATCATGAGAAGAACTAGGTGACCCATGACATGGAGTTAGTAGCGGTGGCCTTTTACCTGAAGTTGTGGTGGCACTACTCGATGGGTGAACGGTTTACAATTTAATCTGACCACAATAGTCTTAGGTATATCTTCTCTCAGGAGGACCTTAACCTGAGACAAAAAAGATGACTAGATTTATTCTAGTACTATGACTTTTAGATAGTCATACTACAAGAAAGGGGGATGTGGTGGCATACACACTCAACAGGAAGACCAGTTTGCAGATGCTGAGTGAGGAGACAAAGAAATTGGTCATGATACAGATATCCTTCATGGATGATGGTGAAGATTCTTACCTTCAGTTGATGACTGTTACTACCCCACTCTTATAGCGATTTAGGGAGGCACATATGGTGGATGTTGACTGTGTGGCCCGACATGATCAGTTATCCTAAAGACAAGCTCCTGATGGATTTTAAATAGGCGGGGATCACACCATCCTTTTTCAGATGGTGCACCGTAGTGCCCGTGACATTGTGGGAGGAGGTCTTGAGGGACTTCCATACATCCCCTTTGGTGGTACATCCTAGAGTGGCGATGATGTACCAAGACATCCGACATTAGTATTGGTGGCCAGGGATGAAGAAAGTGGTGTCCAAGTTCGTTTTAGGATGCCTCACTTGTTAGAAAGTGAAGGTCGACAATTAGTTTCTAGTATGATTGGCCCATCCAATCGAGGTACCATAGTGGAAATGGGATGGTATATCGATGAAATTTATGAAGGGGCTAGCATGAACATACATGGTCCATGACACTATCTGGATGATCATTGACCGACTCACCAAGTCTTATCACTTTCTACCCCTTCGGGAGTAGGAACCGGTAGAGGGCATGGGACACCTCTACGTCCAGGAGATAGTGTGACTTCATAGGGTGCCTTCGATGATCGTCTTAGATTGTGACACTAGATTTGCATCTTGTCTGTGGAGGGAATTATAGGAGGCGTTCCAGACACAATTGCACTTGAGCACAACTTTTCAACCCCAGACGGATGGTCAGAAGGAGCAGACCATACAGACCATAGAGGATATGCTACGTGCTTGCGTCCTGGATTTTGGTCTCAATTTGGAGGACCACCAACCACTGGTGTAGTTTTCATACAAAAACAAATATCACTCCCCCAATGGCATGACACCGTTTGGGGCCTTTTATGGGTGGCCTTGCAGATCACCCCTATGAAAGAAAGGCTCAGGGGAGTTGGAACTAATGGGTCCAAAGTTAGTACGGTCTACTATAGAGAAGGTTTAGATCCTCTAGGAGTGGATGAGGATTGCACAAAGTAGATAGATGTTTTATGATGACATGATATGGATACCCTTGCAGTTTGAGGAGGGTGATCATGTATTCCTTCGGGTCTCACCCCGAAAAGGATTGCAATGATTTGGCCAGGGTGGAAAGCTATCTTAGTGGTTCATCATACCTTTTCAGATCCTGATCAGAGTTGGAGAGGTGGAATACCACCTATCTCTTCCCCCATAGATGCACCAGGTGTATGATTTTTTCCACTTATCACAATTGAGAAGGTACGTGCATGATCTATCAATTGTCATCAACTGGGGAGAGCTAGACATTGATGATGGGTCGACATTTAGGGAATTCTTGGTGGAGATAGAGGATCGACAGGAGAGGGTCCTACGTGTTTGTTCAATCCCTCTGGTGTGATTTTGGTGGCAAAACAGAAATCTCTAAGAGAGAACATGGGAGCGGGAGGCTCATATTCGTGCTTAGTACCACCATCCATTTGATTAGTTTTTCTTTTGGATTTCAAAAACAAAAATCCCTAAGGTGTGGAGAATGAGATGTCTCAAAAATTTAGTGTATTTTTTTAATTATATGGAATTATTATAAGACCAAACACAATGAAGAAACATGATTATGAGGCCCGGTGAGCCTGGAACAGAATTTTGATATTTTTTTCTTCGTTTAAGTAAACAAGGGAGTGAGTTTTTCTAAGCTGCAGTGTGATGCGGTGCCAGGTGGGCACCATGTGGAGGGGTGGCTCGCGTCCAGGCCACCCAGATGAGCTAGTGCCATGGTCACTCAACTACAGCAGGTGAGTGGCCCCGCGGTGTTCTATGGAGTAGTAGGGAGTCAGACGTGGCCGAATGTCGCATCCCGACTAGGTGCACCACCGGTCCTCCTCCAGCGGATCGGGCCTCAGCTGGTAGCCCAGACCCACATCGATGGTCCAGAACCACGCCGACATGCCAGATCCATGCCTTTCATGCCAGGCCGGACTAAACTGGGTTGTCTGGTGACCCGATGGGCTGGACCCTTGGCCAAACTGGGCCAGGTCCTATGAGGCCCATTGGGTCTGGCCCACTGGCCAGGTAGGACCAAACCGACACAAACCCAAACTAGGTAAGGTCGAGTCGGTCGAATTTAAACTAGGGTATATGGGACCCTCAAGATGGGTTGGTCAGGTCAGTATGACCGGGTCGGACTAGGCCGAGAGGCAACCGACCCCTATTTACTAAAATGCTCGTAACTTACAAATCACACATCAAATTGATGAGAAATTTTTGGGGTTGGGACCCTATCGACATGGTGGATATTTTGGTATTATCTCTAGTGGATTTCATGGAAGTTGATATGTGGGTAATTTCTTGAGGACTGGTTCTCCCAGGAATGCTACATACAGAACCCTGCGATTGGATGAGACCTGAAGACTACTAACTTTCATCTTTGTGAGACTCGAGTATGGCCCAGGCGGAAGAAATTATATGTGAATTTTTAGGCCCACAGTGGGAAGCACTTATGAGTGACTTTGTAGGCCCACGTTTTGCGATGAGGAGTAACTCAGTTGGTGAAGACTAATGGGAAGAACTTCTGTGTGACCTTGTAGGCCCATGGTACATGATGAGGAGGTGTACCTAAGTAGTGTAAGGTTAGTGGGAAGCACTTCTGTGGGACTTGGCAGGCGCACTGTATTCTATAGAGAAGTATTTCACCAGAGACCGAGGTGTTCAATGATGTGATGGATGATTTAACTATCACCACCCTAAATGTATACCTGGTGTGACCTTTATCATGCTTCATGATTTACTTTGAGGATTTATGTGTGGTCTTTAATTTTTGTTTTGGGGTCCCTATTGAGTATTTCATTACTCACCCCTTTACTGGCTTCACCCACACATGTTGTGTCTAGTGTAGATGATCAACATTTTGATAGAGACTCTGGTGGAATTGGACCCAGAGGTGCTCAGGGAGATAAGACCGACTGACACTACAATGGTGAACATGGTGGCATAGGAACAAGAAAGACCTAGTAGGATCGAGTGGAAAAGAAGTTCAACTATGGAATCCAATATCTACACTACTATCACGATTATGTGGGGTTTTCAGTGGATGGCCATCAGAGATTCCTTTTTGTATTTTTTTATTTTCAGTTATTTGGTTGGGTTTGTATTCTAGCCCACTTGTATGAGTTGTAATTGTACTCAACTCTATTTCAGTGATACATGTTTCCTTTCAGTGTGTGGGGCCTGTTTGGGCATGTGTGTGAGTACAGTTACTCCTGAAAATGCCTCCCACTTACAGGTTGACGACTTCGGTGCTAGTCGCCAGCCCCTGGTCTTTGAGAGGTGGGCTTGAGGTAGTCACGACATGGGCCTCAGGGGATGGGTCATGACATAGTGGTATTAGAGGGACCATATTGGGTTGTGTCCTGATGCAGGAGCGATCATTGATCACCTACAACCCACAATAGTTGAGACAACATGAGATGAACTACACGACCCATGACCTGGAGTTAGCAGCAGTGGTATTTTCCCTGAAGATGTGGCCACACTAATTGATGGGTGAATGATTTATGGTTTAATCTAACTGTAATATTCTTAGGTATATCTTCTCCCAGAAAGACCATAACCTGATACATCAGCGATGACTAGAGTTCCACCAAGACAATGACTTTGAGATAATCATTCTATTGGAGTGTGAAATAGTCTATACTCCTAGAAAATGGAATGTGGGGGAAGATGCAATCTGTAGGTGGACCGGTTTGTAGCTACTGAGTGAGGAAACAGAGCAGTTGGCCGCGATGAAGATATCATTCATGGATGATGGTGAAACTACTTACCTTCAGTCGATAACTATTAGTCCCCCACTATTACAACGAGTCAGGGAGGCACAACTAGTGGATGTTGACTTCAAGTCCCGATGTGCTAAATTATCCTCAGGATGAGCTCCTGATGGATTTTCAATAGGTGGGGAGCACATCATCATTTTCAAAGGGTGCACCGTAGTGCTAGTGATGTTGTAGGAGGAGGTGTTGAGGGAGTTCCATACATCCCCTTTTTCGGTACATCCTGAAGTGAAAAAGATGTACTAGGACCTCAAATGTTAGTACTTGTGGCCAAGGATGAAGAAAGTAGTGGCTGAGTTTGTTTCACGATGCCTCACTTGTCAGCAAGTGAAGGCTGAACATCAGGTTCTAGCAGGCTTGGCCAAGCCACTTGAGGTACTAGAGTGGAAATTGGATGGTATCTCAATGTACTTTGTGACAAGGTTACCACACACATCCATGGGACACAACTATATCTGGGTTATCGTTGACCGACTCACCATGTCGGCTCACATCCTACCCATCTGAGAGAAGGGACTAGTAGAGGGATTAGGATGCCTCTACATTCAGAAGATAGTGTGTCTTCACATGGTACCTTAAATGATCATCTCAGATTGTGATGATCACTTTACATCCCGATTAAGGAGCGAATTACAGGAGGTATTCGGGACACATCTATGCTTGAACACAACTTTTCACCTCCAGAAGGATGTTCAGATAGAGCAGACCATATATATCTTGGAGGATATGCTACCTGCTTGTGTCATGGATTTCTTTCACAATTGGGAGGACCACCTGGAACTAGTTGAGTTTTCATACAACCAAAACTATCACTCCACCATTGGCATGACAATGATTGAGGCCTTGTACTGGTGGCCTTGCAGATCACCCATATTTTGGAGAGACCCAGCAGAGTCGGCACTCATGGGTTCAAAGTTGGTATAGGCTACCACTGAGAGGGTTCAGATCATCCAGGAGCGGATGAGGACTTCACAGAGTAGGAAAAATTCTTATATCGATAGCATATGGAGACCCTTGGAGTATGAGGAGGGAGATCATGTATTAATTCGGGTCTCACCCTAACAAGGATTACAGAGATTTGGCTGGGGCAACAAGCTATCTCCTAGGTTTATCAGACGATTTTAGATCCTAGGTAGATTTGGCGAGGTGGCGTACCACCTTGCTTTTCACCCACAGATGCACCAACAACATGATTTTTTCCATGTGTCACAACTGAGGAGGTACGTGCATAATCCATCACACATCATCAATTGGGGAGAGATGGAAATTGATTATGGGGGGAAGTTTGTAGAGTTCTTGGTGGAGATAGAGGATCGACAGGAGAAGGTCCTATGTAAGTAGTCAATACCTCTGGTGGAAGTTCGGTAGTAGCATGAGAATTCCAAGAGAGCACATGGGAGAAGGAGGCTTAGATTCGTGCTCAGAACCCCCATATGTCTGATTGGTTTTTGTTTTTTCTTTCAGGGACGTAAATCCCTTAGATGGGGAGAATTTAATATCTAAAAAATTCTATGTAATTTTTTTAATTATATGAAATTATTTTGAGACCACACACTTTGACGGAACGTAATTCCGAGACCTGGTGAACCTGGAATGGAATTTTGAACTTTTTTAGTTCACTTAAGTAAACGTGCAAGAAAGTTTTTGTAAATTTTGAACCAGTGCTCGGATTGAGAATCTGAGGGCACTGTTGAAAACAGAATGTTGGGATTCTCCTAGAAAGGGCTGAACTTCGACTGGTAAGGGTCGGACAGAAAAGTTAATTTTTGGTACTTTTCAGAAAAATTATGAAATAACATTAAAAAGTTATTTTATTTTTATTTAACACCATTAAGAGATGGACAAAGACACTACATTGCGACGAAAAGGTGACAATGACGAGTAATTAAGGAATCCCCTTAATGGCTTGTTGTGAAAGCATAACTGCTATGCTGTTTCAATAATGAAAGAATGTAACGACACAACGTTGCAGCGTAACAGAAATGCTACGATGTGTTTCTTTTTATTAAATGAATGTGTTGGAGAGTGGGGAAATTAAACTATGAGGATTATTTGATGAAACTCTGATGAACATCCTCCCCAAAGAATAATGAAAAATTCCCACGAGAGTCAAAGAAGCTCGTCACAACTCGAATAACGGAGCCAATAGTGAAAAATGATGTCGACGTGTAGAAACCTCGAGGATGTAACGCTGCGGAAAAAAACCTCAAAGAGGTTGGGGTTATTTAATTTTAATGTTCTTCCCCTTCATTATTATAGAAATGAAGAATGTGGATCAACCCAAAAGTAGGTCGATCTACGAATCGTGCGTTTATGCGGGAGGGTGACTTTTATTTTGGAAGTTATTATCCAAGATTAGTTTATCTCTAGTTTGATTGAACCATAATCTCCGAGCCTCCCCATGATTATAAATCAATAATGGGGAGGGACCATGCCAACACAAACAAGGACAGAGCATCTCTTCTATGTTTTCATTGTGGTCACTCCTTTAAAGTGGCAGTGAGATGATTATGGGACCTTTGCGGTGAAGAGGACGTTCCCTGGAGAGTGCAGGTTCATGCAATGTGAAAAACGAACCACCAAAGCATGTACGATGGTCCACCGAACATCTGCTAGTGCACAAGAGCTAGCTGAGGCAGTGGAGGACCGCAATTGTGGCTGTGGATGAGTGTGGTGGAATGCTCGTTGGCATGTCATGAGGGCAATGGGGAGACGTGACGCCCGACTCACACCGCGTGGAGGGACGACCCGCGCCCGGGTCATCCGGGTGGCTCGGTGAGCCACAATCGCTCGATCGTAGGAGGAGGGCCCTGCATGTCCATGGGGCTAACAGAGGTCAGACATGACAACCAGCGACGTCCCAGCCAGGTGGCGCACCACTGACCCGCACCACATGGGTCGGGCTTCGGGCTGGTAGTCTGCGCCCCCAGCTAGTGGGCCGAACCCACACCGGTGGGTTGGACCCACACCTTGCAGACCGAAACCATTCTGGAAGGCCGGAACCATGCCCTTTGGGCCCGACTGGACTATACTGGGTCACTGGGAGACCCAATGAGATGAACCCTAGGCCAAATAGAGTCGGTTCCAACAAAGACCTTTGGGCTTGGCCCACTGTCCAGGCCTGAACGGACCGACCCAGACCCAAACCGGGTCATGTGAAATCAGTCTGAACTAAACCAGGGTGTACGGGACCCCTGGGCTGGGTTGGTTGGGTTGGTCCGAGCGAGTTAGACCGAACCCAGAAGAAATTGACCTCTATTTACTAAAATGCTAATAACTTCAAAACCGTGCATCCGATTGATGAGCTGTTTATGGCATTGTGACCCCCTTGATGAGGTAGATATTTGGGATTTCTATATAGTGACTTTAATGGAAGTTGAGATGAGATGATTGTATTGGGGAGCGGTTCTCCCAGGAACGCTACGTATGGAATCCTATAGTTGGTTGAGACTTAAATACTGCGGAATTTCGACTCTCTGTGACTCGACTATGGCCCAATGGGAAGTACTCATGTGTGAGTTTGTTGGCCCATAGTGGGGAGCAATTCTGTGTGGATTTGCAAGACCATGGTACAAGATGAGGAGGATTACCTTAGTTGACCAAGATTAGTTGGAAGAACTTATGTGTGACCTTACAAGCCCACATTACATGAAGAGGAGGTGTACCTAAGCAGTCTAACGTTTTTGGGAAGCACTTATGTGTGGTTTAGCAGAACCACTGTACTCGATATAGGAGGAGTTCTCTTGATACCAAGATGTTAGATGATGTGACTGGTGATTCTTCTATGAGTAACCTAAATGTATACTTTGTGTGAGTTGTCTTGTGCTTCATGATTTACTTTGAGGATTGTTGTTTGGTATTTTCTTTTTGTTTTGGGGTCCCTATTGAGTATTTTGTTACTCACCCCTACACAGGCTTCACGCACACATGTTGTGTCTGGTACAAACGATCGATGTTTCGAAAGAGACTTGGGTGGACCAAGACCTAGAGGTGCTCAGGGATATGGGACCGACGGACGCTACGACAATGGAATTGGTGGCCTAGGAATAGGAGAAAACCAGTAGGATTAGGTGGATAGGACGTTTTTATTTGGCTTCTAGTAGTTACACTACTCTCACGAACAAGTGGGGTTTTCCACAGATGGATATTAGAGTTTCCTTTTTGTACTTTGATGTTTGAGTAATTTTGTTGGGTTTGTATTCTGGCCCACTTATATCAGTTGTACTTGTACCCAGCTTTTATTTAGTGATACTTGTTTCCATTTCCAATGTGTGGGACTTGGTTGGGCATGTTTGTGCATATAGGTACTCAGGAAAATTCCTCCCACTTACAGGTTGACACCTTTGGAGCTAGTCGCCATCCCCTGGCATTTGGGAGGTGGGCTTGGGGTAGTCATGGCGCGGGCCCCTGGGGATGGTTTGTGACAAAATATTCATGTAAAAAATGACTATTTATGAAGTGTATTATTGAAAAAATATTTTATTAATATTTTTAATAATGTTATTAAGATATTTGTGTTTGCGATACAAGATGTTAAAGTACGATCATGGGAATCGGTACATGATGTAACAAATTTCTATATCAAAATCTCCATTTAGTGAAAAGTATTGTATAATGCTCATATTTTCCTTTGAATGGTTTACATAATAAAAATTTGGGATTTCATGTCATGAAATTAAATTATTCCTTATATTTGGAGATTGATTTTATTCCCTATCATTCAAGAGGTTATTTTTGAACTACTACCCAATCAATAAGTGGGGTTTTTCTATCTCAATTATCATTTCATGGGACTCATGTTATGTTCACCACATATTTTATTTTATTTGATGAATAAATTGTAATGAAATACATTTTCACATACTATTCAGGAAATTTAAGGTATTTACATGTGTATATTTTTATCCCAATCGCATATTTATTTTATTCAAGAGTTGCTGAAATCATTGAAAAAATCAATCATTTCATTGGTGGAAAACCCATCCTATAATTTTGTAAATAAAAAGCATATCTAATTTCTTATAAATTACATAAATGTATAGATTTTGGAAATTGTATTTTTTGGTTTCTCATATTAATCATGGGGTAATCACACCAAAAAGTTTTGGTTCTTCATTGACTCAATCGTTACCCTGATTCTTGATGAGTGGGCCTAATATTGTACACCTAAAGAGATAATCTTGGGGATATCATATGGAATATTAAAAATTTATTAATGAATCACGATTAATGATATCTCTACTACTACCTATTTCTCTTTCCAATAAAAACATCAGATTCAAAATGTTATCTTCCATGGATATTCCAACACATTGAAGGTACCCTTACACATACATTTCATTGATATGTGTACTACATATTATTTGGATGATACCCTATAGCTTCCATATTCATTAAGGGGTATTATCCCAAATATCCACATTATTCTATTGAATCAAGATGTTTTTCAAGTTATTATTTCTCAATGTACCAAGAGCCAATTTTATTTCAAAAAGAAGTTCCACAGGGAATGGTATGAATAATAATGATGACACTTACAGTGATTTAATTGGACATAATTAGGTGATTGGTGGGTCTTGGAATTATATATTCCAACAATTCATCAAAATTTCTCATTAAAAAAAACAAGTTGGGTTTTGGAAATAACTATTCCTATAAAAGGATCAGTGTCTTGGAAAAAGTCCTTGAATGTATGTTTTTATATTCTGAATTATGAATTCCATCAGTAGGAGATAAATTATTTTTATTATCTGTGTTTTCATTTATTTTAATGGATATATTATTCCCTCAGTTTTATTTTATTAGGGATTCTTGTTATTCATTTATTTATTCTATATCAGTTGTTCCATGTTTATGTTATGTGAGGTTTCAATGTATTATAATCTATAACGAGCATATAAGATATACTTTATTTGTATTATATTTTCCAATATATCTAGAGTTGGATTATGTGATGTTTTAAAGGATATTATCTAAAGGTTAATAATATTTTCTCAAATTTTTCATATTTTATCATATGTCTTTAAGTGTAATTCATGTTAGTATCTTTTCTTCCAATAAAACTATACTATTTGATCCACAGGAACTCTTTTACTCTATAAAAATAACATAATATAGATTATATATTTGGGTTTATGGAGTCTTTGATGTTACACTATATATGAAAAATATATACTTATAGTGTGGAGGGAAATATAGGGTTATAAATGTTTTAAAGTGGAACATGGAAAATAGAATCAAAATATATTCCTATTTATGTTCAATAATTTTAACCCTTCAACTAACCAAACTATATACGGATCCAGATAAATTAAATTATTATTTTTTATTCTTTTAATATTTATAAATGGTTCAAACCCTATTTGTGTAATTATAAATATGTTATGAGTTAAAATGTAAAGTAATATTGAGTTTGATTAATACAGTACAACATTGAAATTCATTTCCATTATCCTAATGAAGAATTTTGACTGTGAGCATGGAAATAAAATAAAATATATATCCCAACATTATAACCAAATTGTAAAATATTTTAAATTATGATGTGGCATAAAGAATATATTAGGATAAAAATATAGAGTGAAATTGAAAGGGAAAATTTTTTTCTATATAATTTATAAATTCATGATGTAGTAATAAATTCCTAATAAGATGTAGTTTAAAACTCAATTTGGGGTCATTAAATAATTAAAATAAAATTTTTAATTGATGAAAATATTAACTATTTCAATTCAACTAAACATAATAATTTCACTCCTGTGAAAAATACAATGATAATATCAACTCCCCAAAAGAATAAATAAATAGAGAATATCCAAGATCTTTTCCAAAAATATATTTTTTCATGAATAATATATGAAAGCAATTAAATTTTATTTTATTCTCAAATATTTAAATTTATTCATCCTATAAAATATATCCATGAACTAATCACAACATTTCTTACATAGAAATTCATGTCAGTCCTGAAACAATAGAAATGTGATCTAATGTTATTCTAATAATTTTAAAATTCATGTATCATAATAGTATTATGAAAACTCTCATTCCTACATACTATGATAAATAAAATATTCTCCTATGTTTTTTTTCAATTTGATTTTTAGTGCATAGGGTTTGTGGGTCAAATTCTATAAAATTTAATGGCTTAAAAGTGAATGTTTTATCTCTTTATTATAATTACATAAATATTCATATGAAAACATAATATATATACCTAATTAAATTCCCATTAAAAAATTGATACACCACACCCCTTTTCTGAATAATATAGAATATGAGCCTTGAAATAAATAAAATGGATGATTTCATTCAAATTATCATCTTTTTTTTTAATTTTTCTTTGAATATTTGGTGACAAGGATTATATTAAAGAAATGAAATACCAAGGCCTTGAATTTTGAAAGGTATGTGACTCATGATAATAAAAGATGAATAATTTAATTTCATCTCCATTTTTAAATATATTTTTCTTTAATTATCTTTTTATTCTTTCATTAGGAGAAAAGGATGGGAATAAATTAAGTGAAATGATAAAATAGACTCATGTTCGTACCTCTATAAAATTCCATAAATAGTTACTACACCTCACACAACTAATAATATGAATATTTCCAACTAACAAATATGAATGGGCATTCCCTAGAGTTAAAATTCCAATACTCATGAAATGATTTTGAATATGACTGTTACTATTGAAAAATTTGGTTTTAATAGGATTAAACATATAATTAAATTCATGTATACTAATGGAAAATTATGATTGATATAATCATATTGTTTTATGTTTAAAAATATTTTTTTCAATAAATTTCATGAATCATTTTAAATTTTACATGAAATCCAAATCCTTGAAAGGTAAATAATCAAATGTTTTAGTTCTAAAAATGAATTTCACTCCCAAGAAAGTGATAGAATTGGGATGAATTCTTCAAAAAATATTTAAAATGCTTCAATTGATGGGAAAAATATTTTAAATATTTTTTTCCATGGTCATATGTTTGAAATTGGTCAAAACATTAAATGGATTGAAAAATAGATTCTAGGAAAACATTTTGTCGATGAATAATTATTTAAAATTCCATTTCATCACAAATAAATTCAAAATGCTAAAATTAAGTTCAATTTTACAAAATGATGAATATTATTGATTCAAATTCAATGTTCTTAAAAACAATCAAATATAAAAATAAAAAACATGAAAACCATAAAATATTGGTAAAAACTACTCCACACAGAAACATTTACTGCCCATATTGTTAATAAAAATTCAACAAAACAATATTAAACACCAAATTTAATTATGAAATAAATAAAATGATACAAAAAAGAGTAATAAAACATGAATAATTGGAGGTTATCTCATTTTTTTAATCTATTAAATTTAACCCAATAAAAAACCAACATGTAATTAATATACAAACCATTACAAATTTACTGAAAAATATTAATCTATTGAAAAATAAATGGGAATAAATAGAAAATGGATAAATCATGGATTATAACCCATGTGGTACATGGGTATTAACTACCCCCATAAAGCCAGTACAAGTTATTATCAAAAATTTTATGGTGGATTGGGTTTCATTAACGTTGATAAAAAAATTTCCATTGGGCTAATGCAATTTTTTGTGAATTTATTATAGTGGATCTCATAGATAAAGTATCATAGATACATCACTGTAGAAATATGGGTTGACATACATGGTGGGGAAAGTAAAAAGAATTCTTTCCCTCCAATTAATAAGCCACTAATTTTTTATCCACATCTACTTCAACATCCAGGGCGTTTTCATGATGTGATGCATCCAAATAAATTTCAAATAAAAAGTCATTTAATAATTCAATTTTAATAAAAATAAAAATAGATTAATTAAGATATTAATCTATATATCCTTGATAGTTTCTTGTAGATCAGTTTCATTTAGATAATCCATTTAAAATTAATTATTTAGTCCCCCAATGAAATGTTAAATGGGTTTTAGGAGCTTCATATATTCATAATTTGGTTCATCACTACCTTATTTTCCCTCTCCATGGAAATCCAAATGCAATATGAGTCCGGGAAGTCTAAATATTTGGAGTTAATGATTAATCTATTTTTAATATAATTATATAGATATGAGATTAAGAAAATTTTATCTCTATGAATAGGCTCGTATTTAATATTTACTTTATTTCACACTACCTCTTAGAGTCATATTTTTCACAGATGTAGGAAAGTAGTAAATATATACTAATAAAAATTTATATATTACCAATTTAGTGATTTATTCATTCAAATCCAATGAATTATACAGAGATACAAAATGTTTTTCATCTATAATGGGAGAATAATTTTTCATGATACTATAACACCCTATCTTTTATGAACCATTATTATGATCATATTAACAATGATTGTTATTATTATTATAAATATTATTAATGTAATTGTTTTTTAAAACTATTTTAGATTAAAACTTTATTTATTTCTTATATATTCATTAAAAAAATTTAAACCTTATAAAAAAATGTTCCCTACAATATGTGAGGAAAATTAAAAACACATTATTCTCTTATAAAAGTGAAATTAAAAAAAATAACCTAAAAAGGATTAGAGTAAACCCTAGAATATTACTCAACATGGATGAAATATTTCTATTAAAATGGAATAAATCAATAGGGGTCAATAGATATAAAGAAATAAAATTAACTCAACAAGAAATCTCCTAGATCATATTCAAAATTTAAGATCACTATTTCCCAAACAAAACATACAATAAGAAAGATCACTATGAAAGGAGAAATAATTGAGGAAAATCGATAATATGAAATAAGTATAGTTCCTTGTGATGTGGGATAGAAATGAATGAATGATTTAGAAATTCAATATACATAAATGAAATTATCCCTTTATAAACATTATCAATGAAGATATTTTTCTTTGAAATGTAGTCATTAAAAATATGTTCATTTTTCACATATCTAATATGTACACAAAAGTCATGTATTTTAATATAGTAAATGAAAAACATATAACACACAATGAAGTTAAAATATGATATTAAATTTTTTTATAGATATGTGTGTGTTACATATTAATATTAATATTAATATTATTCAAATATGATATGACGTATATATAATATCCAAATACTGGTTTTAATATCAATGAAGGAATATAATTTAATTTTAGAATTAGAATAATTAATTTTAATTGTTATTGTTAAAGAATATTTTTTATAAAATTAATATTTATTTTTTATCAATGAACAATTTTTAAGATTATTGTATATTTTATCATAATAGATTAAATTTAACACTATTAAAATATTATATATTAACTAATATATTAACATATATTAAAATATAAATCGACAAGAAATAATTTTTAGATCACTTAATGTTTAAAATCATCATTTTTAAATAAAGAATTAATTTCTTTTCATTTTATATTTTCATGTAAAATATAAATTTAATTTTTTTAAATTTGAATTGGATAAAGATTAATTATTTTTTAGATTTTTTATTGCTAATATTATCTATTCTTGAATTTTTGATATTTTTTGAAAAATATTGAATTTTATTTGAATAGTCAAAAATAATGTCTCTACAAATAACAATAATATTATAACATTATGAGTATATATGATTGTATTGAAAATTCAAGAAACTATTTACAAAGATCACATATATATCTTATAAGTGACTTTATAATTTTAAGATTTTTTTTATTTATGAAAACACATATTTTTTTTTATTTTATATATTTTTTTTATATTTTCAAAATATGAATTTTAATAAAATATAGATTTAGTAATTTTAAATAATTTTTCCACATTTAAAAATTCAATAAAAAATGGATTTATAATTTTGTAATGATTATTTCAAAATTATATATTTTTGTGAAATTTTAGTTTTTCTATATTGGCCAAATTACCAAGGCTGGAACTAGATACCATGGTGGAAACCAAAATGGTGAAAATGAGTAACCAAATAAGTAAGGGTCCAAAAATTTTAAAAAAATGTTTTAATTTAGTGGTAGTGTAGATCATCCTGAAATATTATAGAGTATATTATTTCTCAATTTTGGAATCATTTTACTTGGGAGTGAATTTTCATTGCTGAAAAGTTATTAGTATTTACAAAAATGCACCACCTTTTCATTTATAAAATGGGATATTATAACCTCACATACCCTCACAAAAATAATTAGTTCATACAAAAAATATAACAAAAATTTACTCAAAATATTCAGATACCTTAAGCATGTTATAGTCCTCTAAAAATATCTCCCCTTAAATGCTTTACCCCCACCCATTATTTTGATAACCCAGTTAGTGTGGTATAGATTTGTAAGCATATATTCCACTATTAATTTTTACCTATATGGATTTATTCATTATAAAATTTATTTACACCATCTTAAAATGATAATATTACTATGTTTATTATACATGAAATTTATTATTATTATGTTACAATATTTAACCATCATTCCCTATTCCTTAATAAAAGAGAAAATGACATTTACGCAGGTGTGAGCTACCTTCTTCACAAAACATCATGTTTCGTTTTCATCAACAACCATACATGGCTGGTCCTATTTCTAAATTTAATAAAAAAATTATATATATAAAATATTTTTTATTTTTAAATGATAAACAAATCATACATTCATCTAGTTCTATGGAAAATGAAATCATCAACCATACATATGTATGGACTACCGCCAATATGGAACAATTGATTTCCATTTTTCTTCTCATCACCACTAACATGGATTTCCATGATAATTGTTTCAATTGATAAATACTATTTATATTATTTCATTAAGGTTTTGGTATGACATATTGTGCAACCTATTAATGATATTATCATCAATCAATCATCATTTATTAAATCATTGAAAACACATATACTAAAAGGAAATTATTTCATTAAAAGTATATTATACTTTCTTATCCATTAATAATTATTTTTAAAAATTTATAATTCTGATTTATCTCTCTAAGAAACACTAAATTATATAATCATGATTCTAGTTTAATGGTACTAAATCTAAATAACCTCACAGTTAACAATAATTATGGTACATTCTTGTTGGAGTTGGTTTCACCTCACACTTGAACAATGCTTTGGAATTATATAATGTATGATTATAAAAACATAATTAATAGTATAATTTTATAAAAATATGTTTTTAATTATTTTTTATTGAAAATATACATCAATATTTTAATCATTAATTTATTAAACACACTTTTTATGTTGAAAATAATTGAAAAATATTTGTATTAAATTTCATATTCATAGATAAAGAATAATGAACTCATGAAAATAAATTTGAACCTTATAAATAATTATATGCCATTTATTAAAATATATTTAATTAGCTTTGAATTTTTAAATTTGGAAGAAAGATTAATACTGACACTACATCTACAAGACTAGTACAAATGATCAAAATTTAAAACACATGATGTTAGAAAATAGAAATAAACTAAATAATATAAATATATTCAATGATTATAAACGAATATTTTTTATAGTTTAAGGTATGAATATAGTTATGTTATAGTATAGTAGAAGATTAATTTTTGTTATATATGAGGTTAGAGAGAATTGAACTATGTGGAATAATGATAATGGGTTCTTGGACTCAAATTCAATTTATTTAGACCTATTTATTGGTCTTAAAAATGATACATATAATACTTTTTTTATTAATACAATGTTAATTTATTTTAAAAAATTCATGGGGTTTGAAAAACAAAACCATTTACTTTCATTAAATTTCTATCAATTCAAAATAAACCAAAAATTAACGTGGTTTGATCAAAATATTACACTAACCTTGATGGTTTCATTGCCAATCATATTTTCAAATATATTTTTTAAAATATAATCCCTAAAGGGAATTATTATTCATTATAAAACATCTCATCATTTCTATTGTATATTCAATGGGTTTTATTTTTTTCCCTTAATATTCCCTTTCCCAATGACTCATATTTTACCAGATCCGTTTATTATAAGTGAAAATAACCCCATATTTTCATCTTAGTTGGAAACATCCCTTTTCCTTAATATATATACATTAGATTCCTTTAAATGAATTCTTATCTACACTCAAATTATGATTAATATTATTTTAAACTACATTATTTTCATTCAATTTTTTAATGAATGTTTTTTTCATTTATCGTATGGGTTGTCTTCATAAAAGTGTAAAATGAATTGATTATTAAAATGTCATTCATAAAGACCTCTTTCAACCATTTTGTCATTTCATATGATACTTACATTATAAGATTTAATATTTTTTTAAAAGGGAATATATTTATTTTTTATTTATTTAATATTTGTATAAATTTATTTTTAAATGAGTTCATGGATATATCTTTTTTCCAAAGTGGTTTTTAAAAATTCTCCTGAAAATTGGTTTTATCAGAATACAAATCCATTTCATGCAAGATTTTTTGGGATAAAGATCTACTCATGTGATGGGAAATAAATGGTCTAATGAGGATATGGAAATATATCATTTTTTATCTTGTGAAGGATATGAACAAGTTAAATGATTTCTCATATGGTTCTCCAATTTTGTTTTGTCAGAAAGATATGGCTGGCCTGACCCAACATGTTGATTTTAGTGGGGGTTCAATGTCTTTTTAAAACCACTCAAGTCGAGCTTTCCATTTATTTTTCATGAATGGAAACTCCCAACAACTCCCACATCCATAACTGGGTATGGAACTGCTATCCAAAGGCAGGTGGTCCTTTGGGGTTTTAGACCCAACAACACTTAGGAACTCACATTGGTCATGAGGATGGGAGGTTAGGCTCATCAAACCCTTTTAGGGGAATTGTTTCTTACTTTGGTACTCTCTTATATATTTAAGATATATTCGACAATCTCTTCCTAATCCCGATACAGGACCGGTAACCATAACAAAATGATCATAGGTTATGTATCCTTATATGAAAAGGGGTGGATCTTATTAGGGAATCCATCTATATGTATCTGAGATTCTTCATGAATTTTTATTGGTGGGTACCTGCTTATATTTTGGATCCATATAAACAAGAACTCAAAGGTTTATTGTTTTCTAGGGAGGAGTTTAATATTTTAGGATGGTATTGATCCATTATGAGGCGTCCTATTTATCCTATTTTATAACAGGAATAAAAAATAACGTATTCCATTAAACCCATATATTTTAACATCACAAGGAAAAGAAATATATAGGGGCAATGGGGCACTGAATATTTTAGCTCAAAACACAATGAGTAGTTCAACATATCATGGTTGTGGTAGGAATCAAGGTTATCATAATTAAATCAATCCCTTGGGACTTTCCACAAGGTAGATACCCTTGTATGATGGTTAATTATATCATACCACTATTTGTGGATTATTCCTCGAGGTTTCCTTAGATTTTGGAGATTGATGATGCCTGTAATAATTGAAACTCCCTTTGAACATGTGAGCAATGCTAAGTGTGAGAAACAGTGGATTTAAAGTAATAAACCTCATAGAATATGGATGTTGGGAATACGTGCTGGGAAAACCCATTGGATACTTAATATAGGGATCAGGCCTTTGGAAGGTGTCCTACATAGGCTGATTATGGAAGGAATTCAAGTCATCATAGTTTAGTTGACTTCTTAATTCACTAGATGATGAGTAATTATGATTATCCCATGAGAGATATTGGGTCCCAATGGTTTGGATTTCACATGGTAGATACAATACTAAGGTAGATTCATACCCTAGCCCGAGCCTTAGGAAGGCATCCTTTGTATACTGGTTTATGGATGTAATTAGAGTTCTCATAGTTCATTTTATCAGGGATTATACTATGAGGATGACCTTACATGCAGAACATATCATATTATGCTACTGATCGAGGCTTACAATTGGAGGTTTCCCTATATCAATAAAGTGTGATGACACTAATGATATTATTATTATAACTCCATAATATCAAATGATCTTTGCTCGATGTGAGAAATAAGGGATAAAAAGTAATTAGTTTCACTACTTATGGATGTGGGACTTATGTATTGTAACAACCTAGTCGGATATTGGATAAAGAGCTCATACATTGTAAAGGTGTCCTATGCATCCTATTTATAGTAGGAATAAAATTTCTCATAGTTGGTTTGGTTGCGGCTTGCACACTGAGGGTTCCCTAATATGTGGAACATATCATATAATGTCGCTGATCTAAGATTACACAGTACGGTTTCCATTATATGAAAAATATATCATATTATGCAGCTGATCAGGGATTATACACTATAGTTTCCCTTATATGTGAAAATTTTCATATTATTCCACTAATTGGGGGTTACACACTGATTTTGTTCTTATATTGATACTAGACAAGGTTATCATATTATGAGATGTCTCCTTGACGTGGCATGGTTATCTGTCTGACAACACCAGTTGTCTTCTTGACATGTTTGGTTGGCTGCCCAAAATTTCATAGTGATAATCACATGATCTAGGTTTTCATGTATAGAGGTTGTCACACGGCCTGTCCAAATATTTCTAGAGGAAATTGTATGATATGAGTTGACATGTTCAAGGAGTGTCGCATGACCTTGTTGAATTGTTTGGATGACATCACCAGTTCATTATTGACTTGTCTGGAGGACATCACATGACATGAATGACATGCCCTTTTTTCATACAAAGATCTTGGTGGCGAGCTTGGAGGTATTAATGATACTCAGGCAACATGTTGAGAGGGAATTTCACAACCTAGATGACATGCATGGAGAGTGACACAGGATATGGATGACATGCCCAGAGGGATCCATGTGGCCTAGATGACATATAATGGTGTCACCACATATCTTATGCGACATGTCTAGATTACATTACAAGACCTAGATAGAGATCCTAGAGGGCTTCACAAGACTTGGGTGACATGACTAGAAGGCGCCATGTGACATCCTTGGCGTGTCCACATGATATTTCATGATACAAATGGTCGGTTAGAGGGATACCACATGACTTGAATGGAATGCCCTGGGTTTGTCACATAATTTGAATAAGTCATGTGAGGTGCATAAGGATCATGAAATCCATCATCCTATAAGTATATAGTATTTATCATTTATTCTAGTTTTATTATATCTGATCCTTAGTTTTTTTATAGGGTTAGGATTTATAGGGCTCACGTGATCCCAAATTTTATCAATATGTTCTTCTCCTAACCCACCAATGGTCCTTTACATGATCTCAAGTGATCACGTGAAGGGTCCATTCTTGCTTCGTGATCACTTAGGTTGTTCCCCAGATGTTACATGGTAGAATAAATTTGCGATCATGAGATTGTCTCCTCCGAGAAATCTACTCCTGAGCTATCTTACGTGAAGGATTGTAAATTTTTTTTTTTTTTAAGTTGATGGGTGGGGGGGGGGGGGGGGGTTATAGACCTTTCCTACCAGGTTATATTCCACCTTGTGTGGCGCGTATCTCGTAGATTCAGGTTAGAGTTAGTGGAGGTATTTGGTGTCACTTATTTTGGGAAATCCCACCGTAATTGTCGAATGTCTTTCAGTGATTGCAAGAGCATCCAATCAACACCTCATTTATTAATTTTTTTTCTATTCAAAGGGGACATGTTTAGTCACACAGCCATGAAAAGGTACTTCCATAAGGTCAAGACAATATGGCTATAGAATTTTGTGAGATCAAAATTCTAGATGAAAGGATTTTTCATGACCTGAGGAGACCTATCTAGGAACTTTCATGAGACAAAGGTCGTATGTCCAGGGTCTTTAGTGAAAAAATGTGGCTATCTAGGGGGATCTTGTGAGATCGTTCTGGATTTTAGATGGAATTTCGCATGATCAATTTTGATCAACATATCTCCCCATAATAATAATATCACATAATTCAACTTTTTTATTTCCTTGTTAATTTTTTAAGGGTTGGGAATCTTGTGAGTTTGTGTGATTTTTTTCGAAAATAATCACTCTCCCCTTTCATGATGCATCACATGAAAAAAAACTGGTTTTGTGCTGATATACGGGAATTATCATTACCAAACTAATCTTTTTTCCATTGGAGCTAGAGGGAGAGTGCATGACCACATGGGGAAGTCCAATGCCTTTCTTGTGATGGGGATGACATGCCAATGATATTTGACATGACTTTAAGGACATGTCACTGGGAATTCTATGGTGTCTCCCATGATTCTTGGGTGTGTCATGTGAGTTTTACAACCACAAGAGTCTCCTAACATTTGGATATTTTCTCCTTATTTTACAAGGATATTTGTATGTTTTCTAGGTGACTATCACCTGAAAATTCACGTTACTTGGTGGTTCTCATCTGGAATCCAACACATGATCAACAAGTGTCTTTAGAAGCCTTTTCAAGAACAAGGATGGATTATCGATGACACTCTTTAGGCTACATGATTTTTATGACCCTTCTCATGAACTTTTGATGGTCATGCGATCCCATGACCTTTGGATGGTCACACAAGTTTTGAGTTTTATCCACTATCCTCCTCCTTTACATTTCATACAAAATAATTCACATATTTAGGTACTTCTTATTTTGTGGGTTTTCCGATTCTCATTTTCTGGGAATCAAAAAATCCCCCCTATTAGGAGTGATGTTCATGGGGACAGGGGATCACTTATGAGGAAATTAAATGTATTACTAAGGCTTTGGGGAAATTTCCAACTGGTATATTGGTAGATTTTTTTTTGAGTGATGTTTGTAATTCCATGACATTACTTATAAATAGGGGAGTGTAGAGAAGTTAATTCACTAGATAATCAACTCTTAGAGCTCTTCCATAATGTGGTCCTTTCTCTAGACATCCTCACAATAATCGATCATGAGATTGGTTACTAAGACGTTCCCATGAGAATTGATTTGGAAGAAAATTTTCCCCTAGGTTCTTATTTGAATTAAACATGAAATAAATTTTGGTAATTGATTGAACTTCACCCATAAGGATGTAAAAATTTCTTTGATGGTTTTATGGGATTTGATGGATCTATCTCATGATACTTTTTTACTATTTTCCCACTTGCATGACCATGTAAAGGTCATGAAAACATGAGTCTTATATTGGTTTATGTGGTTATATGATGTTCTATTGGTTTATGTGTTCTATAATATCTTCATGATCCAGTAGATTCATGAATAATTTTTGCAATTGAGAATCCATTTTTTGATTGACATGATGCACATGAGGCTGTCAGAATATTTTTTCTTTACTTTGAAATGATTTTATTTTTATCTACTAGACATATGACACTTAATTTTGTTCATAAGGATTCTAGGTCTCATCATAGTTCCTCTTCTATGACTAGTCAAAGGGAAATGATTTCTAGAAACTGAAATACTGAACCTTGATATCATGTGAATTCTGATAATGAGTTCCTGAAAAGGATTTTTCCATTCAAGCTCCAGAATTATCATTTATAACACCGACTTCCCCTGTATGGGTTTGTCTTACTGGATGATGATCCCATGACTTCATCGAACTAAAATATTTCCTCTTTTTTGGGTGTCATATTATCTTGAATTTATTCAGATGACAATTTCCGAGGGTGTTCACTACTCAATTTCAAGGGTTGTCTTATATGCTAAAAAATTCTTCTTAGAGTTTACATACCTTTGATTTTTCTCACTAGCCCATCACCCAGAGCTAATCAACTATATTTTTTGCATATCTAAAGAACCCATGTGGTGGATGGAGCTCAAAATTGGATCTAAGACCTTGTGGTAATTTTTATGAGGGATTTGTGTGGCTATTTTGGGTCATTAAAACCTTCTTAGAGTTTTCGGACTAGTTATATGTTGTTTATCTGTATGAAGATATACGGGTTTCACAATTCATATTTTATCATAAATATGATCTTTTTTGAGAAAATTTTAGTCGTTGGTGTCCTAGAACCAAATCATTAAATATTTCCCATGTTGATAAAGTTATTAGTTTCTAGGATATCTATCAACTAGTTGGTATACCCTCTATTAGAAAGATGTGTGATGAATTCTTTCCTACCGTAGATGTCTAGGATGAATCTCTGCAAAGTCCAGTCCTGGAGAGGGAGATTATCATCATTGTGAAGGAAAAGTTAATAAAGCATCTGAATATGTTCATGATTTTCTCTTTCAAATATTGTGGTAATATTTTACTTTATCATAGTGAATCTAGACAGACTAATATATACCCCATCAGTTCCCTTCTCAGAAGATTCAGGATATTTCTAGTTCATATTGGGCCATTTTGAAAGATGAGGATCATACATCATAGGGATGACAAGTGAAGTAGGAGATCTCTCAAATATTTAGTCTTTTTGGATTCATGGATATGTTCATTAAAATGTGTATTTTCACAGTTGGGGATGTGCGCTTAGGAATCCGGGCCAGTACGCTAGTGATAGAATTATGGCTAGTAGAAGAATGGAACCTTAATACCATGGTGAAAACAATTTAATGAATTTTCAAACTATTTGACCAAATTGAGTAGGGTGTAATCCCATATAGGATAAGTGGTCCTTTCAAGTTTTTATTTGTCGTTAAAGGGGAGCATTTTCATTTCTTTGAATACTACAATACCACCAGGACCACCGATGACTTATCTTTCCTAGGTTTTAGAACATATCTATGGTTGGATCCATATCACTGGGCATTGAAAAGATTTTTGATGTGTTGATACAAGATTATCTCTTTTATTTTATTCCTTATCCTATACTTATGGTCCCATTATTTATAATGGACACAAATCTCTTGAATAAAGTTCATACAAGATTTAACTTCCAGACAGGTTTGATGAAGCTATGATGGATGCACTAATTTTTTGCAAGCCATATACACCTTATCAGTTTTCTAAGAAGTTTGGATACACCCAAAGGGTCTCCACTCTCCCTTAAGTCGGCGTTTTGGGAGAGAGACACCCCAGGATCATCCGTCAGTTCTGGATGATGTTGGTACTTGAAGATACCAACACCAAGATCATTTTTCTACCTACTAGATCCTCTTCCTTTCTATAATGTAATTATGCTTAGGAATCGGTGGAAACCCACTCAAGTGGTGTACTGAGCTGATTGGTCTGACATGTGGGAAAAACACTTTCCCCACAAACCCCTTTCCATAGTAATGAATTAATTGATTCAGGACTTAAGAGAATCTTTGAGTAAGTGTCATCATCCTGGTGACGACTATCCTAATAGTGGGATAAAATCTATTGAGGAAATAATCCCTCTGATAAAAGAAACTATTGATTCCAATATTGAGTGGATAATATATGGGGATTCATCTATTTATTCCTCACCAACTCATCTATATGTTCCTCCTTTTAACTTACCCACCCCATAAGCCAAAGAATCTTAGACACGACACATGATGATCTGGTAGTATATTTAGACCCTAATTACTGAGACATCTCTAGGAATGTTTCATGACCAAGAAGAACATCATTTTCAGTAGTTTTATGATTTTTAGGTGGGTGTATTTGATCTTCAGTCATTTTATAAAATCACGTGACAAGTTATCCTAACCCAAAAATAATTGGATGCCATTGAAAGGGACTTGTGTGATCTTGAAATTGAGGCTTCCTAGACCATATTGATGAAGGAAGATTTAGTTTCATTGGAACATATTATCCAATTTATGTCTAAGCTATAGGACCAAATGGATGTCTTGAATATTAAAATATGGAGGTACAAGGATATCTTACCTCACTCAAGTCCTGATCATTCAGTGTCATCTTACTCACTAAGGACCAATCAAAAAATAGTTGAGGAGATATCAACTCTAATAGATACTATACATCATAGGGTAGAATAAGAATAAGTGAGGTTAGAGACACTTCAACATTCAATTGAAGCTTCTCTCCAGACTCTGGCAGGCTTTTCCAGCTCATCCGATCAAATCTTATTGTGCTTCAATCACTGACATGTATTTTTTCCCCATGAAATTCTTGGAGAGACTCCAAAATGTTGATATTACTCCTATAACATGTTATGAATGAATGGATCTGATGAAAATTATATTTATTTGTCTAGTTTTATTTCACTCATGAGGTTTATAACATTTTGTTGATCTAATGTTTCATAATTCATCAATTATACTCATCCTTTTCATAGTATCAAGAAAACCAGAATGTCTAGATTTTAATGTTTGAATTACAATATATTCTTCTTGACAAATGATCATAAATTCCCACCAACATGAGATTATTCATTGATAGGTCCGATCCCACTATCCTGATATCACATAATTAATAAAAGGATAATTTGGGTAAAATATATTTCTTGAAGGGATAGTTCTCTATATATTACTGAAGTTGATAGGATTGGCAAGAATAGCCTAATTTTCATCTAAGGTTATATGGTGGGCCTCGCAAGATTTATATCTTTAAAATTATTATAGATTAAATATTTTTGTACTGTAGTATACGATATTTTATCTTGGGCCTTCTATTGTTGTAGTTTAGAGTATTTTATCATGGACCTTCTATATCAGTTGTTTAGGGTCTTTTAGCTCGAACCTTCTATAGTGATAGTTTATGGTATTTTTTCTCGAAACTTCTATCGTTGTAGTTTAGGGAGTTTTTGATCAGACCTTATATCTCTATAGTTTAAGATATTTTATCTTATAACCTCTATCACTGTAGTTTATGGTCTTTTGGATCATGCCTTCTATCTCTGTAGTTTAGGGTCCTTTACCTCAGACCTTCTATCCCGATATCTTAGGGTATTTTAGGTCTAACCTTCTATCACTGTAGTTTAAGTTATTTTAGATCAAACATTTTATCTCTATATTTTAGGTTCCTTTAGTTTATTCCTTCCATCATTGTTGTCTAAGGTCTTTTTTCTTCGACCTTCTATCACTGTAGTTTAAGGTCTTCTACCTCATACCCTCTATCATTGTATTTTAGGTTGTTTTAACCCATGAATTAAATTTCCCTAGTTTAGGATCATTTATTTTGGACCATCTTTTTCTATATATGGGATATGGGGAATACATTATAGGGATTACCTAAGACATTCTAAGGTTCTGAGTTCCACTATGGGGTTTTCAGGGCTCACGAGGAATTGAGTTCCTTTCTTTCAAGGAGGAGATGCTACTGCTTAGTATGTTAAAGCCCTTATGTTTTGATAACATCATCAAACAGAGGTATATTTAAATCTTCTCTAGGGTACATGAATGATTTATGGGGAAATATTTTTTGAGGTTGAAATACTAGGGATATCAGGCCCACCTGGATAGTTGGCATGTGGATGAGTTAAGTCATAATCCAAAAGTTTGAGTTAATGAATATGGAATGGGGAAGACATGTCAGGGATGCCACATAACAAACCATGTTTCTGGGTTCTACCATACTGTATCCTAGGCTCACAAGGATAACGTTTACTTTATTATAAGGATGACACACCTCTGGTTGTTAGGTTAAATCCCTTATGCATTGATAGCATGGTGAAACATAGATTTATAGAGCCTTTTCCAAAGTAAATGAAATATTTGATAAGTCTCAAGAATATAGAATATGATGTTGGGAATGTGAGAAAGATATCCAGTAAGGGTTCTGGAACCCTAGGGAAGAACAACTCTTAATAATAAAGCTCAATCCCTATAAACTATGGTTTAGAATCATAAGGTTTGGGCAATCAAATATTCAAGAATGGAATGTCTCATTTATTTTTTGAGAAAAGTTACATAACATGATGATGTAACATTAGGGATAAAAAATAAATCTTTATGTTATGGTTATGGGAATTATAAATCATGGTCCAAAGTTCTTGGGTTAGGAGGATGATATGGGAAAATCATACCAGGAATGGCCCAGAACACGCTAAGGTGCTGCTTTCTAGCACTGTGACGTGAGGGATCACAAGGGTCAGAAATCCCTTTTTTTAGAGTGATGAATTTGGTTGATGAACATAGACACATATACCAGAGCCATAGGAATACTTGCATAGTAAAATAAAGGGTGACTTGAAGTTAGGTATCTTTTTCCAAGGGCAATGGAATTTTTATGGTAATCTGATGTTCCAAAATCATGAAGTATGGTTTGTAGAATTGTAATATCCCAGAATATTTCATGCACAATAAAAGTTGGCTCGCCAACTAAGAAAAATGTTTTTATGGTGAGGAGATTTGAAAATTCATTAATATAACCTTTTCCAAGACTAGGTGGCCCAACAAGAATTTATTTATTTTTACTAGGGCTAAATGGTTGGATCTATGAGCTTTATGGCTTATTTATTTGCACCTTAATTTTTGTCTAAACTCTAGAGATGAATAATTTAGTGAGTGAATACATCAGTTTTTCTCATCCCTCCCTTTGCTAGTTTTCAAACTAAAAAGTTTTGTGTTTATTTTGTTACCAGTTTATGGTCTTGCGATTTGGACAATCAAAGGCTAGTGTTTATGGTTGTACAACTTTGACCAAGGTGAAAGAGGTTTATGGACATGATAAAAATTGAACTAATATGAGGGGAGTTTTACATAAGAGTCAAATTTGGATACCCAAGTTTAAGATTACTCCTACATCCTTCTAAGTAGGAAAATAGGTTGTTTTATGTCATGGATATGAGTTCATAGGTTTTGATTATGAATATTATAAAATCATACAGGGGATGGCTCAGAACACCCTCAGGTGCTGAGTTCTCCCATCATGATGTTAGGTCTCACAAGGATTATAAATCCCTTTTTTAAGAGTGATAATTTTGTATGAAGACCAAAAACAAATATGAAAGAGCCATGAGAATACATTAATAGTGAAACAAAGGTTCCCTTCAAGTTGGTTATCATTTGCCAAGGGCTATGGAATATTTTTGGTGACTCGAGGAACTCAAGACATGAAGTTTGAATTATGAATTGAGGTGATTAAAAGATGATGGAAGTACCCATTACCTTGGTTGATCTGGGTAAGGATCTTATGTTACTTTGATAAGGGATGATAATGAGTGATGTCCTTCACATTTTAACAACATCTAGTTGGGACATATTTGTTGTGTAATTTTAATTTCATGTACCAAAGAAATTTTCCTTATAGTTTAATGTCATACTGTTAGTTAGTATTTTTTAACTTGCAGTTTAACATCATTCAGTAAGGACATGATAACTGTCATGAGAAATTTTGCAAGATTTATCATATACACAAGAATTTCGTATGCATATTTGTCTCATATGTAGGAAAAATGTTCTTGTATAAATAATCCCCTATGAAGTTGGGATGAATTTTTTATTGGTTATTGTATATGAGACCTTGATTTAGGATCTGGGAATCACTATGTATCCTTGGATAGAAGGAACCAAGCCACACACAGTTCTTGAAATGGTAGACTCTCAACGCAACTGACCCGAACTTAGAGGTGGGAATTGTTTCCATTTATTATTGTAGCTAGCCCGTGATTTTAGATTTGGAAATGACTATGTATCCTGTGGTGGCAAGAATATTTCCACATATATTTCTTGAGGAACCATGTAATTTAATGTCATGCTATAAGGATGTAGACTGCCCGACCTGAAAAGGGAGTATTGCGGTTGGGCATAAGTATGGAAATATGGGCATCACTACATATCCTATGGTAATAGGAATAAAGAAACACGTAGTTATTAATTAAGAGAATCCCCTGTAAGTCTGAACTCTACAAATGAAATGTGGAATTTTTTATGTTTCATCGCCATGAATGGAAAGGAGTTTGAAGATTAGGGTATCACTACATATCTAGTGTTGTTATGAATCATGTCACACATAGTTCTTAAATGGAGGAATGGTAGGAGACTAACACTAACCATAGTGGTCCTCTTGGGAGAGGTAGACCAGAACATAGATTATTATTTCATGAAAAGGAAATCAACCATTTAGTTTAATGTAATACATGGAGGACTCACAGTATACATTTTAAGGTCTTGCATTAAAGACCATGATAATATTGTTTTGAGTTGACATTCCATGTCTGTGGGGGGAATCCCTTATCGAAATTCCTAATATCATGTGAGCTATGCTCGGTGTGAGAAACAAGGAATGATAAGGGTTCCTATAATTAAGAATAGTAAATTAAGGATTGCATAGGGGAATTTTTTATCATTTGTATTATGGAATAAGATACTAGATCGAGTCATCCCTACATATCTCAAGTGAATGACAATCAAGCTGTATGTAGTTCTAGAAACCCTTGCAGCTTAATGTCCTACAACATGGACTTAATCCATGAAGTTTAACATAATGTATTGAGGATGTGGGAAAATCTATGTGAAAGAAGTGGAATTTCATGGATCCGTGTAGTTTTACATCATACAGTAAGGACATTTACCGTACAATTTAACATCATGTGGTTATGACAATGATCACTTGAAATAAATAGAAATTAATACCTCAGTTGGGAATAAGAATGGGGTTTGGGTGTCACTATGTATCATATGAGGGTATTAATCAATCCACACATAGTTCTTGGATGAGGATATTCATTATGCGGAGTTGACTCTCACATAGGGATGGGTGGATTTCATCCTTTTTTGCACAAATCTAGATTTTGAGCAGTGATTCGTTGGTGAGATGGTGCTTCCTTTGTAGTTTAGAATCATGCAGTGAGGAAATATTACACTTATTTTAACATCACACGATAAGGATATGTTACTTACATTTTCATGTCATGTGGTTAGGATGTGAGAAATTATGTAGTTTCACCAAGAAGACGGTCACCCAACATGAATTAAGATAAACCACTGGGGGATTCATGTAGTTTAATTTCATGTAGTGAGGATGTTCTCAATATAGTTAAAAGTCATGTGGTCAGGAAGAATCTTTACAATTTAACACCATGAAACCATGACGATGTTCACCAGATGTGAATAAAGATGAACCACTGGGGGGTCTTTGTAGTTTAAAATCATGTGGTGTGTACGTTATCCATATTTTTTAAATTCAATTGGTTAGGTTTAATTTGTGCAGTTTAACATTATGAAACCAGGATGAGAGGTGTTTGATGACAACTATACAAAGTATTTCTTGGGAAACCTCACATTTGTGGGTGTGTGACATGTTCCCCATCCATTGTGGCCAATGAGTAGGCTCCATTTAAATAGAGATTATGTATTATATAAGGCCCTTCTCATTTGGGTTCCACCTCTAGAGGATTCTTCCTTGGTATCATTGTTTTTTGGGAGCCAAAACCAGTTCTTTTTTGGAGTAATGAATAGAGGCGAACCTTTTTATTGAAGGTTCACACAGTCCAATTATGATGGACATAAAGGTTATGTGATGTATAAAACATATTCTCCTTAACTTGTTCCATCTCATCCAAAAACTTTTTGGACTTCTCATCATATGAATGTTTTCCGAAAATGTATTTTTTATATTGTGGGAAACTAGACTTCCATGGGAAATACTACCTCAGTCCCATAATCCAATGTGTATGGATTTTATTATGTGGTAGTATGTGTGGTGGTATGGTAGGCCCATAAAGAATGGATGAGCGTATCTGATAAGATTTATTGTCCTTATTCACCATCTTATAGATTAAAATTTATAGAGTCTTATTGAAGGCCTATATCTTTCCATTTTATGCTTCATGATATCGGGATGAGTGATTGGATTCAATGTTGTACTCGTGGAACAATTTATTCCACTCCATAGAATAGAATTTTGTGTTATTTTACATAAAGATTTAGTGAGGGAACCCAAACATAGGGATGATATTATACATTATTAATTTGATGATATTCTTCATCCCAAATTCCTTGAGAAGTGTTTCCTCATCCAATTTAGAGAAGAAGTCAGTAGAAGTAAGGATGTACTTGGACAACATAGCTATGGTTGGAGGATATGACCCACAACATCCATTCCATAAATAAAAAATTACCACAAATATTTAATTGTTCGTAGAAATTTTAGGGGCTTATGGATGAAGTTTTTATGGATTTGTAATTCATGAAATTTCCTATCGAATTACAAACAATCATATATCAGGGTTTTCCAGTTGTAACCCAAGCTCATAATTTTGTGGGAGAGCCTAGTTCCATACTGATGAGAACTATAGGAGGTATAATGGAATTTATCTAAGATGGCATGAATCTCTCATGTTTCTAGACATATGAGGATGATTATATCATATCCTCACTTGTAGAGGTTTTTTTTTCATTTAGGCCATCCTGTAATGTAATGTTCACCGCATGAAGCTGAATATATTCCCTTTTAGTCTTGTCTTTCGGGAGAATCCCATTTTGGAGATAACCAATTATGGGATCCAACCATACAGGGGTGGATATCAGTTCACCACACTCTGGGGCGATGTTGAACTGATTGATTTCTTCCATATCCCAGATGAAGATCGCTGATGCCATTCATTAGTGTGTGATATGGAATATTTCATCCTCTAAATTAGGCTTGATAGGACTTTGGCTGCATTATCCAATGCATTGGTGAGAGAATTATTCAATCAAGGAATATGATTCAATGCAACTCAAAAGGAAATTATTCCATTAGTCCCTTAATGTTGCAAGTTATAGGGAATAATTATTTTTTTGATGGAATATTCACCACCGATCAAATTTATTACTAGCTCTAAATCCCATTTGATATTTAGGTGGGATATCTATAGCTATAGGGATTGTTCCAAGCATGTGATGATGTCTTGGTATTCTACCTCATTATTCATGAAACCTTCATATAGTGAGAAGGATTAGGTAAACTTTTCATTATATGGAGAAAAAAATACAATCTGTAATCCAATTTGATTGAGCTTCAAATTTTCCATCCTTTTTCTAAGAGGACTCTGAGAGGTTCCATAAAAATTTATCTCCCATGTATGGGGAGTTTCATGGGAATAGAAAACCTCCTCATCTAGGAGTTCGGTTTCCACTAGTTTACTTCCTGGGGTGAGATTTTCCATGAGGAAATCAGCCATGGATTTCCCTTTTACTTCCTTCTAAGACATGAATTAGATATCATATTTTTATAGAATGACTGCCCATTGGGCCAAACACCCATTCAACAAGGGATCAAAAAGGATGTATTTGATTAAATCAATATGGGAGAACAAATGGACTTCATGGTGCTGTAAGTAATGTATCATATTATGTACTACAAATAAGAGTGCGAGTCACTTATTCTTGAAATATGAGGGCTTGGTCTCAGTACCTAGCATTGTTCTATTGAGTTAATAAAGGATGTACTCACTCCTTACATCGTTCTTTTGTGTGAGGATGATGCAAAATGATCATTCCACAAATTCCACATCTACTATGAGTGGCCTTATTTATTCTAGAATAATTAGGACTAGTGGGTGAATCAGATACAACTTGAGAGTTTCAAAGGCTTATTGTAACTCTTCATCCCATTAATAGGTGATTCCATTCTTTATTATATTAGTGAAAGGGAGATATTTTTTATAACGACCCATACTTTACATACATTGTTATTACTTAAAAATTGAAGCATACTTATTACAACATATAACAAAACCATGAAAGGACCGTATAGGTTTAGTGTCTTTAGAAACTGGGAAACATAAAAAACTGGTTCATAAAGCGTCTACACTATCTCCCATTTATTTCATCATATCTATAGTCCCTTTTGGCATATCTTACTTAATAACCTTCTTCCTGACCTGGGGAAAGAAAACATTCAAAAGGGTGAGCTCAAATTCTCAGTAAGGGTAAACAAAATAAATATCAATCACATCATATTCATAAGAACATAACATTTTGGAAATCTTAACCTGCAAAAGAGAGCATAATTTCATAACATGGGATAAATCATAGTAGTGAAATGAAATACCAACAATCATAACTTAAAACATGAAACTTTGTGGCATACACGCATAATCATAGAGAATAATTTCTTATTAGTCAAGACTCATTGCCAAGACTATCTTAGTGGACAAAGTCCATTTCTGAACCGAGTTCACTCCTCGTTTCAGTCCTGTTTCACTGAACCGGTTTAACCTGCCATTCCAGCCATGTCTATCTCATGAGATATAAAATCTTTACCCAATTCATTGTAGGGAGATATAGGTCCCACCCATCTCACAATGATACCATTCTTATGTGTGCCACAAAATCATAAATCATACATCATTGCATAACTCATGTAATAAAAATGGGATTCCTAAACACCATGACATCATAAAACAATTAATATAAGATAAAAGAATTCATAAAAATAATCCCATCACAACATAATCAAATCAATGTAATAATAGGGATAGAAACAGAACCCTATATTATCTTATATGGAAAATAATTTTGATAAAAACACTTGAACTCCATTCTTGAGGAAAATATCATTTCTACTTCAAAAACATTTTCCTTTCTTAACATGTCATAAAATTTTAAACTAAAAGAAGTTGATTAAAAATAAACTTGAAAACTTGTAAAGGAATCTTCTTGGAAATAATGTTTTAAAAATACATTCATGCCGTATAAGTTAAAAAAACAGTCTTCTCGTACTTTGTTCAGAAAAGTCAAAAAGTACCTCGTAAGGAAAAACGACAAAAGATTCATTTCATATCCTTTACTAAAAACTCACCGAAGGGTAAAATTGGATATAAACTATTTTAGAAGGATATAAATATCACATATTGAGGAAACATGGATGTGGATGATAAAATACACCCCAGTAAATTCTGAAGTATAAACAATCTCGGATAAAAATTGACATTGCGAGATTTTCCCTTACCTTAGGTCCGATTTGCTTCGTAAGTGTCAGAACCTCCTGTATAATGATTTAAATAATGTTATTGACTTATTAAAAAATCATAATTATTGTTATGATATCATATATGGTCATATTCTTAGCTTCTTATTAGTAATATCTCATTACTACTTGTTATTCGGGTGTTTATTACTTTTTGTTCTTATGCGTGTTTGTCGAATAAATTCTTATTCTTCTCTTTAGGTTATAGATACATCATTTCACGAATTTTATTATTGTAATATATATCATATTCATTCATTAAATTCATTTATATTATCATTATGCAATGAAGATCATGTAGAACGAATTGCATCACATCGTGGAGACGGTATTCCGTGCGTACGCACGAGCGATGATATCGTTCCCATGATCGTGGAATTGTGTTGGAGTGTATGTATACTATTTCAGAATCAATACCAATTTAAAAAAATCATATATATTCATTACTTTCACCCTTATACCCATCCAAGTAAGGTGGTGGTGGAAAATAGATTACACCATGACGTGGAGACGGTATTCCGTACGTACGCACGCGCGGTTATTTCGTTTTCCGTTGGATGGATAAGAGGTGAAATAGGGTTGTATCATATTTATAATAACATATAAGTATATTAGTGATAATTATGTTATTAACTCATAGAGAAACAACTAATGAAGAAGAAGTGGAAGAAGAAATAAAGATGAAAGAATCGGTAACGAGCATTACCTCTTCTTTGAAGCGCTTCTTTGAGACATCCTTTTAGGGCACTAAAATTGATCTTTGAAGAAGACCAGGACCTCTAGGATATCTCTAGGGAAGTGGAGAGGAGAAAGTGTCAGGGGATGGCCGAGATTGAAGGCTCAAATTGGTGTGAGGAGGGGAGGGAGGAGGTGCCCTTTTATAAGGGATGAGAGGGGCACCTTTGGAAATATAAGAAATATTAGTTTATATTAAATCCCAACCCCACTTAAAAACTTCCAAAATGACTCATATCTGAAGCTTAGATGAGATAGGGTTTTAATCTCATCAACCAATAAAATTTAGACATGTTAAGAATTTATTTTAATCATTATCAACTTGATTTATCCTTATTTATCAATTTAATTTTATTTGTGGTAATAATATTCTAAATATTAAATTATTATAAATAATTACATATGTGTTGTTAATTTTCCATAATTTGAAACTTTATGACATTTTAGACCATATAAAGTTTAATTTATAAATTTAAAATATTTTTGTGATTTTTAAACAATTTTATAATATTCTATTTTTATAAAATAACAATAGTGTCAATTTTGACACTATTAATTTATTTGAATTTAAATAAAATATATACAGAATATATGTTCGAACTAAAAGAATTAATAGATTCATAAACTATCATATGTATCTATAAAATTATTGTATCACATTAAATAGTTCATATAATATTTATTTTAATATTTTTAAAACAATTTATTTGATAATTTAATTAATAAAATAATTTCAACATCACTATTGTGTCATAATTAATGATAATTATTTAATCCCTAAAAATTCTAAATAAATTCCTATGATGTAGATAATTGTATTATATTTATGTAGAGTATTTATTTTCGAAGTTTCATTAAGTTTATCACCAAATTAAAATTATTATACTTATAATATTTAAGAAAGTGACATGTTGTCACATTCATTGGTTTTTATAATAATTAAATTATTTTCATGGACAAAAGTACATTAAATGAATCTAATCCAACCCTTAGGTGATATGGGTCGACTTTTAGTCATCCAATAGGATTTTGGAAGGTGTTAGAGTAATTTTATAATCTTATATTTACCATTAATTACATGATTTACCTTTAACTATGGTAAATAAAATTTACCGTAGTTACTATTCATAATGCCCAAAAATAAAAAGTAGCCTATTAACATAATTTGGACCCACTGATTCTGAATATGGAATCCATTTTTCAAAATTCAAAACATATGAGTTGCAGTAATTAATTTAAAATAAATCCCATTGTTAAGAAAACGGGTTTTAGAAGTTAAAACATTTCCAAAGATTGAAATGTTTTTACCTATGAATTCAATGTGAAATTAATGCTAATGAAATAAATTATATTAAATAGAAAAAATATATTCTATTTATACTTTAAAACCATTCAATATTATAATTTATCCATATAAATTATCTCAATGAAAAAAGTTGTTTTTAATTAAAAATTAGCGTATTTTTACTATTCATCAAAATATGAAAGTTATCAGAAAAATATCAAAAATTTATCCAAAGTAAATTTTTTATACCCTGATTCAAAATAAGAATTTTATTCTGTCAAATTTAACTTATAAACATGTCAAAAACTAGATTTAATGTGGGTGCGCCATCAAAAGGCAACAAAACTGCATTTTTTGAAAAATACTTCTTTTATCCAAAAAAAACTGATTTTTCTTTTATACCTCATTCTAGAAAATGTATAAGTTGAATTAAAATGTTATAAAATTAAAAATCCAGTTAATACTATTCTTAACGGCTAGATTTAATAATATTTTAATAGCATATCGTTGATTAGTGAAACTCGGTATTGCGTACGACGCAGGCTATCAAGGAAGGCCGCGGTTGCGTGTAAAGCAAGCCAAGCTCGTGTTGTGTGTAGTGAAAGATTCCTTTGATGATTTATATAACATAAAAACAAAAATATTTCTCATAAAAGTCTCGGGTGTTACATTCTACCCCCCTTAAAATGAATTTCTCCCTCGAAATTCGTCACTTTGTAACAAAAAGATGAGGATACCTCTCCCTCATCATATCCTCAAGCTCCCATGTAGCTTCTTCTAATTGGTGGTTCCTCCATAAAACTTTAACCAATAGAGTGGTCTTGTTTCTTAGGAATTTTTCGCTACGATCCAGAATCTCTATCGGCTGTTCTTCATAAGAAAGATCTTGCTCCAGCGGTACAACTTCTGAGCTGAGTACATGTGAAGGATCAGGTATGTACATTCTCAGGAGAGATACATGGAACACATCGTGAACTTGAGAGAGATTCGGTGGAAGCACAAATCGGTAAGCTACCTTTCCAACACGATCCAATATTTCAAAAGGACCGATATATCTGGGGCTCAACTTTCCCTTCTTTCCAAATCTCATGACCTTCTTCCAGAGAGATATTCATAAGAACACTTTATCACCCACTTCAAACTCTAAGTCTTTCCTTCGGTTTTCAGCATAACTTTTTTGTCGACTCTAAGCTGCTCTTATGTGTTTTTGAATAGATCTGACCTTTTCTGCCATCTCATCAACAAGATCAGGTCCTAATATATTTCTTTCCCCAACTTCATCCCAGCAAGTTAGAGTCCTGCATTTCTTTCCATAGAGAGCTTCATAAGGAGTCATCTGAATACTGGAGTGAAAGCTATTATTATAAGAAAATTTCACCAAAGGTAGGTGTTTATCCCAACCACCTTTGAAATCTATAGAGAAATCTCTCAACATATCTTCTAGAGTTTGAATTTTCCTCTCAGACTGACCGTCTTTCTGAGGATGATAAGTAGTGCTGAAACTCAACTATGTAACCAGAGTATGCTGAAGACTTATCCAGAACTTTGAGGTAAACCTCAGATCCCGATCAGATATAATGAAAAGTGGTACTCCATGAAATCTTACCACTTCCTTCACATATATCCTGGCAAGCTGATCAAGAGAAAAATCTTCTCTAATAGCAATGAAGTGTGCCGACTTTGTAAGACGATCAACTATAACCCAGATAGCATTATTGCCTTTGGATGTTTTAGGAAGTCTGGTGACAAAGTCCATAGTGGTGTTTTCCCATTTCTATTTGGGTATGGGTAATGGTTGTAACATTCCCTTAGACTTCTATCTCTTAGCTTTAACTTGCTGACAAACGAAGCATCGAGAGACATATTCAACAACATCTCTTTTCATGCCATCCCACCATAAGTACTCTTTAAGGTCCCTGTACATCTTCGTGCTTCCAGGATGAATAGAGAATGAATAACTATGAGCCTCATCCAGCAGCTCCTTTAATTCGAGGATGGGAGGAACACAAACCCGATTCCTGAACTTTATTATCCCATCACAATCAAGGTTGAATTAAGGGTCATTTCTCACATTTTTTTGTAACTCGACATCTTCTTTCTGCACCTATTTAATCTTCACATGTATAGATGGTTGAAAATTCATTTTAGAAAGATAATATTTTTCCCCTTCCATTATAATTCCAAGACCCATGCTTTGTAAATCCATAAATATTGGATCTTTTGTGATCCTCATCATGGATAAGCTAGCATGGTCCTGTCGACTTAATGAATCTACCACCTTGTTTGCTTTCCAAGGGTGGTAATGAATTGAGCAGTCGTAATCCTTAATCAGATCCAACCATATTCTTTGATGCATATTCATCTCCTTTTGTGTGAAAATATACTTTAATATTTTATGATCAGTATAAATATCACACCTTTCACCATAAAGGTAATGCCTCCAAATCTTTAATGAAAAGATTACCGCAGCAAACTCCAAATCTTGAGTTGGGTAATTTTGCTCATGGATTTTCAACTGTCGTGAGGCATAAGCTATCACCATATCATTTTTCATGAGAACACATCCCAGTCCCTTATTGGATGCATCACTGTAGATCACAAACCTTTCTACACTACAAGGAAGTGTGAGTACAGGTGCACTGGATAACCTTCTTTTCAACTCCTTGAAATTATCTTCACATTCGTTCGTCCACACGAACTTAACTCTTTTTCGAGTCAACCTGGTTAGTGGATTAGATAACCGTGAAAAATCTTTCACAAAATGTTGATAATATCCATCCAAACCAAGAAAACTTCGGATCTCAATTATTGTTGTTGGTCTTGTCCATCTTTCGATAACCTCTGTTTTTGCTGGATCCACAAATATACCCTCTTTTGAGATTATGTGACCCAAAAATTCAACTTTTTGAAGCCAAAATTCACACTTGGTAAATTTGGCATAAGGCTTCTCCTTTCTAAGGGTCTTCATTATAATTCTCAAGTGATCTTCATGTTCTTCCATGATTTTTTAATAAACAATAATATTGTCTATAAAGACTACCACAAACTGATCAAGATAGTCTCTAAAGACTCTATTCATCAGATCCATGAAGATAGCAGGGGCATTAGTAAGACCAAATGGCATCACTATAAATTCATAGTGTCCATACTTTGTACGGAAATCCGTCTTTGGTATATCCTCCCTTTTGAACCTTAATTGGTGATACCCTGAACGATGATCAATATTGGAAAAGTATTGAACTCCGCGTAGTTGGTCAAATAAGTCATCAATGCGCGGGAGAGGATATTTGTTCTTGATAGTGATCTTGTTAAGTTCTCGATAATCAATGCAGAGTCTCATTGATCCATCTTACTTCTTAACAAACAGAACAGGTGCTCCCCAAGGTGACACACTAGGGCGTATGAATCCCTTATCAAGATTCTCTTGGAGTTGCATCTTCAATTCCTGCAACTCAATTGGGTCCATTCTATAAGGTGTCTTTGAAATAGGCAAAGCACCCGGTACAAGTTCTATTGAAAACTCAAATTCACGATTTGGTGGAAAAACCGGCAATTCCTCTGGAAAGACATCATGAAACTCCCATACAACGGGCATATTCTTAATCGTGAGTTTCTCTCCAACCATTTGAGATAAATAACCTTCATTTAGTGGAATCAAGACCCATAAGATAGAAGGAATTTCCACTGTAAGGTTATGTTCATCCTTGCATCGATAGACGATCATATATTGATCTGGAATATGAAATGTGACTTCCCTTCTTTGGTAATTGATATGAGCTCCATATAAAGAAAGCCAATGCATTCCAAGAATCACATCAAATTCCACTATAGGAAGAATCACAAGATTTGCAGGAAGCACTTTCCCACAAACTTCAATCGGAGAAGAATTATAAACTTTTGATGCGACTGTTGTGCCATTAGGAGTTGTCACAGCTAACTCAACATATAATTGTTGAGGTAATACAGTGATACTATTAGAAAATTCTTCATAAATAAAATATTGGGTGGATCCAGAATCAAATAAAAAATTTTCTACTTTAGAGTGGATGGTAAGTGTACCTTTCACCACATCGTTATTGTACTCCACATCGCTGATAGAAATTGCATGTGACTTCCCTTTGTCTTTAGCCTTAAGAGTTCGTTGACGTCGACCATCATCATCAACCCTTGGATTTGGGAATTGATTGGAATAATTCCCCATCTCCTTGCACTTGAAACATTGAAGTGTAGTAGGTTCATTCTGTGTATCCCTTCCTTTGTTTGCATCATTGGACATCTTCATCCCATCATTGCGGCATTCAAATTCACGATGACCTTCCTTTCCACATTTGAAACATTTACTTGTCCCTTTAAGACAACTCCCTCCATGTTTCTTTCCACACTTTGAGCATAAGGGAAAACTCATCTTTTTTTCAGTGTGCTCTTTAGATTTTCCTTTGAATTCCATTTTCCTCTTCTTATCAAACCCATATGACTGATGGGTTACTCCAATATCCATCTCAACTTTGAGAGCACATCGAACGATTTCCTCATATCTATTGAATTCCCTTATGGCTAAGGCCCTTCTAAGACTTGGTTTTAAGCCACTAAAGAATCGATCGATCTTACTCTCAGGTTGGATAATAATACTGGAAGCGTACCTTGAAAGTCTTGTAAAATTTGCTTCATCGGTACCAACAGATTCATCATCCTTTTGCTTCAGTTCAAGAAACTCTTTCTCCATCTTTGTTTGGAGAATACGAGGGAAGTACTTATTGAAAAATAAGTTCTTGAACTTGTCCCTTTCCATGGACTCAATTTCATCCCTTTTCCTCGTATTCTTAATAAGATTCCACCATTGATCAGCATCTCCTTCCAAACAATACACTGCTAGGATGAATTTATCATGTTCATAACATTGAAGAACTGAAAATATCTTTTCAGTGGTACTAATACATTGTTTAGCAACTAATGGATCAGTAGACCCACTAAAAGAAGGTGGACGCTTCCTCATGAAGGATTCAACATAATGTTTCCCCTTCCTTTGCTCGTTTGGAAGTCCTGCATGATTCATAGCTTGAGAAAGTTGTGTGATCATGGCTACAAGATTTTGCATTCCAGCTCCCATAAAATTTGGTTGCTCAAGGGGAAAATAATTGCATTGCCCATCGCATTCCGCATTAACACGGTTCCTTCGGGTTCCAGCCATTGACTAAAACCAAGAAGAATAGTGTGAGAAACACTAATTATAATAGGAAAACCACATAATCAAGAATAAAATTTCACACTTAAGGTCTTATCCAAGGTTATTCATGGTCATTTCTAAAACACTAAGATTGTGTTCTATGCTTATACTTTTCCTTAGGGTTCTTAGTAAGGCTTTCACATCCTAGTTTCCAAAGGATGACTATACCTTTCCTTTGATACCAACTATAACGACCCACACTTTACATACATTGTTATTATTTCAAAATTGAATCATACTTATTACAACATATAACAAAACCATGAAAGGACCGTATAGGTATAGTGTCTTTAGAAACTGGGAAACATAAACAACTGGTTCATAAAGCGTCTACACTGTCTCCCATTTATTTCATCATATCTATAGTCTCTTTTGGCATATATTACTTAATAACCTTCTTCCTGACCTGGGGAAAGAAAACATACAAAAGGGTGAGATCAAATTCTCAGTAAGGGTAAACAAAATAAATATCAATCACATCATATTCATAAGAACATAACATTTTGGAAATCTTAACCTGCAAAAGAGAGCATAATTTCATAACATGGGATAAATCATAGTAGTGAAATAAAATCCCAACAATCATAAATTAAAACATGAAACTTTGTGGAATACACACATAATCATAGAGAACCATTTCTCATTAGTCAAGACTCATTGCCAAGACTATCTTAGTGGACAAAGTCCATTTCTGAACAGAGTTCACTCCTTGTTTCAGTCCTGTTTCACTGAACCGGTTTAACCTGCTGTTCCAGTCATGTCTATCTCATGAGATATAAATCTTTACCCAATGCATTGGAGGGAGATATTGGTCCCACCCATCTCATAATGATACCATTCTTATGTGTGCCACAAAATCATACATCATACATCATTTCATAACTCATGTAATAAAAATGGGATTCTTAAACACCATGACATAATAAAAAAATTCATATAAGATAAAAGAATTCATAAAAATAATTCCATCACAACATAATCAAATAAATGTAATAATAGGGATAGAAACAGAACCTTATATTATCTTAGATGGAAAATAATTTTGATAAAAACACTTGAACTCCATTCTTGAGGAAAATATCCTTTCTACTTCAATTTTTTTTTCCTTTCTTAACATATCATACAATTTTAAACTAAAAGAATTTGATTAAAAATAAACTTGAAAACTTGTAAAGGAAGCTTCTTGGAAATAATGTTTTAAAAATCCATTCATGCTGTATAAGTTAAAAAAAACATTCTTCTCGTACTTTTGTCGGAAAAGTCAAAAAGTACCTCATAGGGAAAACCAACAAAAGATTCGTTTCATATCCTTTACTAAAAACTCACCGAAGGGTAAAATTGGATATAAACTATTGTAGAAGGATATAAATATCACATATTGAGGAAACATGGATGTGGTTGATAAAATACACCCCAGTAAATTCTGAAGTATAAACAATCTCGGATAAAAATTGAGATTGCGAGATTTTCCCTTACCTTAGGTCTGATTTGCTTTGTAAGTGTCCGAACCTCCTGTATAATGATTTAAATAATGTTATTGACTTATTCCAAAATCATACTTATTTTTATGATATCATATATGGTCATATTCTTATCTTCTTATTAGTAATATTTCATTACTACTTGTTATTCAGGTGTTTATTACTTTTTGTTCTTATGCGTGTTTGTCGAATAAATTCTTATTCTTCTATTTTGGTTATAGATACCTCATTTCCAGAATGGTATTAGTGTAATATATATCATATTCATTCATTAAATTCATTTATATAATCATTATGCAATGAAGATCATGTAGAATGAATTGCATCACATCATGGAGACGGTATTCCGTACGTACGCACGAGCGATGATATCGTTCCCATGATCATGGAATTGTATTGGAGGGTATGTATACTATTTCAGAATCAATACCAATTTAAAATAATCATATATATTCATTACTTTCACCCTTATACCCATACAAGTAAGGTGGTGGTGGAAAATAGATTACACCACGACGTGGAGACGGTATTCTATATGTACGCACGCGCGGTGATTTCATTTTCCGTAGGATGGATAAGAGGTGAAATAGGGTTGTTTCATATTTATAATAACATATAAGTATATGAGTGATACTGATGTTATTACCTCATAGTGAAACAACTAAAGAAGAATAAGTTGAAGAAGAAATAAAGATGAAAGAATCGGTAACGAGCATTACCTCTTCTTTGAAGCGCTTCTTTGAGACCTCCTTTTAGGGAAATAAATTGGTCTTTGAAGAAGACCAGGAACTCTAGTATGTCTCTAGGGAAGTGGAGAGGAGAAAGTGGAAGTTTTTGGCCGAGATTGAAGTCTCAAATTGGTGTGAGGAGGAGAGGGAGGAGGTGCCCTTCTATAAGGAAGGAGAGGGGCACCTTTGGAAATATAAGAAATATTAGTTTATATTAAATCCCAACCCCACTTAAAAACTTCCAAAATGACTCATATCCAAATAATAGATGAGATAGGGTTGTAATATCATAAAACAATAAAATTTATACATGTTATGAATTTATTTTAAACATTATCAACTTGATTTATCCTTATTTATCAATTTAATTTTATTTGTGGTAATAATATTCTAAATTTTAAATTATTATAAATAATTACATATGTGTTGTGAATTTTCCATAATTTGACACTTTATGACATTGTAGACCATATAAATTTTTATTTATAATTTTTAAATATTTTGGTGATTTTTAAACAATTTTATAATATGTTATTTTTATAAAATAACAATAGTCTCAATTTTGACACTATTCATTTATTTGAATTTAAATAAAATATATATAGAATATATGTTCGAACTAAAAGCATTAATAGATTAATAAAATGTCATATGTATCTATAAAATTAGTTTATCACATTAAATAGTTCATATATATTTATTTTAATATTTTAAAAACAATTTAGTTGATATTTTAATTAATAAAATAATTTCAACATCACTATTGTGTCATAATTAATGATAATTATTTAATCCTTAAAAATTATAGATAAATTTTTATGATGTATATAATTGTATTAGATTTCTGGAGACTATTCATGTTAGAAGTTTCATTAAGTTTATCACCAAATTAAAATTATTATACTTATAAGACTTAAGAAAGTGACATGTTGTCACATTCATTGGTTTTAATAATAATTAAATTCCATTCATGGAAAAAAGTCCATTAAATGAATCTAATCCGACCCTTAGGTAATATTTGTAGACTTTTAGTCATACAATAGGATTTTGGTAGGTGTTAGGGTAATTTTATAATCTTATATTTACCCTTAATTACCCGATTTACCTTTAACTATGGTAAATAAAATTTACCGTAGTTACTATTCATAATGCCCAAAAATAAAAATTATCCTATTAACATAATTTGGACCCACTGATTCTGAATATAGAATCCATAATTCAAAATTCAAAACATATAAGTTGTAGTAATTAATTTAAAATAAATCCCGTTGTTAAGAAAACGGGTTTTAGAAGTTAAAACATTTCTAAAGAATGAAATGTTTTTACCTATGAATTCAATGTGAAATTAATGCTAATGACATAAATTATATTAAATGGTAAAAATATATTATATTTATACTTTAAAACCATTCAATATTATAATTTGTCCATATAAATTATCTCAATGAAAAAATTTGTTTTTAATTAAAAATTAGCGTATTTTTACTATTCATCAAAATATGAAAGTTATCAGAAAAATATAAAAAATGCATCCAAAGTAAATTTTTTATACACTAATTCAAAAGAAGAATTTTTTTTTTCAAATTGAACTTATAAACATGTCAAAAACTAGATTTAATGTGGGTGCGCCCTCAAAAGGTGGCAAAACTGCATTTTTTGAAAAATACTTCTTTTATAAAAAAAACTGATTTTGCTTTTATACCTCATTCTATAAAATGTATAAGTTGAATTAAAATGTTATAAAATTCAAAATTCAGTTAATACTATTCATAATGGCTAGTTTTAATAATATTTTAATAGAATATCATTGTTAAGTGAAACTCGGTATTGCGTACGATGCAAGCTATCGAGGAAGGCCGCAGTTGCGTGTAAAGCAAGCCAAGCTAATGTTGTGTGTAGTGACAGATTCATTTGATGATTTATATATCATTAAAACAAAAATATTTCTCATAAAATTCTCAGGTGTTACATTTTTCACTAAGTTGTCTATGAAATGATGAATGTAAGTGAGGTTCCCTTGGATTCCCATTAGTTATTAGATATTTTTATGGCATGAAATTTCTGAAGTAGAACTAGTATTATTTGGGTCTACCTTGATGAAACGATGGAATACCAAAAATACCTGGAGCTTCCCTAATGTTACTCTGAAAGTGAATTTTATCAGATTCATCTTCAGAATGTGATGTCATATCTTGTAGAAGATTGTTTTAGGATCTATGATGTGATTTCATCACTCTCAAGATTTGACCACCAGGTCATCGACATAACATTCATCTATCATTCCTAGGAGTTAATTAAATATATGATGAATAGAGCGTTGATAAGTAGAATTATCTTTCATTAATCCAAAGGGAATTACTTCATAGAAAAAGATACTTTAGGTCACTCTGAAGGCAGTGGTCTCTTCATCTCTCGAGGACATCATTATCTGATTGTACCCTGAATACCCATGTATAATGGAAAGGTCTTGGAAGCCAATAGTTTAATCGATCAATAGTTATGTTATAGGAAATGTGAAATCTTTCTTTGGGAAATATCTATTATAATTTCAGAAATCTATAAAGACATTATTTCCCATTCTTTTATCATGATGGGGATGATATTGGAAAGCCATATTCGGTATTTCACTGTAACAACCCAACATTTTATCAATGGAATTACCTTATTTTAATTATGCCTTATAGTATAATCACATTAGGTATCACAAAGACATATAATGATACTAAATACTATATAACCATTAAACATAAATTTTCCACTTATATGTTTTAAATTTTGAAAATCTGACAGACACAGTTGCGATCAGTAAGATGTTTGGAGTTCGATAGGGAAAACATAATTTTTAGTGAATAGTACCCTACCCTTATGAATAGTAACATACCCTTATGAATAGTAGTATGACCCTTATGAATATTAAATCATCCAAAATAATATTATCCTTAGAAATTAATGATTAAATAAAATTTAGGCATCTTATAAGTGAAAATTTGACTATTGTAAAAGTATTGGTATTTTTGTAAGTCATACATAATTAATTATAAATAATTAATTAAATTGAAAAATTATTCTCTTAAAACGTGTTCATAAGTTATAAATTATATGTCTTTTGGGTTTTGAGATATTTTTATAAGACCTTATGTAATTTTTGAAAGCATTATGAAATTAGTTTTAATTTTAAAAACAATATTTTTCAAGTAAATTATGATTTTAATTAAAAACTAAATTAAATATATTTAGAAAGTTATTTTTTAAAAATTGAATTTAGTTTTTTAATCTACACGTTGAAAAATGGATAGGGTGAAGTTTTTGGTATTTTTGAAATACTTTCATTTTCAGGTGAATAGGAAAAATATAATTTTTCACATAATCGGTTTATCTTAAATTTCATCATTAGTGATGTTTATATAACTTTATATTCGTCCAAATTATATTTAATTCCATAAATTTTTCCTTAAAATACAATAAACTCTATTTCGAAACCTAAAAAGAACTTTCCAAAGCCTAAATTCAAAAGTTGATTCCTTAAAGTATCGTTTTCTATTTATTTCACTTTCCTTTTAAAAAATTAATGAGTTCAAATTAAAAAGTTGATTTAAAGTCTAAAAAGAATTATATTATATCAATATATTATTTATGATGTCCAAAAACTACTATTAAAAGTCTAACATTTGATATGTTATTTTATTTAACAATTTATTCTAAAAACACCCCCTCCTCATGTATAAATAACCCCTCTCCCTCCCCTTGACAAAACACACATCTCAAGCTTCAATCATTGTCTAAAATTTGCCCAAGAATATTCCCTAGCCCCTCTCCCATGACCTAGATCTTTGGGTCTCATAAAAAGACCAGTACAAGGTTCCTTGAGGAGGATACCTCAAGAGGTAAATCTCCAATCTCTTTTCTTTTAATTTCCTTTCAACTTCTAGTTCTTTTCTTATTATCTCCCCACCTATCTTCATCCACATGGTATGGTAACTCTAGTATATTAAATATATTTAAAGTTTATGATACTAATGGGATATTATATCATCCAACCCACTACTCCTCCTTTTGTTTTTTTGAAAGGAAAACGTTGTTCGTGTGGTGTTAATTTATCACATTCAAGAACGACATGTTTTCAATTTTCATTTCAGTTTTCAGATATGGTAATGAAAACATTTTTATGGATGAACCAGATTATATTATATGTATTATTTCTTATTTATTGTTCTAGAACTAACTTATGAACATATTACTAAATGATTAAACAAAATAAGTTTGTTGTGCTCGAAAAACCACCCTAATTAACCCAAACGATCATCATTAAATTCTTATCTAATGATTCATCCAAATGGTATATAAAATAATTCATTATTATATCATTTATTATACTTTTATATCTGTAATAACATGAAGGGTTTGTTCTTTATGTTTATCTATTTTCTAAATGAACTTCCATTTATGAATACAAGTGAACTACTCTAGAAAACCATAAAAATGAACATTCCTGAACAATGTATTTAAACTCTATAACTCATAAAAGGCCCATAAAATAACTTAATGAAACCATAATGAACCATATTAATGTAAAAATTGTTTCTTAATTGTTAATTAATGAATCTAATGTGGTTATTTAGGACATTAAACCAAAGAAGTCATTCAGATATAAGGTAAGGGGAAATTTTCGAACCCAACTTTGTTTCTTCAGGTTCTCCCTCTTTCACTCCATTTTTTGTATGGTAAATCCATAAAAATGATTTTCTCATTCTTATCTTACCTTTTCTGTGATATAAATTTTTTCCAAAAGAGTTTATGTCAAACAAATGTTTTCCAAAAGAACTATTCTTTCAAAAACACACCTTTTATTTCTCACTCAAGGTTGATTGTCATTGTATCAAGTATGTTATTCCAACTTTCTTTTGGGAACCCAAAGTTTATGAATGTGTTCTTATAAAACCCATTAACTTAAATGGGTTAGTTATGTTCATATTTGATATATGTTCTATGTGGAATTCAAGACAATGTTAATGTTATGATGTGACGGGTGTGCCCGAAATTATATAGCGCAATACGAATGTTTGAATATGACGGGTGTGATCAGAATTATACAATGCTCCAATGCATTGGGTAAAGTGATGAATCTCGTGATTTAATGTGAAATGATGCGTGAAAAATATTGTATCTTTTTTTACAGGTATGTGTGTTTTTTAACCACTAAATCATGATGCTTCATTTTTATGCATTTCCACATTTCAAGTCTTTTATTAATGATTTATCACATGTTAATGATCATTTGCCTATGTTATGATTATACTAACCCATTTTTATATTGTTTATATCTATCCTATTACTATGATTTAATTTCAACCCTTTTTGATTTATATCCTTAGGTGACTACATGTACTAAGGAGAGGTCAAGTGAAAATAAGATGATAGAGAAGAAGGAATTAAATAAATGTTTATGTTTGATGTTGTAAATTTTATGTATGGTCATAGTTTTTACAAGACACTAAACCTCTATATCCTCATGGTGTAATAATATTATGTTGTTTATCTTTATAATGATGTAATAGTAATGTAAGAAAATGTAGGGTCGCTGTAGTTGGTATCTGAGGAAATGTTCAGTTAATTTGGGAATTAGGATTAGTGAACCCTAGAGAAAACCTCTAGCCCGAGACTAAGTACAAATATGAACACAAGATGCTTTAAATAGGGATCCCATAAATTATGATTTTAGTTTAAATTTTACAAATTAATAAGTTATTCATGACTTTTTGACTTATGTTTTGTTCTAACCTTTTCTATTTTAGAGAATGGTGGGAACTAGGAGAAACTTGGCCAATAACTCATTCGAGGGACAATACAATGATTGCCTGAATGAAATCCCCAATGATTTGGGAGGTGGAGTTCAATTTTTTTGGAAATCCTTACCCAATTATCTTAGGCTATGAACAATATCCAGAATAATGGGGAATATCCACCTTCACTGAAGAGGGAGAAACTGGATGTCAAGTGTTTTATGTGGCAATGACCATCAACGTTTAGCGGATCTTCCGATCCACTAGTTGCAGAATAGTGGGTTAACTCCATGGAGAAGATCTTTTCGGTGCTCTACTATTCTGAGATGAAGAAGGTGACATTAGCCATTTATCTTCTAGATGGAGAGGCCGATCAATTTTGGGTGTTGATTAAGAACACCAAGCCATTGACGAAATTTAAGAGATTGCATGTGAATACTTTAATATCATGTTTCTTAACAAGTATTTCCCAAGAACTCTTCACACGAAGATGGAGAGAGAATTCATAGAGCTTACGAAAAAGGAAGGAAAATCTATCACAACCTATGAAGCGAGTTTCATAAGGCTTTAAAGGTATGCTTAAGGTCTTGTTATCAACAATGATAGAAAAATTGATAGATTATTTAGTGGATTAAAACCACACCTTCGAAAGGATATTGCAATTAGATACTTTGGGAGTTATGAAGATTTTTTTTTGTTTTTATCTCAAAGTGGAGATGGAGTTTGGAGAATGGTCCCCCGACTATGGTGATAAGAAACGAAAGATGGAGTTTCAAGCTGGAGGACTTAATGATAAAGGTGGGAAGAAAACTCAACAACCCACATGCCAAAAATGTGGGATGTTTCATCATGGGAACTGCATGAACGAGATGTGGAAATGATTCAAGTGTGGTAAATAAGGACACCATGATAAAGAGTATCAAAAAGACATGACAAAGAAGGAGAATGCGGTATAATAAAGGAAATAACCACCCATGGTTCAATGCTATAACTATAGGGAGCAAGGGCACTATGAAATACAGTGTACTAAACCTCGAGTCCTCGAGCGTAATCATCATCAACAACCACCAAATCCAAAGGAAAAAGGGAAGGATTATTCCATCACTACTTCATAAATAGAGAAATATAATGAATTCATACAAGGTATACTTCCTATTCACTCAAGAATGGAAAAATTCTCATTTGATTCTGGTTATATGAATTCCATTATATCTTGAATGTTTTCTAGAACTATAGAATCGAATCCTGGAAACCTTGAAGTAGAGAGATATATATATAAAACAAGTGTTTCAATCATTGCAAAATAATTGTTTGAATTTTATCCTATTGGAATATGTGGGAAGATTATTCCAACAAATATTGCAATACTTCCCTTGGTGGAATTCGATGCTATAATGGGATTAGATTGGATCTCATTATATATAGCGCATTCCAGCTGTGGAGAAAAGGAAATATATTTTCATATTCCAAGCCATCCCATGCTCCTCTACAAATTAAAGTAAGGTCATGAATATCATTTGAAATATCCTTCAATGGTGTGGGTCTTGATTCACTGTGAAGATGCATACCTCACTCAAATGGTTGAGTCAAAGGAAAGTGCTAACCTTGTAGAAATTTACATCGTGGGGGAATATTGTGATGTATTTCCCAAAGAGTTACCCAAACTTCCCCTGGATCATGAGGTAGAGTTCTCAATATAACTTATACATGGAGCTAATCCTATATCAAAGTGTCCCAATAGGATGGATCTTATCGTACTAGAGGAGTTAAAGAATTAGCTGCAAGAGAATTTGGACAAAGGGTTCATACACACTAGTGCATCACCCTTGGGTGTGCGAGTTCTCTTTGTGAAGAAGGATGGAACAGTACGGGTGTGTATCGATTATTGAGAACTCCACAAGATCACCATAAAGAAAAATTATCCTCTTCCAAGGATTGATTACTTATTAGATTAGTTAATAGGAGATCAATACTTCTCAAAGGTGGATCTTTATTTTGGATATCATCAGCTAATGGTGAAGAAGGAAGATATTCAGAAGAATTCCTTCTGTACAAGGTATAGGCACTATAAGTTTCTGGTGATTCCCTTTGAACTTACTAATTCCCCTGAAATCTTCATGGATTTGATGAATAGAGTATTTAGACATTACCTCAAAATTTTTTTGGTAGTGTTTGTCGATGATATTCTCATATACTCCAAGATAAAGGAGGACCATGAAGAATATCTAAGACTTTTAATGGTGACATTGAGAAAGGAGAAGTTTTATGCCATGTTCAAAAAGTGTGACTTTTGGATGAAGCAAGTCATGTTCTTGGGACATGTGATCACAAGTGAGGGAATTTTTGTGGACCCTTAAAAATGGTGATTGAAGAATGGCCTAGGCCCTCTAGTTTCATAGAAATCCATAGTTTTCTTGGATTAACTGGGTACTACTAACGTTTTGTGAGAAATTTCTCATGATTGTAAAGCCCATTAACTAAGTTAAGAATGAAAGGGGTAAAGTATGAATGGATATAAGAATGTGAGGGAATCTTCAAGGAGATAAAGAGAAGGACGATCACTGCACCTGTACTCACATTACCGGAAATTGGAGAAATATTTGTGATATACTGTGATTCTTCAATGAAAGGAATGGGTTGTGTACTCAAGAAAAATGATAATGTGATAGCCTACACCTCACTGAAGTTGAAGATCCATGAGAAGAACTACCTGATACATGATCTAGAGATGACATCTGTGATTTTGGCCTTGAAAATATGGTGGCACTAACTTTATGGTGAGAAGTGTGACATATGCACTGACCAAAAGAGCTTAAAGTATATATTCACACAAAAGGATATCAACATGAATAAAAGGAGATGGTTAGAGCTAATCAAGGATTACGATTTCTCTATTCACTATCATCTTGGAAAGGAGAACAAGGTAGATGATTCTCTAAGTAGAAAATAACCTGCTACACTATCCATGATATAGATTGAGAAAGACCCTATCTTCTTGGATATGAAAAGGATGGATTTGGAAATCTTAAGGGAAAGGGATACATCCTATCTTTCCCAAATGATTTCACAACCATAAATCCAAGATAAGTTTAAGGAGGCACAAAAGGATAATCTAGAGTTACAAAAGAAGGTGAATGTAGTAAAATAAGGGAAGCTATAAGAGTTCCATATCAATGATGATGGTGTGATTCAGTTTGTAATGCGGCTTTGTGTGCCTTCATCACTCGGGAAAAAGAAGGAGCTATTTGACAATGCATATAGCTCAACATTCTCTATCCATCCTAGTAGCACCAAAATATACCGTGATCTACGAGAACACTTTTGGTGGGATAACATGAAGAAGGAGATCATAGAATATATATCAAGGTTCTTTGTATGTCATCAAGTTAAAGTAGAGCGACATAGACCAAATGGTTGATGCATATATTGCCTATAACCATGTGGAAGTGGGAGAATGTCACTATGGACTTTGTCATGAGTCTCCTGAATACGTCGAAGGGAAATAATGAGATATGGGTTGTAGTTCAACGACTCAAAAATACTATCCATTTTATCTATATTTGATAAGAACTATCTCTTGAACAAATTGCATGTTTATATGTGAAGGAAGTGGTGATACTACATGGTGTTCCACTCTCGATTGTCTCTGATTGTGATCCAAGGTTCACATCCAAATTCTGTAGAAGTCATCAACTTGCCTTGAGTACTGAATTGAATTTCAGCATGACCAATCACCCCCAAACTGATGGCCAATCTGAAATTACTATTCAGACACTTGAAGACATGCTAAGAGCCTGCTATTTAGAATTAAAAGGTTAATGGGATCAGCATCTCCCAGTGGTTGAGTTCTCATACAACAATAGCTTCCACTTGAGTATTCAGATGGCTCTATATGAAGAACTATATGGAAAGCGATGTATAACTCCAAACTGTTGGGGTGATGTTTTAGAAAGAAAGCTACTTGGACCTGACCTTATGAAAGAGATGATAGATAAGGTTCAACTCATCCAGAAACGCATCAAAGCTGATCATATTCGGCAAAAGAGCTATTCTGACAACCATCAAAGGGACTTGGAGTTCGACATTGGAGATAGAGTCTTCCTTTTAATATCACCATGTAAGAGAGTCATGCGGTTTGGAAAGAAAGGTAAGTTATGCCCAATGTACATTGGCCCCTTTGAGATCCTTGACCCTATAGGAGCCGTGGCCTATCTTCTTGAACTTCCACCAAATATGGATCAGGTTAATGATGTGTTTCACATATCACTCCTGAGGAACTACAAACCAGACCCCCCACATGTAGTGAACTCAGAGGTGGTATAGCTGGAAGACGATCTCTCTTATGAGGAGAATCCAATGAAGATTCTGGATAAGAGAGATAAGGTTCTACAAAACAAGACAACCCACCTTGTCAAAGTGTTGAGGAGGAACCATAAGTTTGAACAAGCTACTTGGGAACCAGAGGAGGTGATTAAGGAGAAGTACCCTCACCTATTTGTGTAAAACAAAATTTCAAGGGAGAAATTTTATAGGGGGGGAAGAATGTAACGACCCAACGTTTGATCAATGGAATTTCCCTTATTATAATTATTCCTTATATTATAATCACATTAGGAAGCAAAAAAAAAATATAATGATACAAAATACTATATGACCATTAAACATAATTTTTACACTTCTATGTTTTGAATTTCAAAAATCTGACATACACGGTTGTGATCAGTAAGATGTTTGGAGTCCGATAGGGAACAAATTATTTTTTTAGTGAATAGTAACCTAACATTATGAATAGTAAAATACCCTTATAAATAGTAATATGACCCTTATGAATAGTAAATCATCCAAAAATAATAGTAACCTTACAAATTAATGATTAAATATAATTTAGGAATCTTATAAGTGAGAATTTGACTATAGTAAAAGTATTGGTATTTTTATAATTAATAAATAATTAATTATAATTAATTAATTAAATAGAAACAATATTATATTAAAATGTGTTTATAAATTATCTATTCTATTTATTTTGTTTTTTTAAATAATTTTATAAGACCTTATGTAATTTTTGAAAGCATTATGAAATCAGTTTTAATTTTAAAAAATGTATTTTTCAAGTAAATTATGATTTTAATTAAAAATTAAATTAATAATATTTAGAAAATTATTTTTGAAAAATGGACTTCATTTTTGGATTCTACAAGTTAAAAAATGGTTAGTGTGAATTTTTGTATTTTTCTAAAATACTTTAATTTTCAGGTGAATAGTAAAAATACAGTTTTTCACATAACTGATGTGTCTTAAATTGCATCGTTCATGATGTAATGATGAAATAGAATTTATATAACTTTATATTCTATCATTTTATATTTTATTTCATAAATGTTTCCTTAAAATACAATAAACTCAATTTACAAACCTAAAAAGATCTTTCCAAGGCCTAAAGTCAAAATATGATTCCTTAAAGTATCTTTTTCTCTTTCTTTCACTTTCCTTTTAATAAATTAATGAGTTAAAATTATAAAGATGATTTAAAGTCTAAAAATAATTATATTATATTAATATATTATCTGTGATTTCAAAAAACTTCTATTTCAAGTCTAACATTTGATATATTATTTTATTTAATATTTTATTCTTAAAACATCCCTCCTCATGTATAAATAACCCCTCTCCATCCACTTGCCAAACCACACCACTCAAGCTTCAATACTTGTCTAAAATCTACCAAAGAATCTTCCCTATCCCCTCTCCCACGACCAAGAGCTTTTGGTTTCATCAAAATACCAATCCAAGGTGCCTTGAAGAGGATAACTCAAGTGGTAATTCCCCTCTTTCTTTTCCTTTAATTTCCTTTCAACTTCAAATTCTTTACTTATTATCTCCCCACCTCTCTTCACCCAAATGGTATGTTAACTAAATTATCATACATATAATATAATTTTATTACACTAATGGGTTATTATATCATCCAATCCCCTTATACTCTTTTTTTTGAAAGGAAAACGTTGTTCGTGTTGTGTTAATTTATCACCATCAAGAACGACATATTTTCAATTTTCTTTTCCACCTATAGATTTGGTCATGAAAACATTTTTATGGTTGAACCAGATTATTTTATATCTATTATTTTCTATTTAGTGTTCTGGAACTAACTTATGTACATATTACTAAATGATTAAACAAAATAAGTTTGTTGTGCTCGAAAAACTGCCCAAATTAACCCAAACGATCATCATTAAATTATTATCTAATGATTCATCCACATGGTATATAAAATAATTGATTATAAGATCATTTATACTCATTTAATATCATTAATAACATTAAGGATCAGCTCTTTATGTGTATCCATGTTCTAAACGAACTTCCATTTATGAATACAAGTGAACCGCTCAAGAAAACCATAAAAATGAACATTCCGAACAATGAATTTAGACAATATAACTCATCCAAACACCCATAAAATAACATAATGAGATCATAATGAACCATATAAATGTCAAAAAGTTTCTCTAATTGTTAATTAATTAATAAAATCTTGTTATACAAGACATTAAATCAATGAAATTGTTCAGAGACAAGGTCAGGGGAAATTCTCAAACCCAACTTTCTTTCTTCAGGTTCTCCATCTTTCACTACATTTTTGGAATGTTCAGTCCTTAAAAATAATTTTTCATCATTATCTTACCTTTTCTGGGATATAAATGTTTTCCACTAGATTTTATGTCAAAATGTTTTCTTCCAAAAGAACTCTTCTTTCAAAAACACACCTTGTATTTCTCACTCAAGGCTAATGATCATTGTATCAAGTATGTTATTCCCTCTTTATTTAGGGAACCCAATGTTTATGAATGATTTCTTATGAAATCCATTCCTTTAAATGGGTTATTAATGTTCATATTTTAAATATTTTCTATGTTTCATGCATGATAATGATAATGCTATGATGCGACGGGTGCACCTAGAATTATATAGCGTAATATGAATGTTTGAATGTGACGGGTGTGCCCGAAATTATACAGTGCTCCAATGCATTGGGTAAAGTGATGAATATCATGAGTTAAAGTGAAATGATGTGTGAACAAGATACTATATTTTTTCACAAGTATGTGTGGTATTTAACCACCAAGACATGATGTTTTTTTATGCATTGCCACATTTCATGTCTTTTATTAATGATTCATCTCATGTTAATGATCCTTTATATGTTATGATTATGCTCACCCATTGTTATATTGTTCATATCTATCCTATTATTTGGATTTTATCTCACCCCCTTTTGATGTATATCCTCAAGCGACTATATTTACTAAGGATAGGTCAAGTGCCAATAAGAATCTAGAGAAGAAGGAATTAAATAAATGTTTATGTATGATGTTGTAAATGTTATGTATGGTCCTAGCTCTCCCAAGAAACTAAAAATCTAGATCCTCATGGTGTAATACTATTATGTAGATTATATTTATAATGTTGTAATAGTAATGTAAGAAAAGTAAGGGTCACTATATTCACTTCTCTGAAAAATTTGGATTTGATGAATTTGTCAACTTCCACCTCTACATTGGTATCATGAGAGGGGTGTATCCTCTTGGTTACCTACTTTAAGGCTTGATGATCATCATGTAAGCTGAGATGGTGCGTAGTCACAATTTGATTCAATCTAAGAATTTCTGTATAGTTTGAGGAGAAAACATATCATTGTTTTTTTGAGAAATATGATGTGCATATCTTGCTCTTCTAGGGGAATAGCAACACTAATCAGTGTAGGCCATGGGTCTTAATCCATTCCCAAATTTACATTCCTGAGCATATCAATGGTGGTGGAGATTCCATACTTGAATTCGGGAGGGGTGTTACTAAGTTATTACACTTATTCTTACACCTCTAAGTCTACTGTGTCATTTTTAGAAAGATTCAAAAATTTGGGGGAATCTCTATCACTATCGAGGTTAGAGAGTCCATTAAAAAATACATTATCATCCTCTACCATTAATGTCGTTGTAGAGAGATTCCAGAGTTGATTATATTTGACACTATTGTGGGGGAAAAAGGGGATTATAACTATGGGACCACATCTATTTCCTCAACTAGATTTATTGGGAGAACATAGTCAATTTTAACCACACTATAAGGGTTTACAGGGGTCACTACCACAAAACTAGGTTTCCACAACGCCACCCTTTAACTGCGCTAAAAAAGCGCTGATAAAGGGTAATTTTATCAGCATAATAAATAGAAATGTTTAAAGTGACCCTTTATCAGTGCTTTTTTTAGGTTCGATAAAGGAACCCCCTTTATCAGTGCTTTTTAGTGCTATTAAAGGGCCCCTTTATCAGAGCTTTTTTAGTAGCACTGATAAAGGAGGGGCTTTATCAGTGTTTATTTCCTAGCGCTGATAAAGTGTATATTTCAAAAAAAATATTTCATAAAAAATAATATATTGATATATAATTATATTTATATTGACAAAAATATAATATATATTTTTTTAAATATGTTTTAGATTGATTTGCTATGTGGTAGATGCAAAACGGACACCCATAGCAGAATTTATGGCCATTTGGAGGGATTAATGACCTTTTTAATCATTAAAGAACATGAAAATGTGTTCCAATGGTCAATGGAGTGTAGTTTTATTCGAAATCATCGATTTGATATGTGGTAGAGTCAAAACGGGCACCCGAAGCATAAGTTATGGCAAAATAGACACTTGGAGCAGAACTTATAACCATTGGGAGGAATTATGGGCCATTTTGGCCTTGAAGAATGAGAGAAGGGGTTCCAGTGATCAGAAGAGTGTAGATATTTTTTAAATATTCGATTTGATATGTGTTAGAGTGAAAATAGACACCCATATTAGAAGTTATGATTGTTTGAAATTGAGAAACCCTCATAGCGCCTAAAAGCCTAAGAAACCCATAACTCACTAAAACAACCATGAATTCTGCTCAGGGTGTCCGTTTGAGCACTAAAACCTGTCAAATTGAAGCTTGTGAGATGAGTGAAGACCAATTATAATCCAAACTGTGATAATATCAAAGAAACCTAATATATATCAGTTATAACACTCTAAAAAAACTCTAACTTCAAACGACCATAACTTTCACTCCGGGTGTCGTTTGAGCTCTACCACATATCAAATCAATGGAAATGAAGAGATATATACAAAAGGTTGACGTGAGAAAAGTGACAGTCATTTGATGAACCCCAAAAGCCCAAAAAAACATCAGAAGTCCTCCAAAACTTCATTTCTGTGTCCAGTGCCCTGTAATTTTTTTCTTAGAACAGTAATAACTTCCGATATGTGTGTCCATTTGGCCTCCTCCACTTTTTATATCATAGTTAGTTCCATGAGATTCGGTTTGACTAGTCACAGAGATGAAACAGAATCCCGTATCATAAGTTATACTCATTTCAGTGACTCTGTGATTTGATAGGTTTTTCAAGCCCCTGTTTCTAGCACTTTTGTCTTGTCTGCTATTTTTTCAAACAGCTGTAACTTATGATCTGCTCGTCCGTTCAGAATCCACCACCAATCGTATCAAATAGTGTTTGATGATCTTCGATTTGAATGTTCATAGAGCTGTAATGGACTTTAGGATCATAATTTTTCTTCGTTACCCTGAGTTTATGTTAATTTGACATTCTGACTGTATTTACAGGTTTTGAGTGTTTCTCTATTTTTTCCAGTTTTTTAGGTTTTCAAAGCTTGTTATTGTTTTTCATAATGTACTATTATTTATTATCAAATATAAAACAATATATACATATTTTTTATATATCCACATATAAAAATTTAATTTTATAAATAAATAATTAAACATATTTACATATAAAATATATTTCTCAATATATATGCCTTATCTAAATAAATAATTAATATCCATTTTATTTAAAATAAAAATATATGAATATTTATATACTTATACAATGTGTACATGTATATATATATATGTGTGTGTGTGTGTGTGTGTGAATCTATATTGACAAACTGATATATATTATCTATATATTCTAAATATATGTATATACATATTAATATATAATATTTATAAATATATATAAATATGTATAACTATACTTACAAATACACATAATATATATATATATATGTGTGTGTGTTTGTGTGTATGTTGTATATATATATTTATTTATTTATAAACACACACAAAAAGCATATTTGATAAATGTATTTAAAATTGATCTTATAAATATATATTAATATACGAATAAATATATCAAAATATAATTATAACTATATATATATATATTAATATATGGATATATACATGTATATATTAATATAACTATATATATATACAAACACACACACACATATATATATATTAATATAACTAAATTTATATATTTTAATATATATATATATATATATATATAAAAATATATATATTAATATAAATATATATATGTTAATATAATTATATATTAATATACGTGTAAATATAACTAAATATATAAATAAATAAATAAATATATATATTAATAAATGAAGATAAAATCAATATGGTGGAGTGGTAAAGGCTTAGGTGTGTAGACAATAGGTCTTGAGTTCAAATCTAGGGGGAGGCTGGTCATGTGCGCGGGTGGAATAAGGGTTAGCGATGTTAAAGGGTGGGGGTACTGTTAAAGGCTGGGGCGTGGAGGTCAAGGCATGTGGTCTGGGGTGGGGGTGGGGGGGGGGTTCAAGCACTGTTGAATCCCATCCCTGATTTGAATATTTTTTTAATTTTTTTTAACTTTTTTCATCACTAAAAAAAGCGCTGATAAAAGTGATCTTTAATCAGTGCTAAAAAAGCACTGATAAAGGATCCGTTTATCAGTGCTTCTTATTAGCGCTGATAAAAACCCATTTTATCAGCATTTTTTTAGAACTAATAAAAGGGACCTTTATTAATGCTTTTTTGAGAATTGATAAAAGGGACCCCCCTTTATCTTCACTGAGATTAACATCGCTTTTTTAGTGCCAATAAAGGCCTTTTTTAGTGTTGATAAAATCCTGTTATGTGGGAGTGGGTTTTCCCCAATATTTTGGGGGATACAACCTATATATCATCATCCAACACATGTTTTTCCCCTTTTGTAGAAACCTTCCACAACATATGTGGCTTTGCAAGTCTTGAATGGGGCACTATGACCAGTTAGTATGCCGCCCATTTCAATATTGGGGTATTTTAGTCATTGATGGAATGTTGAAGTTAGTTCTACATGGCTATAGATCCAAGGCCTTCCAAGTAGGAAATTTTATATGGTGTCCTACTGGATAACCATAATCATAGAATTAGATATGAGATCCCCAAACTGAGATTTGATCTTGATCTTCCTAGGAGGTCATTTATCATGATTATCATACCCTTGAATGGTAAACTTTGTGGGGGGGAAATTCCCTTTGTTATATCCCAAACCTCAGAGGGTTCAAATTGGGATGAGGTTGATCATAGAGCAATTTTCAATTAGATACCTTCAAACATCATCTTTATTTAGTATACATGAATCATATAGGGGTATAATGTGTCCCTATATAACCTCTTCCCAATCTTTTATTGTGAACGAGATAGTGACATGGAATTATGATTGAATGGTATCCACTCAATATACCTCAACTATAGTGACTTGTATATCAAATTCATCTGGGCTATAGATGGATTCAACAAGTTCCTCCCTAAGTTCTTTTGAAAGTTAGAGAGTGTCTAGGATTGAGAGATTAGCTATGATAATTTCCAGCTATTTTAGAATGTCATACATTTAGTCTAGAGTTCAGAACTTCCTGATGTGGTGTTTCTCCTAATTATATGGCTTGGGAGAAGAGGAACTTGATGTGTACCAGACTATTTCTTCTACAAAGGAAAAGGGATGATACGTGGCAAGTGGAATGCATCATTTTGGACTTCCCCATTGATTGGGATGATAAGGTAATTATGCCCTCACTAGGAGGTCATGTAAGAAAACTAGGAATAGATTACCCCCAAAAGGTTTTGAAACAAATTCTTGTCACTTTTGGGATTAATGGATTGATTTACCATGGGTATACGCTACATATATATCCTATATGGGGACATGACTAAAATATTGGGTCCTACCACGCCTTTGAAGTCCCTTGTATCCTCAGTTTCTATGCATGGGGCATCCTGTTCCCCATTTAGATGTGGGGAACTCATAATATGAGGAATATTCATCATTGGAGAAGAGTGTTTTCAAGTGTATCAAATTTAAAGAAACAAATATGATATCTTCATTGAATGAGGGTTCTATTTGGTGGGGTGGTGCTCATGCATCGGATGTTGCAGGTAAGAAGTATGAAAAATTCAAAGCTTTTATTGAAGAAGAATATTAATTTTCCTCTTCTATCTCTTCTAGGTATGATGGTCATGTCCATATTTGTGGTACATATCCGATGTCACATTCTTGGGTAGCATACCTGTCAGGGGTTCTATATAACTATTCGCTAAATGAGGAATGTGCATAGTCAACTCTTTTCCGAGTCATCTAATTGATAAACTTATTTCCATGCCTGAATGGAACTTTTTCCAAAAAAACCTATTCTTCTAACTTGGAAATAGTTATACAAGTCTCCTTCTTTGAGGATTTATCTAACACTAACTCTCCACAATTGACCATTCAATGATGGATGACTTTAATGACAAAGAAATTTTGGATATTATAACCCAAACTTCTATAGAAAGGTTATAAGTCAAGATGGTTGGTAAGCTTAACCTCATTGATCTTCCTAGGATATGGTATCTTGAGAAGGTTAATGTTCATGGTTGTAAGGAAATAACCCTACACATTCTCATTTCGAAAGGATTATGCATTATTCATCCATTATTCAAATCCTGGGTGACCCTGATTTTTCTGTGCTTCCATACGAGGGTGATTTTATTATGTTTATTGATCTACAAGAGGTTCTGGGTATTTCATGACCTTCATAAGTGATTGAATGGGAACTAATTCTGGTTTTATGATAATAGTGGAAACCATTTCCTTGCCAAGAATTTTCCCCTATGTTGAAGGCATGTCTCGAGATTTAGATTAGGTTCTCTCAATGGAATGTAGAAATTTTTTGTCCATTTATGTCAGCTCATTGAACTCACCTAGATACTTCTTCGAGATTAGAGGGTTCTGTAGCTCATTCTATATATTTTCAACACAATTTTCTAGAAATTTTTTCTATAAGAGAGGGATGATGAGTTAATAGGTTAAACCCTTCTATATGGTTATGAAATCAAACACCCTCTAAATTTTGTATTGCTTTATGATTTTTAGGTTGAAAAGTAATGTTTTCATTAGTGTGAAGCTAAAATGGTAAATTAATTTAAGAAAATAGCCATCCCATACTATAATGAATCCTTCTATAAGGCTGATGTACCAAACAAAGGATGGAACTATTATATTCTATTCAAAACAGATCTGCTTGGTCATCTCCTACTAATCTCGAGGGCCCATCATCAGACCAAATTTGGATACAAAGTGAGTGAGATACTATTCATGGTATCCTATGCTGTCTATGGTAGATAATATAGGATTTATGAAATAAGGTGGTGGAAAGTTGTCATCCACCCACTCAGGATATGGATAATTTTTAGGCTGCATAGGTTCATGTCACCCTTCTATGGATTCCATTTGAGTAGCGAGGGACTCAATGATTTTGATCAATTATAGAGGTAAAAATATTTTTTCTTCCTCCTGTATATAGGAATTAGGAAGGGTTTGATTAGTTTCCACTATTTTCATCTCTTCTTGATTCTCAATTGCTATGTTAACTAAATGATTTACCTGGAGAGGGTGATACTATTTTTGTAATGGAGTGAATTTACTTCCTCATTTATGTAGACTAGATTCCTAGATGCGGAGCTGTTCTAATGCTCACATGTTGATTTTATAGGTGGATTTACTATTTTAATATTTGTTGGAGGAGGGATATTCAACTCTGTTTGAAAATGATACCTAGTGGGAATGTTTCCCTTGAGTAGATCCTCATTGAGTTGTTGAATATTTTGATTCTAATTCTCATATAGTTTCATTAATTACTCTATAGAAGGAACTTGAACTCTTTGAGGAAGTTATTAGGATATATAAACACCATTCCTTTTATCTTTGATAGTGTTCAACCATAGAGGTTGTAACTTTATATTCGACAATTCTAGATTCGAGAGCCTCTGTTGGTTCCGAGTGCATGCAGCCTCAGTTGGAGCATCCAAATCACCTTTCTCTCAGGGTAAATTTTAAATTCCATGTCCCTCATAATTTATTTATTGATCCACATTGTATGTTGTGTTGATAGTGACAAAATTCATAGAGGCATATTATGGAATGTTTCTTGTACCATTAATTTCAATGAAATTGAATGATTCTACACTTCCTGCATTACGGTGGTTTCTCAAACACTTGGTCATATTGGGATGTTTTGGATTGTGACCCCATTGGGGTCTAATTACCTTCACTGTATGGTCCTCCCATCCCAACATATGAGTAATGACCTTGAGGTAGTTTTTGATCATGATTTCCAAATGGTACCCCAAAAGTAGAGGTATTTCTTATAGTGGAGGTAAAATATGTGATGTCGAACATTGATTTTTTACCTCCCAACATTGAGAATATTGATTCTATATATAGTGATGATGATGATGAAAATGAACTAATATCGGCAGGTTGGTATTTATCCAAGGCCACAATTGGTATTGATTGATCTAGTTGCTGATGTTCTGATGCTTTCAGTTGAGGATTTGATGATTCCTGGGATGGGAATCCAGATATTAATGCCCCTTCCCAGTGAGATGGGGTTGATCTAAAATCACCGTTGATTTCACCATGAACCTCTCAAGTGATAATGAACTTAGTGACAATGATCAAGATATAAATTCACCAATTCTAGTGGTTGGTTTTTTTGTATATCATATTTACATATCTTGAATCCCCTTAGGAATTAACAATATGAGGGGTGGAGGAAATGGTAGATATTCTTCCAACCCGGCAGGTTGGATTTTCTCCTAGATGGATTCTATGATAGATACTAGTATGACCTTTTTGATGTGGTGTAGTTGTGCTTATATAGGATATGGGTGAAATAGAATCCCATGATGGGATTTAGTTTCTATAGGATATCATTGGGTTGATTAAAAACATGGATTACATATTTGAAATTCATTCTCATTTCTTCAAGGAGCCCAATTCAAAGACTTGTTGGCTATTCTCTTTCTACATTCATGATGTATTGACATTTTTGAAGTAGAATCATTTAATTTCAATTACCCTCAATCACGAGCATCACCCATTAAATTTATTTTTTCAGAAGCTATGACATTATAGGATGTCACATATAATGGGTTATACAATTCCATGTGTGCATGAGGTTTAATTCTGCATACATTATCTATAATCATATACTGATACATTAAATGGATTCAAATATCAATTTTCCAAGAGCTATGATACAATACTGGAAAGCATGTTGTAGATCGGCACTATGATATTCCGGTTTTGGATCTTGGGACATGAAGATAGAATCCAAGTCTAGGTGACAACAAAGTAGCATAATGGTCTCATGGTGATCCTAAAACCCTAGAGAAGTGTAGTTTCTAGTCTTCAACAATTGATGAGATTCACACATAATTTGGTGTAGAAAATGCATTCACCCCATATCTAGCTTGTCTAGTATCTCATATTAAGAAGTGGAAAGAGGATAGAACATAATGGGGTGGTTTTTTCTAGCGAACTCTCTCCATATATCAATGTTGTATTCCTCATCATCATACTTACACTCCTGATCAAAACCCATAAGGAGATTCTTGGGGTCACCTACTGATTAGAGAGGAGTGATACTGGATAATGATGGGGAACTATATACAGTTGAACTCGATGTTTCAAGCTCCTCTCTATATGAAGGCATTTGAGTTTTGAAAACCACTCTATAAGGAGGTGTCTTGACAAGGGCATGATTTCCTTATCCATGGGAGATGTCACTTTGTAAAGGTTTACCATGGAATATATTAGGAGTAGTCTCTACGATCCATCTCCACACTACCATAAGTAGGAATGTTGTGGTAATGATAATCTTTTACTTTTGTTGAACAGTTGACAGACCCTTGGGGTGTTGAGAGGGTGTCTCAAAAAAACTCAAGGACACTAACATTGAGTAGATTAGGGATAAGTGTAGTTTTCTATATCATGGCCAGAATATTCATACTTTCCTTCTGAAATTATATAGGCATATGATCCTGGTGTATTACGGTTTCATGACCATGTTTATAACCATCTAGTGTTTCATGATTACAATCTTGATAATAATAAGCTACTGGAATATGACAATTAGTTCCTTTATTATTTATAAGAATATGAGCCTATCCCAAGGAATGTTCCATTCTTACTTGGTGATCCTCAATTAAAATGGGAGTATGAGCCCGATCCTAAGCCTTTGTAATATTCCACTAGTCTTTTGTGGCAGGGATATGATCCTGCCCTATGGAATGCCCCATTCTCATTTGGTGATCCCTGGTTAGGGAGGGATATGAGACTGATCGGAAATTTCATTCCCCATATGAATATACCAATGGACCTCTAGAGTGAGATAAGTGATATGAGACTCCTTCTTTATGGCCTCAAAAGTATGCTGATGCAGTATTTTGTTTGTATAAGTAAGGATATGAGCCTTGATTTTGTGATCTTATAGAATATCCTAGGTAGATTCACTGATAATAATATGAGTGTGTCCCAAGGAATGTGCTACCCTCACTTGGTGATCCTCATATAGAACAGGTATATGGGCCATATCTAGGGGCTTTGGAGTATTCCTCTAGTTTTATTCAATTGGAATATGAACCTATCCTAAGGAATGTGTTGCTATCACTTGGTGAGACCAGTCCATAATAGGGATATGATCTTGATCCTAATTTTTTAGAATATTCCAATGGGCTTTTCTACAGGAATGTGCCCCTATCCAAATTCATGTTACTCACTCACCTAGAAAGCCTCAGTTGGAACTAAAATATGAGGCTGGTCTGATGCCTCATCCTTCCCCATAATATCCTGATAATCATCCTGGCTAGGATCAAGAATGTGGGATTTCTCTAGATCAAGCCCTTTTTCATAAATATTAGAGTGTTTTTCTTATTTGGATATAGGGATAGGAATATGAACCTATCCTTATATCTATACCTGTGGTGGAATATTTAGGCAGAGTACTTCAGCTAGTGCTCTAATGTAATGGAATTTTAGCAAAGTGTGTGCAGGGATATAAGCCTACACATTTCCATCTTCACTATATCCTGGAAGATATCTTTGATTGAAGAGGGAATATGTTCCCACTTTTGTAAACCTTATTCAACCAGAATATTCTGATGGAGTTCATGCAAGGGGGTAGGGATATGCGCTACCTCAACTCCTGCTACAAGAATATTCCCACAGACTTGTTCCATGTGAGAATGGATATGGTCCTTCTCACTAGATACTACTAGAATATTTTGGTACACATCATTGGTGGGATTGTGGATATGATATCACTGATGTTTACCTAGAGCTTCATGTTCTCGATGTATCTTCAATGTTTCTCGCACATGGGTGTCATAGGTGATAGTCTATTGGGTGGTACCCTCAGCATGTGACTAAAAGAAAACAATTGGATGAGGCTAGAGATGAGGGTTCACAAGAGCCCTCCTCGGTGGGCCCTAAACCTAAAGGTAGTTGTAGTTGGATCGTTGATCTAAATTCATCACATACTGAAGGTGGTGATTTCTACGCTTCGGGGATAAACTTTTGAAGTGGTTGGATATGGAAATGAGGGAAAATAGATTTATGAAACCTTTTTTTGGATGGTGTAGACTCATAGGTTTTAGTACAGAACAACTCCTGAGGGAATCCTCAATTTTTTGGATTGTACCATGTATATGGTATTCCCAGAACATTACATTATCCACCATACCCTAAATATGTTTGGTGGATGAGGTCATTCTGAGGCCTGCTGGTGTTGTAGTTTCTGATGATTTTATAGAACATTCAATGGATGAAGACATGTTATATTAGGGTGTCATTTATTAGATTAGTGTCTATAGTCACAAATAAAACTAGGAACATGGAATCTAATCATTGATCAATTTCATTCATGATATATGATCAATCAGATATGCATAGGTAACAAAATGTTCATTTTATTTCCCATTTGTCTATTCTACCCATGCGGACATATCAAAACAAAGATGTACTAATTTTATGTGAACAACGACAATAGAGGATCTACTATAATATACATGTTATTATTAACAGATCATATTTATATTTTTTAGATACATGTTAGGTTCACCATTTTTTTACATAAGAAAGTCAAACAAAATCATCTAATAGATAATAACATGATTATTGTTTTATTTGAGATATTTAAGTTGGGTTCACTATTTTTTTCACATGAATTTTTAGGGATAAGTAACCACTCATGCGATGGGAAATAAATAGTATTATAAGGATTGGATAGCCTATCATATTTATATTCTGAAGGAGATTCCATAGTTAAATAATTTATCGTCTGGTTAGCCACATTTTTTCAGCATAAAGAATTAGTTTTCTAGACCCTAAAAATTTATTATAACGGGGATTCAATGTCTTTGTACAATAACTTGTGTTGGGAAGAGAATTTATTTATCGCTAATTAAAACTCCCAATGGATCCCACATCCATAACTTGGTATGGTCCTACCTTCCAAAGGTAGGTGGCCCTTTGGGGTTTTAGACCCAAGGACAGTTAGGAACACACATTGGTTGAGTGGATGGGAGGTTAGTCCCATCACACCCTTTTGGTGGGAATTTTTTCATACTCTAGGACTCTCTTATAGATTAAAGATATGTTTGAGAATCTCTTCCTAATACCGATATAAGACCGGTTACCCTAACAAACTCATCACAAGTTAAGTATCTTAATATGAAAAAGGGTGTTCTTATAGTGAATCCATATGTATGTATCTTAGGTTCTTCATCCATTTCTTAACAGTGGTTAGTTTCTTATATGTTGGATCCATACAACCATGCAATTCATATTTTTTTGTTATTCAGGGAGGTGGTTAATATTTTGAGGATGGTATTGTTCCATTATGAGGCATCATATATATATCCTATTTTATAAATGGAATCAAAACCACACAGGTCATTAATCCTATATAGTTAAACATCATACATAAATGACATATATGGGGGTATTGGGGCCCTAGATTTTTGAGCTCAAACATTAAGAAGACATCCTACATATCTCGGTTATGGTAGGAATTAGATTTATCATAGTTCAATCATGCCCTTGTGACTTTTTCAAAGGTAAATATCATTGTATGCTTGGTAATTATATCATACCACAGACCATGGATTATGCACTGAGGTTTCCTATGTTAGTGGAGACTCAATATTCCAATGATGTGATCATTGCAACTCCCTAAACTCACGTGAGTGATTATTAGTGTGAGAAACAAGGTATATTAAGTAATCAACATCATTTTATATGGATGTGGGGATTATGTCCTAGGATAACCAGTTGGATACTTAATATAGTGCTTGGTCCTTTGTGAGGCATCCTATGTATGTGGATTATTTAAAGAATAAGTGTTATTGAAGTTCAATTGACTTCTCAATCCACTGGTGGATGAGGAAGGATGATCACCCCATGGGAGAGATTGGGCCTCAATGGTGGGAATGTTAGAGACATGGAAGTGCTTATACTGAGCTGGATTCCTATATGAGATCAGGATATAGGATGGAGTCCTACATATATTGATTTATGGTAGGAATTAGATTTATCACTATTCAGTTGATTAGGACTTATACTTTGATAATTCCCTTATATACGAAACAAATCATATTATACTTCTCATTGGGGATTACACATAGAGGTATTCCTATCTTGATAGTGTCTTATGAAATGAAGGATATTATTATTGAAACTCCTTGATCACATGTGTGCTATTCTTAGTGTAAAAAATAATGGATATCAAGTAATTAGTCTCAATTCATATAGATGTGGGACATACATACTGTGAAATCCATGTTGTACATTTGATATAGATGTTTAAACATGGAATAGAGTTCTATGTATCCTAGGTATAGAAGGAATAAGTGTACTCGTAGTTTCTTAGTTTGGTTCATACACACTAATTCTGACCTTATATGCTAAAGATATCATATTATACTACTGATTGGGACTTACACACTGTGGTTTCCCTTATATGCCAAGAATATCATATTATTTTGTTTATTGGGGATTAAAAACAATGGTTTCACTTATATTCCAAAAATATCATATTATTCTGCAGATTGGGGTATACATACTGATGTTTTCTTTATATATATGTTGGATAAGGTTATAATATTCTAAGACATCTACTTTACATGGCCTGATTATCTGCCTGACATCTTTATTTTTCTTCCTAACATGTCTGGTTGTCTTCTAGAAATGTTTTAGTGACAATTATAGGATCCAGGTTGTAATTTCTGGAGGATGTCTCAAGAACTTACTGAGGATGTATGGGGACAATCATATGACCAGAGCTGAAATGTTCTTAGAGTGTCACATGACCTGGTTGAATTTTTTAGAGGACATTGCCTGATCCATTTTCACTTGTACATAGAATATCACATGAATTGGCTGACATGACATGATTTCATAGAAAGACTTTGGTGGTGATCCCGAAGGCCTTCACGAGGCATAGAAAACATATCAAGAGGGCATCACACAACCCAACCAACACACTTAGAGAGTGCCACAAGATATGAATGATAATAATAGAGGGTTACACAAGACCTAGTTGACATATGTTGTTGCTTCCATATATCTTGGGGGATATATCAAGAGGACATCGTAAAAATAGGATTGCTAGATTGGAGGGTTTTGTGAGACTTGGGTGAAATTCCTGGAAGGCACCAAATTTGTTCTTATTGTCTCCAGAGGACATCTCATGATCCAAATGGTCTATTATAGGGAAATCACATGACTTGATTTAAATTCCCTGGTGTTGGTACATGATTTTAAGGAGTCATACAAAGTGAATGATGTTCATCAAATATTTATTCATGTAATCCTAACGTATTTAGTCTTTATTACAATTTTATTGCATTTTTCCTTAATTTTTCCATGGTTATCTTGTTTAGGTATCACATGATCCAAAATATATTTGATATTTTGATCAAATAACCTAACAGGGGTCCTACGTGTGTTCTCAAGTGATCAAGAAAAGGGAACATGCATGATTTTTTACTACTTAGGTAGTTCCCTAGATTTTACCTGGCAAAAAACAATTACAATCACGAGATTAACAACTTCTAGAAATCCAGTCTTGTTATCTCGTATGGGAGGGAGAATAAACTAAACTAATTATATGGATCCTTGTGCAATTCATATCTCTCAAATTCTGGATTGAGTCAGTGGAGGGATTTTTCATCACGCATTTTGTGAAATCCAACTGTATGTGTCTCATGTCATTCTGTGATCAAAGGAATATCCCTTTAATGAGTCATTTATTTGATTTTATCCATTAAAATGGGTATTTTTTAATCACGTGGACATGAAATGGGAATTTTATATGGTTATTCTGATATTTCTAAGGACTTTCATGAGATTTGGATGCTTGCTGAAAGGCATTCACATGACCCAAGTTGACCTATTTGAGACCATTCACAAGGTTATTCTAGCTTGTACGAGGTCTTTCGTGAGACAATGATTTCCCTATCGGGAGATCCCATGGGATTACGCTATCTTATCAATTGAATTTTACATGATCAATGGTTTTCACAACCTGTCCTCAGGGCCCATGCCATGACTACCCCAAGCCTGCCTTCCATTGGCCAGGGGATGGCGACTAGCACCAAAGGCGTAAATCCGGATAAAAAGGGAAGGAATTGCCTTTATAAAATCAAAAAAACACAACAGAGTACACAACTGAAGTAAGAACTAAGAAAACTGAGTACAAAAGTAAGTGCTGAAAAGTTAGTGGGCAAGAATACAAACCAAACTGTAAAGTACAGTACAACTGAAATACTATTACAACAGCAGTAAAGTAAATCAGCAACCACTGAGTCATCCTCCAGGAATCCCACCTGATGGGTGGGTAAAAATGGCCTCCTCAGAACCTCGGGTCTAGCCATCCTCTCCGTGTACGTCCGCCAAGTGGTCCACTTCCGGGTACTGTCCAGTCCAGGCACCCTCAGCCTCCGTCAGCACTGTCCATCATCTGCATCCAACACAATGAGGTGTGAGAATAGCCCGTGCAGGGGTGAGTATAACGATACTCAGTAGGGACCCCGAGACCCTCAAGGTCTCACAAAATCCAACAAGGATAAACCACAAAGAAAGATCTCAACAGATAACCTTTACTTAGGTATATTCCCATACATATACATAAGTTATCAAGTAACCCATCTCAATCATGAGGAAAACAAAAAGGTCATTGACTCAGCTCAAACCATGATTTTCATTATCCAAACCACAACTACTGGATAACTCCTCCTCTATCAAGTATAGTGGCCCTTTAGTGACTCTGAGGCGCTACTCACTAACCTTAGACTGCTAAGGTACTCCTCCTATAGAGTACCGCAGGTCTGTTGCCAAACCGGGCACTCCTCTGATGTGGGTCTGCCACCAAACTGGGCGCTCCCCCTAATAGCCATCAGAGATACTCCTCCTGTCGAGTACCGCAGGTCTACTGCCAAACCAGGTGCTCTGTCCGCCGTGGGTCTACCGCGAAACTGGGAGTTCCACCCACTGGTCTTGTCAAATCACTCAGAGTCGAATCGGTCAAACAGTCATCAGGTCTACAACAACTAGGTCTCTGCACTCCATATGCTTGTCTCTGAGAGGATCCGCTCCACGAGCTACTGGTCGATACTCCAAGTGTCACTATGTCTCACGTGAAAGTATCTCAAAGGTCCCCAATGTCATAGGGGTCTCAACACAACAGACGGTGCGTCAATCGGACGCCCGGTCTGTGAGTTACTGGCCTGTCCATTCCACGGGCCCGATTGGTTTTTAAGCTAAAACCAACCCGACCATACTCCAATTTGATCCAAATCCCACGTGGAGTATTCCAAAAGAACCGTCTCAACAAAAGGAAACCGACGTAGTTGACGACATGTAGATCAGACGTCTGGTCCTTATGTTATAAGCATTTCCTCTCCGAGGGCCCGTTGGTTTCGGTTTCGAACCAACTTGGCCATTTTTCCAAAGTCTTCCAAAACTCACTAAGGGTATCGCAAAAGAACCTTTCCATCACGTGGATCCCAGTTCCACAGACGGCGCATCGATCAGACGCGCGGTCTTTGAGTTATTCACCTTTAAGTGAAAATGGTCCCGACCCGTTTAGCCCAGTCGCTGGCGGGTCGGGTCAACCTAGTTTTGGCAGGTCCAACCCGGCAGAGGGTCAGACTGGCATGGTGAATCGCGCGGCCCGGTGCACTGCGACCCAGCCCGGTAGTCCGCGGCCTGGCTGACCGCGGCTCGGCCCGAGGGGGCTGAGTGGTCCGAGGGGGGGTTTAAGGGTAGTTATGGGGAGATGAAAGGTTAGGGGTTTGTGTGGGCCCCACCCCACAAATATCCTCTCATGGGAGGTTATGTGGGTATGAGACCCACCTTTAACTCCCATTTTAAGGAAATAACTAACATAGATAAATAAAATTGTGATTCACAAATTTTATTTATTTTATTCTAATTCCCCAAATATTAACTCTCATCCCGCTTAAAACACAACTGCGGTAAAGGTCCCCTTAAGTGAATACCGGCGCTGCATGTTCATCGGTGCCCTCGTATTTCAATTCCGAGCACCGGTTCAAAAGATATAAAAACCCGCTCGTACGTTCACTGAACATACCCGAACAAAACTTCAAAAAATTAGTCCGGGCACACAAGGCCTCGGAATCAGGTGCCGTCAGAAACTGCGTACTCATAAAATTCCATAGAATTTAAGAAAAAACTTTCCATGAAATTTCTGGGTCTTTATAATGGTGATCAACATATCTTCTCTTCATAAGAATCTCTCATTATTTCCTTTTTTATTTCCTTGTTTATTTTATAAGGGTAGGGGAACTCATTATTTTGTGTGAGTGTTGTTGAAAAAATCACTATGCCAATTGGTGATGTTTTGTGTGATCAATAAAGGGATCTATGGTGATTTTATAGGATTTTCAAGGAAAATACCTTATGTTTTCCTTTAGAGCCGAAGGGGGAGCGCAATACCACTTGGGCATGTCTGAGGCCTTTTGGGTGTGGGGTATGACAAGAAAACTCACTTTTGCGTGACTAGGTGGAAATGTCACAAGGGATTCTGTGTTGTATTGTGAGCTGCATGGGTGATTCATATGAGTTTTATGGATACAAGAGGATCATAACTTTTCGATATTTTCTCCTTATTTTCCAAGGATATTTGGATGGTTTGTCAGGGGCCTACCTCCTAATAATTCACATGACTTGGGGATGCTCATCTGGAAGCCGCTACATGATCAGAAAGTGTCTTTGGATGCCTTCTCAAGAACAAGGAGTTATTTTCAAATGGACTCCATGGGATCTTTCATTATTCTATGCATGACCCTTCTCATGACCTTCCGATGGTCATGTGACCACGTGTCCTTTCAAGGGTCACATGATTTATAATTTCTATCCACATTTTTCCTCCTTTGTTTTTAGGGAAAATATTACCCATATTTATATATATATATTCCTTTATGGATTTTTCAATTATCATTTTTTGGCGTCAATAACATCCTTTGAGAATCATTATACTAGATCACAAATATTCATCTAATGTAACCATCCACTTTGTTTCTCTGGATGAACTTTTATTATCCTTCTCTTTTGGAGGAATGATGGGTTACTATCTTATTTATTATTAGTAATCTAATATGTATGATCCAATTTTTTTACCCAATTAATTTCTACTCTAAATTCCATAGTTTTGATTTATTAAATTGAAGGGTTTTCACCTAGATTCAATACATCAATTAATTTAGGGAATTTATTAACTTCATTATATACCCTTTACCTTTAGATTCAAATTACCATATTATTTACTATCACGATGGAATAGTATTTACCTATAAAGTTACATTATTTCATTACATACCCATTTATCATCCATAGGATTATCATGTTATAATTATTAATGGATTTGTTAATGATTTACTTTTGTGAATCTATATGAAACCCATTTACATTCCATAGGTTCCATATGTTGTATTGAATGGAACCCTTATTCATTACATTGGTTCTTTATGCTAATAAAATTAAAATTTATTAATTATAATGTTTTATAAATAAAATTTATTACCATGGTTTATTTATGATGTGACAAGGGACTAATTTTAATTCATACACATAAGTATAGATGATGAGGTGTGGGGTCCTATATCACCCTCCAATACATTTTTTTCAAGTTAATATCTCCTGATTTAAATATTCAAGAGTAAATTTTAGTTTTTTATAATCATGGGAACATATGGTGTGGCTCAGGAAATTAATGTTCACTATGCTAATTTTTGATCCAATATTGGTAGAAGTTTCCCAGTTTTATGGTTTTCATCATGATTGTGTGAAAATATCAGGAAACATGTTTATTGAATCATATGTTTTCAACCTTTTTATTAATTTATGATGTTATACCATGTTATATACCATGATTTATGATATATGTTTTATTGAGTGTGAATTTTATTATGTACCTTTATTATATTCATATTCTCACTTTATTCTCTCTTGTTATATTTGATTATAATTGATTATGATTACCCATACTGAGCATATAACCTCACCCCTTTCTTATGTTTTCATTTCCCCAAGTTATGATAATGAGTATGAAATATCTAAAGTATACGAGGGATATTATTATATCTCATTTATAGAGAAATGTTCACAAAATTTGTAAAATAGGTTGCTTTTTTAGATATTCCTCAATGACACAAAACCATCCATTCTTGGAATTGTGTCATTATTTTCAATGTATAATGATTACATTTATAAATGTTGTAAAATAAACTAATATCTATACAAGGTAACTATAGTAGGTATTAGATCATAGTTTAGTAATTCTTTATAATTAACATAGTTATTATGGGGATTAGGATGAGAGAACTGTACTGAAAACCTTTGAGATGAGTCAACGTCTATAATAATAACATGAAATAATTATTAATATTTTAGTAGGTGGAGTTCCTAGAAAAGTATATCTATATTGATACTTTCATATGTATGTGAACTTGGAATAGATTTACACAGGGGCAATCACCCTGAAAAGTCTTGGTTGAGTATTGATTCAATCATCACCCAGATGCAAAATGAGTGGGCTTAAGATTGTACACCTTGTTAGACATTCCATATAGATATGATTTAGTTGATCACATTTACTTAATGAACCACTATAAATTATTGATTTATTTGTTAATTTACGATATTATTTTGAGATCTATAATATAACCTGACATAAAGTTACCAATGTTAAACCAAGTTCAAAATAGTTTAAACTATAAGAACTACAGTCCAACATGATAATGTAAGAGAATAATTCATTTTATGTTTAATATTCTTTTAATGATTTTGATAACTCCCCTTTATAGTAAATGTTTCTTCAATTATTTTATTAATTATGGTTTTAGTAATGGTTGGATTTAGGAGGAACCATGTGTGTGATGGACACTGTGGAGATTTCATTAATGAACAAACCATTGAAATGGGAGCTAGGATGATAAGCATTGTTATTATATTAAACATGATATCTCAAAATATTATTGAAAATATGAACAAATTAAAAGACAAAAAAACACAAAAAAAGAGATATATAGAGTCTCATAAATGATCAAGTGAATATGATGATAAATGAAATAATTTTCAATTTTTTATTTGTCCAAAATATGGAATGAAACACCATGGGAATTTAATCAGGGGGTATATAAGGTGTATTAATATTTTGGAATATGGGTTTATAAAGAATCAAGATACTAAATAAAAATGAAAATATTTATTAATAAATTAGAAATAAATACAATTAATCCTAAGTTACCATTAAAAATTCAATGCCTTATGTGTTGGGAATAAGGATATCATGAAATTCAATTCTATAATCCAAGGAATATCCAATATTAAGAGAATAAAAAAACTCTGATACCAAGTGGATAATAGTGTTCCTATGCATTAATTATTCCCAAATTGGATCCTAAAATTTAAGTTATATGTACCCTATAATCACATGTTGTAAATGTCGTGTCAGAATTTTATTCAATGAAATATATTAAATCATAGAATATTTATATGTTTATTATATCACCACCCATATTATTTATTTTTTGATTAAATATTATGGTTTATAAGTATTATATGAAAATATGATTATTAATATAATGTGCCTTATAGAAGTCATATTATCCTTCCATTATACTTATTAAACATGATTTTAGTGGTTAATTGTTTTTCTAGACTTTGAGGAAAAATAATCTGAAGCAATGAAATCACATTTCATATTATCCTATGATATTATATTAATGAATAAATAATAATGAAAACCCTATAGAAAACAATATATATATATATATAATGTGGTGTGTATTATTAAATATTGGTAGACTCTTGGCCAAAATGGTTAGAGAAGAAGTCAATATTATAGATTAGTCTATTATGAGGAAAGAGGAATATTTCCAAATTTTTTATGGTTTTTATATCTTTATAAATTATATCTTAATTGATATCTATAATTTCGATTCCCATATACATTATCTTTGCTTTGGAAAAATAATTTTTTTGAGGACATAATTTATTTAGGAGGGAGATAATGTATTGAACAATGTTTTAGGAGACATTATTATTATTATTATTATGAATGTCATTTTTATTATCAATATTATTATTATTATTATTATTTATGACTACAATTATAGATAAAATTTTTCTATTAATTCAAAATGATTAAAAAATTATTTGAAAATTTTCCATACAAGATATGAACCAAGATAAAGACCATTAATTCATTCATAATTGAGACATTACAACCAATGAACATAAAAATAAATACATAACACCATAGATTTTTTTCTCACCATTGATGAATTAAACCCATTAAAAGTTCATAAATCAATAGGGGATAATAAATGGATAACAATAAAATATTCATGACATTGGCATCTCAATGATTAACTTCAACCTTTAAGGTAAAAAATATTCCCTCAAAACCTATAATGAGGAAGATAAATATTAAAGGAGAAATAATTATGAAAAATCTATATTATGAAATAATAATTGTTACTTTTTTTGTGAGTGTATAATGAATGAATGATTTTCTAGGTCTATATATAAGAATAAAATGTTGGCATTACAAATTAGTCTAATATAAATATACCCATTTTAAATATGTTCATTTCAAATATATTCTTTGGTAATATCTCAAGTATGTGCAATGATGTTTTTTTATTGTAAATTAGAAAATTTAAAAATAATATAGAAAATAAATAAATGAAAATATTAAATTTAAATATTATATATATATATTTATTTATGCATTACATAATAATAATAATAATATTTTTTAATTTAATTTTATATTATGTATATATATAATTAAAATAATTATCTCAATATCAATGGATTATTAATATTAAATTTTAGAACATAAATTGTTGATTTTAATGGTATTTAATGAAGCGTATTTATTATAAAAGTTATATAACATTTTTTCAAAAAGTCGTTTGGTATTTTATCATATATTTAATCTTAATAGATTAAATTGAACACATTTAAAATATCTTATGTGAACTAACATATTTTTATATTTTAATTTTGAAATTGATATTAAATATTATTATAAGCACTAAATGTTAAAAAACATAATTTATCAATAAAAATAGTTTTTAATTATATTTTTTATTTTCATATGAAAAAAATGTTTATAATTTTTTTAATAATGTTTAATTTAATAAATAAGTTTGATATTTATATAAAATTTTATATTATAAAATTATATAGAAAATTATACATTTATTCCATTCTATGGAAAAAGAAACCATCAACCATTCGTACGTATGACCTACCGTCTTTAGGGACTGATTGGAATCCATTTTTCTTCTCATAAATAACTCACATGTAAAAACATTATAATGGGATTAATAGATTTATATGTTTTTATAATATCATTATATTTTTTGTATGAAATATTAGAGGACCTAGTAATTATATGATCCAAAAACAATAATTAATAATTATATCATTCAAAGGAAGAATACTATGAGGATATTGTTTTATTCAATGTATTTAATCATATCATATCCAATAATTCTTATTCTTATAAATAAATTATAATTGGTATATATCACAAAAATAAATTCAAAAGTATATCATTTTATTTTTGGTGTACTTCTAGTGTAATTAATCATCTCATAATCATGAATAATCAATGTTTATTCTTGTTTGGTTCATTTTAGCCACCTAAATTAAAAATGATTTTAAAATTATATAACTCACGATTAGAAAAAATTACTAGTATAAAATTATATAAATATTTATAAAATGATTATTTTTGGTTCTGAAAAAGATACATTAACATTTAACTCATTAACTAATAAAACACCCTTTATAGGATAAAAATCAATGACAAATATTTGTAGTGGATTTCATCTTCTTAAATAATGACTAAAATTCTCATGAATTGAAATTTAATTATCATTAATAATTATAATTCAAAAATTATAGTTTCATTAATGATTTTTAATGATGAACATTATATGGAAAACCAATACTAATATTTCTCCTATGAAACTATTCTATAAGGATGAAACTATAAACTCCCTATACGGGGAAATAGAAAAAAAACTAATATACACATTGAAAATTATAATAAATGAGGATGATAAATAGGTTTAAGTATTAATATTTTTATAATATAGTATATTATGGTAGTTATGTTTTTTACAGGAGGTTATAACACATTCAACTAAGTGGAATAAAGTTAAGGGGTTCATTGTCTCAAAATTTAAATTTGTGAGACATATTTCTAAATAAACAACATGATACATTTAATATGGTGATATTTTTACATAATAAATGTCTTTTAATATATTTATGAGTTTTTAATATCAATATCATGTAAAATATTTAAATTTTAATTGATTTAAATAATACCCAACATGAAAGTGCTTTTGATTAAAATGTTACTCAAATAGTAAGAGAATCATTGCCAATCATATTTCTAAATCCATATTAATTTAAAAATATAATCCTTTTAGGGAATTTATATTACTTATAAAACTAGTAATAATTACTTTTTAATATTCATCGGGTTTTATATGTTCTCCCTATATTTCATTTCGCATTGACTAATATTTTACCAATTTTTTTTTCTTGTATGTGAAACTGACCCCATATTTTCTTCTTGGTTATTAGCATCCATTTATCAATATCCTTATTCTTTGGATTAACTTTCATGTTTCATAAAATATTCTCCAATAATTTTTTAAGTTCATTTCTTACTACTTGACCTTCTTTGAATATTTTAATTTAATTTCTACCATTTTTCAGTGGGTTCATTCTCATAAATGGGTTATTTATGATTTTTAAATTGTTTTTCAATATAATTTCTATATATTATTATAATATAATGAAATTTAGTTTTGGAATATTTATTTATATATGAATCTGATTTGATATTTTTTTGGGTGTTTATTTCAATAGGGTTCTCGCTAATCCCATAAATGTGTTTTTTTTCAAAGAAATAAAAATAATAACTTGGATGAAAAATATATCTATTTGTTGTATTTTATTTGTGAATAAATATTTAATTTATATTTTCCATCTCCGTAGATAATTAATTTATAAATATTAATGGTTTTCTGAAATAAAATATTATTCACTATTATTTATAAAATATTTCTATCAAATATGGTTTCAATTATATCATGGTTTTCTTATTTTTAATGCGATTTTTAGTAATTATTAAAAAAACGAGTTTCAAATAAATCGACTTCTTTTGATATAAATAATTATTTATCAAGGATTCTCTATTAATGTTACAATATAAATTTTTCTACGGGTAAACAATTAATTGTCTTTCACTTTTAGAGTAGTGATCCATAAATATGGTAGTCTGGACAAATAATCCACTATTTATGATCCAAAACTTTCACTCGTTGTATTTCTATTATAACTACCACATTTTTGATTCATTTCATTGAAGTGTGTTAACCTAAATTTAATACAATGATTGATTTTTTTAAATTATTTACTTAATAGTTTATCCTTTTTTAATACAGCGTAAATAATAATTTCTTTATTATCTCTCTTGAATATTATTTATCAAGAGAGTTATTTTATGTCATTGGATACACATTTGTTTTCTATTGCTTTATTCTGTTATGAATATTAATTTAATTATTAATAATTTCCATATGGGATTCAAAATGGATCACTTTTTCATTCCATGGGATCTTCATGATGTGTTAACGAAACCCATTTTATTTATAGGATTTCATTTTCCTAAAAATATAAAAAAAATTCATTTTAAATTTTAATGAAACAAAACACATTTCTATGGTTTATTTTTAAAGGAAAAAGTGATTTATTTTATATAGAACTCATAAGTAAAGATGGTGATGGGTGGTGTCCTATATTTCCCTTCAATTCCTTAGTTGAAAATTTATATCTTATGAGATAAGTATTCACAAGTACATTTTACTTTCTTAGAAGTTCAGGAACTGATGGTGTGGATCATGAATATAATTATCCCTATAATAAATTATGTTTCATTATAGTAATATGTTTCATAGTTTTATTATTATTCTCATCAATATGTTAAAATCTATTTGGTTATGATTATTAACTCAAGTTTCTAGAAAATTTTGATTCATGTCTTATTTTTTTAGAAGTCATATTCCATGATTAATGATCTAAGATTTATTGGGTAAGAATTTTATTTTTATCATGATTATATCCATATTATCATATTATGTACACTTATGATATTTTATTCTTATCACTTATGTTTACCCTTTCTAAGCATTAATTCTTAGATCATTCATATGATTCCATTTCCCCAAGAAACAAAGATGATTATAATGTATATTAATAATAAGAGTGATTATAGTGTGGTTCAATTATAGAGAAAAGTTTATGGGGGTAGATTTTTTTTATTTGGTCAATCCAAAAATACCAAAATAGTTTCATTATTCATTTTTTTTTATCATTTGTGAGATAAAATTACTACTTAATTGAAATATTTTAACATAAATTCTTGTATATCCAGGGTCATTATAATTACTATTTAATGATTTCATCCAAAAATTTTTGACCTCCCACTTGTGAAGAAGTATATAAGTTTTCTTTAGAAATATCCTCTAGAAATGGTTGACAAAGGTAATATAGTATGTCTTTATGAAATTCATTCTTAGCCTCCCCTCATCGTTAAATAGAAAATATGATTAGAGGAATAAATTTAGCATATACCTCTTGGACTTCCTCTAGTTCCATAAAATTATATTCAAGGTGGTATTTAGTTTTAAATTGTATTTGGGTTATCACTTACAACTTGTCATCTATATTATCTTATAACTGATATTATCTTAGAAATTGAATTTATTATTATTTCACAGTGGATTAGTTATTCCATTCATAATAATTAGAACTTTAATAGATCCTGGAAACATATTTTTTGATGGTATTTTTTATTTTTATCAAAAAATAATAATTTTCTAAATTTGAAAGGAATTATGAGTAATAGAATTTTCCCACTTCCCATTATTGTTGTAAATTTTTGACAAAATTGACATGAGGTGGAAATAAATATAATTTATTTTTCCTAATATATCACTGTGGCTGATAATTTTCATCTCAAATGAGGATATTTTTCATTCAATAACTAATTATTCATAAACACTTATGAATAATTTTTATTTTTTTATCTTTAAAAATTGTGAAAAAGAAGAAATGGTTGATAATTAGAATAAAATAATAAAAATAAAATTATAATATTTATATATGTTTAATTTAGTTAGAAATAAAGTAAGTGTAAATGATAGAAATTACCTCAGTGAACCTTTATTATCTCAGGGACAACCCATTTTTCCCTTTTTGAACAAAGTCCCTAATTAGTGTGAACATCCCCTTTTCCCCCAATTGTGAGCATACAATGAACTCAAGGAATGAAAAGTAAACTTAAAATCCACCACCTCCATAGACGAGAAGAAACATAGTATATTTGAATAATATATACATAAGATAATTTGTAGTTGAAAAACACAGATAATAATCCTTGAAAAAACATAAAATAGATAAAAAAAATTAAACATGAATGCATTGTGACTTGGGTTAAACCCTTGATTAATACCGCAAGAGTTAATTTAGGATAGTTAATCATTTTAATTAATATATAATATTACATTAAATAAATAACTAAGATCAATTTTTGCTAATTAGAGAAATAGATATTGAAATGTGAGATAAATAGAATGATAAAATTCTAATAAAATCATGAAAAGTTTGAAAAATTGGAATATAAGAGGATTGGTAAAAATATAGAAAATTATAATATCTAATTTTAAAATAAAACCAAAATACAAGAGACACCCATAAATATATTTAATATAATTATTTATATAGAAGAGGGTGGTCTAGAGTAAGAAATGTTTCAAAAAAAGTTATAAATTAGTCCAAAATAAATTCTTATTTTTGTGATTCCATATTCACCCTCAAAATGACCGACTGTATATAGATAAAATTGATTGAAATATTTTTTTTGGATTTTTTATAATTTTTTATATATTTTATCTCAATCCTATTAACGATTAAATGGTTATGGTAAAACATTTATGTAATATTCAGGATGATAAATCTAGTAAAATAATGAATTTATGTCTCATTATATCTATGAAGAAGTATCATCCTTCTTTTGAAATTGAAAAAATTATGTTCCCCAACACATGTTCTACTCTATTATAAAAATAAATATTTATTCAACACATAAAATATTCCAATATATAAATATAAGAGTAAATTGAAAAGGAAAAATAAAAATATCTAGGAAATTTCAATTATCATTATTTAATGAAAAATTTATTTTAAACCATCACATAAAACTAAATTTGGGTTCATTAAATAATTAAAATATGATGGGAAATTAATGAAAATATTATCTCTTTCAATAAGTTTATTGGTGATGAATAATAATTATTGATTCATTAATGACAATTCATGAATGAAATACCACTTTGGAGTGTTTAAACAAGTTTTAAATCTAGAATGAGAAGAAACACACTGGTTTTCCAGAGATAAAAGTTGGTGATATAGTGTTAGGACTCTTACTAAAATGAAATGTGTCTACAAAATCAATGTGATCCCACCCATAGAGACTGACATGATATAACACCAAATTCCATAATCACACTATAAAAAAATAATTTTTTACAGGGGATTAATTTTCTTAAGTTTTTATGATTTTTTGTTATAGAAAATTGGAAAATAAAGTAAAAAAATTTCATTTAAATAACTTAAAAAAACAGTGGATGTATCCACTTAATGGACATTTTTTAACAGAACTTTATTCCTATGTTCATAGTCCTATTTTAGTAATGGAATAATTACTTCACCAAGTTTAATATCCCTTATTTAGAGCTATAAATCATAATAGTTCATTCTTATCCTTATTCTATCGGAAAAATAATTGAAAAAATTAGATGTGAACACAAGACCATTCAGTGGTGTAAAAGGAATAAATATCTATTTTTCCATATCAAATTCATAAAAGAGAAAATAATTTCCTTCAAAAAATCCATTATGTTATTTAATTATGTTCTCAGCCCCATATTTTCCTATTATTCGCAGTTATTATTTTTATTATAGTTTGTCATGTTCTTTGAATAATTTTCCATTATGTATTACCCTTAATGAGAAACCGATATCACACTATTCTTATTTTTATATTCCTATAGTTTTTGAAAAGAATATAAAAAATGATATCTCATAAAGGGAGTAAATTAAAATTCAATTTTTGAATAAGTGTACACATTGTTTTGAAATAATTGATTTGGGAATATATTCTCCAAATACACTAAACTATTTGGGGTTTTTGGTTGGATTTACTATGATATGTAATATATAATCAAGTCTAATTATATAATAATTATATATGTTATGGTTGTGTCCTCACATTTGGTATTACAAAATAGATAGTTGATTTTTAATAAACGAATATAATGAATATGTAAAATGAATATAAAATCAACATAGGATCTTCTAATATTATTGAGCTTGAACCTTAAATGTCATATGATTAATGAAGGGTTCATATATTAGGATATCTTATGATTTATTTTAATTATCATACAATTTATTACTATGGTTTCTATTGTTTAATAATTAAAATTATGTAATTGGTTTTAGTTAATGGTTATAACAATGATAAATTGAGTGAACGAAGAGTACAAAAAATGTAATTATTTAAAGAATGAGAAACCAAATGGTATGAAAGTTATATTATAAAATATTTTGAATATGATCACCAAAAGTTATCAATTTATGAATAATAAAATAAACCATTCCATTCTCTAAATATTTCTAATGAACAAATAACTCACCATTTGGTCCTTCATACAAAAAATGACCAGTATCCAATATTGGGTCTCGTAATGCACTAATTATTGAGTAATGGTTAAAAATGATATTTGGTGTAATTTAATACTTATATAATTGAAACACTTTTATATGTTTCATTTAGAATGTGGGAAAAATTTATGGTTGATTATTATAAACATCACAATGAAAAAGGAAGATATTTATTTCATGGATTGGGAGGAAATTATATTGATATTTTTTAGTAATTATTTCCCCTAAAATAATTTAATTAAAACTAAGGGAAAATAAATTGAGTTTAAAGAAAATTATGATGAATCCATTGGTACATATGAATAACATTTCATCATGATTTCAAGGAACACATTTGGTATTATCATTATCCATGAAAGCATGTTGACCATTTCTTTATTGGATTGAAATAAATCCTCTAAAAAGAATCATTTATATGGGACTTTGGTAGATATGATGATATTAATTGATATTATCTCCAATATGAAGTGAATACTGAAAAATGTAATTATTCTTGTGGATTTTTGGATAAGAATAGGAAAATTATTTTTTATAGAAACAAAAATGTTAAAATTAATGAATAAGAAAGATTTATCTTCGTATATATTTAAAATATAAATGAATAATATGGTGTCGATTTATTCATAGGAATAAAGATATTATTTATGTGTGTAAAATATATCCATCATGAACGTGAATAATGAAGATATACAATTTATACAACTTTTTTATATAATAATCTATGAGTTTGGGGGGGGGAGTGAATCAAGATTATAGACATTTTTTAACAAATTATTTTTTTATCACTTTTACTCATAAATTTATTTGGATCATGATTTTATAGTACTAATTTCATTTTTCAATGAAAATAAATGAAATCATTTAATTGATAGTAAATGAGGATTTTTCATAGGTCATTATCGAGTAGGTGTATCTAGTCCTTACTGTGTATAATGGGAACTATTACACATATTCTCGACTATAATAAAATACAATATTAAATGTTTTTTTCATGGAAATAACCCAATTTCCAAGTTTGTATCCTTACACATTATTATGGGGATAGAAAACAATCACAATTATATACATTAGTGAATATAATGTCTGACTGCAATGCCTTTTTGGATCATTAAACAACCCATGTACATATTCATAACCATCATCAAGTTTCATAGAATATCCAAGAATTTCATCAACTAGATGAGACTTCTGTTGAATGTTATAGTGTTTCACTGAACATATTAATTTTCTCTTTCTTGAAGAGAAGCATAAAATAATACCTATTTCTTATTCTATTGTATGCATCATAACACACCCAAAACTCTTCCTCTTCACACCACCAACTTAAATTCTACTTGTCTTAGACATGTTATAATAATTATTCTTCACTTGTTCTTCTTCATCACAAAAAATATAATCCTACCATTTCCTTATCATCTTCCTATATCTGAAACCAAAATTTACATTTCTTCACTTATTTGAATAGTAATTTTTCATCTAAATTATCTATTTACAATAATTTCTATATGATATAGTTTATCTGGTGTTGCTCATATGATACCAGTTCTTCTAATAGTATTTCTTCAGAGACATTTTTCTTCTTATAGTACCTTGTATTCTTAATCAGGAATCAATATCATTAAATACTATGAAACCCTTTCACATTCCTTACTTATCCATTGAGGTCCAATATATTTTGCACCTTACTTTCGGAAACCCAATTCTATTTTTTGACCTAAAAAAATCTTCCTAGCCAGAAAATATCTTCAACCCTTGAAAAAGTGTAAAATAATCATAGTCATGAACACTCTATCATCCTTTTCAAAGAACACATAATACCCATTATATAGGAATAATTTGTTCCAAAATTAAGGGAGGATTGAAAATGTCAAATTATAAATACCTTTTCAATCTTTAATTATCCCTCAAAAATATTTTCTCATTTGAAAACTTTAAAAAATTAACTGAAATAAGATTAAACCAACATCATAGAGACAACATTATATCAAAACATTTATAATTTACAGAACCTCGATGCCACCTGAAATAGTTCCCCAAGATTGGCTAGTCACAAGGCCTCAAGTGTATCTCGCCAAATGCCAAAGGATGCCGACTAGCAGAGAGCACCTAGGTGAGTCCGTGGAGAGACTATTCCCTCATTACCAGAGTATCACAGTAGTAGTCAAAACATATAGTAAATAGAGGAAGCGAGGTAAACAGTAGTCAACTTAAAGTAAGTCAATCAATGTAATGACTTAGAAATTCCATATATTTATTTAAAATTATTTCGGATTATTACAAGTCTGCAAAAATTGATGGTGCTTGATTCTGAGGCCTGGTGTTCCAGGAATGGATTTTTGAACTTTTTTATGGTAAGTTTAGTAAATGTGTGGGAGAAATTTCCAATATTTTGAACTAGTTATTGGATTAATAATATTAAGGCGCTGTTGAATCCACATCACTGGGATTCGCTTAAGGGAGGATTAACTTTGACCACAGTAGGTTGGGTGAAAAATTAAGCTTTTGTGAATTTTAACGGAATAATAAAATATCATAAAAATCATTATTTTATTTTCCTACCTCCTGTTGAGCAGTGGTGGTGGGACCGATGGGTTTTCATGCCATTTAATGGCTTGACTCTTCAGTTACGTAACCACACCATTGGAAATTAAGAGTTTCATTAATTAATGAACCTCATTAATTCTTTCAATGAGTTACTCACCCTCCCCCTATATTTAATTGAGGATCAAGTTGGGGTTATGGAGATGACTCTGAGGAAGCTCTGGTGATGTACTACGACATCTTCCACCGACGGAGGATGAAATCTTGGGTGGAAATGATCTGGGATTGATGAACGCTGATGACTTCATCCAACAAGGAATATCCTCCCTCCACAACCGCAACACCTCCAAAAATTCTCGAGGTAGGGGGTTTTGCCTTGATTAATTTCTTTGAGTTTTTTTTGGATTAATTCTAAGTGTTGGAAGAAGAATTAATCTCACCCATGTTATGATGCTAACGCAGAGGGTGCATACCAAACACACAAGGCCCAGACCCTCCACCGGTTGTTTTCTCGTTGCATTATTCAGTGGAAGATTTCTCAACATGAAGGAACCTTGAAACCGGAGGCCCTCAATGACAGTGGTATCCCAAGAGATTCGTAGGCACATACGAGAGTGAAAAAGAAGCTCCAGAGCATCACCAGAGCCCCACGGAAGAAGCACCGGTGCCGATGGACGAAGGAGGTGGTTGGAAACCGCCGACCATGGTGGAAGAGTGGCACTTGAAAGGGTCACAGCAAGAGAAGAGGGTGGCCAGCATCGGCTGACTACATTGGCAGTGGAGGCAATGTGACTTCATGCACCACAGAAGGCGGTCCGCGACATCGTGCCGCAACGGAGGAGGGGGACACACACCCGTGGGTCACGCAGGCAGGGGCAGCACCGCGTGATGCCTAAATTTTTCTAACCCGAAAGGATTGTGGCAATTGTTAGGGGGACCGACCCCATGCCACCCAGGTGGGCCACCAAGCTGGTGGGCCATGCCCGAACAGAGGGTCGGGCTAGTCCCATGGACTGGCGGGCCACGCCGGTTCCGCGAACCATCGCGCTGAGCCCACTGCAGTCCATCCCACATGGGCCATCCCAGCTGGTCCGGGCTGGGTGGGGTAGGACCGTGGTCATACTCGGACCGGGTCGGGTTGGGTTGGTCCGATCAGTTCAGACTAGACCCAGACCCAATTCAACACCGTTTCACAAAAAGGGACATAACTAACAAACCAGATGTCTGTTTGACAAACATTCTATGACAATGTAATCCTTAGAATGATACAGTACTTTTTAGAAACTCCACCATAGTTTTGGATATGGTTGGAGTATGGCAGGGTAGGATCATACCCGAATCCAACTAGGTCGTCCGCACTAAAATGCCTATAACTCTTAGACTGGGTGTTCGATTGACGCGCCGTCTATTGTGTTGGAAAACTTATGAAATTATAGATCATTGGGTTACTTATTCGTGGGACTTATTTCTGGTTGATGTATGAATGATGGATTTATAAGGGGATCCTTCCATAATCAAGCATAGTTTGTTCGGGAATCCAGTTGTTGGCTGAGATGTGGAGAATGAATAGCAATACCATGTGGATCTTCACCTAGCGATCCTGTGTGGATCAACACCTAGTGATCCTGTGTGGATTAGAACCTAGAGATCCTATGTGGATTAACACCTAGAGATCCTATGTGGATCAGCACCTAGTGATCCTATGTGGATCATCACATAGAGATCCTGTGTGGATCAGCACCGAGTGACGAGGCTTCAGTGTAGGGCTCTCTTATTGTGTTGGAACCTTCGGGTGGTGTACCAGCAGCACCACCACTCAAAGGGCAACAGTTTCAACTAGACCCACAAGCAGACCATGCATGCTGACTGAGCGTGTTTCACAAGTTCTAGAGATAGTTTACTCTGAGGATTCGAGGCAAGACAGATTCCCAGGTAGCTGATGACTGGCTGGAGGCTGTGGCATGGGTCTTTCACTTAGTTGAGACACCCACATACTAGATAGTGATCCTAGCTGCTAGCCTATTCCAACAAATGGTAGGGAGATTGTGGAGTCTGACTCTCTAGATGCTTGAGGAGGTGACACTCTCTGGGTTGGACTTCAAGACCCTCTTTAGGGAAGTGTTTGTACAAGTGACTTTATGCTAAGTGTGTATCCAAGAACTGCTGTACTAACAATAGGGCAGCCTATCAGTATCCCAGTACTCGGTGGAATTCACTGACTTCTCACACTACTCCACTGACATGGTACGAGACCCATTCTTCAGGGCCCAAACCATTATGTTGGGTCTCCTGTGGGAGATCAGAGTGTTGATGATATCAATCAATATCCTAATGCAGGTTGGAGTGCATGAGAAAGCATTATTGGTGGAGAGTATCTTATCTGAGTAGGAACTGACGGTGAGAGAAACCATCGGAATATAGGTAGCTGATTAATCTACAGTAGGTAGTAGGCAGATGATGCAAAGTTCCAAGTGGGACAGTCCTTCCATTGGATGACCCCAGGATGTAGGGTCGGAGGTGCAAAGCTCCTCAAGAAGAGGAGGTCTTCTGAGGACTAAAGCATGTTACTCTTGCGGTGGATAGGAAAACATGGCTTGTAATTGTCCGACTCCCTTCATAGATGATCAGTAGATGACGAAGGGACCACCGAGGCAACAACCTATGTTCGAGCGAGGGGTACGTAGGGTGGCAGACATGGCAGAGGAGTAGGTCATGTAGTAGGTGGTGGACGACAATTTGAGGTTCTACCACCACCACCCCGAACTGGTCCACCTCGACCACAGGGAGCAGGTGGACATGGGCGATCTTAGCTTCAGGTGCCATATGCCTATGACCAAGGTGCTTCAGAGATGATTATAGGTAAGATATGGGTCTATTTCACCCTAGCTATTGTTCTTATAGACATAGGTTCCATTCACTCTTTTATGGATGCAACACTCATTCAGATCTCGAAGATTCCAATGGAGCCATTGGCTCGATCCCTATGATTATATAATCCTATAGAGGAATAATAGATGATTAAACACTGGTGCAGACAGTGTGAGATCACTTTATGAGGTGAGAGCTTCGGTTGGGAACTCCTAATAGCAGTGTCGAGGCCTTAAGACGTCATCATGGGTATGGACTGGCTATCCACATTCCATGCTCAGATCGACTGTTTTAGGCGAAAAGTGCGGTGTGTCCATGAGGATGGTACCCGTTTTTCCTTCACCGACGAGAAGGGAACCTTTTTAGTACATTATAGAATTACTCGGAGGAGGGTGCAACCGGTCACTCATCAGTTGGCTTGCCTTACCTTCAAAGCAGTTGATGCGAGGAGTCCGAGTTATCCTGTAGTGGTGGACCAGTATGCTAATGTCTTTCCTGATGATGTAAAGGGACTATCTCCTCATAGACAGGTATACTTCTACATCAACTTGTACCCTAGGATGACACCGATATCTACACCAGCATATCGGATGGCTCCTACAGAGCTTCATGAGTTGCGGGTATAGTTGGAGGACTTGAAAAAGAAGGGGTTCATAAGGCCCAGTGTTTCTCCATGGGCATCCCTAATTATTTCAACTAAGAAGGAATATGGGAGTTTGAAGATTTGTATAGACTATCAATGCCTAAACTATGTGACAATGAAGAACAAGTATCCACACCCGATCATTGATGATCTCTTCGACCAGCTGAAGGGAGCACAATGGTTTTCAAAGATAGACCTCAGATCAGGCTATCATTAGCTTAGGTTACGAGATGATAATGTACCGAAGACAACCTTCAGATGTTGGTATGGCCATTATGAGTTCTTGGTAATGCCCTTCACCAAGACCAATGCTCCGGCAGTGTTCATGCTGCTCATGAACAAGATCTTCCAGCCTTAACTCGATCTCTTTGTGGTGGTCTTCATTGATGAAATATTGATAAACTCGACATCGGAGGGGGAACATGACACACACCTATAGATATTTTTTGAAACACTCCAAGAGAACCACCTTTATGGTAATCTCTCGAAGTTCAAGTTCTGGATATAGGAATTCCACTTCCTGGGTCACGTTATCTCGGAGGCTGGAGTTTTAGTGGATCCGGTGAAGATAGAGGTTGTGCTTCCTTGGGAGTCACCCAAGCATGTGACCTAGGTGTGGAGTTTCTTGGGATTGGCCGGGTACTATCGGAGATTTGTATCCAACTTTTCCAGAGTTTCAAAACCCTTTTCAGCTTTGACAAAGAAGGGACAACCCTTTGTGTGAAAAAAGAGATGCCAGTAGAGTTTTCAGGAGCTCAGATAGAGACTGATGAGTGCCCCCTTATTGAGGCTACCAAAAGAGGGTGTTGGGTATGTAGTGTACTGCGATGCATCAGGGACTAGACTAGGTTGTGTCCTAATGCAGGAGCGAGCGGTGATCACCTACGAATCATGACAGTTGAGACAACATGATCAGAACTATGCTACACATGACTTGGAGTTAACATCAGTGGTGTTTTCACTGAAGATGTGGTGGAACTACTTTATGGGTGAACGTTTTGCAGTTTACTATGACCATAAGAGTCTCAGGTATATCTTCTTATAGAAGGAACTAAACCTAAGACAACAGCTATGGCTGGGGTTCCTCCAGGACTATGACTTTGAGATTGTTTACACCCCTGGGAAGTGGAACATAGTAGCAGATGCACTCAGCAGGAGGTCTGGTCTACAATTGTTGAGTGAGGTGATAGAGCTTCTAGATGCATTGCAGTTATCCATCGTAGATAGTGATGGAGTAACGTTCCTCAAGTATATGACAGTTACTCTTCCACTCCTTCATCAAATCAGGGTGGCACAACTTGGGGACGTTGACTGCAAGGCCCGACATGTTCTGATAACCTCATGATATTCTCCTAATGAATTTTCTGAAGGTGGGGAGCACACCATCCTATTTAGAAGACGCACTATGGTACCAGTGATGATTTTAGAGGAGGTGTTGAGGGAGTTCCACACATCCCATTTGGTGGTATATCCTGGAGTGGTGAAGATGTACCAGGACCTCCAGCTCAGTACTCGCAGACATGGATGAAGAAAGCGGTGGAAGAGTTCGTATCGCGATGCCTCACTTGTGAGCAAGTGAAGGCCGAGTATCAGGTACCAGTAGGATTAGATCATCCCCTTGAGGTATCAGATTGAAGGTGGGATGTTATCTCTATGGAATTATTGACAGGGCTACCACATATGTCCAGGGGCCATGATTCCATTTGGGTGATCGTTGACTGACTTACTAAGTCGGCCCACTTCCTACCCATCTGAGAGTTTGGATATGTAGAGAGCTTGAGACGCATCTACGTACATGAGATTGTACAACTTCAGGGGGTGATGACATGGATCATCTTTGATCACAATGAATGTTTTATATCCCTCTTGTGTAAGGGGTTGCAAGAGGCGTTTGGGACTTAGCTACGCTTGAGCCCCACCTTTCAACCTCAGATAGATGGTCAGATGGAGCCGACCATACAGACACTCGAGGACATGATTTGTACTTGTTTCATCGATTTAGGCTGCAATTAAGAGGACCAGATGCCACTGGTGGAGTTCGAATACAACAATAGTTATCACTCCACCATCAGCATGGCTCCCTTTGAGGCCCTGTATGAGCGACCTTGCAGATCACCACTATGCTGGACAGACCTAGGAGAGTCCGCACTTATGGGTCTAGAGTTGGTACAGGCTACCACAGAGAAGGTGCAGATCATCCCGAAGAGGATTAAAACTGCACAAATCCAAAATAAGTCATATTACGACATGAGATGGAGACCCTTATAATTTTAGGAGGGAGACCATGTCTTCCTATGGGTCTCACCCTAGTGAGGATTATAGAGGTTTTTCCAGGGCGACAAGCTTTCTCCAAGGTTCATCGGACCATTCTAGATCCTCAAAAGAGTAGGCGAGGTGGAATACCATCTAGATCTCCCCCCATAGATGCACCGAGTGCATAATGTTTTCCATGTGTCGTAGCTGATGAGGTACATGCATGATCCATCACACGTTATCGATAGGGGCGAGGTGAACATCGATGATGTGGTGACGTTTGCGGAGTTCTCGGTGGATATAGAGGATCTACAGGAGAAGGTCCTTCATGGGCAGTAGATTCCTCTGGTGCAAGTTCATTGGCATCATGAGAATCTCCAGGAGTGTATTAGAGAGTGGGAGGTTTAGATGCGTGCTCAGTACCCCCATTTTCCCCTTGTTTTTTGGTAGATTTCAGGGACAAAAATTCCTAAGGTGGGGAGAATATAAGGACCTGGAAATTCCATATATTTATTAAATTATTTGGGATTATTATGAGTCTTAAAAAATTGATGGTGCTTGATTCCAAGGCCCGGTGTGCCAGAATTGTATTTTTGAACTTTTTTAAGGTATGTTCTATAAGCACAAGGGCTACATTTTCTATATTTTGAATAAGTGCTTAGATTAAAAATCCTAGGGTACCATTAAATCCAAAATGCTGGGATTCACTTAAGGGAGGCTTAACTTTGACTGTAGTAGGTCAAATGAAAAGTTTAGTTTTTGCGACTTTTAATGAAATAATAAAATAACATATAAATTATTATCTTATTTTCCTACCTTCTATTGAGTGGAAATGGTGGGACTGATGGGTTGTCAAGACATTTAATGGCTTGAATCTTCAGTTGTGTAACCTCACCATTGGGAATTAAGAGGTTCATTAATTAATGAACCTCATTAATTCTTTCGATGCGTTACTCACACTCCCCATATATTTAATTGAAGCTTGGGTTGGGGTTATGGAGACGACTGTGAGGAACCTCTGGTGAAGTACTATGACATCTTCCATTGGTGGAGGATGGAATCTTGGGAAGAAATGATTTGGGATTGACGAATGCCGACAACTTCATCCAACGAGGACTCTCCTCCTGCCACAACCGCAACACCTCCAACGATTGTCTAGGTAGGTGGTTTTGTCTCGATTAATTCTATGGGTTATGTCTTGATTAATTCTAAGTGTTGGAAGATTAATTAATCTCCCCCATGTTATGATGGTAAAGCGGAGGGAGAAGGCTAAACAAACAAGGCCTAGACCCTCCACCTCTTTTTTTATCATTGCATTCTTTGGGGGAAAATTTCTCAACATGACGGAACCTTGAAACCGGGAGGCACACAACGATGAAAAAATCTAGGGAGGCTCGTAAGCATAGACGAGAGTGAAAACAGATCTATGAAGAGTCACTAGATCCTTGTAGAAGAAGCGCCCATGCCGATGACCGACATCGGTGGACGAGGGTAGCAGCCAGCAACCGCCGACCGTGGTGGAAGAGCGGCGCCCGCAGGCGCTACGGCAGGAGAAGGGGGCGGCCGGTGCTGGCCATCTGCGTTGGCAGTGGAGGCGACACACCTTCGTGCACCTCAGAAGGTGGTCCACGACATCGTTCCAAGTAAGTGGAGGGGGACCTACAGCTACGGGTCCCACTGGCAGGTTTGGCGCCATGTGGAGCCGCCATTTCGCTAACTAGAATTACTTGTGTAGTTCGGGAGGGGACCGTCCCCGCACCATCCAGGTGGGCCACGCCCTGTTAGCTGGCCGGTCCAGTCCCATGACCTGGTGGGCCACGTCCAACCCATGTGAGTCTGGTTGGAACTGGGTTAGACCCAAACTGGGTTGGGTCGGTTTAACCGGGTTAGACCGGACCAGGACCCACTTCGACACCGTTTCACAAAAAGGGTCTTTATTAACAAATCAGACGTCTGTTTGATGAACCGTCTGTAGTGTTAGAATCCTTGAAATGAGACGGTAGTTTTTAAATATGCCACCTATGTTTTGGATAATGTTGGAGTATAATCGGGTTGGATCATACCAGAATCGAACCGGGCCCTCGACACTAAAATGCCTATAACGCTCAGACCGGGGGTCCGATTGACACGCTATCTATTGTGTTGGATCCCTTATGACATGACAGATCATTGGGTTACTTCTCAATGGGACTTCATTTTGGTTGAATTATGACTGATGGTTTGAGGATCATATCCTCATAGAATCAAGCATACCATGTATGTGAATCCAATGGTTGGCTGAGATGTGAAGAATGAATAGCGATCCAGTGTGGGTCAGCACCTAGAGATCCTATGTGGGTCAACACCTAGAGATCCTGTGGGGATCAGCACCTAATGATCCGATGTGGATCAAGACCTAGCGATCCGGTGTGTATCACCACCTAACGATACTCTGTGGATCAACACCTAGAGATCCTGTGTGGATCAACACCAAGCCATCCTGTGTGGATCAACAGCAGAACCCTTGACAGAATAAGATGATCTAGTGTTGCGACTAATCATCCATTCTTATTAACTTATGTTATACCTAGTTTGAGATGAGTATTTTCCTTTGTTCTTGTGATTGAGATCATGCTTTTTGGTTTTCCTTTGTGGAATTCTTAGGGACCTTTGGGGGTCTCGGGGTACCTACTAGGTATTGTTATACTCACCCCTGCATGGGCTTCGCTTGTACCTTGTTGTGTCTTGTGAAGACGACGAGGATCCTGGCTGAGACTTCAGGGGCAAGGACCAGGCGGTACAAAGAGGTGACTGGTTGACATTGAGAGACGTGGAGAAAAGTTGTACCTACCCTTTAGATAGGATCCATGGTGGACGATCTCAAGAGTTATTTTCTATTTTCTGTTGTATTGTATCTTTCAGTTGGGCTTGTATTTTAGACCCCTTTACTTTCAATAAACACTTTTAATACTGCTTTTTTACTTCGTGGTTGCATTTTTTGTGTTCTTAAACTGTGTGTTTGTATAGGTTAAATGAAATGTCTTCTCATTTTAGGGATACACCTTTCCGGTGCTAGTCTCCAACCCCTGACCTATGGAAGGAGGTCATTGGGTAGTCACGGCCCGGGACCCGGGGGACGGGTCATGAAAAGAAAAACAATAATACATAGAAATAATCAGAAGAGTCTCATATACAAAAGGATGTAGATGATACATGTATCTAGAAAGAATCCAAAGTAAGTATATGAAAATAAAATATCATACAAGTATCCCAAAAAGAAAAAAAGAACCAAAAGGTATCCCAGCATCGCAAGCCTTAGATTTGTCCTATGCTCCCCTTTTCCAAAGCCATAATCAACAGCCTATACTAGGGTGATTTCCCCTATCATCACCTACAAACATAAAATCTCTTTGGGTCCCCAAAGAGTCCCTAACAGGGTGTGAGATAAACATCCCAGCAGGTAACCACCTAGGTCTATATAGTTCTAACAACAATTCAACAAAAGATATAGCAAGTGTAAAAGATATGTAAAGAAAAGTGTGTATTCCCATGGCATAAGTCTATAATAGTAAGTAAAACAAACTAGCCCTCAAGGCTACCTAAAAAAGAGTCATCTCCTAACAAGGCATCTAAAAGAAAAGTAAACAAGTCACATGGCCACCACTACTGGAAATGGGGTTTATCCCCATGGATCTATACCCACGATTCATTAAACTGTGGGTATAGAAGGATTTTTATTATCTATACCCACAGTTTTAAAAAAACTATGGGTATTCAACCCCTAATTTGAGCCCGATATCTGGCTCCTCCTCACTTCTATCGCACTACCCCCCATTCAACCCTAGCCTCTCCTGACCTCTGAATCCTGACCCTGTCCTCCCCTCCACGACCACCGGCTCCTGGACATCTGACCTCCGCCTCTCGGCCCTCTCCTCCCCTCTCCGACCTCCGACCCCGACCATCCGACCTCCGCCTCCCGACCATCTCATCTCCTCCTCGGCCTCCACCTCCTGGCTCCGCCTCCGCACCTGACCTGGACCTCCGGGCCTTTGCCTCCGCCTCAACATCCCAGCCTTCACCACACTACCCCCAGCTCCGACGACATCCCCACCCCCCCTCTCGGCTCCCTCTCCTCCGGCATCTTCCCGGCCAATTCATTCCATATAGGTATATAATTTCTTCTTCTTATCTTTTTTATTCTTTTTAAACTAATCACTTATTCTTATATCACTATAAAATTTATATTTTTCATTGTTTATTTAGTCAATAATAATTTATCTTAAGTGGAAATTTAGTATAAGGTCTTGAGCCGGCTGACTATCTTTCTGCATCTTTGGGGAAATTTTGTTTGAATTTATTTCTATTGTTTGGTCTATTTGGGAGCCGATGTACCTACTTTATTGGACTGCATTTTGTAATCTGGATTTGGGTTCGACTAAACCCTTGGTTTTGTGGTTTTATGGTCTACCTCCATATAGTCCCATTGATTATCTATCTTCTGTCTGAATTTATATGGTTTCTAGCAGTAATGTTGACGGTAGGGTTGGAAAGCTTTCACTGGTTATTTTTTTTCTAGCTTTGAAGTCATTTATGGATTGTTGACCTAGTTGAAAGACTATTGAAGCTTAAATTTATCTGTATTTCTCCTGTTGCTGCATGTTTTTCTATTTTATTTGGCTTGAATGCTGTCTCCATATTCTCTGTTAATGCAGGCACCTGGACAGCTGCTGCCCAATCGTACAATTCATCTACTTTGAGCCTTTTGATGTTGATTACCCATTTCTATAAAGATTCATTTTTTGGTTGTTTTCTATGTTTCAGATGGTGTTAGATCATTATACCTTGGTATTTCTAGGTAAAAATTTTATTTAATAAATTAATTATGGCATGGATTGGGAAACCAATCCATGTCACCTTCTTCAAAAGAAAAATTCATCTTTGAGGTAAATTTTACTTCCTCCGATTGTTACTGCAACATGTATTTTCATTTACAATGTTTTATATTACTACATTTTGTTCTTTGGATATAACTGACAAAGACTACTAATTTAGGATGATATACTAGTGATGAGTTGTATTTGAAAGACATAAAACTATTGGGAAGGAGGGAATCTAGAACTAAAGTGACATGCCCAAGAGAACAATGTTGTCTACTCTAAAATGTCCATATGAACAGTATCTCTTTATGCTATAGCTTGGCTGATAGATCGCGTGAAGGGCATGGGGTCATCAAACATGATTTTATATGTATTCCTCCTTTTATCTTCTTTATAAACACTATATTGCAAATTACTTAGATTCATTCAATGATAGTTTATTTAAATCAATTTTAATCAAGATGGTCTGTGGAATGCCCTTCGTATGTCAAACCATAATTCCACTATGTGATCTGTGTTGATCATGCGAGGCATATAAGTATTCTGTATGGTTACTTCTTTTCATCACATGTATATTACCTTGTAAAAAACATGTAGGTCGTAATATCTACTACTCTGAGAAATCGTCTCTAGCACATGTTCGTCTGAATGCAAGAAATCCCTTGCGATTTGGAGTTCATAGGCCCCATTTTCATGTTCACTATGTTAACCCTATATTTTTCATCCTAGTGTAGGGGATTATAGGCATCTCCAACATGAAAATTCATCAATTTTCATGGAAAATCGTGTGATATTCTAGGAAAGTCCACCTCCACCAGGTGGAGCATCACCATGATCTTCATCATCAGAATCAGGATATTCTAAGCCAAATCCAATTGATCTGGGGGACTTCTCTCACTTATATGGTTTATCTAGTGTAGGATTTCTAAGGGTACTCCCAATAATAAGAGATCCTTACAATATATACCTATCTTTATCATATATAAATTATTTATCCCATTATATCTCATCCTCATAAGCTAACCTAGATTCATCATTAATAGGTTTAGATGCCTTGAGATACTAAAGTATCCTTTTCGTGGGTATATTACATACTGAATAAACTTAATCATGAGCCTATATTCACCACTCAAGTCATCATCAGTGGGTATTCTTGGAGTCCCATTTCAGGTGATCTCATCAAATGCAATCTAAAATTCAAATTTTGTATGGTTAATAGGAAATTAACTTTGAAAATCTTCATACTCTTTACTGTGTGTCACACTCAAACACTTTTCCTAGTGCTTTGAATAGAATTCGAAAACTCCACCATTTATACTTTAATTTACTGTATCCCTTGACTCTATAGGTAATAACTCAAGGTTTTCATAAAAATCCATGATTAGATTTAGATAGAATGTTCTACCATTTTTTTAAACTAATAATATGATTATTTTTCTTGAATCGTGTTCCAAAGCAGTGAACGGATCGACTTCAAACATTCAACATCACCTTCTTTTTCCAATAAAATTTTATGATCAATGAGATGTGAATTATTTAACTTCACTAATGAACTTGATTTGAAAAATATGACTCTCTATACTAATCATATAATCATTTGATATATCATATTTTATATGCTTGAAATTTTAGGATTCTTGGATATCAATGTTTTTTTTCAGATTATATTTACTAAATAGACCTTTAGAACATATTCTTTTTTTATGTTCTTCTATACTGCTTCACTATATTCTGATTATTTTAGGGCTTAATCTGAGTATGATGATTGTTCCTTCTTTGTCTCTATGAGAAAACTTTATGTCTTGTAAAACCTGTTCAATCTATGTTTGTTTAGGACTAGTCTGATCATTGGAAATTATTCTTTTTATTAATGACGATTGAGTTTATTTTGATCTGCTATTTTAATGATTGTTCTGTCTTGAAATGTTAATGGTTTTTGGATCTGATTCAGAGTTTGCACTTCTGTTTGGAACCTGTTTGGATGGATCATTTATGTTACTCTGGATTAAGTGGACCTGTTCAGCAATTCTGATTTAGTCCTGCTATTCAATTATGAGGTTTTCTGCTTCCTTTTTCACTTCACCCACTTTATAGATGGTATTATGCCTTGATGTGGAAATTTGAATCCTCTATGGATGGACCCTTTATGTTGTACTGGTACATGGACTTGTTTAGTAGTTCTGATTGTTTTTTCTAATGTTTAATTCTGAGGTTTTGTATTCTTATCTTCATTACACCTAGGGTTTTCTGCTTCCTTTTTCACTTCTCCTACTTTACAGATGGGATTCTACCTTGCTTTGGAAATTTGAAGCCTCTATGGATGGACCCTTTATGCTATACTGGTATATGGACCCGTTTAGCAGTTCTAATTTTTTGTTATGATGTTTAATTATGAGGTTTTTGATTCCTTTTTTCATTACACCTGCTCTTCTGATGGTGATACTGCCTTACTGAGGAAAATTTCAAGCTATATAAGGATGGATCATCCTATTATTTCTCCTGATCAGAAGGTTAGATCTGGATAATTTTTTTTTGATGTTTAATTCTGGTTTTCTCTAGTTTTTATTCTGGTGTGCTGTTTTTATATTCTGGTTTGCTGTTTTTATATTATGGTTTTGGGTTTTTAATCTGGTTTACAGGAGCAAGGTGAACTCATAGTATGTAGGATATGTATAGTACCTCTTGGTATAGGGAGTTATGATCTATATATAGGGGGTGGGGGCTGGATGCAAGGGTGGGGCTGGGTGCAGGAGGGGTGGGGCTGGGTGCAGGGGGAGGGGGGCTGGGTGCGGAGTGAGGGGGGCTGGGTGCAGGTTGAGAGGGAGTGCAGGGGGTGGGGCTGGGTGTAGGTGGTGGGAACATGGTGTGGGGGTGAGGACTGGGTGTTGGGGGAGGGGGATGGGTGCGGGGTGTGGGGCTGGGTGTGGGGGGAGGATGTTGGTTGCAGGTAGTGGGGGCTGGGTTCAGGGGGGCGGGGCTAGGTGTAGGGGGTGGGGCTGGATGCGGGGTGAGGGTGGGCTGGGTGTAGGTTGGGAGGGAGTGCAGGGGTGTGGGGTTGGGTGTAGGGGGTGGGGCTTGGTGCAGGGGTGTGGGGCTGGGTGCGGGGGAGGGGGGAGGGGTTTTGGGTGTGGGGGGAGGGGGCTGGGTGCAAGGGGTGGGGTGCTGGGTTCAGGGGGTGGGGCTAGGTGTAGGGGGTGGGGATAGGTGCAGGGTGAGGGTGGGATGGGTGCATGTTGGGAGGGATTTCAGGGGGGTGGGGCTAGGTGTAGGGGGTGGGGGCTTGGTGCGGGGGTGTGGGGCTGGGTGTTGGGGGAGGAGTTTTGGTTGCGGGGGTGGGGGATGGGTGCAGGGGCTGGGGCTGGGTGTAGGGGTGGGGGCTGGGTTCAGGGGGTTGGGGTTGGGTGCAGGGGGTGGGGCTCGGTTCGGGGTGAGGGGGGATGGGTTCAGGTTGGGAGGGAGTTCAGGGGGTGGGTCTTGGTGCGGGGGGTGGGGCTGGGTGCGGGGTTTATGTTTTAAATATTCTAAGGTTCATGCACCATTCTAAGGCACTAGGGGTTTATGGTCATCAATCAATGATATGATCTTTAGACCCTCTTTCTATGAAGACTCTTGATCAGTTTGTTTCACTTAGACAGTAAATTGTTTTCATACAACCTCAATTCAATGATCAGCAAGCTGATCAAACTAATTTGGAGATGATTTTACAGTTTTCAACTTCTTGGTGATCTCTGTGAATTATGTTATGAATATAAATGATCTGGAAAAAATCAGTGCAAGCTACACATGTTTATCAATTTACATCAAGAATGTGATGCCAACGTAGTCATTTATTTTTTATTAGGTTATTTTTAAATCTCAATTGAGCTTTTAATGTTGTATTATGCTGGACGTAATTTCATCCATGTCTTCTAATGGATTGATGTGTTTTTCTAATGAAACCAAATTCCATTTGTTATTTATTATTGGTGGAATTCTAACCATGTTTATCTGTGAAAATTTTTTGGGTGTAATTCCATATTATAATCCTATATTTTTAAAATGGATGGGTGTAGATCCAATTAAATTATATAACTCAGTTTTGTAGGAATTAATTTACATTGATTATTTAGTACTTTCAATTTAATTACTCTAATGATGGTCTCTGAAATGGATATTATGATTACAGTCTCTGAACATTGACATGTGGAGATGAATTAAACTAGATAATATGATTATAAAATAAGTGACATGACTACTGAATGTTGTATGTTAGGGAGTGTTTGTGTTGTTTTTTATTACCTTTGTTCAAAATCATAGCACTATAAAACAATGTAAAGATGATGATTTTAGTCTGACTATTTTTTCTTTTCAAATTTTAAATATTCCCAACACAGTGCATGCCACATATGGACTACATTGCATGTTTTCTTAGCTACTCATTCCCGAGATTCAGAAAAATAGTGAAAACTACTTTTTAAAATAGAAAATAGTACATCCTTGATAATATCTTATCCTATCAACATCAAGAAAACCATTGATTACCTTGCTTTCATTGGTTCCGCTTTATCTGTAGTGACCACATTGAAATGATTCTTGAAGGATTATCATATGATCACACCAATTTTGGGCATTTTAATTAAAGCCGTGGTCAATTTATATGATATTTTTCTAGGAACATACCACAATGTCATGATTTATCTAGATTAGGTTATATGGAGTGGTAGTGCTACCACAGTTTGATCACAATTTTTTAAATATTTTTTCTTCTAGTTATGGCACAAGAAAAGCTTCACCTACATTAACTGCAACAATCAAAGTAGTTCAAAATCCAACCCGGTATCCTTAATCAGTTCTTCATCACATATAATGAATGTAGTGAGAAATTATTATCAAAATATTTGAGTTTATTATGGGTCTAAAAAATGTTTGAATGCAAATTAGGATGTGAGGTAGAGAAATCAGAAACTATTGTTGCACATGTCAAAGAAACTAGAAGCTAGAAAGGGAAAAGGAGGATCAAATATGGACGAAGGACAGGATGAAATGACAATGATGAAAAATACATAACAAGAAAATCCATAAAAAAACCAGAATCAAGTGTTATGTATGTAATTTGTCTTCTAATTTTCCACCTGCTTCATTTTATTTATGCTATAGTTCTTATCCATCATTTATTGTGTGTTTTACAGTGGCTCGAATGGAAATATTTGAAAGAAAGACTCTCAACAAGGTGGCCTCTCTTTCCCATGGGTTTCTCCTCTAGGCATCTTTGAAACATTTTTAGATTCAGTGGATACTATATTTATTTTAATATCAGAATAATTTTATTAATTCTTAGCTAGGAATTTTCCATCCTCTATAAGACTTTATTTGGATTCAATATGAGATGAATGATTGTGATGCTTCATCATTAAGAATTTGTTTAGGACTTTTCTGGTAAGAAATTTTTTATTCTTTGAACACTTTGGAAAGCTCTTATAATGTTTTAATAGGTAGAAAAAATTCATTGAGATTCTATTTTTTTCACTTTGGTTTGCATTTTGGCTTTTGCATTCTGGTTTCCAGGATCAAGGTGAGATTCCATTTAGATTCCTTTGTCTGCTTCTGTTTTTGGGTTCTGGGTGAACTGTGTCTGCTTCTGTTTTTGGGTTCTGGGTGAACTGTGTGAACTGATTCTGTTTCTGGGTAAACCATATATACCCACGGTTATATAAACCGTGTGTATATATGCTGCTCTGAAACAATCTATACCCACGGTTATTAACCATGGGTATATATGTTGTGCTTTTAAAATGTATACCCACGGTTCTATAAACCGTGGGTATAGATGTATACCCATGGTTTATCAGAACTGTGGGTAAGATGAAATATGAGTGGGCTATACCCACAGTTTTCAGAAAAATGTGGGTATAGACCTATTGCGACGACATTGTAGTGCACGGTTTTTGAAACCGTGGGTATATCCTATACCCACAGTTTCATGGGCTATACCCACGGTTTAAAACTGTGGGTATAGGTGATATTTCTAGTAGTGCACATCATACATCTGTCTGTAATATGCAACGCACAACCACGCTATAAAAAGAATTCAGGTATCCCGCGGCCATACCATGTAGTGAAAAGTAGCATCCCACAACCACAACCTACAATTAAGTGAAGACCTCAAGGGTCGGATCCAAGGTGTCAGCAGACCAAGGTAGCCATGTAATAATTTTAGAACATGGAGGGCCGAATCCAATGAGCATGTCTAAGGAATCCCATCATGTCCCATGGGTGTCCATGGTGAAAATTCAGTTAGGAACTAGTTGGGGTCCTAGGATCATGGAAATAGAAAGTACTATACGATCCCAAGAAAGTCGGATCCATAGGGTAACAAGGCTTGAGGAATCCCATGGATTCAAGACCCAAGGGGTAGAGTCAACCCAAGGAATCCACTACCGTCTTCCATATCTATTCATTCAAATATTCAATTTAAACATTCAATTTAAACAAACATTCTATGTGACTATACCCACTAACATCAACCTACACAAACCTTTAGTATACCCACTCTTTCAACCATTTACCAAAATAAGAATATGGCCCTACCCTCCCATCTAAATCATTTAACATGCCAAAATATTAAAACAGACAAGTCATAACATGATATTTATTGAGCAAGGAGGTAGTAAATCTCCTAAATAGTCTATTCAAGATTTCAAGGCGTTAAAATGCTTCCTCTAACTAGAAAAGAACAAGAACACACCCCTTGGGTGGTTTAAACTGGCATAAAAAAGTATTTTCCTTAAGGAACACCCCATGGGTGACTTTAAAATGAGTAACGGGTGTCAACACACCTAAACCGAACCTATGGGAATACTCACTAGGTTCATCTATAGCTATGACAAGCAAATTGATAAAAAACGAGGCCTCGTCAGAAATTCTGATGGGCGGTGAAAAGGCCGAACACCAGAAAAGCACCAGAAAATATGAAAGAAAGTATAGACCATTGACCTCGCCTCAGTAGTTGACATCTTGGCTAGTATCATGTCTGGATTCATCCTGGTTTGGAAAAAATATGAAGAATGGGCGAAGATCAGAATATTAGGTCATATGAGCCTAATTCAAAAAGCATAGTCGTTGTTCTGAAGAATCAATAATGACTAAAAAAGAATTGAGTACTTACTGATATGGTTCCAATGTGATAGACAATGCCAGAATCAGAGTGCAAAAGGATTCTAAATATTAAAAACAATAATAGAGGGGTTTTGGCTATCAAAAATGGAGGAATAGATTCTTTCCATCAAAATATGAGGCTACTGCTTCTTTTATAAAAAACCCACTGGGCAAGTACACGAAATGTACCTCAAGTATAGGGCATGTACTGCCCTATATTTTTTTTCTGAACCAAGCATGCTACACTTTGTGATGGTCCAGTACACTATGTGTAGGCTATTTACATGATGTGTAGGACAAGTACATGACATCTACCTGTCCGACAGCCAGCTTTTAGCATGTTTTCCATCTTTTTCTCAAAAAAACCAACTGGACCATGACCTGACATAGGGTCTAAGTCAAAAAGGAAGGTAACAACATTAACCTAAAAATAAATATCCATACCTTAAGAAAAAACCCGGGATGTTACAATATTCTCCCCTTATAGCAATTCATCCTCAAATTTCTGTTCGAAGGGTTGTCAACATTCGTCTGAAAACAAATCTAGCCATTGAACATGTAAATATGCCTACCTCCCCCATGTCTTTTCCAGTAAAGGGACATGCTACCATATCACCCTTACAAGAAGAACTGACCGGCCTCAAAGAACCTTCATGCTCCTGTCAACTATACAAATTATATGCTCCTCAAAGGATGCATCAATCTAAAGCTCATCCTCCTCCGGATGAAAAATGCGAGATGGGTCTGAGTGATTTCAGCATATCTGAGATACATGGAAGATGTCGTGCATGGATCAATACCTATGAGGTAACTTCAATAGATAGACAACATACCCAACTCTCTCTAGAATCTCAAACTACCCAACATATCTCGGTGAAAGTTTACTGTAACACCCCGAGATTTTATGAAATTTTTTTTTTTAATTTAATTAATGTCTTGTGTTATACGCTACACCAAAAGGAGCTTTCACAACACACATCACTGACCTGGCTTGAATTACACGCAATCACGACCTTCCACGATAGCGTGTGTTGTACGCAACACCAAGTTTCGCTAAACAACGATATGCTATTAAAATATTATTAAAACTAGACGTTATGAATAGTAATAACCACTTTTTGAAATTTTGTAATTTCTATTTTTCAAAATGGACTTCATTTTTGGATTCGGAATATCGAAATTAGCTTAGGGTGAAATTTTGGTGATTTTCGGATAACTTTCATATTTTGATGAATAGTGAAAACTACTAAATTTTAATTAAAAACAACTTTTTCAATCGAAATAATTAATAGTGATAAATTATTAATTTGAGTGGTTTTAAAGTATATTTAGAATATATTTTTACAATTTAATACAATGTTGGTCATTGGATGTAATTTCACATTTAAACCAGACATAAACAAGTGTCAATCTTTTGATAGTTATTATCTCTTAAGAACACGCTATTTGTTTTGACGACAGGAATTAATTAATTAATGCAACTGATATGTTTTGAATTTGGAAAAATAGAAATCATTTTTGATTTCATAATATCAAATATAGCTTAGGCCTAATTTTTGGTATTTTTCTGAAAACTTTCAATTTTTGATGAATAGTGAAACCACTAAGTGGTAGTTAAAAAAACTGAATTTTTCATAAAACTTAATTTTACCACTTCTGTGAGTGGAATTTAAAAAATCCAAGAGACATGGTTGATGTTAGTAAGTAAAATGTGGTTCAATGAGATGAAAATAATTTTTGGTGAAAAGTAACTTTTTACTTTTATTTACCACGGTTAAAAGTAAATAGGGTAATTAAGGGTAAAAATGATATTATTATTACCCTAACACATGTCCTAATTCTATTGGACAAGTGTAAATCGACCACAAACAACCCTAGGAATAAAATATGACCATTTAGGCCCACTTGGATTAGATTAGGACATTTATTATTATTTAATTCAAAGAAGAGTTAAAAGAGTTAAAATCAAAGTGTATTTACTAAAACATTTTTAATATAGGTTTATACATAAGATAAATTTGATTGTAAATATTCCTTAGAAATCTAAAAGGATTTCCTACATAATGGTATTTTATTTGTAATTTTTAGACATTAAATAATTTAATTTATTTATGACACAACGATAATGCAGTAATTATCTTATTAATGAAATATTGACATAATTGATGTTATAAATACCCAAATAAATATAATTTGAGACTTTTTATGAATTCCACTAATTTTATAGGTTAATATGACATGTTAGTATTTATTTAATTAACTTTGTTCGAACTTATCATTCTGTTATGAATTTCACAAAAATCAATTACTAAATAGTTTCAAAATTGACATAAAATAGTTTTTAAAACAAATATTATATTATTAATTGATATTTTATTCCTAAAAATATAAGGTTAGGAAAAATGACTTAGATAAGGTTATATATATTAATAATAAACAATTTGGGGTTCTTTTGGCTTCTTATATTAAGTTTATTAACCTTATAGTATAAGAACACAAGAAGACATGGTAAAAGTAAAATTATTTAACTTAATGTTAAATCTAAATGATAAGGTTACAATAGGGACCTAAACTTGTCTAAATTCTATTGGATGAGAGGATTTCGACCCATCCCCACATTATCCTCGAAATAAATCAATTTGGAGCTATTTAAAACCGAACTTGACTTTATAATAAAATAATATTTTTAGTTATTCCAAAGGTGCCCCTCTCCTCCCTTATAAAAGGGCACCTACTCCCTCTCTTCCTCACACAACTTTGAGCCTTCAAGTTCGGCCAACCCCTGACAAATTATCTTCTCCACTTCCCTAGAAACATCCTAGAGGTTCTGGTATTCCTCAAAGACCAATTTTAGTTCCCTAAGAGGAGGTCTCAAAGAGGCGCTTCAAAGAAGAGGTAATTTCCGTTACCGATTCTTTCACCTTTATTTCTTCTTCCACTTCTTCTTCTTAGGTTGTTTCATTATGAAGTAATAACATCCGAATCAATCATATACTGATATTTTATTATAAGTATGAAACAATCCTATTTCACCATCTATCCATCCTACGGAAAACGAAATCACCGCGCGTGCGTACGTACGGAATACCGTCTGCACGCCGTGGTGTAATCTGTTTTTCCACCAACACCTTACATGGATGGGTATTATGGTGTAAAGAATAACTATAAATAGTTATTATAACATCATAATGATTCTGATATATTGTATCATCCACTCCAATTCAATTCAATAATTATGGAAATGATATCATCGCTCGTGCGTACGTACGGACTACCGTCTCCACGACGCGATGAGATTCATTCTCCATGTTAACCATTTAAGAATGATTATAAAGTATATATAAGCAATAATAATGAAATATATGACATTATAAATCTACTGTATTTATGTGTATATATATGTATGTCATCTACTTAATTCTGTTCAACTCAATAAGGAAACGAAAACAGCGTTCATGCGTACGTACGACCTACCGTCTCCATGAACGATGTATTTCTTTCCATTTACTGATTTATTATATATATGTATATTCTGAATATATATATATAAATAATTTTTTATATTCTGTAATTAAGTAATCATGATCTATGTAATCATATGAATAATTACAAGTCAAAACACGGACGAAAAATGAAACAATTTTACCCAAAACGCTCTTTAACATGGAATTTACAAAAGAATGGGTAAAATAAAGTCATAAGTGAACCATATATGATATCATAACAATGAATATGATTCTGTAATAAGTCAATGACATTATTTAAATCATTATACAAGAGGTTCAGACACTTACGAAGCAAATCAGACCTAAGGTAAGGGAAATATCACAATCTCACTTTTATCCGAGATCGTTTTTACTTTGGTAATTACTGGGGTGTATTTTATCATCCACATCCATGTTCCTTCAATATGTAATATTATTTCCATCCTTCTAAAATAGTTTATATCCAATTTTACCCTTCGGTAAGTTTTTTTGTAAAAGATATGAAAGGAATCTTTTGTCATTTTTCGTATGAGGTACTTTTTGACTTTTCCGACAAGAGTACGAAGAATGTTTTTTTAACTTATATGGCTTGAATGGATTTTTTAAAACATTATTTCCAAGAAGCTTCCTTTACAAGTTTTCATGTTTATTTTTAATCAACTTATTTTAGTTTATAATTGTACGACATGTTAAGAAAGGAAAAGTGTTTTTGAAGCAGAAAGGATATTTTCCTCAAGAATGGAGTTCAAGTGTTTTATCAAAATAATTTTCCATCTAAGATAATAAAGGGTTCTGTTTTTATCCCTATTATTACATTGATTTGATTATGTTGTGATGGAATTATAGTTTTATGAATTCCTTTATCTTATATGAATTGTTTTATGATGTCATGATGTTTAAGATTCCCATTTTTATTACATGGGTTATGTAATGATGTATGATTTATGATTTTGTGGCACACATAAGAATGGTATCATTAAGAGATGGGTGGGACCTATATCTCCCTCCAATGAATTGGGTAAATATTTTATATCTCATGAGATAGACATGGCTGGAATGGTAGGTTATACCGGTTCAGTGAAACAGGACTGAAACGAGGGTGACTCGGTTCAGAAAGGGACTTTGTCCACTAAGATAGTCTTGGAAATGAGTCTTGACTAACAAGAAATGATTCTCTATGATTATGTGTGTATGACACAAAGTTTAATGTTTTACGTTATGATTATTGTGATTACATTTCACTTCCATGAGTTATCCCAGGTTATGAAATTATGATCTCTTTTACAGGTTAATATTTCCAAAGGTTATGTGCTTATGTATATGATGTGATTGATATTTCTTTTTTTTACCCTTACTGAGAATTTGAGCTCACCCTTTTATGTTTTCTTTTCCCCAGGATACAAAGAAAGGTTTTAGGTATAAAAAAAAGGAAGATCTTTATGGGAGATGTTGAAGATCTTTCACTAGGATTGGAAGATTATATTCCGAGTTTCCAAAGACACTAAAATATTACGATCCTTGTGTGTTTTTGTTATGTACTAAGTATACCACAAATGTAATGTAATGTCAATGTACGTCAAGCTTCGGGTCTCTACTGTTGGTATCAGAGGAAAGGTTTAGTCAACCTTTGGAAACTAGGATGCGAGAACTTTAGTGAGATCCCTAGAGATATTTCTAAGGTATGTCTAGGGATGTCTCTAAGGATAAGTATACGTATAGGTTATAGTCCTAGAATTGCGCTAACGATCTTAGAATTTAACCTAAGATGTTAGATATTGAGTGTACTCCCCCTTTATTATGTTGTTTTCCCTAGCATGATTTTTTCCTCTCACACTATTCTTTTTGGGTTTTAGACGATGGCTGGAACCCGAAGGAACCATGTTGATCAATGCAATGGACAATGCAATGATTTCCCTCCAGAACAAACAAATGTTATGGGAGATGGAGTGAAAAATATTATTGCTATACTTACACAAGCTATGAATCATTCTGGACTTCCAAATGAGCAGATAAGGGAACAATATTCTATTGAGTCCTTCATGAGGAAACGTCCACCTTCTTTCAGTGGGTCTTCCGATCCACTTGTTGCTGAACAATGGATCAGTACCACTGAAAAGATATTTTCAGTTCTTCAATGTTCTGAACATGATAAATTCATCTTAGCAGTATATCGTTTGGAAGGTGAAGCTGATCAATGGTGGAATCTTATCAAGAATACGAGGCAAAGAGATGAAATTGAGTCCATGGAATGGGACGAGTTCAAGAACTTATTTTTCAATAAGTACTTCCCTCGTATTCTTTGAACAAAGATGGAGAAGGAGTTTCTTGAACTAAAGCAAAAGGATGATGAATCTGTTGGTATATACGAAGCGAATTTTACAAGACTTGCAAGGTATGCATCTGGCATTATCATCCAACCTGAAAGTAAAGTTGATCGATTTTTTCAGTGGATTAAAACCAAGTCTTCGAAGGGCATTAGCTATAAGAGACTTCAGTAGCTATGAATAAATTTTGCTTTGTGCTATGAAGTTTGAAATGGAAGTTGGTGTTACATATCCATCTCATAGTTTTGAAAAGAAACGAAAGATGGAGTTCAAGGAAAATCTAAAAATAATGGTGAAAAGAAGATGAATGTTTCCTTATGCACAAAGTGTGGAAAGAAGCATGGTGGAGATTGTCTTAAAGGGACTAGAAAATGTTTTAAGTGTGGAAAAGAAGGTCATCGAGCAGCTGAGCGTTGATGTAATGGAAAAAGGGTTTCTAATGATGTGAATAAAGAAAACACTGCAGAGAACGCACCACCAACACTTCAATGCTTCAAGTGCAAGGAAATGGGGCATTATGCTAATAAATGCCCTAATCCAAGGGTTAGTGATGATCGACATGAGAAACCGCTTAAGGCAAAGGACAAAGGGAAGTCACATGCGATCACTATTGGCGATGTTGAATATGACAACGATGTGGTGGAATGATTAAGTGTTTATGTAATGGGAATTCCAAAATAATGTTGTATCATAAAGTATTGGAATATTTATGTATTGGTATAATGTAGTATTCAAAGTGATTGAGATATTTTTGTAAATAAGATGATATGCGCATAATGAAGGGAAAACGAGAAAACGAAATGTTTAACAGTATTCATGAGCTCATGATTGATATAAGGACTAAGTGATATCATGGTTTGAGTATATAGAATTTTGAGGATTTTGGTATATGGAAAGTGTTAACTTTTAACTGCATTCATGTTTTCATTGTGGTTCAATGGGTATTCAAGAGAGTACAAGATTAAGGCCTTTGAATGTTTGGAATGTGACCAACAAGATATATCTTATGATATATGGGGATCAATGATGGTATTAAATCTATGAGAGTGGACGGCAGTATTATGGATAAGCCTAAATATTGGAATGGATTATGTTGGACATAAGTTAGTATTATTGATGGGATGTTATAGTAATATATCTTTATAAAAAGGACAACCTGCAGGATGGGCGACAGGTCATTGCGTCAGACAAGGCTGTGAGAATCGAACCCACAACCGAAGTGCGACTGACCTTTATCACCTACAACTGGCCTACAGGAAGTCCCTTTTTAGTAGAAACTAGTTTTATTATATTAAGAAGTATGATATATGAAGTATAAGTCCATTTTAGGAACCATATATGATTAATCTCACCATAGAATGACTTATTTATATTTAATAACTTTTTCTAACCTTTTGTTTGAGACAGATGGAATGACCCGTCATTCTATCACATGATCTGCTAACACTTCACGAATAACAAATTCAACTTCATTTATTTAAGAGATGAAGTGGAAATTGTTCAAGGCACAAACAACAGTGAGATTGTACCAAAATAAAGTAAGTATTTATTCTAATTCAAATTCCTCAACTTTAGGGAAACGATCTTGAAAACCAAAAATGTTGTCCTAGTGCTCTTATATCTAATTAATCAGATGGTACCTTAGATCGTCACAAATTTATGGATTTGTGATTGTTGGCTTTTCCATAGCCATGTTCTCTACCACTCTCCATCAGAACATGATGGTTAGATTTTTCTTCCATATCCATATTTTCACCAATGTGGAAACCCAGTGATTAGTTTATTTGGGTAACCGTTACATTTCATAATTTTGTTTTTAAATATTGGTTTTGGTATTCCTTTTTACGATGTGGGTTTCTATTAAAGAAACTTTCGAATAGTAAACCATTTATAACCCCGACGAATTTCGAGGGCGAAATTCATTTTAAGGGGGGTAGAATGTAACACCCCGAGATTTTAGGAAAAATATTCTTTTTAATTTCATTAATGTCTTGTGTTATACGCTACACCAAAAGGAGATTTCACAACACACATCACTGACCTAGCTTGAATTACACGCAATCGCGACCTTCCACGATAGCGTGTGTTGTACGCAACACCAAGTTTCGCTAAACAACGATATGCTATTAAAATAGTATTAAAACTAGACATTATGAATAGTAATAACCACTTTTTGAAATTTTGTAATTTCTATTTTTCAAAATGGACTTCATTTTTGGATTCGGAATATCGAAATTAGCTTAGGGTGAAATTTTGGTGATTTTCGGATAACTTTCATATTTTGATGAATAGTGAAAATTACTAAATTTTAATTAAAAACAACTTTTTCAATCGAAATAATTAATAGTGATAAATTATTAATTTGAGTGGTTTTAAAATATACTTAGAATATATTTTTACAATTTAATACAATGTTGGTCATTGGATGTAATTTCACATTTAAACCAGTCATAAACAAGTGTCAATCTTTTGATAGTTATTATCTCTTAAGAACACGCTATTTGTTTTGACGACAGGAATTAATTAATTAATGCAATTGATATGTTTTGAATTTGGTAAAATAGAAATCATTTTTGAGTTCATAATATCAAATATAGTTTAGGCCTAATTTTTGGTATTTTTCTGAAAACTTTCTTTTTTTGATGAATAGTGAAAGCACTAAGTGGTAGTTAAAAAAACTGAATTTTTCATAAAACTTAATTTTACCGCTTCTATGAGTGGAATTTCAAAAATCCAAGAGACACGGTTGATGTCAGTAATTAAAATGTGGTTCAATGAGATGAAAATAATTTTTGGTGAATAGTAACTTTTTACTTTTATTTACCACGGTTAAAAGTAAATAGGGTAATTAAGGGTAAAAATGATATTATTATTACCCTAACACATGTCCTAATTCTATTGGACAAGTGTAAATCGACCAAAAACAACCCTAGGAATACAATATGACCATTTAGGCCCACTTGGATTAGATTAGGACATTTGTTATTATTTAATTCAAAGAAGAGTTAAAAGAGTTAAAATGAAAGTTTATTTACTAAAATATTTTTAATATAGGGTTATACATAAGATAAATTCGATTGTAAATATTCATTAGAAATATAAAACGATTTCCTACATAATGGTATTTTATTTGTAATTTTTAGAAATTAAATAATTTATTTTATTTATGACACAACGATGATTCAGTAATTATCTTATTAATGAAATATTGACATAATTGATGTTATAAATACCCAAATAAATATAATTTGAGACTTTTTATGAATTCCACTAATTTTATAGGTTAATATGACATGTTAGTATTGATTTAATTAACTTTTTTCGAACTTATCATTCTGTTATGATTTTAAAAATAAATAAATTACTAAATAGTTTCAAAATTGACATAAAATAGTTTTTAAAACAAATATTATATTATTAATTGATATTTTATTCCTAAAAATATATGGTTCGGCCAAATGACTTAGATAAGGTTATATATATTAATAATAAACAATTTGGGGTTCGTTTGGCTTCTTATAGTATGTTTATTAACCTTATAGTATAAGAACACAAGAAGACATGATAAAAGTAAAATTATTTAACTTAATGTTAAATCTAAATGATAAGGTTAAAATAGGAACCTAAACTTGTCTAAATTATATTGGATGAGAGAATTTAGACCCATCCACACCTTAGCCTCGAAATAAATAAATTTGGAGCTATTTAAAACCGAACATGACTTTATAATAAAATAATATTTTTAGTTATTCCAAAGGTGCCCCTCTCCTCCCTTATAAAAGGGCACCTCCTCCCTCTCTTCCTCACACAACTTTGAGCCTTCAAGCTCGGCCAACCCCTGCCAAATTCTCTTCTCAACTTCCCTAGAAACATCCTAGAGGTTCTGGTCTTCCTCAAAGACCAATTTTAGTGCCCTAAGAGGAGGTCTCAAAGAGGCGCTTTAAAGAAGAGGTAATTTCCGTTACCGATTCTTTCACCTTTATTTCTTCTTCCACTTATTCTTCTTAGGTTGTTTCATTATGAAGTAATAACATAAGTATCACTCATATACTGATATGTTATTATAAGTATGAAACAATCCTATTTCACCATCTATCCATCCTACGGAAAACGAAATCACCGCGCGTGCGTACGTACGGAATACCGTCTCTACGCCGTGGTGTAATCTGTTTTTCCACCAACACCTTACATGGATGGGTATTATGGTGTAAAGAATAACTATAAATAGTTATTATAACATCATAATGATTCTGATATATTTTATCATCCACTCCAATTCAATTAAATAATTATGGAAATGATATCATCGCTCGTGCGTACGTACGGACTACCGTCTCCACGACGCGATCGGATTCATTCTCCATGTTAACCATTTAAGAATGATTATAAAGTATATATAAGCAATAATAATGAAATATATGACATTATAAAGCTACTCTATTTATGTGTATATATATGTATGTCATCTACTTAATTCCGTTCAACTCAATAAGGAAACGAAAACAGCGTTCATGCGTACGTACGACCTACCGTCTCCATGAACGGTGTATTTCTTCCCATTTACTGATTTATTATATATATGTATATTCTTAATATATATATAAATAATGTTTTATATTCTGGAATTAAGTAATCATGATCTAAGTAATCATATGAATAATTACATGTCAAAACACGGACGACAAATGAAACAATTTTACCCAAAACGCTCTTTAACATGGAATTTACAAAAGAACAGGTAATATAAAGTCATAAGTGAACCATATATGATATCATAACAATGAATATGATTCTGTAATAAGTCAATGACATTATTTAAATCATTATACAGGAGGTTCGGACACTTACGAAGCAAATCGGACCTAAGGTAAGGGAAATATCACAATCTCACTTTTATCCGAGATTGTTTTTACTTTGGTAATTACTGGGGTGTATTTTATCATCCACATCCATGTTACCTCAGTATGTAATATTATTTCCATCCTTATACAATAGTTTATATCCAATTTTACCCTTCGGTAAGTTTTTTGTAAAAGATATGAAAGGAATGTTTTGTCATTTTTCATACGAGGTACTTTTTGACTTTTCCGACAAGAGTACGAAGAATGTTTTTTTAACTTATATGGAATGAATGGATTTTTTAAAACATTATTTCCAAGAAGCTTCCTTTACAAGTTTTCAAGTTTATTTTTATCAACTTCTTTTAGTTTATAATTGTACGACATGTTAAGAAAGGAAAAGTGTTTTTGAAGCAGAAAGGATATTTTCCTCAATAATGGAGTTCAAGTGTTTTATCAAAATTATTTTCCATCTAAGATAATAAAGGGTTCTGTTTTTATCCCTGTTATTACATTGATTTGATTATGTTGTGATGGAATTATATTTTTATGAATTACTTTATCTTATATGAATTGTTTTATGATGTCATGATGTTTAAGATTCCCATTTTTATTACATGGGTTATGCAATGATGTATGATTTATGATTTTGTGGCACACATAAGAATGGTATCATTAAGAGATGGGTGGGACCTATATCTCCCTCCAAAACATTGGGTAAAGATTTTATATCTCATGAGATAGACATGGCTTGAATTGTAGGTTATACTGGTTCAGTGAAACAGGACTGAAACGAGGGTGACTCGGTTCAGAAAGGGACTTTGTCCACTAAGATAGTCTTGAAAATGAGTCTTGACTAACAAGAAATGATTCTCTATGATTATGTGTGTATACCACAAAGTTTAATGTTTTAAGTTATGATTATTGTGATTACATTTCACTTCCATGAGTTATCCTAGGTTATGAAATTATGATCTCTTTTACAGGTTAATATTTCCAAGAGTTATGTGCTTATGTATATGATGTGATTGATATTTCTTTTGTTTACCCTTACTGATCATTTGAGCTCACCCTTTTATTTTTTTCCCCCAGGATATAAAGAAAGGTTTTAGGTATAAAAAAAGGAAGACATTTATAGGAGATGTTGAAGATCTTTCACCAGGATTAGAAGATTATATTCCGAGTTTCCAAAGACACTAAACTATTACGATCCTTGTGTGTTTTTGTTATGTACTAATTATTCCGCAAATGTAATGTAATGTCAATGTACGTCAAGCTTCAGGTCTCTACTTTTACCCTATCTCCTAATCCACCTGTGTCCCAACCTCGATGAAACATGAAAGAAGACATGATCCCTGACCTCGAACAATAGAATTCATCTATGAAAATTAACATAAGATTTTTGACGAGACTATGTAGTAGACATCTGATTTTGAATCAACTGGTCCTTCTCAGAAATCTCTTGTATGAGACATGGTCCCAGTAAAGCTGCCTCTCCTACCTCTAAAAAACACAAGGGAGAATGACATGGCCTAAAATAAAAGTACTCATAAGGTTCCATCTGTATCGTCGCCTGATAACTATTATGGTAGGAGAACTCAACCAGGGGAATGTGCTCTCCCATGAGACCCCGAAATTTAGGACGCATGCATACAACATGTCCTCTAGTACCTATATCATATTCTCTTAGTCTAAGGGTGGTATGATGTGATTAGAAACACCTATTTACCCAATTCTATTTTAATTATATGGAATAAACGAGATGTAAAGAGGGAATCCCTATTTGAAATGATAGTGGACGTGACCCCATGAAGTCGTACCGCCTCTCAAATATACAACTTTCCAAGATCATAAACATCGAAGGTCTCCTTGATCAACAAGAAATGCATGAACTTTTTAAGATTGTCAAACAACACCCACAAAAAATTGTTACCTCTTGGTGACCTCAGTAAACCAGTGAAAAAATCAATCACAACGTCATCCCATTTTCACTCCGGAATAGGTAACTGATATAAAATCCCAGCTAGTTATTGATGTTTCTCCTTCACCTGCAGACAAGTGGAACACCGCATAACAAAACTAGATACCTCTCTCTTTATACCTGGCCTCCAGTACTAAAATCACAAGTCACAGTACATCTTGGTGACCCCGGGAAGCACTTTCCAAGATGAAGCATGAAACCCACGAATAAACTCCTCACGTATATCCATTGGAACTCAAACACGTCCATGGATACACAAGATCTCATCATCACCTACCGTCCAACCAGGAGGAGGGTTCTCACATACCACACCTTACCATAGAACTAGGCCTTCAGAACCTGATAGGTACCTCAACCTAACTCTATCCAGTAGGGTTGAGGTCACAACTAAGTATGATAGAAAAGGATTAGCTATGTCTCTCATGCACCTCCAAATGCATATAAGAAAACAATGCCATAAGCTACCACTCGCTACTGGCCTGTTGCACTATATGTATCTGAGTCTGTCTGCTTAGTGCATCAGCCACTACATTTCCCTTACCAGGCGTGTTGGAAAGATCGAAGTCAAAAGACTGTAGGTACTCCACCCACCTTCACTGCATCAAATTCAGATCACGCGACAGAAAGATATACTTGAGGATTTTGAGGTCCATGTATATAAAAAATGCTCTCCCAACATGTAGTATCTCCAACAATGTAATGCATGGACAACTGCAACTAACTTGGGATCATGCATAGGGTTATTATTCTTGTGAGACCTCAGCTGCCAAGACCCATACTCCATGACTTGATCTCCATGCATCAGCACTACCACCATCCCAATACTTGAAGCATCACAGTACACCATGTATCTCTTTCCCTACTCTAGCAGTGTCAGGACTAGTTCTGATGTCAACCTCTATTTCGTCTCCTGAAAGGATGTCTCATAATATTTTAACCACACAAACTTACCTCCTTTCTTAGTGAAGCCCATCAACAATGCTTCTAAGAGTGATAAGTGTTGTATAAAATTTCTGTAGTATCCATCTATCCCCAAGAAACACTATATGTCAAAAAAATTCTTGTGCTGTTCCTAGGAAACTACAACTCTCACCTTCTCTGAGTCCACTGGCACTCTTGTCTCCAAGATGATATTTCTCGGTAAGTGAATATGATCCATCCAAAAGTGTCACTTTGTGAGATGAAAATATAACTAATTCTCTCTTAGTGTATTCTAAAAAATCTCAATATGGTTGGCATGGTCATTCAAATTGTGAGAATACACCAAGATATCTTCCATGAAAACCATAAAAAATGAATCCAAGTGAGGATGGAACACTCGATTCATCAAATCCATGAAAACTGCTAACGCATTTGTGAAACTGAATGGAATAACCATATACTTTCATAACCCACACCTACTATGAAGGGCTATACGAGTTATGTATGTAGGTCGAACATTTACCTAGTGATATGTTGACATCAAGTCGATCTTCGAGAACACTCGAGCTCCTCGAAGCTGATCAAATAGTTCATCTATCCATGGAAAAGGATATCGGTTTTTAACCATCAGCTGGTTCTGTTTTAAATAATCCATGCATAAACTAATAGTTCCTTCTATATTTTTCAAAAAAGGACTAGAGAACCCCATAGATAAGTACTGGGTCTAATAAAACCCTTCTTCTCTAAATCCTCTAGCTGCCTCTTGAGCTCCTGCATCTCCGTCGGAGTCATCCTATAATGAGGAATGGATACCAACACAACTCCTAGCGCAAGATCGATAGAGAAATCCACCTATCCATCAGAAGGTAAACCAGAAAAGTTATTGGGAAAGACATACCTCAAGTGCCAACCATTATAGGAAAGTCCGCATGAATCACACCCTAATCATACAAAAACATACTAGAAATCTGGGCTGTCATCCCGTCCCACTCACGATGCTCGGGTCTGTCTCTACTTTACTTGACGTCCCATTCACCCTTGTGAATAAAAACTACACCCTCAGGTGATGTGAAAGTCACCCTTTAGTGATAGCAGTCAATGTATGCTTCATAAGCCACGATCCATTCCATTCTGAGAATGAAATAGAACCCTATAATCTCGAGGAAATATAAAACCTAGAGGATGTGGCACTCACCAACCCCAAGGGGACACTCCATACACTGGTGTACATCACCCATTACAACTCACAACTGTGTTTCTAGCATCAAAATCCCTCCGAAATCAAAACCATAAGACTATGGTTTTTAACCACTCATGCAGAGATAAAACAGTGAGAGGCACCTGTACTGAAAAGATCAGAAGAAATGGTAGAAGCTACTAAGATCGCACCTCTCACTGTAGAAGTTATGAGATCCAAATCCTATTGGGTCTATTGCACTGGATATGTATGGCCTATACCATGACCCTGTGACACTGCCTATGTACCCTGAGCTGATCCACCCTGTTGTCTCAGAGAACCTAGTGCATGGCTACCACAACCATCACCACCACTCCCCTACCCAGAACAGCTTACACTACTCCAACTCCTAGCCTAACATAGAACTGAAGAACCTTCTCTTGAACTTGACGCAAGAGCTAAACCCCTACCACTCACAGTTGGAGGGATGGTCCTGCAAAACCAATGCTTGTTCCCCATCCGACCGAAAAATCGATACTTGATTGGTTCACGGTCACACTAATTTTTTATGTGGACTCACTGACCACACTGATGGAAATATACCAAGTTTCCTACACCCACAACTTGACTAACTATCACATCGCAAATAAGCCTAAACAAAAACTTCCTTCCTGAAGACATAGATCCACTAGGGTGATAAATAACACTTTCCTATTCTGTACCCCCACCTTCCCTCAGGTTCCACAAATAAATCAGTGCCTGACTCACAATATCAATGATAGAAGGAAACTTAATCACATTGATCTGAGATGTGATTTCATGTTTGAGACCTTCTTCAAATAATCTTTCTCTCTATATCTCATCAATAAGATACTTCGGCGCAAAACACTACAGCTCTATAAAGCGTGTCCAGTATTCCATAACCGTTATCACACCCAGCTACAGACGTATTAACTCAGTATCCCACTCTACTCATTGATTCATGAGGTAAAAGTAGTCATAGGAGCAGGTTTTGAATTCATTCTAACCCATATTCCGCAGCCCATAGGCATGGTTCAAAACACCAAACTAGCGCTTTGCCGCTCTACATAGCATATAAGTCGTGAGCTTGAACCTCTTATATGAAGTCATCTCCAGATGCTCAAATATTTCTAATGTAATCTCTAGCCACATATCTGAAGCATGTGATCTTCCATCCCCTGAAATCATAGGAGGATTCTACTTCTCGAACACCCGTGTCAGCTCATCCATAGTCAAGGATGGCTGCGATCCTCCCTGGAACTTCTGCATATAGTAAATGAAAACCTCACAGAAATATTCCTCAACACCTATGTCCAGAACATCCTCTGGTGCCATAGCTGGAACTACAGGAGGATCAACCAATAGCTTGTGGCCCACTGTCTCTAAAGTATGGTCATCTCCTCCCTCACGACATACCACTGAAGGTTGTCATGGTGGAATGTATCTATAATGAAAAACACACACCTTATGAAAGAACAACTGAAAAGCACAAAGCTCAAAGCATAGGGCAATTCAAACCCCTCCTAGAAACCAAGTCAAACCCACAACCTACTCCAAAAGCTAGGACTGTATAAAGAACAACCATCAAACCACTAGGAACTATGCCCCTTGCCCACTCAAAAGCACTCAAAATCCAGTCTGGGTTAAGTCTCTATCCATCATTCAAGTTTCCATCTCCATTTCATATTCATTTATTCCATAAATGTCACAAAGGTTTTACCAATTTCTAAATCCATGAGGGCCCATAACACCTCATGAACCCAAAACTTGGCTTCCATTCAAACCATACATATCAAGTTCATTTAAGCATTAGAATTTGACTAGTTCATCATTTCCCAATTCATAAGGGACCATTGTCCTTATGTATTGAAAGATGATGTCACAAATTTATCTAGTACACCCAAATAACACAACATCAGACACAACCATCACATCAACTATCACAACAACATGATATATCAAATGCATCCTAGATGACATGACATAATGCATGGAATGTGATTCTAACAAGTGTCTCTATGATGCGTGATATGGAACACCCTCATTTAATCTGGTTGCAACTGAAATAAAACCCACAATTTCATCAATAGTAATAGTAGAAATCAAATATGTCACTCAATGGCGAAATTGAGTCAACTGTAATAGTCAAAATTCAGAAATTGAAAACTCAATTTGAGGTAATTTGGATTTTACTTGTATGTGGGGAATCTACTCCTAAGAATAATTTATTAGTAATCTCAACTTCCTTCCTATCCCAATATAATGTCACTCAAAATAAGAGAAAAAAGAAAAGAAAACTCTTATGATACCAATTTTTAATGTCTTGGACCAGGATGCCACCCGAAGTGGTGCCCCGAGACAGGTTTTTCACAAGTCCTCAAGCGCATCACCACAAACACTAGAGGTTAGAAACTAGCAGCGAGGGCCTAGGTGAGTCAGTGGGGAGACTATTACCTTATTACTAGAGTATCATAGTTTAATTCCAAACATACAGTAAACAAAAATACTGAGATAAATAGAAATCAACTAAAAGTATGGAAAGAAAGTCATGAATACATAATAATAACCAGAGGTTTCTCACATATAAAATGATGCAGATGATACATGTATCTAGAAAGAATCCAAAGCAGGTACATGGAAATACCATAAAGTAAAATTATCCAAAAAAGAACAAATGAACAAAAAGGTATCCCAACATCGTAAGCCTCAGCATGGTCATATGCTCCCCTACTCTAAATCCATAGTCAACATCCTAAACTTGGGTGCTTGCCTCTATCATCACATGAAACCATATAATCTGTTTGGGTCCCTAAGAATGCCCAAATAGGGTGTGTGATAAACATCCCAGTAAAAAACCACCCAAATATAAATAGTTCTAACAACAATTCTACAGAAGTGCTAGTAAGTTTAAAATAGCTATAAAGTAAAGTATGTATTCCCATGGCATAAGTCTATAACATTAAGTAAAAAAACTAGCCCTCAAGGCTACCTTCAAAAGAGTCAACTCCTAATAAGGAAGATAAATGAAAAGTAAACAAGATACATGACCATGATGTACATCCATCTGTAATATGAAACCCCCAAACACTCTGTAAAAATAAGTTAGGTATCCCATGGCTACACCATATGGTGAAAAGTTTCATCCCACAACCACTCCATATAGTGAATAGTAGACGTCAAGGGCCATATCCAGGGTGTCATCTGACCAAGGAATCCATGTAATAATTATATACCATGGAGGGACAAATCCAAGGAGAATTTCCAATGCATCCCATCAAGTCCCATGGACGTCCCTGGGGGAAACTTGGTTAGTCACTAGTTGGGGTCCTAGGAGAATGGAAATAGGAATTCCTACACGATCCCAAGAAAGCTGGTTCCATATGGTAGCAAGGCCTAAGGCATCCCATGGAATCAAGACCCAAGGGGTAGAGTCAACCCAAGGCATGCACTAAATTGTTCCAAATCCATTCATTCAAACAATAAATTTAAACATTAAATTTATACAAACATTCCATGTGAGTATACACACTCACATAAACCTGAACAAACCATGAGTATATCCACTCATGCAACCATTTACCAAAATAAGAATATGGGACAACCCTCCCATATAAATCCTTTAACATTCCAAAATATCAAAATAGACAAGGCTTAACATGATATTCATTTAGAAAGAAGTAAATACATATCCTAAACCGGATATTCAAGCTATCAGGTCATTAATAGGATTAATCTAACTAGGAAACCACAAGAACACGCCACTTGGGTGGTTTAAAATGGAATAGACAAGTATTTTTCTTAAGGAAATCCATGTGGGTGACCCTGAAATGAGTAATGAGTGTCAACACACCTAAAAAGAACCTATAGATAGCCTTACTAGGTTAGGCTATAGAAACTACAAGAAACTCTCTAAAAAATGAGGCCTCTTTAAAAAGTCCGACGGGTGGTGAAAAAGTTGAACTCCCAAAAAGCACCTGAAAAGATGATAGAAAGTATAGACCAACTACCTCGCCTCAATACAAGATAGATCATCCAGTGTCAAATCCCGATACATCATGTTTTTGAATAAATAAAAAGAAAATACGAAGATTATAATATTAGGGCATATGAGCCTTAATAAAAATAGTGAATTCATTGTTCCGAATAATAAAGAACAACTAAAATGGACTCAATTTATTACCGATGTAGTTCCAACGTGAAAGATGACGCTTGAATCGGAGTCCAGAAGGATTCTAAATATGAAAAACTAGAATAGAAGTGGTTTCACACTCAAAATGGAGTTATAGCTTCTTTTTGTCAAAATATGAGGCTATTGCCACTTTTCTAAAAAAACCCACTGGGAAAGTACATGACTTGTACCTCAAGTACACGACATGTACTACCCTGTATTTGTTTTTCTGAACCATACAGGCTATACGTCGTGACAGGCTAGTACACGACATGTAGGATAAATACATGACATGTAGGCCAAGTACAAGATGTGTACCCGGCCTGTAGCTAGCTTTTAGCCTGTTTCCCCCCTTTTTCACAAAAACAAACCTACCATCCCATTTCTTGACTTAGGGTCTAAGAAAAAAAAGGAAAGTAACAACATTAACCTAAAAATAATGATCTTTACATTAAGAGAAAACCGAGATCTTACAACATCAATTATCTCTTCAAACTTCCTTAAAATTCATCCAGAATCCTGATATTTCCTTCAGGATTATTGAGTCATTAAACAAAAAACATAGAATTTTCCCATTATATGAATTTTGAAAACATTTTATAGATCTTGAAAACTCCTTCTAGTACTTCATCATAGTAACTTATCTACCCAGCAGTAATTTTTCAAATGAAAATTCCTTCTTCCTTTTGCAATATTATTTCATAAGATTATTTTACAATATATTTATAGTTTTCTTTATTCTGTGAACTCATAAAATTTCATTTTTTATTCTCGATTTTATGTACTCTAGAAGTTATACTCTAATAATTATATCTCTTAACATCAAAGAACATTGTTTTATGAAATTTTTATACTCTATCCTATGTCTTAGTAATTATTTATCTAATTAGGACAATCAGAGATTTTTTGGATTCCTTAACTCAAAAATTATTTTTGATAACCCTGATCAAAAACTAATGTCAGATTTTCCCCTTGTAATACCCTATCTGAAACACTAACAAAAATATTTTTCATCTTCAAGAACATCTATACCTGATGATCTTCCCATGTTACCAATATCTAATGAGTTTTTTAGAAATCCCCTATCTGAAAATTTGGAAAACAATTGATGAAATTAGTAGGAAACCACAATCTCAAGACATTTTTTAGAAACATGGATTGGTGGATATATAAATATTATATGATTAGAAGACATCACACATCTCTCCAAAAAATAACGTTCTTCATTGATTCTTTTTATCTTAATTTTTAACTTTTTCAAAAAAATTATTTATCTAATTATCATACATTCATTATTTGTTTTATTTTTTTGGAATACATAGTATAATAATCATCCTTATGAATCCTCTTTCCAAAAAATTTAATTCCAGAAATTCTCAAAAACTTTTTCCTTATGACACATCTAATTCATATAGTGTTTTATTCTTTAAATTTTAATCTTGAATCATATGAATAAGTCTTTATGGAATTTAATCATTGAGGTATGCATCACCAAACATCTGCTAATATCCATTTTATAGGAATTAGTTTTCTGATGTAATGATGAATTTAATAAAAAAACCTTTTGAATTGGCATTTCATCTTATTGGATCAATATTATCACATCCATTTAATGTCATTTTGAACACTATTAGCCAAACAAATTTTAATATATAATTTATCTAACAATATTAAATCTCTACATAATTTTAAATCTGTCTAGAAAATTCTTATCCTAAACTCCATAATGAAACTATATATGGAGACATTAAAATGTGTTTAAGGTCTTGTCAAAAATCACAATTTGTATAATCTACGTCTTAAAAGAAACATTAACTTTCATGTAATAAATATTTTAATTTCATTAAATGGAAATAATACCATTTTTATTTTTATATATAAACTAAAATTGGGAACTTGTGATATTCTTCATAGTTAGGAATGTATCAATATTTTTCAATTCAATTATCTATGTAATATATTATTTAGGGATAATATTTGATACATCCACCAATTCATTTAATAAACTTATTTACAACCTATTCAACATATTTTGATAAATTAAACCCACCATATTCATTGAAAACCATGAACAATAACAATAATAATCACAAGGTGGACTCTTCAATACCCCCATTTGTATTGGTTGATAATACATTAAACATGAATTTGACAATATATGAACCATTAACATTATTAAAGCTTCTTATTGATAAGAAATACAATGTTCATTGTAAAATTCTATCAATTCGTTATTATGAAATGTTTTATTAATCATCTCTCTCTATATAATTTTGATCCATATTTTTTATAAAAAATAAATGGATTTGATTTACAAATTTTGTTCCATTATCAATTGATCTTGATACAACCTAAAATGAGGACAAACATTCTTGTATTAAAGGGCTGTCTTCTTGTATTTTAGTAAGAAGATAAAAATTGTGATATAAAATAGTTGTAGAATATTTCACCCTAAAACTCCTAAACTTACATCAAAAAACAATTTAATAAAATTTCTCTATAATTAGTAGGATATGAATCCTTTTAAACCTTCATTCTTATATGTTTCTCATATCATTGATTAATTCAATTTCTACCCCTTTTTGTTATAATTTTTATTTTATGTAGCCAATAATTATATATTAAGAATCACATTACTTATCAATGAAACTCCTTCATGTACATCCCAAAAATAATTTTATTTTTATATGATAATAATTATGGAACCTTTTTCATCAACTCTAATCATATCCCACTAAGGATACAGTTAATAATATCATCAAGTTTATAAATATATTCAATAGATTTTCTTCATGAGGTCCATTTTTAGAATACATATAAATACATTTAACATGGGGATTAATAAATTAGATAATTTCCAAAACATCATTGAGTATGATCTTCTTAAATTTATTCATTTGGAATTCCAAATGTATTATCAATACAAGATGATATATTCTTCACTTTTATCTCATATTTCTTCAAAAACATTTCAAATTCAGCATGGATGATTCTATAATTAGATTTTTTAGTCCACCAACATATGAATCATTCTTGGATGGAAACTTCATTATATTATGATTTATAATATTAATAGCCCATCCACTATCTTAGTTTCTTCCTATGAGATCAAGATTCACCATTAATTCCATTTTACTGAAAATAATATTTAATTTCATAAGTATTAGGGGAATATGGTGGCACATAAATTATCATCAATGTGATAAAAAATTTGAGATAATTTTTTTAACTAGTATACACCATTTCCTCCATTATTCTTATGTTCATATATGAATATAAATTCAGATTGGGGAAGCATATTTAATATCACCACATCAATTTCATATTCTATTATCATTCTATAACAAATATATTTTTAGGAATCTATATCACCAAGGGAATCGTGTGTCTAAATTAGTAATTATTATTATGATAAAATTATTTCATAATAATATCTAGAAGTGTGTCCAACCATTTTACACCTCACAGACATCCCTTCTTTAAAATAAGGGTTAAATTTTATTGAAAACCTCTCCAGACATTAATATTCATCATGTAAAATATATTATTTTCCTTTTATACTAGATATTGATTCTACCTAGTATAACTTTAATTCTATATTCAAATATTAATGAAAAAGTAATAAAATATCATTGGGTACATTGGTAGATTTTGTGGGTTTTCCACATGGATTCTTATAAGTTTCTTACTTCTCATCAGTTCATTTAAATGATGCACCCTTCACCAATTTATTAGTTTTGGAATCCTTAGAATTCTCACGTATCTATTATTATGTCTATATTGGATAATTATGTATTGAAATATTCTTATACTTACTTTTAATGGTTGGTTATTCTTTAATTAGAAACTTTTTTAGTATTATTACATTATCTGATCCAAAACACATTGAGATAAGAATGAACTAATCTTGTGACTCATATTATTGCATACATCATATATATTTTGAAGTATTCCTTTTCTATTAGTTGTATCAATATTTTTTTTAATTTTTGACGACTCTTCCTCATATTTGGCTTAATTAAAATTAATATAGTCTTACTTTTGACTTTGTATTTAGGGAATTGTTCCAACATTCCTATTCATAATTCCTAAATCTTTTACGACACTAAAATTACACCAAAATCTGTAATCTTCTTTTATCTACCACATAGGATCCAAATATTATAGAAAGAAAACAATATTAGTTTTGGGTTTTATTCACATCCATTTGGGTTCTTCATAAGGTACCAACTTCAATTATACCATTCTTATCCACCCCATACATAGTGGTATTGTTATTATAAGTTATATTCATCCATATATGTAGATATTTTTTTAAAACCCTTGATATTATTGAACATGTATTTAGAGAAATTATTTCAAGATGATATACATGATAAATATTTCTTCATAGCATCTAGAGATAGATAATTAAATGATTTCATTATCTAATTGTCACATGTTACATATGTTTTAATATTAAAAACCTATATTGAGAATTTATAGAACCAGAAACATCCTACATATTTTTTGAAGACTAAACATGTGAAATTTTACAATTAACTAATTTTCCATAAAATTGTATAAAGATCATATTGAGGTTGAAACTATAATATTTGATCAAAATCCCCTTCACTTCATAATATGCCTTCATTTTATCAACATGTTCTTCATCCATTTAATCTTTGTTTTGAAATAATCAATCATGTTCAATGATATTCAGAGACTATAATTCTAATTGTAAATCCTCTTCATCAGTGATGTTTTAAGATATTAATGAAGTGCATGGATCTAATTTTCAAGGGCCTTATGAAATTTATATTTCCATTAAAAAAATTGATATTTCGTTTCTAATTATGAGGAAATTATCTCAATATCCACATTTCTTTTCATATAGGCTCCTACCTTCTTGGAGATATTTATACTTTTAGAACATTTTCTTGTAAAGAATTCTCCATGTTATTTGTTTCTTCTTTATTTTGTGTGATTTTTTCTTAGAAACATTCCATGTTTCCACAAACAAGAGACTATTTCCCAAGAAACTAAAATTTGAAAAACCACCAATTTACTTACTTATATATATATATATATATATTTAAAAGATATAAATTTATCATCATTACCACTTATGATAGGATATTATTTCTAGGATTTTTTTGGGAATAATTTTCAAATAAAATATTATCATTTTAACTTGATTCACTTTAAGTGGGAATTTTTAACTTCTCTTTAGTGGTAATTTTGACTATATATTCTTCAATTTCGAAGAATAATAGTAAATATATTATTATTATCACATGGAGAAACTGAACATTCATCCTCTCATCCCATGTGGGTCTTATTCAACAACTAACTCTTCTCTTTATTTCTATTGATTTTCATAATGTTTTTTGAAATATAATTCATATTTGACATATATGGATGTATACCAAAACTAAACTTCATTATAAATATAGGAATAAAACTAAAATCCTCAATTCAAAATAATTTCTAATATAGGGATTCCATAACTAGTGATAATTGGCTCTTATACATATTTTTTTCCAAATTTAGGATATTATAAATAATGAGATGGGGGTTGACGCATGCATGTCACGGGGTGTGGACAAAAACAATTATATTTTTCCTAGTGCAACACAGTGGCTGACCAGGGTCATATCTCTTGAGGAGCCTTCTCAATGTAGTTACCTTACTTTATCTAATTCACCTATTCTATCTCTTTTTGTGGGTTTTTTGATTATTTAAAACAATGACATGAAAAAAAAGAATTCTAAATTTATACTTAGATGAAAGTATAAAAAGAATTAATTTAGGAAGAATGTACTTGTTTTGGGGTTCATCTAGAGATTCAATCATTATTATCCTTTATATGTTTGATTCACGTTTGATAACTCAAACATGAAATCTTATGTTTGAATCACTATTATTTTCCACAATAGAAATAGAGTGAGTTGCATATTATTGGGGACCATCACCCAATCAGGGAAATTTGCCTCTCCCAAGAATACTACTCAAGTCTATAAAAAATTTAGAATAAACATTAAAGAAAACTCATAAACTCCTTGACCTCCCCCCGAGCCAAGCCTCGAGGTCAGCCTTTCATTTCCGAGAGTTGGAGATCACGATGGTGGATGGATGAGGAGAGAGAGAGAAAGAAATGAGAGAGATAGGATAATAAATAATTTATAATTATTAGTAAAATGATAATAATAATAATAATATTGTTACTTAATAATATTATTATTATAATTAATAAATAGTTTTTGAAAAAGAAGATGGAGAAAATAAAATATCTTTAAAATAAGAATGTGATAATTATAATAATGAAAATGATAATAATGTTAATATTAATAATAATATTATTATGAATATTAATACTAATAATATTGATAATAATACCTATTTTTAAAATAAGATAATTGAGAAAAGAGAATTGTCGGATGGATGGAGAAACATGAATGCATGGATTAATAAAACTAAAATTTGAATTATAATTGAAATTAAACTAGGACAAAACTAAAAAATAAAAAAAAATGAGAGGAAAATAGATGATTATAAGAGACCCGTGCCCTAGTGGGATCCCTCCTTGGCTATGGGTGTCGAGCTGATGATTTGTGAAGGAGGCGAGGGCCTCCTTCTATGGGCAGAATTCTGTCCTCCAAACATTTGCACATTGTTTTCCCATTAAATGGCTGCTTCATGCGTGGAAAACATCTAAAAAGTTGTTAATAAATGTGTTGAGCGTTCACCCTAAAAATGTGAACTCATTTGGACATCGTCTGAAGGAGTTATGAATTTTTCTTTGGCATATTCTTTTCCTGGATGAAGCTTCTAGGATGGTTCCTCCAAAATTATTACATTACATGTTAGCCTTAATGACTTCAAAACGCCCCAATATTTGTTGTAGAGTATTCCCTATGTATCCTAGTGCTATCCCAGGTGGAATAACCTCAATTTTATATGTGAAGGCTGAGTTATTGTTTCGTTACGGTGGTGGGGTCCACACTATTTTCTCGAAAAAGTATCCAACTTCATTGAATTTTTAAAGCCACTAGATGGCCGAATCAGATCTTGGTCCAGATGCCAAATTTGTAGGAAATTAAATTATTATTATAACAAAAATATATTCTTGAATTTTGGAATTTTATTTTTTATGAAATGAAAAAAATAACCTTGTGGTAAAAATCAATCCAAAATCCAGAATTATGCACTTTTCTCAATTTTTATCATTTTCATTATAAAAATAAAATTACCCATTATTTTAAGAAAACATGTAAATACATGGGGTTTATCATTGAAAAAAAGTTGAAAATACTCATTATTTGATTGATAATATGCACATAAATATTCTCTTTCAGGGGTGAATATGTGTTGGTAAATTTTTAAACAAATAAATATATTTTATCCCATTAACTGTTAGACATATTAGGACCTCAGTTCTCTAGTTCTTATTTATTTTCATATTCATGTATATGAATGGAAATAAATGATATCACATGATTTTTTTGTTATTTTCACTACTCAGTCAGAGTATATTGACCTTATTGAGTGTATTGGTGATTAGTACATAGATTCTCCAATATATAGCGATACCAAATAAGGTGGATTGGCCTAGAAATAATAAATCACCCTTGTATGGTTCCATACACTATAGTTTGGGGTAAGAAAATTATAATTCCCTAAACAAGTGAGTGTATATTTCATATAATGTAAATTGTTGGATCTTTAAATGTTCATTAAAGGCAATATGCTACTTTATCTTATTGCATTTGAAAACCATGAAATTATTATACTTGTTGATACATTTTTAATGTTGAAAGGCTACTTTTTTCTTCTCAACCTTCTCCTACTTGCACACCATCATGAAATAAATTCTACTTATTATAATATAATATTCAATTTATTGAACACAAACATCTTCCCCATTAAAATAAAAACATGAACTCTAATTTATTTTCAATGCTTGCATGAATTCTTTATCACATGTTCTTTTATTCACATAATCAAACAAAAATATTCTCTTTATTTCTTATCTTCCTCCATTAGAAACCTATCTGTTATATTCTTTATTTCCCTATTTGGTACCTATTTATCTAAACATTCACTTTCTTATTGTGTTTTTATTATTCTCTTTATCAGATTTAATTCATCCAATACCAATTTGTTTTATACTAGTTCTTATTATCCCTTCCTCACATCCCAGTAAATTCACTTCATCTTATGGTATATTTATCATTAAATACCTGCATCTCTCTTTGGTTACTTACTACACTATTTTGTTCCCCTATTTGAAGTACCTCACCATCCGGAACCCTATTATATAAATTGATTAAAAATATATAATTCTTCATGGCCAAAACATCTCTTTGGGCATTTTATCTGTAATAATAATCACTATTGTGAAAAACCTATCATCCCATTAATAATGAGAAATATAATATTTATATTGGATTTATTTCTCTAAAATAATGGAAGGGATGAAAACATAAAATTTAGTTTTCTTATAACAACATTAAATATCTAAAAATGTCAATATTCATTTAACCTCCTTAAAACCTACACACAAATAAGATTCATCAAACATCACATGGAACTCCTTATATCAGGACATTAGTGATATCTTCAATGATCCAAAAAATTGTATATAATAATGATCATTACTTCATTATTGTTAAGTCGTTGAACTTCCCTCTCATCAACCGCACATTTTAGTAATTTACAAAAATATATAAAGATTGTCAAAAAAATTCGAGTGCTTCTTCAAAGGAACATGTCAATATGGTAATAATTTGTTTGGTGAAAAGATCATATTCTTTATGCAAGATTCCTTTATATTATAATTTCATAATGTTCATATGGATTTCTTTATATAGTGAAATAATAATCATTCATCCTGTATTATCATTTCAATGGACTCTTATATGTTTTCTCAGATCCTTATGTCTGAAAAATTTATTGAACATAATCTCATGGCTTTTTAATACTCTATCTAATATATTTCTAATAAATCTTTCGGTGACATACCTCAAAGTATATTGTTAGATTTTTTTGACTAGACACATCCGATTCATTCCATTTTAATGAATCTTCAAACCCATACCTTATAACAACCCTATTCTCTATTACACTTTAATACATGATTTATTACATAAAATTACATTTAATACAACCTAATAGATCGAGTTGTATAGTGTTTTTGGGAATTAGGTACATATAATAACTTCTTGATTATGGGATACTACAACATTATTGAAAACTTCTTTAACATGATTTTAAAATTCCATGGCTTTTCAAACTCTACGGGATAACTTGGGAAAAAACAAAAAGGGGTGTGAAATAAAGCCTAGTAAGGGAATAAACATGGAATAAAATGATACATGTCAGATAATAGGTATATCAATGGGTAATAACAAGAGTAGGAATCATAAACATGAACAATGAGATATTATATAGCCTGATAATCATAACATGGTAAATGTGAGAACAATATAAAACACTACATCATAAACATAGGTCAAGTATAAAATAAAAATACATAATACTTGAAAAAGTACCATAAAAAATCAGGTTCAATCGCTATATCAAAATGACATATCATGATACTAAGCATTACCCAATTCATTAGAGCGCTATATAATTTTGGGTGCACCCATCACATTCAATTCATTATGACGTTTAAGTGTTCCACATATATCATAAAACAGGGATTCATTTATCATTATAATATATTACATGACCAAGTAGTGTGTAATAAATATATGTAAGTACTAAATCCATATTATATATTCTTAAATGTGAACATCCTTGAAAGGAAATGAGTATGGTATTAACTGCACAATTGTTTGTCAAGGAAAATCATGGGGAAATTTCTGTAATAGAAAAACATCACTTAAATGTTTATAAAAATGGGTTTATAAGAGAGAATGGGGCATCTAATCGCATATAAATATAATTAAAAGTGATAGGGACATGTAAAAACGTATCCCAACATTATAAATTCAAAATAGAAGGCATAAATTATTTAAGAAACATGAATAAAGGAAATGATCCTAACTATATTTCAGCATGGTAACAGATGTACATGAAAGACAATGGGAGGACTAATGAGATTGAAAGGGGAATATAATCATTTATAAATTAAATATAATATAATGGGAATATGTAAGAACATATAACAGTATAATAAAATGGTATTTAAGAGACATAACATAAAATAAGTGCTTTCATGGAAATGATAAGAGACAAATCCCTTACGAAATTTCAACATAGTAACAGCTTAGTTAAGGGTCAAAATGATAGAGGATAAATGATATATATTTCAAATAACATCAATTATATAGTAAGGTAATATTTATAAATTATTTAAAATATAAATAATTGAAATTAAAAAGACTAATTTTAAATAAGGTTCTTGAATTAAAAGGAGGAGAGGAAGGTCCCTTACTTGAGTTTGGGGCTCAAAATGTATGGTAGGGGATTATTGAGATCTTGAAGGTGACTTGGGAGGACTATAAAGAGTAAAGGTTAGAGTATTAATGTTATTAAAGGATATTTAGTGAAGATAAATGATATATTGTGTGGGTTTATATAGGAAAATAGGGGATTTTATTATTATTTAGGTTTTGGACTCTACATAACAAAATAACCAAAACCAAAAACTATCCCATGGTCTTTCCCATGGTTTCCACAAAATGGGGGTGGTTCTAATTATTTTATAAATCAAATGGTGGAAAATAATAAAATAATTACTTTAATTATGTGGAGGTGAGTCACACTTTTAATGAAAGGATTTTAAAACCTTAAAATATATTATAAATTTTGGGGGATTCATAATGGATTTATAATGTACATAAAATAAACATAAAATCATATTATTTTAAAGATACAACATATATATGGTATTGGATATCTTTTATAGTATTTATTACATCACTTTTGGGTCATTATGATGTCACAATATACAAAGTATATTTGTATGATAATTAATTTTTACTTGAAAATTCGATTGTCTCAAAAAATTATGAAAAATTAATAATTGAATAATTAAGATGCTCAGATTACAAAAATAATATTAATTTTATCTAAATAATTTTCTAAATATTTAAAATTTAAATTTAAAAAATTCATAATCAATTAGGATATGTGGAGTTTTTGTGACAATAACAATTTTTGAACCCCTATAATAATTGCATTTACCTTCATAAAAATTAGATGATCATTTATATTTTATAAAAATTATATTATAATAAAATTTTATTAAAATATTATTCTTTTAAAAAATAAATAAATTCATCAAAATAAGTTGATTAATTGAATTTGAATATTACTCAAAATAAAAATTTGTGTCATATTGTATAAAAATAAAAAACCTTTATAATGTAACAATAATAGGATAAAAATATATTTATTATTATATAAAAAATAATATACATTCTTGTTTTTATAGGGTCTTGATACATTTCCCTTTAATACACCAGAAAATTCCCTAAGAGGAAGGTGCGTGATGGTGGGAATTTCATGTGGTGGTTCGAAGAACTTGGTTTGGGCCATGAAATAGATGATCCTAAACTTCTCCAATAAAAATTTTAGATCATGATTAAGTTTTTGGATATCATCTTTTACTTGTTCAAGGTCAAATACTAGTGATTCCATCTCCCCTGGAAGTTTTGATAAATGTGATTCATAGGGTATGATCATGTAGGTTGAGGTCATCACTTCTTTTGTCTATGTCAATTAGATTTTTTAAACCCTATATTTATACTAACCATGTGATCACTATTTAAAAACTATATTATCAATGGTAATGATTTATAATGGTCATTTAATTCTAATAGGATGTAATAAAACTGAATGAGTTCATGTGTTTTCTATAATGATATTACATAGTAATATATTTAATTATATAAAAAAGGGAATTTTAATTATAACAATTTGGGTTGTTACAATATTCCCCCTTAATAATTTTTTCCCAAAAAATTTTCATTTCCCACAATAAAATATATGAGGGTAACTCCATTTCATCACTTCCTATAGTTCCCAACCGTGATAGGTGATAATGAAAAAATGAACGACAATGGTCTGTGAGGCTGTAGTTTGATGTACACCCAAATGATGATTTTGTATCCCATTTGATGGAAGTATGTGATTTTATAGGTAGTTACCTTATTATAAAAAGAAAAAAATATATTTAAGATACTAAGGTTATTATATCATCTTGGTATAATAAAAATATAATGATGTTGACAAAGAAGTAAAACAAAGACTCTTGTCAGAGAAGGTTATCTCTTCTTTAGGTATATTCCTTTAGTCTTTAATAAAACCTTACTAGGATGGATTTATTCCCAAAATGAGGCTTATAGAATGAGGGGAGGTATTTTTGTGAGTGATTTTGGCATCTATTTTCTGAACCAAAGTGGTTTGAAGGAGTTAAGTTGAGAGGAGAGGGGGCGTCCTTTTATAAGTGGGGTGAGTTGCACACTTGTAATTTTTTTTGAAATAGTGAATTTACTCCACATTGCCTCTATTCCATTATTCAAAATTAATGTTAAAATATAGATCCTATAATTTATGAGTTTTAAATATGGATAAACTATTCGTTTTGGAAAAGTTTGGATATTTGTTATAGTATATATTTTATATTTAAGTAGTAAGTACACTTGTTTTCTCCTTAAACATTGTAATTTATTGTAACTATTTTCAAAATTAATTTTTTTTCAAAAAATAAGTTAACCTCATTAGGCATTATAAATTATTCTTAATACAAATATGGTATCCATTTTTAAAAATTCAATTCAAATATGAAGAAAATTTATTTTAAAATTAATTCTACAAATGTGACGAGACAATGAGGTTTTTAAGTAATAATGGTCAATAGATTATAATGTTTTTATATAAAAATTCATTTTGAAATTGTTAAAATGATCTAAATTGGATTAATATATGTATAATTAAAATATATTGACCTTAAAAAGAATTATAAATATAATGTAACATTATAAATTATTTATATGAGAAGAATATTTCAATTAAATTCCAGTATTTTTCTCTATTCATAAAAAATAAACTTCTATTAAAAATCCAAAAATTTCCCTCCAAGATAATTTTGTTATTAATTATTCAAAAATAAATATTATTTTTTCATATAATTTTTCTAAATGTTTTAAATATAAATTTTAAATTACGTGTGACAAGAAGGACTAAACAGTAGTAGGTACTATAGCAGGAACTGTGCAGTACAGCAGCAGGTATTGTAACGGAAACTGTATCAGGAACTATTTGTCACTATAGAAGCTGAAAATATTCCCCCGTTTGGGCCTTCAGGCCACCGATTTAGTCCCCGAGTCCTTTTAGGCCTTCGGGCCACCCAGGCCTTCGGGCCATTAAGGCCTTCGAGCCACCTCAAGGCCTTTTTGCCACCTTAACTGCAGATGAAAACCAGACAACCTACAAGGAACATGCTTTAGAAGAAGGATGAGTAAGGAGCCTTCACCATAGTAGAAGCTAAACGGATTGCAAGAATGAGAGGGTATGCCACCTGCCATTGAGACAAGCATGTGCAAGCATGGGAATGCCTAGATGAACAGCCATACGAATGTGGATAGATGATTTCACGATGAAGAGGTTGGGGAGGAGAAGTTCCAAGTACTTAGTCTGGGTTGTATGTAATGTTTGAAGCCTACGGGCAATGAATTCCTCTAAGAACTGTGGTCCATGTAATACTTACGCCTACAGACCTTGTATGGGTTACACTTCACCCCTTTAAAGGTGGATTATCAGAAATAAACAAAAAGTGAAGGCCTTCAGGCCATTGAGGTAAATAGTATATTTTTGTTTGGTAAAACTCAGTCTTCTATGTAATACAATCTATTGAAAAGAACGTATTTCTGTGCATAATATAATCTAAACCCAGGGTTTCATGAATTGAAATATAAATAATTTATTTAGTTTGTTTGAAATATTAAATATTTATTAATGTATCATGATGTTATATTCCTTCATATTCTTTATGTTTCAAGTTATACATGAAATAGAATATGATGTTAGTATTTTAAAATTTTATGGTGTCAGATTCACCAAAACATAAATAAAAATAATACTTTCAATTTCAAATTGAACATTGTAATTAAGGGTTTTATATTTTTGCATTATTTTTAAAAAACCACACTGAATAAGGGTTAATAAAATATCTACTTAATAAGAAAGAAAAGAAAGTACAAAGGTCATATAAAATAACACATATATAGGATTATATATAGTAGAACATCAATGGAATGTGAGGATATGGGAAATTATAAAAATCATAAATATTTATAGAAAATGATTGAGGTCATTTATTTAAAAAACTTGATAATCAATGTAATGTTAATGGTCTAAGAAATATTAATATATAATGACTTAAAATACAATCTGACATATTAGATGTGAATGTAATAGGATAAATTTTTTGTTTCAAGATCCTTTTCCTAATGTTGACGAATTATTTTATTGAACTATAAAATACAGAAATTTACTTAATAGATACATTATATATCATAAGAAAAATTTCATACTTTTTTGTGCTTTGATAAATTTCCAATTCACCACTAATTCCATGAAATAAATATGATTTTTTTTTCAAAAATTACTAAAATTTACTTTTAATGGATCATAAGTTCCATAAAAGAGTGAAAATATTTTCCATATTTCTCTAAATATTTTCCAAAACCAATATGGTTAATAAAAAAACAAAAAAATCAAACTATTGGTTCTCATTAACATTTATTCATCCATTATTTAACTAAAACTAATGAATTATTAACTAGGACAGCATGCAGGGAAATGATAAGTGCAAAACCCTTGTCTTCCTTAGTTCATGGTTTCAAGCCCTGAGACCTTATCTATGATTATGGGTTATCACCCTACATGTGGGATGTCCTTTTTATAAAATATATAATTCCTATAAATATTCCAATAATATTTTGGAAATCCTTGAAATAATTTTAATCCTTGAATAACATTTTTTCTAATGTTATCAACACAACAAATTTTATTATTCATTAATTTTTTTTATTTATAAAAAATTATAAAATTATTATTTCACTAATATTAAAATTTCATTAATGATCATATCTACCCTAATGGTTAACAATACTATTAAAATTATTCCTATAAAATGTAAGGGAATTATTCCTCAAATAAAATTCCCACTAAAATGTATTATTTCTATAAATTTCTCCCAAAATATCCCGAATCTTGGTAGAATCCAATCACTTAAAACATAAAAATTTATGTCTATGACTTTGGAATTACTATAAAACTAAAACTTATAGTCCATGACTATATCCATAACTAATATTATAATGAAGGAATACAATCTTCTAAATTTTTAACAAAATCATTAAATGTTTTGTGATTCTTATAACTAAAACACGGTTAGTAAAATAATTCTACCATTTTATTATTATACGCCAATACATATATACTCAATCCATTTTATTTTAATATCAATCCTTTTTTATTCTAGGGTTTATATAAGGCCATTAATTATCATCATATATTCTATTATATCATAGTGGTTTGTAATTAAAATGTTAATTATCCTAAGTATGTCCTATGGGAGTGTCAAATCAGGTGTGTAGTAAGGACCATTTTTGGGTACAATTTAATTCTCGATTCATTCCATATGTGACATTTTTATAGTTATTGTTAGGTTTTTGGGGCCCGCAGTAGAAGCCCGTGGGTTGGGGATTTTAAATTTTTCACTGGCGCAACAACGGTACTTGTCGTCCCTGACGATCCGATCCTCGAAGAGGTCCGAGGATCTCGCGTAGATTGTTAAGAGCACAAAAATAAATGGAAAACATACCTATTTCATATCTGACTCCATTGTCGACCACTACTTGTCGACGGTGATCATTGCACTAAGGATCCATAGTAGGATCCCTCTAGATCATCCACACGTGTCTCAAAAATCCGCGGGAACGCCGATCGTCGAACTCCAGGTGCTAGCGCAGCGATTCAATGATATCTTCGACATCCCGACGATCACTGCATCGTCAATTTTGCGATGCATGAGGAGAAACTTGATCCGTGCTCTTGGATCTTCATCTTCTCTCTCTAGGAAGCGGGAGGAGAGAGTGGCTCTCAAATTTCATTCCATAAATGAATAAATAGTGATGGTCACACACAAGAGAGAGAGCCACCTCTCTTATTTATAGAGATGTTGATAAATACCCGGTAGGGTTCCCCGACCCCCATTAATATCAACGTTCTCTAAATAAATAATTATGATGACTTAAAACTACGTCAATATTATTTATTAATTTTATCACATACTTGTAATATATATATAAAATATATTTCGTGATAAAATCCGAGCCATTTAACTCGACTCGTTGTCCTGTTTAATATTAAACGAACCTTGATTATTAAAATAATATTCGTTCGATTAATATTTTCTCGTATTTACCGAACTTGTAAATACATTAAATAAATTAAATCCCAAATATTCGTGACTTGAATATTAATGAATTTATTTAATTCTTTTGGTGATCGACAACTTGGACAATGCTCGGACCCCGTAGCAGGGCCCAATATGTCTATATTCATATTCCACTGAAGAGGTGCAGATTCTTGAATACGCTGTTGTGTGGGACCCTCTAAGACATTATCTCGCTAGCAATGAATAAAATTCACAGACCAAGAGCGGAGTCTAGAAAATAATCATGGACCTTAAAGAGATAAGGATAGTCATAGCAACGACTACCATCCTATGAACATTGACTGTGTACTATAGTCTCTTTTTCATTAAGTATCTCATAAAGCAGGATGCACTCTTGTGTCATCGCCATTATCTTTCTTTATTATTTTTTGATCTATCCTGATGGATTCTCCTTTCTACTACTTTGGCTAAAGACATATGAAGGTAGCACCATCATGATCAACCATGCCTGAGATACATAACTTCCTAAACTTGTAAGCGACAAATCGTTTCTTGACCATTCATCCAACGTCATACCACTAATGACGCACCCAATAAAAACTACCTCTCCACGAAATTACTACCATGGTTTTCACCTTGCATAAAAGCACATAATTAAATGATATACATTGGCATTGGTCTCAAGTCAGGAGACCAATACACACGTCTGTAGATAAGAACAACCAATGACATCCAAAACATGTGGTGTTCCTATTGACGGGTCTATCCTCATTATCTCACTACTAGAGATCACCAAGTGCGAACTTCATGAGAAGAAGTCTCAATGCATATGAGCCCCCAGCACCTGATAGTCAGACATATAATGTGTCCAGTCAGTATGATGTATCAAGACTATAGAACATATATTTAAGATCAATGTCATTGTATCTTGAGGTTCTCATTATAGCATGGGATCTGCTATAACATCTCGACACAAAAACTAACCATTGGACATTACCACTATTATAGTGGACGCAGAAAAGTCTGCACTATAAAGGCAAGAAATCATCATGCATATCTAACTGTACACATGATACTGTAATCAAAAGTACTACATAGTTGGTTCTAGGGTACCCACTATTTCAACACTCCCACTTGCACTAGATCCAACTTGCTAACTAAACTTGTTAGCTACTCACATGATAAATACCATGATTTTTCTAAGTAATGGCTTTAACTGCTGGGCCTGCCACGTTTTCTGTGTGTGGCATATCTTCTATATGAAACCTCATCGACTTGAGTAAAACTCCTCAAGATAAGGTATCCCCGAGTAGATTACTTTTGTCCATTTTCATAACTTGAAAACTTGGCTAGTAAGAATATCATAATTCTCATAATGATAATACTTTTCTCACTAGGTGAAAATCCAAGAACTGGGACAAATCGTTGCAATTTATAACTGCTTCTTAGCTGCCATAGAAGCTGCAACGTACTTGGTATTTGTAGGTATGGATACCACAAGCTTTTATGAGCTTGACTTTCTCATCTTTATTGCCTAACTGCGATACTAGATCAAATTGATCATAGGATTACGAGTTTGTGTCCCACCATGACTAGTATACCTTCCTATCCTTATTCCAAGTACATATCATTTGTACTTTCTGAAGTACAAGATGATAGTTCTGACTGAATCACTTGCAGTGCTCTTAGAAATAATTGATATCTACATATAAAAAATTATATCCTGGCAGTATCAATTATTGTACATATTATGGCGTATTTTATTGATCCATCACTAAAGCATATGATATCAATTCACAACTTTAATCTCTACACATTCTCCGAACATGTTAACCTGTAAAGATTAAGACAGGTGACATAGGCAACAATTATGAACTTGAATTGTTCCAACTTATATTTTTTAATACAATGTCACTATATGTACAAGATTGACTAGGACCAAGAATCCTTTGGTTCTACCTCAGTGGATCCTATTCCCTAGAACTTAGGTTGCTGCTTAAAGTCAATCATTGGAGAATTTCTTTTAACCTGATCTTATCTAACTGTAAGATCAAAAAATGTTTTCCATATGTTGCCAAACATATATCACTTGGAAAACATTGGCGCTCCCACTAACCTTTGGTAGACACAAGGCAAAGATTCATTTATAATTAATGCTCTAATATCTTATTGCTTGCTTTAATCCAGAATTGGATTTCAGTAACTTGCAACCCTTATTGGCATCATTTTGTGTAATCATCTCTTTCTCGTTGCGTCGTATAGACACCTTCCATGAAAGATGAACTTGACATCGAATGAACAATAAAAGGATCTTAGAAGTTTGGCTATGACAAGTAAAACTCTAATAGATTTAGGCATACCGACGTTGTATAACCAATCGAGCCTTATTGGTACCATACTTGTACCACCCATGTATCATTTCATTTTAATACCCACCGCAGTATTCAATTTATAATCCACCTTTTCAATTTGATACATGGAATCCATTATTGAATTTTAGTTGATCTTGACAATCTTAGCTCGTTGCCTTATACAGCTTACTTATAGGATTTATTATTCTCAATGAATAATTAATCACCAGTTGCGGTGAAAATAAAACCATCACCATGGTTTCGTTCTTCCTATGTAGTATGTGTCTCTGGAACATGCCTATTCCACATGTACTTGTGGAACTTCTTCCCTATGCCAACCATTTGTGCATCTTGAGCATTGACTAAGTCCAAGTCAATTCATCTCCCAATATCTCTAATAGAGATGTGCACCCTTGTATAGAAATGTAGTCTAATGTTTGACTACATCTTTTCTATCTTAGGTATTTAGGTAATATCTTAAGCAATTGTTAGGATAATTACCTTAGATGCACAACGTGTTTAACTTGATGCATGTTTGTTTAAATCCTAACAAATGCTTTGCATCTAAACACATCCTATGACATAATGGATTTCCATCATACTATAACTCGTATGATATCCATTTTTCATTTTAGTTGGCAAATTGGTTATGGGTTTACGCTATTATTTTCAAATCATATTTTGAAATATGATGGAAGTTTCCGCAAGATGCAACATTGATACAACTTACATCATTACTTTTATGTGTAACATATGCATCTAGGAATTTCTCCATGCTACATGTTTGTTGATCAATGTTAATATGTAAGACTCATCATCAATCCATCTTATGAACATCAATACGGTGATGTAGATAAGGTAACATGCGTTTAAGAATTGCTCAACGCTACTTTATCATGATCGAAGATTGTTTGGTCAAGATATTCTTCGGCCTGCCGATCCGAAGCAATTCATATCTTCTTACCAAACTTATACTTCATTGGTACATTCATCAATGACTTAAAGGAATCTTATGAAGTATCTTTACATCTATCTTTCTTTGGAACAGTTCACACTCTCATGCTGAACTAACCTCGGAAGCTTTGTGGCGTACCTTTATTTCAAAAGGTTTCTTTGTCTAAACTTAGGGTGTCAATAATGACTTAGGTGTTTAGCTGTGCCGAGCCTAAATACCATACTTGGTATATATTTGACATCCGATATTAGTTTTACTTGACAAAGAATCAAATTTCCACAACTGGGTAGGTCTTATATATTATATTCATCATGTATTTCCACTAATTCCAATAGTAGTGAACTATTTGTTGATTATGTCACCTCAAACAACATTGATTCTAAAACATGGAATAATGTCTCATCATGTCCAAATGGGAACATGAGATAAATGTTTTTGGTTATTCTCCACAACTTGTTCTATTTGAATCAATCACTTGGAAATTAGAAGTTATGTGTTTCTCCCCGTTGACTTAGGAATCACCCTTTCTCAGCTTCTTGAAGAAGACACTTTACTTCTAGTAATGTTTCTCAACTTACTTGGTTATTGAATTTCAATACATATATGTGAAAATAATATTGTATTTTAATACCCAAGAAGTATTTGAGAAAACAATACCTTAATTTTATGAATATAAACTGAACAAGAAGCGGGTACTTGCTTCTAGTTTTTCAGTTTTTAAACTTCCATGAATTCATTTCATTATGTTATGCAAATAACCTCCTATTAAATATCCAACCACTTTTGTTTGAAGGATATGACAAAGGTGCCTTTGGCGTAACTTGCCATAGGCCTTTTTTCTTTGTCATTCAATGTATTCTCCATAAGAATAAAATATGGCATTATCTTCAATATTCATATTACTTGGGAATGTTTCCTTAACGGAAATGAAGCGCTTACTCTATACAGTTCGTTTGTATCCTTAAACGAAACTAGAGTAATTGGGTGTAAAAGATATAAGAAATGGGATGACATGAAATATTGTGAACCGTCTTTCACTTTACACATACTGAGTACGTCCATCACATTCAAATCATGCTTCACTTTCTCCTTGAAAGGATCTTGGAGAGACTACATGTGATCATCATCTTAGTCTTGATGTAGCTACCACAACTAACATCAGACGTTGATGATATCATTATGACAAAACCATCATATGCCTAATTCATGAGTCTCCTGTAAGTAGTTTTACACCCTTGCTTCCTGAGGTGGATTAACATGTAGGGACATAAGCACCTTGAATTTCCATTGTAATAGTAATGTGTGCAAGCTCCTATACTACATTTAGGAAATTCGTTCTTGTTTTAGACATTAAATTTGTCTAATATTTATCGCAGTTCTATTGTGGTATTTCTTTCCATTATCTACAAATATTCTTTAGAAAATTGTACTTTTATGTGATTACCTAATATCACATTATTGATTATTTAATCATTATATGTCTTCCACTAATTTTTCGAATTCTAGGAACCCTATGTACTTGAATCGGAATACTCTTGAGTATTCTAGTGGCAAGGATCCCTGAACCTCCCTCATAGTCTACAAGCTAGGGATACACCACTACTCGGAGGGTCCAAGGTAGGCTTTTGGCTGGCCAACCGTATTAGCTCACGGTTCCTTGATCTGTTGAGTGAAGTCTCAGCTTCAAAAAATCATTTACTGATTTACTCAACGCTTGCCTCTAAAATTACAACAAACTAGCTAAGTCTATATCTTTGCTGAAATATTAGTTAAGTCGACCCACCACACAAACAAGAACTCCCTGGTAGTAAGAGGCACCCTCAGCTAAGGCATGAACCGGCACCTCGAACACCCGGTTTTGTTCAAACTTGAATGATGGAAGGCTGTTTGTGACTTAATATTTTCTTTGAGGGTTTTATGTTTTTCATTCGACGAATGTAATCCATTTCTATTAAACTTGTCCATATATGTTGTCGTGCTGACAACTGAACTTTAATATAAAAACAAATGTCACTTATTTATGCATTTTATTATCTATTATTTTATGTGCTTTTCCCGCTGTTCTAAAAACACATAAAATAATAAATAAATGCATAAAGGTAAAACTAATACCCGAATGGTCTTGAGCATCTTAACAACCTAAGCGCATCATACCTGAGTCGTATACTTGACTCTTGATTCAGCTTGCCTGTTATGTATATTTGCTTCGCATCTGGAACATCGCCTTATCTTGGTGAAGTCCACGTCACGTCTTGGATTACCGCCTCATCTTGGTGTAGTCCACGTGTCATCTTGCATTGTGTTGATCAACGTGCTCTGCCTCGTCTTGGAGGGGTCGACGTCGCTGGTCATCTTCGTCCGAAGTACAATGGTACTCGTGCACAGGCGAGGGGAACTCAGGAATAAATGTACATCATATAATTATTGGGCGCGAAGGCCCTTATACATTTTAACCGAAAATAGACGATGTGCAGACCGTCTTTAATTAATTACAATCATCACATGCAGTTTAAATAATTAATTAAATAAAATTAAATTCAAACATGCAAGGGTCGATGCTCAAGACCAGACGACGGGTAAAAATAAAGCGCGATAAAAATTAAAATGCATAAATTATGTACGAGGGATATATAATTAAATTAAATGAATTACTAAATTCAATTAATTTAATTAAATAACTGTCCTTTAATAAATTTAATTTTCATACTTAAATTAATTAATTAATTAATTAATTTAATATCTAAATTAATTTAATTCTACTCGGGTATTAAATTTATTTCACTACAATTAATATATTAATTAATTAAATTAATTAAATTAATTATTTATATTAATTATTGTAATGAAACCCGGGTCAGGCGTTACCTGCCCACTAGGAGGACCGGGCGGTGGCCAGGTAACCTTGGCCAGGGTCCTCCAGGGGCGGAGCCGAGGCGGGCGGCCGCTCGTGGCTACGCTTCCTGTGCTTGTGCTAGGCGGGTTTACGTGTTGCAAGGAGGCCAACAGGCTGATGGAAGGAGAGGGCGCTACACAAGGCCCTGCGGTGGCCTGGGAGTAGGCCGAAGGGGAGATACAACCGACCTTCATGGGTGCCCTCCTGTGCAGCGCATCTAGGAGGTCCGACCAAGCACGGGGTGCAACGACCCTTGGTTGTGGTGATCTGTAGGAGAGCAGCCAGATGAGAGGGCTGAGGTGGGATGATGCTGGCGGGGAGGGTTGGGGATCCGCGGCGGCTATGCGGCGGGCTGAGGGCGGCGACCAGGTGGGAGTGGCACCGGCTGAGGGGTGCGGCGGCCTGGGGGAGGGCCTCGACTGGGGCGATGTGCGCGGAGTGCTGCAGGAGGGAGGGCCGGAGGGCCAGCGTGGGGCTCCCTTGCCGGTGCTACAGTGCACGAGAGAGGAGGTGGCTGCCTCCTGTGGTGTCCCTGCTGCAGGCGGAGGCGGTGCGGTGGCCTTGGCGGTCTGTCGGAGAAAGGCTGACAGACCCCCTACAGTGCACCAGGCGGGGGAAGAGCAGGGCCGCCGACGGCCCTGGCTACGCGGGAGACCTCTCCCCTTTTTTTTGTTTTGTCTATTTGTTTCCACGCAACAGGCCCTGATTTGTTTTGCTTTCTTCTCTTCCACGCGGCCAGGCCAGGTGTAGAGACCCGAAGCTTGACGTACATTGACATTACATTACATTTGCGGAATACTTAGTACATAACAAAAACACACACGCAAGGATCGTAATAGTTTAGTGTCTTTGGAAACTCGTAATATAATCTTCTAATCCTGGTGAAAGATCTTCAACATCTCCCATAAAGATCTCCCTTTTTTTATATACCTAAAACCTTTCTTTATATCCTGGGGAAAAGTAAACATAAAAGGGTGAGCTCAAATGCTCAGTAAGGGTAAACAAAATAAATCTCAATCACATCATATACATAAGCACATAACTTTTGGAAATCTTAACCTGTAAAAGAGATCATAATTTCATAACCTGGGATAACTCATGGCAGTGAAATTTAATCACAATAATCATAACTTAAAACATTAAATTTGTTGCATGCACACATAATCATAGAGAATCATTTCTTGTTAGTCAAGACTCATTTCCAAGACTATCTTAGTGGACAAAGTCCCTTTCTGAACCGAGTCACCCTCGTTTCAGTCCTGTTTCACTGAACCGGTATAACTTAAGATTCCAGCCATGTCTATCTCATGAGATATAAAATATTTACCCAATGCATTGGAGGGAGATATAGGTCCCACCCATCTCATTATGAAACCATTATTATGTGTGCCACAAAAATCATAAATCATGAATCATTGCATAACCCATGTAATAAAAATGGGAATCGTTAACATCATGACATCATAAAACAATTCATATAAGATATAAGAATTAATAAAAATAATTACATCACAACATAATCAAATCAATGTAATAATAGGGATAAAAACAGAACCCTTGATTATCTTAGATGGAAAATAATTTTGATAAAACACTTGAACTCCATTCTTGAGGAAAATATCCTTTCTACTTCACAAACATTTTTCCTTTCTTAACATGTCATACAATTTTAAACTAAAAGAAGTTGATTAAAACTAAACTTGAAAACTTGTAAATAAATATTCTTGGAAATAATGTTTTAAAAATCCATTCATGCCGTATAAGTTAAAAAAAACATTCTTCTCATACTTTTGTCGGAAAAGTCAAAAAAGTACCTCGTACGAAAAATGACAAAAGATTCCTTTCATATCTTTTACTAAAAACTCACCGAAGGGTAAAATTGGATTTGAACAATTGTAGGTGGATGGAAATAATATTACATATTGATGAAACATGGATGTGGATGAAAAAATACACCCCCGTAAATACCAAAGCATAAACAATCTCGGATAAAAATGAGATTGCGATATTTCCCTTACCTTAGGTCCGATTTGCTTCGTAAGTGTCTGAACCTCATGTATAATGATTTAAATAATGTCATTGACTTATTACAGAATCATATTCATTGTTATGATATCATATATGGTTCACTTATGAGTTTATATTACCCGTTCTTTTGTAAATTCCATGTTAAAGAGCGTTTTGGGTAAAATTGTTTCATTTGTCATCCGTGTTTTGACTTGTAATTATTCATATGATTACTTAGATCATGATTACTTATTTCCAGAATATAAAACATGATTTATATATATATATATATATTCAGAATATACATATATATAATAAATCAGTAAATGGAAAGAAATACACCGTTCATGGAGACGGTAGGCTGTACGTACCCATGAACGCTGTTTTCGTTTCCTTATTGAGTTGAACGGAATTAAGTAGATGACATTCATATATATACACATAAATCCAGTATCATTATTATGTCATATATTTCATGATTACTTTTTATATATACTTTATAATCATTCATGAATGGTTTAAAGTGGAGAATGAATCTCATCGCGTCGTGGAGACGGTAGTCCGTACGTACGCACGAGCGATGATATCGTTCTCATGATCGTGGGACTGTATTCGAGTGTATGTATACTATTTCAGAATCAATATCACTTTAAAATAATAATATATAGTTATTATTTACACCATTATACCCATCCACGTAAGGTGGTGGTGGAAAATAGATTTCACCACGGCGTGGAGACGGTATTCCGTACGTACGCACGCGGGGTGATTTCGTTTTCCGTAGGATGGATAGATGGTGAAATAGGATTGTTTCATAATTATAATAACATATCAGTATATGATTGATACTGATGTTATTAATTCATAAGGAAACAACCTAAGAAGAAGAATTGGAAGAAGAAATAAAGGTGAAAGAATCGGTAACAGAAATTACCTCTTTTTTGAAGCGCCTCTTTGAGACCTCCTCTTAGGGCACTAACATTGGTCTTTGAGGAAGGCCAGAACCTCTAGGATGTTTCTAGGGAAGTGTAGAAGATAATTTGGCCGGGGTTGGCCGAGCTTGAAGGCTCAAAGATGTGTGAGGAAGAGAGGGAGGAGGTGACCTTTTATAAGGGAGGAGAGGGGCTCCTTTGGAAAAACTAAAAATATTATGTTATTATAACGTCAAGTTCGGTTTTAAATAGCTCCAAATTGATTTATTTCGAGGCTAAGGTGGGGATGGGTCGAAATACTCTCATCCAATAGAATTTAGACAAGTTTAGGTTCCTATTTTAACCTTATCATTTAGATTTAACATTAAGTTAAATAATTTTACTTTTACCGTGTCTTCTTGTGTTCTTACACTATAAGGTTAATAAACTTACTATAAGAAGCCAAACGAACCCCAAATTGTTTATTATTAATATATATAACCTTATCTAAGTCATTCGGCCGAACCTTAGATTTTTAGGAATAAAATAACAATTAATAATATAATATTGGTTTTAAAAACTATTTTATGTCAATTTTGACACTATTTAGTAATTGATTTTTGTGAAAATCATAACAGAATGATAAGTTCGAAAATATTTAATTAAATCAATAATAACATGTCATATTAACCTAGAAAATTAGTGGAATTCATAAAAAGTCTCAAATTATATTTATTTGGGTACTTATAACATCAATTATGTCAATATTTCATTAATAAGATAATTACTGCATCATCGTTGTGTCATAAATAAATTAAATTATTTAATGTCTAAAAATTACAAATAAAATACCATTATGTAGGAAATCTTTTTATATTTCTAATGAATATTTGTAGTCGAATTTATCTTATGTATAACCCTATATTAAATTTTTTTATTAAATAAACTTTGATTTTAACTCTTTTAACTCTTCTTTGAATTAAATAATAATAAATGTCCTAATCTAATTCAAGTGGGCCTAAATGGTCATATTTTATTTCTAAGTTTGTTTTTGGCCGAATTACACTTATCCAATAGAATTAGGACATGTGTTAGGGTAATAATAATATCATTTTTACCCTTAATTACCCTATTTACTTTTAACCGTGGTAAATAAAAGTAAAAAAGTTACTATTCACCAAAAATTATTTTCATCTCATTGAACCACATTTTACATACTGACATCAACTGTGTCTCTCGGATTTTTGAAATTCCACTCACAGAAGCGGTAAAATTAAGTTTTATGAAAAATTCAATTTTTTTAACTACCACTTAGTGGTTTCACTATTCATCAAAATTTGAAAGTTTTCAGAAAAAGACCAAAAATTAGGCCTAAGCTATATTTGATATTATGAACTCAAAAATGATTTCTATTTTACAAAATTCAAAACATATCAGTTGTATTAATTAATTTAAAAATTAATTCCTGTCGTCAAAACAAATAGCATGTTCTTAAGAGATAATAACTATCAAAAGATTGACACTTGTTTATGTCTGGTTTAAATGTGAAATTACATCCAATGACCAAAATTGTATTAAATTGTAAAAATATATTCTAAATATACTTTGAAACCACTCAAATTAATAATTTATCACTATTAATCATTTCAATTGAAAAAGTTGTTTTTAATTAAAATTTAGTAATTTTCACTATTCATCAAAATATGAAAGTTATCCGAAAGTCACCAAAATTTCACCCTAAGCTAATTTCGATATTCCGAATCCAAAAATGAAGTCCATTTTGAAAAAGAAAATTTATAAAATTTCAAAAAGTGGTTATTACTATTCATAACGACTAGTTTTAATAATATTTTAATAGCATATCGTTGTTTAGTGAAACTCGGTATTGCGTACGACGCAAGCTATCGAGGAAGGTCGCGATTTCGTGTAAAGCAAGACAAGAAAGTGTTGTGTAGAAAAATATTCCTTTGATGATTTATATAACATAAAAGTCTCGGGTGTTACATTCTACCCCCCTTAAAATGAATTTCTCCCTTGAAATTCATCGGAGTTATAAATGGTTTACTATTCGAAAGTTTCTTTAATATAAAACCACATCGTAAAAAGGAATACCAAAACCAATCTTTAAAAACAAAAGTAAGAAACGTAACGGTTACCCAAATAAACTAATCACTGGGTTTCCACATAGGTGAAAATATGGATATGGAAGAAAAATCTAACCATCATGTTCTGATGGAGAGTGGTAGAGAACATGGCTATGGAAAAGCCAACAATCACAAATCCATAAATTTGTGACGATCTAAGGTACCATCTGATTAATCAGATATAAGAGCACTATGACAACATTTTTGGTTTTCAAGATCGTTTCCCTAAAGTTGAAGAATTTGAATTAGAATAATTACTTACTTTATTTTGGTACAATCGCACTGTTGTTCGTGCCTTGAACAATTTCTACTTCATCTCTTAAATAAATGAAGTTGAATTTGTTATTTGTGAAGTGTTAGCAGATCATGTGATAGAATGACGGGTCATTCCGTCTGTCTCAAACAAAAGGTTAGAAAAAGTTATTAAATATACATAAGTCATTCTATAGTGAGATTAATCATATATGGTTCCTAAAATGGACTTATACTTCATATATCATACTGCTTAATATAATAAAACTAGTTTCTACTAAATAGGGACTTCCTGTAGGCCAGTGGTAGGCGATTAAGGCCAGCCGCACTTCGGTTGTGGGTTCGATTCCCACAACCTTATCCGACGCGATGGGCTGTCGCCCGTCCTTCAGGTTGTCCTTTTTCTAAAGCTATATTACTATAACATCCCATCAATAATATCGAAAAAACTTCTATCCTTAAACAATACTAACTTATGTCCAACATAACCCATTCCAATCTTTAGGCTTATCCATAATATTTCAGTCCACTCTCATAATATAGTGAAAATGATTACCAGAGATTTAATACCATCATTGATCCCCATATATCATAAGATATGTCTTGTTGGTCACATTCTAAACATTCAAAGGCCTTAATCATGTGTTCTCTTAAATACCCATTGAACCTTAGTGAAATCATGAATGCAGTTAAACGTCAACACTTTCCACATACCAAAATCCTCAAAATTCTAAATACTCAAACCATGATATAACCTTCTTCTTATATCAGTCATGAGCTCATGAATACTATCAAACATTTAATTTTATCCTTATCCCTTCATTATGCGCATATCATCTACATTCCAAAAATATCTGAATAACCTTTCCTGGATACTGGTAACCTTAATCATACACTTTCAAAACTCAAGGAAAGACAACAGTGTTACAACCCTTAGATGTCTCTTTATTCCATAGTACCATGAGATTACTTATACAACATTAAACATGATAAACATGTAATCATTCCACTACATTCTTAAACCATTGACCGAGCTTCAACAATTCTTTCATCTCACATATCATTTGTAGTCTCTTCATCATCATCAACATAAATACTACCCATACGATCATACTGATTCTCTTCATGAGACTTTCCCTTAGGGCATTGGTTTTCATAATGCCCGTACATTCCACATTTAAAACATTTAACCATTGTTGATGTCGTAGCAATACCATTATCCTCATCCCTGGTGTTAACTGAACCTTTTACTTTGCACTTACTGGCTTTGTGTCCTTCTTTTCCACACCCAAAGCATCTTCCAGTTCCTTTGAAACATTCTCCTTGATGCCTCTTCCCACATGATTTACATAGGGGAAATTGAACTTTCTTTCCTCTATGATCATCATGAAACTCCATCTTTCTCTTATTAGCCGAGTCAGGAAACTTACCAAATTTTACTTTATTGATCATATTATGAGATTGCTGATTTGGCATAATAATGATGTTTGGACTTCCAAATCCCATTTCATTTGGTTTCTCATGAAGAATATCATTCCATTGTCCATCATATCCTCCATTATCGTGAATCATCTTGTTTCCAACCATTTTCTAAAACCCAAAAAGTAAAGTGTGAGAGGAAAAAAAGTCATAATAAAAGGGGAGTAACTTCAATATCTAACATCTTTGGTTTAATCTAATATCGTTACCATAGTTCTAGGACTATATCCTAAACGTATACTTATCCTTAGGGGCATCCCTAGACATACCTTAGAAATATCTCTAGGGATCTCACTAACGATTTCGCATCCTATTTTCCAAAGGATGACTAAACCTTTCCTCTGATACCAACTGTAGAGACCCGAAGCTTGACGTACATTAACATTACATTACATTTGCAAAATAATTAGTACATAACAAAAACACACACCCAAGGATCGTAATAGTTTAGTGTCTTTGGAAACTCGGAATATAATCTTCTAATCCTGGTGAAAGATCTTCAACATCTCCCATAAATATTTTCCTTTTTTTATACCTAAAACCTTTATTTATATCCTGGGGAAAAGTAAACATAAAAGGGTGAGCTCAAATGCTCAGTAAGGGTAAACAAAAGAAATATCAATCACATCATATACATAATCACATAAATTTTGGAAATCTTAACCTGTAAAAGAGATCATAATTTCATAACCTGGGATAAATCATGGCAGTGAAATGTAATCACAATAATCATAAATTAAATCATTAAACTTTGTGTCATGCACACATAATCATAGAGAATCATTTCTTGTTAGTCAAGACTCATTTCCAAGTCTATCTTAGTGGACAAAGTCCCTTTCTGAACCGAGTCAGCCTCGTTTCAGTCCTGTTTCACTGAACCGGTATAACCTACCATTCCAGCCATGTCTATCTCATGAGATATAAAATATTTAACCAATGAATTGGAGGGAGATATAGGTCACACCCATCTCATAATGAAACCATTATTATGTGTGCCACAAAAATCATAAATCATGAATCATTGCATAACCCATGTAATAAAAATGGGAATCTTTAACATCATGACATCATAAAACAATTCATATAAGATATAGGAATTCATAAAAATAATTCCATCACAACATAATCAAATCAATGTAATAATAGGGATAAAAACAGAACCCTTTATTATCTTAGATGGAAAATAATTTTGATAAAACACTTGAACTCCATTCTTGAGGAAAATATCCTTTCTACATCAAAAACATTTTTCATTTCTTAACATGTCATACAATTTTAAACTAAATGAAGTTGATTAAAACTAAACTTGAAAACTTGTAAAGGAAGATTCTTGGAAATAATGTTTTAAAAATCTATTCATGCCGTATAAGTTAAAAAAAACATTCTTCTCGTACTTTTGTCGGAAAAGTCAAAAAAGTACCTCGTACGAAAAACGACAAAAGATTCCTTTCATATCTTTTACTAAAAACTCACCGAAGGGTAAAATTGGATTTGAACAATTGTAGGTGGATGGAAATAATATTACATATTGGGGAAACATGGATGTGGATGATAAAATACACCCCCATAAATACCAAAGCATAAACAATCTCGGATAAAAATGAGATTGTGATATTTCCCTTACCTTAGGTCCGATTTGCTTCGTAAGTGTCCGAACCTCCTGTATAATGATTTATATAATGTCATTGACTTATTAAAGAATCATATTCATTTTTATGATATCATATATGGTTCACTTATGACTTTATATTACCCGTTCTTTTGTAAATTCCATGTTAAAGAGCGTTTTGGGTAAAATTGTTTCATTTGTCGTCCGTGTTTTGACTTGTAATTATTCATATGATTACTTATATCATGATTACTTAATTCCATAATATAAAACATGATTTTTATATATATATATTCAGAATATACATATATATAATAAATCAGTAAATGGAAAGAAATACACTGTTCATGGAGACAGTAGGCCGTACGTACGCATGAACTTTGTTTTCGTTTCCTTATTGAGTTGAATGGAATTATGTAGATGGCATTCATATATATACACATAAATCCAGTATCATTATTATGTCATATATTTCATGATTACTTATTATATATTCTTTATAATCATTCATGAATGGTTTAAAGTGGAGAATGAATCTCATCGCGTCGTGGAGAGGGTAGTCCGTACGTACGCACGAGCGATGATATAGTTCTCATGATCGTGTTACTGTATTGGAGTGTATGTATACTATTTCAGAATCAATATAACTTTAAAATAATAATATATAGTTATTATTTACACCATTATACCCATGCAAGTAAGGTGGTGGTGGAAAATAGATTTCACCACATCGTGGAGACGGTATTCCGTACGTACGCACGCGCGGTGATTTCGTTTTCCGTAGGATGGATAGATGGTGAAATAGGATTGTTTCATACCTATAATAACATATAAGTATATGAGTGATACTGATTTTATTACTTCATAATGAAACAACCTAAGAAGAAGAAGTGGAAGAAGAAATAAAGGTGAAAGAATCGGTAACGGAAATTACCTCTTCTTTGAAGCGCCTCTTTGAGACCTCATCTTAGGGAACTAACATTGGTCTTTGAGGAAGACCAGAACCTCTAGGATGTTTCTAGGGAAGTGTAGAAGAGAATTTTTCAGGGGTTTGCCGAGCTTGAAGGCTCAAAGTTGTGTGAGGAAGAGAGGGAGGAGGTGCCCTTTTATAAGGGAGGAGAGGGGCTCCTTTGGAAAAACTAAAAATATTATTTTATTATAAAGTCAATTTCGGTTTTAAATCGCTCCAAATTGATTTATTTAGAGGATAAGGTGGGTATGGGTCGAACTCCTCTCATCCAATATAATTTAGACAAGTTTAGGTTCCTATTTTAACCTTATCATTTAGATTTAACATTAAGTTAAATAATTTTACTTTTACCGTGTCTTCTTGTGTTATTACAATACAAGGTTAATAAACTTACTATAAGAAGCCAAAAGAACCCCAAATTGTTTATTATTAATATATATAACCTTATCTAAGTCATTTGGATGAACCATAGATTTTTAGGAATAAAATAACAATTAATTATATAATATTTTTTTTAAAAACCATTTTATGTCAATTTTCACACTATTTAGTAATTGATTTTTGTAAAAATCATAACAGAATGATAAGTTCTAAAAAAGTTAATTAAATCAATAATAACATGTCATATTAACCTAGAAAATTATTGTAATTCATAAAAAGTCTCAAAGTATATTTATTTGGGTATTTATAACATCAATTATGTCAATATTTAATTAATAAGATAATTACTGCATCATCGTTGTGTCATAAATAAATTAATTTATTTAATGTCTAAAAATTAAAAATAAAATTCCATTATGTAGGAAATATTTATAGCTTTCTAATTAATATTTATAGTCGAATTTATCTTATGTATAACCCTATATTAAATTTTTTTTATTAAATAAACTTTGATTTTAACTCTTTTAACTCTTCTTTGAATTAAATAATAATAAATGTCCTAATCTAATTCAAGTGGGCCTAAATGGTCATATTTTATTCCTAAGTTTGTTTTTGGTCGAATTACACTTACCCAATAGAATTAGGACATGTGTTATGGTAATAATAATATCATTTTTACCCTTAATTACCCTATTTACTTTTAACCGTGGTAAATAAAAGTAAAAAGTTACTATTCAGCAAAAATTATTTTCATCTCATTGAACCACATTTTACTTACTGACATCAACCGTTTCTCTCAGATTTATGAAATTCCACTCACAGAAGCGGTAAAATTAAGTTTTATGAAAAATTCAGTTTTTTTAACTACCACTTAGTGGTTTCACTATTCATCAAAATTTGAAAGTTTTCAGAAAAATACCAAACATTAGGCCTAAGATATATTTGATTTTATGAACTCAAAAATGATTTCTATTTTACCAAATTCAAAACATATCAGTTGTATTAATTAATTTAAAAATTAATTCCCGTCGTCAAAACAAATAGCGTGCTCTTAAGAGATAATAACTATCAAAAGATTGACACTTGTTTATGTCTGGTTTAAATGTGAAATTACATCCAATGACCAAAATTGTATTAAATTGTAAAAATATATTCTAAATATACTTTAAAACCACTCAAATTAATAATTTATCACTATTAATCTTTTCGATTGAAAAAGTTGTTTTTAATTAAAATTTAGTAATTTTCACTATTCTTCAAAATATGAAAGTTATCCGAAAATCACCAAAATTTCACCCTAAGCTAATTTCGATATTCCGAATCCAAAAATGAAGTCCATTTTGAAAAATAAAATTTATAAAATTTCAGAAAGTGGTTATTACTATTCATAACGGCTAGTTTTAATAATATTTTAATAGCATATCGTTGTTTAGTGAAACTCGGTATTACGTACGACGCAAGCTATCGAGGAAGGTCGCGATTTCGTGTAAAGAAAGCCAAGAAAGTGTTGTGTAGAAAAAGATTCATTTGATGATTTATAAAACATAAAAGTCTCGGGTGTTACACCAGGCCCCCTTTTAGTGTTTTTTAGAAGTCTTTGTGCCTTTTTTTGTTTTTGCAGGAGGCAGAAAGACCCCTTTGGGTCTTTCTTTGGTTCTCGACGCGGGAAGACACCCTTTTGGGTCTTCATTTAAATTAAAAAAAGACTTATTTCTAAGCCTTTGTCCCCTTTAAATTTTTTTCCAAAAGGCTATATAATAGCCTTTTATTATAATAATACATAAATTATTATAATATAATAATAATTTATTATTATTGTAAACATATAATAATAATAATTAATTATATTATTATTATTATATATGTAATTACAATTATAATAATTATAATTATAATAATTATAATTATAATAATTATAATTATAAAAATTACAATTTCTCAAAAAACATATATTACTTCCGTTAAACGGAAACAATCAAAAAAATTAAACCCGAGTAAAAACACGAACACGATCCATTCCAGAAATTTTGAATGACCATATCTTGGTCATTCGAAATCAGATTAAAATGCGGTTCAATTTGTTTTGACTGTTTTTAAACCCTCTACTTAATTTTAGGCAAATTAATTTTATTTGGCCCAGAAAATATACGCGACTCGGTCTGATACCAGTGTTAGGTTTCCAGGGCCCGCAGCGGAAGCCGGTGGACCGAAGATTTTAAAATTTTCATCGGCGCAACGACGATACTTGTCATCGCCGACAATCCGAGCCCCGGAGAGGTCCGCGGATCTCACTTAGATTGTTAAGAGCAGAAAAATAAATGGAAAACATACTCGTTGCATATCCGACGCCGTTTTCGACCACTACTTGTCGACGGCGATCGTTGCAAGAAGGATCCATAGAATGATCCCTCTAGATCATCCACACGTGTCTCAAAAATCCACGGTAACACCGATCGTCGAACTCCGGGTGCTAGCGCGACAATTCAATGATATCTTCGACGTCCCGACGATCACCACATCGTTGATCTTGTGAGGCCTGAGGAGAAACTAGATCCGTGCTCTTGGATCTTCAGCTTTTCTCTCTAGGAAGCGGGAGGAGAGAGAGGCTCCCAAATTTCATTCCATAAATGAATGAATAGTGATGTGCACACACAAGAGAGAGAGTCTCCTCTCTTATTTATAGAGATAATGATAAATACCCGGTAGGGTTCCCCGACCCCCATTAATATCAACGTTCTCTAAATCTATAATTATGACGACTTAAAACTGCGTTAATATTATTTATTAATTTTATCACATACTTGTAATATATATATAAAATATATTACGTGATAAAATCCGATTCATTTAACTCGAATCATTGTCCCACTTAATATTAAACGATCCTTAAATATTAAAATAATATTTGTTCGATTAATATTTTCTCGTATTTACCGAACTTGTAAATACATTAAGTAAATTCAATCCCAAATACTCGTAACTTGAATATTAATGAATTTATTTAATTATTTTGGTGATCGACAACTTGGAAAATGCTCGGACCCCGTGGCGGGGCCCAATATGTCCATATTCCTATTCCACTAAATAGGTACGGATTCTTGAATATGCTGTTGTGTGTGACCCTCTAGGTCCTTATCTCGATAGCAGTGAATAAAATCCACAGACCAAGAGAGGAGTCTAGAAACTCATCATAGCCCCTTATGAGATAAGGATAGTCATAGTAAAGACTACCATCCTACGAACACTGACTGTGTACTATATTCTCTTTGTCATTAAGTATCTCATAAAGCAGGACGGACTCTTGTGTCATCACCCTTATCTTGGTTTATTATTTGATGATCTATCCGGATGGATTCGCCTTTCTACTTCTTTGGCCAAAGACTTATGAAGGCTGAACCATCCTGATCAACCAGGCCTGAGATACATAAATTCCTAAAATTGGAAGCGACAAATCCTTTCTAGACTATTCAACCAACATCATACCGCTAATGACGCACCCAATAAAAACTACCTCGCCACAACATTACTACCATGGTTTTCACCTTGCATAAAAGAATGTAATTAAATGATATACATTGGCAATGGTCTCAAGTCAAGAGACCAATACACATGTCCGTAGATAGGAACAACCAATGATATCCAAAACATGTGGTGTTTCTATAGACGGGTCTGTCCTCATGATCTCACTACTAGATATCACCAAGTGAGAACTTCATGAGAATAAGTCTCAATGCTTATGATCCCCCAGCACCTGATAGTCAGACATCTACTGTGTCTAGTCAGTAAGATGTATCTAGACTATAGAACATATATTTAAGATCAATGTCATTGTATCTTGAGGTTCTCATTATAGCCTGGGATCTTCTATAACCTCTCGACATGACAACTAACCTTTGGACATTACCACTATTATAGTGGACGCAGAAAAGTCTGCACTATAAAGGTAAGAAATCATGTAGCATATCTAACTGTACACATGATACGGTAATCAAAAGTACTACATAGTTTGGTCTAGGGCACCCACTATTTCAACAGTTATTTCCCCTAGGTACCTCTATTCTTGAACCATGTCCACTTTTACAATCTATATAGAGAATTAATGAAAAAAACTACATAATATATACCTTACCAAAACATTTGGATGTTATTATATAATTAACATCAAGGTCTATCGTATCAATATGTTCTCTAATATATTTATTCCTAAATATAGTTCCCAAGGTTTCTACTAAACTTCATCTGATACCAACTGTAGTGAACCCAACCCTAATATACTAGATCATGTTCCAACTTTATTACATTTGAATAAGAAATAAGTAATCACATCCTAAAGGACCAAATAGTTTAATAGTCTTGGTAATCTAGATATGTAAAATATTCACATATTACATTTGAATACAGAAATTATAACATATTTTTCTTTCATTCTTGATATTTACTTTATAAAATCAATAATATCCTTACTTATTAGTATTTTAAAAGTCATGGTGTTTTAGGTAAATAAAAAAAATAATATTGAGCTTCAATTCTTAGAAAGGGTTAAGTATAGTGGAAGATTTCACGAATCTTTAAGAATAATAAATAGTAGAACGCTAAATAACTAAGAAAAAATTTCATTTATATAACAAGACTCCATGAATAGATACTAAATAATCAATATAGAAAGGTAAATAATTAAAAAACATTCCAATTAACCAAAAATGGATAATGAAATGCATCCAAATATAATATCATTGTGAAAATACCCTATAAAATGATAATAATTGAAATTTAGGTAATGATTAATTATTGGACATCATATTTCTCTAGAAAATGATACCTTTAACATCAATATTTATTCTCAAGACAGTTTAAAAATGATGGGTAGAAACCCATTTATCTAAATACGGAAAGCAAATTCATCTTATGAGACTATTTATGCATCGATGTGATATACTTAACCAGGTCCCACCTATGTCAGCAGGTCCAAATCATTCCTCATATACAGAATAAACAATTTTATTAATAAATAATGTGCCTTATCAAATTTCTATATTGAGTAAAGAATAAATACTTACCAATATTTCCCTAGATAATAAAATAATTAACATTGAGAGTGAACAACTTATGTGAAAATGGGATATGGTTTAGGAAAAAATAATATCCATGATAAAAAATGAGGATATTTAGGGAAAATTTAATGTGTAATGATCATAGTAATGTGAACATTTCAAGGGAAAATTATTGGCTACAAGAATGAATTAATTAAATGTCAATACTTTCCATAATCATAATGATAATCAACTATACCTAAAAATAATTAAGTAGGAATCAATACAACGTATACCAATCAGAGTAAGAACAAATGGTTTTTTTGTTGATCAATAGAATTACCATAAAAAATAATTAAAAACATTCTTGATGAAAATATCCATTTCATTTTGATTTTTTTTTTGAAAATACCAATTATTTTAAAATCACTATTAATTTTTTTAAAATAAAAATAACATTGTATAATTGCAATGAAAGATTCAAATAAGTGATAGTAATGTGTGTGTGTATTTCCATACTTCCCATAAAAAGAATTATTTTTTCACAATAAAAAGGATATAAAGTTCTTTTTTTCATAAAGTGACTAGAATATTAATTTGATTTTAAAAAAAAGAAAAAATGGATAAAAATATATTTCAAAAAATAATTTTGAAATGGTTAATGAAAAAAATATTGATTTTTTTTATAAAACATGGTTTTTAGGAAAACATATTTTCTACCAAAGAGATAAATGAGGTAAAAGTTTATTAAAATATTTTATCAATAAAAATAATTTTAAAAGAGTGGAAAAATGGGTTTATCACTTACAAAAGATAATGAATAAGTAGAGGATAATAAAATTAATTTTTTTTATTAAAAAATGATCAAAATATTCTCATTATTGTAAATTTATAAATAAACAATATTGATTATAATGATATTATCAAATAAAACCTTAAAATGATCCCAACATTGACGTGATAATTAATAAATGAATTTTTTATTTTTATCAACCATATATCCATATAAAAAATAAAAAATAAATCAATATATAGTTAAAATTAGTTATAGACATATTTATAGAATATCAATGAAAACAAATAATTTATATAACCCAATAAAAATAAATTAATTTATGACATTTTGTTAAAAATTGGTAACTTTAAGTTAAAATCCCGTTAGTTTAAATAATTCAAAATTGAAACATAAGATAGCATGAAGAATGAATTATTAATGATATTACATATCAAAGTAGAATTATATATACTATATATAATTAATTAGGTTCATAACATTACAATATACCTTAGTGAAATGGAAATGAGAATAAATCCCCTACCTTATGCTTCTTTTAGGTTGATCACACCTTAACCTTTTTTGTAGTGGTTTTAAAAATTTTATTAACATATTTTAGAATATTAATATTTATGATATCTTATTTTATCCATTTATAATATATTATTACGCACTAGTTAATAATATTTCATTATTTTCATTTCATCGGGTGTTAGTTTCCTTGTTTTCTCATGCGTGTTTTGTTATGAAAAATATAGTTATTGGATATATTTTGAAGTTATATCATATAAAGAATAATAATCATGATTTAGATATAATATATATTTTTTATAAATTTATTTAGATTATTCCACAATATTTAGTGACAGGAAATGGAATACACCATTCATGGAGATGATAGGTTGTACGTACACATGTACGTTGTTTCAATTTTATTGTCATATTGAAAAAAGAAAAAAATGTTATATATGTATATTATCATTAAATTACCATTATTATATCATATATATCAAATAATTTTATTGAACCCATCCATAATACATTTAATTTTCTGAATAAATAAATCACATCGCTTCGTGAGGTGGAAGTCCTCCTTACACACGAGCGACATTATCATATTCCCACAAAATGGAAGGTAAGAAGGTATGTGTGATATAAAAATTGATTAAGAATAAAAATATTAAAAATATCATATATATATATATATATATATATATTATATAAACTATATTTCCATCATTATTCCCCACCATGAGAGGTGATAATAGAAAAACGAATGACATTTGTTTGTGAGGTAGTTCATCGTACACACAAACAATGATCTTGTAACCCATTTTATGGAAGTGAGTTTGGTTTCAGGTCATAACCATATAAAAACAAAATCGTAGTAAATAGAAGATAATGATGTTATTATATTAGCATGATAAATTTAAAATTTAAAGAGGTGGACGAATAAGTAAAATAGAGATGCTGGTTGGAGAATGTTACTTCTTCTTTGGGTATCTTCCTTTGGTTTTCACTAAAACCTCCCTAGAATGGATTTATTACCATAATAAAGATTCTAGGATGAGGGGAGATAATTTTAAGAGTGAATTTGTTAGGTATTGACCAAACTAATGTGGTTTGAAGGTGTGAATTTGAGATGAGAATGTGAAGCCTTTTATAAGTGTGGTGAATTGAACAGTTGTAGGTTTTTTGAAAGAGTGAATTCCACCCATGTATTTTTCATATAACCAGGATTTAATAATGGTCTATTCTTGATAATAGAATAGATATGGTTTAAATATGTCTAATCAATGGGTTTTGGACATGTTTTGGGTCAATTCAACACCTTATATTCTATCATTAATCACTATGTAAACTCATTTTTCTCCATAATAAATATATTTAATTTTTACTATTTCCAATAATAATTTTGGAAAAAAATATTTTTGAACTGATTAAAATTTATAAATTATGATAAATCAAAATATGGAATCCATTTTACCAAAATAAATTATAACATTGTGAGTTTTTATGACATGCATTTTATTTTAAATTAATTTAAATTTCCCGATAACTTGATATACATGCAATGTAGGGTTTATAATTAATTATAATCAGCACCATGTTGTTATTATGTTGAACATAACATTTATATTTCCAAATAAATTGCATTACAGGCAAGGATGAGTCTTACTGGACAACAATATAGTATTATCATTATTATTATTTAACATGATAGTTATCACCTAGCCGTTGGATTTGTGGGAATGAATACAAATAAATAAATTTTAAAAATATGGTTTATGAATGTATATATGTTGAATTAATTAGTTAAAAATTAATTATAAATGAAGATAAAACAATTCACATATAATGAAAATATTCTTTCTAAAAAAACCATTTTTATGCCTAGAAAGGCATTTTATCTTAATAAATTAATTTAATCACTATTAGTGAAAATTATTAATGAAATATATATGTTATATATTAAATTAAATTATTTTAAATTCATATAAAAAGTTTTATAGTCATAAAATATGAATAAGTCTAATATTTAAGCACAAATGGATGTATTTTTCTAAAAGGTGGTTTTTCACCTTTTATTGGCAAAATTGTTTTTAATATATATTTTTACCCTTTTATAAATTTTATTTGAAAAAATAAACTCTATATTTGAAATATTTATGACATAATTATCTTTGGGTGGTTTTTTGGTATTTTTTTGAGAAGATTCATTTTTGGATGAATAGTGAAAAACATAGAATTTTAATTAAAAAATGACTTGTATTATAAATAATTTATAATATTAAATTATATTTTAAATTGTTTATAAAGTTAAATCATATCTATTAAACATATAATAATATAATTTAGGTGATTTTAATCTTTTTTAAATGTAGTTTGGATATAAGAACCTAGTAAACGTTTGAGCATTTTCACTTTAAAAAACTCACTTTCTTATTCTGTATATGGGGATAATTTTAAATTAAATTCTACCACTTATGAGAATTGAATTTGAAAAAATGGATTAAATATCTATAATTATAATAATTTATAATTTTTAATTATGTTAACTTAGTTTTTTGAATAAAAATTTTAGTGAAGTCAATTAAAATTAATTACAATGATTAAAATAAAAATGAGTTAACATAGTGGTTAAACATTGATATTTAGGGTCCAAATGACCTAGATACTTTTCCAAAACCCATTTTATGGACCTATTTAAATCATATATCCCATTTTATCAATTTATTTTATTTTTTGAGGCACATTATGAAATGGAGACCTCCCAATGGTCTTTACCTTTTTTTATTTACATGTTTTTGACATACCACCCTTATAAAAGGCCACCCTATCCCCCTGTATTCAAACCTATGAATCCATTTTTCTTGGAAACAAATATCCAAATAAAATACAAAAGTAACTCATCTCATTATTTATTATTTAAATTTGGATAAAATAAATTCAAGGAATTCCTTTAGTGAAAACTAAAAGGAGTTATCAGAAGAAGAGGTATCATTATTCAACAAGAACTTTTTGTTTAATTTCTTTCTCCACCCCATTAATTATTTCTATAAAATACTTATATAATATCCTTACATACTAAATATATATATATATATATTTATGTTTAGGGTATGACCTAAAATTCATACACTTCCATAAAATGGGATACACAATCATCGTTAGTGTGTACAGTGGACTACCACCTCACAAACCGATGTCGTTCATTCTTTACATTAACACCTATAATGGTTGTTAATAATGATGTAAATAGTGATTTTATATTAACTATATTAAATATATTATGTATTTAATATTTTTTAAAAATTATATAATTCATACCTTTATACATTCCATTTTGTTGGGAAAACGATACTATCGTTTGTGGACATGTGGAATACCACCTCCTCATAGTGATATGATTAGTTCATATTTTAAATGGAATTTATTGAGGTTGGGTTTAATAAAAATATATTAAATACATGAAATCATTATTATATTTTTGAAATAATTGAATTTCTATAAATATAGAAAATCATTTTCTTCTTACCATTTCAAACAATGAAAAAAATAATAACATCCATCATAGACGTGTGGACTACCGCCTCCTCAAAGCGATGTGATTCTTATTTTTAATCACCACATAAAAATAATGAGATATGTAATAATATATAATTAAATATTTTGGTATTTTTGATATAATTATCATTGTTGAAAAATAAATGTTACTTTCCTTCTTTCTATAATGATCATTGAAAGAAATAGAAATGTTACTCATGCATATGTATGACCTACTATCTCTATGATCTTAACACTGTATCATTTTTCATAAAAACATTTCATAATTGGTTTCATAATTATAACTTAGATATAAATATGATAATTATTTCATGATTATTATTCTAGATATGTTTAAATAATTTCCTCATTGACCTTATTCAACCTATCAAGGTCATCTTTGAAACATAAGTTGAATGTGGTGGAAACATATGACTTAAACTTAATTGATTAATTAATTTTAAATGAATTGTTTATAAATGAATTATATGTATTAATAAACTTGTAAAAGGATCTTAAGAAATTAAATAATTAACATAATTCTATTAATTAGGAAGATAGATAAAAATCGTGATAAATCAGACTCAAGGTAAGGGGTTTTCTCCTCAAAATTTTATTTCTATGAGGTAAATGAAATATTCACCATTTATTTTTGTTTTTTGGTGTATATAATGATGTTTTGAACAAAAATAAAGTTCTCGATGACTGATTTTGTGTTAATTTTGAACAATCATTCATCTTGGGTTCACATTTTTTGGTTCCATCCCCTAATTCCATGTGGGGGATGGAATAACATTTTGTGGTGAGGGTAGAACTAACATCACATCAAACACATACACCCATGTCATTTTTGGGTGGATTCCTACATCTTTTATTTTTATAATCAGAAACCCTCAATAGTTCTTATATCCTTGATGACTAATGATCCTACTTTACAAAGGCTAGTTCTCATTAGGAAGCTTGAGAAATTAATCTTAAGACACACTTTGGTCAAGAGATGAGTGGTTAAGCTCACCTCAACCTTTTGTGGGGAATTATTTCGTATGCCAGAACCTTCTTATAGATTTAAGATATATCTATTAATCACTCATTAATTCACAAGTTCCATAAAATATATTCAATCTAATCCAACAAAAACAACGGTTTTAGATGTGGTAGAGGGTTCTTTTGGTTCTTTACCATTATCCATGGATTTCGCTTGTTCTAAGGAAGTAGAGTCTGGTTGAGGAAGAAGAGATAGAACACCAACGGACAGTCCAGAAATATCTATTGGATTATCTTCTAAAAAAGAAATTGGCCATAGATTTCTCAAATCTTTAGTAGAAGACATAGGGTAAGGTTATAATCTTGAAGGGAGAGGGGACATAGGTTCTCAACCAAATCCTTGGTTAAGAGATAACCAAGGAGTAATAGGAACAGATTCCTGAGAAAAAACATCTTAGCCATAAACTTGAAGAAAAGTCTTCGTCAGATTTATAAAATCCATTATTTTATGGAAACCTATTTCTATTTCACTAAATAAATCGTCCTTATTTAATATAAACTAGGTCAACACTCAAGTCATTTCTTTTAAATATCTCACTTATTCTTTGTAGTCATGATAAATTGGAGTTATCCTTAAAATTTCACCTAAGAACATGAAATTTTATTCCATAAAATACTTCATATAGATACTCGATAGATAATATTTGATAGACTTGGTAATTGTTTTTTGGGAGAATCCATATCCTTAGAATATTATCTGATCATCATTTTGTCCTCATATATACTTTTCTATATTTCCTTATAATTTTCAAAGGGATTATAGGTTCTCCACTTGAAGGTGCACTAGAGGCAGCTAAACATTTCTATATGAAAAATGTTTTGAACTTATTAACATCCTCTTACGGAGAAGGAGTAGAATTATCCTAATATTTATCCTCAGGACCTTTTAGTATTCCATCCACGGAGGCAAAAAAGGTGGACTTTAGGTCCTCAAGCATAGCCTTGAAATATTCCAAAACAATTCCAATATTATTATTTTCAATATCAACTTCTTGTATGTGATGAATCATATTTCATTGGATATTGTGGATCAACAAATCTATGAGATATATCTCATACTTTTAACTAAGTTTGTTCAAAATAGGAGACTGACTTCTCAATATATCATTGATGTTTGAAATTAACTTTTAACCAAAGGAATGTAAGTCACTCCTTGTGACTAAGTTAACATGTATAACACGAGGAGTTAGAGAAGTAGGAGAAGGTTCATGGGTAGGAGTTATAATATAAGAAAACATTTCTAATTACCCTCTAAAGTCTATTTAAGCTTTTGTAGGTCTCTTAGGATCACATTAATTTCGATCCTCAAGTCCACCATTCTTTGGTAGACTCTTTACAACAGTGAAGAGATTTTCCCATTCTTCTTCCATAGTATGAAACCATATATCTAAATAAGAACAAAAAAATCATAAATATAAGATTATATAAAAACTATAGAAACAATAGTAAATGGTACAACAACAGATCTAGGTAAAACATCAGCAGATGTAGTAACAGCTGTCTAAACACCCTGAGCATCGACAAACTATCCTCCAACTGGAACTTCTTCCAACTGGGCATCTAGAGTCTGAACACTAGAGTTCTGTATGTTATCTTTATAGAAAAAAAACAATAGATTATACTTCCATAAGACTATCAATTGGTGACTCATCATTATCCAAAACAAGAATCTTAATACCAGTACCTTTCCCATAAGAATTCATTTCCTTTTTCTCTTTCTCATCCACATTCTATTCCACAATAGTAGTCACACTAATCTGCTCCATCATAGAACAATCATAAAATGTCTAACCAGTGGAAATAAATCTTCCCTAAGCTCTATCAACTGCTAGAAATTCATGAAAGATCTCTATAGATGGGGATTTATCACCCTCAATAAAAGAATCTTTTTCTTTAAGAACCGAGTCCACTTATTAAGATAGATCTAGATTCTTAGTAGATTTAATAGGTGAAGGAAGAAGATCTAGATGCATATCAACTTCCATCCTCTTAATTATACCACTTTAAAAATTAGGATTAGTTTCATCATCATCACCATCATCATCACTTTCATTATCTTCATCGCATTAATTTTTATTACCATTTTCACCATTTTTTTCTTCCTCATCTTCATCATTATTTTCCTCATCATAATTATTATTAGAGCTGCTTTTGAATTGATCTTTTCCTAAAATATATATTTCATTTTCATCAATATTAATAATAGTCTCTCTATTTGGTAGTCTCTGAGGTGTGATAAGAGCTCCATATGTAATGGGAGAAGATTTGGGAGAAAGGTATGGATCAGTCCCCTCATTAACAGATATTTTTTTTTCAAATTGTTCGACAAAAAAATTTTCATCATCATTATCAGAGTATTAAAATAATTAATTCGGCTCAAGACTTGGATCTATAACATCCTTCAGCTTGGTAGGATGATAAACTAGGTTAAACTAAGCATATAACTTATAACTATCTAAAAACCATTGTCTCTTCTAGGGGTTCCAGCTAATATTAATCCTTGAATAAGTATATCTTGAAAGAAAGAAACCAACATAGTATGTAATAGAATTCTCATCCTCAGCTACTAGGCCCTTGGACTATAACATGGAAGAAATGAAATTGGGGTATATCAAGGAATTGGATTTGGAGGATGGATTGGTCATCTCACACATGTGCACCATGTGATATCAACATAAATTTATCTTATGATGTATTTAATAAGAAATATAAGGTAAACATATAGGGACCTTAGAGTTGTGAAATCACCCTTTATGGGGCGTAGTATGTGATGCCAAAACATAAAGCGCAACCTATATACCCTATAAATCTATAATGAAATTGGTCTTCCGGATATTCAATATATTTTCAGTTCTGATAATGCATCTTAAAAAAAACTAATCACTATCTTTAGGAATGGTTCCTTCGTAATCCTCATATATTTTTTCATGGGGTACATCCAAATGCTTAATCAATTTATTCTAAAAAAACCTATTAATTTCCCTTTTACTTGACTTATTATCCAATCAGCACCATCATGATCAAATGAAAAATCAACATGTCGATAGAATTCATAATCTAGATTTGGTAAAAGGGTCTCTTGTTTGACAAGAACCACTCTAACCATCCTTGGTTCAGGAGAACATTGAGTAAAATATACTTTCTAGAAAACAACCAACTCAATTGAACATCCCTTTCAACAATAAATATGTTGGAAATGTTATGATTAACTGGTGAAATGGATTAGGTACACACGTTTTATTCTTATGATTCTTAGAATATCTCAATTTTGAATGTGAAGACTCATAAGGATTCTTCATTCAAGGCATAAAGACTAGTTCAACAAGATCGATCGAGGGTAAATAGAATGTTTAAAAAAAAGGAGGCAAAGGGTTTCATTGGGATTGAGAGATAAATATATGGGAGTATCGCATTGGCCTCAAGGTTTATTGGGAATAGACATAAATCCATTTTCATATCATTTGGGATTTTAGGTATTGTAAAATTGAAATCAAAATGATATAGAAAAATTAAAATTTAAAACATGGGATACAACACATATAAGGTTATGAAAGAGACATAAACTAGGAGAAAAATAAATCGGATGGTTTACCGTGAGAAATAGAAAAAAATTCAATAGTATGACAATGTAATTGCATGATAATCCAAGAGTGTGATAACTTAAAGATGTGTCACCACAATGGTATGTTATCTCAATGGTGTTTCAACCATAATGATATATCAACTCAAAAATGTGTCAACCACAATGGTATATCATACCATAAAATTGAACTTAACCAAAATTAATCATTCCTAACTCATGTTGGATATAGATCATTCTCTTAGAATTAGAGGCTTAATAAATATATTAGCTTAATAATGTTCTGTGCCAATAAATTCAAGATTTATATCACCTTTTTGAAAATGGTCTATCAAAAAGTGATGTATTATATCAATATGTTTTCTCTTATAATGTGAAACTGGATTCTTAGAAATATTTATTAAACTTGTGTTGTCACAGTTTATGGGGACATGTCAGAGTTGATATCTATAGTCTAGTAAAGTGTGTTTTATCTATAAAATTTTTCAAAACAAATCACCCACATCTATATATTCATCCTTAACAGTTTATAATTCTACAAAATGTTTCTTATTAATAAACGATGAAACTAGAGACTAGTCCCAAAAGTGACATGTTCCATAAGATATATTTCTATCTAACTTGCATCCACCAAAATCAGCATTAGAATAACTCACTAAATAAAATTCTTATCCTATGAGGAAAAACAATCCAAAACTGTTTGTATACTTGAGGTATTTGAAAACTGTTTTAACAAAATTTAAATGTGAGTCTTTAGGGTTTTCTTGAAAATGTTCACACATACACACACTAAACATAATATTTGGTCAGCTAGCAGTCAAGTAGAGAAGATTATAAATCATACCTCTATAATTAGTTTGATCCACTGGTTTACCTACTTTATCAAGATTTAATTCATAGGTGGTACAAAAAGGATTATCACTACTTTTAGTGGTATCTATGTTAAATAATTTTAAAATATCTTTAGTATATTTTCTTAATTTTAAAATTATTCTTTATTTGTTTTGAAAAATTTGAAATCCAAGAAAGATTTTGAGTTTACCCATTAAACTCATTTCAAATTCATTTTTTATCATTTTAGAAAAATAAGTGTATAAATAATTTATTAAATATATAAAAATAATATCATCAATATATATTTATAATATTAAAACATGTTTCAAAATTATTTTTATAAAAACGGTTAGATCATCTATACCTTTTGAATATCCTTTCGAAATAAGAATATTGTTGAGATTATCATACCAATCTTTAGGATATTTCTTTGAACCATAAAAATATTTAGAAAATTTGTAAACTTGATTATGGAAATGAAGATTTTGAAAACTAGGGGGTTGTTAAAAAAAATTCCCACCTATAAAACCATTTCAGAATGCATTCTTGACCTCTATTTGATAAATTTTGAAATATAGATGAGCTTTAGAAGAACGAATAACTCTTATGGACTCATGTATGGATATAGGTTAAAATGTTTACACATAGTATATTACTTTTTCTTGACTATAAAATGGTGTAACAAGTCTATCCTTGTTTATAAATATAGTGCATGACTCATCAACTGTGTTCCTAAACACCCATTTAGTTCCAATTATCTTAGTGTTTATAGGTCTATATAAATGTTCCCACACTTTGTTTCCTTCAAATTAATTTAATTCTTCATATATATCTATTAACTAGAATTCATCATTAATAGATTTATTGATGTTCTTAGGTTCATATTGAGACAAGAAATCATAATGTTCAAACTAATTTCTTAGAGAAGCTCTAGTATGAGTACCTCTATTTAGATCTCCTACAAAAACATCTAAAGGATGGTACTCAATGGTTCTAACTACTCTATAAAAATTAGGGCTGGTTACTTCTTTATTTTTAGGTTCATGTTTTGGATGTTCTAGAATTTCTTCTAAACTAGATAATTTTCCTAACTATTTGATAGTAGAATCTAAATGTTTAAAATTTAAGTTCAGAGAAGATAAATTAACCTCAAGGTTTTATAATTAGTACTTAGGCTCATGTGGATTAGTTTCATCGTACTTGACATGAACTGATTTTTCCAGAGTCTTGGAATTCTTATTGAAAACTCTATAGGATTTTCTAGAGATTTAGCAACCAAGGAAATTTCCATCCTCACTTTTGAAGGCACATTTTTCCAAATTATCCTTAGTAATTAAAATAAATACTTTGTAACTAAAAACTCTAAAGTAATTAAACTTAGGTTTTATATTGTTCCACAACTTATATGGATTATTCTTAAGGGTAGGTTTGACCAAGACTCTATTGATGATGCATCAAGCTGTTTTGACTGTTTCTCTCAAAAAATAGATAGGTACTTCATACTCATTTAACATGGTCTTGGCTGTCTATTATAAATTTCAATTTCTCCTCACTATAACTATATTATATTGAGGGGTACTAGGAGCATATAAGTTATGAGTGTAGTCATTTTGTGAGTAAAAAGATTCAAAATATTTATTTTCAAACTCATGACCATGGTTACTTCTTAAACTATTAATCCTAAGGCCACTAATATTTTCTATAGAATTAGGATACCTTGAAAAATAAGAGCAAGATTCACTTTTGTGGGATAGAAAGTATAACCAATTATATCTAGAATATTCATATACTAGAACATAGACATAGTAATTCCCATTTAGACTTGATACTCTATATTGTACAAATAAATCCATGTGAACCAACTTAAGAGGTTGAGAAGTTGAATCATTTTTCTTCAATTTGGAAGAAATTTTGTACTATTTTCCTTTTTTATTGGGGTTACAAAAATTATTAGTTGGGAACTCACACTTAGAAAGATCCCTAACCAACCCTTTCTTATTTATCTTCCTATGTGAGTGAATGTTGTAATGGATTAGCCTCCAATTCCAAAGCCATGAATCTTTGTGAAAGTCACTTTAGAATGAAACAATTTTTGAAAATAAAGAATTAAATCAACAACTTAAACATTATCATTTCTCAAGTCATTAAAAATTAAATTATTTTTAGAATAATAAAAATTTCAAGTATTATTTTCAAATTTTACATAAAAAAAATCATCACATAACTGAGATATACTAATCATAATATATTTTAAACCATCAACAAATAAAACATTATAAACTAAAACTGAATTCTTTTTACCAATCTAGCCTTGGCCAATGATATTTCCTTTAACATCACCACAAAAGGTGACATGGACACCATCAACCATGATAAGTACCTTGAAGCATGAATAATATCCTTTAATTTTCCTTAAAAAACCACTATCCAAGTACCATATAATTCTACTAGAGGTTTTCCAGAATTTTTCCTGAAAAACAAGTTTTAAAACTAAAATATTTTGGTACCCAAATCTGTTTGGGTCTAGAAATATCAGTAATCAAAGATTTCTGAACCCATATTCTCTTAATAGGTTTAATATACTCAGATTTTATACTTTTGGATATAAATACTTTATTAGGTCCCATTGAAAATAGTTTACAGGATAAATTTCTAGTTTGGATTTCGGAACAAAATTACTATTTGTTGTTTTCCTCTGCCCTGGTTGGTATCCAATTCCACTAACATATTTCGATGCAAATTGCTTCCCCAAAATTTGTGTGAGTGTATATCTACCAATTTTAAAATTTTATATATCTTTATTTAATTTATCATTATATATTTTAAGTTTAGTGTTCTCTTTGACCAGTTGATCATTTTTCCCTTTTTAAATAGACAATTTAGATTTTCTATTTTTTGTTAGAGCATGATGTCTTTTTAAAATTTGGTGTTTATCCTTTAACTCATTAAATGTGTCTTATAACATGTTACAGTATTGAAACAATTATTCATTTTACATATTATCATCATCATGTTCATTGTTGGAATTATTATAATTATGTATATATAGAATGTTAGAAACTATAGGCAAAGAAGATACCTCACTAAACTTAGTCAGGAAACACATATTTACTCTATCATATTTCTCTTTAGGTGAGGAATCTTAATCACTGAATCTATCTTCAGAATCACTCCATTTGGCTTTCATATCCTTTTTGTATATTATATTATTTTCCTCATATTTATTTTTACAATTAATATTAGGAAAATTATATTTTATATATCACTTCCTTTTACATTCATAGAACACAACTTATTTTGAATTATCATCCCTCTTCCAATATTTCTTCCATGTTCCCTTGGATTCATACTTTCCTTTGTAGTTTGGTTTTCTGATGAAAATTTTCTTCCTATAAAACTTCTTAAATATTATTGATAGGTGAACCATCTACTCATCACTATTAGGAGGGGATTAACTATCACTTGAACAGACACCTTGGAATTTTTCATTATCCTTTTCTTTTTGTTGTCTAGATGAAATATTCCTAAAATATATTGACTTTATCTTAGGCACTTCATCGTTCTCACATTTTACGTTAAATCTATTTTCAAACAATATAATATTTCAAATTAGATCTTTGACTAGAATATTTCTAATATCACATGATTCTATGATGGATATAGATGGGCCTCTCCATTATTCATGTAGACAGATTATAAATATCATTATATGTTCATCGTTAGTTACTAGTTTTCCAACCAAACTCATTGTGTTGAAAATATCATTAAACCTGAGATACATGTCAAAAAATAGGTTCATATAGATTCATTTTAACATTTTTAAATTTAATAGTATAAGTATTAAGCCAAATCACATTAACATTATTAGACCCCTCATGTGAAAAAATAAGGTATCCCACATTTCATAGGCAGATTTACATGTAGAAATTATGTTAAACTCTTCATCTCCTAGTGCATAGTATAGGGAATTCTTTTATTTACAATTATTACTGTAATCTAACTTTGTTGAATCATCCAAACTATTTCTAGAAGTATCTAGAATAAAATATTCATCTTATAAGCAGACCAAATATCAAAACCCACACTTTCTATATGCATTATCATTTTAATTTTCTATTGAGCATAGTTGTATCTATTAATTAAAGGAGTTATGTTGGTAATAGAACCTTATGGATGACTATCCATTTAAATAATTAAATTTATAAATAACAAAAATTTATGATCTTTAAATAAAAAGTAAAATCACAGTTGGAAGAGGTTTAAGAAAATTTAATAGCAAAGAAAATAAAAATCCTTTGATAAAAAATGTTAGTAGGAGTGAGTAACTCAAGAGTGGTGTTAATTGAGTACCCAAAAAAAATTCTGTTTAAAATGGATTATTTTGAAATTCCCCAAATGCTTAAATATTTACTATTTTATCAAAATATGTAGTATGATATATATGTTAATATTTTTAAATATTTATCTAAATATTTATTAGGTCTTAGTTTAATAATACATAAAATATTATTAGATCCTTTGAAATCAATTTACTTGGTAAAAATACAATATGAACAAAAATTATGATAAACTATCAAAGTATATATTTTGTTTACACTAAATTTTTTTAGTTTTAAAGTAGAAATAAATTAAAAAAAATTAAGAACACAACATAAAATTTGAATAAAATAGGTTCAGTCTCAAAATGAGACCTATTCCTCTCTATATGGTGATCACCTACCACCAAGAATTTTATATAAAATAAAAAAACTGATCCACAACCTAGATTAGGTTTTACAGTAGTTTACCAATAGTACAGGTGACACACGACCTCTTCCATAGTTATATGTGGGAGTAAAAATAAAAAATACACACATAAACCTCTAACATTGTTATCCATGGGAGTAAATGGGAAAAAAATATGATAAGATATATAGGTATCTTGCAGTTTAGTATAGGAGATAATGTGCATATGAAAAAGTAGAGTATGCATACACACTACTCAAAATGTAATACAAGTAAATAGAATAGAGAAATCTAAAATTTTAGAGTTTAGTAATGCTCATTATTTTGCAATACAACTTTTGAATCTTGATTAGATTTGAAGTGAAGCTTTAGTTAGGTTCTCTTGAAAACATTAGAAGAAGAGAGTGTCATAGACTCTTGTTCCTAACTGGAGAAAATATCTAGATGTGATGATGTAGTTCAACTTCCTAGTTTAGTCTTTGTAGAAGGTGAGATCATATTATTTTCAATCAGGTTCAGATCTATTTGTGTTTAGTATATTCCATCTATTGGAATTCTATTAGTCAGATTCATCCACAATTTCATCTCACATATTTTTTTTTCATGAGTGATTTTGCTTATCTTTTTTTATCAAAAAAATCAGGAATATTAGGATGGTCTTTTATTCCTCATAATTCATGTATGACACTCAAAAAAATTTACTCTATCAAAAATTTAAGAGTAAATAATTAAAATAATAAATGGAATTAAATTCGATAATGTATCCATTAGAATAAATTTATTCAACAAAATAAGTATCACTGAATAGCAGTAGTGGCCTAGTATGGAGGTATCTCTATGTCTAGTGGTATGTTGTTTTGGAAGCATGACACTAGTGGTGTCTTAAACATAGAAATTTTTTCACTTTTCTAGTGGTGTCTCAACCAGCACTCTCTGGTCTAGAGGTGTCTTACACGTGGAAAAGATTTTGTATTTATAGTATGATGTTGGCAGTGCCTCAACTAGAGGTACCTCATCTAGTGGTATCTAATACAGAGATAAATTTATATTCTGGAGGTGTATGGATAATTATGTCTCCATTAGTGATATCTCTTCTAGTAGTGTGTTATTTGACAGTGTGTCTTCTGACAGTATCTCGGAATTAATGATATTTTCATGTTGGTGGTGAGTCATGGAAAATAGTGGCTCGATTTCACGGTGTCAGTCCCAACAGTGTCTCATCCTTATTAGAAACTGGTGGTGACTCATACATATAAAATTTCATCAACTATCTCAAATTAATGGAATAGTTTTTGAGAACATGAAAGTCATTAACATCGCTAGATTCATGATTTTATGATCATTAAAACTAGGAGGTCAACAAAATAAATTCAGATACAACCCAGGTAGGTGAAGAGAATAAAACATGTTGCATCCTACAATAATAGCTAGGGGATAACTCCAAGAGGGATTCAATATGGTTGGATACATAGCTTTCAGCACTAACACCTATAAAGGCCATCTAAAGGAAGGTGAGAGGAAGATCTAGAAAAAATATTATTTTCCGGATGTCAACATCATATCTAAACTCTATTCCCACATGAATCAGGCTAAAATTTGAGAAATAAGAGGAAGTGGACGATCTGGAAAACCAAATGATCCTTCTTATATTTGTGGAAGAGGCCAAGGCGATGGGTGAAGAAGATAAGGTTATGATATGGCTATTCTATCCCATCGTTGTATACTATATAGTCATGTATGAAGTTTTTTAATATATGTTTACAAAATATATTTATATACATAATTCTATTTTATTTTTTTGATAACTAATGTGTAAAAGAGGCAGAGGCCCCACCTCCTTTCATTTTAATTGAAAGGGTACATATCCAACACAACATTTATCACTCATAGGCAAGATCGATGATATTGAAACAACGATATGGGTGATTCCACCTTTCACCTAATTTAAAGAGAAAGGTGGATTCCATGATGATAATATTCTAAAAAATAAAGGTGAAAGGGAAAAAATTCCCTTTCCACCATTTCCCGAAGAGGCTATAAAATGGAACCCCCCACTCAAAACTTCTTTAATATATCTAAAATTCACTTCCTATTTCTGAAAAATTATCCCAGTGGTTCTTCCACTGTGTATGGTGGTTTTGGTGGCCTAAAAGTTCTGCTGAATTTTTTAAGAACAATTTTGAGGAATTTTTTCTTTTTATTTTAATGTTATTAATTTATTTAATTTATTTTTTTATAGTTTTTTATAAATATGTTATTTATTTACTAGTTTAGTTAGATAGATATAGTTTATATATAATATTTATTATTATAAATGATTAAGTATATATTAAGTAAGGAATAACATTCGATTAATGAATGATTAGATAATTATTTCCTAATAATAATTAAATAATGAATACCATATGATAAACTAATGGGAAAAGAATAATTAATTAAGGATTAATTAATGTTAAACTAATTATTAGCTAATGAATAAAGAATTATCAACTACTGATTAAAGGTTTATTAACTAATAATTAACTTATTATTAAAGAATGATTAACTATTTATTAAAGATTTATTAACTAATGATTAAATAATGATCAACTAATGATTAAGTAAGGATTAATTAATGATTAAAGATTGATTATCTAACGATTAAAGAATTATTAAATAATGATTAATGGATGATTGAATAATGATTAATAAATGATTGACTAATGATTAAATAAGGATTCCCTATTGACTAAAGAATCATTAAAGAATGATTATCTTATGACTAATGAATGATTAGGTAATGATTAACTAATGATTAAGTAACGATTAGAAAATTATAAACTAATGATTAAATATTGATTATATAAGGATTAATAAATGATTAGCTACTGATTAATGAATAATTAACTAATGATTAACAAAGTATTAACTATTGATTAATAAAGGATTAAATAATGATTAACTAATGCATAATGAATGATTAAAGACTGATTAAATAATGACTAAATATTTATTGACTAATGAATAAATAATAATTAACTAACGATGAAAGAATTATTGATTAATTATTAAAGAATGATAAACTAATGATTAAATAATTCTTATATACTGATTAATGAATTAATAAATATTGATTTACTAATGATTGAAAAATGATAAAACAATTCTCAACGAATGATTAAAGAATGATTAACTATTGATGAATGAATGATTAACAAATGATTAAATAATGATTAATGATTGATTAACTAAGTAATAATGATTTATTAATTAATGAATAAATATTTACTAACTAATTATTAATTAATATTTAACTTATTATTAAATAATTATTACACAATGATTAAATAATTATTAACTAATGATAAAAAAATGATTAAATAATTCTCAACTAATGATTAACCAACGATTCAACAATTATTAATTAATAAGTAAATATTGATTAACTAATGATTAACAAATGTTTAAATAATGATTAAATAATTTTTAAATAATGATTAAAAAATTATTAATTAATTATTAATTAATGATTAAAGAATGTTTAAATAATGATTTAATAATGATTAATTAATGTTAAACTAATGTGTAAAGATTGATTTACTAATTATTAAAGAATGATTAATTAAATATTAAAGAATGTTTAACTAATGATTGAATAAAGATTAAATAATTATTAAAGAATCATTTAAAATTTACTAACTAAGGATTAAATAATTCTTAACTAATGATTAAATAATGATTAAATAATGATTAACTAATGATTAAATAATGTTAAACTAATGAGTAAAGATTGATTTACTTATGATTAAATAATGATTAAGTAAATATTAAATAATTTTTAACTAATGATTGAATAATGATTAAATAATTATTAAAGAAGCATAAAAAATTTATTTACTAAGGATTAAAGAATTCTTAACTAATGATTAAAGAATGATTAAATACTGATTTACTAATGATTAAATAATTATTAGGGAATAATTAATATTGGATTATCTAATAATTAACTAATGACTAAGAATGATTCAATAATAATTACTTAATGAATAATTATTAATTAACTAAACATTAGATATAATGTAGCTATTTGATATCAATTAATGAATTAATGATTAAATAATGGTTAATGAATGGTTAAGGTGTAATTAATATATTATTAATTAATGATTAACTAATAATTAATTAATGATTAGTTATTGATTAACTTTGGAATAAAATTGAATTAACATAGGATTAAAGATGGCTAATTGGATGATAATGAGTATTAACTGCACACATGATTTTCAAGTCCCATGATTTAGATGATTCATACATTATTTCATACATGATTTTTTATTTTCAATGAATATTTTTTTAGATGAATCACATCCTCTTTGTAAACCACTGAACACACCCTTAATAAAATTTAAAATTGTACTACTAAAAATTATTATAATATTTTAGGATATAAGAACACATTATAAAATTTAGGTATCTTAATGATTATGTGGTTATCTAATAAATCAAATCCATATATGGATACTACAAATTTATGTGGCTCAAACATAGATATACTTAATGGTAAAACCTAAAAACACATCATTGAGGTAGAATTGGTCGGGAACTAGTATACAAAAACTAGCCTTGCTATATAACTGTTTTGAAACTCCTTAAGGGATATGCTTTGGATGATTTATATTTTCTTTATAAACTTAAACATATCCTTATGAAGATAAAAAAATTACTATAAAACATCAGAGTTATCTTTTAGGATATAATAAGACTATTTTAAATTTTTGTATTATAAAGATTATGTTGTTATCTAAACAATCAAATCCTGGACTTGATACTACACCTGGACGTTGATTTGGAATAAATATACCTAGGGGTAAATCCTAAAAACACTGCATTGATCCAGACTTGATTGGGAATTGGTGAAAAATAAAGGGCCTTGCTGTACATCTTATTTGACACTCCTGATCTATATTATTTAAATGATTCATATTTTCATTATAAAATTCTGAAAATATATTTTAGAGGATTAAAAATTGTAATACTAAACATTAGTGTCATATTTTAGGATATAAGATGTCGTTCTAAAATTTCAGTGTTAAAAATATTATATAGCTAACCGCCATTGTAAATATTCTTTGCCCTATGAAAATCTTGTTCAAAAAACATTTTTTATATATAGAATCATGTTTTCCTGTCTCTACTGCTATGAGATGGTTATTCAAACTGATCAAGGGGCGTCTTATAGTACACAACCAACAACAATGTTTAGGAAATATGATTGTGTATCCATAAGATAACTTTATGAAATAAATCACAATTTCTTAAATTTGGGATCTTATTAATAGATCCAGTCTATTAGCTATAGTAATTTTCAATTCTTGGATACACTATGGAATCTATATTTTCCGATGGCTATTAATGAGAATTAGGTCAAAGAAATGAAATTATATTCCCAATAGTTAGATGGTTCCATGATTATGTTATATGTTAAGGTTTCTACTATATAACAATGATGCCCAATTTTATAAAGACTTAGACATAAAATAGTGGTCGAAGAAGGTATATCCTACAAAATTTAGGCTATTCGCTATGATGAAGAAGAGAATAACCTTTCTGATCTACCAGATATATATGTAAATCCATTTGGAAGATTTTATTAAGAAACCACATGAAAATAAGTTGTATTTTACTTCACTCCTAAAGTCAGTTTTATCTCATCCAAAATCAGATCTGTTGCTATATTTCAAGGACTTTCATGTTTGTTATAAATCATTCTTTATTATTTAATGGGTTTTTTATTTTCTGTTTCAATTTATATGATCATAATTGTCATGTTATCATGGAGAAATAAATTAATTTTATGTTTTCTTTTATTTTTCCCTTAATTTCAAAAAAATATGTAATTTATTTTCTATAAAACTTTTAGAAAATGAAGAATATATATATATAGGTAAAATCATATATTATAAAACACCCTTTACAAGTTTAATTAATATCTTAAAACACATTAGAAATATTCTTTGATAAATCTAAAGACATTGCCTATTATTTTAGCAAGAAAAAAATCATAAAAAATGGTAATAGACATGTTATGTATTACATTATACTAGTAATAACATTATTCTATCCATAAAATTATATTTAAATTTTACACATAATACCTATTCCATTTTTTGATATAGAGATGGATGACACTATGCTACTCCCTGAGTAGTATAGGAATGTTTCACATAACGTTCTTGCAGGATGTGAGATTTGATGGATTCAGATTCATAGAACACACCATTATCATCACATTCCCCCTTACAGCTTCCATTAAACCATACCTATACTATGATGGATTCTATAGAATTTATATACCTGATTTTACAATACTTGATCATCACCTCTTTATTTTTCTAACTGAGATATGGAGCATTGAGACACAAACACATCCCACTTTCCTGAGGGAGAGACGACCATAACCCTTGAGGATGTGGTAGTTCTGCTCAGTCTTCATATCTAGGGGATGCTATTATTGGACCCACCCATGGAGTTTGGACTAAGTTTTTATAGTGATTGATTGGAATTGAAATTATGTGTGATGATGATTCTATAGATGGCTAGTCGATATCTACGAGGTTGCTTGAGATGCACTTTGCACAGTTACCCACTGATGCTGACGAGAAAATTTCCATGCATCACGCCATTGCATATATATTATGGCTCATTGGAGGGTAATTATGCATTTATTTATCCGGTATGAATGTGAACATGATGTGTTTGGGGATATAGAAGGATTTTGATCAGTTCGGGAGACATAGTTGGGGATCTATGTGCTTGGAATTCACTTAAAGAGAATTATGCATGGTATGTCGATCAGATCACATTGATATTGGGGGTCATCTTATGCTTATTCATATATGTGAATGGAAGTGCATCCCTACCCTCTCCCCAATTGTTTCTAGACATGATATTTCTATAGTTTTAATCACTACTAGAAATTTAGGCTATAGCCATGGCTCTAAACCGTGGCTATAGCCCCAAAAACCGTGGCTATAGGTTATAGACACGGTTTCATGAACCGTGGCTGGTATTGGTGTGGCTATAGGTTAGAGCCTATATCCACGGTTTTACAACGTGGGTATAGACCTTTATCCACAGTTTGAACTGTGGCTATATCCCTAAAGCCATGGCTCCAACCGTGGCTATAGGGTCAGCCCTATAGATGGCAATAAAGGCCATGGCTACCGTGGCTAAAGCCCTATAGCCACGATTTAAAACCGTGGCTATAGGGATTTAGCCATGGTTTAAAACCATGGCAATTGGGCTTTCCACTGCATAAAAAAACCAGCACGGTTCACTTTGCTGGCTATTGGGAGGACACTACCAAGTCCCCCCCTCCCCCCACCCACAGCTCCCCACCCTGCACCAGCACCACGCACCCCCTACTGCTGCACACCTCCCCTACCCCACCCCCTTGCACCTTACACCCCACCCCCTGCCCCCTCCTCACTGCACACCCCCTCCACCTAGACCGCCCCACCCTGCAGCAGCACCCCCCATACAAGGTAATAAAAATCCCATGGAACCACCACCTTCTTCGGAAATAGCCGAACCAACACAATTGAGTCGGATTCTACTTCATCAATCTCCTCATTGAAAATATTACACAACATAAGGCATGCATTCATCGCACTCACCTCTGCCCCAATGGAGGTACCCATTCAGTAAAAGGAATTGAAACATATAATCACCAAGACCCTATTGTTCTGAACCAACCCGCCTTTCATCGTCTCCCCCGCAATACACGATCCAACCACATTCAATTTTAATGCTAATCCCCTATTGTTCTGAACCAACGCGCCTCCCCTTATCTCCCCTGCAATACATGATCCATTCACATTCAATTATAATACCATAGCAGAAGGCTTCTATTGAAGCCGCCTTTCCTTGACTACCTTGGAAAGAATCTCTATTCATACAAATCCATGGATGAAGTCTTATGAGGGTAGTAGAAAAAATTCCTCCCTTGATAATCACTCCCAACTCTGCCCCAATCATTTTCACTTGAACCTGAAAAAAGATTGAGGAATTCCTCTTACCTTCTCTTACATTATTCCTACCATCCCAAATAGTCCCACACACATCCAAGAAAAAAAATAAATGAATCATAACCTTCACCCCTAGATCTACCCTTGGAACAAGGCCTCAATAATCTCCTACATGGAGTCCCCGTTGCTGTTGATATTCTGAAATTGTCCCATAAAATCCCAGATCCCCCTCACCCAGTCACTCTAAAAAAATAAGTTCCAAGAAGATTCATAGTGTGGCATTTGTAAAACAGTGACATCTAGAGGCCAGAGACACCCCTAATTCTAAATATTCTCCTCCGTTGGAAGCGTTTGATGTATCATTCAGCAAACAAGATAAATCATCTAGTTTGGGATATCCTTGTACCAGAGTTTCAAAGCCCATTCATTCATCCCACATCTTACATGAACCAAATTTCTGAACTCCCTGCTCTTGCACACCTCCCCTGCCCCACCCCCCTGCACCTTGCACCCCACCCCCTGCCCCCTCCCCACTCCACACCCCCCTCCCCCTAGACCGCCCCACCCTGTACCAACACCCCCCAATGGAGGTGAATATAAAGTAAAAAAACACAAGACCTGTAAAATAAATAAAATACTAACAATCTATATACATGTGTGGGAAATGAGCATAAAATTAAGTTGTTCACTAAAAATAATTACTTTAATATATCCCATAATATGTTGGGTTAGTGAATATAAAGTAAGATAAATAAAATAGTCACAATATATATACAGATAACAAGGGTGGTCCCCTAAGTGCCAACAATGTCACAACGATACACAAATAAGCTCCAATAAATTGGTTGTTTGAAACATTCCTGATAGCATCAATAAAAGAAAGAAAAGATTAAAGAATTTGCACTAAGGATTCTCAGAATTCATACAAAATAAAGTAGTGAAATATGATTAATTACATGGTAACAAAAACTATGCAAACTAGAAATATGTCAATTCAAGTAAGTGTTGTTTAAACATACCATCAAATTAATAATCATCAAGGGGAACGCCATAAAGGGCATAAATTAGACTAGTGAATTGATTGATCTGTAAATACCACAATAAATCCATAAATACATTAAAAATTATAATTATCTTAACTAAAGTCTCATTTTCTTACAGTGTACCAAGGCTTGAAAGTGACCTGAAACTATGCAGTAAGTTCCCCGTCATTGAGTTGTATGAGAGATCCTTGTATGTGAAACAAATCATTATAAAATAATATTCAATCGAACAAGAACCTTCTAACATAACTTATTAAGAAACGAAAAAAGTGGACTCAATAAATGAAAATAAAAATATGAAAGAACTCTAAAAGGACAATTTATAGAAGCTCCCTCGGATAGAAGCCCCCCATGCTGGACCCCCTGGACAGCAGCCCCCCCACCCACTGCTGGATGCCCCTAGACAGCAGCCCCCCTGGACAGCCCCTCCGGGACAAAAGTCCCCCCCTGCTGGACCCCCCTGGACTGCCCCTGCTAGACAACACCCCCTGCTGGACCCCCCTAGACAGCAGCACCCCCACCCCCTACTGGACCCCCCTGGACAGCAGCCCCCCGGACAGACTCCCCTGCTGGATCCCCCTGGACAGCCCCCCCTGCTGGACAGCATCCCCCCCTGTTTAATATTTTTATGTTGAATGTACAAATTTTTTTGGGAAATAACTGGTTAAACTAATATGTGCATAGTGGATATGTAACAGATATGCTAAAATAAAAATCTATTTGAAACATGATGAAATAATAAAAACATACCCAACATCAGTACTGCAACTAATTTGTAAAGATACATAGCTCCAAAATGAGTCACTAATCCCCTTTCCATGATGGTGTATTTCTCTAAATTATAGTGTGACACCACCCTATGACCCTGTATGTAGGATCAAGAACATCCCAACACAGTTAATGTTTACTAATGATTCATCACCCATTCTCATTCTAAAGCAGTTGTAATGCTCTAATCATATGTGAAAATTTTAAATTTTCATCAAAAAAAATAACATATAAATGAACAGAGTATTCAAATAATAACTAATAGTTGTAGAAGTTTCTAAGACATAATCACAATATTAGTAAACATTAATTTTATATGAAAAGGAATAAAGATTTATTTGTACAATTGAGAAATCAAATATGTGATGTAACACACTGTTCAAATAATAACTAATAGTAATGAACATTGAAACCGGAACACTATAATTGTGAATGTCAACATAATGGAGATAGTTTGGAAACCAATCAAATATAAAAAAAATCTATACAGAAAAAAAATTAATTGTGAAAAGAAGGGTGTGTGAGGTTACAAAAGCTGCAGTTTATTAAATGATAATCACATTGTACCTTCCACGATGGTGTATTTCTATAAAATCTAGTGTTACTCCACCATGTACCCTTGTATGCTGGATCGAAACATTGCATTAATATTGATTATATTGAATATATTGAATGCATAAATTAGTGGTACAAAATATTGCAATAAAAGTGGATTAAATATAGAGATAGTTAAAATAGTAGAAAACATAAATGATAATCACATTGTACCATTGTACTGATGTTCATCCGACACATTGAACAATATCTATACATAATAATTGAAAAATTAGAAATATAATGTATAAAATTAGAATAAATAACAAATCAAATAAATTGTATCATATTCAAAAAGTAAAAACAACTAAACCATAACCAATGAAAATCAGACAATAAAGAAGACAATCAATCGAAACCAATAAATCATACTAAATTCAGATGAGAGGAGGCTAACGATCTGTAATAAAAGAAAACCACCTGCACACCCCCTTTCCCCCTCCCCTGACCCCACCTGCACATCCATCCCCCAGCAACCCCCCTCTCCCTGCCTCTGCCCCCAACCTGCACACCCCCTGCCCCTCCCCTGCCCCCCCCCCCACCTGCACACCCCTCCCCCTTCCCCCCCACCTGCCCCCCCACCAGCACACACCCCTCCCCCTGCCCCCAGAACACCCCCTACCCCCACCTGCACACCCCCTCTCCCTTCCCCCTACCCCCTACCCCCAGCACACCCCATGCCCCCTGCCCCCCACCTGCACACCCCTATCCCCAGCAACCCCCCTGCCCCCTGCCCCCACCTGTACACCCCTCCCCCAGGGAGTCATAATAACAAAACTAAATTAGTTTGTATAAAAGAAGAAAACAAACACAACAGGCAGAAACATCCAGCTGTGCAACCTCATTCATCCTCCTGGCTGCGCAACCTTGCAAGCTTGTTCGTAACAACCACATCCAGCTGCGCAGCCTGCTCCACAATCTCCTTTCTATTCTTAGTCGACACATTATGGGAAATTTCTTCACAGTAAGTCCTGCAGATGAAAAAGTAGAGAGATTAAGATCGTGGACATACATGGATAGTATGAAAAGAGGTAGAGATCATGCATACCTATTGTGCATCATGAGAAGCTCCAGCCCCTTCAGACTGTGGATCCAATTTTCCTAACATCATAAGGGAATGAAATGGAATTAAGGGCTTGTTTGGTTTCCAGGTAAATCACATATATCCCATACGATCAACTAGAGACAATGTTTGTTCTTTACCAAACATATCCTAAATAACATAGGTTGACTAAATTTCTTCCAATAAAAGTAAAGAATAGCATCAAAACACAAAGTATTATGAATAAATGAAAGGCAGCTAGGTGTCGGCAGGAAAATGGGAGGGAGAATTTGATGGGGATCAGGCAACACATGTCGCGCAATCTGGCATAACTTGATCCTCCAAAACAAAAGGGCATGCGCAACACTATTTAAACATTGTGATGATATTTCCACTCAAAATTCATACTAGAAATGCACTGTTTATGATTCTCATGCACCAATACAAAACCCTATGTGTAATGACCACTCAAAACCATATTAGGGTTCACCACAAGTCCCCAATATGAGTATGATTCTTATGAGTCTTTCAATTTCCATGAAATGTACTTATTAAACCCTGATTTCTAGCTCTTCCCTAAACTACAATTACAATATTTTTGTTCAACATGGAAGAATCAACAAGGCCTTTACTGTTGATAGGTTCAAATTTCAGCCAAAAAACTTACCCGGCATCAGAAACAATTACCCAGTAAATAAAAAAAATCTAAATCGTTATGGTGTCATTGATAAAATACTTCATAAAAAATGGAATGGTTTGTAAATTCATAAGATAAAATAATTACAAGATTATAATTACAATTCATTGTGTGTGGATTGGTAACTCATTAAAATAATCACACAGTTTTTTGAGAGAATGAAAACATGCCTGCAAGAGAACCAGATTCCTCCTCATTTATATATGTTTCTTTTCTCTATTTAATGTGATGAAACTGTGGGGGGTCAACCACTCCCCATTTCCTTTTAACTCTCAAAACAAAATTTTCAAAAAAACCAGTTCATATTTATATCAAAATAAAACAAACCACGTACACTAGAATCAGGTCTTCCGATTGCATAAACTACGTATTAGGATATGACTACGTGAGTATACCATAGGAAGATGGGTTAAAAGGAATACAAGTGATCAAAAATAAACATGAATAAACTAACATGATCTAAAGTGAGGACAACGAATACCTTGATGCCGACATAGCGATCACTTTGAGGTATCATTATTTGTGTCCTCATGTGAAAGATAACACCGATCATAATTCCAATAAGAAAAAGTATAATCTCATTATCTATGTCCTCATGTGAAAATATAATCCTAAATTGTGGAATACTCCTATGGTGTATTTCTCGCCACACACTAGATGATAGGTGGAGATAAACCATTTAAATGAAAATAAAATGGATGAAAAAATGGTAAGGGGAATATGAATCTAAAATAATCAAATCATCTACACAATCAATAAGAACCCCACCATGAAGAGAGATTCTGTATGAATATTTATTAAAATAACCCCAACCATTTTTAAAAATTCGCCTAGTTAGTGTGGGATAAGGCATAAATATGAAAAAATCATACTGGAACAACAATTCAGTAACCTTATTAGGTCCTAACGACATTGTCTGAACCTTAAAAAAGTTTATTGGTCTGGTACAGAATGAGGCACCAGGGATCCAAGTAGTGTTGTGTTATTTGTAGTAGTGTAAATGCTTGCATATATAGTTGAATAAGAAATTATAAAAACCCCTAATCCTATAGGGGATTTTTCTTATTGGATATATCTTAGGAGCCTGTAGAGTCATGAAATAATCTTCATTGATAGATTATGTAGTCACAACTCGGCTAATCAATCTTCCATCACCGACATGCTAACATGTATTTTCAAGCATGAATCCCTTACCAGGAAAAGAAACCCATTCAAGAACATGGCCATGAAACACTCCATCCTATTTCTTAAAGAACTCGTCATACCTTACCAATCCAAAAATACAATTTACATCAAAAGTGAGTCTCAATATCAGTATCATCAGAATCATGATAACCCTCATCAACACCTACTACAGAAACACCATCACCACCTCTCAGACCACCAACATCATCATCGACATCTGCATCCAAACCGGCACCAGCACTAGGTCCAGCACTAGGTCCAGATCTGGTTCCGACAGAAGAATCTACATTAGTAGAACTCATCGACATCAAAAAGGAATCAACCGTTGCATCTGATTCTAGTGGAAGTGTAGAAGAAAGGGAAGACATAAATTTCATCATATTTGCAGTTATCGCCTGTTCTGATTTTTGACTTGCTTCATTGATTGTGACATTCATTTGTTCTACTATGACCAAACCAGAACCGGTACTCGAAGAAACGTTAGTAGACCAGTATCGAGATGGTACAATCTTCTTCCCAGGTTGACAAGACACTCTACCCTGATGCTCATCTCTTAATACCTGATGTAGATGATCGTTTGGGCCCAAATTGCCAGGTTATTTTTCTACCAATGCCTCTAAAGAATTCTATTGATTGATATATAAAATAAATTAAAATGATAAAATAATATAAGGAATTAAATTCAGTAAAAATCAAAGAAATTGAAATATACATACAATCGCCTTCTCGGTGTCGGTATTTGGAACAGTACCATCTTTATTTTTCCGTATTGTACAAAAAAAAAGTTGAGCAATGAATGTGACCCTCGATATTCAATGCCTTTTTCTGAAATAAAACAAAGAAATAAATAAAAATTGTAAGTTAAAAAAATTACACTAAACAAAGATAAATATTTTAAATGTTAAATTACCTTCGTTTGCTCATGATCTGGTAATGAAGTGTGTCCGCGAGTATAAATGTGTTCCATTGCACTCTTGTTTGTTTTATTTATGTTTGATTTCTCCTATAAACAAATAATTATATAAATTAATTAATGTAAATAAAAAAATTAATTTAAATTCTTTTTCAAATAAGTTAATGAATATATATTTAAATTTAACAAACACCTTAAATGCTGGACTCTTCAAATTGCTGATCATCTCTTTATATTGTGATATTGGGAAATCTTGGAACATCGGTACCTCTTCAAGCTCTGTACCAACTCTCTTTTTCCAACCAGATATAAATCATACTTGTAGGCTCCCCAAATTTCACCTAAATCCATTATCCTTGTAGCCTTTGAATTTTTTTCATCAGGAAAATTATATCGAAGCTGCAATGGACATAATATTTGTTAAGAAAATATTATAAATTTATATATATATATAAGGTGATTAACATTACATACCCAAATCTCTACCCAGGATTTGTCCTTTATTTGCTATCCGACAGCCTTCCAACTTATTGGTTAAACCAGAATGATATTGTTGTGTCTAGCAAGTGTTCCCATAAAACTTTTACATTCTGTGCCATTTTTATTAATTATAGCATTGTCATAATTATAATAAAAAATGACTTGCATGTGTCGATTCCAAACCTCACCCATTTTTGTGCGGCCTCATCGTCTGGTAGAGGCTGGATCCAATCATGAAACCAAAAATAAAATAAAATAATATATATGAATTTATCATTAATCAGTAACAGTAAGGTTTAAAAAAATACCAGTATATGGGGGATCTGCTGACCCCTGAAGTGTTGCGTCTGGAGGGGGGTAGCCTCCATGGTTGGTGAGATATCTATAGGAGTACTATGTATAGTAGATGCAAAGTGTACTGATGGAGGCAGAAAACCCGATGGATAACCCTGTACAGATGAGGGTGGATATGGATATGGATATAGCGGTGGGATATATGGGGGCACAGTACCCTGTATAGTGGATGGTGGGAATGGAAAATGAGGGATGAGAGTCTGAGAACTACCATCCGATGTGGGTGCAGGAAAAAAGGGATACAAAAAAGGTGGGTATGGATAATATTGAGGTGGCATAATGGGAGGATGGCCTCCTTGTGTCTCAAGTGGCATAGTAGTAGGTTGACCTGTAGAATCAGTACCCCCCGCCACAATATCATCCTCGGTGGCATAATCCAAGCGTCTCCTTGATAATGTAGCCTAAAATAACATAGATGATAAAATAAAACCAACGATAACATGATAAATAATATGAAAGACCATAATATTCAAACATAATTTGTACTTACATTCTTTCCAGGAGGAGACATGCGTTGTTCGTTTCTCGGTATTCTTCTACTCCTTCTCGTATCATCATAATCAGACATTTTGACCTGGAAATTTAAAATAATATTCTAAAATAAATATAAATAATGAAAAATGTTAAATAATACAATTTTATCATAAAACAATGAGATACATTTTCATGTGTGATATTTATATTGATAAAATACAAGACTTTTCTATGTTCAAGATTTACTAGAGAAGTGTTTAATCATAAATTGGTCAGGCTATTAATAGTTTTATATTCGATAATTTTATAAAACATACTAGTTATTTTGATATCATGTATGGAAGTTAAAAAAAAATATACAATAGTTCAATAATATTAGGTAAATACTTAAAAATGTGTCAACGTTATGTGGGGTCTGTGACAATTTCTGGTTCACAATCTGTTCAAACAATTGCATCATCTGTATCATCAAATGAAACATTCAAATAAATACTGACAGGTTCATCCACAACATCATTTTCATCCATGAATTCGTCAAAAATATGTCTAGTAATAACATAAACAGTAACACCAAATTGTGGTTGTAACGGGTCACTTACATAAAACACCTATTTAGCTTGTGACGCAAGAATATAAGGTTAATCGGTATAAAGATAGCGGTTCATATCAATCACTCTAAATCCACAGTTATCAATATGCATTCCTTGACGTGTCCGATGCACTCACATAACATTCTGTTGTGGCGCTTATCATGACACTGTCATGTTGTGTTGCCATTTTTTTCACAACTATTTATAACAAATTTAAATCCATTGGCAACCATTGACTTACAATCACGTACCACATCATTTTAACCAAAGGACAATGCTTTTATTTAATCTGATACTTCAATCATGGGTAGAGTTAAAACCTAAAATATACCAACATAGAATATTAAATAGATACATGTGATTATGTTATGAGAAGAAGAAAAAGAAATCAATTACCTTTGACTTTAACCAGGAAGCAAATTCTTTGTTGTGCAATAGTTTCTTCCTCTTAATAGATAGAGAGCGATGTCTTTTTTTATAATTTCTAAATTTTCTCTACAGATATGAAAGCATTAAAGTGTTAGAAGATATAAAGAAATCACACAATAAAAAAAATACATATTTATTAGTTTACTTACTTGATATAATCATCAAGCATACCATAGTAGAATAATACTGTGCGATGTTCCATTTCCCACTCTTCCCTGCTTAAAGTACACAACGAGTACAATCCGGATATCCCCCCTATTTGGGACAGTGAAGGAAATGCAGGCTCAATGGGATCATTTTGCTCATCTTCAGTTCTCATTAGTCAATTAGACCTCGTAGAGACGTTAGCCAAGTACGATGAATAGAAATCAATGCATTATTGTGCTAAATAGAATTTCACAACAGAGCCTTCAGGATGATATTTATTTCTCACATAAGAATTCAATATAAACATCATTCTTTCGGTAGGATACATCCACTGGCTCGAAACAAGACCACCAAAGAGAACTTATATGGGAAGATGCATAGTCAAATGTAACATACATGTAAAAAAATACGGTGGGAAAATTTTCTCCAAGTCACAAAGAATAATCGGTGCATCTCTCTTCAATTTCCGAAAAACACTTCTGATCAATATTTTGGCACAAAGATCTCGATAAAATTCACATAACTTAATCACCGAAACTCTAAAATTATGTGAAAGTAAATGGAGAATAGAAATGGTAATCAACTCATGTAAAAAGACATGGTAATCCTAGGTTTTAAGAGATATGAGTTTCACATCTTGTGTATTCACCATTTTCGAAATATTACTTGAATAACCATCTGGAACCTTCAAACTTTCCAAGACCTAAAGAAATTGTTTTTTCTCCACATTTGTTATCGAATAACAGGAAATAGGGACTTTCCATTTATTTTGACCAATTAACTCAGGATGAAGTCTTTCTCTTATACCCCAATCCATCAAATCATGATGACACCACAAATCGACTTTTGTTTTGCCTTTGAAATTTAAAATAGTATCAAGTAACATATCACAAATGTTTTTCTCGATATGAATTACATCCAAACAATGATGTAATAAATTCGATGACCAATACAACAACTCAAATAATACTCTTTTCTTTCCCCAATTACTATTGGAATTCGAATTAGCATGCTTTCGCTTTCTGATATTTGATTGACTTTTTCCAAGAACATAATTCAAATAATCAAGTTATTTAACAATATCAGTCCCTGAAATTCGTTGAGGTGTCTCATCTGTCTCGATGGAATTATCAAACTGCCTCTGATTTTTCCTGTATGGATGATCCTTTTGTAGAAAACGTCAATGCCCTATGAAGCTGAAAGTTTGTCGAAACATTAATCTTCAGAAACGTGTATTTTTAATAAAAATAGGACATACTAATTTCCCTTTAGTACTCCAACCAGACATCATTCTGTAGGTAGGGAAATAATTTATCGTTCATAATAAAGCTGCACGAAACATAAATTACTCCTTTCTGAATGCATCATACACTTGTGAACCAATAATCCAAATCTCATTTAACTACTCTATTAATGGATATAAGTATATATCAATATCATTTCTAGGATCACTGGGTCCAGATATCAATATACTCAGGATAGTGAATGGATTTTTCATACACATGAATGAAGGAAAGTTATAAATGTGAATGAAAACAGGCCAAGTACTGTGTGCATAATGCATTTGAAAAAATGGGTTGAAACCATCACAGGATAATCCTAATCTAACATTTCGTGGGTCGGCTGAAAAATCAGGATCTAACCTATCAAATTTATTCTAAGCCAACCCATCTGTAGGATGCACTATTTCATCGTTATCCTTATTTCTTTCATTTGCATTCCATCTCATATTATTTTCCATTTGTTCTGTCATAAAAACTTTTGAAGCCTGGGAATTAAATGGAAGTGCCAAATCACTTTCTGTGTTATGCAAGATTGAGATCCATATTTATTAGTATTCCAACTTGATGTGCCACACTATTTTCACTGACTCAAGTCTGCATTATCCTTTCAGAACAAACAACAGTCTTTGAGACAATAATGAATCTTACTAGATGAAAATCCAAATTTTTCAACCAACTTTGATGCCATGTAATCATTTTCCAGAATATATGCATCATCAGGCAGTAAATCCTTAGTAAATGTAAGGATATAGTCTACCATAGTATTACTAAATCCATACATTGTTTTCCCATGATATAATCGCATTAAAAACTCATGTTTTCTCATTTTTTCACATGCTTGATATACTGGGGTATTTGCATCTTCCATCAGCTTTCTAACACTCTCAACGTCATCATCCTAATTAATAGATGATAACTGTGTTCCAGTATTCATTTCCTCTTGCACCGGTCTACATGAGGATCTAGCTTCAGAAATAAAAGGAAACTGATCAGAAATCATATTTTTCATACCAATCTTTTCTGCTGAATCGATGTCATTCAACACTTGAGCTTTTTCTCCATGTGATACCACACATGATAATTTTTTTAAACCACTTTTAGTGATATGGTAACTCACTTCCTCACGAGTTAACCAAGGTCTTCCAACACAATCAAAACACGGGAATCGAATCAATCTGCCATCTGAATCATTAGTGAATGCAAAGTCCAAAAAATATTGTAACTCCTGAAATTCACCATTGATCCGATCAATGTTGTACATCCAGTATCTATCCATTCTGAGGCAGATAAACATATATTAAATAAATAATCTAGAAAATGACTTAACATTATATGTATTTTTTTCATAATATATTAAGTAATCATCAATAAAAATTTAATAAAAAAATCATAACAAATATATTAAAATTATGGTTTAGGGAATTCATAAATGTTTTAAATAATAAAAATTCACGAATAGTCATACATAAGTTCCAAGAATGAGGATTTATTATAGTAAAAAGAGTTTATATGAAATCTAAGAGATAATAATAATTATTTTCCAAAAGTGTTTCGGTTAATTCATAATGATTTGTGATGTTTTGTATTAAATCTACAAAGATTTATTGAAATTTAGAGACATTTTGAAAATATAAACCATATCATATAGCAAGCATTAATATTAAAGAATTGGCTCATAATTACAATGGTAAGAAGATGATAATAATAACTAGAAGAAAGAATATATTTCAACATTATTGTTAGAATATTAAGATTATATAATTGGAAGGAAGGTTAATTATATGAAGATGAGATACAACAATGGACTATATTAACTTGTGTGTGTTCCCCTTGGTCATCCCTATGAGGGTAAATTTTGGTATTACATCCTAATAATAGGACTGTGATCTCCTCTGTGGGATTAGTTTCAGATAGTGTTTGGGAATCCCTCTGTGTGACCTGGGGTGTGATCCTCTATAATTTTTTCTATTTCCCTAGGTGGGTTTTGTGGAATCATTATTACCAACTTATCTGTGTGTACAATCCCATACTTAGTGGGATATTCTAGGTATGGTATGGTATACCCCAGATTCCCTTGGAGAGATCCCCTATCTATGTATCGAGATCTTCAGAGTTACATTGAGTACATCTTTGGTGAGGTCTGATGAGCATGACCTCTTGGGAATGCACCATCAGTGAAAGCATCTATCATATTGTGAGTGAAACCAGAAGAATGTTAAATTGTATCCTTGAGTAGAATCTTATGGATAAAATAATGGTTAATATTCCATTGAGGCGTGTTTTATGTTATAAGTATATATAGTTTATTGTTCCTATTGTTGTATCTCATATTTGTAATGATGTGTCTATGTGATGATGATATAACTACTCTCCAAATGCCCAATGTTTACTGATTTTGGAGTGTCCTATTGAGCATTGTTATACTAAACACTACATGGGATCTACCCTTATTTTTCATGTTTTATGTAGAAAATATTCCTTTTGAAGGAATCCTAGGAGGACCAAGAGAAGATATAATATAGTGATCTAGATAGACCATGGTTCATGAAAGGTTGTGGCATATGTCATTAGTCCCGTCCCTCATAACAAGTTAGTCTTTTTTATCTGTTTTTGTAGGATTTTATTTTCCCCTTTATTCTTTTCATGTGTATAGGTACCATAGGCTAAGGAAAACCTTGTGTGTGTTATGCCTACTCAGTGATGGTCACTAACCCCTAACCAATTATAGGTGGGCTTGTGGTGTCACACTCAGATTCCCACTACCCAGGTGGGCCCCAGTGAGTCAGTTCATAAAAAAAGTACACCCTAATGTTAATGAATACAAAAAAATTATTTTACATAAATGAAGAGAAATTCAAAATCATGGAATATTTATTTTACAAGTTTTTAAAATTTGGTCTCACCTTCTTTGGTCATTCCCTATTTTTCCCAACCAATGAAAAAATATTACAACTTCCTTTATACTAGCTGACTCAAAAAAATGTATGTTACTATTCTTGAGATCTCTATGCTATTTTCCCTAATAAAATAATTTATTAACTCCTTAACATTTTAGTCACTATCGAATGGAATAATGAATTTAAGATGAATAACATTTATCAAATTAAAACCAATCAATAGATTGTTAAAATTATTATTATCTAAATACCTCTAATGATTCCATATCTCGATGGTGAAAACAACATGTAAGTCTCATAAAGAAATTAAGAAATAATAAAAGCTCTAGTAAAATAGTGAGTTATATTTCTGAATAAAACTTCATAGAAATTTTGGAAAAGTTGGAGGTTGAAACAGGGAATAATTTGTGGGATATAAAAAATTAAAATAATTGAAAGAATAAATTTTAAAATGGGTGAACTGATGATAGTTTATTTGATATGAAAATTCAAAAATCTAGATAGTCATTGTAATTATGAAGAATAAATTGGAAAATAATGAAAATTATGGAAGGATTCCAATTTAAGATACAAAGTATGAAATCATGTAATTTAATTGACACATGAATTTAACACCTAAAAATTTCCTAAAAGCATCATATGTTATGGTCCCTAATCATGATATTGTAGATCCCTCTCTAAAAGTAATGGTGGGGTGGGAATGAACCTTTTTTCTTGATGGAATGAGTTATGTGGGGCTGATGATCTAGAAAACTCATACTCCAAGGAAAGAAAATAGAAATCACCATAGGATTTATCAACTACATTAAGAATGTCATTCATGATTTGAAAAAAATTATGATGGTCTATTATCACTTTCCATGAGTTATTATTGGTGTTTCCACTATATAACTACAACTATATTCTCTCAAGAATCTAACAGGTTAATTACAAGGTATAAAATTCACAAATTTTATTGATTCATGTGATGAATATTTAAGGATAAAAAATAGAGTAAATTTGAAGATGTTAATAGTGGTAATATGGAATGTATATTCATATTTTCAAATATATGTGCTCAAGGTGAAAATTAGCAGACACTGAGTAAAAGATAACAAGAATACAAAATAAAACAATACAAATAATGATCAAATTAAAAACTAATATCAAAGGTATAATTTAAAAAAGGTAAAACCTATAGAAAGGAGAAAAGAGAGACTACTTGAATGTTATTCTCACTCTATTATTCTCCTGTTCTCTGTCTTCCTCCTCCTGCAATTCCGATTCTTCACAACTGCTGTATAAAAATATACAAAGTCACCATTATCTAGTTTAAAGCATGACAATTCATGTTGTGTTTGTGTTATTTTTTATAGAACCTCACACATAGACCACTGAAGTTTGAGACTCTAAGGAGAAGATCATTTTCAAAACTTTGCACCGGTCACATTATAGGAGGTTGATATTGTCAAGTCCCAAATTAGTGGTTACTGTGTGGTAAATTGAGGGGTTATAGCAGTGCATATCAGTGTGGAAATGGGAGTAAGTGCAGAATAATATTAAAAATACTTATGGTTTAAAAAATTCAACACGAATAGAGGATGGGGATGATGGAAGAGACAGGGGATTACCTCTGGTGTTGAGGGTTGTGGGGGAGAACCGTAGAGAATAGAGGAGGAGGGGAGGCAGCTCAGATCAGCTTTTCTGGGGGAGGGTCAGGGTGAGGAGGGTCCCGACAAAGTGGGGTTGAGGGTTTTGAGGGTTGCTGGTGAAAAGGTGTTGGGGAGGGAGATGGGGGTGTCGAACTCGGTGTCAGAAGAGAGGCGTCAGGGAGGAGGCGTCGGGGAGGAGGGTCGTGGTGAGGAGGATGGTCATGGTGAGGAGGCATCAGGGAGGAGGGTCGCGACGATGAGGAGGGCGCAACGAGGAGGCATCAGGAAGGAGGGTTGTGGTGATGATGTGGGCGTGGCGAGGAGGCGTCAGGGAGGAGGAGGGAACAACGAAGAGGAGGTCGTGGAAAGGAGGAGGGCGCGGCGAGGAGGAGATTGTGGCGGAGGAGTAATCGCGAGGGGAGGAGGGTTTGAGTAAGGGTTTCCAACAAATAGCCATGGTAATCCTATTAAACTCTGTCTATAAACAATCTATAGCCACTAACTGATAGAACTGTGGATATAGGTCCGTGGCTATATCCTGAATTTCTAGTAGTGTATGTTAGAAACTCCAAATGGAATATAGTATGATCATAGATCATTATTTGTTTGAATCAAATATGATTTATCAATTTAATTTTCTTATTATTTATCACTTTTTAAGTTTTATATTAAAGAAGTAGTTAGAAGCAAAACCTTTTCAAGATTCTAGGGCATAACTTGGGTGCATATTGTCTTATGTTAGACAGTCTAGTACCCATGGATGTAAGTATTTATAGTATTTTCTTGACTACTAAATTTCATAATATAATATATTTTTTTAGTAAATTTTTTTAACAAATTTTCATTTTCATTTCAGAATGCTTGGAAACCATATTGGGATTTATTAAAAAAACATCCCACAAAATGAACTGATGGGAATCACAATGGTATGGATCTATTACCTCTCACTCACTTTCGCATTGTTGAGTGTAACAAGCCTGATAGATACATGAATTTTTTTTATGTTTTCATCATATTCCATTTCCACTTAGACTGTAATCAGTGCTTCATTCCATGAAGATGATTGGGAGGGAGGATGTCAATTGGAACCGATGACATGCAAAGTATTTAGACCTCTGTAATATATAAGTTCCATATCATATTTAGGGTATAAATAATATGATATTCCCTCTAATAGGGAATATAAAGTATGATCCATGGTATAGAGTAAAGTATATACTATATCTGAATCCACACTAAAGTGGGATCCTGAATCTAATAATTTAATAAATTTACATTATTTTTATTGTTTTACTTGTATTAATTCATTTTGAATCTATTTAAAACATACTCAACTACATCTTGTTTTCTGCATGCCTAATCTAGAGAAAGATGAGGCTTTTATCTAGGTAGCGTACCATCCTATAACATATGGGACAATTCCAGTATATCATGTTTTAGATGATAGTATCTTTGATCATACACCCAAGAGAGATGATGTTTCTGGTCAGGGAGTGGAGGTTCATACTCAAGAACCTACACCAATAGATTCTAATGTTTAGGAGCCACACCAATAATTACATAGACCATGTCGTGCTACATGTGAGTCGTCACTTATTCCACAAGAAGAGTTTGGACCTCTAGAAGTACATCCTTAGTCGATTGGTGATGTGAATCAGGAGGCATGGGATCTATTTTTTCTATTCAGATATCCACAGTTTTCTCTGGGTGCCACTGATCTGAGATTTTATTAGGGACCATTTCCAGTGCCCCCACCTTTAATTTCCAATACAGAAGATGTTTTATGGTTCCCCCATGTGATTATGTTAGATCCTTCTACTCGTACAATGGGAGAATTATTATGTGCACATGAAGAAATCCAACCGACACCTCCTCTGGATGAGTCACCACATAGTATCAAACATTTGAGGTTCCAACAATTGATTAAGATCCCTCACCAACTCATCATACTCAATCCCAACATAGAGGTCAGTAATATTGATACCGATATCATATTTTCACACCATCATGTGGGATGATACCTCATCATATACAGTAATTAAAATCATTTATTTATATGTTTTATATTCACTTAAATGATATGAAATAACAATGTATTTTATTCTCTATATTATTTCTTTTCTATTAAATTGATGAAATTAATTTTATTGTTGGCCAATATTTACATGTTTAGGTAGTGTTTTAATTTTCATTTATATATTACTTATAGTTTAAATTTTATAATCATTCAAAATCAACTTTACAAAACATTTTAAAACATTTGAAATTTCATGTAGGTATCTTTAAAAGTTTAAAAAATATAAACTATAAATACAATCTAAAGAAAAATTAATGAATAGCCTAAACATCATATAATTTTTTGAAAATAAAAATAATTTAATAAATATAATATGGAACTGAAAATGAATGGAATGTATCAAAAAATAAAAATAAAAATATAATGGTTTAAGATAAAAATATATTGTGCCACTAAAATTAATTTTCAACTATGATTTTTATGAAATGTTTTTTTATTTTCAATTATTATTTATATTTTCTTCAAGTGTGTAAAATTTCACATAGATTTTATTTATACTTTATTATTTATAGACTTCCAAATCCACTAACATTAAACATTATTATGTTTTAGGTTGGTGACTTTGAAATCATATAAATTATAAATTATAAATACAATCGAAATTATATTTTACAAATTTAATAAACATATAAAACATAATTTAAAATTATAAAATTATAAATGTAATTAGTAAATTATAATTTAAAAGTCAAAAAAATTATTTCCTAAGACACAATATTTTCACATTCAAATATTAATGGAAATAATTCTATAAAAAATAAAATAAACACAATATATATATATATATATATATCAAAATAAAAAAACATATATATTTTTTTTATTCAAACATGTATATTTATAATAATATTTTTATTAATGAAAGGCGACGTCCCTGATGACACTTTTGACTGAAACGAAAGGCGATATCAGTGATTCCGCCATTTTAAACAAGTTTTCAAAATATTTTTAACCTAGAATTATTTAAACAAACATTTAAAACAAATTATATTAAAACAAATTGTCACATATGACTACCCATATGAATAGAACCCATGGGCATGGAGAAGGAAGGAGGAATTAAGAAAAATAGGTCATGAAATAAAGGCTTGTGGATTACTCAAGGAGGGATTCCCTATCAAATTTTTCTCGAGGAAGATATAAGAAAAAGAAAATACACTTAAAAGGGAAAAACATGCATGATTATCTCCATCCCCATTGGGAACCAGAGATCCCTTTTCCTTGAGGCAACTATGAAGGAAAATGGTCCAAACCCTAGTATCCAAGACTGGGTATTCTTTGAAATTTCTCATAGGGATAGGGTCCTCATGACCATGGGAATGCATACCCACATGCGCTATGAGTAACCTACCCCTCAGTAGGGACAAGTGTAGGACACATCTGACTGAAGTAATTCTTATCCAAATGAGAGACATACTAGTGTGCCTCCTACCAAGGTCTTGCATGTCTGGAGGATTTAGTAGAGATTTATATTTTTTCCTTCTCATATGAGGAATTCTAATAAAGAATATTTATTCTAGTTGTGGCTTGAAAGAGTGCATAGAGGTGACACATGTAGGTGAAGGATGAGTGAGCCAAGGAGGTATCAAGAAAGATAAGACTGGGAAGATTAGAAGGGCTTCACACATGTATTCCTATTTGAGTTAAGGGTTTTTTGTTGATAGACCACCTTGTAAACAATACTTGGGTGAGATTATACTTTAGTCTTAAAGTTTCTCTGCAGGAGTCCCTTATAGAGACCCTATCTTTTCAAAAATAAAAATTACATAATATTTTTGGAGTACTTAAAACATTATACAAACATAATCCCAAAGACTATACTAGTACAATGCCTTTGGAAACATGAAATCATAACCATTGGAACCTAAATGAGCTATATCATCTCTCACTAGTTTCTTCTTGAGTATAACCCTTCTTAGACACATCAGATATAATAAATATCTTCATATCCTAGGGGAAAAGAAACATAAAAAGGGGTGAGCTTAGATACTTAGTATGGGTAAACTAGGGAGATATATAAGAATAATCATGAACATAAGTTTATGAGAACCTGATCATGAAAATAGAATATCATACCCTGCATATGAAAGATCATATAGATGAATCATGGAATAAATCTTTATAATTTATAAGACCTGAATCATAAAGAAATAAATAACATAAGCCATGAAATCATAATATAGAAATGAAATAATGAATTTTGTAAAACACATAAGCATATAATAAACCTATGTCAAGGAGGAATAACGAGTCCATTGTAACATGTTATGATTGGGTTTATCACACGTGTACCTGCTTCAGGATTAAGATCCCCTCCGATTCACCCTCTTCTTTCGGGCTAGGGATGTTATCTCATTTACCCTACAGTTTTATTCTTGGGATGTCCTTCCGTATAACATATTTTTTCAGTTTTGAAATTTCCTCCCATATACCCTCTTGTTTCGGGAATGGGATTTCCTCTCGTATACTCTATTGTTTAGGGGTTAGGATTTCCCCCCGCGTACCCTCTTGCTTCAGTATTGGGATTTCCTCTTGTGTACCCTCTTGTTTTGGGCTTGGGATGCCCTCCTGTATACCCTTTTATCTTTTAAAACATTTATCATTACAAAATGAGTTGGAGGGAGATATAGGTACCACCCATATCATAATGAAATCATACATAGAGGTGAAAAATAATCATAAACAATCATATCATAGAACATGAATTGAAATGGGTATCATAAACACATAATCTTATCATAACCTTCAGAATAAGATATAGTTTTGATAATCATTTTATCAAAAGCATAACCTTTGAAATGAAGTGTGTTTCAAAAGAATATAACCCATGGAAGAGAAATTAGGGTCATAAATATAATTCTATATAAAAATAAACCATTTAAGAAATAATATGAATGGATCATTTGGATCATTTATTAAGAGGGAATGAGTAATATCAACCGATTTTATCTTAGATAGAAAATAATTTGGAAATATGTTTTGAAAACTTTTCTTGAGGAAAGCATCCTTTCTTATTTGGAAAACTATTTTTAAAACATAAAACCTTATTGAAATCCATTTTTTAAGAATACTTTGAAAACTTATAAAGGAAGATGGAAATCATTTTTGAAAACCCCTTTCCTTGAAATCTTATAAATGATGATCTAATACATTTTGAAAACCTTTTTCTTAAAAAAATATAAAATAGGTATCAAAACATTTTAAATTTTTTTCATTGAAAATATTTTGAAAGAATGAAAATGATTTAAAAACCATTTCATGGAAAATTATTTTAAAACTTATAAATAATGTCTGAAAAACATTTGGAAAACAATTTCCCTTTAAAAATTATAAAAGAGGCTTGAAATTTTTCTGAATGAAATTTCCCGTGAAAATTTATAAAAGAATATCGAACTTTTTTTGAAAACCATTAATTTTAATATTACATAAGAATAAATTTTAATAAAAATTAACCTTTTAAACATTAAAATTAATCTTTATATAAATGATGGTGGGTAAATCCATACATTCCATACGAGGTAAAACATTCTTTTTAAAAGTTAAAAAGTTTAAAAAAATTCCCTATTAAAAAAGTGTCATGAATATTCCTTTGAAAACATTCAAAAAAGGATTCAAGGGATTTTTTTTAAATATTATAGGATAATAGTATAATATTCTTGGAAACCCTTTTTAGAAAACATTGTTTTGAAGGAATACCAATTTCTGACCGATGAGAGAGGTAAATTTAAAATTTTTAAAAATGTTTTAATTACTATCTTATGTAACAAAGAGCAGAAAAATGGTACCAATAAATGAAGATATAATTAAAAAATAGATTATCATGAAATTATTGATTGTTATTGAGAGACGGATCATATGATTTCATTAAAGGAATCACAATCATAAACAATCTTGAAAAGCGATGAGATTGTTTCAATAAACTCTTACCACTTGGTAAATTTAAACCATACTACCAATTTAAGAAAATGAAATTAATTGAATATTAAAATATAATTAATATAAATAGATTTATTAAGTAAAATGTAATAGGTATTATATGAACCTCATTGAAAAATATAAGTGTATAACATCGCATGGGTCTCAAATAAGTAAAATTGAGACAAAATCAATTTAATGATTTGGTAACTTTTGAAACATAGTACCCATGAAAGAAATATAATCAAATAGATATTTAAATACCCAGAAATTTAATTATTATAATAATATAATAAATCCATGGGAATTATATATACCACACAAAAGGAATGAGTGATGAATAAATCATGTATCGCACGAAAATAAAAAGTGAGATGAAACTCCATTACCTTGTATCTTGACTCTTTTCATACTCATAAAAATATCATGTACAATGAATATAAATTTATTATAAATCTATCACAGAACCTCATTTTTACTTATAATACCATATATGGGTTTTTTATGTCTTTATATTACCCTCTTGTTAACAATTATTTGTTAATGTTTCACTTTGGGTAATATTCCCTTCGTTTTTCTCATGTGTCTTAATTTGTTATATATTTGGTTCTTATACTTATATAATGGTTTATATAATTTAAAATATGATTTAAATATGATTTATATTTTGTATAATTTTATTATAATAATCTATAAAATATATAATTATGAAAAAATTGATCGTTAATAGAGATGGTAGGTCGTACGTATGCATGAATGCTATTTCCATTTTTATTGTCATATTGAAAGAAAGAAAGAAAATGGAATATATTTATATATGTATATAATATAATTATTGAAGAATTATAATGTTATATATACTAAATAATTTCACGAAACTCATACTTGATACATTCCATGTAGTGTGTGAACAAATCACATCACTTTGAAGGGGCGATAGTCCACACTTCCTCAAACGAAATTATCGTATTTACACCAAATGGAAAGTAAAATATATATGTGTTGTAAATGGAATAAATAAGATTAAATATGTAATAAAAATAATATAAAAAATTTATAAACATATTTTCCATCAATATATCCACTATGAGTGGTGGTAAAGTAAAAATAAACAATCATCGTTTAGTGAGGTGGTAGTTTACCGTACACGTAAACAAAATGTTTGTTATAAATTAGATGGAGGTGTGTGTAGGTGTAGGTTGAAGCATTATAATTAAAACATACTAGTATATTTATGATATTGGTTTTGTTATAAAATCATGTAATAAATATAATAGAGAGGGTGGATAAAGAAAATAATAGAAAAGAGTTTGAGAGAAGGCGTTACCTATTAATCAGGTAACTCAATTTGGTTTGTGCCAAAATACTTCCTTGAAATTCATTATTTCCAAGTTATGGATTCTAAGAGTAAGGGAGGGATGTAGGGAAGTGTATTGGGAATATATGTTTTAATCCCATGTGGTTTTATATGTGTGAATAAGTAGGATTGGTGGTGACCTTTTATTGATAAGGGAAAGGACTCTGTAATTTTGAAATCAAGTTAGGTGTACCCACGTTTTTACAAAGAAAAAAGTTATAAAAAACCAAATAAACTCAATAATTGAAGGTTCATATCCAAATAATGTCTATAAAATAGGTCTTGTACAAGAATATAAGTCGTTTGGGGATTTAAATTTAAGTTTTGTCCTTAGTTAAGATTAATTTTACCTTAATTAATGCAATTAATTTTAATTACTTTCAATAATATTTATGGTCAAAAACTTTGTTTAACATATTAGAAATTATAAATTATTCTAATTACAAATATTGAATCCATTTTTTCTAAATTCCAATTACTGAAGTGGAATAAATTCATATAAATTAATCATGTATGCAGGTCTACAATGTGATTTTTTAAAGTAAAAATGATCAAAAACTGGCTAGGTTTTTATATAAAATTTCAATTTAAAATTGCTTCCAATTAATTAAATTGTATTAATTGATAAAAATATAATATAATAAAACTTTTAAACCAAATTAAAATTTAATTTAACCTTATAAATAATTTATATGAAATGAAGCTGTGAATTAAAATATAGTATTTTTCAATATTCATCAAAAAATGAAGTTTCTCTAAAAAATCCCTAAAAGTATCCCTAAGATAATTTCAACATCCTAAATTCAAAAATAAATTTTTTATAAAATTAAATTTATAAATGTGTGTACAATTAATTTTATTGTTTTTCACAGAAGGAAATGAAAATGAGTTTGTTTGAGAAAACAATATTTTTAAAAATATAAGGACATAACAAACAAATATATCATTTGTTATCAATATGTTTTATTTATAAAAAAACATTAAAAATTATATTTTAAAGGTTGTTATTACTATTCATATAACTATGTTTATCATCTAGATTATAATTATCTTATTTAAATAATTATAACAATAAAATAATGTTTTATAGAAACTCAGTATTGTGTGTAACGTAATCCAAGCCGGTGTTGCATGTAGTAGATTCCATGTAAGTGTTTTATATAGAACATTTAAATTTGGTTTTGCGTGTTGCATAATTCAAGTCATTTTTTCATATAAGACAATCCAAGTTAGTATCATGTGAAAGGAATGTTGGACTTAGTGTTTTAAAAAAATATATATATATAATTATTTACTGTGTCATATGAAATGGAAAATATCAAAAAGATAAATTAATTCAAAATTGAAATTGAAAAAATCTCAGGGTGTTACATTCTACCCCTTTAAAATGAATTTCAACCATGAAATTATTCTGGGTTATCAATGGTTTAATATTTGAATGTTTATTTGATAAAAACCCAAATCGTAAAAATGAATATTAAAACTGACTTTAAAAACAAAATTTAAAAACATAACTGTTAACCAAAGTAAAATATAACATGGTTTCCACACAGAATAACATAGGTGGAAAGTGAAAACATGGACATGGAAGAGAAATACAACTATCATGTTATGAATGAGGGTGATATAGAACTTGGTCTGGAAAAATTTAATAATCACAAAGCCATAAATTTGTGATGACCTAAGGGACCTACTGATTCATCGGGAACAAAGGTACTAGGAAAAAACTTTTGGTTTCAAGATCATTTTTCCTAAATTTGAATACTTTTTACAAAGATATATACTTTTATAATTTCAGTACAACATCACCCTTTTTTTTCATTGATCCACTTCACCTATTTTTGTAAAAAGGAAGGCGAATTTTTCATTCTTGAAGTTCTAATAGACCATTAGAACCATGATATGACATCCCATTTTTCATTAGTTACCATCAACAAAAGGTAGTTTGTATAGGCTATCCAACATCCATAAATCCTTATATGGATAGGTAACACTTTAATCTTACTGACTTCCTATGAAGTTTAAATTAGGATTTCCATAAATTTTTAACCTTATAACCCATCCAAAAGATATAAATTCAATTCTTTAAAAATAAATTCATGAAATTTACTAAACATTTATCTCCTAAATATCACAAAGTACCACTTGGATGGCACATTCTAAAATTGTGAATATAATCATCTTATATTCCATTAAAACCTGGTAATAACCTTAATTACAATAAATCCTTTTAGAAAACGTGCATACTTCCTTATTCTAATGATTAATGGATATATTCATTAAATACATGAATTTTTAAACATTATCATTGATGAAATAGTCCATTTTTCAAATAATCAGTTTCAGGGTAATCCTTACCATTTAACTTACATATTCATATCAAATATATCTTGATCCAAAGATCATTATCATAATTTAAGGCATTAATTAAGGGTTACCATCCCTTCATAAAAATATCACCTTTCCATGAAATTTATTTTCTATGTATTCATCACTATTCATCACATACGTTTCAATCATTAATGAAAACTTATTAAAAAAAACTTATACATTTCACGATTCATAATCATGAGCATAAGGGTATGAGAACATGATCATGAAAATAGAAGATCATACCCTGCATATCAAATAAAATATATATGAATCATGGAATAAATCTTGGAACTTCATAAGACATGAATCATAAGTAAATAAAGAACATAAACCATGAAATCATAACATAAGAATACAAAATGGAATTATGGAAAACACACAAGTATATAATAACCCTATGTCAAGGCATCCTACCATGGAATTTGTAACATGTTAGGCTCGGATTTATCAAAATTGTACCTAATTTTGGATTGGGATTCCCTCCCTTGTACCCTCTTATTTTGGTCTTGGGATGTCCTCCCATGTAACCTCTTATTTCGGGGTTTGGGATATCCTCTTGTGTACCCTCTTGTTTCAGTCTTGGAATGTCCTCCTATGTACCCTGTTGTTCCGAGCTTCTGATATCCTCCCTTATACCCTCTTGTTTCAGGATTGGAATTTCCTCCACTGTACCATCATCCTTCAATCTTGGGATGTCATCCCATGTACCATCTTGTTTTGTGCTTGAGATTCCCTCCTATTTACTCTTTGATCTCATAAAACATGTATCATTACCCTAAAAATTGAAGGGAGATATAGGTCCCACTTATAATATATTGAAATCATACATACAAGTTCCAAAAAATCATAAAAAATCATATAATAACCCATTAAATGAAATGGATATCATATAAATGTAATTATATCATAACTTGTGAAAAAAGATACAAGTTTTATAATCATTTCATCAAAAGTATAACCTATGTAAAAAGCGGGTTTCAAAATAATATATCCCATGGAAGAGAGGTTGGTGTTATTAGAATCAATAAATATAAACATAAAACATTCAAAAAAATAATATCAATGGAGCCTTTGTATCATTTCCAAGAAGGTTATGAGTAATATCAACAGATGTCATCTTAGATGAAAATTAACATGGAAATATATTCTCAATGCATTTCTAGTGGAAAATATCCTCTATTCTTTTGAAATGTATTTTTAAAGAATAAAACCTTTTTTAAATCATATTTGTTTGAAATAATTTGAAAACTTATAAATAAGTCCTAAAATCATTTTTGAAAACCATTTTACTTGAAAACTTGTAAAAGAATCTTGAAAAAAATTTGAAAACCTTTTCCCTTGAAAACAAATAAAATAAAATTCAAAACATTTTAAAAACCTTTTTTCATTGAAAATAATTTTAAGAGTTATAAATAAATCTTGAAAATGTTTTGTAAACCATTTCATTGAAAATAATTTCAAAACATATAAATAATGTTTGAAATTGTTTGGAAAACATATTTCCATGAAAACCTATAACAGAGTCTTGAAAATTTTGAAAACAATTTTCCTAGGAAAATTATAAAATAAGTTGGAAAAATATTCGGAAACCATTTATTTTAATATTACATCAAAACACGTTTGCTTAAAAATTAATCTTTTAAACATACAAAGGAAGCTTCACTGAAATGATGGTAGGTAAATCTGTACATGCTGTACAAGGTAAAAAGAATATTCATTTTTCACTGTAAAAAGTTTAGAAAAATTATTTGTTTGGAAAGCGATAAGAAGATTACTATGAAAACACTGGTAAAATAAAAAATGGTAAAATATTCATTTAAATATTATAGGATAAAAGTATAATATTCTTGGAAACCATTTTTAGAAAACATCGTCTTGAAGGAACAAAAATTTCTGACCGATGAGTGGTAAATTCAGAATTTCTTAAAAACAATATCTTAAATATCTTATTTACCAAATAGTGAAAAAATAGTACCAAAAAATTAATATATCATTAATAAATGGAGGATAAGAAATATCTTGAGTGTTATTGAGAGATGGATCATAAGATTTAATCAAATGAAGCATAATCATAAACAATCTTGAAAAATGGTGAGATTGTTTCAATAAACTATCACCACTTAGTAACATTGAACTATACTACCAATTTAATAAAATGAAAAAAAAAATGAAACTTAAAATACGATGAATATATATTTATGTATGATATAAAATGTAGAAGGAAGTATATACAACTCATGGATAAATATGTGTGCATAACATGGAATGCGTCTCAAAGAAGGAAAAGTGAGATCAAATCATTTTAACGATTTGGTATCTTTTGAAACATACTCCCATTGAATGAAATATAATAAAATATATATTTAAATACCCATAAAGTTTTGTATAATAATCATATAATACATCCAATGTTAGTATACACACCACACAAAAGGAATGGGTGGTGAATAAAGAAAGTATCTCATGGAAATAAAAAGTGAGATGAAAATCCCTTACATTGTGTCTTGAATCTCTTATTACTCATAAAATCATCCTATATAATAAATATAAATTTATAATAAATATATCATAAAACCATTTTATTACTTATAATACCATATATGGTTTGATTATTAGTTTATATTACCCACTTTTTAACAATTCTTTTTTAAGGTTTCACTTCGGGTAATATGAGCTTTGATTTTCACATGTGTCTTAATTTTTTATCTTTGTTTCTTATACTTTTATCATGATTTAAAGAATTTAAAACAATATTTTAATGTAATAAATAACCATTAAAATTTTATTATAATAATTCATTGAATATAGAATTATTAAATGGAATACACCGTTCATGGAGACGGTAGCTCGTACGTACATATGAACAATATTTCCATTTTTGTTGTCATATTGAAAGAATGAAAATTAAATATATGTATATATGTATATAAAATAATTAAATTATAATTATAATGTTATATATATCAAATGATTTCACTAAAACCATCCTTAATACATTACATGTAGTGTGTGCAAGAATAACCTAACTTCGAGGGGGTGATAATCTATACTTCCTCAAATGAAATTATGCCATTTACACCAAATGAAAAGTAAAAAGATATGTGTTGTAAATGGAATAAATAATAATACAGATTCAATAAATATAATATATACCATATATAAAATAGTTTCTATCATAATTTACACCATGAAAGGTGGTAAAGGAAAAATGAACAATCATCGTTTAGTGAGGCGGTGGTTCACAATATATGTAAACAATATGTTAGTTATCCATTAGAAGGAGGTGCATGGAAGTTTATATTGGAACCTTAGATATCAAAATACTAGTATATTTAGGATATCATTTTTTTATAAAATAATGGAATAAATAGACTGGATTGGGTTGATAATGAAAATAACAGAATAGAGCTTGGGAGAAAGTGTTACCTCTTAATTGGGTTACTCCTTTTGGTTTGTGCCAAAACGATTCATTGGATTGCATTATTCACAAGGGAAGGATTCTTGAAGTAATAGTGATATGTTTTTAATTGGTTTGGGAAGATATTGACCAATCCCATGTGTTTTGAGAGGTGTTAAGAATAGAGATAAGTGATGACCTTTTATTTGGAAGGGAAAGGACTTAAATGGTTTTTTTGAAAACAAGTTTACGTGTAACAAAATTTTTTCCTAAACAAAGTCATACCAAACCAATAAAAACACTAAATAATTTCAGGCTAATGGATGAATAATGGGTATAAAATGGGTGTTTTAAAAGTGTATAATTCGTTTTGGGTATTAAATTTAAGGTTTTGTTCTTAGTTAAGCTTAATTTTACATTATTTGATGTAATTACTTTTAATTAATTCCCCTAATATTTTTGGCTGAAAACTATGTTGAAATTATTATAAATTTTAAATTACATTGATTAAAAATATGAAATTTATTTTTACAAATTATAATCACTGAATTGGAATAAATTATTTTAAAATTAATTCTGTAGTTTGGTCGACAATGCAGGTTTTTTAAGTAATGATGATCAAAAGTTTTCTATGTTTTTATATCAAATTCCAATGTGAAATTTGTTCCAATTATGTAAATTGGATTAATTTTAAAAATAAAATTTAATTAAACATTTATTACAAATTAAAATTAAATTTAACCATATAATAAAATTTGATGAAAAAGTAGTTTTGAATTTATATCCGTTATTCTTCACTATTCATCCAACAATGAAGTTTCTCAGAAAAATCCCTAAAATTCACTCTAAGCTAATTTAAACATCCTAAATTCAAAAATGAAATTTATTTTATCAAATTAACTATATAAATGTTTCTAAAATTAATCTTATTATTTTTTCACCAAAGTATATTAAAATATTTTTTTGAGAAAATAATATTTTTAAACATATAAGGACTTAACATAAGATTATATCTTTCAATATCAATATGTTTTATTTATATAAAACCATTATAACAAATATTTTCAATTTATTTACAACTATTTATTTTACTAAGTTTAACTGTAAGGTTATAATTATCGTATTTAAATAATGATAATAATAAAATGATGTTTCATAGAAACTCAGTATTGTGTGTAATGTATGCTAAGTCGGGGTTGCGTATAGCTCATGAAAATTTAGTATTTCATGTATCACATTCCAAGTCAGTGTTTCATGTAGCATTAGAAAAGTCTGAGTCATGTGTAGCGCAATCCAAGTTCGTGCTGTGTGAAAGGAATGTTTGACTTAGTGGTTTAATATATATATATATATATATAAAATTTCCCATGTTATTTGAAATATAAAATATCCAAAAGATAAATTAACATGAAAAAATATATTTCACAAAATCAAGGGGTTTTACAACCCTATAATGATCTTTCATTGGCCTCAGGTTTGGGAAGGGGCTTTTACAATTATTCTTGTCATCTAGGGAGGAATGTTTTCCTCACGCACGTGTCGTGTATTTAAATACTTTGAAGGATTTTAATTATACTATCCCATTAATTCTTCCTTCTCTCAGGTTTTGGAGAGCTACCTAAAATGTTTCAGAATTCTTGGATTAAGAACTAAATAGATAAGAACATTGGGGTTTCTCTAGGACTTTTCATCATCCCAAATGAGAAGCCCATGGGTCCTATTTATTGGAAAATATGGGACCCTGGTTGAAGGTGCTTTTTTTCGTAGGTACTTGAAATAGGTGGGACAAGTAGGTCCCCCATGTAGAGGTGAAAAAACTTATGGGCCCCATAGTGGGCCTACATAGGAATTACATGTAAGGGTGGTTGTGCTGACTAGACTACATTGGTGGGCCTATTCGAGCCTTCTCACACATATGATGGGTTTGAAAAGGACCCCCTTGGGGAATCCACTTCTACTTACCATGGGGGATACACCCCTGTACTCTTGCTAAATCTCACTCTCGGGTTGTGGTCCTATCCTTTTGGACAAGTCCCTTCACTATAATCACTGATCCCCATCTAAAATAGAGATTCACACTGTAGAATTTTCAATCAGGGTTGAGGATGTTATGGGTCATGACACATACAACCCCAATTCTCATTCCAAATCCACGGCCTACTCTCTGAAGGAGGTTCTCACCACCATTCCATTTGTTTGAGAAATATTTATTAGGAATCTCCATCCCCCTATGTTTGAGAATTCTTGATATGCATGGAAATCCAATCTTCTCCTTCTCCCAGCATAAAGAAATATTTCTACACAAACTTATAATTTTGGGTCTAAGTGAGGATTAAATAATTAATTCATTTTCAAAGTTCATGGAACATATTTGTTGGCGTAAAAAAGTCCCACCCTTATAATTAGATTTGTTTTTCGCAAAAATAATATGGTTCAAAGGTAACTATAAAGAAATTTGTCACATTTTAACATCATTTTGTGGGAATTGGAGTTATATCAATTGTGAAAGGATACCCTTATTTTTTCCAAATACATGGGGTCTAGAGTTCATAGTTAGACTTTTTCTAGAGACATATATAAAACCATACAATATTTGTGTATTTTATGTCATCGTCTTCATTTTTTCCTATGTCTGATTTGATGAAGACTTAGTGGATGAGACTTAGATTTTTCATAGGTAGCCCTTTATGGGATTTCATCATAATAATTTTGTGAATTTTATAATTTTATTTCAAGATTCTTTCCTAAACCATGCGGAGTGTTGGTCTAGTGAGACGATAATTGACTATTATCTGGAGTGTTATTTGCAAGATTTCACTTGGTGAGTACTATGTCTCTTTTTTTGGGTAGAATAAATTCATGCAAGCCATACTAAAAAAGTTTGATGTTTTAGGTCAAATAAATTTGAATAATAGTTCTTTAATGAAAAATCAATCAATGTTTATAAACCAAGAATGTCCTAACATTATTTATATTTGTAAATGGGGATTTTGATTCAGAATTTTTTGATTCATGTATCTAGAAAATGATATGAGACAAGTATGTGAGGAACAAACACATACCGAGTTTCGAAAGAAGTTTCTAGTATGATATTGTTTAGGCCAATGGGAATAAATTATGTCTCTTTGGAGGATGAATGTACCACTGGTTGATAGGCCTATTGGGTGGAATATTTTATGAAAATCTAACTAGGGCATGTTACAGTATAGTCAGAACATAGGTATCCTCTAGAGTGTAGACATTCTATTATCAGTTATAGGGAGGTTTGTTATGATCTAGATTTCCCAATATCATGAATGGTGGTTTGTCAAGGGAAGGTATCTAAAAATAAAGAAAATATCTATATTAGAATTTTCCATGAATTGGAGACTTCTCGGACATGAATTTATGTTATGTAAAGGTGGGTAAATTCTATTAAATATATGACATTGGTGGGGGAGGAACCCTCACTAAAATGGTTGAGGCATTATGATGTTTAATGTCATGTTACTAGGATAGGGATCATTAAGTTTAACAACTTATGATGAGGATGATGTTCTATAAATTACCATATTGTGACTAGGACGTTATGATATGCATTTTAAATTAATATAATAAAGAAAACTTGGGTTACCATTTAGGATCATTTTATCATTGACCAAATGATTTGTATTTGGCCATTCTATGGCTATCTAATTGAGAATGTTCTATCATCTCTAGGTATGAAGGTGGGGGAGGGGGGTTGTTATACATAATCTGGAGGCTTATGAATCATATAAATGTGATGGGATATGTATGAAATAAAGCATAATGTATTTAGATATTATAGATATAGAGGATTATTCTACTGAAGATGAATGTTCCACTAGTTGGAAAACCATTATTGTGTGGTGAAATTATGAAAATCCAAATGGGTTATATTACAGCATAGCCAAACAATGATATCTTAGAGTTGATAGGCCCACTTAGTGGGAGACTCTATGAAAATAAATCTTGGGCATATTACATTATAGTCAAGATAGAGGTGTCCTAGGGTATTAGAAGTTCTATTTCTGATTATCAATGAAAACATATAGGGATTCGGTTTTCCCTCGACCAAGAGTTTAGTTTTTTTAGAGAATACACTTGTGTATAGAAAGAGGATTCCATTCTAAAGTTACCTAGGAATGGAGGAAAATGTATCCTTTCAAAGGTATGATCCATACATATGGAGGAGTATATTTTAAATATATTTTTCCCCATGATGTAGGATATTAGGATTCCCTATATATCACATTTAATGAGAATCAAGAAATGATAATTTGTTAAGAGATCATGTAGTTTAACATCATGCATCAAGGAAAAATCAAAAAATTTAATTTCATATGATAAGGATTAAATGGTTTATTGTAGTTTTGGGTCTTATAACTCAGAAAATATTATTATAGAAACAATGATCAGTATGAGGCCCAACTGGCCAAAGATGTTCTGGTATACTTTAAACATGATGGAAGAAAAAGTTAAACCATGATTGTGGGGTTTCTTGGGTTTGGATAGGTGATATGGAATGATAGAATAATTATTAATTGTAGAGATAGAAGTGGATTCTCTATAATATGAGTATTCCATGGGTTAATAATACCTTTTTATGGAGACATTACGAAAATTCAAGTAGGGTGTGTTATAACATAGTTAAGAAACTATATCCTCTATATGATGGGCCTTGAAATTTAGTGGGATACTTAAGAAAATCCATCTGGGGTATGTTATAGAATAGTCAAAAAGTGGTGTCCCTAGGTATCAGTCAATGTATTGTTAATGGATGAAGAATGATTATGGTGAGTTGAAATTTCTGAAGATTATGAGTTTGAATTTTGGAAGGAATATGTCTCAGAAAAATAGAAGTATTTGGACTAACATTGTCTAGGAAGCGTGGATTTCCTCACATAGATTTGGATTATACATAGGAGGGGATATATTCATTTCATTGATGAACTCTCAAATTTGGGAACCTAAATTAGGTATATAAAAGATGGATATTTTTTCCTTACCCCATGGTTATCCCCAAGAAATAAATCATATGTGTCACTATGTATCCCATTTAAATGAGTATAAATCCACAAGTTGTTCTAGAATGGATGTGTGGTGGGGGACCACCACTAAAGATAGTGCCTTCTCGAGTGAGGTCCAAAATTATGTACTTTTTTATGAAATGAATGGGACATGAACAATTAATTTTAAATTCATGAGGTGAGGATGATGTGGTGTTCATTTTAAGGTATTTCATCTAGGAAAATAATAACTCTATCTTGCACTGATATGACTGTTTTTGGGGGAGATCTTACCAAAACTCCTAATTTCATGTCAGCTGTGCTCAATATGAGAAAAAATGAATGAAAAGGTTTCCCTTTTCTTGTAGAGGAAATCAAGGAGAGAAAATATAAATTTCTTTTATCCTGAGGTGGTTTGACCAAGATATATAATGAAGGCGTCCTTACATATCACATTACAAGATGAGAATCAAGTTGCCCATAGTTATAGAATACCATGAAATTTAACATCGTGTGGTGTGAATGAAGGTGGAATGATGTGAAATAGGGGGAATGTTGCATCTTGGACCAATAATGGGAATTTAGGCATCAATATGTATCCTATGGTGGTAGGAATCAATATAAACATAGTTCTTGAAGGTTCCTTTTGCTGTTTTTACTCGTACATATGGAGGGGGATTAATTTTTTGCATCTAAACCCAAGGTTAGAGATATGGGTGTTTCTACATATTTCATTTGAATGAGAATAAAGCCACACATAGTTCTTGAATAATGGTGGGGTGGGGAACCAAAACTAAACATTGTGATCTTCTTCAACACATATGATAATGCTATATAGTTTTACATCCTAAAATAGGGATGAAAACCATGTAGTTTTGTTTCACGTGGTAAGGACGATGTTGTACAATTCAACGCCTTTTGACTAGGATTCTAGGAGATTTAGTTTAAAGTCCTATTGTTTTGGGTCAAGGACTATGACCATATAATGTTACTTTTATGGTCATGCATACATGAACATAATGATATGTAGTTTAGTGTCACACAATAAGGACACTGGTATCAGTGAGTTTATCATCTATTGACATGGATGATATGCCTTTATTTTTAATGTAATGTGACAAAGAACACCTATGAAATTAAATTTCATGCAACTAAGACATATAAATATTTCTTAAATGAATTAATGTTTGAGAAACCATACAATGGTTTGGGCTATAATGAGTTATCCATTTGTCGAGATCAAGGAATAAGCTCTGTTAGAGTTGACTATGTTAATGGAATAATGTCCTTCCAATTTTGTCTTGATATTTGGATGCTTCTTCCCTAGCTCTATTGGAGTCCTAAGTAACATCACTATCTCTCCTTAGTGGAACAAATAAAGTCATAAATTCTTGTTAAAATCTCACAATATTTTATTTTTAGGAACCTCCAAATGATGCAAGGTGTGAAATCTTCATTCCTGGAGTCACATTAGTTTTTCCAGTTGTTTCTGGGATTGTTCATCCATATATTTATTATCACATATGGAAATGTGAAGGGATGAAAATTGGACCTAAATGGATAATACTACTTCTATCCCATACACAAGTTAATACGAGGTTTCCCACATGACAGTATGAGTTTTAGTCTGGTACTCCCAAAAGGAATGAAAGATATTACCAGGACAAGAATTTTTATATTTATCCACTATCTTTTGGAGTATATTCAATAGGGTCTTGTTGAAGGCCTCTATATGACCAGTATCTACTATATGATCACTAGATTAGTGGCTGGATTTGATGTTTTATTCTTAATACAACATCTCCATCATAAAAAAACAAAAATGGGTTCCATTTTCCATCAATATTGAATGAGGGATACCAAACATGTTAATGATGTTGTATTTTCTGAATCTGACGATGGTTTTGGTCCTAAATTAATTTAGGGTCAATACCTTAGCCCATTTGGAGAAAAAAATCATCATAGTAAGAATATACTTAAACAAGTTGGATTTGGTAGGAGGATATGGTCCGAATCCATTCAATAACCATATAGAGAATTTCCAAGAGTATTTGGATATATTTAGAAACTCCATAGGTTAATGGATGAAGCTGGCATGAACATGGAAGGAATAGAACCATTTTGTAAAATTTGTTCAATCCTATGTCATAGTGGGAAACTAATATCCCAGCCTGCAGATTTGATTGTAATGTTGACACCCTAATTGGGGAATACCATAGGCTCCATCATGAACTTATTTCCAGATATTAGTAGTCTCTTATCCTTTGATACATCTTAGAAAGGCACCCTCAAACCTCGTTTATAGACAACTTTTCTGTGATTTGGTCCATCATAAAGAGAAAAGTTTGTTTCATAATGATGAATTTTCTCCAGTCCTACTCTTTATAATTGGATTAGATTATTTTTGAGTTAATATATGATGGGTATCATCAACCAAGTGGTAGGAACATATGGTTCAGGAATATTATAGATTTCATCAGGCTATTCTACGCTGACATGAGGAAAATATGATTCCATTCCGTGATGTTCTATACTAACGACTATTTTATCATTGTTTGGATATGTTAAATCCATATATTTGTTTTCTAATGCATAATCATGGGATTTCTAGGATAATGGGAAGATATTTACTATTAGTTTCTAAGGGAACACTTCCAATAACCCTCACACATTGTCAAGTAGGTGGATTTGGTATTCTTTTCTAGTGGAATAATCTCTGCTGATCTATTTGATTACTAAATCTGAATTTCTGTTCTCCTCTAGGTGGAACACTAGTATTCAGAGTGATAGTTATAGGTCTATAATGAGGTAATGATATTTTGCCTCATTTTTAGCACAAACTTATAACATTAGGAAGGAGTAAGGTAAAACTACCTTTTCTAGATAAATGAGTATGAATCCCAACCTAACATTTTTGATCTTTGGGTCTTCCATTATCTTCATCATTGGGAATATGGATGCACCATCAAAATAAATTTCCCATTTTTGGGGAAGATCTTTAATATAAAATGTAACCACATTGGGAAATTCAGTATATAAAAATGGTGTTTATACACGTGTGTGTTCTGTAAGAAAATATTAAAAAACATAACCTTTCACTACTTTATGTGACACAAAATGTATATCAAATTTTTTAAGACAACCTCCCACAATTCTAAATATCATATAAACATTGGATGTATGAGGATATATTTGAGGGTATTATTATGAGATACCAAATAGAATTTATGCTGCTACAAGTAGTGCCTCATTTTCTAATCTATGATGATTAATGTCATACATATCATCTATATATTCAACTAAGAAGTATTAGCATTGAGAAACTTTTTACTAAGATAATAATGATGTTTTTCATTCCCATAATTATTCTTCTATACCAGGAAAGTTCTACTTTATTGTTCCAATGTTGTCACATAGAGGATGAGTAGCCTTCCCTCAATGGGAGGAATTAGCACTATTGGGATCAAGAGATATTTCGTGGGGTTTTCAAATGAATCTTGATAATCCTGGGTCCATTAATGTGTGATCGCCTTATTCATCAACATGGAAAAGGGGAAATAATTTCTAATAAGGTTGGATATAACATGTTTGATAGAGGATATGTTTCTTGGATTTCCTATCAACTTTTTGAGGTTTATAGGATGTGACAAGATAAGTATATATATATTTTTATTAGGGTCTAATTTGACATCTTGATGGTGTATGAAAAATCCAATAAAATTTACCAGGGTTACCCCAAAAGCACATTTCAAGGGGTTCATCTTGAATCCATGCCATAATAGTTTGTTGAAGTCAATCCCAAGATCATCTAGGTGGTTAGAAAACTATTAGGATTTTACTACATTATCATTAACATAACATTCAATAGACATTCCCATGAATGGTTTGAAGATGTGATGCATGGTACATTGTTTTGTAATGAAAGAATTATTCAAGCCAAATGAAATTTACCAATAGAAAAATAGTCCCTCTATGGTCTAAAGGAATTGGATTATTAATTTTATAGGGCCATAGAAATTTGGTTGTACCATGAATAGATATCCATGAAGGAGAGGTCTTGATAACCATCTACCGTATCAATCAGTAGTTATGTCATTGGAACTAGGAAATTATATTTCAAACAGTTTTGGTTGAGATTTTGAAATTTTATGTGGACTCAGATTTACCCATTATTCTTATTTTTTTGGATTATGTTTTATATCTATTTAAGATATTGAACCTCCCAAACAATGTCTTCCTTGATGAGCTTCTCTACATCAATACCAATTTTGGAGGAGTGAGTCAGATGTGTCTTTATGGATGCCTATTTTTATCCAATGTTTTTTTTGGGAAAGACCAAGTGATGAGTGGGGACATCAAGTTATAGTTTTGGAAATTATATATAATTAAAAGAAAACATTTCCTGATTATACTTCAAAAAGAATTTATATACCTATTATTCTTCATAATTTATGGCCAAAGTGATAAAAGTGGGCTATGGATATTCTTCTGTACCCAGATACTTTTCTATGAGTTCATTAATAGTGATATATACACCTTCATAAAATATTAAAGGGGAAAACCTGAGGTCTCATCCTCTTCCTCTTTTTAATAATTTTCCTCCTCCACTGATGCCTTGTTCTTATGGGGAGTAGGTGATGAATGAAATTTATCGGATTATTTTGAGGATTCAATATTTTGACATTAAAAAAATAAAACAACTACATTCAACCCATCCCATCAATATGATTTATGGGAATCACATAATCTATTCTAATATGCATGAATGGATTTGATATGATCATATACATACTATTTGGGGAATTTATTCAAGAAACATTTTTGATCATGAGATGTTTCCCTTCCCTATGATATAATCTGACATCAATTCATTATTATTTTTAGGAATTAAATGGGGCTTTATCACTATGAAATTTCCCAATTTGACCATTAATGAAATATTTGAGGCATTGGGGGTATGATGAGGAGATAGCCTCATGTTGATACAAATTACTTCATTCCCAAAATAATGTTGAAATATGCATATTGTTGAGAAAACTGTAATTCTAAGTCAGATATTGGATCCCTAAACTAATTCCTAAGATTGATCTCACCAAGAATATTTTTTTCCTCTTATTGTAACCCTATAGAATGATAGGACAGGGGGATAAGTTAGACTCATTGTAAACCCAGTTTATTATGCGGTTAGACCATAATAAGGTTGAAACCTGAGACATTTTCAATTAATACTCATTGAATATCAATATCAATAATAATTTTAGATATAGTAAATGGTTTGATATGTCCTTGTATATTGGTATTTTTGAATTATTCAATGAAATATATGATTTTTTGGAATTATTATAGAAGTATCTCTACACAATATACTTAAAAAGTAGTAATTTAGGTCTCAAATTCTCATAGGATTACCGAATCCCCTAGATTGAATCTCGAGGGTCTTGTATTGATTCAAATAATCCATGATTGAAAACATGGTGGGAATCATGGATAACATCTTTAAAATTTCATACTTATGGTTCAAAGCCCTATGCATCTTAGCATGAATATGGTATTTTCCATGAAAATTAGTAACTGAGGTGCTTGAGGTAGGTAGGTCAGCCCATGCAATAGAAGTTGAGGGTTCTTTAATCCTTGGTGTATTACCTTGACAAGTTCTACCTTCACGCAGAGGTTTATTGGGTAATGACAACTCCTCTAGTAGATTATATTGGATGAATGAGTTAGGGGATCCTTTGTCTTTGGTTTGGGAACATTATTTATCATTTTGAGCTCACTATATGGATCTCCCAGGATTTTTTACTGCATAGATGGTCTGAGAGGGGATGTGACCAGAGTATTGACTTCTGGAATGACCGCATCTTTCCACGCATCCTTACCTTCAGCGGCCTCTTCCCGTAATTCTTGAATAAAATGTAGGGAATTTGAATTTATGGTCACACTCATAGTCTTATACGGGATCCATTAATTGGATAATATTAATAAAACAAAAGATCAACTCTTCCTCTAACAAGGTCTCCATCTGGTGGGTCAACTGTTGTGGTATCATTTGGTTGTGTGTTACTCATGTTCTTGGGACTGAAGACATGATGTTTGATAGAGTTAGATCCAACTTTGTAATTGGTACATGTTAATTTCCCCATTTTTTCTTATTGATCCTATGGGAATGTATTTTTTTGAATACCGGTCTTTCGAGTACTGAGATACTAATGGAGTTGGACATGCTGTAGAAGAAGTTTACAAGGGAATAGTTGGCCCTTTCCCTTATTCTAAGAGGATAGATCAATTCTAGTTTATCAACTTCCTAACCATCCAATAACTGAATATTTTAATACCTTTACAATTAGCTTCATTTCATTCCCCCTCTTTATCTGTATCAGTGGTAGAAAAACAAGCATCTTGCACATGTGGCTTTCCAAACATCACCTGCCCAAAGTCCACAATATTCTAAAGGATGTATTTGAAAATAAATCATTATTAGATGTTGTTCCCTAAGGATCGATATAATGGGAAATAATTCAGAATATATTCATGACCATCCTAGTGTGGCTTATTGGGATTTGGAAACTTGGTAATTTTTTTTTCTCGAATGTCGAGATGATGTAGCCAGGAATATGGATATTTCGAAATGTTTTTTTTTCATCTCCTCAATCAGTTTTTCCTTTTCCCACTTTGATAGTACTAACGAGGTAGGAATTTTTTCTGATTATTAGGTGGGGGGACCACAGGACATGAAGTGAGTTTTGGAGCTGGAGTGAGTGTATGAGCCCGCTTGATTGTAACAGTGGAAACCTATTATTTTACCATTATCCTTCTTTGAGTTGATGGAATTAATTAGGACATAACTTTTTTTTTCTTATAATGAAGTCTACAATTCTTTGTTTAATTTTGGGTAGATCCTAAAACCCTCCTATACATTTCACAAGGATGAGTGGTGTGAACAATTTATCATGATGATTCTCCATACATATGGAAAAAGTTATTCTTTATGAAGTTGTATGTTTATGTAGTATTTCATCCCCTTCCATAATGAAATGAAATATGAGACCCTCTCATTCTCCCACTGTTTTCAATATGAGTGATCAAGGATTGTTGTCTTATTCAGTGTTGATATGAATTCAATGAAAAACTTCAAATGAAGATCTTTCAACACAATAATTTCCTCATCAAAAAATATGCCGTACCATACAAAGGATTTTCTATTCCGTGATGAAAAAAATATCCAATGTTTACCTACCTCCTATAGTTTATGATTCCCCAAAATGGGACCATAATGAGATAAAAATTGTTTCAAATTATATTTTTAGTCCCCAAATCCATTGAAAATCAGAAACTTAGGGTGTTAATGTTTGGAAGGGGAAGGGTAGGATCAACCCATTCAGGGTAAGAATTATTTTCTAGATGTACCGATGTACTCCATTCCTCCATAGATTCTAATTGAGCCATCAGATACTCAATAGTATTGATGATCCCTTGAGGAATGTTAGACTAAGTAGGATCCTAGAGAGGGTTTTCAATAGGTAAATCTAACTATGATGTCCCAGATGGTATCTATCATGGGTAACCTATAGGGAAATGCATATAAGGATACACCATGCCTTGTTTTGGTTACAAACCCAACTGATAGAAAAATCTATTTGCTTCTATGGGAACCATACATATTATTTGTTGGTACACCATGTGGAGAGGGTGTTCTGGTAACATTTCGATCACTCCGGAAAAACCAATTTGTTGTGGTATACCAGTTAGGAGTTTGATTTGAGTATCTATTTGGAGAACATATCATGGGGGAATATCTCCTCAGAGTAGTTCTACATTTAGTATTCTTACTTCATTCATCTCCTCCCCATGATGTGAAAATTTTTATTCAAGTGTATGGAGACCCATGTTATTAGGGAGTAGGTGAGGTGAAACATTACCATTTCCCATTTCATTGCTGGGTGCTCTATGAGGTGGTAATGGTGGAGCAGTTACAGGAATGCCAAAATTTAGGAAAAGCCTCTTGTTTTGGGTATGGGAAACCTCATTGAATCATTTTAGTGTGTAAAACATTTTGAAAAAAAAAAGCATTCTTCTTTAGTTCACTTATGTTGGCCTCTTGTTTTATAGGATCCACATGGGTGGTGTTAAAGAAATTCACAAATACGTAACACATTCCTGGAACATGATCAGTCTCTTTGAAAGGTATACTTTTTTGTTCCCTCAATGAGTCCTTGTTCTCTCCTTTTCCAATTTTCATGGATCCATTTGATGAATGGTGATCTGAAGGGAATATACAGACAATTTTGTTATGTGTTAACCCAATGAGGATTACCAATCATGGAATGGGAAAAACTAGGATGATTCAGTTTATGATATTTCCCCAAATTGGGAGAAGACTATTTTCCACTGAGGAGGTGTTTGATGAGGTGAGAAAGTATTGAGACCTATTAGCTGGGTCAATTCCTTATCTATTTCCATAACTATTATTTCTTGATTTGATAACATCGATGGTTTTGTTAGAAAATTATCCCTCCCTACGGTCTAGGGCTGCATCTGGATTTCTATGGTTGCTACTACCTTTACTCCCTTTTTTATTATTCGAAGATGTGTTCAATAATTATATGGGTGAATCATTTAATTTTCACCCAAACCATATTCTTCTAATGGATGTTGTTAATTGTAGGTAATTTGTGCTCTTTGATGGTTTAATTCACTTATGTGGGAATAATACTTGATATTTTCATAATCCAGATGAAAAAAAATCAATCAATTTATTTCTCTCTTTGGGATGAGAGTCATTCACAACCTATTTTTTCTGATCATATTATATGTTGAGAAAAATTCCATTTTTTAAATATGGTCTGAAGCTATTACATTAAAAAAATCCATCATTTTTAGGATTTAATGATTGCGGTGTGTGAGAAATGAAACACCCTGTGTTCACCCCATCTCCTAATAAGAACACTATATGGAGTTTATGTGATCAATTGATGAAATTCACTTAACGCATTGAGTCATGAACATTGAATGACTTCTTTCTAATTCTATAATTTTGAATGTCGTGTAGCTAGGAGTGATTCCTAGTCAACCTGGTTTTACATCCCTTATATTACTTTTATGAGATTCTAATAATTTTCACAAGGAAATACTATTACAACCCCAACCCCAGTAGAACAGATTTAGTGGCTGTTTTGTTACAATGACATAGATATAGGAGATTATATAACCAATAACCAATAATTTTTGTTGTTTTGAAGAACTAGATACATATATAGTTCCCTTATTACATTGGTAATTAAACATAGAATATAAAAAATTAAAAGAAAATGCTCGAAACTTATTCAAAGATTTAATATTCATAAATGGGGAAGGAAAACCAATAAAAAGGTGTGCTCAAATTCTAAGGGTTATATGAAAAAAATAATATGTTAATAAAATTCAATAATTCATTGTCATTATGGAATGTTAAATAATATGAAAGAAAAATTCTATATATACACTATGAATGAAAATGAAACCATATATTTTTTCATAGTGATAATCTCATTGAAAGTAATAATTGAATACTGAATGAAAAAAATTATTATTTACTAGATGTCATGTATCTGGAACTTGAACCATTATACTGTCAAGAAAAGTTATGTTTATGGGTAGAAACCCATCTGATTCTACTTGGAAACAAACACTAATGGATTTTCACCAATATATTTGTCTCATGAGACCTGTCGATGCATCAAGGGGATATTTATAACGGATCCCCACCCTTCAATTCATGTCCAAATAAATCTTCAAACATAAATTTATTTAATAAACAATATGAATTATTAAAATATTCATATTGAGTAGAAAATACGGATTTATCAATATTTCCCCTGTTAAAACAAAAGTACAAATTGACATCATATATAAAATGGTATAGGGATAAAAAAATAATCATATCCATGATATAATAAATATGGATATTTAATGAAAATGTCAATTAATTATGATCATAAATAAATTGGATGTGTACATACACCTCACATAATGAAAAAGTGGTGAATAAGGCATAACCAAAGGGAATATCATAATGGTATCCATAAAAGAATGGATTTAAATCATAAGTAGAAATCATAATGGAAAATAGTAATATATTATGATAAATGATTTCCTACTAAATTCAAAAAATTTAAAAATAATTTTTGAGAAACATTTGAAATCAAACATTTTATTACGGTTTAAGGAAAATATTAAGGAACATTTAAAGTCAAATTGGAATACTATATTAAATAAAACCAGAAATGAACCATGATAGATCTACATGATAAAATTATTGATTTTATAATAATTAATTGTTATTAGAATAGTTTATGTATGGAACTAGAAAATGGGTATGAAATTGGGAAGTTCCATTTAATCGGGCAGGCTTATTAAGAGGAATTGAGAAGGAAACCTTATAAAAACATGAATTTCCCCATAACATAAGGATGTTTTGATATAGATACATGATTTTGGTTGATATAAATATAATTTAGATGAATTATATAAAAATAAAAAATAATTACATTAGGGTAAAGAGAGGGAAAAAGTAACCCGAAGGAAAAATTAGGGTTCGAAGAGAATCCCTTACCTTCGGTCTAGAAGTGTTATTCACCAAGGGGTCCTTTGGGCCAAAAAAATGGGCTTTCTAGCCCTGTATGCAGGCCACATGGCCTTGGGCCTTCGGGCTATGTAATGGGTCACCCTCTACACAGTCTAAAGAGGTCTTTGCTTTAATAATAAATTGAGGCTTCGACCCCAACCTTTAAAAAAATAGATAAAATGTTAATGGTAACCACTTAGATTATTTTTTGGCATTTTTTTGATCATCAAGAACTAGTTTTGTTTTAATAATTAATATTATGTACATATATATTGTTTTTATAAAATTATATAAAATATATAATAAATCATATTTAATAATAATAATGAATTTATGTATGGCTTTGAATTAGGAAATGGGAAATTAAAACTCATCATCGACGATGGCGGTAAATCGGCACATCATTAACGATGTTTTCATTTTGAGAATAAAAGGGAGAGGGGATGAGGTTTGACGATGAATATTACATTAACAGAATAAAATTAAGTAATATATAATATATTGGAGTTATCATGTATTTTTTCATAGAGACGGTATCCAAAGGATAAGATAAGAAAAGGAATTAAAAGAAAATTAAAAGAACGAAAAGGGGGGTTTACCTCTTGAATCCCTATACTTAGGAACCTTCTTAAAGAAATTTGAAATAGTATTTGGGTGTGTCTAGAAATACCCAAACTTGTATGAGAGGTTTGGGAGAGGTATTGGGTAGAAATTTTACAAGCTTCAAGGATTTGGATATTTTTGTAGAATAGGTGGTGAGTGGTGGTATTTATAGTGCAGGAGGAAAGTGTTTTCTGATTAATTTATTCATTTATTTATTATTTTGGTTCAACAATATTAATTGTGTTTATTATTGTGACTAGTTATAGTATCTAGTTCATTTGAGTTCAAAATAATGGTTCTTAAATTATCTACAAATCCGCGATGTCTCAATAATTCATGTATTTATCTTAAACCATAAATTACCGTATTTAACTATTGACCAAAAAATTCAATTTTTTTAGAAAAATACCAAAAATATCCCTAACCATTGATCAATGTGTATAATTAAGATATGGAAACCATTTTTCTGAAAATAATTTTCTAAATATGAGAAATTTAATTTTAATTAAAAGCATCTTTAATTTGGAAATTTCAAATTTCAAAATTATAACTACTTTTATGACACTTTGAAAATTTAATTAAGGTCTCATAAAATTTTCTTATAATCATAAGACAACGAAATATTAATTTAAAAATATATTCTATGAAAATAAAATTTATGTCCAATTATTATATAAATTATAAAATTTTAAATAAACATTTATGTTTCACAAAAATATGAAGAATCAATTTATCATTTTAATAGATTTACTTACTTATTCCATGATATAAAAATACTATATTTTCTTCCATAAGATGAAAAAAAATTATTTATATTTTCATAAGTGAGGGTATTATCATATTGGCCAAATTACTATTCCTAGTGATCATATTACTATTCCAAAGGTCAAGTTTCTATTTATTAGTTTATCACTATTTGTTTAAGTTTGGTGTTGTGTGAAATGTCAGATAACGAATGAATTGAATTTAATAAGAAAGATACATAACATAAAATCTTGGGTTGTTATATGTTTCCCCAATTCAGAATGTTTTTCTTCAAAATTTTCATGAATAATACCTTCTAAACAGACGGGGTTGGTTCTTCATCCTAACATCTTCAGGTTCCCACATTTTACAATCCACTTTATGGTTTATCCAAATAACCTTTACTAGTAGAGTTGCCCGATTTCTCATTACTTTCTATCTTGTTTTAAGAATCTCGATAGGATCTTTGCATAAAGGCAAGTCAGGCTGAAGTTCCATTTCATCAAAGGTGTGTATACAAGTTGGGTTTGACCTATAATTCTTTAAAAATGATATATGGAACACATAATGAACTTTGGTGAGACTTGGTGGCATTGATAATTGGTAAGCTAAAAATCCAATTATTTCCCAAATTTCAAGTGTATTGATGCACCTATGGTGCATTTTTCCTTTCTTGTACAACCTTATGACACCCTTTCTTCGAGATACTTTTAGAAAGACCTGATTTCCCACATGAAACTTCCAATCCTTCCTCTAGTTGACAACATTACTATTTTTTCAACTTAGATATTCTTTGATACTGGTTTTTATAGTATTTACATTTTCTGGTGTTTCCTCTACAATTTTTGGGCCTACAAGATTTCTTTCACCAACTTATTCCCAAAAAGATGTTGTATGATATATTTTACTATCTAATGCCTCATATAGTGCCATTTGAATGCTTGAATGGAAGCTATTTTTGTTGGAAAACACTAAAACAGGTAAATATATATCTCATATAACTTTAATTTCATGTGAGAATGATCTAAACATGTCCTATAAATATTGGATTGTCTTTTTAGACTATCCATCACATTGAGAGTGATAAATAGTAATCAAATGAAGCTTAGTATTCAAATATTTTGGAATAATTTTCCATAATATTGATGTAAATCATGGATCAAGATCAGAAAAAATTTAAATAGGTTCTCCATGATGTCTTAAAACAAAATTAATATAGAGTCCTGTAGGGCGCTCTTATGGAAAATATTCTTTGATAGTGTGGAAATGTAATGATTTGGTATGTTGATAAAAAATTACCAGTTTTCATCATTCATTATTAAAGTATTTTGAAATATAATGAAAAACTCCATAGAAATTTCATCCCACTTCCACATATAAGTAGAATTAGTTTGTATGATTTCTCTAGGATAGTTTTTCTTAGCATAAACTTGTTTTAATGCTAGATATCTTGACACATAGTCAACAATTTCCCACTTATTGTTATCCCACCAAAAAATTTCCTTCAAATCTCAATACATTATGGCACTACCAGGGTGTATAGAGAAATTTGTTCTATGAGAATCATCTAATGATTCACTTTTTTTATCTTAGATATTAATGGAATGCATAAAATCTTTCCAAATTTCATAATTCCATCCTCATACATGAAGTATTCCAATATTCTATCCTTAAAGACTTTAATTTTCTTTTTAAAATTCTCATAATCAGATTGAGATATAATAATATTCTCAAGTAATGATGGTTTAGAAATAATTTAAAAAAGTATTTATGTTTACCCTTCCTAAATAATTCCCATATCCATATTTACTAAATACATATATATATATTATCTTTCTCAATCCTCATTTGGGTCAGAAGTCCATGATCTTTCTTTCTTAATGCATATGATACCTTATTTTCTTTTTCTTGGATAACAATGTATCAAGAAAACGTAATCTTTGAGTCACAAAAGCCATCATCTCTACCTCATGATGAGTTATTTATATGTTAATATGTTTTTAAAACTATTGTAATCCATATATATATAATATATTTCACCATAGATATAATGTCTCCATATCATCAGAGAAATTATTATGATTGATAACTTAATATCACGAGTTGGATAATTTTGTTAATGAATATTCCACTACCCTGATTCTTATTTAATAACTTTATAATATTTCATGAGCACACAAACCAATCCTTTCCTTGATAAATAAATGTATAGAACAAACCCGTCATTTCTGAATGGTAAAGTCAGAATTGGAGCATTGAATAATCTTCTCTCCAATTATTAAAATAATTCTTCACATTCCTTTATCAAAGAAAACTTAACCCATTTATGAGAAATATTGGTTGAAAATTAATCTAATTATAAAACATTTTGAACAAAATACAGATAGTACCCTACTAAACCAATGAAACTAATTACCTTAGATTTTCTCATTAGTGTAGGGCATTCATTGATTGGATTTTTCATCACAGGAAGAACTGAGATTCCATTCTTAGAGAAAATGTGGCCAAGAAAAGAAATTTCCTGAAACCATGAATCACACTTTCTAAATTTAACATATAAATCATTCATTATCAGTGTCTAACAAATAATACGCAAGTGATTCTCATGGTATTAATATCTTTTAGAGTACAAAAAAATATCATAAATTAATACTAATACAAAATCATCAAATTATTCCTTGAATGATTTGTTCATTAGATCCATTAAAATAGAGGAAGCAATAGTCAATCCAAATGGCATTACTGTAAAATCATAATATTCAAAACTTTTCAAAAAATATATCTTCAAAATATCTTCCTTCTTTACTCATAATTGATTATACCCAGAATAAAGATCAATCTTCAAAAAATATTGAGCTCCATGAAGTTGATAAAATAAATCATGAATACAAGACAAATGATACTTGTTCATTATTGTAATATCATTTATTTCTCTATATTCAATTAACATCCTCATTTATCTATCTTTATTCTTGAAAAAGAGAATAAGGGATCCCCATGGAGAAACACTGGGGTGAATAAATCCCTTATTACTCAACTCCCATACACGTTTCATCATATCCACTAATTCTATAGTGGAAATTCTATTTGGATTATTTTTTATTCTTCTTCTATTAGATGTAAGATCAATGGTAAACTGAACTTCACACTCTGGGGGGTGTCCAGGTAATTCATTAGGAAATACATCAATGTATTCTTGTACAATAGGTACAACAACAATTTGAAGATGATTTTACTCATCCATAGATATGTTTTTCTCTTCCTCCCTAAAAATTTCATTTAGTAGAGTTACTCGGGGTGGATCTAGATAATAATATGATGATGAAGTTTCTTCTCAAAAGACAAGGGATTCTAAAACTTCCTCACAAATCATAATTTACTTATTATTAAGATATATTCTCATATCATATTTTCAATTCATGTCCATTCTAAGGATTATATCAAACTATACCATAGATATGATGATAATGTAAGCAAATAAACCACGTTTATATTCCATAATGGGAACTTCCTGACAAGTTTTTGTTGCAAGGAGACATCCCTTAAAGGATTTGAATGACAACTTCCTTATTAAATAAAAACGTAAATGCCTTTTTTTTGTAAAATTAGGTCTATATAAGAGAGTTTGTTGATCCAGAATCAAATAAATCATTGGATAAATTTGAAGATAATATTATTTTCCCTACCACCACATAAGTGGGTACCTCTACTTCTCTTTTCATGATCAGAAAATCTTAGTCATCTTCCCTTGGACTCTTCTATGGTAAACTCCATTGAGTTTTGGGAAATTGATTTTAGAAATTCCACATTTCACTATAATTTAATTAATTAAATTCATTGATTTTTTATTCTCCTTGCATTCATTTTATTAATGAACCTTGTCTCTTAATTTATAAATAACTACCATGCCTTTCAATATTTCATAGGATGATTCTTTCCACAATTTTCACATATTGGAAATTATTTCATTCCCCTCATAATATTTTATTCCTCACCTTTTCCATGGTCATAAAAAAAACGACTTCTCTTGATTCCCCATGAATATATAATATCTAGAAAATTCATTCTCCATTTTGATGGAACTTAATTCTATTTCATCAAATAATGAAAATGTTTGAGAAGAAAGTTCCATTCAGAGACATGGATTAAGAACTTAAAATAAATGATAAATATTTTCTTCAAAATCACATATTTTATCTATATCATACCTTTCTAGTCTTGTGAAGGTATACTCATACTCTGTAACACTCTCTTATTTAAATTTCTTTAAGGTAATGAAATTTCTCTTCATTTCAATTCATTACTCATGGGGGAAGTATTTTTTGAAGAAATTTTCTTTAAATTTTCTCTATTCCATGTCTTATATTTCATCTCCCTCCATATAATTATGTATTAATGACTACCATTGATCTATATATCTCTTAAGAAAATATACTGTGAGTATTACCTTTTCATTTTAATTGCATCATAATTCTAGAAATATATTTTCAATGGAATTGATCTTCTAATTAGCTTCAACTAGATTAGTCTTCCCTAAAAAATATGGGGGCTTATTATACATGAAATAATCCATCATAGGTGTATTATGATTAATATTCAAAACCTGTGCAAACATTCTTAACCTGGTTCTGATATTCACAGCTCCAATACTAACTATGTTGACTTTCTCAGTAGGGAAATCCTTAGATTTTCCGTGGGTATGGATTCCTTTCCTTCAATTAGGCATTGTCACTAAATAATGGAACACACTATGTTATCTCAAAATATTCATGAGTATTGAGAAAAAAATTCAGTAAAAGGAGTTATTATATTTCTCATATTTTTTTAACATCTAGTTCCCAAGGGTTCTACTAAACATGCTTTGATACAGACTATAACAACCCCAACCCCAGTATCCCAGAGGTAGTGGTTTTTTTATTACAATAGAATTGATACAAGATATCACATCACTAAGGATCGATAATTTTAGTAGTCTTTAAAAACTAGATACATACATGGTTCCCTTATTACATTAGTAATTAAACATAGAACATAATAAATGAAAATAAATTGCTTGCTTGAAACTTATAAAATGATTTCATCTTCAAAACCTGGGGAAGGAAAATAAATAAAAGGGTGATATCAAATGATTAGAAAGTGTTATACGAAATAATACTAAGTGAATAAAAGTCAATAAGAAATAATCAATATGGTAAGGAAGATAATATGGAAAACACATAGAATCAATATACTCAGAATGAAAATGAAACAAAAGATTTTTCCATAGTGAAAATATCATGGAAAGTAATAAATGAACACTGAATGAAAAAATTATTATTTATTAGATACCAGTTATCTTGAATATGAATAATTATACAGTCATGAAGGTTTATGTATGTGGATATAAACCTATCTGATTATACTTAAAAAAAATGTAAAGGGTTTTTTCCAAGTGTTTTGTCTCATGATACCTATTGATGATCTATGGGATATCAATAACCAGGCCCCACCCATCATAATATGTCCAAATAATTCTTCATACATATATTTAATTCATGAAAAATGTGACTTATCGAAATATCATTATTTAGTAGAAAATATGGATATATAAATATTTCCCAGGTTAAAACAACATTTAAAATAAAAACCGTATGCAAAATATTATATGGGTATAATAATAATAAAATCCATGAGAAAAGAAATATATATATTTAATTAAATCTTCAATTAATGGTGATCATAAATAAAATACAAGTATATATACAACACACACAAAGAAAAAAAAGTAGTGAATAAAGAATAACCATAGGTTATACCATAATGGTATCCATTAGAGAATGGATTGAAAGCATACATGGACATTCATAAGGTAAAATAGGCATATATTATGATAAATTTTTCCCAACTAAAGTGAAAACATGTAAAAATAGTTTTTAAGAAACGTTACAACTGAAACATTTTACTTCAATTTTTGGAAAATATTAAGGGGAATTTAAAGCGAAAAAGGAATTATCTTTTATATAAAATATGAAATGAACTAGGATAAATTTCATGATAAAAATATTTATTTTAGTAGAATAACGGGGGATTAAAATAAATTATAGAAGATACTTGAAAGTTGGTATGAAAATAGGAAGTCCTCATTAAATGGGATTGATTATGAGGATGAATCGAGAAAAGAACCATATAAAAACATGTATTTCCCAAACAAAGAAGGAAGAAATGATCTAGAGACATGATTTTGAAAAGTTTAAATATAATTTATAATATTTATATAATAATAAATAAGAATTAAATTGGGGTAATGAGATAGGAAACCTATCCCGAAGGAAAATCGGTGGTTCTGAGAGAACCCCTTACCTTTTATGGGAAAGTGTTCTGAAATTGCATTTAATATCCTAGATAATGAAATTAGATTCATTAATAATTTAATTCAGAACATATTAAACATGTATTTTCTTTATTATAATTTTATTAATTTAATATATGGCCTTTTATGAGTTATAAGATTCAATTTTATCATTTTGGAGTTCTCATTTCCTTAGTTTTAAATATTTGTTCACATGTATACATGTATGAAAGATAATGTAAAATGAAAATAGTTTTCCAAAATTGAAATTATATTTTTTTAATGAACTTGCATAAAATTATAAGGTCTTATATATATATATATATATCATGTTTTTAGATATGGGGATGATTTATTAGAAAAATTGTAATGATAACCACTTTGATTATTTTGTCATTTTTTTTATCACCACAATATAGTTTTATTTTATTAATTTTTATTATGTATATATAATGGTACCATAAAATTATACAACATATATATAATAAAATATTATTTAACCATAATAATGTTTTTATTACCATTCTTAAAGGAAATAATAGAAAATTAAAATGCATCATCCACGATGGCAGTAAATCGGCACCTCAACGATGATGTTTTCATTTTTATAATAAAAGAGAGAGGAGAAAGGGTTTGATGATGAATATTAAATGAACATAATAAAATTACATTATATATAATATATGGGAGTTATCATACATGTTAATATTGGATCGAAATAATGATATAGATGCTCAATATACAAGAGGGAGGGGGTGAATTGTATACTTTAAAAATTCCATTGGAACCATTAAAGTTAGTTAGAAATTTCTATTCATTAAAAAAAGTTAAACAATGTAAATTCACAAGACCTATTAGTTATACAAACTTAATAGATTCTAAAAATATGGTTCCAGAAATGAAACATAAGAAAATCTTACAAGGAAAAAGATTCTACCTTAAAGTGTATAGAATCGTACTAATCAGTGTACAAGTACAAGAAAGTATAAGATAGTTATACTTTCCATATTAATCAAAATTTAGCAGAAAATAAACTTGAAACAATACAAGTAACAAGTATGAAATCTTTTAACCTAAAGAGTAGGGTATCCAACAACCATGGATAAAGGTCCCTTGATTTATACTTTCATGAAAGTCTGTATTACCCCCACATGGGTATGCCCTCGATAGGAATATCAGAGTCTGTCCTTTTATCCATGTAAGCTGTCAAACTTCAAGGTAGTCAGCACCTCTCTCTTCCTTATTAAGGAAGTACTCAAATTTTAAGGTTGTCGACACCTCTCTCTTCCTATCCCAAGAATCCCTCGATTGTACAAAATAACAATCAGAGTCACATGAAGTAATCTGAACAAAATGTTCAGTATGCACAAAAGAATGAGAGTATCTATCTAGAAATTACTTCAGCAACATGTAATCTCTAGATTGATCAACGTGTGTAGTAGTATTGAGCTCGCTCAAATGAGCTTCTATTTATAGGCACATCTCTAGTGGTCAACTCCCTCCTCCAACAGTCATAATTTTCATTGAATTTTGTAGGGTCCTGTACATGTGTCACTCAAACAACATTTAGTTAGAAATAGAATGAATGACATCGTTTTATAACTCTATCAAGAGTATGTAAAATATGGTTTCTCAACCAAATCCATTTTTGGGAGTCTAAGAAAAAATAACATTCGGAGTCTAAGTAAGTAATCCTTCAAATTCTATATTACAAGGATATTCAGATTTTTTTTCTGAGGAATTCAGAATCAGAATTATTTAGACTTTGGAGTCTAAATTCTAGGGAATTCAGAACCTAAATTATAAGGAATTTGGTGTCTGAATTCTAAGGAATTCAGAACCTGAATTCTAAGGAATTCGGAGTATGAATTCTAAGGAATTCAGAATCTGAATTCTAAGGAATTCGGAGTCTGAATTCTAAGAAATTGGTAGTCTAAATTTTAGAGAATTTGGATTATGAATTTCATAGAATTTAGAATCTGAATTTTAGAGAATTCGGATTTTTAATTTCAGATAATTAGGAACCTGAATTTTCAGAGAATTCAGATTCTGAATTTCAGAGAATTCGAAACCTAAATTTCAAAAAATTTGGAACCTAAATTCTGATCCTGAAAACAGAATACTCTATATCAAAGTATTTATAGAATTTTGAGATTTTATATGAGAAACTGAATTTTTCACTTCGGAATAAAAATATTTAGATTAAGAGAAACTAAAATATGAACAATGAAAAACAGGTAAGGATAAATTTTCTTGGGGAAGGATAATTTTCCTCATTAAGGAAAATATGAGTGGAAAAGAAAATTGCCTTAAGATGGGGTGTTTATGATTTTCAAAACATAAAGGAATGGAAAAGTCATAAGGAAACCTTATTGACTCAACAATCTCCCCCTTTTTGGAAATCACAAACATTCTTACGAAAATGAAAATAAGGACTTAGAAATTTTTTGGTCTTGTAAAAAAAAGTTATCACCCTTTACTTATGGATCAAAGTGAATACAACTAACTTCCCCCTAGGCTTTGGAAACACTAAAGATATTATTCTGAATTTCTTGAATGAGATTTGTCATTTTCTAGCTTACAAAAATCTTCATGATGAAATCCCCCCTTTACATAGGGAAATTTCTTCTTTACAAAGTATTCTTTTTTTGTTTATTCCTTTATACCCCTTTGTGATTTTCAAAAATAAATATAGGGAATGATTAGAAAAAATATGGTACCTGAAATATTAGTACTGAAAAACCAAAAAATATGAGGAGAAACTAAAAATATATTATGTTTGAAAGAATTTGAACAATGAATAAAATACATCAAAAGATATAATTTTGAAAAGATCATCCTTCCTTCTCCTTCAGTATCAGCTTCTTCACTATGGTTTTTAACTTCTTGAGCTTATTGTGATCCTTTTCTGTACGGTTGTGAAACTGATCATGATCTTATGTTTTCTTCTCTAAGACTTTTATTTTCTCTTCCTGGGCCTTAAGAGATTCTTCCTGGGCCTTTAGAACTTATTCTTGCTTAGAAATATTCTCTTCAATCTCAATTCTGATATTCCTTTCACTCTTCCAACTCTATGCAGCTGAATACATTTTCCCATTCAGATCTTTCACTTCTTGCATCTGAGTAGTTTCTTCAAGAGATATATTTTCTTTAAAAGAATTAGTAAGATCTTTTATATTCACATATTTGGGGTCAAAATTATCCTTTACACTATCATGAAATTCATCAATGATTATCCTTTCTTCTATTGTCTTCCTTGACCAGCTAGTCATCTTCTTTCAAGATCTTTTATAATCCTCGTAACCAATGAGAATGGTCTTGAAGTCTGCCTCGAGACTGACAAATTTATCCATCACCATGGATACTGAATCCAATTTTTGATTTAACATATGTTGAAGCATATAACATCTTGAGTTTATAATAGGGTATATTGGAATAGTCCTAACCAACTTCTTTTAAGACTGGAAAACAAATTCATGTCCAAGAGAAGATGATTCTAAATCTCAGACTTTGGTTGGTGAATATTAATTATCAATCTCAATAGCCTTATTTTTTGATGAAGCACCCACTTATTTATTCTTTACCCCGGATTTTATAGGGGTATTCACAATCACTTGTTTTACTTTATCATCCCTAGGAATGATTTATTCTTGATTAGGAGATTTATATTCACTATCTAATAGCTGAATAATTTTATCTTCATCAAATTCTTCCTTATCGGTTCCTGCCTTAACGTCCCCTGGTTGAATGAAATCATGATTGCTACTTTCATTTTCAGACAAATTATTCACTTCATCCTCACCATTCTCATCTTTTCTTGGGGTAGAAAGTTTTAAAGACTCGGCTTCAGAAGTTCAGATAGATAACTTCTCAGAAGGACTCTCCTTATCATGATAATATTCTACATGCTTTATCATATCTTCGGTATCACCAATCCCTTATTCCTCTTCTTCTTGCACTTCTTCTTCTTGCACTATTTCTTCTACTTGATCTTGTTCCGGAATCACAAACTTCTTTCACGAAGTCTCTAGTAATAGTTCTATTAAACAATATTCTGGTACCAGAATTTGTTCAGAGACTTTTTCAGTATACTTAAGTAGGTATTGGACTATCTCATCCTCAAACATCTTCTTATTTTTCTTTTTCTCTTTTTGTTTCTTTTAAAGCACTTCAGCAGCATTTATCTTCAAGGATTTTGCCTCAGTAGGATCCAAACCAAAACTAAGTTCCCCTACATTCATGTTCTTCTTTTCCTCTCTCCATTTAGTAGCCACTACATTAGTATACATTGTTTTCCTCTTAGTTTTTGGGTGTGCATATTTAGTTTCCTTCTCCACGTGTGTTTTTTCCTTTCCTTCTGGGTCCTTGACCTTCCTATTCCTTCCACCCTTTTTAGATGTTTCATCCACCTCTAGTTTCTTTGATAGAGATTCATCTTCTTTTTCAGATAGATCAAAAAATTCTCCAGATCAACTATTAAATCCAATCTTCATACTCCTTAGAGTATCATCACATAAAAGAATCACCTTGAAAATTCTCAGCTTAGAACTACAAGAAATCTTGAAAGACTGAAGACAAGGAAAAATAATTTTTGAATGAATTGTTGGATACATGATAATATGAGACTTCAGATTTCCATTTGTATATTCTCAATCGTAACCAAGATATGCTTAACCAGTTTTATCTTTCTTAGGTTCACTAGGAAATCCAGAATATAAATATCACTTTTCTTCAGGGTATCCTTGTCCCCTTTTCTCGAAATGAGAAAACCATGAACCGATAACTAAAGAATACAAAGAGTTTTAGAGAGATGAATAATTTTTGGAGTCTTTACCTCTAAAAGACCAAGACAAGCTAGAGCCTTTTTCTTGTCAAAAGATCTTATTACATTAGGTAGCTTGTGTGAGAAATTTTTTGCCTCTCATTCGTAAGGAATTCCTATCAGATTTTCTGCCATGTTATAATAAAGAGAGCATGCCTTTCCATAGCTCTTGAAAGAAAATTTATCTCTTCCTCCATTAAAAAAACAAAAGGTCTCATAGAATTCAACCAGAAATTCTGGATAGACTGGATCCTGTTCTCTTGGTTTTGATATACATACACTCTCCCAACTATTCAGCTTGATATTCTGAGAAATAATAGAATCATACATGGCATAAAATGTCAGATCGACTAACCTTTCATTGTAGATCTACAACTTGGATATTTCCTTAATAGTTTAAATTTCTTTCTGAGAAGAGGTTTCAGCAGACATTTGGAAGTAATGAAACTTCAAAAATTCAGAATGAATTTAAGAATAGAATCAGAGCGTCATCACGCGAAGGCTTGGGGTTCAATGGGTGAAGACTATTGGGGATCATTTATATAGGCAATTAAAGCGACAATTCATCTTCCCTGATTGATCCAACGGTTGAAAGCTTCTTAAGAAGATTTGATGGTTCAGATGATAGTAGAAGAATGATTTTGAATGATTCTGATCTTTTGAGGGTTTTTAAGATAAAACCATTGGAATGAAGGAAAAGTGAATCTGAAAATTTTAAAACAAAAAGAAAATACCAACAAGGAAAAGAAGATTACAAAAATTTCAGAAAGGAAACATACCTTTCAGATTTCTAGGAAGACTATTCATAATGAGAAAAAATAAATATTTTTGAATAAATTCAGATTCTGAAATTTTTATTATGAAAACATTTAGACTATGGAAAAATTTTGACTACGAATATTAAGAATGTGAAAATTTTGACTACAGAAATTTTGACAATGAAAATTTTAATTACAAAAATTTTGGCTAACAAGCATACATACTCCCCGTATGAAATGGAGTTTGTTTCTGTAAGGATATAGGTTTCAAAAAAAAGTTAATAAGGAATATTAACTTACATTTATCATTCCTAACTTCTATTTAATGTATTAAAATCTATCAGATGGTATAGTTTTTGTGAAAATATCAGCTAGTGGATATTGTGTTCCGATAAATTGATGAATGATATCTCCTTTAGAAATTTCTCAGAAATTTACTTTTCCTCCCTCCATCATGATAATATTTTCAAATAAGTTTTTTTACCAGTCATGTGTTGGGAACATCCAATATCCATGTACCATGTATTGATGTTGGTACTATCTTTACTTTCCTGAAAATAGGAGTGTTAGACTTTTGGAACCCAAAATTTCTTGGATTCAGAAGATTCAGAAAGAAAATTTTTAGGAATACACATTTTCTTTGAAAAATAAGCTTTATGAAATCCTAAAGACCGAGTTTTTTTTAAGGAACAAAATTTTCCCCAATTCCCACTACACCGACACTTAGTGCAGAACAGAGCACTTTGAGGTATAAAATAATTGTTACTAAAAATAGGTTTTGAACGTGTATAACCAAAACATGAATTATTCATTAAATGTTTAATTTGGGAATACATATTACCAAAATTTTCCTTACCTAAGGTAATTTTTGAAAAAAACATCCACAAAGAAAATATTTCTAACTTCAGTATAATAACTAAGATTTTATCATAAAAAATGTTAGTTTTAGCACTAGAGTTTTCCTCGAAGACATTTTTCTTAGAAATTAATTTTTTTAGATCCTTAGAAAAGTTATCCTTCTCAGAATTAAATTCCTCAAGGGTTTTTGAAATACATTGAAAATGATAAATTTTCTTATCAATATATTTAGAAAGATCCGATACTTCCATAGTAAGAATATAAATCCTAGAATTTTCTTTATCATGCTTTTTCTTGACTTTAGAATTTTCATTCTCAATGATCTTAGAAAATTTAGACACTTATTCATTAGTAGGTAAAGTATTATCTTCAAAAAAAATGATTCTTCATCTGAAGATTCATAATATTTACTATCACTATAATTTTCATTCAAGGATACATTTGCTATGGATTCAACATTGTGTACCTTGTCCATTAAACAATTATTTTCAATAGATAGCTTGGCTAGTAAATAAATATTCTTCTGACCAGAAGATTCGTACTCTATGGATTCTTCATAAGAGTCACCCCCACTGGCACTCCAGGTGTAATTTTCTTTCAAAACATTCTTAGATTTAGCCTTGTATTACTTCTTTCTATCCTTCTCAGAATGATTTACCGTTCTATATTTTCTCTTAATCATAGGACTATCTGGCCTTATATTCCCTACTCTCTTGCATTCATAGCAAGTGACTTCTGAGTCTTTATTATCCTTTCTTTATTTCTTCTTATATCTATAATAAAAGGATTTCTTCCCAAATATATTTTTCATCCTTCTAGAAATTTTATCTAGTTCATTCTTAGAATGTTCACTTTCACTTGATTCAGATAAAATAGTGACATTCTTTGATTTTGATCTTGTAACTCTCTCAGCATTCCTAGATTTCATATGATTAGAAGTAGTTGTAAAATCAACACTTCTATTTCCATTATTCTTCTTCTTTAGATCATCATCTCTTTTTATTCTTGTCTCATGTTGAAGAAGAGTTCCAAAAAGCTTATCAAGAGTAATCTGTGAGAATTTCCTATTCTCATCAATAACTGTTCTCTTGGATTCCCACTCATTAGGCATGATATCTATAATCTTTTCCACAAGTAAATCATCATATAAACCTTTTTCACTCATGAAATATGAAATATTAACAATGGTCATTAATATCTATGGTACCTTGAACACTGGTTCTCCATAAGTAAATAGAAATCAATGGTATTATGCTCTGAGAAAAGATCTCCTAGTTTTGATAACATTGGATGTTCCAAAATGAGTAACCTCCAATTTCATCCAAATACAATTTGCAGCTTCACAAGAAGAAATATGGCTATATATATTCCTGGTCATGGAACAAAACAATGTATTGCGTACCTTATAGTTTAGTTGATATTATAACTTTTAATTATTAGTAAAAGTTCTGAAATCATTATCAGGTTTCTTGTAATCTCATGTAAGCTATGCAAAGTTTTCCACTCCATTTTTTTAAAAAAAAAAGTCTTCATATGATCTCTCCAATATTCATAATCATTCCCATCAAATATAGTTGGTCCAGTAGGATTAAGATTTTCAATCAAACTAACATTCATTCCTACCATCTCAAAGAAAATATCTTTCCACAGAAACATGTTAGTAATAAAAGTTTGTAAACAAGGATAAAAATATCTGAAGCAAGGAAAATATAGAACAATGAAAACTTGAGCAAGAAAACTTATATGTGAATATAAGTATTTCAGATACCTCCTCTGATACCAATTATAGTATCGAAATAATTATGTAGAAGCTCAATATATAAGAGGGGGGGAGGGGGTGAATTGTATACCTTAAAAATTCCTTTGGAACCTTTAAAGTTGGTAAAAACATTCTTTTGTTTAAAAAAGTTAAACAAGGTTAATTAACAAGACCTCTTAGTTCTACAAACTTGATAGATTCCAGAAATATGGTTTCAGAAATGAAACTTAAGAGAAGTTTACAAGGAAAAAGATTCTACCATAAAGCGTATAGAATATTACTAATCAGAGTACAAGTACAAGAAAGTATAAGATAGTTATACCTTCCTTATTAATCAGAATTCAGTGTAAAACAAACATGAAACAATACAAGTAACAAGTATGAAATCTTTTAACCCAAAGAGTAGGGTATCCAACAACATTGACTAAAGGTCCCTTTATTTATACTTTCAAGAAATTCTTTCTTACCCACATTAGGGTAAGCCCTCAATAGAAATATCAGAGTTTGTCTTGCTATCCCTAAAAGCCCTCGAACATCAAGGTAGTCAGAACCTCTATCTTCCTTATCAAGGAAGTCCTCAAACTTCAAGGTAGTCGGCACCTCTATCTTACTATCCCCGAAAGCCCTCTATTGTACACAACAACATTTGGAGTCACACGAAGCAATCCGAACAAGATGTTCAATACGCCAAAAGCATGAGAGTCTCTCTCTATAGAAATTAATTCAATAGCATGTAATCTATTGATTGATCAACCTGTGTAGTAGTATCGAGATCATTTAAATGAGCTCTTATTTATAGGCACATCTCTAATGGTCGAAAACCTCCTTGAACGATCATATTTTTCCTTGAATTTTGGAGCCACCTGTACATGTGTCACTCAAAAAATGGTTAGATAGAAACAAAATGCACGACATCATTTTATAACTATAACAAGAGTAAGTAAAATATGGTTGCTCAACCAAATCCATTTTTCAGAGTCTAAGGAAAAATAAAATTTGGATTTTAAGCAAGTAAACCTTTGAAGTCTATATTACAGGGATATTCATATTTTTTTTCAAGGAATTCAGAATCATAATTCTACAGACTTCAGAGTCTGAATTCTGAGGAATTTAGAACCAAAATTCTAATGATTTCGGAGTCAGAATTCTAAAGAATTCGGAGCCTGAATTCTAAGGAATTCAGAGTCTGAATTCTAAGGAATTCAGAGTCTGAATTCTAAGGAATTCAGAGTCTAAATTATAAGGAATTCAGAGTTTGAATTTTAGTGAATTGGGATTCTGAATTTCATTGAATTCGGAATCTGAATTTCAACGAATTCGGATTCTGAATTTCAGATAATTCGGAACCTAAATTTCAGAGAATTTTGATTCTAAATTTCACAGAATTCGGAACCTGAATTTCAGAAAATTCAGAACCTGAATTCTGATCCTGAAAATAAAATACTCTTTATTTGAGTATTTACAGCATTACAATATTTTAGATGTGAAACTGATTTTTTCAATTAGGAATTAAAAGTGTAAGATTTAGAGAAACTAAAATATAAACAATGAAAAATAGGTAAAGATAAATCTCCTTGGGGAAGGAAAATTTTCCTTATTAAGGAAAATATGAGCGGAAAAGAAAATTGCCTTAAGATATGGTGTTTGTGATTTTCAAAATAAGAAGTAATGGAAAAGTCATAAGAAAACCTTATTTACTCAATAGTTAATATATAAAATTTAGGTAAATTATATGAAAATAAGATAAATTTTAAAAAAAATAAAACAACGAAAGGGGGTTTTCCTCTTGAATCCCTATCAGTGAGAACCTCCTTAAGGAACTTTGAGATGGTATTTTAGTTTAGACCAAGAAAAAGATAATTGGGGGGAGAGGTTTGGAAGAGGTATTGGGTATAAATTGTAAAATATGAAAGGCATTGGATGTGTGAGGAGAATTGGTGGTGAGGTGTGATATTCATAGTAGAGAAACGGGGTGTTTTTTGATTCTTTAATTCATTTGTTTATAATTTTATATCAAGACTATCAGTAGTGTGGATTTAGGTGACTAAGTACAATAACTAGTGCACATGAGTTCTAAATAATGGTTCTTAAAACATCCATAAATCATCCATGAAACAATACTTCAGGTATTTAGCTTATACTATAAGTTACTACATTTCACTATTCACCAAAAATTCATCTTTTTAAGAAAAATACAAAAACATTACCCAAACTATTTTTCAATATGCAGAATTCAATAATTGAATAATTTTTTTTGAAAATAATTTTATAAATATGAAAAATTTATTTTCTTAATATAAATCATCATTTATTTGAAAAATACCAATTTAAAAATTATAACTGATTTTATGACATGTTGAAAAATTAATTATGGTCCCATAAAATAATTTTATAATCATCAGACTACAAAATATTAATTATTGAATATTTTTAATGAAAATAAACTTTATTTTAAATTATTATATTAATTATAAATTTTAAAATAAACATTTACGTGTCACAAAAACACTAACACTTAATTTATCATTTTAATACATTTATTTACTCATTCCATGATATAAATATATAATTTTTTCATTCATAAGATACCAAAAGTTTATTTATAAATTCATAAGTGAGGTTACTATTCTGTTGGCCATATTACTATTCCTAATGTTCATATTATCTTTCCACCGGTCATGTTACTGTTTAAAGTATATCACTATTCGTTTAAGTTCAGTGTTGTCTACAATATATGCTATCAAATGAACTGGATTTATTTAAGAAGATACATTCTATAAAAGAGTAGTATGTTATAAATACCTTTTCTACCATTTGAAAAAGATTGTTCTAAATATATAGGCAGATTTCATGTACACAATCTTCCATCAACTCCCCTAGAATTTTGAACCGATGAGAAGCTAATGGCCCGAACAGAGCTGGTATATTGTCTTTATCCAATTTTTTTCTCATTTTCAATGTATCTTATTCATCTTTATCTTAAATCTCCTCAACCTTATTTGACCAATGTGGATGCTTCCCAACAGATTTATCAAAATCACGAGATTGGTGGGGGCATCTTCAGTTATGTTTGTAGACTATGGATCCAAGGACGTTATGAAGAGTGACCATCACCTTATGCTTTCTTTCTAAAGTGAAAGGATTTCACTTGTTGATGATATGAAATCTGACATGACTAGCCTTATTTTAAAAAAATTAATCAATGTAGGAGTTCCTTATCATGATTAAATAACCAAGGGGAGGACCTTCTTGACAAATTGAAATATTACTATAGTGAGGAAATTCATAGAGAATTCTATAATGGGGAGGACTACCATTGTGAATTGACGTATGAATGTAAAGACAATCCCTAAAACATATTCCCCATGGAGGGATTTTAGAGTGGATGGAAACAAGGGGGAGACTCTCTTTCATTTTTATCTTCAAAACATGTGGAGGGATGACATGAATGTCACAAGGAGACAGGTTTGCGAGATTTATTAGACTATGAACATGAAGCAAGCCTTCATGGTGAAGAATCCAAAGAGGAACTTAAAAATTACTGATACTATCCTCATGATTTAGTAATAGGAGAGTAGGATCTTAGTCTGCCATATATAAATGTTTGAGGGCATATAGAACTCTAGAATTATGTAGTGAAATATTTTATATCAACTCTTAATTTTTTAGTCATCTCTAGCGAGGTTTCTTTTTTGATGCCTTCTTGTTGGAAAATGGGGCCACTTATTGGGGAAAGTGGTTTTAGGTATGGAATATTTTTTGAATTGATCACATCTCACTGATAGATTTTTCTGATAGGCATCTGGAATTTTGAAAAGGGGTTGTGCCTACCTCAGAGTAGCCATTATAATAGGCCAATCACCATTAGTTGGAATGGGAGTATTGACCCAATACAGTTGTCCATATATCATGGGGGAGTTTTCCCCATGACCCTCCTGGATGTGAGAAGAGGTTTTTGTCTTCTCCAGGGTGACATGTTAATGATTCAACCCATTTTTAGAGACAAAGTTGTGTATCTCCTCCTCTATCAATATTGTCAACATTATGTTATCCTAAAAGGTTTGTAGGATATGGGAAGTAATTTGTGTCTACACTTTCACCATTTTTAGGATCTTTTTCAAGACTTCAGCAGCTTAAAGAGAGATATATTCCAATTCCATTGTTGGATATTGGGTGAGTACCTGATCCTATCCTCTATTTCGTACAATTGGATAGTGGATGTATATAGTTATGGTGGAAAATATTTGGATCTTCTCCCTGTTTGTCACAGGGAGTTTTCGGTGGGCTTCTCCGAGTGCTTCTAGATTAGAGTAAATGAAGGCTTGTTAAATGTGGTAAGGTACATATTACTTCTCATTGTGTGCCACCATATTTTGTGGGAGCGCTTCTATAAATGATTCCAAATGAGTCTACTATTAGGATTGTTTTGTTTAGGTTGTTTTTCATGCCTGATCTCCATTTTATAAAAAAATTTGGTTGGTGAGATTCTCTAGAGGGGAAGAGGTACAGACCAGCACCCTATTGACCAATTTTTCCCCGAGTGGGACTTCTTGTGTGCCAGGGTCTGGATTTCCTGGTCCATACTACTTAGGATAATAGCCTCATCATGTTGAGGGTTCAATACCATGCGATATTGGTGGTGGTGACTACTGTACAGATCCATTTCAAAGGAATCCTATGTCTTCTAGGTGAGGTTGTTGGTGGCCTCCTGATCTACCACCCTAAGGAAATAGAGTAGCGGATAGTTGTGTTCTATGGATAAATTGCTGAAACCATTGGAGACTATGATTGGTGTTGTATTCTATTAGATTGTTGGTTGTCATTTAGTGGATGAATTGTAGGGCTTTTCAAGTTGTAGGTCATATCAAGAATATTCTAGTGTGAGGATTGTATGATTCGGGTGAGACTCATAGACCATAGCGGTTGAGACCCAACATTGGAGACGTTGGGTTTGCGCATACATCCTCGACATGGATGAGGACCAGAATGAATGCTTGACATGGCATACGTCTGTTAGGTATGTTTTTATTCCATTAGGATTGTAGAGAGATCTCTGTGGAAGCTCTTGAAATATGCGTGAAAAACAAAAATAAGAAAACCTCATCAAAGTACTATCTCAATAAAACAATACATGAACAATTGATCATATTTTTTGGACCTCTTCAATTTTTGAGAGAAAAAGGGAACAAATAGGTGGGTGACCCCATCATATTGGCTAACGATTCACATCAGGTTTACCATTTTTTTCTAATGAAAATAACGTGACTGATGATTTATTCTAGGGGAATTTTGAACATTCATTAACAAATGGTTAACTATTTTATTCTATAATTAAAATAAATATCATGATGATTGATTGTAGGTTAATTTTTTAAAATCATTCACATCAGGTTCACTATTATTTTTTTCATCCCCTAATGGAATGTGGGGGATATAATGGTGTTTTGTGGTGTTTGTGGAACAACCTTCAGATTAGACACATAAAACCATGTCTTTTTTGGTGAGTTTAAAATGGATTTTATTCATGGAACCAGAAACCCATAATGGATCTTATATCTGTGATGACTAATCAACCTATTTTTCAAGGGTATGTGCTCATTGGGAATATTGACTATGATACTTAAAAAACTGCATTGGTTGAGAGGATGGGAGGTTAGGCTCAGCACACCATTTTGAGGGAAATTGATTCCTACATTGATAATATCTTTCTGATCTAAGATATGTTAGTGAATTTTTCATTAATTCCCATGAATAACTTATGCCACCCTTGCATCCAAAATCGATTATTACCATGTGTGGAGATTAGAATGATCTTTATATATTGAATGTTATTCATCAATAGAGATATCAGTATTAATATGAGGTTCTCCATAAATGCTACACATTTATAAATAGATTAGAGATTATATTGTTGTTTATTACCTTGATGTTGGTTTTAATACCCACAGTGGGGAACATTGGATTTTACAATCTTCCAGTTCGATGGGAGTTGTTTTGATTTCAGGATCAGACACATGAGATGATCTTTTAACATATCCTCCTGAATGTAATTAGAACCCATGTAGTTAAGTGCCACATAAAATTAAACATCATACCTTTTATGGTCATGTGACAAGGATAATACCATGAAGTTTAACTTCATGCGACAAGAATATCCAAGCGAATGGTTTCTATCCAAGTATGGCATATGACTTCTGTCGAGGTGGACCAAGAGAACTAGATAGAATATGGACCTCCAAGTTGGATAGGTTCCTACTAGGAATGCATGCCAAAGAACATTTGGAATTTGAGTGTTGGGTTTAGTGCTTAGGGAGGCTTCATCTGTATCCCAGTTAGTTTGGAATGAATTACCACATATATTGAAATGGGTTGGGGATTACACCAATAGAGGAGTTTCATATAGAAGAATATGATTGAGGATTTTAGTGAATAGGAGGAACATTGATGGTTTAGGTTTTTGAAAATTCTGTGATCATACCTAACTACTAATCCCATGTGATTAATTATTTAATATGATGAACATGAGGAAGATGAAGATATGAAGATCACACAATCCACATTCCACTCATGGAAGGATGCTGGATCCAGAAGGGAAAAAGAGGGGGCTTTGAACATGCCCGCCTCCTCTTTTATTTTGGTAACCAGGATATTCACATATAACCAGATATGAATTGGGAAGGAGAAGGGGGAAAAAGTGATAAATTATATTAAAAATACATGTGTATTACTCTGTGAGGGAATCTCTATGGTTGGATATATTCCTTTTAGGACCCATGCCAAAGATTCCCTCTAAAGGAAGGTTGGAAGACGATCTAGAAAATGATTCTATACCAAAACACATATATGAACATATGGTTATTAATATCATAGATAATGTATAAGACCACATGATACATGATCGAATATGAAAAACAAGATGAATAATAAGATCTAGAAAACCAAAAGATCCTCCTTCCACTAGTGGAAGAGGCTAGGTTGATGGGAGAAGAAGGGAGGGATTTTATGTGCCGGTTCCCCTGTGTAGTTTTTATCATAGAGAGTCACTTATAACTACCAGTATGGATACAAACCATAGGTATGTAGAAGGAGGTAGGAATGAAGAATAAGAGTACTGCGAAGAAAGGTCACGAGATTACACTTGGAAGGACGCCTAAGAAACTGGTTATTGGGGCAGAGAGGAGAATAAGAAACCACAACTAAATGGGAAAGGAAAGAATGATCCTCTCCCTCATTTTTGGGAACCATAGGTCCCTAGTCTTAGAGAAAACTAGGAAACTACATGATCCTAAAACTAGTATATGATGTTGTGGGTTTCTTGAATCATCCCACAAGGATGGGGTCATCATGACCGAGTGAATGCATACCCACATGCCCCTCGAGGACCCTACCTATCATGTGGGACAAGTGAAGTGAACCTCTAACATAATGAATTCATATCATAATAAGAAAAATATAGTGTGCCTACAACCATGGTCTTGAAATTACACATTATTCAGTGGAGGTCTCAATTTTCTTACTCTTAGAAGAGGAATATAAAGGGAGATGAGATGTACCATTAGTGGATTGGAAGAGGTCTCAGAGGTTTCTCACATAGGTGAAGGTTGGGAGATCCAGGGATTTATCAAATAGGGTAATCCTTAGAAAACTGTATGGGCTTCATACAGGTAGGCATGTGCCAGGTATAGGTGTTTTAGAGATGTACCACCTGCGAAACAACACTTTATCAAGATTTGTCTTTAGGATCCAAAGTTCTCCTCAGGTGTCCCTGGAAGGATTTCATGTAGGCCCCACGCTTGGGAAGGGTATTTCATGATAGTTCTAGATAACTAGGTTGTAAAGTGTTTGTTGCACATGTATTTTTTTACTTCAGACCCTAGAAGTATTATAATTCCATTATCCCTATTAATTGCCTTTTCTCTTGAGTTTTGGAGAGCTTCCTAAAAGGTTTATAAGGGACTAGGTGAAGGTCTAGGTCAGTTATTTCTTTGAGGTTTCTCTAGGATTTTCCATCATCCTAAATGAGGATTCATAGGGTTCTATTTAAAGGAAAATATGGGACCCTGGTCTAAGGAGCTTATTTACATAGGTACTAGGTGTTGGTGTGCCTTGTAGGCCCCCTGTACAGGGGTGGTAAAAACCTTGGGCTACGTAGGTGGTTCTGTGTGAGCATTAAGTGTAGGGGTGGATGTTTTTACTAGTATATGTAGGTGGTTCTCCATGGTACTCCTTGCCCACGTAATGGGAACACATAACACTACCTCGGAAAACTACCTTGGTGAACCCACTCCTCCACACCATAGGGAGATTCACCCCCATACCCCAAATCAGTATCACTTCGGAGATGTGTTCCAGCCCCTTCATGCTAGTCCCTTCACAACTTTCCCTGATCCCTATGAAAAATTGATAGTCACACCATAATCTTTTCCAGCTGGGTAGAGAATGTTATGGTTCGTTCCACATAAAACCCAATCTATCTTTCCACATACCAAAATTAATCATTGATGGATGTTATCACCACCAAAAATTTAGTTTTATAAACTTTTCTGAGGAATTTCCATCCACCTGTGTGTGAGAATTATTGCAGAACATGAAAATTCAATCTATTCCTTCCTCCTGTATAAAGACATATTTCAAGTTAAACATTACATTTGGTGTCTAGGTGTGGATCACATCTTGAATTATATATAAAAGTGTAGAGAACAAATTTCATGGTTTAAAAAAATTCCATTGAATTTATTATATATTTATTATAGATAAATTTATATAGATTTAAATATCCATTTTATGATCACCATTTTGTGGTGTCTAACGTTTCAATGTTACCCATGAGGTAATTGTTTTTTATCAAATTTTTTCTTATTTGAGACTTATATCATTTTATAAACTTATCATCTTTTATGAGGTGTATATACATCTCCTTTTTCATATAGTATCATGAATTTATTTATTTTCATGGTATTTTATTTTTCTTTTAATGTAATCATTTCATGGGAATCATGATTCAAATTTACCAAAGTGGTATGAGTCTTTTGTTAAAATATCATCATTTATTGGGATTTTTTATCCTTAATTCTACAATGATGAAATATTATAATTCTCGTGAAATATCATATCCTCTAGTTATTCATTATATCTTCAGGTAACTATTAAATTTTTTCACTCTTTGGTACATAAAATGTTTAATTCAGTGTTTTTAGGAAAACTTGACTTTATTTCTCTCTTTAGTTAGAAATATTTGTTCTTTCAAAACAATGTTTTCTAAAAGTGTTTTCAAAAAAATATTAATAGTATTTTGAAAAGTAAAAAGGCTATTTTCCTCAAGAAATTATTTAAATGATTTTAAAATATTTCTTTATAATATTTGAAGGTTATTTTCAATGAATCATAATTTTAAAATTCTTTTTGTTTTAAAAAGTTTATTTTAAAATGTAAAGGATACTTTCCTCAAGAATTATTTTAATGATATTTTAATGGTATTTCCATTTATCAATTTTAACCACACTTTTTGTTACTTATCCACTACTATTGATATTTTTTATTGATAACATCCTCATTTTTTATGGATGTTTTAGTATTGTTTCAAAGATATTGTTATAGAAATCATTTCCTTTACATAAGTTAACCATGTTTTAAAGGAATTTTCATTGAGGTCGTTTATATTATAAGGGTTAACCATGTTTCCAATAGATTGTTATAGAACTAGTTTCTTTTCAATGGTTTAATCTAGTTATTAATGGGATAATGGTAGTTACTAGGAGGTTGTGATGAAATTTATGATTTTATGTTCTATGATTATGTTAACGAACACAATAATTGGATGTTACTGACCCAATCATTCTGAAGTGCCAATATGAAAAAACATTCACTTTTCATAGTATAGAAATAATCATTAATGATCATTGAAATCTATAAACATCAAGGGACACATACTCTAACATCCAATGGTGTTCTTCCCAACACAGATTTTTCCTTTCACTGATCCTAAAATGTAATCCCCAAAAAGTTCCAACATCACAAACATGATTATCACATAGATTCGTCTATATCCCATTCGAAAAAAGCAACTATAATGGAATCATCATGGGACAACCCTAAAATAGTCCATTGATCTATCTATAATGTCTCATGTGACCATAAAGGGACTCCACCCTATAACATGAAATCATTTTCACCTATATAAAAATAAAATATCAAACAATTCATAATAATCAAACACATTCCCTCATGCATCTTGAAATTACTAGTAAATCAATATTAGTCCCCAATCTATTTCTAAAGGAAATGTGATCCTCTTTGGAACAATATCATATTTTATTACCATTATACAAATCAATGAAATCATATTCAAATAGGTGAACACTCTCATTCTACCATGTTTGAAAACCAAAATCATGCTCATTTGAGTGGCCCATCATCAGACATTGGGCCATGCTCTAAAACAACTCAACATTATTATGACAACATGTATTTTATAAAAATTTATATCATTATTTGTTTGATAAATATAAACATAATACAACCCTATAAGATCCCAACTATTAGTTCCCATGCGAATTTATCCACATAAAATTATAACATGAAAATAGATACAAAAACATTATTTATAACCCCTTTAGCATGATCTTAAAAATAAATTCCTCTTCTCAAGTTGCATGTGATAATATGGGGGAATACATAATAAAATGGTTATATATAATTCTCATTAAGAGAATAATAATAGGCAAACATGATAAAATTAATACATGATATTGAATAGGGATATTATGGTAACATAATATGGATGAGAATCACAAAACTGATCATCAAAACATTATAAAAGATGATAACATAAGGGAACATGGGATTATAGAAACAACATAACACCTAACATCATAATGAAAGATAAATCCTAAGAAATAATAACAAAGAGTGCTCCAGAATAGATCTAGAGAACCATTAATTTAGTATCATTTCATAAAAACATTACTCAATGAATTGGAGGGCTATATAATTATGGGTTACTCATCACATTCATAACATGTACATGTATATTTGTTATATACAGATTATACAACATACATACAATTTTTTTCAATTTTAACTCCATGAATAAAGAGTTTGGGTTACATACATAGATGTACCCAATCAATTAAGGATTATTACATCAATGTTAATAACCTATCATGGAAATTGTTATTGGAATTCACTACATAATTACATGGAATTGAAAATCAGAGGATAATTTTATCAACACAATAGAGCTACATAATGGTTTATAGGAGGAGAGAATGAGAGTTAAAGTGGTTTATAAAAAATGATAAATAATAAGGAATGTAGTAGGGGTGTGAGAACATATATACCAATGTGAAAAATTGAATATAAAAAGGCATAGTACACAAGAAGTGTTTGAATTATGAGGTGGAGAGGATGACTTAACTTAAGAGGGTGCTTCTAAAATACAGGTAGAGCTTATTACGCATGTTGTGACACCTTGAGTGGAACCTTGATAAGTAAGGGAAGATAAAATTTATAATCAAAGGGTTTTTAGTGAATAATAATCTGAGGATGGGTTGGTTTTTATAGTAAAAGAGAGAGGAATTATTAATTAATTTCTATACTTAGGTTTTGGACTATATATGATAAATTATTCAAAAAACCAAATCATCACATGGATTTTTCTGATAGTTTCAACCATTTTTTATGGGTTTAAATAATTCAAAAGTTTATGAACTAAACATAAAAAACTAACACCACTGGTGATGTGGATGTTTATCATTTTTATAAATAATTGGTTGTAGTAAATTAATATATAATATAAGTTTTAGAGGATTAATTATGGGTTTATAAACAAAATACAATAACCTAAAAAAATACATTATTTTAAAGTTGAAACAAAATTTCTTAATTAATTATCTTTATTTTGTTTATTATTCAAATTTTGGGAATTTATGATTCCATAATACATATGTTATATTTAGACGTTTTTTAATTTCTACACAAATATTTGGCTGTCTCATAAAATTATAAAAAACTCTCCATTAGATAATTTCAATATGCCACCTTAAAAAAAGTATTTATTTTATCAAAATAAATATTTAAATATGAAAATTTATACTTTAAAATAAAAAACCCCATTTACTAAAAAATATCAATTTTTAGGATGCTAACAGTTCCTCAATATTATAGAAATTACATTTGTAATCATAAAATTATAATTATAATTTTATTAAAATAAATATTATATAATAAGAATACATCATTAAGAAAATTTTTATTCCAAAAAATCAAGATTTTATCATAATTAATCTTATTATCGAAAGTATATATTTCCAAACAATATAATTTTTGTTTCATCATATAAAAATCAAAATTTTATAAAATTAATATTAAATCATTAAAAATTAAAAAATAATAAAATCTTTTTTCTTAAAAAATATATTTTTTTTTACTATTAGTGTATACATACATACCCCATAATTAAAAAATCTCGTTCTCTACGTCTATGTTGTGTGATGGTGACACTTTCTTGGGGTGGTTCAGAAAACATGGTTTGGGTCATGATCTTTATTTGATTGTACATCACCTATACACAGTTTTTATCATGGTTTAGTTATTAAATCATATCTTGGTATCAGTCAATGAAAAATTAAAATGGTTCCATTGACCTAAAAAAATGGTAAATGGGATTAATAGGGTATGATCCCATTGATTCATCCCATATTTTCTTCCATCCAAGTCAATTGGAGGTCATCATAACCTTTAATATATAACTATCGAAATGGCCCCATATTTTTGATATGTTTTCAATATTTATGATTCTTAATGGAATTTTAAATCCAACAAACGTTAATTATCCAAAAAATCCAAAGTAGTCCTTATTTTTTCTATACCTATATTACTTAATATAAAATTTATTAATTTAAAAATGGAATTAATTTTTTAATGTTAGGGTTGTTATGTTCATGCCCCTTCAGAAATACCTCACTCAAAATTTCCATTTAATACACTAAAATCAAAGAGGGTAATTATGTCTCATCAAATATTCTAGTTCCCATGTTTATTTCTCAAAATTATGGTTATACCACAAAACTTTATCCAAATGAGTTGTCTTGTTTCATGGAACATTATCAATATGATTTAATATCCTCAATTAATGATCCTAATATTTATTATTATAGTCTAAGGGTTCTACCATTGGATTCTATTCATGTGAGGTGTCTTCTAGTTTCATCCTGAATAAGGATACAAGGAATCCAATATGTAGTCGAGAAATGTTATGTGGGAGTTCTAGATTATAATACATGATTTTTAGATGATCACAGATCTATAAGGGGAAAATGTATCATGGAAAATGTTTTCCCTTCATCCCAAACATCATGAATTTATATGGTGGTGAAATATAGAGGAACTCCTTATGTAAAACGTCAAACTATAGATCTTGTCAATGAATGGATGAAAGTAGTTTATATTAACTTTAGGGGGATTTTATATGACCCAAAATGTATTGATCATTTTATGTCATATTTATGATAAAATCTTGTGACATCATCTTCCACTCTCTAACTTATTACTGCATGTTGAATTCCTTCACCTCTTCCCATATAGTGACTTATGAGGTTCCATTTGATTTATGCAATGGAGAATTTTCTTATATGATAAGTCCACTAGGGAAAGGTGTTGATGCCAATATTATATGAAATTAATTGAACATTATCTTAGTATATACTCCATAGATAAAATAGTCCAATCTTATTATCCATATGTATGTGTTTGAGAAGTTGTGCATAAACTCTGTTTCGTATCCAAATATTGTTAAATTATTATCTTGAAACTCTAGGTAATCCTAAAATCTAAATTGGATCCAATTTGGTATGGAAAACCATGTAGTCTTAGCACACTCCTTAGGCATATATTGTAGATTTGGTTAAGTTAAAAATCTTCAATTATATTAATGGAATGTGATGAATTTGTAATGATATCGAATACTACCGAGATGTCTTTATTCACATTAGATAACATGGGGAGTCATATGACAAAATTAGTGGTTATGTTTTAAAATATCCAAATTAGTATGTGAAGTGGTTCTATAATACCATTATACATGTTTTCTTCAGCCCTAACTTATTGGCATATCAATCATAACGATGCAAATTCTAAAATATCACTCTTTATGTTATCCTATATATTCTTTTATTCTACTTTCTATACATAAATTTTCTTCATGACTGTTTTGAAATGGATGAAATTTGTGCATAATCAACATGTTACCACTTCATTTAATGTTTTTATGGGACACATATTCTGGTTCACAACCTTATAACTCCATCTCTAGTAATTTTGTACTCTGAAATATTTGAAACATTTTTCTATACTTCCTCATCATCCTTTTAGTCCTTATTAATTCTATAAATAATAGATTTTTGATATTTTATTTGAGGATGGTATTATGAATTTTCTTTTTTTATTCCCATGTATATCCGTTGTATGTCCACTAAGATTGGATCCATTGGAATCCTCATCATGGATTGGGTTGCGAGATCCTTTTTACTTGGAAAATATTCCACTTTATTTTCATTTCTATAATGGTAACTAATTGAAGAATAATTCTCCAAGATCATCTATAACAATATATATTTTTTCTAATATTTATCTATTTTTATGTTAATATATACATGAGATTTTTACAATATGAATTAATTCCACACTACTCCCTGTAGAGAAAATGTTACCAAGAAGTCAATAAAAATATGACTATACATAATTCAAGATAACATGTTTGGTTGTTCATTTCATGTACCAATAATTTTAGGGAGGTATAATATATCATTTTTTTCTCAAATGACTAAAAAATAAAAGAGTTTTTGAGGCATCACTGTAGATCACTAAATCCTTCTGCACTAGTGGGTAATTTGAGCATATGTGCATTGAATTTTCCTCTTTGTCGAATAATTAAATCTCTCTTCACATTAATTAGTCTATAAAAATTACTCAATTTCTATATATCATGGTTATGGGATTTAAAATAATTATAGTTATGTCCCAAATTGAAGATAGTACCTTTCTAATTTAAGGAAACTATAGATTTTCGAAAAATGGTTAGGCTGGTCCATTCTTCAATTGCCTACATTTATGATGAATCCAATTATATCAATTTATTAGTGATTACATTAAAAAGGAATGTTACATTTTCCATCCCAAAATCACATTTATTTTATATCACAAATAAAAATACTTTTTACAATGTCCTTAGTAAAAAATCCAAATTCCCTTCATGTTCCTCATTGTTTTTGTAGTAGATAAGAGTAAATTATATAATTTATTCCAAAAATTCTCTGAGGTAATCCTTATATCTTATCTTCATAAACTCCATGAGTATTTTTAGTTCATTAAAAAGTCAAAATGTGCTTACATTGAACTCATAGGGCTCTACCTTTTATGAAAGGCAGCCATTTAGATATACTCTTTCATCCCCATTTTTTGATAATATCTAACAAGAGATCCAATATTAGGGAGTACTTGTCTCTATGTAGCTGATCAAACAAGTTATCAGTATTTGGTAAAAGAAAACTTTTAGTTTTAATAATATTTTTAAGATCATTATAATTAATATATATGCTTATTAACCCACACTTTTTCTTGATAAAGAGGACCAGTGTACCCTAGGACGAAACAATTAGTTTTATAAACCCTTTATCTAGGTTCTAATGTAGTTTCTTATTTATCTAATCAAGTTAAAAAATAGAAATTCTAAATTAAGTCTTAGTTATTGGAAAATATAATGGTACATTCTTTATTGATAACTCAACCGTACAACTTGGGTGAAGAGTTGGAAATTCTTTGGGAAATAAATCAACCTATTGTCTTATAAGGTACATGTCATCAAGGATGATGTTTTCTTTAGTCTTAATTATTTTAGATTTATAAAATTGGTCATAATGAAATAATATACATAATTTATATGATTCTACTAATGTATATTTTTCCTCATCCTTGAACATGTATTGAATTATAGAGAAATTTGTCATACATAAGGTGATTTTCTTCTTTCGACAATTTATTTTTTATCTCTACATGGAATTATTGTTCATGTGTAGAACATAATAAAATTTCTTTAAAGAGAGTATAATAGGGATAATTGGGAATATAATCTAACAAATATGGATAAGTGATGAGTTATATACATTGGATTCAATTATTGCATCATTTTTATTTTCACTAACTTCCCTACTTCCATGTTTTATGGTGGTGTATGAAACGTTTTAATAAACATGGATGATACAACAGAATTAATAAATCTAGGGTAAAATAGTATGTTCAAAATCATTTAATGAATTAACAAAACATATATCACTACATAATTTTTAGGATCCACTTATGTTTTCTGGAATTCATAATCCCTCCCTTTCTCTCTAGGCCATCGAGGTTGTTGTCATCAATTTTCATCGACAACCCTTTGCATAATGCATTGGTTTGAATAGTGTCCTTATTCCCTGTAGTTTTAAAATTTTAAAGTAGTTTGAGGGTTAATAGGATAATTCCATCCATCCATCACATTTTTTAGTCTCTCCTGATAATATTTTCTAGATATTTTTCCTAATTTCCGGTAATACAAGAATTGTCCTTACCCCTATAGAAAATTTAAGTTAATCTTCTTCCCACACATTTGAGAAGTGTGATTTTATGATTCATTTACATATTGGGGTTTTTCCATTATATATATATGAATACAATCCATTATCAACTTCTCATCTCATGATTTACGAGACACATGGATTTAACAATCATTATCTGGACTAAGAGGGAACATCTGAAAAATTTCCTCTTAGCTTTCAAAGTATAGAATTTCCATTTCTTTTCTTAGACATGGATTTATCCAACAAAAGAAAAGGCAAAATTTACATTCAATGTAATTGAAAAATTCCAAGGAATATCATGAATGTATTGTTATGTTTTCCCCATAAATACTAATGGATTCATTTTAATTTTTCTTAAAGATAAGGAAATCCATATCTATTTTCATTCAAAGGGTATGCTGAAAGTGTTTATTATATTTTTCCCCTAAATTATTTCCACTCAATCATCTCAATATATTGTTCATGATTCATATTATTTAATATAAATAATTCATTATTAAGATTCATCCTCTATATGATAAAGGAACAACCTGAATTTCTCATTCCCAGATTATTTAGGATGGCGAAGACATCATTAATAGATTTGATCCATTATTCTACGATTATGGATCAGGGGATATAAGGAAATTCTAAAGAATTCATCACATAATAATGTCAATTGCAACATTCTCTTTCTTAGGGGGTGTGGGTTTCTCCCCTCATTCATATTTTTATTTAAATCATGAGTAATCTAATAATTTATTATCACCATGTTCTTTATTTCTGTTCTTTTGGGGCAGGAAATATCATTTGTGTAGCCATTACGTTTCTTATCATATTGGTTATTTAATCGGTTTGTCTTATTTCCAGCCATTGACCAAAATAATTGGAAAAGTATCAATGAGAAATTTAAACTATTAAACACATTATAAAAGAAAATTTTGAACATTAGTGGTATGAAACAAAAATTAAATACATTCATTATCCTATGAATTTATAGGATTCAATACATTTTATTAATAAACTATTTCAAATATGAATTGTTATTGTAATTTTTTCCATTCCTAATGGTTCATAAATAGAATATGAATTTACCAAATCATATCATTCGAGAGCGTCAAACGATGTGTGTAATAAGGCCTTTTATTATCCACTAGGTGAAAATCAAGTAAATCTTAATGGGCCCTGTTCGAGGTTATTACACGAAGAAACAACTGTGACATAGAAACATAAAATTTTAGAATCTATAAAGGGATGCATTTTCTTGGATACCACTTAATAAATAAATTTCCAAAATCATGGTATGTTTTCATATATTATTTTATATCCTTAAAGATTTTACTAGGATTATTCTAATTTTAATCCCAAATATATCTACACATTTATCTGATACCAATATCTAAAATTAATATTTTAATATAATTTATTTCATGACTTATTACATAAATATACAGTTAATAAAACCCTAGAATATCATGAGGCCTAGTGTTGTTGGGAAATTAGGCATATAACAAAACAAAATGAATAGGGATACAAATACAGTATTTAAACTCCTTTAAAAATTCTCTTAAAACTCATTTTCTATTCTAAAACTGAATGGGGAAACCTAGTGACATACATAAGAAAAGGGTGAATTTTAAATCCCTGATAGGGAATAATAAAAAAATAACATGATGAATGTAGTACATGTGATTCAATAGGAATACAAAGGGAATATAAGAGGGGTGAGAATCATAATACTTAACATTTATAAATGATATATAATGATATAATAATGAAAAAATAGGAAATTGAAAACAACATAATACATGAAATCATAATCATAAGTTACGTATGACCACCTACACAACAATACATACAATGATTCAGATGACCTCATATGAACCATACATGGTATCTAATTACAAAAAAATGATACCAAATGTATTGAAGGGCTATATAATTCTTGTCCTACCTGTCACATTCATCACACGTACATCCAAAACTATACCATACAGATCATACGAAAGAATACCTTTTATCAGATTAACCACATGAATAAAGAGTGTAGTTTACATCCATATAAGAAACCAAAATTTTTGGATATATATATGTAGTTAAATACCATTTAGTTGAAATTGGGAGGGTTATTAACTATATAAATGTTTAGAATGGAAAATTGTAGGATAATTTTGGTAGCATAATAGGGATACAAAAAATTTAATAAGTGGGATGGATGAGAGTGAAATGGGTTTCTCATCACATGGTATTCATATTAAATGTATTAGAGGTGTCTCAAAACATATCAAAACATGAAAAATTTCAAATAAAAAGTTATAAAATAAAGGGTGTACATGAATAAATCGGAATAAGAGAGGATCCCTTAAATTGACAAGGCACATCTAAAAGAATGGGATGAGATTCTAAATTTCCTGGGGAAACTATTGGAATGATCTATAGAAGGATAAGAAGAGTTAAATAATACTCAATGTGTTTTGAGTTAATATTAGGGAAAGTTTAGGTGGGTTTATTATAAAAATGATTGGGAATTATTTATTAAACTCTAAACTAAGACATTGGAATCTATATGATTATTCAATCCAAACCACAAATCATACCCTGATTTTTCCTAAGGTTTCTGACAAATTTAAGTGGTATATGTTAAGTTATATGGTTATGAAATAAAAACATTAAATTAATAACCATAGTGATGTGGAAGTGAGTCTTTTTATAAAAATAGATTTAAAAAAATAAAATAAAATATATAATTATGAGGATTCATTAAAGTTATATAACTTTTATTAAATTACCCCAAAAAATATTATTTTGAACGATAAATGTTTTTCCATTTATAATATTCTTATTACTTATTGTTTCAATTTTTTGATTTTATGAATTCATAACATATAACTTATATTTATAAATTATTGAATTTTTAACTAATAATTCAGATGTCTGTGAAAATTATAAAAAATTCATAGTTGTCTAGTTTTGATGTTATGAATCCAAATATAATATTTCATTTTATCAAAATAAAAAATAAAAAATTGAAATTTACACTTTAAAATTAAAAATACACATTACATAAAAATATTGGTTTTTATAATGCTAATTGTTTCTAATTCCTATTAAAATTATGTTTGACTTCAGAAAACAATATTATAAAATATATGTAGATAAATATTATTTAATAAGAATTTTTTGTTAATTTTATGTTTATTTCAAAATAAATTATTTCATAAAAAATTGATTCTTGATTGAAAATTCATATTTCCAAAAAATGTATTTTTTGTTTCATCGTATCAAAATCAAATATTTCATAAAAGATATTATCTATTTATTATAAATTTATAATAAAAGAATTTAATATAATATTTTTTAATTAAAAATTAAATAATATAGAATATAATTCTACTTTTGTGTAGATTCATAACCCCTAATTACACTAGCATATTCTTTAAGGGTATGGCATTATTTGTTTTCACTTTTTTGGGGTGGTTCAACGAATATGGTTTGGGATGGGATCTTGATAATTTTTAAAATCTCCAAAAAATAGTTCTTCTCATGCTTTAGTTAGTGATTCTTAGATGGGTCCTAGTCAAGGGAAAATCCCAATGATTCGATCTTTCTGAAATGCCTCAATAAATGAGATTCATAGGGTAAAATCCTAAAATTCAAGTCCATCCCTTCTTCTCTCTATGTCTATTTCACTTTATCATAAATCATAATATATATATCAATCTTAATGGTCACTTTACAATGACTATATTATCGAAAATTATAAATCTTAATGGAAATTTAAATTCAAAAAATTGTAACAATGAAAAATAGCCAATGTAGAACATGTTTTTTCTATAAATAAATTATATTATTTGGAATTTATTGATTTAAAATTTGAATTTCATTTATAAAATCTGGGTTAATTACAATTCATCCATCTAATTTCAACTCTATCAATCCAAACATTAAATTTATGCTTATCATCTAACTTTCATGAAGCATCAGACTCATGTAAAGGCTATCCAAATGATCATCCACCACTCATATGTCCTTCTAAAGCAACAAAATTATACCAATTATCTAAAAAACCTTCATCCAAAAATTAAGAACCACTATCCATAGTCTCCAAAAATCCAGGACCAAGATCAATAGGCCTAGTTATTCAATTGATATTTCCCTCCAAACCCAACGAAATTATAAAAATAAAAAAGGGTTATTTGAGTATCAAATGGATACTACCTTACACATAAATTTCATACACTATCACAAGAAAATTAATATCCTAAAGGAATCCCAATTCAATCCCAAACTACATCGTTTTTGCACAACTATCCTATATCAAACCCAAAATTGTTTGTTTCTGAGGTGTGTGATGATTCAAAAAACATTCTTGAGGTCACTATAAATATTATGTACCTAGGTACTATATACATATCATTAATTATGATCCTAGAAAATATATACATAACCAACATTCAGAGAGAAAATACTTGGGTACTATTGAGTAGAATTCCACCACAATTTTATATTGGAGAACACCATCTAATTTTTTGATGATGGAATAAATGACCATAACCCTTATATTTAGGGATATAAATATTTAACAATTACTCATATTTCATGTGATTCTTACGAGTAAAGGATGATTCATAAAAACAAACCTCTTTCCATCTTGTTCTAAGAGTTAAAAATCAAAAAATCAATCTCAAATACACATATCATACAAGATTAGGCATAAAAAATCTAATAGTATAAACCAATACCTATCAGAAGCTCTGAAAATTTCTCATTATAAAGGTGTTTATGACTCACCAATCTATGATGTATAGAAATATCTAACACATTTATATAACTTTTCTACTACACATCAAATAGTAAATCAAATAAAATATGCCCAGATACCTCATTGTGATACCCTGGCCTAGAACCACTATTAAGTGTTCTCACTGATGTTCCAAATGACCTCAAGTGTTCCTCCCCATATACATGGGGATTTTGAATAGATGAAATTTCATGAATCATATATTTTAGAGACTCTGACCTTGATATCATAACCATCAATAGGGAATATATAACCAAAGATATGTTTTTTAAATTAAAAGATGTTTAGAAAATAAAATCATTCTATAATAGAATGAATTGTTGTAATGATGGAAACATGTTAACTAATTTCTCATAGGGTTAATCGTATTTAAATTAATAATAATAATATTGTATGAAGGATATACTGTAAATACATATCCCAATATATATCCCATATCTAATCCTTTTCACTATACCACTACCTGATCCACTACAAAACATGTTGTTGGAAATATAAAAGAGAAATATAGTCTGTATTCCCACCACAATGCTAATGTAGGGCATGAGATATACATCTCAAAAGTGTCTCATTGTGTTCCAAAAATATACTCAATTAGATACATATAGGCATAATGAAAATAAATATCTAAAATAAAACCCCATTTAATGTGTGTTGGTGTGTCATGTGAAAAATTAGAAACCAATACCCCAAACTATAAATGATTTTTCTATGTTGGATGTCTCTAATAAGGATACATCACCACCATTAGGGAAAATAAATCCTACCTAAAAACATTTTCCAAACATACCCACCCAAGTGGAACCATATACTTCCCTAGAAACATTTAATAATTTTATACATTTAGGGGGAACATGCCACCCTGAAACCTCACCTAACATACACACAAAGGGTCACATCACTACCTTGAACTATCATATTTAAAACACCATTGGGGATTCATCACCACCTATAAACATCATAAATAAAACACCATGGGGACTATTTTCGCATTATGAACTAGTATATATCATGAACCAAGTGGTGCACATAACAAAATGGAATTACCATATATCATTCACCATTGATCCACATCCAAAACTATGAATTTCTTATATCATGTATCCAGTGGGTAACATCCATTCCTAGAGTAATAATAATGAAATCATTACTTAGGGGCTACATCCCACCCTAGTATCTTGAATCATTACATCCCATATTCCAATGGGACCACATCACTTCTTAGAACTATCATATCAAATACATATATATGGATACATCTTCACCTAGATATGTTACTAGGCTTTATTACCCAAGCTAATACATCCCACCCTAACACATGGAACAATCGTATACCCATGGGCTGTATCCCCACCTAGAACTGTTACCTAACATAATACTAGTGGGCCATATATTTACCTAGAGCATTTACCAGACTATCATTACTAAGGGGTATATACCGCTCTATCCCATGTAACTATCATAGTTACCATAAACCCTCCAAGTAGTGTTTAGATCCTTCACACAAACATTCCATTCTCATAGGAGGTTCCATATCATTACCTTAGATCCCACCATTCTCACTTTACATTTTATCAATATCTAATGACATATCACTACACCTCAAACATTACCATCTCCCAAGGTTGTTCTAATATAACATACATACCATAAAATCTAAAATAGTGAAAGTACATACCAGAATATTAACACTCATGTTTTTTATGAATATAGATTAATTCCATCTGATATACACAATACCCACATATTCATGGTAAAAAATAAAATAGTATCATATCCTATCCCACATGATCACCAACATATCTTAGGTTCCAGGTCTCTCTAGACATTTCCCTATTTTATAATTTCTATATCCTCATCATTATGTTCTCACAAGGAACTGTACATAATACTTTTTCTATCTTATATGCACTAATAATTGATCCTTTATCGATCCAATTCTAAACAATAATAGATTCTACTAGGCTAAGAAGACCCAATTTTTTTTGATTATTGATTGAAATAGACATTGATCACTACAATATGACCTCACTGCTTTTATTCCATACCTATCCAAGGTCTCAAGAGTCTAGTTTATTCCTCTTCCAAATAATATAACAATGTGATCCTAGAAACCACAAAATGCCTTAATATAGATCACATGAAGACTATTGGATACCCATTCCATTATATCCAAATGATTATTTTTCTATTACTTTATTTCCATCTAAAATATCCATTACGATATCTCTTAAGAACAAAATTGGGATGAAACCCTCCGTGTCATTCCTCAACTAACCCTATAGGTCTTGTCTCTCTTAAGTCACATAGCATGTTTTATATCCCCCATCAATAGGTGGTAACAGTTTTTTTGAGATGTAATACCATATAACCCCTCACAATTATTTCTAATCCACCCACATATATCCATGAATATCTAGGAAAACAAAGTGTTTCGATCCATCTCTCTTCTCAATGTCAATAACTACAATGTTTCTCTCACAAATCAATTGACATTTTCTCCACTTGTAGACAAAGTATGTGAGTAAGCCTATTTTCCACCACCACCGTTGGATATACTACTACAAACATAAGAAATTATTATTGAAACTATTTATTTAAGTGGGGTAACTCATAGTCCGTATCTTTTTTCCACCATAGTGAACATAAACATATAGGAATTCATAATCATTCATAAACAATATTCTATTTATTTATTATAAGGATAACATACCTTAAAAATGATGTTATAGTCTTATCCATGATCAACACAACCCCTTTAAAAACTATTCATGCCCCTATAAGATTGTAAAAACTTTTGATCTCCTGTATATGAAGACAGACTTCCAAAATATTTAATTATAACATTTCAGGAAAATTTTCTAATTTAAAAAAATGTAGAATAATGGAAAAAGTCACATTTAATGAAATATAATCACAAAATCGTCATGAAACAACATGACCTCATCCCAAAAAGTTCTCTTAGTACTCATATAGAGAGAATCCCAATCATGGAACATTCACCTAGGCACCAATTCAAAGCCAACTAGTGAAAACCCTCAAATCATTACCATGTATTGTACCTCAATTTTAAATAAATACTAAATTTAGTTTATATAATATTTTGACATCCATATGACACATTAATGGAATAACCCATCATATCAACCATATTTCACCAAACTCTAGTGGATTCATCATCAACCCTATCCAAAGACATAAAATTTCTGGATCACAATGTGGGAGAAGAAGGAAACATATATATGGGAATAACATACCATGAATAATCATGGATGATATATAAGAATAAAATCCTATGAATTATAATTAACAGGAGAAATTTTGGGGAAATAGTAAATGAATTTTTTTCTATCGTTCCGCTATTCCTATAAAATCGAGGAAGATGACCTAGAAATTACCTATCAATCCATGTTTTTTTGAAACTCGTATCAAGACTCATCATAGAATTTCCCATAGGAACCATTATGGGATTTTATCTAGTAGAAAATAATAATTCAATTTACACTTGGGTCACATCATGTCACAAAACCCTCATCAAGAACATAATAGCCTACAATCATTCCCTAAAGTCAAGACCACTCTGGTAATGGTGTGGAACATACCCCATAGGTTGAACCCAAATCCTACAACCAAAACATAAAAAGAATGGCCTCCCCCACCATGGTTTGGCCATATAACTTCAGATCATCTCATTCAACTTAAAATATTGAAAATTTCTAATATATATACTTAATAATTTGGTCATCCACTATGTTCCCCTCTTCATGGTGTGATCTTAGTGGTAATGTTTTGATGAACCTTCTCATTGAATTTCAAAATGAAATTACATAAGTATTTATTATCATTTTTGGTCAGAGCGTGACATCTATCACATTATTGGGATATACGTTTCTATGAATTTTACCTTTTGTACAAATCAAATACATATGGTCCATCAAATAATTACACTATTAGCCATGGTTTGACTCTTTTATTTATGGATTTTTTTCAAATATAAAATTTCAAAAAACAATTCCACCAACCAAGGACACTGATTATCCTCATCAAGATCTGTGTCATTTCTAACATTTTACCTCCACCAATAAAAACATTATCTTCAAAAATCATATAATCAAAATGTGATCCTTAGTGATAGTATCATAATGACCGGTCTATATAAAAACATTCATAAGGGTCACCATGACCCTATGCTAAAATCAACAATTCAAATTCTATCCAAATTTTATAGCCTAAAACAATTTTGATTGTTACCTTTATGTTTTTTATTTATAATCATGTAACACTTTTCCTCTTAAAATTACCTTCCTTAAATATTATAGAATGAATAATTTAAAATATATGGGTTAAACTAATCCATTAAAGTACACATCTTGTACCCATCCCAAACTAGTCTATACTTTTTTTCCTCATAAATCACTTCCCAAATACCATATTATTATTTCTTATTTATTTATTTGAAAACTTTGATACTATTAAGGATTAATATATTATTTATTAATATGGTACCAATTATGATAATTAATTAATAAATCAATGGTAATATCTAGATATTCTCTATATTTCCAAATTAATGCATCATCTCCACACTTTTTGTATCTCATTCACTAATCTAATGATATTTTATTAATATCATTGTACCTTAATAAAAAAATATAATACTATAATATAACTTTATAATATTGTTCTCTCATTAGTATAACATTCTACTTTTTAGGTCGGTCAAACCACCAATATGAGAAACACTATAGTGTCTTCACTATTTTCACAGTGAATGGGTATCAATACCTAAAAACTGAAAATATTTGATACTGATCAATAATTTATGTTATGATTTTTTATTTAAATTTTGAATTTAAATATTATTATCATTACAAATTATCTCATTCATATTGACAAAATTAAATAATATATAAAAATTATGAATTGAATTATTTGAAGTAGTACTCATATATTTCATCAAAACAGAGTAGGACTATAAAAGTAATTATAATATAAAAATTATAATACCATTTATTATCAAGGTATGATGACCATTTTATTAATACAAAAGGATCAATATCCACATTATGAATGTAGTATGAGCCAATAAAAAATAATAGAATCTGATTATGAAATTAATCTATAAGAAGATAATATATATGTAATAAATTATTTTTATTAATTATTATAATTGGTAATAGGTATTAAAATTGTTCTAAAATAAGATCAATATATGTATATATTTATAATAATTTATTTTTAAGTGTGTTTGAGTGACATAAGAATAATGTTAAGATTCTATCATAATAATTCTCTTCAAAATTGGAATTTTCAATGTATATAAATGTATTGATAAATTTTTATATTCATTATTTTTGAATACCCTATTATTTTATTCTTCATATTTTATACTGGGGTATATTTTTATTCATAATAGATACCCTATCACGGATTTATAAATCTCCTGAAATGATTTCTAGAAGTTAGAATTTTCATTATCACTTATTTTTAGTTAGTAATCTTGTTAATCCTTTCCCACAATCATTATATTGTTTTCCAAATTTAATTATATATAATATTATGATTAATTATAGGTATCTTTAAACTGAATTTTTCTTAAAAAAGAATTATAAATGTAATATTATTTACTTTATTCATTTTAATTTTTCACTCCATTACATTCTCTAGACACTTTTTTTATTAATAAACCCCTTAAAATTTATCTATTTTATAATTTACTGAAAAATAATTATTTTGATTCCAATATACATATATTTATAATAATTCACTTTCTATTTGAATGAATATATGATAAAATTATTCTTATTTTTTTCATCCATTAAAGGTATTTCCCCAATGAAAATATCCCATTACGTTATAATAATTTAATATTTAGCATGTCTCATAATCGATATATAATAACGAAATCATACAATTTCTTTCTATTTTTGATTTATTTATATGAATTTAATGATTTTTATAAAACCCATTTTGTTCCAAAAACTAAATTATTCGGTAAAATATTCCATTATGTTTTAATGTTAATGTGGAAAAAATATATATGGATTATCAATATATAATTAAATCGAATCAAATTATATTTCCCTAAAATGAAATAAGTTAATTTTATATGTCATGAATTTTTATCTTGCGTGGCCTTTGTGGAAAATTCTGTGCACTATTTAATGAGACATGATAGTTCAATATGTGATGAAGGAATTGGTTGTTAGCATCGAAATAATGTATTATTTTCAGTGATAGTGATTCATTTCACATTATAGTGACTCATTTCTTATGTTATGAGGAAATACTTAGGTTTTTATTCATATTTATGTTACATGTTTCATATTATATTCCATATGACTTCCTTATGAAATGTTCATATGAAATTATTATTATTTCAACATAACATGTTCATCTTATCCCTAATTATGATATTCATTATGGTTTGTCATGTTTCATTGTCGTTATATCATATTTTTTACCCTTATTAAGTGTCTTAACACATAATCACATCAAATTAAATTGATTACAATTTTGAGATGATTTTATAGTACATGAAATATCCATGGTCCTCTCTGAAGGAGAATTTGGGTATTATAGTTTTTTTAAAATAATTTTTTTAAAATCTAAACAAAAAATGAGGGTGAACAGTTTAAATGATTTATAAAAATAAAATAATATAAATTGATCTATTTAATCATTGAAAATAAAAGGTGGGGTTTTATGATATGTAGAATATGGTGACCATTGTGGGTTTTTTCCCTTGTAGTGAAGTTCTTATTTCGAAAAATTGAATTATCTTAAGAGAATTTCATTGGTTGATGGTAACAATATATATATTACACTCCTTTCTCTCTAAAAATATATCATGCATGAACCAAAAAATGAAAAAAAAAATCTATTTTTCATATTTTGTAAATCTATAATTGAATGAGGGATTCAAAATCATGTTGATATTTCATATATTTGTGAGATAAAAAACATTCTTGTGTTGTGAAATCAGAGAAACCCAACATTATGACTTGAAATCTCAAAATAATAAATTATGAAACGAAAAGAATTTTCTTATATAATACCAGAATAATTCATTAAAATATGAATCATGTTATGATACGACTGAAAAATTGTTTAAAACACTAATAAATCCAAACTAGTTGAATAACATGTGCCATAACTCCCTATACAATGGTGTAGCAACCTTTTACTAATCTCCCACCATTTATCCCACCATCGAGTGGTGGAGATTATTCATATAGAACATTTCATTTGAATTATTTCACTGAATGAGGATTTGTGTCAAGACCCTACTTCTTCATTATGATGGAAGGGACAGAAAAGTATCATGACCTTCCTTCTTAAAGATGAAAATTGATATTTACCCCCCTGAGTCCCACCTCTAGTGGGCCCACAGGTGGAAACTGTCACCAAGTGTATAAAAATATCACAAAATTTAGAGGCATTACCCTTTTTATAGTAAACAAGTTCAAGAGATAAGATGTATCAGCCACAAAACTAATCCATGAAATATGTACAAAATAATCCAAAAGCCGCCCCACATCCATGTTTAAAGTAAAATTGCTAGAAATAAAATGAAAAACTACAACTTAAATTCCAAAAAGAAAATTCTAAGCTGCGACACAATAACTATCCTAATGCCTGAGCTAGTAGGGTCCAACAAAGTTTGTGTAATCTCCATGGAAACCTAAAAAACGTTTTTTATACGTATGGTGAGCTTACAATTATAATAAGTCGGAAAATATAAAGTCACTCGTGCACGAGTTAGAGAATCATACTAATACCTCTGTGGGAAAAAACACCCAAAGGAACCTAACATGGTATACTATCCATACCAAATATCACCATATTACATTCAACAAATAATGAAAGTAAAGTAAATTAAAGTATTAAGAACATCAATATTTTGGAACCCCTCACCACTTCCTCTAATTAACTCATCATCCCTAATGGGTAAAGTCCTGATGCTTCCATGGCCTTCCATAAGACTCACTGCCACAACCTACAAGCACTCACTCAGTCCACATACCACATCCCTCACACAAACACCTGGTCCAAAACCACATCACATCCTTCTCACAGGCACCTAGGAAAAAACCCACAACCTCATCTTGAAGACACTTGAGAAATCCCAACACATCTAATCCCTAAGACACCTGATAAGCACATCTTACCCGGAGACACCTGGACCTCAAAACCACACCACAACCTACCCAAAAAGTCTTTGGCTACCAATGCCTAGAAGAGGGAGCAGATATGAGACAATAAATAGCCATCCATCCTCCCACTAGGATGTTGGGAAAGGAAACCCTCCCCCATAATAATGGGGGTTTTCAAAACATTGTGCTCAACATGGGTGGGTTGCATATATAAAATAAAAGGAACTATATGTATATATATAGGTACCAAGCACTTAGCCCAACCTATGGGTTGTCAAAACAAAAAACTGGCCCACAAAAAACATCCCTTTCTTCCACCTCTAATGCACAACCACACGACAAACCACAAAATTAATTAATAACACCAACCAATTCATTCAACCAATCATCAATCTGTATTAAAAATGTATTTATTTAATTATTTATTCCATAACTATATGGTAAACTACCAAACATAGCCCACCTCAAATAACATCACAACCCACACACTCTTCAAAAAAGTCTCCTGATACCCTAGGAAAAACGCTTGCACAAGGTAACACCATCCTTCTTCAAAATCATCCCTCCCAAACTTTCCTCTAAATAGAACAAACCCCCAAATATATGGTTGTACCCAGCAACACACCACACCACAACCATCCTTGGTATCCCCATTAAACAAAAACACCACATCCAAGAAAATAACAAAACATGACCCAGTTGCAGTCCCACTACACAAGAATACCATGCCAAACAACCATAACACAACCCAGATGCAATCCCACTGCATAACAATTTCATCCATTACACAATCAACAAAATCTCAACATGGGATTCCATTACATCACCTGTACCAGTCCACACACGAAACCCACAACAACCATCAAAAAATCCACATAGAACCATACACAACACAAAACAACACATACCAACCAGAGTGTATATAGATTTTACCAACAATGTTATTGAATTCCACTTTTATAATTCAAGGGTGATCACATCAAATGTTTAATCATTGGGAATCCATTTAATTAAACGGGTATACATGATTAACCATATTTTCATATTTTCATCCATTTAATAAAGGATCAATATTAAGTATAAAGTTTCACCCGTGTTCAATAAACGACCACCAAAAACCATTATTTTCACAAGGATAAAACATATACAATTCACAACAAATATCAAAGATAACAGATAAAACAACGATCACCAACATCATCTTTCCAACCCCTCATTTATTACTAAGGTAGCGAAACCCGTTATCATAAATGGTTTGTTAGTCTTCATAACACCCTTACATAAGATTTTGATCTGACCGTATTCTCAAAGATATAAGAGTTTACCCACCCCACATGATACAAAATTAAAAGAGAGATGAAGTAATTCCTACCTTGAATATAGGTTATCAACAAATCCTCTTTGTTCCAAAAGCAGGGGGTCACACAAGAAGTAGTAGATTCCAAGGGAAAGTGAATTTGAAGTCCACATCATAGCACACGGCCCTATGGGGAAGAAACGATCTAGGCATACCAAGAGAAAAAAAACACCTTGGTAAGATAATATATTAGAATAGAAAATTTATATCCTATATCAACAGAAAGGAAAATGTTTCAAGGGCCATTAACATCAGATTGTAGTCAAGATTATGCAGTTTGAAAATTTCAAAGTCTTAAGAGCATTAAGATATTAAATATACAATTAATATTTTTTTTGAAACGCCTTTAGAAACGCTCAAATGGGTTTTAAATCAATTTATGTCAAATAAAATGTTCGAGGGGTGAAATTGAAAAAATTGGAAAAAGATTGAAATGACACACTGACAAATGAGTCACTGATGCGAGTCACCAAAAGTGTCTCCCTGACGGCGAGTCACTGACACAAACCACTAATAGCATGTCACCGAATTGACTAAACAATTCCTGATTCATCGACACGAGTCACCGATTCTTGACCTACTAATAACTAAACCACTAACACATAACCTACCAACACCTGATCTACCGACGCTCGACCTACAAACACGAGACCTACCGATGCCCAACCTACTAAAGTTGAACTATCATTGATGTGCTACCAACTTTGAGTCATCGATTCTAAGATACTGACACTTAGATACCAATACATAGTCATCATTGTTGAGATACTGATGCTATGTCCCCATCACTGATCTATCGATGGAAAATAATAGAATTTTTGAAAACTCTTTAAATAAGCAACAGTTTCCTCATATAACCCCCCAAAACACTAGATTTTGATAAATTAATGAATTTGGGAGGCCTGAGCCCTTATAATTAAAGATTTATGAACTCCTGTGATTAAAAGTAGAATCTATTTTACCTCCAAAATTGTAGAAACATCCCCCTATTAAGTAGTAAAAGATATACTTCTCAATGTTCTAATTTATTGAGAATATGGGAGGTTGTTTTGGGCACCATGAATTTCAAAATTCAATGTCCTATGTATTTTTGAAATTATTGAGTCTTATTTCATTTTTTAAAATTTTACATCCACTTCACAATGCCCACTTAATATTCATCATAAATTGGAGGCTTCCAGCCCCTGATATGGAAAAATTACATAATTGGAATAGCGGTTGGAAAAAATGAATATTACCTCCAATGGGGGAACATTTTAGTCCTAAAAATGAATGTATTGTTCTCCCTAGTATAATAGAGACTTGTATCCAACTAATTTCTAAAATCACCCAATTATTTGAAGTATAATTGGATTTACAAATTGGTCATAGTTTGAATTTTATTCACCATGTGTTCTTGAGCTCTTATACAATTAGAAACATTTTTCTTGAATTTCATCATTGACACTACTAATCACCTCAACCAAAATGTAATAATAAAAAACCATGAAATTGATTTTTTTTAATTTTGATAAGAATTTACTAATTTAATCAGATGTGAAGTGATTTTTTATTATATTTGTAATCTAACTTACAAAATAAATTTATCATTTTAGTGTGATGGTGGAAATAAATGGTGAATAACTACATAATAATGCTCAAAGACTAAACATTTACATACCATAGAAAATTTACATTTCATAAAATTTTATATGATGTCATTGCATCAATCATAAATATTTAACATTTATCCCAAATTAATTTAATGATTTCATAATGATAAATGGATGAATCAAACGAATATGTAAATCCAAGTTTATTTGGTAATGAGTGTCTTAAAAATTGTATTATAACAAAAGTCAAAAGAAAATATAAAAAATTTCATTAAAATTAGTTAAAAATTAAACCATGTTAACAATACTCTATAAGTTAGATTTATAAATATTTCATTCCATGAATTACATATTATATCAGGTAAATATTGGTGATTTTAATTTTTTTACCTAATTCATTATACTGAGCCTTCTCTACATCATTTGAAATAAAATTTATTTCCCCACTAATTTAAGCATTACCTAATGTAAATAATTAATATCCCATCATTTATATCAACATATTATTTATATTTCATCATTCCATTCACTAATTATTATTATTTATTTATTTCTCTCATTTTGATGGAATAAAAATTTGAGAAACTAGTAAAAAATAACAGGTCAATCAGGTAGAGTAATGAAATAGATCATACATGTAAAGAATGTGTGGAAAAACCTTTTTGTAAAAATGAGAAAAATTAACCTAAATTTTAAATACATTAAATTAATATTGAAATACTCACAATTCTGGGTTGATTTTAGTGACATATGTGTATTTTAAAAGACATAATTAACCCATAATAACACACATATATAGTCACAATATCTCAAAGGTTGAATAATGTTACCAACATTAATGTAATTGAAACTCAATTTTAATTAAAATCAACACTTTAATGATAATTTTATGATCAAAATCACATTTTATCAGTGAAAAAATATTCGTGAAATGTTAAAACAACCTGGAATGAATAAATTTATCCGGATTTATCAATTATTCCTACAAAAAAGTGAAACCACTAAAAATAGAGTTGGGGGGGAGTAAAAGTACCCAAAAAATAGAAAAATATTAAAAAATCAATAAATATGTTGAAAAATACTAACTAACAAAAAAATGTATCTACCCACCAAACCTAGATTTTACATTGTTCCTTCTATCATTGGAGATAATGTTTGAATAAAGGATAAAATATAACACACATAAATTTGATATAAATTTCCATTGAAAAAAACATGATGTATACAATACATTATCTTATAGTTAAACCAAATATTAAATGTACCTTGATATAGTAATCAATTATAACTTTGTTATTAAATTGGATGGAATGAATAATAAAAACCATACTATGAAAAAATATGTATAAAGGTTTCAAATAAAAAATTATAGAGATTAATGCATAATAAAATAGTTCTAACTTTATAGTAACTTAAATATATACTGAAAAAATAATTAATAATAGGTTATTGTTTCCTTTTTTAATGAAAATTTTAATTAATTTATATAATTTGGACGTATTTTATTTTAAAAAATTAATATCATTTTTGAAATCAACTTGTCAATTTCAATTTTTATAAAATGGTCACTTATTTTTAAGTAAAAGTAAAATTATATTATAAAAATGATTTAAAGGTAACATATTCCTCCATTAATTATAAATAATCTAATTAATTATACAGGAATCATTATTATATTTTAGTTTGGAATAGGTTCATTTTTATTATTTAATACAAATTTTCCGAATCAATTTTTTCACTTATTTTGTTTTCTATTATTAAATCAAATTCATATCTATTGATCAATCGTTTAAATGATATATATATTTTTATATTATTACATCAGATAATTTATCTTCCAAATAATGGTTTTTAAATTCATGGAGTGGTAGTAAATTTATTTTTATCCTTAAAATTTAAATTTTGAAAAATTTGTTTTCATTTCTTTTTGGCCAATATTTGAGATTAAATTTCTCAAAAAATAAAAACTGGATCTCTTAAAATAGATTTAATTTTCAGAATCATTATAATTTATATAATTAAATAGGGTAAATTTATTATTTATCAAACAAAATAATAATAACTATAACTTTTTATAACCACGGTTCTGGTTAAAACAGGTTCATTAGGGGTAATCAATGAGAAAAGGGTAGGAATTCCACCCTATCACATTTTATTATTATTGGTTGAATATATATAAATATTATAGTATCTAACATCATTTTCTTTTAATTTTGAAGCCAAATTACCATTAAAGTAGCCCTATATTATTTAAATATTCATTTTAATTCCATGTCTTTCCCTCCACTCACTTATGAAAGGGTGCCTATTCTCCTCCCATAATCATCCAAATTTAGCACTATAGTTTAGTAAATAACTACTAAAAAACATCCTAGATCCATTACTTTAATTTTTGACCACTTCGTATTCTTCTAATACCAATCTTTCGATGCATAATGTGTAATCCAAAGGAGGTCTCCGAAAGAAGAGGTATAAATATTAATCAGAATCATTCCTAATTTTTTATATTCTATATAAACTAAACCTATAGTATCAATCATAAAATTATTAATTAAATTAAATAGATTTATACACTACACTGATAATGGAACAAATGAATATGACTGGTTATCCATCAAATAGGAGATGAAAGTACCACTCATGCGTACATGTGAATAACTACCAACACGTACCAATAATATTTATTTTACACCACCACACTTCATTGATGATTATTGCAATGGATTTAATGATTATATATATAAAAATTATTAACTAATTATACTTTTGAAATTATACTATATTACCTACCATCTACCCATCACATCCATTGAAAAATTGCAACGTCTCTCATGCATAAGGTTAAACTACAACCACCACGAATCAATGAAATTAGTTTTTCATTCCTAATTAACATGGTTAGTAATATAGAAAAGTTTAATTAATATATATTATTTTTATGATATGAAAATTATTTTTGAGTAATTAATTATCATTATCATTTTTTTCTTCCATCCAAAAAAATTTGGAAACATCACTCAAGTGGATGTACAAATTAACTTCTTCACAAACTGATGTAATTTATAATTACTCACCATGTTAAACAGTACATCCCTGGATCTGAATCCACTAAATGGTTCCATAATTGGGTTCACCAAATGACCTCAAGAACAGATCCCCATATACTATAGATTTCAAACTAGCAGCGAGGGTCCAAATAAGTCACATGGGGAGACTATACCCTCATTACAGGAGATATCCACAATAGAAAACAATATAAATAGAATAAATAATAATCAATAACCATAGAAATGAATAAGAAACATCCCAAAAAATGGGTTACAAATCATCGCCAAAAATAATTTTCTATGTCAGGATAAACAGTTCCAAGTGACGAAAACCCAAAATAAGGAAAAACAGTTGAATCCCCAAAACGATCATGAATCAAAGTCTGTAACATCATCCAAGAACATCCCAAACACGAATTAACACCCTAGAACATGAACTTTTACCTTATCCTAATATACAACCATGAAATCGGATCAGGTACCCAATGGAACCTGAGTAGGGTGTGAGTAAAACTCAGTAGGACACCACCAATGATGTCTAGAAAATATCAAGTATAAACAGATTTTGCATGAAAGTAATAAATAAACTAAAAGTAAATAAAATATATAGAGGGTTCCATTGATTAAAATATTAACATTAACCATTTCTGACTTTGTTACCATTTACATCTTTTATATGAGCATCCTTACTTGATTCATTTTCATATTGTACCCCGTGGGTTGGGAATTTACACCAATTACACAAGGGTTTATTGTAGTCAACAATAAACATAAGGGGATAAGTCAAGTCCCAATGTCACTAGTGATTAGCACATCACACAAAATAAATTATCCTTTCCTATAAGCCTCAATTATGGTGGAATTCAACCATCAGGGGAATAGAGCTCCATCCCCTTCCCTAACCCATGCCTTATGGGGCGGAGTTTTGGAGCCTCAGTCAAACTCGACCCATGGGTGTAGAACCTCCGTTAATTCCTCAAACTACTAAGATACATTCACATAATTTATATATATATGTCCATAAACCACATATACCATACCACAACCATTCACAATCAATACATATATCAATCATAATCCATAACAACAATATGGGAATCAATATCAAGTCATAACCCATTAACACATTTACCATTTACTTTATCCCATTTTACCCAAATTCTCATTAAAAAATTTACCATTCACATTATGTAGAGCCCATATTATAATCCATTTATCATATCTATCATTTCAAAAGACATTCCCAATTTAACATAGTCAATGTTTTATATGCACTAACCATATTAGACATTTCTATCAAAATTCAGAAACCATTTGACATAATATCAATCAACCAAATTAACCCATTTTATGTCATTAAAAAAACCCATTAAGACATCATAAATCCTAGGAAAATCTATTATCATTCCATTATCAACTCAAACTACCATATTCATATGTTCTTAAAGGTCTCTATGTTATCATAAGTCAACTCTACACTTAACATTACCAATTTCTTGGTTCTGAAAATATCTACACTCCCCATGGGTGGGCCTAAATTGAAAAAATATTAATCAATGTATCTAATGGGGATGATGAGGGTTTCAATTATTCATTTAGGTCCTCATTCTAACAAATCTCACTAAATATATCAATTTGACAACAATAGGGTTCAAGAACACAACACATATGCAAAAATACACATTTTAAATATGGGATATAACTTCTAGACCGCATACCTCAAATATGAAAATGAATACACTATTAATTTACACCATAGATCTAGACTCAAACACACAGTGAATCTTTAAACTATATTCCATAGGAAAAATATGGTTTTGGTTCTTCCAGAGATGATTGAAAAAGATACAATCCCAAATTTGGAAAAGAGAATGAAGAGGGAGATTGGAAACACCTTGATATTCAATTCACAAATAAAAACGCTCTAAATAGTTTAGAAATAAAGCTGATTGAAAATCTGGTCGCATGGTAGTTTTAGGTTTGACTTTAGGGATTAGAGGAGGAGAAATGGAGGAAAAATCAGGTTAGACTTAAAAATACCAAAGTGTAAATTTTGTGAATTTTTCATCTTTTAAAGGGGCGCACCGTTTACCCACACAATTTTCCTAATTGTATGGAAACCATGTGCATGCCACTATCCAAGGGAGTTAGTCCACATGGTTACCTGAGGATCCCTACATAGTTTACAGACTATGCACCAACTACACTTGATGACACTTTCTCAAACCACACAATTTTCCTGGGAAAGCCGCACAATTTACTTAACCATATACCAACTATGAGCCTCGCACAATTTATCCAGATTTCCCTTCCATTCATGCCCCAAACCCCTAAAACACTCATGGGGCCCATCATACATCTGGGAAACATTTCATTAAAAAAAGATATTGAGGGAAATATTTAAACAATGACATACCTATAAGGAACTAGGGATCTTACAACCTTCCCACCATATAATATCTCATCCTCAAGCCATATTATCATGCATCACTGAGTTACCAAAGAATATATATTGGTCCACTTTCCTCGTATATCCAATTCTCACTCCCAGGTTTATTCTTGAATATTCTCATGCTTGAATAAGACTCTAACAATTGGAACATCCTTTCCCTGTAATACTTTCTCACTACGATCCACAACACAAACTGGATGGTCCATGAAGGTTACATTAACATAAAGTACCACATCCTCAACATTGATTACATGAGATGGGTCAGGGTTATACTACCAAAGCTATGAAACATAAAACATTTTTTGCATGAAACTATACCACTACAGAAGATCAAATAGGTAAGCCATCAATCATATCCTCTCCCCAATCCCAAACAACCCCACATACATGGGCATCAACTTCCCTGTTTTTGAATTCGATTTTAACCCAACCTTAGAGACACTTGAGGAAACACACTATAACCCACCATAAACTCAACAGTTTTACAATGTCGATCTTCATACAAATTTTTCCTTCTCTAATCCATTTCCTTTTTTTTGAAGCAACATAACCTTTTCCAAAATATCCTACATAAGACTTGGTCCCAACATACCAAATTCCCTAGATTTTGGCCAAAATGATAGAGATATACATGGTCACTAATAGATAACCTCAAACATTTCCATTTGAATTGTAGAATAAAAACTATTTTATATGAAATCTCAATAAGTGACAAGTTTTTTCCCACGAACCTTCAAAATCAAGGACACATTCCTTCAATATGTATTTAAAAACCTAAATCTTATCCTCTGAATTCACATCTATCTGTGGGTGGAAATACATGCTAAAAATTACATGGGTACTGAGTTCCTTCAATAATTCCTTCCAGATGTTTGATGTGAAACATGGGTCATGATTCAAAACAATGGTTTTTGGAACACCATGAAATCACACCATCTCTCTAACGTACAACTCACCAAAACGATAAACAGTGAAAGTCTCTTAGATCTATAAGAAATGAGCCACCTTAGTTAACTGATCCAAAACTACCTAGATTAAATATTTCTTCCAAGGGGTCCTCAAAAGACCGACTATAAAATCCATCATTACGTTATCCCACTTCCATTCTGAAATGGAAAACTGTTGTAAGAAATCACCTGGTCGTTAATACTTGGCCTTCACCAGCTGAGAGGTATGCCATCACGCAATAACACCCAAAAAATATTTCTTTATTCATGGGCACCAATACTGTCTATGAAGATCAAAATACGTCTTTTTTAAAAAAGGATGTACAACCCAATTTGATGGATGGGACTCACACATCAACTCTTCTCGCATACACATTGGCACCACAACTAGGTAAAAGACATACATGATACCATCATCTCCAATATACCAACTAGAAGGTGACTCCCTACCTTTAATGACTTCCCTCATAGTTGAACACATTGGATCCTAATGATGACTCTCCTTGACCCAAATCAAAATCATAGAGTAAAATAAATGGACTCAAAATCTATGGGGGTAAGGGTCATCGACCCCTACCCATGTTGTACCTTGAGATTCAATTAAATAAATAATGACATCATCTTCCATTTGGAACTAGATTCATGAACCACCTGAACCTGATTTTTCTGACACAATGCATCTGAAATGCTATTACCCTTCCACAGTGTATAAAACAACTCATAAATCAAAGGATTTTAGGTTCTCAACCCATCTACACTACAAAAGATTCAGGTTACATTGAGAGAAGATTTACTTTATATGTTTATTATTGATATAGATGGTGAACCGTTGTCTAAACATGTAATGTCACCAACATTTCAAGGTGTAAACCCCTATTTCCAAATAATGATCACGCGTAGGGTAGTTTAATTCATGAGGACTCAACTTATGTGGTCCATACACAACAACCAAATCATCATTCATCAACATGGATCCAATCCCAATACTGGATGCCTCAAAAACATGATATACCCCTAGTCCGACTCGAGAAAGATTAGGATCTGTGTAGTAGTCAAACAATTCTTCAACTATTGGAATGATTTTTCGTATGCCTCAGTCCACTCAAACTTGTTCTGCTTCTTAGTAAAGACCTAAAGTGTCACTTCTACCTGAGAAAATTCATTTATGAACCTTTATTAATAACCAAACAAACCTAGAAAACATTAGATATCAGAAACATTCTTGGGTTGTTCCGAAGATACCACTACCTGCACATTCTCTAGATGTACTAACATGACTACATCTAAGATAATATGACAAAAGAAATGCACCCTATTGATCAAGAAATGAAATTTTTATATCTTGTTGTATAAGATATTCTCTCTTAGTGCACTCTGAACAATGTTAAGATGTTTGGAATTATCATCATGTGTTTTAGAGTACACCAAGATTTCATCAACAAGGAATACTAGAAACTAGTATATATGTGGGTGAAACATTTGGTTCATTAAGTCCATAAACACTATAAATGCATTGGTCAGCACAAATGACATCACAAAAAACTCGTATAACCCATACCTACTCCTGGAAGCTGTCCACGGTACATCAGAAGGTATCAAACTCAGTTGATGATACCATGACCTCAGATAAATCTTTGATAACACTTTTTCAACTCTCAACTGGTCAGAAATATATTCAATTATAGGGGGAGGGTATCTATTCATGACTATAATTTGATTCACCTTCCTATAATCAATGCACAACCGCATTGATCAATTCACCTTTTTGGAAAACAACACTCTAGATCCCCAAGGTGACATGATAAGATGAATAAACCCTTTTACCTTTAATTACTCTAACTAAGCCTTATATTCTTGGAGTTATTATGGTGCCATTCTATACAGTGGAATGGAAATTTGCTCCACTCCTAGAAACCACTCTATCGTGAACTAAACATCTCTCCTGGGAGGCATCCTTAACAAGTCCATAGGATAAAAATGAGGGATCCAATCCAACAGAGGAGAAAAAAACATGCTACTCTACTCCTCCATCATCATGCACAATACAAGCTACTTGGGTGGTGAGTTCTCCCAACTTCTAACAAATTGACACTACAAGACCTGCTCGAATATCCCATTCATCATGAAGGACATAAGTATCTTCCTTAAGAGATGTGAATGTTACCCTATGATGGTAATAATTAATTTGTTCCTAGTACAACACCAACCAATCCAAAATGAAAATCAGGTCAAAACCTAACATCTTGAGGACAAAAAAGTTGCACAAAAAATAGTATCCACCAACCACTAGAGAACAACCCTTACATTTCTTGAAATTTTATACTCTCACCCCCAAAGGTTTGTCAATATGGATTACATGACACACGCATTCCATGGATAATCCCAAGACAACAACTAACTAAGGAGAGATAAAATAATGTGTGAAACATATTTCAAATTAGCACTAGATATCATGGAAGCGAAAAGAACCATACCTCGAACTGTAGATAGTCTGGCCTCACCACGACCAGGTGTAGACTGAACCATGTGAAGATGACCTACCGCTCTACCCTGGGATCTCACCTAAGAACCTATAAATACACTACCCAGATGGTATGGATGCTCTTTCCAAAGAGTACCACACACGCCACCGCTACTGGTAGGACTTACGGAACTCTAACTACCTTTGTGATATGTGATAACTGATCCTATCCCTATACTCAGCATATTACATAGACTCATCTATGCCAAGTTAATGAGGGTTCCTATAAAACATCTACACATTTCCTATCACGACCCGTCCTCGGGACCCATGCCGTGACTACCCCAAGCCCGCCTCCCATAGGCCAGGGGCTGGCGACTATCACCAAGGCGTAAATCCCGAAAAAAAGGTGAAGGAATTGTCATTATAATGTAAACAAACACCACAGAGTAAGCAAGCAGAAGTAAACACTAAGTAAAACTGGATACAATAGTAGTGTAGAAAGTAAATGGGCCAGAATAAAAACCCAAACTGAAAGTAAAGTACAACTGGAAAGAAGGTACAACAACTGAAACTAAAGCAGCAACGTCGAGCCATCCACTGGAAGTCCCACCTGAAGGGTGGGTATAGATAACCTCCTCATCTCCTCGAGTCCAGTCGTCCGCTCTGTGTACGTCCCGCCCAGTGGTCCACCTCCAGGTACCGACTTTCCCCACAAGCCTCAGCCACGATCAGCGCTATCCGTCGTCGGCATCCAACACAACGTAGTGCGGGCATAGACCGTGAAGGGGTGAGTATACGCTACTCAGTAGGGACCCCGAGACCCTCGAAGGTCTCCCAGAATCCACAAAGGATAATCCAAAAAGGAAAGATTCAATCTCGAATTAAAAACCAACACTACTTATGTATATGCCCATACATATACCTAAGTCATCAATTCCCATTCGGATCTAACATCCGAGCCCAAGTTTGATCACGTCCACATACTGATCCACCACTACAGGAAAACTTGGACTCCGCACGTCAACAGCTCCTAGGATGAGGCATGCCAACTGATGTGTAATGGGATGTCCTCTCCTCTGGGTGAGTTCATCCTACACTGCAAAGGCTCCCTTATCACCGGTGAAGGTGAACCTACTCCCGTCGGTGCATACACACCACACCTTGCGCCTAATACAGTCGATCTGAGCATGGACTTTGGATAACCAATCCATGCCCAAGATGACGTTGTAAGGCCTCGACCTCGCTACAAGAAGATCACAGCCGAAGCTCTCACCTCCTAGAGTAAGATCACACTACCGGCACTAGTGCGTAATCATCGAGTCTGCTCCCATAGGAGTCTCTAGCTGTAAGGATCGATCCAACAGCTCCGTCGGAATCTCCGAGCTCCAAAAAAGGGAAGCGGAAATAAAAGAATGACTCGCTCCTATGTCTATAAGAACTGCAGCAAGGGTGGAGTAGACACAAAAAGTAACTCGAATAATCTCTAGCGCGTCGTGGTCATAGGCCTCCGCTGCCTGAAGCTGAGCCTGTCTCTGCCCGCCAGCTCCCTGTGGTTGGGGTGGACCTCCTGGTGGTGGTGGTGGTAAATCCTCAAAGCGTCGCCCACCACCTACTGCTCGGCCAGCTCCCCTGCCTCATACTCCTGCTCTTGGAGGACCGCCACGGTCGAACCTCAGCCTCTGCCTGGGTGGCCCCTCAACCGTCTGCTGCTCCTCTGCACGGCGGGTCGGGCAGTCATGAGCCATGTGTTCTTGCCCGCCGTATGCATAGCACTGCCTGCTCCATGGAAGGCTGGCTCTGCACTGTGTGCCCTGAACCTCTGAGCCAGTGTCCTGAGGTCATCTGATTGATGGTCCGGTCCACCTGGACCCCTGTGACATCTGTCAACTGCCAGCTGCATAAGAATATTCTACGTGTTGCCCTGGGGTAGGTCTCGTACTGGCGTAGGCTCAACAAGAAATCTCTCTATGAGAAGGGATCGCTCTAGTACTCCTGCCTATGTCGGAATGCTGAGGGAGATCATCGATGCCCTGATCTCATGCCTCAGTCCCTGCTCGAAGGTCCGGGCCCGGAAGAATGGGTCCTGTACCATGTCTGTCGAATAGCACGAGAGATCGCTAAATCTCTCCGAGTACTGGGAGACCGTCATGCTGCCCTACCGCATCTGTAGACGCTCCTGGATGCGCGCCGCACTGAGGGTGGCGGGGACGAACTCCGAGTGAACGAGGCTCTCGAAGTCCATCCATAGGAGAGATGCCTCTTCATGCACCTAGAGCATCAAGCTCCACCATCTGCCTGCTGGCACATGCAGGAAGCTCACTGCAAGGATCACCATGAGGTCAGCTGGTGTCCCCACTAACCAAAAAACTCGAACCACAGCCTCCATCCAATCCTCGGCTACTTTAGGGTCTGTCTCCCTGTGGAACTTGGGCGGTCTCTGACAATGAAACTTGTGTAGTGCACTAAGGAGACGTGCACTCTCAGCGGCTGGGGATGGTGGCATCGGTGGCTCGGCGAGTAGAGGTACCGCCGGTGCCTCCGCTGAAAAAGGGCCCTGCACCGAGGCCACATCGCTCGGTGGGCTGTCGGCTTGCACAAAACTCGGAACCCTTGTTGGCTGCCGTCGGGGGGTCATCCTAAAAAGAAATAGGTGTGCCGCGGTCAAACAGTATACCTGGCGAGCTGACACAAAGTAATCACAAAGAAAACTTTTGAAACACACATGCAATCAATGTTTTCATGCATTGAGTTGGAAATTAGAAGTCATGGTCCTAGTGTATGGATACGTCGCCCACCACACCAACATGAGACTCCCTAGACTGATAAACACACTCAATACCCTTAACACTATTGCTTCACGTAGAACAAAGATTAGAGTCCTGAGTTCTGTGGTAGAACCGAACTCCTCTGATACAAATTTGTCACGACCCGTCCTCGGGACCCGTGTCGTGACTACCCCAAGCCCGCCTCCCCTAGGCCAGGGGCTGGCGACTAGCACCAAGGAGTAAATCCCAAAAAAAGGGGAAGGCATTGCCTTTATAAAGTAAACAAACACCACAGAGTAAGCAAGAAGAAGTAAACACTAAGTAAAACTGGATACAATAGTAGTGAGGAAAGTAAATGGGATAGAATACAAACCCAAACTAAAAGTAAAGTACAACTGGAAAGAAGGTACAACAACTAAAAGTAAAGCAGCAACGTCGAGCCGTCCACTGGAAGTCCCAGCTGAAAGGTGGGTAGAGATAACCTCCTCAACTCCTCGGGTCTAGCCATCCACTCCATGTACGTCCCGCCCAGTGGTCCACCTCCAGGTACCGACTTTCCCCTCAAGGCTCATCCACAATCAACACTGTCTGTCGTCTACATCCATTACAACATAGTACGGGCATAGCCCGTGTAGGGGTGAGTATATGCTACACAGTAGGGACCCCGAGACCCCCAAAGGTATCCCATAATCCACAAAGGATAATCCACAAAGGAAAGAAACAATCATGAAGTAACAACAAACACTACTTAGGTATATGACCATACATATACCTAAGTCATCAATTCTCGTTCGACTCCAACATCCGAGCCCAAGTTCGATCACATCCACTTAGGAGTACAACCCAATCCACATAAGATAACACAACTCAATCCACATAGAAAAGCAAGTCAATCATATCGAACATATTGATTGAATGTCAAGACTCAGCTCACACAGGTATACTTCTTCGTAAGGTGATAGAGATGATCAGATATAGCCACTAATTCAACTAAGCTGGGACCCACGTAGGATACTAAACCAGCTAAGCTATCGGACCCACATAGGATACAGACCAGCTACTCTGCCAGACCCACGTAGGATAGAAATAACAGAGTGAAACACTGCCAGACCCACGTAGGATACAAGAACAGTAGTCATCGTCGTCGAACCCACGTAGGATTTCAGTACGGTCTTCATCACTGCCGAACCCATGGAGGATTTCAGTGCAGTCTTCAATGCCGTCGAACCCACGAAGGATTTCAGTACGGTCTTCATCACTACCGAACCCACGGAGGATTTCAGTGCAGTCTTCATCACTGCTGAACCCACGGATGATTTCAGTGAAGTCATCGTCACTGCCGAACCCACGTAGGATTTCAGTGCAGTCATCATCGTCGTTGCAGTCGCAGCCATCTCTAGGGTTCCCGCACACAACATGCTCGATTCAGGAAGGGTCCCCTCCACGGGCCAAGGGGGTCAATAAATCAACTGACACATATTCCAGATTTTATGTATCACAAAGTTCCTACTCGACAAGAGGAACTCAACGTGACAGACGGCGTGTCAATCGAACGCCTGGTCTGAGAGTTATTGGCCTTTTTGTTCCAGGGGCCCAGTTGGTTTTTAAGTAAAAAACAACCCAACCGCACTCCAACTGTGTCCAAACCATGAATGGAGTAAGACAAAAGGACCTTCTCACTAAGAGTAATCCAACAAAGTTGACAACATGTCAATCAGACGTCCGGAGCTCAAGTTATAAGCATTTCTGCTCCGAGGGCCCGATTGGTTTCGTTCTCGAACCAACCCAGCGGTGTCCAAAGTTCTCTAAAACCTTGAGTGTAATATACCAAAACGACCATCTCGATCCAAGGATCACATCACAACTAACGGTACGTTGATCGGAGTTCCATAGCCCATGATATGGGCAAAATAACAAACATGTCTGGTTTTAGGGGGTTTTGGGCCCGGACCGACCCAGCCCGAGACCCCCTTGGTCGGCCCGAACTGGGTCAACCTGAACCGGGTTCGGGTGCGAACCATTAGGGCATGTCCCGGGCCAGCCGGTGTGGCCTGGCCTAGCCGGTGTGGCGTGGCGCGGCCTGGGCTGCCCGGCACGGTGCATCTGGTCCGGCCTGGGTGACAGGTTGGCCTGGCGCGGGCGCGATCCGGTGTGGCCAGCTCAGTGCTGGCCATGCCGCCACGGAAGGGGGGGGGGTGCTGCCCCCCTGATTGAAACCACGGCCCCCCACGTGGGGGCCGCTCCCTTTGCCAGTCGGGGGTTACAACCCCCGGTTTCTCTTCCGAAACGGCCGGCCCGGTCAGGCCGATCGGTGCTGCCGCCGCGAGACCCCACGGTCCCGCCCCTCCGAGGTGCCAGCGGCCGGCGGTTCCTGCCGCCCCGCCTTGCACTGCTGCGGTGTGACGGCGCTGCGCCCCTCCTCCACGGCCCCGCTCCAGCCGCGGCCTCTTCGTGGTTCTCCAGCGCGGCGTGACTGCGCCGCGGATTTGTTCGGCCTCAACAGCGCGGCGTGACAGCGCCACACTTATTCTTTGTTCCGCGCGGTGTCGTTGCACCGCGATGCCTTTAATCGTGCCGCGACAAACACAACATCAAAGGGGGTGGAGGGTCGGCCGTGTTCGTGTGATCTGACCTCCCCCCGTTAATCCGATATCAATCCAGTAAGAAATAAAGACCTTTGGACGGAAAATAATATTCATGAACTAAATCAAACCCCCTACCTCGATGAAGTCATCGAACGAGGTTTGTCGCAGAAAAGGGATGTCGCGGAAGATGGCATCAAGGAAAGAGGATCATCGGTGTCGCGGTACATGGCGTCGCGGTACACGACATCATGGTACACAGTGTTGCGAAGAAGAGGACCGTTGGCATCACGGTACACGACGTCGCGTCATCGATCTCCGAGGAATCATCGTTATTCGTCGTCCTTCGTCATAGGTCGACGTTCTTCGTCGGTGATGGTGTGTTCTTCACGCTCTTCAAGGAGGAAGATGAATATTCCCATGCTTGAGCAATTCCTATCCAACCTTCTCGCACAACAAAACAACCCTTAAAGAAATAAGACTTTTTCATATTTAATTAACACACACAAGCCGCCATTCAATTCGAAATTCAAAATGAATTCAAGAATTAATTACATTGAATAACATAATTCAATTCATAAATTAAGAGACTTGACTTGGTATTTAAAAGGGGTTCGGGTGTGTTATATATTAAATGCACGAGAGGGAGGTTAAAAGGGATTTGAAGGGGTGGTGCTCATGTGGGACCCACTTCACTAATATCCTACCTAGTGGAGTTAGGATATTAGTGGGTCCCACTCCAACCACCAATCATAGGTTTAAACTACCTAGAATAGAAATAAAATTTGTATCACAATATTTTATTTTATTCTTTAGTTAACCCATTTAATTAATAACCCCACCCGAGCAAACGCAACTCCGGAAAAGGTGTTCTTAAGAAATTACTGGTGTTGCGGTTTCATCGGTGTCCTCAGATTTCGATTCCGAGCACCGGTTCAAAAGTTAGGAAAAATCGCTCATTCGTTTACTGAACGTACCCGAGAAAAACATCTGAAATTAATTATAGGCACACCGGGCCTCAGAATCAGGTGCCTTCAAGAACTGCATTCTTGTAAAATCCCATTGAAAATTAAGAAAACATTTCCCTTGAAATTTACAGGTATTTACATTTCCCAACCTACTGCATGTCTGGCACTCAATTGTTAGTCAGGGGCACTGACCAAACATGTGGCCTGACTAACCACATTGGTAACATAACACTTGATCACCACCCTGAGAAGCTGGTCCACTCTTCTGACTTCTCTACACACTTTATCCTTGATGGAAACTCCAAAAATAACGCTTCCTATTTTTGGAAGCTCCACCACCAGTCGTTCCAATTAGCACCCTAAGTCCACTACCCAATTCCACCTTCGAGTTCCCTTTTGAGATAAGGGCCCGATCTATTAACTTTTTAAACCTATTCAAATGGAATATTTTAACTTGGGACATGATATCGTTTCTAATACCATCATGGAAATGTTTTTCCATAGCTCCCTCATCTCTTACCAACACTATAACAATGAAACACAAGTTAGTGAAATGACTGTCAAGATCCATCACTAACATAACCCCTTGAGTAAAGCTCATAAACTCCAAAACCTTCTCCTACCTCAAGTTTTCTAGACATAACTGTTCTAGAAATGTTTCATGAAATTATTTCCATAACTTTCCACCTACCTGCTCAGTCTGAACTATAAAATCCCACAAACACTTTGCATGATCACGCAAAATATATGATACTAACTTAACTTTCATTTTGGAAGGAGTCTCCAAATGATCAACAATAAATTTTATGGAATGTATATAGAATTATGCTGCCTATATCCCACCCTCTAAAGTAATGGTCAGAGTGTGTGGAAGTTAAAACTCTATAGTCAGCTCAAACATACTCAGCACAACCTGCCCTGGGTCTCATTCCATCATCTACACAAAGCGATTGATGTTCTCCCAGAACTACTCTTATCTGTTACTCGAATTTAAGTGGTCTTCGTGGGCCAGTATTGGGGGAGTTTTCTTGGAAACATCCTCTTATCACCCTACTAGCACACATCTTCATGGTGTAATTTATCTATAATGTCGAACTAGAGCTTTAAAACACTAAATATAAGGCTTTTATAGTTCATATAAAACAAGTATCTCCACTCTCCATAAAAAACTAATTCATATATAACATCCCAATGGTCATCATCACATCCCAAAAACTACCCTTGACCACCCCTACCTTGGGTCATGGATAGCATGGGGTATCCAACTTACACGGTTATAAGTCTTACACTAGACCCTAGAGAAAAACTATTTCTAAACATAAAACGTAATCTATTACCCTAGAAGTATTTCTCAATTAGAAAACCATTATATTCAACCTTTTAACTCACTTTAAACCCTTCATTAGACACAATTATTTAACCACTGTTTCAGCTTGACCCCATTTTCCCCATTTTCATCATTTCATTAGACACCATTTTATTTATGTTTTAAATGTAGTAAAATGAATTCAACCCACCACATATCACACAACCATACTGTGTGTGCCTACCATGATGAATTCTACTTATATACCTAGGTTCCTATAATAATGCATGAATGAAAAACCTCATGCCATTACGGCCAAAAGAACAATATCATAAAATTGTCACATTACACATCATGTGCATCACCCAATGGTGAAAGATCATAAAATATAACAACACACATGATGAATAAAAATTCAAACCTCAGGGAACTTGGGTTTTCCCTAAAAAATGGGCATTCCACTCCCAATCACGAGCACATTACCAAGGACCGACACTTTCTAATCTCTAGTCCACCATCCCCAAATAGTAAGACAAAAATAAATAGAAAGGAAAATTCTCTGATACCACATTGTAACATCCTTGGCCTGGAATACACTAAATGATGCCCCGAGTTGGCTCGCCACATGACCTCAAGCGCCACTACCCATACACTAGAGTTTTTCGACAAGCAATGAGGTTCTAAATAATTCACGTGAGGACTCTATACCAACTTTACCAGAGTAAGACACATCATACTGTAATATAAATAGAAAAAATAATATGCAATAAACAATGAACATGCATAATCAGCATCTCCCAAAATAGGGTAAAAATCATAGCCAACAATTTTATGTTATGTCATGATGAACAATGCCATGCGACCAAAATCCAAAATAATGAAAAACAACAGAATACACAAAATAGTTCTAAATTCTTGTATATAACCTCAAACATGTATATCCCAATCCAGACATAACACCCTAGAATAGGTCCTTTTCTATTTCCTGACTTGTAACCATGAAATCTTCATAGTTTTCCAACCGATCCCGAGTATGATGTGAGTACAAAATACTAGGCCACCACCAACATTGTCTACAAAATATCTAGTATAAAAATATTGTGTATTAAAGTACTAAATAAATGCCAAGTAAATAAAATAAAAATCTGGTCCATCGATTATAATCTAAAATTTCACCATTCTAACATTGTTACTATTTCCATAATTTATACCATCTTATTTACATGATTCATTTTCATCTTGTATCACATGGGTTAGGAATTTACATTAATTACACAAGTGTTTCTGGCGGTCAATAATAAACATAAGGGGATAAGTCAAGTCCCTATATCACTATGGAAAATATATCACAACAAATACATTATCCTCATCTTGAAGCCTTGGTCTATGTGGAATGAAACCATTAAAGGAATAGAGCTTTGTCCCCTACCCTAACCCTTGAATTATGAGGTGGAATTTTGGAACCTCAGTCCAACTCAACCCATGGGCGTAGAACATCAGTTAATACACCACACAAATAAGCTATGTTCACATGATATATATATATATATTTCCATCAACCACATATACCATACCACAACCATTAACAATCAATACAAATATAAATCAAAATACATTTCCCAAACATGTGAATCAATATAATCTTATAACCCATTAACCCATTTACCATTTACAATACTTATTCCATTTATCCCAAATTCCCTTTAAGAAATTTTACTATTCACATTGCATAGCCCCCTGTTATAATCCATTTATCATATATCTCATTAAATAAGACATTTCTAATTGAGCATAGTCAACATTTCATATGCACTAACCCTCTTTTCCAATTCTAACATAATTCATAAACCATTTGACACATTATACATAAACCCAGTTAACAAACATTCATGTCATAAAAAACAACTCCTTAATGAATCATCAATCCTAGGAACATATTTTATTATTCCATTATCAACTCAACCTACCTTATTCACATGTTCATCAAGGGATCTATGTTATCACAAGTAAACTCTATACAAATCATTATAAATTTCTAGGTTTGGTAAATATAAGGGAACCCCATGGGTGGCCCTAAATTAGTAAAATCATTCTCAATGCCTCGCATGGGGATCATGAGTGTTTCAATTCATCATTTATGTGCTTATTCTACCAAGTCTCATAGAAGGTATCAATGTCACAATATATGGATTCAAGAACACAACACACATGCACAAATCCACATTTTAAAACTATGGTATATAACTTATTGACCACATAACTCAAACTCAATGATGAAGGCACTCTTAATTTCTACCTTAGATCTGTACTCAAACACCCCTGAATACATAACCTATATTCCACCCAAAAAGGGTTTTAGGTACTTGGAAGAATATTGGACACGATATAAGCCATAATTTAGAACATAGGAGAAAGGGGGAGATTAGACTCACCCATATCTTCGATATGCAACTAAAGACGCTTCAAATGGTTCCAAAATTAAGTAGATCGACCCCTTGGATTATTTTTACGTTTATGTTCATATCTATGAATTATAGGAGAAGAAATGGAGGAAAAGTTGCTGAGACTTAAAAATATCAATATGGAAATTTTGTAAAATTTTAAAATTTTAAAGGGGAACACGATTTGTCCTCATAGTTCTCCAAAACAAGCATAAAAAATAAGTACAACACTATAAAAGAGAGTAAGTCCACATGGTTACTTGGGTATTCTTGAATGGTTTAAAAACTGTGTGCAAATCATGCATAATTCCACTTTCTCAAACCACACATTTTTTCCAAGAAGGTTGCACGGTTCACTGAATTGTGCACCAACCGTTCACCTTGCATAGTTTTGATAGGTTTCCATTAAATTCATTTCTATAACCCCAAAACACCCTTAAATCCCTTAATTCTTGTACGAAACTTTTCATTAACCAAAACAAGAGATTGATAGAAAAATTTAAACAAGGGAAGACCTCCACGAAACCCTAGATATTATATTATATGAATTATTAAAAATGATTCTATAATGATTAAATATGATAATCATGAAATGATTATAATTAAGGATATTATGAATAAATGATTCATATTAAAGGAATATAAATTCTAAAACAAATCATACAAGATAAATGAAAAAGTTAAACCCCAAAATGATGACTTTCATAGAGAATTGATAATAGGAGAGTGTAGAAATTTAATATGTAGATCATATATGATAATATAAGTTTGAATATGAATCTATTACCAAATAATAAGAAATATAAATTAGTTATGTTGTATTATAGATCATCTACAAATCAATTTAGACCTATGGTAAGGGTTCTTCATCTCAATGTTGTTTTGTTGACGAATAGTTGATGTTATGAATCTATTAATGTTTATGAGGGTAATATTATTTCCTATTGAAATTTTATATCATTGATAATATATAATCAAAATTATTTAATGGTAAATATAAAAATATTTCATCCATGAAAACATTATTCGAATCTTACCAAAGTGGAAAGGGTTTACCATCTCAAATTATCTTCTTTTGGATATATGTCATGTTATACATTAAAATTAATTTATGAGGATTATGTGATTCCTCATCCTATTTTTTTATCATAAATATAATTATTTTATTTTTATTTAATGTTCAGTTTTATCTTATTTCAATAACAGGAAATATTACTCAAAATCAACCAATGTTGTAAAATTTTAATGTTACAATCTCTTTTTATAGATATATTTTATGATTAATTTTATGGAAATGAAGTTATATGATCTATTTATTAATGATATTATTTATATTCTTATCCTCTAGTTATTTATAAATATTACATGTCTTATATTCATTTTCGTCTCAATATGTTATCCAGATTCTAAAATACGTTTTTTTTAGTAAAAGAGAATTTATTTATCTCTTCAGTCTGGAATATTTTTTAAATGTGTTTATATTCTTCAAAAGTTTTTTAAGTGTGTTTTTACTATTCAATAAAATTTATAAATTTCATTTCATGTTATTATTTTTATTTCAATTCATATTTTTAAAGGTAATATTATTAATTTTTTTCCAAACAAGGTACTTTTTTCTTTTACTTATAATATTAAATGAATCATTATTTTTAGTTATACCACACGAATAGGTATTCCAACCGTCATGATATATCTTTGATTTGAATATTACTTTAAAAAAATTATTTTTTTTTCAAGGATATTAGTTTACTTAATATATTTTAATTTTTTAGATTTCCAACATGTTCTTTCAAAATGAAAAGTCTATTTTCCTCAGGAATGGTTCTTGTGACCTCTTAAAGGAGTTTTCGTATAATTTACTAGGGATGTGATCCTATGTTAATTTTTTTATTTGGATGGATTATTAATATAATTATGGATCATTTATGATACCCTTATTTTATCCATTGTGTTACACTGTGAAAAAAAGATGAATGTTTTACTATCTTATGGAACTCTTTTGTATATATTGTGATAAAGTGACTAGCGATCTCGGTATATATCTTGATGATGGATAAAAAGGTTGTAGTCCTTGAATTAATTTGGAAATTATGATCGATTTTAGAAACTCCAAATAGGATAAAAAGTTAATAAACTCATAAGAGATTATGAAATTAACTAGATGGATGATTCATTTTAGAGAATATTAATACTTCTTGGTTAGGTACTTCAATTGTGGGACATTATTGATACTGATAGTATTGGGAGTAAACCATGACTAAGAAAGTGATTCTATATGCTTATTTGTGTCTGAAAGATTGTGTATAATTTCTATATTATATTCACATGGTTCATGATTGATTATTGATGATTCTGTACACTTATGACTTATTTTTGTTATTGTCGAAAATCATTATTCTATGATTTATGATTAATGATCATTGAATGATTTGGTATGACTATCATATTTAATTATCATGTTCACTTGCCCTTATTATTATCATATTTTTACTTATTATAATTTATTGATATATCGTTTATTTACCCTCACAAATATTTTAAGATCACATTGTCTTACATTCCGTTTTCCCATGTTATGAAGAATTGTTTAAACAATGATATGTATAAGAGGGGTTCAAGTTGTGAATAATATAATGGAAAATGATATAGATATTTTATTTAATAGTTTTCTTATATATCCATGTTTCAAAATAAACAAAACATTTACTATTATAGTGTGGAACTTAATGATATTAAATGAATATTAATATAATAAGATGAAATAAGCACATATGAAATGTTAGGGTCTCTATACATTTTATCATAGAAAGATTTATTTTTGGAAACTAGTTTGAGAAATCTATAGTTATATACCTTATTATAATACAATATCTTAGAGAATTAACAAATTAATGGTAATGAAAGGTGTATTGTTTTCCTAGAAAATACAAACATGTCAAGATAGTATCTAGTGGATGTGGCTGTGACATAGGATCATCTTGGGTTAAAAAAAATTATAATGAGGTAGATTGGGTGTTATTTATATCATCAATGGTGAATTATGAGTGGGAATAATACTGCACACATGGATAGAAAATCCCAAGGAATAGGATGTGGTAACCTTAAGTATTCTTCATAAACAATTATGAATGATTTGAATAGATGAATACCAAGGATGAACTATGATAAACGTATGGTATCATAGAGTAAAAATAAGGTGTCATCATTTAATAATCCTTTGAATAATTCTTTATATTATATTTCTTATATTTCTGAAATTTTTTTATTAATAGTTTGATGATAGAACAATAAATTTAATGTGGTAAAAGGTATACTCAAATACAGATGTATCTTATATCTTCAATGTAATGTGAATTAATTTATATAATGAAATTAATCTTGGAATATAAATTTATATTATCAAATATTTGATATTGAATTAATTTTAAAAACTCCTAATGGTATGATGATCACATCTCAATTATATGATTCTTCAATAATTGATGATTGTGGGAAAAGGATTCTAAAAAGATTGTTATTCCCTCTCCTATTGAATTTGATGTGATTTTGGGAATGGATTTGGTTTCTTTATATAATGTACATAAAAATTATTGAAGAAGTGATGCCAATTTGATATTCCAAACCATAATACCATCTTCTATCAGATCTATATTACATATGAACGTCTAAGGGAAATTACATCCATTTTATGTGTGTTGGTTTTTATTAAAAAGGGTTATTTAACTCATATGGTTAGGGAGAAAATCAACATAAAATATATACCTATTTTATTTAGGATTGGTGATGAATTTTTTGAATATTTTCCAAGTAATACATTTAATCTTGAAGTAGAAATTTTAGTATAACTCATACCCAGTTATATAAAAATTTCTGATACTCCATATATAATTTCCCTGATTGAGTTACATGAATTGTAATAGACACTACAGGAGACTCATGATATGGAATAATTCTAAAAAGTGTTTCATATTGGGGTAATCTATTGTTTTTTAGTTATAAAGATGGATAAAAACATATATACATTTATTATAAAGAAATTTAAAAGTTAGTTATTAAAAAAAAGTATCATATCCATTATATTGATGATTTTTTCGATCAATTATGAGGATATAAATATTTTTCCAACAATATTATTCCATTTATATACTATAAATTGAGTGTCAAAAGTTATTTCACAAACACGATATCCATTCATAATAGTTATATACATAATGAATGTAAATTTATTCCATTTGGTCTTACTAATTCCCCCACTATCATCATGGATTTATTGAATAGTGTATTTGGAAATAACCTTGATTGATTTTTTGAAGTATATATAGATGATATTATTTTATATTACATGATCAAAAACGATTATAAATATCACAAGAAGATATTACTAGAGATCCTGAAGAAGGAAAAGTAGTATGAACAATGTCACAAGTATTGATTTTTCCAAAAAAGTGTTTCATTTTTTTTGTTAAATACTCTCAAGGTAGGGTATAACGAATTATTCATCAAAGAAAATGTTATTAAATATTGGACTAGTCTAACTATTATGATTTAGATCCATATTTTTCATCTATATGATTGATATTATAGAAACACTGTGAAATATTTATAATGGATATCTAATAAACTAACCATGTTATCACAGAAGGGATTTATCTTCCTTTAGATAGATGAATGTGAGGAAAATTTCATGGAACTGAAGAAATGTCTGGTTAGTGAACCTTTAATGAAACTTCCCTATAGTTTATAAGGATTTGTTTTATGAATTCTATGGTGTTTTTTATTCCTCACAACAATATATAGTTCATGAGAAAAAATAACCAACTCATGATTTAGAGTCATTGATGATAATAATTTCATTAATGATATAATGACCTTATATTTATTGAAAATGATGTGACATATATACCAATCATAAATGTTTTAAGTATGTATCAACCTGAAAGAGTTCATCATTTTCAAGAGAGTACATTTAGTGTTGTTTATTGATAATGACTACTCAATAAATTAATACAAAAGGAAAGAAAATAAGGTGTTTGATTCTTTGGTTTGAAAAGATAAATCTAGATAATTTATGATGCGTATCACAAAAAATACAATATTTATGGATTTTCAAATGATAAACCATGAATCCTTGAAGACAGTAGAGAAATAATATTTTCTAAAATTAGAGTTCAACTATTTATTCATTGGGCGATTAAGAAGATAAAAATGAAGATATAGAGATAAAAAATAAGTTCACAAACAATCCATTTTTAAATAATTATTATGATGGAATTATAATTTTACAGTACTAAATATGCGTGATAACAATATAAAATATAAATAAATATCTGTCATAAGATGTAAAAAGAAGATCATTCAATATTTATCATTGAAGTATAATGAATTAAAATATATTAAAAATCATTTATGGAAGAAAAATATGAAAATAGATATTGTTGATTATATACCCTAGTTCTTGGTATGTTTGAATTATGGCAGGAAAATATAATTCGAAAGTTATTTTACAACCTTTACCCACAAAAGAATATAAATAGTAAAAATTATCAATGGATTTTTTCGAAATACTCCCTAGAAAATCTAATGTCTACAATTATATTTGGGTTTAGTTAATCACATTAGGAATTTAATAATATTTATTTCTATCAAATAATCTTTATCACTAGATAATCTTGTAAGAATATACATTAAGAAATTAGTATGGTTTAATGGAGTACTATATTCTATTATATCTGATTAGAATTTGATGTTTACCTTAATGTTTTGGTTATATCTTCATTAAGATCTATATATGGAGTAGTGATTCGTTACTTCCTATTATCATTGTAAAATTAGTGTGTTCGAGATTACCATTCAAACCCTGGATAACATGTTGAGATCCTATTCTTGGTATTTCCAATGTTATTGGGACCAATACCTTCTTCCAATCCAATTATATGATAATAATGACTTTAACATGAGTATTCAGATAGATCCTTATAAACATTTGATTGTAATAGAGTGTATAAAATCAGAATGTAGGGATGTTGTTGGATAGAAAAATATATTTGTACATGAGCTTGCTAAAAGAACGAGAGATAAGGTTATTTCCTTTCAATAGAACATCTTGGTAGCTCATATTCGATAGAAGGGTTATTCTATGAATCATTAATGATATATAGAACATGAATTTCATGAGAAATTATTCACACAAATTTCCCCATTGATGATTATTATAAATTTCAAAAAGAAGGTAATGTCAAACTATAGGTATATTGGTTATTTCAGGATTTTTGGTTGTGTAGGGAAAGAAACTTATCACATGTGGCTTACACCAAATATTTCTCATGTTCATGATGGGTTCCATGTATCTCTCATGTGGATGTAGATTCCTAATTCATCATATGTAATTAACTAAGAGTTTATACCACTAGGGAATTAAAATTATTATAAATAACATCCAATAGAAATCATGGATCATAGAGGTAATGATCTATATTACAATACTACACATCAGGATAATGTTATCTGGAAGAATTAGAATTTAAAAGAAACTGCATAGGAGCCCCAAGGATGGGATAAAGTAGATATATCTTCATTTATGTATTTTATTTCTATAATATCAAGGGATAAATTCATATTAATATGTATATAATGTAACAATCCCTGATTTATTTACTTCCATTTGAAATAAACTTGAGGTATTCACTATCTTGACATATACACAACCCTAGGCATTAATGAATCATGATATTGTAATCCCTTAAAACACAGTCATCAATATTTAGGTATATATAGTAATATCCATATTATTAATTATATGTATAATGTTTATAAATAATGAAAATTTATTGATTAGCTCCTAATAAATAATTAATCAATTTTTCTATAATGTCATATTATTCATCAAAGATATGTTTCCATTTTAAAAGTTTTTTTTGAAAATTATTTATAAACAATTTCAATTTTCTAAATTTTTTATGAGTAAATTAATATCATTTTTTAAATCATTATGTCAATATTATTTTTCTGTTAATTTTCATTATTTTTCCAAAAAGATTTATTTTTTTGAAATAGTGAAAATTACATATTTTTCTAAAATTGTAATTCATTTTCGAGGTAAAGTCCCATTATGTTTTGAATTTGGTTTTAATGTTATATTAGTATCATTTAATTTTAAAAAATAACATAAATTACAAAGTAATCATCATTATATATTAATTTTGAATAATTTCATTTTATTGGTTTCAAAACCATTTTTTGAAGAATGTTTTCATGTGTACAGTTTTTTCTACCATAAGAAATTAAATAAATCATTATTTATTAATGGATTTATGGAAATATATATATATATATATATTATATTAATTAACATATTTTAAAATTAATTTTATGTCTCTTTTAAGGTATTGAATGGATATATATTCCATTTTATTCTTAAAAATTCATATTTCTTAACAGAGTTTTCACAGTGTTTTGCACACATTGTTTAAATTAAATTATGCAGCATATAGAATTTGGAAAACATAAACTATAATTAATATTTTTAATATGAAAATTTAAATAATTTAATAGTTTTGAGATAATTTTTGGTCATAGAGAATTATAAGAGTAGTAAAATGTTTTTACCTTAGTTAAGGTAAAAAATGGGTTACCAGGGGAGAAAAACTAATAGATAATGGTGGGAATGGTACCCAAAACAATTGTATCATTATTATATTAAGATATTTCAAACTTATATTATAATAACTTGGATTAAGATTAAATTTTGTTCTATATTCACATGAAATTGACCATATATAATTAAAATACTCTAAGTAATTCAATTTGTGCCCCACTCATTTATAAAGGGCACCTCTTCTCCTACATTATTCAGAAAATATGATGCCTTAATCTTAGTAAATACCTATCTACTAAGATTCTAATATTCATTCACATAGTTATAGAGAACCTAATATTCCCCTAAGACCAATATTTCAGGAGTTAATGATTAAGTGAAATGTGGTCTCTCAAAGATGATGTATAAATCTTAACTGAACTCTTTTAATTTAATTTAATTTAATACATACTATAAAACTACTTTATCAATCATAAAAAAAGGAATAAAATATCATAATTATACTTATATGATATTATTATTATGTAAATACAATTTCAAACCTCCCACAATTTAAATGGGAGATGCACGTATCACTTATGCATATAGTGGACTTTCACCTTCATATAACGATAAAATTAATTTTACATCACCATATTTAATTGTTCTTAATAATTATGGATTTAATATTTATATATAATATTTATTACATAATTATAATTCATAAATTTTAATATGTTATCTTCCTTTTCACTATCATGTCCATTTACAAATTATAATGCCACTCATGTGTATGGGTGGACAACCACCTCCATGAACCAATGTGATATGTTTTCATTTAGACATTACATAGATGTTAATATGGATTTATTTAATGAATATATATCAAATTTATGATATAATAATGAAAATATATTGGTGATTTATCATTTAAAATTATTTTGTCGGACAATGGAAAAGTGGAAATATCTCTCGTATGCACATTCAAATTACCATCTCCATGATGTGATGTAATTAATTTTTAGATACCAGTTCATATAAACTAATATAAAATTGAATAAAATTATTAAATATTATAATTATTACATGATTAATAATTTTTTTATTATGGAAAAATTATGAAATTTTAAGGAAAAATAATTATGAAAAAAACATACCAGATAAATGAAGAAATTAACACCTAAAATGATGAATTTAGTAGAGAATTATTTATAAATTAGTGCTAACTGATTTGAGTGGAATAAATATGATATGATATGTATGAATAATGTTCTTTTACAGAATTATAGTAAATATGAATTTGTTATGCATGAGTTTGTAGTGATTACAAATCATGATAGTCATAAGGTAAGGGTTCTACATCTCAATATTATTTCATTGAGAAATATTTGTTGTTATAATCCTATTTATGATTATTTTATTTATATACTACCCAATTGAAATATTATATCATGAATACTTATTAATTTATAGTATTTAAGTTTATAATTCATATTATTTAATCTAATAATATTTTAATCAGATGTTACAATTGGGGAAGTGGTTTATCATCTCAAATTTTCGTCTTAAGGATATATATAATATTATACACCTATATATTTTTATGTGGAGTGTCAATATAACAATATATATTTTAAAAATTAATTTAATTATATTTATGGTGTTTAAATTTTATTTGGAAATTATTCCATTCAGGGGATTTATAACTCAAATGTTATTGAAGGAGTAATGGTTTTTTGTTATAATCTATTTTTCAGGATTTGTAGGGTCCAATTTATGTTGATTATATTAAATGATATATCTAGAAAAAATATTACTTAATTTTATACCCTATGGTTATTTATATAAATTATAAATTTTAATTTCATTTTCCACTCTTTAAGTACTCAAGACCCATAAAATATTTCTTTCAAAAATATCAACTTTATTTCTATCTGTAGTATGAAACCTTTTATTTGATTTCCATATTTTAATTAAAATTTTTTGAATATTTTTTTAACTATTATAATGTGATTTTTAAGGTTATTTTTTCAATGTTTTAAATTCTATAATATTATTTATAATCAATCTTCTTGTTGTTTTCTGAATGAGGTTCTTTGTACTTTTTATAGAGTATAATTTTAATAGACACCACACAAACAATATTTCCCTCCATCATGGATTGAATTTTCTTTGATGGTTGAATTAAATGTTTCATTTCTTGTATTGAATGAAATTTATTCCATTAATATTTTTTATTAAATTTGTTTTAAATAATTGTTTTTAAAAATTTATTGGGTGTTTTTGTCATGAAATATTCTAGTGATATTTTAAAGGTATTTGAATCTATAACAATAACCATTTTTTTATTAATTAGTAGTGATAAGTTCCAATGATACCATATTTATTCATTCATTAGGTGGTTTATGATTATGATTATGAAATTTTTAATGAATCCCTTTTTTCTTATAAAGGTTATGCTATTATTAAATAATGTATGTTTTACGATCATAGGGTACATATATGTATGTATAATGATTATGAGAATACTAAGCCTCATATAGATCATGATGATAGGTGGGCTTATTATAACCCTCTAATTTATTGGGCATTGATTATATATCTGATTAAATTTTAATATATGATGGAGTTAGTAATCTCAAAATAGATGATTGAGTGAATGAAATGGACGTTACCTCAAAGAGAATGTTGGAAATGGAATGGTATGAATTTCCATTATGGGAAAATGTACACAATGATATTATTGGGAGTGAAGCATAAATGAGGAAGTGATTTTCAATACTTAAATTTATTCAAAAAAAAACAATTCATATGCCTATGAAACATTTTTGTGGATCATGATTTATTATTGAAGATTCATAAAACTTATGACTTATATCCATTACTGTTTCTATGTATTATTAATTGATTTATGAATAATTATCTTTGATTTATTGGAAAGGATTGTTTTGAGTCATGATAATTTTCTTACACAAAAATAGATGTCCTATACTAATTTATTATCTTTTATTGATATATCTTATGTTTACCCTTACTGTGAATCTGTTATCACCCTCTATTATCTTTTATTTCCCTATGTTATGAAAAAAATATTAATTTTTTTTCTAATAAGTATGATAATTATGAAGAACCTAATTAGAAATGAGGTAGATATTTCATATAACAGTGGTTTATGTGTACATGTTTCCAAATAAACTAATCAATTATAGTATTGCTATGGATTGTAATGATATGTAATGATATGTAATGAATATTAATATAATAAAATGTAATAAATATGTCTAAAACTTTCTTGTTTCTATATAATACTTTATGAGTGTTATTGATAGGTCACTTCTTGATAGTCGAGTTCTTCTAATGGTGACTCTGAAAGGATTTGGTAGATTCTATTTAGTATCAACACATTTATGGGGAATGTTTTTGGGGGTTTCATCATTTTTTATGCACACAACCACAAATAGATAGACAATAGTTAAAGTAAATAGTGCAATCCATCTTGAAAAAATATTACCTGGGTGGAACATTTGCTTGGAATCATAAGCGAGGACCTTCTTCCAGATATGGAGTTGATGATGAATAGTTATGATATAATGTTAAATCATTGTCCAGTCCATATAGATTTAGGGGTTCTCGCATTAATCTATTCATATTTCATACAACTGTTGAATTTAATTTTTTTTTGAGGGCCTACACATGAGAGATTACAATTTCATTTTTAAATATACTAGAAGTCCTAGTACTCTATCTAAATAGGGTTGGTGACAACTCTATATGAAAAAAATCTGATGATATGGCATGTAAATGGGATTTATTGTGGACATATGTTAATAGCATAATGAATCACTGAGTCTAAGACTCCATTATTCTTCTATATTGACCCTTTTTTCAAAATTTATTTTACCTCTGAATTTGACACATTAGCTTACCTATTAGTTTACGGGTGTTAATTTATAGAATCGTAATTCCCAAACCTATATCGATTTAAATGTAATTTTATTATTAATTTGAAAAAATTAGAACCCTCTTCGATGAGGATGATCTTAGAAAATCCCTACTTATAGACAATTTAGTTTCTAAAAGATTATACAACAACCATAAAATCATAAATACTAGTGTCTCCTTCCTAACCCAATTTGACACATAATATTTGTCAAGAATTATATACATGTTTCCAAAGTAATTTTTCAATGGTAACTTAATGTTAATTAATAAAAAAATATAATGGAAAACCAATTGATGCTATGGATTTTCACTCTATTTGGAGACATTCCCTTTCCAATGACAATAGGAATATGTTTTAAAAAATCATAGACATCTAAAAATAATATTCAATAAAATAAAATTGAATTAATGACCATAATGAGTAGTTTCTTTTAGATCAAAGTGGAACCTATGACTAAGAATATGACAGAACCTGAGCATGGACTAAAAATCTCTATGTAGAATATAGATCATAAGGATGTCCTCTATACACATGCGCTAAAGGAAGGGATCATTACCAATTTACCAAAAAAGACTTTTTTTAAGATGTTTATTGATTTTTATTTAATATCATAATGAATAAAAGAGTTTTATAAATAGTTTACAATGCATTAATTACATGGGAAAACATATTTTTCTTGATATAATTTATAAGTACACATCCTTCAACATTACATAATCTAGTTAATTCAATCAGAATTTAGTTTTGTACATTCCTAAAGATGTATTTGGATTAGAATTTTCAAGAATTAGGTAATAATTCATACATAACAACCCAAAAGTATTTAATTTGGATATTACTAAATGAGAATCCATTTTTTAACAATTCAATTTTATTTAAAAATAAAAACATGATTTATTTTCATGAAATATATTCACGACATTTATCTTGGCCTATTATTTTCTTATACACAACCTTAAACCATATGATGTTTTATAAAACATGGGATGTGCATAGAAATATTATTAAGGGATATTAAAAATAATGAAATAAATAATTAGTATATGAATAGTTGTAAACACATGAATGATACAATTCTCACCCATAAAAGAAACATATACTTACTTTGTGAAGACATGTGGTTTCCAAAAAACGATGAAATAATTAAAAAAACACATAGGAAAATTGTGGAATCATTTTCATACCATAATTAATTCTGATTGTAACCATTGTGTCTTACATATTTTTGTAACCCACATGGATACCATAAAATGTAATCCTAATGGATACCTTATAATGTAACTATCACAGTTACACTTAGAATAACAATAATGGTCAACATCTGAAATACCCAATGTGTTGGAGGGATATCGTGTACACACATATGTTAGATTTAAAACTTAACCACCCAAAATCATAAGCAATTACCATAAACTAGATCATAATAAAAAAATGTGAATACTTGCATCATAAAAACATACCTTGAGGAAAATCACTTAATTCAATAAAATAATCTGCACATACAAAGGTGAAAATTTTATTTGAAAATGACAATTTAGTCATGTAAAGGAGGATTATAAACATTAATTCATCATGAAAGAGGTTGAATCTTCTCATTTTGTACAAGATAAAAAACATTATTTTTAAATTTCTTAAAGAGACATGAAATATGATTTGAAGGAAAGTCCCTTACCTCAAGTTCAACTACCATCAAATTTGTTCAAACCATCTATATAATGATTTGAAAAATTTTATTAATTTATTACAGAATTATATTCATATTTATAATACCTTTCATGATATTATTATAATATCTATATACCAATTTATTAATAATATATTTTTATTTTGGTTGTTTCATGTGCTTTCTTTTCATGGTTCCAATGACAGTTTATTATGAATTATCTTGTAAAATAGAAATAATAATACATAAGAGGGAAAATATATATTGATAAATATAGGTCATTTAAAAAAATTATAAGTGAATTTATGCTTTCCAAGAATGTGTTAAAGAGAAATGAAAATCCATCATCCATCAAGATGGTGAATTGACACATAATGGATGATGATTTTATTTTTAAGAATAAAAAGAATAAAATAAGAGATTTTATGATGAATATACCATTAAAAAATAAAATTACATTATATATATGATACTAGAGTTATCATAAAATTTTTATAGGGGTGAGGACAAGGTATAAGTGAGAAAAAATTTAAAAGAGGTGGAGTAATTTACCTCTTCAATATTTCTCCTTAAGAACCTCCTCAGGGACATGAAATTTGTATTTTTCTGAGACTAGAAATAAAATAATGTTTAAAGGGATGATAAAAAGTGAATTTGGTAGAGGATAGTCGAGAATTAAGGCTCATGGTGATGAAATTAAGTGACAGAATGAGTCCCTTTTTACAATTTAGGAGAGGGGAAATATAGGAATTACAAAAAAATTAAAATATAATTTGGCTATTATAGGGGTAAAGAATTATAAAATGCCAAAAGGGATCATGAGATTATATTTTAGAATTTTTTTACCCCTATTATGTTTATTCAGGATTTTTTAGATTTTTGTAAAATTGAATAAAATATTTCATACATGAAATGTAATTTTTGTCACATTTAACACTATTTATTTTAATGAAATTAAAAACATAAAAAATTTGAAATTTTTTAAAAATATATTTTATATTTTATAAATATCATAGTGTTATATATAATTTATATATTATCTTAATAATTTCACATTATATTTATTTTAATATTTTTAATATCATTTATTTTATTTTTCCATTAAAATAATAATCCATGCATCACTATTTTTAAATACATTAAGGGAATTATTTGTTTTCTAAAAATTAAAAATAAATTATAATGATTAAGATAAATATTTTATGTTTCAAAAAACAATTTATGGTCAAAAACCGCTTATGGAAGGCATTATATTAAAAATTTATACTAATTAAAAACCATAGTTTGAACATAAAATTCTTTTAAATAAAATATTATAAATGGAATAAAGTGATCAAAGTGAATCTAAATGTCCCAAAGTAAAATAAACAATTATTAGGGATAAAAATAACTCATCCATAATGATTTATTAAAAATTTTGGTTTATGTAATGTTCATTATAATTATAAATAAAAGAATTTTATTGATTTTTCTTCTTCCTGCACAAGCACTACATCAACTTTACACATGAATTAAAGTTAATTATTCTATATATAAAAATTAAAAATATGTTACTATCATAAATATATCATTATTAGGTTCAATATAATATTTTATATTTTTTTCATTATGTATATGTACTAATATCAATATTAATACAACTTCTTCAATTTGTTAATTTGGATTTTCTTTTCCTACGATAGCCTTTCACAGAATTTATATAAGATTCATGTTATTTAACTATAAAATTAAAAAATGTCACACAAAGACATATATTATTCAAAATAATTAATAAAAAATTTGAGAAATGAATTTTAAAAAATCAATTATTATATATAAATTACCATAATTTAATTATTTTCTAATGCTGCACAGGAACTGCATTGGTACTAAGAAATATTTTTACGCTTATCATGAGATAAAATTATAATATACAGGTTATGAATAATTTTCATACAATATTTATATATTAATATAATAATTTATTCATTCCATAAGTTTAATAAGTTATATATCATAATTATTTCTTGATGATGTCACAAAAATAATGTATATAAAAAATTTTATTTTGACTTTTCAATAAAAAATATCATTTTCAAAAAGTTCTCAAGAAATATTACTAATAAAATTTCAACATTATAAAATAAAAATTGATATTCATTTATTCAAATTAAAATTTTATAATTTGAGAAATAATCTTTTAAATATAACTATACAAGAAATTATTTTATGAATTTATTTATTATAATAATTACTTAACATAATGAATTTGACTATATAATTATTAAATACTAATAAATATCAAAACAAATTATTATATTAGTACATAGGTTATTACCTTCTACCTCATTTTCGAATTTTGTTTCCTCAAAATTTATTTTCTAATTAAACAAATGGGGATACCTTATCTTCATAGAATTTTCATATTCCTATGTTTCTTAATCAACCATGTTGTTTCCCCAAAAAACCTTAGCCTAGTGAACAACCATGTTATGAAATAATATCTCTCTATGATCAAGAATCTAAATATTATTCTATTCATAAGAAATTATCTCTTCTATAAGAACTACTTCTAGGATAAAAATATGAGATGAATATTACACATATGTTTTTAACATCTAAACATGAATAACATTGCGTTCCTGGGATAAATTTAGAGGCAAAGCTATGCGGTAAGAAACTAGTCTAGATTTATCTTGGATTTCTTAAGGTAAAATAACTTATGGACATAACTTTACATTCTTACCAAAATGCATAACAATTTTCAATGAAGATATTTTAAGGAAAATATGATCACCTACCAAGAATGACAGTTCCTTCCTCTTGTTATCTATATAACGTATCTTCTTGCTCTGGGCTATCCTCATGTGTTTCTAGATCATCTTCACTTTATCATCCACATAAAATACTAATTATGGTACCATAATCATTGTTTCCCCTTCTTTATCCCAAAATGTTGGATTTTGATACCCCTTTCCATATAATGCCTCAAAAGGTTCCATCTGAATATTGGAATGAAAAATGTTGTTATAAAAATACTAAACTAAAGAAATATGTTGATCCAAAATTCATTGGTAATCCATTGCACATGAAAGTATAATGTATTCCATGGGTTGAATTATAATAACTGACAAACCATCATATTGGGGATGGAAATATGTTTTGAAATTTAATTAAATTCCAAATAAATTCTGAAGGTCTATCCAAAAGATAGAAGTGAACCAAGGATCGTGATTATACACAATAGAGAGAGAAACTCAATGTAAACTAAATTTATCTTTAATATATAATCAATAAATTTTACATAGAGATAGATAATATAGAATAAGAAGGAAATGTTTAGATTTATATAGTTGATAAATAATAACCAAAATAATATTATTACCATGAGATATTTTTTGGTAGTCCTACCACAATATAAATGGATATATATTGCCAATTCCACTCTAGAATTGGAAAAGGATGAAGAATCCCATTTGGTTTTTATCACTCTTCTTTAACCTACGAAAAATTAAAACATTTCATGGTAAAATAGTAAATTTGTATTTTTATTCCATCCCACGAGTAATACCCCTGAAGGTTTTTGGGAATCATAGTACTGCTAGGATGAACTGAAAGCATAGAACTTCGAAACTTACATAAAAATTCTTTCTTTAGCTGAGAATAACAAGGAAAACATAATCTCTTTCCAAATATTAGTACACAATCTTTATCAATGGTAAATTTAGAAAAATTAAATTTTTTAACAAATTATACCTTTTTTCTGTAACTCACATTCTTCTTTATAAGAATGCTTAATTCTGTCTCATAGAGACAACTCCACTGCAACTAATAAAATAGAAGAATTCACTACACCTACAACTTCCAGGAAAAAATTTATTACATCATTAATCAAAGGGTCATGTTCCACATTTAACAAGTTTAATGATGAATGATTTTTTTGACTCATGTCATAAGAACCTTTGTTCTGTTTTCCTGTATGGTAATTGATCATGAAATCATAATCCCTTTTCAATTCCAGTCATCTTCTCGGCCTCTTCTTCAATTAGTTCTAAGTAAATATATATTTTAATATTTTATGATCAGTATATATTTCAAACATGGATCTATAGATCTGTTTTCTCCAAATTCATTTACCAAAAAACAATTGCATCTAATTAAAAATAATGTGTAGTATAATTTAACTCACGAGGTTTCATTTTCCTTAAAGAATAACAAATTACCTGATCATTCTTGAACAGAACACAACCAAGCCCCTTCGATTAAGAATCATTGTAGATGAAACAAATCACCATTTTTTAAGGGAAATGAAAAAACAAGAACATTAAATGATCTTCTTTTTTTAATTCCTGAAAACAATCATCAAAATATTTTTTCCAAATAAACAAAAATCCTTTTTAAGTGAACTTTGTTTTTGGGTTAGGTAGCCACACTATTTTTTCAACAATACTCCAGTAATACCATGCTAATATAACAAAAGTTCGAATAAAATTAACATTTTTAGGTATTTTCTATTTATCAACCACTTTTTTTGGTGAGGTCTACTATTATTCCATCCTTGTTTACAATTTTCCGATGAAAAGAAATAAGTTGTAACCAAAAATAAAATTTTCTAAATTTCACATAAAACATATTTTCTTTAAGGGTTTATAAAAAATCCTTAGATAATTTTCATGATCCTCATACCTTTTTGAATAAACCAAAATATCCTTAATAAAACAAAACATGAACTTATAAAAAAATTAACAAAATATTATATTCATAAGAACCATTAATATAGAAGGGGGATTTATCAAACTAATAGGAATAAAAAAAATTCATAATGCCCATATATATTATGAAATATTGTTTTTAGAATGTCATCATCCTTCACCTTCAGATGATGGTACCTAGATCTAAATTCAATCTTGAAAAAATATAGGGCACCCTGGAGATGATGAAAAAAATCATCGATATGAAGTAATGGATACATATTCCTAACATTAATTTTATTAAAATATATATAATCAATGAAAATACTCATGGAACCATATTTCTATAGTAAGAATGAAACGATTATAATGCAGGTCCTTCAATTTATTTTGCAATTATTGAAGTTCCAATTGTGTACTTCGATAAAGTGGTTTTGAAATTATATTACAACCAGGAACTAATTTAATTGTAAATTCAAATTCTTAATCATGTATAATAATACAAAAATAAATAGGGAAAAAATACACCTACTCATTTAACACTAGGACATCATTTATCTAAACAATTCCCATATTTTTAGAAGTATGTTCAAGATAACTTTAATTTTAATTGTTTAACATTTTCTCAGCTTTCTGATATGTTATCAATGGCATGGGTTCATTCTTGTATACAGATCGAAACTAATTCGGAAAAATAACTTCATTTTCTCTATAATAAATCTTATCTTAGTAAATAAATATCCAATCCATAACCATAATTTCATCAAGCTCTACTAATAAAAAAATGTTTTCAGTGAATTTAATTCCAAATACAATAACTAGAATATTTTATAATTCCTTTTTTATTTTATAATACCTCTTAGTATTTTTACCATATATTCTAGTTTCATCTCTCTACATGAAATTTCCAATTTACCCAAAACATCTTCATAAATAAAGGAATATGTTGATCTCATATCAAATAAGATATTAGAAAAATATATGTAAACAAATAATGTAACTGATAAAACACCATTAGATGGCACAACATCTTCTGAAGTACTCTCATATGATTTCACTACTTCTTTATGATTATAGTATGACTATTTCTCATTATTATGATCCATGTTTGAGTAGGAATGTTCACAATATTTCACCTTCCCACATTTAAATAACCTTGATGTTTTATTATTTGAATTAAACACAGAATAATTTTTATTAAAATCTCCAACCATATTTCCAAAAATACCACATCTGAATCACTTCACGGATTTGTTAAGGCATTACCCATGGTATTTTTTTACCACACTTTGAATAGACTAGAAACTATATTATCTTAACTTTATATTTCCTTGATTGATTCTAATCCATTTCTTCCCATATAGACCTTTTTATTTTATTGTTTTCAATGTACACATGACCATCAGAAAAATATATTTATATCGTCTCACCATATCAAACAAGTTACTTATAAAATTTGAATTCATGGGAATCCAATTAACTTCAATATCTAAGATTCAATCCTAAGTAAAAATGATTTATTTTAATATCAAGTTATTGAATACGATTTGAAGCGCACATTCCCTATCGAGTCAATTTTTCTTCATAAAACCCACTGAATCTTATTCTTTTTTTTCAAATCAAGGTCTTGATTTTCTATCCTAAGTCGAACCATCTTAGGAAAATGTTTTTCATGGAAATAATTCTTAAATTCATCCCATTATATGACATCAGTATCTTATTATTCCCTAATATTCTTGACTATTGACCACAACTGGTCGGGTTCACCTTATAAATGATAAATAGAAAGACTATCTATAACATCCCAGGAAAATATAGAATATGAAATTTTCATATTTATTAATATTTTTTAATTAAATATAAATTTTACTTTAAATGGGTTTCTATGTTCGATAGCTTACCCGATATGCAACAATGGATTTCTTGCAAATCTTATGTTGCACACTAATAATATAATATTATTATTTTAAATGGTCGTTAACTCCTAGCCATTTTATTGGTGGGAATGGACAAAAATAAATAAAATATGATTATACATGTTTGTTAAATGTAATTACTTTTATCCAATAAATGTTAGAGGATTAAAATGTGAATGAATCTAATTTTAAGCATAATTTATATTAAAAGGTCGATTTACCACCTATTAATGGAGAACCATTTTAAAATCTAGTTTTGGTCACTTTAATACATTCTATATGAAAAAATAAAATCCTTCTTAAGAATGGGGACATAAAAATTTACTTTGAGTAAATTTTTGGAATTTTTCAGATAAAGTTCATTTTTAATGAATAGTTAAAAATATTGTATATTAATTCAAAAGTGCCTTTTAATTTAATTTACTTATATGTTTAGATTATATTTTTAATTGGTTTTAAAGTTAAATTAAAATATATTTTTACCATTTAATCCAATGTTGTTCATTGGTATAAATTTCACATTGACATTGGACATAAACAACTATCAATCTTTTGATAGTTATTGTTTCTTAAAAACACGTTCTTTGTTTTGATAACGAGAATTAATTTTAAAATTAATTAATGCCAATTTTATGTTTTAAATTTGTAAAAATAGACATCATTTTTGAATCCAGAGTATCAAATATATCTTAGGCTTAATTTTTGGTATTTTTCTGAAAAACATCAATTTTTAATGAATAGTGAAACCACTTAGTGGTAGTTAAAAAAAACTGAATTTTTCATTTAAATGAAATTTTACCAATTCTGTGAATTGAATTTCAAAAATAGGACATACATGGTTGTTATCAAGATGTAAAATGTGGTTCATTAAGATGAAAATAATTTTTGGTGAATAGTAACTTTTGCCTTTTATTTACCGCGGTTAAAGGTAAATAGGGAAATTCAAGGTTAAAAGAATATTATAATAATTCCAAATTACCTTAACACTTGTACTAAACTTATTGGTTGAGTAATTAACGACCATGGGAATCTTTGGGTCTATTTTGGGACCCATTTGATCCACTTGGAAGTGATAATGACAATTTAGAATAATTAATTTAAAGTAAAGGCCAAAATGACATAAATTAAAATCTTTTAGTAATTAATTTTTATATGGTGTTATATAAATCCTATTTTCGACTATAAATATTATTTGGAAACATAAAAGGATTTCCTATATCATGGTATTTTTCTTATACTTTTTAGACATCAAATAAAATAAATCATTTATGACACAATAATGATGTAATATTTTCCTCATAAATAAATGATTTAAATAAATAAGATTATAATGATTAAAATATAATTCAGAACATGTCAAATTCTGATTGGATGATTTTATTTAGACCATGAATAATTGTATCTTCGAATATAATTATTTTATGACCATTAGTTACCGAATATCATTATATAATAAAATAATAGTTTCACACTTTCCTAAAGATCCCCTCCTCCACCTTATAAAAGGAGACCACTTCTATCCAATTACTCACACCTCTCAAGCCATATTTCTCATCCAAAATCTGACCAATTATTCTCTAAACATCCCTCCCCTCCTCTTAGAATCCTTACCTTAGGCATAAGGCACTTCAATAAGTTCTTTGGTTCAAACCAAACGGATTTACCCAAATTAAAGGTAATGATTTCTCTTAAATTGTTTTCTTTTATTTTACTTCTCCAACCCCTAAAATATTTGTATTCATTTATTTTTTAAAAAAACCAGTATCCTCAATATACTGGGATGTTTTTATGAGAAGGATTAAAACTACACTTACACACACCTCCATCTAATGGATGAAGAACATAATATTTCTGTGGATGGAAAACTAACGCCTCACGAAACGATGATTGTTCAAATATCTCCAACCGCCTTTCATGGTGGCCATTATGAGGGAAATGTATTTATATAAGATATATATTATGTTTATGTTTTCTTTAAGCTTCTGTATTTTCCATTTATAGAATGCCTTTATGGTTTCCATAGTGGGTAAATACGATAATTTCATTTGAGGAAGCGCGGACTACCACCCCCTCAAAGTGATGTGACTCATTAATGCCTTATGTGGGATGTATAAAGGATGGAGTAAGTGATATTATATATGATATTATACTAGAATTATAATATAACTATGTATAATTATGTTTTATTTCCATTAAAATAATAAATAGAAATGAAAGTAGCATTCATGCGTACGTGCGGCTTACCGTCTCCATAAACGGTGCATTTCATTTCTTACCTCTAAATGTTATGTACTATTATAAAAACATGTATATACTGGATATATATGATATATATGATCTCTAAATCATGAATATTATCTTGGATATAATGAACCTTTGACCACAAGGACAACTTGTAAATATAAGGTGTTCATATTTACTCAAGTACCAAATTTCGACAAAATGAGCATTATTAACTTAAATGATTGTAGAATGTTTAAAACATGATAATAAGTGATATAAAAGGAATAAGAAACTTTAAAAATTTTCTTAAGCAAGTATAAATTATCTTTTGTTTATTATTTAGGATATTAAAGGACAATCGAGTCAAGTCAAACAGGAGGTAAGGGATCCTACCTCTCTCTTTCTTTTCAAGTACTCTCTTTTATGTCATTTCATTTATGCTCCATGTACTTGTGTTGGAGGATGTAATTTTATATTCACCATACTGTAATTTGTGTTTTCATATGATGAGAGACCCTATCTTACTCTCATAAATTCATTTTATGAATTTTTATGTGGCACCGTTAGGCTGCCATATGTTTGTAAGGGATTTTCTTATCTCGCTTTTAATTCCGTGAGATTTCCATTGCTCGCCACTTATTCATTGCATGTGGTGTATTGTGTACTTAAATTTGATATATATTATCATGGTTCTCAATATATTCATTTGTTGGCTATTAAGTTTTGGTCATACGACTCAGTTGATTACAATGTGGTAAAGGGTTTCGTCTCACTTTTTATTCCCGTGAGAATCATGCTATATTTTCCACCACTTCCTTTTGTGTGGTGTATATACTGCCCATGATTTTACTCTTTATGTAATATAATTTCATTTATTAGTATTTACATCTTCATTTTAGGATCTTTATTTTACGTGGCTTATGTTTTGTAAGTTACCAAATCGGTAAGGGAACTATTCACCCTCCTCCTTATAAAAGACTTCCTTTTGTTATGTCTTTTAATTTACATCTTATTATACTAGGATATGTTCTTATATATCTTTATTGATGTAAAATTTATATCCAAGTGATGAGATTCCCTTTTTTAACTCATCAACTCATTTTCTGAGTTTTAATGTGACGTCGTTAGGCTGTCAAATATTTACAAGGGAACCTCTTAACCCAATTTCAATTCTTTGGGTTCAACTTACACTTACTAAATATTTCATCGAATGAATATGTGTGAATGACCTCTGAGTTTTTTACAATTAATATCCACTTATATTGGATGTATTTATATTTGTCACACATAATTATTTGATTGATTTATCCTTAATTTAAGGATACCATCTTTATAAGGGATTTCATCTCAATTTACATTTCCATTGAGACTTCATTGTTTTTATGCACCAATTCAATCTAATATGGTGTATATACTGTACTTTGACATATTATATGATGAATCCCTTTATTCTCATGATAGTATAATGTTATGATTAAATGTTATTCCTCAATTATTGGTATTCAAGTGTCTCTCTTTTTGTTAAAAAACTCTTTAACTAAAATATCGTTTTAAATGTATTAAAGATTTATTATTCTAAATATTTATCATCAATGTACATGTTTTAAAAATTGGTTTTAGGATTTATTTATATGTACATTAATGTTTTCAAATGATAATTTATTTTAAATATTCAAAGTGGTATGGGATACTTCGATTCAAAAATCTCTTTTTAAAATGGTTTTGAAAATGATTTGATAAAACATTGTTTATTTCAATATCTTGATTTGATATATTGGAATGTGAAAATGTTATCTTTCCTTTATAAATGTGTTATATGTTATGATTATGTTATGGTTATTGGCCATTGTTTACGTATACGGGTGGTTCCGTGATAAACCTAGGGCGGGTGAGCCCGCGATAGCTCTCCAATGCATTGTGTAACGTGACGGAGGTAAACGTGATGTTTCTCCTAAGAGATTTAGGGAATATACCTTGATGGGTATTACAAGTGTAAATACCCATGTATCTGTGATAGCTACAATGTATGTTTGATATGGATTCCATAAGTAACCTTTATTATTTATTATTTTTGTGTGTTATTCATAAATCTCATGATTTCATGAGGTATGTTATGATTGAAAAGTATGGTTTCATTGATTTGTATTTATTGATGGGTAATGTTTTTCTTATTTTATAACCCTTACTAAGATTTTTATGCTCACCCCAAGTTTTTGAAATGTTTTCCACAGGTTTTAAAGATGAATTGGGTAAAGGATGGGATCAAGGAAAAGTCATGCTATCTAAAACATCAAACTAGGCATGTTTCTTTTTAAGTGTTTTTCTTTTATGAAAAAATGGATACTGAGTAGTAGTGTCTACATGTAATATTCAAGTTGTAATGTAATTTTTGTGCCTAATTATCTAAAACTCTAAACCTGAAAATATCATCAACGTGAATTATTCATTTAATACAATATTATGTAAGGTTTAAGGTCGGGTCCTTATAGTTGGTATCAGTGGTCGGTTTAGACAACATTAGGGATTAGGAATTTCTGTTAGACATATGGTTAGTCCATATCTATTATTTCAGTTAAATCCTTGTTTTATAACTTTTTCAGATCAAGGAAATCCAGTTATAAATGGAAGGAGGAGGATCTCAAATGACATTCCCATCTCTTCCTGATGACATGCTTGCAATAATTATTGAAAAGTCATGCTCGGATGATTGTGTAACTTTTTCTAGCATACAACTCACTTGCAAGCAGTTGTTTGAGATATCAAACACATCCACTATACCTCGTTATCGTCAGGGATCAGGGGTTGTATTTAGACAAATACTATTTTCACAACATTCTCATATTTTCAAGAAAGGAAAATATTATCAAGGTATTTTCAAATATTTTACCTTATCACAAGATTTTGAAGCATATTATGATTTTAAAAATGGTGATGAAGAAGCAGACCCTTGGGAAACCTATTTATATTTGATTTTAATATATATTTTCTCAGCACATACTCATGGTATTTTAAAAGGACCGTTAATTGAAACATTCAACTCAAATTCGGTTCGACTGTTTTATAGAAATCATGTTTTATCAGATGTTTTGAAATTATATGTAATACATGATTATTTTCCAAAACTGTTTTTCTATGAAAACCCATATGACCCATGTTGTACAAGGTGTATTTGGATGGAGGAAGAAAATGATTTTGAAGGATCTCTAAATCATTTTTGTAATTCATGGACCTTCTACCTACGTGAACAAGATGACGATGAAACCAAGTGGACGCCATGATCAAGGTATGGTGTTATTCATTTTGGGAATCGTTTTATTTTATCATATGGTGGTGAAATAAGACTTCATGAATTATGATGTTGAGATCATAATGAATTTGGATGAAAATGAGAGTTATAAGTAAACCTTTGAGGTTAAAACATGTTAGGGTTATTTTTGTGTTTTATAAAAAGGACAACCCGTATGATGGGTGAAAACCCATCGAATCCGGAAAGGCAGCCGAAATCGAACCCACAACCAAAGGGCGACAAGGGCGCATCTCCTACCACTAGCCTACTTGAAGTCCCTGGTTAGTATGACTTATTATTTTAGTAAAATGATTTAATAGAATAAGAATAAGTTGATTTTTGGAACTTATGTTTTATCAAATGGATATACTTTTTATAGAAAAATGATTTAGTGATTAAGTGATAAAGGTTGTGGAGGAAAACATTCTCTATTTTGAGGAAACACTATATGCCTAAGTAAGATATAATTCTATGGGATTTCAATTGTGGAATAATGGTTGAAATTTTAGTTTGGAAGAATCTATGTTTTTATTATGGAAACATAATGATTTGATTTATTTATGAAAATGATTAACCTATCATGAAGAATATGTGATTAGGTTAATTACTTTTCAATATGAGACTTTATGAGTAACTGGTGTTACAGGGAGATAAATGTTAAGATGTATATTGGAAGTCTATGTAATTAAATCCTCATGAGATTTGGGTTACAATCATAGTTTGGATTACTTTTGAATAATTTTAGGGACAATTGTTTATTGAATGGTCTTTATTGAACTTTGGGTTTTGCTAGAAACGTTTTGGAGATTAAAAGTAGTTTTTCTTGATGTAAAAGTTTATCCTTTTAGTGGATGATCTGATATTATACTAAACATTTTGTTTTTAGTTAATATATAAAGACATGAGAAATATATAGTACATCTTTTATGGATTATGTGATTCTCTCGAAGTTGATTATAGTTCTCATATTGTGAAAAAAAGTCATCCTGAATACTCATCGTTTGGAGAAAAAATGAGTTTGTGTCAGAAATCTAGTAAAAGATGAATGTCTGCATGAAAAGTTAGTATATTTCCTTATGTTTTTGGTTAAGCTCATAAATAAATTCCTCAATGAAAATTATCTTTAAACAAAGACCTATTCCATTAACGTTTCCTATTGGGGAATCAAATACTATTTAACCCATCACAAGTTTATGATTTTCTGGTGGTTAACTTTCTCCTAAACATGGTATCTATCACTCTCCATCAGTACATGATGGTTTGTTTTCTCCTCCATATCCATTTTTTCAGGGAATCCTAGTATCGGTTGTCTCAGGTAACATTTTGACTTCTCTTACTTAATTTCAAAGTGATAATTTTACTAACTCTTTTTTCAATGTGGGGCTTTCAATGAAGTTCCCGAGCCCAATTTTTAAAATTGCGAGGATGCAATTCCCAAAAGGGGGAAGGATGTAACATCCCAGGAAAATAAATAATATGAAATTTTCATATTTATTAATATTTGTGAATTAAATATTAATTTTACTTTAAAGGGGTTACTATGTTCGATAGCGTGCCTGATACGCAACAATGGATTTAGTGGAAATCTTACGTTGCACACTAATAATATAATATTATTATTTTAAATGGTCATTAACTCCTTGTCTTTGTATTGTTGGGAATAAAAAAACTAAATACAATATGATTATACATGTTTTTTAAATGTAATTAATTTTATCCAATAAATGTTAGAGGTACAAAATGTGAATGAATCTAATTTTAAGCATAATTTACATTAAAAGGTCGATTTACCGCCTTTTAATGGCGAACTGTTTTTAAATCTAGTTTTGGTCACTTTAATACATTCTATATGACCAAATAAAATCCTTCTTTAGAATTGGGACATCAAAATTTACTTTGTGTAAATTTTTTGAATTTTTCGGAGAAAGTTCATTTTTTAATAAATAGTGAAAAATATTGTGTTTTAATTCAAAAGTTCCTTTTAATATAATTTATTTATAAGGTTATATTATCTTTTAAATTGGTTTTAAAGTGAAATTAGAATATATTTTTACCATTTAATTCAATTTTGGTCATTGGTATAAATTTCACTTTGAAATTGGACAAAAACAAGTATCAATCTTTTGATAGTTACTGTTTCTTAAAAACACATTATTTGTTTTGATAATAGGAATTAATTTTAAAATTAATTAATTCTACTTATATGTTTTGAATTTTTAAAAATAGACATCATTTTTTAAATCATAATATCAAATATAGCTTAGGCTGAATTTTTGGTATTTTTCTAAAAAACATCAATTTTTGATGAATAGTGAAACCACTTAGTGGTAGTTAAAAAAACTGACTTTTTCATTTAAATGAAATTTTACCACTTATGTGAATTTAATTTCAAAAATCCGATATACATGGTTGTTATCAAGAAGTAAAATGTGGTTCATTAAGATGAAAATAATTTGTCACGACCCGTCCTCGGGGCCCGTGCCGTGACTACCCCAAGCCCACCTTCCATAGGCCAGGGGCCGGCCACTAGCACCAAGGCGTGATTCCCGATAAAAAGGGAAGGCATTGCCTTTGTAAATTGAACAAACACAAAGAGTAAGAAAACTAAAGTAAACACTAAGTAATAACTGGGTACAATAGTAAGTGCGGAAAAGTAAGTGGTCCAGAATACAAACCCAAACTAAAAGTAAAGTACAACTAAAAAGGGAGTACAACAACTGAAAAGTTAAACCGTAACATCAAGTCGTCCACTGAAAGTCCCACCTGAAGGGTGGGTACAGATAGTCTCCACAGCTCCACGGGTCCAGCCGTCTGCTCCGTGTACGTCCCGCCAAGTGGTCCACCTCCAGGTACTGTCTCGCTCCACAAGCCTCAACCACGATCAGTGTTGTCCATCGTCTGCAACCAACACAACATAGTGTAGGCATAACCCGTGAAAGGGTGAGTATAAGATACTCAGTAGGGACCCCGAGACCCCCGATGGTCTCCCAGAATCCACAGAGTATAATCCACAAGGAAAGATACAATCACAAAGTAACATCCAACACTACTTAGGTATATTCCCATACATATACCTAAGTCATCAATTTAGTTCCAACATCCGAGCCCAAGTACCACCCAGTCCACACAGGAAACATAACGTAATCCACACAGGATATCATGTCAATATTATCAAAGATAAGATTGAAAGTCAAGACTTATCTCACAATGTATACTTCTTCGTAATATGATAGAGATGATCAGGTGTAGCCACAAATTCATCTAAGCCGTCAGACCCACACATGATCAATAGGTACTAACCCCCGCAATGAGCCACACAGGATTGATAGGTAACTAACCCCTGCAATGACCCACAAAGAATCGATAGGTAACTAACCCCCGCAATGACCCACACAGGATTGGACCCACACAGGATCTGTAGGCTCTGGCCCACACAGGACCACTGAGCGCTGACCCACACAAGATATGACACACACAGGATCGGTAGCACTATCCCAGGTAGGATTTCTGAGTGCTGTAGTCGTCGTCGTCGAATCCACGGAGGATTTCTGTACAGTCGTCATCGTCGTCGTAGTCGCAGCAAGCTCTAGGGTTCCCGCACACAGCAAGCTTGTTCAGGAGGGTCTGTTCCACAAGCTGAGGGGCTGATACATCCACTGACACATAGTCCAGAGTTGATGTATCCAAAAGTTCTGTATCATCAATAGGAACTCAACGCGACAGATGACGCGTCGATCGGACGCCCGGTCTGAGAGTTATTGGCTTTTTCGTCCCAGGGGCCCTGTTGGGTTTTAAGTCAAAACCAACCCAACCATACTCCAACTACATCCAAAACTCGAGAAAAGTAAGCCAAAAGGTCCGTCTCACTAATAGGAATCGACCAAAGTCGACAGCACGTTAATCGGACGTCCGGAGCTCAAGTTATAAGCGTTTCCGCTCCGAGGGCCCGGTTGGTTTTGTGTTCGAACCAACACGGCCAAACCCAAAGTACTCCGAAACCTTGAGTGTCATGTATTGAAACAACCGTCTCGATCCAAGGATCACATCACCACTGACGGTGTGTCGATCGGAGGTTCATAGCCCATGTTATGGGAAAAAGACCGAAAGAGGTCCGGAAGTGGGGGTTTCGGGCCCGGACCGATCCGGCCCGAGACCCCCTGGGTCGGCCCGAACCGGGTCGACCCACCCCGTGTCTGGGTCCGACCTGCTAGGGCATGGCGTGGCCCGGCTGGCACGACTCGGCCCGGCCCGGCGCGCTGGCGCTGGCCAGGTGGCTCGACTGTTTCGGCCGAGCGGATGGGGTGTGGGGGGGAGGGCTGCCCCACACCTATTCGTAACCGCAACCCCCATGAGGGGGGGACGCTCTTGTCTAGACAGCCGGGGGTCGTAACCCCCAGCTCCTCCTCTGACCGGCCGGCCCGTTCCGGCCGGCCGGCTGCTTCCGCCACGGGACAGGCATGGGCCGGTCCCCCTGCTCCGACACCGGTGGCCCAGAACCGGCCGCCAGTCCCTACTTCACTGCGGCCTCAGCCGTGACCTTGGTCCATCTGGCGCGGCGCGACTGTGCCACGCCCCTCCTCCGCGGCCCCGCTCTGGCCGTGGTGTCTTTGTGATTCTCTGGCGCAGCGCGACGGTGCCACAGTTTAGTTCGTCTTCAATGGCATGGCGCGACGGCGCCCCGCTTCTCCGCCTTTCCTTTAATATTTCCCGGCGCGGTGCTTCGGCACCGCGCCACCTTACTCGTGCCCCAACAAAATCAAACCAACAAGGGGGAGGAGGGTCGTCCGTGTTCGTGCGGTCTTACCTCCTCCCGTTATTGCGATATCAGGCGGCTCAAATTGAAAAAAAGAAAGCGACGGAAGTAATCACGAAAAAAACAATTAAAAATAAACCCCTACCTCAAGCATCATCGAGCGAGGGTTCGTCGCGGAATTACACGTCGTGAAAGAAGGCGTCGCGGAAGGGGGATCATCGCGTCGCAGAGAGAGGATTCATCGGCATCGTGTCATCGAGCTCCGAGGATCCGGCGTTCTTGTCGACCTTCGTCAGAGGTCACCGTTCTTCGCGTTCTTCATGTTCTTCGTGTTCTTCGTGTTCTTCATCGAGGAATGAGTGCTTGACGTCTTGAGTGGTTTCTCCCAAACCCTCTCTCACAACCAACCTCTAATAAAATAAGACTTTTCTTATTTTATTAACACACAAGCAAACGTTTTTGAAAATCAAAAATGAAACAATCGATTAAGTGAATTAATTGCAACGTTTAAACCACCAAATTAATTGAGGCGTTTCATAAATAGAAAAACAGAAGGGTTGACTTCCACTTAATAGGGGTGCAGGTGTGTTACCTTATTAAAGGAGGGGGTTTAGGAAGAAAAGAAATGTTGGGGCCCGTGTGGGTCCCACCTCACAATTATCCTACCTAATGGGTAGGATATTGTGGGTCACACTTCATCCACTTAGCTTTGGTTAACCAAAAATAAAATAAAATTGGTTGCACCACTTTTGTTTTATTCCTTTACTTAATCCCAAAATTTAAAAACCACACCCGAGAAAACACAACTCCGAAAAAGGTGTTTCTAAGAAATTACCGGCGCTGCGATTCCATTGGTGTCCTTGGATTTTGATTCTGAGCCCCGGTTCAAAAGTTAGAAAAACCCGCTCGTTCGTTCACTGAACGTACTCGAGCTAAACATCGACAAATGATTCTGGGCACACCGGGCCTCGGAATCAAGTTCCATCAGAAACTGCATTCTTGTAAAATCCCATAGAAAATTAAGAAAAAATTTCCCTTGAATTTTACGGGTCTTTAAATAATTTTTTGTGAATTGTAACTTTTGACTTTTATTTACCGCGGTTAAAGGTAAATATGGTAATTCAAGATTAAAAGAATATTATAATAATTCAAAATTAACTTAATACTTGTCTTAACCTTATTGGTTGAGTAATTAACGACCATGGGCATCTTTGGGTCTATTTTGGGACCCATTTTATCCACTTGGAAGTGATAATGACAATTTAGATTAATTAATTTAAAGTAAAGTCCAAAATGACATAAAAAAAATCTTTTAGTAAATAATTTTTATTTGGTGTTATATAAGTCCTATTTACAACTATAAATATTATTTGGAAAGATAAAAATATTTCCTATATCATGGTAGTTTTTTTTATAATTTTTAGACATCAAATAAATTAAATTATTTATGACACAATAATGATGCAGTATATACCTCTTTAATAAATGATTTAAATAAATAAGATTATATTGATTAAAATATTATCCAAAACATGTCAAATTCTGATTGGATGATTTTATTTCGACCATGAATCATCTTATATTTGAATATAATGATTTTTTGACCATTAGAAATCGAGTATCATTATATAATAAAATAATAGTTTCACACTTTCTTAAAGAGCCCCTCCCCCCATTATAAAAGGAGACCAGTTGTACCCAATTCCTCACACCTCTCAAGCCATTTGTCTCATCCAACCACTGCACAATTAAGCTCTCAACATCCCTCTACTCCTCTTAAAAGCTTTAACTTAGGCATAAGTCACTTCAAGAAGTCCTTTGGTTCAAACCAAAGGGAGTTACCCAAATTAAAGGTAACAGTTTCTCTTAAATTATTTTCTTTTATTTTACTTCTCCAACCCCTAAACTCTTTTTATTCATTTATTTTGTAACCAAACTAGTATCCTAAATATACTAGGATATTTTTATGATAGGTATTCTAACAACACTCACACACACCTCCATCTAATGGATGAAGAACATAATGTTTCTGTGGATGACAAACTAATGCCTCACGAAATGATGATTGTTCAAATATCTCCAACCGCCTCTCATGGTGGCCATTATGATGGAACTATATTTATATATGATATATATTATTTTTATTTTTTCTTTATGCTTATGTATTTTACATTTATATAATTCCTTTATGGTTTCCATAGTGGGTAAATACGATAATCTCATTTGAGGAAGCGCGGACTACCGCCCCCTCAAAGTGATGTGACTCGTTAATGACTTATATGGGATGTATAAAGGATGGAGTTGGTGATATTATATATTATATTATACTATAATTATAATATAACTATGTATAATTATGTTTTAGTTCCATTATAATAATAAATAGAAATGAAAGTAGCGTTCATGCGTACGTACGACCTACCGTCTCCATGAACGGTGCATTTCATTTCATACCTATAAATGTTATGTACTATTATAAAAACATGAATATACTGGATATATATGATATATATTATCTCCAAATCATGAATATAATTCTAGATATAATGAAACAATGACCACATGGACAATTAGTAAATATAAGGTGTTCATTTTTACTCAAGTACCAAATATCGACAAAATGAACGTTATTAACTTAAATGACTGAATAATGCTTATAACATGGTAATAAGTGATATAAAAGTAATTATAAACTTTAATATTTTTTTTAAGAAAGTATAAATTAAATTTATTTTATTATTTAGGAAATTAATGAATGATCGAGTCATGTCAGACACGAGGTAAGGGATCCGACCTCTCTCTTTCTTTTCAAGTACTCTCTTTTATGTCATTTCATTTATGATCCATGTTCTTATGTTAGAGGATGTTATTTTATATTCAACATAATGTAATTTTTATTTTCATATGATTATATACCCTCCCTTACTCTCATAAATTCATTTTAAGAATTTTTATGTGGCACTGTTAGGCTACCAAATTTTTGTAAGGGATTTTCTTATCTCAATTTTAATTCTGTGAGATTTCCATTGTTCGCCACTTATTCCTTGAATGTGGTGTATTTTGTACTGAAATTTGATATATATTATCATGATTATAAATATATTCATGGTATTCTGTGATTAATTTCGTGGTTATTAACTTTTGGTCATACGACTCAGTTTATTACAACCTGGTAAAGGGTTTTGTCTCACTTTTTATTCCCATGAGATTCATGCTATATTTTCCACTATTTCCTTTTTTTTGGTGTATGTATTGCCCAGGATTGTACTCTTTATGTAATATAATTTCATTTATGTGTATTTACATCTTCATTGTATGATCGTTATTTCATGTGGCGTATGTTTTGTATGTTACCAAATAGGTAGGGGAACTATTCACCCTCCTCTTTATAAAAGACTTCTATTTGTTATGTCTTTTTAATTTAAATCTTATTATGTTGGGATATGTTATTCTATATCATTATTGATGTAAAATTTATATCCAAGTGATGAGATTCCATTTTTTATCTCATCAACTCATTTTCTGAATTTTAATGTGATGCCATTAGGCTATCAAATTTTTACAAGGGAACCTCTTAACCCAATTTCAATTCTTTCGGTTCAACTTATGCTTATTGAATATGTCATCCAATGAATATGTGTGAATGAAGTCTTATTGTTTTAATATTTATATCCACTTATATTGGGTGTATTTATATTTGTCACACATAATTATTTGATTTATTTATCCTTAATTTAAGGATACCATCTTCATAAGGGATTTCATCTCAATTTACATTTCCATTGAGACTTCGTTGTTGTTATGAACCAATTCACTCTAATATGGTGTATATAATATACTTTTACATATTATATGATGAATCCCTTTATTCTTATGATATTATAATGTTCTGATTAAATGTTATTCCTCAATTATTGGTATTCAAGTGTCTCTCTTTTTGTTAAAAAACTCTTTAACTAAAATATATTTTTAAAAGTTTTAAAGATTTATTCTTCTAAATATTTTACATTAATGTCCATGTTTTCAAAATGGGTTTTAAGATTTATTTATATGGACATTAATGTTTTCAAAGGATAATTCATTTAAAATCTTCAAAGTGGTATGGGACACTTTGATTCTAAAATCTCTTTTTAAAAATGTTTTGAAAATGATTTGATAAAACATTGTTTATTTCAATATCTTGATTTGATATATTGGGATGTGGAAATGTTATCTTTTCTTTATAAATGTGTTATATGTTATGATTTTGTTATGGTTATTGGGAATTGTTTACGTATACGGGTGGTTCCATGATAAACCTAGAGCAGGTGAGCTCGAGATAACTCTCCAATGCATTGGGTAACGCGACAGAGGTAAACGTGATGTTTCTCCTAAGAGATTTAGGGAATATACCACAATGGGTATTCCAAGTGTAACTCACTATGTATCTGTGATATCTACAATGTAAGTTTGATATGGATTCCATAAGTAAAATTTATTATTTATGATTTTTGTGTGTTACTCATAAACCTCATGATTTCATAAGGTATGCTATGATTGAAAAGTATGGTTTCATTTATTTGTATTTATTGATGGGCTAATGTTTTACTTCCTTATTTTATAACCCTTACTGAGATTTTTATTCTCACCCCAATTTTTTTAAATGTTTTCCACATGACTTAAAGATGAATTGGGTCAAGGATGGGATCAAGGAAAATTCATGCTATCTAAAAAATAGAACAAGACATGTTTCTTTTTAAGTGTTTTTATTTTATGAAAAAAATGGATACTGAGTAGTAGTGTCTACATGTAATATTCATGTTGTAATGTAATTGTTATTCCTAATTCTCTAAAACTCTAAACCTGAAAATATCTTCAATGTGAATTATTCATTTAATTCAATATTATGTAATGTTTAAGGTCGGGTCCGTATACTATTGTTTTTATTTTATGTACACACCATAACAAAAAATATATTATCAAGGGATTTAGTCCACCCTTACGCTAACATAGTGTCATAATACAAACTAAAATTGGGAGGGTGTAGCATCATAAACTTTTCCACTATCATCATGTTATTTTGAGGTAGATGCAACTATTACCTTGCATGGATGCCACTACAATTTGAATCCTATTTAAACTAAGACCTTACTATCATAAACTACTCAATTAAAATTCCCACAACTCTAGGATGCGTATTTGGAAATATAGAATCCTCTCAGTGCATTCCCATTCCAACTTCCTTGTTTTTTCTGCATAAAACCATTTTGAACCGATCTAACTTAGGGGAATAAGAATGTTAATCTTCCAATGATATATCATTTCAATCTTAACATAATTTAAAAATAATTTACGGTATTATATTAACATCATCCTAACACCATAGGTTATCTAAACTATTCTATGAAACCATCTATAAGGACCTATCATTAAACACTACATAATATAGTTAATCTAACTAGAATATACATTCATACAATATGAAATATAATTTTGGTTTAATTTTTAATAGAATTAGCTCGTAATTAATAAATAAAATACAAAAATCATAAAAATTGGATGATACTAAAAAATATATATATTTTTCATTATAAAACAGTATTTAACGATGAAAATTTTATTTCTTTTCATTAAAAATACTCACAACATTCAATTTGGATTTTTTTTCTCTCTTACCCAAACATAAACAATGTGAAAAATACTTTAAAATATGGGATGATAAAAAATTAGTGTCATGGGAAATAAAAAATAAATAAAGAAACTATTAGTATATGAATACTTATAAACACATGAATGATATAATTCTCACACTTAAAAGTAACATATACTTACATTATAAAAACATGTCATTTCTATAAGACATATAATGCTTAAAAAACATATAGGTATCTTGGGGAATAAATTTCTTAACAAAATTACTTATGATTGTAACCCCTATGGAGACAATATGATTTTTAACCCTTATGAGAACCTTTCAATTTAAGTATTGTGACTACCTTATGATGTAACTATCACAGTTACACATGGAATAACCATTACGATCAACTCCCTACATAAAAAATTCACAAGAGGGATATCAAACACCCAAACATATTGGGTTTATAACATAACCACCCTTAATCATAAAAAATTCATAAGAACCAGAACATAATAAGAAAACATGAATACTAGCATTATAAAAATATTTCATGATAAAAATCCCTTAATTAAAAGAAATAATTTACACGTAAAAAAGAAAAAAAATCATTGAAAATAACAATGTAAAATTTTAAAGGGTGATTAAAAACATTAATACATCATGAAATTGGGATAATCTACTCATTCCATATAATATAAATAGAATTCTTTTTAAATATTGTAAAAATACATTAAAGAGGATTTAAAATAAAGTTACATACATCCAGTTAAACTTCCTTAAAATGTATTAAAATCTCATGTGTTATAGATTAAAGGGTTATATTAATTTATTAAATAATTATATTCAGATTTATAACAACTTACATGATATTTTTATAATATATTTCAACCTATTTATTAATAATAATTTTTAATTGAATTGATTCGTGTGTGTTCGTTCCATGGTTTCATGGTTAGTCCGTTGTATATTTTCTTGTCAAATGGAAGTAATGCTCTTTAATTGAGTACACACATATATATAGGTCATTTTAAGAAATTATTAGTGAATTTAAACTTGAAATGAATGCGTTAAAGATAAAACAAAAGTCATCGTCCACGAAGGTGGTGAATTGACACACTATGGATGAAAAAATTGTTTTTATGAAGAAAAGTAAGTAAATAGTAGATTTGATGATGAAAACACCACTAAAAAAAATAATATTCCATTATATATATGAAACTATTTTTATCATGAAACGTTGGATTGTGGGTGAGGATAAGGTTGAAGTGAGAAATAATTTAAAAGAGAAGGATGAATTTACCTCTTTAATATTCCTCTTTGAGAACATATTTAAGAACTTGAAATTGGTCTTTTTGTGCGACCATAAACACTATAATGTTTAAATGGATAAGGATATGGGAATTTGGATGATTATAGTTAGTAAATAAGGTTCGTGGTGATGAAATTATTTGTAGGAATGAGTCTTTTTTTATAACTGGGGTGAGCGGTAATTTAGGAATTACAAAAAATATTAAAATATAATATTGCTATTATAGGATTAAATACTTACAGATGGCCTAAAAGGCTTATGGTATTAAATTTTAGACACAATTTAATTGAATTTATCTTTATTCAGTATTTTTTTTATTTTAAAGTGATTTAATAAAATATATTTTCATGAAAGCTAATTTTCTCCAAAGTTAATGATATTCATTACTATGAATTTACAAACATAAAAAAACAAAAAAAATTGACCCAAATATTTTATTAAATCTTATAAATATCATAGTTATCTAGATAATTTATAGAACGAGTTAATTATTTAAATTATATATATTTTAATATTTTTAATATTATTTATTTTATTATCTATTAAATTAATAATTATCGTGTCATCATAATGCAAGACATGAAGGTATTAATTTATTGCCTAAAAATTAAAAACAATTTATTATGACTAATATAAATCATTTATATTTATAAAAAAGTATTTATTTTTGAAAAAATATTTTCAAAAATTTTATATTAAAAAGTTCTACTAATTGAAAATAATTGTGTGAACAAATTTAAATTCTTTTAAATGAAATAATATAAGTAGATTAAAGTGATCCAAGTGGATCCAAATTATTAAAAATTTGAATAAAAAATATTATGGCTAAAAATTTCTCATCCCAAAATATTTGGTCTTTTTAATGGTTATTATTGTTTTAATTAAAATCATTTTATTTATTTTTCTTCTACATAAACAAGCACTGCATCAGTGCTGCACGTGAATTAATTTAAATTATTTTATATATAAAAATTAAAAATAAGTTATTAGCCTAAAAATAACGTAATTATGTTCAATATACTCTTTAATTTTCAATCACTATGTGTATTTAAACTAATCAATGTCAATACAACTTCGTTAAATTATTAATTTGGATTCTCTTTTAGACTACAAGCAATGCACATACATTTGTATATGATTATGTTTATATAACAATAAAGTTAGAAAATATCATCCAAAAATATAAAGTATACATAATTATTAATAAAAACATCAATAAAATATTTTTTTATCCCTCAATTATTATCTATAATAAACCAAATTTGAAATTTTCCAAAACTTCACGGGCACTGCATTGGTGCAGACAAAGATTTTTATGGTTATCATGAAATAAATTATAATTTATATACTATGAATTGTTGTTTTATAAAATATCTATATTTTAATATCATACTTTAATCATTAAATATGTTTAATAAATTTTATATCTTAATTAAGTCTTAACGATGTCATAAAAATTATATAAAAAATCAAATTTTAACTATTCACCAAAAAGTTATCTTATTTTTAAAATTATAAAAATTTCATACTAAGATAATTGTGACATTATTAATTCAAAAAACATATTACTTATTTAAAATTAAAACTCTATAATATTAAAATTAATCTTTTAAATGAAATCGTATAAGAAATTAGTTTCACAAAATTATATATTATAAATAATTACTTAAAATAATGAATTTAAATTTTTAATAAAAGAATAATAATAAATATGAAAAAAATTTATTCTATTAGTACCTGGGCTATTACATAATTTCTCATCAAGAATCATATTATTTGTTATAATATAAGAGGATGATTTAATATTCAGGGTTAGAAGTATCCTACTGGTATAAGAATCAACCATAATCTATACTACTATATTATCCCCAATTTATATAGTAAATTCATGAAGGCGGATAATCCAAAGAAGGATATGGGGGTAAATTAAGATTTCACGAGAAGACAATGGAGATTTGAATGGTTAAATAGCTTAATTACTATAGATCCTAAAGAATTTGACCTGGATTTATCAGGGGTATTTTAATGGAAGAGAATTCCTTTTATGTTTTAGTATAGTTTTCACGGTCCAAGTGTTGTTTTTATAATTCATATACAATAACATGTTGTTCTCTAAAACCAATTATTATAATAGTACACCATCTGCAATGTTGTAATCATTACATAAGAGCTTAAATGATAAACTTCATTCATATGGATGGATTATAGGGAGTGATGTGAGACTCTATTAGAAATTTTTAAAAGTGTCTTCATAGTTTTTATGAAGCAAAAATACTCTTTTTTATTTGAATTAACCAGGATAGGGTTAGTGTAACAAACAAAAAAATAATAAATTAAATTAACTTCTAAAAGTAACAAATAATTTATTATGATTTTTTTTTGAAAAAACACGCACTAATTTAGAATAAAATATGTTTTATCATATTCATTTAAAAAGTTAATTATGCGTCATTATTTTTTTAAGTTTATCATTTATAAAATTTTTATGATTATTATATAATATGGTTTATGAGAAGGTTTAATTGACATAGAAGGAAGGAGCGATCAACTTGACCAATATGATCATACTCTTTGAGGCCCATTTATTGATGATTCTATGGGAGATAAAATCACTAGAATTTTTCATTGACCCAACCCAACCCAAGTTTCAAAAAATAATGCATGAGTGAAACATTTTATGGGACAATTTAATTGTCATCAAAATCATGGACCAAACCTTTTTCATCGTACTTCCCTAGAAAAATGTAACCATCACACACCTTACCCTTCACGCATTCACTAGTGTAATAATGGCCTATATATGTAGACCCTATCAATATTATTTATAATATTTTTTACCATAATAATTATTATATTATTCTTCTATTTATTTATAATTGGTTAATATTTATGTTTGATAAAAATTATATCATGGATATGAAAAAACCAAAATTCTATTTTTTTTAGAATCATATAGTTCAATCAAGGAAATAATTTCCATGAAATAAAATGTTTTAAAATAAAATATATTTTAATAATAAATTATTATTAAATAATATTTTTTATATACAAATGAATATATTAATTTATTAAGTGAACTGTAATTTTTATAATAGTTAGAAAATTGTTATTATCCAAAAACTGGTATTTTCAATAAATGGGGACTGTTTAATACAAAGGGTACATTATATTATTTAGAAATTTTTTAGAAAATAAATATTATTTTTTCAAATCATCAAATAAAAATTTTCCAACAGTGAATTTTTCATATTTTTATAGTACTGTTGAATTTTTGGTTAGAAATTAAATAATGTTTAATTACACTGTATGTATTATGGAATCCTAAAATCTAAAAATCTATGTAAAAAATATTCTAAAGTGTATAAAAAAACAGAATTATATTTCCCCTATAAGTCAATTTTTTTAAATGTTATTTTATTAATTTTATAATCCCTAAATGAAACTTCACAAAAATATATTATATTTTATGGGTTTAAAATCAATTCTATATTAACATGACTCACTTCCACATCACTACGGGAAATATTTTATGGAATTTGGTTCATATTGTTATAAAATAAGGAATAAAAATTCTCTTTAGTAGAAACCATTAGTAATAAAATGGGAAGTTTTGTGGTATTGAATACTTTATCATATGGAGTATAACACCTATTTCTGGAAGATAGCAAAATATTATCCTATCTTTTTTGAATAACAGAACACAAACTCTGATTCCACATCAGTGAAAAACCAATATAGAACTATTTCAGTCTTCCCTTACCATTATAGATACCTCCATTGGCACCCATAGCTCTTAAAAAACAACTATCATGATTTAATAAGAACCCTCTCAAGGTAAGGGAACTTATCTTTCTCATCTTTATTCAAGAACCTTATTTATTTCATGATTTTTTATATTGTATGGTTTATGTTGGGATATGTTTTTATACACACCCCATACTTTAATTGTGTTTACCATGTAATAAGTCACCCATTTTCTCTTAGTCACCCCTTCTGTAAACCATTATGTATACCCATTATACTACCCAAATTATCCTATGATTTTTCATGACAAACATTTTTTCAATGAATACCTATCTCAATTTTAAATCACGGGGTATTATCACTATAATACCTATCATTAACTGATTTGGTATTTACATGTATATAAATACCACTCATTATTCATGGGGATAAAAATAATGAATGAAATACTTATGTTGCTTGATCTATGAAGAACACTTATGAATTTAATTCCTTTGAATGTTATGAGTGTTCTAGGAATTATATATCCCTACAATCTTTTGGTTAATATTTCTATCTCATATGATTCCATATATGGTTCATGGTAAGTTACTGTAAACACACTATGTTATGTTTTCTTGGCAGTTATCCCGGAGTTAGTTTTTAAATGTCATGATTTATATTATTTATAGTTTCTTATATTTTATTTAGGTTATAATGATATATCATTAAACATTGTTCAATATTATAATTATCAGCCCTCTTGTAATACCTTGATATTCCTCTTAGAATATATGTACTACTTTACTTTATTATATTATTTGTTTATTCCTTTATTATTCTATATAGGTCACCCCTTATTATGTGAGTTTCAAATTTATCACATTTAGTTTTAGAAGATCCATGTAAAATAAGCATATTTTTATTAGATAATAAAAAATAATGTTTTACTCTTGTTTTTTTATTTTTTAATGAAAACAATTTCCCTTAAGGTAGTTGGCCCCATGATCTTATGGGGTTGTATTAAGTGTATCTTTATGTAATTAATTAGTAAATAAAGTGTACTAAAAATATTGGTAGTAATAGTCGATGTTAGGGGAATGTATAGATATTATTGGGTATTTGGATTAAAAACTATAGTAAAATACATATCTATAAGAGTAAATATAGGAAAAAATACCTATATTTCGATATTTAATTTAGTTAGTGGTTTCCAAGATAATACATCCCTCTTAGGATTCAATAAGTGGATGTGTGTCTAGCATAGTTATACCTAGTTGTAATAAACGTGAAAGGGGAGAATCAATATGGACTCAGTCATCAATAGTGCATTAAAATGGACATTGCTTCATAATTTTTTTATCCCTCATAGGGGATATGATTTGGTAAATTCAGTAGCTCTATACTAACAACTATTTTAGGGAAACATTCCTATAACATTTTATATTATTAAAAATATTGTAAATAAAATTTATTGAAACCTATAAATTCATAGGTTAAGTAATATATTCCATTTACGAGTCACACCTTTAATGATCATGATTTTCTATTTATCTGTTTAATATTTTTAAAATCATAATCCCCTGTTCTCTATTTATTATTCTTAGTAAACAAATAGAAATGGTGGAATAGAGTCATCAACCAATGTGATGGTTAGCATAATGACTATCCAAATAAGCTTGCTAACGTAATGGAGGTGGATTTTAATATGAATTATGATTATTACAAATCATCAATAACAAATTATGATAAAAAATATGCACACAATGCAATCTCTAAACATAAGAAATATGTGGAGGGTAACATCTCTTAGAAGTTCATGTGACATAGTTTATAAATTAAAGATGATTAAATTTCCCATAAATCAAAAATTTGTAAAGTGTATCCAGGGAAAAATTTCCCAATGGAATACAAATATTTTTTGAGTCTGAAAATATGGGGAATGATATACTTAATTGTCATTGAGAAATGAAAAATTTAGATGAAAATATGGAATAAAATTATGATCAACAAATGGAACCATTAACAGTTTTATGTTTTACATGTCGGGAACCTGGGAATTATCCCATAGAATTCCCTATTCCAAGGGATAACTATGATTTTAGTTATTTTATATTATTTGGACACTAGTTAAAAAAATCATTAGCGATGTGGAAGTGAGTCATATTATCAAAGAATTGATTTTAAAAACATAAAATATAATATTGGTTCTGGAAGATCCAATAAGGGTTTGTAAAAACAATAAAATAATATATTTTTTTAAAGGTGAAATATAAATTTGTTCATGGATTTATTTAATGTCATATATTAAATCCCTTTTGGGTCATTAGGATTTCATAATACACACTCCATATTAATACCGTATTTAATTTTGACCTGAAAATTTGACTGCCTTCAAAAATTATGATAAAAATCACTATTTGATAATTTTGAAGAAATTAATTCAAAAAATTATACTTATTTTATCAATAAAATTAAATATTTATTAGAATTTATACATTGAAATAACAAATGCAAAATTTTTAAAAATATTGGTGTTTTGACAATAATAGTTTTCTAACCCATATAAAAACTATTCTTCAATTCTAAAAATTTTATTATCATTTATAATAAGTATATAATATTTAATAATACTATTTTATTAAAATAGAATTTTCTTTCAAAAGTTATTAAATGTTTAAAAAATTCTATCTTGATTAAAACTATATATTTACCAAAAAAATATTTTTTGTTTCATCGCATTGAATAATAATTTTACCAAACATATTATTTAATCATTTTAATGTAATAATAAAATAATAAATATATTAATTATTTTAAATAAAATTAAACATATAAAAAAATTGTACTATTAAGGTCATTGTACAAAACACTTGTTACACCAGTGAAATCCCTAAGGGTAAGGCACATAAAGGTAATTTTGTCTTGGTGTGGTTCACTATACATGGTTTGTGGAATGATCTTAATGAGCTTAAACTTCTCTGATAAATTGTTTCATTTGTGATTTTGCTGTTATATCTATTCATGGTATTGGTATAGGAAAAAATACAAATGATTCTATCTCCCTAAAATGACATCATAAATGGGATTTATAGAGTACAATAATATTGGTCAGGGCCATCAATTCTTCATTCCATGTCAATTGGACTTTGTCCTAACCCCGTATAAATACTCATTAGATCATCACTATTCAATGACTATATTATAAATGGTTATGATGATTAATTATATTTTAAATTTTATAAAACATATCACTATTCAATGTAATGAAATTAGGGTAAGTGTATCCTACAACTACATTACTTGGTAATGTGTTTATTCCTTCAAAAATGAAATTTAATTTATAAAAGTTTATTTCATTACATGTAATCACTCGTAAGACCTATAATTTGAGGTCAAATAAAATATTCTCCTTCATACATCACCATGGGTAAATTTCACAATGTTTAGGAAAAGGGAAAGCTTATTCCTAGAAACTAATAGACCTTTGAGATACTTTATCACATTAAAGTAGTGTTCTATCAAATAATACTCCAACTTATCTTCTATAAAGCACATTATGTCTTCCATGTATCCCTATTATGGAAGTAAATACCAAAAAAGTCACATTAACTAAATATAGAGGTAGTATTATTTGATAATTATCTTTCATATGAGGTGAATCTGGGGAATATCTTAGGCCATAGAGGAAATGTTATATCCAATGAGATAACTCACATGGTCATAGTTTAGTGGTTGAACCACATGTTTGAGGAAGTGACATGGGAACATGAAGAGTTGGTGAAATAGAAGAAACCTCATTTATTTTTGTGTGTGAACTAGATATTTTGAGGGAAAATTTTTTAATGGGGGGAATAATTTAATGAACCAAACTATTATAAATTAAATTCACATTTACAATTAATAAATTCCTTATTAATATATGAAACTAATGAAAACACATGAACTAATTTAGAACATCAGTTGTTATATCATATCATATTTAAAAGACTAATAATCATCATAAACATTGAGTTTATTTCCATTTTAATGAGATCATATGGTAATTATATAATACAGGTTATGATAAAGTCTATTTGATACAGAAGGAAGGAGAGATTACTATGAATAGTATGATCATACCCTATCAATACTATATATCAGAGCATCCATGTGAGATAACATCATTGCATGTTTCCATTTACTATTCCCCAGAGTATATTAAACAACCAAAGCATGATAAAAACTATTTACTAGAGAAATTCAATCTCATCATGATCATAACACAAACCATGTTCTTTGAACCAGCCTCATAAAATATCTCAATCACACACCATACCCATAGGAATTCACTGGTGTAATAATGGGTTTTGTATCTAGAGCCTAACAGTACGAATTTAAGTATTTTTATTTTTAACAAAATAATTGTAAAATTTAACTTATAATAAATTATTATTGATAAATAATATTTTTTGATGAGAATTATATTTCTATATCATGAATCTGAAATTTTATTTTTTGTAAACTAAAAATTTCAATCAATTAACTATTTTTCATGAATTCACAAAATTTTAGAAATGAAATATATTTTAATAAAATAAAAATTATAAAATAATATTTATTAAAGTTAATATATAATATAATTTCATGAATTAAAATGTAAACTTTATATAGTTCAAGAAACATTTATTAAAAAAACCATTTTTTACAATAAATGGGGATTTTTGATTTAGAAGGGTAAATTATAATATTTATAGAATTATTTTTATAAAATCAATATTATTTTGGAAATTATTATATTGAAATTATCCAATGGGGAATTATTCACAATTTTCCATGTTAACTGATTTTATGGATAAATATTAAATACATTACAAATATAAAATATGTATTTTTACATTACAGAAACAAAAAAGTGATGTAAATAACACTATAAAGGATATAAAAAACAAAAATTATTATTCCCCATTAAAATATTTTTTATATAATTTATTTAATTTTACATATTCTCGTCGAATCCTCCAAAATATAAATTAAATTTTAAGGTTTTAAAATCATTTCATTAATAACACAATTCACTTCCACATCACCATGAGAATTATCTTAAGGATATCTAATCAGAGACATATTAAATATTAAAATCCACTAGGATTTGAAAAAAAAACATTGCAAAATACGTGACAATTTTTGTGGTATTGATTACATTATCATATAGATTCCAAAATCTATGTTCGGAAATTAATAATGAATTACCCTCTCTTTATTCCACAAAAAACCACTAAACCTTTTATTCCTATTCACTAAAAACCCTTGGAGAATTAATTTAATCTAACACTCCCACTATATATCCATTCTAAGGTCCTACCATGATATTATGAAGCTCTTATAATTATTTTAGAAGCTTCATCTCAAGGTAAGGGATCATTCCATTCTCCTCATTATTCAAGCACATTATTTATGTAGCACTTTTTTATTTAAAATAATTTTATTTGTGATGTTTATTTACACATATCTATGGATGTACTAATGATTACCTTTTAATTATATACCCATTTAATTATTATTCAACTATTCTATAAACCATTATGTTAAAAAATTATGATGATAAAATTATCATGCGATTATCCATGCCAAACATTAGTATAGTGAATACCTATCTACATTTTAACTCTAGGGTATTCACCTAGTTGTAAATATAATTAATTTATTTGGTATTTAAATTTACTTAATAATCAACCCTTAATCATGGTGTTAAAAATTTTGAGTGATATCCATATATTTTTATAATCTACATGGTTCACTTATGTGCATACATGATATGAATTGATTGATGGGCATGAAATTATATACCCCTAAAATTCATTGGGTAATGTTTCTATCTCATGAGATATCATGTATGGTGAATGTAAAGTTTTCTTAGGAAAACTATATTATGTTGTCTAAGTATTTTGTGTTTACTTATGTTTAGGACTTGTTATTTTACATTATTTCCACATTCCTTGGTTTCCATTATGTTATCATGATATATGATATCTCATTGTTCAATATTATTATTATCACCTTTCTAATACTACCTTGATAAAACTCTTGGATATCATGTACGTTTTTATATTATTATATTATTTTTTCCATTATTGGGATTTATGTCACACCCCTTTCTTATTTACATTCTTGGGTTATCCCACCCACTTTTAGAATATACAAGGTATATAATGGCATGTATTCAGTGTTTTTAAATAATTATATTGAACGATTTTTTATATTACTATTTCATGTATCTAATTTTCCAAAGACACTAGTCTTAATAATATTCCGGGGTTTTATTAAGTGTTTCTTTATGTTATCATACATGAAATAATTTTTATTAAAAATATGGGCTTTCGTATAGTGTAAAATATTTCTAATGTCACGAATGATATGATGATAAAATACCTTAGTACCTAAGAAAAAAATAATGCTAATTATTATATTATTTTAGGGATAAGGATATATCAAATATTAATTTATAAACTGGTATACTAACCATTGAAATTATGTTTCCAATAACTATCCCATCTCTCCTCATGAAAATGAATTTTCTATAATTTGTTACAGTATTCATATCAAAAAAATAATAATATATAACATCTAGAATTCTCAAAAAATTATCAATAGAGAACCAAATATTGTTAAATAATACATGAATACTTCAATTAAACTCTCTAGATAATATAAAAATATACTAACCATACATATTTTGAATGTACATGAGTCATTTCTTAGACCAAATGTCATTCTACAATATGGAAAAGGTCCAAATGAGAAAATGATGGTTTTATTTTAATGATATTTAGAGGAAATATGGATCTAAAGTTATCTATAACACTCATAAATAAACTAGTTATGGGTTATCCCTATTAACATGTCTATAATCTTGTTAATTAATAGTAATGGTGAATAGTCATTTAAACGGTGCTAGTTTAGTCATTATAAATCGATACAAACACACCAAATATTCTACACTTGAATTTGAACCTATTCATTTTTTTATTTTTGAATGACATAATAACTATTTTATTAGTAACAAATTTCATAGGGTATATTTAATAGATATTAAATATTAGTATAATGATTCTAACAACTAATATTTTTGTTAACTTCTCTTTAGAATCATTTATGATATTCAAAATCAATAGGTGTTTTGGGTTCCGAACCTATTTATCCCCATAATTTAATAATATAAGATACTTGAAAATAGATTATGTAATATTGGGAATATCAAAAAATTTCCATCACAATAATTTTTTATACTATTCCAAAACATTAATCAATTGGAATTAATGGTCTTGAAAGAGTGAAATAGAAATTATTACATAAAACTCGTATCCATTATCAATGTATGAAAAATTTAAATTTCAAGGAGGTATTATAAGTTCCTATTATATGGTATTTTGAATTTATGGGAGTGAATTGGAAGGAGTTAAGGCTATGATCTCATATATATTCTTAATGGAAACATCCTCAAATTAGGATTAACCCTTGACAAGATGATCATAATATTTAACGAGCACTATGTCCTCAATGATTAAGAAATAATAAATTCATTAAAATTCATTAAATATTAATAGACCATTAAGATATTAAATTTATGATTCATTACCTATAAGGTTATGAAAATGAGTTGAATTTTTTTCAGGAAGGGAGTAAATCAATATAATTAGCTGAAAGAGAATAAGTATCTTCTTAGGGAGTGCTTCAAGGAATCAAGGATATTGAAGAGGATAATGAAACCACTAAATTAATTTGTGATATTCCATTACGGATATAAATTATTTCTGTGATTTTTTTATTAAATGAATCGCTAATATAATTTTAAAATGTTTATTCATCATATCAGATTCTAATTTTAGCATATAAAAATTATATGGAGAAGTTAAAATTTTTGCCATTATAAAAAAGCTCTCTAACACACATTTGAGGTGTAAAATACTTTATTATTATATTTGAGCAAATATTACTATGGTATTTATTTCCCCAACGTGAATTAATAGAAATTATAGTGAGTCATCAGATTTATTGGATCACCAAAATCAAGAATAGGATTAGAATAGAAATACACCCCTATAGTGCATGATATTGAGATTGTTCTTGAATTATTGAATTTGGTAGGACGTGATGGATATATAAATGATGTGGTGTTTCTATATAAGCTCATAATTTCATCACTTTAGTATTACCTAGAGTATTTAAATAAGACCTTTATAAAAATGGTGTATCATAGAATTTTATACGCAGTGTCAATTAAGGTAATGAAAAAATGATCTATTTGGAAAATATATAAAATTTATATATCATGCCTATATTAATTAGGATTACTTAATTGGGGGTATTTTTATGGGAATGAAATTTAAATGATTTTTTATGAATCTACCCAAAAGATAATCTCTTTCAATTGTTGTGGTTTCACCTAGGGTATGGATTTTCCTCATTTTGATCATTTTTTATGGTTGTAATGGTGTTTTCCTCATAAGGGGATTTTTTTAATTGAGAGATGATTTGTATTTTATGTTTATTCCCACTATTATGGGTGATTAAACAAATATTTCTCCTATTGGCATGATTAAATATATTTTGCAAAGTTAGTTTACACAAGACTTGAATTTTGATTTCACCAACTGAGTGTGATAGTTTCCCTAATTTATTTTATGTTATTTTATGGATAAATGTGTGTTTTTTTGGTAGAGTAGATTGTTTTTAGTAATTTATTTTATCATGTCATAAATTCATGGCCCGAGTTTTGGATGGGTCTGTTGGAATGGACTTTATGGTGACTGATTATTTTTAGGTGGTTTTTTGGTTTAATACCATGACCTAAGTGATTCTAAGACAATTGAGGTTGGTTATAATACCCCCTTTTAATAGGAATGGTTATCTTACCATCGATAAATACATGGATAATATGTATATTTAATAATGGGTTGGTTATTGGGGAATCATTTGAAGAGTTCCTCGCAACTGAAAGAAGGATATATCAATTGAAGTAATTGGTTGGAATAATGGGTTTAGCGGTATAGATAGCAAAATGAATAGGAGTAGGAGGTTTTGATTTTTCTATGGATAGAGAGATATATATGAGAAGGGTACTTACCTCTTCAAAAATCATATACACCTTATTCTATGTCATGGAAAATTTCACCACATATACACCATGAATGGGTACATTGTACCTTGAATATAATTGTGGAGTTTTCTACACCATATTTTCAATGAGGTTTTATACAAAAATTTGGGTCTTATCAACTAGTTGACCACCTGCATGAACATCAATCAAATTTTGGTAAATAATAATTAAAACATAAATAAATTATAGTATTAAAATTTGATCACTTATTTTAGGCTTCAGATATCCTAATTATATCCTTTCAAATTATTCCAAATATTCAAGAAGTTTCTAACCATAAGATTTCATAATTGAAAAATTGTATTTTCCCTATGTTTTAGTTCAAGAGGATGGGATGTATTTTCCATGAAATGGGAATTTCATGTCCTTCCAGAGACTGATTAGTGAGTTAACATAATATAAGCAATTTTTTTCTATGTCAACATAAGAAAATGGGAAATATTTAATTTTTACACGTTCCCTATCCACAATTATTGGTTTTAATGTCAAAAACACATTATAAAACTTCATTAAAAAGTTATTTGGGTGTTATCTAATAGGTCCCTTATGTTTTTCAAACAAATATATTAGATAAGATTTTAGTTAAATGTTATTTTACACATCACTATAGGTGAATGTATGTAGTTTTTATATCAACATCTAGAGACACAAGTTATTTTCATGTTTGATTATTTTAATACTTCATATGTAGTTTTATTTTAGTTTCATTTTTTTTGTTTTATAAATTTACGATTATGATGAAGAGAATGGTTTAGTGGATCTTAAATGTCTCCACTTTCCTCCATCAATGGAAATATTTTTGTGACCTAGCACTGAAGAAAAATTATTTTTTGGGTTTCTGGATTGAATGGTTGTAGTTAACTCAAAAAAATAGAAATAAAAAACAAACACAAATAAAAATAGTTTAGAAAAAATATAAAATAGACAATTTTAATAGAAAAATAAATAAATATTTACAGAATAGTAAATTTTTTAATAAAAATACACACTGAAACATAATTTTTTCCATGAAAATGGTGCTAAATTTTTACCATTTTGTTGTGACTTGAATCATTTATTAGAATTTCAATATTATTTTATAGTATATAGAGAACCCTATGTCATGTCTCAAGGAGTGTTAGTGTATTTTAATGTGTGTCTCCAATATGTATTTCCAAAAATAATTAAAATAGAGAGTGTTAAAAAAATTGATTCAAAATAAAATAGCATAATTTATGTAGTTTAATAGTTGACCAATAATGTTTGTATTTAAATAGCTGTCGGAAAAGGTAAAAACTATGTGTTCACAAGTAATGATAAAATTTTAATTTATTTGAAAATTAAATTGGGTTTATAGAAATTATTTCATTAAGGGTAGGAAATATTCTTATTACCCAATTTTCCCTAAAATAAATATGAACACAAATCTAATACCTGGAACAACAATCACTTATCAACTATATATAGGAACACAATTATTCTTTTGTTATCCAATCAGAATAACCCATGATTTAAATTTGAAATCTCAAACTAATTGGTTGTGAAATTAAATTTCATTCATTCAATCAAACAAAAAAAATTCATTAAATGTATAATCATATTAGAATACAATATTAATTTGAAGGTTCAAACCAAAATTACAATAATCAAGTAGATTCACACGTTAGGGAACTCTATATCTAAATTCTTATCTCATAATTAATGATCATCCACCATTTAGGTCACCATTGCGATGAGGATAACATTTAAATATTTATATCCTTAAATATTTTATCTCAATATATGGATTGGACCTCCAGTATAACATGTAATAAGATATGAATCTTTTTGTTCTATATAATGGTATAACAATTTACTCTTGTTGAAATTGAAAATGGGGATCCCATTGTGCCAATTTATTGGCAATGTAAAAGATTATTTTAGGAAACCTAAATATAGAATCGAATTTTGATCTTGTATTTAGGATTTAATTTTGTAATATCTTGAGTTTTAAAAATAAATACTATGTTAGATAACATACAAGATACACCACATCAAGCATAAATGAACAAGTAAATATTATTATTTAAATGTTTTATAATAACATAGTAATTGAATGATATAAATGAATTTTATTAATTTAATATTGAAAATATTGTTTACACATGTATATGTAATTAATTCTTTGAGAAATTAATTATAAATTAATGTAAAAACCTTTGTAAAATTAAATTAAATGTTTTTCTGAACACTATTTAAATGTTAAAAAAATGTTTTTTATAAAAATAAATAAAAAATTAACCCTTTTTAGATATTTTTATTGATATATATACATAATATTTATTCAGATGTTTAACATTCATTTTATTTGTTTTTTGGGCATGACATTTGAAAATATCAAAATTTTAAAATAAAAGAACTATTTTTCAAAAAAAGGAAGTTTTACCACCTTTTGACGGAGAATCAATTTTAAATATTTTTTTGACACTTTTATATGTTCTATTTTTAAAAATAAACATCCTCTTTGAAGTTGGAGAATTAAAATTTAATTTTTATGTATTTTTTGTAATTTTTTGAGAACTTTCATATTTTGATTAATAATGAATAATACAAAATAATAGTTCAAAACTACTTTTTTGTAAAATTTATTTATATAGATAAAATTTTGTTTTTAATTGGTTTTAATGAAGAATTAAATAACATTTTTATCATTTAATCTAATTTAGGTTATTTTAATCATTTTCACATTGAAATTGGATGTAAAAACTTTTTGAATCTTTGAACGTTTTTTCCTTAAAACCCCAATTTCTCATTCCGTCACTAAGATTAATTTTCAATTAATTTCAACAAAGTATGTGTTTTAAATTTATAAAATGGATTAAATATTTTTAATAACAACTTTCAATCTATTTAAATAGTTACCTTTTTTGGGACATTATGAATAATAACATTAGTTATAATCTTTATTACCACGGTTACAACAAAATCAGGTAATTAAAGGTAAAAATTATGTTATAAATAGTATATGAATTACCATAAAACATCTCCTAATTTAATTTGATTATTTGTTTCCAAAAATTATCATCTTTGGGTAGATTTTAGGAAATATTGGAGCCACTTGGATTAAGTTTATACATTTATAATATTATATTCAAAGAGAAGACAAATTTTACAACACCCTTGTTTTTATGAAGTAAAGTATTTATGATATGGGGAAATATAGATGATAGATTTGACTATAAATATTATTTAGAAATATAAATAGTTTATTTACATAATTTTAATTTATTTATAATTTTTAGGAAATGAATAATTAAACTAAATGGTGATACAATGACGAGGCTCTAATTGCTTAATTAATGAATGAATCAAATAAATGATATTTTAAATAGTAAAATAAATATAATTTAAAATAATTTATGTCATAAAATAATATCATGGGAAATTTGGACATTTTAGGGATTAGTTACTGGAGTTTTTTAGAAGATATTATATCGTTATGATATTTTTAAAATGTAAACTAATGATTAGTGTCAAAATAGGAATTATTGATATCTTAATATAAACAACAATTTATTAAATGATATAAAATTTATAAAAAACCAAATTTCTTCTAAATGATTGGTATAAGTCCTAAAATTTCAAAAATGACTCATTTAGCATTATTTTTGAATATTATATTAATTATATTGACCCCCAAATTTTGAATTACAAGATATATTGGTAAGAACTAATAATGCTTAAAAATATATAAGGAATAAAAAATATTACAAAAATATATAATTTTAATTAAATAAATATTAATCTTCCAAAACGAATCATATGTTATAAATAAAACAATTTTGAACCATTTTGGAATAGAAAATTTATTTTTATTAATATAATATTATGAATATTTCCAAGAGTGGACCTCCCCTCTCCTATAAAAGGGAACCATTAATTTTCTTTTCATCACCATTAAAAAAATCTTTCTTTATATAATATCTGACCAAATACCTTCCTATATTACATAAAAACATTATATATTCCTTATTTTAGGCATAAATCCTACTTATATGTGTTAAGGTGATAATCAAAGGAGATTGCTCGAAGAAGAGGTATCATTTTTAATTAATTGTTTCTATTTTACTTCTTCATATACTTACTTCAAATAATATTCCACCATTATTAAACAATAAATATAGTATATTAAATATAATGAGATATTATTATTTTAATATGATCACTTAAATACATATCCACTTCCATCAGATGGGATTGAATTAATCATTCGTGTATACGTGTGAATTATCACCTTTATGAACCAATGTAGTTTGTTTTACATTACTATATCTAAATATAGGATATAATTATAGAGTTAATATTTATATATTTAATTAATTACATATTTATAATTACAAGAGAATAATATATCAATTAAGTTATTACTTTCCATGCATATAAAAATGATATCGTCGTTCGTGCATACGTGTGAACTATGATCTCCAAAAAGTGATGTTATTTATTTTTAATCACCACATCACATTGATGGTATATATATAAGTATATTTAAATTATAAATATAATATTAATGATATTATTATAAACTTTTTGGATAAAATAATATTTACCTTCTTTCCATAATGATCATAGAAAAATAAAATCGTTACTCATGTGTTAGTATGACTTACCATCTCCATAATTGTAACGTCATTCATTATTTTTATATATGGATGGATTTAAAAGTATAAGGGATTTATAAAAGAGATTAATTTTTAATTAATATTACTTTTGAGATGATTAATTAATGATCACTTTGACTGTTAACATTATACCAAATTCATTTTGGGCTCAAGTACCTAATATCATCAAAATGTTCAACATGAACTTACATAATTAAGTAATTATTATGAAATTATAATAATGGATATAAAAGTAACAATAAACTTGAATAATGTTCTCATTAAAGTAAATAATTAACCTATTTTTATTATTCCGGAATTTAATGATTGAACATGATGATTTATACTCAATGTAGGGGATTTCATCTCAATTTCATTTCATTGAGGCATTTCTTATTGATATGCACATTTATTATTTTATATGATGTATATACCAAAAATAAGACATTTCATATCCATGTTTTATATATAATAATTTTAATTACTTTTTTAGCAATTTTTTTCATTCATGGAGATTATGATTTAAATGTTCAATATTGTATGTGACACTTACAATGTTTAAAGATTTAATTATTTAATCCTTTTCTACATGTAAATATTATTGATATTTGATTACATATTTTTTTATATGGATATAAAAGGATTAAAAATTTCATTTTATCAATATTTTTAATTTCATTCCACGGTTTTCAAAAATAAATATTTTTATGTTTTTGGTTTAGAACATTGGACATTCTTTAAAAAACCTCTTTGAAAGTTACTCTTTCAACTATTTTCACACAATACAAAGAAATTGTTGTTTTAAATTATATTTATGAAGTCATTTCACCAATTTTAGGTCTATTTAATCTTTTTATTCTTACTTTACATGTTTTAACTTTTATTTTCCAAAAATTCATTACCATTTTTGAGTGCGCGACTTTGTAAAAATGATTTTAAAGTGGAAATGTAATTTTTCATTTTTGCTTGTTTTATGTGTTATTATTATGTTATGTTACTTTGGAATTGTTTTTGATATAAGGTGGATCCATGATACACCTAGGTTATGAGATCTTGTTATATGTCTCCAATACATTGGGTAGTGAGAAAGAGTTAATCGGTTGGGTTTCTACTAAAATATTTAGTGAATATTCCCCAGTGGGTATTCCAAATGTAACCATGAAGGTTAATAATTATGTGTCCATGAAATATAAAATGTAATAGTTATATGAATTCTAAAATTTACATTTATTATTTAGTATTTATATTATGTTTTAAATGAATCTTATGATTTCCTAAGATAATCTAAAGATCTTATGTTTTATGGGTGAAAATTATAACATAGTGAAAATTTTTACATCAATATTCTTAGACCAAGGGGTTATTTTCTTCTTTTATGTCCATTAATGCGATTTTTGTTCTCATACCATGTTTTAAAAAGTTTTTCACAAGTATGAATTTTTGTTAGGGAAAATAATATGTCCTGATGAAATAATTGAAGACGTGTATTGAAAAGAAATCATATTTCTTATAATGGGTACCATTTTGTAGAAAAATTAGATAATGAGTTTTATTTTTTACATGCAATGTATGAGTCTAATTTTTAAGAGTTTTTCCTAATTCTACAAAAATATAAACTAAAAAAATCTGTGAATGTGAATTATAGTTCTAAAAACACTATAATAAGTTATGTTTAAGGTTGGGACCATAAAGTTGGTATCAATGGAATGTTTAACCAATGTTGGAGATTAGGATGGTTTCTTAAGAGTTGATGATATAATCAAAATTTTATAATTTTCTAGTTGATAATATTTTTAATGTCATAAAACCCCTTTTTGAGGTTTTTATTTATGAAATATTAAGGCCATTAACTGTATTTCAGGAGATATTTATTTTGGAGGTAATTATGGGTTATTACTTTTTGGGATGCGAAATGAATAGTTTGAGAAACGTTTTGAGTTTAAAAAATGATAGGATTGTTTTTATGGAATTTATGATAATTTTGGATTGTTAAATGAATTTTATAGTTTTAGGAAAAGGACAACCCATATGATGTGTGATAAACCTTCACTTCTGGAAAGACCACGGGGATCGAACCCACAAACTAAGGGGGATAATGGTGCATCACCAACCACTAGCCTATATTATGTCCCGATTAGTATATATTTTTTTAGTTAAATTAATTTTTTGGATGAATAATAATGTGATTTTGGAAACATATTTTTTATCGAATATAATTATATGGGAATAGAGAATTAGTTGGTAAGTAAGAGATTAACATTATGTTGAATGATGTATACTATTTTGGGAATCCTATATAATCATTGTAAACAAATTAAAATGGTATTTAATTTTAGTAATAAAGGATGAATTATGTTTTGGAAGAGTATACGATTTAATTTTAGACTAATGGTGATTTAGGTTAATTATGGAAATGGTTTTCATATCACGAATATTACTAATTAAATTAATTTGTAGTATGAGAATTTAAGAGTGGTTGATGTAATTTTAAGAAAATTATTTCAATTAAAATTATAAGACTAGGTAATTAGTAAAAATGAATTTTGGGTTTTAATAATAGTTGTAATTATTTTGAATAATTTTAGGGTCAATTATTTATTGAATGGTCTTTGTTGAACTTTGGGCATTGATATTGAATTTTAGAGATTGAGGTAGTTTTTCTTCATATAAAGTTTATTATTTTGAGGAATTATCTTATCATAAACTAAACATTTTGGTTTTGTTTAATTTTTTATTATAGAAAAAATAGATAGTTAACTTTTTTTAAATTAAGTGATTCTCAAGAATTTGATTCTTGTGCTTCAGGCATGAAAAACTCATCTTTAATACTTATCATTTAGAGAAAAATATGAGTTTGTGGTGGAATTTGATTAATGGATGAAAATATATTTTTAAATTAAGTATATTTTCTCATGTTCTTAATACATGTAAATTAATTTATCCACTACATGAAATTGATAATAAAACAAACACATTATTCATTTTATCAATGGAGTTTTTGGATCATAACATATTATGGTTTTATGATGGTTAACTTTCCCATGATCATGTTCTATAACACTATCAATTATCCCTTAGAGTTACTTTTCTCTTCCAAGTCTATGTTCTCTTATATGGAACCCTAGTATGTGTTGTCTTGGGTGACCATTGTACATCCCTTTTTTTCTTTTAAAGTGGAAGTTTCATTAATCCTTTATGTGATATGGGAATTCAATAATGTTATTTTGAAAACTTAAACCCATATTTTTCGATCCTGAGTTAAAATTGCATGGACTGCATTTATTAAGGGTGGGGGGGAGAATGTAACTACCCATGTTTTTAAAAAGAAATACTATGTTCTATAGCATACATGATACGCCACATCAAGATTAAATGAATAAATAAATATTATTATTTAAATTCTACCATTATAACATAGTTATTAGAATGACAAGAATAAATAATATTAATTGAATTATGAAAATTACTTTTTTGAAATGTATATATAATTAATTCTTTAACCAATTAATTATAAATTAATGTACAACCCTTTATAATATAAAATAAAGTGTTTTTTTTAAAAAACTATTTAATTTTGAAAAAAAAGTTTTTATCCCAATAACAAATCAAATAACTCTTGTTGGATTATATTGATGATATATATATATATATAATATTAAATATATTATTTAAAATTCATTTTTTTGTGTTTTCTTAATATGATATAAAAACAGGTCTAATTTTTCACAAAAAGAAGTATTTTTTCAAAAAGGGAAGTTTTACTGCATTTTGATGACACATCTATTTTAAATATAACTTTTTGAAAATTTTATAAGATATATTTTACAAAATAAACTTCATAATTTAAATAGGGGTATCAAAATTTACATTGGATGTATTTTTGTTGTTTTAGTGATAAATTTCATATTTTGTTGAATAGTGAATAATACTAAATATTAGTTCAAAACTTCTTTTTCATCGAAAATATTTATATAGTTAAATTTTTGTTTTAACGTATTTAAAAGTTTTAATAATTTTTTTATCAGTGAATCCAATTTATCTTATTAGAAAAAAAATTATATTGAAATTTTCTATAAGAAGTTTTTAAAATTTTGAATGTTTTTATTTTCAAAACCCGTTTTCTTGTTCCAACAACATGATTAATTTTTAATTAATTTCTAAAAATTATTTATTTTGAATTTGAAAAAATGGATTAAATATTTAGAAACAGAAGTTATAAATTATTTAAATATGTCTTTTTTATTTTTTCTTGTAATAAATAATAACATTAGTAATAATTTGTATCACAACAGTTAAAGGGTTAACTATGTAATTAATGGTAAAAGTAATATTATAAGTACTATAAAATTACCTTAAAAATTGTCATAATTTAAATTTTTAGTGTGTTACAAACAATATAATCCATGGACATATTCTAGGAACACTTGGAGCAACTTCGATAACCTTAATGAATTTATAATATTATATTCAAAGAGAAGAAAATATTTCTCACATCATTGTTTTTATCAAGTAATGTATTTTTAATAAGGGGTTATAAAGGGAATATCTTAGACTAAAAATATTCCTTAGAGATATAAAATGTTTTTATATATCATGGTAATTTGTATATAATTTTTTGGAAATATATAATTAAATTAAAAGGTGACATAATGAGGATGATGAAATTTCTTAATTAATGAAAGCATCAAATAAATGATATTTTAAATTTGAAAATAAATGTTTTTATATATATTTTTGTTATTAAAAAACATTTATGGATAACTTTTAAATGTTAAAGATTAATTAGTAGTGTTGTTTCAAATAAATAACCTTTTCTATGATATTTTTAAAAATTAAACTAATGAATTCTGTTAAAATTGGCCTTATTCATATTTTAAAATAAAAAATATTTTATTAAATGATATAAAATTTACAAAAATGAAAATTTCATCCAAAAGATTGGGATAAGTTGTAAAGTTTCATAAATTATTAATTTAGTCATCCTTTATCATTTTATACTAATTATATTAACCCTCAATGTATAAATTACATGATATCATGAAAGGAATTAATAAGAGTGGAAACAAATAGATAATGACTAAATTTTCTTCAAAACTCATCTAATTTTAATTGGATAAAGGGAATTGTACCCCAAATCATTATATATTAAAAATAATTAACTTTGGACCCATTTGTAATAGAAAAATAATTTATATTAATTTTATATTTGGAATATTTCCAAGAGTTCCCCTACCCTCTAATATAATGAGAACCCATTCTTGTATTTTATTATCACTTAAAAACCTGTTTGGTCGGGCCAAAATACACCCAAATACCTTACTAGAATCACTAAAAACATTATAGAGGAATTATTTTATGAATAACACCCTCATTATGTAAATCCCCAATATTTTTATGATGTAGATTTTTTTGTTGTGTTATGTTGTATGCTACACCAAGATAATCTTGCACTATATGCAACACTGGTTTAACTTGATGAATATGCAAATACATTCTTCTACTGTGTAACAAAAAATTTCAAGTTATTTTGATTGAATTAATTTCACTCAAGAATGAGTATAAGTGAAACAACTAAATTTTATAACCTAGTCATTGTAGTGGCATGTATGAATTTTATTAACATTCTTATGATAAGCTATTTAAATGCAAATAAGTGAGTCTATAACATAATAAAATAAATATTTTTTTATTAATTAAATATTTATATTATATATTCAATATAATGTTTAAAATTCTTTTTATATATTTTCTAGACATGATATGAGAAAAACTTAATTTTTTTGATAAAAGAAGTATTTTAAAAAAAATCAGTTTTTCCGCCTTCTGATAGAGCACCCATTTTAAATATAGATTTGACAATTTTTTATTTTAAATATGAGTAAATTAAATTATCATTTTAATGTTTAGAAGAAAAATTTACTTTGGTTTAATTTTAGGTACTTTTCTGATATGTTTCATTTTTTTTATGAATGACGAAAATACTGATTTTTGTTGGAAACACTCTTTTCTTTTAAAGTAATTATACAGTAAAATTATTCTTTGGTTTGGTTATAAATTTAAATTATTTAATTATTATCAAATTATTTCTTTTGAAAATAAATTTATAAATATTTTTATTATGAAAACATTTTCCCTTTAAAAAGGGCTATTTTTTCAAAAAACTATTTGTTATGAAATATTACCGGTTTTATTTTAACACTAATTCTGAAACTTCTATGTTAGGAATTTTAAAAAATGGATGTAAATTTTGGATATAAAAGTTATAAATTTTTTAAGTAGGTCCCTTATATTTTTAACCAATATGTATAGTAATCATTGTAATTTTTATTTCCACTGTAAATGGTAAATTAGTTAATTTTGGATAAAAAACTTATATTGACTCCAAAATGACAAAAAAAAATTTATTATTTCATGAATTTAATTTTACCCTAAATAGTTAAGAATTTAAATTATGTCATTTAATATACACTTTTCCATGAAAACTAATTAAATAATATTTAAATCAAAGAAAGACACAACTGTTAATTTCTTTGTCTTTAATAACTATTATGTGTCCACATAAGAACAAATGGGTGGTATCAATGAATATAAACGTTATGGTTTAACTTAATAAACATATTTACATAATATAAATATATGTTTTATGTTTTTGAGTCATTTTGGAGATATTATCCTATTATTAATATTTTATTTATTGAAAATTTGAAGATATCACATTCCTGTTTTAAATAAAATATCATTTTTAAAATAAGGTTATTCCGAAAATAAATTTGACAATAAATACTCATTTGAAATATTGAATATTTTTATTTAACATTTTTATTTATTTTTAATTTTTAGGAAATAAATAATTACCGTAAAAGTCTATATATTGATGATGCATAAATTATTTAATTGATGAAAAATCAATAAACTAATTTTTATTAAAATGATAAAAATCATTAGAAGACACAAACACTTGAAAAAATTTTATTGGCCGAGTGTATTTCGACCATAATCATCCAAGGGTCTTACTATTGACCATTTGGATCCTTATATAAGAGATTATGACACTTATATTATTTTATTTAAAGTTATGTCAAACTTTCCACATTCATATTTTAATAAGTATAAAAAGTTTAATGATTGATTTTCTAGAAGATATATTTTACCACATGTATTATAAGAAAATAAATTAAACTTATATTCATCATTGTATTTTATTTTTAATTTTTAAACAACAAATAAATATATTAAATTATTACACAATACTGATGTAGTAATTATTTTAATAATGGAAATATCAAATTTATGTTAATAAAAATAATAAAATATATAAAATTTGAGCTAATAAATTTGTCCATTGAATTTCATATAGGATCTAGACCCATAAGGTATTCAATAAAATATTTTTTATAGGATAACATATTATATTTAGATTTTTAAAAATTAAAGATTTGAATACTGTCAAAATTGACAGTATTGTTGTTTTGTCAAAACAATGTTTTATTAAATTATTTTAAAAAGTAAAACATATTTAAAATCATATTATAATTATTATATGGTCTAAAATGATCTAAATTATTTATTTATCATTTAATTTCAATTAAATAAGCAACTAATTTTCCATTGTAATATGGAAATAATTGCTACTATTGTTAAAATGAAAGAGAATAACTAAGGCCCGCGGGGGCTGGGAGAGTTGGTTCAAGGCGGTGGCATCCCGTCGTCGAGGTTCCGGGTTCAAGTCCTCGCAAAGGCAACGTGCACCATTTTCCAGAATTCCTCTCATCCCCTCAACTCTGTGGGAACTAGCCCAAGCCCAAGGGTTGGCCACCTTGGGCCTAGCTGGGGAGGTGTGGCACGCGGGTGGTGCAAGGCCGCACCTATACATGCATTAACCGTTAAACACTTTTGTAGTTAGGGTTTTTCTTAGTGGTAAGCACCCCATAATACTACATGAAAATGGGGGTTCAAAACCCATTAGGCGCAGGGTACTGTAGCAGTACTGTAGCGGTACTATAGTAGTGGTGGTACTGTTGATCTGCAGGTACTGTAGCGGAGGAAGGGCACTATAGCGACGATGGTATTGTGCGGGTACTGTAGTAGTTGGGTTACTATTTCCTAAATGGGAATTAGGCCACAAATTTGGGCTTGCGGGCTATGTAATGGGATACATGCCCACTGGGCCTTCGGGCTATGTAATGGGTCTCCCTCTACCCACTTAAAAGAGGTCTTTGCTTTGCTTTATTAATAAAAATGAGGCTTCAGCCCCAACCTTTAAAAAAAATAGAATAACTAAGTGTTAAATTAAAATTATAAGGTTTAAATTGATGTAAAAACTTGTCCAATTTTTTTTGATGATATTAGAAACTTATATAATCTTAGATTCGAATAAATTACATTTTTGCGGTTTTGGGATGTGGATTTAATTTATTATGAATTAATATTTTTTTTGGAGATTCCTAATGTGCCCCTCACCTTAATTATAAAAGGGCACATCCTCCCTCACAAATTAAATTCACTTTGAGCCTCAAAGATCAAAAATACCATTACCATTGCCATTATAAAAATCCTTAGTCACATTATAGAGGCTCTGGTCTTCTCAAATGACCAAATCTAGCACCTTTATGAGGATAAATAGAGGATGCACATCGAAGAATAGGAAATCTCCTCTACCGATTCATTTAAATTATTTCTTCTTCTGGTTCCTCTTCATGAGTTTTTTCCATTATAAATTAATTAATAATGTATCAATTCCAAACTATGATGTTATTAAGATTATTTAACTACCATATTCCACCTTATATCCATCCTAAGAAAAATGAAATCACCATGCGTGCATACGTATGGCTTACCATCTCCACGTTTTGGGGTAATCTGTTTTTCACCACCACTTTACTTGTATGGGTTTAATAATGGAAATAACAACTATATATGATTATTATAAAACGTTATTTATTATTTAAAATTATATATACCATCTACTTCTATACCATTTCATTATTAAATGAATTATATCATCACTCGTGCGTACATATGGTCCACCGTATCCACGATTGGATGTCATTCATTACACATGATATTAATTAAATAATGAATATATAAATGTATAGAATAAATAAATATGATATTTATTATGATAATATCATTTTGGAATGATAAAAATATGACATAAGAAGGAGAACCAGAACTTATTCGGAAAATCATGCATAAGAAAATGAAGGACTTTATACCTGGATAATGAGTAATAGAGAAACAATATTAAAAAAATGATAATATGATCATATATGATATCATAAGCATGACCATGATTCTATAATAAGTAAATGACATCATTTAAATAATTATACAAGAGTTTTATATACATACAGAGGATATTAGACCAAGGATAAGATATAGTTTCCTAATCTCATTATTATCCAGGATTGTTTATAAAAAAGTACCTAATGGGTTAAATTTATCATACATGCCTTTGTTTCATAATTATGTAATATTATTTCAATTATTATGCAATTTTTTAAAGTCAATTTTACCCCTTGGTGATTTTTTGTTAAATGTTATGAAAGGAATCTTTTTTCATTATTCAATACGAGGTACTTTTGACATTTATGACATATGTACGAGAATAATATTTTTCACTTATATAGTATGAATGGATTTTTATGCTTTCACAACATATTATATCTATGAATATTATCATATATGTTTTCAAGGTTATTTTCCAAGAAGTTATTTTCTTTTAATATAGCACAATGTTTTAGGAAAAGAAAACTTTTTTGAAGAAGAACACATATTATCCTCAAGAATTAATTTCAAGTGTTTTTTCAAAAATATTTTCCATATAAGATTAAATATATGTTTAAATTATACTGTCACTATTATTCTTATGGTTAATAATTTTTATGATGGAATTATATTTATTAAATCCATTTGTTTTAAACGGATTATGTTATAAAGGAATGATGTTTTAGAATCCCATTTTATTCTGTGGGTTATGATGTATTGATTGATTAATGTTTTTGTGTCACACATATGTATGGTTTTCATTATGTGATGGATGTGACCTATATCTCCATCTAATTCATTGGATAGTTATTAATATCTCATGAGATTGACATGAAGGGAAAAGAAAGTAAATATGGTTTCGTAAAACATGACTCAAACGTAAAGTGAATCTGGTTTGGTGATACAGTGATGTAATGAGGAGTGAACTTGGTTTAGTAATGGAATTTTTCATATATGATGGTCTTGGAAATGATCCTTGGATAATATGGAAATTATTTTATATTCTTATGTGTTTTTCATAATTCCATGTTTTATGCTAATTCTATTTTATCATGATTCGCATAACTTTATGATTTATGTCTTTCAAACTGTCAATATTTATTTCATGACTCAAAAAAGCTTATATTCAGAATTTATGTTCTTATTTTTAAATCCATATGTTTATGTTTTTTTGATGTTTTACATGTTTACCCTTATTGTGCATTTTTTCTCACCATTTTTATGTTTTTTCGGAGGATATAATGAATGGATTTAGGTTGGAAAGCTAAAGCAGAAGATCTTTATGGAGTATATTAAATATATTTAACCAAGTTATAAGAATGTTTTCAAACTATCCAAAGACATTAAAATAATATAAACTTTTGGCATGTATTTGAGTAATGTATTCTGTTTTCTTCAAAAGTGAAATATTGTCTGGGTATGTTAATCTTCAGTCATTATAGTTGGTATCAGAGTGATGGTTTATTTCTCCTTTAGAAAATAGGATGAGAAAAATTTTGTGAGCTCCCTATTGATATTTCTAAGAATATGTCTAGGGATTCCCCTCAAGGTAAGTCTAACTATATTTTATTATCTATGAATTATGGAAATGATCATGAAGAACATAGGATTAAATCTAAGATGTTAGAGGTTGAAGGTTATCCCCATTAATTATGTTGTTTTCCTAGTATGTTTTGTTTCCTCTCACACAAGTCTTTTCAGGTTTTAAGAAATGGATGGACCCAAAGGAACTATGTTAGTGATCAATAAAATGTGAAATGCAATTATTTTCATCCTGAACAACCAAATTTTATGGGATCTAGAATTAAAAATGTTATCACTACACTTACACAAGCTAAGAATCATTTTGGACTTCCAAATGTGCATAGAAGGGAACAACATTCTGTTGAGTCCTTCATGAGAAAACATCCACTATCTTTCAGTGGGTCTTTTGATCCACTCTTTTTAACAGTTGAATAAGGACATAGAAAATATATTTTCTATCCTTCATTGTTCAGAACAAAAAAATACATTTTGTCCATTTTTCATTTAGAAGGTGATGTGGACTAGTGGTGGACTCTAAAAAATAATACAATGCAGCAAGATGAATTTGAAACCATGGAATTTGATGAGTTCAAGATCTTATTTTTCAATCAGTACTTTCCTTGTTTTCTTAGAACGAAGCTAAAAAAGTAGTTCCTTGAGCATAAGCAAAATGATGATGAATTTGTTGGCATATATGAGGAAATTTTTTAAATACTTTCACCTTATGCTTCTATCCTTATCATCCAACCTGAATATAAATTTGATCTATTCTTCTATAGATTAAAACCAAATCTTCAAAGTGAGTTTTCTATAAGAAACATTAGTATCTATGAAAATATTGTGCGTTGTGCTATCAAGGTAGAAATGGAAGTTGGTTTTAGATATTTATTTCATGGTTTTGACAAGAAACAAAATATGACGTTTAAGGATAAATCTCAAAAGAATGGTGACATGAAGATGAGTGTTTCCTTATGCTCATAGTTTGGCATGAATAATGGTAGATATTTCCTTAAAGGGACTAGAAAATGTCATACGTGTGGAAAAGAAGGTCATCGGGAAGTTGAGTGCTAATGTAATGATAAAAAGGTATCTAATGATGTGAATTGAGAAAAGGATAAATAGAATTCACCACCCACACTTCAATGCTAAAAGTGAATGGAAATGGGGAATTATAGTTACCAATTCCCTTATCCAGGGGTTATTAATGATGATCGACATCAACAGCCTCTTAAGGGAAAAGTCAATGGAAAATCAAATGAGATCACTATTGGTGATGTTGAGTATGAAAATGAAGTGGTGTAATGATTGAGTATTTATGTAATGGGATTCTAAAATAATGTTCTAGAGTCTATTTTATAGTATTATGGAATATTTAAATATCTATGTATTGTTATATTACAGTTTTCCTCAAGTATATGGTACCGGAAACCATGAAAAGTGATTGATTTTTTTGGAAAACAGATGATTTGTGCATAATGATGGGATAAGGATATAATGAGATGTTTGATATTATTATTGACCTCATGAATAATATATGGGAAAATTGATATCACAGTTTTAGTATATAGTGTTTTTGTGAATTTAGGTATGTTGAAAGAGTTAATTTTTGACAGAATGCATGTATTCACTAAGGTTCTATGGTAATTCATGTTATTACCATTTTTCAAGAGAATACATTATTAAGGTATTCAAATGATTGGAATTTTACAACCACGAACTTCCTTATGAGATAGGGAGATAAAATTTTATCTAATTTATTTAACCTCTTCCAAATGTTTTGGATTTTCAGCCTTTAAAAGGATTGTAAGGTTATATATTAATTGAATGTTTTAGATAAACTTGTGATGAATTTTTTTAGAATAAAGTCTTATATCACTACCGGTGTATTTATTCATATTTGATAACTTTTTCTAAAGATATATGGAACAAACCATCATTCTATTTATGGACTGCACAATCTGGTAATGCTTGAAGAATGAAAAATTAAACTTTATTTCTCAGAATACGATATGAAGTGTAAAATTTTCAAGTAACAACCAATGGTGAGATTGAACAAAAATCAAGTAATCATTTCTCTAATGTTATTAAACTTTAGGGAAAGGATATTGAAAACCAAAATTGTTGTCCTAGTACCTTCTTATCCGATAAATCAGATGGCCCCTTTAATAATATTAGATTTATGGATTTTTTATTTTTAAATTTTTTCTGGAACATGTTCTCTATCACTCTTCATAAGAACATGATAGTGGTATTTCTATTCCATATCCATGTTTGCACTTATCACCTATGATTTCCTATGTGGAAACCCAATGATGAGTTACCTTGGGTAACATTTCTGTTTATAACTTGACTTTTTAAAATCAAGTTTTAATATTCCTTTTTAGGATGTGGGTTTCTATGAAAGAAACATTCATGTAATAATAATTTTATAACCTATATCAATTTTTAGTGTGAAATTAATTTTAATGGCGGTTGAATGTAACACCTGATATTTTTATGAGATAGGTTTTTTTCAATGTCTTTTGTTGTACGCTACACCAAGATAACTTTTTACTATACCCAACATTTTGTTATACGCTACACCAAGATAATTTGGTAACCTATATCAATTAGTTCATTTTTATATAATTATGTTATTTTAAAATAATTTTATACAATAATTTATTATGAAAACATTTTCCATTTAGAAGGGTTTTTTTTCAAAAAACTGTTTTGTCATGACATTTTACACGTTTTATTTTAACATAAATTTTGCAACTTATGTTTTATAAATTTTAAAAAATGGATGTCAAATTTTGATTCATTAGGTCCAAATTCGTTATATAGGTCCCATTTATTTTGGAAAATATGAATAATAACCATGGTAAATTTTGTTACCACAATAAAGGGTAAATTAGGTAATTTAGATTAAAAATTAAATTATAATGACTATAAAATAACCAAAAAATAAAAAACAAATTTGATAAATTTAATTCGACCCTTAACACATAAGGATCTAAATTATATCATTTAATAGACACTTGTACTGGAAAAATAAATTAAATGGTATTTAAATCAAAGAAAGACACCAGTGTAAATTTCATTATCCTAAATATCTATTATATGTCCACATATGAAAAAATGGGTGGTATCCATGAATATAAGTATTAATTTTTAACTTAATAAACATATTTCTCTAATGATAATTTATTTTTTACATTTTGGGACCATTTGGGAGATATTACGTTATTTATAATATTTTATTAAAGTAAATTTAAAGATGTCACATTTATGTTTTAAATAATATATAATTTTTAAAATGAGGTTATAATAAATAAAAGTTGTCTATAAATACTCATTTTAAAGATAAATTATTTTTATTTTTCATGATAATTTATTTTTAACATATATTAAAGAAATAATTTCTTTAAATGTTTATATATTGATGATGTTGAAATTATTTAATTGATGGAAAACAATAAACTAATTTTTATTAAAGTGGTAATAACTATTAAAGGACACATAAACTTGGCTAAATCTTGTTGGTTGAGTATATATTGACCATAATCATACAAGTATCTAGTTATGGACCATTTTGAGGCTTATGGAAGAGATTTTCACATGTATATTGTTTTATTTAAAGTGATGTTAAACTTATCATATTGTTATTTTAATAAGAATTACATTTTTAATGATTACTATTCTAGAATATATATTCTAATAAAATTATTATACTGAAATTAAGTAGATTTATTTGTATTAAAGAATTTGAGTTTTAATTTTTACCCAAAAAATATGTATATAAAAAAATTACAAAGTATTGATGTAGTATTTTTTATTAATGGAAACATAAAATTAATGTTATTAACAATATTAAAATAAATATAATTTGAGATAATTAACATCTAAATTTAATTTTATAAAATATCTATACCCCTTAGTGCCATAATAAAATATTTGGTTCTAGACGACATCTTATCTTGATATTTGTAATAATACAGGAATTGAATAATGTCAAAATTGACACTATTGTTGTTTTGTCAAAACAATGTTTAATTAAATTATTTAAAAATCATAAAAAATTTTAAAAAAATATAATAATTATTATATGTTATAAAATTACCTAAATTATTTTTTTATGATTTAATTTACATAAAATAAGTAAATATTTCACCCTTTTAGTATTGAAATAATTGTTACCCTTAGTAAAACGAAATAGAATAACTAAGTATTAAATAAAAATGATAAGGTATAAATTTACATAAAAAAAGTAAAATATTAATTATTTGATGATATTACAAACTTATCTCATCTTATATTCAAAAATATGACAATTTAGCTGTTTTTGGATATAGATTTTGTTTATTGTAAATTAATATTTTTGGAGATTCCAAATGTGCCCCTCACCTCAATTATAAAAGGGAACATCCTCCTTCATAATTTCAATTCACTTTGAGCCTTAAATATTAGAAATTCCAGGTCCATTTACCTTATAAAATTAATTATTCACATTAGAGAGGTTCTGGTATTCTCAAAATACCAACTCTAGTGCCTTTAAGAGTATAACTTGATGGAACTCGTTGAAAAAGAGGAAATCTCCTCTACCGATTCTTCCAAATTATTTATTCATCAACATCCTCTTCATGAGTTTTTTCCATTATAAATCAATTAATATAATATGAAATGTTAATTGATATTTTATTTATGTTATTTAACAACCATATTGAACATTCTATCAACCCTTCGAAAAATGAAATCACCATGTGTGCATATGTACGACTTATCGTCTCTACACCGTACTGTAATCTATTTTCACCACCACATGACTTTGATGAGTATAATGGTGGAAATAATAACTATATATGATTATTATACCAAATTTATTTATTTTTTAACAATATATTTACCATTCACTTCGATGCCATTTCATTATTAATGGAATGATATCATCGCTCGTGCATACATACTGCCAACCATATCCATGATGTGATGTGATTCATTGTAAATGACACCCATTAATGGATGATTATATAAATGAATAGAATAAATAAATATGACATTTATTATGGTAATTTAATGTTTTAATGATATTAATATGACATAATAAGGAGAACTGAAACATATTCAGAAAAATATGCATAAAGAAATGAAGCTGTTTATACCCAAATACCGAGTAATAATGAAATATTATTACCCAAAAGATGAAAATATAATCATATATGATTTCATAAAAATGAATATGAATTTGTTATAATTCAATGACATCATTTATATCATTATACAAAAAGTTATGATACATACAAAGGATAACGTACCTAGGGTAAGTGATAATTTCGCAATCTCATTATTATTTGTGATTGATTATACATTAGTATTTAATAGGCTATATTTATCATCCACATCTGTATTTCATAAATATTTAATATTATTTCTATTATTATACAATTCTTTAAAGTCAATTTTATCCATCAGTGATTTTTTATTAAATGGTTTGAAAGGAATCTTTTTCCATTATTTGATACGAGGTACCTTTTGTCATTTACAACAAATGTAAGAGAATAATATTTTTTAACATATACGACATGAATAAATTTTTATTCTTTCATAAATTCTTATTTCCAAGAATCTAATCTTGATTTTTTTTAATTTTATTCTCAAAAAAAATATTCTCTTTTAAAATTGAATGAATTTTTAACAAAATAATAAGTTTCTGAAAAAGAATGGATATTTTCCTCAATAATTAATTTCAAGTGTTTTATCAATATTATTTTCCATATTAGATTAAGGATATGTTTCAATTATAATATCTCTATTATTCTTATGGTTTATTATATTTATGATGGAATAATATTTATTAAATCCATTTGTTTTATAAGGATTATGTTATAATGAAATGTTTTTTAAGAAAGCCATTTTTTTCCTTGGGTTACGCAATGATGAATGATTTATGGTTTTAGGGAACACATATGTATGGTTTTCATTATGTGATGGTTGGGATCTATATCTCCCTCCAATGCATTGGGTATGGATTTATATATCATGAGATAGACATGCCTAGAATAGTATGTAAATCTAGTTTAGTAATATAGGGCTGAAACCACAAGGGAATCTGGTTCAGCAACATAGGTTTGGAATGAGGAGTGAACTCAGTTTAGTAATGGACTTTGTCTACTATGATTGAGTTGTAAACCAGACATAGATAATATTGAAATTATTTATATTCTTATGTTTTTTCCACAATTCAATGTTTTATACCAATTTTATTTTATTATGATTTTTGTTGCTTTATAATTTATGAATTACGAACAGCTAAGACTTATTTCATGACACAAGATTTTGATATTCATAATTTACGTTCATGTTTTTACATTCTTATGTTTATGTTTTGTTTGATGTTCTCTATATTTACCCTTATTGAGCATTTGAGATCACACTTTTTATGTTTTTTCCTAGAATATAACGAATGGTTTTAGGTAGGAAAACTAATGGGGTTGATCTTTATGGGAGATGTTGAAGATCATTCACCAAGTTAGAATAATGTTTTCCAAGTTTCAAAATACACCACACCAATAGAATCATTGGGATTCTATTTTATAACGTATTTAGTTTTCAGAAAAAGTGATGTATTTTACATGTATGTCAAGATTAGGTCCTTAGACCATATGTTAGACCCAAGGCTGTTCTTTGATGTTAATGGAGTTTGGTTTGTTTTTGTCATCAATAAACATTATGTTAGTCAAGGAGTTTTAAAGGCAAGTGATCTTAATGTTCAGGCTGAAAATAATATTGAAGGTGGATTCATTTCCCAATGTTTTCCAAATTTTTGTGTCTCAAAATCGAGAGTTTGATTTTGAAAAAAGAAGTTTCTCCATGTAGGAGTACACAGTTTGAGGACCATGAAGGATAATTTGAGGACCATGTAAGAGGTATTCGAAATAATGATGAAAATCATAAAATTGAATATCCCGCAAGGCGCAGCTATGCGTGCCGTGATGTGTAGTACGTGGACCTTATATGGGAAATAGTCACGGGATGAAAATAGTTCATGAGAAGGATTTTCATTTGTAAGAGGAAAATAGTTCATAGTATGAATCATTGCTTACAAAAAGTATGTGGTCATTTTGAGGAGCTCCAATTAGTTTCATTCATATAGGACATCAGACTCCGCGAAGGAAATTTTCTACAAGGACTGTTGAGTAAAAAATTGTTCTCAATAGGAGAATGGTATATGGTGAAGGTAGTACAACATAAAATATTTTGGTTAATGTAAATAGAGAGTTTTTAAGATATATTTTTCTATATAAGGATCACTAATACCATCATTAGATTGAGATATTTTTGTTAGAAATCATTATAGAAGAAATCCGTGAAATCTGAAGTGGTTTAAGGGAAGAAAATTATACAAAGGAAGAGGTTTGTGTGGGATAATTCTGTGAAGGGAGAACTTTTTCATGGGAATATTCTGCAAATGTGATTTTTGGTGAATATTATCCTTCAAAGGAAGAAGGGTCTATATAAGAGAGGTAGTTCACAGGACTTTAACTTCCTGTAGAAGAAAGGCAGGTTATAGTGCGTCAGCCGTCTACATAGTTAAGAGTTCCATGAATGAATAATTCTTCCATGAAGTAGAGAAATTCCATATAGGAAGAGGTGGTATGTGAAGTAATCATGTCACATGGTGCACCATATTTCATGGATGAAGTAACATAATTTTTGGAGGAATCACGACAGTTTGCGGAGGAACATTTCGTGAACTAACTATGTCTAAATAAGTGGATTATAGCTACTGGTGAAAATGGGACATAATAAGAGAATATATTTACATTTGAGTATTCATACATTCATGAAAATTAAGGGACATATATGTTCATAAATTTTAAGTAGATTCATCATAACTCCGTGATCTAGGGGGAGTCGACCGAAGTGTTCTGAGGGTTGTAGTGAGCTATCACCAAAATACATTAAAGGCAATGTTCATATCATAGAGTTAATGTTCCTATTTTTTTACTCCAAAACTAGTTATTTTTAGTGAATTTAGGTATGGTCAACACACTATAGGCGTATGCTATTAGGACTAGCCCTTAGTGGTGAACCACATAAAATTGATGTGTTAACTCTTCGTATGTGATTGTTAATTTACTACCAATTATCATCAAAAAGGATTAATAGGTTCCTACCAATGTGGGAACAAGAAACTTAACTTTTAAATAAAAATTTGACACTAGGATTCACCCCTCACATCTCAGGGTGTTTTGGGGTGCTTCACCATAGCGGTGTTACAATGTTAATCAAAGGAGGCCATCCGAAGAAGAGGTATCATTTTTAATTAATTGTTCTTATTTTCTTTCTTCTTCCACTTTCTTAAAATCATATTACCCCATAATGAAATAATAAATCCATTATAATCAGTATAATAAGATATTATTATTTTAATATTATCACCTAAATCTGTATTTACATCCATCAAATGAAAAATAATTAATCGTTCGTGCGTACAAGTGAATTATCACCTCCATGAAACGATATAATTCATTTTTCCCTAGCAGTTTCTCAATATTTGTTATAATTATGTTATTATTATTTATATATTAAATACATGAAATATTTATCATTATAATATAATTATATATAAATTATTTTCTTACATTTCATGCACATAATAAGGATAACGTTGTTCATGAACACGTGTGAACTATCACCACCACAAAGCGATGTGATTCGTTTTTAATAACCACATCACATGGATGATATATATAAATATATTTAAATAATTAATATGATATTAATTATATTATTATCATTCTTTAAGGATAAAATAAAAATTACCTTCTTTACATTATTATAAAGACCCATACTTGACGTACATAGACACTACATTACTTTTGCGGAATACATAATACATAACAAAAACAGACACATAAGGACCGTAATAGTTTAGTGTCTTTGGAAACTCGGGATATAATCTTCTAATCGTGGTGAAAGATCATCAACATCTCCCATTAAGATATTCCCTTTATTTCTCTTACCTAAAACCATTATATAAATCCTATGGAAAAGAAAACATATAAAGGGTGAGCTCAGATGCACAGTAAGGGTAAGCATGGAGAAAATAAAACAAATCATATACATTTGAATAAACAACATGAACATAATGTTTAAATATCAAAATCTTGAGCAATGATATAAAACATGGCAGTATGTAAGGCATATATCATGAAAAATAATTAATCATGATAAAATACCATGGGAATAAAACATGTAATTTTGGAAACCATTAAGCACATGTTATGATTTCTATTGTAGCCAAGGCATTGCTGCCAAGACCATCTTAGTGGGCAAAGTCCCTTTCTGAATCGAGTTCACTCTTCATTTTAGTCCTGTATCAATGAATTGGATTAACATACCATTCCAGCCATGTCTATCTCATGAGATATAAATCTTTACCCAATGAATTGGAGGGAGATATAGGTCCCACCCATCTCATAATAAATCATTCTTACTTGTGCCACAAAATAAATATAAATCATTCATCATAACCCAAAGAATAAAATGGGTTTCATAATCATCATCCCATTATAACATAATCCATATAAAACAAATATATATCATTTCATCATAATGATAATTAAACCATTTAAATAATAGAGATATTATACTTGAAACATAAAAATACTGAATAATTTCATCTTATATGGAAAATAGTTTTGATAAAACACTTGAAATGAATTCTTGAGGAAAATATCCTTTCTTCTTAAAAATCATTTTATTTTCACAAAATTCCATTAAATTTTAAAATAAAAGGATTTTATTGAAAATAGTCATGAAATATTGTAGAGTAATCTTTAATAAGAAAAGGTGTTATGAAACCGTAAAAATCCGTTCATTCTGTATACGTTAAAAAAACAATCTCCTCATACTTTTCCCAGAAAAGTCAAAAAGTACTACATATGGTAAATAAAAGAAAGATTCATTTCATAACACAAAGTAAAAGTCAAAGAGGAGTAAACATGACTTTAAAAATACATGGAATAATATTAAAATATTTATGAATAACATATTTATGGACATGGATGAAAAATATAAACCCAGTAAATACTTACGTATATGAAATCTCGGATAAAAATGAGATTTCAAAAGTATCCCTTACCTTAGGTCCGATATGTTTCGTACATATATGAACCTCATGAATAATGATTTTAATAATGTCATTTACATATTACACAATCATATTCATTGTTATTATATCATATTTGGTTCACTTATGACTTTATATTACCATTTCTTTTGTAAATTCCATGTTAAAGTAGTGTTTTGGGTAAAATTGCTTCATTTATCGTACATGTTTTGATTTGTTGTTCTTGATATTATTACTCATATCCAGATTTAATTAATTCCAGAATGTAAAACATGATTTATATAAAATATATATTCAGCATATAAATATATATATATATGATGGATAGATAAATGGAATGAAATACACCGTTCATGGAGATGGTAGACTGTACGTACGCATGAAGGCTATTTTCGTTTCCTTATTGAATTAAATGAAATTAAGTAAATGAAACATATATGTACATAAATCCAGTATCATTATTATTTAATATTTTTAATTATTATTTATTATATATATATATATTTTATAATCATACTTGAATGGCTAATCATGAAAAATGAATCTCATCGTGTTCGTGGAGACGGTAGTCCGTACGTACGCACAAGCGATGATATTGTTCCCATAATTATAGAATAGAATTGTAGTGGATGATATAATATCTCATAATCAGTATGATGTTATAATAACCATATATAGTTATTCTTTACACCATTATACCCATCCAAGTAAGGTGGTGGTGGAAAAACTAGTTACACTACGACGTGGCGACGGTATTCTGTACGTACGCACGGGCGGTGATTTTGTTTTCCGTAGGATGGATATAAGGTAAAATGGGATTTTTTAATATTTATAATAACATATCAGTATATTGGTGATACTTTTGTTATTACTTTATAATGAAATAACTAAATAAGAAGAAGTTGAAGAAGAAAGAAACTTGAAAGAATCGGTAGAAGAGATTACCTCTTCTTTGACACACCTCTTTTAAGATTCCTTTTAAGGCACTAGAGTTGGTCTTTTGAGAAGACCAAAAGCTCCAGAATGTTTCTATGGAAGCAAAGAAGAGAAATGGGTAGGTTTTGTCCGAGCATGAAGGCTCAAAGTTGTGTAAAGAGGAGAGGGAGGAGGTTCCCTTTTATAAGGGAGGAGAGGGGCATCTTTGGAAAGTCTGAAAATATTATTTTATTATAAACTTATGTTTAGTTTAAAAAGGTCCAAAAATCATTAAAAATGAATATAAGATGACTCATGGTCGAAATAAAATCATCCAATCAGAATTTGACATGTTTTGGATAATATTTTAATCATTTTAATCTTATTTATTTAAATCATTTATTAATGAGGAAATACGGAATCATTATTGTGTCATATATAATTTAATTTATTTGATGTCTAAAAATTATAAAAAAATACCATCATGTAGGAAATATTTTTATCTTTCCAATTAATATTTATATTCAAAAATATAATTTATATAACCCCTTATAAAAAGTAATTACTAAAATATTTTTGTTAATGTCAATTTTGTCATTACATTAAATTAATTAATAAAAATTGTCATTATCACTACCAAGTAGCTCAATGGGGTCCCAAAATCGACCCAAGGATGCCCATGGTCGGCCACTACTCATAAAATAAGGTTAGGATAAGTGTTAAGGTAGTTTTGAATTATTAAAATAGTCTTTTAACCTTGAATTACCCTATTTACCTTTAAACGCAGTAAATAAAAGTCAAAAGTTACTATTCACAAACAATTATTTTCATCTTATTGAACCGAATTTTACTTCTTGATAACAACAATGTATGTCAAATTTTTGAAATTCAATTCACAGATTTGGTAATATTTCATTTAAGTGAAAGAGTCCGTTTTTTAATTACTACTAAGTGGTTTCACTATTCATCAAAAATTGAAGTTTTTCAGAAAAATAAAAAAATTCAGCCTAAACTATATTTGATATTCTGAATTCAAAAATGATGTATATTTTTTCAAATTCAAAACATATAAGTGAAATTAATTTAAATTAATTTCTGTTATCAAAACAAATAGCATGTTTTTAAGAAACAATAACTATCAAAAGAGCGACACTTGTTTGTGTCCAAATTCAAAGTGAAATTAATTCCAATGACCAACATTGGATTAAATTGAAAAAATATATTCTAATAACACTTTAAAAACAATTAAAAAGATAATCTAACCATATAAATTATTTCCATGAAAAAAATTGTTTTTAATTAAAATATATCATGTTTTTACTATTCATTAAAATATAAAAGTTATCAGAATAATATGAAAAATTTATCCAAATTAAATTTTTATATCCTGATTCCAAATAAAAATTTTATTTTGTCAAATTGAACTTATAAAAATGTCAAAAACTATATTTAAAGTGGGTGCGCAATCAAAAGGCGGCAAAACAGCATTTTTTTAAAAAATACTTATTTTACCTGAAAATTTTTTTTTGTTCTCATACCATGGTCTAGAAAATGTGTAAGATGAATAATAATGTTATAAAATTCAAAATGTAGTTAATACTATTCATAAAGTCTATTCCATAATAATATTATAACAATATATAGTTGTTTAGTGAAACCCAGTATTGCGTACTACACACGCTATCGAGGAAGGTCGCGATTGCATGTAATGCTAGACAAATCAGTGATGCATGTAGTGAAAGATCCATTTGGTGTACTGTAAAACACAAGAAATCAATGAAATTAAAAAGAATAATTCTCATAAAATATCGGGTTGTTACATTCTACCCCCCTTAAAATGAATTTCACCCTCGAAATTCATCAGGGTTATAAATGGTTTACTATTTGAAAGTTTCTTTCATAGAAACCCACATTGTAAAAAGGAATACTAAAAAATAATTTTAAAAAATGACGTATGAGACATAACGGTTACCCAAATTAACTAATCACTGGGATTCCACATAGGAGATCATATGTGAAAATATGGATATGGAAGAGAAATCTAACCATCAAGTTCTGATGGAGAGTGGTAGAGAACATGGATATGAAGAAGCCAATAATCACAGAGCCATAAATTTGTGATGATCTGAGGTACCATCTGATTCATCGGATATGAGAGCTCTAGGACAACATTTTTATTTTTCAAGATCATTTCCCTAAAGTTGAAGAATTTGAATTAGAAGAAATACTTACTTTATTTTGGTATAATCTCACTGTTGTTCGTGCCTAAACAATTTCCACTTCATCTCTAAAATAAATGAAGCTGAAGTTGTCATTCACGAGGGGTTATCAGATCATTAGATAGATTGATGTGTCATTCCATATGTCTCAAACAAAAGGATAGAAAAAGATATCAAATATACATAAATCCATCTATGGTGAGGTTAATTGAATATGATTCCAAAAATGGACTTATACTTCATCCATAATACCAATTAAAATAAAAATAGTTTCTACTAACTAGGTACTTTCTATAGGACAGTGGTAGGCGATATAGGCCTATCGCACATCGGTTGTGGGTTCGATTCCCTCAACCTTGTCTGACGTGACGGGATGCCGCCCATCCTACGGGTTTCCCTTTTCCTAAAACTACATTATTATAACATCCCATCAATAATATCGAAAAAAGGTTCTAGCATAAACAATATTATATGATGTCCAACTTAATCCATTCCAACCTTAAGACTTATCCAAAATACTTCTATCCAAGCTCATAGTATAAAGAAACAAATTACTAGAAATTTCATCTATCGATCATGTGAATACCATCATTTATCACCCATATATCATAAGATATATCGTGTTGATTGCATTCCAAACATTTTAATACCTTAATCTTGTATTCTCTGGCAACATGAATTACCATAGAACCATAGTGACAACAAGAATGTTGTCAAAAGGTAACTCTTTCCACATACCAAAATCCCAAAATTTTGATATACTCAAACCATGATATTAGAGGATTAACTTATCATTCCATCCATGTCTATATCATGAGATATAAATCTTTACCCAATTAATTTGAGGGAGATATAGGTCCCACCCATCTCATAATGAAATCATTCTTACTTGTGACACAAAATAAACATAAATTATTCATCATAACCAAAAGAATAAAATGGGTTTCATAAACATCATCCCATCATAACATAATCCATATAAAACAAATGGATATCATTTCATCATAATAATAATAAAATCATTTAAATAATAGAGACATTATACTTGAAACATAACATACTGAATAATTTTATCTTATATGGAAAATAGTTTTCATAAAACACTTGAAATGAATTCTTGAGGAAAATATCCTTTCTTCTTCAAAATCATTTTATTTTCACAAAATGACATGCTATTTTAAAAGAAAAGGATTTTGTAGAAAATAGTAATGAAATATTTTAGAGTAATATTTATTAAGAAAAGGTTTTATGAAACCGTAAAAATCCGTTCATGCCATATAAGTTAAAAAAACATTCTCCTCGTACTTTGGCCGGAAAAGTCAAAAAGTAAAACATATGGTAAACAAAAGAAATATTCCTTCCATAACACAAATTAAAACCAAAAAAGAGGTAAAAATGACTTTAAACATAAATATAATAATAATAAAATCTTTATGAAAAACATTTTTATGAACATGAATGAAAAATATAACCCTAGTAAATACTTACGTATAAGAAAGCTCGGATAAAAATGAGATTACAAAATTATCCCTTACCTTAGGTCCGATATGATTCATACATATCCAAACCTCCTGTATAATGATTTAAATAATGTCATTTACTTATTAAAGGATCATATTAATTGTTATGATATCATATGTGGTTCACTTATGACTTTATGTTACCCGTTCTTTTGTAAATTCGATGTTAAAGCAGCGTTTTGGGTAAAATCATTTCATTTATCGTACGTGTTTCAATTTGTTGTTCTTGATATTATTACTCATATCCTAATTTACTTAATTCCAGAATGTAAAACATTATTTATATATAATTTACATTCAATATATAAATATATATATATATATGATGGATCGATAAACGGAATGAAATACACCGTTCATGGAGACGGTAGACCGTACGTACGCATAAACACTATTTTCTTTTCCTTATTGAATTAAATGAAATCAATTAAATGAAACATATATGTACATAAATATATTATCATTATTATTTAATATCTTTCATTTTTATTTATTATATATATACTTTATAATCATACTTGAATGGTTAATCATGGAAAAGGAATCTCATTGCATTCGTGGAGACGGTAGTTCGTACGTACGCACGAGCGATGATATCATTCCCATAATTATTGAATAGAACTGGAGTGGATGATATAACATATCATAATCAGTATGATGTTATAATAACCATATATAGTTATTCTTTACACCATTATACCCATCCAAGTATGGTGGTGGTGGAAAAACAAATTAAACCACGGCGTGGAGATGGTATTCTGTACGTACGCACGCGCTGTGATTTTGTTTTCCATAGGATGGATAGAAGGTGAAATAGGTTTGTTTCATATTTATAAAAACATATCAGTATATTAGTGATACTGATATTATTACTTTATAATGAAACAACTAAAGAAGAAGTTGTTTAAGAAGAAAGAAACCTGAAAGAATCGGTAGAAGAGATTACCTCTTCTTCGACGCACCTCTTTTAAGCTTCCTTTTAAGGAACTAGAGTTGGTATTTTGAGAAGACCTAAACATATAGAATGTTTCTAGGGAAATGTAGAAGTTAAATGGTCAGGGTTTGGCCGATCTTGAAGGCTCAATGTTGTGTAAAGAGGAGAGGGAGGAGGTGCCCTTTTATAAGGGAAGAGAGGGGCACCATTGGAAAGTGTGAAAATATTATTTTATTATAAACTTATATTTGTTTTCAAAAGGTCCAAAAATCATTAAAGATAAATATAATATGACTAATGGTCGAAATAAAATCCTAAAATCATAATTGGACATGTTTTGGATAATATTTTAATCATTATAATCTTATTTATTTAAATCATATATTAATGAGGTAAATACTGCATAATTATTGTGCCATAAATAATTTAACTTATTTGAGATCTAAAAATTATAAAAAAAATACCATCATATAAGAAATATTTTTATATTTAAAAGAATATTTATAGTCAAAAATATAATTTATATAACCCCTTATAAAATTTAATTACTAAAAGATTTTTGTTAATGTAAATTTTGTCTTTACATTAAATTAATTAATCCAAATTGTCATTATCACTACCATGTAGCTCAATGGGATCCCAAAATCGACCCAAGGATGCCAATGGCCGGACACTACTCATCCAATAAGATTAGGATAAGTGTTAAGGTAATTGTTAATTATTATAATATTCTTTTAACCTTGAATTATCCTATTTACCTTTAACCGTATTAAATAAAAGTCAAAAGTTACCATTCACCAAATATTTTTTTCATCTTATTAAACCAAATTTTACTTCTTGATAACAACCATTTATATAATATTTTTGAAATTAAATTCATATAAGTGGTAAAATTTCATTTAAATGAAAGAGTCAGTTTTTTAACTACCACCAAGTGGTTTCACTATTCATCAAAAATTTAAGTTTTTCAGAAAAATACAAAAAATTAAGCCTAAGCTATATTTGATATTCCAAATTAAAAAATGATGTCTATTTTTTAAAATTCAAAACATTGAAGTGGAATTAATTAAAATTAATTCACATTATCAAAACAAATAGTGTGTTTTTAAGAAACAATAACTATCAAATGATCGACACTTGTTTATGTCCAAATTCAAAGTGAAATTAATTCCAATGACCAACATTGGATTAAATGGTAAAAATATATTCTAATTAAATTTTAAAACCAATTAAAAATATAATCTAACCATATAAATTATTGCAATGAAAAAAGTTTTTTTAATTAAAATATAGCATGTTTTTACTATTCATTAAAATATGAATGTTATCAGAATAATATGAAAATTTTATCCAAATTATATTTTTATATCCTGATTCAAAGAAGAATTTTATTTTGTCAAATTGAACTTATAAACAAGTCAAAATCTAGATTGAAATTGGGCGCGCCCTCAAAAGTCGACAAAACAGCATTTTTTTGAAAAATACTTATTTTACCCAAAATATTTATTTTTTTCTCATAACATGTTCTAGAAAATGTGTAAGATGAATAAAAATGTTATGAAATTAAAAATGTAGTTAATACTATTCATAACATCTAGTCCATAATAATATTATAACAATATATCGTTGTTTAGTGAAACCCAGTATTGCGTACTACACACGCTATCGGGGAAGGTCGTGATTGCGTGTAATGAAAGACAAATCAGGGATGCGTGTAGTGCATGTTCCATTTGGTGTAGCGTACAACACAAGACATCAATGAAATTAAAAAGAATAATTCTCATACAATCTCGGGTTGTTACAATTATGATCATAGAAAAATCAAAATGTTGTACATGCATATGTGCAATTAACTATCTCCACGATTGTAACGTAGTTCATTTTTAACATATATATTTAATTGATGGATTCAAATGATAAATGGATGTATAATTGTGTTTATTATTTTTTGAATATAAAAATTGAGATGATGTAATGATGACCACTTTGAGTATTTACATCATACCAAATTCATTTTGGACTCAAGTACCGAATATCATTAAAACATTCTACATGAACTTACCTAATTAAGTAATTTTTATATCATGATAATAAGTGATATAAAAGAAATAATAAACTTGAATAAGGTTCTCAAGTAAGTAAATAATTAACTTATGTTTTTTATTCCGAATGATAAGTATTGTACGTGATGATTTGCACTCAAGGTAAGGTATTTCATCTCAATTAAATTTCATTTAGACATTTCATGATGTTATGCACCTTTATAACATTATATGGTGTATATGCATCAACTATGAAATTTAAAGTCCATATTTTATATATATTCTTGTTAATTATTGTTTTTGTGAATTTATTATTTCAAGGAGACTACGATTTCAATTTTCAAAGTGGTATGGGACACATTGAATGTTTATGGATTTAATTGTTAAATATTTGTCTCCATCTCAATATTATTGATATTATATTACATATTTATCTATATTGATATAAAAGGATTGGAGACGATTTTTATTTTATTTTTAATTTAATTTAAATATTTTCAAAAAAGTAACATCTTTATGTTTTTGGTATAGAACGTTGGACATTATTTTAATTATTATCTTTCGAAGATACTCCTTCATCAATTTTTACAAAAGAAAAATATATATATATATAAATTTTTTTAACTTATATAGAATGAATGCATTTTTTCACTTTTATTTCACTTTAATGTTTTTATGCTTTATTTACAATTTTATATGTTTATTTTGATATAAACCATTTTCATTTTTGAGTGCGCGAGTTTTTAAAAATGATTTCAAAGTGGAAAGGTTATTTTCCAATTATGGTTGTTTTATGTGCTATGATTATGTTTTGATTCTTGGGAATTGTTTATTAGATGAAGTGGTTTCATGGTAAATTGATGTATAGTGATCCCGTTATTTCTCTCCATTACATTGGGTAGTGAGACAAAGTTAATCAGCTGGGTTTCCCCTAAGATATTTAGGGAATATATTGCAGTGGGTATTCCTATTGTAACCATGAATGTTAGTCCCTATACAGCCATGAAAGCTACAATGTAAAGGTTATATGTTTTCCACAAGGTACCTTTATAATTTAATTTTGATATTAAGTTTTACATGAATCAGATTATTTCATGGGGTAATATAAAGAGATTATGTTTTATGGGTGAAAAGTACAACTTCGTGAAAATGTTTCCATTAGTATTCTTAGGCCAAGGGTATATTTTCTTATTTTGTGTCCATTATAGATCTTTTTGTTCTCATCCCAAGTATTAAATTGTGTTTTATTGGGTTTTAATATTTATGTCGAAAAATAATATGTCATGATGAAAGAATTAAATATGTATCTCGAAAACAAATCATGTTCTATTTTAAATGGGATCCATTTGGTGGAAAAAATGGATACTGAGTATATGTGTCGGCATGTAATGTATGGGTCTACATTGTAGGAATTTTTACTAATTATCTAAAACTATAAACTGAAAATATCATCAACATCATAATTCTAGTAAAAAAACTAGAATAAGTTATGTTTAATTCTGGGTCCTTACACTTCGTATCAAATGATGGTTTAGACAACTTTGGATATTAGGATGTCTTCTTAAGAGTTTGGGATATCATCACAAGTTTATATTTTTTAGGTTTATCGTAAGTTTAATGTATTATAAATCCTTTTCTGTATTTAAATTTTGAAATTTTAAGGTGATTAAATATATATTTGTTGACATTTTTTTGAGGTAATTAAGGGTTATTAATTTTTGGGATGCCAAATGAAAGGTATGAGATAAAATTTGAGGTTAAAACATGTTACAATTGTTTTTGAGGTATTAATAATATTTTTGGAATGTTATATGAATTAAATAGTTTTATAAAAAGGAGAACACATATGTTGTGTGACAACCCATCATGCCCGACAAGGCCTTGGGAATCGAAACCACAACTGATGGGAAAAAAGGGTTCATCACCTACCAATAGACTACGTGATGTCCTGGTAAGTATGGGGTTTTTTAGTTAAATTATTTTTTGGATGAATAATAATTTTATTTTGGTAACATATTGTTTCTAGATATATTTCTATGGGCCTAAAAAATCGGTTGTTGATTACGATATTGAAGTTATTTTTATGGATGATCGCTATTTTGATAATTGTATATGATAAAGGTAAATAGAATACAATGGTATTTCATTCAAGAATGAAAGGATGAATTATATTTTGTTTAAATATATGATTTAATTATGTAATTATAGTGATATAGTTTATTTATGGTAATGGTTTTCATATGTTAAATATGACTATAGAAATTAATTTTTGGTTTGAGTTTTTAGAGTGGTTGATGTTATTTGGAGATAATTATTACAATTTTTGTTGGAAGAAAATGTGCTCAATCCTTATGGATTTTGGATTTTAATCTTAGTTGAAATTATTTTTAAGAATATTAAGGCTAGTTATTTATTAAATGGTCTTATTGAATATTTGGTGTTACTATTGAATTATGTATAATGAGGTAGTTTTTCATCATATATGGTTTATTATTTTTGGGAATTATCTTATCTTACCCTAACTATTTGGGGTTTGGTTAATGATTCATGATACAATAAATAGATATTTAATATTTTATGGATTATGTGATTCTATATCTGTTTATTCTACTTCTTTAGGTGTGAAAAATGCATGTTGAATACTCATTGTTTAGAGAAATAGATGAGTTTTTGGTGGAATTTGATTAATCGCTGAAAATCCAAATATTAAGTAACTATATTTCCTTATGTTCTTAATCCAAGTATTAAATTAATTCCTCGACTATCTGAAAAGGATAATGAAACAAAATCTTTATTCATTTACTTTTACCAATGTTCTTTTGACTCATCACATATTTATGTTTTTGTAATGGTTAATTTCCCATGATCATGATCTCTATCACTCTCTATTAGTCCTTGAAGGTTATTTTGCCTTCCATGTCCAGGTTTTTCTATATGTAACCCTAGTATGTGTTGTATTATATGACCTTCATACTTCCCTTTCTTTCATTTAATGTTAAAGTTTCATTAATCAATTATCCGATGTGGGATTTTAATAATGATATTTGGAAAACACAAACCCCTAATTTGTGATCCCAAGTTAAAATTGTGAGGACACAATTTATTAAAGAGGGGGGGTAATGTAACATAACTAGTTTTTAAAAAGAAATAAAATGTTTGACAACATACATGATACAACACATCAAGATTAAACAAATAATTAAATATTATTATTTAAATGTTATATTTATTACATAGTCATTAGAATGATGGGAATTAATTGTATTAATTAAATTAATAAAATATTTGTTGCACATGTATATATAATTAATTATTTGAAAAATTAACTATAAATGAATGTAAAACACTTTGTAGGATAAAAGTAAATGTTTTCCCGAAAAACTATTTAAATGTGAAAAAGTATGTTTTTATACCAATAAATAAGAAAATCAATCCTATTGGATTATATTAATTAAATATATATATATATAGTATTAAATATATTTCTTAATTTTTATTTTTTGTGTCTTCTAGACATGATATATGAACAAATCTAATTGTTTACATAAAAAAGTATTTTTTTAAAAGACAGTTTTCTACCTTTTGATAGAGAGCCTATTTTAAATCTATTGTTTAACACTTTGATAATTTACATTTTAAAAAAACTACCTATTTTATAATTGAGTATAAAAATTTACTTTGGATTATTTTTTTGTATTTTTTGAGAACTTTCATATTTTGATGAATAGTGAATAATTCTAGATATTAGTTCAAATCAACTATTTCATCCAATTTATTTATATAGTAAAATTTTGTTTTTAATTGTGTTTAAATTATAATTAAATACTTTTTTATCATTTAATACAATTTATTTTATTATAATCAATTTCACCTTGAAATTGGATGAAAACTTTTATGAACTTTTGAGCGTTTTCATTTAAAAAACTCATTATCTTCTTCCATAAATGAGTTCAAATTTTAATTAATTTCTATGAATTATATTTATTATATTTATAAAAATGGATTAAAATTTTGGAACTAGATGGTCAAAATTATGTAAATATGTTCCTTTTTATTTTTGGATATTATGAATTGTGACTTTAGTAATAATTTTTATTACAATGATCAATGATAAATCACGTAACTAAAGGTACTATTTATATTATAAATATAATAAAATTACCCTAAAACTTCCCTAATTTAATTGGATGAGTGTTTTCCTACCATGTTCATTCTTGGATTTATTTTAGGACCACTTGGATGACTTTAATGCACTTATAATATTATATTAAAAGAGAAGACAAATTTAGTCACATCTTTCTATTCATCATGTAATGTATTTTTAATATGGAGTTATATATGGGATATCAGAAAATAAAAATATTATTTCGATATAATTTGTTTTCTACATCATGGTAATTTATTAATATTTTTAATGAAATGACTAATTAATTTAAATGGTGACACAATGATGATGTAATAATTTCTTAACTAAAGAAATAATAAAATAAATGATGTTGTACATATTTAAATAAATACAATTTTATATAATATATGTCAGCCAAAAATTTTAAGGATAATTTTGACATATTATTTATGATTTTATAGAGTTTTTTTCTAATATATCATGTTGTTAAGATATTTTTTAAAAGTCAACTAATGAACAGTATCAAAATTGGCATTATTGATAATTTAAAATAAATAATATTTTATTAAATGATATAATATTTATAAAAATAAAAATATCATCTACCAGATTGCGCTAAGTCAGAAAATGTAATAAATGACTCATTTATAGGTCTTTTAGCTTTTTATTGTAATCATATTAAGCCTCAATCTATAAATTACATGATATCAAGGTAAAAATTAATAATAGTTAAAAAAAGATAAGGATTACAAAATAGTAAAAACTTGTCTAATATTAATGGGATGAATATTATTCAACCCAAAATCATAATATATTAGAAATAAATTACTTTTGAACCATTCTTAATATAAATTTAATTTATATTAATTTAATATTTTAAATATTTCCAATATTTCCACCCCCCACTCCTATAAAATTGAACCCATTTTTATATTTTCTCCACACTTAAAAACCAATTTTTACCCATGATCTAACGAATCACCTCCCAAAATCACTCAAAAAATTATAAGTCTTATGTGAATATGGAGTTCCTTACTTAGGAAGAACATGCCTCTTGTGGATAAACCCTTTTGTGGACGATTTTATACAAAGACAACTGTGTTGTAATACATTAGAGTCAAATAGCAGAATCCTCAGGCGGAAGGCCCTAAAATTATATGGGTGACTTATTAGAATCCAAATACAATGTAATCCATCATAATAAAATATATGTATCCTCGTGAAATGTTAGATTTTGCTATCAATATTCAAAAAGTTTGTGAAAATCTAGATTTCTCAAGACCACGAAGGGTGGTTTTCCAAAAAAATGTGTCTGAGAATGAAGAGAGTATCTGTATTGGATTCTCCTGGAATGGTAATCATCCCTTACATGTATTTTTATTGTGTGACGGATGGTACATTATATAAAATGACTGATGTCATGGGGGGGGGCTCTATAAAATGGGTGGAGGTATTGTGTAGTTATGCGACTGTGACATGGATCATGCATTTTAATGAAATATGATAAGGATGTTGGTGTATGGTTTAATGTATAATAAATACACCATTACCTTATAAATGTTAATATTTTATAAAATGAACATTTTGGGATATGATTTAATTACATTTTCACTTATTTAAATATTAATTATTCTCCCATTCATGGTAATCTATCTGTGACTGTTCCAATATATTCATGTTTTAAGGTGAAAGGTTGTAAGCTATAATTTGGGGGAATCTAGATCGAGAAAGTGAAATTGGGGAGAGGTATTATTGAAATATATGAGGTCTCTCCTGAGGAAGAATGTACTTCTATTTGAAAACCCATGTTTTGGGTGAATTCATGCAATGAAAACTAGGGCATGTTACTGCATAGTCAAGAAGTGGAATCATGTGGATGAAAAGAATATTTTGTTGGAGAAATATGAAAATACAATTGGAAAAAGTTACTATATAGTCATGCAATGGTGTCCTTGGAAATTCCAAAATTATATTTATGTTGTTCCAAGGATGATTATAGATATTAGGATTTCCTTAGACACATAGTTTGGTTTTTCGATGAAATGAACATGAATATAGAAGGATAATTTCATGTAGAAATCACTAATAAATATAGAAAAGTATTCCAAATAAAATTTTCCCAAAATGAATGAAAATAGTGGGTCACTTTTTATTAATTTTGGGCTTCAAACATAGGTTCTGAGAATTTCTACATGTCTTATTTTTGTGAGAATCATGTCATGTGTAGTTCAAGAAAACTCTGCAGTTTAAAGAATTATTGTCATAAAATATCATCAATTTTAACATCGCGGGAAGAATATGATATATTTTTTGTAGTTTATATTCATATAACTAGAATTATAGTATTATGTAAAATATTATTAAGATGAGGCCTACTGGTGAAATATTATTCAATCATAGTTCAGTCATTTGGGGGAAATTTATAAACCAACGTCTTCGGGATTTTCATATCTAAGTTATTAACATTAGAAATACATATTATAGATAACTATGGAATATAGTTTAATAGATGGTTCCATCATTATATCATTAGAGATTACAGTGATAGAAGGTGGTTATCTGAAGTATGGATGTAATTATGGTTGAAAACCCCTTTTTGTGGGCGACATTATGAAAAGAAATCTTTTAGTGTGTTAGTGCATAGTAAAACAATTCCCTCCTTTGGCTAATAAGAATGTTGGGTGGGAAATGTTATTCAATGAAAACCATGGTGTCTTACTACATTATATTGAAATGGTGTCCCCAGGTATCATAAATTTTATTAATGGTAGTATAGAAGTATTCTAAAGATCCAATATTTTCCAAGATTAGAAGTATGACATGTTGATGGAATATGTTTGATAATAACCAATGTATTTGGGAAAATATTGTCCATGATGTGAGGAATGCCTTTCAAAGATATAAATCATATGTTGGAGGGGACATCTATATTTCGTTGGTGGACAATAAATAAGGCAACCCAAATTAAGGTTTCCTGAATAGATTTTCATTCATATGTATTGAAGGGGCATTTTTATTTACACCTTGGCTTGGACTAGAACACAAGGGATATGAATCCTTACATATATAATTGAAATGAGATTCATGCCACCGATATTTCTTGAAGAAACATTCATTTTAATGTCAGGTGGTGGTGTTTGTAGTTTAATGTAATGCAGTAAGGATGTTGGTGATTTTTTGTGAAAAAGAAACCCTACGGGTGTGCCAGTATCCGGACCCTATACTTTTTCCCATATTTCAACGTGATTTTAAGAATCATTAACAAAAAAATTTAAACCATGGATCATAAAATATAGTATATTTGGAAGACTATCTACATAATTATAAAGGATGAAACCAAAATAAAAATATCTTTTAATTAATCTCCATAATGGATTCTTAAATTATTTTTATCTCTTAAATATGCATAGTATAACATGGGTAAATCATTTATAAAAGTGGTGAGATAAAAAACACGGTAAGGGAAAAAACATTAGAATAAATCATAGTACATGGGTTAGAAGGAATAACATGATGATATTAAGAGGAATAGAAGATGAGTAATAATATGGAATCCTAACAAGTAGAACATGGGATCACATAATCAGTGAAACATTGGAATGGCACAACAACATATAACATGACATGAACATGCGTCAAGGATAACTGTTAAGACTATATCACCTGGTGAAAAGTGAACCATAAAAGATTTGTGTTTACTCTATATCTCTACATGATGTCTCATGGAACTAAAACATGTCCTATTAAATTTGAGTGTAATCTAGGCATGCCAATCATAAAAATTTCATTAAAATTTGTTCCACTTGAATAATCAATCAAAGTAAGTAAATATAAGGGTTGCCTATGGATGGAAATGGGTATCATAACCATGTCACAAGACATAACAAAGGTGAATTTCATAATGGTGTCCTTGAAATAATAAAATTAAATAATAAATTTAAATTAAAAAGAATACTTGACATTGATCATGATAAATTATGTCCAGCTAACGATAAAACATGATAAATGTGTGGGTAACAATCATTAGAAATGAACCACTTTGGTGCGGTTTATGGGAAAATAAAAAGAGTCTATAAACGATAAAAATGATTTATTTTGATCATAATCCCAAAAATGAACTAAGATAGTTTTTAATGAAATATATAGCGATTTTATAAAAATTTTGGTATCTTAAAATATGTTATGGATTACACATGAAAACGGGTTATAAAATTGGAAGTTCTCTTTAGACAGGCTTTCTAATAGGAATTAATTGAAAAGGGGCCATTATAAAACATGTATCTACACATAAAAGATGGTTGAATGGATCTATACAAATATGTTTGGAACATATGTATAAAGATAAAAGAATTATATATGAATAATTTAGATTTACATTGTTTTAAATAGAGAGAAACCACAATATAATGGTCATTGGGTGGTTCATAGAGAATCCCTTAATATGTTTAAATGTGTTTGGAACCTGTAATTAATGTCTGACACAATCAAATTAAATCCATTAATTAATTTTTTTCATATACTATTCACTATGTATTTTATTTATTATTATTTTTTATGTTTTTTTATGTCTATTATGATGAGTTATAGAGTTCAATTCTCTAGTTCAAGGAGTGGTTCTTTTCTGGGATTTCAAGATTTGTTCACTTGTATACAAGTATGGTAGATCATGAAAAATGTGAATAATTATTCATAATTGAAATAATATATTATTAATGAATATCCATAATTATAAATGGATGTAAATATCATTTTTTATATTCTATAAGGATGAGACATTAGATAAAACGTTTGTGAAAATGACTTAATTTATTTTGGCATTTTTTACAACCGTCATGAAATTCTATCATTATATTAAATATCATGTTTATATATTGGTCAAGAACATTATATGACCCATAAAAAATTAATAAAACATTATATAACCATAATTATTGATTTATGACCATCCTTGAAGTCATTAGGGTAAAATGAAAATGCAACGTTCACGATGACGGTAAATCGAAACACCATGGATGATGCTTCCATTTTTTGAATAAAAGGGATTGGAGAAGACATTTGATGTTATTTCATCCATTAAAAAATAAAATTCAATTATATAAATGATACTAGAGTAATCATGTCACTTGTATAAGCTGAGGTGAGTGGAGGAAAGAAATGAAAAGAAATTCAATGAAAATTAAAAGAAAATGATAGACGATATTACCTCTTGAATTTCGTCTCCTTGAGTACTTCCTTGAGGCACTTAGGTTTGATATTTTATTGAGAATAGAAACACATAATCACGGGGAAGAGGATTTGGAAGAGTATTGGAACTAATTTTTAAAATCCTCATTTCTTCAAAGTTGTGAGATTAATATGTGGTGAGGTGTGGTATTTATAGTTGTAGGAGAGGGGAATTTTTATTCTTATATTAAGTATTTTATAAATTTGGATCATGGAAATTGGTAGTTTTGATCCTTATCAATAAATATGTTATATAATCAATGATATTTTGAGATTATGTTTCTTATATAATATATAGAACATCCCTGACTCAAAAATTCAGGTATTTAGGTTACATCGAAAATTATCGTTTCTCACAATTCCACAAAAATATAGAGATTTTAGAAAAATGCCAGAAAATTCACCTTATCGATTTTTGGATATTTAGAATCCAAAAATTGACTGCATTTTATAATAATAATTTTCAAATTATGGTAAATTTAATTTTTAATTAAAATCATCATTTAATCATGAAATTCAAATTTTAATATTATAACCGATGTTATGCCAATTTGAAAAAATATTTAAAGTCTCAAAAAATTATTTTATAATCATAAAAGTAAATATTAATTTTCGAATAAATATTAAAAGAATAATATTTTCTTTTAAATCATTATATTAAATATAATATTCTAAATAAACATTTACATATCAAAAAAATATGAATACATAATTTATCATTATTAAATCATTTATTTACATATTAGATGATATAAATATATTATATTTTCATTAATATGATACTTAAATTTTATTTATACTTCCATAGGCGAGGTTACTATTATTTTGGATGGGTTAATATTTTTAATGGTTACATTACCATTCCAATGGTCAAAATTCTATTCTATAGGTATAGGTTCCTTATTTTCTATAAATAACGCTTATTTCATGCATAATTTTTAAAAATAATGTTTTCATAAGGTTCTATTTGTGGTGTTTATGATTTATTCTATATATAATAACTATAATAAAGTAAATTTCCTTGATAAATGTTTAGGTTGTAACATTATTCCACCTTAAAGAAATTACATCCTCAAAATATCATTTAACACACTAAGGTCAAATTATGTTAGGATACTTCTCCTTCATCACTTAATCAAGTTCACATATTGCCTACTCAAACACATGGTACTTGTATATTAATTTGACTAGGAGAGTAGTCTTATTTAACAAAAATTTATTGGTACGATCCAATATCTTCACCAGTATCTATTCATATCAAAGTTCAGTATCCAGTTTAACCTCCTCTGGATTTAGTACAAGTGAGGTTTCTGGAATGTTCTTCATTAATAGAGATATGCTCAAAAAAATTTGTACTTGATTCAAAGTAGGTGTAATTTTTAGTTGATATGAAACAAATTCAACATGATCATTAATTTAGAATGGGTTTATGTAACTAGGATCAAAATTTATTTCATCCCACATCATATTATCATCTTCCATGGAAATATTCTGAGGAAAACCATTCAACTATCCATAAACTCCAAGTCTCCATGAGGATTTTAGGAACAACTATTTTGAAAACATTAAGCTACATTGATGTGATGCATAATGGTTTTCACCTTTTCTATCATTTCATCAACTGTTTCTTGTCCTATTATCTTATGTTCACCAAGATCATCATATAAGGATAGTGTTATACATCATATCCTATAAATAGATTCATATCGATCCATTTAGATGATCTGGTGGAAACTATTATTGGAAATGAAATAAATAAGAGAAATATGTTGGTCCCGTACTTTTTTGAATTCCATTTAACATGATCTTATAATGACCTCAAGTGTCATAATAGTTTTCTAAAACTAGCCATCCGTTTGAAGATGATATGTCGTACTGACATTCTACTTATTATTTATATCTTGTTGGAGTCTTTTCCAAAATATAGCGGTAAATCTTGTATCTCTATTGGATATAACCTATAGTGATACTTCATTAAGCCTCAAAACTTTTTAAAGTATATTCATCTAATTTTTTCAAGTGATAATTCTTCTCGAATTGAGATAATGTGAGGTTTCTTTGTAAGATGATCACTAACAAACCATATAGCATAGTTTCCTCTGAATGTCTTCACAAGTACAGTGAAAACGTCTATGGTGTTTTTTTCCATTTCCATGTTGGTGTAGGAAATGGTTTCATAATCCCCTTAGGATTTTTCTCTTCTAATCATCAAATTACGAAATACTAGGGACATTGATTTAAATTCATTAATATATTTCATCATATTTTCCATATATGATTACTCCTTAATATCTTAATACATATTTTTTCTCCACTAGTGAATAGAAATTTATTATCTATGTGCATAATTTAGATGCTCATTCATTATATCTATATTGCATGGTACACATAATAGTGACTGAAATCTTATGACTCCTCCCTGAACAATTTATAACTTTGATAACTTCTATTTTTGGATAGCTTTCTCCTTCTTCTGAATTTCCACATCGTTTATTTCACAATCCTTTATTTTAACCATGAGAGATGGTTGAGAAATAATTTTAGAAATGGTGATGATATTTCTCCATTAATGATTCCCATGTTAAGCCTTTGAAAATATAATAATATTTTATCCTTATCAATTATCATCATTGATAATGATTCAAGATCATTTTTGGATCATTTTCAACATTATTTGCCTTACAGGAATGGTAGTATATTGAGAGGTCATAATCCATGATGAGATATAAACATATTCGATGGATCATATTATGCTCCATCTCTATGAATATATATTTTAGGATCTGATAATCAATATATATCTCATACATCTTGCCATAGAGAAAATTACACCATATTTTCAATGTAAAGATCACTATTGGAAACTCTAGAACAACATGGGAAAGTCATTCTCATGGATTTTCCACTACCTTGAGTCATAAACTGTCAACCTATCATTTTTCATTAGTAAATATCCTAATACCCTATTTTTATTATTGGCGTATTACAAAAATCGTTCCACACTTGTTGGGAGTGTGAGTACTATCTTAATGATAAGACTCTTTTTCAAATATTTGAAGTAGTATTCACATTCGGTGGACTAGATAAACATTAATCCCATAGAATTTATCTTGATTAATGGGATTTAATCTCTTGTTATATTCTTAAAAAATTATTCTTAATACCCAGCTAGACCATAGATTTAATAAATATATATTACAAATATTGATATAGGCTACTCTTTGATTATCGTTGTCATGAAACGGTCTATAGATATTACTTTTCAATTGATAAAATTCCCAATGAATGATAGCTTCTCTACATATCACTCAAATTTATAGTTCATTTCATATACATTATCCCTTTTCAAATCCATTTTCACAATACTCAAATGATCCATGTGTTCCTCTTTTATTTTGGAGTATATCAAAATATCAGCTTCAAAAAAATACCCCAAATTTGTTTAGGTAAACTCTAATGACTCTATTCCCTAAATCCATGAATATTTATAGAAAATTATGGAGTCTGAAAGTAATCACCATGAACTTAGAGTGTCCATAACTCATTAAAAATTTAGTATTGGAATTATCATCCTTATTTACATTTAATTGGAGATATCCCAACAAAATATCCACCATGTAGAAATACTTGGACACTTGTAATTAATCTTACAATTCATCTATTTGTGGAATGGGATACAAGTTCTTTATCATGAATTTTTTGATCTCACAATATGAAATGATGATTCTCATTGATTAGTACTTCTTCATGATGAATATTACTTACACAACCCATGGTGAAGTAGTCAGGTGTGTAGGACCCTTATCCATATTCTCTTACAGTAGCTTCAGCGGTTCCTCTAACTCAATGATGGTCATTTTTAATGTATATTTGATAGAGGCAGAGATCTAGGAATAAGTGCTATTGAGAACTCCACATCTCGATCTAAAGGTAGACAAATAAATTCATCTAGGACCAAATCAACATATTCATATACAATGGAAATGTATTCAAGCACAATCCTTTAGTTTTTTCTCAAAAATATTAGCTAGAAATGATTTTAAAAGAGTAAATAATATCCAAAATTGATATGATGATTTTGAAAGATTTTCATCCTCCACAATACACTTGTACATAAATGGAAGATGTTTTGGAATGTGAGGTGTGACCTCCCTTTCTCGATAATTGATGTTGGATTTGTGTAATGATAGAAAATTCATTCCCAATATAGCATCAAATTACACCCAAGTATGTAACATACACTTTTATGGGAGGTTAATTCCAAAAACATTAATCATGGAGGAGTTATTTACTTTGGTTGAAATAATTAACCCAATTTTTTTTCTCACATATATATAATACTATATATTTTGAATTGGTGTTTTAATAGTTATTCTATACATTAAATACATGAATGAATTTGTAGAACAATAATAAAATATTATTTCTTATATTCTTCAATTAATAATAAGTGTACCTTTTTCCTGTTCATTTTTGGGTTCCACATCAATAATGGTGATATCATATTTCATTCATGTTTCCCTTAGAGGTTTTTGTTGGCGATTTCCTCCAAAAACTCATTAATAAGGGAAATTGATCACATAATTCCCACGTTCCTTGAAGTTGAAACATTACACTATAGGCATCATATTAGTCGAAAACATCTATTATTCCTCCATATTTTAGGGATTCTTCATTTCAACGTAATGATTATTTTCTAGATACCAATCTCTTCCACATTTTGAAGCATCTATGGGTTCCTTATATATAGTTTGTAGGATTCTTCTTAACTAAATTTTGAAATATGGGATGTTGTATTTCATTTCCATCATTGGAATTATCTAGTATTAATCCCATATTAAACACTATTTTATGATATTAATTTCTAATCCCATGAGGCCAGATAGAGTCTCTGATCTCCACTTCAACCTTAATGGAATAACTATAAATAAAATATTCTCTGTCATAGTTTCGGATAACTAAGGAATTTGGTAGACTTGTATTTAACTGACTAAATAAGAGATCCACATTGATTTCAATGTTCATAAAAAATAGGAAGTGAATCGTGAAAACCATGTAATGTTTTCCTCATAGTCCCTAAAATACTCATCTTTATTATGCTTTAGTTTGATGTACTCCATTTCCATCATAAGACTGGTAGTTTCGGGAATATATTTATTGATAATTTTATTCATCGAATATTCTCATCCATGGAATCCATTTCCTCCTCTTACCTTTTATTTTTGATTAGTGTCCACCACTAATAATCATCTCCATAAAAACTAAAAAACCCCAATACGACTTTAACTTCTTCTAAGAAATGAAGTATATAGAATATCCTCCTGATGGATTTAGTCCATTATACCACGATGATTGAATTATAAGATCCACAAAATATGGTTTTCCTTTGTCGTATAAAGGATTAAACTATAACATTATCTTTCTTAGGATAAGTATGAAGTTCCATAAGATCCTATTTATTATTCATAATTTTTTCCTATTGTTCTAGTATTTTTTATGATGTTTTGAGCACATGTTCCCATTAGATATATATTTTTAGTAGGGAAATCAACACATTGACTATCCACATTGTTTTTGGGAACTTGTTATCCTATTTTCATCCATGAATTAATAAAAATAATTCATAATTATTTTTTATTCAATAATTATCTTATTAAAATATTAAATGAAAATAATTAAAATTGAAGTATAAACATATAAATTGAAATTATATCATTATATGAAATTATCTACGATTCAATCTATGTTTTCCATAGTGATAAAATTATCCCTAGGGTTATTATTAAAGAACTATAATATTAATCCACAAAAATAAAAAGACCATGAGCTAATACTAAATATAACCACCTTATTATTTTACCGATAAAACTATATAATTTTAATCATAATTAAACATCAAATCCAAATCATGTATTGAAAATTCTAGTGTATTTAGAATATTAGGTACATAAATAGATATCATGAAACAAAAATAAAAACAAATTTTATTTAATAACCATAAATATATTATAAATTCCTTTGAGGTATTATATAATAATAAGTTAAACTATGGAATAAATGATCAAATGGGGTGATCTAAAAAGGTGAATATTGGAGTAAACAATAGAATAAATCATATAACATTTGTTTGAAGGAATAACAAGATAAAATAAAAATTCCTGGATAATGAGTAATCATATGGAAGAATAACCTGTAAAACATGGAATTATATAATAATGGAAACATTTTACAATGTAACTGACATATAAAACTATATAAACATGATTCATATATAACTTTTTAGACTACATCACATGGTAGACAGAGTCCTATAAAATAATTAGGTATTCCCTCTGACCTAACATGACGTATCATGAAAATAAAATAAATACCCAATTAATTGGAATAATATTTGTTTTAACCCATCGTAAAATGGCATACATATGTGTTCCACATTATTAATCCATCATAAGGTGTAAATATATGGGTTACCCATTGAATTAAATGGGTATCCAAAGCTTATTATAAGTTTTATCAAAAGGTAATATCAAGACTATGTCCATAAACTAAAAGCTTTAATTTATAATTGGACATTAATATGGTAAAATATAAATATATAAGGATAAATTATTTCTAACTGATGTGGGAAATTTTTAAAAGCTTGTTTAATTTACTTAAGAATTAATCTACTTTAGTACATTTCATGGGGAAATTTATAGAGTCTTTAAACCATAAAATGGAATATTTGTTAGCCTAAAAATATAAATTAAATAAGATATGATTTTTGACAAAAATTTTGATTTTACAAAAAATATTGGTGTCGTAAAATAGTTTACGGGTTGTTCTTGAAAATGTGTAAGAAAATTTGAAGTTGAAATTAATTGGTCTTGCTTGTCGAATGTAATTTAAAAGGTAACCGTATAAAGCATGTATTTCCCCATCAAAAAATGGTCAATATATATGCATATAAAATTTTGGAACATAAAAATTGAATATATATGAATTATATAAGAACAATTTATATTTTCATTACTCTAAATATATAGAAAGCATAACCCAAATTCAATTGGGAGGTTCACTAATAACCCCTTACATTTTGTTTGAATGTTTTTTTCATTTCCACTTAATATCAAGGATAATCAAATTAAATACATTATTTAATTAATTTATAACATATTATATGTTTTTTTATTTTGTATATTTTTTAATGTTCATTTATGGTCATTATGAAGAGTTATAGAGTTCAATGTTTTCATTCCAGTAGTGTTACTTTTATTGGTTTTCATTATATCTACTCCTGTATAGAAGTATATTAGATCATGTAAAAAGGAAATAATTCTCAATAATTGATTTTTTTATTAATGGACTTACATAATTTTAAATGTTCATATATATTATTTGGTTATATGGTATGAGGATGATCAATTTTACTAATGTTAATGGAAATGATTTAATTTATTTTGGTGGGTTTTATAACTATCACAAACGTATATCATTTGATTAAATATATTGTTTATAAATTGGTTCAAAACATTATATGACATATAAAATGTATATAAAAATAATATTTATCCATAATTCTGGTTTTATGACCTTCCTATAAGGTTTTAACGTGAAATGGAAATGCATCATCCACGATGACGGTCAATCGACATACAATAGAAGTTTTTTTCACTTTTAGAATAAAAGGGGGAGGTGAAATGTTTTGATGAATGGTATTTTATTAACACAACAAAATTAAAATAAATATGATATTATGGATTCATCATGTCACTTTGATATTGGAAGGATTTGATAGCATAATAAATGAATCAAAATTAAAAATAAATTAAAAGAAAATTAAAGGGGATTTTACCCCTATAATTTCATCTCTTTGAGAAACTCCTTACGGTGCTTGGGTTTGGTATTAGAGTTATAAAAGAATAACCTATACTTGGGTAAGAGTCTTGAGAAGATGATAGATTAGAATTTATATGTGGTTCAATTCTTATAATGCGTGAGGAGAAGAGGTGGTGAGGGTGGTATTTATGGTGGGAGGATATAGGTATTTTTTATTATTATATTCATTATTTTATTATTTTAAATCACGACTATAAATATTGTTGATACATATCACTAAAAAATTTAATAATGAGGCATAATTGTAGATTATGTTGTATACATCATCCATACATAATCCTTGACCCAAAAATTCATTTATTTGGCTCACATCGTAAATTATCATATTTCACTACTCAACAAGAATTCTACATTTTTTGAAATAACACAAAGATTCACCCTGAAAGTTTTCTTATGCCTAAAATTACAAAATTCACTTTAATTTATGAAAATAATTTTCTAAATATGATAAATTAAATTTCTAATTAAAATTATCATTTATTTAATAAATTATGATTTTAGTGTTATAATGGATTTAGTGACACTTTGAAGAATTAATAAAAGTATCATAAAATTTTATTATAATGATAATAAAACAAAATATTAAATTATGAACCAATTTTATGAAAATAAAATTTCTTTTAAATAATTATTTTAGAAAACAATTTTTAAGGAATCATTTTCATTTCATAAAAATTCCAATAATTAATTTATCATTTTAAAACATTTATTTAATTATTACATGATATACCTAAATTATATTTAATTTCATTAGATATGTTAATTTTATTTATAATTTAATAAGTGAATTATGATTCTTCTGGATGGGCTACAAATCTTAATGGCCACATTACTTTTCCAATGGTCAAGTTACTATTCCATTAGGATAGGTTCCTTTATTTCTATAAATACTAATTATTTAATTCTTAATTTTGGTAAATAATGTTTTAATTAGGTTATATTTGTGATTTATGCATTCTATAAATTATCAAATAATTATATGAATTAAAATGTCATTGATAAATTTTTGGGTACTTAGAGCCAGGTTATAGGACCCGAGCATCACTACATTTGTCGTTAAACTGAGAATAAAGCCACCCATAGTTCCAAATGAGATTCCCCTTAATAATTGAATTAATGGGTACAAAAAATTTTAATATAGTCTCAAGCATGGGGAAACCCCATATTTGGTCTTATTTTGTAGAAATGTCCCAAACATTTGATAGTGGGTTCATTTCAACTATTGTGGTAAGATCGAGATGTCTGATTTGGGAATCACTATATATCAAAAGTGAAAGAGAATTAACCCATAAATAATTATTAAGGAAACATGTACTTTAACATCATGTGGAGGAGATATATGGTGTTCCTTTTAAGGTATTGAAACCAGTACCATGATTACATTGATGTAAATAAATATTTTAAAATTATGCAGTGAACTTTTTTTACCCAAAACACTTAAGACAACATAAGGTATGATCAGTTGAAGAAACAAGGACTGGAAAGGGATTCTTCCACAACTCAATGGTGACAAAAGTAAATGATTGGTTAATTTATATTTTATAGGGTATGGACCCATATTTAGGCTCAATGCATCTCTACGTATCTCATTTATAATAAAAACAATCCATACATAGTTCTCAAGAGGATCCTTGTGTAGGTTGGACCCATATAAAGGGAGGAAAATTAATATTTCTATTGTAGTGGATAGAGTCTGATTTATGATCCAGGAATCCCTATATATCATAATATGGTAGGTATCAATCCACATGTAGTTCGTAAATAATTGATTTAGAAAGTACCATACCTGAATAATGTGACATTCTAAAAGAATGGTAGAAATGCTATTCATATTTTCATCATGAAGTAGGGATGTGTTTCATGTTATTTTACATCATGCGGAAAGGATGTTGTTTTATTATTTACCATCTTATGACTAGGATGTTGTGATATATAGCATGATTTCTTTTATCTTTGACTATTCATCCTTGTACTTTTAATTACTAAGCCTATGGCCCAATGACGTGCCATTTAAGGTTTTTCATGAATGACAATGATGCTATACAGTTTAATTTCATACAACAAGGATGTTGGTTTCGTGCAGTTTATCATATTTTGACATGGAAGAAATGTAACTCTTGTTATGGTCATGTGAAAATGGATGATAAGAAGTTTCATGTAGTGTAATTTAGTTATGTATCTTTATTTTCGAATAAAGTACTATTTTTAGAATTCATATATTGGTATGAGCCATGATGTTCTCTTCATCAATCGATATCATTTAATAATATCTATTAGAGTCAAAATGAGTATGGAATAATATCCCTGCCACTTTGAAACTTTATTTGGATGCCTAATCCATATTATCACTGGACCCCTAAGAACCAATACTAGTTCTCCTTGGAGGAACAAATTAAGGAGAATTTTTTTGTCAAAATCCTACCCTATTTGACCTTTATTGACAGACATGTGATGTAAGGTTTGAAACATTTTCTCATCGAGTCACTCTGGCTCATCCTGTCATTTTATTGATTTCCCATCTATGGATAGGTGATCACATGTGGAAATATTGATATTTGGAAATTAGATTTTATTGGTAAGACTGATTATGTTCATTATATGATTGAATATAGGGTTTCCCATGTGGTGGAATAGGTTATGGTCTGTTGGTTCCATAGGTCATGAAAGGGAATATAATGATAGGAAATTTTTTCTTTATCCACCATCTTCTAGAGTATTTTTAATAAGTCTTGTTGAAGACCTCAATTTTAACATTATCTTCTTCATGAAAGCATGATGAGTGGTTAGGCTTGATATTATATTCATGTTATAGAGATTCCAACTCATCTGATAAAAAATAGGTTTCATTTTATGTCAATATTGTATTAGGGACACTAAATTAGGTAATGTGGTTGGGTTTCATGAAGATGACAATGCTTTTGGCCCTAACTTCTTTGTGGGGGGTTTCTTTATCCCATTTGGAAAATAAGTAGGTAGTAGTTTGGATGTATTTGAACATCTTGTCTATAGGAAGAGGATATGACCATAAAATGTACCTTCCTCATATGGAAAATATATATGAGTATTTGGATTTATGCAAAAACTCTAGAGTCTAATGGATAATGTTGGGGGGCACCTAGTAGGAATGACATTGCATGATTAAAGACATGCAATAGTCGACCATTCAAGGCCAAAAATATATTAGCCTTTAGATTTTATTGAAAGGTAAAATCATTATTAGGGGTCACCATAGGATCATGTGTGTAATAATTTCATGAAAGAAGCAGCCTCTTTTCTATCGATACATCTAAAAATGACTCTATCAAAGGATCATTTATAGAGGACCTTCCGGGGGTTTGGGCGATCATAAAGAGTGAATCCAATTGATTTCAATCATATATACACAATTTTGGATTTATTTAGTGAGAAAAATCCATCATAAATTTATTCCATGATGTGTATCATCGACCTTGTGGTGGGACTAAATATTGGGGATAGGACTAATTTCATCAATATCTTCCTTGTTAGAATGTGAAAAAGGAGATACCATTCAGGAATAAAAATTTTGATTACTTTTTAATCCTAGTTGGGATTTTAGAAATCCATAGTTGTATTCTCTAATACATATATTAGTGCATTATGTGATTTTAGTAAGTGATTCAATATTGGTTCTACATGGAATTTTGAATTCAAACATCCGATATAGTAATGTAATTTGATTAAATATTACTTTATGATGAAATAATCCACATTGATATATTTTATTTCCAACCATGAATTTCCATTCACCTATTAGTGGTCCAATATAATTGGATTTTTCAATTCTAGGCCTGAAATGGGGGATAGATAATCTTACTTGTTTTTTATATCCATTTATCAATAGAAACGAGTTATGTATAACTTCCTTTTCTTGAGAGATGAGCAAGATCGTTAACCCGATATTGTTGATTTTGGGTTCTTCGAATAAATTTATTTTTGGACTTCTAGATGCATCATCAAAATACATTTCCAATGTATGGGGGCCTTATTGAATATATAAATTGTATTCATCACGAAATTTCGTATATAATGGCATCGTTTCTTCAGATAGTTGTTCTACAAGAAAATATTCCAAGTCCTTGGATTTTACCTTATTATGAAGAATGAATTATATGTAAAACTAAAAAATTGAATTCCACAGTTTCAAACTCCCTACCAACATTTAATGATTGGGGATTTATCTAATCATGTTATTGCGATAGACTAAATAGATCACATGGTGTTTCATGTCATGCATCGGTTTCTAAACTATAGATATTAACACCAGACAACTCTTCTCGATATGTGAATAATGAATCTCAATATCGATCATGGGTCAATTGAGATAATAAATTTTGTTTTCATTTTTGACATCATTTTTCTTGTGGAAGGAAGTCACTAAATTACAACTCAATGGTTTTCATATAAAAAGTCAATGGCTTCACTTAAATGGGAGGCATTATCCCTAGTGTACACAAGAGGTATTTTTAGAGGACTTAAAATAATTCATGATAGTTATTGGTCAATTGATATATGACTCCCTTCATCATCAATCATGTGAATAGAAAACTCTTTCATATGAGTTTTTATATAAATAACAAGATTTTGACATTGTTTCTTTATATTCCACTCAACACATTGAGATTTTGAGGGGATTCAATGTATAGTATAGCATTTTTCTTCTCAGGGTATACATTGATTTCAAGATGGCATATGACAAAGCTGATAAAATTATCTTAGGTGACACCAAATAAACATTTTATTGGGTTCATCTTCATGTAATACTATTATAGTTTTTTAAAAATTGTTTCAGATCTTCCTGGGGGTCAAGAAATTGTTAGGAATTTACCACCATATTGTCGATGTAGCATTTGAAAAACATCCCCATGAACGGATTGAAGATGTGATGCATGTAATGTTGGTATATAGAACCAACATTAATCATGTCAAAGGGAATTTCATGATTAAAAAATACTCCCTATGGGGTCTTGTAGGTTGGAAATTATTCATCTTATGAGGGAAATCTAATTTTTTTTATACCATGAATATCCATCCATGAAGGATAGGTCCTGATAAGAAGTCGTTGCATAAATTAGTAGCTCTGTGATTAGAACCTATTAGTAATATTTTTCATAGTTCTAATTTGGATATTTAAATTAGATGATGAACATAAATCTCCCAATCTAATTCTTTAGAGGGACAATTGGGGCCACAAAAATCAGAAGTTTAACTTCCCGGATGAAATCAACCTTGATATTATTATCATCTTCCCCCTCAATTTTAGAGGCATGAGTTGGGTGCATCCTTCTGGATGACTGTATGTAAAAACAATGGTTATCTTGGAAATACAATTTCATATATCTCCACCTTGAGATCGTGTCATGGTACCTCTATGTAATTCTAGGTAAAAATGTCTTGATGTTGTCTTCAAAAGGAGGTAAACACATCTCGTTCCACTTTTTTTAGGGACGTACTAATCATTCTTTGCAGTAGATTTTCTTATTCTCTATGATTTGTTTCTATATGACCATAAATGATAGTAGATACACCTTCCTCAAACAATTGTGGGGAATCCCTCTGGTATTATTCCTCTTCCTCTTCCGCTTTCTTTTCATCTTCCATCAATTCCTTATTCTAAGGGGAAGTGTGAAATAAAGTGATATCTATATAGTTTGGAAGTGAGTTGAAATTTTGATGATAATTAAACTACTTCCAAACTAATTGATAATGCATGCTACTTTTAGAGATCTGAATTAAATTTGAGAGATAGACAATGATCACCCTCATTTTTCCTCATTGATGTGGAGACATATTCTGATCCGTCTGACGAGTTGAAGTACATAAAATGAAAGAATGGAATTATCACATGGTCCATCATCACAATATGAAGAGGTGATAACTTCTCCAGTGTTGTCAGGTACAGTTTTCTGTGACTAATATCATAGAGTATGGAGAATATGTTCCCAAATTCAAACAGACCCCTCAATATGATTTGTATATAGCATATAAAATTCACCATTATTCTTGAAGGGATTAGAATGGGTCATCCTCAGACCCTTCAGGGAATTTATTCGAGGGAAATTGTTGATCATGGGATGCTTCCCTTCCCTATGAGACAATCCAATATAAATATATTTTGATTCATAGGATTCAAATGGGACATCATCATTATGAAATGTCCGAATTTTATAACTAATTTTGTATTTGAGGAATTGATGTTATGATGAGTTAATATCATCTTGTTAATGTAATTCAATAATTCCCATAACAATTTTTTAGGCCATATATTTATAAAAATAGTTGAATTATGAGATATACATGAGATCCCCAAATGGATTTATGAGCATAATTTCAATGAGGGGATTTTCTCACTCTTTTCAAAACCCTATAACATTATATGGTAGTGGAAAAAGGGGGACTCATTATGACCTTGTTATTGAAGTGTTCATACTAGAATGAGGATGAATCCTAATCAAATATCAATTAATTATATTCATATTGAAATATAATTTATCATCCCATATTTATACAATGGTCTGAGGTGTCCTTGTATAATAGAATCAGTGTCCTAATCCATGAATGAGATGACCGTGTTCTATTCTATTGAATATGCCTCTTTAGGATATACCAAAATAGATGAAACATTAGCCTAAAATTCATAAGGTCTTGAAAAATCATCTTCTAGAACTTATTGTTGGAAAATTAAAAGACTCAAAGAATCTTGGATTACCAACTTACTAGGAATTGGGGAATGTTTCTTTACGATTTCATACTTCATACCTAAAGGAAATCACCTTCCATGATGGGGGTTCCCTTTTCTAGTCACTTCAGAAACTGATGTACATGATTTTGAATGATAATCCATTATAAAAAGAGTTGATGGAGATTTTTTCCTTGGTGTATTGTTTCAACTACATCTACCTCCACACCAAGGTCGATTGGGTGATCATGTCTGCTCTAGTTGATTTTCAATAATTTATATGTTAGGTAAAACCCTATCATCTATGATGTAATTTTCAATCTCTTACTGATCTAATTAGAGGAAACTACCATGTTTTTTGGCCATAGATATGGTCGGAGCCAGGATGTGGGTGGATTATTGACTTTTGACATGAACAAATCTTCTCCTATATCATCATCTCTATGGAAATCCTCCTCTAATTCCACAAATTAAGGATGAGAATTTATTTTTATAGTTACAATATTTATATGAGAAGGGATCCATTAATTGAATAACAATAATTGATCAAAAGATCAATTCCTCACACAATGAGGACTTCGTTTGTTGTGTTGAATCTGGTTGTACTATTTGGAAAGGCTGTTCACGTACGTCTACGATCATAGTCAGGAAGTTTGATATATTCAAATCCAAATTTTTTCCTTAGTACATATTCATATTCCTTCATTTTCGTTCTTCTCTTACACACATGTAACTTTTTTAATGGCTGCATTTGGGAGGATTCTTGTGCCAATGGAACCAACTATTTCGTAGGGGATGCATCTGGGGGCATAGATGGTCAGTTCTCCAAGTCTAGGAGGAGATCATGGCTCTTTTTGATCATCTTTATAACCATCCAACTACAAGAATTTTACATATCATTAATATTAAATTCCTTTCATTCATTATCTTCCTCCGAATCAGTGAAAAAACACAATCTACTTATGCAACTATCTTTCCTAGCTTTACTTTTCAGATGTCCACCATCTTCTGTATGATACCATTCAAAACAAATATTTCATGGATAGTTTTATCCAAAGAAAGATGGAAGGTTCAATATCTTGGATTTTATTTTCCACCATTATGGTTAGGATTCTTTATCATTTGAAACATGATCTTATTTTCCTCCGATTTTTTGATGTTGTAACCAGAGGGATATTAATTTTGATGAAAATAAACTTTTTTCTTCATCACATTAATCTTTTTTCATCTATTCTACCTTTTCTATTAATGGAGAGGTTGGTGTTTTTTATGATCAAATGGGGGGACACCACGATATTTTAGGGGAATCGATGATGGAGTGGGTTTAGAGGCGGGATTTAGTGTTATGGTGGAAGCCCCTTCTTTCCTCATTCTCATTCCTTCATTTGAAGAAATTATTGAGGAATTTCCTTTGGTTATTGCGATAGAGTCTCGAATTAATTAAGAATTTATGGTGTAATACCAAAACACTTATATATATTTTATAATGATAGGTGGTGTGTGAGACTCACCATGAAGATTCTATATGTATTGAGAACAAGTATTTTTGAGTGTGGTATTGGATTTGGGAGTATGTAAAATCATTCTACTAAAAAATTAAATCTGATACCACCTCATTATCCCACTATTTTTTTGTTTAAGACTTTAAGGATTTTTTTATTATGTTGTGTGGACATATAATGGAAGATAAACTTCTGATGGAGATTTTACAAGTGAGTAATTGATGGAGTGGATAAACTAATGTAGTAGAAAAATCATATCCCCTACAAAATCTTCATCGAGATTGGGAATTTAACTGCCTCCTGTTGTATAGGGCACCTATCATGGTTTTATATTGAGATAATAAATGTGTCAAATGATACTCTGGGTCCTCAATCCTTTGAAATATTGAAATTTCGTGTTCCAAAATATCTGTGGGGGAATATTTTGATCAACCCATTCTTGCAGAGGATTATCTTATAGTTGTACTAGCACATGTAATTCCTCCATAGCTTCCAATCATTCCATTCGAAACTAAATGATATTGTTGAGTTCTAGATTAATTTTTGGCATAGTAGGATCATGAACCAAGGTGAAAGTAGGTTGGAATAACTACGAAGTCCCTTCTAGTATTTTTGTTGGTAACTGAGAGGGGGCAATCAGTAAGGATTTTCCTAACCCTATTTTTGTTGTGAACATAATTGTGGGAACACCCGATATGATTTTGTGGGATCCATGTATATTGTTTGTTTGTACCCCATGTTGAAAAGATGTTCTTGATCCATTTCAGTTGTTGTTTTCAAACATAATTGTTTAGTTACACATGATAGGAGTGAGATTTGGGGCACTTTTTTTTAAAACATATCATGAAGGAATGTTTTCTGAGAGTAGTTTTGTGTTGACTCATCTATGTTTCATCATCTATTCATATTGATAAGAAAATATTTCTCAAATGTAAGGGGTTAAAACTCTTTAATGGGTAGGTAAGGAAAATCCATAACCTTTTTGTTTTCTATGTTGGATTCAATTTGAGGAGTTAAAAATGTAGTGGTTGATGTAATGCCAAAATTATAAGAAATTATCTGGCTTCAGATATGAATACCATTTTAATCATTTCAGTGTGTACCATATTATGACCCAAAACATCTTCCACCTACTCTTCCAAATTGGCCTCACATTCTATAGGGTCTGGAGATGTTTTGTTAATGGAATTACCCAATATCTAATGCATTATAGGAATTTTATCAAACTATTTAGGTGAAAGACTTCATTTTCTGTCAATATAGGCCTTGTTGTTATCTTCACTTATTTTCGTAGAGGTATTTGTAGTGTGTTAATATGAAGGGAATCTTAAGAAACAATATTCATGTGTGTTCCCAATTAGGTAATCATGTCAAAGGATGGGATGAACTAAGAATATTCATTATGTGGAGTCCCCTTAATCTAGATAATTCTGACTTCTAATAAGTAGATGTTTGTTGAGGTGAAATTGTGGGATGAGGATATTGGTGATCAATTTTTTATGACCATCCAAACCTAGTTTTCTGACATTGATTGTTTTGTTAGAAAATACCCCATCCCTATGGGCCGGGTTTTCTCCTGAATTACATGGATGCTACTATATTGGATTCCTTCTTGATTTTACATAATTGTGTTTGAACATGGGCGAGGTGCATCATGCAGTTTTCTCATGAACCACATGCTTTAGATGATCATTGTGTTATCGGAAACTTTTGCGCTATATTATGATTTAATTTCCTTAATCAAGAGGATTACTCAAATTTTTTGAATGCAGATGAAAAATTATTTCAATGGATTTCTCCCATATTACCCAATATTTGTTGGAGTTGATTAAGGACTATTTGTATTTATCATATCTTTTGTTGTGAACTGATTCTATTTGTTTACATTTTCCTAATATGGTGATATTATATGATATAATCTGTGGAGTACTTTATCGATTATGAAGCATGGTAAAATGGAAAAATTTTTGTTCACCCCATACTCTAAAATGAACATTTAATACGTAATCTATGATCTAGTAATGAAATTCTATTAATGCACCGAGACATGTACACTGACAGTCTCCATGATATTTCCCCAATCAAGGATTTCATGCATCCATGACTACTAACAAACCAATTTTTAATTTTATCCCATATATTACCTTGAGGTAACTTTCATAATCATCAAAGGGTAACATATTTTTTTCTTAGGTGACTTAGAGTGTTACATATATTGATCTGGATGTCATGCAGAATACAGTATATCAATGTCTCTAGAATGATATATTGGGATGTGGCTAATGGATAGAACATGATGGGTATGTCATTTGTATCCAATAATTTCCTCTTGTTCAACATGTATTACTCGTCTCTTTCCAGTGGTTCCTCAACCTGATATGATCAAAGTTAATGGGTTAATTCTTATTCAATGTAAACAACGTGATTGGGGGGGGACATCATCTATTACATTGGATGTTAGGCAATCCAAGGGTGTTTCAAATAGTGGACAACTCCTCGGTCTATCTTCCAACTAAGGATTTCACATGTTCATGACTAGGCATGAAAAATGACTTGAAATGTTTTTCAAATTACCTCATGGGATAAGGGAATTATCAACATTAGATCTCCATGGGCAGGGTCGTCATGATGAAGTCAGACACTCTGGGAGAGAGAAATTTTGAATATAATTTCAATATGGGGAGGAATTCCTTTATTACAAGACGTATGACTTCAAGTAAAATTACTTCTCCTTTTACTCTATGGAGGACCATTTGGGAGGATGAAATAAAGGGGAAGATCATATAGTTTGAACTTCTTGTCACATAGAGGTCTGTCATGAATCTCATTAGAAGATGAGATATCAAGATCAATTAATTTATGGACATGAATAATTCCTTCTTGGTGAAGTGTCTAGGTAGGACCTTTATAAAGAATGTTGTGGTTCCCATAATTTGGTAATGAGGGTGGAAAATATTGTGCTTCCATAAATAAGCATATGAGGGATTCATGTACTCCAACACTAAGAAAAATATGATCGTTAATTGAATCTTAAATTTTCAGTAATCCCAAGAGAGGATTAATTTTGATTAACATTTTGTGAGTAACTGGGGCCCCAATATAGGGAATTTTATTATTTGGTACGGAATATTGTTCGACTAGATCTAGTTTCACTATTAGAATTTTCAGGAAAACATGTGAAACTTTTTTAGGGGTTTTTGACTAAATTAGAGAGGACATTGCAATAAGTCAATTACCTCTAATTGGAATGAGATTATGGCACGATACAGTTGTCTGTATATCAAGAGGGAATTTTAACCCCAAACCTCCATGAAGCAATAAATGGTTTGGGTCTACACTGGGGTTATATTTGGATGAGTTACACCATTTATAGGGATGGAATTGTGTATCCACCCCTCTAACACTATTATTGTTGTTATGATATCTTGGTAGGTCTGTAGGATATGGTAACGAATTTATGCATACGATTTCACTATTTTTAGGATGTTCTTGGTGGCTTTAGTAGCTGGAAACATATTATATTCCCATTCCATTGTTGGATCAGGGTTGATTGTATGCTCCTGTGATTATTTTCTTTCAATTTAATACTAAAAATACATATATTTGGGAAAACCCACTTGATAATTCCCCATGTCTGTCTATAGGTCTCTATGACTGGAATCTCCAAAACGTTCCAGATGAGACTATTGTCATGATTGATATATAGCGGAAGGGGTGTAATCCTACATCTGATTTTAATTGAATTTTGGTTATGGTAGTCATTGAAAAGTAATAAATGAGGCTACTAGATGGATTGGTTTATGTTGGAGGGTTTTTCTCTTAATCATGGGTTTTTTAAAAGTTATACATGTTTTTTAGGGTATAGGAATGTGTTAGGGCCTGATAACCGCCTACCACAATATTTTTCTGACTAGATTCTCTATCTTCTTTGAGATGAGTCTGTCGGTAGGCTTGATTAGCGCAGAATGCGATAAGGGCAAAACCTTGTTGTTTAACATCATGCAGTGAGGACATTGAGGGAAAATGTTCCTAGTCAATGTCGGGTGTGGGAATTATGTTGAGGTAGCCAAGGAGACCCGTATTATGTATAGTATCGTAGGATAGAAAATGCACAATAGTGAATGGGTCATAGTGAAAATTAGGATTGATTTGGGTTGTTCAGTCTGGACCTCATGGAGGCTTCCTACATATCCCATTTATAGGTCAATAAAATCCCACAATGTTCTATTGTGAGGAACCATTCCAATGGATTCCCTATGAAGTTTTTTCTTGTAGTTAATAATGACCATTGTGAGGGTGGATTTTGGTATTTCACTTTGAATGAGGATTGTTTTAGGATGGGTACATGGCATTGAGGACTCATGCCTATAGAGGCCCTCTAATGGAGGGACTGAGGAAGATCTAGAAAAATATTCTCAAACAAAACATACTTCTAACCATGTGTATGTGTTGATCATAGCTAACCACTAATCCCAAATGATCCATTTTTTTGTTTTGAGAGACAACATGGTAAAGAATATCCCTAAAAACAAATGATCATTCTTCCACTAGTGGAAGAGTATGGGGAAATGATAGAAGAAGCTACAGATCTTATGTGCCTATATCCATAAATCAATTTACCCAATATAATAAAATCTCACTACCCATCTAGAAAAATCTTATAAAAAGGCTAGTATATTACTTCATGATGGATTACCTGGTTATTAGTTCTTTAGGAAGAGAGGAGAATATGACACTATACCAAAAGAGGAAATGAAAGTGTGATTTTATCCCTCCTAACTAGTAGTCAGAGGTCCCTTATCTTACTGACAACTTGGGATGGACATGGTGAAATAACTAGTATCCAAGGGTAGGAAATACCTTACACCACACCCTAGGTGAGGGTCCAAATGACCGATTGGATTCATATTCTCATTCACCACAGTCACTCTTCACATCAGGTAGAATAAGTATAGTAAACCTTTTACTAAAGGAATTTATATTTGAATGGGATACACACTAGTATGCTTATTTTCATGGTTTACCATGCCCAATGGATTTTGTGGTGGATTCAATTGGGGCCCCCTTAGAAAAGGATTCGAAATAATTTTATCCCCATAATTATAATGTTCAAATAGGGCTTGAAGGTGTCTCGTATAAGTTAAGGACTGAATAGCATGTGTTGATTCATGTAGGACCTAAGAGGAGTGAGAAGTGATTCACACAGGGGGTGTGGGCCTGCATGAGTTGGAAGTGCCTTGGTAAATATTCCACCTAGGAAAAAGTTATTGGGAAATGAATTAGTCTAGGTGGTGTCCCTGGAAGTGTCTCACGTAGGTCCCAGGTTAGGGAAGGGTCCTTTATGTTGTTTCTTTTAATCTATGTGGAAAGGGTTCCTCAGACACGTGTCTTCTACTTTGGACCCAGAAGGGACTTTCATGTCACTATCCCCCATAAATCCTACTTCTCTAGAATTCTATAGAGCTACCTAAATTATTTTTGATGACTTATAAGAATGGTTTTCATGATTAGAGCATGAATACTTCATATCTTTGTTTCATTCATGAAAATAAGGATCCCCATGGTCTTATTTATAAGAAAATATGGTACCATGGTTGAAGTTGGTTTTCTGCATAGGTCCAAAGAAAAGGTAACCAATTAAGATACTCCACGTTGGGATGAGAAGTCCTTTAGTGTATTTCAAGGTGATTAATGATCCCTCTTGTGTGGATTTTTTGTACATAAAGACCACATTTTGGAAATTCTCTTTTATCATCCATGGGAATCTTCATCTATATAACATGGATAGGGTAATATTCATAATTTTTTATCTCATCTAACAAAACTGAGTGTTAAAAATCTCTAAAAAAGATCATCCCATGTAGTTATATTCATAAAAATACCATTCATAAACCATTATTCATAATATGGGGATTGGAAACATAAGAAATGGTGAACTCATATTTGTTGGAACCAGATATGTAGCAGAAGCCCCAAACATGTGGGTTTTTTAAAAATTTCTACTGACGGTCGATGTAAACTTTTCGATGTCGGAGAAGAGCAGCCTGGTCTTAGCTAAGGACCACGCCTGGAGGATTTTAAGCACAAAATTAAACCATAAAATACCTAGTTTAAATCTGAAGTCGTGCACGACGTCTGCCCATCGTTGGAGATCACTGCTCATTGAATCCGAATTTTAATCCCTCTACATCTTCCACACATGCTTTAAGGAATCCACGGGAGCGATGTTCAACGTAATCCGGGTGCTAGCGCGGATTTACAACGATGCCTTCGACGCTCCAACAACCACCGCATCACATCGCAAGAGATGCCCGAGAGAGAGCTCCATCAGACCTCCATGGATCCAGATCATCTATCTCTAGAATGTTGGAGAGAGGAGAGGAGAGATAAGCTCCATGAATATTCATTATAAATCTACTCTCCTCTAATATTTATAGTGGTTAATTAATTACTCGGATTTGCCAACCCGGCCCCGAATACATAACTCACTATCAACGACATTTAGGACTATTAAACTGAGTTATAAATAATATTATAATTTAATTGTAATATATTAAAATATATTACATCATAATAATTAAGTCATTACCTTGACTCGTCGCTCCCATAAATATTAATTAAACCTTGAATAATTTAATATTCGTCAATTAATATTTTTTCAGTTATTTACAAAAAACACATAAATACATTTAATAAATTAAATAATAATTATTCTCAACTCGAATAATATAAATTTATTTATTTAATTGGTGATCGTTTAACTTTGGACAAATCCCGAACACCTATGGCGGACCCACCATGTCTAAAACTCTTATTCCACCGAATAGGGAAGATTCTTGAATGCGCTATTGTGTGTTCCCTCTAGGCCCTTATTTCGACAATCGAGAATAATATTCATAGACCAAGAGTGGGATCTAGCAACCCATCATGGCCCCTGAAGAAATAATTATTGTCACAACAGTGACAACCAACCTACGAACACGCATTGTGTAATATAATCTCTTTGTCCATAATATCTCATAAAGAAGGACACACTCACGGGTCATCACCCTTTTCTTGCTTTATAGTTCGTTGATTTAACTGGACGGATTTACCATTTACTACCATGTCCATGGTATTATAAAGTTATTGCCATCCATATCAACATGGCCTGAGATATATTACTTCCATAACCCAGAAGCGACAAATCCTTTCCTGACCATTCAACCAATGACCTGCCACCAACGACGCACCTGACACAAACTACCTCGCCACGACTTCATCATCATGGTTTTCATATTTCATCAAAGTACATAATCATGTGACATACATCGGTAATGATCTCATGTCAGGAGACCATTACACATGATTGTAGATAAGAACATCCAATGACACCTGAAATATGTGGTGTTTTTATTGGTGGGTCAGTCTTCATTATCTCACTACTAGAGATCACCATGTGAGAACTTCATGAGAAGAAGTCTCAATTCTTATGAGCCCCCAACACCTCATAGTCAAACATCTACTGTGTCTAATCAGTAAGATGTATCTAGACTATAGAACATATATTTAAGATTAATTCCATAGTATCTAGAAGTTCTCATTATAGCATGGGAACTGCTATAACCTTTCGATATGACAATTAATCTTTAGACATTACTATTTCAATAGTGGACGCAGAAAAGTCTACACTATAATGGTAAGATGACATCATGAATAGCTTATTGTATACACGATATGTTAATCAAAATCACTAAACTGTTGGGTATAGGGAGCCCACTATTCCAACACTCCCACTTTCACTAGATCCAACTTACTAACCAAACTTGTTAGCTACCCACAAGATGAACATCATGTTTCTGCTGAGTTAATTGCTTTATCTACTGGGTTCACCATGGTTCCGCTGCATAGTTATTCTGTTATTGCGACCTTATCTCATTGAATAAAACTTCTCAATAGACGGTATCCCAAGTATATACCTCTATTCCACTATGATAAATTGAAAACTTGGATAGTAAGAATATCATAATCTATATTATGATAATACTTTTCTCACCATGTGTGATTATAGGAACTGGAACAAACAATTTCATTAAACTGCTTCTTAGATATCTTAGAAGCTGCAGTGTACTCGGTCTTGTAGGTATGGGCACCACAAGCTGATTCGATCTTGATTTGCTCATCACCTTTAGCCTAACTTTTAAAACTAGATAACATTGATCAATGGAAGACTAGTTCATATCCACAAAAACTAGTATCCTTTCTTCTCCACTTACTAGGAACATATCTTTTGTACTTGCTGAAGTACAATTAGACAGTTCTGACTACATACCTTTCAGTTCTCCTGAATATAACTGATATTTTCCTATTATAAAATATACCTTGGAAACACCAGTTCTTGTACATATCATGGAGTACGTGATTTATCCATCGCTCTAACATATGGACTTCAACTCACCGCATTTATCTCTTCCCATGTCATTGAAAGGTCAACATGGAGAGATTATGACCTGTGACATTGGTAACAATTCATCTCTTGAATTGTTCCAACATGTATTTTTCCATACAATGTCACTATATTTATGATTGACTAGGACCAAGAAACTTATAGATCTAGCTTAGTAGATCCCATTCCCTAGAACATAGGTTTCTACATTATGTTAATCAATGGAGAGTAAATTTTATTTTGGTATTAACTAACTGTCAGACCAATGTCTATTTTTCATATGTTACCGAACATATTTCTTATTGGAAAACCTTAGCGCTCCCACTAACCTCTAGTATACAAATGTAATTTTTTTTAAATGTATATACTATGATCATGTTTCTTACTTTAACCATAAACCGAATTTCAGTAACATGCAACCTTTATTAGCATTCTGTGATGTGACCATCCCTTTCTCGTTGCGTCGTATAGACACCATCCACAATTGGTGGGCATGACATCCAACGCTAAATAAATAGATCATAGATATTAGCTATGATAAGTAAAATTCTAACAGATTTAGTCATACCAACTTGGTGAAAAAAATCGATCCTTATTGGCACTAAGCTCATACCATCCATGTATCAAATCACTTGAATACCCACCGCAGTATTCATAATAATAAGCCCCTTTTTTCACTTTGATACATGGAATCCATTAATTGAATTTTAGTTGGTTTTATAAATGTTATCTAATTTCCATATAATGCTTACTTATAGGAAATGTTATTCACTTTGAATAATAGATCACCAGCCGTAGTGATTATAAAAACCATAACCATGATTTAATCTTTCCTACGCAGTAAGTGTCTCCAGAACATAATTTCTTCCACATGATCTTGTGGAACAAGATCCTATACCAAATACTTGTGAATTTTGAGCATTGATTAAACACAAGACAATATAGCTCCCACTATCTCTAATAGTGATGTGCACCCTTATATAGAAGTTTAGACTATTTCTTGAATACTTACACTTCTGAGGGATGTATCTAACATCCTAAACAACTATTAGGATTATAATACTAAATGCACAATGTGTTAGTATTGACGCAAGTTTTATTATATCCTAACAAACTCTTTTCATCCAAACACATGTTCTTATGACATAATGGGTTTACATCATACTATGACTCGTATGATATCCATTTGTCATTATAGTTGGCATATTGTTGTGGGATATTGTTGTTATTTGAAAAGAATTTCATGAAATATAATGGAAGTTTCTGCTAGTTCAAACATTGATATTACATACATCAATAATTTGATGTATAAAATGCGCATTTAGGAATTACTCCACGCTACATTTTGTTGATAAATTTTTATATGTAATAAATCATCATCAATCCTCCCCATTAACATCAATGTCGTGATGTCGATAAGGTAATGTGCATTTAGGAATTGCTCCACGCAACATTATCATGATTGATGAATGCTTGGTCGAGATATTCTTCGGTATCCCAACCCGAAGAAACTCATATCTCCTGACCATGCAAATACTTCACTTTAATATTCCTTAAAATAATCGTATGATGTATATATACATGTAGCTTATACTTGGGATAGTTCATGCTAACTTGTTAAACTATATCCAAAAGCTTTATGGAATACATTTATTTCTAAAGGATGGTTTGTCCAAACTAAAGACGTTGATCATACCAAAAATATTTATCTGTGCTGAGCCTAAATACCATACTTGGTATATTCATGTTGTCCATATTTAGTATTTCTTGACAAAGAATTATCCTTTCACAACTTGGTATAATTCTTCCATTTATATTCATCAATAATTGCCTATGATTCATGTATTACTGAACTAGTGATTGAGTTTACCAAAAACAACATTCATTCAAGAAACTGAAAGAGTGTCTCCTTGTGTCCAAGGACACGTAATATTAATGTTTGTGGTTATACTCAACAATAGTTCAACATGAATCTTTCGCTTGGCAATTAAAGAATTCATGTACTTCTCACCATTGGCCTAGGAATCACCCTTTCACATCCACATGGAGAATACACCTGACTTCCAATAAATTTTCCATACTAACTTGGTCATCATATAAGAATACACATATTTTACCATCATATTGTATTGAATACCCGTGTAGTAAATGGTTAACATTACTTTTATGAATACGCCTGATGTTGAAGTAGCAACTTGCACCTTTAAATCAGGTTATTGCTTTTAAAATTCCATAGTATTTCAGTGAAAATAACCTTTGTTAATACCTCATTAATTGAAGGATGTCGTGAATATGTCATTGGCATTAAATGCCTTTGACCTTTTCACATTGTCTATCAATTTATCATCCATAAGAATTAATACTAAATTCTATTTTATTCTTATTCACTTGGTGAACCTTACCAAAATTGGTAATGAAGTGTTTACTCAATACTTGTTCGTTTAGTAACATAAAATGATACTTGAGTAATGTGGTGAAAATGATATTTAAAGATCATGATCAATTTTTCAATTTACACATGTCAGTATACATCGCCTTATTAATATCATTGCTTCACTTTCTCCTTGCAAACTTCTCATAGACGATACTTCATGTTATATCATCTATGTCCTTGTGTAGAGACCGCAACTAACACTGGACGTTGATGAAAGCATGATGATATAACTATCATATGCTTTGTACATTAGTCTGCAGTAATCATTTTCCACCCATGCTTGTTGAGGTAGTTTAACAGTGTCGGGGACACTGACACCTTGAGTTTCCTATATCATAGTTCTATGCGCACGCGCCAGTACTATTTCTGGATACTCGTGTCTGTGTGGAAATTTACTTTTTCCATTATTTAGCGTAGTTTAAACATGTGGTATAACTTTCCATTTTTCTAGAAAAAATAATTTTAGCAGATTTGTGTCTTTTATTTGGATTACCGGTTTAGACATTTTGGATTAATTACTTAAATCATTTTCCAACAATTTTATCGGATTATAGGAACTCTCTATGCTAGAATCGGAATACTCTATCTCTTGAGTATTCTAGTGACAAGGATCCCGAAACCACCCCTCATAGTCTACAAGGTAAGGCTACGCCACTACTTGGAGGGTTATAGGTTGGCTTTTGGCTAGCCGACCGCTTTAACTTGCGGTTCCTTGATCTGTTGAGTGAAGTCCCAGCTTCTTAAAATCAAAATTTGATTTACTCAATGCTTTCCTCTAAAATGATAGCAAGTTAGATATGGATAATCCTTACTAGAACTTTAGTCAGGTCGACCCATCATTCTCATAAGGACTCCCCAGTAGTAAGAGGCACCCTCAGCTAAGGCAAGACGAGCACCTCAAACAGCTGGTTTTGTACAAATTTGAATGACGGAAGGATATTTAGACTTAATATATCCTTGAGGGTTTTATTATTTTTATTGTGACGAATGAAATATTTTTCTATTTTTATAAGCACATACTATGTGATCGCACTCACAACTAACCATGCAAGAAATAGAATATTCATCGCACGACATGTTAATTTTATCTTGAATGCTTGTTTATTATTATACTATGTGATCACCCAATAAATTACACATGCACAAAAATAATAAACCATGAATAAATAAATCTAACACCTTATCATGAGCCAATACTATTGGTTGATCCATTGAGTGAATAACGGACCAACCGAAATCCTAGGGGTAAATACCTTTAGTAGCATTGCTTGCAAATTGAATAATAATGTTTGCTCATCCAATGCATCCAATTCATGTCTGGTGTGTCGCCGTCACATGGTGCGAAATTCTCCATCGGTCGTCTCATCATTATACAATTGTACTCACACGCAGGAAAGGGGGTCTCGGGGTATAAATATACAACTCTGAGAATGGTCACGCTGCCCTTATACATATAATGACTCTGAGAAGACACACAGATTGCCTTTTTGTTTAAAATAATTATTACAAAACCACATGAAAAAATTAAATAAATAACTAAATAAATAAACACCAGACATGAATTGGTAGGTTGACGTCTCATGACAAGCATATACACAATATACTCATGTATATTAAACTAATTGCAGAATAAAAAAGTAAACTTTCATTAAAAATAAACTTGAGGGAATTATTTTATTGAATTAAAATTTAACTCTAATTTTAATTCAATAAATATCGTCGTTTGATCCCGATTAATTAATTTAATTTTAAAATCTAAAATTAATTAATTGACTAATTTAATTTATCTCCCAATTAAATTAATTATGCCGCATGAAATATTTAATAACCAAAAATTATTATTAAATTAATTTATTTATCAACTATAACTAAATTAATTATTTTAATTAATTTTTGATTAAATTAAATCACTCGGGGCCACAAACACTTGGGCAGGGCCTGTGCGGGTCGGGGAGAACCTACGCAGGCCCAGTCCAGGCAAAAACAACCTCGTGCAGAGGTTTTTTTGGGATGGGTAGGTCTGCCTAAGCCCATTGCAAGCTGGGATTATCCGCCTGGGTTGGTATTGGGATAGTACAAGTTACCGGCCCGCTAGGAGGACCGGGAGGTAGGTCGGTAACGGTGCAGGCTGGCCAGGAGCTGTGTGGCGTGCCGCTTTGCCTAAGGGTGGAGGCCGGTCCATAGCACCAGTCGGAGGCGGTGGCCGAGTGGATGAAGACAGCCGGGTTGGGCTGTCCGCTGCCGGCAACCTGGGGTGGCTGGTGTGCGCAGAATGGTGCGGCGCCGTCCCATCTGGGGTGCTGCTCGGGTGGAGGCTTGACCCGGAGTGGGAGGAAGAAGTTCTGTCATGTGAGGCGGAAGCAACACATAGAGAAGGAGGCCTCTTCTGGCCGCCACAGATGAACCTAAAGCAAACTTTCGCCATGCGACACATGGAGCGCATGCATGGCTTGGGAGGTATGTACTGAGGAAGCCCCTAGTGAAGAGGCAACGTGGGTGGTCTTCGGTGAGGAGGCCAACAGCCTGGTGCTATTCGTCTGGAGCACAAAGGAAAGAGGCGGCCATGATCGCGACGTTGGGCAGCTCTTGGACTGCTGCAGCTCTGCCGAAGGCAGGAGGTGGCCATGCCGCTCTCCTTCGAGTCTCCGTGGGGATTTCGCTACATCGGGTGGCAGAGGCATGGGGAAAGGCGGGCTCGTATGGTGCCAGTTCCATACGGTTCCGGTAGGGATGCAGCGCGCGGGATGCGGACGGGGTTCTTGGGTGATCCGGCGTAGCTGTTTCCGCAGGCAAGGAAGGAGGAGGCACCAGCACATTTTTTTCTTTTAACAAGACATAAAAGAAGGTCATCCTACCCTATTTTTTAATTTTAGCAAGACATAAAAGAAGCTCTTCCTCCCCTTTTTTGATTTTAACAATTTCCTAACCCTATAAAGGTTTAGAAAAACAATAATAATATTAAAATACTAAAGTATTATTATGAAAAAAATTATTATAATAATGAAATTTTTATTATAATAAAAATATTATTATTACAATTAAATTATTATAATAATAGTTATTATGAAATTTCAATGGATGAAATTGAGGTTCATAGATCTAAAACCTCATATGTGTTTACCAATGTTAAATTTGAATTAAAATTTTGGATGATCGCAGAATGGTCATCTAAAGTCGGATTAACACACGGTTTGAGACATTGGGACCGTATCGATGCCCTTCACATTAATTAATGCAAATTTAATTTTTCATGACTTAAAATCGACACACATCCCTCGGATACCACTTGTTGGAACTGGGCGTGCAGCGGAAGCCCCTAACAGGTGAGTTTTTAAAATATTTCTACTGAAGGTCGACGTAAACTTGTCGATGCCAGAGAAGAGAAGCCCGGTCTTAGTCGAGGACCACGTGTGCAGGATTTTAAGAAAAAAATTAAACCATAAAATACCTGGTTAAAATTCAAAGCCGCGCACAATGTCTGCTCGTCGTTGGCGATCACTGCTCGAAGAATCTGAAGTTGAATTCCCCTTGATCGTTCACACGTACTTCAAGGAATCCACGAGAGCGTCGTTCGTCATAATCCGGGTACTAGCACAGATTTGTGACGATGCCTTCGATGCTCCAACGACCACCACAGTGCATAGATAGTGATGCCCAAGAGAGAGCTTCATCCGAGCTCCTTGGATCCAGATCATCTCTCTCTAGAATGTGGGAGGGAGAGGAGGAGAGATAAGACCCATAAATTATCATTAGAAATCTCCTCTCCTCTAATATTTATTGTGGTTAATTAATTACGCGGAATTTCCAACCCGACCCCGAATACTTAACGCACTATCAAAGAAATTTAAGACAACTAAACTGAGACATAAATAATATTATCATTTACTTGTAATATATTAAAATATATTACATGATAATAATTAAGTCCTTAGCTCGACTCATCACTCACATAAATATTAATTGAACATTGAATAATTTAATATTCATCAATTAATATTTATTCAGGTATTTACATAAAACATGTAAATACATTTAATAAATTCAATAATTATTATTCTAAACTCGAATAATATGAATTTATTTATTGTATTGGTTATCTTGTAACTTTGGAAAAATCACGGAACCCTATGGCGGGGCCCACCATGTCCAAAAATATTATTCAACCGAATATGACATATTTATGAATACACTATTGTGTGTGACCCACTAGGCCCTTATTTCGTCATCTGTGAATAGTATTCACAGTCCAATGGCGGGATCTAGAAACCCATCATGGCCTCTGAAGAAATAAGGATTGTCACAGCAGTGAAAACCAACCTACGAACACACAATGTGTAATATAATCTATTTTTCCGTAATATCTCATAAAGCAGGGTGCACTCACGTGTCATCGCCCTTTTCTTGCATTCAAGTTTGTTGATTTAACTGGATGGATTTAACCTTGACTTCCATGGCCATGGTATTATAATGGTACTTCCATCCATATCAACATGGCCTGAGATATATTACTTCCATAACCCAGAAGTTACAAATTCTTTCTTGACCATTCAACCAATTCCATGCCACCAGCGACGCACCCAACACAAACTACCTCGCCACAGCTTCATCTTCATGGTTTTCATCATGCATCAAGGTACGTAATCAATTGACATACATTGGTAATGTTCTCAATTTAGGAGACCATTACACAAGATTGTAGATAAGAACATCGAATGACACCCGAAATATGTGGTGTTCATATTGGCAGGTCAGTCCAAGTGATCTCACTACTAGAGATCACCATGTGCGAACTTCATGAGAAGAAGTATCAATGCTTATGATCCCCTAGCACCTAATAGTCAAACATCCACTATGTCCAATCAGTAAGATGTATCTATACTATAGAACATATATTTAAGATTAATGTCATAGTATCTAGAGGTTCTCATTATAGCCTGGGAACTTCTATAACCTTTTGATATGACAATTAATCTTTGGACATTACCATTTCAATAGTGGATGGAGAAAATTCTACACTATAATGGTAAGATGACATCATGCATAGCTTATTGTATACACGATATGGTAATCAAAATAACTAAACAGTTGGGTCTAGGGCACCCACTATTTCAACAGGATGCTTAGTAAGGGAAAACATGTGTGATATCAATCTGTGTCCATATAGAAGAATACTATTTGGATAACATCATCATATCATAAAAAAATTACAATTTTCATAACCAATAAAAAGGCCCATAATCATTATTCAGGGAATAAAACATTATCATTTAAAAATTCATGAAACATGAGAGTGAACATTTTACATAAATAAAAAATTAATCGTAAATTCATATAAAAAATTGTGGAACCATTGTAGGTATATAATCAATTTTTTAGGTCATAGTAAACTATTTAGACCGTCAATTTATACAAGATCAGGCATCCAACCAATTTTCAACTATTATTAATGCTCAAGAATCATTACATGTTTCCCATATGTGATCAATCACATTTACTTCTATCACATAGTGGATCAAGAACATCTCTTAGTTTCCAATAGTGGATAATTAAATTGACTTGTTTCCCATAATTATAACATGATTTATAAAAAATTAAACAATTCTTGGTAGATATATATATTTCTATTCCCAATAATTGCATAATGAAAACCATAGATATCTATACATCAAGATAATAATAAATTAATCATATTTTCAGGACCCGTCACCCTGTGTCCCATGTCGTGACAACCCAATTAACACCTTCCATAGTCCAAGGGTTTTCGTCTAGAACCAAAACAGGAATATCCCTAAAATGGGAATGCATTTCCTATAAACCTGAAAACACACAAACCCAGTAAACAAAAAGAGGAGACCATGACGCATAACTACTGAAAGAAAAAAAGAGTGAACTGAATTAGAATGGTCCAGTATAAAAACCCAACAAAACGAAAGTACAGTAAAAATGGAAAAACAACTCCTGAGGTATTCTCCTAAGGATCCTACCTGAAGGGTATGTACATCTCGTTAGTATGGCTCTCCATGTCAATAGGTCACCTTTGTGCATCATCTAGTCCAGGCTACCAAATCTCGGTCAAAGTTGTCTGTCATCATCAGAAGACACAACAATGTATGGATGAATCCCATGCAAGGGTGAGTATAATAATACCCAGTACTGTAATGCCCTAAACCCAGTTACCCAGAGTTGGTGCATTACTACATTACAATGACATGATAAAAAAAGATCATCTCTCGAAAGAACGATTAGTTTAGTAGCCTTGGAATAACTAGATACATTCATAAAGTTTACATTACATCATAAAATGAAAAAAACAACAACATATTGTCTCCACAATCATATCCCCTTATATTATCCCTCCAATTCATTCATAAAATAAATCTTCACATCCTGGGAAAAATAAAACATAGAAAGGGGTGAGCTCAAATGCCCAGTAAGGATAACAATATAGCGGAAACTTTCTTAAATAAGCATAAATATTTAAGGCAATGTATAACTAAAAAAAATCCTTTTAAACTTGAACTTCAGCATAATAGGAAAAAAAATAAAATTAAATAATTCCATTAACTTATTCACATGGAAATTCTACTAGTTGAATAATCCCATGCAATATCAATAACCACTTTCATAATGATGGAATGCATAATGCCAGACTATCATAACCACATAGTCAAGGCCTTCTGCCAAGACTACAAATAAGATTTTGTCAAGGCCTTGTGCCAAGACACTAGTTTGTCTCATGAGACCAACTGACGCATCAAAGAGCTATAACGGGCTCCACACATCAATTTTTATGTCCAATGCATTCTGTATATATACATGTTTAAACATAATATAAACATTCGTATTAAAACTAGCATACGGAATGTAAATACTTTCTCCATAAACCGTGAATGGTATAGAAATAACACATCCACAGTCAAACATATCACAAAACCTTCAATAAAATATGGAAGATTTGTATCATAATAAATCAACTTCAAATAATCTTAAAATTCATCAAAGGATGTTGACATAGATGAAATCAAAACTATTTGAGAGAAATATCTCTGTTTTTGAAATAATTTAAAAGTCAGAAAATTATAAAATAAAACATTTACTTTGAAAATATCCTTATAATCTTGTAAGAGAAGCTTCGAAGATTTTATAATGGTGGAAAATAGCCGCACCCGCCATATAATTTAAAAAAAGACATTCTTACCTAAATTATGTTGAAAAGGTTAAAAGGACTTGTTTGGAAAACGATGGAAAGATTCCTTTATAAACATATTATAAAAAGTCAAAAAGGGTATAAATTACTTTAACCCATATTCGATAAAATATTAAGAATGATTTGAAATACATTTTTAATAAACATGGATGTGGATGATAAAGAGGTCCCAGTAGATAATTACGTATAAACAACCTCGGATAATGAAGAGATTGTGAAATAAAACCATACCTTGTACTTTTCCTTGGTCGAGGGTGAGTTAACCTCCTGTATAATGATTAAATAATTGATATTAAATTATACAAGATTCATTTAAATTAATATGATATAATATATGCTCATTTAACATTTATTTTTTAATAATATCTCAGTATTATCGTTGTTTCGGGTGTTAACGTACTCGTTTTCTTTTATATGTTTTGTTACATAAGCCATGTTTGTTATGGATAGGTTGTATCTAACTCATATCCAGAATGATATCAAGTCCTTAAACATTATTTTTAATCATTAAATGAGAAATAGAATTGAATGGATACGATGGGGAATGAATCTCATCGAGTTCGGGGAGACGGTAGTCCGTACGTAAGCACGAGCGAACATATCATTCTTTTGATATTAAAATAATATATAATTGGATGGTATATCATATATAAAGAATAATTATCATGTTTTATTTATTATTTACATAAATTACACATCATTATCATACCCATCCTAATAATAATGTTTTGAATAACAATTACACCACGATGTGGAGACGGTAAGCCGTACGTACGCATGTATGGTGACATGTCATTCAAAGGATAGATAGAATACTGAATGTGGTTGTAAAATATTTATAATAACATCACAGTATATATAATGTACTCTAGTTATTATTTTAGAATGTAAATTACAAGGAAAGAAGAAGTTGAAGAAAAAAGGAACTTGAAAGAGGGTGGTGAAAACATTACCTCTTCTTTGGGTTCTTCTTTTTGATTTGATCATAAGGGATCCTTAGGTTGGATTTCTGATCACACTAAGGCCTCTAGGTTGAATTTAGTTAAGTTGGAAGGATATTTGGGCTGGGTTTGACCGAGCCAAATATCTTTTAAGGTATGAATTAGAGAGAAGATGGAGTTCCCTTTTATAAGAGGGGTGAGGAGCACCTTTGGAAAATCCAGAAATATTGTTTTATAATAAATTCATATTCGGTTTCTAGTGGCTCCAAACTGATTTCTTTCGAGGATAAGGTGGGGATGGGTCGAAAAAAACTCATCCAATAAGTTTTAGACAGGTTTGGGTAACTTTATTAACCTTATCTTTTAGTTTTAACTCTTAGTTAACTAGTTTGACATTTACCATGTCTTTTTGTAGTTTTATATTATATAGGCAATGAACTTACTATATACTTCCAAGAGACCCCCAAGCGGTCCATTAATGATACAAATATCATTATATCAGTCATTTTTCCAACCCTTTGATTTTTTGGAATATAATATCAATTAATAATATAATATTTGTATTAAAAACACTTTTATGTCAATTTTGACACTATTGGGTATTTTGTTTTTGATAAATTCATAACAGCATTATTACATAAAAAATCATATAACTAGTCCTAATATGTCATATTAACCCAAAAAATTAGTGTAATTCCTAAAAAGTTTAAAATTACATTTATTTGGATATTTATAATATTAATTATTTTAATATTTCATTAATTAGGTAATTACTGCATCACCATTGTGTCATATATAAATTAAATTATTTAATGTCTAAAAATTATAAATAAAATACAATTATGTATGAAATATTTTTATCTTCCTAATTAATATTTATAATCGAATTTATCTTATGTATCACCCTATACTGAAAATGTTTTAGTAATTAAACTTTGATTTTAACTCTTTTAACTCTTCTGTGAATTAAATAATAATAAAAGTCCTAATCTAATCCAAGTGGACCTAAATGATAATATTTTATTACTAATGTTGTTTTTGGTCGAGATAAACTTTTACAATAGAATTAGGACATGTGTTAGGGTAATATTAATATAATTTTTACCCTTAATTACCCTATTTACTTTTAACCGTGGTAAATAAAAGTAAAAATTTACAATTCACCAAAAATTATTTTTGTCCTATTGAACTAAATTTTACTCCATGATATTAACCGTGTCTCTCAGATTTTTTAAATTCCACTCATAGAAGCGGTAAAATTATGTTTTATGTGAATTTGCAAATTTTCCTAGCATGTGGGTAAAAGACAGTGAAAAGTTCAATAAAATTTTTATATATCTAAAACTATTATAAATAAACTCTAATGAATTACATTGAACATATAAAGGTATTATGTGTCTATATTGACCTTAATTAAATTTAAATAAAATAAATAATTATTAAAATAAAAATTCAGTTTTAAACTATAACTTAGTGTTTTTTCACTATTCATCAAAAATTGAATGTTTTCAGAAAAATGCCAAAAAATCACCCTAAGCTAATTTTCATATTCCGAATCCAAAAATGAAGTCCATTTTGAATGATAAAATTTATAAAATTTCAAAAAGTGGTTATTACTATTTATAACGGCAAGTTTCATTGGTTATGGTGTGGGTTAGAACTCGAAGGTGCGTACAACACATGCTACTGTATTATTCAAAAAGAAGCATACCGTGGAAGCTTGGGGTGTTAAATTCTCCCCTAAATCAAATAATTTCATCCGAGAAATTTATAGAATACTACTGCATAAAATGACTATGGTGGTTCTTAAACATAAGTTAGTTGGGTTCCCACGTCGCCTCTTCCATCTTATGGTTTCTCCATAGAACTTTTACCAGACGAGTCTTCTGGTTTCTCAGCACTTATTATCTTGTATCAAGAATCTTGACTGGATCTTCATAATAAGACAGATCAGGTTATAGTTCTAATTCCTCATAGGTGAGTACATGTGTTGGGTCAGGCATGAATTTTTTCTCAACAGTGATACGTGGAACACATCATGAACTTTGGAGAGACTTGGCGGCATGGCCAAATGGTAAGTTACATCCCTAATTCATTCTAGAATTTCAAATGGTCTGATGTACCTGGGACTCAATTTTCCCTTCTTACCGAAATGTATAACACCCTTCCATGGAGATACCTTCAAGAAATCATGATCTCCTACCTGAAATTCCAAATCCTTCCTTCAGTTGTCAACATAGCTCTTCTGCCTACACTAAGCTTCTTTGATGTGGTTTCAGATTACCTTCACCATTTCCATTATTTCCTCCACATGTTCTGGGACTACATGTTTTCTTTTACCAACGTCATCCCAACAGGTTGGTGTGCGACATCTCTTTCCGTATAACGCTTCATATGGTGCCATATGAATACTCGAATGGAAGCTGTTGTTATAGTAAAATTCTACCATAGGTAAATATTGATCCCACACACCCTGAATGTCATTTGAACATGATATCAACATGTATTCTAAGGTTTGAATAGTCCGTTCTTATTTTCCATCAGTTTGGGGGTCGTAAGCAGTGCTCAAACGAAGATCAGTATCCAGGGATTTCTGATGACTTTTCTAGAATCATGATGTAAAACGGGGATCACGATCAGAAACAATCGATAGGGTTACTCCATGAACTCTCACAAAATCATTAATATATAGTCTTTAAAGACGTTTAAGTGGTAAATCTTTCCTTATAGCAAGAAAATGTGTTGAATTGGTAAGACGATCAACAATGACCCATATTGCATCGTTCCTTCTAGGAGTCTTTGGTAGTCCCATGACAAAGTCCATTGTGATATTATCCCCTTTCCACTCAGGTATAGTAAGAGGATGCAATACTCCACCAGGCTGTTGCCTTCCGGTTTTCACTTGTTGACAAACCATACATCTTGATACAAAATCAGAAATCTCCCTCTTCAATTTGTCCCATCAAAAATTTTCCTTCAAATCTCTATACATTTTGGTGCTCCCATGGTGTATATAGAAATTGGAACTATGAGCATCATCCAACAATTCCCTTTTTCGATCAGGTATATCGGGAACACAATGTATCTTCCCAAATTTCAAAATTCCATCTCCATACACAAAGTCATTCAATCTCCCATCATTCATAGCTTTAATATTCTTTTTAAATTCTATATCATCGGTATGAGAACACTTTATCCTTTCTAGTAAAGATGTTTTGGAAACCATTTGAAAAAGTATCGATGTTTCACCTTCCATGGTTATTCCCATATCCAACTTTACTAGATCCATGTAAATAAAATCCCTCTCAACTCTCATCTTGTTCAAAACTCCATGATATTTTCTGCTCAAAGCATCTCCCACCTTATTTTCCTTCCCCGGGTGGTCGTGTATCGTGCAATTATAATCCTTGAGTAGTTCAAGCCATCTCCTTTTCCTCATGTTGAGTTCTTTCTATGAGAAAATATTCTTAAAACTCTTCTAATCAGTATAAATCTCACATTTTTCACCATAGAGATAGTGTCTCTAAATCTTCAAAGAAATGATTACAGCTGCTAACTCAGGATCATGAGTAGGATAGTTTTGCACATGAATTTATAGCTGTCGTGATGCATAGGCAATAACCATGTTATTCTGCATAAGGACACAACCAAGTCCTTTCTTCGATGCATCATAATAAATAACGAACTCATCAATCCCCGATGGTAGGGTCAATATAGGATCATTGAATAATCTTCTCATCAGTTCTTCAAAACATTATTCACATTATTTTGTCTAAACAAATTTATCCCCTTTATGTGGGAGCTTTGTTAATGGGTTAGCCAATCGGGTGAAATTCTGGACAAATTGTTGATAATAACCTGGTAAACCTATAAAACTGCATACCTCGGTTATACTGTTTGGTGCTGGCCATTCATGGATTGCATTGGTCATAGAAGGATCAATAGAGATTCCATCCTTAGAGAAAATATGTCTATGAAAAGAAATCTCCTGAATCCAGAATTCACACTTGCTAAACTTCCCATATAATTCATGTCTTCTATGAGTCTTCAGGATAATGCCCATTTATTTTCATTATATTCGTAGCTTTTGGAGTATACCAAGATATCATCAAGAAACACCACCACAAAATCATCGAGATGTTCCTTGAAAACCCTATTCATTACATACATGAATACAGAGGGTGCATTAGTCAATCCAAAAGGCATTACTGTAAACTCGTAATGCCCGTACCTAGTTCGAAATGCTGTCTTCAGAATGTCTTCCTTCTTCACACACAAATGATGGTATCCAGATCAAAGTTCAATCATTGAAAAGTATTGACCTCCACGCAGTTGGTCAAATAAATCATCAATGCAAGGTAGGGGATACTTGTTCTTTATTTTTATAGCATTGATTTCCTTGTAGTCGATACATAACCTCATTTATCCATATTTCTTCTTAACAAAAAGGGCAGGGGCCACCCATAGAGAAAAAATAGGGAGAATAAATCACTTATTAATCAATTCCTCTAGTTTTTTCTTTAGTTCAACTAAGTCCACATTGGCCATTCTATAAGGGGTATTCGATATAGGCCTTGAATCAGGAATTAAATCAATGGAATACTCAATTTCTCATTCTGGAGGATGTCCAGGTAAATCTTCCAAAAACACATCTAAATATTCTTTCACAATAGGCACATTCTAAATTTGAACATTCCTTCACTTACCCACAGTTATTTTATTCTCTTCCTCCAGAATAATTGAATTTAGTTGAGATACTAGGGGTGGATCTAGGTAAGAATCAGGTGGTGGTGATTTTTCTCTAAAGATAATGTGTTCTTTGTCATCATCATCAAAAATTGTAACCTCCTTCTTCTTACAATAAATTTCCACATCATGGTCCGAAATCCAATACATAATGAAGATTATATCAAATTCAATCATGGGAATTCCGATGAGATCAGTAGATAAAGAACATTTATATTCCCTAATGGGAAGGGATCCACAGATCTTTATAGAAATGATACTTCCCTTAGCAGTTTAACTGACAAATCCCTTGATAAATCAAATCGGAAATATCTAATTTTCTTAGAAAATTGGGAAGATTTGAAATAATGTGATGATCCAGAATCAAATAAAACATTGTCTAAACATGAGGAAACAATTAAATTACCTTCCACCACGCCTTTTGGAGCTTCAACCTCAGCAGTAGTGATAACATATGATTATCCTTGATCCCTTGGCCTTTTCTGAGGTAAATTCCTCTAATTCTTAGGAAATTCATTTTCATAATGTCCCATATACCTACATCTGTAGCATTGAACATCGGTAGTTTCTTTCATCCCCTTGCAATCACGATCTTGGTTGCCTTTTTCACCACACTTGTAACAGACTCTCATTCCTTTCAAGAAAGTAACATGGTGTTTCTTCCCGCATTTACTACAGGATGGATATTAAACTTTTCCATTATTCTCCTTATTTCCATTTCCAGAGTGATCAGCAAATCTCTTTTTCTCTTTCTTTGCTTTAAAGTCGTAAGACATAGAGAATTATTTTTCTATCTTGATAGCGCATGAGACAATATATTCATACAATGCGAAGGTTTGTGAGACTAATGCTCGATGGAGAAACAGTTTTAACCCATCAAATAAATGATCATTCTTACTTCATGGGTTACGTATATAATCTGCATCATACCTCACTAACCTTGTAAAGTTAGCCTCATACTTTGCGACATTCTCATCCTCCTTTTTCCTCAGACTCAGAAACTTTCTTTCCATATCTTCTCGATGGTCACGAGGAAAGTATTTTTCTAATAAAGGCTCTTTGAACTCCCTCCATTACATATTTGGTACTTCATCATCTTTCTTCATGTTTTGTATCAATGACCACTATTGATCAGCATCTCTAGTGAGGCGGTAAACTGCCATGATAACTTTTTCCCTTTCACTACTCCCCAAGGCATGGAATATTTTCCCTAAGGAAATTATCCATTGCTCAGCTACTAAGGAATTTGTACTCACATTGAATTTTGGTGGTTGCTGCCTCATAAATAGATCTATCATTGATCCTCCACACTTTGGATCTAGGTGTTCCATACGAATAAGTTTATTATTCATAACCTGGGTGAGTTGTCCCTGTATGGTGATAAGCTGACCAACACCAGTTGTATCACCAGCTCCACTTTAATTATCTTGAGCATGAGATCAATCCCTACATGGAGTGTGTTCATTAATACAATTTCTATTTCTTCCACTAGGTGCCATTTCAAAACAATGGCATACACTAGATTAGTTTATGAATGGCAATACATAAATCCAAACTTGTAAAATACTTAACATGAATTGAACAGTTTATGGATATAATCCATAATCATAAAAATGTTTTCTTTGCATAATTATATACTCATAAACCCTTAATAATATATTGTAAAGAAAATGAGAATTATCCTAAGCATATCCTCTGGGAGTGTCGTAACCAAGAGTGCAGCAAGGCCCGTTGTCGTGCACCAGTTATCGTTCGAGTCTAGCTCAAAGTGTTGTTTTCAGGTTTTACCCCTAGGTACATCTGTTCCAGAGCCGCCTCCACCTGCTCATATCCAGATAGGGATGTATTTGTAGAACAACTCACAAAATCTCTACAATACTAAAATTCTAGGAAGTTATTCTATACTAATCTGCAAAGTTCCTTTTAGGTCTATGTCCTCTAAGCAGAGTTTATCTAAATCTAGCTCCCAAGGATTGCCAAACATTAGATTTTTTTTGGAATATGATCACAAAAGATCATGTCTCAAAATACTGATTAGTTTAGTAGCCTTGGAATAACTAGATACATTCATAAAGTTTACATTACATCAAAAATTGAAAACTAAAACAACATCTTGTCTCCACACTCATATCCCCTTATACTATTTCTGCAGGTCATTCATAAAATACTTCTTCACATCCTAGGAAAAATAAAACATAGAAAGTCATGAGCTCAAATTCCCAGTAAGGATAACAATATAGTGGAATCTTTCATAAATAAGCATAAACATTTAAGGTAATGTATAACTAAAAGAAAAGCCTTTTAAACATGAACGTCAGCATAATATGGAAAAAATAAAATGAAATAATTCCATTTACTTATTCACATGAATATTCTACTAGTTGAATAATCAAATGCAATATCAATAACCACTTTCATAATGATGGAATGCATAATGCCAGACTATCATAACCACATAGTCAGGGCCTTGTGCCAAGACTACAAATAAGATTTTGTCAAGAACTTGTGACAAGACACTAGTTTGTATCATGAGACCTACCGATGCATCAAGGATCTATAGCGGGCTCCACCCGTCACTTATTAAGTCCAATGAATTCCTCATATGAACAGGTTTAATCAAAATAAAAACATTCGTATTAAAAATAGCATACGAAATGTCAATACATTCTCCATAAAACATAAATGGTATCAAAATAACACATCCACAGTAAAACATATCACAAAACCATCAATACAATATGGAAGTTTTTTATCATAATAAATCAACTTCAAATAAGTTTAAAATCCATCAATGGATTTTGACATAGATGAAATCAAAACTATTTGAGAGAAATATCTCTTTTTTTGAAATCATTTAAAAGTCACATAATTATAAAATAAAACATTTAAACTGAATATATCCTTATTAGATTTTAAGGGAATCTTAGAAGATTTTATAACGGTGGAAAATAGTCGCACTCGCCGTATAAGTTTAAAAAAGGCATTCTTACCTTAATTCTGTCAAAAAGGTTTAAAAGAACCTTGTTTGGAAAACCACAGAAAGATTCCTTTATAAACATCTTATAAAAAGTAAACAAGGGTATAAATGAATTTAACCCATAGTATATAAAAATGTAATAATGATTTTAAATACATTTTTAAGAAACATGGATGTGGATGATAAAGAGGTCCCAGTAGATAATTATGTATAAACAACCTCAAATAATGAAGAGATTGTGAAATAAACTCTTACCTTGTTCTTTTCCTTGGTCGAGGGTAGCTTAACCGCTTGTATAATGGTGAAATAATGGTTATTAAATTATACAAGAATCATTTTACTTAATATAATATCATATATTATCTTTTAACATTGCTTTGTTAATAATATCTTAGTATTATCGTTGTTTTGGGTGTTAACTTTCTCATTTTCTTTTATATGTTTTGTTACATAAGCCATGTTTGGTATGGATAAGTTGTATCTAATTCATATCCATAATTTTATCAAGTCCTTAAACATTATTTTTAATCATTAAATGATAATTATACTTGAATGGATATAATTAGGAATGAATCTCATCGAGTTCGTGGAGACAGTAGTCCGTACGTATACACGAGCGACAATATCATTATTTTGATATTAAAATAATATATAATTGGATGTTATATCATATATACAGAATCATTATCATGTTATATTTATTATTTACATCAATTACACATCATTATCATACCCATCCAAATAATAATGTTTTGAATAACAATTACACCACTACCTCGAGACGGTAAGCCGTACGTATGCACGTATGGTGACATGTCATTCAAAGTATGGAAAGAATACCGAATATGGTTGTACCATATTTATAATAACATCACAGTATATAGAAGATACTGGAGTTATTATTTTATAATGGAAATAACAATGAAAGAAGAATTTGAATAAGAAAGGAACTTGAAAGAGGGTGGTGAAAACATTACCTCTTCTTCAGGTTCTTCCATTTGATTTGATCAAAATGGATCCATAGGTTGGATTTCTGATCAAACTAAGGCCTCTAGGATTAATTTAGGGAGGTTGGGAGGATATTTGGGATGGGTTTGGCTGATCCAAATGGCTTTGAAGGTATGAATTAAATAGAAGGGGGAGTTCCCTTTTCTAAGAGGGGTGAGGGGCACCTTTGGAAAAGCTTGAAATATTATTTATAATAAATTAATATTTGGTTTATAATGACTCAAAACTGATTTATTTCAAAGATAAGGTTGGTATGGGTCTCAAAAAACTTAACCAATAGGTTTTAGACTAGTTTGGGTCACTTTATTAACCTTATCTTTTAGTTTTAACTCTTAGTTAATTATTTTGACATTTACTGTGTCTCTTTGTATTTTTATATTATATAGTTAATAAACATAATATATACTTCCAATAGACCACAAAGTGGTCCATAAATGATAGAACTATTATTATATAAGTCCTCTTACTGAACCTTAGATTTTTAGGAATAGAATATTAATTAATTATATAATATTTGTTTTAAAAACACTTTTATGTCAATTTTGACACTATTGGGTATTTTGTTTTTGATAAATTCATAAAAGCATTATAAATTCTAAAAAAATTAATATAACTAGTCCTAATATGTCATATTAACCGAGAAAATTAGTTTAAGTCATAAAAAGTTTCAAATTACATTTATTTGGTTATTTATAATATCAATTATTTTACTATTTCATTAATTAGGTAATTACTGCATCACCATTATGTCATAAATAAATTAACTTATATAAAGTATAAAAATAATAAATAAAATAAAATTATGTATGAAATCGTTTTATATTATTAATGAATATTTATAATCGAATTTATCTTATGTATAACCCTATATTCAAAATGTTTTCGTTATTATACTTTGATTTTAACACTTTTAACTCTTCCTTGAATTAAATAATTATAAATGTCCTAATCTAATCCAAGTGGACCTAAATGATAATAGTTTATTCCTAAGGTTTTATTTGGTCGAGATAAACTTGTCCAATAGAATTAGTACATGTGTTAAGATAATATTACTATCATTTTTACCCTTAATTAACCTATTTACTTTTAACCGTGGTAAATAAAAGTAAAACGTTAATGTTAAACAAAAATTATTTTTATCCTATTGAACCACATTTTACTCCTTGATATTAACCGTGTCTCTCGGATTTTTTAAATTCCACTCACAGAAGTGGTAAAATTAAATTTTACGTGAATTTGCAAATTCTCCTAGGATGTGTGTAAAAGAGGGTGAAAAGTTCTACTAAATTTTTATATATCTAAAGTTATTATAAATCGAATCTAATTAATTAAATTGAACATATATAAGTATAATTTTTCTATTTTTAACTTAATCAAATTTAAATAAAATAAATAATTATTTAAATAAAAATTCGGTTTTAAACTATAACTCAAGGTTTTTCACTATTCATCAAAAATTGAAAGTTTTCAGAAAAATACCAAAAATTCACCCTAAGATAACTTCGATACTCGGAATCCAAAAATGAAGTCCATTTTGAAAGATAAAATTTATAAAATTTAAAAATGTGTGTATTACTATTCACAATGGCTAGTTTGATTGTTTGTGGTGTGTGTTAGAACTCGAAGTTGTGTACAACACACGATACTGTATTATTAAAAGAGAAGTGTACCAAGGAAGCTTGGGGTGTTACATGTAGGGACCCTGAGACTATCCAAGGTCTCCTATAATTCCACTATGGAAAAACCACAATGCATGAACTCAATGAAAAAGAAGAAAGTAAATGACATCTCACACCAGGTCTAACTTAAAGAATAGGAATAATGACGTTTTGTCATGAAGAAAAATCTTATTATTCTATTATGAAATTACACTTTTGTACCATGAAGAAGTAGTTCGAAAGTTTATCCACACAGTGTCATATGTCACTGATCCACAGAGGGTTATATGTCATCGATCCACATATAGTTGTAAGTCGTTGATCCATGACAGGCTGCTCAAGGGCTGGTCCTTGTTGGGTCTCACTACTACAGATCCACACTGGTTTGTAAGTCATCGATCCACACAGGGTCATATGTCATTGATCCAAACAGTTCAGTAAGTCTCTAATCCATGACGGGCCAATATATGGCTGGTGCACATCAATTCTCACTTCTTCTGATCCAAACAAGGTCATTATGATATCGATCCAGAAAGGGTCATATCGAACATGACAACAAGCCATTGGATTCACGCACATGGTGCACTTGAGCACCATAGATTATGCTCGTCAAGGAATTGGTCATAGATCAACTTCCCTTGAAGTCCCATGAATAAGTAACCCAAATAATATCCATGTCATAAGGGTTCTAACGCAACAAACGACACATCAATCAGATGCTCGGTTTGTAAGTTATAGGCATTTTAGTGCCGATGACCCTATTAGATTCAAGTCTGATCTAACCCAGTCACATTCCAGCATTCTCCAAAAACCAATTTGTAGTATCCCAAAAGGACCTCCGCATCCTAACAGTTCCATCACCATAGACGGTTCATCAAACAGACGATTGGTTTTGCAGTTATAGCCCTTTAAGTGTAACTGGGTCAAACAGGGTCTGGGACCTGTTCGACCCGGATGGACCAACCCACCCAAAACCGGCATGGGATGACCCTACCTGACCCACGTCCAATCCAGGCCACCCCAAGTCTGACCCCAGCCGACCCTGGCCCATACCTACTGGACCCACTCTGGTCTGCCGGCTGGGCGCGGCCAACTACTGGGCACGACCGCCACAAAGGTGCGGTCCCAACTCCCCACCAAATGGACTATGAATATTTTGTCTTCAACTGGTTGTGATAAGCTAGTGTCACTCCATTGGATGACCGGTTTAGTGGACTGGTCTAGTGCGGGACCCTTGGACTTGGGTCCACCATAACAGCGGCAGAAGTCGCGACGTCTCATCCGCAGCACGCACCCGTGGGGCACTGTCTGCCGTCAAATTGACCAATGTCGGCTGACCACCCCCAATCCGCCACAGTTCTTGCAATCACCACCACCCCCTTGTGGCTGGTGAGCATTGGCCGCTGCTGCCGGTTTCCAGTGTCATCGCGCCAACTCTGCTTCCATGGGCCACCGGTGAAGCTCCGGTGGTCCGATTTCATTTTTTCTGTTACTACGGGCCTCCTGGGATACCACCTTTACTATGTGGCCCTCGATTTCACATAGGAGTCAAGTTGAACATTCTCCCTAAAAGAGCGCAACAAAACTGGGAGAGCTGGAGGGTCCAGGCCTTGTTCAGATTTTCCTGCACCATCTACGATAGTGTTTTAACAAGGAAATGTAATCAAAATAACACCGAGATTAATTTCCCACAATAACCACCCATAGATTCCAATGGATCACGGATCAACACGTTAGTCAGTTGACATGCGTTCATCATATAATTCAAGAACAATGTAGGAAGAGTCAATAATTCACTATGAATTAACAAAAACCCATATCTTGGACATGTTGGATTCTGCTGATGATGAAGGAGGAGAATCTATTGTTCGAAGTAGTTTGTCTGCACTTGTCGATCTCCTGATCGAATCATCATCATCGTCGTTCATTCTTCGTTGGAGACTACTTCTTCTGATGCATCATCGAGAGTTCTCCCATGATTGTCCAAACCCTACCCCCAATGGTTTATTTAACATTAGATTTAAAGAGTTTAACTCCCAACTCATTACTATGATTAATTAATGAATTAATTAATTAACTCATTAATTACATGAAGGTGTGGTTACACAACCTAGTGAGTACAATTATTAAATAACCTGTTAACTAGGTGGTCTCACCAAAATTTCTCAATGGTTTTAAATAAATAATTAAATAAATCAATTATTTGTTTTATTATTTTCTTTGAAATGTCCAAATAATATCTTTTATGTCCGACACATTATAGTTGAAGTTAATCTTCTCTTAAGAGAATCTAGGCGCTACGAATTCATCGGTTCCCTTATAATTGTAATCTGCCCACCGGTTAAAAATATATAAATCCATGCTTGCACATTTACTGAATATACCCTAATAAAGTTCAAAATTTTGTTCCGGACACAAAGGTCCTCAGAATCAGTGGCTGTCAATTTTCATAGTCATTTAATAATTACATATACTTAAAAAAAATCATACTAAATTTTTGGGTCTTTACATTCTTTCCACAATCGGGATTTTCATCCCCAAAATAATCAATAAAGGCTACGAAACCAATTGGGGATACTGAGTATAAATCTGGGTCTCCCACTCCCATGTTTTCTCCTGGAGGTTCAGGTTTTTCCACCGAACTCGCCCTAGAGGAATCGAACGCCCCCATAGGATGTGATACTATCGATCATCTATCGCCCCTGATAAATCTACAAAATTCGACACATCGTGAATGACCCTCTCGCCCAAGTCGATGACGTACGATGGATCATGCACGTATCTACTCAACTGTGACACATGTAAAATATCATGAACCCTATGAATTTATGGGGGAGGTGCTATATGGTACCCCACCTCACCAACAATACTGAGAATATAGAAGGTCTGATGTACCTCGGTGATAGCTTGATGCCCCGGCTAAATCTCCGTAAACCTCATCGAGGGGAGACACAAAGGAAAACATGACTTCCCTCCTCAATCTCCAAAGGTCTCTGTCTCATGTTAAATTAAGACTTCTTCATACTATTTGGATTCTTTATACACTCTTAGATGACTTGTTCCCTTTCAGTGGTATCATGTACCAACTCTGGACCCATGAGTGATGACTCCTCGGGGTCTTTCTAGCATAGAGGAGATCTGTATGATTACTCGTACAAGGACTAAAACAGTTCCATGCCATTCGTGGAGTGATAACTGTTGTTGTAAGTGAACTCAGCCAAGGGAAAGTGATCCTCCCAACTATGGAAAAAATAAATGACACAAGCAAGAATCATGTTCTGCTGCATCTATTTGGTCCGCTACATCTGACCAACAATCTAATGATCAAAGGCCGTGCTCAAACGTAGTTGAGTCCCAAGTTCCTCGTACAATCCCTTACATAACTGGGACTTAAAATTAGAGTCACGATATAAAGTGATCGCCGATGGAACGCCGTGAAGTTGTACTATCTCCAGTACGTAGAGGTGTCCCAAGCCCTCTAATAAGCCCAGCTCTCAGATTGGTATGAAGTGGGCTGACTTGATGAGTCGGTCAATGATCACCCAGATGGAATTTTAGCACTTGGACGTATTTTTTAACCTCTTCACAAATTATATCAACATACCATCCCATTTCAACTATGGTACCTCGAGTGGATGAGTAAATATTGTATGAACCTGGTGCTCGACCCTCACATGCTGACAAGTGAGGAATTGTGAAACAAACTATGCCACTGCTTTCTTCATCCCTGACCACCAGTACTGATGCAAGATATCCTGGTACATCCTCTCCATGCCAGGATGTACTTCCAAAGAGGATATGTGGAATTACCTGAACACCTAGTCCCGTAGTGTCACTGATACCAAGAGGAATTCTATTAAAAGAATGACGTGATCCTCACATTATTAAAATTCTTCAGGAGCATGTCTTGAGGATATCTAAGCACGTCGGGTCCCGTAGTCAGTGACCCCAAGCTGAGCCTCCCTGACTCACTAAAGGAGGGGGGAGTGACTGTCAAAGACTAGAGGTAAGCAACTCCATCACTATCCACAAAGGATATCAGTAATGCTTCTAGCTTCTCTACCGCCTCACTCAACATTTGTACACTAGACCTCCTGCTGAGTGCATCTTCAACCATGTTCCTCTTCCTAGCAGTGTAGACTATCTCAAAGTCATATTCCTATAGGGAATCCAAAAATAACTATTGTCTCATGTTCAGGTCCTTATGTGAGAAGATATACCAAAGACTCTTGTGGTCAGAGTAGACAGTAAACCATTATCGTATCAAGTTGTGCTGCTAGATCATCAGCGCAAAGACTGTTGCTGCTATCTCCATGTCAAGGACCATGTAGTTATATGAATTTTGCCTCATCTATTGAGATTCCTTGGATATCACTACAAACTCCTTCATTAGGAAACATCCTAGTCTGATCCCTCAAGGGTCGTAGTAGACTACATACCCAATGCCCACTTCTGGTAGCCTAAAATGGGGGAACTCCTCAATCTCCACCTCAAATCCTGGAAACATTGTAGGCATCTATCCATCTATATGATGGATTTACCCTTCATTTTAAAATATTAAAAGGGTCCTAAAACTATTGAAATGTTGGGTATAAATATCTAGTAGTACCCATCCAATCCTCGAAACCTCCACACCTCGGTCACAATTCTAGGTGGATTCTAAGCAAGCAATGGCTATATCTTTTCCAGATCCACTGTAACTCCAACCTCTGAGATAATGCTTCCAAGAATGTGGACCTCCCTTATATTTAATTGTAACTTCTAGATCTTACCATAAGTCTGGTGCTCTTGGAGTGTATCCAAAACTATCTACAGATGAGTGGTGTGCTCATCTTATGACGTAGAGAAATCCAAGATATAGTCATTGAAGAACACCACAAAGTGATTGATGTAAGAATGGAAGATCATATTCATGAGTCCCATGAACACTTTTAGTGTTTTGGTCATGCCAAAGGCCATGAACATGATCTCATATATTTCAAAGAAGCATTTAAAGGCCATATTTGATACATCCTCATATCATTCCCTAAACTGATGAAAGTCAGATCTGAGGTCTATCTTGGAAACCCACTGATCTCCCTTTAGCTAATAGAAGTGATCATAAATCCCTAGAAGTGGATAATTGTTCATCACGGTCACCTGTTTTAGGCACCGATAGTCCATGAAAAGCCTCAAACTCTCGTCTGCCTTCTTGGCGAACACAATTGGGGCTGCCCATGGAGAATCACTAGGCCATATAAAACCCATCCCCTATAAGTCATCCAACTCTACCCTAAACTCAAAAATATCTATGGGAAGCACCCAATATTATAGTATTGATATCAGTGTCATCCCGGGGTACAGGTCTATGTAGAATTATACCTCTCTGCAAGAAGGTAGTCCCGAAACATCCATAATAAAGACAACGACATACTCTTCCACTACTACAGGACTGCTTGGACCCCTCTCATCAACTATTTCGAGGGTAAGGCTAGCCAACTGATGAGTGAGTGGATTCCCCCTCCGGTGATAAAGTACATCCGGAGTTTTAATTCTTCCATTCTCATAGGTTAAGGAACACCTTGTCCCATCCTCGCAGACACACCAAACATTTTTCCTAGAATAGTAGATATGAGCATGGACTGTGGATAGCCATTCCATACCAAAGATGTAGTCATAAGTCATCGACACTGAAAATAAGATATCCCATCCAAATATCCCTCCTCCTATGATAATAACACACTTCCAACACCATTGTGCAATTGAAGAATCCTCTCTCGTAAGAGTCTCTAAACGTAAGGATGGAGACAATGCCTCCATCGGAATCTCTGAGCTCTAAAAGAGAGTCCTGGAAATAAAAGATTGAATGACACATATGTCTACTAGAATTGCATCTAGGGTGGAGTAGACACATATCGTACCTCGAATCATCTCTATAGCACTGTAATCATAGGCCTCAGATAACTGATGTTGAGCTCATCCCAGTCCACCTTCTCCCTGATGTCAGGGTGGACCTCCTAGTGGTGGAGGCTATAGAACCTCAAAACACCGCCCACCACCTGTTTCACAGACCGCTCCTCTTCCATGGCCGCTGTTTTATGGACCTCCTTGTTTGAATATTTGCTTCTGCCTTGGTGGTCCCGTGGCCATCTGCTGATTATCGGTGTGGTGGGTCGGGCAGTCACGAGCCACGTGACCCTGCCCGCCGTAAGAGTAACATAGTCTTCTCCACTACTGACCTCCTCTTCCCCATGAGATCCACACCTCTAACCCTACATACTGGGGTCATCTACTCGATTATCAGAACACTTGGGGTTTTTCATCATCTGCTTACTAACTACGGCAGATGAATCGTCTTTGTGTCATCCGGTAGGGGCTCTTGCTGTCAGTTACTGCTCAGCTTTGATGCTCTCTACGTGTATTTCTCACTCTAGCACTCCAGCCTGCATCGGTTTGTTGAGTGATATCATCGATGATATGATATACCATTGGAGACCATACTCAATTCTCTGAGCACTGAAGAATGGTTCACTTACCATGTTTTTGGAGTAGGGAGAGAGGTCAGTGAATCTCACCGAGTACTAGGCCACTGTCAGGATTCCCTAATATAAGTGCAGGAGCCCTAGAATACTAAAAGAGCATAGTGGATTTGGAACTAACTCCTCCAAAAAGTGGCTCTCAAAATCAAACCATGTGAAGGCCACCTCATTGTGAAACTGGTGTCTCAGGCTCCCCCATCTCCCTACTGTGCCCTGGAAGGGACTAGTAGCTAGGATCACCATTTGGTCTGTTGGTGTCCCAAATAGGTGGAAAACTCTAGCCACACCCTCCAGCCAGTCCTCAGCCACCTATGGATCAGTCTCAACTCGAATTATCAGATGCCTCTACTATTGGAACTCATGCAGCATGCTAAGTCTGTGTGAACCGTTTGTTGGTGGGGCTGGTGGAAACTTCTTCCCTATGGGTAGTGGTCCTACTGGTACACAACCCAAAGGTACCATCATTGTAAGAGGGCCCTAAACCGAAGCATCATCACTTTGTGGGTCATCATCTTGATCTCCCACTAGAATCTTGGCGGCATGTCTACACGGTGAAATACTCTAAAGAATCAGGTGCACCATGGTCAATATGTTATACATGGTGAGCTGACTCATAAGAGATCAAAAGAAAAAAATTCAAAAACCCACATAATCTGTGTTTTCATGTATCTAATATGAAATCAGAATCTAGTGTAATGTTGTATGGATATGTCGGTTGTCCCACCAACATTGGAATCACAAAACCAAGAACCATACTCAAAATACATGAAACTATTTCCCCCATTGAAAAGATCATAGTGTTATTTTTTTGGCAGAACAATCTCCTCTGATACAACTTGGTCACGACCTGTCCTCCGGGGCCAGTGTTGTGACTTACTCAAGCTCACCTTCTATAGGATAGGGGTTAGTAACTAGAAATGGAAAGGAATATTCCTAAAATGAGAAGGTGTTGCCTTTAAACCTCCAAACACACAGACCAGGTACACAACACGTGTAGACCACGAAGTATAACTGCTGAAAGTAAAAAGTGTAAACTGAAGATGAATGGGACAATATAAAAAGCTAAAAAAACTAGAAAAAAGGGAATAACAGATCCTGAGGTCATCCTCCAAAAATCCTAGATGAAGGGTAGGTATAGCTCATCTATATAGCTCCCCACGTCAACTGTTCACCTCTGTGCATTGTCTTGTCCTGGTTCCAAAATCTCTGTAAATGTTTTTAGTCTTATGAACAGGACACAACAATATGTAGGGAAATCCCATGCTGGGGGAGTATAAAAATACGCAGTAGGGACCCCGAGACCCCCGAAGGTTTTTCAGAATTCCTCTATGGAAAACCCACAATGCATGAACTTGATCACACAACACAAAGTATAAAAAAGCTCACACCGGGTTTAACTTAATGAAAAGGAATAATTATGATTATCCATGAGGCTAAAAAATCATATTCCATTGATAATTTACACTGTTATTCCACAAATAAGTCATTCCAAAGATGATACAAATAGGGTCGTAATTCCCCGATCCATAGAGGGTCGTAAGTTGTCGATCCAACTTGGGTAGTAAGTCATTTATCCACAATGAATTACTCTGGGGATTTTCCTCATCGGGTTGCGCTACTACTAATAAACACAGGGTTGTTTGACTTCATTCCACACAGGGTCGAATGATGTCGATCCACATAGGGTCGTAAGTACTCGATTCACACAGGGTCGTAAGTTTTCGATCCACACAGGGTTATAAGTCGATGATCCATGAGGGGACGCTCTTTGGCTTATCCTCATGGTTTTGTGTAATTGATGATCCAAATAGGGTTGTTCTGATGCTGATCCACAAAGGATTGTATGTCCCAAGATATCCAGTAATTGGATTCCCACACTTGGTGTGCTTCCATTCTATACATTCTACTCCCCAAGTCGTCGGTCACACCACAACTACCATGAAGTCCTGTGAATATTAAACTCTATGAACCACCATGTCATAAAGGTTCTAATAAAATAGACGACACAAAAATCAGACGTATGGTTTATATGTTATATGCATTTTAGTGCTGAGAGCCTGGTTGGATTTGGGTCTGATCTAACTCGGACATACTCTATCATTCTCCAAAACCCAAGTGGAGTATCTCAAAAGGAACGCCTCATCCTAATGGTTACAACATTGTAGACAGTTTGTCAAAAGAAATGTCCGGTTTATGATATATGACCACATTAGTGTAACTAGGTCAAACTAGGTCAGGGACCGATACAACCCAGCCTCACCGACCCGACCTGACCCGGTCTAGGCTAACCCAACCTGAACTGAGTCTGAATAGAATTGGGATGACCTGGCCAGGACTAGCTGGACCCGGTATGGTCTAATGGCTGGGTATGGACACTAGCTGGGCACGATCCCAACTCCCCACCGAAAGCACTTTGTCCATTCGGTATTTAACTGATGGCTCCAAGATAGCGCCACCCCTTCGGTTGACCTGTTCAGTGGAGTAGTCTTTGGAGGGACCCATAGACATTGGTATGCCACTGTCGCTTCCAGAGACCTGACATCTCTTCCACATGACGTTGTCTTACCTCGATGCAGTTGGTGTCATCTGGCTGCCCCCTGTCATCTGCAGTGCCTGCAGGCACCGCCTCCTACTCTCCGCTGGAGAGTGTTAGCCACTGCTGCCAGTTATCATTGCCGCGACACCAATGGTGATTCTGTGGACCACCGGTGAAGATATGGTTATCCGATTTCATTCTCGTATGTGCCTACATTCCTCATGGAATTCCGCCTTTACTGTGTGGTCCTCAGTTTCACATTGTCATCAAGTTGAACATTCACCCAAGATGAACGCATCAAAACTGAGAGTGGAAGAGGGTCCAGGCCTTGTTCGTAATTTAATGTGCCCACCGAATTGGTGTTTTAACAGGGAAAAGTAATCAAAACAGCTCCCTGATTATTTTCCTGCAATAACCAATCATAGATTCAAACAGATCACGGATCAACCCATTAGTTGGTTGATCCACATTCATTATATAATTCAAGAACGTGGTTGGTAGAATCTATAATTCACATTAAATAAACAAAAGCCCCTAACTTGAACACATTGGATTCCGCTGATGACGATGGAGGAGAATACGTTGTTCTAAGACATTCATCGGCATTTGTTGATCTCCGGATTGAATCCTCAATGGTGTCGTTCATTATTCATTGGAGAGGATTTCTTTTGGCAATTCGTCAAGATTTCTCCGGAGATTTTTCAAACCCTTTCTCCAAAAGTTTATTTAACAATAGAGTTAAGGAGTTAAACTATCTTTTCATTAATGTGATTAATTAAAGAAATAAATAATTAACTGGTTAATTTCCCCAAGGTTCTGTTACACAACCATGTTAATCAGGTTATTAAATAACCTATTAACTCTGTGGTCCTGCCACAATTGCTCAACGGTTTTAAATAAAGAATAAAACATCACAATTAGATATTTTATTTTTATATTTGAAAATTACGAATATTAAAATTTTTTCTTGACTCATGTTGGATGAAGTTTAGATTTTCCTAAGAGAATCCTGATATTTCAAATTAAACGGTGCCCTCATATTTTGAATCTGAGTAGGTATTCAAAAGATATAAATCATTGATACCACATTTACTGTACGTAAAACTGGGCCTCGAAATCATGTGGTGTCAATTTTCACAGTCCCTTAATAATTTCATATAATTAAAAACCATTCTTATAGAACATTCGGGTCATTAAAAAAATCATCATATCATAACTCTTGCTAATAAAATGGGTTTAATAAGCATTTCTTAATATCTCTCTAGCATAATCCAAGGAAAATAAACATTTTTCATAGACATCTCATAATCATAAATGTAAAAAATCTTCAAAAAGAATAATAATGTTGTTATTGGATCATAACCCTCGTAAAATATAATTAACATCAAGGGGTATTATTATTATTGTAAATTCCTTTAAAATATTTAATAAAATATTTCATAATGAAAATACAATTTATATTTTAAAATCACATATTTAAATTATAAAAATTAGAAATTTATTTTGGGACAAAAATTCATTGAACTAAACCACATAAAATTATAAATGAAACATTAAATCCTTGAGTGTTACTAATGATGTAAAATTATATTCATTTCACATAAGATAGAATGAAACATTCCCCTTACACATTTGTAAATTGTCAAAATGTAACCCATTTGTTAAATTATAGGATGACTCCTTTGTAAATTTTTTGAGAAATTTAATATAGTTTAAAATTTTATTTAAATGATCATAGGAGAAAACTAAAACAATTTGGAAAAATCATGGATAACAAAGAAAAAATATTTTCAACTCAATGGTAAAACAAAGACATTTTTCCTTAAAAATATTATTCTGATATTTGGAGCATTTAAAATAAGTAAAATCAATGGAAAAATGTATTATATGTAAGTAATAAATGTGGAATAAAACTAATTGGATTTATCAGTTAAGAGTTAAATGATTTATTTAACAAAAATTCAAGCATAAATTTTCCTGATTGAAATAGGAATGAGATATTAATCCCTTACCTGATGTCTCATATATCTTCATATGTTTTCTAAACACCTATATAATAATTATATATTTATTATAAATGTAATCTAGAATTATATTCATATATATAATAACATATAATTTTTACTTGTGACATCATATCACCATTTTTTTATCATTTTTATTCAATTCAATGTTCTTGGTCGTAATTAATTTGTTTTTCATGGATGTTTTGATTTGAATGTCCCAATCCTTGCACATTGATCATGGTTCCATAATATAATGGATTTAGTAATGATATTAATATCATATATAATAATTATATACATTTATTTTAATATTCATCCATAAATGGTATATATATAAAAAATAATTATATCCTTCATAGAGACATTAGGTCATACGTCAGCATGATAGTTGTTTCAATTATTAGACGAATGTAACGAAATGTAAGTAATTATGGGTTTACCTTTATTGAATAATTTTTAAACAATTTATATGATATATATTTATTAAATATATCCATATTACCATCATGTTTGACCTAAAAAATGAATCACACCACTTCAAGGAGGTGGTAGTCGACACATATACACAAGTGACGTAGTCATTTTCCACAGGATTGTAAGGTATGAATATTGATATGAAATTATAAATCAAGAGGAATAATTTCTTTATAAATATAATCTAAAAAAATTATTCACACAATTATATCGATCCACGAAATATGTTGAGAGTAAAAATAATTGTATCACTACATGGAGACGGTTGGTCGTATGTACACATGTTTGATACATTCACTTCCCAATTGATGGAAATGAGGGTGCATAAAGGTGGTTCCATAATCATAGTAACATTTAATAATATAATTTTCATTTATGTTATGATTTTTTATGAATACCATATCTTTATAAGATGTATAAAAATTAATAAAATTAAAAATGATCATTTAACTGTTATACCTCTATTATGAAACCTATTTTAAATTATAACTTATGCTATGAATGGATGGTCTATTGTTAAGACTAGAAGATATATTATGTGGTGAATAAACTTATTATTCTATAATATTATTCCTTTTCAGGAGAAAATAGATCAATTTATTGTTGAAATAATGGATTAAGGGTGTCTATTTATAAGGGTTAGAAAGGAAACAACAAGAATTACTAAAAAGATAAAAATATATTAAAGTCAGTTTCTATCTAAATTATTCCAAATGTGAATATATTAATATATAATAGTCTGTTGTTTAAATAACCACAAAAATAAAATTTTTATTGGTTAATGTAGTGTTCGGAACCTTATATTTTTGCTTAACTTCTAAGTAAACCTATTTTATCCTTAATTATGGTAATGGATTTTTAAATACTAAAGGGTTATAATTTTACATATATGTTGAAAATTGAAACATTAATTATGAAAACCCTTATCTTTATTAAACACTTAAACATGATTTATTACACAAAATTCACTTGATACAACATATAAGATCGAGATATCTAGTTTATTTGGGCCTTAGAACCATTACATAAAAAATTTAACATGAAATACAACATCTTTACTGAAAAAATCTTTTACATGACTACTACATTTCCTCGTACTTAGCATTGTGTAGGATAACCTGAGGACATGCATAAGAAAAAGGTTAGCTATGAAGATGAGTAGGGGAATAAACATGGAATAACATGAAGAATGAATTATGTGTTAGACAATATTCATATAAATAGAGCACAAGAAAAACATAAAGGAATGATAAATCATGATAATCATAACATGGAAATGTGGAAACAACACATAACATGGAATTAGAATGAGCCAATGCTCATTATACATGGAGAAGGGGTAAACAATAATTGCCCATGAAGCATGAGTAAAACCTTATTGAACATGAATTAGCATGAGTCAACTCCCATTTCACAGGATGTATAATGATAATATACTTTACCCAATGCATTGGAGCGCTATTAGAGCACACCCTTCTTAAACATTTCATCTCATATATAAGTGTTCCACAAGATCATAGATCATGAATTCATAAAACAGAAAAAATTTATTCCATGATTAAGGAATGTTGAATTCAAACATTAAACACTTCCATAAATAATTAAATGTTCATAAAGGTGAATACCCTTGATAGAGAAATGGGCATGGTATTACCTACACAACGATTTTGGATAGGAAATTTGCGGTGCAATTTCGGTAGCATAACATCATGACATGAGACATCATAAAAAAAGGATGAGGAGTGAGAAAGGGTTGTCTCATCATATTTACAAAAAATGTATAGTATGTTGGGTCATTTAGATTCATGTCCCAACATATGTAATGGAATTTATATTCATAATAAAAATTAATTACTTGAATATAAATGAGGAGAGATAGATTCCTTTCGGAATTTCGGCATAGTAACAGGTGTACATGGGAGGCACCAATGAGAGATAAAGGGGTCTTTGATCATTCAAATATAAAAATAAAATCATAGGGGTGGTTTAAAATCATACCCCAAAATTTATAATTGAAAATAAATTGGCATAACATTATTAAGAAACGTGGATAAAAAGAAGAAGGAAGGAATTCCTTACATGGAAGTGTAATCCCAAAGGATTGAGAGAGGCTTGAGAGAGGATTCTTGGGAGATTGGGGTACCTTGAGAGGATTCTAGAGAGAGAAGGGAAGAGGTTGGATGAACTCCAAAATCTTCTAGTTAAGAGGAAGTGGGAGCATGGGTGGGTTTATATATGAAATGAGAGGGAATTGTTTATTATTTAGGTTTAGGTCACCACACATTAAACTAACCAATACCAAAAACCAGCCAATAGATTTTGCCAACAGTATTTTCCAAAGTGGAGTGGAAAACAATATTTTATAAGGAAAATGGTGGAACTTCTTCAAATAATTGGTTTGCTTATGTGGAGGTGAGTCACACTCTCAAGGAAATTCATTTAAAACGTGAAAATGTTTTATAACTCTTGGTGGGTCCAAAAATATTTTGTAAACTAAATCAAACAACCATAAAATCACAATATTTTAATGGTAAAACATATATTGGCAGAAAATAGCATTTATTTTATTTTATTACATCACTATTGTGTCATTATGATGTCATAAAACACATTATTTATTTAAACAATATTTAATTTTTACCCACAAATTCAACTGTCTATGAAAATTATCCAAAACTTCACCATCAGATAATTTCGACCTCTTGATTCAAAAAATAGTATTTTTTTTATCTAAATAATTATCTAACTATGTGAATTTGTACCTTTAAAATAAAAACCTCTATATATCGACAATTTATTGGTTTTGAAAAATAAAACAGCTTTCAAACCATTATAAAAATTACAATTGCATTCTTAAAATTATACGATCTTTTATATTTAACAAAAAGTAATTAAATAATAATAATAATATTTTATTAAAATATTTTTTGATTCAAAAATCTAGTAATTCATCAAAATATATTTCTTAGTTGAATATTAACTAAAAATACCATTTCTGCTTTAAAAACTATTTACAAGTTTATAATAATAAAATGAAGGTATATTAATTATTATATAAAAAATAATATGCATAATAATTGTTATATGGTCTTGTTACATAACCCCTTATAACACACTAATAATACCGAAGGGTAAGATATGCTATGGGGACAGACACTTGGATTGGCTCAGATAACATCGCTCGAGTGGTAATCTCTATCAACTTCCACTTCTCCCGTAGGCGGTTCCAGTCAAGCTAAATGTGTTGAAGCTTGACTTGGGAAGGGTCAAGAGCGAAGCCTAATGACTACACCTCCTTTCCATGAACTGAAAAATGGGCTTCACACGGGGATAGTCTCATGGATGAGGACATCACTTCAATTGTCTGAGTAAATTTGATTTGTTAAAGCCCAACAATTATACTAATCATGTGATCACGATTCAACGACTATATTAGAAATGGTTACAATTCATAACTGTATTTTAAAATAAAAAAACATAAATCCAATGAAGTTCTCATTTTATATAAACATTTTACATAATGAGACATTTCATTAGATCATAAGGGATTTCCATTATTGAAAGTTTGGGTTGTTACATTCATCCCCATTATGAAATTTCACCCTCAAAATTTTATTTTCCCACACTCAAAAATATGTGGGTAAATTTTCTTCATCACTTCCTTTGATTCCCACATATCATCTTGAATATTTTTGTTTCTCCACAACACCTTGATGAGGGGCATTGTCTTCTTTCGTTGAGCTTTTTCACTTCGATCTAAGATCTTCACCAGCTTCTCTACATAGGATAGGTCATTCTCCAGTGGTACCACCTCTGGATTGTGTACATGTGATGGGTTGGGTATGTAGTTCCTCAAGAGTTATACATGGAATACATCATGTACTTGAGATAGGTTCGGTGGAAGTGATAGTCGATAGGCCACTGCTCCAATGAAACCAAGGATCTCAAAAGGGCCAATATACCATGGAATAAGCTTTCCCTTCTTCCAAAATCTCATATATCTCTTCCACATGTATATGCGGTGGAATACCATGTCTCTGACATCAAACTCTAGGTATCATCAATGATTATACGTATAACTATTCTATCGACTTTGGGTAGTCTTATTATGCTGTAGAATGGTTTTCACCTTCTCCACCATTTATTTAACCATTTCAAATCCTAGCAACTTACGCCCACCGACTTCTTCCCAACATGTCGTTGTTTTTTTACCTCTTCCCATATAGGGATTCATATAGTTCCATTCGGATGATCAAGAGGAAACTTTTATTATAAGAGAATTCAACCATAGGAAGATGTTTATCCCATCCTCCATTAATGTCCATTGAACATGATCTTGACATATCTTCCAGTTTCAGAATAGTTCGCTCAGATTGGACATCAATTTGAGGATGATAGGCCTTACTGAAGTTCAGTTCAGTATCCAGAGCATGTTAAAGACTCTTACCAAACAAAGAGGTGAATCTTAGATCTTGATTGGATATCATAGATAGTGGTACCCCATACTACCTTACCACTTTTCTGATATATATGTGCCATTTGATCCAATGATAAATCCACTCGAATTTCAAAGAAGTGTACAGACTTGGTAATATGATCCACAACAACTAGTATTTCATTGTTTTCTTTTTATGTATTCTGAAATTTGGTGACAATGTCTTTGGTGATGTTCTCCCATTTCCCTAATAGTATGGGAAATGGATGCATGATCCCCTTAGACTAATTCATCTATACATTCACTTTCTAACACAACAGGTACATTAATGTATACTCAGTGATCTCCTTCTTCATATTATCCCATCAATAATCCCCTTGGAGATCATGATACATCATTGTGTTTCCTGGGTTAATAGAGAAATGTGATCTACTTACATCATCCAAAAGTTCCTTCTTCAGCTCCGGACTTTATGGGGCACATAGTCTTTCCCCAAATCTCACAATTCCTTCTTTAATGAAATTGAACACTGAGGATTTTCCTTTTTTGATAGTTCCCAACTTCTTATAAATTCCTACATCATTATTTTGAGAATCCTTTATCCTTTCCAAAAGAGACAGTTGAAAAATAATTTGTGAATTGATTCATGATGTCCCCTTCATTATGACTCCCATATCCATCTTCATCAAATCTAAGAATATTGGATCCTTCTCAATTATCATTAGTGATAGAATCACCGAAAACATCCAACTAATATAATATTCCAACTTGTTCACTTTCACAGGGTGGTAATAGATTAAGCAATCGTAGTCTATGATCAACTCTACCTATCCTCATTGGAGCATGTTACACTCTTTCTGTTTGAATATATACATGAGGCTTTTGTGGTCTGTATATATTTATCACTTTTCCCAAAAGAGATAATACCGCCAAATTATTAAAGCAAATATCACCGCAACCAATTCTAGATCATGTGTAGGATAATTTTTCTCATGAACATTCAATTTATTTGAAGCATAAGAAATGTGTTTGACATTTTTCATCAACACACAACACATCCCCTTCATTGAAGCACAACTGAATACCATAAAAAAGTTCTCCACTTGTGGGTAATGTGAGAACGAGCGTCGTGATAAGCCTCTTTTTCAACTCAATGAATCATTATTCACATTCATCAATCCAAGAAAACTTTTCTCCCTTCCGAGTTAGCTCGGTAAGAGGGTTGGAAAATTGTGAGAAAATATTCACTATTCGTCAAGAATATCCAGCTAACCCCAAAAAGCTACATATATCTATTTTCGATGTTGGCCTCAGCCATCCCTCTACTGCATTTGTGCTGGAGGGATCCATATATATCCCATTTATTTTGATTATATATCCCATGAATGAGACCACCTTCAATGAGAACTTACACTTTTTTTACATTTCATTGAGCTTCTCCTTTCACATGGTCACTAATACAGTTCTTAGATGCTCCACATGATCCTACTTGGTTTTGGAGAATATTAGAATATCGTCTATAATGACTACCCAACATTTTTTGAGGTAATATCTAAAGTCTCTATTCATCATGTACATGAAGATTTCTAGAACATTGTTGAGTCCAAATGGTATTACTAATAATTCATAGTACACGTATCTTCTACTAAAATCAGACTTGGGGATATCTTCCTTCTTCACCCATACTTGATAAAATCCCAACGGAAAATACACCATGGAGAAATATTGTGCTCCATGCAGTGGAATGAGCAAGTCATCAATTCGTGGGAGAGTATACTTTTTCTTTATCATGATTTTTTTAATCTCATGATAATCAATGAAAAGGCGCATTGACCCATATTTATTCATGATGAAGAGGACTGGTGCACCCCAAGGTGATGCACATGGGCGTATAAACCCTTTATCTAGATTCTCATGTAGTGATTCTTCATCTCATCAAGTTCCAAAATAGCCATTATATATGGAGTCTTGGATATTGGAAGTCTCCCAAGTAGAAGATCAATTGAGAATTCAACATCTCTTTTATGATGAAGATTGAGAAGTTTCTTGGGAAAAACTTCAACGAATTCCCTCACAATAGGCGTGTCTTCAAGGATGGTTTCCTCATTAGACTCAATCATCTAAGCCAGATACATGTGCTCATTGGGTAGTAACATCCACACATGAGATGATGGAGCTAAAAAAAATTATTCTTTCTCTATGCACTGGCATAGAATTGGGGGTTGATTCTCCACATGGAGAGTGACTTCCCTCCCACAAAAATTTATGTTGGCTCTATATAAGGAAAGAAAATCCATGCCAATAATTGCATCAAATTATACCAGAGGGAGTATTCCAGGGTTTTCTTAGAAGTTAAATCCACAGAATATGATAGGGGAGGAGTTATAATCAGGGGATGCAATTACTTCCCCATTTTTCATACTCACCGACATCTTCACTTCCATTATTTTTGGTGGTGTTGGGATTGTTCTACTAATCATTCAGGATATAATAGAATGCGTAGAACCGGAATCAAAAAGTACGTCTGCTATTTTTTATTGAAAAATTATCGTACATGTCACCACTTTGTTGTCGGGGTTCACTTCGGAAGTAGTGATGGAAAATGATCACCATTAATGCCTTGAAGGTTGTTGGTTGCCTCCGAAAACCCTTGTCTTAGGGAACTGATTTTAAAAGTGACACAGCTCATTGTAGCTGAAGCAATGAACAACACGTTGAGGGTCAAGCAGAGCGTTCCTTTCCCCTATCTGACCCATAGATTTTTCTTGTCGATAGTTAACAGCTAGGTGCCCATCTCTTCCACGCCTTAATCATTTCCTCGTCCCCTTCAGGCAATTTTTGGGGTGCTTCATTCCGCACATTTGGAAAGTGTGGTGCTAGATTTTTTTAGCACCGTTGGAATTATCCATCAGACCACCATCATTTAAGTCCACCTTATACTTCTTATCCCCATGATACCCCTAAGATTATTCAATCTCAATTTCGACCATTAGGGAACATTAGAAAATTTCCTCATATTTTTCAAATCCATGGATCGCCAGTGCATTCTGTAGGCTAGGATTCATCCCACCAGATAAGCGGTAAACCATGCATTGAGGGATAACGAAAAAACCGGATGCATATCGTGAAAGGCTTGTGATGTTTTCCTCCTATGCTCAAATAGATTTGTCATCTTTATTCATGAGGTCAAGGTAGTCCCTTTCCATCTTATGTTGGAGGGTGCATGGAAAATATTTATCGAAAACCATCTTTTGGAAATCCTTCCATTCCAACACCTCGATCACCTCCTCAAGCATCATATTTTTTTTTATCAAAGTCCACCATGGATCATATTCACCATCTATATGATACGAATCTAGGAGAACCTTCTCTTTTTCAGAACATAGAAGGATGAAGAAGATCTTTTCAATGGAATTTATCTATTCTTTGGAGATTGAGTGATCATATGATCCATTAAAAGTAGGAGTCCTTTATCATATGAAAATCCAAATAGCGACTTTTTCTTTATTGGGAGGGGGGTTGAACGTTCATCTTTCCCCATGTTTAAATTCAAATCTTGAGTTAAATTTGAGAGAAGTGTGAAAAACTTCACAATTCCTGCTCCCCTCAGATTTTGATTCTCATTATCACAGTCATAACATTAATTTTCACAACGGTTGTCAGCCTAAGTCCTACTATTACCAGCCACTGGTTGGAATAAAAGAAAATTTCGGGGTAACACAAAAAGGGTAATACAAATAAAAAACTAATGACTAATAAATAACTTTTATTTCCTTAAATTATGTATCCATAGGATTCAATCTATTCTATTCATTATCTATGTTCTAACATATATTCTTAGGGCCATTTTTTTTAATTCCATTAATAAGGGTTCATACTAGGCTTGTGAATTTACCAAAGTAAATCCCCCCAGAGTTTCGTAACCAGGAGTGCAGCAAGGCATATTGTCATGTAATAGGATACCCCAGGTCAAGCACAAAACTCCTTGTCGGAGTTTTCACTCCTAGGTACATCTGGGCTAGAGCCGCCTCTACCTGCTCGTTTCCATACAAGGATGTATTATTTTGATAAACCACATACTCAATAATCACCAAAACATAGTGATTTTATTATTATACTTAGTCTTATCCATAATCCATTCACTAGGGGTTCCTAATCCTAATCCCAAAAAATATCTAAACCTATCCTCTGATACCAATTATGACAATCCTTCTCTTTATTACACACTTAAACATGATTTATCACATAAACATCTCTTCATTAAACAAATAAGATTCAGATATCTAGTGTACTTGGGGATTAGGACCATTGCATAACAACATGAAACATGAAATGCAACATCTTTACTGAAAACTTCCATTACATGACTACTACATTCCCTCATACATAGCATTGCATAGGTTAACCTGAGGACAAGACTAATAAAAGGGTGAGTTATAAAGCCCAATAAGGGAATAAACATGGAATAACATGAAGAATAAATTACATGTTAGAAAACAGGCATATCAATGGATCACCAGAGAAATATAATGGCATGATAATGATTGATAATCATAACATGGAAATGTTGCAACAACACTAAACATGGAAATAGCATGAGCCAAGGATCATTGCACATGGATCATGAGTAAACCCTCATTGCACATAAAGCATGAGTGAACCCTTGTTTCACTTGAATTAGAATGAGTAAAAAACCATTGCACATGATGTATCATGATACTATACTTTACCCAATGCATTGGAGAACTATCTAGGCGCACCATTCATAAACATTTGATTTCATGCATAATTATGCCACAAGATTGTAGAATCTGAATTAATACAAAATCATAATTTATTGCAAGATTAAGGAATATGGAATTCATAAATTAAAATCATCCATCAACAAGTAATTGTTCATAATGTTTAATACCCTTGATAGATAAATGGGCTTTGTATTCACTACACAATGATTCTGTCTTGGAAAATTGCGGTGCAATTTCAACACCATAACATCATGACATAAGACTTCATAAAAATGGCTGATGAGAGAGAAAGTTGTGTCTCATCACATTTACATGAATTGGACAGTAAGGGGGTCATTTAGATACATGTACCAACATATTAAATGGAATTTAGATTCATAATACAAACGAATTTCTTGAATGTAAATGGGGAGAGAGAAATTCCATTTGGAATTTTGGCATAGTAACGTGTGTACATGGGAGGCACCGATGAGAAAGAAAGGGGTCTCTCATAATTAAAACATAATAGGACAGTATAGGGGAGGTGTAAAATCATATCCCAATATATATAATTGAAACTAAAGGGGCATAACAATATTATGAAACATGGATAAGAAGAGGAAGGAATGAAACCCTAACTAAGAGCTGTAACCCCAAAGGCATCGTAGAGGATTGAAAGAGGCTTATTGTGAGATTGGGGTGCCTTTGGAGGATTCTATAGAGAGGAGGGAATTTTTTGGAAGGACTATGAAGGCTTTGAGTGAAGGGGATTTTGGAGCATGGATGGGTATATATAGGAAAGGAGAGGGAATTCTTTATTATTTAGGTTTGGGTCAGCACACATTAAACTAATCAATACCCCAAACCAGTCCATTTTTTTTACCAAAGAGGATTGGAAAACAATATTTAATAAGTCAAATGGATGAAATTATTAAAATAATAGGGTTTCTTATGTGGAGGTGAGTCACACTCTCAAGGAAATTCATTTAAAAATGAAAATGTTTTATAACTCTTGGAGGGTCCAACCAAAGTTTTGTAAAATAAACAAAACAATCCAAAATTCACATTATTTTAATGTTAAAAAATATATTATCCGAAAATTTCTTTTATGGTATCTTATTACCTCAATATTGGGTCATAATGTTGTCATAAATCACATTATATATCTAAAAGATATTTAATTTTTAACAAAAAATCCGACTGTCTCAGAAAATTATTAAAAATTTACCATTGGATAATTTCGGTGTCCAGATTCCAAAAATAATATTCATTTTATATAAATAAATATTTTAATATTTGAATTTTTACTTTTATAATATAAACTTCCATTTATATATAACTCATGGGTTTTGACAAAAACATCTTTCAAACAATAATAAAAATTACAATTGCATTCCTAAAATTATACGATCATTTATATTTCATAAAAAATAATTTAATAATAATCATAATATTTTATTAAAATATTATTTTATTCAAAAATCCATTAATTCATCAAAATAGATTTCATATTTGAATATTAACTAAAAATACTATTTGTTCTTTAAACACTATTTTCAATGTAATAATAATAAAATAAATGTATATTCATTATTATAAACAAAATAATGCAAATAAGCAGAGTGCTATGGTCTTGTTACATAACCCGTTATACCACCCGCATAAGACCGAAGGGTATGGTGAGAGATGGTGACAATCTATTTTGGTGGCTCGGATAACATCGCTCGAGCGGTAATCACAATCAACATCCACTTTTCCCATAGGCAGTTTAGTTCAAGATTAACGTGTTGAAGCTCGGATTGGAATTGGTCAAGAGTGAAGCCCAATGATGCCACCTCCTTTAAAAGATCCAAAAAATGGGATTCATATGGGGCATGTCAAATAGATGAGGCCATCGCTTCCTTTTTCTGAGTAAATTGGATTTATTAAAGCTCTATATTTATACTAATCATGTGATCACTGTTCAACGACTATTTTGGAAAAAGTTACAATTTTTAAAGGTATTTTAAAATCCAATAATATAAAACCAATGATGTTCACATTTTCTTTAAATTTTTTACATAATGATACATTTAATTAGATCAAGTGGAACTTCCATTAATGATAATTTGGGTCGTTACATAAATGGACAAAGGATGACATTGATTCCAATTATATCTAACTAGCCGTCTTTCATGATATTTTAGATTTTTTTTAAAAAAGAAAATGTTAATTTCATAAAATAATTTTTTTTATAGTTTTAACAATATTCAATTAATTTGACTTCAAATACAGCATGATATAAAAAAATACAAATATTGACCTCTAAAACATCTAACAAATGATATATTTATTTAAAAAACTCTTCTAAATCAATAATTGACCTTTTTATTATTAATTTTAATATTTTAAAAACTATTTATTCTATGTTTCTGTTTGATGAATTAATATTTTACCCACGTTCCATAAGAAATTAAGATAACTAATCAATCTATAAAACATGAAAAAAATTATTATAAAATAATATATTTTTCCTTTGAAATAAACATTTAGAACTGAACATAACCTCTTTTTACCCATTTGATACAACATTAAAGATATTAATGTCAAGATACTAACATTTTATATGTATTCTTTTCTTATATTAATTTAGTGATCATAATCAACAAAATATATAACCCATTGACCATATATTTGAGTAATGTATGGACATATGTGAACTAAAATAATATAATTATATTAAGGAATGTTTTAGATAAGTTTTAATACATTTTCCCGAGGTCTTAATTATATTTTACCCATTTTACCATTATTGAGGTGATAGAAATTTACTTTATTACTATTCATATAAGAAAAAAATATGAGGGAAGTATTATAAAAAATACCATTGTTTCTAAATATGGAATCCAATTTTTATGATTCAATTTATAAAAGTGAATAAATTCATTTTAATAAAAAATCTCAAAATATGAAGAAATTATTTTTTATAGAAAAACACATTATTAAAAATAAAACTGGACATTGGCTAGTATATAATGCATAGATAAAATATGTGATTAATATTGAAACATTACAGTGAATATTTAATGTATAAATTTCAATAAAATAATTCACCAATAGTGATTAATTTAATTTATTATCATACAAACACTTTGCAGATATAAAAATAGTTTTTCTTAAATAACTATTTTACCATAATTTTTTTTATTTGAACTAAAATCCAGTTCTAACCAATAAATACATTTTAAAATTGTGTAAACAATATATGTTTCATATTTTAATAATTTCTATTCACACCCTCAAATATAAAAGCTATGAGATAATTGAATACTTTATTATAGTTCATTTCAAAACATGGTTTCATGTACTACAAACTATAGAAGAAATAATATTTATTTATAGAGACATGTATCATAAAATACTAGGATTTTACAATGCTGAATTCAATATTTTTAACAGTGTTTTCACTAAAAACTCATTTATAGAAAAACATAGGTAAATTGAATTTAATGTAATAAATCACTCATTTTTTATCAATAACATTGTAATATGAACATGACATAGTGATTGGGTTTTTGTATTTTTCATTTTGATTTTTTATATTTAGTGAAAAAATACAATTTTATTCTCAAATAGACTAATATTTTTCCTAATATTTTTTATAAAATTTATAGCCATTAATTTCATTCCCTGGCCACTTTATCACATATCATCTTTTCTCGCCTGAAAACCATTTAAATATTTCTAATTCATCTGATCTACCAGACATTGTTTCTTTAAACCATGGTAAAAAACATTGTTGTTACGTAGTCATATTACAGACATGTCATTCTTATTTTCAAACCATTGTTTAAAAAATTTAATATGCAATTTTATATAAGGATGAGGAACAATTATGTTATTTAATATGTGTAAATGTTATTTCGTTATTTATTCACATGTTAGAAATTTAATATTTAAATCCTTGGTTCCATTTTCCCATAAAATAGATTAATTTTTTTAGATATAGTATTGCATCTCTATAGAGATGTATTCTATAAATAACACTACAATCTCTTCATAAATATACTTCTAATCAATAGAGGCATGGGATCAATACAAATTCTTAAAATATCCAACAAATATATTTATATAACCTTCAAAATGATACATACAACACACACATATATATATGATCAAAAAAACATAATTTTTCACACAAAATAAACCATTATATTCATCATTGTATAAAAAACATGATGCACATTAAATTTCTTGTTGATAAAGTTTATATATTGAATCATTCTTCGACATGTTAAATGAATTAAGATCCATCACTTTGTGACATATGGAATTAAAAAATAGCACAACTTCATGATAGTCACTCTAACAATTATGGGTGGAATTACAAGAAATGCAAATAGTATGAATCATTGCATCATAATATCACAATCATAATATTCCATGCTAGTTAACTTCATATCATTCATTGAAAAAAATCACAAAAATTTGAAGAATAAATGTAGTGAACTATTATTATTGGAAGTCACTAAAAAATAATTTTGTCACTCTTGAAAAATGTATGACATGTGCGATGAAAATAAGTTCATTTTACTTTAGGATTTTGAAAAAATTCCAATTATATTCCCGTTTGAAATTAAATATTATATTATATTCAAACCATACATCATATATATTTTAATATCTAACAATTTTACAATAAAACTATGATAGTTATTATTCCAAACAAGCTTCAAATAATTTTCTTGTCCTATCTCATGATATATGTAGTATATATGTTCAAAAAGTAACTATCATTTCATCCATATCTTTGTTTCAACACTAGTAATTTTTTTCTTTACAAATGTGACATTAATATTTTTCACTTTCTCAAAATATTTACTAGTTGAAAATAATTTGGTGTTATATAGAATTATTATAAGCCATTGAATTATTTTTTTTAATCATTGATAAGAATGATTCATAAAAATCCACCATTGGTGTCCCATATGAACTATTTTCTCCAATTTTTTTGATACAATGAAGTAACTTCTATAAAAATTGGAAAAGATTTATAGATCTTACCACTATATCCAAAAAACTTTCCATATGCTTGGAAGTCATTAATTTTAAACTTATGAATTTCATTAAATATAAATTATTCACTTTAATAATAATTAAAAACATTGAAACATTCCTCCCATGTGAGCTTCAAATCATCAATTAATGGTGCATGTAATCATTGATAACATTTCATTATTTTTTTGGTCTCGAAATCATTAATCTCAAAATGATATATTTCTATTCGATTCAAAATTATGGAGATACATATTAAATTACCAACAAAATTGGCCATAAACATTGTATTCAAATAAAAATCCTATGTGTGTTGATTTCTTCAATGCTCATACAACGAATGATATTTCTAACATCATTTCCAAATTTAGGAAATTGTATATAATTTTTATACCATTTTGGAGAATCATTTATATAGAATGATATTCAATGTGTTATCTACTTATCAGTATTATATTTTAATTATATTCCTAATTATTATTTTCATATAATTTATTTAAATGAAGAAATATATAGAGATAGAAAAATCTATTATAATGTGTTTTGGTACATAGAATAATAGATGTATCGAGTGCTGATTTTTTTCTTTCAATACATATCAAGATATCTCACATTTTGGAAACTAAAAAAATACCATTTTATTCCTTCAAATATAACACACATTCATTAGGGCAGTCATGTATGTTTTTTACCCTTATCCCAGTAGGTATAATTTTTTTCGTTATAATTTGAATATAGAAGATCATTTTATTCTGGATGTATGGATTTCAAGAGTAGTATTAATTCTAAAACAATTATTTCACTAAAACCATTTTGAACTTTAAATTATATAAATCTAAATACCATTGATTAAATTTGATTTTTTTATAATTAGTATACATTCAATTTTCAATGTCCCCATACGAGTTCTCATTAAATGGTATTTTGAATATTCCTTTTACATTTATATCATGAACAATTTATATGTTTTGATCTACACATTAATTTCAAAAATCACCATAACCATTAGATCTTGAATCCTACACAATTTCACCATACCAAAACAATAGATTGTAATTTAGATTAATAATATTGGAAATTTAATTGTTCATTGATATATCTACTATGAAACTTTCTCGTATTTAAAAATATCATCAATGGAAAAAAAGAGGGTGTTTTCTAGAACATTTTATTTTGAAACATCCAAAACCCCATAATCCCGATGCCCAATTTCATCACTTTTTCAACAATCAGTAATCCCATTTTTATCAATTACCATCTATAATGAATATTAAGTATTAAATACAATTAACCATATTTATGTATTTAATAAAAAATATTAATTTTATAAAACAATTATATAAATAAAAACGTCAAATCATTTACTTAAATAATTAGTGTTCATTATGTAATGACAAAATAATAAAACCAATTTTTTTTAATAAAAACTGAATAAAAAAACCCCTATATAAAATCATTAAATTATGAAACAATAATGAAAATTTAAAACACATATTAAAAACCTATAATGTATATAATAATACTTAGTTTTAATTAATGATATATTAAGAATATATAATTTATATATAGGCATGATAACTATGAACATGCATATATTAATTAACATCAAAATGAACAAAAAGAATTTTAAACACTAGAATCTATTGAATATTACAATTACATTAGATTAACAAAATAAAAAACATTAAATGTAATGAGTTATGTATAGTCATGATAAATAAAAACATATATGTCACGACCCGACCCTACCCGGCCTCGAGCCGCAACTACCCCAAGCCCGCCTCCATAGGCCAGGGGCTGGCGACCATCACCGAAGGCAGACAAACTCGGGGAGGCCTTTTCCTAAGTACCTGTACACACAAACGCATCACACTCAATGAAAAAGTTCAGAGTAAAAGCAAAGAAAAGCATAGTAAAAGAGAAACTGCTATAAATATACCACAAATGTGCATCGACATCTAAACAGTACAAGTAAAGTGATGGAAAAGAAAAATGGGCAAAACACACGTTGAACCAGAAAAGTGCCACAACCCGGCAACAGGTAAACAAACAAACAGATGACGGGTCTCCCACCTGGAACCCAGCTAAGACCACCGCACGGGGTCCAAGCTCCCGAATTCCTATGCTCCACTGAAGTCACGACCAACCTGTCCATCGTCTGCGAGGGCGCACCAAGTGCGGGCAAAGCCCAAGGAGGGGTGAGTATAATAATACTCAGTAGGATACCCCGAAGGCTAGAGGGAGCAACAAAGGAGGTACCAAAGGGTGAGAAGTAGAGAAAATAGGGAGAAGCAAAGGGAGTACAACAGAGAGTGCAGTAAAGAGTCCAGATCAACCCAACAAGAGAAAGGAGGTAGACTCATCCAGACACAAGGATCTGGAAACCGTGAGAAGATGAACTTCCCGTCGAGTGTTCGCTACCTATAGCAGGAGAGTAGACTCATCCAACCACGAGAGTCTAGACACGGAAAGCATGTGGCATACCCCGCGCGTCTTCGCCTCTCCTAGAAGGAGAGTAGACAAAACCCAAGGACTGGGTACTCGTATGAGGTATATACATATATATGCTCTGCCAAGAAGCCCGAACAAGCTCGTAAGGGGATCTCTGTCCCGTAGCTCAGCCCAAGAAAAGAGTCGCCAACATTCCCAGAAGTAAACCATAATCGATGCTCAGCATCCCGCACGCCTGCCCTGAACCGCAAGCCAAGGGGCTCAATCACCGCACCTTGACACTATCCGCTTTGGGCGGCACTGACTCGCCCGCACGGTTTTAGATCGCGTCACAAGAACGCGTCTCGGTGGGGAAAGAGCCCCTCGTACTTGAGAGTTCTAGGAAAGTCAAACCACACCTCATCACTGTCCTGCAGTCGAGAGGTCTCCTCAAAGTCAAGTCGTCACAAAACTGACCCGTATAACCAAGGGTCCCGCTCCGGTAAACCCGGAGGAAAGCCACAATCTAGCCTAGTCAAGAGGACTGAGTCTGGAATGCCAACGAATGACCCACTGCCCAGCCCCACTAGAGGGTAATTCATAACCAGATATCGGGTGACCCACTGCCCAACCCTGCTAGAGGGTAAACCCTAATACATCGTCAGGCGACCCACTGCCCAGCCCCACTGGAGGGTAAACCATAATAAGATACTGGGTGACCCACTGGCTAGACATGCTGGAGGGTAAACCATAATACATCGTCCGGTGACCCGCTGCCCAGCCCCGCTGGAGGGTAGACCTGGAACAAGTCGACAGGCGACCCACTGCCTAGCCTTGCTGGAGGGTAGACCTGGAACTAGACGACGGGCGACCCACTGCCCAGCCCTGCTGGAGGGTAGACCCTAAGAGCATCGGGTGACCCACTGCCCAGTCTCTGCTGGAGGGTAGACCCTAAGAGCGTTGGGTGACCCACTGCCCAGTCTCCGCGGGAGGGTAGACCCTAGAAGCCGATGAGTAACCCACTGCCCAGCCCCGCTGGAGGGTAAAACTCAGAACTGCTCTAGACATTTCCACTAGAGGGTACAACACTGGCCAACCAAACACCAAGTGGGTATCGCGCAACCTCCCAACTCCATAACAACTCACCCCAAATGAGGTGCAGCGTCTGCTCCATCATTGGGTGTCACTAGCACTGCTACCAGCCAAGCCATCGAGAATGAAACCAGGGGGACACCACTCAACCCTGCTGGTCAACAAACGAGCATCGAGCCAGGGGAAAAGCTCCACCCTGTAGGTCAAACAAACACACAGAGGGACCCTCTACGCCGCGAGAGGTCCAAGTACACGAAGAAGAACACAACACTCACTTGGGGCCCACATGACGTGTGGCCCCAAGTCAAATCCCAACCAAGCGCACAATCATCTCAGGTACAAACCAGACATGCCTCCAAGCGCTCCCGTATAATCCCAGAGTATACCTCGTTCCAGCCCATAGGCTATCGTGTGCACGGCACCCCACGTCAACGTGAAGCCGTGACATAACAACTCCAACCTGCCACCTCATCACCTGAGGCACAGCCAACCACATCTCAAGAACCATTTATATCACTCTCCCAAGAGTGCGCGAACACACGCCAAGGGTCCGCTACAAACAAGGTAGGGCGAACCACCGCTGGAGAACCTTCCATCCTTCCACATTTCCCAATATCGCGTAAGAGGCTCCGCACATCCAAACGGATCACACCGTTGTAATCCTCGTGGAAAAACACGCGAGATCGACTACTTACTCGCCTACAAAGGATATCCGACGGAAAAGTCACCAACACCGCCTCACGCCCGAATGACGTCCCATGATCCTGAGCCTCGACCCCGAAAATAGTTGGGCGCATCACACCATTGCGATCCCCTCGGGAAAACACGTCAAAAGCACTACTCACATGAGTGAAACAGATATCTGGAGAAAAAGATGCATTCCGGTGCACCGCACACGAGCGGTGCCACGTGGGACCCGTAACCCGGTCCCGAAACTCAACAAACGGATCGCACCATTGAGATCCTCTCGAAAAAGCACACACGATGGACTATCCACTTGTCCAAAATGGTCGCCCGGTGAATAAGATGGAAAATCACCGTCGACGCCCAAACGACCCTCGTGGGCCCCGCACCATTGTGCGGAATTACAGTGGGAGGATTGCACCATTGCAATCCCCTCAGAAAAACATCCCTAATCAACTGCTCTCATGCCCCGAATGGACGCCTGGCCGGTCTCTTTTTTTTCCAACAGGACCTGCACCGTGCGGGTCCTTGTTGGCCAGCCGGGGTCCGACGACCCCGGCCCTCTCCCGCTGCACGCCGACCGGCAAGGCCGGTCGGTCGGATCTCCGCGCCGCGCTGGCGCGGCTCCTCCACTGGCGCCGCTGGAGACCGGTGCCTCCACTGACGCCGCCCGGCGTGCTTCGCTCGACCGCAAGCCTCGGCCACCCGCTCACGCAACCGCGCCTCCTGCTGAAGGCCGCCGCCCGCCTGAGGATCTCCACCGCGACCCAGCACTCCGCCGGCCTCCTCCGCTCGGCCTGACGAACCTGCCGCCGCCTGAAAGACCCGCCTGAGGCCGCAGCCTCGCACCGGCTGGAGCTCGGCCGAACCACCGCGCTACCCTGCTAAAACCCGCCGGAAAACACCCACAACACCAGGAATTCCCGCAAACTTTGGCAGTCGACCGCGACACCATCCGAACCCCGATTTCAAATCCAAAATGAGCGTCAGAAAGAGTAGAATTTGTAATAAATGACCATGGGATTTGTTTTAATATTTATCCACAAATCGACGTATAAAATTGAATCCAAAGGAAGGTTCAGAAATTAAAATGCAAAAAGCATAACCCTACCTGCGAGGGCGTTGCCCGACGCTTCCCAGAGGATCTGCCGGAGCCGCGCCTTGCCGGAGCTATCTCGCCGGAGGGGAGGATGGGAGGAGGAGCTTCTAGTCCTTGGTTGAGCGCTTATACCAGCAGAAAGGGGAAGGAGAGGGGTGGGGTTAGGGTTTAAATAAGGAATAAATTAATTAAAATTTAATTAATTTAACCCCCCCAATTTATCCCGCGCCCGAAACTCTCGGCGGGGTCAAGGTTGAGCCTCCCCTAGGGTAAAAACCACCTCCTGAGCTCAACCATGGTCTCAGAATTTAATTTCGAGCTTCCGTTTGGAAGTTATAAAATTTAACGTCCGAAGCTGCTAAATTACGAAAATGCCCCTGGATCCATTTTTCACAAATGGCCCGCGACCGCGAAACATATACCCTTGCTAGGGTAAACGGCACACTCCGAACTCAACGGTGCTCTCAGGTTTCCGATCCGAGCCACCGTTTAAGAGATACTAGCGTTTCGCCATTAAACAGATTAATTAATTAATTAATTAATTTGTTTAACTTTCCAGAAGCGGGCGAGGGATCCAAACATCTCGCGTCGACAAGTTTTATGTCGTTCCTAGGGTAAAAACCCCATTCCGAACCCATCGGTACAATCAGATCTCTGATCCGAAACTCCATTTAGGAGTTCTCCCATTTATTTAGCGTTTCCAGTGTGAACGCACTGAAAATTTCATTCAGGCCACTCCGGGGCTCGGAATCGCACGCCGTCTGAAGGAACTGCTCTGGAATATCATCAAGAATATTCCAAAGTCTTTCGTAGCAAAAATAGGGTTCTTACATCATTCACTCCTTCACGATTTTCATCCCCGAAAAGCAAAACTAGGGAGCAACACAGGGTACTAATCCCACACCTGGCTTTCCCATACCCAGAAGAACCCACACTCAGCTCTGTGCCACCGCACACAGACCAAAGGATTGATCTGTTCATGCGAGGTCGGCCCTTGCCGATGTCGTGCACCGACTCCAGACTTTGGGGTTAGGGAAAGGCGGTAGGGAACCTCACCATCCCTTTGCACGAGCTCAAACAGCCAGAAGGATCTCGGGGGTAGCTCACCTCCCCAGTCAAACGTCTGCGTCACACGTCGCGACTGGAATCACCTCCCGCACCTGAAACAAGGCCCGACGATTTCCTCCTTCAGAATATCCATATGGTGAAAAACCCAAGGATATCTAGTCACGCTAGGTTCTACATTTGATGCTCTCTTACACGCTCAAAAGGCGAAGGAGTCAACACCACCGACTAAAGGAAATGGTCTCACACCTTTTTCTTTACCAACACAGGGTCACACCCAATGCCCTGCATCACCCTGGTAACACCTCAAACAAGGAGCAGGGAGAAAAGCCTTTCACACACAAAGCCTAACAATTCTACTACAAGAAGTAGAAGAGTCGCAAGGGGTACCTCTCACCATCCCATGCTCTGCAGGATCGTAGGCATCCAAAGCTCGCGGCTACCCGCGGTCCCAACCGTCAGCTCCTGGAGCCTGATGTAGACCACCTAGTTGTGATGGGGAGATCTCATAACATCATCCCCCACCTCTAGATCCTCCCGCTCCTTTCTAGCACCACCTCTCTGGCCACTACTCCGATCACGGCGCTGCCTCTCCCGTGGTGGTGCGCCTGCTGCCTGCCTGAAGCTCTCAGCAACTTGGGTCGGGCAGTCTTGTGCCAAGTGACCTCGCCTGTCACAAGCATAGCACCGGCGCTCTCTGGGCTGACCTGGTGCCCTCCGGCACCACTGTGGTGTAAGAACACATCTCCGAAACCGGTAGTGGGAAGGCCACCTGCATCGAGATCCTGTCCCCCGGCGCCTACTGCCTACGACAGACGTCTCGGCTCCACGTGCCTGCTGCCACTACCAACACTAGAACGTGATAGGAAGCCCTCTGTCACCAGCGCCTGCTCTAGCACCCCGACATATGTAGAAATGCCCAAGGGTACTATGACATCACAAATCTCTCGGTGGAGACCCTGCTCAAACTTCTGCACTCGGAAGTTGTCGTCATGGACCAAGTCCGGGTAAAAGCGTGCATGGTATGCAAAACTAGTCACGTACTCAGCCACTATCATCCCTCCGTGCTGAAACTGCAGGAGCTCCTGAATCCGAACGGAGCGCAAGAAGGAGGGGAAAAACTCCTCTCGAAACAACAACATGAAGCCGCCCCATGAAAGCGACAACTCATCATGAAGCCGAGTCACCAGACTCCACCAACACCAAGATGCTCCACAAAAAGGGGTGGCTGCCAGAGCCACTCTCTGATCTGTCGGCGTCTGCACAAGCCTGAAAAGGTGAACCACTGCCTTGAGCCAAACCTCTGCTGCCTGAGGGTATGGCTCACCACTGTACCTCAGCGGTCTCTGCTGCTGGAACTCACGGAGCACGCTCAACCTGCGCTCAATCTCCGCCTCCTCTACTGAAGCTGTCTGCTTCTCAACAGGTGGGGGTGCTACTACTGGCCCACCCGGAGAAAGGGGCTCGCACGATGGGTCCTGGACTGTGGCCTCGTAGCTCATAGGGTCGTCGTCACGAACCAAAGCTGGTATCCTGGAAGGTTGTCCTCGTGGAGACATCCTGAATATTATCAAGGAGTGCCGCAGTCAGATGAGCATATATGTATATACCACAACAACAACGATGGGGAGCTGACTCAAGATGGATAGTCAAAGACTCGGTCTTATGTGATGCACAAACCAATTTTCCCTGCAACAAGTGTCTCAGCATGTCGAGTCGACAAGCGGGTTATCAGGGTCCTGGTGAATGGATATGTCAGCCGCCGCACCAACACTGGACTCCCTGGCCTGAGAGTCGCTCTCGAGATACGTTAACATTGTTTCCCTATATCCCAACCAATTCCTCTTTTAGGGAAGTCTGAACAACGTCCCAAGGAACGAACCACCTCTGATACCACTTTGTCATGACCCGACCCTACTCGGGCTCGAGCCGCAACTACCCCAAGCCTGCCTCTGTAGGCCAGGGGCTGGCGACCAGCGCCGAAGGCACACAAACTCGGGGAGACCTTTGCCTAAGTACCTGTACACACACACGCATCACACTCAATGCAAAAGTACAGAGTAAAAGAAAAGACAAGAAGAGTAAAAGAGCAACTGCTATAACTATACCACAAATGTGCATCGACATCTAAACAGTACAAGTAAAGTGCTGAAAATGAAAAAGGGGCAAAACACGCGCCCAACCAGAAAAGTGCCACAACCCGGCAATAGGTAAACAAACAAACAGCTGACGGGTCTCCCAACTGGAACCCGGCTACGACCACCGCACGCGGTCCAAGCTCCCGAACTCCTATGCTCCACTGAAGTCACGACCAACCTATCCCTCGTCTGCGAGGTCACACCATGTGCGGGCAAAGCCCAAGCAGAGGTGAGTATAAAAATACTCAGTAGGATACTCCGAAGGCTCGAGGGAGCAACAAATGAGGTACCGAAGGGTGAGCAGTAGAGCGAACAGGGAGAAGCAAAGGGAGTACAACAGAGAGTGCAGTAAAGAGTCTAGCTCAACCCAACAAGAGAAAGGAGGTAGACTCATCCAGACACAAGAAGCTGGAAAGGGTGAGAAGATGAACTTCCCGTTGAGTCTTCGCTACCTATAGCAGGAGAGTAGACTCATCTAACCACGAGAGGCTAGACACGGAAAGCACATGGCATACCCCGCGCATCTTCACCTCTCCTCGAAGGAGAGTAGCCAAAACCCAAGGAGTGGGTACTCGTACGAGGTATATACATATATATGCTCTGCCAAGAAGCCCGAACAAGCTCGTAAGGGGATCTCCGTCCCATAGCTCATCCCAAGAAAAGAGTCGCCAACAGTCCCAAAAGTAAACCATAATCGATGCTCAACATCCCGCACGCCTGCCCTGAACCGCAAGCCAAGGGGCTCAATCACCGCACCTTGACACTATCCGCTTTGGGTGGCACTGACTCGCCCGCATGGTTTTAGATCGCGTCACAAGAACGCGTCTCGATGGGGAAAGCGCCCCTCGTACTTGAGAGTTCTAGGAAAGTCAAACCACACCTCATCACTGCCCTGTAGTCGAGAGGTCTCCTCAAAGTCAAGTCGTCACAACACTGACCTGTATAACCAAGGGTCTCGCTCCGGTAAACACGGAGGAAAGCCATAGACTATCCTAGTCGAGAGGACTGAGTCTGGAATGCCAACAAATGACCCACTGCCCAGCCCCGCTGGAGGGTAATTCATAACCAGATATCGGGTGACCCACTACCCAGCCCTACTGGAGGGTAAACCCTAATACATCGTCAGGCGACCCACTACCCAGCCCCACTGGAGGGTAAACCATAATAAGATACTGGGTGACCCACTACCCAGCCCTGCTGGAGGATAAACCATAATACATCGTCAGGCGACCCACTGCCCAGCCCCGCTGGAGGGTAGTCCTGGAACAAGTCGACAGGCGACCCACTACCCAGCCGTGCTGGATGGTAGACCTGGAACTAGACGACGGGCGACCCACTGCCCAGCCCTACTGGAGGGTAGACCCTAAGAGCGTCGGGTGACCCACTGCCCAGTCTCCGCTGGAGGGTAGACCCTAAAAGCCGATGAGTAACCCACTTCACAGTCTCCGCTGGAGGGTAGACCCTAGAAGCCGATGAGTAACCCACTGCCCAGCCACACTGGAGGGTAATACTCAGAACTGCTCTGGCCATATCCACTAGAGGGTACAACACTGGCCAACCGAACACCGAGTGGGTATCGCGCAACCACCCAACTCCATAACAACTCACCCAAAATGAGGTACAACGCATGATCCATCACTGGGTGTCACTAGCACCGCTACCGGCCAAGCCATCGAGAACGAAACCAGGGGGAGACCACTCAACCCTACCGGTCAACAAACGAGCACCAAGCCAGGGGAAAAGTTCCACCCTGCTGGTCAAACAAACACACAGAGGGACCCTCTACGCAGCATGAGGTCCAAGTACGCGAAGCAGAACACAATACGCACTTGGGGCCCACACGATGTGTGGCCCCAAGTCAAACCCCAACCAAGCGCACAAACATCTCAGGTACAAACCACACGTACCTACAAGCGCTCCCGTATACTCCCAGAGTATATCTCGTTCCAGGACATAGGCTATCATGCGCACGACACCCCACGTCAACGAGAAGGAGTGATATAACAACTCCAACCTGCCACCTCATCAGCTGAGGCACAACCAACCACATCTCAAGAACCATTTATATCACTCTCTCAAGAGTGCGCGAACACATGCCAAGGGTCCGCTATAAACAAGGTAGGGTGAACCACTGCTGGAGCTCCTTCCATGCTTCCACATTTCCCAAGATCGCGTAAGAGGCTCCGCACAGCAAAACGGATTACACCGTTGTAATCCTCGTGGAAAAACACGCGAGATCGACTACTTACTCGCCTCCAACAGATATCCGACGAAAAAGTCACTAACACCGCCTCACGCCCGAACGATGTCCCGTGATCCCGAGCCTCGGCCCCGAAAATAGTCGGTCGCATCGTACCATTGCGATCCCCTCGGGAAAACACGTCAAAAGCACTACTCAAATGAGTGCAACAGATATCCGGAGAAAAAGATGCATTCCGGCGCACAACACACGAGAAGTTCCACGTGGGACCCGCAACCCGATCCCAAAACTCAACGAACGGATCGCATCGTTACGATCCTCTCAAAAAAGCACACAAGATGGACTATCCACTTGTCCAAAACGGTCGCCCGGTGATTAAGATGGAAAATCACCGTCGACGCCCAAACAACCCTCATGGGCCCTGCACCATTGTGTGGAATTACAGCGGGCGGATTGCACCATTGCAATCCCCTCGGAAAAACATCCAGAATCGACTGCTCGCATGCCCCGAACAGACACCCGATGAAAAAGTTGCTAAACGTTGAGCGCAGCTCCAAAGACGGGTCGTGGGGCCCACACCTCAACTCCGGCTTCAGCGCCCGAAACCACCTTGGTATGTTTCGCCCTGACCCTAGGGTCCCAACGCCGTTGACGGCACTTAAAACGGACATCGGACGCGTCCGCGCCGTCCAAAACAAGTAATCCCGGAAAAAACGACAATTCGCTTAAAGACGCGTCGCGCCTTCGAGGCCTCTCGTTTCGGGAATGAAAAATTCCCAAAACCAGCACTAAACATTCCCCTCGACGCAAGGTCCGCACTGCCACTGACGGCGCGAAAAACGGACGCCCTGCGGGTGATTTATCATTTTTCATAATAATAATAATAATAATATTATTATTATTATTATAAAACAATTATTTGTTTTTTTTTGTTTTTTTTGTTTTTTTTAAAGCCAGACCAGCCATTCGGTCGATCTCTTTTTTTTTCCAACAGGACCCGCACCGGGCGGGTCCTTGTTGGCCAGCCGGGGTCCGATGACCCCAGCCCTCTCCCGCTGCACGCCGACCGGCAAGGCCGGTCGGCCGGATCTCCGCGCCGCGCTGGCGCGGATCCTCCACTGGCGCCGCTGGAGACCGGTGCCTCCACTGACGCCGCCCGGCCTGCTTCGCTCGACCGCAAGCCCCGGCCACCCGCTCACACAGCCGCGCCTCCTACTGAAGGTCGCTGCCCGCCTGAGGATCTCTGCCGCGACCCAGCGCTCCACCGGCCTCCTCCGCTCGGCCTGATGAACCTGCCGCCGCCTGAAAGACCCGCCTGAGGCCGCCGCCACGCGCCGGCTGGAGCTCGGCCGAACCACTGCGCCACCCTACTAAAACCCACCAGAAAACACCCACAACACCAGGAATTCCAGCAAACTTCGGCGGTCAACCGCGACACCATCCGAACCCCGATTTCAAATCTGAAATGAGCGTCGGAAAGAGTAGAATTTGTACTAAATGACCATGGGATTTGTTTTAAGATTTAACCAAAAATAAATGTATAAAATTGAATCCAATGGAAGGTTCAGAAATTAAAACGCAAAACGTATAACCCTACCTGCGAGGGCGTTGCCCGACGCTTCACAGAGGATCTGCCGGAGCCGCGCCTCGCCGGAGCTATCTCGCTGGAGGGGAGGAGGGGAGGAGGAGCTTCTCCTCCTTGGTTGAGCACTTCTTCCAGCGTAAAGTGGAAGGATAGGGGTGGGGTTAGGGTTTAAATAAGGAATAAATTAATTAAAATTTAATTAATTTAACCCCCCCAATTTATCCTACGCCCGAAACTCTCGACGGGGTCGAGGTTGAGCCTCCCCTAGGGTAAACACCACCTCCTGAGCTCAACCGTGGTCTCGTAATTTAATTCCAAGCTTCCGTTTGGAAGTTATAAAATTTAACGTCCGGAGCTGCTAAATTACGAAAACGCCCCTGGAGCCATTTTTCCCAAACGGCCCGCGCCCGCGAAACATATACCCCTCCTAGGGTAAACGACACACTCCGAACTCAACAGTGCTCTCGGTTTTCCGATCCGAGCCACCGTTTAAGAGATACTAGCATTTCGCCATTAAACTAATTAATTAATTAATTAATTAATCTGTTTAACGTTCCAGAAGCGGGCGAGGGGTCCAAACATCCCGCACCGACAAGTTTTATGTCGTTCCTAGGGTAAATGCCCCATTCCGGACCCATCCGTACACTCGGATCTCTGATCCAGAACTCCGTTTATGAGTTCTACCATTTATTTAGCGTTTCCAGTGTGAACGCACTGAAAATTTAATTCCGGCCACTCCGGTGCTCGGAATCGCACGCCGTCTGAAGGCGCTGCTCTGGAATATCATCAAGAATATTCCAAAGTCTTTCGTAGCAAAAATCGGGTTCTTACAATATACATACCAAACAACGTAGAATCCTTAAACAACCTAAAAACATGTAAATTTTTTAAATACATATCTTATTATATTATATTTTCAATTAAATGATTACAACAAATTTGAAAACATAAAAAATAAAATATTAACTTAAATAAAATTGGACATTAAAATAAAAAATTTCTTTATTCCGCTTATAAACTAATTATCAAACCAAACCTATACCTGTTAAATTTTATTATATTTTTTAAAATTGACATTATCCGTAAAATTTTTATTCAATATTCATATATGAATAAATTATCTCTCGTTGTTATTTATAGATAATTAAAAAATAATGAAACTTATTTTGAACCCATTTACATATTACATACCATAAAAACTAGTTTTAATGTCTTGATCCATCCCTGAATCTCTAATAAAACTGATTTAATCATTATTCTAAAGAAATTTCTTCAACAAATTAATGTCTCCAATTAATCAAATAATAAAAATAGTAGTAAGCCCTAAATTGTTGGAATTTTTTTTTTCATAGGGTCTTAGTTTCCTAGAATCATTTTACACCATTTTTCATTTGAGGGATATATACAATTATTTAGAAAAAATTGATGTATCCAAATGTAATTCATAAGTAACCATTAAGAAATAAAAACGAAAAAAATGACCTTGAAATCAGATTAAATCATTCAATGTAAATATAGTAAAAATTAAAAAACACTAAAAGTTACTCAATGGATAAAAATTAATTTCATGGATGATGATGAAAAAAAGAGAAAATAATAAATTCTGAAGTATACTAATATTGTGGTTGACGGCGGAAGAGGTAGAAACAAAGGGGCTTAAATTAGTGGACAAAGACAGATGATTCTATACGATAAAAAATGATGCTAGATTCTAATCGCATGATAGAATAAAAAATATTCAGGTCTTACTGGGAGAGAAAACCAAAAGCCTGAATCATGATAAAATGAAATGGAATTATGGTTCTCAACATTTTAATAAAGCATTTAATGTTTTTTTTATTTTTATAAACGATGTTAAAATATTCATTTCAGTATGAGTTATAAAATAATCTACATTAAAAAAACATCACACATTATATATATAACCAATGTGAAAAAAATATTATCAAAAATGAATTTTTGACTAGTGTACACAATGACCAATAACAATATATCAAATAAAAAATACATCAGGTCAAGGAAGGACATAACATAAAGTGTAAAAAAAATAATTACAAGCATGAGTATATGTACCCACATATATACACATGTAATAATTAAAAAACATGGTCTCACAAGATATTATTGTATAAAACTTTTATAAAACTAAAACATGGTATTATTGGATATGAATGTAGACATACATGTGATAAAAATCATGTACGGCCTCACCAGATAAGCACACACACATACAAATGTGATAAGACATCAAATATGATCCCATGGTCTATGCACACAGACCAAAATTTGATCAACCCCATGTGTGATCTATGTTCAAAAGAACATTATTTCATGTCATGATAACAGACATATGCATGACCCTTATACGATACAGATTTTACTAACACACATTTTTTTATGTTAATATCAAGATTCATCAAGATCGTTGTGATATGCACCATGTTCCCACTCCAATACAATCAAATTCATGAATTAATATTTCCTAGAAATAATTCCTATAATTCATCACAAATTTTATAGAATTTCAATCAGGATGGAGCAATGAATAGGGGTAAATCTTACTATTAACTAATTTAAAACAAGAAAATGGATGATTCTATGTATGGTTGAGGATAGAGAAACTCCATATTCAGTACATATACATGAAAATAGAGATGAGGCTCCTATGAGTATGAATCAATGATAAAAAACATTATATTCATTGGTTTAATCATCCTATATGTGATAGAGGAAAATGTGAGAGGATTTGTGGTTTCCATGGAAGAAAAATCAACAAAAGGAGGATATACCAACTAACCCATGGTTCATATGGATGTTGTTTATAAAACATTTAGAATAATGGAACCAAAATATAGTAATTTTGATTTTATTAATACCATAATTGAATTGATTGAAACTGCATTAAAGACCCCAAAATCAAGACCATGTCATCTCCACATTTTAATGGAAAATATAATAGAATAAATAGTACATTTTCATACTTTCAAAAATTCTCATGATAATCATCATTCCCTCATCTATAGCATAGCTATATTCACTATATTCTTAGATACAACATCTAACAGCTATCCACCCACATCATATTGTCAACATCCTTGGTATTTTCTCTCCTTATAACCCCCAATGTGGTCATGGTGAGGTTATTATGGTCATGGTCCACAAAAAACATCCTCGAGAACAATGGAAAGACCATTACCTAGCCTCCCCATTCCCCCTTTCCCCGTTTTATACACCACGGTCACAACTACATGAACAATGGTTGTGGTTTTTCCAATTTGGGAAAAAATATTTCAAAAACCAAAATTTATAAATCCAAAACCTAATCAAGGCCCACTAAGATTCAACCATGCATGGATCCACCAAAAAATTAAATTCAAATATTGGAGATGATATCTTTACATACATGAAAGAAATTATAAGGCTTAATATGTTTGTTAACCAAGTATGCAATAAAGTTGTCTCCAGTAATTTTCAAATGGGGGGGAGGAAGTGTTATTGAAAACCCCTTATTTCACCCCCACCCTCAAGGGACTTCTTCACATAGAGGTTTAATTAGAAAGGGATATTTCACCATCTCCTATATATTCCTATCGATTTTATTCTTTTATTCATGGGGGTTAGAGATTTCACTTTCATTCCAAACATTGGTAAACCTTCAACATTCTTCCTTTTGTCCTTTCTTTTTATCTTATCATATTTTTGATTTTTATGATAGGGTTTTTATTAAACATTAATAAAGAATTTTAAAATATATACGATATTATATGGATTCATGTTTTTATGAATAGAGTATTCTAAATATGGATAAATATCACTATTTTTTCATTGTTTGATAGAGATGTATCATATATTGTATTTTTATTGGTATTGTAATTTTTAAGTAAATAGTGGTTGTTTGGGTGTTATTTCTTGGGTATTTTGGGTATAGGAGTGTCAAGGATTTAAGTGATCATTCCATATGTTGTTATATAATTTTTTTAGTAGAAGACTATAATTATTCATGGATAAGACAATTCCATAAATATGATAAATTTAATATTACTAGTATCCTTGTGGTTTCATATAGATATTAGTGCCAAAAAAGTAGTTCTATCTTTTAAATTATATAATAAAGAGTTTTGTAATTTACTATTTTTAAAATTAGAATGAAATTAAAAATATAATTTGATAAAATTATATGTGATTGATGATAGATAATGTTCTAGATTCCTATTTTAATATAGTTATATTCCCTGAATGGATTCTATATTCTTATTCTGGTTTGTTAAATAAATAATTATTTGGTATATTCATCAAACTCATTTAGATAAATGAATGTTTGAATATTTACAATAATGTTATTACATGTTGTTCATATTCCATTCCTATATTTAAAAAAATTTAGAAATCTAGTTCTCAATTACCTATTAAAAATCCAATTGGATTTTGTTATTCTTTTATAGTCGAAAATTCATTTATTGTCCACACACACATGTTAGAGTCTTATAGACACTCATCTACAGTCATCACCATATCATTTGAGAAATGATATAATCATAGGAGGGAGATTATAGATTATCAAACTATGAATTAATATCATCATGACATATCCCACTGTGAACCCACATGGGTTGGCAATAAGCTGAGTGTTACAATGAAATCAAACATTTAATAGAATAGGGAATGAAGACAAGAACAATGTAACCCTATAACTAAAATTGTAGGCCTTGTACTTATGTACTTGTATATATTCCAACAACTAGATCCATGAAATAGTGCAAAGATATAATATATGACTGAAACATCAAAGGTTTAATTAATGAATGAAGATACCTCATGGGAAAACATCAAGTACGAAAAGGTAAATACAGTATATAAAGGCATAAATTACATTCCAATCTTGAAAATGATGTCCCACCATAAAAAAACTGGAAAACGTTAATATTAAAATGATCATGCCTTATAATCTGAACAAAAATCCACTTAATATGCTCAGTACATCCATGTAATATTATTATCCTCCGATAATAATTTTATTCAAGTCAACAAAAATCTTGTTATCATATATATAAATATAAGACACAAAATGTGTGAGCATTTCCCTTGAATGGGTGAGTATATACATATCAAGTAGGCCATGATGTAAACCATGCGGTAAGAAAAGGTATAAAACATTCAAATAGGCCCATTAAAAATGTGTATAAAGGAACCCATTAACAGATATGCTCAGAAGAAGCACAACCGAAGGGAGAAAGGGAATCTACATCTCCAAATATAGCAATGAATGACGAGTCTTCATAATATTCAAAAAGGTATATCACTAATTCCAAAAACCATGTACAATATCACAAGAAAAAGTTTGGAGGGCCCACTCCTCACCAATATTCTACACAGTTGAGGGGTCACTAACTCTAGTAAAGGAACAAATCCCCACTAGAGAATGAAGGAGGGAGAGTACCACTCATTAGATAAAGGATTCACATCCTCTGTATTACGAGAGTGAATTGAATAAGCCTATATAAAGAGTATGGGGTCCCACACCCGAGTGTGAGTGTGGACTATTGACCCCCTTTTTCTTGTTGATGAACAACCTAATATCCAAAATTGGCCAAGGATCTCTAGAATAATAGTTCCCTCATAACACCTTATTTCTTGTTTATGATTCCAAAATGAAGGGCACCATCACATCTTGTGAAGTAAAACTACTAAATATACAATACTCATGGGGTCTAAATCTGAGTCATGTTTGAGGAGATAAATTCTGTGGATATTTCTGTGAAATGTACATGGAATGTACAAGGGGTCAAATGACAGGAGACACAACTTGGAAAACTAGGGTTGTATTCTATAGGACTCTTCAGGGATATAAATGTAAGTCTACATGGAATTTTCATGTGACGTGACATCATGTACACTCACTTGGAGTACTATTTATGTTCACATGATACATGGTCAAGATATCCGGTAGATCTATATGGAGTGTATGCATACACATGATCCAGGGATTGTTCTATTGGCACATGATATAGTTTCCTTGGTTGGGTCAAATGACATATGGGCCCAACCACAGTGTTTTGTATATTTAAATCATCCAAAAACATAGAAATAGAATAATCCAAGATTACACGGTGTGTGTTACTCAAGGATATAGGGTGTGTGGTTTAATTTTTTATAAATATTGAATCATTTATTCATACATATGATAGATATCTGATTTTTTCCACCTTTCATCCATTTGACCAAACTAAATCCACTAAAACAAATTTATTATTTCTTCAATTATCATTTCCAAACATATGATGGTCAGAAAATGGGGATTTTCATCCCTCATAGATTGTACATCATGCCATTTATCATTATACAGGCACCCTATCCATGAAACAGTCACATAAATCCTATAATATGCTATCATCAATCCAAAAACACCGATCACTATGTCATTCAGGTATTTTACATAAATCCAAGTGTCTAATCATGATCGAATCTAATAAAAAATGTCTAATAATCAACCCCATAGGCTCATTACAAGGAATGTGAATAATAGAGGGGTAAAATCATAAGAGTGATTTAAGATCTCTAATAGAGGATGAAATCATAGTAAATGAATATGATTTTTGGAAATTATGGGTGAAAAAATATAGATAAATGTTCTTAGAATAAATCTAATGATAGGTCTAAGAAAGATATTTAAAATTTTTCTCATGTGAAAAATGAATATTTTATAGAAAGATAAATAGTTATTAAATCCATCATTAACAAAAATGTTATATGGTGTAAATCCAAAAAATAATAATTCCTACCTCAAAAACATTATTTATCACTATTAGTTAAATAATATGATATTCACGATGGTAAATATCCCACAACATTATTAATTCATCTCATGATTATACTCAATCGTTCATAACTGATACATATCCTTGAGTCACTAACAAATACAGTTCCCATACATCTCCCCTCTAATCAATCATGATTATGCAGATAACCCTCAAGATTGTTCCCAATGATTCTTATATGGAAGTAGATTATGATTTTTTGGAATTTAATAAATATAATTAAATATAATTGTTGTTTCACTTAAAGCACCCACCTTCAAGGGAACACCCAAAAATTACAAATATTAGGTAACACTAAGGGTAACCTTTATATTCAAGAGAAATAAATTTTTTAGGATTTTCAATATTGGTTTCCAATAAATGAAAAAAACATTAATTCCCAAAACATCCTAAAAATTATTTAGTACATGTAAGTATTTTCAATATATTAATATCGAGGTATTACGTCACCCAAAAGAAGAGCACTAAATACATGGAAAAGTGAATAGGTATATATATATATATATATATATATTGAAAATATAAAAATATAAAAACTGGAGTCATTAAATTCTCCCCACATACAAGGTTTTTCACCTTAAAATGCACAATCTTCTAAAAATGTTGGGGTATTGTGCCCACATTTTTCACTCATGTACCAATGTTCTCTCCATTATGTTCTCATGATACTAAATCACTATAACCAAAGGAAATTTCCATCCACATAGATTCTTCTCATATCAATCCTCAATTTCTACATGGTATGTCGATATGGTGTCTCCTTCATCGATGTCCATCCACCACCATTCAATAACATGTGACTGGAAGTGCATGTATCTCCTCAGCTAAAACATATGGATGAATCAATGCACTCAGACCAATTATTGGGTAAGTCCATGTGGAAAGTATAGTGACCCATATATTTTATACATAGATATTATATATTAACATATATATTCATTTCATAACATAATGATCCACTCAATAATCATATAGGTCTATAAAAATTTGAAACATATAAACATAAACAACTAATTCATAATTTTTATACTTAATATCCATATTATATCTTTATAACTTGAACCCTTCATAGATATATCTTACATAATAATTTTCATCAAAATATACGGAAGGGATGCATAAGAAAAATGTTATCTCATATGGCTTGTTAGGTAAAACAAGGGAGATATCAATTATTATATTAGAATAACATGATAAATCGAGTATGATAATGTGGTATTATTATTTCAAAATTATAACCTAAAAATTATAGATCTTAATCGTAACAGATGGAATAAATCATCGATGTTTAACAGACTTGAATCACATAGGAATTAGATAACATAAACCATGAAAACAAAACATAGGTATTATATATTTATTTTTGAAATCCACATAAGCATAGAAAAGTACTTCTTTAGTAGACTGGTCACATTTCCAAGAATATAAAAGTGGAGCAGTTTCACTTCCCAAACCACTGTGATATTCATTTTTCTCTCCCAAGACAATCTTAATGGGAAAAATCTCTTACTAAAATTTGTTCACACACCATTACAACCTTATTTTTCTTCTGAGATTTCAATATTTATCCAATGAATTAGAGGGTAATATATTTCCCATACTCCACATAATGAAAATAATAAATTTTTGGTCCATAATAAAACAAATAACTTATCATATCAATACCCATTAAATTATATTGGTTTAAAAAACATTTATTTATAATATAACCCATGGAAAAGTAATCAGTTTCATAAACAAAAACCATAAAGAGAATTTATATTGATAGTATCCTAGGATCTTTTCATATGTAATAAAAAACTAAAATCAAGTGTTGTTCTATTTAATTAATATAAATATCATTAAAATATACTTGAGGAAAATAAAAATTCCAGTTTTTTGAAATATATTACTTAATAAAAAGAAAAATTTTATTGGAAAACATTTTATTCTAAAAGAACCATTTAAATATATAATATTTAACAAAGGAAACAATTATTCATGATGGTGGGAAGTTATGTTCATGGAAAATATTTATAAAAACATACCTTCTATACATTTTAAGGAAAAGTAAAAAAAATACCTCATTTGAAAAATGAAAAAAAATCCTTTAAAAATATTTCAAAAATATTTATTCCAGGTTAAAAATGAATTTAAAAAATCAAAATAGAATATAAAAAATAATTTAGACAACATATCTTGAAAACATGGATATTAAATAAAAAGGAATTTCGGCCAAAGAGAGGAATAAAGATGATTTTCTTTAAAATGATATTTTCTACCTCTTGTTAACATAAGTTGAGGAAAGGAAATTAAGAGGTTTATCTTCAATAAATAAAATTTTTATAAGAAAATTAATATGTTTATTGATAGTTATATAATATTATTTCATCATAATAACATAATAAAAAGCAGTCCTAATAGGCAATGAGATTGTAAGATAAACCCCATAACACTTTAGTGACTTTTGGATTACAAGACCCATTAATGAAATATACTTATATTGATATATAAATACCCATTTTTTATGGTAATAATAATGAAATACAATCATGGGTTTTATATACTCCACATGGTGGAAATATTAAGTGTATATGGCATGTGTCCCAAAGAAATAAATGTGAGGCCAAAATATCATTCCTTAAGTCCAGACACCATACCTATGTACTTTAAATACTATATAATAAACTAATATAAAAAATATTATTTTGTTATAAAAAATATTTATTTAATCCCTTACACTTAAAATATTTATTTTATTTATTTTAAATACGTATATAATTTCTTAGTCAGTTAAGTCTGTGTCGGGTATTTTGAAGAAGTTTGGATTGTAATTTTAAAAATAGATTCAGTATATTGATCATGGAAAAATGGTTAATTGTAATGTCATATACAAAATAAAATTAAGGATAAAAATATCATATATAGTAATTATATAAATATTTATATTCATTCATTAAATTTAGTGGTTGAAAACTTCATTACACTGTTCATGGGGATGTTAGGTCGTACGTACAAATGAATGTTGCTTAAATTTTTCAATGTATCGAACAAAATAATGTTAAATATTATTTCACCATTAAAATAAAATTATTATATCATATATATCATATATATTCATAAAATTATTCCACATTAACATTCATCTAAAATATTATTGAAAAACGAATAACATCATTTTGTAGAGGTGGTAATCCAAACTTACTAACATGAAATGTTATCGTTTCCCTATTAATTGGATGATGAGAAGGTAGAAATTATAGTATCATTATAGTGTTATAAATATATAATATATCTCATTTATAAATATTAAAATTATCATAATACATATACACAAAACATGATGATGAAAAATGAACGGTATCGCTATGTGGAGACGTTAAGCCAAACGCATGCACGAGTGATTATTTGATTTAAAATTTGATTTGAAATAGGGTTTATAATTTTATTTTAATAGTCATAATGAAATTTCATCATATTTAGGACAAGTAGTTTTTATTTAAGGATGTATTACAGTAATTTACTCGTGATAACGAATGGTGGAAATGAATGTGACCTGTTATTGAGATTACATCATCTATGAAACGATTCCTTTAGATATCCTCACAAAGGATATACGACTATAATTTAGTGAATATAATAACCTATATAAAGTATGTTTTTAAGTTTATTAGAGAATTTAGAATCGATTTTTTGACCTAGAAGGATTAACACTGGGAAAATAAGGGAAGGAATATGTTCCCTTTATAATATAGGTGAGGGGAAACTATATAATTTTCCAAAAATATATAACTATTATAAATTCATTTTCAATCAAAATTCCTAAAAGGACATGTATTCATAGATATTCAAGGTTATTGTTTAATACCATAACCCTATAGAATTAAAACATGTTTTGTGTCATTTCAAAATATATAATTTTGATTAACCCTTAGTTAAAAAATATTATTTTTTACTATTATAAAATTATTTTAATTATTTATAGGAATTAACTTTTACTTATAAAGTTATACTTTTTAAAATAAATTCACATCTTTATAAATTTTAGGATACATATTAAAACTTTGTCTTATTTGAAGACTTTTATTAATTTTAAAAAATTTAAGAAAATATTACCTTGTTAAAATATCATTATTGCCACATTTAAAAATATTAATTTAATTTCACTTAAATAAATAAACAGAAATCATGAATTAAAATATAATATTTACGAAAAAATTATTGTTCCATATTCACATATAATATTCTGTGAACCTTATAAATTACTCAAATTATATGACTCTGAATATTTTGAAAATCATTTATTTAATTTTTTCATTAACTGAATTAGTACATTTTTGGAATTGTATATGAATATATGTTAATTATATAATACATAAAAATTATAATTAAATTACAATCATGAGTATAATTTCATTATTCACAAAATATATATTAATATTCTGTAATAATTCTGTTTGTTCATATGTGAACTCTTAAAAGGTATATATACTAAGAGAGTTACATTTTGTAAATTTATTTAATTTAAAGAATATATATATCATTTTCATTGACATGTGTACACTAAAAAATATATTATGTTCCCATGGTGATATGATTAAAATTACCATCATCCAATAATATATAGGAGGATAAATTATGGCCATATCACTGGTCTATAATCTAGATTATCTTGATTTAGCCTTTACTGAGCAGTTAAATTTTCTCAAGGTTACTATTAATAATGACCTAAAATGAAATTGACATATTTTTCATCTTTGAACTACCTGATTAAAAATATTTAATTTTTTTTTCTAATTCAACACATATAAATGGAAAAATTAATTTACAAATTTCTGCTAAAAAATTGACAAAATCATCTTTTTAGGAAAATAAATTTCATGCGAAAAATTAGATTTAACATTATGATAAACCAAGAAAGAAAATTTAATGATTAAAAAAATATACCATATAAATAATATATAAAAATAATTAAAATATTTAATCAATATAGATTAATATAATTTATTAATATAAAATAAATTTCACGCATCAATATAATTTTTCAGATGAAAAAATAATAATTAATTTCAAGTATTTTTTAATTATAATCATTTTATAAATAATAAATTCATTTCCAAAATTTTTAAAAAAAGTACTTTACATAATTTTGCTTCTAATATTCATACCCCCCAAATCTAATGTTTATAACATACTGATAATATTTTAATATTGTTACGTCGTTCGTCACAACTCTTTTTTTGTGGTACACAATATAAAAAATCAAATTATTTGACGACAAATATTTCACAAAAATCATTGGGTGATACCTTATACCCCCTTAAATTTCATTTGGCCATAAAAAGTAATAACTCTGATACAAATATTTTAGGATACTTAGGTCTCACCACATCCTCAATTTCCTATATAGATTCCTATCATTTGTCGTTTAACCATAAAACATTTACCAAGAGAGTGGTCTTTTTTCATATAACATTGTCTATAAAATACATAATATCTACTAGTGGTTCATTATATATATAATCTTACTCCAGTATTAAGACCTTTTATTTTAGTAAATTTGATTGATCAGGTATGTACTTCCTTAGGTGAGATACATGGACCACATTTGGAATTCAAGATGGATTCTGCCAAAGAACCCGTACATAAGCTAGAATCCTGATAAGATCAATATTTATAAAAGTTTCAATATACCTTGGGCATATATAAACCATTTTTTCATATCTCATAACCCTCTTTCAAGGAGTTATATGAATACCTTATCACCAACTTCAAACTCAATAAATCTTTTATGATTTTCAACATAACATTTTTGGCGGCTCTTAGTTTCTCTTACGTGTTGTTGAATGAATTTAACCTTATCTTCCATTTCTTCACTTGGTTCAGGTCACAATATCTTTGTTTCCCCAAATTCATTACAACATGTTGGAGGTCTTCACTTCTTACCATATGGGTCTTGATAAGAATCCATGTAAATTCTTGAGTCAATGCAATTGTTGTAATAAAATTCTACCAAAGGAAGGTGTTGATCCGTAAATTCATTGTAATACATAGAGAAATCAGTCAACATTTCTTCAAAATATTCGAGGGTCCTCTAAAACTAACGATCTATATGAGGATGATAAGTTCTATTGAAATGTAATTAGGTGTCTATAGATTTCTGAAGACTTATCTAAAACATTGAGGTAATAATAATATCCCCATCATATATAATTTATAGTGGTACACCATGAAATTTTAACAATCCATTAATGTATAATAGATTTAGATTATAAAGATAGAAATATTAGCAAAGGTACGTAATGTGTGACTAATTCATAATGGTATCGACTATATCCCATATAGCCTTATTCACTTTAGTTTTTTTGGGGAGTCTAATGAAAAAGTCTATGGTTATTTTTCCCATTTACAATCGAGTATTGATAATGGTTGTAACATACACTTAGACTTATATCTCTCGAAATTAAATTTATGATATAACATGTATTGAGAAACATAATCTGAAATATCTCTCTTCCTTATATCCCACCAAAAATAATCTATAAAATCAAGGAACATATTCATAGATCTGGGATGAATAGAGAATGATGTGCTATGAGATTCATATGTCATCTCATATTTCAAATATGGAACTGAAGTAGAACATACATAGTTCTGGAAAAATATTATACCACTACAATCAATGTTGAATTTATGAACATCTCTTACCTTCTTTTAGATCACTACATCGAGCATCTGTGACATTTTAGTCATCACATGGATATATGGTTGTGCACTCATATGAGAAAGATAATATTTCTACCATTCATTCATTATTTCCAAATCCATACTTTTCATGTCCAAAAACATTGGATATTTTTTAATGCACATAATTGATATGATTGCATGATCCTTTTGATGCAGGGCATCTTTCATCATGTTCAATTTCCTATTGAATTAATTTATTTTGTAGTCATAGTCTATAATCATCTCTAATAATATTATTTGAAACATAATAAAATATTTCAATGTGAAAATATCATTTAATTTTTTTTGATCAGTATATATGTCATACCAATCTCTATAAAGATAATACATCTATATCATTAATGAAAAAAGTTACCATAGTTAACACTAAATCAATAGTTGGATAATTATTCTCATTAACATTCAATCTGAAGGAGGAATATTTTACCACCATATCAAACAATATAATAATTCATCCCAAACCATTATTTGATTCATCACTTTATTTTAAAAACCATCCTCCACTATATGGTAGTTTAATCCTTGGGGGAATAAGTAACCATCATTGTGGTTCCTTAAAACATTTTTCACATTCATCTATACTATATAACATAGATCCCTTCCAATTTAACAAGGTGTATTTATTCAAAAGACGTGAAAAATTCTCCATAAATCATCGATAATATACAGCCAAACCATGAAAACTATAGATCTAAATCACTTTTGTAGTTTTGGTGCCATGTTTAATTACTTCTTATCAATTATCGTTCAACTGATAAAACCTCATTTCATATTCTATGTCCCCAGAATGTAACTATCTAATTCAAAAATTCACACATGGTAAATATTTTATAAAACTTCTCCTTTATTAGAGTCTTTATTAAAATTCTCAAACAATATTCTTTTATTAACATCACTTTGAATAAATAATATTATCCTATACACACACTACCTCACACTGATCAATGTAATATCTATAGATTAAAATAATTAAAACCATGAATATAGTGATTGATATTGTTAGAAAAAATGAAATCACTATATATTCATAGCATCCATATATTCTATGTATGGTCGTCTTGGGTATATCCTCCTTCATAACCCTTAACTGAGGATATCCATAATGAAGATCAGAATTGGAAAAGTATTGAGATAAACATAGTTGATCAAAAAATTCATCAATATACAGTTGAAGATACACATTATTTGTAGTGATATTGTTAGGTTCTCAATAATCAATGTAGAGTTTATTTATCCATATTTCTTTATACAAAACTCTTTAGGTGAACCCATAGGTGATTCCCCTATTCTATTGAATCCCTATATATGATTATCTAATAGTTTATTCCCCAATTATTACAACTAGATCAATTTAATTATATATGGAGTCTTGGAGATAGGTGTACCACCAATTAATATTTCAATTGGAAACATAACTCCATGATTCATTGGAAGACCAGGAAACTCCTCTAGAAAGACATTAATAAACTCATATATAATCTCCTCTTTTATATAAGAAACATGACCCATGAGATGGATGAATTTTCCTTAAATTGTTTTTTCATCACACTTAAAGGAGATCAATGGTTCGTTCATGAAATTAAATATAACTTCCCCTCCTCGAAAATTGATACAGAAATTATTTAAATTAATATGATCCATTCCAAAAATAACTTCAAATTAAAACAAAGGAATAAAGGAAATATTTTCTAGAAACATTTTCCCATAAAATTCAACCAGCATAGAATCATAAAAATTGGATTCCCTCATCATATAATTATGGGGTTTTACTAATAAATAAATATCTAATAAATAAGAATATTAACTAGAATTCCTTTAAACTTTTCATTATATAACAAAATTAACATAAAAATAGTCAAGTTGGGTACATAAATTTTTTATCCTTCCTATTACCACCTTAATTCCTCCATTATATCATCAATACATAGTAATAACAAAATTGTTATCATGCCCATCATGTCACCTTAAAACTTTTTATCAATCATGAAAATCAATTATATGATATCAAAATCAATAAAACATGTTTATAAATTATTACACATCATGTCTAATTGGGGATATACCTGATAATTACCAAAACATTAGTTATTTTATACAATACTTATTTTTATCGCATGGGTTATTACTAATGATTTATCATCCTAGCTTCCAATGTCTAACTAAAAAATGTTCTAATTCTGTCAACAGTGAACCATAATTTTCATACCTTGATATTACACCTTTATAAATTATTATTCATTTCGTAACATAATGATCCATTACATAATTATTTAGGTATAGTGCCTTTTGTAACATTGAAATCTAAGAAACATATCTATGATAGTTCCACACGATCTCCTACGTAGATCATTATACCAAGAACCATTCATGGACATGTTATATTTAATACCTTTCATTATAATAAGATGAAATGAAACATAAAAAAGGGTGAGCTCAGATGCACAATAAGGGTAAATAAATGTGTTTTCAGGGATCATATAAACATAACATGAGATAAAGGGAATGAGAACATGAGCTAAACATTTGGAAACCAAACCCTATATAGTATAAATCTTAATATTAATTCGTGGATCAAAAATTGTCATTTATTAAGACATGAATCATAAAGAAATAAGATAAATGAACCATGAATTCCTATCCATGTTATAAGAAAATTATTTGTGTCATACAAAAAATCCTAGATAATCATTTCATTAGTAGCAAATTTTTTTTTACTAAACTATCATAGTTTTATGACTTCATGTCCAAACCATCATATTAATCATGGTTCACACCCTAGACTATCATAGTGGTCAATGTCCCTTTATTTTATTGATTTACTCTCTATTCCACCCCTATTTATCTAACAATATAACAATAATTACCCAACACATTGGAGGGAGATATAAGTCCCACTAACCATATAATAAAAATCAAATTTATGGGGGTCACAATATCATAAAGAGCTCATCATATCATAACCTATGAAAAGAAATGGGTTTCATAAAAACATCATTAAAAGAAAACCCTATTGAAAAGGGACATGTTTCATAAACATTATTCCATGGTAAATACAATGCATATAATGAAATATTAAGGATCATATCCATGGATCATATCCCTAGTAAAGCATAAGTTAAATCAAGGGTTATTGTAACACCCAGTGGTTTTATAAACCTTTTTTCAAATGAAATAATTTTCACTGATGTATTTCATTGCACGAATTCAAATATTCTTTTCATATGAAACCAACTTGGATTGTGCTACACATTACATTTACTTTTTGTGTGTTGTATGGAACACTGAGTTATGATAAAACATCAATTTATTTTTATTATTATTTATATGAGATAATTAAATCCTAGATGTTAAAACTAGAAATATTAATAGTAATAACTATTTTTCGTATTATTTATAATGTGTTTACATAAATAAAACATATTACTGATGGAATATACAATATTGGGTAAGGACTTTATATGTTTCACAATTATATTATCTTAAAGAAACTTCTTTTTATGCCCTTATCTGTAAAATAATAAAATTATTTTCAGACAGTAATATAAATTTAATTTGATAATATAATATTTATTTTATTATTAATATTTTTGAAATTATATTTGGGTGAATTATTTGTATTTTTTGGGAGGCTTCATTTTCTGATGAATATTAACAATTTATGTAAATTAGTTAAAAATATACCTTTTGTTTAAATAATGATTCATTTTAAATTATATTTTAAATTGGATTTTAAAGTCACAATATATCAATTATTCATATATTAATCCATTTTAGTCCAATTGAATAATTTTATACTTAAATTTTATAAAAAAATAAATTAAACTTTTGAATTTTTTTTAATTTAAAAAAATATTTTCTTATCACGTCTAGGGGATTATCGTAAATCCAAATTTTAACATTTCATTGACTCATATTTTGAAAAATGGAAATACAAGGATGTAATAAATATAATACTTTTTCTTAAATAATATCATATAATTTTGTTACCATAATTAATAATGAATGTGATTAAAATTAATTTTAGTGATTAAGGTAAAATTATATCTAATAGAGGACTAAACCTTAATCATAAGCACCAAAATGAGATAGAAAATTTTCTAAAATCCATTTTATACCAATAAATAGACTACATATCCTCTATTATTGAATTTTATTAGTTATTGGGATATTATTAAAGGAATGGGCCATATATAAATGTTTATGTAAGGAAAAATAAAAAAATGGACTTTCCATAACTTTATCATTTATAAAACATTATGATATGTAAAAAACCTCATAATTTATATTTTACATATCCTTTTGAATATAAAATTTGTTAAATTTATCATTATAATTTGTGGATAATTTTTTAAGTTGACATAGTTTTGTAAAATGCTTATGAAATAGAAATGTATTGAATATTTAGTTAATAAATGACTAAAATAAATGATATTATAAATTTTTAATGTCAATTGAATTGAATGAATTATTTTCATTATATATATATATACTTGAAGATGAATATATAATATTACACATATTTAAACATAATATATTTGAATTATAATAATATTTTGATATTTTGAAATTACAATTCAATAAGTAATGTCAAAATTGACATTATTGTTATTTTACAGTCAATGATATTTAATTAAAATAAATAAAATTAATAAAAATCATATATTCTCTAAAGTGGTTTTAAACTTTTAAACAATATTAAACATGGTCTATGAATGAGAAAATTTTATATTTAACATATTGACCCATAGAATGTTGATCAATTATTAGCATGATCTGGGCTTATACAGTGTTTTGTGCATCACATGTGATTGTTTTAAATATTAATTTCCAAGAAACATGATATTATTATTTATAAAATTATTAATAATATTTATAATTATTTGGATCTAAATTTTATAATAAATATAAATTTAATTTAATATAAATGGTTAAATTACATAGCTTAGAGAACTATATAACTTAATAAATACGAAAATAATAAAATTTGGGTATCACAGAAGTTAAGGAACCAATTTTTTTTAATGAAAATATTTTTTTGTGTTGTTGATTTAGTTCCCAAATAAAATTTCATTAATAGATTATATTTTCTTTTTTGAGGAACATACGTTAAATTAGACCTCCCATTATTGAATACCATTTGCTATTTATAAGAGTGTCACACCCCTCCACTATAAAAAGGCATCCAATTTACCCCTTCGTCACACCACTCAAGAAACATAGGATACTCTAATTTATGCCAAATAGATATACCAAAATCATTAAATTACACTTTTTAGCCTCCCTTTGGTCATTAATCCTTCCAATGAATACCTTTTTTCAAACCAAAAGGATTTACCCTATTAAAAGTAACACCCTCTCTCAAGCTCCTTTATTATATTTTTCTGAACCACCTCAACTATCCTTATTACATTAATAAATAACTAATCAAGTATCATCAATATGAAATTATGTTTTTATTACAAGGTTTCAACCTACACATACAAACACATCCATGTGATTGGTAATGAATATATTGATAATATTTACAGAAAACTACCACCTCAACAAATGATCATTGTTAATTTTTTCCTTTACTTCCTCCCATAGTAGAAATTATGATAGATGTTATATTTATACATGATATATATGATCTTTGTAATTTAATAGATACTATTCAATTAATTTACAATAAATATATATATACTTTCCATTCTGTGTAAATATGATATTTTCGTTTCCGGAAGTGTGGACTATTAGCCCCTCAAAGCGTGCTGATTCGTTCACACACTAGATGGAAGGTATTAAGGTTTGTTTTAGTGTAATTATATGATATAAAAATTCTGATAGATTAATTATATATATAAATATATATCATTTACTCTCTTTCATTTGATAATACAATAAAATGAAAACAGTTTTCATGCATACGTACGTCCTACCGTCCACATGAATGGTGTATTCCATTATATACTTACATATTATATAGATTATTGTACTAAAAATTTAATTAATATAATTTATATTTATATCATGGTTTACATTCTATAAATAATTAAATATTTATAAGTACTAATGATATAACAAATTAAGACACTTGCGAGGAACAGAGCATATATTACCCAAAGTGAATCCTTAACATAGAATGTTTAACTATTGGGTAATATAAAGCCATAATAAACCCATATGTGGTATTATATATAGTAATATAGTTATTTGACATATTTATAAAGAATTTATATTTATTATACTCGATGTTTGTATGAGAATTAAGATAGTCAAGACATATGGAAAGGGGATTTGATCTCACCTTTTTATTTTTTTGAGATACATGCCATAATCCCAACTGATTTCATTTGTGTTTTGATTCTACTAACCATGGATTTATTCTATGATGATTATTATTAAATTTATAGGTATTTACATATCCATTATATTATATTTATTTCATAGTTTTTAGGTTTCAATAGTTAAAAAATTGGTAAGATAGTTTTGTCTTTATTTTCCTTCTTTGAGACACATGGCTTATTATGAACCTATATTTTTCCATGAGGTTTATATACAACTGTTTATATGTTATATAATGAAAATACATATATCCTTGATATTAAAAGATTAAATTAATTTATTTTTCTTACACATGGAGTATTTTTCAATGTTAGCATGTGGTAAGAGTTTATTGGAACAATATAATAGCTTTCCATGATTGTTTATGATTATTATTACATTAGGAAAATATTTTGGTCTATCCCTTAACAACCCTCATTAATTTTCATATCATCTAGTTATTTTTTATATCACCATGCATTGGTAACATTTTTACACTATTTGGTACATAATATAGTTAATAATTTGTTTTTATTAATGTCTCACTTTACATATATCTTTAGTCCCAAATCTATTATCTTTCAAAACCATCTATATGAAAAGAAGGTTTCAAAAATTCTCAAGATTAGTTTTTTTGAATACAAATAATTTTCAAGAGAAATATTCTAAAAACTGATTTCATTACATCATTGTATGTTTTTAATTCATTTTGAATGAAAAGGTTTGAAAAAAAATTTCCATCAAATTTTATATTTTTTCATTCAAATTATGTTTTCAAAATGTTTTCAAGATTATATTTTATGATCTAAATGTTTTTTCAACAAAAAATCATTCAGAATATTTTCATGATTAATGTCACACTTCTACCTCATATGCTCCATCATTTATCCTTTTATTAGTCCTTAGTATTTTGGTTGAGGATTGGATTTCTGTCCTGATCGATATTTTTGGGTTATGAAGTTTTTTTGATGTTTTTAGGTGGGGCATGATTACCACACATTTAGTAAAAACAATGTGGTAGGTATAGAAAACCATGAAGCAATATAAATATTCGAAAAAACTACCACACAACCACTACACAGCTGTGCGTTCGATCATAGGTATGTGGGTGGAAACATCAAGAAAAGGTAGAGGAAACTGCACTACTATCACACAGTTTAGAAAAACATGTGGCCAAATCGTGGGGTCTTTCTAGGTCATTAAAATTTTGAAACCCTATTTTTCTCTCCCCATATTTTACACTAACTTTATCCTCCCTCTCTTTTATTTTCACCAAGGGTATCCTAATACCCATCTCCCAAGGATCCCACTCCCTATATGGTGCTTCTTCATTGGATATAAGATAATTCATAGTATTTTTAAATGGTTTTCATCACTTTTCTCTCTTCTCCACTCCTTTTTATGATTTTTGGGGTCACTTTCTCTTGTAAAACACCTAATGTCTATAGTTATTTTCCTTGGTTTTAGGGTGTGTGGTTGATCCATGGGGCCTTGTTCATCCTATATTTGAAGCATTTTTGGGATCACACCACTTAGAGGAAGGTTTTTTCATGTTCTTCCATCGAATGTTATTATATTTGATTCTGGAAATTTTATATAATGTATAATATTGCTTATCAACTCTATGGAACACTTTTTTAACTTATTGTAGCATTTTTTAATTTCTTTTCGATTTTTAAAAAATAGATTTTCAATGTCATCCTTGAAAGATAAAGATATTTGTATTCAATTTTGGTTTTTATTGAAATGATATGTTTTCATTAAAGTCTAATTGGTTATTTTTAGAAGTTTGTATCCCTATTTGTTTAGAGGGAGTATTATTGGACTTCATGTTTTTCTTTATTTTTTGATTTGTTGAACTTGTGGTATGAGGGTCGTGGTGAGATGTATAAAACAATTTTCATAGTTTTTGAAGGTATTTGATTGTGTTCTTTAAATAATGTATGTGTGGGCCTGGTTTCAAAGAAAATGGTCGTTTTGGAAAAAAGGTTCTTGAGTGTACTCTTATAATTTAGATTCTTCCATTGGATGTGGGCACAACCATGGGTTCACTAGGTGCACACAAGGATGTGAATTCAAATGAATATGTCACTCTAAATTCATTCCCCTAAAAGTTTCTTATTTATTCTTCATTCCATTTTTCTTAAAATAGTCCCATTTCCACTAAAATGTAATGTATTACTTCAAGTGTTTTGGAAAACATGGCTTCAACTGTGTTCCTCAAGGTTTGGCCCATTTGGTTTTTGGTGTGTGTTTTAGTGAATGTTTGGCTTAAGGGTCCATTTTGGAATGTCTTACAAATGTAATGTTTTTTCTAAAATGGGGATTTGTAAATTTTCATGTTAAGTTCATTTAGTGTGTGTAAATATTAGAGGATCAAATGGATTTGTGACTTTAAAAGTGATATTTTTGATGAATTCAGAAAAAAAATTGGTTTGGGAAATGTGTTTTCCTAGTTGGAAACCTATATTTTTTTATGAAATGGTTTGAATGTTTTTATGGTATAGTGGCCCAATTTCTACATTGATGGTGTGAAATTTATAGGTGTATAAGTATTGGTCACCTCTATATAAGGGATTCCCTTTTGTGGGTTATCATACAGTGGTATCCAGGATTCTAGTATGCAAGTACAGTGACAATAGGTAATATGTGAAACACTGGTTTTAGCCTCCAACATACAATGTATGACTACTACCATAGGTTCGTAGGCATATTTTAGGTGATAAGTAATGGTAGATTACCAGAACTGATTAGACATATTGGTACCCTCATGGAGTTGTTGACATGCCCAGAGGGTTGGGCCACTAGTGAAGCTATGATAGAGAATCTAGTTAGTTATTGACATAGGGGCTTCACCATAGGACGAAAGGTGTTTAGAAATAGTACATATTGGTTTCTTCTAGTGATGCTTAGGAACCCCCATGGTTATTATTTATTTTAATTATTTTACATTCTACTCTACTAGTTTTTAGCCTTTACTATTTAACTATTTTTTATTAGAAAAACCTTTTATTCTTTGTTATGGATTTTAATCATTAAATGGGAACTGGTTTTGAAAATGATATGTGGGGTGTGGTGGATTTAAATTTGGGATAATAATGATGTTTGAAAACCGTTTGGTAATGTTAGCTCATTAAAATTTAGAAACAATATTTTCCCTCTCCCCCTATATTACCCTAACTCGAGTCCCCTATCCTCCATCTTGTTTTGAAAAACCAAATGGGTCCTGAGAACCCTATCCCTTGGATCTCCCTCTATCCATGGTGCTTATTCTTCAGATATAAGTTAATTTTAGTGCTTTCTGTTGTTTTTCTCTCCATTATCTCTTTTACTCTAATTTTTAAAATTTTATGGGGGTCTTCTTTTTAAAAAACCCCCTATTGTATATGGTTTGAATTTGGTTTTTTTCTTGGTTATTTGGTGTGTTGTTGGTCTGCGGGGGCTTGTTCATCCTCTTATTAAAGCTTCATTTCATTTTCACACCTTAGAAGTAGGTGTTTCCATTTTATTCCATTCTAAGGAATTTCTTTTGGATATTGACATTTTAAATAATTTTATAAGAATTATTCTCACATATATGGAACCCTTGTTTATCTAACAGTAGCATTTTCGATTTTTTTTTAACTTGTGAAAAATATGTTTTCAAGGTAATACTTGAAAGATGTATTACATAATGTGACCTTTTGGTGTTGGTTTAAATTCATATGTATTATTTAATGTGAAATTTGTTATTTTGTGAATTTAATATCTCTATTTTTATTGAGTAATTATTATTTAATTGAATTTTTTTTGTATGATTTGGTGAACATATGGCATGAGGGTTGTGGTGAGATGTATGAAAAAGTTTTCAGGGGTTTGAAAGGGATTTGTTTGTGTTCTTTAAATGATATATGTGTGGGCATGTTTTCAAATTAAATTATCATTTTGTAAAAATATGTTTAAGGGTGTTATCTTAGACGTTATAGTGTTCCATTTGATATTGTCACATCCATTGGTGCACTAGGTGCACACAAGCATATGGATTCAATTGAATATGGAACTGTAAATTTGTTCCCCAGAAAGTTTATTATTTGTTCTTCCTTCCCCATTTCTTAAAATTTTCCCATATCCTTTTCAATGGAATGTATTTCTACATGTGTTTTCGAAAACATGAAGTAAAATGAGTTCGTCGAGGTTAGGACTATTTTCCTATTAGTGTTTGTTTTAGAGAATATTTGGCTAAATGGGTCATTTGTTATGTTTTACAAACAACATTTTTTTTTTCAAAAATGGGGATTTGGAAATGTTCTTCGTAAATGTATTTGGGGTGTGTAATTATTATAGGATTGTATGGAGTTTTTCATATATAAAATATTTTATGTATTTAATTTTGAAAATAATGTGGTTTGGAAAATGGGTCTGCCTAGTTGAGAACCTAATGTGTTTTATGAAACGGTTAGAGTGTTTATTTGGTAATGTAGCCCGGTTATCCCCTGGATGAAGTGACATTTATGGATATATATATATATATATCATTCACCTCTATATAATGTATTCCCTTTTGTGTGGTCTCCTATAGTGGGTGTGTGATTGGTATATGCCTTTGTGGTGATGACATGTAAGATGAGTCACACATGTGTTGGCCTCCTAAATACACAGTTTTACTACCACCGTGGGTTCCTAGGTTTCATTTAGATTATAGAGTGATGGGATCTTAAAATACCTAATTAGACAGGTTGGTTCCCTCCTAGAGTTTTAAATAGGCTAGGAGGGTTGTGCCACTAGTGAGGCTTGGATAGAGTATTCTGTAGGTAATATAATTAGGGGATTCACCATAGGCTGTTAGGTGGTTCCGAACTGAGTACGTACAGGGGTATTATAGGGATGTTTAGCTTCTCCCATGTTTGTTATTTATATTTTTTGTTTACTTTCTCATTTATTAGTTTCCAGTTAGAACTATTTATAATTTTCTCCTTACCATTAACCGAATACTCCTTATGATTGATATTAATCATAAAATGGAAACTTGTTTTGGAAATGATATGTGGCGTCCGTTGGATTTTAAATTTGGAAAATGGTTTTGTTTGAAAAAAATGTGAAAACCCTATTTTTTAATTTTATTTCAAGCTAGGTTTAATGGATTTATTTTGGAAAGGAAACAGATGGGTTATACGGTCGTTCCCTACTGATCTATCTTGCTCAAACCCTATTTATACCATTTGATCTCAGTAGACCCAAACTAGGTTATAGGTTTTCCTATTTTTATGGTTTGTTGTTTGTCTAACCATTGTTGGAGTAGGTTGGGGGAGGACGGTGGTGACCTTGAGGTCACATGGAGGTTGTGGTATCATGGTTTTGTTTTTTAGTTTTGTCTTACTTTCTGCTTGTTCAGTTATATTTTGTATCTGGATATGATTTTTTTAATTATAACTAGTTTTCATTAACTCCTTTTCGAGTTGATTTTTTATTTAGCTTTATTGTTTTAATATCATTCATAGTTGAATCTTTTGATGCATGACACTGGTTTACATCTCATGGTGGTAGGGAACACCACTCGGTCCATGTCACTCAATGAGTCAGGCACCAGGTCAGATGGTGACCCAGATTTGTTCGTACTATTTAATTTATATGTTTTAAAATAAAATGGGTTTTAAATGGTTTTATGTTTTAAATAAAATAACTAATAAAGGAAAATTTACTAATGGAATTTTTGTTAAATGGTATTTTAAATTTATTTTCCATCCAATATGACATAATTGTTTTTACGCATTCCTTTTTGGGGAAATGATGCAATTTTTCCATTCATATTATATCTATAAATGGATTATGTTTTGAAGGAATTTTCTTTATCTAACATCTTTCTCTTTCACAGGTTATATGATTTTGAAGTCCGCATCTTTCACAGATATGATTTTGATGAATATATTATGATATTTTTATCATTTTCCACAGTTTATGACATGATAAAATTTTTATGATACCCATCTAATTTCATGGGTTTTGATATTTTTTAATTATATTCTTTTACCTATAAATGACTTCATTATGGGATGGGTGGGACATATATCTCCCTCCAATGCATTAGGTAATGATCAATATCGCATGACATAGACTATGATAGTCGAGTGAGTTAATCTTGACTACAAATATTCCCATGGGAGTGACTGGTGGCTACCAAGATGGTACGATGAGTGAACTCATACTAAAAATATGGCCATGGGAGTTAGCCATGACTACCAAGATGGTATGGGGATTGAACACATGCAACTTAGATTTCCTTTTCATCAATTCCTTAACTACTATGAAAATCATTTTTTATTCTTATGCGTCTACCACAATTCTATTTCTCATTCATATATTATGTTTTCATGGATTTTGTTCATTATTGCCTTATGTTTCTTGTCTTCTACACTTTCATTCTTTATGTCGCAAATAATTTTTATGACCATTGATATGTAGGGTTTGATCTTTTAATGTTATGATCATGTTATCATACACCTATGCTCTAGTTTATGATTACATGTCTCCCTTGTTTACCTTTACTAAGTATCTAATCTCACCTCTTTTTATGTTTTCTTCCCAAAATTATTAATATATATTTATAATATTATATATATAAGAGGGGTTCAAGTGTTTGGGAACCTAGTGGTAGATAATATAGTATGCTCACGCACCCGTATTTACATTTCCATGTTTCCAAAGGCACTAAACTAATATGGTCTTTTGGAATATATTTGTTTAATGTTTTATGTATTCTACAGAAGTGATGTGATTTTAATGTATTTCAAGACTGGGTCTCTATAGTTGGAATCAGATATATGTTTTAGTTAATCTTTAGAAAATAGAGTGTGAAATATTTAGTGAGATACCATGGTATATTTCAAACGATGCATCTGTGGATGTATCTACGGATAAGTATAACAATGAGTGAACATTTAGGAAAATATCCTGGAATATTGGTAAATGATAGAGTGAGTGATTTCCTCGAAATACATCCATTTATGGATTCTAAAAGTGGACGTGGCTCTAGCACAAATGCACCTAGGGGTAAAAACTCTGACCCAAAGTGTTGGGCCTGACTCGGCATAACCTGGTACATGAAAATGGGCCTTTCCACATGCCCAGTTTGACACTCCTAAGGGATATGCTTTGGGAATTACCAAACTCTTACAAACCATAATGAAGGATTTAGATATAGGATGAATTTGAATAACATAGGATAAATCTAAGGTGACTTATATTGAATAAGTGCTTTGATTTAGACATCTTATTGGTAACTATTTCATGATTATATGGTATCCTAATATGACAAATGATTCTCACACTATGCATTCTGGTTTTATTCAATAGAGAAAACAGGTTGAGACATGGTTAAAATTTTATTTTTCACATGTAGAAAATAATGGCCATTATGAAAACCAATTTCCCAAGTGGAAATATCATAATGAGAATCCGGATTGTGGAATGAGTATTGGAGATGATTTTTAAGATAAAGAAACAGTAATGACATGTTAAGTATATGTGATGTTCTCTGTGTATTTTTTATATAATAATCATGAATACATTGATTTTGATAACCCACAATACTAGATTCATATTTCATATTCTAGGAAATATGTACTAAGTAGTAAAATGATGAATACTATGTAATGTATTAAGAATAATGTTGGATGAATAATGTATTTATGATTTTGACTTCAAATATTATGTTATATAAATCATGAAATAGATAATTATTTTTAGTATAAGTTTTCATTAGTTATTTAAAAGGACATGATGAGTGGCGATGAATAGAGATAAAAGTGATTTCATGGAAATTAGATATTTTTATAATGGTAAGGTTACATATAATTAATTCTTGATGTTGAGATAATGATTTTTAGATAATGATATTCTAGATATGAATAAATAAAATAGGTGGTACTGATTACAATATAATTTATTATTGGAAAGTGGTTTTTTCATCAAGGATGAAGTTCACAATGTCTTGTTTTTATAAAATTTATACATTAATCATTTGAATAAGGAACCATTCATGTTTTCCAAATAGATATATGGTAATTTAGGTTATTTCCAGGTTTTAAGGGAATATATGATGATGGTATTCACATGATTTGAATGTGAAAAAAGTGGTTATTTTTCAAATATTGGGGTTTAATTTTATAATAATTACATTGCATTATTTCTAATGTTTAGGATTTACATATTTTAAAATGGTTTTAAGGTGAAAAATATAAGGAAATATTATGTTAAACTTCTTATGAAGTTTGATACAATATTGTATTATATCACCACATGAAGATTTGTTCATATTGGATAACCTATTATAATATATTTGTGTTCATAATTACAGATGGAAAATGGGTTGGAATATGGTAGATCACATTATTTGATAGTGATTTAAGAATTAAAAATTCCCCATTATTTTTGGAGAAATAAGATATGTGGATCAAGAAATAAAATGTTTGAGATTTTTCGGAAATCATACAAGAGTATCATTTCATGAAAAATATTTAAGAAAATGATCTAGAAATAATTTTTTCCCCAATACCTTCATTTTTGTTGAACCAGTGGAAATAGTAAATGGTATTTGAATTTTAGTCCCTCAACTTTTCATTGACCATTAACTTGTTTTTATTTGAGTAACTCAATCACCCCTATAAATATTTAGGCTTTTCTTCCAAGTCCATGTTTTCACTTCCCACAAATATTCTATTATGTATGTGTTACATTGGGAAACCTTTATTTTTTTCAACATTCCCATTTTAAAGGAAGATTTTGTAATCATTCTTAAGATTTCAGTTTCTATGAAAGTGTCACGACCTGTCCTTGGAGCCCGTGTCGTGACTACCCCAAACCCGCCTCCCATAGGCCAGGGGTGGCGACAAGCACCAAAGGTGTAAATCCCGATAAAAGGGAAGTCATTGCCTTTATATAAGTAAACAAACACAACAGAGTATGCAAGCTGGATTAAACAAAAAGTAAACTGAGTTCAAAAGTATGTTCTGGAAAGTAAATGGGCCATTATACAAACCCAACTTAAAGTACAGTACAACTGAGAAAGAAAGTACAACAACTAAAAAGTAAAGTAGCAACCACCAATTCGTCCAACGGAAATCCCACCTGAAGGGTGGGTATAGATAGTCTTGTCAGCACCTCAGGTCCATCCGTCCACTCCGTGTACATCCCGCCAGGTGGTCCACCAATGGATATAGTACAACTCCACAAGCCTCGACCACAATCTGTGATGTCCATCGTCTACAACCAACATAATGTAGTGCGGGAAATGACCATGCAGGGGTGAGTATAACGATACTCAGTAGGGACCCCGAGACCCCCGATGGTCTCCCAGAATCCACAAAGGATAAACCACAAAGGAAATATAAAAACACGAAGTATCAACCAACTATAATTAGGTATATGGCCATACATATACCTAAATCATCAATCTCAGTACAACTCCAACATCTGAGCCCAAGCACCACCAGTCCACATAGGAAAGAATTCAACCATACCAATGATAATGATTGAAAGTCAAAACTCATCTCACACAGGTATACTACTCACAAATAGGGGTGGAGATGATTTGATGTAGCCTCTGAATCATCTTTTTTGCCGAACCCACGTAGGATCCAAGTAAATAAGTTGTCGCTGCTGAACCCACATATGATCCAAGTATAGTAACCATCGCTGCTGAACCCACATAGGATCCATGTACATTAATTATCACGGCCGAACCCATGGAGGATACAAGTACATTCATCCTCGCAGCCAAACCCACGTAGGATCCAAGTACAGTCGTCATTGTCGTCGCAATTGCAACCAGCTCTAGGGTTCCCGCACACAGCGTAATCGATTCTGGGAGGGTCTTTTCCACAAGTAAAAGGGGCCGGTACATCAACTGTCATAATGTCCATAGTTTATGTATCCCGAAGTTCCGTCTCGTCAAAAGGAACCCAACGCGAAAGACGGCACGTCAAATGGACGCCCGGTCTATGAGATATTGGCTTTTTCCATTCCAGGGGCCCGGTTGGAAATATGCTAGTTCCAAACCCAGCCATTTACCAAAGCTTTCCAAAACTCACATAGAGTATCTCAAAAGGGCTGTATCATCGAAAGAGTCCCAGTTCCGCAGACGGTGCGTCGATCAGACGCGCAATCTTGAAGTTATTTACGTTTAAGTGAATAACTAGCCCGGCTCGTTTAGCCCATTGGGATGACGGGTCGGTATAACCCTGTTTGACGGGTTTGACCCGGCAGGGGTGTCAGACCGGTCCGAAGGAAAAACGCAGCTCGGCCCGAAGGGCGCGGCCCGACCCGATGTGGCGCAGCCCGACCCGGTGGGGCGCGGCCCGGCCCAAAGGCCGAGCGGTTCTAAGGGGGGCGCGGCCCCCCGGCTGTCCGAACCTGCGGCACCGCCCTTCCCAAACCGGACAGCTAGGCCGACCGGCCTTCTGGCGCACGCTGCTCGCACAGCGGGATTCATATTTCTTCAGCGTGAAGCCCTCATGGCGTCGTGGTCCGGCTCCGCCTGACCGGCCAACGGGCTGACCGGTTTTCCTGCACAACACCCTCCTGGCTTCGCGGCTTCCCTACACCCCGGCTAGTTCTTTAGCCAAAGGGCCCCACAATGCGGGCCGCAGTTCCTCCCGCCCAGCCGGAGCGACGTCGCCTGCTTCCTTCTCCACGTACCCAGCATGCACGATGGCATCGTGCCTCCTCCGCCTTCAGTTGCTGATTCTAAGAATAATAAATAAGTTCAAATGGAGGGTCGTTTGGCCATGTTCGTTCTTGTCGTGACCTCCGTGTAAGCGGTAGAAATAGGCCAAGGTATTCTCTTGAATACAACGAGAACAAGGGAGTAATTTGTTTAAAATAAATTAATCAAACCCCCTACCTCAACAATTAATGAGGAACGTCAGCGTCATAGAAGACGACATCGTGAGGTGAGGATTCGTGGACATCATCGGAGTGCGCCTGAGGAGGAAGCATCATCTCCTCTCTTGTCGCGGAGAAGGGAATGGATGGTGCATTGTCGATCTTCATGGAAGGAGACTTCATTCTTCGAAAAAGGAGAAATTCCCCTCTTTCTTCACAAAAGCTCTCTCTCAAGAAGTTTTCCCCAACAAAACAAGTGCCAACCCAATTAAAATAAGGATTCACCTTATTTTAATTAAACATGCCAAGCCATTCAAAATTTGAATCGCTTAATTAATTAATTGAATAAGTTCCATTAATTAAATAAGGTGTGTTGGAAAATGATAAAGAGGGAGAGAGGAGGAGGTGAGAGGTCTCATAAATGGCAGAGTTTTCAACATTAACATGGGAGTTTAATGGGGGGGGGGGGTTAAAGAGGGTTAAGGAGTTTAGGGGGAGGTGAAAGGTTCTGGCTCGTGTGGGCCCCACATTTCAATTATCCACACATAGGAAGTTGGGTGGGTGTGGGCCCAACCAACAACTTCCCATGGGAGGTATTAACCTCATTATATATAGAATAAAATTGTACAAAAAATTTTATTTACTTCATTAATTAAATCCCAAATAATAATTATCAACCTGCTTAAAATGCAACTACGGTAAAGGTCCCCTTAAGCAATTACCGGTGCTGTGAGTTCATCGGTGCCCTCAGATTTCAATTCCTAGCACCAGTTCAATAGATATAAAAAAAACCGCTCATTCATTTACTGAACGTACCCGAGATAAACTTTGGAAATTGATTTTGGGAACACTGGGTCTCGGAATCAAGTGTCATCAGAAGTGAGAGGCTCGTAAAATTCCAAAGTATTTAAGAAAAAAAATTTACTTGAAATTTATGGTTCTTTACATTACTCCCACCTCAGGGCTTTACATCCCTGTAAAACTACATCATAACTAGGGAAACAAATGAGGGTACTGAGAACGCATCTGAGCCTCCCGCACCCATGTGTTCTCTTGGAGGTTCTCGTGCTACCATCGAATGAGCACCAGAGGAATCCACCGTCCATATAGGACCCATTCTTGTCGATCCTAGATCTCCACCGGAACCTCCGTGAATGTAGCCCTTTCATCGATGTCCAGCTCCCCATGGTGGATGATGTGGGTCGGGTCGTGCATGTATCTCCTCAGCTGAGAGACGTGGAAGACGTCATGTACCCGGTGAAACTAAGGTGGAAGGGCCAGGCAGTAAGCCAACTCACCTACCCTGTTGACGACCTGGAATGGTCCGATGAAGCGCGAAGATAAGTTGCCGCCCCGGCCAAATCTCCATAATCCATTTCATGGTGAGACCCATAAGAATATGGGGTCGCCATCCTCGAACTCCAGTGGTCTCTATCACCTATCAGCATAGGACTTTTGTCTGATCTGTACAGTCGTCATCCACTCCTGGATGATCTGCACCTTCTCTATCGTAGCTTGAACTATCTCTGGTCCTATGAGTGCAGACTACCCAGGGTAAGTCCAGCATAGAGTAGATCTATATGGTTGGTCATACATTGCCTAGTATTGTGCTATCCAGATGGTGGAGTGGTATTAGTTGTTGTATGAAAACTCCACCAAGGGTAGGTGATCCTCCCAGCTGCGACCAAAGTCAAGGACACATGAATAGAGCATGTCCTCGAGTGTCTAAATGGTCCTCTCCATCTGGCCATCCGTATGAGGATGAAAGGCGGTGCATAGGCATAGCTGTGTCCCAAATGCCTCCTGCAACCCCTTCCAAAGTTGGGAAGTAAAGCGAGTGTCTCGATCGGAGACGATAGACGATGGGACACCATGAAGCCATACGAACTCCTGAACGTAGAGGCATCCCAAGCTCTATAGCGATCCCTGCTCTCGGATCGGTAGGAAGTGGGCCGACATGGTGAGTCGGTCTACGATCACCTAAATGGAGTCGTGTCCTCTGGAAGTACGTGGGATCCTATTCACAAAATCCATGGATATCCCATCCCACTTTCACTCCGGAACCTCTAAGGGCTATACCAAGACTGCTGGTACCTGGTGCTCCGGCTTTACTTGCTGGCAAGTGAGGCATCGTGAAACGAACTCTGCTACAACCTTCTTTATACCTTTCCACCAGTGTTGTCGTCTGAGGTCCTAGTATATCTTCGCCACTCGTGGATGCACCGCTAGAGGGGATGTGTAAATCTCCCTAAGCACTTCCTCCTATAGTGAAACAGGTACCATGGTATGTCCCCTAAAGAGGATGACATGCTCTCCTCCTTCAGAAAATCCATCAGGTGCCTACCCTGTAGAAATCTGAGCACGTTGCGTCTGACGGTCAACATCCCCACGCTGTGCCTCTCTGACCCGTTGAAGTAGTGGAGGAGTGACTATGAGGGACTGTAGAAAGGCTGCCCCATCTCTATCCATGAAGGATATCTGCAATGTGGCTAACTACTTTGACAGCTCTCTAAATAGCCGAATGCCTGATCTTCTGCTGAGAGCATCTGCCCCAACGTTCCCCTTCCCAGGAGTATATACTATCTCAAAGTCATAGTCCTATAGGAAATGGAGCCATCACCGTTGTCTCAGGTTCAGGTCCTTCTGTGAGAAAATGTACCTGAGACTCTGGTGGTCAGAGTAGACTGTAAAGTGCTCGCCCATCAGGTAGTGCCGCCACATCTTCAGGGAGAAGACCACTGCTTATAACTCTAGGTCATGGGTAGTGTATTTGTGCTCATTCTAACTCAACTGCCGTGAACCATAGGCGATCACTGCCCACTCCTGTATCAGGACACACCCAAGTGTGGTTGCTGATGCGTCGCAGTAAACCTCATACCCAACGCCCTCCTCTGGTAGCCTCATGATGGGAACACTGGTCAATCTCTATCTCAGCTCCTAAAAGATCTACTGAAATCTATCTGACCATATGAAGAGTTTCCCCTTCTTCGTCAAAGCTGAAAGCGGTGCTGCAACTCTGGAGAAGTCTGGTACAAATCTAGATTTGTACCTAGCCAGACCTAGAAAACTCCGCACCTCTGTCACGCTCCTGGGTGGCTCCCAAGAAAGTACCTCCTAGATCTTTTCAGGATCCACCGCAACTCCCGCCTCCGAGATGACGTTCCCCAAGAAGTGAACCTCTCGAATCCAAAACTGGAACTTCAAGAGCTTACCATAAATCTAGTGCTCTCGGAATGTGTCTAGTACAACCTGCTAGTGGTAGGCGTGCTCCTCCTCAATAGTTGAGTAAATCAATATGTTGTCGATGAATACTATGACAAAACGATCGAGGTAAGGCTGTAAGATCCTATTCATGAGACTCATGAACACTTCTGGTGCGTTGGTTACGCCAAAGGGCATAACCAAGAACTCGTAGTGGCTATAAAGACACCTAAAATCCATCTTCTGCACAACCTCTTATCGTTCTCTGAGCTGATGATAACCTGACCTGATGTTTATCTTTGAGACCCATAATGCTACATTGAGCTGATCAAAGAGGTCTTCAATCCTCGGGAGTGGGTACTGGTTCTTTATGGTCAATTGGTTCAGGCAACAGTAATTCATACATAGTCGTAAGCTCCAATCCGCCTTCTTGGTAAATAAAATCGGAGACGCCCATGGTGAAACACTAGGTTAGATGAATCCCTTTCCTTATAAGTCCTCCATCTGTACCCACAGCTCACGAAGATCGGTGGGAGCCATCTGATATGAGGGGGTAGATATCGGTGATGTCCCGGGGTATAGGTCAATGTATAAGTCTACCTATCTACAAGGAAGTAGTACTGGAATGTCGTCAGGAAAAACGTACGCATACTAATCCACCAATAGAGGAAAACTCGGACCCCACACATCAACCGCTCCTAGGATGAGACTAGCCAACTGATGGGTGATCGACTACCCTCTCCTCTGTATAAGTCCATCCGGTGCTGCAAAGGCTCCCTTCTCTCTTGTGAAGGTGAACCTGCTCCCATCTCTGTGGACACATTGCACATTGCGCCTAATACAATCGATCTGAGCATGTACTGTAGATAACCAATCCATGCCCAAGATGACATTGTAAGGCCTTGAAACCACTACAAGAAGATCTCAACTGAAGCTCTCATCTCCTAGAGTAAGATCACACTGCCGGAATCAGTGGGTAATCGTCAAGACTGCTCCCATAGGAGTCTCTAGCTGTAAGGATCGAGCCAACAACTCCTTTAGAATTATCGAGCTTCGAACAGGTGCAACAACAATAAAATAATGAATCGCTCATGTTTCTATAAGAACTTCAGAAATGGTGGAGTTGACACAAATAGTACCTCGAATCATCTAGGGTGTGCTGTGGTCATAGGCCTTGATTGCCTAGAGTTGAACCTGCCCCTATCTGCCAGCTCCCTGCGGACCGCCACGGTCGAACCTCTGCCTCTGCTTGGGAGGTCCCTCTAATGTATGCTGCACCTCTATATGGCGGGTCGGGTAGTCATGATCCATATGGCCTTACCTGCTGCATGCATAGCACTGCCTTCCCCTCGTATGGCTAACTCTGCTGCGTGTGCCCCGCACATCCGAACCAGAATCCTAGGGTCGCCCACCTGATGGTCTGGTCCGCTTGGACCTCTACGTCATTTGTCTACTACCAATTGTAGAAGACTCCACTACATGTCGCACTCCGGTGGGTCTCGCTGTTGGCGTCTGGTCAGCAAGAAATCTCTCCACAAGAAGGGCTCGCTCCAGTACTCCGGCCTGCGTCGGAATGCTGAGGGAGATCATTAAAACCCGGATCTCATGCCTCAGTCCATGCTTAAAGTTCCAGGCCTGGAATAATGGGTCTCAGACCATGTTCGTGGAGTAATGTGAGAGGTCAGTAAATCTCACCGAGTACTGGGCTACTGTCATGCTGCCCTGACGCTGCTGTAGTAACTCCCAGATGCGCACCACACGGAGTGTGGATGGAACAAACTCCGAGCGGAAGAGGCTCTCAAAGTCCATCCAATGTATAGATGCCTCATCATGCACATTTAGCATCAGGCTCCGCCATCTACCTTCTGCTGCATGTAGGAGACTCGCGGCAAAGATCACCATAAGTTCTGCTAGTGTCCCTACCAGTCTAAGGACTCTGACAATAACCTCCATCCAGTACTTGGCTGCTTGAGGATCCGTCTCTCTGTGGAACCCAGGTGGCCTATGTCACTGAAACTCATGCAACTTAATTAGGGAGTGTGCACTCTCCTCTGTTGGGGCTGGTGGTATCGGTGGCCCAGCGGGTAGTGGTACTGCTGGTGCCTTTGTTGTAATGGGGCCCTACACCGAGGCCTCATTGCTCGGTGGGTTTCCATCCCGCAAGTAACTATGATCCCTAGCCGGCTGCCTTCGTGGGGCCATCCTGAGAAGAAAAAAGTGCGCCATGGTTAGTAAAGTATACCTGGTGAGCTGACACAAAGTAATCACAATGAAAACTTTTGAAACACACATGCAATCAATGTTTTCGAGTAGTGATTCGGAAATCAAAAGTCAAGGTCCTAGTGTATGGATACGTCGGCTGCCACACCAACACTAGACTCCATGGACTGAAAACCACACTAAATATTCTTAACACTATTTCTTCATAGAGAAGAAATTATCAGAGTCCTAAGTTCTGCGGTAGAACTAACTCCTCTAATACCAATTTGTCACGACCCGTCCTCGGGCCCCGTGTTTTGACTACCCCAAGCCCGCCTTCCATAGGCCAGGGCCTGGAGACTAGCACCAAAGGCATAAATCCCGATAAAAGGGAAGGCATTGCCTTTATATAATTAAACAAACACAACAGAGTATGCAAGATGGGGTAAACACAAAGTAAACTGAGTACAAAATTATGTTCTGGATAGTAAATGGGTCAGTATAAAAACCCAACTGAAAGTACAGTACACCTGAGAAAGAAATTACAATAGATAAAAATTAAAGCAGCAACCACCGAGTCATCCTCCGGGAATCCTAGCAGAAGGGTGGGTACATATAGTCTCATCGGTACCTCGGGTCCGTCCGTCCGCTCCGTGTACGTCTCGCCAGGTGATCCAACTCCAGATACCGTCTAGCTCTATAATCCTCAGCCACGATCAGTGTTGTCTGTCGTCTTCGACCAACACAATGTAGTGTGGAAAATTCCCATGCAGGGGTGAGTAAAACGATACCCAGTAGGGACCCCGAGACCCCCGAAGGTCTCCTAAAATCCACAAAGGTTTAACCAAAAAAGAATGATACAAACACGAAGTATCAACTAAATCTACTTAGGTATATGCCCATACATATACCTAAGTCATCAATCTCAATACGGATCCATCTTCCAAGTCCATGCATAACCAGTCTACATGGTAAATAATTCAATCATACCAATGATAATGATTGAATGTCAAGACTCAGCTCACACAGGTATACTACTCACAAGGAGGTGTGGAGATGATTAGATTTAGCCTCTAAATCATCTTCTCTACCGAACCCACGTAGGATCCATGTAAAGAGGTCGTCGCTGCCGAACCCACGTAGGATCCAAGTACAGTAACCATCACTGCCGAACCCACGTTGGATCCAAGTACAGTCGTCATCGCTGCTGAACACATGGAGGATCCAAGTACAGTCGTCCTAGCTGCCGAACCGACGTAGGATCCATGTACAGTCGTCATCGTCGTCGTAGTCACAGCCTGCTCTAGGGTACCCACACACAATGTACTCGATTCCAAGAGGGCCCACACAACAAGTAAAAGGGGTTGATATGTCAAATTTCCCGAAGTCCAGAGTTTATGTATCCCGAAGTTCCATCTCGTCAAAAGGAACCAAACACGATAGGCAGTGCGTCAAATGGACTCCCGGTCTGAGAGATATTGGCTTTTCCGTTCCAGGGGCCCGGTTAGAAATATGCTCGTTCCAAACTCGACTTTTTACCAATGCTATCCAAAGCTGACTTAGAGTATCGCAAAAGGACCGTCTCATCAAAAGAGTCCCAGTGCTTCTAACGGTGCGTCGATCGGACGCGCGGTCTTTATGTCATTTATGTTTAAGTGAATAACAGGCCCAACCCATTTAGCTATGTGGGCCGACAGGTCAGGTTAACCCAGTTTGATGGGTCCGACCAGGCAGGGGTGTCGGACCGGTCTGAAGGAAAAATGCAGCTCGCCCCGAAGGGCGCAGCAAGGCCCGAAGGGGTGCGGCCCGGCCCGAAGTGGCACAGACCGGCCCGGTGCGGCCCGGCAGGGCGCGGTCAGGCATGTGGCCTGGCTGGCTTTGCCCGAAGGTCGAGCAGTTCCGTGGGGGGCGCGACCCCCTGGCTATTCGAACTGGAGACACCAAGTGGCGACGCCCTTCCCAAACCGGCCAGCCTTCTGGCACACACAGCCTGCACGGCGGGCCTCAGATTTCTTCAGCACAGCGCCCTCCTGGCACTACGGTCCGGATCCGCTCGGCTGACTGACGGGCCAACCGATTCTTCCGATGAAGCAGCCCACGATGCGGGCCGTGGTTACTCCCGCATAGTCGGTGCAACAACACCGACTTCCTTAGCCGCGTACCCGGCAAGGCGCGATGGCGTCGTGCCTCCTCCACCTTCGTTTTCCAATTCTATGAATAATAAATAAGTTCAAACATAGGCTCGTCGGGCCGTGTTCGTTTGGCTTGTGCCCTCCGCGTAAGCGGTAGAAATTGGCCAAGGTATTCACTTGAATACAATTAAAACGAGTGAGTAATTTATTTTAAATAAATTAATCAAACCCCTACCTCAACAATTGATGACGAAAGTCGGCGTCGCAGAAGACGGCGTTTCAAGGTGAGGATTCATGGACGTCGTCGGAGTGCGCCCGAGGAGAATGCGGCGTCTCCACTTTTGTCGCGGAGAAGAGAATGGAAGGTGCATTGTCTATCTTCATGGAAGGAGACGTCATTCATTGAAAAAGGAGAAATTCTCCTCTTTCTTCACAAAAGATCTCCCTCAATATGTTTCCCCCAACAAAACAAGTGCCAACCCAATTTAAATAAGGTTTCACCTTATTTTAATTAAACTTTCCAAGCAATTCAAAATTTGAATCTCTTAATTAATTATATGAATAGGTTCCATTAATTAAATAAGGTGTGTCAGAAAAAGTTAAAGAGGGAGAGAGGAGGAGGTGAGGGGTTTAATAAATGGGAGAGTTGTCAACATTAACATGGGATTTTAAGGGGGGGGGGGGTTAAAGAGGGTTAAGGAGTTTAGGGGGAGGTGAAAGGTTTGGGTTCGTATGGGCCCCACCTTTCAATTATCTACACATGGGAATTTGGGTGGGTGTTGCCCCCACCCACAACTTCCCATGGTAGGAATTAACCTCCTTAGATATAGAATAAAATTGTACAATCAATTTTATTTACTTCTTTAATTAAACCCCAAATAATAATTCCCAACCCGCTTAAAATGCAATTGTGGTAAAGGTCCCCTTAAGCAATTATCGGTGCTGCGAGTTCATCAGTGCCATCAGATTTCAATTCCAAGAACCGGTTCAAAAGATAGAAAACCCCGCTCGTTCGTTTACTGAACGTACCTGAGCAAAATTTCGGAAATTGATTCCAGGCACACCGGGCCTTGGAATCAAGGTCGTCAGAAGTCACAGGCTCATAAAATTCAAAAGTATTTAAGAAAAAAAATTTCTTAGAAATTTCGGGATATTTACAGAAATTATATTTCAATTACTAGAACTTTTATATCCCAGATGAATTTCGAGGTTGAAATTCATTTCAAAGGGGTAGAACGTATCACCCTAAGTTTTTATAGAATATTTTTAATGAAATAATTTTCATTTATGTATTTAATTATAATAATTCAAATATTACAATCACATGAAACTGACTTGGCTTGCATTGTATGCAACATCGAATTCTTGTGCATTGCCGGAAACATTGAATTACTACTAAACATAAATTTATTAATATAGTTATTTAAATGAGATAATTATAACCTAAATATTAAACATCGTAATATAAATATTAATAAGTTCATATCATATATTATTTATAAAATTTTCACATAAATAAAACATATTTCTAATGAAATATTAATTTTTTGGTAATGTCTTTATGTGATTAAAAATAATATTATTTTAATGAAAATGAATTTTATGTTCTTATATGAACAATAATGAAATTAATTTTCCACACTAATAGAAATTTAATTTGATAAAATAAAATTTAATTTTGATAAATAATGTTTAAATTAGCTAATGATTATGTTTTAGTATTTTTTGTGAAGGTTTATTTTTTGAAAAATAATACAAATTACTGTAATTTAGTTAAGACAACATTTTCATTTAAATAATGATTAGTTTCAAATTATATTTTAAATTATATTTTGAAGTCACAATAGGTAAATTATTCAAATATTAATTGAATGTAGGTAATTTTAATCATTTTTATATTGAAAATTGGGAAAATACATATTGATCATTTGAATGTATTTACTTTAAAAGATCATTTTATCACCATGTATGTGGGATGAGAATTAATCGTAATATCCCCATTCTATAATTTGAGGTTTGAAAATTTTAAATAAAAAGTTTTAATCATTATAATATTTGTGGTATAATAATAGAAACTTATTTTTTTCCCTAAATTATCAGTGAAAGCAATTAACATGAATTATAGTGATTAAGGAAAAATTAATGTAAATAACGGACTAAACACTAATGATAACGAACAAAATGACCTGTAAAATTGTCCACAATAACTTTTTTTCTAATAATTAGACCATATATCATATTTGATAAAATTTTATGGGTTATTGTTATATTGCTAAATGTAAGTTCCCAATATAAATTTCTATGTAAGAAAAATGACAAAAAGAGAACATTCCTTACCTTTAACATCTATAAAACATTGAGATGTGCACAAAACAACATATTTTACATTATAAAAATATTTTTGAAATATATATAGGTTATTTTTATAATAAAAAATTATTACTATGTTTTATAGATGATTTTATTACGTAAAATTATTATAAAGCACCAACATAGTGATTCTTCCATTTCTAATTAAGTAAAATAAATGATACTATAAATATTAAAACTGAAGTGAATTGATTGAATTATTGTCTTTAAATGTTTTTAAATATGAATATATTATCTTATTACTATATAAACTTGATATATTATTATTCCAATATTTTTATTGATATTTTAAAAATAAAATTAAAAAAATAATGTCAAATTTGACATTATTGTTATTTTATAATAAATGTTATTTTATTAAATGATTTAAAATTTATAGAATAATATATTTTGAAAAGTGATTTAAAGGTCTTAAAAAATATTAAATAAGGAATATGGATGGATAGAATTATCTTTTATAATTAACATATTCACCCATAGATTGTAAAAACATTGTTAGGAGGGTCTCAGTTTAGGCATGGTTTTGTGCATCACATGTAGCTATTTTAGAAATTAACATCCAAATATTCATATTTTAATTTAACAAATTAGGAATCATATTAATAATTAATTAGATATATATTTTATAATAAATCCCACTTTATATTAATCTTAATTGTTAAACTAAATAGGATAGAAAATTAGATTCTTTAATAAAAACAAAAATACTAAAATTGGGGAATCTGAGAAGTTATGAAACCAAATTATTAAAATGTGTATATTTTTTGTTGGTTTAGATTTCTTAAAAATATAAATTAACATTAATAAATTATTTTATAATTTTTGTGGAACATTATTTAAATGATACCTCCCATTATTGAATACCTTTTTTTATTTACAGGAGTGTCACAACCCCTCCAATATACAAAGGATAACACTCTACCCATTACTTACACCTCTAAACCACTTAATAGAGGAAAATTTCTACCCAATCCATTTATTAACAACCCTAAATGCATTATTTAAACCAAAAGTTTTTCCTAAATCCCTCCATGTAATCCATTTTTTTCAAAACAAAAGGATTTACATGATTAAGTGGTAACACCCTCCCTGAAGCTCCTTTATTTTATTTTAATTCTCCACCACCAAAACTCTCATTATAAACTTATTATACCAAAAAACCAGTATCATAAATATAATCAGTTTTTTTCTATAATTATTCAACATAAAAATACACCCACTTCTATATAATATGTATCAAACACAATGTTTATGTGTACGATGAACTACTCCATCACAAAACGATGATAGTTTTTTTTATTTACCAGCTATCATGGTGGACATTATTATGGACACTCTATTTAACTATGATATTTTTGATGTTTATAATTTATTTAATATTTTTTAAATCCATTAACCTGAAAATATTTATACATTCTGCTTTTTGTATATAAGATAATATCGTTTGACGAAGTGTAGACTATCGCGCCCTCAAAGCGATGTGATTCATTCACAGACTACAAGGAATGTGTTAAATATGGGTTTAGTGAAATTAAATGATATATATGATATAATAATGACTCTATAATAATTATATATATATATATATATTTATTTATTTTTCAATTATTATTTTAAAATGATAATGAAATGTAAACAGTGTTCATGCATACGTACAACCTATTGTCTCCCTGAACGGTATAATCATTTTCATACTTCTATATTATATGTATTATTATAATAAACATATAATTAATATAAATGATATCTATTTCAGGGTTCAAATTCTATAAATCATGATATAAGTATAAGGATCAACGATATAACAAATTAAGACACATGCGAAGAACAAAAAGAATATTACTCAAAGTGAAAATTTAACATAGAATTTATAAAAAACAAGTATCATTACGTCATAATAAATCCATATATGGTAAAATATATAATAATATGGTTATTTTATAGTTTTATAAAAAATTTATATTTACTATGTCACGAACCAACCCGGGTCGACCCTGAACCGGTCACCCGAGCCGGTCCGCGGCAAGTCCCGAGGGGCGTTCCCGATCCCCCCCGGGATGGCAACCAGTGCCGGGCATTAAGACTTGATCGTTGGGAACGATTTCAGCCCAAAAACAAAAGTAAATAGAACAGAATAAACAAACACTAACAGCGGAAAAGAAATAAAAACCACACAACCACGTACCTCCATGTGACCTCTCAGGTCACCACCCAACTAGAGAGCAACCTCGCTCCAACACTGAGCGACTCAAAACAGAAGACCTGCGACTGAAATGGTAAAAGATAGGCGTGAGCACAAAAGTACTCAGTAGGTGAACCCCACAACAAATCCCAATGCACCGCCAGTAAATAAAGAATCTACATAATCCAGGTTTGAACTATAATGTATAAAAGTAATTTTTCATAATGTTTTACTTGAAAATCAACCACGAGACATTTCCCTTATTTTCTTTCAAAAGTTAGTTCCATATCCTTAGTTTTAAACTCGTTCTGAAAAGCAAGGTGTTACATTTTCAAATCTAACCCAAAGCGAATAAAGCATTTTCATTTAGAAACCATTTTTCTCAAAGTCTAACAATATAGGCTGTGAAATATGACTGAAAGAAAACAAGCAGGGAAAACAAGTGCAAGTAAAGGTAAACAGGTAAGGAAAACCAAGTGCAAGTACAAATAAACCAGAAGTTATCAGTAATAACCATGGGTGATCCTGAACATCCCTAGAAAACCCCTGGACGTACTCGGGTTCAGACTACCTGCCGGCATGGTACTCCATAGTCAATAACCAACTGGCCGCCCTAACAGCCAACCAGTGGCACATCCCTCCTGGCCTGTCTGTAACTCCAGGGGGTACTAACCCGTCTAATCAGGGTTAGCAAGCAACCGTCACTCGATAATCTACAAGACGCCCAGGAACCCATAGTAGTTTTTGTAACACTGTGTAAGTGGGAGACCCGCGCACGCGTGACTCATCTCACCGCACTTGCCAACCCCTTACACGGACATCGCTACACGACAACCCTCGAAGGGAAGTCCCCCTGTAGAAATGCCCTCACAAGTACGTATATATATATATAAATATAAGTATAATCACTTCACATTTGTTAAAGTGCCAACCGGGCCGTCATATCATTTACACTTTGAACATCTAACACTAAAACATTTCCAAGGGACATGACATACGCCACACGATTGAAAACCAGAAACGCACTTAGAACATTATTTAAGAAACTCAAATCAGCATCTCAAACCTGAAAGACGTTGGTATCACAAGTAAGAAATCATTTTCCCAGTTCCAAACGCACCCCACTTTTATCAAGAGCCAAACGGGCCTTTAAACACCTTTTGAAAGAACACCATTTCCAAAATGAAATCCAAACTTTTGTTCGCGTAACAAAGGAAAACATCTTTCATCAACCAAGAGCCACACATAAAGTTTCCAAAACAAGTTCAAAGGTCACACGACGTTTTCTCTAATCAAGGTTCTAAGAAAACACCATTTTCCATAAACAATACATCTACTAATTTACACACGCCAAAAACATTTCAAAACACAATTTAACATGCCTTTCATTATTCAGGAAGAACCATTTAGCAATACTACCATGGAAGCACAAAACTAAATCCAAGAAGAACACTTTCAATGAAACGCTAAAATTAAAAACGGCTTTTATCATCAGCAGATTACCACACTATAAAACCTACTAAATTTTCCTTTAAATTTACTGAAATTCAATAAAAGGCAAGGAATAAATAAATTCTTAATTTAAAGGCGAGTGCAATGGGAGACCTACCTCAAAATCCAAGCGCGACGATAAAAAGATCTTGGAACCAAGGCGCGATGACCCGACGTGTGTCCGAAGCCACGTGGTAAAATCCAACACTCTCGGAACTGAGGCGCGGAGACGACAGAACCTCGGAAACAAGGCGCAGCGATGGCGCTTCCTCGGAAACGCCCTGCGCGGGTCCTAAAACAGTAGACCGTTAAACGGTCTCAACAATATTAATAACAGAATAATATTAATAATATTAACAAAGTGAAAATAATCGCGGTGATAATAATAATAATAATTATAACACAACATAATAATAATAATGATGTTATAATAATAACAATAATAACATAATTAGCATAATTATAATATATCAATAATAACAATAATAATAATATCATAACATTAACACAATAATAGGAACAATGCCAATTTAACATAATCATAATATATTAATAATATAATAATGATAATAATATAAAATAATGTTAACATAATAATATTAATAATAATAATATAATGACAATAGCATAATAATAATAATAATTTAATAATAATAACAAGAGTATCATAACATAATAATAATAATAAAAATAATATGATAATAATTAAAATAATAATAATTATATTAGTAATAATAATAATAGTAATAATAATATTAATAATATGTTAGTAATCATCATAATAATAATAATGATAATATGAAATGTTAATATCAATAATAATAATCATAAAAATAAAAATAATAATATAAATGTTAACATAATTATAATAATATAATAATAATATAATAATAATAATGACATAATAATAATAATGATATAATAATAATAATAATAATAATAAAGTATTAATCTTATAACATTAATAATAATATCATTGTTAATATGAGAAAAAGAAAAAAAAAACAAAACAAAACAAAATGTAATAAAAAAAAAATAAAAACACTTACAGGGGAGGGGTTTGCGGAGGAGAAGACCGGGCTGGGGGGGGGGGGGGTTCGGCCGGAGGCTGGCCGGAGTAGGGAGGCCGGGATCGTGCGGAGGCCGGCCTGGGGGCGTCGGCGCGGGGTGGTGATGCAGGGCGGCGCCGGACGAAGGAGAGGCCGGAGGTGTAGCGTGGCCGGAACAGGGGGGCGCGGCGGTCGGGTGAGGCGGAACGGGAGGGAGTGCAGGGGAGAGGGCAGCGCGGAGCGGGGTGAGCCGGGAGGTGCGCAGGACGGGGAGCAGTGGCGCTGGCGAGGCGGCAGGTCGGGAGGAGGGTCGGACGGCAGGGGCTGCGGCGAGAGGAAGGAGGCCAGGGCGCGGCCGGTTCTGGCGAGGGAGGGATAGGGAAGGGAGACCGGGTGTGCGGGACGGCGGAGGAGTCGGGACGACCGGAGATAGGAGGGCGAGGCGGTTCGCGCAGCTGGGAGGAGCCGGGGCAGGCGCGCGGCGCAAAAGCGAGGGGAAGAACGGGGAAGAAAGAGAGGGGAAGAGAAAGGGGGAGAAGGGGTAGGCGGCTGGAGAAAAAAGGGGGGAACCGGGATTAGGGTTAGGGGAAGTTATAAAATATATATATCTATATAATAATAATAATAATAAAGTGTATAATGGTAATAAAACCTTTTAATATTAATATTAGTAAAACTTATAATAATAATAATAACAATAAAACTTATAACGCTAATAATAATAAAATAATCACAAAATTTATAATAAAATTAATGATAATAATATTAACATTAAAACTTTATAATAATAACAATAATAATAACAACAATAGAATAATTAAATAAATAGTGAAATCTTAATAATAATAATAAAACATCAATGGAATAAAACTTCATAAAAATAATAATAATAATAATAATAATTAGAAAATTTATAATAATAATTATTTTTAAATCAAAAATATAAAGTATTAAAACCATTTGAAAATAAATGTGCGCGGCGCGCGCGCGCGCGCGCACGTACGCACATATATATATATATATAGACATATATACATATATTGAAACACACACAAACAGATATATACACATATACCCACATAAACACATATATACATATATACCTATATATAAATATAAACACATAGATACAATATATATATATATATATATATATATATATATGAACATAACTTATTAAAGTATATACATATGTATACATATACACATATATAGACATATATATATATATATATACACTTATACACGGAAAATAACCCCAACAATAGTAACTCAACTCAAATAGTAATAATAATAATAAAAGTCAACGTAAAAGCTTTAATATTTAAAACGTCGGGTGGACACGTCGTCCCCCGGGCCGAACGCACGACCATCGCCAGCGATGCGATGACCGCGCACCGGCGAGAAACCACCAACCACAATCAATCTTCGAAAAATTTAAATCGGGACCAAGAAAGAAGTAAAATAAAGATATCTGTGGTCGGGGTGTGACAATTCTCCCCACCACAGACACTTTCTGCCCCCAGAAAGTCACCAGGCCACTAGTCAGCCAAAAACCAAGTCCATGCCCAAACAGAACTACAGGAACTGAAGAAAACTGAGGTTCTCGGGGATGACCTTACTCTACACAGGTCACACCCGACCGATTCAAGAGAAAACTGGGGTCCGAGATCGAGGGGAGAACACGAAGGGGTTCTCCCCACCACAAGAGCTCAACTTGTGCAGAAAAGTTGACCATCTCAAAGGAAGACCCTAGAAAAGGGGGTCGACGCGGGAACTCCCAACCAATTTAAACCAATTCTTATAAAACAATTAAAACCACACCTCCGTCTAGACATTAAATCCTCGACCAGAGTCAACAACCTTCAACACCAGTGAAAACCTATAGAAAACATTTGACCGACATCAAATTGGAGACACGATCCACCGAAGTCCACAAAACATAACCACATCGACAACATAACTAAAACGAGGTCAACCCACACGAGAGTCAAACACACTTTTAAGAAGGACACATGATTCGGAATATTACATTCTCACGACAAGTCCGCTTAGATTTATCATAGAACAAGTCCATTGCCACTTTTTAGAAAAACAACACATTTACATAAACCAGACTACTTGGATTATAATAGAACAAGTCCATGATAACCACATGGTAAAACAATGAACATACAACTACGTCAAAACTTAACAGCAGAAAAACAAGTACTAAAAGATCTTGATTGTTCCACTGCTAACACGGGACACAAAACCTGGACCAAGGATTCACAACCCTGGGGATTCCTGACTGTGCGCGAGCTTCACCCCGAGACTTGTGGCTGGGGCTCTGATGGTTGAAGCATCTTCTGCCTCACAGTCAGGTACTGACATTCTCCCATCACAGCTTCCTCTTCAAGTGACGCTTCTTGCAAAACTTCTCCAGATGACCCAGACAACCGCAGCGATGACACGTCTTCGGAGGGTTGCGACAAGACGGCTTTAAATGCCCAAAACGACCACACTGAAAGCATACCATCGAACGATCTGATGAACTGGAAGCTGGGACCAAAGGGGACAACTCCTTAGGAACAGGTATCTCTGGCGCCTCTTCCTCACCAGAGGGGGAACTCTTACGAACAACAACAGGGGGCGCTGAAGTATTAACCACCCGCACACCGGAAAGCAACTCAGCCAAGAAAGCTTTCTCTTCCAGCTTCTCGAAACAAAGGTCTTCAGAAGGGAGGACTCGCTCCTTGATCTCGGAACGAAGACCCCCAGTGAAAAGAGAGGCTTTCATGAGCTCATGCGATGCTACCTCTGGAGAAAAGGGAATCAGTTCCTTGAAATGGTCAACATATGCCTTCACCGTCCGTTGACCTTGTTGAATATGCACAAGCTCTCTCTTTTTCTCCAGCTTCACTTCCTCAGGTACAAACCGTTGGATGAAAACGATTCTGAAGACATCCCACATCATTTCACCTTGCATTGATGATGGGGTAACCCTCTTCCACTGGTCCAGAGCTGGACCCTCAAACAACTCCATAATTGCACGAACCTTAACACTATCGGGAGTTCCCAACATTCTAAAGACACGTTCCACTTCCTCGAGCCATTCCACTGCCTCTAACGGACCCTGATCACCATGGAGAACAGGCAAAGTCTGAGGAGGACTAAAAACTGGGCATGACATATCCGAATCCTTAAAGACCTTTCTGGGCGGCATTTCCTGAGCGACATATAAAACACAAGGCCAAAACCCACATCAAAACGATGCAACATCAATAAAAGCGCTTTCATCAAAACAGTCAGCACAAGGACCAAAAAGATACAACACAACCCAAAACAAAATCTCCTCTTTAAAATTCCCTTTTCATTCTTGATTTCAAAACCACCCTTTCTCAAGATCACTTTTCAAAAACCAACCCACTTTCAAACCAAAACTTTCCAAAACTGTTTCCCATTTAAAACCAATTTAGAAAACAAAGTCAAGCCTTTAACTTCAAATACACACCCAGGTACTCCCATGACCCGTTGCACATGTCTTTATTCACATTCCATTCATACGTGCATCAACACACACTTTCCATGCATTCTCACACATGTGCAAACGTTCATAAAGAGGACCTGTGGTTTCACCCCAAACCATTCTGAACCAACTCCAAGCAAACAACAGATTTTTCAAATCAAGAGATTTCAGTTTTAAAACACATTTTATACATTTAAAGTCCTTTAAAAGAAACCGGTCCAATTTCCCAAAAACCTTTTCCATTTCCAACAACGCACCCACACAAACCAAAACGAAAGCAGCAGCCAAATTTGCATCAATCACTGAAATGAGGGACTAGTAGTCACACTCAACCTGGCGACATGGTAGTGGGCCATGTCCCAAGTCAGCGTCGACCACTAGGAGGGATTCAAACCACGTACTCGAACTCCACATGGGTCACTACTTCATGTGAAATTACGATGTAACGTCGGCTTGCCTCCACTGTCATCTCTCAATCCAAGACAAACCAGGAAAGACAAGGACACAATTCCCGAACTACCCCTGGTAACTCGAGGATCAGTGCGAGCAAGAGTTCGCGACGCTCTTCCCGTACCTACCTCTCGAGTTCCGACAGTCCTAATCTCCTTCTACCAGACAACCCAAATAACAAGACCTTCCTCTGATACCATTTTGTCACGAACCAACCCGGGTCGACCCTGAACCGGTCACCCGAGCCGGTCCGCGGCAAGTCCCGAGGGGCGTTCCCGATCCCCCCCGGGATGGCAACCAGTGCCGGGCATTAAGACTTGATCGTTGGGAACGATTTCAGCCCAAAAACAAAAGTAAATAGAACAGAATAAACAAACACTAACAGCGGAAAAGAAATAAAAACCACACAACCACGTACCTCCATGTGACCTCTCAGGTCACCACCCAACTAGAGAGCAACCTCGCTCCAACACTGAGCGACTCAAAACAGAAGACCTGCGACTGAAATGGTAAAAGATAGGCGTGAGCACAAAAGTACTCAGTAGGTGAACCCCACAACAAATCCCAATGCACCGCCAGTAAATAAAGAATCTACATAATCCAGGTTTGAACTATAATGTATAAAAGTAATTTTTCATAATGTTTTACTTGAAAATCAACCACGAGACATTTCCCTTATTTTCTTTCAAAAGTTAGTTCCATATCCTTAGTTTTAAACTCGTTCTGAAAAGCAAGGTGTTACATTTTCAAATCTAACCCAAAGCGAATAAAGCATTTTCATTTAGAAACCATTTTTCTCAAAGTCTAATAGTATAGGCTGTGAAATATGACTGAAAGAAAACAAGCAGGGAAAACAAGTGCAAGTAAAGGTAAACAGGTAAGGAAAACCAAGTGCAAGTAAAAATAAACCAGAAGTTATCAGTAATAACCATGGGTGATCCTGAACATCCCTAGAAAACCCCTGGACGTACTCGGGTTCAGACTACCTGCCGACATGGTACTCCATAGTCAATAACCAACTGGCCGCCCTAACAGCCAACCAGTGGCACATCCCTCCTGGCCTGTCTGTAACTTCAGGGGGTACTAACCCGTCTAATCAGGGTTAGCAAGCAACCGTCACTCGATAATCTACAAGATGCCCAGGAACCCATAGTAGTTTTTGTAACACTGTGTAAGTGGGAGACCCGCGCACGCGTGACTCATCTCACCGCACTTGCCAACCCCTTACACGGACATCGCTATACGACAACCCTCGAAGGGAAGTCCCCCTGTAGAAATGCCCTCACAAGTACGTATATATATATATATAAATATAAGTATAATCACTTCACATTTGTTAAAGTGCCAACCGGGCCGTCATATCATTTACACTTTGAACATCTAACACTAAAACATTTCCAAGGGACATGACATACGCCACACGATTGAAAACCAGAAACGCACTTAGAACATTATTTAAGAAACTCAAATCAGCATCTCAAACCTGAAAGACGTTGGTATCACAAGTAAGAAATCATTTTCCCAGTTCCAAACGCACCCCACTTTTATCAAGAGCCAAACGGGCCTTTAAACACCTTTTGAAAGAACACCATTTCCAAAATGAAATCCAAACTTTTGTTCGCGTAACAAAGGAAAACATCTTTCATCAACCAAGAGCCACACATAAAGTTTCCAAAACAAGTTCAAAGGTCACACGACGTTTTCTCTAATCAAGGTTCTAAGAAAACACCATTTTCCATAAACAATACATCTACTAATTTACACACGCCAAAAACATTTCAAAACACAATTTAACATGCCTTTCATTATTCAGGAAGAACCATTTAGCAATACTACCATGGAAGCACAAAACTAAATCCAAGAAGAACACTTTCAATGAAACGCTAAAATTAAAAACGGCTTTTATCATCAGCAGATCACCACACTATAAAAACTACTAAATTTTCCTTTAAATTTACTGAAATTCAATAAAAGGCAAGGAATAAATAAATTCTTAATTTAAAGGCGAGTGCAATGGGAGACCTACCTCAAAATCCAAGCGCGACGATAAAAAGATCTTGGAACCAAGGCGCGATGACCCGACGTGTGTCCGAAGCCACGTGGTAAAATCCAACACTCTCGGAACTGAGGCGCGGAGACGGCAGAACCTCGGAAACAAGGCGCAGCGATGGCGCTTCCTCGGAAACGCCCTGCGCGGGTCCTAAAACAGTAGACCGTTAAACGGTCTCAACAATATTAATAACAGAATAATATTAATAATATTAACAAAGTGAAAATAATCGCGGTGATAATAATAATAATAATTATAACACAACATAATAATAATAATGATGTTATAATAATAACAATAATAACATAATTAGCATAATTATAATATATCAATAATAACAATAATAATAATATCATAACATTAACACAATAATAGGAACAATGCCAATTTAACATAATCATAATATATTAATAATATAATAATGATAATAATATAAAATAATGTTAACATAATAATATTAATAATAATAATATAATGACAATAGCATAATAATAATAATAATTTAATAATAATAACAAGAGTATCATAACATAATAATAATAATAAAAATAATATTATAATAATTAAAATAATAATAATTATATTAGTAATAATAATAATAGTAATAATAATATTAATAATATGTTAGTAATCATCATAATAATAATAATGATAATATGAAATGTTAATATCAATAATAATAATCATAAAAATAATAATAATAATATAAATGTTAACATAATTATAATAATATAATAATAATATAATAATAATAATGACATAATAATAATAATGATATAATAATAATAATAATAATAAAGTATTAATCTTATAACATTAATAATAATATCATTGTTAATATGAGAAAAAGAAAAAAAAACAAAACAAAACAAAATGTAATAAAAAAAAAATAAAAACACTTACAGGGGAGGGGTTTGCGGAGGAGAAGACCGGGCTGGGGGGGGGTTCGGCCGGAGGCTGGCCGGAGTAGGGAGGCCGGGATCGTGCGGAGGCCGGCCTGGGGGCGTCGGCGCGGGGTGGTGATGCAGGGCGGCGCCGGACGAAGGAGAGGCCGGAGGTGTAGCGTGGCCGGAACAGGGGGGCGCGGCGGTCGGGTGAGGCGGAACGGGAGGGAGTGCAGGGGAGAGGGCGGCGCGGAGCGGGGTGAGCCGGGAGGTGCGCAGGACGGGGAGCAGTGGCGCTGGCGAGGCGGCAGGTCGGGAGGAGGGTCGGACGGCAGGGGCTGCGGCGAGAGGAAGGAGGCCAGGGCGCGGCCGGTTCTGGCGAGGGAGGGAGAGGGAAGGGAGACCGGGTGTGCGGGACGGCGGAGGAGTCGGGACGGCCGGAGATAGGAGGGCGAGGCGGTTCGCGCAGCTGGGAGGAGCCGGGGCAGGCGCGCGGCGCAAAAGCGAGGGGAAGAACGCGGAAGAAAGAGAGGGGAAGAGAGAGGGGGAGAAGGGGTAGGCGGCTGGAGAAAAAAGGGGGGAACCGGGATTAGGGTTAGGGGAAGTTATAAAATATATATATCTATATAATAATAATAATAATAAAGTGTATAATGGTAATAAAACCTTTTAATATTAGTATTAGTAAAACTTATAATAATAATAATAACAATAAAACTTATAACGCTAATAATAATAAAATAATCACAAAATTTATAATAAAATTAATGATAATAATATTAACATTAAAACTTTATAATAATAACAATAATAATAACAACAATAGAATAATTAAATAAATAGTGAAATCTTAATAATAATAATAAAACATCAATGGAATAAAACTTCATAAAAATAATAATAATAATAATAATAATTAGAAAATTTATAATAATAATTATTTTTAAATCAAAAATTTAAAGTATTAAAACCATTTGAAAATAAATGTGCGCGGCGCGCGCGCGCGCGCACGTACGCACATATATATATATATATAGACATATATACATATATTGAAACACACACAAACAGATATATACACATATACCCACATAAACACATATATACATATATACCTATATATAAATATAAACACATAGATACAATATATATATATATATATATATATGAACATAACTTATTAAAGTATATACATATGTATACATATACACATATATAGACATATATATATATATATACACTTATACACGGAAAATAACCCCAACAATAGTAACTCAACTCAAATAGTAATAATAATAATAAAAGTCAACGTAAAAGCTTTAATATTTAAAACGTCGGGTGGACACGTCGTCCCCCGGGCCGAACGCACGACCATCGCCAGCGATGCGATGACCGCGCACCGGCGAGAAACCACCAACCACAATCAATCTTCGAAAAATTTAAATCGGGACCAAGAAAGAAGTAAAATAAAGATATCTGCGGTCGGGGTGTGACAATTAAATGTGACAACTGGGTCCCGGTGACAGCACATCCACCCCGCCTTAACATGGTCGTCGGGTCCTAGCCCACCAGGTACCCCCAGTTGCCCCGCAGACACGTGGGGCCCACCCCAGGGTCCACCCACATGCCCGAACGGGTTATCTGACTAATGATTATCCCCACAGGCCAACACATGTCCTTTCCAGTGTGTTTTTCCCTCACTCACACACACCCTGAGAAACTTCCCAGAAGGTCACCCATCCTGATCTCTACTCCAGGCCAAGCACGCTTAACTGTGGAGTTCTAATCAGGTGGGCTCCCGAAAAGGAAGGTGCACCTTGTTGACATGAGTCATATCATTTAGTCATTTAACCCTTTATCATTTGAGGATGTTACAATCACCCCCCCTTTAGAGCACAACGCCCTCGTTGTGGGCCCTACATTTCAACCCAGGCAGTGCACCGCACTTAAGGCTGGGTTCCTCCTCTGATACCAAATGTGACAACTGGGTCCCGGTGACAGCACATCCACCCCGCCTTAACATGGTCGTCGGGTCCTAGCCCACCAGGTACCCCCAGTTGCCCCGCAGACACGTGGGGCCCACCCCAGGGTCCACCCACATGCCCAAACGGGTTATCTGACTAATGATTATCCCCACAGGCCAACACATGTCCTTTCCAGTGTGTTTTTCCCTCACTCACACACACCCTGGGAAACTTCCCAGAAGGTCACCCATCCTGATCTCTACTCCAGGCCAAGCACGCTTAACTGTGGAGTTCTAATCAGGTGGGCTCCCGAAAAGGAAGGTGCACCTTGTTGACATGAGTCATATCATTTAGTCATTTAACCCTTTATCATTTGAGGATGTTACATACTATATAGAAGGATTTTATGAGTATAAATATATTAAAGACATAGTGTTAGGGTATTTCATACCACATTTTTATTTCTATGTGATACATTCCTTAATAACCACTCATTTTGTTTGTTTCATGCGTATAATTACAATGGAAATATTAAAATTTTAGTTTTCATAAATTTATGGTTATTTACATATCTATTATATGATCATTATTACATGGATATTATGTTAAATTTTTTAACAAATCAGTAAGATATTTTTGTCTCAATTTCCATTATTTGAGAGACATGCCATGTTATTCACCTATATTTTTCCATTAGGTGTCTATAATACCATTTAAATGTGATATAATGAATCTAATCATTTAAATTACATTATAAAATTCATTTAACATCATTTTATTATATTTTTAGTATGGTTAAAATTTACCAACTGGTAAGAGTTTATTGAAACAATGTCATTTCATTTCTATATTGTTTATGATTATTCTTCATTTAATGAAATATTATGATCCATATATTTAAAAATATCATGAATTTTATTCTCCTATGGTTATCATTTTATCTTCATGTATTGGTATCAATTTTCTACAATTAGGTAAATTTTATATTTGTGAATGAAATTTCAATAAATTCTAACTTTACCTCCCTCTTATGTTGGAAATCTATGTTCATTCAAAATCATGTTTTATAAAAAGGTGGTAATTTTCTTAAATATTAGTAATTATGTTTGGAAATAATTTTCATGAAAAACGTTTACAAAATTATTTTAATTGTCAGTTTTGATTTTTCAATGTTTTTATAATGGAAAAGGCTTTTAAATTGTTTTCAATGTTATTTTTATATGTTTTCATGGAAAAAGCTTTTTCAATATGTTTTCAAGAATTTTTTTTATGTTTTCAATGTATTTTCCCAAAAAGGGTTTAAAAATATTAATTTATTAATTTTTAATTAAAATGGTTCTCTAAATTATTTATGTTTTCAAAATATTCTTTAAAGAAGAGATGATATTTTACTCATGAAATGTTTTTAAAAGGTCATTCTAAATAATTTATCATATAAGATGACTTATTATGTTGTTACTCATGCTATTCTAGGGAAATGATTCAATGTTTCAATTTATTTATTTTTCTTTTAATGGATTAAGTTTTTATAGAATTATTTTTCTGAAAAATGATTCTCTTTCATGGGTTATTGTATTTTTTTAACCAGATTCTTTTCATGGGGTTATTCTTTTGATGAAATGATTATAAATAACGTATCATTTTCCATATGTTATGACAAGATTACATGTTTATGATACCCATTAAATTTCATGTGTTATGATATGATTTTTACATATCCAATGTCACATATATGTATGATTTAATTATGATATGGTGGGACATATATCTCCCTCCAATGCATGGGGTAATGATTTATATGTCAAGATATGGACTAAGATAGTCTAAGGAGTAAACCGTGAATAATGATATGGACATGGTAGTGAACCACTACTACCAAGATGGTATAAGGAGTGAACACATACTAATAAGATGGTCAAGGGAGTGATCTAATACTAAACGATTGTATGTGGATTTAAACCTTGATACTTAGATGGCCATGGCAACAATTCATTAATGACTATGAAAAACATTTTATATACTTTTGTGTCTTAATAAATTCGATTTATTATTACTAAGTGATGCATTAACCAATTTTGTTATTTATTTTCTTATGATTCCTATGACATGAACTAAAAAGCATTATTCAAGGATTCATGTTTATGATCATTGATATGTAGGGTGTGATCTTCTGATTCAATGATCACATTCTCATACCCTTATTCTCATGTGTATTCTAACATGTCTCACTTTTTTATACTTATTGAGCCTCTAAGATCTCCCCTTTCTAGTTTACATCCCCATGTAATGAATATATGCTTATTAATTTATATGTCTAAGAGGGGTGAAAGTATTAGAGAACCTAGTGGGAGATAATGTAGCTCGCTCATCTTCTAGTGTTTACGTTTCCATTATTCCAAAGGAACTAAGCTACTACGATCATTGGGAATTTTTTTAATGTATATTGTTTTCAAAAAAAATGATGTAATTATAATTCTTGTCAAGACTGGGCTTCTATATTGAATTTATTTTATGAATTAAATTATCATAAAAATATAATTAAATCATTTTTGTTGAAAATATTTTTCCATTATATATATAAATAGTTTTTTAAAAAATCTATGAAATTACGAGGAAAACATTTCACTGAAAATAACCTTATAAATTTTGAAAGGAATCATAGAACCGAAAAATAGTCATTAAAGAGGGAAATTGCATTCATTTTGTGTAAGTTAAAAAATATTTCTTCAGTACATTGTCTAGAGAATTAAAAAATTACCACATTTAGAAAATGACAAATGAATCCATTAATTTTTTTTTTAAAAAGTAAATCATGGATAAAAATGAAATTAAACAATGAATTTTCAATACAAAAAACATTTTTAAAAAAATATTTAGAAAACATGGATATAAAATAGAAGGTAATTTCAATTTAAGAGAGAAATTTATACAATTTTCCTTAAAAATATTGTCATAATCATTAACACATAAGGTGATGAAAATGAAATGAAAACATGTATTTATGAAAAAATAGAGTATTATAAAATTAAAAAGATTATTGATAGGTTGTTCATAATATTTCATCTTTGTAACTAAATCATAAAAAATCTTATTAAAAATAACATTATAAAATAAAACCATTACTACATTGATAGCATTTTAATTTTAATCCCTGTGAAATAAATATATTTATATGGATATCTGTTTCTAGAAAATATTCATAATTAGAATCATATGAAACAATAATATGAATTATATACCCTACATAAATGAAACAATTAGTGTATAAGTCATGTGTCCTATATAAATAAAAGTGACACAAAACTCCTTTACCTCGATCTGAGAATATCCATGTCTATATTTAAACTACTATATAACAAAATCATATCAATTATTTTATTTCTTAATAAAATTTTGTAGTTTTATTACTTTATCCTTAATTAATTTATTTCATTTATTTTTTTTGAAATATTTAATTTTTCATTTGTTTATTTTCACATCCAGTATTTTGAGGATGTATTTTTCGTAATTTTAAAAATAGATTTAGAATGTTTACTATAGAAAATGGGTCATCTGTTACATCATCACCAAATTAATAATTATATAAATATCATATATATTTGTTTTTTAAATATTTATAGTCATACAGAAATTTTAAATATAGAAAAATGAATTACACTATTTAGAAAGATGGTAGGTCATATGTGTGAGTGAACATTGTTCTGTTTTTCCAATGGATGGAATGAAAGAAAGGTAAATATAAATTCAATATAAAAATATTATTATTATATCATATATATGAAATATATTAATAATATTCATCCAAATTTCTGTCCATGTAAAATTGTAATGAAAAATGATTCACATCTTTTCGTGGATGTGGTAATCCCCAAGTACACAAGATTGACATTATCATTTCGGAATGGATTAGAAGGTAATAAGGAAGACATGGTATTAACATTAAAAAAATATAATTATGTTATAAATTTCACATAAAAATATTAAAATAATCATAACACCCATGCATTAAATATAGTTATCCAAAATTTTTTATATCATTGTGTTGAGATGGTAAGTTGTTTATATGAATGAGCGATACTTTCACCTATTGTTTGAGACATACATTCACATATAATTTCATAGGAAATAAGGTTTATAATCGTATTTAATTAATAATATTTTTTTTTTCAAATTGATGATATTTAAGTTATTATTTTTTGAAAAATATCATTGATTTAGTAGCGGTAAAGAAGAGTATAAAAGAAATTCATTGTTTATGGAAATTACCTATTATTTGAAATGATTTAGATCTCCTATAAAGGGTTATAGGGTTTGTATTTTTGGAATAAAAATCCTATATAATTTGGATATGTGAGCTTGGTAGAATAATAGGGATATTTTGTATAATCTTGACGGAATAAAGTGGTGCAATGAAGTGATGGATGAGTAACCATTTTATAATTGAGGTGAGGGGAATTTTATAATTTCTCCATATATAAAATTATAATAAATTTATTCTGAAGAACAATTCAGGAAAATCTATATTTAATTGAATATTAGATTTTATATTATCATTATAAAATAAATATTTAGAATTTATTCAAGTTTTTCTTACATTTTAAACCAAATCATTTCGATTAACCCTTTGGAAACCAATTTTAATTTTAACTTTAGTAACAAATTAATCATTATTGGTGAATTATAATTTTTACTTATACAATATTAAATTGAATATAAATAAAAATGTTATAAAATTATTTAAAATATAATATCATCTTTTCTTATATAAATGTTTTTATAATTTTTAAATATTTAAATAAAATAATATTAAAAAAAATATCATTATTGTCAATTCCTATACTATTCATTTAATTCTACTTAATGAAAAAATTAAAAAAATGTAAATTTAATATAATATTTTATCACATCAATAATATGTAAAATTCACCTATAAGATTCATGAGAAGCTATAACTTTCTTGTATTATATCACTTTTTATATTTACAAATACATTTATTTTTTCATTATTTTAATAAATTAAATTTATGACTTGTAAAAACATTTTTTAATTATATAATAACTAAAAATTATAAATAAATTAACATAATTAATATAATTTTATTTTTAAAAAATTGAATATTCATATCCATTTATTACTATTATTTTTCTTAGGTCAACACATTGATGGTATTTTAAACTAAGAGAGTGGCATTTGGAAACTCTCTTAGATATAAATAATATATAAACAATTTTAATTTAATATTTTGTATTTAAATAAATAATTGATAACCTAAGGTGACAAGGGGAGAATTTCCTTCATCCTTTCATAGTTTGGATGAAAATTTATAGCCTTATTACTTATTTTTTACCTAAAATTACTAGATTTACCCTTTATCGAGGAAATATATTTTACCACGGTTATAATTCATATTGAACAAAAAATAAATGGGTCATATCATCTAAATTTTAAAAATATTATTATTAATATATAATTACTTTTTTATAATTCAATACCTATAAAATGATGAAATTAACATTAATATACATGTGTAGAATGTGAAAAAAACATTTATAGAATAAAACATTTTTAAGAATAAATAATGTTATATTATTATCCTATTATTAGAGAATATTTTTGCATTGCATTAAAAATTTTATCAGTTAAATAATATAAAACTTTCATTAGAATAATTCAAAATTATGTATTATTTTATTATATTAATTTAAAATATGTTTCACACATATTGTTTTTAGAAAATAACATCACTTATTTTAGACTAATTTGGGTTTTTAACTCTAATCATTTGATAACTAATGAATTCATTTTGTGATGGAATATATTTTATATATTCGTTAATTTAGTTATTATTATTTATAACCACCAATCCAATGGATATAACAGACACATAATAATATAATAGTGTTACATGGTTCATATAAACATGTTGTTCTCTGTAATGTAAGATATCAAAGATATAGTTCAATTTAGAAGGAAATATTCCATTATAATATTAGGTTGTAACAGTATATTACCTATACAGCCGTCAACATGATTGGTAATGACCCAATTAACCTTTAGGATCCCTTGAATACCTAAAGAAACCACTATAATACTCATCACGGAGAGACTCTCAATAGAACATCATCACCAAGATCATAATAAAATGTCCAATCATGTATGTCCTTTTATGATTTATATAGAGTCTTGGATAGACTCACACACTCATACATCTCCTGTACATGTTTTCATTTCCTTCTAAATATTTTTCCTTATATGATATGTCATTCCAATCTTAGACCATCACAATGGTAACATTAAGGGTCTCCAATTAAGTTTCATGAAATGTTTATTTCCATAATTTGATTGTTAAATATAATTATAATTGAACACCACTAATGGAAATTGATCCCCCTATATTTAAATTAAGTCAAACATGAAGTCTCTCAACATATCCTTCAAAACCTAATGTTTCCTCTAAGTATGTCTATCCATTTGGGGGTAAAATAGCACACACATATGTAACTATGTACCAAAAGACTCATTTAAACCCCTCCACAACCATGATGTGAAATGATAATAATTTCAAATGATGTTAATCATGGGTACCCCATGATGCCAGAAAATCTCTTTCATATTCAACTATTCCAATATCTCAACTAAACTCTGCTCCCTCATGGTAATGAAATGTGCTGACATGGTGAGTCGATTAAAAATCTCCCAAATGTATTCATGGCCTATCGTGTTCCACAAAAGACCAATTAAAAAATCTCTTGGAATCATATACCATTTCCATTATTTGATTTAAATTGGTTGAGTGAAACTTGTTCGAACAAAATTACCCCCTATACTAGCTACTACATGACATATCGAGAAAGAAACATGGAAACACCCCAAAATCATTCCAGAACAACAAAATTATTGCCAATGGTCCCTATATATATATTTTAACACCTATATTCATATATAATTAGATGGTATTAATATCACAGACTACATTAATAGGAAACATTACATGAACTATCATTTATCCTTGAAAATCGAGGAGTTTTATCCGTCCATTAGAAAATTTATCTATAACATATTTTGAAGATATTTGGTCATGAAAAACCACATAGTCAACATCTCACAATTTATAATATATGACATTATGAATAAGTTTTTCCGTCAGTGACATTGATTGTAGGTAATATTCACCACCATCCACACCATGGGTCAGCAACAACAATGTTACCTGTTGTGAGGACTCCATTACTTGGAAAAATGGGATATTAAGCTAAAGGAATATTCTACTTTGTATCCCTTCTCATGGTTGTAGATAATATCAATGTTTTAATCCTGAATGAACACTGACCAACTTAAATATATTAATTTAATATTTATTTGGTTTAATATGTACCTAATTCTCTGGTGGTCTTATTAAACAATGATACACTCGTTCAAATGTAATACTTCCACACATCCAAGGTGAAGACTATCGCTGCAAACTCTTGGTCACAAGTCACATAATTCTACTCATGGGTCCCCAAATACCTCATCCCATAAGTTATATCTTCCTACCACTACATAAATATATACTTAATTCCATATATCTATGAATACGAAAACATCACATACTCAAAACCATCGTTTAATGGTCTCAAAACAGTAGCACTATTCAACCTCTACCACATCAACATGCGGGATCTCCGACACTACTAAATCTAGAAAAATGATTTTCTTTCCGTATTAAGAAATTCAATGGGGATTCAATACTCGAATTTTTTTCCAAGAATATCTAATAATACACTTCTAAAACAACAATACTCTACACCTATAACATTCTCTTGGTGTCTTCCAAGATTGAACTAAATTAATATTCACTAAATCCATAGCTAATCCATGCTCATAGTGACATGTCATTGAAAGTGAACCTATTGGTTCAAAAACATAACACTTCATGATCATACCATACAGTCAGTTCTCGAAGAATATGTCATGGACTATCCTCAAATGCTCTTCTTACTAATCCACTTATGTAGAGTATAATATAATTTAACTGTTAAATATACCTCTATATCAATCCAAGCATAGTAGTAATTTATGACTCATAAGTTATGTGAACTCAGTGGAGTCAATGGTCACCCCAAAATGAATCACTAAGAACTCATATTTCTGTTGTGACATTATAATTCTCTCTTATGAATTCTATCTTCATGAACTTTCAAATCATGGTAGAATACCTGAGACTGATCTTTGAAATCCATCCAACATCTTTTAACTGGTCCAAAATTTCATCAATCTTCTTAAAGGGTTACATGTTCTTCGTCTTTACCTGGTTTGGGAAACATTAATCAAAAAAATCCTCAATCACCCTTCATCCATACACATAAACAAAACCTGATCCACCTAGGGTGGTCATTTTAGTTCGGATAAATTTTTATTCTCAATGGTATTACAACTAAACCCTATGCTCTCAATGCTCTATTGGAGGATATGATATTCCATAGAATATATTGGTGTTCTATTGGGGTTCATAACGATTCTAAAGTAAATATACCTCATAAAATGTACTCCCATGAAATATTTGGGAATGATGCCTATATAATTCTTCAAATTATCTAGATTTTACAAGAATTTTGATCCTACAACTCCAAAAGCTGAAATCACCAACTGGTGGGTGTTAAATTTTAGTAACTTACATGTGATTCCCACTCACTCATCCATAATATCTATCCTGACCATGAGAAAGATTCTTAACAAATATACACTAAGGAATCAATGTCTACTTCGATGAAAGTCTATATTTTCATGATATGAGAATTACCAGCCCATTCCTAGGATGTTGTCATAATGATTAATCTCAATGACCAATAGGTCCCACTAGAAAATATCTTCATTAAATTCCAACTCACTCATCCTTCAAATGTCTAATATATAATAATAGTTCTCTGAAGGTACCTATTTCCATAAACGATGGGATAAAGGCTGAATGAGATCATATATGTCTCAAACAGGGAATATGGAGAGGATGAAATGACTTGTGTTTATGTATACAGATACTGGTGGTAGAGAATAAAATAGATAGATCACACATCAAATCATCTCATGTTGATCTTGAATATATCCCTCATGACCCGTACCAAACCATTCCCTCCACCACCATCCATCTAAGCCCATCATGGACCACTTTATTGTAATTTTTGGAGTGGATTTTAGCATCCTCCTCCTCCTTTATCACATACCTCTAGATGTCCACATAATCTTTTATCAACACCACCTCCGTATAGCTTCCGTAACCATGACTGGGATATCCATGATCAAGATATTACCTCTATCATGTTTGTTGACCCACTGCCTTTCAAACTTATTCATAATATCAAGTCATACAATCAGAAGCCATGTGACCTCAACAATAACAAGAATAGAATAATCACATGATGGATAACTAGATACTCTATGAAATATACGATCAAAATGTATATGCATATTGTTCAATTATAAGAGGGGTGAATTTAATGTTTAAAACCATTCATTTTTATACTTAAGAAAATCTATTTTTAACAAAGTTAAAAAAGACATCTTTAGAAAACCTCTTTAGTTATTCACAAAGAAGATAACTTACTTAGTTTCCAATAATGAAGATCTGATAAAGAAACATAAGAAATGTTTACTTAGGAAAATATTATACCTTTAAGCATATTGAATCATATTTATATCATAGTATACAAGTATAAGAATGTGGAAGAATGTAACACTTCCTATCGTTAACAAAATTTAGAAAAATTAAAACATGTACAAAATAGGACAAGTATGAGAAATATTTTATCCCTAATATAAGGGTATCCAAAAAACATGGATAAAGGTCCCTTAATTGATACTTTCAAGAAATAATATCTTACACACACTAGGTTAAAACTTCTATATGAATATCCGAATCTATTTTTCTATCCTTGCAAGGCCTCATTCTCTATGGTGATTGAAACCTCCGTATTCTTATCCCTCGGAGCCCTCAATTGAGTTGTAACAATTATAATTGCACGAGGCTAGTTGAATAATATGTTCATAGATTGAACATGTTGATCAAATAATTCACATAAATAAGGTTTTTGAAGAGTTCTTGCAATGTATCAATTCATTCCAGCGATCAACATCTCTCCATGAAAACTCTATCATTTTTCTTGTTCAAATGGATGGGTATTTATAGGGATGGATTCCAATGGTTTACTTCCTCCTCCAATTGTAATATTTTTTCTGAAATTCCTGAGGGGCCTATACACATGTCACTTAACCAACAGATAGTTAAAAAATAGATTATTTGACATCATTTAATGTATTAAAAATACGGGAAGACTTATCATTCTTAAGGAACATTTACATGCTTGAGAAACATTTAAATTTTTAAGAAACATTAAAAAGTTTAAGATTTTAAAAAAAGAAATGTCAATTTATAAATAAATTTGAATCATATTTATGTTGAATTCAGAATCTAATTTAGAAAGAAATCTAAGTATCATTTCTGAATAAATCAGAATTTAATTTCAAAATAAATCAGAATCTAATTTCTAAGGAAATTGGAGTCTAATTTTAAGACATATCTAAATTTGATTTTAGGATAACTCTGAGTCTGATTTCCAAAGAAATCAGAATCTGATTTCAGAAGACATATGAGTCTGATTTGAGGAGAAATCAGAGTCTGATTTCAGAAGAAATCAGAGTATGATTTTAGGAGAAGTTATAGTCCGATTTTAGAAGAAACGAGAATCCAATTTCATCAGAAATCAGAGTATGATTTCTGAAGAAATCATAGTCTTGTTTTAAAAGATATTGAATTTTTTTTTCAATATAAATTGAAGTGAAATTTCAAAATAAACCAGGGTTTGATTTCTAGAGAAATATTATTCAAAATTCTTGGAGAAAATGTATTTTAAGGAATAGTAAGATTTTGTGTTAGAAAAGGATCCAATTTTTTACTTAAAAAAAGATGGTTAGACATGGTTTAAGAAAACACTAGATAAGACATTGAAAATGACATGTTAAGACAAGAACATTTTTAGAGAATGAAAAAAATTCTTTAGATAATGATTCTTAGAGAAAACTAATTTTCCTTATGAAAATGTGTTTATGATTTTCAAAACATTATAGAATGGAAATGTCCTCTGAAAACTTATTTACATAACAATTTCCCCCTTTTTGGAAAGTAGAAAGTGATTTTCATAAATTAATATAAGAACTATGGTTTTTATTTTTTAATCATAAAATAAATACTTATCTCCCTATTTATTTATGGCTCATGATTAATATGACAAATTCCCCCTTAGGTTATGAAATTTATAAGGATTGTATTATTGACTTTTTTAGAGAAATTAATCTTACTTATATAATAATTTATTTTTCATGTAATATCCCCCTTGCAAAGGAATTATCTTTCATAATATTATTTCTAATCATTATTTTCTCCCCCTTTGTGATTTTCAAAATGGAAGGGTTGAAAAGATAAAAAACATGTACCTGAAATGAGAGGAATATAAAAATATATATAATGATATCAAATTTCATTATGATGAAAAAATATATAAAATAGAAAGTACAAAAAATGATCATAGTTTAAGAGAAAATCATTCATCCTTATTTTTCTCCTTCAGAATAATATTTTTCAATGAAGTCATTGAATTTCTCAATTTCTTATGATCATATTCAATCTTCTTTATGAACTGTTATGTATCGAGATTATTCTTATAAAAAAATTTGATCCTTTCATACTAAGACATAAGAATTTATCCCTATATATTTATCAGTTCTTCTTGATCTTTGTATTTTTCTTCCATCCCTACCATATTATCCCTTTCCCTTTTCAGATTTATAGCAACAAAATTCAGCTTCCCATTCACATTTCTATCTTCTTGAAAGTACGCTAGATTGTTCATAAATTATATTTTCTAAAAAAATTATTAACAGATTCTTGATCCTATCATTAGAATTATCAAATGCATCTTTAACTAAATCAGTTAAATAATCCATAATTTTAATATCATCAATCATTGTCTTATACCGCATGGTTATTTCATTACATGATCTCCTATGAGCATCATTACTTATTTGAATAGTTTTGAACTATACTTCATGTTTGATAAAATTTTCAGTGATAATTATTGTTGAATACGACTTATGATAGATTTTATAATAAATCAACTCACATCTTGAATCAATTCATGGAAATAAAGGAATGGTATTCAAAATATTCTTCAATCACTAAACAACAAAATCACATCAAAAAGTTGATGAAGATTCTAAAGAAAATTCTTTTGTTGGTGAACCAAATTAATCTTGTTCAGATTATTTCCTCTTAAATGTTACAATAACATCCTTGTTTCTTTTTTCAACAATGTATTTATTTGGAGTTTTAAAAACAACTTCATTGACATTCTCTATCTTTGAAAATATCTTCTCGACAACATGAGTTTTATGATCTCTATATGAAACTTGAATTATTCTATCATCATCTTTATCCACATAATTATCATCACCATTATCATAATTTTCCTTATCATCCTTTTCTTAAACATGTTGAACAATATCATCATTGCTACTCTCATCATCTGAAGGTTTACCAATATCATCCTAAGCATCATCATTTTTCAGAAAATAGTGGTCTTCTGAAATTGTCTTGATCATTTCCGAATGAGATATTCTTATATATATCTTTTCATAAGGGATATACTTCTCTTGATATTCATAAAACATTCTTATCACCTATTTTATTTCATCTTTCTTTTCCTACTCATCTTCTTCTCCTTCTATAGGTTCAGGAATTGAAATATCTTTCTTTCTATTATCTGCAATTGGAGTCATGGTTGGCACTGGTTCTTGCATGAAACATTATGGTATCAGAAGATGTTGAGACGCCTTCTCAGAATTTCACTAAGGCTTGGAAATTCTAGTCTTCAGATATCTTATTCTTCAAGTTCTTCTCATTTTCTTCCCTCTCAAGCTCTTGTCCTACTTGGAACATTAACGCCTTAGCCACAGTAGGGTCTAAACTAAAACTTGTACCTCCTTCCATCTTCTTCTTTTTCTACTCTCTCCACTTGGAAACAACTTCATAAAAAAATTTCTTTTGTTTATTGATCTTGGGTGGAGCAGATACTAACTCATGTTATGGTTCTTGTTATTTTTGTTTCGTCTCATTACCTATTCATTTTTTTTAGTTTCCTTGGATCTTTCTCCAACATAACCTATCTTTCTAGAAGCCTGGTCATCATTATCAGGACGTTTAATGATTTCTCTTATCTTAACACTAGAACCAATATTCATTATTCTCATAGTATCATCACTTAACAAAATAATCTTGAAACAAATTTCTTTTGAGATACAAGTAATTTTGAAGGATTCTAAGACTATGATAATAATATTTGACATGATCGATAGACTTTGCAGTGACGGTTCATATTCACGGTTTAATCCAATCATTGGAATTCCCTTGATCTAATTTTACGGTTGATATCAATGATGAAGAATAATTTACAGTTTCTTATATTTTTGGGTTTTAAGGAAAATTTATATTTAAGGAATGTGAATCTAATAAGATTTTCTTAATACAATATTGTAATACCAACAAGAAAAAAATATGCAATTAAAATTATATGGATATGTAATCATACCTTCCAAATTTCTCATAAACATTTGTCATTATCCTAATTGTTTCTATTATTTTCTCAAAAGTTTTATTAGGGATGGATAACTTTTTATGTTCTTAAAAGTTTAGTTTCCAGGAAAATTTTGGTAAGAGAAATATAAATGAATAAACATATGTACTTCACCTATGAATATGAGTAATATTAATATAAGGATATATGATTTTAAAAAAGGTTAATATGGATAATTAACTTATGGTTATAATTCATAACTTTTTTAATATATTCATATCTATCAATGTGTAAATACTTCGTAATAGTTTCAACAAGTTGATATTTCATTTTGATAAATTGAAGAATTTTTTATCTTTTATGTGTGTGATCCCTAATAATGTGATGCCTAATGCCAATGTTTTTATCACAAGAGTAATGTGAGGGGTTTTGTCTTAGGGAAACAGAACTATTATTATCACAAATCATCTTTATTTTGGTAAAATTCATGCCATTGTTTGTGAGTGTGTGTTGCATCTACAATACTTGATCACAACAACTTCCATCTACTACAAATTCAGCTTCAGCAGTGGAAAGTACTACTGAGTGTTGTTAATTACATGACCAATAAAATAATGAATCTCTTAAGAAATGATGGGTTCTAGATGTACATTACCTATCCATTCTACAACCACCAAAGTCATCATCTGAAAATATTTTTAAAACTAAATCATTTCCAGAAGAATATAAAAGTCATAAATCCATGGTTCCCTTTAAACAGTCAAAAGTTCATTTCACTAATTTTAAATGGGATTATTTTTTATTAAATAGATATCATTCACATAATCATACTAAAATAATTATTTCGGGATGACTAGCTGTTATGTAAAATAAACATCCTATCATACCTCTTAATGAATTTTGATCTACTAGTTTCCCACATTCATCAAGATCAATAGTGTTTGATGTACCGATTGAAGTAATCAAATTTTAGTCTTTTCATGTTAATACTTCTTTATAATATCACTAATATACTTATGTTTAGACATATAAGTTCTTTCTAGTATTTTAGAAATTGGAAATCCGTGAAAACATGTTAACTCACCCATTATACTAATTTAAAAATCAGATTTCATAAGATTCACCAATAAATCAGTTATGGAATTCTGATTTGATCTGAATATAATTTCATCAACATTAATTTTAACAGTCAAAATTTTTTCCATATCATTCATTATAAAATGTTTTGGATTGTAATTTCCCTTAACATAATTAATTTGTGACAAAAATCTTTTCAGCATTTCATACCAGGCTCTGTGGACCTTTTTAAGTCCATATCAATCGTTAGTAAGTTTCTAAACATGCTCAGGTTGTTTTGTGTCTTCAAAACCAAGATTTTGTTCAAAGTAATCTTCCTATTTCACATGTCTATTATGAAAGTAACACTTCAAGTCCATTTGAAAAAGATTGAAATTAAAAAATGATGCAAAGGCTAGTAGAATAATAAAAGATTCATGTCTAGATACTAGAGAAGAGGTTTCTTCATAGTTTATTTCTCTCTTATTAATTATAGCCTTTATAAATTAATCTTGAATTATTTCTTAAAATTATTCCATTTTCATCACAATTATATTAGAACACCCATTAACTCAAATTAGATATGTTTCATTAGGTCAATCAGTTATGTTCTAGACATTGTTCTATTCAAATTCTTCTTGTTTATCTTGCATAACTATAATCCAATCATCATCCACTAAATCATCATAAGTGCTTTCATGTTCTAATTATGAAATAAATTCATGATACTCTACATATTTACTAAGAGAACTTTAGTCCTTATAAGTTTGTTTACATCACCAATGATACTATCACTAGGATGATTCTTTAAAAACAACTATTTTGGGTTTTGAAAAACCTGTTCATCAACATAAGGTAAAAAATATTTTATAATAAATACTTCAAAAAAAGATTACTGGCTATTTACCTTATTAGAAGAATCTTCTATCAAAGGCCGTTAATTAGTTTTTTGAAACACATATGATTATTTAGGTAGGGGTTATTTATAAACAAAGGGATCAATTTCATCAAATTTAACATGTACTCCTTCTTCAAAAATACAATAATCTTTCTAAAAAACTCTATAGTCCATAGATGTAGTGGAATATCGTATGAAAATTCATTCATTGGATTTGGGTGTGAAATTATGTAAGTTATCTTTAGTATTCAAGTAGAAAACATTAAATCCAAATACATTGAAATAAGAAACATTGGGGTTTTGGCCGGACTATAACTCATAAGGTGTTTTATTAAGAAATGGTCTGATTAAAATTTGTTTTATCTAATAGAATGCTATACTAACAGCTTTATCCCAAAAATGTTTAATAATAGAATATTCACTCAACATGGTTCTAGTTATCTCTTAAATAATTCTATTTCTTCTTCCAACAAAACTAATTATTTAAGGATTTCATATGGACAAGATGTTATGTGTAATTCCGTTCTTACTACAAAATGATTCAAAATATGAATTTTTACATTATCCCCCATGATAAATATGCATTGTTACCAATGGATAGTTTTTCTTATTTTTAAAATTGGCTGAAAAAGATGCAAAATAAGAAATGGCTTCATATTTGTTTTCTAGAAAATAGACCCATGTAAAACTAGAGTAATTATCAGCTAAAATAAATATATTATATTTTACTCAAATACTTTCAGTTTTTTATTGGAATAAAAATATCCATATGCACATTCTGTAATGCATTAAAAATTGATACTTAGATTATTAATTTAAATCGTGAGTTGTGTTGCTTGCCATATTGATAGGGATCACAAACATTTAAAGAAGAAAATATAAGATATGGTAGATCCTCTAAAAGTAATTTCATTTAGAGTTTCAAAAGGTTCCTCAGGTTAAAGTGTCCTAGTCTTCTATGAAATAACCACGATTGATATTCCATTTCACTAAGGCAATGTAAGTGTTCGTTCTTATGGTCTTCTGAGTTAATTGTATAAAAATTCACATTCTTATGGGCAGAGAGAACAAAATATTCCTTGGATTTGTGTTCTAGGAATTTTTCTTTCCTAAAGTTCACAATGTAACCTTATTCACATAATTGATATAGGATTTTATGTTTGTGCTTATGACCTTTAACAAACAAAACATTTCAAATTAATCCTTTTCCATGAATAGCATTATTACCTTTATAAACAATTTCCCACATAGAATTATCTCTGAATGTTACTTTTCCACCTCTTATCTTGTTAATATCTTCTAGGACGTTTTTGTTACTAGTAATGATCTCAGAACATCCAAAATCTATGTACGATGTATTCTTCAGGGCACTTCTTTTTTCACATAAAATTAAAAAGCTATATTTTCGTAATACAATCTTTAATGGATCAGGAATTATTAGCAATTAAAATATATGGTGTTAACATTTTCTTACAAGAGTAAGATTTATGAAAACTAAGGATTGTATTTTGTTTAAAGAACATTTTTCCCAACATGCACCACATTGAAACTTAGAGAAAAAATGGATAAATTTGGGGTAAAAAATTATTATGCCTAAAAACTGGTTTTGAATGAGAATAACCAAATATTGAACTATTACTAATAGGATGAATTTATGAATACATTTTTCCAAATTCATTCATTCCTGATGTAAAAATTGATAAATGTTTCTTTAAGGAAAATATTTTTCATTTTAGTCTAATGGAAAAATAGTTATCCTCACTGATATCAGTCGTAGACTTTATGTTATTATCTGAAACATTTTTCATGGAAATAATATTTTCAACATCAGTAGAAAGATTATCCATGTAAAAATTAACTTCCTTATATTTTTTTGTAAATATCTCCAATATGAAGGGTTTTTTGATCAAGATCTTTTGAATTATCTGATAATATATTTTTTAATTGTTATTCTAGAATTTTCCTTATCATTTTTCTTATTGATCTAATTATTTTCATTTTCATGTAACCTAGAAACCCTAGATACTACATCAAAAGTAGGTAAAGTATTATCTTCTGATGAGGAAGATTCTTCATCTAATGATTCATAATATTCTTATACATATAATTTTATTACTTATTTAGTTTCATTTTGAATTTATATATTTTCTTTTATGCTTTTTGGGCATAGGAAACTCTTGTATAATATGAACTCCATTATTACATTCATATCAAGTCACTTCTTAATCCTTCATATAAATTTTTTCTTTTTTCTTGTATCTATAATGAAAATCTTTCATTCCCACAATCCTGTTCAACCTTTGTGAAACATTAGAATGTTCATTCTCTGAATGATCACGATCACATGATTCAGATATAATTGTTACTTTCATAGATTTTTATTTATCAACTCTCTTATGAGTCATGGATTTCATATGGTTTAATTTAGTAGTGAATGCAACACATCCATTGCCATTCGTCATCTTTTTTATCTCAACATATCTGTACATTTTAGTTTCATATTGTAGAAAGGTCTCAAATAAATCATCAAAAGTGATATTTGAAACATTCCCATTCTCATCAATTGCAATTATTTTGTATTCCCACTCATTGGGCATAATATCTATTATCTTGACCACAAGAATCTCATCATCAAGTCATTTTCACCCATATACTACAGTTTGTTCACAAAAGTAATAAAACTTTTTTGATCATTCCATATTGGTTCTCTATAGGGAAACATTAAACCATGACATTCAGCTCTAAGAATACCTTTTATTATTTCAATAACCTTGGATTTTCCAAAATTTATGACTTCGAGTTTCTTCCAGATGTTATTAGCAACTTTAAAAAATGTAATATTTCTATAGATATATCTGGTCATAGAATATAATAATGTATTGTGTACCTTGATGTTAACTAGATACTCTTGTTATTATTGACTGGTGAATTTTATTATTTCCTTGTCCGGATTATTATATTCTCTAGTTAACATAAAGTAGTTTCCAACAATAGTATTTATAATAAAATTATTCATCATATCTATCAAGTATTCATATTCATTTCCATCAAACATTGGAGGTCGGGTAGGATTTAAATTGTATATAGAAACAAATTTCATTCCTACCATTCAATAAGAAAATAATAAATATATTTTCCACTAAAAAAATTAGTAGAAAATTTTTATAAAAAGATAAAAAAATTTAAGAAAAACATGAACAAGAAATTCTAATCAAGTAATGTTTAGAACAAAAAACATATAGTCAAGTATACATATTTCAGATACATACTATAAAACACATTGTAGGATCAAAATGTATTTGTAGATTTCTCCATTTCATGTGGGGGTGGATTTTAGGTTTAATAAAAATTGTTTATATCCTTAAGAAAATATATGTTTAACAAATTTAATCAATATGGATTCACAAACCCAATTTAGTTATTAAAAATTAAATTAACTTACATAGGATTCGTTAATATGGTTGTGATAAAGAAAGAAAATTCTTTTTTACTAAGGTCAAGATATTACCTTAAAGAGTATAAAATATTATCTATATCAGAATATAAAATTATTATAAATAGTAAGAATGTTTCAATTCCTATATTTAAAAAAATTCACAGGAATTAAAACACGTAACAAAATATGACAAGTAAAAGAAATATTTTGTCCCAAAGAGAAGAGTATCCAACCACCTTTGGTAAAGGTCCCTCGAATTATACATTCATGAATGTCTATCTAATCAAAACAATAATATTCCCTTATTATGAAGATTAGAATCTATCTTGACATCCCAACAACCCTTATTCCCTAAGGTGATCAACACCACTTTCTATTTTTCCTTGAAATCACATGATTGATTAGTGACAATCTAAATCACAATAAGATAGTTGAACAAGATGTTCTTAGCTTGAAAAAGACATTCTTATCATGATCAATGTTTTCACAACATTAAAACAAAGTAGGTTTGAGGAGTGTTATCACAATATATCACTTCATTATATTGATCAAAACCTCTCTATAAAAACACTCACACTATGATCATTCAAATGGATGGGAATTTATAGTAATGGATTCCATTGGTTGACTTCCTCGTCCGATGATAATATTTTTCCATAACATTTGGAAGGACCTGAACACTTTTCACTCAACCAATGTTTAGTAAAAAAATGTTTTTAAAATATATTTTTATGTAAGAAAACATGGTATGTGTTTACTTGATTATGAAACATTAACATGCTTAGGAGACATTAACATATTTAAGAAGCATTAAATAGTTTAAGATCTGATAAAATAAAATTTTACATTAAAATTAAATCTGAATATGATTTATCATGAATTCAAAATCGTATTTTAGATGAAATAAGAGTCTAATTTTACAAGAAATAAAATTCTGATTTTAGATGAAATCATAGTATGGTTTTAGGAGAAATTTGAGTATGATTTGATCAGAAATTGGAGTTTGATTTCTGCAGAATTTAGATTCTCCATTTAGAAGAAATCAGAGTCTGATTTGATGAGAAATTGTAGTATGATTTTAGGAGAAATAATAGTCTTATTTTGAGGAGAAATCTAAGTCTAGTTTTTGACCAAATCATACTCTCATTTTAGATGTAACTGGAGTTTGATTTCAGATGAAATCAGAGTCTGATTTCAGAAGAAATTGGAGTCTGATTTCTGATGTAATTGGAGTTTGATTTCATAATAAATATGAGTTTTATTTAAGGAGAAATCAAAATCTTTATTCATAAGTAATAAGAGTCTAATTTCAGAAGATATTAGAGTATAATTTTAGAAGAAAACGAATTTTGATTTCAGAAGAAATTACAGTCTGATTTCATAAGAAACTGGAGAATGATTTCTAGAGAAATCGGACTCACAATTTTTGGAGAAACATAATCTAAGGATCCATAATATTCTGAGTTAGAAAAGTATCAAATTTTTTCACATAATAAAAATATTCTTTTACTTGGTTTAATCAAACACTCTATATGACATTGAAAACCATAGTTTGATACAAAAAACGTTTTTAGATAAAGAAACACATTATTAAGCGAATGTTTCTTTTAGAAACAAAATTTTCCTTATGAAAATGTGTTTGTTATTTTCAAAACATAGAGGAATAGAAAATTCATAATAAAAATTATTAACATAACATGAAAACCATTCATCGTAGACCAACATGTCTGAGTCTGATCATGAGTATACCTCCTATTCCATGACCTTGAAAACTGACACCTAATAGTTTATGCCAATGAATCAGCCCCACGATGTCCACTTCCAACATCACCGACCCATCATACATCTTCTACGAATTTATCTATTATGAAATCCCACTACAGAACTCCTTCATAATTGGGAAATCAATTGGATACCATGATAGATTTGACGTCTCTGTGAAGTCCCTTCTCAACCAACTATTCATTAGTGAATTAATGTTGAAACATATGAAGAGAATATTGTTTCCAGTCGATAAACCTTGATGTGTAATCTTGTTGAATCAATATAAGATCCTAAATCCATGTATAACACAATATCAAAGTGTAATACATATCACAGAACATCATCTAAATAATTTTCTATAACAGAATGAACATATTCAATGTCTAAATTATTAGACTCCACTAACACCCTAATATTTCATGTAGAAGACTGGTCACCATCTCTACCATCTGATTTTGAGGGGTTATAACAAGCTATAATTCTCATACCACTACATGAATATAATCCTATCCTTCGTGATTGTACATATCTCTTCATAATTAGAGTTGTTTCTATCACCAGAACTGTATTATCATACTATTTTGTTGCAAATTGTCCCCATTTCCTTCAAAAGATATTGAAAGACTAACATGAAATTTATCATTCGATCATACCAATAGAGGTGGATCCACACATTGTGTATCATGTAGAATCACTACTCAATGCCCACATAGATGAAGTACATCATGAATTGGTATTTGAGCTAGGGCCTGATATCTCAATTAGTCATCATCACAACCCTGTATTAGGATACATGATGGTTTTCATCATGGAGGAATCCTGAAATTTAATAATATTTACCTAGGATAAATATGAATAGATAGGGATCTAACTCAATAAGTAGATTAAACTAAAAACACCCATTTTAATATGATTCATGTTTGATTGTTCCCTATAATTTATTCTTCAGTATACTAAGTCAACAATTAGGTATTCACAGTCTTAGTGTATGGATACATCATCTGTATTAACAACAATGGGTTCCCATGATAGAGATCCAAAAATGTAAAAATATTACACTATTTCCCAATTTTTCAAATCTAAAATTCAATATAACCCCGCCTATAAGTAATTGAATGAGTAAAATCAACCTCTGAGATCCCTCTACCTTTACCCATGTCACCAAGTCCCCCTTGGCTGGCAGTAAGCCAACTGTGACTCCCATGACTACCTCTATTATGTTCAGGGATTGAGAGAAGTCCCAAATAGGCATAAAACTAATTTGAAAAAAAAGAAAACCAAATAAACTCTAATAGTATGAATATTTCTATTCCCTCTTCATTTATATTTTTAATATTTTTATTTATTATGATATTTACATTTTAATTTGTTAATTAATCAGTTTAAAAATATAATAGTTTTGACATGATAAAGCACAAATAATATTTTTGGTAAATATTAAAATTCAATAAATTAATATATTTTTAAAGAATTAATATACTTTTTAAATAATTAATATTGTAATAAAATATTATTATTAAATTAATTTTGTTAAATAAAAATGATCATATAATTTCTATGAAGGAAATTGTATTTTTTATTCTAGTTTGAAAAGTATTTTTTTTTCAAAACCAGTCATTTTTTCATTAAAAATTAGAAATCTACATATCTATAAAATTATTCAGTTAGAATGAATATTATTTTTCAAATCAGGAGGTTTAAATTATCCAATGGTGAATTTTTCTTAATTTTCTATGACAATCAAATTTTTGTGTAAAAATTAAATATAGTATAAAAAAAATATTTCATTGAGGACTTCATAATGACCTAATAGTGATGTAATAAAATAATATAAACAAGATATTCTGAAAATATAAGTTTTTTCCTTTAAAATAATTTGGTTTTATATTTATTTTATTTCTTTTATAATTCATTAGTGGACCCTCCAAGACTTTTAAAATACTTGTACATTTTAAAATGATTTTCTTGAGAGTCTGACTCACCTCTATATAAGAATGCCTAATATTTTTCTATTTTTGGGAATTGGACTTAAAAAATTTATATCCCACTACCCTTTTTCATAAACAATGGGAAAAAACTATCAGATGGGTTGTGGTTTTGAATATTTTATTTTGTAGTGTCCAAAACCTAAATAATAAAAACTTCTCTCTCATTTCCTACATAAAACCATCAAATATCCCATTAATCTTCACTTAAACCATTTGGATCTTTTCCAGACTTTTATCGTAACTCCCTAGAGTCCACCCATGGTTCCCCCATGCTCCCAAGAAGACTCCCCCAGGCCTTTGGGATTACACATCCAATTAAGGCATTTCACTCTTCTCATTTCCTTTCAAGAAACACTTTTACAATATGCTACTTACGTTCCTTGTTTATATGTTGGGTTATGACTTTACATGATCCCCATACTATAAATTTGATTTATAGATGATGATATATTCCTTTCACTGTCACCAATCCCCCCTATGATCTTTTATGAACACTGGTTACTATGCCGAAATTTCGTAAGGGGCCTTCAATCATCCTCTTTTTTCATGCATTCTTTTCATGTTATGTTTTTTATTTAGTTTTATTACATTGATGGGATATATTATTAAATATCATACATACTTACCATCTTATGTGTAAATAATTATTCACTTTTCACCCTCATTTAATCCTCTTATAAACCCTTTTCTGCACGCTTACCCTGCAGAATTTTCATAAGGGATTCTATCCATTCTATTTTTATCAATGTTTCTTTATGTTGTTATTACCTTTTATTTTCAGTTAAAAATTTGAGTGGTATGATTTATGACCTCCCCTATACATCCCTCCTTATTTTTTATTTATGATATACCACATTCTATCTCATTAATTCTTTCCATGTACACCTGTTATCATGCTGAAATTCCATAAGGGATTTTCCTCTTCTTATTTCCATTAAAGTATTTCTCATATATTATGCATAGAAAATCCATTTCATATGTTGGGTTATTATCTTCCATGATCCCCTTACTGTCTATTTCAGGTATAAATCGTGAGATAACCCTTTATCTCACATCATCCAAACTTATGGATATTATAGGATGACGTTATGCAGCTGAAATTGCACCGCGGTTTTCCATTCCAAAATCATAGTGTAGTAAATACAATACCCATTTCCCTATCAAGGGTATTCAAAATTATGTACAAATATATATTGAATGGTATTTAGATCTATGAATTTCACAATACGTAATCATTTAATAACTTATGAAGCCGAATGATTCCATGTTATATGATCCTTATGGCACACTTATGCATGAAATGAGAAGTTTATAAAGGGTGCACCGAGATAGTTCTCCAATGCAATGGGTAATGGGTAATATCATGATACATAATGTCAAATCAGGTTTTACTCATGGAAATTAATGTTCAATTAAGGTATACTTTTTCTAATTAATGTGAACCAGTGCTTTAATAATGCTAATTCTTCTACAATGAGGGTTTACCTATATGGACCGACCCTTAAACATTACTTAATCTTGGTCCATTTAAAGAATTCACATTGAGGATATTTTCAGGTTTAGAGTTTTAGAGAATTAGATCATAAAACTTGCTTTACATTCAACATTTAAACAAGTTGGTTACATCAAAGAAAATGTTCATTTTTTTCACCAAAGGAAACATATTTAAAATAAAACATAGTTTCTTTCTCGAAACTTCCTCGACACTGTCATAACATCATGTACTTTTCCCTTTACCTATGAAAAATATTTCCAAAACATGGGATAAGCATAAAATTATCAGTAAGGGATATACAAATACAGAAAGAAAACATTAGTCCATGAATACATAAGAATCAATGAAATAATACATTAATCATAAAACATAAGAACATTAACATACCTCATGAAATCATAAGATTTATGAATAACTCATAGAAATCATAAGACATTATGGTAACTTGAGGCATTCACAACATTCTTACATAGTGAGTAACCCTTTTGGTTATATTTGGAATACCCATCACAGTATAATACGTAAATCTCTTCAAAGAAATCTTAGTGTTTAACTCTTTCATGTTACCCAATGCATTGGAGATCTATCTCGGGCTCACCCACCCTTAGTTTATCATGGAACCACCCGACTTCATAAATAATTCCCAAGAACCATAACGTAATAGTATCAAATAAAACATGCATAAAAGAAACTTAACATTTCCATATTTCAATCACAAGATATCAATACAACACATTGATATAAAAAACATTATGAAAACCATTTTTTATACCAAAATAAAAGAAAATTAAAACATGGTATTTATTTTTCATTTAAAAAAGTAATGGCTTGTAGAGGAATCCGAAACTCAAATAATGGTCACAGTAGCAGAGAAGTCGTTGTCGCCGCATACATAAGACAAAAACATTACTTTTGTCGTACAGTAAAACAATTCGTGTAAAAATATTCCTTTTGAATTAAATGAATAGTCAAAAGCGTTTATTATACAACTAATAAAATAAGGTCTTATATAAATTGAAGAATGCCTCAATGAAAGGAGATTGAGATGAGTCCCTTACCTCAAGTCCGACTTGTCTTATTCGTTTATTTATATTCCTAAATAATAAACTTTGGTAAATTTATAATTGATTAAGGACATCCTTTATAGTTTATTATTCAATTCATATCACATATTATCATGTTATAATAATTAGTTAATTATGTGTGTTCATATCATACGTTTTGTTGATGTTCGGTACATGAGTCAAAAATGAACTTGTTTGAAAAAAATTTCCGATGAAGTTATAAGTACATCATCTCAAGAATGGTATTAAATTTATAAATATCATATATATCCATTATATATTCATTTTATACTATTCCATAACATTTGGAGATAAAAAATTAAATGCACCGTTCTTGGAGACGATAGGTCGTACATACGCATGAACACTACTTTCATTTATTTGTCATATTAAAGGAATTAAAAATAAATGATACATATATATATTATAATTCCAGTATAATATATATCTTATATAGTTAACATAAGTTCATTAATTACGTTATTTATAAATTCCATGTTTGGCATGAACAAGTCACATCACTTGAGGGCGCGCTAGTCCACACTTTCTCAGATGAAATTATCCCAGTTCCACAACATGAAAAGCATAACGATGTGATTCAAAAATAAAATTAATAAGAATATAGAATAAATAAATATCATAAATATCATATATTAATACAGTTACATCATAATGGCCACCATGGATGGTGTTAAAAGAATATTTAACAATCATCATTTTGTGAGACAGTAATTCGCCAACCACAGAAATAGTATGTTTTTAACCATTAGACGGAGGTGCGTGTAAGTGTAGGAAGAATCCTTATCATAACAAATTCCTATTATATTGAGGATACTGTTGTTATTATGGGATCAAATAATACAAAGATAGTGGTGAGTGAAAAAAGACAATAAAAGGAAGAAACTTGAGAGAATACATTACCTCTAAATCAGGTAACCCTTTTGGATTTGATCCCAAGGCTTCCTTGGAATGACTTCATCCCAAAGTGAGGCTTCTAGGAGTAATAGAGTGATGTGGAGAGATAATATGAGCATAGTTTGGATGAGACAAGGTTTTGAGAGGTGTGGGTAAGGGGGTAGAGGTGGGGGCCTTTTATAAGAGGGAGGAGGGTCACTTTTGGAAAGTCTTGAAATGTTACATTATTATAAAATGATTTTCGCTTTTTAAAGGTCCCAAAATGATATATTTTGAGGATAAGGTGATACGAGTTCTAAATACACCCAACCAATAGGGTTTTAACAAGTATACAACTTATATTTTACCCAATCATTTCATTTTATTTAAATCGTTCAGTAATGAGGTAATCACTGCCTCGTCATGGTGTCAAATATAAATTTATTTATTTGATGTCTAAAATTTATAAAAAAATACCATGATTTAATAAATCTTATTATATTTCCAATTAATTTATATAGTCTAAGAGATCATTTATGTAATCAAAATTAAAATTGTTTTACTTAGGATATACAAACCTTTGTTATATTTATCTTCTGTTTAAAAACAATGTCATAAATGTCACCGTCACACCAATGTGACTCCATGGGCCCTCAAGTTCGGAAAAAATCTTCACATGGTCGGAAATGACTCAAACAAGAGGATTTGGACAGATTTTGGGGTCATTTTATATTACTATGATATTATTTTATTACCCTTAACTACCCGATTACTAATTAATCATGATAATTAAAGACAATTACTGTCGTTACTATTCCTAATATCCAAATAAAAAAGAGTCTTAATTACATAATTTGGACCTTATGATTATAAATATGGAATCCATTCTACAATATTACAAACACATAAATTACAGTAATTAATTTAAAAATAATTCCTGTTGTCAAAACAAATAGGGTGTTTTTAAGAAACAATCTCTATCAAAATATTGACACTTGTTTATGTCCAATTTCAAAGTGAAATTAATTACAATGACCACCATTGAAATAAATGGTAAAAATATATTATAATTACACTTTAAATCCAATTAAATGAACAATCTAACTATATAATTAAATTAGATGAAAAACAGTTTTGAAGTAAAATGCAGTATTTTTGACTATTCTTAAAAAATGAACATTGTCAGAAAAATTACAAAAATTTATCCAAAGTAAATTTCAATGTCACAATTCTAAAGAAATTTTTTATTTTGAAAAATAGAGCTTATTAAATTGTCAAAAGTTAGATTAAAAATTTTTTTTCATCAAAAGGCGGTAAATCAATCTATTAAAAATATTAGAGTATTCTATGCCTATGATTGGATTTATTCTCATTTTAAGCCTCTAAAACACTATCTAATTCATAAATAGAAATAGATATGAAAATATAATATTCTTAACTTACATGGGATGTTACATCCTTCCCCCCTTTTGGAAATTTCATCCCCGCAATTTATTTACTTATCAAATAAGTCAGGGTATTTATCCCTCATTGCATTTTCAGATTCCCATGTTGTGTCTTCAATCATGTGGTTTTTCCACAAAAAAATTACTTTATGAATCACCTTATTCCATAAAACTTTCTTCCTATGGTCAAGAATCTAGAATGATTGTTCCTCATATGATAGATTCTTTTCCATTTGAACTACCTCTGGACTCAAAACATGAGATGGATCTCGCATGTACTTCCTTAACATTGAAACATGAAAAACATTATGTACCTGAGATAAACATGGAGGTAAAGACACTCGGTATGAAACTGATCCAACTCTCTCCATAATTTTATATGGTCCAATGAAACTTGGACTCAGCTTTCCTTTCTTACCAAATCGCATCACACTTTTCCATGGTGAAACTTTGAGGAAGACATGATCACCTACCTCAAAAGAGAGATCCTTCGTCCTGTTGTCCGTATAACTTTTATACCTGCTCTGAGCTATTCTCATGTGTTTCTTAATCAGCTGAACTTTTTTTGCCATCTCTTCCACCAATTCTGGTCCCATCAACTTCCTTTCACCTACTTCATCCCAAAATGCTGGAGTTCAACACAACTTCCCATATAATGCCTCAAATGGTTCCATCTGTATAATGGAATGAAAAATATTATTATATGAAAACTCAAACAATGAAATATGTTGGTCCCAAATTCCCTGATAATCCATCGAACAAGCACGTAGCATATCCTCCAATGTCTGAATTTTTCGTTCTAACTACCCATCTGATTGAGGATGAAAAGATATACTAAAATTTATTTCAGTACCAGACGACTTCTGAAGGCCTTTCCAAAAGTTAGAAGAGAACCAAGGATCATGATCAGATTTAATGGAGAGGGGAACTCCGTGTAACCTAAATATATCTTTAAGATACACTCGAGAAAGTTTATCTAGTTAAAAAGTATCTCGTATAGCAATTAAATGAGAAAATTTAGTCATGAGATTAACAATAAACCAGATTATATTATTACCTCAAGGTGTCTTCATTAATCCCCCAACGAAGTCCACGGATATATTCCTCTATTTCCACTCTAACATTCGTAAAGGCCGAAGCATCCCTTTCAGTTATTGTCTCTCTGCATTAACTTTTTGACAAGTCAAACACTTCATAGTAAAATCAACAATATCTATTTTCATTCTATCCCACCAGTAATACTCCTGAAGATCTCTATAAAGATTAGCACTGCCAGGATGAACTGAAAATGGAGAACTATGAGCATCACATAACAACTCTATCTTCAACTATGAATCACAAGGCATACACAAAATCTTCTCAAATCTAAAAAAACTTTCATTATCAATGTTGAATTCAGGAAACATACCCTTCTGAACCAACTCATCCTTTTTATGCAACACACTGTCTTGCTTCTAGGCTTCCTTAATTATTTCTGATAGAGAATATTTCACCGATACATGAAACAATATAGAAGAATTTTCTGCACTATCAACATCCAAAAAAAAATTCATCAAATCCTTAACCAAAGGATCACGTTTCAAACAAAACATAGTTAATGAAGCATTACCTTTTCGACTAAAAGCATCTCCCACTTTATTTGTTTTTCCTAGGTGGTAGTGAATCATGCAATCATAATCCTTGATTAATTCTATCCATCTCTTATGTCTCATGTTCAATTCATTCTGAGTGAATATATACTTTAAATGTTTTTGATCAGTATATATTTCACACTTTACATAATAAAAATGATGCCTCTAAATTTTTAAAGTGAAAATAACAGAAGATAATTCCAAATCATGTGTAGGGTAATTTATCTCATGAGTTTTCAACTGACATGAAGAATAAGTAATTACCTGATCATTCTGCATTAGGATGCAACCATGTCCTTTCAATAAAGCATCACTGTAGATAACAAACTCACCATTCCTGGAAGGTAGTTCCAATTCTGGATCATTCACCAATCTTATTTTCATTTCCTGAAAACAATCATCACATTATTTTCTCCAGATAAACTTAAAACCCTTCGGAGTTAGCTTAGTCAATGGGCTGGACAACCGTGCAAATTTTTTAACAAACCATCAGTAATAGCCTACCAAACCAAGAATACTATGAATCACAGTAACATTTTTGGGTCTTGAACATTCATCAACAACCTCTATTTTTGCAGGATCAACAGTTCTTCTATCATTAGAAAAAATGTGACCAAAGAAAGAAATCTATTGAAACCAAAACTCAAACTTGATGAATTTCCCATACAATTTATTTTCTTTTAAGGTTTGCAAAATAACCCTTAAATGACTTTCATGCTCCTATTTACTTTTTGAAATAACCAAAATATCATCAAAGAAAACAACCACAAACATATCCAAGAACTCATGGAGAATTCTCTTCATAAGGTCCATGAATACAGCATGTGCTTTGGATAACCCAAAAGGAATAACTAAAAATTCATAATGGTCACATATTGTACGAAACAAGGTCTTCAGAATATCTCTTCCTTTACCTTCAACTGATGGTACCCCGATCTCAAGTCAATATATGAAAAATACTGAGCTCCCTGGAGCTTATAAAACAAATCATCGATATGAGGCAAAGGATATTTGTTCTTAACATTGATGATATTCAAGAATCTATAATCAATTCAAAGTTTCATTGAACCATCTTTCTTTTTAAAAATTAAGACAGAAGGACCCCATGGTGATGTGCTAGGTCGAATGAAACAATTATCTAATATATCTTGCAATTTCTCCTTCAACTCTAAATGATCAATTTGAGCCATTCGACAAGGGGGTTTTGAAATTGGATTAGCATCAGGAACAAAGTCAACATTAATTTCAACTTCCCAATCTGGTATTATTCCATGCATCTCATCAGAAAAAAATCAAGATACTCATTTACCACTATCACATCATTAATATGAACGGTTCCTTTTTTTCAACAATATGCACAAGGTAACATTCATTTCCCTCTTTTATAAGTTTCTCAGCCTCTTGATATGTTATCAAAAGTAAGGGTTTATTCTTATTCACAAACTGAAAGTCTTTAGAAAAAAACTTCTTTAGCTCTAAATTCAATCTTAGCATTGTAAACAGAGAGCCAATCCATACCCAAGATAGCATAAAACTCTACTAGAGGTAAAACAATAAGGTTTGGAAGTAGGTTATTTCCATGGATAAGGATAGTAAGATTCTTATAAATTATTTTTGACTCATAATTTCCCCTATGTGTTTGTACCACAAGTTCAGGAGTCATTTCTTGAATTGGAATTCCCAATTTATGAGAAAAATATTCAGAGATGAATGAATGTATTGACCCTGAATCAAACAGCACATTGGAATAATCTGAAAAAACAAACAAAGTACCTCATACCACGTCATTTTATGGCCCAACACCAACTGAAGTTGTTGCAAAATATTTCACCACACCTTTCTGGTTGTAGTCTGATTGCTTCCTATCATTCAATCTCTTTTTAGGGAAATCGTTTTCATAATGACCCATCTCATTTCACTTGAAACATTACACTAACTATAAACCAAATTTGGTTTTACCATTACCCTGATATTTTCCAGTGAAATCACGAGCCTTATGACCCATCTTACCACAATAGAAGCACTTTACAGAATTCAAAAGACATCCCCCAGCATGCTTTTTACCACATTTCTCACAAACTGAAAACATATTTTTCTTACCATCAAACCTTTTTAAGGATTCTTCCCTTTCTCCTGCCACCTCGGCCTCTTCATCTGTTGGTTGTCGTAGAACACTTGCCAATCGAAAAATTCCATTTCCACCTTCTCAGCACATCGAAAACTCTTTTCATAACTTTTGAACTCATAAGAAGAAAATTCCCTTGGATATTTTGTCTTTAATCCTATATAAAAACTATTGATTTTACTATCAAGGTTTTGTATAAAATTTGGAGCATACCTTACCAAATGAGTGAACTTTTCATCATAAGAAGCCACTGAGTCATCCTCTTGCCTTAGTTCCAAATTTTTTTTCCATCCTAAGTCGAACAGCCTTATGAAAATATTTCTCATGAAACATACCATTGAATTAATCCCAGTCAAGAGAATAAATCTCATTAGCTTCCCTGACATTTTTAATAATCGACCACCATTGATTGTCCTCAAACTACAAACGGTAAACAAAAAGACTAACCTATTGATTATCTGAACACCCCATGACATCAAAAATCCTCTACAGTGCTGTAATCCACCCTTCAGTTAGCCCAGGGTTAGATGATCCTCTGAATGATGGGGGATGTTGCCTCATTAAATGTTCCACAACTGACATGTTCCTCTACGGTTGATCTTGCTGATCTCGTGCATGGATACAACCAACATTTATCTCTTTATTCAACTACTCCATTTCTGCGAAAAACTATTCAGTTCCAATTCAAACCATGTAAGGATGATAATTTGGATGGTTATTTCTTTCTCTATGCCTTCCTAGAACTACAAACTGGTTTCCTCTGTGGAGAACCATTATGAACAAACATCTCATAGATGAAGCAACATGGTAAACTTCAAATGCTATATCATTTCAATTTGACCATAATGTGTAAAAAATAAATATTTTCAAATAATAATTTAATATAATTCTAAGTCCTAAAGTTATCTAAACCAAACTTTGATACCAACTATAAGGCCCCAACCTTAAACATTACGTAATCTAGGTTTTTTTCAAGAATTCACATTGAGAATCTTTTCAGGTTTAGATTTTTAGAGAATTAGATCATAAATCATGATTTACATTCCACATTTAAACAAGGTTGTTACATAAAAGATAGAATTCATTTTTTTACCAAAGGAAACATATTTAAAACAAAACATGGTTTATTTATTGACTATTCCTCAACACTTTCATCACATCATGTACTTTTCCCTTGACCTGTGAAAAACAATTCAAAAACATGGGATGAGCATAAAAAATCTCAGTAAGGGATATAAAAATACGGAAAGAAAACATTAGCCCATGTATACATAAGAATAAATGAAATCATACTTTACTCATAAAACCTAAGAACATTAACATACCTCATGAAATCATAAGATTTATGAATAACTCATAGAAATCATAAGACATAAAGCTAACTAAAGGGATTCATAACATTCTTACGTAGCGAGTAACCCTCATGGTTACGTTGGGAATACCCATCATAGTATATTCCCAAAATCTATTTAGAGAAACCTTAGAGTTTAACTCCATCATGTTACCCAATTCATTGGAGAGCTATCTCGGGCTCACCCACCCTTATTTTATCACGAAACCACCCGACTTCATAAACAATTCTCAAGAACCATAACATAATTGTATCACATAAAACATGCATAATGGAAACATAACATTTCCACATTTCAATAACAAGATATCAATACAGCACATTAATATAATCGAAAAATTTCAAAAACCATTTTCAATACCAAAATAAAAAAATTAAAACATGGTATTTATTTTTCATTTAAAAAATTTATGCCTTGTAGAGGAAGCCGAAACTCAAATAATGGTCACAACGGCTGAGAAGTTGTTGTCACCGCATATGAAAGACAAAAACATTCATTTTTTCATTTAGTAAAAGTCTTCATTTAAAAATATTCCTTTTAAATGAAATTAAAATTCAAAAGGGTTTATTATAAAACTAATTAAAGAAGGTTGTATATAAATTGAAGTACGCCACAATGAAAGGAGATTGAGACAAAGTCCCATACCTCATGTCTGACTTGTCTTGTTCATTTCATTATATTACCGAATAATAAACTTTTGTCAATTTATAATTTCTTAAGGACTTACTTTAATGTTTATTATTCAATTCATATCACATATTATCATGTTATAATAATTAGTTAATTAAGTGAGTTCATATCATATGTTTTGTCGATGTTCGGTACATGAGTCAAAAATGAACTAGATTGAAAAGAATTTCCTATGTAGTTATAAGTACATAATCTCTGGAATGGTATTAATGATTTAAATATGATATATATACATTATATATTCATTTTATACTATTCCATAACATTTGGAGATAAAAAATGAAATGCACCATTTTTGGAGACGGTAGGCCGTACGTACACATGAACAGTATATTCATTTCTTTGTCATATTAACGGAATTTAAACCAAATGATACATATATATATATATATATATTATAATTCCAGTATAATATATATGTTATATAGGTAACATAAGTTTGTTAATTACATTCTTTATAAATTCTATGTTTGTCATGAACGAGTCACATCACTTGAGGGGGCGGTAGTCCACACTTCCTCCGATGAAATTATCGCAGTTCCACAACATGAAAATCATGAATATGTGATTCAGAAATTAAATTCAGAAGAATATATAAAAACTAAATATCATAAATATCATATATAAATACATTGAAATCATAATGTCCACCATTAATGGTGTAAAAAATATATTGAACAATCATCATTTCGTGAGGCAGTAATTCGCCAACCAAAGAAACAATATGTTTTTTAACCATTAGACAAAGGAGTGTATAAGTGTAGGTAGAATCCATATTATAACAACATCCTAGTATATTAGGGATACTTTTGTTATCATGGGATCAAATAATAAAAAGATAGTGGTGAGTGATGAAGGAAAATAAAAAGGAAGAAACTCGAGAGGAGACATTACCTCTAAATCGGGTAACTATTTTTGATTTCAGCCAAAGGCTTCCTTGGAATGACTTATTCCCAATGTGAGGCATCTAGTATTAATAGAGGGATATGGAAAGATAATATGAGTAGATTTTGGACTAGCCAAGGGCTTGAGAGGTGTGGGTAAGGGGGTAGAGGTGGGGCCCTGTTATAAGAGGGAGGAGGGTCACTTTTGGAAAGTCTTGAAATGTTACTTTATTATAAAATGATTTTAGGATTTTAAAGGTTCCACAATGATATATTTTGAGTATAAGAAGAAAGGGGTTAAAAATCCACCCATAAAATAGGTTTTTGATATGTGTATGTCTTAGATTTTAACTTATCTTTTCATTTTATTTAAATCGTTCTTTAATGAGGTAATCACTGCATCGTCATGGTGTTATATATAAATTTATTTATTTAATGTCTAAAAATTATAAAAAAATACCATGATTTAAGAAATATTTTTAGATTTCAAATGACTATTTATAATCTAAGATATCATTTATGTAAACAAAATTACATTTTTTTACTTAGGATTTACAGACCTTTGTTATATTTCTCTTTTTTTAAAAAATAATGTCATAAATGTCACTATCACAACCAAGTGACTTCATGGGCCCTCAAATTCGGTAAAAAAATCCCATGGACGGCCATAAATCAAAAAAGAATATTTTGACACATGTTGGGGTCATTTTATATTATTCTGATATTATTTTATTACCCTTAACTACCCGATTACTAATTAATCACAATAATTTAAGATAATTACCATCGTTATTATTCATAATATCCAAAAAAAGAGTCATAATTACATAATTTGGACCTTATGATTCCAAATATGGAATCCATTCTATCAAATCCCAAATAAAGAAATTGTTTTAATTAATTTAAAAATATTCTTTTTGTCAAAACAAATAGTGTGTTTTTAAGAAACAATATCTGTTAAATGATTGAGACTTGTTTATGTCCAATTTCAAAAGTAAAATTAATTATAATGACCACCATTGAATTAAATGGTAATAATATATTCTAATTACACTTTTAACCGGTTAAAAGTAAAATCTAAAAATATGATTAAATTAGATGAAAAAGTATTTTTGACGTAAAATGCATTATTTTTCACTATTCATTAAAAATGAACATTATCACAAAAATACCAAAAATTTATCCAAAGTAAATTTCAATGTCCCAATTCTAAATATATTGTTTATTTTGACAAATAGAGATTATAAAATTTTCAAAAGTTAGATTTAAAATTGGTTTTCCTTCAAATGGCGGTAAAACAATCTTTTAAAAATATTAAAGTATTCTATGCCAATGATTGGATTTACTCTCATTTTAAGCCTCTAAAATACTCTCTAATTCATAAATAGACATAGATATGAAAATATATTATTCATTAATTACTTGGGATGTCACATCACCCATGCTATTCCATGTTCCATGAGGGTTTACTCATGCTAATCTATGTGCAATGATCCTTAGATCAGGCTAATATCATGTTGTATAAAAATTTTATTATTGTGATTATCATTATATATCGTGACTTTTTGTTCATGTTTCTCTTATGATCCGTTGTTATGCCTATTGACAATAATTTATTGTATTCATCATGTTATTCCTTGTTTACTCAAATTTTGGGCATAATATCTCACCCCTTTCTTATGTATATACTCAGGTTATACCAGGAAATTTTAAGTACTGTGGAATGTTGTGGTCAAGTAAAATATGTTTTCAATAAAGATGATGTATTTTATGTCTTCAGCTTGCATGTAATGTTCCTATGTCGTAAGTACAATAGACCTATCGATCTTATGGTTCTATTAACTGAATTTTTCTGTAATAAAGCTTGTATAAATGTGTGATGAAGGCCAGGGTTGTTATAATTGGTATCAAACAATATGTTTAGTTATTTTTGGGGCTGATATTAGAATACCCCAGTGAATGTCTTAGGGATGAGACTAAATATAATAAAAAAATCATTAAATTTTGTTTTGTATAGATTATGTGGTTTATCAAGAAAATTTATCCTTGTATTGATACGAACATGTATATGATGATATAGCACAAATGTATCTAGGGTTAAAACTAAAAAACACTGCTTTGTGCTAGATTCGAACGATAACTAGTGCACGGCAATGTGCCTTACTACACTCCTGGTTCGACAATACTAGGTGATATGCTTCGGTAAACTCATAATCATAGTATGAACCATTATTAAGGTAACAATAAACCCCATAAGAATATATTCTAATAAATAGATCATGTATTACATAGATTAATGCTTAGAAATTCCTATGTTAGGGAGATAAATATAATTTATATGTTGTCCCTTTATTTCCATTAGATTCATGTTTAACTGTTTAATAGTTTTAAAATACTCATCCTTAGGTTTTCCCAATATTCTAGATAATACATAGAAAATGGAAGAACTAAATTATTGTTTAAATTGTGAGGACACCATTTATTAAAGGGGGGAAGAATGTAAAGAGCTCAGTTTTAAAAATAGGAAATTATGTTCGATATCCTATGCAATACACAACACTAAACCTAAAGCAAAAAATGATTATTTAAATTCGACAATTTTGACCATTACATTAAATTTAATTTTATGAATTATATTTTCTAATTTATAAACTATATATTTCTTAGACATATTAATAAAGGATTATTAATTAATCAATAAAATTTTGGTAATGTGTTTTTGTTTTTGAAAATATGTTTTTTTAAAAATGATTTCATTTATTTCTTATAATTATTTTCCAGAAACTAAAAAAAATCAATTTGATAAATAAATATATTCTTTGGTATCTTCATATCAAAATTAACTAAGGATGATAATTTTTTTTTTCAGAATATATTTTTTTATGAATATGGAAAATATAATTTTAATGTTAAATAAACATTTATTGTGATAATTGATTTAATTATTAAATTAATATTATTTCTAGGTATTATAATTAATATTTAATTATATTTAGTTCAATTAATTACATGAAAATATTATTTATACTATATTTTATTATAATTTTATTTATTGGATTAAAAATACAAATTTCTAAAAGCTTTTTTAAAATCCATAGTGAATAAACATTTTAATTAATTAAAATAAATCCTAATGATAAATTAAATAAAATAAATATTTATATTACATATATATCATTATGAATTGAAAATAAAAAAATTAATATTAGTAGTTTTTGATTTAATGTGAACTCATATATTCCTTAAAAATATATTTTTTCGAAAACTATTTCCTATAATACCTGCAGATTTTAGATTAAACTAAATTTCAGTTAAAAAATGTTATTTCATATTTTGAATAATAACAATTAATATTATCTAATAATTTCAATATAATATATGAATAATATTCTTATTAATTGTAGTAAATATAAAAAATCAAGATAATACGAAAATTGTATAATTAATGGGAAAAAAATAATTTGACAAAAAAATATATTCAAATTAACTCTAATAGTATGATAAAATATGTTTCCTTTTCATTTAAATTTTTGATATATTTATTTATTGTTGTTTATACATTATAATTTTTTAATGAATGAATTTAAATATATATATTCTTATATGATAAAGCACATATAGTATTTTTGGTTAATATTCAAATTCAATTAAGAAATATATTTCTAAGGAATTAATAGATTTTTGAAATAAATAATATTCTAATAATATATTATTATTAAAATAATCTTATAAAATATAAAGGATCATATAATTCTTATAATGTAAATTTTATTTTTTATTATGGTTCGAAAATTATTTTTGTCAAAACCAGTCAATTTTCAATAAAAGTCAGTTTTAATTTTAAAATTTAAAATTCACATATATATTAATTTATTTATATAAATTCAATATTATTTTTTTAATTTGGACATAAAAATTATCCAATGGTATGTTTTTCATATTTCTCTGATATAGTTGAATTTTTGGGTAAAAATTAAATACATTATAAATAAAATATGTGAATTATGCCATCATAATGACCCAATAATGATGTAATAAAATACTATAAAAGAGATATTCGGACAATATAAGTTTTAACTTTAAAATAATATATTTTTAGATTTATTTGACTTTTTTATAATGTCATAGTGGACCCTCAAAGACTTATAAAATATTTTTACATTTTAAAATGATTTCCATGTGAGTGTGACTCACCTCCACATAAGAAACCATGATATTTTAATATGTTCAGACATTAGCCTTAAAAAATTATATATTCAAATGTTATTTGGATGAAACCATGGGAAAAACCATGGTATGATTTGTGGTTTTGAATATTTCATTGTGTAGTTTCCAAAACCTAAATAATAATTATTTCCCTCTCCATTCCTATATAAACACATCTAATATCCCATTCACCTTCACTAAAACCATTTGGAAATCGTCCACACTTGGATCTACACTCCCTAGAGTCCTCTCAAGGTTCCCCTAAGCTAATAATAATCCTCTATCAATCCTTTGGGATCAAAAAACCATGTAAGGTATTTCACTCTTCTCATTTCCATTCAAGCAACTCTTTTACATTATGCTTCTTATGTTCCATATTTATATGTTGGGTTATGATTTTCCAAGACCCCCATATTTTCCATTTGATGTAGATATGTTTATAAATTCCTTTAACTGTCGCCAATACCCTCCTATGATTTATTATGCACAACTGTTACTATGTCGAAATACCGTAAGTAATCTTCCATGCACTTCTTTTATCAAGAATTTTTTCCGTGTTATGTATTTTAATTAATATTATTACTACATATGGATATGTTATTAAATATTGTAAATAATTACCATTTTCTTTATAAATGATGATATTCCCTTTAACACTCATTTACTCTGCTTATAAACCCTTATGTGCACTTGTTACCATGCCAAATTTTCATAACGGATTCCTTCCATTCTCATTTTTTCCCATGTTTAATTAGGTTGTTATAACCATTTATTTTCAATGAAAAACTTGGTGGTATGGTTTTTCACCTCCCCCATACTAAAATACATAGGTTTGAATGACTTGATGCCACATTATCTCTTATTAATGCTTTTCCGTGTACACTCGTTACCATGCCAAAATTCTGTAGGGTATTTCTCTCTTCTTATTTCCATTCATGTATTTCTCTGATATAATGCATCAAAATTCCATTTCGTATAATGGGATTTTATGGTACATGATCCATTTACTGTTTATTTATTGTATAAATTATGAGATACCCATTTATCTCTCATCAACACAACTTTTCAATTTTCATATGATGACGTTATGCTGCCGGAATTGCCCATTGATTTTCCAAGACAAAATCATCATATATTGAATACCATACCCATTTTTCTATCAAGGTTATTCACCTTTGTGAACATATAAATGTTTATTGGTATGTAACTGTATGTATTGAATATTCCGTAATCATGGAATAACTTATGATGTTGAATGATTCCATGTTATATGATCCATGTGGCACACTTATTCATGAAATGAAATGTTTATACAGGTTGTGACCTAATTGCGCTCCCATGCATTGGGTAATGTTTAGTATCATGATACTCCCTATTAAATGAGGGTTTACTCAATATAATCCATGTTCTATTTGGGTTTAATCATGCTAATTCATGTGCAATGAGGGTTTACTTGTGATAATTCATGTACAAAAAGGGTTTACTCGTGTTATTCCATGTGAGATAAGCCTTGTCTCATGCTAATATGATGTTGTATATTGTTTCCAAATTTCATTATTAGGATAATCTTGCTATATAATTATTTTTTGTTTATATTTTTATTGTTCAAAATTTATATACCTATTTATTAACATGTATTATATTCATTATGTTATGCCTTGTTTTCTCCCTTACTAGCCCTTATATCTCACCCTTTTCTTATGTATGTCCTCTTGTTATCCCATGAAATTCTAAGTATAAAGGAATATTTTGTGCATGTAAAATATGTTTTCAATAAATATATTTTATTTTATGTCTTAAGTTATCATGTAATGTTTCTAATAACCCAATATACTAGACCTCTTGATCTTCTGGGTTTTATTATGTGTTAGTTTATGTAATAGAACATGTTTAAATGTTTAATAATGAACAGATTTTAATATGCTGTTTTAATAGTTTTTATAACCATGATCCTATAAAATGTGAGGCAATGGTTCATGGATATTGGAAATGAATAATTGGAGTAGGTATTAGAAAACCACGTGGAAAAACTATGTTCCCATTTATCAAATCAAAAAATCTCATTTTACCCTATGTCCCTACAACCCATTTACTTGTTTTTCTCTACTCATTCATTCACATATGCCCACTAATTTGAATATTTCTTTTATCCATATCTATTATTTGAGATATCTCAGATACACAAACATTATTTAGACAATCATTTATCTTTTTGGATACTCCTTGGTATGCCTATGTGCCAGATTACTTATTTTCTCAATTCCTCTTTCTGTAATTTGGGTTGTATTCATGAATCCTTATTCACTAAAAATGATGGTATTTCATCTAGTTTTTCATTCTCAATCATTCAATCACCAATATGAAGCTAAAATATAATGAGGATTCATATACCAATATAACGTAAGTGGTATAGAATTTTTCACTAAATTTATTATTGTCTAAATCAAGGGACATTGTTCCACATGTCATACCATCCATGCGACACCATATATATGTTATTTTATTTAGTTAATTGTATCATACATGGAATATAATACTAGTGAGACCTTTTGAAAATAATTTATGTTTATTAACTCAATTAGAACCACACCCTTTGGTTTTTTCTTAAATATTTTATAATATCTATGGTTAACTTTAATTATAAAACCACATTTGGAGGGATTTTGTTTTTCCACATATTAATTGGAATGTATAAATTAATTAAGTTAAATGTGAATGGTAGGACCATGTAACAGGGCCCCATTATTTTTACTTATTAATACTTGTATTATCCAATAAAAACTAATGTGACCAAATTGACTAAAAAATATTTTTGGTATGAAATTTTAACTTAATCCTTGATAATTTGGTATATTATTCCATTAGAGATACTTAAGTTCTGGATCAAAATTCCATGGATATACTCACATGGAAATTCAATTAAATGCATAATTATTATTTTCTTCCTATATCATCATAATAGTCTGGAATTCCATGGGAAATACATTTCTTCCATCATGTAATTCCTTTCATGTTTTCTTAAGATGCTATTAGATCCATTTATGCAATGACTAAATGCAATATCACACATGGTATTGTCAATACATTAGAAAATTCAATTCCTTGAGTGATCTCATTTGAACTCGATTGATGTTACATACCTCCTTTGATTAGCTTCTTGGGATCTAATCATTTTAATAACTGAGGATATCTTTGGCATGTTCATATGGATTTATTATATCCCTTTGTAGTGAAACACCAAGGGTAAATCCCTATTCGTTTTACACTCAACAAATATTTTTTAAATCCCATGTTACATGTGTAACCCTTATATGATATTCAATATGCATGGACACCTTGGTAACATTCCATGGGTCCCGTGTTTATTTTTAATTTTGTATATTCTTAGAGACATTTCCTCTTTGGCCATAGTTGGTATGACCAGATGAGTATTTCATGAGAAACCATGGATTATGTGGGTTTATTAGATTAATTCCTATATTAATATTCATACCTGAATAGTACTTTGTTTTATATTAAAAAAATTGATAGTATTATACTCCTTTGATAATGGCCTATTGTGTTTTATTCACACCATGTTTGGGTCTTTATTGGGTACCTAGAAATACAAATTGAATATAGGTTGGGATAAAGTGAAGTTACCAAAAATGGAGACCTGATTTATGTACTGTGATTGAGAGTGGTAGTAGAGGACTGAGATGGTGCTTGTGATTATATTAGATTTTATATTTTCTCATTCTATATTACTTTTTATATAAATAATTTTCTTATTCCTATTATCATATTTACCATACTGTCAATTTTTTAATGACATGACATCTTTTCATATAACATTTTATTTAATGATCCTTTCTAATTTTATATATTGAAATTTTTTATTTCCTTGAATTTTTTATTATTACCACTGCGGATCTCTACTATTATAATGAGGGTATAGTCCCTCAATTATATAACCATAGGCTCTCACTACATGCTGGAATCCTCGGGTTTATAGAGAGGCATGCTTTACTTCATGTGGCCAAACATATAAGGATACTTGTGTGTTAACCATTATCGGAAAATGACAATGTAGAATATGTGGCTTCTTTAATTTTATATTATTGCTTTGTATTGGTAGAAAGGATACTGTGATGTTTTTAACATGGTAATATGATTTTATTGACCCACATTTAGGGGAAAATCCATGCTTCATGGGATGAGAATTAATAGTATGAATTTATCATATTATTGTTGTAAAATTACTTCATTCAGTGATTCACATGATTTATAATGCTATTCTTTGATTATGGATTTTTACCCTTATCCAGGTCAGGCAAGGAAAAACTATTCATGCATCAACATAAGAACTTTAGGATTGAAATTTAATTATTATTCTTCATAATGTCGAACAAATTCTCTATATTTAATAGCGTTTATTTTATGTTTTTTGAACTATAAAACATGAAATTTATATAACCATATATTGAGAGGGAGGAATTTGTTAAGTAAAGTTCCTGCATCAACCTATGTGGTGTTTTCACTCCTAGATTTATAGTGGAACCATATTGAACAAATTTTGGTAGTCTAAATGATGAAACAAGAGTTAAGTGGATGAATACACTTTTTGGTTGTGATTAAATGGATAAATTTGTATTTTGTATTTTTCTTCCTCCATAAATTTGTAATAGTGATCTATAAAATTGAACCATCATATTTAGACTTGTAACATTATAGGACTAAATGTTAGAGTGTCATTGCAACTATATGATGTCCTGATTGGAACTTATAAGGATCCAACTATATTACTTGTTAGTGGTAATACATATAACTTTCGTATTAAATATATATGTGTGTGTGTTTGTGTTTGTGTCTGTATGTGTGTGTGTTTGTTTGTATGAATAGATAAACAAATAACTCTTAAAATAAGTGGTTTCCATTAAATGGGAATCTCAATTACATCAAAATTAGGGTTTTCCACTATATGAAACAATTGGAAATCCACTTAATAGAACCTCTTATGTAAAACCAAAAATTTTACCTAGACCTAACATGAAGAGAGGGTAGTTGGGTGGTGAAATTTATGATCTAAAGATTTGATTCTTCTTATTTACTAATCCTAATATTCTATTATTAAATATTGTTTTGAGTCTTATACTGGGAATTTCTGATTAATGTCTCCTTGATGACCTTGGGTCGAATTCCAGGAGGGTGGAGATGAACATGCTCTGATATTTCATTGACCTAAACCACCTATATTTCCTCTAAAAGTTCCACCAATTGATTCTATTATTATATGTACACTTAGATCCGATACTTAGTTTATCTATGGTGCCTAATGACTATTAAAATCCACAAAAGGAGCCCTAGGACAATTCCAACAATGGAAAAGATAACTTGGGAATTTCATAAACATCATCCACATACTTTCCTATGGGATAGTGTCCCCCATGATTTTTATTCATGGTTGAAGGCTATATATACGATATGTGATAATTTATAGACACTTTCATAAAGGTGAGAGAAGCCCATTTTGTACATGATTTGGGGATCATCTAATATATGATGGGATGTTTTTATAGCATTAAATCCACATCGAATTATGATGTAAAGGACCATACAAACTAAATTTATTGATTACACATACCTAAATATTATTAGAAAAAAATAATATGATAAGTTATATGACTACAGAAAGGTACTTTTCGGTTATGGACTACAAATTTTATATTTCAAAGATCTAATGTTGTACTCAAATGCTTATCAGTAATGAATTGTACAGGGTGAGGTAATTTTTGGATGGTATTTGGAATTCCATGTGATCTCAGTGTAATGTCATCCATTTGACAACCATTTATATGATAGTGAACCATACCCTTATCTCCAAGAATTACTTAATGTATGAATAAGGTGTGGATCATAGTAGTTTAACGCCTAGATAGAGCTTAAATTATTCCACCTGTAGAATTCCATTGTTAGATTCTTCTATTGAGGGAAGCCGTAGTGAAGTTGTAATCACCAAAAATTATTTAGCGGGCCATCAATGTAGTAGGATAGGTCATGAAATGACTCATTTTAGTAGATATCCATTCAAGTTACGAGCTCGTGACAAGACGTGTCTTCATTAGAAGTTTTATAGAACTATATCACTTGTTTCTAGTGGGATAGGATATGTATCATCTCCAAATTATAGTTTAGGGTCATTAGATCCATTCCAAGATGTGAGATAGAGAAATACATCATGATCATGGTGAGGTGGTAAATGGGGTTTAGGAAGAAATACATTTGATATGAAATTCCAATAGAGAATACCTATTTTGGGTATCTAGGTTATAGTTCAGGGCCGTAGATCAGGCATAATATATGTAGTATAAACTACACCTGAGGGTATGAGTGTCAGTTCATCTAATTTTTAATGTAGTGTTTTAGAATTATAAATTTTAATATCAACATTACATCAAATCCATGCCTCAAATTTTTTTATATCCATTTTTTAAGTGAGTAGATTTTGTTTTGAGATTGAATACTTTTATGGAGTGATAACTCTTAGTAGTATGTTAGGAGTCTGATCAAAGAGTGTATGTGCCTATTCTAAGTGTTCCCTATTGAAATAGGTGGATATAATTTCTACTAGACCCTAATAGTTTGTGAGATGAATAGTTTTAACTTATATCATGGGATGGAGAGGATATTAACTTATCATGATAATATTCATTATTATTGTTAGTGGGTATCCTTCACATCAACTGAGGGGAAAACTTTGTTTACAACAGATAATGGGATATCTAGGGAGGTTTAACAGGACCAGAGCATCATGAGTGAGGTGAATTTTCATTATAGATTGAGATTAATTTTTTTAATGATTAGGGAGTACATCGAGTTATGTTCCCTCCTATGGTGAATCATTTATATGATTTTTTCCCAAATTAATTTTCAGTTATTTCTTCAATGATCGAGGTCAACTTATTTATCAACGTTATACCAATAGAATCACTACTTTCTATTTCTCCACACATGATGGATCCAAATTTAAATTAAATATTCACCTGATAGTTGGAGGACATGGATTTCAGGGCTTTATATTACCTAAAACATATCCTTGGGGTTCACCCGTGATTTACATAAATAAATGTGGGTGAATATAAAATGTTTTTTGTGCATTACTGGTAGAGAAATCATCTCAGAGTTACGAAATGATACCCACCTCCCCGTGTAGGGAATATCTTAAACTAGTTTTAAGGATCCAAAAAAATTCAATGATTGGTTTGAGATCAGACTATTTTCTTGTGTAGTATAGACACTTGGATAGACCACATAACAAATTCAGAATTAGTTATGTCTTATATGAGTAATTTCTAATGTCATTCAGTCTAACAAACGTACTAGACATATCTATTTCCATGGGGAATTTGGTGTTTCACTCATACATGGATTCATATTTTTTTGTTTTTGTGGATAATATATCTACGAACTATTGGACTAGACATAGTCACAGTAAACACCATAACATCATATTGGGTACACTAAAATAGAAACAGTTATATGAAAATCTCACAAAATGCCACTTTGGGATTGAAAAATATAAATTCCTAGGTCGCATGATATCATAATTTGAAATATTAGTTGTTATAAATAATTTTAGAGTCATGGTTTCCTTAAGAAAGTCTATGAACAAATTTTTTAATCATATATTCTTTGAGATAGTCAGACTCTATAAACAGTTCCTTGAAAATTTCATGCCTTACAGAACCACTTACAGGCTTGACCGGGAAATGTGTAAATATTACATGGTAAGAATATTTTGAGAAATCATTCTAGCATTTTATATAAATATTAAGCTTATAACGTATCCTAATTATACTGGAGCATGATATTAGGCCATACAGATTATTTTGATTCATCATAATTTAGGATGTTATCTACTTTGATATATGAGTTACAAGTAATGACCTAAGTGTCTCATCTATTGAGACCACCCAAATTTAATTACAAATGAATTACCTTGAGTCCGAAATAGTGGCTCATGCATTCTATTTGTAGAGAAATTAATTTTCATAAGAGTAGTTTTTGATATAAATTGATGTTAAAGGCCTAAATTTTATAATCAATTAGTGTATATTTAACCTCATATAGTGAATATGGGAACAAATCAATCAACTATTTGGATTCTAAATTTATTACATTTCTAATAATAGAAATTTAGTTGTTGAATCTCTATTTAAGAACACCCAAACATAAGTTATTCAAGATCCTAGTAGTTAGTTGTAGTTTATGACCTTACTTTCTGAAATGATTCCGGAATTTATGAGTGTCACAAAAAGCCTTTTATCATGGATTTTTATGTGACATAATCACTAATGGATATGATAAGAATGATGTATGTTAAAAATCCTGATTTATTAGTCCCAATGGTATTTTATCCTAATGGGGATCCACTACATGGTTGGGTTTTTATGAGGATGAGGTCTGATATATCCATCAATATTTTTGTGTGCTATAAGACATACGAGAGGAGTTGATTCTAAAATATCTTGATTTAAATGGGTATTACATCCTTAAATTAACGTGTTTTTTCTTGATATTCCCTACTAGTATCCATGGACAAGGACGAAAATGGAAATTTATTTTTCTTTACTCAGTGTTCCAAAAATAATCTGTAGAAGGCAATATACCTGTGTCTTTCTAGTCTATTGTATCCATTTCCCATCTGAAAGATAAAATGGGGTGATGTCACTATGGATTTATAATGGGGTTTCCAATATCACCATGAGTTAGGGCCATGGAACGGTTAGTTATTGATTGGCTAGAGAATGTCACCCGTTTCTTACCTATTTGGGAGACCATATTAGTTGGTGAAAAGGGATAATTTACAACTGAGATATTATATATTAGTAAAGAGTTGGACATACCATCATATTGGAAAGGGAAACTGAGTTCACATCTCGATTATGGAAGGAACTAAAGAAGGATCTTAGTTCACAAGTTCTTCTCAGTATATCCTACCACCCTTAGCTATTCCTTTCATCTATCTTGGAGTGCCTCTATTTTGGGCCAGGGTTAAAAGAGGTTATCTGGAAATCATTGCGCTGAAAATAACAAATCAATTAGCAAGCTGGAAAGGAAAAAACATGTCACAGGCAGGAAGGATCTGTTTGGTCAACTCTGTGATTAATTCTATGATTGTCTACTCTTTTTCTTTGTATCGATGGCCTCGTGCTCTCATCAAGGATCTTACTGGTAAAATCAGAAACTTTATTTGGACTGGATCGATTCATGAGAGGAAACTGATCACAGTTGCTTGGAAAGAGTGTGTGAAACCAATCCAAATGGGTGGAATGGGAGTCAAGGACATAAAGATTTTCAATAACACCTTGATTAGCAAGTTCACCTGGAATTTAATTTCAAAGTCAGACGAATCCCTGGAATTTCTGCAGGCTCTCTTTGTTGACAAACTCTATGCTGGTTACTCCTATTATATGCGCTCATCTGTTTGGTCTTCTTTAAAGCAGGATTACAATGAGTTGATGGTCAGTTCGAAATGGATTGTCTGTAAGAATTCCCTGCTCAATTTCTGGAATACCCCATGGTTGTCTTAGCCTATTTGTGACGTTGTGGTCACTCCCCCTCTCCTACGGTGGATGACCATTGCTGATTTCAACAGTTCTTTGCACTGCGAGGTAGTTCCCACTCATATTGCAACTGAAATATCGAGGTAATGCTATAGTGAATGTGATATGCTGGTTTGAACTAAAAACCTGCATGGTATCTTCAACACGACGGATTATTATCGGTCCATTTCTGGGGATTCTATAGAGCCGCCGGTCTGGGTAACAGCTTTTAAAAAAACCTTCATCCCTCCAGCACACTCGGTGCTGATCTGGAGAATTTGGAAAGGGAAACTACCGCTGCAGGCCATGCTGCAGCGCACTGGTTTCCAGATGGCAGTGGTTTGTGCCTTCTGTGTGAAGGCGGATGAAACAACCTCCCATATTTTTGTCTCTTGTATTTTTTCTTGCAGGTTATGGAATTACATCCAGGGAATCTTCAGTTGCGGCATTTTTTCTGTCTCAGTTGGGGAGATGTTACAATCCATCTGCCAGACCAAATGCAGCAAGCAGGTTCAGGGATTATTATTGGCAGCCTCAGCATGCTTGATTTCTTTTTTATGCAAGGCAAGAAATTCCTTGATGTTCAACAATATCATGCCCTCGTTTCATGATGGTGTAATGTCCATTCATCGTGCGGTTCACAATGCTTCTAGGATTCACACTGGAACTATGAATAATGATGTTGCTGATCTTGTGCTGTTGAGATCTCTTGGTGTTATTGGCAGGGCAAAGAAGCCGTTTATGATGAAATATATTAGATGGATTCCACCCATCTCTCGCTGGCTGAAGGTTAATGTTGATGGGGCGGCTGTGGGGGCGCCTGGTCCCTCTGGATGTGGTGTAGTCTTTCGTAATCATAGGGGTTTTGTCAAAGGAGCCTTTTTTTCACTTCATTGGCAATGGATTTGCAATTGAGGCAGAGCTCTGGGCTATGATAAAGGCTATTAGATATGCTATCCAATTTGGATGGCATGACTTATGGCTTGAGTCGGATTCGTCTATTGCAGTTCAGATCCTTAGAGAATGATCAAGGAACGTGCCCTGAAAGATGTTACCTACATGGGTTGATTGTTTACAACTTGTGGAGACGATTTCCATTGAAGTCCTTTATGTCAACCATCAGGCTAATAAAGTTGCGGATGCTCTCTCCAAAAGAGAAATTCAAGATGTGAGTTCGTGTTGGTCTTTTAGATCACCTACGTTTTTTAATAGCCTTGTTCAGGCTGATTATCGTGGTGAGTGCTACACTCGCCTCTATAGATCATCCTCTTGAACGCTATTTGTACTTTTTAATTTTTAATTGATTTTAAAGGGAGCAGGCCTGCCTGTCTCCTGATCATCTTGGGTATCCTACCTCCCTCAGACTAATGGTTAGTCCAAGCATATTATAAATGTAATTTAGGAAATTATCGAAGCATGTGTCCATGATTTTGGATGTCCATTGAAGAAACACATACTTCTTTCTTGATTTTTGTTATAACACTTATTTCCAATTGGAAATTTAAGTGGTTCCATTAGAGGTACTTTATAGAATATCATGTCGTTCACCTCTTTCCTGGATATAGGCAGTGGTGGCATCATTGCTTGCACCTTATCTCATTCAGGATAAATCAGAGCTGGGGTAGTTGATCAGGAAATATACGGGTATGGATTAGTATAGGTATAATTATCCTTCCTATTATTATTAGTGAACTCTGGATTATAGGGTAGGGGATCGGGTCTTCATTCATGAATCAATAAGACCAGGGCATTGAAAAGTTAGGAAGTATGGTAAGATAGATCTTATATTTATCAATCCGTTCATGATTCTAGAGAGGTTTAGATCAGTAGCTTATTAGATAGAACTACATATGTGGTATAGGGATATGCACTATTTCATTCATGTTTCATAGATTCATCATTGTTATTATGAAATCTCTCACACTTTTCATACTAACGAAGTTATGTCGGATTTGGATTGTTCTTTTGGTGAGAACCAGGTTTGTATCATAGACAATTCCATGAAGACTCTTTGAGGTATGGTAGTTTCTCTAGATATAATACTACAAATACATGGAAATATAAATAATGATGCATTAGAGAAGAAGTATATTATACATGCTCAGTGTCTATATTTATTCTTAGAATCTTATTAGCCTTATTTTGAAGGGAAGCATATGGATGAGTTATAAGGATGTGACATTGTAAGATCCTAATTTTCTGAGAGCTATGGATGCATAGAATTTCTATTTAAACATATTTCTGAATCATAATAGAAGTTCCTAAAAAAGATAATGTGGTCCCAGGAACCTTTAGTGTTTGTCTAGGTCCCACATATGTGGTTTTTGTGGAAGACGGTGAGGAGCATTGATGACGTACTATTAGTAGTTTCTTTTTTCCTTAACCAGGTTTTGTAAAATTGATTAAATTTTGTTTTTAACTCTTTTTGGTGAGACAGATGACCATGAAAATCCGTAAATTTATTAAAGAGAGAATTTTCATGGTTTCTTCTTGGTCTTTCAATTTTTTTACCTATAATATGTGTGAGGATGGATCTTGGATATTATCTATTAATTATGTTTGCACATTTTCTGTAATCTTGTTAGCCGGTGGTTCATAGAAATTTTCAAATTCATAGTTGGCACCCAGTTTGAAAAACCATGATAGAAAAACATTTTCCCCTATAAAAAGTGGTAAATTACCATTTTAACCTCTATAATTTTTTTTAAAAATCGTTCTTATCCTCTCATTAATGAACATAATCCCACTCATTGGAATAATTAATTTATTGTTCCTTATTCATTAAGATATCTTTCTAATGTGAGATCTATTATGAATTCCATTTGTTCTACTAGATCCCCCTTTATATGTCTATAATTATACATGATTCTTTTAATAATTTCACTCTTCATATTTGGTGTTATCATTTTGAAACCTAATTAACCTAAAATATCTGGATTTCATCTGGTTTGGTGTTTTCTCTCATTCTATCACAAATCCAAAGCTAATACTAGATGATGAGTATTGTAATAGCCTATGGTAGGAAATATAGTACTTTTCACTAAAATTATTAATTTTTATGTCATGATATGTTGTTCCACATATAGGACCTTATGTGTGTCACCTCATATAATAATTTTTCTAGAATTAAATATATCTTCCTTGACCTATATGACATGTGAGACTCGTTAACACAAATTTATATTGATGAACAACATTAGTGTAACAAAATCAGATCTAGTAACCCAGATTCGGTGAATACATTTTTACATTAGAATAAATACAAGGGGTCAAATCCTGATTGAATAATAATTTTAGTAGTATTGGAGAGCCAAAGGCTTAAATTATACCCATATAAAATTTGGAATATAATATAACATATAACATATAATAATTACCTTGAATCATTGAAACTCATTCCAATAATTCATATTTATATCCTTGGTAAAGTAAAACAAAAGGGTGATCTCAATTTCTCAGTAAGGGTTACATAGAACTGAACCTATCATGCGTAAATAAGGAATAATCAATATAGAAAGGTGAATAACACAAAACACTTTCCATTTAATCATCAACATTATCAAGAAATGAATCTATGGATTATATCAATACAAATACATCATGGATAAAATTAACTAAATTAACATTAAAGGAAATGCATAATATTAGACATCATGATATCATACATCATGATATCTATACCATCAAGAACAATCTCCAAGACAATTTAAAACTATAGGCAAAAACCCATTTCATTTGTATAAATAATTTGCCTTATGAGACTTATTGATTCATATAGGGGATATATAATTTCATGATCTACCCATCAGTGCATTTCCAATGATTTTTTCATATATCGAATGATATATTTAATTAATGAATAATATGCATTATAAATATATTTTTTTATTTAATAACAAATATATTTTATCATTATTTAATATTGTCAATCAATTTACATTTAATGTAAAACAATGTTTATTGAAATGATATATTGTTTAAAAAATAAACCTATTCATGAAAAAAAAAATGGATATATAGAGAAATTTATTTTCTAATGATCATAATAAAGTTATTTTTCCAAGAGAGAGATAACAATTTCTGAATTAGTATGTGGCAATAGAAAACTATTGTTTCCTTAAGAATATAAGTTTGTAATAAAATCATGTCCTTCAAAAAAATAAAGGTAGTGAATGTGAAATATTAAAACATCCATTCATAGAAGAAAATTAATAACAACCTTGATAATGTGTAAAAAAATATAAATCTTGAAAAATGGTTATGCAGATGGAAATCATATTATCATAGTATACATTAAGAAAATCAATTTTAATTTTTTTAAGGAAATTTAAAAACAATAAATTCACAAAATATAATATATGATATATTAAAAAATACTTTAAATGTCATCTATAAAGGAAAATTTATTTAATAAATCTATTTATTAAATTAAATAGGACTTTTTAATTAATTTTTATGAACATTTAAATGGAAAAAAATATATCTAATTAAAAGGGAGAAAAAATCATAATTTTTTTAAAATTTTATTTGAACAAATTGAGTAATTAAGAGAGGAAATTTTGGAATATAATATAAAAAATACTTATTTATATAATTTAAAATAATATTTTTGTATATTATTATGGTTAAATTATAATCTTTCTTTATTAAAAATAAATGTAATCACCAAGAAAGTGAGATTGTAAAATAGATTCTTAACACTTTGGTAACATTTATATTTTAAGCCTTTGAAATACTAAACATGAATTGAAGAATTTATAATAATTAATAAATTGGTATTAATTTTAAATATTTCAATGAGGTGGTATATGGACCATATTAATGTGAATATGTGAAGAATAAAAAATATGTCGAAATAGAGTGTAAATTGAGATGAAATCCATTTCCTCACAATTCCATTTAGTGGAATATTTTTTTTCATATTTTGTAATGGTTTTAAAAATGTTATTAATTTATACGAAGTTCTATTAATTTTTAAAATATCATATATTTTCCACTTATAAAATATTAACACCTTTTCTTTAATAATATTTCATTATTACCAATGTTTTGGGTGTCAAGTGCTTCTTTTTATGATTCATGTTTCATTATGGACGTATTTATTCATTTCTATTGGGTATCGATCCATAATATTAAGAATTATATTAATTTTATAAATATAAAATTAATCCATTATATACATTTTTATAATGATTCTTGAAATTTGAAATAGAAAATTAAACACATCGCTTCGTGGAGAGGGTAGGTTGTAAGTACACACAAAGAATGATATAACTCATTTAATGGATGAAATGGTATGGAAGACGATGGTATATTAATTTTAATGAATTAATTTCATGTCATTTATATCATATATATTCATTATTTTAATCTTTATGACTATCCTTGTGATTTGGTGATGGAAAACATATTACATCGGTTCATGAGCCGGTAGACCTCTGTACACATGAGTGATGACTTTCATTCCCATCTAATGGAGAAAGATATTAATAAATTTTATAACATAAACATAATAAAATATATTTATATCAGAGATATTGGTTTCATTATATTTTAATTTCTAATTCATAATTTAAGGACATAAAAGAAGAAATAAGAAAGAAAGAGGATGGTGAAGATGATTATCTTCTCTAAGAGAAACTCCTTTGGATCTCTTATTAAAGACCCTAAAATTTATATTTTTGGCATCCAATAAGTATAATAATGTGTATTTATATATTGGGGATTGATTTTTTTAGGTTTTTTCAACCTAAATGGATTTATAGTTGTGAATATGTGAGGTTATGGGTTCCCATTTATAATTGAGGAGCAGTCGAATTTTTTTGATTACCAAAACTATTAAATAATGGGAAGTAACTCTCAGACCGTGTTCCTAAAAAATTTATTAATAATAGAATTTATTGATTATAAGGTCTATTGAAACCACCAAAACTAAATGTGAACATATTTAGATTTGTTATTTCCTTCTCCTCTTAGGTAACATACATTTACTATTTGAGTTTTCAACAAAATAATAATTTTTAAACATATGTAATTTAACATTAATACTAAAAATAATATTAATTTTACTAGATAATTTGTACTAGTTTATTAAAAATATGAAACCCAATTTATCAAATAAAAATTCTACTTGTGGAAAAACTTATGTTATGACAAGATCTTGTAATGTGGAATACCTCGTTTTAACTATAACCATGGTTATCATTTTTTGTTGTTTTCACTATTTATTATAATTATAAATTAATTTTGACTTATAAAAAAATATTAGTTATTATGATTAATAATATTTAATCAATTTTATAAAATTTTAATTATATTGGTTTCATGATTTAATTTAAAAATAAATCCACAAATCAGGTGGAAAATGGGTTGAATACGAGTTTTCACGAAAATCATTTTTTAAGAATAACAAAAAATTATATTAACTATATGACTAATTATAATAAATATATGGATTTAAAATTATATATTTATAGATATAATATCTAAATTTAATGAAAATCATAAAAAATTAAATATTATTTTAATTAACTAAAATGGGAAGTCATTATGGCTTTTTAAAAAAAAATTTTATGTATAATATTCCATTATTCCTCAAAATGGTCATATCATTCTTTTTTATCAAATTTATAGTCAATGAATTATTATTTTCATATAATTTAGAAAATTATTATAAATAAAAGAGTTAATAGTTAAATAATACATTTTTATTTATTCGTAAAGGGTTATTTTTAACGACATTTAAAAAATCATTCCAAGATTATTTTGATAATGTAAATTCAAATTTGATATTCATCCTATAATATTAAAATTTTTGTTCCATGAAGATTTCAAATATTCAATATGTTATATATTTTTAAAAAAATTAAGTTCACTTACTACAATTGAGTCTTGTGTGTTATATTCATCCATCTAAAAAAATTTATTCCTCTAATTTTTCATTGATATTTCATTAAAAACAAATGAGGGTGGTGTTTATTTATAACATCATATTGTTGACATGTTGATTCCACCATTTTATGATTTATTTGAACTAATTTTTCCATATTAGTCATCTAATTACTCAATACATTCTTTCTAGTGTCAATAATCTTGACATTATCATCAAAAAAAATATAGATTGGGATACAGTTTTATATAATTATCAGTGGGAACATACATTGGGTCTAGAATATACTTCTTAAACAATGATATTTGGAGCACATAGTGTACTATAGATAGGATTCATGACATTTCCATGTTGTAATCTATGTATCCAATCCATTACAAATTTTAAAATGGTCACATGTACTTGGGTATCAGTTTACCATTCTTACAAAAACATATAACACCCTTACATGGATATAAGTTCAATAAAACGTGATCTCCCACATGATATTATAAATATTACTCCAGTTATCAGTGTAACTATTTTTCCTTTTTTGAGTTGATCTAATACAAAAATGAATAATCTATAATTTTTTCATTTTCTCTTCAATATGATTCAAGCCTATAAGCTTCATTTCACCATCTCCATCCTAAAAATTTGGACTATGACATCTATCACAATATAATGCTTCATATGGAACCATTTTATTACATGAATGGAAACGTTTTTTGAAATAAAACTCCACAAAAGGTAAATGATAATAAAGAAAACTATTAATGTAAAGTGAGAATGAACTCAAAATGTCATCTATTGTTTGAATATTCATTTTATAAAATCAATTATTTTGATGATGGTAGGTGTTTCTCAAGTGAAGCTCGATATCAAGATCCTTCTGATGACATCCAAAATTTTGATGCTAAACAGGGATCACGATATGACATAATTGGAATAGGTGCACCAAAAAGTCTTAAAAAACCATTTATATAGATACTTTTATGTCACCCAAGTGTAAAATTTTCTCATATAGCAATGATATGTGCATATTTGGTACACTGATAGAAAATAACCCATATTGAACCATTCCTTCAAGATTTATTTGGTACTCTAGTAAAAAATTCTATTGTATTATCATCCCATTGACATATATGAATGGGTTGAGTTTTCATGACTCCAATAGGATAATGTCATTGTGTCTTTCCCTATTATAAAACTAATTTTCCTAATACATATTTAGTAATTTCTTACTTCTTGTTATCCTACAAAACATTCTCCATCAAATCCATATAAAAATTGGTCCAACCATGGTGTATACAGAAATTAGAGCTATGAGAATTATCCTAAAATTCCATTTTCATCACATATATTGATGGAATGCATAATATATTTTCAAATTTTATATTTCAATCTAAAAATTGATGTTTTACAATTTCAAATAATTCACGAATTTAATTTCCTTCTAATAATTCTCATCCACATATTAGAAGCATTTTTTCTTTTCCAATAATTATGATTTCACAATAATTTCTATAATGAGTGACTTTTATCCTTAATTAGTAATTCCCATTTCCATAATTAATAAATCCTTGTACATGGTATCCATCTCAATCCTAATTTTTCTCAGGGCTCCCTGATCAGTCCTACTCAAAGAATATTTTCCTTATTTTCCTTCCTCAGGTGGTAGTGTATTGGGGAATCAAAATGATTTAATTATTTTATACATTGACATTCCCACATATTGACCAGATTTTGTTATAATATGTATTTTATGCACTATTGTTCTATGTATATCTCATATATTTTACCACATATATAATGTATCCTTATCTTCAATGAAAATATTATAATATCCAACTACTTTCCATATGTTGCATAGTTTTTTCAGGATTCTGTAACCCTCATGATGCATATGAAATAACATTATCATTTATCCAAATCACCCAACCAATTCCCTTCTTCCAGGCATCACGATTAATTTATTTATGGTATATTAAAAATAGGATAATTGACCAATCTCCTCTTCAATTATTCAACACATTTTTTCACATTCTTTGTCCATAGAAACATGTCCCCTTTGCAAATAATCGTGGTTAATGTGATATCCAATAAAATGAAATTTTGAATTAATTTACAATAGTAACCTTACAAACAAATAAATCTATGTTCTTATTTTATATTCATTATTTTATTGCATTATCTGACTTCATTTTTCTTTAGATGATCAATTGATATTCAATTATTATAAAAAATATGGTAATGAAATCAAACTTTCTAGTACAATAATTCACACATTGTAATCCCCCAAAATATTTCCTTATATGAATCTAAAAAATTATACAAAAGTGATTATCATGTTCTTCCATGATATTATATAATACTAACATATCATCAATTAATAGTAAAATTAAATTATCAACATATTCCATGAATACTATGTCCATAATATCTTTAAAAACTGACTGTGCATTGGTCAATCCAAATTTAATTTCTATAAATAAGTAATGTCCATACATAATTAAGAATGATTCATTTGGAATGTATTAGTTCCTTACATAGAATTTATGATACCCAAAGCAATGTTAAATGATTGAAAAATATTGTTCACCATGAATTTTAAAAATAATTCCTCAATGTGGGGAATAAAATAATTTTTTTTTATAATAATTTAATTGGTTTCAATATAATCAATTCATAGCCTCATAGATCTATTTTTCTTCTTATCAAAAATAATAGGGTCTTCACAATGTGAAATAGTAGGGTGTATGAATTGATTATATAAAAAATATGGTGGTTTTTTCTGAAAATCCACAAATTTCATAGAGTACATTATATGGGGATTTTTTTCATATATGTCCATTATTGGGGATTAAATCAATATAAAACTCATCTTCATGCTCTGGTGGATTTCCAGAAAAATACTTACATATTATATCATTGTACTTCTTAATAATAGGTATTTCCTCAGTTAAAATATTACCTTTTCCATCAATATTTTTTTTCTCTTATTCAAAATGAATATCATTTAGAATAGAAAATACGGGGTGTTAACATTACACAGATTATTAGGTATCCTCTCTGAAGTTACATAATTCCACATTTTCATCTTGATTTGTAATTTTCTTCTCTGTTAAATATATTTTTTCATCATATATTGAAATCAAATCCCCATATAAAATATTAGATAAAAATAAACCATATATATGATAATAAATTCATCAAATATAGAATGTCTACTTGTCATAAAAGGAACTTTCTAACACATCCTTGTCATAGTGTGCTTTTCTCTAATAGTTTACAATGCCAACACTCTTCATAATTTTCAAGATAAATATCATTTTTTTGAAAGAACTGATTATATGAAAGAGTATGAGGATCCAAAAATAGATAATGAGTTATAAAAATTTCATTTTATGATTAAATTACCTTACACTACATATTATGGGGCTTAATCCTTAGGTATAGAAATTTCATGTGTTTGACCTTCTCCCCTAGCTTCTTCTATGTTATATTTACTTGAATCCTCATACATTGGATTGAATATTTTCTAAAACCTTTATAATTGAATCACTAGATACCAGGGGTCTCTTTCCATCCCTTACATTTATGAAAAGTATAACCCTCTTCACTACATATTTAACACACTCCATTTCCCTACATGATGTTTCTAGTATGTTTCTTTCAACAATATCCACATTATATAAATTTACTCCTTTTATTCTTCTTCTTTGACACATTTCATTTTCCTTTGTTTTTAGATTACGTTTTATTCTATTAATTCCCCTTAAATATATATGATCTAAAAAATTCCTTCTCAATTTTCATGGAGCATAATACTATTTTATCTTATGATGATAATGTTTAAGGAACTAAAACCCTTTAAGGAATTGTCTGATTCCTTTCAAATAAATGTCCAATATTTCAATATTTATTATTTTTTTAATTCATAAAATAATTATATAATATTGTGAAGTTATATTCATATTATTTAACACATTCATCCAACATTTTATTTAATCTATACAACTATATATTCATTTCAGTTAATTGCTCTTGTGAAAAATATGTTTTTTAATAATGCTTCATTAAAATATTTCCTTTCCATTTTTTCTATATACTTTTCCTCCATAATATTCTTGATCAATTACCACCATTGATCAGTATTCACCTTGATGTAACAGAAATTCACTATAACCTTTTCCTTTTCATCACATCCCAAGGATAGAAATGTTATTTCCAAGAACATAATATATTACATTGTAATAACAGAATTAGTAGTCCCACTAAATGATTGGGGATTATATTAGATGTTGAAATCCAACATAATATAATCCTACTATGGAACAATTTGTTTCTCTATTATAGAAATATTATTCATTAAAACGTAATTAAGATACCTGGATATTTCTATGATCAGATCAATTTGAATACTAGTGGAATTGGCTTTCTCATTAGGGAAATCTCAACCATGGTCATCAGTATTGATACCCATCATTCTTCTAGGTTATACTTAAAAATAATTTCATATAAATAATTATATAATAATTATTAATTTTTAATTATAATATCTAATTCTAAGTCAAGTGTAATAGTTTACATAACATTAAAATTTATGCATTTTTAATTTCAGAATCTCAAACTAGGCTTATTTGGTGATATCATTAAATCATAAAAAGATTTTTAATTTCATCATATTTTTTTAAATAAATTATTAATTATCCAATGAATATATCCCTTGATTTTCAAACCATGTTTGAATTAAGGCTCTTGCACCAAGTGATGAATGATTCTAATACCAATGAACCCATTTCCAGGATGTTATGGTTAGGTATAACTGTGTCAGAAAATTACCCACATGTAGTATCCATACATGGATATATTACTTGGAAAAACCATCTAATCTAAACCATAAAAAAAATTAGGATATTATTCAACAAGTGGAAATATCATAATATTCAATAAAAGGGTTATTTTCTATAAAATAGGATTTTTTTATATCCCCTTCCTAAGGATCCTACTAAAATTTCATTGACATGAACTATAAAAACCCTAAATCTTATAAACCATAGTCGGTGTCTAATTTATTAGATTGGTATAGATAAAAGGGGTCAAAAAATAAAGGACTGATCTATGTAGTAGTAGTTTAGATACAATTATACCCATGATACCCATTTTACATTAGGAATAAAATATGAAATAAAATAGAATCTAATTTTTGGAATCCCTACAACTAATTTAAATAATTCAACTTCATATCATGGGAATGGAAACAACATAATTGGGAGCTAAAATGATTAGTAATGTTTTAGTAAAGGGAAGTCTATAATAATTCAATAAGTAATAATTAATATGTAAAGGTAAGAATCTGAAAACACAATCCATTTAATAAATTACATGAACATGAAATTCAGATAATTATAACATAATTTGAAAAATATCATGGATAATAACAACTAAATTCTAAATGAATGAAATCCTTAATATTGGATTTCATGATCTCAGAAAACACAAAATCCATACCGTCATGACCAGTTGAAAAGATACATGTAAATTATGGTTTTAACCCACTTAATTTATCCAATAGTTTTTTCTCATGAAACATGTTGATAAATCGACGAGTTATATAATTTAATATTGCACACCTCCCTGTATGTCCCAATATATTCTAATATATCGAATGATCGATTTAGATCATGAACGTTTTTCTATATCAATGGATGTTCATATTTAATTAAGAACAAAAAATATCAATATTTTCCCCATTCAATCGAAAAAACATCAAAGTAAAACATTTTATGTAGAAATGAAAACTTTTATAATGAATAATCCTATGAATGACATTCAAAATTGTTTTTTAAAGGAAATTTATTATCCATTGATCAGTATAAAGTGAATTCTTCAAGATAATTTTGATAATAATAAAATTAATAAGAGACTAGATATGACCATCGGTTTATAGGGAATATTGGTTTATGAAAAATACTTTCCTTTCATAGAATAATAAGATCAGTTTTAAAATATTAAAATTAAATTAAAAAAAAATCTATTCAAACTCTTTCATAACTTATAGAAGAATCTAAATTTCGGAAAATTGTTATGACGGTAGGGCTATAAGTTATCGTCATATATGTTTAAAAATTCCATTTTGACATTCGTAAGGATTTTAACACAAAATAATTTTTGAAATAATTGGAAACATTATTCTAAAAACCATTTTGAAAGTAATATATAAATTAAAATTTCATTAATAAATAAAGTTAACAAATAAGATGACTTTTTTACAACTTTTTTACAGAACATCAACGTCAAAGAAAAATATATTTGATTAATAAAGAGATTAAATCCATTTTTTTATTCATGTAATAAATAGATTAAAATATTAAAATAATAAGGAAATTACAAAATATCAATGGTATAAGAAATTTATTGGGTCTTATAAAGGATAAATTATAATATTTATCTAACAAAAATAAAAGAAATCCCAAAAGGAAGTGATATTGTAAAATAGATTCTTGCAACATTAGGGACATTTAATGTTAAACCCCTTGAAAGAATAAATATGAATTAAAACATTTATTGTCATTAATAAATATGTATTCATGTTAAATACATCAAATGGTATGTATATACATTATATAAAAGTGAATAGTTACCTAATAAGAAATATGTCTCAATGTAGTGTAAATTGAGTCAAAATATTTTACCTCATGCTTCCATTGGGTTGAATGTTATTTAAACTCTTGTATAATTGATTTAAAAATGTTATTAAATTATACCAGACCCATTATGATATTTATAATATCATATATTATCCACTTATAACATCTTGCAGAACGTTCATTAAAAATTATCTATTTTTACCATTGTTTTATATTTTAAATACTTTGTTTTCTCAGGAATTTTTTATCTTGGAATTTATAGTTCATGTAAATAGGTAATAAAAACATGATATCTAGATGGATATTAATTTTATAAATATATATAATTTATTAATGAGATTAATTTTTATAATTATTATTCACAATTGTATATGGAAAATAAATCACATCACTTCATTGAGATTGATGGTCGTACTTAGGCACGAGCAAAAATATCATTACATTAATAGGTGAAAGTGTAAGTAAGTGGATGACATATTAATTTTAAATAATTAATATAATTTCTTATATATAATATACATTCTTTATTTTCATGATTATGACAATCTATAACAGTTGGTGATAAAAAAAATCGGTTCGCGAGGTCGTTTTCCTCCCCACACACGAGGGGTGGATTTTTTCACATTTAATAGAGAATGATATTGATATATATTATTCCATAAAAATAATATGATATAATTTTATTTTATATTATAGTGTTATTATATTTTAATTTTTAATAAATATTTGAAGGTGGAAAAAATAAGTAAAAAATTAATTATCTCGATGAAAATGATTACCTTCACTTAGTGAAACCCCTACTATTTGTCTAATTAAGGACCCTAGGATTGGTATTTTGGTATGGAATAAAAAATTATAATATAGAAAACGTATTTTCAAGAGGTATTGGTTTTATGTTTTTTTAATATAAAAGGTTTTTAGGTGTCAATAAGTTAGGGGATTAGGTGCCCTTTTATAATTCCATTGGAGTGGAAGTTCTATAACCACCAAAAACTATTCATTAAAGGGAAGTCACTTTCAACCCAAGTAATTTTAAAATTAATAAATTTTGGTTTATAAAGAATATAAGGTCTAATAAAATGTTCAAAAATAAAAATAAACATGATTTAAAAATGTTATTTCCTTTACATCCAATGATACATATATTTTCCCTTTTCAGTTTTCTCCACAGTAACTAACATTTTACCCTAATTATTTTATAATTTAATGTTAAAAACCAAAACAACCATATACTACATTTTTTACACATATTTTTTGAATATTAAATCAAATTTATTAAATATTTTTTTTTTGAAATTTAATTTTAACACAACCACATGTAATGTGAAAAAACAAAAATTTAACCGTAATTGTGGTATTTATTTTTTAATATTTTACTGATATTTTTGACCAAAAAAAGATGAATTTATAAATAAAATTAATTTTATAATTCCTAACATGGAATAAATTTTATCAAATTCAGATAATATATTCAGTGTAATTTAATTTAAAAATATAATGCAAATCAGGTAAAAAATATTTTTTCAGGAATTAGATAAACATATATTAACTATATCGATATTAAAAATAATTATTTGGATTTAGATTTAAATAGTTATATATGTAATATATATATAGTTCATTTAAATCATTCCTCATTAATTATTATTTTAATTAACAAAAATTTAATGACATTAAGCACTTTAGAAAAATAGTTTTTAGAGAAATATTGATTTTTTGGCTCCAAATTGTCTTATCATTATGTATATCATATTGACTATTATTAAATTTATAATTAAACATATAAAAATATATTGTTATAAATTAATGATGTAATATTTTTATAATAATATTCTTTTTATTCATAAAGGATTAATTCTTAGGAAAATATAAAAAATTCATTATTGTCATATTTTGACCATATAAGTTCAAAATCGATATTCACCATATTAAATTAGATTTTTTTACATGAAAATATATAATTTTCATTGATTTATAGATTTATTAAAACATTATTTTTATTTAATATATTTTTTAATTGTGTGTTAAAATTATAAAGACCCCATGTGTGCGTTGTTAAATTGTTTATAATAACCATGATGTTCTTATGTAATGAAACCACCTATAGAGGTGGGTTATGACTTCTTATTGATTATAATTTTTAAACTAATTAAATAAAAAGTGAATGGTATGATCATGTAACCTTGAGCCTTGATTATTTTTAACATATTCTCATATTATCCCTTAGTTTCATGGTGAAAAAATTAAATTAAATTAATTTCCATGTGGTGTGGAATTTTCAATTAGCCCTTGATCATATTGTATATTATTCCTCAAATCAAAATTGGGTTCCAACATATAATTACTTGTATGTTCTCGTAAGGAAAATTTAATTGAATCCATGATTATTGTTTTAGAACAATATAATTATAAATTCATTTCCTTCTCTGGGAAATACATTGATTCCATCATGGAATGACTTATAGGGTCTCTTAGGATTCCAGATGATCTATTGATGAGACCAAAACTAGAGATAACACACTTGGGATTGATAATTGTCTTAGTCATTTGAAGCCTTAGAATATATTACTAAAATCATATAGATGTTGTTGACCACATTTGAGTGTCTCATTGGGCTCCAATCAATTCAATCACGGAGGTTACCTAGGGCTTGTTCTAAGGCATTAGGTAAAACCCCTTATGGTGAAATGGCCATGGTACATAACTATTTGGTTTACACTCAACTACTATTTTTTATATTACATGGGAACTATCAAAATATTATATTATTATCATTATATGTATAATCATTTGATACATTCCTCAAGTACCAATTATAATTGTAAAATTATTAACGATCAGAGACATTTCTTCTCTGCACTTAGTAGGTAGGATATAATAGTTTTCTTATAAGTAACCCAGTCTCACATTGTAAATTTTATTTTTACTAACCATATTATTATTATTACATTCACAATACATCATTTTATATTCCAAAAAATGATAGTAATAGGCATTGGTTGTGGTGTCCTATATTGTTGTACTCACGCCATTTTCAGGTCATTTTTTCATACTTGGAAAGACCTCATGTATATAGGTAGGGATAAATGGAAGAACCTAGATATGGATACATGATTTCTATACTTGTTTTGATCATAGTTTTAAAGGACTGAGCTGGTTTTTTCGATTCTATTTTATTTAATCATTTTCTAATTTTTATATTTTTGGTCTAGTGTATTGTGGAATGTCAACTTCCCTATTTACCTTACTCCCTATTTTATAGATACATAAAATCAGTTTGTATTTAATTTAGTTTATTGCCTCTTTTTTTCTATGTTTATATAGATTATTTATTTTCATTGCTTTGATTACTGTTACTGTCATTGAGGTCCGCTCAAATAATGAGGTTATAATCATTCCATTGTACCACCATGGACCCTTACTGATAGTCAGTAGCCTCTAGAAAACATGGAGGTTTGATTTATGTCATATGGTTCACCATCTTATTTTAATTATGATTGAATTATTCTTCAGGCCTCAAAATAATAAAATATAACCAATATATAAAATTTAATTTTTTAAAATTTTAATTTTAAATTGTGTAAGATGGATTATAAAAATATTATAAATCATATAAAAATATTTTTTAGAATATTTCAATAATTTTTAGTATTTATAAATCAATTAATTTTAAATCATTAATTTTAAATATTTAAATTTTAATAGAGAATTTATGTTAATAAATATCAATAATATTAGTTGTTAATATTAAATAACTTTTCAATTATTTTGAATGACTTATAATTTGGATACAAATGGTTTGTTATGAAATTATATATATATGTAATATTTTTTATTAATTAGAAAATAATTTATAAATATTAAGTGGTATATCATTCATGTTATGAATTATTCATTGTTATTATTTTGAATTTTTAAAATTGAAAGCCACATTTGTGAGAATATTTAAACCATGTAAAAGTGGATTTTTGGAATTTGATATGATCATGGTTTTAAAATATTAAATCTGTAATATTTTGAATATTTATCCTTGTATAATTCTTTTTTAAAGGTTTATTGAATTAAAACCAAATATAAGTGTTTAAATGGTAGCCCAAGCAATATAAACAAAAATACTGAATAAACACTAATAGTTAAAACTAAATAAAAACCCAATTCAAATTTAAAATATAAAAATATAAAATAATTCAAATTTCATTTTAAAAAATGAAAATAAATATTTGGAAAGGTTAGTTGAAACCAGCCAAGTCAAGCCCAGCATCACCAAACTTAAAGCCCATACTTTCCAAACACATATTATGAATAGTTCTGACCACCTCATGATTAATGATTTCACATTTCCTCACCTATAGTTTCCACCAATATCATTAGTTTTTCCTTCCTCCAATATGATGAACCACTAACTCCATCACTGAAAAAGAGGAAAAATATATGAAAAAAACCACACCAACCATCAAGAATCACCACAATTATCATTATAGATGAATCTAAAGCATACATGATTTTCATCATAACACCATCAAAACACACAATCCCCATTATTTCAACTCATTTTTTCATCTTTAACAAGGGTCTCCACGGCTTGGTAGATTCACTACTATAATCAAATAATACCTCCAGGGTAACCTTAACTAAAAGAGACCCTAAAAGTATATTGGAGTTAAACATCATGAGAACATGTGAATAAAGATATAGAATGAGAGAAAACGAATTCTACCACCTTGATCCAATCATAGAAATAGGTTTCTGAAAGAATCCATGACCAAAAACATGTTTCTGAGACAAATCTATGAAAACAACAAATAAACAAATCCTTGAAAATTAAACCAAAATTAATACCATGGTCAGACCCCCAAACTGCATCCCTAGAATAATCACATGCTGATGTATTTTGAACCCACTGAGTATGGGAAACTCTCTAATTCCACTTAGAGATTGAGGGAATGGAACCATGTTTTGAGAGGACCACTAGGGAAGGATACTAAAATAAATTATCATGGTATCCATAATCACATTCTTTCCCACAAAACTAGAAAGAGAAATATAAAACACAATATTGGTGATTGGCAGAGAAATGAGAACTAAGAAATATTTATGATGGGGAGAAATGTCAGGAAGTGAAACAAAGTTATAAGGGGAATAGAGAAACAAAAACTATTTTTAGGGTGTATCAATTTTTAACCAGTATATCTCTTAATATAACTCCCCCTATCAATTTTTCTTACTCTCAATGGTTTCATGACCTACACCTTTTCTATTTTTTTGGGTTTTTTATTTCTGACATTAGTATTTCTTCTCTTCCTATTGTTATTTTTATGGATTTTCTATATATTTACATAATATATTAATATTTCATATATATATAATTTCTAATTCATATATTGAATATTTATTTAATATTCATAAAATATATAATATAAAATATTTAATATTTAAAAATAATATATTGTGTTTATATTAATTTAATTATAGAATATCTCTGAATCATGGATAAATTTTAAACTTATAATAATATTTTCATTTATTAATTTTTCATAAATTTGTATAAAACTTTAAATATATAAAATCAAAATTTATTTTTTATTTCTTTTTTCATACAACAATATAATTCTATATTATGTATGGGTGTATTATATAGTTTAAATTATGAAAAGAATTCAAAAAATTGATATAAATGAATATAAGAAGTTAAATTATAGGTGTCAGAATTGATTTAGTTTTATTAACCATTGATTTTTGGATTGTATTAAATATTTACATCAGGAACAAAGTCAATACCACATTATATATATTTGGTTTTACAATTTTTAGGGTATTAAGATCTATATGAAGTAATTTTTTCTTGGTTTGTGGGTCTTTGGATCAGACTGCTCACCTTCCTTGAGTCTTATCTATTGTCTAGAATTGTGTGGGATAGCTATTTATCACTCTAAGATTAGTCTTATAGAAATTTTTAATTTCATAAAATTATAAGAATTTAAATGAAATTATTTTTTATACCTTAATAATGAGAATAATTTTTATGTATATAAATATATTTATCTTTTAATTTTGGTTCGTAACATGAGATACGAGTTCTATAAAGAGTTATATGCCAATATTTTTTAATCAGTTTTTAAAGGTATATAATTCAAATCTATTTCAACATATTAATTGATATATATAATGTGAATAATATGTGTTAATATTTGTGATATTAAATCCAATTTAAAATAATAACTCTTTGGTCCCTTCTAAATTAAATACATGTCATGACCTTGATTATCCAATAGGGCATGTAATTTTATTGTTGGGTTCCCTTATATTATCTTGTGCAAGGAAAACAAGGGATGAGGTGACCCCAAATATTAGGTGACATAATATTATAATTTCCATTCAGTTACCCATAGTTGGAAAACCATAATTGATAGTATACAAAAGGAATATCATTGACATAATCCATATAACTTTTTTGTGATTGAGTTTTCTACAAAAATATCCAATAATTATACATGATATAGTTGACATTATCGTCTGACCGATATAGTCAAGAATTATTTACCTTCTTAACCAATTTAAGTCAATATGAAATTTGAATCTCATCCCAATAATAGATATAATGATTCTAAAAGGTGACATCATTTTAGTGCGACTAGGTTTACTAAAATTCCATATTAAATTGAAATAAAATATGAAACACATTTAATAATAATTAAAATAATATATATAATTTCATCATCATCATCTAAATTGAAATTGAGATCAATCCTTTAAAAATAATTAAATTTAATGTCATCAACTTCTTGGATAAGAGTACTGAGTTTAGAATTCATCTTATGATATAATAAAATTTTATATGTAAGAGTTAACTCTATCCTATGTAACCATATGTTGAAATTGAATGGAAAGTGAATATAGATACCTATTATATGAATAAAAGTATTTACTATAAGTTTAAAAGGAATAAAATTAAAAATTACCAAGGGAACATTACTCGATACTCATTTATTCAATTTCATTGAATATGTGATTTACTAAGAGAGGCCAGAGGATTCCCTTATAGATTATTCTAGTAATAAAATTCTTTTTTTAAATCATAATTGAATGTTTTCTAATAATTTAGATCAATTAAAGAAATTATTCTCCTCTTTTCTTATGTTATGTGGAAATATAAACTATAATTATGATTCCTTGGTTTTGTTTCTCTGTTGATAATACAAATAGTAAAAATGAAAAAATTTAATAAAATGGTTATTTGGAAAGTCCAATAATTTTTATTTCCATATTTGGTAAAGGACATTGAAATATAATGGTGTGGTCCATAATAAAAGGTAAATATTCCTGAGGATGTAATTTTTTTAGGAAAATATGATGTAGTTTTTGTAACATTGTGGAAATTCGATTTCATTTAAATGTGTTACATAATAAATACATTAAATTATAATGGAATGTTATACCAAATATATAATTTATTCATGTTTCAAATATACTAGAATTATATATCATTGTAATAACTATCAGACCTAATATATATTTTTATGATTATGAAGAATATTAATTTTTTATTATGATTACCTAAAAGCAAAATATATAGTTATTTAAGGTTTTTAATAAAGGATTTTTGTGTAATAAGCTGATATTTTCGTATATGTTTTCCAATAATTAAGTCAAATTAGTTTATAAAATGATTCACATGAAACAAAAAACTAAAATGAAACAATTTTATGTTTAGACTGTTAAAACATTGCTATTGAATTTTTGGGAATAAATAGTACTGAATGAGTTATGAAATATATTAATATATATAATGTTTATTTTATACAAATTTATTTTATTCATTATAATGATTATGATGAAATATTTTTATGTGATGAATATATTATTAATTTAAACTAATTATTTTATTATAGAATAGAAATGTTAATAAAATATAATATATATTTCTTAAATCTAATTTTCTATCATTTTATAATAAATTTGAATAAGAATAAGTAGTATTATAAATACTTATTTTCCTATAATAACATTTTCCTATTGTTCACTATGATTTTATTTAAAATTTTTAATACACATTTGAAAACATTGAGTTTTAAAAAATAAATTAATTTTTTTTATAATTTTCAAATTTGTTTTAGATAAAATTTTAGGATTTCATAGAAAAATATTTTTTAGGTTAATAGAACATAATAACCTTTTTAAAAATACCACAACTTTATGAAATTATTAGTATATATGTATGAATTAAAAATTCATGTAACCAATTTCGTAGAATAAATATGTATTTTAAAAGTGGACAAAAAATTTGGAAATGGTTTTTTTAATTTTATAAACATATTTTTGATATTTTATAACTTGATTTATATTTTTCCAAAAAAATGTTTCAATGAAATATACATGTATTAATTTAAAATTATTTTTGGACATTTAGAAATTTAATTATTTTAAATGGGTTTAAAATTTTGAGTCAATAGTCCGAAATTATATTATAATTTATATTCTATTTTTTTACATAAATTATAAATTATAAAGATAAAACTTGGGGTCATGGTGATTTTTTTTTTAAAATGTGTAACCTAAGAGGTAAAGGGCCTAGCCTTTTTGAAAAATATTATTAACTGATTATTTGTAGGTTTTATCAATATTATATTTTCTACTATCCAATATTTATCAATTTTTATCCCCTTTCATTGATATTAACTTCCAATTATTAAAATTGTTTTGGCATTTACAAAAATTCCATCCCTTTTAGTTTATAAATGGGGTGATCATCACCTCATTTTACCTGGAACCTAAACGCTCATAGTTTGTCCTAATATATACCCAAAATAGGCTTTAACCGTCACATACAACATAATTAGGTATTATTATACTCAAAAGGCCACCCATCAATGGTTTAACCCGTCTCACAATAGAGATAATCCAAGAAGTGTTGAATAAATTCTTAATTGCTCGTTTTTAATTTCAAATAATTTAGGTACCTTTATTATTCCTCAAATTATGATAAATATTTTTAAATTGAAAAAAAAATATTATTATTTTATTTTTATTTTATTATAGTTATGTATCAATCTTTAGCTACCTTTACATTTTCCATTAAGACAAATGAAAATGGGGATCATGTGTGTGTTCAAACTACCCCCACCCCCAAATAAACAAGTTTCATATTCCATAACATCCCAAAATGGATGATATAAATGGATAATTAGATATATAATTATGATATTCAAGGTATTTTTATTATTCTTAAATAATTAACCACATTTCTCAATACAATTACTCTATAAAAACAAAATCATCACTCCTGCGTACGTGCAGACTAGAGCCTCCACGAGACATTGTATTTAGTATTCCATTATTATCATTCATGCTATTTATATGAATGTTTTTAATGGATAATTATGATTGTTATGATATTAATAATGTTTTTATAATATAAATTTTACCACATATTAATAATATTAATGATAAAAAATAATAATAAAATTAATCATTATAAATAAGATAACTAAGAAAACTAGAAGAAATGATTTATTAATTGTAGTTAATATTCCAATAGACATTAATTTTCATTATATTTACTTATACTTATGATATATCATAATAATAAACACTAAATAATATCATTGTGCATATATTATAATGATACTAAACAATAATATTTTTTATCCTCAATTAATTTTGGTATATATCTTGTTTTGGTATGTTTAGCTACCTGTTTTAACAGTTCTACAAATTTTTATAATTGATGAATATTCTAATTTAATTTTTATAAATATGTTATCAAAAAATTATATAATGATTTTTTTTGTTCTTGAATTGTGATATAAGATTTTAACTCTTTATATATGAAGCTCATTTTATTTTCTAAGAATCATCGAAACATAGACAACACGAAATTCATATTTAAATATCATAACCAAAACTACAATAAAATTGAATTTAAATATTATAAATAACTATAGAAAATAAATTCGATTACATATTATAATATTAGAATGACGAAATACTGGATGGGAATTAATAACAACATTGTGATTACAAAATAAGTTCAAAATGATCAATACTAATCATATATGATATTGAAAATATATAATGAACATACTAATATATATAAAGACAAATACTAAAAAATTAATTTAATGTTATTAATATGAAAAAAAACTTAAAATAAGTGATTAATATATTTAGTTTTTTTACTTTCTCTTATAGTGCATTCAACTAAACTTGGAAACAAGGTAAGGGTTACATTGTCTCATTCTCAATTCCATAGGTCATATTTGATATTTTAAAAGTTAATTTATTTTATATAGTGTATTAATTTCTAAATTTCATTGAAATATTAAAATATATTCCATTTTACTTGATTTTATTTTCCATATTTTGATCTTCCTCTCAATATCCATTTTTTGTTATGTTATTTTTTCTATAAGAGTCACATTGACTCAATTTCAAATTTATTGGGTTCTAGTATTTATTACATAAATATACCTATCAATAAATCCTTGATACTACCATTACCATATTTTACAAAGTATTTTATTTTTTCATCATGGAAATTACTTCCCATTAATAATAACCAGATCACTTATAAAACTTTTTTTGAAATAATATTGTAATGTTAGAAAGAATAACTCCCAATATTACAAATGATTTTTTTCTTCCATGAAAATAATTTTCATCCCACCAATGTTCTCATCAATTTTTTTAAAATATAATATTTCTTTAATTTCTATGATTATAATAATTATAGTTACCATTTTTTCAAATGGAAATTATAATATTTATTTTATGTTTTATTTTTTCAAACAAATGTATTTTATAATATTTAAAACTGATTTCAATCAATTAAAAATAGAAAACAATTATTCCACCCCAAATTTATTTTGATAAAACTATTTTCCTTAAGGATTAATTATTTAATTATTTATTTTTTAAAAATTATAAATTTAAATGTTTTTAATACTACCTTTTTGAAAATAAATTTTTATAGTGACCCAAAAATTTCAACATTTTAAGTTAACTTAAAAAAACTCTAAAATATATATTTATGTTTCCTTCCATGTGAACACATAATTCTATTTTCTTTATCATTTAATATGAAACATTACTTCTATATTTTCATAGATTTTAAATGAAATTATTTTTCTCCTACTTTTATAAAATTTTTCTTTTAAAATTATTTCAAAAGATCACAGATATTTTTTATTTCCAATGTTGTTATTCTAAAACACATAAAATTTATTTTTCAAAGATCTCATTATTATTTGATATTTCTATTGATTGATTAGGGGTATTATTTAATGGATATCAACCCTTTTAAATCTATGAATAGTATATTTATATTACATTCAATCATGGAAATGATCTATCACTGCCTTATTCATGCCTTATCATTTAATATTTAAAAACCTGTTTCTTCATGTAATTACTTCCCTATATGAAAACGCTATTTTTATTCCATTTAATGAAAGTTGTTCAATAACATTTCATTCAACAATTGATTATAGAAACTTTTATCTTACTTATACACCCTTTACCTATATAGTGTAAATACCATATTCTTTATTTTATTCATTGACTATTATTTACACAAAAATTTACATTATTTCGTTGGATACCAATTTTTAATGCATTGGTTTATCTTGTTATGATTATTTATGAAACAAATAGGATTTTCCTTATGTGATTAAATTTGAAAATAATATAAAACCTTTTTTGTTAGATGTGTTCTTTATGATCCGATTGATTTTATATGGACCAAATATGTATAATTGATGGTGGGTGTAGTTATATATATTCAAATAATGAATAGGTTTATGTTTTTCTATAATGATATTGTCAATTATAGAAATAATATTTTTGATTTCATGGTATTGGGAATAATGGGTTTGTAAAAATTTTCAAGCATCGACATAATGAGGTCATTTACATTGTCCTTGGAATAATAGGTTTTCTTATAAATTTATTGTAACATCCCAAGTAAGTAATGAATAATAGATATTTTTATCTATGTCTATTAATGATTAAGATAGTGTTATAGAGGCTTAAAATGAAAATAAATACAATCTTATGCATGGAATACACTAATATTCTTAAAAGATTGTTTTAGTGCCTTTTGATGGAAAACCATTTTTGAATCTATATTTTGACAATTTTATAAACTATGTTTGTCAAAATAAACTTATCCTTTATGATTGGGACATCAAAATTTACCTTTTGTGAATTTTTGGTATTTTTCTGACAATGTTCATTTTTTAATGAATAGTGAAAAATACTGCATTTTACATCAAAACTGCTTTTTAATCTAATTTATTTATATGATTAGATTATGTTTTGAATTGGTTTTGAAGTGAAATTAGAATATATTTTTACCATTTTATCCAATGGTGGTCATTGGAATCAATTTCACTTTGAAATTAGACTTAAACTGGTGTCAATCTTTTGATACTTATTGTTTTGTAAAAACACGCTATTTGCTCTGGCAGCGGGAATTAATTATTAAATTAATTAATGTGAATTATATGATTTGAATTTTGTAAAATAGACTTCATTTTTGAATTCGGAATATCAAATATAGCTTAGGGTGTATTTTTGGTAATTTTGTGAAAAACTTCAATTTTTGATGAATAGTGAAACCACTAAGTGGTAATCAAGCAAACTGATTTTTCAGTTAAATGAAAGTTTACCCCTAATGTGTATTGAATTTTGAAAATCCGACATACATGGTTGTAATTAAGAAGTAAAATGTGGTTCAATGAGATTATAATAATTTTTTGGTGAATAGTAACTTATTAAGTTCTTAATCGCGATTAGTGGTAATTAGGGTAGTTTAAGGTATAAATAATGCTTTAATAATAGGAAATGACCTAGAAACATGTCCCAACCTTATTGGTTGTGTCATGTCCGACCAAGAAAAGCCATGGGTCAACTTGGGGACCCCAGGGATCCACTTTTGTTGGGAAATGACAAAAATAACGTTTTATTTAATGTAAAAGTAAAAATGACACAAACATAATATGTTTTACGAAAACAATTTTTACATGGGGTTATAAAGATCAGATTTTTGATTATAAATAGTCATTGGAAAGATAAAAATATTTCCTACATCATAGTATTTTTTTATGATTTTTAGACATTAAATAAATTAAATTATTTATGACATAATAATGATGCAGTGATGACATCATTATTTGACGATTTAAATAAAATGGAAAGATAATATAAAATCTATGAACTACACATGTCCAAAACCAATTGGATGAGTGGATTTCGAACCCTTATCACCTTATCCACGAATTATATCAATGTGGGACCTTTTGAAACCGAAACACATTTTCAAATAAATTAATATTTCTTTACTTTCCAAAAGTGCCCCTCCTCTCCTCTTATAAAAGGCCCCCACCTCTACCTCATTTCACACACTACTCAAGCCTTTGGCTCGGCCAACCCCTGCCCATTTACTCTCTCAACATCCCTCTCCTCATCCTATAGGATTCCCTTTGGGAAGAATCCTTTCAAAGGAAGCCTTTAGGCTCAAATAAAAAGGAGTTACACTTTTTAAGGTAATTCATTCTCTCATGTTCATTTGTTTTATTTTGCTTCTCCAACCCCCTAAACTCTTTTTATTTAATTATTTTGTAACAAAACCAGTATCTTCAATATACTAGGATGTTTTTATAAGATTTATTTGAGCTACACTCTCACACAACTGCATCAAATGGTTAAAGAACATACGGTTTCCGTGGATGGCGAAATTCTGCCTCCCGAAACGATGATTGTTCAATACTCGTTTAACACCTTCAAAGGTGGCCATTATGATGTCACTATTTTTATATATGATATATAATATGTTTATGTTTTCCTTAAGCTTCTGTTTTTTTCATTTTGGGCATACCTTTATGGTTTCCATTATGGGTAAACACGATATCTTCATTTTAGGAAGTGCGGACTACCGCCCCCTCAAAGTGATTTGATTCGTTAAATACCATATGTGGGACATATAAAGGATGGAACTATGATATTATATATGATATTATACTAGAATTATAATATACCTTTATATCATTATGATTCCATTCTATAAAATATGAAATAGAAATGAAAGTAGCGTTCACGCGTACGTACGGCTTACCGTCTCCATGAACAGTGCATTTCATTTCTTACCTCTAAATGATTATGTAATATTATAAATGCATGTATGTACTGGATATATATGACATATATGATATCTACATCATGAATACCATTCTGGATATAATGAACCTTTGACCAAATTAACAACATGTAAGTGTAAGAAGTCTATTTTTGACTTAAGAACCAAATACCGACAAAATGAACATTATTAACTTAACTGATTACATGATGTTCATAACATGGTATAAAAGGAATAATGAACTTGAAAAATATTCACAAGCAAGTAGAGATTAACTCAAGTTTATTATTCAGGAGAATAAAGAACGGTCGGGTCAAGTCGGATACGAGGTATGGGACTTCGTCTCAATCTCCTTTCATTGGGGCATATTTTATTTTATACACAACTTTCTTTTATACGGTGTATAAACCCATTTGACTTTTACGTTTATTCAAAAGGAATATTTTTTATACGAAGCGTTTAATAAATGACAAAAGGGAATGTTTTTGTCGTACGTATGCGGCGACAACGACTTCTCTGCCGTCGTGACCGTTATTTGAGTTTCGGCTTCCTCTACAAGCCATACCTTCTTTTTAAAAGAAAAATAAATACCATGTTTTACTTTTCTTTTATTTTAGTATTGAAAATGGTTTTCATAATGTTTTTATATCAATGTCTTGTATTGATATCTCGTGATTGAAATGTGGAAATTTCATGTTTCCTTTATGCATGTTTTATGTGATATGATTATGTTATGGTTCTTGGGCATTATTATGAAGACGAGTGGTTCCGTGATAAACTAAGGGCGGGTGAGCCCGTTATAGCTCTCCAATGCATTGGGTAACGTGAAGGAGTGAAACGTTAAGGTTTCTCCGAAGAGAATTTAGGGAATATACTGTGATGGGTATTCCAAACGTAACCAAGAGGGTTACTCCCTACGTAAGAATGTTATGAATGCCTCAAGTTACCTTTATGTCTTATGATTTCTATGATTTATTCATGATTTTATGAGGTATGTTAAAGTGCCTATGTTTTATGGGTAAAGTATGATTTCATTCTTATGTATATATGAACTCATGTTTCCTTTCCATGTTTTTTTATAACCCATACTGAGTTTTTATGCTCATCCCAAGTTTTTGAAATGTTTTTCACAGGTCAAGGGAAAGGTACATGATAAGATGATAGAGTCAAGGATGTGTCAAGAAATAATCCATGTTTTATTTTAAATGTGTTTCCATTGATGGGAATGAGGAATACTATCTTTATGTAACCACTTTGTTTATATGTGAAATGTAATGAAAGTTTTATGATCTAATTCTCTAAAACTCTAAACCCAAAAAGATCCTCAATGTGTAATCTTGTAATAACTCAAGATTAAGTAAGGTTTAAGGGTGGGGACTTATATTTTTTCCTATTGTTATGGTTATTCCATATTACTATGTTGTTTTCCAATATATCTAATATTGTTGTTTTTATTTTTACCCCTATGGTATTCTCTCATTTCTCAATTTATTCACTCTTATTTCAACACCCATTAATTAATTTATTATGTTATTACAAGCATTAGGTATAGTGACCCAAAATAAACAAACATAAATAATACATGGATACCATGATTTAATTATCATGTCTTAGAAATAGTCACACATCTCATGGATTGATAGGATTACTATCTTGGATATTGGATACATTATCATCTTATTTAACAAAAATTATAAAAAATTCATAATAATTGTGACCCCATTATAGTTACCAAGTGATAACTACATGGATTTCACATAATTTTAGATGAATATTACGTACATTACGAAAGTATATGCATGAGGAACATAATGTTTAGTGTTGTTTAAAACATGTAAATATAATCTTCTATATTTGTGAATGATATTTAACAATTCGCTTAAATATTATCCCCTATAGTGATCCTACATAAATCCTTTATTTATAAAATTTCCAAATGAAACATAATAAAGGGGTTATCATAGATTCTCATTATGGGTAAACAAGGGATATTTGAATGTATAAAATGAGAATAAGGGTATGGTAACATGATTGAAACATTAGAAGAATGTAACATACACATAAAAGATCAAACTAAAGAGTTGTGAAATAATGGTTGGTAGTTAATAAGACCTGAATCATAAGGTAATAAAGATAATAATCAATGAAAACAAAACATTAATGTAAAACATCTAATTTTTAAATACACATAAACCTAGAAAATCTAATATCTAGGATACCTACTAAGAATTTTATAACATTTTAGGCATAGACTTATTACTAGTGTACCATCATTGAGCCTGGGATGACCTCTATTGTACAATCTTATTTTTGGCTGGTGATTCCCTCTCGTGTACCCTCTTATTTTGGGATTTCAATTCTATCTCATATGCCCTCTTATTATGATCTTAGTATGCCCTATCGTATACCCTCTGGTTACAGGATTAGGATTCCCTTATGTATTCCCTCTAATTATGGGGCTGGTATTCCCTCCCATATACCCAATATTTGTGGGATTGAGATTCCCTTATATATACCCTCTTGTTACCAGTTTGGTATGCCCTCTTGTATACTATCTAGTTACGGTCTTGGGATTTCCTCGAATGTAACCTCTTGTTATGATCTTAGGATTCCCTCTAGTATACCCTCTTTTTATGGTCATTGTATTCCCTCACATATACCCTCTTATTATAGTCCCGGGATTCCATCTCGTGTACCCTTTGATCTCATAGACCATTTACAATTTCCAAATGAATTTGAGGGAGAGATCTTACCCACCTGTCACATCATGAAATCATACATAAACATGCCACTAGATAAGAAAAAACCCTTCATAAAATGAACCATAAAAGGGAAGGGTTTCCTAAAACCCAAATCATACCCTAAAAAATGAAATGGTTATATAAAACACTTCATAATATCATAACCTCAAAAAAATAGAAATGATTCATAATCATTGAATAGCAAGTGGAAGTAAGTGGGTTTCATAAGAATTTTATCATGGTATAACCCGTGGAAGAGAATGAGAATCATAAAAAACATTTCAACATAATAATAAACCATTAAATTAAATAATAAGAATGGTTTCCTTAAGAAATATCCCTTGTAATAATTAAACTATATAAAAGGATATCATCTTACATGGAGAATGATTTTGTATGATCACAAGGATATTTTCATTAAGGAAATAAAATTTACATAAAAACCAATTTTTAAAACATAAAACATTTTCTAAATAATTTTCATTGAAACCCCTAATGAAAACAAATGAATTAATCATTAAAAATAATTTTAAATATTTTATGAGGAAAAAATATTTACCTATGAAAAACTATTTTTATATCAAAAATAATTTTGAAATTCTTTTTCTTAGAAAATTTCTCTAAAACATATTAATGAATATGTGAAAATGATTTAAAACAGTAGTTAAACATAAAAATATTTTAACACCATATTCATTGAAAACCACATTACAAACAATTAATATCTATAATACTAAAAAAAACCTTAAAAAATAATCTGGTATGCTTTCAAAATAAGCTTCAATGAAATGATGGTTATAATTGTGGATAAATCTTGTACATTACGAAAATTCATGTTTCCCCGTAAAAAATATTAGAAATGTTTCTCTATCGGGAAATAACAAGAAGATTCCTTTTGCAAGAATTTTTTTTTAAAAAATAAAACATGTGTAAAAATTGGTTTTAATGATAAATAGTGCAATTTATGACATTTATGATTTTTTTTAGAAAACATAGTTTTGAAATATCCCAGATTTTGGACCAAAAATAAAAATGAAGTTGGATTTTCTCAAAAACATTTTATTTTTTATCTTACGAACAAAGGACTGGAAAAATTTTACCATTACATAAAGATATCATCAATAACCATATGTGAATAAAATCATCACTGATCATAAAATTTCATCAATGGAATAATAATCATAACCAATTATAACAAATGATGAGATTGTTGCAATAAAATCATACCATATTTTAAATATTGAATCATAATCCCCATGATATAATAAAATTAAATGATTCATATAATATTATTAAAATAATATTATTCATTATATTACATTTCATATGGATGTATATACACCTCATATAAGAATATAGGTTCATAATATGCCACGTGTCTCAATGAAGGCAAATCGAGACAAAATTACATTACTGATTTGGTAACTTTTTAACTATAAAACCCATGGAAGAGAGATAATAATATGGATATGTAAACACAAATAAATTTATACATAATAATAATAGAATAAATTAGGGGAATTTAAATACATATCTCAAAAAAATGTGTGGTGAATATGGCCTAGGTCTCGTAGAAATAAAAGTGAGACTAGAAATCCCCTTACTACATGACTGACTTAGGAATTATGATCCCCATGAAAAAATAACATAAAATAAAACGTCCAATATGCATAAATATATTATTTTAATTATATAAGATTTTATATTTAACTATATATACTTCAAATAAAGAATAAGTTGGGAATATAACATATATCTCACTGAAATTAAAGTGAGATGAGAAAACCATTTCCTTTTGTCTTGAATTTCTCCATATATGTTCAAACCTCCTATATAATAAATATATTATTATTTTAAATTTACCAATGGACTATATTTCAATATATTATATCATATAATATTTTAATACGACTTTATATTACATTTTTTTTGACAATTTCATGTTCAATTTATGTTTTTTGTAATAACCACATTGTTTTTTGTATATGTGTGGACATGTTATTTTTTTCATCATACATTGACTGTTATTTACATATTTCCAAGATGTTAAAAATAATATAAATATAAAACATATTCAGTATATAATTATTTATAATAATCTATAAAATATATAAATTTGAAAAGGAATACACTGTTTATTAAGATGGTAGGTTGTACATAAGCATTAATGTTGCTTTAGTTTTATTATCGTATTAAAATAAAGAATGTGAATGAAATATATGTAAATAAATATATATATTATCACTCTAGTATAATTATTATGATATATATCATATAATTTTATCCATCTATAATAAATTATACATAAATTGGGAATGAATCTGATCGCTTTGAGGAGAAGGTAGTCTATATGTCCACAGACAAAGTTATTGAAATCCAAAAAATATAAAGAATAAAGGTATGTTTTATATAAAAATTAAAGAAGAATAAAATAATCATAAACATCATATATATATATATAATAAAAAAAATTCTTTATTCCCAGCATTGAAATGTTGTTATAGAAGAACGACGAACATCGGTTTGTCAGGCAATAATCCACCATACACACAGAAAATGATTTTATATCAAATTTTATGGATTTTTGTGTATTATTTTTTAAACCAAATAACATAAAAACATATTATTATAGTTATTATAATTAATTTATTACATAGTAATGAACCAATAGTAATTTCATGGGTGGGGAAATAAATAAAACAAAAGTTCTTATTCAAAGATGTTACCTCTTCTTTGAGAAATTTATATATTTATTTTCACAAATAGAATAATTGTTTTTCTTTCTTCCAATATTGAGGATTATAGAATTAGAGGATGTATGTTTGGATTTTATTTTGATATTATTTGTAATATTAAATGTATTTATAGGTGTGAATAAGGGTGGGGTTTAGTTCCCTTATATAGTGGAGGAGGATTGAAATTCATGTAAATATAAAAAGGTAAAAATTATTGAGGGGTCTCCTGTAACGCCCTGACCCCAGTTACCCAGAGTCGGTGCATTATTACATAACATTGGCATGATCACAAAATATCATGTCTTGAATGACCAATTAGTTTAGTAGACTTGGCAACACTAGATATATTCATAAATGTTACATTACATCATAAAGTGAAAAACTACAATAACATGGTCTTTATAGTCCACACTCATATCCCCTTCAGACTATCCTTGCAGGTCAGTCATAAAATACTTCTTCACATCCTGGGAAAAATAAAACACAAAAAGGGGTGAGCTTAGATGCTCAGTAAGGATAACAATATAGCAGAAACTTTCATAAATAAACATAAGCATTTAAGACAATGTATAACTAAAACAAAAGCCTTTTAAATTTAACTTCAGCATAATATGATAAAAATAAAATGAAATAATTTCATTTACTTATTCACATAGATATTCTACTAGTCGAATAATCACATGCAATATCAATAACCACTTTCATAATGATGAAATTCATAATTCGAGACAATCATAACCACATAGTCAAGGCCTTGTGCCAAGAGTACAAATAAGATTTTGTCAAGGCCTTGTTCCGAGACACTAGTTTGTCTCATGAGACCTAACGATACATCGAGGAGCTATAGCAGGCTCCACCCATCACATACTAAGTTCAATGCATTCCTTATATGAAAAGTTTTAAACATATCATAAACCATAACCTAACAGTATCACATAAAACATGCATAATGGAAACATAACATTTCCACATTTCAATCACAAGGTATCAATACAACACATTGATATAATAAAACTATTTTAAATACCAAAATATAATAAAAGTAAAATATGGTATTTATTTTTCATTTAAAGAAGTTATGGCTTGTAGAGGAAGCCGAAACTCAAATAATGGTCACGACGGCGGAGAAGTCATTGTCGTCGCATACTTACGAGAAAAAAAACATTCCCTTTTGTCGTTTACTAAAACGCTTTGTATAAAAATGATTTCTTTTGAATAAATGTAAAATTAAATGGGGGTTATACATCGTATAAAAGAATGTTGTGTATAAAACAAAATATGCCTCAATGAAAGGAGATTGAGACGAAGTCCCCTACCTCGTGTCCGACTTGACTTGATCATTCTTTAATCCTTTGAATAATAAACTATAGTTAATTTATATTTGCTTTAGAACCTTTTTCATGTTCATTATTCCTTTTACATCACTTATTACCATGTTATGAACATTATGTAATCATTTAAGTTAATAACGGTTGTTTTGTTGATCTTTTGTACTTGAGTAAAAAATAAACTTATTATATTTACAAGTTGTTCATGTGGTAAAATATCCATTATATCCAGAATTATATTCATGATCTAGATATAATATATATAATATATATCTAGTTATGCATGCATTTATAATATTACATAACATTTAGAGGTAAGAAATGAAATGCACCGTTCATGGAGACGTGAAGCCGTACGTACGCATGAACGTTACTTTAAATTCTATTTAATATTTAATTGACTTAAGTAATTATGATATAAAGGTATATTATAATTTCAGTATAATATCATATATAATATCATTAACTCTATCCTTTATACGTACCACATATGGCATTAACGATTCAAATCACTTTGAGGGGGCGGTAGTCTGCACTTCCTAAAATAAAATTATCGCGTTTACCCATAATGGAAATCATAAAGTTATGCCATAAATGAAAAATACATGATCATAAGTAAAACATAAAAATAATATATATCATATATGGAAATAGTTTCATCATAATGGAAAACATGAGAGTTGTTAAAAGAAGATTGAACAATCATCGTTTCGTGAGGCAGTAATTCGCCACCCACAGAAACATTATCTTCTTTAGCCATTAGATGAGGGTGTGTGTAAGTTTAAATCGAATCCTTCTCATAAAAAATCATAGTATATTGAAGATACTGTTGTTTTTACAAAATAAAGGAATAAAAATAGTTTAAGGGGTTGGAGAAGAAAAATAAAACAAATGAACATAAGAGAATACATTGTCATAAAATCGGGTAAATATTTTTGATTTGAGCCAAAGGCTTCCTTTGGAAGACTTATACCCAAAGTGAGTATTCTTGGAGTAAGAGAGGGAAGTTTAGAGAGTATTTGGGTATAGTTTGGCAGAGACAAATGGCTTTGAAGGTGTGAATAAGGTGGTAGAGGTGGGGCCTTTTATAAGAGGAGAGGAGGGCACTCTTGGAATGTCATGAAATGTTACTTTATTATGAAATGCTTTTCAGATTTGAAAGGTCCCAAAATGATATATTTCGATTATAATGTGATAAGGGTTCGAAATATACCCATACTATAGGTTTTATACAAGTGTAAGTATTAGATTGTACCTTATATTTTCATTTTATTTAAATTGTTCATTAATGAGGTAATCACTGCATCATCATGGTGTCATAAATAAATTTATTTATTTAATGAATAAAAATTATAAAAAATTACCATGATGTAGGAAATATTTTTAGCTTTCCAATGAATTTTTATAGTCGAAACGTTAACTTATATAACCCAATATAATAATATTTTTAGTAAAACAACACATGTTTGTAACGGTTTTATTTTTTACTTTAAATAAAAAGTTATTAATGTCATTTTCTTACCCAAGGGTCTCCATGGGGTCCCAAAAATTGTCCCATGGATTTTCTTGGCTGTCCATGAGTCATCCAAGAATATTAGAACATGTTTCAAGGTAATTTCATATTATTATAACATTATTTTTACATTAAATTACTCTAATTACCTCTAATCGCGGTTAATAATACTCAAAAATTACTATTCACCAAAAATTATTTTCATCCCATTGAACCAAATTTTACTTCCTAATTACAACCAAGTATGTCAGATTTTTGAAATTAAATTCACAAAAGCGGTAAAATTTCATTTAAAAGAAAAATCGGGTTTTTAACCACTACTTAGTGGTTTCACTATTCATCAAAATTTGATGTTTTTCAGAGAAATACCAAAAATTCACCCTAAGCGATATTTGATATTCCAAATTCAAAGATGATGTATGTTTAACCAAATTAAAAACATATAAGTTTCATTAATTAATTTTATAATTAATTCCTGTTGTCAAAACAAATAGCGTGTTTTTAAGAATGAATATCAATCAAAAGATTGACAATTATTTCTATCCAATTACAAACTGAAATTAATTCTAATATCCGCCATTTCATAAAATAGTAAAAATATATTCTAATTATACTTTAAAACCACTAAATAATATAATTTATCACTATAAATTATTTTGAATAAAAAAGTTGTTTTTAATTAATGTTTAGTATTTCATACTATTCATAAAAAATTGGAAGTTCTCAGAAAAAAAAACGAAAAATTCAATATAGGATAATTTTGATATTCTGAATCCAAAAATGAAGTCTATTTGAATAATAAAATTTATAAACATTCATAATATGGGTATTACTATTCATAATGGCTACTTTGATTGGTCGTGGTGTGTTAGAATCTCGAACATGCATACAATACAAACTATTTCATTATTGAAAGAGAAGCGTACCATGGAAGCTTGGGGTGTTACATTCTCTCCTCCTTCAATAAATTGTGTCCTCTAAATTTTAAATTTTTAGTCGAATATACAAGGTTCAAAGTAGCAAATACCTTTGTGGAAAACCCACATCAGAAATATGGTTAATAAAAATATAACTTTAAAAGAAACAAAGATAAGTACAAAGGTTACCCGAGATATCCCATAATAGGATTCTATGAAAACATGGATATGGAGGAGAAACAAACCATCAAGGTTAGATGGAGAGTTGTAGAAAATAGGATTAGGATAAATTTAACTACAAGAAAATCACAAACTTGTGATTGGTTAAAGGGTCATTGATTCCACTGTAGGAAAAGATAACTGACAACGTTTTTGTTTTAAGTTACCTTTCAGAAAATTGAGGAATTTATTTAGGTGATTTACTAAGAACGTAAGGAAATATACTTACTTGTCCGGTAGACATTCATTCTTTATTAATTTTTTTTACCACAAACCGATCTTTCACTCCAAAAGGTAATAGAACTCAAAAATATTATATTTTTCCTAATTGTATAAGGTTAAAAATATTAACACACACCATTTAGATTAGGAAAACTATTTTTAAATAACTAGGGACTTGTTGTAGGCTACTGGTAGGTAATAAAGTCATGTCTCACTATGGTTGTGTGTTCGATTCCTGTAACTTTTTCCGACACAGAGAGTTATCGCCTGACCTACAGGTTTTCCTTTTCCTAAAACTATATTATTATAATATTTAAAAAATAATCATATGAAATTATTTAACCATAAATAATATTATTTAATGTTCAACTTAATCCATGCCAAACATTATAGTTAATCAAAATACTTCTGTCCAAACTCACAGTCCAAATTTTATAAGGAAGGTAAAAACAATGAAGATCCTTTTTTCCGCATAATAACATGTGAATACCTTCATCATGTATTCTTTTAAAACACTGTATCATCCTGAATTACCATAAATCGTTATTGATTACATTCATGATCTCTTACTCCTTATAGAATATTAGATATACTCTCTCTATCCAAAAATGTATACAAATCATTAATCAGCATCAAGGAAGTCAATAATATCCAATTTAATTTATCCAAATCAATCATGGATTATTCAAAAATCAATATCTCGGTATCAGAACCAGATTATGGTTTATCTTTCTTTCAACCATATATTTTATAAAAATTTAACCTGCTATTGAGTCACATTTCATTGTTCCACACAATCTCATGTTCTTAATGAAATAGTACTGCAGTATAATCCTCATTTACTCCATAATTATTATAACCATTACATCGTTGATACAACACTCAAATGACATAATTCTTTAATAACAACATAAGAACTCTAATCATTCCTCCTCATCTGTGGTAGTATCATAACTTAATTATTATCCAATAGCATTATTTGGGGCAGACTCGGGTTATTTGAACATTGTCTTTCATAGTGTTCCCACTCCTTGTAGATGAAGCATTGTACATTTGAAAACTTTTTCTTACCCTTGTAGTCACACACTTAGTGTCCTTTTTCTCCACGCTTATAACGAACTCCCATTCCATTCAGTAAAGTTCCAAGGTGTTTCTTCCCACAGTGATCACATATTGGAAAATTCTACTTTTCCCTCTTCCATTTATCCATCTTTCTCTCGTCCATCATTTTCTTCTCCTGCTTCCCTTCAAAGCCATAGGACTCAGAGAATTATTTACTTATCTTAGTAACACATGATATTATTTCTTCATATGTTGAGAATATATTGGAGATTATTTCCCTTAAAAATGATGTCTTAATAGCATGAAATATATGATCCTTCTTACTCTTTGGATCATACATGTTTCTGGAGTTCTCAATCATTCTACTGGGTGCCATTTCTATACAATGACATAAACCAGATCAGGTCATGAATCAGAATACATAATTCAATAAATTTAAAACACTTAACAGAAATTGAACTATTTATGGATAAATTCCATAATCATAAAAAAATGTTTTCTTTGAGTAAGTATATACTCATAAACCCTTCATAATGGTTTGTAAAGAAAATGAAAATTATTCTAAGAATATCCCCCGGGAGTGTCATAACCAAGAATGTAGTAAGCCCCGATGTCATGCACTAGTTCCCGTTAGAGTCTAGCTCAAAGCGGTGTTTTCGGGTTTTACCCCTAGGTACATCTGTGCTCGAGCCGCCTCTACCTGCTCAAATCCAGACAGGGATGTATTTCTCAGAAAACACACAAAATCTCTGTAATACCAAAATTATAATATTTTCTTCTATACTAATCCTCAAAGTCTATCTTAGGGCTATGTGCTCTAATCAGAGTTTATCTAAATCTAGCTTCCATGGTTAGTACTAAACTTCCTGTGATACCAACTGTAACGCCCCGACCCCAGTTACCTAGAGTTGGTGCATTATTACGTAACATTGGCATGATCACAAAAGATCATGTCTCGAAATACCAATTAATTTAGTATCCTTGGAAACACTAGATACATTCATAAATGTAACATTACATCATAAAGTGAAAAACCTCAATAACATGGTCTCCATAGTCCACACTCATATCCCCTTCAGACTATCCCTGCGGGTCAGTTATAAAATATTTCTTCACATCCTAGGAAAAATAAAACATAGAATGGGGTGAGCTCAGATGCTCAGTAAGGATAAAAATATAGCGGAAACTTTCATAAATAAACACAAGAATTTAAGACAATGTATAACTAAAAAAATCCTTTTAAACATGAACTTCAGCATAATATGGAAAAAATAAAATGAAATAATACCATTTACTTATTCACATGGATATCTTACTAGTCGAATAACCCCATGCAATATCAATCACCACTTTCATAATGATGGAATGCATAATTCCAGACTATCATAACCACATAGTCAAGGCCTTGTGCCAAGACTACAAATAAGATTGTGTCAAGGCCTTATGCCAAGACTACAAATACGATTTTGTCAAGGCCTTGTGCCAAGAAAATAGTGTGTGTCATGATACATACTGATGCATTAAGGAGCGATAGAGGGCTCCACCCGTCACATACTATGTCCAATTCATTCCTTATATGAAAAGGTTTAAACATATCATAAACTATAACATAATCGTATCACATAAAAGATCCATAAAGGAAACATAAAATTTCCACATTTCAATCACAAGATATCAATACAACACATTGATATAATAAAACCATTTTTAAATCCAAAATAAAAGAAAATTAAAAGATGGTATTTATTTTTCATTTAAAAAAGTTATGGCTTGTAGAGGAAGCCAAAACTCAAATAATCGTAACAGCAGTAGAGAAGTCGTTGTCGCCGCATACGTAGGAAAAACACATTCCCTTTTGTTGTTTAGTAAAAAAATTCATATAAAAATTATTCCTTTTGAATAAACCAAAAATTAAAAGGGGTTTATAATCTTTATAAAATAAATTTGTGTATAAAACAAAATATGCCTCAATGAAAGGAGATTGGGACGAAGTCCCTTTCCTCGTGTCCGACATGACTCTGTCGTTCTTTAATATCCTAAATAATAAACTAGATTTAATTTCTATTTTCTAAATAACCTTTTTCAAGTTCATTATTCCTTTTACATCACTTATTGCCATGTTATGAACATTATGTAATCATTTAAGTTAATAACGGTCATTTTGTCAATCTTTGGTACTTGAGTCAACAATAATCTTTTTATAATTACAAGTTGTTCATGTGTTAAAATATCCATTATATCTAGAATTATATTCATCATCTAGATATCATATATATCATATATATCTAATATATACATGCATTTATAATATTACATAACATTTAGAGGTGAGGAATGAAATGCACCGTTCATGGAGACGGTAAGCCGTACGTACGCATGAACGCTACTTTAATTTCTATTTATTATTTAATGGAATGAAATAATAATGATATAATGGTATATTATAATTAAAGTATAATATCATATATAATGTCATTAACTCCATCCTTTATACATCCCATATATGGAATTAACTATTCAAATCACTTTGAGGGGGCGGTAGTCCGCACTTCATAAAATGAAATTATCGCGTTTACCCTTAATGGAAATCATAAAGTTATGCCATAAATGAAAAATACAAGAGAATAAGGAAAACATAAACATAATATATATCATATTTAGAAATATTTTCATCATAATGGCCACCATGAGAGGTGTTAAAAGAAGATTGAACAATCATCGTTTTGTGAGGCATTAATTCGCCACCCACAGAAACATTATGTTCATTAACCATTAGACGAAGGTGTTTGTAAGTATAAATAAAATACTTCTCATAACAAAATCCTCATATATTATAGACACTTGTTTGTTTACAAAAGAAAGGAATAAAAATAGTTTAAGGGGTTGGAGAAGCAAAATAAAACAAAAGAACATAAGATAAGTCATTACATTAAATCGGGTAACTATTTTTGATTTGTGCCAAAGGCTTCCTTGGGAAGACTTCTACCAAAAGTGAGGCTCCTTAGAGCAATAGAGGAAAGTTGAGAGAGTACTTGGGTAGAGTATGGCCAAGTAAAATAGCTTTTATGTTGTGAATAAGGTGGTAGAGGTGGGGCCTTTTATAAGAGTAGAAGAGCGAACTCTTGGAAAGTCATGAAATGTTACTTTATTATGAAATGATTATTGGATCTTAAAGGTCCCAAAATGATATATTTTGAGGTTAATGTGATAAGGGTTCGAAATATACCCATAAAATATGTTTTAGACAATTGTAAGTCTTAGATTTTACCGTATATTTTCATTTTATTTAAATTGTTAATTTTTGAGGTAATCGCTGCATCATCATGGTGTCATAAATGAATATATTTATTTAATTCCTAGAAATTATAAAAAAATTACCATGTTGTAGGAAATATTCATATCTTTAAAATTAATATTTATAGTCGAAATGGTAACTTATATAACCCCATGTAATAATTTTTTTAATAAAACAACACATGTTTGTGACAGTTTTATTTTTACTTTAAATAAAAAGTTTTTAATGTCATTTTCTTACCCATGGGGATCCATGGGGTCCAAAAAATTGACCCATGGATTTTCTTGTTCTTCCATGAGTCATAAAATAATAGTAGGACATGTTTTAATGTAATTTCATATTATTATAACATTATTCAAAAAATACAAATTTTAAAACTATAACTAGTTTTTAACACTTTGAAAAATTAGTTAACGCCTCATAAAATTATCTTACAATCCAATGATAATAAAATATATGTTTTGTTTAATCCATTTTATGAAAATAAAAATTATATTAAGTCATAAAATTAATTATAAAATTATAAATAAAAATTTTGGTTTCACTAAAATACAAACACTTAATTTATCACTTTCAAAATATTTATTTACTTATTGCATAATATAAATATTTCATATTTTAACTTTTAACATACAATAATTTTTTTTATTGTTTCGTAGGTGATGTTACTATCTTATTGGACAATTACTATACTAAATTAACTTGAAACTGTTCCTAAAGTCAAGTTATTATTCCATTGGTATAAATTATTTAATTTCTATAAATATCACTTATTTCATTATAAAATTATGATGAATTGAACTATTTAATTATATAATGGGAAAAACTTATTTTAAAAGAACCTAGGTTGTTAAATTATCCCAACCTTCTATAAATTAATTCCTCGTAATTTTTTTAAATTATTAAAAAAATGATGATAAAATTCCCTCATAGCATTTTCAAATTCCCATGTTGCTTCTTAAATGATGTGGTACCTCCAAAACACTAGAACGTAGTGTATTTTCATATTGCCCAATACTTTCACACTATGATCAAATATATTAATAGGTATATCTTCGTAATATAGTTTCTCTTCTAGATGAACTACTTCAAGGCTCAAACTATGAGATGATTCTTGAACATACTTTCTTGGCACCTTAACATGAAAAAATAATCACATATTTGAGATAAAAAGTGAGGAAAATATACTCAATAGAAAAAGGGTCCATCTTTCTCCGAGATTTCATAATACCCATTGAACCATGGACTTAGCCTTCCTTTCTTACCAAAATGCATAACACTTTTCCATGAAGGGATTTTAAGGAAAACATGGTCACCTTACTCGAAAGAAAATACATTCCATATGTTATCAGCATAACTTTTTTGCCAACTATGTTCTATCCTCATGTGCTTCTAGAACATTTTCGATTTCCCAGCCACTTCCTATAAAAATTCTACTCAAATAAACATTCATTCCCTAAATTCATCCCAAATTTTTATAGTTTGACACTACTTCCCATATAATTCCTCAAATGGTTCCATTTTTATACTAGAATGAAAACTGTAATTATAGGAAAAATCATCTAAAGAAAATGTTGTCCCAACATACTAGGTAATCCTTTGATCATGAACAAATAATATCATATAATGCCTATTTTTTTATGATTTTCCATCTTATTGGGTATGAATTGTGGTGCTAAAATTATGTTTTTGTTCCCAATGGATTTTGATGTCAATTCAAAAATTAAGAATTGAACCTTGGATCATAGTTAGATACAAGAGATAGATACTCCATGTAACATGAAAATATCATTGATGTAAATTACATAAATCAAATCCAAATACATTGTATCTCTAATAGGATGGAAATGTGAATATTTAGTCAGTTGGAGAATAATAACCCAAATAACATTGTTACCTCATGAAGTCTTTGCTATCCTCACCACAATGGACATGGATATAATTTTCCTTTTCAACTCTACCATTGGAAAAGTATAAAGCAACCCCATTGGTAATTTTATCTCTACTTTAACATGATTACATGTCAAAAATTTCATTTTAAGGTTATAAATATTTATTTTCCTTCCATCCCACATGTAATACTCTAGAAGTTCTATATATATATTATTACTTCCAAGATGAAGTGAAAATGGGGAACGATGAGCTTCACATAAAAATTCTTTCTTCAACTCGGGATCACAAGGCACACAAAATCTCTATCCAATTATCACAACACAATATTTATCAATGTTAAATTCTACCAACATACCACATAGTAGGGTAGTAGGAAACTAAAATGTAAATAGGCCCAGAATACAAACCCACTAAATCAAGATTCTACAAAAGTATATACAAATGTTCCTGAAACTCATCCGTAGAAAACCGTACCTGAATACTAATAGTTTGACAACTTTCTGAATCCCTAAAAGCACACCATTTATGTCTAACATCTCTAAACACCAACTAGTCCTGGTCCACCATGGAATTCTCCAAAACATCGATCGTCTTCACAAGACACGACACATGCAGGAAAAACCCATGCCGGTGTGAGTAAAACAATACTCAGTAAGACACCTTGAAAAAAAAACGGAATACCACAATGAAATATACAATGTATAATACAAGAAATACACTAAGTACACTCATCTCTACAAAGGTATAAATTTTTACACATATGCTCGATGAAAAGTCATTCTGGAATAACTCACTCCATGAGCCATGATGTTATCATATACTCTTGCAAAGAGTTCCCACTAATTTGGGCCCCATCCAAAGAGAATACAATGGTCGACGATCATGGTATACAAAGAGGTGATCCTTCCCAAATAATATCGACATCCTAGTCTGTATTATCCTACAATGTAGGGGATCCTTCACATAGAATATCAAAAACCCTACCAATGTGGATAGTAATGTCGGGGATCCTTATCATAGAATACCAACAACTAAATAGATAAAACACATTGGATGGAGGACTAACACCCTGCGCTCGGAGGTCATGTTAATTCCTACAAAACACTACCAGGGGTGATAGAGGATCCCTTTATTTCCACGAATGGATAATACAACTCTATATGGGACTCTGTTTCTGGAGGGGACTACAATCTAGTGATGTGGACGTAATGACTTACTATACCCCTGAGGAAAGAACAAATGAAAAAAATCTTAAAATACTAGTCCAGACCAAAAATCCACCAAGCTACTTCAAAAAAACCTCCTCATCGTGAGGGTCCCAACACTATAGATAGCTCATCAAACAGATGTTCCATTTGAATGCTACTACCATCTAGGGAATAATTTTGACTCAGGTCGGGTTCAATTTTGACCTTTCCAGACCTGTCAACCTGACCCATCACCCTTTTCATGCACGAGGCTGACATAGTCACGTGCAGCCGATCGACACAGTGACACCGTGGTCAACGAGGATGGCCATCAGGTCACCAACCACCCTAGTAGCCTCCACTATCGTGGGCTCCACCAAGACCCAATGTCGTACACGACTTCTCATTATTGTATCCTTGGACACCACCGATGACTGCCACCTCTATGGGATGCCATGTAGTTTCACTGAGACAAATAATTCATTCTCCTCCTGAACCAAGAAATATCCACTACTTGGGGTGCTATCTTGTGCCACTATAAACCACTGCCTCGGGTTATTGACGTCACACCTCCTATGTCACACATCTGCGATGTTGTTGCAGTGTCAGATCCCCAGTCTTGGATCGTTGCACCACAGATCAAAGGAGAAACGATCTTATGTTAATATTTAGCAATAAATGAATCACACATTAATATTTTGGGAAAGAGATAAATCTAAATGAATTTTCAAAGAAGGGAACATGAATCTGTTTGTGTCAGCCTTAATTATTCCATGTTAAACTGTAGAACGGAGAGGAAAATAAAATGAATCTCTATACAAAATCAACCCCAATAATCATCCCACATAAATTATCCATCCCCAAAGAATGATCAAAAAGTGGATCAACTAGTTTGTTGGTTGGTCCACATTCATCATTGAAATTATGAATGGGGAATGAATACTAATGAAACAACACCATATATAGATTTTAGATTGGTCATTGATGAAGGGAGAAGTTTTTTTGTCATCTTTGGCCAATCCATTGATCATTGATCCCAGTCCCGATCTCTGATCCATCATCTCCATAGATAAAAATTCCTTCTCCTCATATCAAGGGAATTATAGGTTTATGTTGATAACCCTTAATTCCTAGAAAACTAAAAAATAATGAAACAATTCACTTCTTTGAAATAAAATATTTTTATTCAATATTTTATTACTGATACGTCCAAAATCTAACGTTCATGTTCGGCCCATGTTAGTAAATTTAATTATTCACCTAACATAATGTCACTATTAAAAACATAATATTGACCTCAAATTTATGATATGGTCACTAATTTAAAAGATATCCTTGTTTTAATGAAAACCCACCCATGGGATCTATTAAAAACATAACATTATTCATCGACTTTCTCCAGGAACACTATGCCTTAGAATCACACATTGTCTCACTACCTAGTCTCATAATTTTCCTAATTAATTTATAAAAATAAAACAGGAGAAGATTATATTCATTACATTATCCTCACCTTAGCTATTTATGTCCCACAAATCTATAACAAGGAATACTCAACAAAAATATCAAGTTACTGACCTTGAATATTATCCTCTCTCTCCCAAATAATCTTCTCCAGATTCATGTACTTCCACTGAATTCACACTAGAGGAATCGACTCCACATAAAGGATCCTCTCCCATAAATCCACAATCTCCACTGGGTTGTCTACAAAAGTCACACAATCATAAATGACCCAGTCGCCCTAATCAATTACGTTTGATGGATCACGCACATACCTCCTCACCTGCGATATATGGAAGACGTCATGTAACTTATGCAACTGTGGGGTAGAGATAGGTAGTATGCCACCTCACCAACACTATGAAGAATTGAAAATGGGACAATGTATCTCATAGATTACATGCTTCCTCAGCCAAATCATCTCAATCCCCATCGAGGTAAGACCAGAAAAAACACAAGGTCTCCCTTCTCGAACTCGAGAGGCCTATGACTCCTATCCAAATATGACTTATTCCGGCTATGTTCAAGCCTCATATGCTCCTGGATCATCTGCACCTTCTCAGTGGAAGATCACAACCACTCTAGACCCATGAGTGTTGACTCTCCAGGGTCATTCCAGCAATGTGGTGACCTTCCTAGTCACCCTTAAAAGGCCTCGAATGGTGTCATACCAATGGTGGGGCGGTATCTATTGTTTTATGCAAATGTAACCACTGGTAAGTGATCCTCCCACCTATGGACGATGTCCAAGGTGATGACCTACAACATATGATATAGAACATGAAGAGTTCCATATTTCTAACCATCCTTCTAGGGATGGAACATCGTGCTCAAGTGTAACTGGGTCCCAAAAGCCTCCAACAATCCCTTCCAAAACCGGGATGTGAAATGATAATTCAAGTCTGAAACAATCATCGATGACACTCCGTAAAGATGAACTATCCCGGCAGAGGCATCCCAATCTCTCCACTGAACTCTTCTCTATGATATGTAGGAAGTGGGATGACTTAGTTAGTTGTTCAATTATAACCTAGATGGTATCATCACCCTATTACATACATGGTTAACATGTCACGAAGTCCATCAATACCAAAAACACTTCCACTATAGAACCAAAAGAGTTTGGGACAAGCCCGATGGAACCTAGTGCTCGGCCTTCACTTTTTGGGAAGTGAGGAATTGAGAAACGAACTCTATCACTACCTTATTCATCCCTAGCCACTAGAACTGATGTCAGACGTCTAGGTACATATTCTCCATGCCCTAATGTAACAAAAAATGGAATTTGTGGAACTCAGTCAAGAAACTCCTCCCGCAATGCAGCCGGTAGAACTGTACACCCTTTGAAAAGAACGAAGTACTCTCCACCAATAAAATATCAATTGGGGGAATGACCTATGAAAAACTGAGCATATTAGGTCTTGAAATCAATGTATTCAAGATGTGACTCCCTGACTAGATGTAAGAGTAGAGGGGTGACAACCATCGACTAGATGTAAAAATCTTCTTCTCTATTCAAAAATGATATCTGCAATGTGGCTAACTGGTATGATGCCTTAATCGGAAACTTTACGATGGATCTCCTACTGAGAGCATCATCCAAAACCATCCCCTTCATAGGAGTATAAGAAATCTCAAATTTGTAATCATAGATAACTCTAGCCATCACATCTTTCTCATGTTCATATCCCTCTGAGTGAAGATGTACCTGAGAAAATTGTGGTTAGAGAAGATAGTAAACCCCTCTCAGATCAGTTAGTGTTGCCGCATCTACAATGTGAATACTAATGTTGTTAGCTCTAGATCATGGGGCGTATAGTTCTTATTATGTTATATCAATTGGTGTGAACCATGGGAAATCAAAACTTTACCCTAAATCAGGTCACAACTAAGGTCGATCCCTAATGTATCACAAAATATGACATACCTGACACCCCCTTCTTATAGTCCCAAGATGGGAGTGCTCGTCAGTCTCTTCCTCAACTACTAAAAGCACTATTGGAACTTCTCTACCCATATAAAAGTCTTCCCCTTCCATGTTAAATCCGTTGAGGATCCTGATACTATGAATATGTTGGGGTACCAATCTATGATAGTATCTAGAGAATCCTATGAACCTTTGTACCTCAGTAATGCTCTTGGGTTGATCCTAATCATGAACCGCCCCAATCTTCCCCGGATCCACTGCATCACCAACCTTTGAAAGTGATATGTCCTAAAAAGTAGTCCTCTTCAATTCATACCTGACACTTCGAGAGCTTCCCATAAATTTTATGATCTTTGAGTGTTTGTAGGACCATCCTCAAGTATATCAGGTGGTCCTCCATGCATGAGGAGTAGACATGGATGTCACCAATGAAGACAACCATGAACTAGTCTAACTATGTATGGAAGATCCTATTCATGGGTCCCATGAACAATTATGGGGAATTCGTCATGAAAATAGAATCACTAAGTACTCATAGTGGTCATACCAGCATATAATGGATATCTTAGGTGCATCATAATCTTGTACACAAAGATGGTAATAGCTAGACCATAGGTCAATCTTCGAGAACCACCTAACTCCCATCATCTAGTCGAAGAGGTCATTGATCCTCAGTAGTAGATACATGTTATTTGTGATCAACTAATTTAGATTCCAAAATTCCACAAATAAGCTCATGTTGTTATCATCCATCTTTACAAACAAAACTGGGGCCTCCTAGGGTGAAACATTGGGTCTCATCCAGCCCTCCCTCTGTAGTTCATCCAACTATGCCCTTATATAATTGATGTTATATGGGATCCATCTGATAAAAAGGGGTATATATCAATGATTTCACATGGAATATATCAACGAATAAGTCTACCTCCCTATAGGGATGTAATTTGGGGGAATTATAAGGAAAGACATCCTCATACACTTCCAACACTGCATGAAACTAAGGAATCCTGTCATCCACTGCACCAAGGGTTAGGAAATCCAACTGGTGAGTAATTGGCTGCAACCTCTTATGAGTATGTCCATCGTGCGCTACATGCATTTCAGTTTTACTGAAAAAGTAAAACCCAGTCCCATAACGATGACCACACCGCACTCTACACCTAAAAGAGTAAATATGACCATGTAATGTAGATATCCAATCCACACCGAAAATGAAATTGTATGTCCTCAATGCTGATACCAATATATTTCAACAAAAAATGTCACCTCCAATAGTAATATCACACAATCATCACCATTATATGATCATATAATCCCCTCAGGTATGAGTCTCTAATCATATGTGTTGAGTCCATAGTTCAACTGAAATCTTAAATCCCTAAATATGATATGTGGAAAGAAAATAATGATTGGAACCGGTTTCCATAAAAACTCATTATAAGGTGGAAAAGACAATGATCATACAACTTATAATACATGGATCACTAGGGTCATAATCCAACATTGCCTAGAAATGTCTGTGTCCCTATCCGCTGGCTCCCTGAGCCTGGTGTGGACCACTTGGGGTAGTGGTGGTATCACGTCGAAACTCCACACACCTCCTATTCCCCTCCATACTACACTTCCACACCCCCCACCTTGCATACCACACTAATATTTTATCCTACTTAGCTTTAGTGGTCCCTCGATCATCCCCCAATCATTAGTATGTTGATTCTTGAAATATCGAGCTAGATGTCACTATTTTCCACATTCGTAACACCACCTATCTCCAGGCAGACTCGAGCCGCCCGGGGAGCCCTGTACTACTGAACTGATATTCTGAGGTCATATCCTAAAGTACATGGCCCTCTTGGTTCCCTGCGACTGTCACCAGCTACCTACTATCGAAGACTCATCTACCTGGTGTCTTATGGTAGCTCCCACATCTAGTGTCTACTCAGCTAGAAATCCCTCCATGAGTAGAGCAGTCTCCAGGACCCCAACATATGTATGAATTATAAGGGATATAATGGATTCCCTGATCTGTTGGTGTAGTCTATGTTATGTGGTATCATCCCTGAAGAATGGGTCTCGCACTATATCCATGGAGTATTGAAAAATATCAATAATCATCTATGAGTATTCTTCTACAGTATGACTGCCCTATTGCAGAAGTAGGAGCACTTTGATGCACATTGATTGAAAAATTGATGGAATGAGCTACTATTGAAGATATTATAAATGTCTACCCAAGATAAAGTTACATATTCATATGTCTAAGTCACTAAGCTCCATCATCACCCCTATGATACTTGATGAATAATAGAGGCTATGACCACCATCTAGTCAGAAGATGCACTCAAAAGGAATTCATGTATAACTACCTCCAACCAACCCATAGCAACCTAGGGGTCTATCTAACTCTAAACCTAGGAGGTATCTGCCTCTAGAACTCATGGAACACACTCAACCTATGTGAATCCTCAACCGGTAGCATTGGTAGTAATTTATACTCAACGGGTGGTACTATAATTGGAAACCCAATGGGTGGTTCCACATCTAGTAAATTCCCCTATACAGATGCCTTGTTTCTTGGGGGATTATCCTCATGATCACTTAGCAGAGTCCTTGTTTGTTATATTTTTGGAGGAATCCTAAAATAAACCATGATGGACCATATTCAATTGAGTATATCTAGAGAGCTGACTAAAAAAGGTCATGGAAGACACATCACATTCCTATATGATGTCGGTGCCATATATTACCTTTATCCAGTTATTTCATGTATTGATTCAAAAATCTAGTTTCAATAGTCTTGGTGTTTGTATAAGTCTACTTCCGCACAATCACAGGGGTCACTGACCTAAAATTCGAACTCGAAACACTAAATAATGTTGCCCAAAACCAACCTCACAGATTCACAGTCCTTAAGTAGCACATACCTCCTTTTATAACAAAATTTGATGACCCATATCATAGGGGCCTATAATGTGACTACCCCAAGCCTGCCTCCAATAAGACAGGGGCTAGAGACTAGACCTGAGGATGCATATCCCACAAATTGGATGCATTTTACTAAGTATATGTACACACACACATATCTCCAAGACACAACATGATGATATTTATAAAAACAATGTTGAAAATAAATGGATACACTAAGATACTATCCACAGAGAATGATAGTTTGAAACTGAAAAGTAAATTGGGCCAGAAAACAATCCCACCAAAGAAAGAGTCTAAAAATGTAAATACACAAGTTCCTGAAACTCATCTCTATAAACCCTACATGAAGGGTAGGTGTAGGAAATATATTTGAAGCTGTAGAAGCACACCACATCAGTCTGCCCTTTCTAACCACCAGCTAGTCCTAGTCTACCTAGGAATCTATCAAATCATCGATCATCTGCACAATACATCACATGTGTAGTAAAATCCCATGAAGGGGTGAGTAAAGAAACACTCAGTATCACACCCTGAAACCCAAAAGGAATACCGAAAATAAATATAAAACATATACCATTTGAAATAAATGAATTATAGTAATCTATTCATTGGAATATGAATAAAACACATAAACCAAGTTTATTCTAGTATACTCCTAACAAGCTACAATGTAAAGAGATATGTCACAATCAATCAATCAACCAAATGATTCCTCTCGATGAATAATCTTTCTTAGAGAACTCACTCTTCAAGACATGATTCCATCGTAGACTATTACAAAGAGGACCCACTAATTTGTGGAAGTTCCCAAAGAGAATATACCAGTCAAAAACCATGGTATTCAGAGAGGGGATCCTACATAGAAAATATAAACAATATAGTCTATATTATCCTTCAACACGGGGGATCCTTCTCAATGAATATTGAAAACCCTACTGAAACGGCTCGTAATGTAGGGGATCCTTCTCAGAGAATACCTAAAACCCTACACTTACATCCCACGGGATGGAGGACTAACACCCAGTTCCTGAAGGTAACTTAAATTCCCAAAAAACTCCACCATGGGTGATAGATAATTTTTCATGTCCCAAGGAGAGATACTAAAACTCTATCCATGAATTTACATCTAGAGGGGACTATTATCCAATGAGGTTGATGTAATGTCATACTAAACCCTTGAGGAATAAAAAAACCTAAACTCTCTACATATATTTTTCCACACACAAGAAACCACCGAGCAATATAAAAATCACCTCCTCTCCACTAGGGTCCCAATTCAAAAGATGGATCATCAAATGGACCTTCCATTTGAATGTTACGAACATTTTAGTGAAAATGTCCAACCTGGGTCTGACCCGAACTGACCCAAACCATTGACCCGACTCAGTTTGGTCAACTGAATCTGTCCGGCCTTGCCCACTAGCCTACATTCCACTAGACCACTAGACCTAGCTGACCGGGTGGATGGAGTAGTGTGATTCATCCATCCTAGCATGCGGTGTGATAGTTTTCAAACTTCTCCGGCATGCGGTCGACCAAGATGTGTGTGCCTTATCAAGGCGGTGTCTTCGTGTTCAACGTGGATGGCCACTCCGTCCCCGACCTACACTACTACATGCTTCACTCAGACTTAATCGCTTAAATGGCTCCTCTCCTCCACTTCCTAGATCATTGCCCATGGCCTTCACTATTATGGACTCCCATGTGGTATCAACTAGACCGCGGCCTCATGCCCCACCTAGCCCCACCCCCAATAGGCCTGAAAATTACTCCACTTTCAGATGCCCTAAAAGGGATCCAATCTTTCTCATGCTATGCCTGAACCCATCTGGAGCCACTTCTCTATATTCCACCTTGTTCTGCCTTAAATTGCAGCCATACGTGATTAGAATCATGCCTTGGTAGTCAAACCTCCACGATGTTGTTGCGGTGTCGGATCCCCAGTATTGGATCGTGGCACAACATGTCAAAGGTGCAATGATACTCTATACTTATTTCATGAAAAATGAGAGTATAGAATGATTTTTGGGAAACCGATAAAGGCACATTGATTCCCAATGAACAGATCTTGGAATCTTTCATTTCAACCTTAATCCATTCATGTTCTAATGAAAAAATAGCGGAAAATGAAACAAATTTCAAAATAGAATCATCCCTGATAATAAACCCTCATAAATTATATAGTCATAAAGAATGATAGAAATAAATATCAACTTGTCCATGGGTGTTTCCACATTCTTCATTCAATTTTTGAACATAGAACAAATCACAATGAAGAAAACCCTACCTGGAGTTTTTATCGGTCCTTGATGAAGGGTGAAACTAAATATTTGTTGTTCATTAATCTGTCGATCTTCTATCCAAGTCCTAATCTTTGATCTTTCACCGCCATCAAGAGAACTTACTTATTCTCATCTCAATGAAATGTAAGGGCTATGGTGATGATCCTAAATTCCAGAAAAAACTCAAAAATAATAAATGGAATCACTGTGTCAAAATGTAATATTTTTGTTTAGTATTTTATTATTTATATGTACAAAATATAGATTTTACATCTGGCCTGTGATAACCGATGTTAGTCTCCATCTAAGGTAAAGATGATGTTCTGAATGCAATAGTGACTTCATTTTTCTGATCCAACAACCCATATAGATGTTATTCCAATGATAAAAAAACATCCCTATGTGCTTTATTAAAATAAAAACAATATTCAATTACTTGTTCCGGGAACACCAATCCTCAGAATCTCATGTTGTGTCAGTGCCTGGTATTATAATTTTCCCAATTAATTTATAATAATAAAAATAAAAAAAATTCAATTAATTACATAGTACCAAAAACATATAATAAAAATTTATCAAATCATTAATCAAGGGGTCATATTGCATGCATAACATGGTTAAAGTATAATGATATTTACAACTCAAGGAATCGACCAATTTTTTCACTTTTCTAAAACGGTAATGGATCTTACAATATAAATCCTTTATCAATATAGTCCATCTTCTCTTCCTCATGGTCAATTCCTTCTTAGTAAATATATACTTCAAAAATTTATGGTCAATATATATTTCACATTTGGTTCCATATAAGTGATGCCTCTAAATTTTTAAAGATATAACTAAAAATACCAATTCCAAATCACCTGTAGGAAAATTTAACATATGAGGTTTCAGTTTTTAGGAAGAATAAGAAAATACCTGATCATTATGCATCAGAACAGATCCATGTACCCTCAAAGAAGAATCGCTGTAAATGAAAAAATTACTTTTTCTGGAAGGCATATAAAAAACTGTTGCATTCCCTAATTTGTTTATAATTCATGAAGACCAGAACCATAATCTTCTGTCCAAATATATTTAACCTCATTTCACGTTCAAATAGTTAGCTGGTAAGATATTCAAGAAATGTTTTTAACAAACTTTCTATAACAACCTGAAAATACATGAAAAATTTGAATCCTTAAATCATTTTTTAAACCAATGGTAATAACAAAAATTTCAAAATTCCCATATATAGTACGAAAATCCATTTTTGGAATTTTATCCTCCTTCACCTTCAGCAGATGGTACCCGGATTCCAAGTTGTTACTCGATATATTATGAGATCCTTGGAGAAGATAACACTTCATAGGATAACCCAATATCTGTTCATATAGTCTCAAAGTATCTCACTACAACATTCTATATATAATCGGGATGCATTCCACCATTTTGATATTTTTCAGGAAGGTATTTTCATAACTCCCCATCTCACCAAATTTAATGAGATTTATAGTTTTCATATCATAATTAAGCTTACCTACACTATGATTTTTTTTCATTGAAATATAGGTCTATATGATCAAACGTACCACCTCATAAAATTATTCTAGATTAGTTAAAGTATTCCACAGTGTCATTTTTTCCACACCTCCCACAAACTGGAAACTGAATTTTCTTCATGACATATTTCATTGACGGATTGTTACCCATCACTCACAATATGTACATCTTTATTATCTTGTTGACAATGTAAAAGTGATCATTGGGAAACTACATTTATACCCTCTCATCAAATGAAACATTTTTCTTATAACATTTTAATTCTTAGGAGTCCAATTACCTTTACTATCACGACTTAAATCCTGAGTAAAAATGTTTGATTTTACTATCAATATCCCCAATAATATTTGGATCATATGTTTCCAACTAGGGAGGTTGTCTCCATACACAGTCACTGAATATTCATCTTTTTTTCAGTTCAAGGAATTTATTTTCCATCCTAATTTAAAACACCTTACAGAATTATTTTTCTAGGAAAATATTCTTAAATTCATCCCATTCCAAGGCATATATTTCATAACTATCCATAATATTCTATACCATTTACCACCATATGTCTGATTCAACTTCAAAATGGAAAATTGAAAGACCACAATTTCTTTTATTTGAATATCCCATAACATCGAATATTTTTTCATGGGATTTTCTACACCCTTCATCAACCATTGGTTCAGAAGATCTAATGAAGTAATGAGGGTGGTTACTCATAAAATGTACCACTTTTATCATGTTAATTTTTGATTGTTCATATTTTTATCTTGTGTTGAGTCCACTGAAATTTATTTCCAGGGCTATCTAATCCATTACAGTCCCAAACTGCTCGGTTCTAATTGCGATTATTCCAGGATAAGGATTTCGAAAGGCTATTGCCTCTCTGTTCCTTCTAACATCAGCTTCCATGTTTCTTCTATAGAAAACCATTATAAATAGACATATATTAGACGTAGAAACTAGGTCATCATCAAATGACATATCATTTCAATATTATAATATGGTAATAATCATTTATTGTATTATATTAACATCTTTTTAATCACAAATGTTATCTAAACTATGCTTTGATACCAACTATAAGGACCTGACCTTGAACATTACGTAATATAGTTATTTCAACATGAATACAATTAATACATTCTCAAAGATTTATCATATTATATTATTAGAGAATTAGGTCATTAAAAACATGAAAACCCACATGAATAAAAAGAGGTCACTAATAAAATAGAATCTATTTATTCTATATTTGAATTTTTATAATAGAACATGAAATATATTCATTAGTAATCTTTAGAACATTCATATTGGATTATTTTTATTTTCTTAAAAATCCTTAACCCATTGAAAAACAATTGAAAACTTTTCATGATAAAAAAATATCATTGAGGAACATAAAAATATCAAAAGAAACAATTATTCCTCGAATACTTATAAAAATGTGAACTTATTTTCATAAAGATATACTTTTCACTCACAAAGAAAAAATACATAATTTTTCAAAATAATATATTTCCATAAAACATAGAAAACATAAATTGAACCCTAAATGTATCTTAATTAATTACTTACATATGATTATTAACCCTCAAAAATACCATACGATTTGTAACCCACATGGTTACCATAAAATTTAACCATTATGGATACCTTATGATGTAACCCTCATGGCTACCTTATTGTGAAACCATCTGAGTCACACATGGAGTAACCATATGTTCAACCTCTGACATAAACTTACACAATGTATTTGTGGGATATATATGTCCCACCCTTAATCATAAAAATTTCCAACGAACTAGAATATAATAATAAAACATGAATACATTCATCATAAAAAATAGTTTCTTTAACATTTTAGAAACATAAATTCAAATGTAGACTTTTAATGAAAAATATCATTACCTTGAGTTCATCTTAATTAAAATATCTTAAAACCTCCTATATATTGATTTAATGAGAGTTATTAATATATTAAAAAACTATATTAATTTATATAAGAGATTATATGATCATTTAATAACATCATTCCTCCCATTTATAAATAATATTTGTTTATATCTATTGTTTAGGGGGTGTTAATTTCATTGTTTCCATGGTTGGTTAACAACTGACTTTCTTATCAAATGGAAGAAAAAATAAAGAATTAAAATAGGATAGTTTCTCATGTTAAAATGAGCTATCTTAGAAAAATTATTGTTTCTTAAAATAGATTATAATGTGTACATGTAAATTGGCAAGAAAAAAGGAAGTTCCATTTAATCAGGCTTGCTTATCTGGATGAATTTAGAAGGGGCCTTTTAAAAATGTATATCCCTAAAAAATAAGGATTAAATGATCATGATTAATTTTTTGGAACATTTAAGTGTAATTTTGGAGAATTATATAAAATTAATGAATATTTACATTAGGGAAAAGAGAGTGTAAGAATAACCCGAAGGAAAATGTGGTTCCGTGATAATCTCATAGCTTATGTCTAAAAGTGCTTTGCACATATAATAAATATCCTATATAATCAAGTAAAATCCAGTAATTAATTATTTTAGAACATTTTCTACCTTAATTCTATTTATTGTAATTTTTTAAGTCCATTTATGAGTTTTTTTGAGTTATAAGATATAATTTTATAATTGGAGAGTGTCTTATTACATGGTTTTAATGATCAGATTACTTATATACTTTTATGGAAAGATCATGTAAAAATAGAATAGTTTTCTAAAATAGAAATTAAATTTTATTTATGAACATATAGAATACTAATTGTTCTTTTTTATCATTTTTTATATGTTAATATTATGAATCATTATATAAAACATTAGTGATGAATGTTAGTTTATTTTCATGAATTTTGATGATTACGAAATAATTTTTTTTGCTAATCAATATTTTGTTTCAAAAATGGATCTAGAATATAATATAACATATAATAATTATAATATAACCCAATATAAAAATATTAATGGCTTTATGACTAGCCTTGAATTTATTAATGAAAAATGAAAATACATCATCCACAATGTTGGTAAATCAACACATCATGAACATTTTTTTTATTTTTAGAATAATGCTGAGAGAATAAAGAGTTTGATAATGAATTTGTACATGAGAATGATAAAATGCCAATATATGTATTATAATGGATTTTTAATTCCATTTGGATGAGGGGAGGTAAGGATAATATAAAAATATGATATTGAAAAGAAAATAAAAGATATGCAATGTGGATTTCACTTTTTCAATTATCCTCCTTGAGAACCTCCTTAAGGCCTTTGGTTTTGGCCTTTTGGTGTGACCAACTAGTCTTTGACAAGGATAATAGTCTTCGGAAGTGAATTCAGATGAAATTGAAGAAGATAAAAAGCTTTGAGTTATGAGGAGAAGAGGTGGTGAGGGGTGGTATTTATAGTGGTGGATAACAGTGTTTTCTCATTATTATATTCATTAGTTTATTATTTTGGCTCAAGACTATGGATAGTTTTATCATCATCCCAAAATATATTAAAATTATTATTAAGGGTTCTATATTTTTGTCTTACATCATCCATACATCAGCCATGACTCAATAATTCATGTATTTATCATTCATTGTAAATTATCATATTTTACAATTCACAATATTCAACTATTTTAGATAAATCTTCAAAAAATCATCCTTAACATTTTTCAATTGGTTGAATTTATAAATTAACACCATTTAATTAAAATAATTTTATAATTATGTGAATATTAATATTTAATTAAAATGAGAATTTACGCCACAAATACTAATTTTTAAACATTAACATGTTATCTAACACATTAAAAAATTATTAACTTTTCCTAAAATTGTGAAATAATATTATGAAAATACAATATTAATTTAAGAATATGTTTTATGAAAAAAAATGTTCTTTCAATTTGTTAAATTAGTTATAAAATTATAAATAAACATTTATGTTTAATAAAAATACATACAATTAATTTCTCATTTTTAAATCATTTATTTTATTATTTCGTGATATAAATATATCATATTTTCACTTTTAAGATTCATGAATTTTATTTATTTATTAATAGTTGAGAATAATATAATATTTTTAAAATTACTTTTCCTGATGGTCATGTTATTATTCTTATGGTCAGGTTACTATTTCATTAGTATAAATTTCATTATTTCTGTAAATATGACTTATTTCATTATAAATATATAATGAATTTTACTATTTAATTCTATAATGGAAACAAGTTATTTTATAATTACTTGTTCATTTATAGTTATAACAAAATTTAAATAGCTTGGGTAAGAAGATTACATCTGCATTGGTACATTTAATCTAAATCCTTCCTTAAGGACCCTAGAATGGCCTTTGATGAAGAAAAATACATCTAAATTGTATTTATGGATGTTATAAGATATTTTTATCACTATATATTGATCTAGTTGGCTTAAAGTTATTTAGATATGAGAAATAATCAGAGCCCTTTTATAAGTGAGAGGAGGTGTACTCTCGGATTTTTTTAAAATATTAAAATATAATGAAGTCATTCTCAAGAAATATACCTCCAAATTTCCAAATATTCAAATATAATGTGGATATAGTTGAAATCTAAATAACAAATAACATTTTTATTGGTTTATGTGGTGTTTTAAACATTTTAATTTGGTTTAACCCCTTAGTTAACATATATTTACAATAAATTTAGTAATTACTATTTCACTTTTAATGGGTTATAATTATACTTATAAGGTAATCATCGAATCATAAATGAAAAAAGTATGATATATTCGACCATATATTATCCAAATTGTACTCTATAATGATTTTTGTTATTTCTAAATAATTTGATAAAATTTTATTTTCATAATATATCATTCATGTTATCTTTAGCATTATTTATTTAATTTGACATTAAAGACACCCTGAAAAATATGGAATTCAAATGTAACCCTTTCATAGATCATTATTATGTTATATTTTTGTATAAATTTTCGTGACACTATAAATCGCTAAAATATATTTAGTTTTAAAATTTTAAAAGTCATTTATTTTATTTTTCTATTTTTAGAATAAATATTGTGTGGGTGTTGTGTAAGAATTTTAGATGATTATCCAATAAAAAAACATTCATTGAAAAAAAAACTGATTAATATTTTAAATAAAACTTTATAACAATCCATATCCTCATTTTATCTATACGTATTAATATTGAATATATTAATGTTAATAGAATGACATTTTGTATAATTTTTTTCTTAAATTAATATATAGGTCGTAATCAATGGAATATGGTACCATGTTAAACTATATTTGATACGTGGATGAAAATTATTGATCTACACTCATATAATATGATAAATTCAATTTTGGGGTTCATATTAAGACCTTATAATATTTTTTTTAAACATAATTACCAAATTATGCATTTTCCAGGTTAACAAAATTTCTTGTGGTTACAAATCATAATGACAAAAAATTAAAGGGGACCTCATTACAAAAATAATTCTCCCTGATAAAAAATAAGGGATCCATTTTTCAATGTTAAAATTATATAAATATTATATATTTATTTATGATGAATATGAAATGGAAAACATTTTTCATTAAAAAATTAAATGACTTCAATAACAAAAAATGATTTCAGTAAACTTATTTAGAATATTAATAATATAAGATAACTAATTTTACTATAAAATAATTCTAAAAAACTGAAAGTATTGATAATTTTGTAACCAAAATAATGTTATCATAAAAAATTTATTTCACATGGAAAAAAATCATTCAGAGTAGTTTCAAAAAATAACCCTAAGATAATTTTTAGAGGGAAATCTCAAAAATTAAGTTAATTTCTTGAAATAATATTAATGAAACTCTAAAACAATAAATGTAATATCTTCTCAGAAAATCTACAAAAATAATTTTAAAAAAATGTATCTTTTATGTTTCTTATGATTTTATTAAAAAAAAGTTCTTAATTCCTAATTAGGACATTTTTTTAGCAATACATTTATATATATTTCATAATGTGGTTAATACTATTCAAAAATATTCTATTTAATGGAAATGTGAAAATAAAAATATTAATATATCAAGGTTCATTTAAGCTAGTAGTCGTGTGTTTTATATACCATCGACTATAGTGTTTTCTTAATATTGGTGGGTTTCAATCCATCTATTATTTGGTGAGTTTGGATGTTTGGAAATAATCATTTTATAAGTCATAACTCGAGATATATGGTTCATTATAGCTATAATGTTTTCAACTCTAGTTTCTGCCCCACTTGGTTTCACATTACTATATTGTCTATCGCATCCATTATTATCATGGATTCCCCTTTCTCCAAAAAATTCTAAACCCAAAAGAGTTAATCATGTGTAATCAATGTTTACAACTGTTGGCACATCATTATTTTAGGGATTATAAATCTTGTTTTTTATATTTCTAATAAGATTAATGTTTTGTGATATTACTTCATTTCGTGAAGAAACATTGTTATCTATAGATCTACCATTATTAATGAAGATCTAATGTTAGTTTAAAGAGATATCACCTTGGTTTTGATAATCTAACATTTGATAAATCAAATCTACATATGGATTACATCATTTTCTAGACACTACCAATGATGGATCTACCATTGAGGACATCCAAACATAGTTTAACTGATCCACCATTGGTTTAGACTAGATTTACTGGTTATCTTCATCTATCACTGAATGTTCTACTATTAGACTCTACTGTTATAGTTGTTCTACCACTATACAATATCCACCTCTAGTTAGATCTACCATAAGTTAGATCTACCTCAAGATTATTTAGAACATGAATAAACCTACCACCACATTATCTTACTCTAATTTCGTTGTGCAATCCTTGATAGATCTACCACTGGACCATGCTACTGTTAGTATAATCTATAATTAGTATGTGATACCATCAATGATAATCTACCACCATTATGATACCATTATAGTTTGGACTCTCATTTTAAGTTAATACCACCACTAAATAGTTTATTTAATTTAATTCTTTCATCCTCAGATGTATTTATTAATAATTATTCCTAAACCACTCCACAGATTCATTGAATTCAAAGATATATTTTTTAAATTTAGATCATTGTATGAGGATCTAGGATATATTAATTATTTTTCTTCAACGGATAATTGGACATAGATATCTATATATTCATATGATCTTCCCCATGTTTTCATGCATGAATAGAGATACATAGTTGCGAATGTGAATGTTTGGAATAAAAAAATAACCTTCATATGCTATATAGAGGAAAAATCCTAACTCACCTCTATGGTTGTTTTCAGGTCATCTATAGACAGAAAATAGAACTATAAGATACTCTATTTTCTTGTACCATCGGTGAAACTTTTTCAATATTCTCACCAAGAAAAATACAATGAACTCTATGAATCTTAAGTTATATAGACGAATTAGCCTAAGTTATACTTATATCTACTAATATTACCTCTCTAATTTTTTTACTATTGAGTTGTGTGTTTCATGAATTTATTTATATGTACACATTTTCTCCTATACAAAACTAGAATGTTATTTACACAATCTCTTTCCATTATATTTAGATATGAATAAAAACAATGGAAAAGTCATGTGGGACCTATTAATTGTTTTTCTTGCCATGTATGAATATAAAAGAGTATTTGAGCCTAGACAGCCAATTTTCTATCAATTTTAAAACATTATATTGGTTTTTATTTGATTATTGTTATAATAATCTACATATTAGTAAGCTATTACTAAGTGGTGGAAGATTAATTATAATTATAAGACCAATCCCTTTGTTTGATTTTATTTTATTTTTCTGTTTGTTTTCTATAATACAATGTCAAAAAATTTATCTTTTATTAAAATAAGAATAAAAATTTACATTGATATTTAGTCTTAATTTCTGTTTATATAAATTTCATGATTAATAACTTTGATTCCAAAAGATAAATTTATTTCAAAAATTGTTTTAATAAAGACCTAATACCACTATAAAAATTTATTTTTAGTATTAAAATAATATAATTCTTCTAATTTGATAAATTGGGAATTTATAATTAATATTAGCGATTTTTATTGAAGTTTTTTCAATTAAAAATAGTGGAACTCAATTCATACTCCTCTTGAGTTACTCACTCCATCCAACATTTTGTATCAAAGGACTTCAAATATATTTCTAAATAGGATTTAGTTTCCGTTTAAAGATCTTATATTTTTTTTATTTATAAATATGATTCTTTGTGGATAATAATTGGTAATAAGAATCTATTAAAAATAGGACTCTTTATTTTAATTTCACTAACAATTATCATCGGAAGATTAAAATGATGATTCAGATTGAAATCTTGGTTTTTGAAATCTGGACTCTAAATGAGGATATGTATGAATTAACCAAAACATCTAGAGATGAATGGATTGATCCTACTAATGTAGTTTACAATAATAACTAATAATAAATGAATTATTTATATTTTTCTTTTGGAGATGAAGAGTTTAATATGACTTCTTCATGTAATAATGCATTAAAAATTTTGGATACTTATTTATTTCTCATTAAGGAACATCTATTTTCAAATAAATGTAGATAAATACTTACCCTTTTAATTATCAAAAATTTAATATGATACTTGATGAAAATATTTTTTTGATTTATCTCAGGTGTAATCAAAATGTGAACATAATTCATTCATTTGGGAGAACTATTTCTTGCAATGATCAAAAGATATGCCTTTTAAGATGTCCATCAGACTCATCGAGAGGATCATCAGTTTGAATCTTAAAATCATTCTATGTTAGGTTATTTCTTAATAAAAAGATGATAAAAAATATCATGATATGTGAGGAGGAACTAAAATTAAATAGAGAATAATATTTTGAACCAAATAGAAAATTTGTAGCCTTCAAACCCACTACTTCAAAACAAAAAGAGATGATCAATACATAAAGCTCACGTGATGTAAAGGAACAAGGACAAAGTGATGAGGAAATGGAACACATTTCTAGAATATTCATTTAAATATTACAATATTAATATGTTCTTTAGGAAACCTATTTATAAAGTAAAATATGACAATATATGTAATTTGAGAAAATACTATTAAAATTCTGATTCTTCAAATCAAATAGTCTATTATGAATGTAAAATAAAAGGTCATATCAAAGGTTATTGTCCTAATCTAGAATTTAAAAATAAATTTTATTATAAATATATGAGTTATAATAAATCTATGAATGAAACTTTGAGTGATTCAAACGATAGATCAATTGAATCAGATTCAAGAAAAGAAGATAACCATGATAGATCTAACTCCTGTTCTATGAAAAACAAATCAATGGTATCTAATATTTTTTGTGGATCCATTATTCGTATTTCTAACATGACTTTAGATGAAAATAATAAAAAAATAATTTCTAATGGATAAATTGTTGAATATTATAATATTTTGGAAGACACATTTAATGAACTAAAAGATTAATATAAAAGGTTAAAGAAGTGTAATTCTATGACTGATAGTTTGAATACTAATCATAATAAAGAAAAGGATAAAAATACCTAGGTCCTAAAAGAGAACAATGAGTTAAAATTAATTAATTATAAATTAAATAATTATCTAGAAATATTTAAAAATGAAAAATCACATTGTCTTAAATTATTAGAAATCAACAGCACCAAAATATAATACATGGATAGGCTAACATCTAGGACATAGAATGATCATTAAAAATAATTTTATTCCTAGATCCATATCTGTGAAATATTTTTTTAGTTTTTACTTTTCAAGACCAAACATAGATTTTATTTCTATAAGATTCAAATATTCTTATGGGAAACCAATTAAGAAATTGTGGATTCTTTATTATTTTATTTCTAACATTTATGGACCTAAGAATATTTGGGTACAAAATTCATTTTTAGTTTATTTTTTATAGGAATCCTTCTTTAAAAAATCTAGTAAATACTTATGGTATCTGGATAGTGTAAACTCCAAACACATGACTGGGGACTATTCGTGCATTAATAACAGGATCATGGTTTATAATGGAAGATACACTTTTGGTGATAATTCCAATGAAAAAATAATTAGACATGGTATAATAAGAACCTATAATATTTTTTTAATTTCTAATGATTTATTACTTGATTGATTATAGTATCATCTTATGAGTGTCTCAATGTTTTTTATGATGTTTCTCTTTTTAAATTTGAAAATAATTCCTACAATGTTCTTGATTATAAAAATGAATTGTTTTTTACTACAATAAAAAATGATAATATAGATGTTGTTAATCAAGATTCATTATTTTCTCAAAACACATCCCCTATATGTGCCTCTCACAATTAATCTTTGCTCTGGAATATGTGACTAGGTCATTGCACTATTCATTCACTAACAAAGCTAGCTAGAAAAGAGTTATTCAAGTACCTGCCTAAAGTCAAATTCTTATATGATATATTTTGTAACCCATGTTAAAAAGGTAACCAAAAAAATATCTATTTCAAATAAGTGAAATAGTTTTCAAATTATCAAGCCCTAGAATTTGTTCATAGGGACTTTCATGGACTGTCTAGTGTATCTATATTAAATGGGAAGTGTTATGTTTAGGTTCTAGTAGATGAATTTTTTATATAGAGATGGGTATTATTTCAAGCAAAAAAGCGTTATTATAGTTCTTATTTTTTAAATTATGCTAAATATTTTGAAAATTTTAATGTAGTTAAATTAAGTCCTTAAGAAGAGATCATGGACATGAGTTTGTAAATCAATATTTTGAAACATTTTTCTCAAAAATGGCTATAAAATAACTTTTCTACTCCTAAGAACCCATAGAAAAATTCTTTAGAGAAGAGGATAAATATAATGCTTCAATAAATTAGTCAAACAATAAACAATTGGTATGATTTAACAATTTACTTTTCAGAAGAATCTGTGAATAAATTATATTACATAACATATAGAGTTATTATAAGACCTCCATTATTGAAAAATTCATATAAATAATTGAATTTTTGAAAACTAAGGGTTGTTACTTTATATTTTTGGGTTTCAAAGTCTTTATTCATAATTAAATGGATAATATTGACAATTTTTATTATATGAGTGATGAAGGAAATTTTCCATGTATATTCAACATCTAGTAAATCACATGGTATGTATAACAAAAGGAAAAATATCATGAAACAATATGTTCTTGTAAAATTTTATTAAATGGCTCCACATTAGGATAATACCCCTTTATACACCATTGAAGATGATTTGTAAAATCAGAATATAAATTACAAACCTTCTAATAGTTTTGTGAATCAAATAGTAAAATCGTCTAGTATTGAGGAACAATATGAACCATAACCAATAGTTGATAATGAGATCATCATCTATAATTTTTTTATAACTATTAAGAATAATAGGTACCATAAATTACATTATATTGTTGGTGATATGGATATAATGACACAAACTAGGGATTTTCTTAGAAATAACGGTGAAAATAATGGTTTCTTATTATAGCTTAAACCTAAGAACATAAATGATGCAATTAATGAGTAATTTTGGGTAAATTAAATGCATTGATAAAATAATATATTTGAAATAAATAGAGTTTTGGAACTAGTAGATATACCTAAAAAACACTGACCATGGTACTATGTTTTTGTTTAGAAACAATGGCGAGGCGTCATTAACTATCGTCTAAAATAAAGACATATTAGTTTCATAAGGATTTATTCCATAAGAGGTTATTGAATATAAGGAAACCATTTCACAAGTTTCTGCACATGAATCTATTATAATACAGATTTTCTATACACGAATTATCGATTTAAATCTATATCAAATGTTTGTTAAGATTGGATTTATAAATGGTAATATAGTTTATATTGTTGTTTTTTTGAACAACCATGTGGATTTTAAAATCCTGATTTTCCAAATTATACATTAAACTAACAAAAACATTATATTGTTTAAGAAATGTTCCTAGAGCTTGGTATGATAGGCTCATCTCCTTTTATATTTATATATATTCAAAAAAATATTACATAGGATCCTACTTTATTTATATAAACAATATAAAAATATGTTTTAATGGTTCAAATTTATATTGATGGTATTTTTCGATATTTTAAATATTGTTTCTATATTTATTCTTCCAAAATAATGAAAATTTAATTTGAAATGATTTTAATGGTAAAAAATAATTTTTTTTCTTTCACATTTGTCTAAATAATTAAATATTTTTTTCATTCAATGTAATTAAACCAAAGAACATAAAAAATGTATTGGTTTTGATCGTATAAAATTTAGTGATACCCCAATGATTACAACCTATAATTTGGATCATGGTGAAACATGAAAATCAGTTGATCATGCCAATTATATAGGTATTTTTATAATCCTTCTCTAATTGTATTCTAGTTTACCAAATATTATGTTTCATGTGAGTATGTGTGATAGCATTAAAGAAAATTATAAAGAATCAAATTTACATATTGTTAAAATAATTTTCAATAACCTTATGTATATAACAAATTTTGGGATATTCACTCCTAGAGAACAATAATTTGAGTTAGTGAGTTATTTGTATGTTAATTTAGTGGATGTAAGGTACATTTTTAACTAACCTCTAAAACAAGTCGCCTTATTTGAAATTCACTAGTATATTGGTCTAGAAAAAAGAAAATATTGGATTCAATTTATATTAAAATGGCTGAATACATTGATATAGAATGTTGTGTTGCATAGATTTTAAGCATGATACACACTTTTCTATATTATGGATATCAATTTTGACATGTACTTATAAATTGTGACAGTGAATGTGTAATAATTATTTCATAGAATCTTGTACCTCATTCAAGTGAAAATAATAATTATATAAGACATCACATTTTGAGAGATTATTTTTTAAAAGATGATATTAATCATAATATCCTTGGAACTGAACATCATCTTGTTAAAACTACTACAATTCCTTTTAATTATGACTGACTAAACTATATCCAACATGAACTAGGAATAATCAATTTTAGTTAATCCATTATTTTCAAATTTATTGCATTGGAAGATCCACTATTGGATGGTCCTACATATGAATATACACTATCAAAAAATCCACCATTAAAGGCTCTATAATATGGATACCCACCATTGAAAACCCAACATTTTGTAATACACCATTGGGTTATCCACCATTGGTGATCCATCATTGGTGGTCCACCATTATTGAACCACTTATGGGTGATCCACTATTGGGAGATCCATTATTAGTGATATAAATGTCGAGTCTGTGTTTTATTTTTCTATCGGCAATATTTTCTATGATTAAAATTATATTATATTTTTATATTTAAATTTTATTATATATTTTAATTCAAAATTACAAAATAATAAAATTTAATTTTAAATTGAATTGTGGGAACATTTTTCCTCATTCCTACCTTTTGAACATTTCAAATTTTCTTTTCTCATCACCTTAAACCTTCCTCATTCTATTTATTCACCTATCAATATAGTACAATAGTGACATTGATGTGCCCCTTAGTGTCAACTCATCATGGATCATGTCATTTAAAGATATCTAGAGAATAAACTAGTCATGTTAATGTTTTAGTCAAACCTAAGGATCCCCATATTGCAACGTGAGTTGTTATTTGAAAAAAAATAATATTGATACTAAATGGATGATTCCAAGTAAGTCTTTAGTGTTGATGGAGATTTAGGACAATGGATGGATTTAGGCGCTTTCAGATAGTTGTCTTAGATTTTATTAGAGGTTAAGTCACAAATTTTACCAATTTTTTGAGTATTGATTTGTTGTTAATGTAGATGTGATTCGAAGTATGGAAAATGATTAAAAGGTCAAATATTCTTCAAAGTAGTGGGTTCAATTAATTAGTGTAACTTGTTGAGGTATATCTGATGACTATCAAGGTTCTATTCCATGTGATGGTGTTCATTTTTTATGAGGATTTAATACTAGAATTAACTTGAAATTGTGTGTTACGATGAATTTCTACTATAGCGCCTAATGGAGAGAGTAGATATCTGTTCAAGTTTATCTAGAACATTCTATGTCTTGGGAAATGGGATTAAATAACAAGGAGGTTCCAACATGGTTTTCAATTATTCCTTATGAAAACTAGGGATAAAGTGAACCTATTACAAAATTTTATGGTAAATATGATGGATAAGAGAAAATATTCTTCTAGTTCATTTTATTTGAACTATCCTATGATTATATCAACTATTATTTAATCCAAAGTTTTTTTCCCAAATATGGGAAATCAATTGTCATGCAATGTGGATTATTTGTGAGACAGTCTACCTATAAAATAACTAAGGAAAACTATAATTTATTTATGAGGAAATGGTGTATATACAATGATATATTATATGAGGATTTTAACCCTATAACACACCTTACAAGACCTAAAGATGTATTTGATCGCGGATTAGGGGCAGATAGAGTTGTGTCTTATTTATTTGATAAAGAAGTGGAAAAAGAATAAGTTGGAAGAATATAAGAGGAAGTAGTTGGATCTGCTGATGAAGGATGTAATCCATATAATTTCAAAATTCTAAATGTTTTATATGGATCATTATTTCCACCTCTTTTCCTTTCAAATAGGGAAATCATGTTAAAATAATGATATAAACCTAAGGAGACTAAAGTATAGAATGACGATGATGATGAATAATAATCATCATCTTTCTAAAAGAGGGTAGTTGTTTTCTCAGATGACATGAATGAAGTTGATTGTAATAAGATTCAGGGAGATGAGGTTCATAATGCTGAGATCTCGGATGGGAATAACGATTCAGATAATAAACTAAATAGACCTAGTCTTATTCAACAATTCTATGAAAATAATGAATCTATTCATATTGATGTTCAACCCATTTCAGATGGTCAAGAATATGTACATCATAGATTTTATCTTCATGATTTAACTGATGATAAACCTAGTAAATGTGAAGACTCATCATCTTCTACAGTGGAGAAGTCCATAATATGTGTTCAATTTTTTATTCACTACTCAAAGTCAGATAAAGGTAGAGGAAGTAATGATGATCATAAAATTCTACCAGAGCATGGTGGACCCTCTCACAACATTTCTAGAATAGATCCCAAGGGATTTAATATTGATAGGATTTATGAATCTATTCAATTGAAATATTTTCACTTGGATTCCCCTACCATTGGATCCGATCATGTAGAAGTTATTTTACCTTGGAGGATTCCTTCACCTCTACATGCTACTCCTCAATATTCAGACTATTTTACTAAAGATTATTTTGAATCATTAAGAGTGATGATTCTTAATGATATTGGTGAAATTTTTATATCAACATCTCTGAGAGTTACATATCAAAGTGAGGTAGACCCAATCCATATCATTGAATTATTTTTCATCCACATTCTGCCCAATATTGTCATAAATACATAATTACTTGGTATTGGGAGTTTTATGTTGGATAATTAGTTAGATGTAGTGAATTCCATAATGGTGGATATGATATATAGTTATTATATAGTTCGAAAATATTTTCTGAAGTGTTTGGAAACCTTACCTCCCATTGTTTCCCAAAATTCCACTAGTTCTCCTCCTACATATTGTATTAATGGAGAGGTAATTAGAACAATTGTGTGGGAGGAATTATTTTAAATCATGTGTGATCTCACTAAATCTCATCAGGATGACCATTAGTATATCTGAAAACATTGCAAGAATAAATATAAATTGGTTAGGGAGTGTTTGAATGAATCTTGAAGTGATCAGAGAGTATCACTATGGAAATAAAATAATATCTTTCCAAAATTAATACAAAGCCTGAGGTCAAATCTCATTTTAAATTTTTTGTTTGGAATTTATTTATCCCATATATGAATAAGGATTTGAAAGCTAATGTGAAACATCTCAATGTGTCATCCCCTCTCCTCAAACTATTTATGGTAGTGAATAATTACTTTTTCACTGAAAATGAGAGAGGTGGAAACATCATAATGTATTTTTTGAATTTGATGAATCTTTTTCTGTATGTCTATGGAACTCAATTGGTGCCACTAAAATCTATTCCCATGTATTCTCTCACATATTCACTATATTATTAACCTCTTAATTCTTATTTATATCAATTTACCATGTCACTAGCTACAAATATTTGGAATCTCAAGCCAGTTGTGATCAGATAGCTTCCTAATTCTACATATGCACAGTTAACATCAACTTTGTGCCTCCTGTATCTAGAAAAGGAAAGAATAAAATTAGACCAAAATCCCATCATGATGAGAGTGATTCGAATAGGGATTAATATTTTATTGGGATTTTATTTTTACATTGATATTGTTTTGGGTAGTAATCCAAGGACCTTTGTATCTATTGAGGCTTTTTATCTTGTACTTTATCAATTTTATTGTATTTAATTTATTTAACTTTTCACAAATATTATTATTTTTTATAATCCCAAAATAATGCGAACAAGTTTGAATGAAATTTACTTTTTTTAATACTATTTTTATATTTACAATTTGAATATATTTATCTATACTTAGGTCTATAATAGTTTTTATATACATGGTCAACAAATTCCTTGATTTTTTACCATAAAAGGGTGTGATTATGGGATCCATGTTTTGTTAATAATCACATTTCATGTTTTTTATATTTCCAGAAATATTAATTTTGAATGTTTGTAAATCATTTTTTGATGAAACTGGTCTATGTAATTATCTACCCTTATTTATAAACATCTGCAACTAATTTAAAGGGATCTATCATTGGCTTTGACGATCTATCATTAGTTTAATTAGACCAACCAATGGATTACAACTATATCTATACTATACCAATCATTTATATACCATTAATATCATCCACTGTTAGTTCAACAGATCTAACATTAGATCAGATCATATCTATTGGTGAGCTATATACACAACTTACTAGTCTACCGTTAGACTTTGCCATCAGAGTTGTGCGACAACAAGACTAGATCCACCCCCAGACATATCTACCATCAGATATATCTACATCTATATAACAAAACAGCAGATTATATATACCTTCAAATTATCTACAACTTCTTCATATGATCTAATATTTAAAAATACACTGTTGGGATATGCTACCATTAGTCTGATCTATGATTGGTCTATGCTGTCATTAAAGATGATCTACCGCCAAATGCTACAATTATTAATTCGTCTCTCATTTGAATTTAATTCATCCAACAGCTAATTTATAGAGTTTAATTATTTTGGCCACATGTTGATTTATATATCATTATTCATAAACGAATAAACATATCAATTAAAGGAAATTCCGAAGTTTCAAATTTAGTGCTCCGTACATGGACCAATGATACCTTTATTATTATTCATCAATGCATAATTTCACCTGGATATATATTTAGTTGGAAGATATTTTATTTGTTCTGGCATGCATGAATACAGATACATACATACAGATGTGGAGGTGTGGAATATATAGAAGAAAAATAACATTCATACACAATATAGTTGAACAATCCTAACACACCAATGTGGATTCTTTTTAAAATGCTTATTGATAAGAAAATAAAAAACAACAATGCTTTGTTTTCCTGAACATTTTAAGGAACTTATTAAAACACATCACTAAGACTAACATGAAATCTTTTGAGAATATAAATATATTCAAAATTAAGAGGAACACCTTTTCCCATATCTATTTATTTTTTGTCTCTATTTATGCATTACTTTTGAACTGTGTGTTTCATTAAATTGATTACCTATACACATTGTCTCATGTACCGAAAATGAGTGTTCTTTCACACACTAAAAAATTTATCTTTTTATTCACATAGAAAATATAAAAGAGTTTGTGTGTGAAATTTTCAATATTTTTCAACCCATATATATCTATAGAAGATTATTTGAAAATAGATAACCTATGTGCTGTTAATTTTAAAAATTGTTCATGTATTTTTATCAAATTATTTTTATAATAATCTAATTGGAATCCGTTCAATTCCAGGTGGAGGTGATGAAGTATCATCTTGAGACAAAACCTCTTGTTTTATTCTAATGTGGTATTTATTTTTCATTTTCTATATTTCAATTTTTAAAAATATTCTATTATAAAAATATGAAACAAATGTTTTAATTGATAGTTAGTATTTTTTTTATAAAAACTATTTTATTAGGTAATTTTATTTCAAAAGTCAAATTTATTTAAAACAATTTACTGAAACCTAGTCGTGATTTGAGAAATTATTTGCAAGATTAAACATATATAATTTTATGGTGTTTATTAATTGATAATTTTTAATTAATTTTGGGATTTTTAAAAAAAATCACATACATTTTCATTGGGGATGCAATTCATCCCCTCGTGAATTACCCAATACGAAAACAATATCATATATAAATTATGATAAAAACAACCTCAAAATGTGTTTCTATTAGAAAAAATCACAATATATATTAGTTTAATAAACAATTATTCATAGTTTTATCTATATTTCATTACTTTGGGTTCTCCAATAATTTGTATAATAATTCCATAGCAAAATAGATTCTTCTTTATTATATATTAAACTGAATTTTATTAACCAAATAATATTCCATTGGTTTTTTAAACATTTTTTAAAGTCATTAGTCTTTTTTATACACCAGGTGATGGTTGAGTAAATACCAAATGCGACCTCTTACATCTTATTACCCATAGGTACATTTTTCTCGATCCAACAACCATTGGATGTACAAAAAATTAATGTATTATTTTGGAAATCCCCATACTCTAGACTTTACATATATTTAAAACAAAATCCTATATTGATACTCATCCCTTCAATATATTCATATACTTTTTGGTAATGTAATCTAAAATAATCTCCAAAATTAATATAACGATCATAAAAAATAATTCAATATTTTCTTTGATACCACCTATAGAGACCCATGAAAAACATATATAAATAACCTATTTTTGAAATTATTTTATGAATAAATCACACAAATTGTCCCACAACTCATGGACTGGTAGGTTTAGTGTCTTTTATATTATCTACATAAACATATTATTTTTCTACACTTATGAAAAATTATTCACAATTATTAACTTTTTAACCCTTTTCTAGATATCTCACCAGAAATAATAATCTTCATTTCATTGGGATTGGAAACATAAAAAAGTGGTGAGATCAAATTCTCATTTTTGAACAATGTATAATATAGTAATGGATAATTATCATAGATGAAAACATTAATAAGACAAAAAAATTCATAATAAAAAATCAAAACACCCTATATATTATGCATTAAATAAGTTAGAGTAACATAAAATCCTAAAAATTATTAAAGAATCAAAAAATTTATCACATGTCTAAAAAACATATCAATAATAAAATGAAATTAGAGTATGGCATAAAAGTTTGGAATACGTTAAAAATATGGAATAATCAAGAAAACATAGAATTTCATAGAAAATAAATACATCTAAAAATTTTAAAATAATTTTTTGAACATATTGAAAATTTCACACAACTATGAGATTAGGAATATCTTCACAAAAATCCTTGTACCTTATTTTGTTGTGTGTAATCCTCTCATATAACCTTGATATTAGTATAAAACCACTTATATAACCCTTTATATTGTTGATAAATACTCTTGTGTACCCTTAGGCATGGGAAAAGTCATCCAATGTACCGTATTGGCTTGGGTTATATCATCTAATGTTCCCTTTAGATTAGGATAAATCATTTCATGCACCTCTATGACTTGGGATAAATTCACTTGTGTACCTATTTGGCTTGGGATAAATCCTCCTTTGTTTTTTTATGGTTGTGTTCAGGTCAAAAACTAAAACACAAAATTTATTAAAAATGAATGAACTAGAGAGGATTACATGAGTCTAAATTATGGAAATTTTTTAACATCCCTGACATAAAGAGGGAAATATAAGACCGAACTTGTCCTCATCCATACGCATGCATGCATTAAAAATTATAAATCATTAGCATGATTTAAGGAATCCATGGAAAATAGAATGGGTTTCTTAAAAAATTAAATTGAAGTAATTAAATTTTCCAAAATAATATATGAAATTAAATTGGGTTCCATAAAATACCTAAATGGTATAAAAAATATCATAAAAAAAATCATTTGGAACCAAAAACATGATCACCAAAAATATTCCCATAACATGAACTAAAGAAATCATAGGTTATCATAACACTCATTTTATAAAATAAATCATTTTATAATAACATATAGAGGGTCATCAACTAATAACATTATAAAATGAAAAAACATAATGGTTAAATATGATTAAAATTATTTTAAAAAAACATTAAAATATTTATGAATAAATTAATATAATAAATTATGAAGGGAAAGACCAGACTATTGATAACCATAAAATAATGAGTCCCAAATAAAATATCCTTAAAATAAATAAAGGATCAAAAATTAGAAGTTAAATTTAATTTAAAAAAATATACTTTTAAAATAATTTTTAATAATTGATACAAGAAAATGACATCAACTTTTCCAGAAAAGGAAGTGAATGTACTTTGAAGAAGTTTAAATTTCAAAAGAATATTTATTAATGGAAAATTGAAAAAAATATCAATAAAATAATAGGAAATAAATATTAAATCCTTTATTTTAAATTTTTTTTCTTTAATAATGTAACCTAAAAACATACAATTTATGAAAATAAAACATGGAGTGGATTATAAAACTTTTTATTTAGAAAGGATGGAATAATCATTTGAATGTTTTGAAATAACCTTGTTAATGACCTAAATATTTAAAACGATGATTGAAAATTTATTTTAAAATTATTATTGGTATGAAAAATGATCATTGGGGATAAAAATTATTTGAGTATCCAATAGGAATGGATATATGTTTTGGGAATTTAAAATATAGATATTGATGAAAAATCCCTTAAAATGAATGAGAATTATTTTTTTTATATTTTTTCATGAAACCTAGGATTCATCAAATAATAATACCAATGTTTGAAACATTATTTACCAATAAAATAATTTTAACATACATAATTACATAATAATATCTTATAATAGAACAATATTTATGAGAAGGATAATATTCAAAGAAGACTTATTATTCCCTAAAGAAATGATTGTTTTCATGAAAACCCCTCAAAACTAATTAAAAATTTAAATTAAATCTTTTTTAAAGAGATAGATTAAAATTAAACTTCATTTATCATGAATAATAGTTATTTGATGATATAATATCTCAAATTAGTAGTATATGAACCACATAAATCAAATTTGGATCATAAATGAAAATGTTCATAGAAAAAGAAAATTTTGAGATGAAACCCTTATGACCTGTGTAAAAATTCATTCAAAATTCCATAAAAGAGATGATACGGAATAAAAATTAGAATACCAGGAATAAAATATAATTCAATAAATTTTACATCAACAAGGTAGTATAAAAACGAATTGAATAAAAAATTTATAAATATAAAATATTTCTCGGTGAAGAAAAATTGGGTTGAAATCCTTTACCTTGTCCCAAATTATTTCTTCCCACATGCTTAACCACATAAATAATAAAAAAATTACAGTTACAGACTTCATAAACTTATCATATTATATTAAATTAAATAAGAACCAGTTATTATCACACTAGATTTATTTATTATATAATTCCTCTATATGTTTGCATGAAAATTGAAACAATGTTTTCATATTTTAGTAATCATAGGGAATGAAACTTTTACCTTAATAGTAAGTTAAATACAAAATATAATAATTCTAGAACCATATAATAATTAATATTTTTCAGTGGTCACATGATTTTCCTTTTAATATTAATCCACCTATCTCAGTGTTATGGATCTCACTACCTATTCTCCCCTACCATTTCAAAACCCAATGATCCTTCGTTTGATGGGAAACCTAGTGGGTCGATTCCAATACTCGGACTAGTGGACCATCGTAGTTTGTCATCTGATTTCTCCAAATTAATTGTTTAAGTGGATTCTTCCAAGAAACCAATAGACACTATTGGTATAGATTTTAATGGTGATATTCATTGGTATCAAAAGGTTTTATATGAATTGGGGGTCATATAATGTTCATCCAACATTCATCTTAGACATGACTCTTATATTTGCCAGAATAGATCAATGGAGTTTCCTTGGGAACCCTTTTTTGTTGATTTTTTGGGTGAGGGCCATCCTACGTACGCTACAAGGGGATGGTGTAATGGTCACCTCAGTTAATGAAATATCTTGAAAAGGCCTTTTTGTGGAGAATAGGGAACCAATGAGGTAATCCTCCCTCCGACCAATCATAATAAGGTGAAAGAATTATAGTAGGAGCCTAAAATTTCAGTGGAGTTTCAGGTCTTAATGCACAGTTTGGGGGATAATATTGTTGCAAGCTAGTTGATTGAGGGGATCTACCAGAACATGTATTCCTCCATATATGTTAAGTTCCCTTCCTTAATATTAGTTGTCAACGATGGTGACCTATCCAATGGATTGTGAACTTATTCAGCTACTTATAATGGTGAAAACAGCCTTGTTAAAGCAATGGTACTTGTAAGGAAATACAACACTTCTGGTCAGAATATTTTTATGTCTCTACATAAAATTATGTACAAACAAAATGAAACATAAATGGACAAAAAAATCCATAATTGTTTCAACATATTCAATGAAGATGGAAAGGATAATGATAGTCCCAAATTATGTAAAATTTGTATTCCAATATGGACAAATAAATTGGTAAGATCAAGGATTAGGGAAGATAATAAGACTAGTGTCCTCTAATTTACCACCCTACAAATTATGGATTATGAGAATAAAAATAAAGGGGGATAAATGGTTATGTCTGGGTTAATGATGGGGATGAAAGGTAAGATCCTTTCATGGAACTCCCTAATCAAAAGTGGGGGAAGAAAACTATTCCTCGCAAAGACTACTCAAACAGTCCAAAAATAATAGTAACTCTATCGTCAATTAAGGTCAATATTTATAGTATATAATAAATACTAGTGGAATCATCTACGGTTGAAATGGATAAATAGATTTGTGGTAATATGGGGAAGTATCCTCTAATAAAATTTAGAAACATGTAAAAAGGTGAAATAAAGGTGTAGGACCACATGGGAATGAAAGAAGCTAAAATAACACTCAAAATATATATCATTGTGTTGGATCAGGGATCTATTCTCAATGGAGAAAAAAATGGAATGAGAATTTGTTGTAGAAAAAAGGAAGTCTTTGTAACTAATTCATTACTCAAAGGAAGAAATTATTGAATGTTTCATTCTTCTCAATTATCCATGCATTGAGGATAATAATATTTCTAATATATTCCTTCATGTTAATAATAATGATGAGCATGAGGCATTGATTCAGAAACAATAACAAATTTTGGATTGAGGCTTCAACGATGGAAAAATAAACTTAGAGGAATTCAAACAGACCTAGGACAGAACGAACAACCATTTTAAATATTTAACAATAATGACACGAATATCTAGGTAACTACACTCCAAAAGAAATCATATATAGATTCAAATTATATAAATCATATTCTTCTTTTTGGTAATTTTTTGAGATCATTTAGTACTTTGTGAATTTGATTTATCTTGTATAGGTGCCCACATCTTCCAGAAATTAGATTTGAAATAAAAAATTATATTTGACACATAAAAATCATTTTTTATTAAAATTTTACAATAAAATTATTTTTCATGTTCTTATAGTCATCCATTACTTAATTTTAATGCATTTTTAATATTGGTGGATAAATAATCGCAAACCTGAACACGCTTTAACTCGATTACCATGTAAGGATAAAGAAGTCTTCTTTTTGACATAAGATCATTATAAAATCATTATAATGGTATTTTTTTTTATTTTTTTTTGTTGAACCATGTTTTATGATTTTTATATAATTTTTTAAAATCTATGTGAAATGTGAAAAATGTTTCTATATGGAGGCGGGAGTCCTCACATATACATTTTTAGCCTTCATGTTTTACAACGCTTAAGGAGGCTATTAACATTACATTTTATAATAACAATTATATGATATATATCAAATTTATTCATCATTAAACCCACTAAAATCATCCATTATTGGTGGTAATGTAAAAGAAAATGACATTTCATCATGGAGTCATGGTCCAGATAATGCACTAATGATGGTTTTTTTGTTTCTCTAAGTGGATGGAAAAGAATAAATAAGGGTTATATAAATAATATAAAAAAATATTATAAAAATAATAATTATTAATCAAATTATTATGGCTGAAACATATTTTTATGAGTATGATTAAGAATAAAAACATTATAAGGCAATAGTTCTTACACAGGGTAATTGATCTTTCCTTGGATATTCCCTTGAAATTCAAGGGATTATGATATCTTTGAGTGACCAGGGGATCATTATTAACATATAGGGTTCTATTTACATTCAAATTATAAATTTTCAAGGAATATATATTATTTTAAGTAAATATTTGAAGTGTGAAAATGGTACCCTTTCATAATAGGAGAAAAGGGGGGATTATTTGGAAATATTCATCTTTTTTAATAATTTTATGACATTATTCAAGGCTAAATGACACAAAATTTGAAGTATATGTTGTATGGGACAAGATAAAGTCTAAAATCCTCTAACATATTCATTTTTCAACAAGGTAAGATTTATTTAAGTCTTTTTTGTTTGTGTTTATCCTTTTAACCAAATTAACATTGTTAATTTTAAAACAAACACACTTCATCATGTGAAAATAGTTTTTAGAAAAATAACATTGTTAAGAATTAAATTTATTTATAAGATATAATTATCATTAATATTGATATTAATAACATAAATTGATATATTTTAAAAAATGTTATGGGCTTTCAATTGTTGAAAAAAAATATAATTTCTCCATCTAAAAAATTAATTAGATGGAAATACCTAAAATAAATTTTATTAAAATGACATTTTAATTTATTTTTTGAAATATTATAAATAAAATTATATGTCCAATGAATATTTTAAAATTATTGTTTTTTTATAAAATTTAAAAATATTATATAAGGGTTTTTTTATTTTTATAGGATAATATTACATATTTATAAAATCACAAAAATCATAATTTTCATAAAATCGTATTTTCGGATTAAAAATCAACCTTTTTATATAAACAGAAAAATCATTACTTAGTAAATTTATATATATGAACTAAGAAATAAATTTTATTTAATAAAATCTAAATTCTAGGATTATCATGTTTATCTTTGAAATGAGTAATAATAATTAAAACATAGTATTATAGACAATAATTATTTTGGGGAACTCTATAATCATGAAAAATCACTTATAAAGTGTCAACATCATGACACCTTTTTTCAATCTATGACACATTAGGTTTAAAAAAGATAATTTATAGTAATAAAATATTCATATCCTTTGTGATGGTTCACAAATTGTTTTGTAATTTCTAAAATATTTCAATTGGGAAAATCAAACGTGGTGTGTCGTGTGGGCTATTATCATGCACCAATTGCTAATCAAGTCATGGCCCAATGATAAGTTTTTAGTGTTAATACCCCTATATACATGTATTGTAGAGCCATTTATTCTAGTAATATCTATATAGGGATGTAATTTCTTGGAAACCAATCACACTATACTTTACCAAAATTCAGACACATTTTCCAATATTTGAATTTTCATTATAATTATGCTTAGACATATACCATGGTGTATCACTAATGTTTTTTTTGTCACAGATTCCAATGGTTGACTAAACCATTATATTATTAAAACAATAAAGACCCAAACTCTTCATACATATATTTCACAAATTGATAGATTAATTTTTGTTACATAACAAAATAATCCACTCTATAATCATATAAGTATAGTTCTTTTTGAAATAGGGAAACATAAATAATTGGTTCAAAAAGTGAACTATATTAAATCCTAAAAATATATTCAAAATTAGAACCCTTCATATATAAATTATAAATTATACCTTTCTTCATAACCTAGGGAATGAGAACAAAGTAAATGGTGATCTCATATTCTTACTAATGGTAAAAAGGGTGATATTAACATAACATGAGCATAAAGGTGTGTGAACAAGATAATAAAATTTAAAAACCATTTCCGAAATTTTCTATACATTAAAATTGATTCATGTAATAAATTATGTTGGTTAATATTATATGAGACCTAAAGTAATCAAATAACATAATTCATGAGAGCATAAAATCAGAATAAGACTTGGATTTTTAGCATACATATTAAAATATAAAATTTTATGTCTAGGATTCCCACTAAGACATTTATAAGATATTAGGGTTGGGATAACCACTCATGTTCCTACTATGATCTTGGAATAACCTTATATGTACCATATTTAAGGATTTTTATAACCCCCTATGTACAATATTATATCAGGACTGGGATAACCTTCTATGTAACCTTATAGAACATAAAATATTAATCATTACCCTATTCATTGGAGGGAGACATAGGTACCACCCGCCACATAAGGAAAACATACAACTATATGCCACAAGACTATATAACATTCTACATATCATAACCCATAAAGTGAAATGAGTTTTATAAAAATTTCATAATGGAACAACCCATGTTAGAAAAACAAATTCCTAAACATTTCATCATTTCATCTTTGCATAATCTGTGGGAAAGGAAATGATTTCATAAAAATTTCATTTTTTCATCACAACATAACCTATGGAAAAGTACTATAATTTTTCAAAATATTTTAACCATAAAAATAAATCATATTAATAAAAACTAAGGATGGTATCATTAGATTATATTCCTATAATATCTTAAGTAACATCGAAAGATGTCATCATAGATAAAAAAACTTTGAGAGAACACATGAGAAATTGATTTGGGAAAATTTCTCTTCCTCATTGAAAGCACTTACATAAAATATCAAAATTTCATACATATTAATGGAAATAGTTTGGTTGAAAATAATATTTTAAACTTATAAATGAATCTTTAAATCACCAATTGGTCAAGATGGTGAAAAATATCATTCATACCACACATGTTAAAACAAATATTGCTTCTACATTTTTGGTCAAAACACAAATGTGTCGTGTATGGAAAATGAAATGATGATTCATTTTAAAAATAATTGAAAAAAATTAATACATTCCTAAAAATTACATTAAAATTAATAATAAAATAGTAAAAACATTCTTGAGTTTTTTTAGAAAACATAGCTATGGTAGGAAAATTTGTTTCTACCGAATCCATAAATAAAGTTGATTTTCCTTCAGAAAATATATTTGGTATCCAGAAAACATAAAGAGAGTAAAATGAAATTAAAACACATTTTTTAAAGAAATAAAAAGATTATAAAAAAAATTAATGATGTCATTTATACTTATATCATTATATTTCATCATTAGAAACATAATCATAAACAATCCCAATAAAATGTGGGACTGTAACAAATAAAATTCCCAATTTTCTTCTTTTGAATAGTAATACCAATGAAATAAATAAAATTATATATATATATATATATATATTAATTTTCATTATAAGTTTCATAAAACACATTCAACAGTTGTATATGCACCACACAAAAGAAATAAGTTGTTAAAATGGCATGTGTCCCATGAAAATAAAAGTGAAATGGAAATCCCTAACCCCAAGTGTCAACAATATTTGTACATGTTTTTACCTCATATAAAATAAATGTATGTTTATTATAAATTTATTACAGAGTAATAATTAAATATTTATTACTAAATATCATTTAATTATACCATTTTATCACCCATTCAGGAATAATTGTTTTTCTAAATAACTATTTCAGGTAACAAGTGCTTTGTTTCTCATGTATGTTTTGGTTCTGTAATTTCGATCCTTTTACTTTGAATATGGTTTCATCATATATAAAATTTTAATTACATTATAAAATATTATATAACCACTATTCATGTGTTTATATTGTCCACAACGAATCTGTATAGTAAAATGAATTACACTATTCATGGAGAAGAAAGGTTGTACGCATGGATTGTATTTCCATATTTTCAATGGATGAAAGAAAAAACAAGATAAATAATAATTCACCTATAAAGAATAATTTTTATATCTTATATATTCATTAAATAAATATTAGTTACCATCCATGTCAAAATAAAATGAATTTCAAATCACCTTGGTTCGTGGAGGCTATAGTCCACACATACACACATGCAACATTGACATTTTTCAACAAATTTTAAGGTAAGAATATAGATTTGTTGTTATAATTCTATAATTATAATTATTTTATGAATATTATATATTTATATATATAAATATTAAATCAATAATTATATCCATATGTGACATGCAGTGACATAAAATGAATTATAATGATCGTAAGGGGTTACTCCACCATTCACAAGATCAAATATTTAAATTCCCATTAAATGGAAGAGGACATAGATATGGGTTATTCTACTAACATAATAACATATTAGTATATGTTTAGTAATTATTTTTTGTCTTATAGTATTTTAAGGATATTTTAATGATATGTAAGAATAAAAAAAATAAATTCGTGGTTGAGAACGATACACCTTCTTAATAAAATAAAGTTACAAAGGATAAAAAACTATGTAGGGGGTTGAATTAGTTTTTCACTTTTTTATAAGTTTAAATAAATTTAAAACATAGCCCCTATAAAGTAATAATTTTTATATCGTTTTCATAATTTAGAAAATATTCATGCATAAAAATGTGGGAAATAATGTAAAGAACACAAGATTTGTATGGTACGGACTCAGTGTGAGAACCTATATCCTTATCATAAGCACTACCATGGGCCTATGGAAATTCACTAATTTGAAGATGTAAATAAAACTTTTCCCAAATACCATTAGACAAATTATATATCTCAATAGAAATGAATATACTGACTCTTTTCGTTTCACAATGATTTATTATAAAAAATTTGAGGCATAAAAGAAGAGATCATATAAACCATTTCTCCAAAAAAATCAATCTTGAACCTCAATCTGATGAACCTAACTCTGATTGCCTATACCTAATTGACTCATTATTATGGAATCATTATGATTAAACCTTTTCTCAAACTATTCATATAAAAATATTCCCTATTTCTCTATCAGATCGTCCTCAGTATGATCTTTCTTAGTCCTATAAGAAAACATTGAGTTTTATTATCTTCTAATGAGATCTCTATCTGGAAAGAAAACATTAACAAGAATTCTACAGAACTCTGCATTTTCTTCTTATGTGATTTTTTTAAAGAAAAAATGTACTTTTATTATATTTATAGGCATCACCAAATGGAAATGGCATTAAAATGAAAAATATTTCACACTTACTCAAATTAATTAAATCCGAGATCTATGTGTATTTTAATTTCACTTTTTTCCACATCAACACTTCACAAAGATTCAAAAAATTTATTGAGTATCCTAGGTAATCACGCATCTTATACATCCTAAATTATATTCAATATTATTCAACATTGATAGCACATTATGACAACACTACATCTACTCATTCTAAATTTAATTTCCTCATCAAAGTTAGTCTCATTGACATTCCTACTCAGTGTCAGTCCGATTGAAATTCCTAATCTGATTCAGTACCATTAATATTATATTTTAGAGTCTCCTATACTAACATTCTTCCATATAGTTATTCTGATTGACATTCATCCTTAGAGTCAGTTTGATTGAATTTACTCCTTAGAGTAAGTTTAATGGAACTTTGTTACGATGAAAACTACAATCTTCAAATTTAAAATAATTCAAACCTCATTTATATAAATCATTTAGGCTTATAAATAATTATATATCTAGTACATTGGGATCTAATGAAAACATTGTCTTTATTCTGGGAACTGATTAAATCTTTACGATTCCTTTATTTCTTTAAAATATTTTTTATGAGATTTTTCATGATTTATGTAATCTTCAATACTAGAAATGAATCATAAGAATCATGGTTCAACTTTTATAAAAATTATAACTCCTAACGTCAATTTCTTCATTAAACCTATTCAGTAACATTTTTATATTCTAACTCATCATCATATTTCTGAAAAACATTATTTTTTAGAGATATTAAACTTTATGCCAATGGATCTGAGGTTGATGATGTGTTTTATCAACATGTTTATCTTTCCGATGACTTCCATGACCTATGTTTCTCAATCTGATACTCCATCTTTGGTGTTCCTTAGTATGATCTTCTGCATTTGGAGCCGCTTAGTCCAATCCTATTTGTCCATAAAATAAATTTCCCAATAAAAACTTTGTTAACTCTTGTTGTTTGTCCTTGAACATTAATAAAAATTCACCTACATTTCAATAAAATTATTTTCCAAATTATTATTTTTCAAAAAAAATTTTAAAAAACAACATAAAGGTTCTTCAATCTCCCCCATTGGATTTGTTCAAAAACATTCATTAATAAATTATGTAACTAACATTTTTTCAAGCACTCAGACTTTTTCACAACCAATTCTTTAATCAAATTGATTTTTTCAACTTTTATCAAAACATATATTCTTTCAAAAAGGGTATCATCACAACATACAACTTTATAAGGTAATGTTTTTATGGAATTACATCCCTTTGTGATGAGAACATTTTGTGAATATGTAAAGATAAACTCTACCTCACTTTTATCTATTATCACATTTTTTATCCCCCTTGACATCTTTCTATCTTATTATTTGATAACCATATATTTATTCTCATAATATAAAGATGAGAAAAAATAGTATACACTGTATAATGTTGTTACATTCTCTCCCCCATTTTCATAATAGTCTGAAGGACCATGGGGTACTTATTTATAATATTTTGGAAGTCATTGGAGATGGTTGAACAATATTTTGCATCCTAAACTCAACAAACATTTATTTTTGAATTTACCTTATAATGATATAATTAATTTGATACATCATTAAGATTTATTCTTAAAAAACAAATCCTATATAAAATTTCACTTTAAAAATGTGAATATTTATATTGATTAATTTTTGTTATTGAATGATTGATAGTATTTTTTAGAAATTTCATTTTCACTTTCATTATCACAAAGTATCTTCAATGGTTTATAGACTTTTACATTCCAATATTCAGGTGATCTTTCATCCACAACATCAGAGTACAAGCCTGAGTAGCACAAGATATTTTGATTATGTTGTGATTAATGTTACTGATCTTTTTTACTTATTATGCCAACATACCGATCATTTACATAAGAAAAATATTTATCCTGACACTAATTTTCTATCAATAAAATCTCCAACCAAATCAACATCATAATTACCATGAATCTTCATATAAAAATATATATTTTATATTAACCCATGTGGTGTTTTTATTTTGACATGTCACAAAATTATCTTTTCATCCGACATATGTGATTCATCCATATTACATTCATATATGGCATACAATGTCACAATATAAACTATATTATTCCATTATCCTATAATGTAAAGTATAAATTCTATCATCTTCTGAAGGTATTTCTGATTCACAAATTTTCCAAACACATATTTACTAAACAAAAACCCCATAGAGATAAGAGTTGAAAGTTATTTGGGTTCTACCATGAGAACCATCTGTAATAATTCCTCTGTATATTCATCTTGATAAAGAAAAATGTATTTGTTTTGTTGAACTTTTAAACCATGTAATAATATTCATTCCCCTACCATAGAAATCTCAATGGTCTTTTTCAATTCAATAGAAAATTATAAACAAATTTATTTTCTATCCACATCAAAAAAATTTCATCATTCACAAAAACCATAATAATAAGAGTGTTGGAGTAAATATCTTTCACATATAAGTTTCTATCAACATTTCCTTTAGAAAAATTCAACATTATTAAAAAATTCATGATTAAAATACCCCAAACATGGATCTTGTTTCATCACATACAAATATTTCTTAAATCTATAAACATTTTTTTATCCTCATAAAGTAGAAACCCCCAATGGTATTCAATGTAATCTTCTTCTTCCCTTTCTCTATTGAGAAATGAAGACATTATATAAATATAATATACATTAAAATTCTGGTGAGAAACTACTACAATAAATTTTTGGAATAGTTTCTATCCTTGTAATGGGGGAGAATCTTTCCCTAAAATGGAGACCTTCCACCTGTGCATAGCCTTTACAAACAAAAACTTTTTTTATCTTAAACTTATCCCATATAATTCACATAGTTTCTATAAACCCATTTTGTTCCGATTAGTTTTTTACCATTAATTTGTTAAATAAGTAACAATGCTTAATTGTAATCAATTTGATCCAACTCTTCATTAGTAGAATTTACCTATTCATATGGTAGAATATCTTCTAAAACAGATTGAGGTTTTAATTTTGAAATGAATGGTGTTTCATTTTCTAATCTCATTTTTATTATGGTCTAAACTGGATCTTACTAACTCCAAAGAACAGTTTTTATCTCAACATTATTTTGTAATGTATAAAATATTAGAGTTCCTATTTCATCTACACTATCTTCAACATATTATTCATCTAGATCTTTTGGTGAATTACTTTACTCGCTTTAATTTTCATTGTAAACATTCAGCTTTTATTTCTCAACGTTCCCAAAAAATGTTTATTGAATATGTTGTATTCTCAATATCATTAACATAGTTTGAGATAAACATCTACTATTACCGTTTTTCCAAAATTTGTATCTTATTCCTTTGGTTTAATAACCCATAAATCTTCATTCATCATCATTCTTATCAAAATTTCCTAGATAAATATTTTATATTTTAATTAAACATAGAATCCAAAATCATGTACTGTATTTTAATGATGGTTTTTTATTATAAAAAATTTCATAAGAAGTCTTGTTAGTTTCTGATCTCCACAAGCATCTCGTTTGAATATATACAGTAGTATTAATAGCATCTTTCCAATAGTACCATCAATGTTTGTATTCCGGTAACATACTTCATTCATTTCTCCCAAACTTCTATTATTTTTCTCTGGTACTCAATTTTGTTTTGGAGTGTATGGATCACTATACCGATTTTTGATACCATAAATTCTTTTATTTTTATTGAATAAAAAACCTTTCCTAGAATATTATTCATATATTATTCAATAATATGACCCAGTATATCACATATTATGAAAAAGCATCCAAAAAGTCACAATATTTATTCATTGGAACGTTTCTAAAATCTTGATAATTTACACATTCAACTTTTTATATGTTAAGAATTTTACTTATTATACATTCACTATTTCATCCACTCTTCTCAAGCCTTCTTCTAGATATTGATATTTCGTACAAATAATTATAATATTTTTTCCCATATATTTCACATCACCAACAAAAACAATAAAATGTTGATTTCCTATTGAAGTAAGATATTTTTTGTTGAAATTTTGTTAATATTGATCACTTCTTCTTCTACTATGAATATATAGATGTGGACCATATTTCCTCAGGTGTTATTTTTCATCATCTGTGGATGAAATAAGTTTCTCACAATGTTTTTCCAACCAAAGTTTCTAAAAAAAATTCCATAACTTAAAATGTTAGAAAAATTAGATGAAACATTATTTTTGGTGGGTACAGATTTCACCTGATTCTTGACATGATATCTCTCAGCAAATTTAGAATTATCATCATCAACATCTACATCCTTGATGAAGTTTTTATCCATCTTCATTAAGGTATTTTTGGACTCAATAAGTTTTTAATGAGGCTGGTTAACTTACTCTTCCATAGAAGTCAAATTCTCTTTAAGTTTTTCATCTATAATTCCATGTTCAACAATAATATGTTTTTAACTTAAGAAATATTGAATGTATTCTTCCTCATGGTTGATGAAATATTTTCTTCCTTCAGAAACTTATTCACAATCACACTTCGTTATACCAATTTATTTATTAATTGTTTTTTCTCAATTAGTGAAGTGAGTTATTAACTTATTTTATACTCTATATATTATTCTTATTCACCATCATTCCTCTCTATGGAATCATTTTTTATCAACTTTTTAAATGATGATTGTAAATTTTTCGGAATTGTCATCTTACGAATAAATCTTTCAGGTGAACCTGATTAAACATCCATAGTCAAAATAATTATTTTATTCTACAAAAACTATTATTGTATTTGTTTGATGAGTTTTCTTCATTATATCCACTTATTCCAATTTATTGTTTCATCATAATCATCTCAATGCTCAATGACTTTCTTCTTGGGTCAATTAACATTGAATTTTTTTATTCCGCCACACTCAAAACATTTGAGAGGAATTTTACATAAATTCATAACTATTATTATTCTATAGACTTATGAGATAAAATATATGACTTAACCAATCAAATCATCATCATATTTTTCATTTTAATCACAATGATTTACATCTTTAGCAACTTGTGTTTTCAATTTTCTCATAGCTTCGAAATCCATTCCCCCTTTAACCATATTTCTTAGCATTGGAGATTTCCATATTTCATATGTAACAAGAAACTTATCTAACTCATCAATAGATAAATCATCATTGTCGTCTAAAGTGTAAATTTTATAATCAGACATGTATAGAAATATTTTAATAAAATTATTCATAGTTGTATAATCTTCATGGAAATATCTAAATCCTATGTTGTTGAAAACAATTTCGTTTACTCTAGTGAAGTATTCATCAAAATATACTTCATATCCCATTCTTATGTCTTCATTCTTACTATGAAATATTTTTAACATTTCTTCATTCACATTAGTATTCCCTTTAAAAATACTTTCTAGAATATCCCACATAATCTAGAATGTTTTGAGACCAATCACATTCATAAAATATTTCTAAAAGAGACATTAGAATAGAATATCTTTTCTGTTCATAAACTTTAATATTTCTCTTATCAGAAAAAGTCACTGGGGAATCTTTATCAATAGGTGGGAACCCTATTATAGCAGCATCAAAAATTCGTCTCCAAGAGATAGGAGATATGAAATCATCAAATTTTTTCATCCATATTAGGTTTTAACATCAAATATAGAAATCCTGCTACTATTAAGAAAATTAAGATTAAACATGATAAATATTCATCAATGGAACTTCTCTCTAATACCAAATGATTTTCTAAAGGGTCGATTAATAACTAAAATGGCTGTTGAATCATCTTTTAAAAAAATAATAAGTTTCAATACTTTTAAAACATAACCACTATAACATATTAGTTTTTTTAACCGTATCATTTTTAGTAAATACTCGTTTATGAAGAAAGTTGGAGTGAAAGTAAAGAACATGAAACATAAAATGTTCCACCTCCGTGTTAGAACCCACATCCTTTCCATAGCCACTCTCGTGAGTCAATATAAAATCTATAATTTGAATATATGAATTCAACTTGTTCCAAATCCCATTATACAGATTATATCTCTCTATTGAATTGATTATAATTACTCCTATTACATTATATATTTTTCATAGAAAACATTTTATCCAAAAAAGAAATGTTAAAATAAATTATTCTAAAAAACATTGTCTGGAACCTCAGTCTGATTTCCTTACCCGCAATTCCCTCTGTTCAATTATCTCACTACAATTGACTCATTATGGTGAACCATTATCACAAACTACACTTCTCAAACACTAATCAACTGCTATATCAGATCTTCCTCTATCTCATCTTCCTCGGTCTGGTAAGTAAAATTTTTGTTTTTTACCTTATAATGATATCACTATCTAGAAAGATGAATCTGAAATGAATTCAAGAGTGCTCCATATTTTAGTCCCATGTGTAATTATGAATAGTATAAATGTAATGTTTTAGTATTTATAGATATCCAATAATTTTAATGGTGAGAAAATGAAAAAATTTACCACCAGCTCATATTCAAAAACTCAGAGATCTACACATATTTGAATTTTATGTTTGACCACTTAAACTCTTCATAAGTCTTATCCAATTTTCTTGAGTCTTCCCGTAGTCTATCTTCTCAGACTTCCTAACTTTTCTTTAGTACGATTGAACTTCCTTAGCCCATTATGATAGAAATTCACGATATCAGTACTATGGAACATCCTCATATATGTCCAAATAAAATGTCTTACTTAGAGTTATTATGATTGAATTTCCACCTTAGAGTTAGTTCTATTTAATTTTTTCCTCTAAGAGAGACTGATTGAATTTCCATCTCAGAGTTGGTCTGATTGAATTTCCTTATTAGAATTATTCATAATGACATTTCTCCTCAGACTCTGTTTGATTGTTCTTCTTTCTCATATTAAGTCCAATGAAACTTCCTCACCTACAGTTAGATGGAATCCCCATAAATATTGAATTCTCATAATAATGAAAACTCCACTCCACAATATTGAAATTCTTCAAAACCCCCCAGATATAAATATTATAGACTTATGAAAACATATTTTTATAGTACATCTAAATCCGATGCAAGTATTATCTTAATTCATATAACTGATACAATATTTATGATTCATATATTTATTCAAAATCATTTATCATGAAATATTTAATGATTTTTGAGAACCTCATGAGGGAAAAATAATAATTTATATTAATTATAGAATCATTAATAACATTCTAACTCCTAAAACCATTAACTTCATTCATCCTCTTAATTAACATTCTAATTTTCTATCTCAGAATATTTTTCCTAAAAAACATCATGTATGATAGATACGGAACTCTATTCAAATGGAGATAAGACTAATGATGTGCCTGATCAAAAACATTATCTTTTTGATGAAATTTTCTTATATTGATCCACTATTTCTAGTGTTCTTTAGTCTGATCCTCTATGTCTGGTGATGCTTAGTCCGATCATCGGTGTCTGAAAAATAACATTATCAAAAAAAACTTTTCTACTCCTTTATATATTATTTTAATAATTCAGAAACATTGACCTATTATTCAATAACATCATTTTACAAAAGAATATTTGTCAAAAAATACAATAAGGTTTTAGAATAAAGCATACAAATGTTTCTCATAAATCCTCCTTATGTTATTAAAAAAGCCTTATTAGGATGGTTTCCTATCAATACAAGGACATTAGGATGTTAGGGTGGGAATTATAAATGTATTTAAGTTAGGTAATGAATAATAATGTCTTTCTATGAGTTTAGTGGAGATAATAGGCGTATTCCTTTTATAAGTGGGGAAGAGGACACACATGAATTCTTTTGAAATGAAATAGTGATACACACATTTTAAACTTGCCACGGGGCATGAAAATGGGAAATTCTGAAACATTAAATGATATACGGTCTAAATATTGCCAAAAAAGGAATTTGAATAGTTTTTTACTCATTTTTACCCTTCTCCTATTAGTTTAAACCATGGTGAACTTGTTTTAGCCTTAACCATAGTAATTAAATTTTATTGCTTTTATTATTCATTTTCCCCAAAAAATAAGTTGGAATTATATTATAATATTAATTATTATTTTTAAAAATTTGAAATCCATTTTTTCAAATTCCAATAATAGAAGTGTAATATATTAATTTATATTGAATCTTGTAGCAGTGATGAAAAAATAGTTTTCCCAAGTGATAATTCTCCTATTTATATAATGTTATAATATAGAAAATCACCATGAATTTGAATCCAATTAAATGAGTTAGATTATTAATAATATAATTGAAAAAAATTAATTTTTTTAAAAATTAAACAATAGGGTAATTTTTAAATGATTTAAAAACATGTATTTTTCAATATAAATCAGTATTTTTACTATTCGTTAAGAATTTAATATTTTCAATAAAATACAAAAAAATTTCCACAAGATATTTTTGATATGTTAATTCAAAAAATGAATTTAATTTTTTTAAATAGTTTTTATAATATTATAAAAAATATATTTCATTATAATTTTCTCAAAATGAAAAAAATCATTATTTAGGAAAAAATATTACAAGCATATATAGACTTTCCTAAAAAATTATTTATTTACTAATATGTTTTATTTATCTAAATATTAATACATAATTTTAAAAATATGGTTATTCCTATTCCTACTTCCAATATTAACTGCGATGTTATAAAATTCATGTTTAAATAATAATAATAATAATAATATTTCATGGTTTGTTAAAACTCAATGTTGCGTGTTACCCAATCCATTAAAGAAAATATGTTTATTTGAAAAAAATAAAAAAATCTTAGGGTCCAAAAATTTTAATGGTATAGATAACCATTTAGGTTGGTTTCCTTAATATTTTTGGGATTTTTATATGAATACATTAGAGAAACCCATATAGATAATTCTAAGGGACTAGTCTATTGATGTTCCACATAAGTGTGGACCATTGAGAATGTTGGTGTTATTCAGTTGTAATTTTTTATAATATTATTTCCCCAAAAATTAAAATTCTCAAAATATTAATGTATCGATCCTCTGAATTTTATACCTCTTCCTCATCCATATACAAGGATACAAAAATAATTAAAGACAGAAACTCATTACATGGTTTGATCCTAATGTTAATACCTAGACCTTTCCATGTTGACTCCCATTGACCCAAGAATATCCAAAATATAATTGAAGTGAATAAAATTATCCTACTCTCATCATGCTCATTCATTCTCATGGTGGGAAATATCATTGTTTCCAACTAGTTGAAATATTTTCTTCTTCTTCCAAGCTAACTTAATATTAAAATTTTATATTTTTCTCACATTAAACAACCTTTATCTCGATCTCAAATTGTTTCACCTCTGTTAGATGATCCATAGTCCAATACACATCTATATGGTACACCACTATCTAATGAAAAACTATTTTATATAACTACTTCTCTTTATCCTTGATCAAGTATGTTGTGTCTTGTAAACATCTTCTTTAACTAAGTGGATTATTGGTTATAAACTCATACTATACTCTCTCAAATACTTCTACAATCTTACTCTTTATAGTAATAGAATCATGTCTCATTAAAGCCATATACCATTATATAATTATACTTATATTAAAAATATGGAAGAAGTTTGGTTTCTAAATTTAATTCTCCCACAGAACTCAATTATTTTAAATTACCTTAGATGATTCCCAACAAGTCGAAGTCATCATTTTTCATGATATCTTCCTCAAATATCAATCCTAATGATCCTCCTTTCCTCCAATAATCTGGATAGAATAACAATATTTCTTCTGTGAATGATTGTTTATTAAACATATATCTCAACATTGTCACAATATTTAGAGTGTAAAAAATAATGTATTATCATTATGGTAATCTTCATATGTTTTTAAATTAGGTGATGTTCACATTTATCCGTCCAAAAATATCATAAGTTCTTCCCTTAATATGGTACAACATCATCCATGATTTTTCTTAGTATTCTATATCCGAATATCTCCATGTGATTGAATCATGAAAATCTATCTATAAATATATATTGATTTCATATATCTTCATCCCAATTATCTCCATCATATGGGCTCAAAAATAGTCACTATATCAGGAGATATATTAAGAGTTTTTCTAATATTTTTTATCTGATATATATATATATATGGTGGCGTGTCATTTCGTGACCATTGCCTCTCTCCATATGATATACTTATTAAATATCTATGTCTGATACAATTTTATAGTCACCATTTTCTGATAATGATCCATATAATAATTACAAAAACAACATAGTGTTGTGACAACATGATTTGTTCAACTTAGTATAAATTTTTTTATGATTGGAAACATCATCAAAACATTCATCTTAGGCCATAATGATTTTTGTAATTGTGATTCTTGACACCTTAAGTATCAATAAATCATCATATAACTTAATGAAATAGTATCTCAAACTAATTTTGAAAATGATGCAACTCCTTTACCTGAAACACAAATACATTCATAGAAAATATTTCAGTAACAATTTTAGTAATAATAAAAAATCAAAAAAAAATTAATTTTCAGTCCCCCTTTTATTTATTAGGAAAATTATCAAAAAATTATTCTATATGCATTCAAAAAACAACAGACATTTTCCTAAAGAAAGTGTCTTAATAGTACATTGATTGGTTATTTAATGTTCTGATTTAATTCCATACCTTAGGGATTAGAAATTTTATGGCCAAGGAATTCATCTTCCAAAATTGAAACTTCCAGACCCATTACTCCCCCTTTATATGATTAGAAAAGCATTAAATTAAAAAATAAAATTACATAGTTAAACTACTTATACGCCATTTTCAATTGAATTCAATAGAACATCAAGAAACAAAGGGAATTTATTAATTAAGTGGTCGAGGAAGAATATTGAGTTACATACTTAATTCCTCAAATCTTTCCCGTGGAATAGATTTTCTGAAAACATCATAAATTTTATATTTTTTAAAATATACTCCAGAAATAAAAATCTATTAGAAACATTCTCTTTGATGAAATGATATTTATTATCAATGTTCATTTATCTATAATGTTTACTTTGATTTTTAGAGAGATCAATTGTATATTAATTATCACAAAAAAATGTCTTTTCTACATTCACTATCAAGTACTCTAATTGTACATTCATCCAAATTATTTGTGTACATGCATGGGTGGAAGAAAATTATTCAGGTTTATTTCTACTCAATCTTAATTAAATTTTTATCTTACTATTCATTTATAGAGAACTGTCTCCCTAGAAAAATGTTCCTCTGGATGTTGATTTTAAATAATTAAAATAACTATCTATGTTATTCTTAATGAAACCATGTAATTTTAACTCATCACTTTTCTTATGTAAAATGAAAACCCATATATATTATTTAACATACCTACAAATACTATTGGTATAAAGTATATCAAACACTTTTTGATCACTTTGATACCTAGAACAACCTTTTTTACCATGCACAATATATATACAAGATGTTATATGATAAGGTAAAATTATGATTTAATAAAAAAAGACTATCAAATACACTCTTTTTATAGCTTCTTCTTTATTCATATTAATACTAAATTAAATGGGTTTAGAAACATCCCTTAAATCACCCATTCTAAAATACATTAATAATTCCATGGTAAACATTTTTTGTGGCTAAAAGATGTATCTTCTTTTAAATTGATCTTGTAGTCCTTGAAATAAATTCAATTATAGGAGAAATGACGTATCAAATGTATTCTTCATTAATTCAAAAAATTATTTACATGAAAAATCTCTATAACCATAAAAAATTGAATCATCAATGTAAACATTGACAAATAGGGTACCTGTATTCGACTCCTTCACATATGATATTCTATTAACATTACTTTAGAAAATTCTGACTGATTTAGGAAATAATCAATTATTGAATTGTAAAAAACAATTTTATGTTAATATAAATCATTTTAATGCCTTAATAATTTTAATTAATGAGATTTTATTAAGTTATATTCATTGAAAAAATATTAGGTAATTTTTTAATCAAATGGAAAAAGTATTCATTTCTAACCAAATTTATATTTTTTGTATTAGATTTTCTTTATTAATCCCAATTTCCAAATTATATTAATTAAATTAGAAAAAAAAACATAATTTTATAGATTATCAAATCTGAATTAGCATCAAATGGGTTTTTGATAATTTTTAGAAAACATTATTTTTCAATGAAAACAAAAAAATATTGATATTTTTTTGAAGCTGTATTTTATTTACATGTTGTTATAATATAATTTTATATTTATTATTATGTTTAAAATCTAAATATTTATTTATTAAGAAAATCTAATTATACTATTTGGGGTTAATTTTATATATGAATTTGGTATAGAAAATATTTATAAGTAAAAATGTATTTTTCTGAAACACTATTTTTTATCGCATTCTGTGTTAGTAATTTTAAAATTAAATCTTTCCACATTAGTAATTTGAATCCCGAAAAATGTCTTCCATATTTTTAATTATAAGGAACAAAATTTTTAAATATATCCCTTTTTATTTTTTTTCAATATTAATATTAACCAAAGTAAATATTTGATACCTCAGTAATTGTAAAATAAATTAATTAGGGTTAAAAATAATTTTATAAGCCTTAAAATTCATTAATACCTTGAATTTATTTCATTAGATGGGTCTATTTAGTCTATAATAATCCAAACTTTTTGAATATTCCTTTTTTCCATTTAACAATAATTTTTATCTTTATAATTTAAAAAAAACATTTTTATTCTTTTTCTTTTAAATTTATCATATATGTTAAAAATGGATAAAAATACTCTATGAATCAATATTAAATGTAATTCTTACATGACTTTGATATAGTGCATTCGAAAACAATACAAAAATAATGTAAATGATTTCAAAAACTATAACATAATTTTTTTTGTGAGTTAAATTTTTAACTAATATTATAGAAACTTATCACATATTAGTGATTTTTATATAATTAATATTCAAAATGAAATTATAATATTGATTTCATTAAATTAAAATTAAATGAGTAGTTCCATAAATGAAATTAATGATAGTTTACATTAAACTTTATTTTATTAAATGGATTAAAATTTATAAAAATATTATCATCATTATAGTGAAAGTTATATGGTTAAAAATATCTTTCATGAAATATTTATATGATTATTATCAATTTATATTATCTTTCTTAGCCCCTAATGAATAAAAATATTGATATCACTATAACAATCAAAAGGGTTAACGAGGGGTTAAAACAAAGATATAAGGATAAAAACATCATCTAAACTGGTCCAAATTTATTTTATAAGACTATTTTGACCCATATTCATCCTATATTTGAATTTTATTAGTTTTGAGCCACATTAACATTAAAATGAATTTATTTTAATTTTATACATTATGAAATTTCAAGAATTCTCTTCCCCTCACTTGTCAAAGAGAACCTAATCTCCCCTCCTCCTTACACAATTTGGGAACTGTATATTATAAAATACCTATATTGATAAATTCAAAACATATTTCCCAACATCTGATATGTCTTATTTTTTCATAATATTAAACATATATGGATTATGGTGTAACAGAAGGGAGGTTGTCTGTTGAATAGATATAGATCTGAACTGAATGTTTTAGAATTATTTCTTATTCTAGCTCCTTCAAATATTCGTCAAACATACTAAAATAAAAAAACACATTTCTTCCATATAAATAGAAGATTATATTTAAATTCTCTAACCTATATCAATCTATTTCTTCCATCAAATTGTTAATGAATCCATCATTCATGTGTATGGAAGCGTATTATCTCGCAAACCGATCTAATTCATTTTCCATCACAATCATTTTTTGGTTGAATATAATGATATATTTAATTTATGTATATATATATGATATTTATAACATATTATCATTATATAAAGGTAATATATTTTCTATTTTCATAATTCTCCATCCTTTGAAAAATGATAATTTCGTTCGTGTGGTTATGTAGATTTCCACCTCCATGAAGTGATGTTATTCATTTTTTAGGACCACGTCACTTGGATTATATATATCTTAATTAACATAAAAAATATTATATTTATAATATAATAATAATTCTACAAATATAAAATAACACTTGCCTTATTTCTATCATGTTAATTGAAAATGGAAACGTTACTCATGTATACATACAACCAACAGTCTTAATGAATGTAACTTAGTTCATTTTTCATAAATATTTTCATGAATGGTTTTACAATTATATTTTTTCAATAATTTTTTTTCTTTATATAATGTAATAATTACCTATTTTTTCATATTGATCATATCAATGTCATTTTGAACATTTGAGCTGAGTATAATCAAAACATCTAACATGAACTTAATTGACTATATAATTATATATATAATGGATATAAAAAAATAAATTATTAATAAACATTGAATATATTTATAGTAAAGTTAATAATTAACATAATTTTATTATTCATGAATATATTAAACATATATTGTGAGTTAGACTCGAGGTAATGGACATCCTACCTAAGAATCCTCATTCAAAATCTTGTAAAGATTTATTTTTTAAATCATTTTATTCCATGTTAAAATTCATAAAAAAATATATAGATATATTTATCGGGAAATAAATAAATTAAAATTGTCATTTTATGTCTGTATTTAATTTCTTTTAATTTTTTTTCAAAAAAAACCTCATTTTACCGAATGTTTTGACAATCTTTCAAAAAGAGGAAAAGTAATGTTATATTTTAACTTATGCACCATCAATGGATTTTACCACCACTAAAATCATAGTTTTATATTTTTTATTCCATTATATGATTCCTTGTTTTATTTAAGGTAATACCACTTCCATTTTTTCTTGAAATATTTGACGTTAAAATTGTGTTTTAAATAAGAGGTATATATCAATATCTAATACTGTTTTTCTTATTGGTTTAAAATTTTATTTTTATATCATTGATAATAGAAATTAATGATTTATTATGTTTAATAAATTTTATAGACCGTGAAAATTATTTATTAGTGCCTGATATATCTCATTATTATGGGTGAGACCAATATATTTCATAATAGCGGGTGAGCCCGATATTTCTCAAAATGATGGGTGGGCTTGATATAGCTATATAATGTATTAATTAATGATAATGATTTCAAAATAATTATGTTACAAACAACTAAATTGGTTATTCCACTTAAATGGTTTGTTTAAGGGTTTTATAAAGATAATTTCCCAAGGAACCAACTTGACTTTTCTATGCTTTCTTATAATTTTTCAAAGAACTCCTTAGATTTATGTAAAGACTCATATTATCCATGTTTTTTTAATTATATGAAATTATTACGAGATCGTGAAATCTGACAGTGCGTGATTCCATGGCCAAATTTTCTTGGATTGATCCTTCAATTTTTTTTAAACATTAAATAGCACACATAAAAAGTTTTCCAGAAAAAGTGGAATAAATCTTAAAAGTTTGTCTGTATCAGAACTATGAGGTCACCGTTGTGTTCAGGATGGCGTGTTTACCCTAGGTGCGAGTTATGTTTATTCAGGATGGGACTCTCGTGAGAAAACATGAAAATGGACTAACCGTAAATAAAATTATTAAATAAAATTATTTTATTTTTTAAATGCTTATAACCCACGAATGGTAACTCATATTGCAAATATGATACCACCACTGAATTTGTGATGGAATTATTTCATTATGCAGATACTAACATTGGCCGTCACGGGCCGCCAATGAAAGTTAGTTTCTGGTCGTAAATAAAATAATTAAGGGAAATATTATTTTATAGTTAAATATATAACTTCTAAATGGTAACTTGGATGGAAAATCTGAGAGTACCATTGAGTTAGATGGGGTGTTTTCCCTTAAGGTAGATTCTAACCTTGACAGATGTGGGTCGAGTGTGAACATTATTAATTTATGGAACTTTTTTATGGTACGTTCAGTAAACGCGTGATCAGAATTTTCTAACTTTTGAACCATTGCTCAGATTAAAAATATGAGGGCACAATTGAATCCGTAGTGTCAGGATTCTCTTAAGGGAGGTATTACATTGACCGTAGTAGGTATGGAGAAAATTTTATGTTATTTGACGTTTTAAAGGTAACGAAATAAAATTATTTTATTATTTTATTTTCTTTTATATCCTCTAGGAGAAAAGAGGTTTGTGGTACCAGTGATGTGTCACGCCAATAAATGGATTGACATGCCAACCCTAAGTAACAACGTCATTGGGGAATTTGGGAGTCTCCAAATTTATGATCCCCCACTAATTATCCACATCGTTACTTAGCCTCCCCCTCTTCTATATATCTTGATATTGGGGGGAGGTACCTGCACAGCTTCTCCATGCAACGAAGTGTTGAAGGATCACCGCAATTCCGAACACTTAGAGCACAGAGTAGATCCTAGTGGGGGGTGAAGGGTGACATCCAACCCCCAACTAAAGGATGACAAACGAGTGGCGTCATTGGGAACTGGTTGCGGGAATGAAGAACATGATCCACCTTCAAACGCGGACACTCTCAAAAGGTTTTTCAAGGTACAGGGGTTTATTTGTTTCTGCATTTTAAATGATTTTCCTCTTCCCCGTTCTTGAATAATACGAAGAATAGGGAACAACCGACTAACTGGTTGGTTCGTGATTCATTCATTTTTTCAGGTGGTTGTTGTAAGGTATCCTTGGAGGGTTTGATTGTTGTTTAATTAAATTGATAATTAAACCCTTAACCCCCCTCATGTTTACAAGCTAACGTGGAGTTCGCATGCCTAACGAACATGGACTGAACCCTCTGCCATTTTTCTATCCTTTAACCTCCATGGATGACCTCCAGTGCGGCGACCCTGACTAGTTTTGTTGGGTATAGCGTGTCGACACACACTGCAAGAGGAGGCCATGGCACAAAGTCAGGGAGGTCATCGGAGCAGCCGACACTGGCCGACCGCAGTGGAGGCGCGATACTCCGTCGCGCACAGCCATTGAGAAGAGGGTTGCGGCTCGTCAGCCATAGCGGATGGAGGAGGAGGTAGCACTTCTTCCGGACATGGAAGGAGGGGAGGTGTGACCGGCGCGCTACCAGTGATCAGGAGGCGGCGCGACCAGTGTACCGCCGTTATACAAGAAGCCAAGGCTAAAGCCATGGTGGAGGCTGAACCCGTGCATCCGGTGGGTTCTACGGAGATTCGGTGGTGCCCACATGGCAGCGCCACATCAAGGGCCGAACTTCCATAAGCCATTCCGGATCCCAGGGGGTGGGTCTCTCGAAACGCCTTGTGGAAGTTCTGTGGGATACACCCTACGCGGTCGGGCCTCCCTCCAGCAGGCCGCCTACCCAGTGGGTCGGGCTGCACCCCACCGCGGGCCGGGCTAGCCCTTTGCAGGTCGGACCACCCCATTTTTTGGCCGAGCCATACTTCAGCCCAACAGGTGGAGTCCACCGCAGCCTAGCCTAGACCCGGTCTGGCTGACTTGGTCTGACCGTGTCAGACCTGACCTGGGCCTAAAAACACTTAAAGGACCGTATTTTGAGAACCAGACATCTGTTTGATGAACCGTCAACAGCGCTGGGATCCATGAAGTGAGATGGTCGTTTTGACTTACTCTATGATAGTTTTAGAGAAATTTGGAGTATGGTTGGGTTGGATCTCACCCGAATCAAACCGGGACCTCGGTACTGAAATGCTAATAACGCACAGACCGAGCATCAGATTTACGCACCGTTTGCTGAGTTTGAACCCTTATGACGTGGAGAATCATCGGGTTAATCCTTTGTGATACATTGTGATAGTTTTAATATAACTGATGGATTGAGGAGCGGTTCTCCCAAGCGCACTACTTACAGAACCCTACGACTCACTGAGACTTGACGACTGCTGATTTCTTGGCTCTGTGTGACTCGACGGCCCAGTGGGGAGAACCTATATGTAAAAGGCATCCCACAGGGGGGGAGAACCTTTGTGTGACACGTCAAACCCATGGTACTAGACAGGAGGAGTACCTACTTAGTCCACGGTGGGGAGCGCCTATGTGTGACGTGGCAGACCCATGGTACTCGACAGGAGAAGTACCTCAACAGTCCAAGGCTAGTGCGAAGAGGCTCTGTGTGACCTAGTAGGCCCACTGTAATCTATAGAGGAGGATCTCTTCAGTAGCATAGGTGTTAGAAATTGTTACTGGGGGTGTTACTTGTTACTATCTCTTGAAAATCTTGTGGCTGGCTATCAGCATTCATAGCGATCCTGTGTGGGTTAGCATCATAATCCTATTTCTATGATTTGTATTCCGGTTTTGAGCTGAGAATATGTTCTAGATAAGTCTTTTACTTTAGTTGTGATACCTATGTGGTACTTTTACCTTCATGGTGATATCTTCGTGGTGATACCAGTATGGTACTTTCACCATCATGGTGTTATCTTCATTGTGCTACTTGTGTGGTACTTTTAGCTTTGTGGGTTTACATTGGTGGTGTTACCTTTATGATATTATTCCCTAATGTATGAGACATGTATAACTTGATAACCTATGTATGTGGATGGTAATATACCTAATTAGTATTGATGACTACTCCGTGATTTTGGTTTGAGGTCTTGCTTTTTGTTTTTTCCTTCACGAAACATTAGGAGACCTATGGGGTCTCGGAGTCCCTACTGAGTATCATTATACTCATCCCTACACGGGCTTCACCCACACCTGGTTGTGTATTGTGCGATGACGTACAAAATTGAGCGAGGATGAGGGAGCCAGGGCAGGACCTTGCTCGTAGGTGGACCATTTGGCATGACATGACACAGGGACTACTGATCGTGAGTTGTACCTACCTTCTATGTAGGATCTTGGTGGATGATCTAATATCTACTTTACAATTTTCAGCTATTTTTTACTCTTTAGTTTTACTTGTACTTTTCTAGTTGGGCTTGTATTCTGGCGCCTTACTTTCATCACTCTTTTACTACATCATTTACTTTGTGTTTTCATCTTGTTGTCTTCTACAATGTGTTTTTGTATAGGTTTAAAGTAACTGCCATCCCATTTTAGGGATACGCCTTTCTGGTGTTAGTCGTCAGCCCCTGGCCTATAGAAGGTGGGCTTGGGGTTGTCACGACATGGGCCCCATGGGATGGGTCATGATAAAGTGGTGTCAGGGGAGTCAATTCTACTGATGTACTAGGTCTCTGATATTTTCTATGTGACAATACTGTTAAGTGTTATGAGTGTGGTTTTTAGTTTTGGGAATCCAGTGTTGTTTTGGTGGCCAACGTATCCATACACCAAGATCTTGAATTCTGATTTCCAAATCAGTGCACAAAAACACTGATTATGTGTGTTTTTGAAAAGTTTTTCTTTTTATTTATTCTGAGTCATATCACCATGTATAAATTAATAACACTTGTGCACATGTTCCTTTACAAGATACCTCCACGTAGATAGCCATCTAGGATTCCTGAGAGAGTATGAAATGAAGGCCCCCTGAGTGATGAGGCCTCGGTGCATGGCCATCTTACGGCATTAGTACCTTCAGGTGGTGTACCAGAAGCACAAATACTTTTTGGGTAGTAGTTACCACCAGCCGCACTAGTGGGCGGTGCACACTGACTAGGTGCATTTCATAAGTTCCATCGGCAGAGGCCTCCAATGTTTCAAGGCGAGACAGATTCCCAGGCAGCTAATGATTGTCTGGAGACTGTGGATAGGGTTTTCTGCCTAGTTTAGACACTAGTAGAAAAGATGGTGATCTTAGATTCTTGTCTTCTCTAGTGATTGACCATGATGATGGTCCTCATAGTCATGAGGCTTCGGTACGTGGACTGTTTCTCGAGATGGTACCTTCTAGAAGAGTTACACCTATGTCACAACACTTTGGTTAGCAGTTAAAACTAGCAATACCAATAGAGGACACAAGTTGGATTAGTTCCTTACATGAGTTTCAGTATTAGATACCCCTAGGGTTATGAGGTGAGCACGACTCAATGATGGATAAGGATTAGCATGAGGAGGTGGCCGAGATTCCATCTAGCCAGGGCACCAATCGATCAGATGGTGGTTCTAATAGAGAGCCTTCTATGTGGTTTAGTAGGACTATGATATAGTTTAGGTTACCCTAATCTAGAAAATATGTGACTTTTCTGTGGAAAAGAATGAGAAACCTCCTCAAATAAGGGGGTCTCTTACCATAAAATTTTTAGAGATGAGTGTTCCCTAGAGATTCTACCACTTCGGAAAGACGACGTGTCGGTAGATGATCATTCCTTGAGGTTCACTGACCATCCTACGTACTCGATTAATATAGTAGAATTCGTGCTTCAGGGCTCAGACCTCCGAGTTATTGTGTTTAGGGACATCCAATAAAGAACTTTTTCTCTATGCATTACTACTTATGTTATGGTGCTAGAAAGAACCTTTGTGGTTTAATGTTCATTGGTTTATCGAATACATCCAGTGAATGTTAGAAGTGGGAAAGAAGGAAACTGATCTCAGTCTCAGAGGCTTGGGTGGGTAAAATGTTTCGGGAAGAGGATGGGATAGGGATAGAGGAATCTGCAGGGATGGAGACATGGAAGCAGAGCTAGGAGAGCATCATGAGGTGGTTTATATTTCTACATAGTACAACCACTACCCTAATGTGGTTTCAATCAAGCATAGTGAGCTGGAGGACATGGGAAGGGAGTAGGTCCATGTGGTCAAGGAGTGTGACCCAGGGGCATCAGGAATGATTAGAGGTATGGTTTGTGTCTACTACTAGTTTCAATATTGATAGGAATAAGAAATAATCATTCCTTCCTTCCACAAATCTTGTCCATGACCTAGAGTTTCTGGTTAAACCATTAACTTTACCATCATGTCTGGAGATACCTTTTGCAGGATACTTGATAATCACACTTATGTCGATGGTGTGATCTGACCCTTGAGGTGAGTGTTTCGGTTGGAACCTCATAGTGGCAGTGTCGAGGAATTACGACATTAGTTAGGGTATGGACTAGACATCCACAGTTCAGACTCAGACTGACTGTATTAGGAAAAAAGTTTGTGGTTTATCTACAATGTTGGAATGGGGTTTTCATTGTTCTGTGAAAAAAGAATCACATGAAGCACATGATAAACTCATGAGTATGAGGGTACATCCGATCACTCTTGAGTCGGCCAGACATAACCTCATGGAAGCAGTAGATTTCAGTTTTCAGTTCCCAATAGGAGTGATAAAGTGTTGGGAAATCATTTCAAAATATGTTTTTAGGATTTCCTCCTCGAAAGGTGACAAAATTCTGTTTTGGCTGGGAACTACCAGAGAGTTGTACCTGAATTCTCGAGGGTAGTGGCACCCTTTTTAGCTTTGATGAAGAAGGGGGATCCTTTCCTTTGGACGGAGATGAATCAGTAAGGATTTCAGGAGCTGAGATAGCAATGATGACCAAAGTTCATCCAGGACTATGACCATGAGATAGACTTTACTCCTGGGAAGGGGAACGTGGTAGCAGACGCACTATGCATGAGCTCTGGTCTATAGCTGATGAGTGAGGCATCAGAGCATCTAATCAAGCTAAAAATATCCTCGGTGGATAAATATGGAGCAGCTTACCTCCATTATATGACTGTCACTTTCCCAATTCGTCAGTGAGTTCTAAAGGCACGGCTTGGAATGTTAACTGTGAGGGTTGACATGCTCAGTTATCCTCAGGATGGTCTCCGGAAAGATTTTATGAAGGTGGGGAGCACGTAATCCACTACAGAGGACACACCATGGTACCAATGATTCTTCAGGAGGAGGTTTTGAGGGTGATCCATACATCCCCTATAATAGTACATAATGGAGTGGAAAAGTTGTAATAGGAATTCCGACAACTATATTAGTGTTCAGAGATGAAGGAAGAAATGGCATAGTTTGAATCATGATGCCTGACTTTTCAAAAAGTAGAGACTACATAGAGCTGGCATAAGTCTTATTCCGATAGGAGACAGAGATCCATGTAGTTCTCGGAGGGAGACTTTGTCTTCCTATAGATCTCACCCAGATGAGGATTGTGGTGGTTTGGCTAGGGTGGAAAGCTATCTCTGACGTGCATCAGACCATTCTAGATTCTCAGCATAGTGGGATAGGTGGCATACTATCTATCTCTTCCCCCATAGATGCACCAGGTGCATAATGTTTTCCATGTGTCGAAACTGAGGAGATGTGTGCATGAGACATCTCACATTATTGACCATATAAAACTGGACTTAGATGATGGGTTGACGTTTACGAAGGTTCTAGTAGAGATTGAAGAACAATAATAGCGGGTCCTTCATGGGCAGTCAATACCTTTGGTGCAAGTTTGGTGGCATCACGGGAACCTCTAGGGGATCACATGGGAGTGGGAGGCTCAGATTCATGCCCAATACCATCTTTGGTTTGATTTTCCTTAATTTTGGATTTCGGGGATGTAATTCCCTACAGTTGGGAGAATGTAAAGACCCGAATTTTCTATTTAAGTTTTCTAATTATATATAGTTATTTTGAGACTGTGAAATCTGACGGTGTGTGATTCGGAGGCCCAGATTTCCTAGAATGATCCGTTGAAGTTTTTTTAAACAATAACTCACCCAGGTATTCAGTTTTCCCAAAAAATTGGAATAACAATTAAATAGTTTATCATATTAGAATTATAAGGGCACCATTGTGTTTAGGATGGCGGGTTTACCCAAGGTGTGACTTAAGTTTAGTCATGGTGGGTCTCTTGTGAGAAAACCCTAAAATGGCATAACCATAAATAAAATTATTAAACAAAATTATTTTATTTTTCAAATTCTTATAACTCATGAACAATAACTCGGATTGAAAATTTGAGACCACTGCTGAACTCATGAGGGTATTCTTTCTTTAGGAAGGTATTCACTTTTTCTAGCACGGGCTACCAGTGAGAGATTGTTTTTTTCCTTAAATAAAATAATTAAGTGACCAATTATTTTAATGTAAAATCCATTAATTCTAAACTGTAACATAGATTGAAAATCCGAGAGTACGGTTGAGTTAGTTGGGGTGTTTTGTCCTTAGGCAGAGCCTAACCTTGATTGGCATGGGTCAAGGGTGAATGTTATTAATTTATTGAACTTTTTTTAAGGTACGTTCAGTAAATGTGCGAGTAGTGTTTTCTAACATTTGAACCATTGATCGGATTAAAAATATGAGGACATCATTGAATCTGCAGCGCCGAAATTCTCTTAAGGGAGGAATGACTTTGACCACATTAGATCTGGAGAGAAGAATATGTTTTTGACTCTTTTTTAAAATGAAATAATATAATTTTATTATTTTATTTTCTTTCATATCTTCCAACAGATTGGAGGTCTGTGGGGCAAGTGATGTGTAACACCAATAAATTGGTTGACATGCCAACCCTATGTTAGGACTTCATTGAGGAATTAAGGAGGTTCTTAATTTATTATCCCCCATTAATTCTCCACATCATTACTTACCATACCCCTCTCCTATATATATGGTACTTTGGGGGGAGGTACTGGAACAACTTTTCCAAGAATAGAAGTGCTGAAGGTGTGCCATGATGGTGAACCCTTATAGAATAAAGCTGATCATAGTAGGAGGTGATGGGAGACACAGAACCACGAACCGAAGGACGACGTATGAGTGGCATTGTTGGGAATTAGATGCGGGAATGAAGAACATGATCCACCTTAAAGAGAAGACGATCTCCAATGGGTTTTTGAGGTGTAGGGTTTATTCATTTGTGCATTTTAAATAATTTTCATCTTCCTAGTTCTTGAATAATACGAAAAACATGGACCAACAACTAACAGGTTGATTCGTGATTCATTTGTTTTTTAAGAAGGTTGTTCCAGGGTATCTTTGGAGTGTTTGATTGTGGTTTAATTCAATTGATTATTAAACCCTTAATCCCCCTCACGTTTACGAGCTAAGGTGTAAGGCACGGGCCTAACGAACCCGGCCCGAACCCTCCACAATTTTTCAATCCTTAAACCTCCATGGAAGATTGCCAGTATGGAAATTCCGACCAGATATGTTGGGGATAGTGCATTGATGCACCCTGCAAGAGGAGGCCATGACACAAAGCCACATCAATCATTGAAGCGGCTGGCACCGGCCAGCTGCTGAGGCGGTGCGGCATGCCATCGCTTGCTGCTAGTGACCGTATGGTTGCGGCTCATCATCTACAGCGGATGGAGGAGGTGGTCAGCGCTTCGGCCGGCCACAGAAGGAGGGGCGTCATGACCAATATGCGGCCGAAAAGTAGGAGGTGGCATGAACATCGCACCTCCAGAAGACATGAAGCCGCCCTGGAGGCCAAACCCGCACCTTTGGCGAGTTCTGTGGTGACCGGGCGGTGCCCACATGGCGCCTCAACTTCTAAGGCCGAATGGCCTTTGTAATTTCTAGATCCCGGTGGAGCAGATACCCCGAGATTCTTGGTGGAAACCCCATAGTCCGTGCCCTCCACGGCCGGGCCGCCCTCCCGCGGGCTGCCACCAGCATGCCAGGCCGCCTGCCCAACGGGACGCTATCCTGTGGGCCGGGTTGTGCCCCACCGCAGGGCGAGCCACAACACCATTTGTTGGACTTCCCCTTTGTCAGTCGGAGAACCCTTGTGGACCACCCCTTTTGTAGGCCAGGATATACCTCAGTCAAAGCTGGCCGAATCCTCCATGGCCCGGCCTAGACTGGGTCGGGCCGCGTCGGTCCGACCGGGTCGGACAAGACCCCGGGCCCAACAGGGCCCAGAGACACTTAAAGGGTCATATTTTCAAAACCAGATATCCATTTGAAAAATTTTATTCTGTGTTGGGATCCTTGGAGTGAGACAGTCCATCTGACTTACTCCACGAGAGTTTTGTAGTAACTAGCAGTACGACCGGGTTGGATAGCACCTGAATCCAACAAGGCCCTTGGCACTAAAATTCCAATAATGCACAGAACAAGCGTCCGATTGATGTTTCGTCTATTGCGTTGGAACCCTTATGATGTAGAGAATGTTTTGGTTAATAATTTTTGAGACTCTGTTTCAGTTGTAATATGATTAATATCTTGAGGGGTAGTTCTCCCAGGTACGCTACATACGGAGCCCTGCGACTGGCTGAGACTTGACGAATGCTAATTTTTTGACTATGTGTGACTCTATAGCCATGTGGGGAGAACCTCTGTGTGATGCGGTATACCCACAGGGGGGAGTGCCTATGTGTGACGGGGCAGACCCACAATACTTGAAAGGAGGAGTACCTCAGTAGGACACAATGGGGAGGACCTCTGTGTGACGTGGCAGAGCCACGATATTTGAAAGGAGGACTACCTCAGCAGTCCACGGTGGGGAGCACCTCTGTGTGATGTGGTAGACCCATGGTACTCGACTGGAGGATTAACTCAGCACGCCATGGTGGGGAGCGCCTCTATGTCGCATGGAAGACCCACTGTACTCGAAAGAAGGAGTAGCTCAGCAGTCCAAGGTTAGTGGGAAGAGGCTCTGTGTGACCCGAAAGCCCCATTGTACTCTATTGAGGAGGAGTTCTCCAGTAGCTATGGTGTTCAACATTGTGACTGGGGATGTTATATGTTAATATCCCTAGAGAATCCTATGGCTGGCTATTAGCATTCATAATGATCCTATGTGGGTCAGCATCATAATATTGTTTCTCTGAGTTGTATTGTTGGTTTGATTTTATGCTCTATTTGAGCTATGTATTTTACATTCATGGTGATACCTAATTGGTACTTTAACCTTCATGGTGATATCTTCATGGTGATACCTGTGTGGTACTTTTACCTGCATGGTGTTATATTCTTGGTGCTACCTGTGTGGTACTTTTACCTTCGTGGTGTTACCTTTTTGATATTCTTCCCTAATGTATGAGATGAGTATAACATGATAACTTGGGCATATGTATGGTAATATACCTAATTAGAGTTGATGACAACTCTGTGCTTTTTGGTTGAGGTCTTGCTTTTTGTTTTTTCCTTCGTGGAACATTAGGAGACCAATGGGGTCTCAAGGTCCCTACTGAGTATCGTTATACTCACCCCAGCATGGGCTTCTCCCACCTCTGGTTGAGTCTTGTGCGACGACATACAGTAGTGATCGTGGCTGAGGGAGCTAGGACTTGGCGGTGCTCAAAGGTGTTCCATTTGGCATAACGTGATGCATGGGACTACTGATCGTGAGTTGTACCTACCATTCAGGTTGGATCCATGGTGGACGATCCATGAGCTGCATTTCACTTTTCAATGGTTATGTAATTTCTAGTTGAACTTGTACATTTCCAGTTGGGCTTGTATTCTGGCCCCTTAAATTAATCACCCTTTTACTACACAAGTTAATTTGTGGTTGCATCTTGTTGTGTTCTACTCTGTGTGTTTGTATAGGTTTAAAAGAAAATCTTTCCCATTTTAGGGATACGCCTTTCTAGTGCTAGTCGCCAGCCCCTGGCCAATGGAAGGCATGCTTGGGGTTGCCATGACATGGGCCCTAGGGGACAAGTAGGGATAATTTCAATTGTTAAGCTAATGATATTTTTTAATGTAATGATTATGCACTTTTAGGGTTAAAAAATAATTTTTTAGGAAATCATCTTTCATGGGTATTCATATTTTATAAAAAAACCTCAGGATTATTAATTATCATATATGTTTTATAATAATGCTTTTTATAAAAAAAATTTGTTGTAACGTTGATTTATTATTTTTGTAAATAATTATTTGGTCTCAAAGGTTATTATGTTTAAGGAAAACACTATTTTGTAATCTCTCTATTTTAAAATAGGCTAGTTGGTTTAATTCATTTTCTTATGTTCATTATTGATATTTGTTTCTCATTCCACGTTTTTTAACTTTTTTCATAGGATTTAAGGATTAGTAGGATCAAATAAGAAGTCATGTTGAAAATAATAATGGGTTTTCATGAAAGTAAAACTTTTTTTATATTCAATGTATTGTATCCATGGAATATGGATACTAAGAAGAATTTTCCTAAATTTATTCTATGGGTTTTTATATAATATATATTAAAAATATCTAAAATTATAACTAAAAGAACTTTTTGAATGTAAGAAAATCAATTGTTATTTAAAAATGAAATTATGGATTGAATAATGATCTGGTCCTTATATTTTGTATCAAATATAATATTTATAAAAAAATATATATTAGGATAACATAAGTAAGTATCAATAATATATTTTTATTTTTGGTTATCTTGACATATTTGATAAAGATAATTGGGTTTCATTATCTAAAGTACATCTGTCTATAATTTTTTTCTACGGAGTAAATAAGGAAACATACATATGAAAAAAAAACTAGAGAAAAAATCATTCCAAATCTGCAACATGGAATAGTTTTAATTGAGTTAGATCAATTTTTTCTATGATGGATAATTATAAAGAGGCTATACAAGATGGTGTAATAAATTGGATAGATAAACCATGTTCACCACAAATGAACATGTCAACTGTAAAGAATTTCATGAAACAACTCCCTCTAATAATAACATGATCATATGACCTAGTGATTCCTAAAGGATGTGTTAAATCCTTAGAGAATATATTCAATGTCATTGGTTTTTCATATCATTTAATTATAAGTCATTAAATTTACCATTTTCAAGGTCATTACAATCAATGGTGCCCAATGGTTAAGAATAGTAGAGAAAGAGAAGATATTTATTATATGGAATCTGACACATTTATATATATTTTATTTTAGGAATTATTTTCTAAGATTAATTTAATTACGATGGAAAATAAATTATTGTAATTGAGGTATAAGGATGACGATTTAGTGTCCTTCTCTAAAGTAAACATAAATTTATTGTAAAGGTACACATAAATATTTATTCGGTTTCTTCATAGTAAAATTAATTAGTTTTACTCAGGATTGAATCGAAGAAACCAATGTGAATTTGATTCTATTGGATTGAAATGGTATGTGAAACTCGATTGATATATTGAGAAGTTGTAAATAATGATTTTTGATGATTATATTTACCATGAAAATATGATTATGAAACGGATTATATAGAATGAAATGGGGAATTTTCAATCAAACAAATTCACAGGTAGGAAGATAATGTTTCCATCTTGTGATTAGTGTGGTAAAAAGAACTTTTTTTAGAATTTTCTAAAATATCAGGTAAGTGTTTATTATATGGAATTTTTTTATTTCTGGCACATGAATGAAAAAATGATCATACAAATAATGGAAAGTTAGTGGTAAGATGATTTAATTTTAATGAGATCATTCATTATGCAAGTAATCATCTAATGATTGGAAGGAATGATGGAAAGAATCTACATCACAAATTGAATGATGTGGATAAATATTTTTTTAACTATGTTGGATGATGTTGGACCATCCAACTATGTGGTGTCAGGTACATTACTTGTTTATTAATATTACTCCAATGTTTTGATTTATTTGGGGTCTATATAATCATTCATTTTAATGAAATCATATGATAAATTGTAAATTTAACCTCATTAAATAAATCCGTAATTTTTGTAAAAATATATGGGGGAAGTGTTAAGGAAAACATATTATAAGAGTATTCTTGTTGTTGTCTCTGTAAAGAAATTACAATAATTTTTTTTATTCCCCTTATAGAGTTTGGTATTATTAGGGCATGTATTGGATTTCTATTTACCATGATAAGACATATTAGATATTTCAATATGTTTTTTCCAAATAAGTTTTAGATTTTTAGAATAAGGAATTCATACCTTTGATAAGATTTTATTAAATTTAGAAACTCATAAAATATAGAAATGAAAATTATCTTAAACATATTGTTGAGAAGAAGGATACTAATCTTATCAAATATTTACTTGCATTGAATAAATTTCTTTATCTATTTACTTATGAGTTACCTAGTATTATTAAGGATCATGCAACTGTTTTTACTATTTACTTATCTAATGATGCAATTCCAGTTTCATAACCCCCATATTAAATGGCTCAATTTGAACTTTTTAAATTAGAAAATAAATTATAGGAGTTTCTAGACAAAGGTCTAATTCATCCTAGAACTTACCCCATGGGTTCTCTAGCATTATCTTTATATACATATATGCCGTTCAAGTATAATTTTAATTGATTATAGAGGCTTTAATATTATCATTTCCATGAATAGGTATCCTTTTTCTCAAATCAATGACTTTTTTTATCATATATAGGGAAAATGTATTTTTCAAATATTGATAATAAGTTATTATATGATCTGTTGATGGTGAAGGAAGATTATATTATGAAGATAGTGTATTATATAAGTTATGGATTGTATGATTTTCTATTTATTCCCTTTGGGCTGTCTAATGTTCTAGTTGTTATCCTAGATCATATCTATAGAGTTTTCCATGACTATGAAAACAATATTGTAGTTGTGTTTATTTTGGATATATTAGTATATTCTAAAATTGATGAGGATTATAATTGAAACTAAAGGATTGTCTTCAAACCCATAAAATAAAATTTGTTATATATAAAAATTAGAAAGATTTAATTTTAATATAAAAATATTTCTTTCCTTATGAATATTGTTTGAAATGAAAGAATAATATTTGGCTATACTAAAAATAAGGTTGTTGAAGAATTTCTGAAACATTAAAGTGTCATAGATATTATTAGTTTTCTAGTATTAGAATGTTACTACCAATATGTATTTTAAAAATTTTCTTGGTTTTCTGGAACACAAAATTAGTTATCATTAAAAAGAGTTAAATTCACCTGGATAAAAGATTGTGAATATTTTTTATATGAACATAAATTAATATTGTTGAATCATCCAGTTTTAGCCATACCCAAAACACATAGTTATTTTTTCATCTATAGTAATGCTTCATTGAAGGGTATTGGTTATGTTATGATGCATAACCATTAGTTAATTTCATATGCTTTACATTAATTGAAACATCATGTGTAAAATTTTCATAAACATGATCTAGAATTTTCTACTATGGTTTTATCTTTAAAAATTTTGAGGCATCATTTATATGGTATAATATGTGAAATATATACTGATTAAATTTTTTTGAAGTATATATTCTATCAGAATGAGTTGAAAATGAGGTGTATAAAATGGATGGAACAGATTAAGTATTATAAATTCATAATTAATTACAATCATATAAAAGAAAATAATGTCACTGATGCTTTGAATTGGAAATATAGTGCTATATTAACTATTTTATGTTTTTAACATTTCCATTTGGTTAATTAATTGATGAATTTTGTCTAATAAATTGTTCATGAAATATATTATTCTATTTCATTGGGTGTCAGTGCAATATTATCTATTAGAAGTAATTAAGAAATTTCAGAGAGAGGATAATGTTTTATAAGTAATGTTATAATACTTTAATAATATTATGATTCTATAATATAATTTTGATGAAGAATGTTTTATAATATTTTAAAAGTTATTATGTGTACATTGGGATTACTATTTTAATAGATAATTATTAAGTGAAGAATATTATTACCTATATCTCATTCATCCTAGAAGTGGTGATATGTAAAGTGGTCTTCGAGAGGATTTTTAGTAGGATGGAATTTTAATAGAAAATATTGAATTTAGAAAGAATTTTTTTAATTTTAAACATGTTAAAATAAAAATATAATTACTGAAGTGGATTGTTAATCATTTTGCAGTGTTTTATAAGAACTGATAAAATGTATTAATGGATTTAATGTTGGGATTAGAAATGAAATATCAAGGTAATAATCTTATTTGGGTTATTTCTAGCCTACTAACTGAAAATTCACATTTCCTTCACATTATTCCTACTATTTCATTATATTGGCTTTCTCAAGTCAACCTCAAATAGAAAATCAAGTTATATCTAGTTTCTCTCTATATTATATCATATTTTTCCCCCATATTTACTTCTATTTTTTAAAAAATCATTTATAATTCATTGTGTATAGAAGTAAATTTTAGTATAACTTTTTATCCTCAGTCAAAAAGATAGACTAAGTGAACAATTCATACCATGGAAGATTTGATTTGAGACTATTCAATACATTTCTATGTAAATTGGGATCAGTATCATTAATTACATTCATTTTAATAATAATTTTATTCATTATCTTATAAATATTTTATATTTTCTAGAATTATATGGAAAGAAGTCTCAAACACCATTTTTTAGGAGGAACTAGGTGAATGAAATTTGTTTACACAAAAATAAATTGATGATATGGCTGAGAAGGTGAATATTATTAAATGATATATAATGATTTATTAATGTAGGAAGGAATGTTATTAAGATATCCCGATAAAATATCTTTTATTTGAGGTAGTAGATCATTTTCATCATAAAGTACCACCAATGGAAAGTGTTATTCATTTTGGTAAAAATGATTGTAATGTATATGATTCATTAGACCATATTCCATCTTGTATAAAGTTAGATTACTGTGTTACCATGTGTCATTAAATAAATGATTATCTCAAGAATATTACGTATTTAATTTTTCATTATTATGAAAATATATGTCTGGTTAATCTCTTGTTTTGAGCCTTGAAGTAGTTCTGCTAGAAGAAAACATTTCATTTATGGAATATCATATTCATATTCTTATCAATTTTTCCAATGTTCTTTATTTGATTCCCAAACTCAGATTCCACTCAGATTTTCCCTGATCCATATTGCCCGCATTTCCTTAAGCACATCTCCCTGAACTCTTGAGGCTACCAACTAGTATCGAGTCCCACGAGTTGGTCCATGGAAAGAGTATTCCCTCATTACCAGTTTGGGAAATTCTAGACAAATAAGATAATATTTAAATATTAGAAGCGAAATAAAATATGGAAAACCAAAAGAATATATGAACAATAAAAAACTAAATAAATTGGATATAATACTCAAAAGTTGATAATGAAATATTTCATGTTTCTATAAATCTAGAGAACAAGGATGAAAATAATTAGAAAATACATGCTATAAAAATTTTAAAAAATAAATTCTAAAAAAATACAAGTATCCTAAGCTCCAACTTTATCAAATCCTAAAAAACTCTATAATAATTCAATGAATAAGTATCAAGTGTCGAGAGTGGTATGCTTACCTTTTTCAACACTAAAATACATGTAATATTTTTAGGTACCAATGGAGGCTTGAATAGGGTCTGAAATGAATATCATTAGGCCAACACCAATAGTGTCTATAATATAAATTTTGTGTTATATAAACTAAAATAGTGTTCAAGCATGCATATATAGACTAATTCAGTATATTAATGTAAATACCCATTTACCTACTTTAGCCTCAGTTGGTGTCTGAACATTTTGTCATTTCATTTATTAATTATATCCCATTTTATATATTTAAGTCACATAATTTATAAACAAAACTAACTTCCAGACCTGACTGTAATAAGAAAAAAAACTATGATATAATAGGTAATCCATGATAATGATAATAATAGAAGGGATCCAAGGTATCACATAGGTATACTATATTGATAATAAAAACTCAAGGGATTCATATTAATAACACAGGAATCCATGATCATAGGGTTCAATCCAACTCATATAAGAAATCGCAGCCTACCTATAATGGCTAATAGTGTAATCTATTGTCCAATTTCCAAGGAATTCCATAAAATTAATTCTAATTGTGTGTATGGAATCCATCCAAGGAAAAATGGGATAAGAAATGACTATAACCAAGTGTGTTTCTAAGGAGCATAATGTTGGTAGGTATCACACTAGATCTAAGAAGTGTATCTAAGGAATCCTATAATAATGATGGAGGGATTGTAATGTTTCATATCGAGTATCCACTAATAATTAATGTTTGGGTTTGAAGTTGGGTTATAACCACCACAACTGACATCATTGAATTGGAATAGAATCCATGAATGCTCAATGAATTCCCTAGGGAATCCAAGGCTAGCTCGAGTCTAACCACTGCTCTAATGATTTCATTTTTCGTATACATTTGGCACCATTTAACTGATTCATTAATTAATTAGGTCAATTTAATAATATTTCCTTCAAAAAAAGTATTTCGATTAAATCATTTCCATTAATTAGTGTGACAAGGCTAACTAGGCACAAAAACATTTAGTTCATTAAGTTATAACAATTTTATATGGTTCACTCTATTACACTCCTTTATACATTAAAAGGGATTCTGTAGATGTGAAACTAAAATATTCGATTACTTCAATTAGTCCAAGTCATATAAATTGTATACTTTCCAATTAAACCATTTAAACATTCATTGATTAAGTTGAAGAGTTACCTTATAAGGATTATGTTACCCCAGCTTATTCAAGGGCCAGTCAGAAACTAATTCAAATTACATTTTTTAATGAAGGTCTCACCATTAGTAGGGTTAAGCTAAATCACACCTTAGCGGTGGCGCAGACGTACCAAATAGGCCTCAAAAGGAATAATTAAGGGTAACACCCTTCATGGGGTGGTCTATTTTGAGGTTTCAACCTCAAAAAATGGTTAAAAATTATGAAAATAATCTTAGAATATGGTTATAATGACTATAATAATGTCAAATTAATTTAATAGGCAACACCCAATGAAATTGGATCACGAACAACAACGACAATTTAAAAAATGACAAATCATGAGGGATGACTTATAGACTACCTACCTTGTAATAATACAAATATCCTCCTCTGATATCAGCCTCTAGTTTGTACTAGATTATAAGATATCAGATGAACTCATCAATGCCCTAAAAATATGGCATATGAGCCTGTACCTAAATAGTATCGTTGATATAATGAAGGATGAAAAATGGATAAAGAGGAATTAAAATAATACTGGTGCTAACCTAGTGAGATGAATTGTGCTTCGATAAGACTTCGAATAGATGATGAGGATCAAATAGTATCTTATTCTTGATGAGGCCTCAAAAAATGGGAGATGGGAGAGCTCCGGGATAGTGAATGAACAATGGAGGAAATAAATTAAGGATAAAACTTTTCATTAAGGTTGATTTCATAATATTTATTAGAAATAGGGGTCTCATGGTTTGGTTGCATGAATGGCCAAACATGAACTAATAATGAACCAATTTTTGAACCTAGGGGAACTTTTTATGATTAGTTCACATTGATAAGGAAGCCTTATAACAATTGTAAAAAAAACCACTGCGACAATGTATACAGTTTTTACATAGGTGTGCCAACCCTATTGCACAATTAGGGAAAACCATGATCCATGCTTCATCCCTCTATCTAACCCCACAATGCTATGGGAGATCATGTTCCCTGGATGACATTGTTTCTAGTAACTAAGAAACAAGTCCATTTCTCCCCAAAAGATGGGTTTTAGGATCCAAACAAAACCCAAACACCATCAAGACACTTTTGATCTCATTATTAATCAATGTTATGTCCAAAATAATGAAATAGTTTAAATATAAAAGGATCCATTCCTATGTAGAAACTAGGTTCTTAATTTCATTCCATGTTAAACGAACTCATCACAGAGTTCACCATCCATGAGAAGGAAAGAAATATTTTAGAATTATTGTTTCCACTGAGAACATACGTCCACCTCCTTATCCAATGTATCATCATGTACACTACCATGATTCCTTAACACCTGTACTTAAGGGAGATACTATCCTTAGAGGGCCTTGGTGCTCCAGTTAATGATGTGTACACCATACTCCTCATGAAAATAATTTTCATCTATCTCAACCTCCTCAAAATTATAAGTATGAGACTATTCAGCATGATAACACTGATGCTATGAAATGTGGAATATGTTTTACATTTCACGGTACCTATGATGTTGTATAAACTGATAGGCTACCATACTGACCCTCTCTATAATATCAAACATCACTATATAATGAGTCTAAAGCATCCCATACATTTTTATCTATCTATTAAATATCATAGGAATTACCCCCAGGAAAACATGATCCCTGACCTTGAACTCTAGAGTGCATCAATTATGATCACCATAATCTTTCTATATAGATTGAGAAGTATCCATACACTTCTTGATCAAATAAACATGATATAAAGATTCCTTCCCAATACAAATACCTAGTAACACTTATTATCCCGCCTCTATCTATCGTAAGGTTGAATGGCACAACCTACCATACAAGGCCTCAAAAGGAGTGTTGACACCACTTAAGAAAACAAAAATACTGTGAAGAGAACACCCTATATTTCAAATCCCAAAACAAGACTAGAAGAGTTAAAAGTAAAGTAAAAATAATCCAAAAGAGCTTCGCGACATACTTGTTTCACAGGCCTACGTAATAGAGCTACGTGACAGACATACACCACAGAGCTACGTGACAGACCTACGTGGAAGATCTCTGCGCCAGAATAATTTTGGTGCCCTTATGCGAAGTACATGCATGGTAGATCTACACGAAGCACCTTCTCAAGAAACATCTCTTCAACCAGGCCCCATATATGCCTATTAATAGAGCCCTTGGGCTCCCCATTTCGGGACTGAAAAAAAAGTTGAAAGACTCTCGGAAGCTCCCATTGCATAGTTCATTCTCGTAGATCCCTCAAATTGTCTCAGGTAGCTCTCCAAACCATGAGAGAAGAGATAATTAAATGTTATAAGAACACATTGAAATCCTTATTACAAATTTTACATAGGTTTGGTTATCCTATGTAAAACAGATTCTTCTGTCATCAGTCATACCTATGTGGCATACCTGCGTGCCTTACCTGTACGGTATACCTATGTGGTACATCAACGTGGGGTATCTACATAGCATACTTGCATGAGGTACCTACATGACCAACTCAATTAACCTCTTAAAGATCCATTCATGGTAGGTTATCTCCTTCATTGGTTCCCTAATCTAAAATGTAATATATTGAAGCCTCCACCAAAACCTCTTGACTTTTTAAACCTTTGGGAAAGGCACATCAGGGTTTCTCCTATTTGGGTTTGTATTTCCACAGTCAGAGGTTAACCACATTTGTTTCACAACAGGATTAGGATTCATGCAGTGTTTGGGGGTTTGTATATCCATAGTCACAAGGACCATTCTCCCAAGAACAGTGCTGGGAAGTTCCAGATTTTGAGGAGGGTTTGGGTCCTGGCCTCTCCCTTCTCAAAGAGATGACTCGGAACCTCTGGTCACTAGTAGAGAAGGTACAGTTCATAGTTACATTTCCACGCAAGCATAGGAGAAGTATCCCTCCCCTAATAGGATCAATTTTAGGGAAACCATCTTTGCGTAATCCCCTAGATTTTCTTGCAGGAGGTGTCATCATTTATCCTCCTCTCTTCATCAGTGATAATGACCAAAGGGGAGATGGGTATGGGACATTAATTTCCCTTCCCTCGCCCATTGTTCTTTGTCACCATGGGCAGCCATCCTGGTGTAAGTCCCTAACCTTCACCCCATCTTCCTTTTGTTAGACCCTTGTCTAATGTGAAGGAAACATAGGGAAGGATCATTTCCTCGCCCTCTTCCACGATCGACGCGCCCTCTTCAATTAGTGGAGGAGGAAAAGTGTGAAGTCTCATTGTTGAATATTTCACATCCTATTGTTTCTCACACTGAGCATGACCCACATGGGATTATAGATCCATGATGGTTACAACATGTGCACAAACACTCATTAGAATAAACTATGAGAACTCTGATTTCCACCATTATAGGGATACATAGAAATCCTTCTCATGGCCCGAGCTCATTGGATATCCTCATCAGGAATCCAACATTAATTCCCCTAATGTGGGCATCCTCCGTATGAATAAGCCCCAAAATCAATCCTCAAATCACCAAGTCATCATTTTCCTGATGTAATACCAAACTCATCTCTCTTAAAAGACCATACTCTCTTATAAGACATATCGAACTATGTGGGATCTGATTCCCATCCTTATGGGATGCGTAGGAAGCGTCCATGAGGGTCATACCCAACACTTCATATTGACCATGTTCTCCTTGGGCCATATTCCCAAACAGTATGATTTCACTTGGAAGCCCATATCCGTTCCGAGTACCCTGGGCAACTTCGGCATAAGTACAACACTATGTTTTTACTAGGAAACTTCTACTTGGAGGTCCATACCACATGAACATAAAAGGTATAATTTTTCCCATTCAGTGGAACCAAACTATGAGGGTTATGATTCCTTTCACAAGGATACCTAAATAGCCCATCTTATAAGAAAGATCCCAAAATCAACCGAAAAATTTCATCTCCCTGGATGACAATAAAATTCCAGAGTTCCCCACATAGTGGTTTAAAAACCAGAATCATCTCAATGATTTTTAAAATAATCTCTAAGTTATATGTTGGATGATACCATTGAAGGAAAATCTAAAATACATACGGATATTTCCATTAATGGAGAACCTTGAATGCATACTGATGATTCTAAATTTTAAACATGTTAATAATTGATTTCTAATTCTAAGGGATACTTATGATATAATTGGTGAATTAATAAGGATTCATGAAAATATCTAAATTTTACCAAGAGAGTCAGAGAGTAGAAAATAATTCCTCCCAAAAAGGGTCTGATGAGTCTGACCTCCCATCCTCTAAACCAATGCGCATTTTTAAGTATCGTAAATTTTAAACATAACGAATTCATATCTTTGTAAAGAACGTACCCTTTGGATAATGAATTGTTGGATGTTTCAGGTTCCATGAATAAATCCAATGGAAACTGCTTGGAAATATTGATTCTTAAAACTAGAACACACATTTCAAGGAGCTATGAACAAAAAATGTTGAACCCGACGTGAATATTTAACCAAGTAAATAATGTTACCCACCTGTTAGGCCCGTATCAATTGATAATAGGAAGGCCATAAAAAGGAATCAATCACACATGTATCCATCTAAAAAGATGCTGCTTTAGTGTAGTTGGGTGTGGTATCTCAGTTTTTCTTTTGAGAATTCCCTTCATTCCAAAAATGGATTTCTCCAAGACAACATCATTAAACATCCCAACCACTGCTCAAGATGGTTCTCCATCCATGGGAAGGACGCCATCACCAACCTAGTATCTTCATGTTGGGTCTCTAATGTGTTGGTAAATTAATATCACCAGCATGCTAGAATCCATACTTTGGAGGCAGTTCGACAAGCCCGTCAGGTCAACAATAATCCTCGATCTTCTGGCCAATGACAACCAATGATCAAGTAGGAGACGGCGCCAACCACCATCCTCAACTATTTTGGGTCTTTATCCACAGAACACAACAATAAAACCCTCCCGTACAATAGGTAGGTGGATTGAGAAGTCACTCAAGGACTCAATTCAAGAATGCAGGAGTCCTTCTTGAGGACTCCCACCAGCAATCGCTGCCAGAACCACATGGTAGGGTACCCCCAACATGATGGGGGTGTTTCCTCTGAGTGTTTGGCCCAGGTCTTTCAAACCCAAGCATGTAAGAAGAACCACAAGTGGAAATTTCCGTTTTATAGGGAGCATGTTATCACCTCTTCCTCCACCGGAAAAGCCCATCAATTTAACATGATGGAAAACAATGAGTAGGAATATACGCCCATTCGTCCTAATTTTGCTGCTCAGTAGGGTTGTCGGAAAAAAACCCACCAATCCCTCTAGATAAACCTGGTGGAGTATTGTGAACAGGAACATACACTTTCATACATGTTATCATATAGTCAGGATGCTTGTCTGACTGAATTTAAAGATGCCCACCAATCTAATGTGGTGGAAACGGGTAAATAGGAATGTAAACCTTTTTACAATCACCAATTCTGTCAGCAATCTCGTCTGCCAATATTGATGTAATTCTATCAACCACACATGATCGGAAATAGCAGGTATACAAATACCCCTTCCAATGTTCATCATGCTTTCCAACAATATCATTTGGTAGCACCTGGAGAAGTTAGTCAGAAAGCTCTGAAGACAAATTTGGGGCAGACCCGAATCTCTTACCCCATGCTTGAGTACTGTCATTACCCATTGATAGGAAGTGGAGGATATGATTAGGAACATACACCTACTATAGATACATAATGGACTTATATTGCCATTCTGGACACTGAAGTCACCAATCATATCTTATCAACAGTGAAATGGCAGACACAAATTCTTGCCCAAATTCTGGAAGAGTTCCAGGATATTTTAACAACTACTTCAGTATTATCAGGGGAAACCACCCATAAATCTCTCCCCAAACATGTGATGACACATCGAAATTCCATCCTGGAGTAGATACAAAACTCTGTTCTAGTCCAGGAGGGTCATGGGGCATATTCCCCTATATTATACGGAAAACCAGATCGAGAACATTCACCCTTTCTAATTAGAGGTAGTCGGTCTGTTATGGTAACCAATCCAAGGCAAGTGCATATACCTGCCCATGATAACAAATTTTTACAGAAAGTGTCCCCAACTAAGTAAAAGAGAACGTCTTTGAAGAAGTATCACCAAGAAATCATGGAAAATCAAGAGTCATGCTGCGATTTGGCTCCTCTTAATGCTAATGTTCTTGAAGCCCTTGAACATTTATCTATTTCTGCTCAAGATGCTACCGTCTCATTCCCAAATTTTTGGAGTGGTACTTGTAATTCTGAATTTCCTCATCAGAAACATCATCTTAGAGGCATTCATTATGAAAATTCTTTCAATACAGAGTGCTTATCCTTGGATTAGATCCATGGAAACCCTCTGTGTGGCTAGAAGACCATGGATCAAGAAGATTTATCCCTTGCTGTAATACATCATAGTGACCCCCCCCCCATGATGGAATTCGTTGCGAAAGTCCTCTCTGTAGTATTATTTTTCATTGTTAAGACAATTCCATAATTTACAATGTAGCATTGAGAATTCCTTCCCATCTTGAGGAACATTCAATCACCGGGCTAGTCATGTCAGATGGCTTGTTATTTCTATGTGAAACACTTTCTCAACAAGAATACATCTTTAGGGAATAGTCAATCTCTGAACCTCCCTTGGGTCATTTTTCTTCTAATACAAAGCATCCACTCTTGTCATAACATGAGGAGAAACCTCTAGTTAATGACGATGAAGATGTGTTAAAAATTATAAAACAATTAGCTAAAGGAGAAATATCGTTCATGTTCTCGACTATGGAAAATTATCATTATAAAATTCCATAATTGATGACAGAAGATTGCATTCATGATATCTGCCTCAACTTATAGAAACCTATTCATCATTTGAAACCAAATGTATTACCATATGATGAATATCAGAATTATATAAAGGTAATATAAGAGTTGAATTACCAAATTAACATGCCATCTCTCTCAGTTTCCGTACATCCGAAGGTTGAAAAAACAATAAAGAACCCTTAAGCATGCATGTCTAAATTCTCTAATGAGGTTACACCATTTAATTTCTGATTCCCCATCTAGTGTTTGTATCAGAGGATGGGGTGAATACGGAGAATTGCATTTAACCAAACTCCAAAATCAACAAATTCTACCAAAATTTGGCTCATGCAATGTTATTTCCCATGGTCAGCCACAATCAATAGGTTTTTTATGTACTGAAATGTACGCTAAAGAATAGGCCTCAACAAGTTATCATCAGAATCAGGCCCATAGAAAATTATTTGTTGAGTTACTTTTGCATCAAGCATATGAGAATCTTGTGTAGATGTACCATTTAGAAGATGTCTGGTGTCAGAGTATGGAAATGTCTGAAATAGCACAATGATCTTCTAAAATTGGCGATTTGAGTGATTGTAGGATAATGCACATAGATAATGTCTGATCCAAAATCCCCAAAATCAAAAGAGTGGTTTCCCAAATTTCTACCATAGCATTTGATGAATCAACCCACCCTACAAGGCTGGGGGATTATTTAATTAACCTTTCAAATTCATTAACAACATTCAATGATTTGAAGAAGAACAACAATAACATCCCTACCCTGCATGTTAAGGGGCTTATTCACATCTTCAATCCCCACCTCAATGGAAGTCAATTTTTTCCCAATTAGGGTAGAAACCACAAGGAAAGTGTAAAACTGAACTGTCCAAGGGTTCCCATCCGGTTATTTTCCACCAAACATTTCTAGGTAATTCTTAATATAGGATAACAGGGTCTCGTGGAAGACACAAAGGAAGATGATCTAGGAGAAACACTGACAGAATACCATCAATGAATTATGCGTTAGTGAATGTCATTAATACCATTGCAGAAGATCCTCCAGATAATAAGTCCAGTTCAGGGGAATCAAAATATTAATTTCTTGTCCATGATATGGTACACACCAAGGAAAATGAAGAAGGTGTGAGCACCCAAAATCAGAGGAAAACCCAAAATCTAGGTTTTCCTTCAAATAACCAACTCCCCCTCTCCTAAATGAATTTAACAAGGGGAAATGAAAAAATTCGTATTGAATCTCACTTTTTCACTGGATAAGGTCAATCTATTTTGCTTAAAGAGATATTTTCACAGTAAGAAATGGAAATTAAGGAGTTGAAAAGACTCAATACAAAGTTACTTCATCACAAAATTTCGGCTAGACATACTCCCTAGACAATCCCCCAACATGAAAATGCAGTAGGATCTATGCAGCAAAGAGGATTTGTAGTAACTATAGAAGAGGATAATGAATTCCCTAAACTGGGTACAAAATAATGGTCAGATCATATACCTCCTTATAGGCAAGTTCCCTTGGGTTATCCAAGGCAGATAACCGCCCCACCATCAGTTATTTTTTCAGTCATTGCACCATCTCAAGATCTAGTTGTTATACCTGCACAGAATCTAGGTCATCCATATATTCCCCAAATTCTTATGAAAACAATTGAGGCATTAAAGACTTGATTTGAAGCTATGGAGGAATGGCATGCACCATTTTAGCCAGAAAAGAGAGCTTACCCTGAATGGGTGGATGCAATTCCTCCTCCACCAAATTTTGAGAATACTAGATTCATATTCATTAAGGGTTTAGGAGATCTGGAACAACACTTAACACATTTTTTTCCCTTTTTGATCCCATGATGGGAACGTCTCAACAACAAGACGAATTTAAGCCTATGTGTTTTGTGCAGTTATTTCAAGGACCAGATTTTTTTTGGTATACATGTTTACAATCTCAATTAGTAACTGGATGGGATGATCTCCATCATAAATTCCATCTAAGAATTAGCTCAACGCTACTAAAGACAAAAAAAATTATCTTACCAATTTTAAACAAAGGGAGAATGAAAGAGTTTCAGATTTCATTGCACGATGGAAAGAATTAACATATTCTTTACATATAGCACTCCATCAAGAATTGTTTCTACCAATTGGTGTGGAAAATCTGTGGGATGAATTATGCACACCATTGATCCCCATGAAATACATAGGAGGAGTTCGATACCTTACTTCAATCACCCAATAGATAGAAGACTATATTATATAAACTAAGGCTAAAACTCATGTAATTCTATCATATTTGAGGAGGAGGATAGGGAAGGCAGAAGCTACTACAGTCACATCAAGTTGGCACCTATACCTATTTCTACTTCAAGACCCTCATCAAACTGAAGGGCTCCGCCTCCTGAGAATCATTGGAAAGGACCATCTCATCAATATTATCAAGGAGATCAGAGATGGAAATAGTTTAAGGAATTAAAGAATAACGTTTATTCTTTCCAGAATGATCATGTTTTTGGTTACATCATCTCAGCCTTAGAAAACAATTTTGTTCAGTTTCCAAGACCGAATAATCCAAATAATGATGAAGATGAGGATCTTATGAATTATTTATCCTTTCACTAGATGTTGGCACACCCCATTCAACATTTTTATGTTTTTAAAGACCTTCATCCAAAGAAAGTATACTCTAGATAAGTAAAACATAAAATTTTTTCAGTTCAAGTATCATGTGTTACTGGTACTGATCCAGAGAAAGTGGGTGAATAACAAGAGGTCAAAAATAAAAATGTGTAGAAATATGATGATTATATGATCATGAAAACAATCAACTGGACTCGTTCTATTTTACGAGCATAGTTGAAACAACCAATTTTGCCTTCTGCCACTTCTTCCATAGCAAAACCACGTTCATCAAAAGTTCATTCATCAATAAAGCGATGTGATTATAAGGACAAAGAGAAGTTAGAAGATGATGAGATCATGCCATGGCCAAATTTGTCCTTGACCTTGTAAAATTTTATGCCATTTGTTTCAAAAGCATGGGCACCACCCTGCCAAACGACACAATCAGATTTAACCAATCAAGAACAATCTTCGTCAGATGAAGGACTAATCTTTGGTTCTATTAATGTTATCAATTTAACGGATCCTTATGCCAATAGTGATTCTGATTATAATGAACCAGAATTCCATGTACCTAATTATGGAACTAGAGGAAGAGACCAAGGTCAAGGATATTTCAGAAGACAGGGTAATTCTAGAAACCACCATTTTAACTCAACCCCTCCTCGAACCATATATGCAGCAGAAACTCGTTGAAGATCCCTTCTACGGGTTAAACAGGAACACTGAGTTTCTTCCATGAAAGATAGGTTCGTTTCTAACACAATTATTTTGGAAGACCGATTAGAATTCACACCTTCTTCTTCTCAGCAAATGAATAGACCTAGTTAGTCAAAATTACAAATGCCAGGGGTATTTCCAACTTCTGCTCCGAGACAGAGTGTGTCTACATTTGAAGAATCAACTTCTAAAGTACCTACAAAACCACATCTCAATGAAAATTAATGCAGACCATTGGACCAAAACTATGATGTCTTGAAACAATTTTCCCATGTACCGTCCATTCTATCAATTCTGGATACTTAAAATCGGTCTAAAGATCATCGAGAGGCACTCATTAAGGCTTTGTTAAGTCCTCAGATGTTTGAAATAAAAGTTGATGCGGATGAGGTTTACAGTATAGAGAATGATCATGCATAATGTTATGCAATAATAGATTTTACAGGTGAAGATAAAGATGGTGTGGTGAATGGTCATATCAGAACCATGTATTTATCTGGCAAGGTCAATGACTTAGGCATCCGATGGACCTTTATTGATAATGGCTCTGTAGTCAACCTTATTCCCATTCTTACACATCATCGATTGGGCCTGACTAAATCTGACATGTCTCCTTCGAATTTTATGTTTCAAGATAATGATGATAATGAAGAAGAACCTCTATGTGAGATTACACATAGAACTCAATTTTGAGATCTTGTGTCAAATTCAGATTTCATGGTTGTTCGTCGGGACACAACCTTCAATATTCTGCTTGGAAGGCCTTGGCTACATCAACATATATCCATACCTTCTTCATACCATTGATTTCATATGTACTATTTCAATGGTCAAATTGGGACATTTTATGGGGATAAGGATCTATTAAAAACATGTGAATCTCAATATATTGAGGCATAGTATTATCACACAAAAGAAACGAAGCCCATGACAAAGTAAATAACCAGAGTTAATGAAACAAATGGACTAGAAAAGATCCCATAAAATCCATTTATGAATTTCAATATAGATTATGTGTTACCCATCAATTAAATTTAAAAGGTAAACCCATATCCCGGAACTCATCTAGAAACTTCCATAATGTCAATTACGGAAATTGCGCCTAACAACATGGAAGAAACTATTGATCCAACAATCAATGATGAAATCCCAAATTGAGATGTTTTCAATTCATCCATTGAACTACAAGAAGCCTCTACTTCATCAACCAATGTGTAAGAAATTTTAGAAATAGTAGAGGAAGATGAAGAAGTAGATTTTAAATCCATCCATCCCAATTTATTACAATAGGAAGATCCTTCATCATCAGTATGGTCAGACATGGTGGCCTCTTCTTTGGGATGTTCAAATATTGATTTCCCTGCTATCTCTAGGAGTTTTGACTCTTCATCTACTATGAAAATAGAAATATAAGATGTAATTCATAATGAATAAGAAGAGTAAGATCTCTGGGATTCTCCTCCATCATTTGAGAAAGGTGTCTCTACCACTATGGATGAGCCTATAGAAATAAATTAGAGTATAGAAGAAGATCCACAGCCCACTATAATTAGCACAGTCATGAACTATGAATAAAAATAGGAGTATACTTCATTTCTAAAGAAACATTGAGATATATTTTTGTGGAGTTATACAAAAATTTCAAGTCTTAAACTGGATATAGAAACCCATTATTTAGGCTTTCTAGATGAACATAGTGGATTCAAGTAAGCAATAATAATAAAATATCCCACTCATGCTTTTAAATTTGAAGCTGAAGTTGACAAGATTATAAAATCTATCTTTGTCAGGGATGTACAGTATCCCAAATGGCTATCCAACATTGTCCCGGTGAAAAAGATGAATGGGAAAATTATAGTTTTCATTGATTTCATAAATCTTAACCAGCATTGTCCTAAAGATGATTTTCCAATTCCAATTACAATGATCTTAATTGATGAAAAGTCTATCTTTGAATCTCTTTATTTCATGGATGGATATTATGGGTATAATAAAATCTATATGGACCTAGAGGATGAAGAATCTACAGCCTTTAGAGCCCCTCAAGTTGTGTTTTTCTCTGAGGTAATGCCATTTGGCTTAAAGAATTCATTTACAGCATACCAATGTGTCATTCACTATATCTTCAAACCCTTAGGAATTTTTTTTGAATGTTTTGTTGATGATTTGGTCGTCCAATCCAGACAACATTCCAATCACTTTGCATATTTGGAAGCCATATTCAAAAAACTTCAGCAACGCAGTTTGAAGATAAACCCCAGGAAATGTGCTCTCGCAGTAACCTCGGGAATGCTTCTTGGATTTGTTGTATGGAATTGTGGTATCAATGTTGATCCGGAGAAAAAACAATCAATCCAAGGCCTGTTACCTCCTCAAAATTTGAATGAATTAAGAGGACTCCAAGGAAACATGGTTTATATTCGGTGCATTATCAACAATTTGGTAGTCAAGTGTTTTCCCTTCACCATGTAATTGAAGAAGGGGGTCACCTACCAATGGACCAAGGAATACTGAGAAGCATTTGATATACTCAAGAAATATCTCTTGAGTCCAGCAGTATTAATTACACCCATTGAAGGAAGACCACTAATTCTATAAGTGATTTATTTAGAGCGATCATTAGGTGCCTTCCTCACCCAAATGAATGATGTTGGTTATGAAAACAACCTTTAATATCTCATACAAAATATGCTTTATGAGGAAAATAAATATTCAAGTATTGAAAAGTGTTGCATTAAATAAATCTTTGCAGATCAGAAACTGAGGCAATACCTGAAACATCATGAGGTCCAATTGGTATCTCATAATAACCCGCTCAAATTTATCCTTAGTCATCCTATGATTAAAGGGAATCTAGAATGGTGGGTGGATATTTTGTAACAGTTTGATATCCATTTTATGCCTCAAAAGGCAATAAAATTCAAAGCATTATCTGAATTCCTTTCTAAGGATCCATATGTGGAAGATACATCATTAAATAATGAATTTTCTGATGAAGAGGTCTTCTCTATTCAAGAAAAATTCCCAAACCTGGGCAATGTATTTTGAATATTCTTCTATAAGTCCAATAGGGAAGAGAATGGAAAACCCTATACTGAACAAATTTGGGTTAGTAATTTTCCTTATTTACCCTGCAAAAGGCAGTATTACCTTGTTCCTTCCTATTATCGTAAGGTGGTACCAACAATGAAGAACAATATCAAACTCTCATCGTAGGTTTGGAATTGTCCCTTAAAGTAAAAATGGATCATTTAAAGGTAAAAGGTGATTCAGAATAGGTAATCAAACAAATAAATGGGGAATATTCTATTTTAAAGGAAGATTTAATCCCTTAGTGTGATTATGTCCAAGGGTTAATGGATGAATTTCCTTCAGATCTGAAATTTTCATAGGTCCCACGATCCCAAAATTCCCAAGAATTTGCACTGGCTAATGCAGTTATAGATTGGGCGGATCTAAATCGAGAAGAGACAGTCATCAACCTAGCTCATCAACATGTGGTCTCACCTTTTGTTCAAATCATAATGGATGAAATTAATGAAATTTCCCTATTTCTGAACCATATGGTCATACCATGGGATGGAGAACATAGATCATGGAATATCTTCAAAATGGGGTAATTCCACCAGATAGGGATGTGAAAGGACAGATCCAGTGATGAGTGGCCAATTTTACTCACTATAATAGTCCAGACCACCAAAAGGTCCTCTACAAGTGAGGCTTTGATGGAATTATCTTTATTTATATTGATGGAGAAGAGACTACATCAGTTGTAAAAGAAGTACATTCCAGAGTTTCTGGTGCCCAAAAGTCTGGGCATAGACTCTCTGATCATATCCTAATACTTTTATACTTTTGACATTCAATTATGAAAGATTGTTCAGATTTTATTAAAAAATTTCATCCCTGCCAAGTGCATCCCAACATCAATCATCAACCCCAAGAGTTGTTACATACAACTAAATACTCCTATCCATTTTCCACATAGGGAATGTATATAGTAGGTCTTTATCCTCCAGCCACGACAATGTTGTTCAAGTATATTCTCACTACTATATACTTCTTCTCTAATTGGTATGAGGAAATACCTCTCAAGGAAGTCAGATCCAAAATCAATGTTAGTGTTTTCAAAACTAATATCATCACCAGATTTGGTGTCACTCATTCTATTTTGATGAACAATGGAACCAATTTGTGATCATCTGCAGTAAAAAGAAATATCAGGAACATAATATCAAATCCAACCACTCATCTCACTATCATGTGGCAGCCAATGGACAGATATAGGCCTTCAATTAGACCCTATGAAATATAATCCAGAAGAAGGTGGGATAAGATAATAAATCATGGACTGATAAACTTTTGAATGCTTTATGGTCTTATTGGACAACTACCCATAATGCTACCAAAGAAACCCCTTATTCATTGGTATATAGAACCAAAGTAGTTTTTCTGATTGAAATGAAATTGCCTTTACTTAGAGTAGAAATCTGTGTTCAGTTTTTTTACAGATGAGAGATCTCAGAAAGAGTTCAGTGAGTTGGAATGATTAGACGTGAAAAGATTTCATACATTGCATCATTTAGAAGTCTATCAGAACAGAATAGAATGAGATTTTAATTAGAATGTTTTCCTCCATTCATTTCTTCAAGGAGAATTGGTATTGGTTCTTAGGACACCAATGATACCAGGAAAGAAACCGCCAAAACATGAGCCAAAGTGGGAAGGACCTTATTCCATATAGAAGGACTATTCAAATGGAGCTTATTCCTTAATATCAATGGATGGAGAGCTTATTAAAACTCTAACCAATGTGAGATTCTTGAAGAAATACTTTGTGTAGTGGTGCACAAACTTCCACACTACAAGACATTAAACTACACAATCCTCACATCCTCACTGGAAGACTTAAAACTACACAGCCCTCACATCCTCACTACAAGGCTTTAAACTGCACATTATAATTTCCTTACTACATGACATAAAACTACACATCCCCCATGTTCTAGTTATAAGAAATTAAACTTCCTAACAACAAAAAGCATCCATTCTGCATGATGTTAAAGTGCATTGAATCTTCTTCATTGTCTCGTGACGTTAAACTGCATGGCATCATTTTTACAATTGATATTTTCTATATTTGACATTAGAAGCTTCCATAAGAAAACATCCAGACATCATCACTACTCCTTAGTGTCATTTGAGCCCCTATTTCCCTTATGTCCATGTCATATCTACATATGGACCTTATGTAAAGAACTATGTATGACTTGATTCTCATTTTCATTGATATACGTAGAGATGCCTAAATCTCCAATTTTGGGCCCATCCATAACCACAAAATCCTCTTATTTTCTTTTCTCCTCCTGTGTATGAAGTATATCTATACAGAGTGTTTCCTTAAGGTATATTATTTGGTTTTTGTACTATTTTATGTCTTAGGATTTACCATTTTTTCAGAACGTGTCAAAATACATCATTCTTGATGTCAAACTCGATTAGTATGAGGAATGATTGTTTCAAGAAATACATATGGATTGATTCTCATTTTCCAATGAGATACGTAGAGATAACTACATTTCTAATCTTGGGCCCAACTGCGATAAAAACCCCTTTATTTCTTGTATAAGAATCAAATCTGTATATGAAATGTTTGAAGGACCATGTATGACTTGATTCTTTCCCCAGCAAGACATATAGTGACACATGGTTTTTACCCCTTAATCCAGTTACAATATGACTTTCCTTTCACAAAGGATCATTGTTGTCCTTACTTCATGACGTTATACTGAATGGAAATCTAACACCCCTATTATTCATTTTGGATCACCTTTTCATTATACAAGTAACCCTTACTACTCCTTATTTCTCACACCGAGCATAGCTCACGTGGGCTTAGGAATCGGGTAAATGGATTCTTTATATAAATAAAGTGTTTCAATTTATTATGGGGTTATGAATGTCCTCACTGCATGACTTAAAACTGCATTGTATAATGTCCTCATTTCATGACTTAAAATTGCACATCCCAATATTAATTCAGAGGAAACAATGAAAGTCTTCATTTTACATGTGATTTAGATCTATGTAAAGGACATCGAAATCATGGCCAATATCGGTTCAAATATTTAACATATACATTGAACAAAATACCCTTTGATATTTCAAACTCTTAATCTAGAATATTTAAAGATCCTCATAATCTTTCTTACAGTTTCTAGTTACAGAGTTTCTAATATTTAAGAACTCTTTTGCCTAACTATGCAGTACAAGTCCTATGTTGGACTTGCATAAGTTGCATACATAATTGGTCTATCAGCCAAAAAATTCCACTATTTGGTTGTTCATCAAATTCCCTAGTTAGTGATACATAACACAAACCTCATAACAAGTTATTCAAATAATGGTAACTTCATTCTTGGTTATAGTATCTTTGTTACCTTCAAAAATTGATTCCAATATATAAGAATCTGTATTTAAAAACAGTCATTCGAGTATACTTGTCCCGTTATCTTTCTCTGGATCTGAAAAGTCTCAAGACCATGGTTTACATATTTCAATCTCCATGTGTTCTAATTAGTATTAAATATCCATGGAATCACTTGGCCAAATATCATATACTGTTTCCATTTTTGGTCTTAGTTGTATGACATAATACCATAGACACCATAACTCTTACATTTGGGTTAGAACTTTGCAGGAATCATATTCCTCTGAATCATTTGAAATATAGGTTGGAAATAGGCACCCCATATTCAGATACCATTTCCCATAAACCAAACACTGTGCTTCGGAAAATATGAAACCACATAAAATTTCTTCGTCTTTTAGCAGTAGAATGTAAAATATTTGAGATCTATTTTTCTTGACTATGCAGCATGTCCTATTTGGTAGCCTTTCATAAGTTACCTATATAGCAGGTCTATTAGTAAAAAGATGTTATTATTTGGCTATAGAGAATATTCCCTAGTTGGGCCTACAAAATATAGACCCCATAACGTGTTTTTTAAGTAATGGTAACTTCTTTCTTGGAAAAGATTTCCCCTAATGCTTTTAGCCCTTTTCCCATATCATTCCTTGGTTCGCAAAATTCCCAAATCAGAGTTTACAATTTTCCCTTCCATACCATAATATGAATGTATGTTTCCAAAAAAAATATCATGAAATTGGGAGAGTTTTGTACCTTGGGTCAGAGCTAAGGACATAAAATTAATGCCACCCAATGTCCTCACAACCTGACTTAAAACAGCACAGTACCAATGTCCTCACTACATGACTTAAAACTGCATAGTACCAATGTCCTCAGTGTATGACTTAAAACTGCACAGTACCAATGTCCTCACAGCATGACTTAAAACTACACAGTACTAATGTCATCTCTGCTTGACTTAAAATTACATAGTACAATTTCCTCACTACATGACTTAAAATTGCACAGTATAAATATATTCACTGCATGTCTTAAAAGAACAAAGTACAATGTCCCCACTACATGACATAAAACTCCCAAGTACCATGTCCTCACTGCATGACATAAAACTGCACAGTACCATGTCCTCACTACATGACTTAAAACAACATAATACCAATATCCTCACAACATGACTTAAATCTGCACAATATGATATCATAAATTTCCCTTTCTGATAAATTTTAACCATTACTCATAATTTTTTTTATATAAATGGTTTTCCAATTCAGGACTTATATCGGTCTAAAATAGTCCCTTTATCATTTTTAAAATTCATTTCCATAGAAAAATCACATACCCTGGTCTTGAGTCACCCAAATCTAAATTTCTCTTATTTATCAGCAGAAAAATTTTAAATTCCTAAAGAATTTTTTTCTTGACTATGTACCACATTCCCTTAGGTGGCCTTGCATAAGTTTCCAACAAAATAGGCTTGTCAGCCAAAATATGTAAATATATGGATATACCGCATATGCCCCATAATGAGTTTGTCAAATAATGGTAACTTCGTTTGTGGAAAAGAAACCCCTTAGGAACATAAATGTTATAAATTTTTTGACCATAAAAATATTGACTCATGATTCCCCATTCAAAATAATTAATGAATATTAAAGAAATTCTTAGCCACAGAGTTTTGTTTGGGATCTAATTCAAAATTCATGGTCAAAGCTATTTGTGACCCTAAATATTATCCCTTTATATCCAACATGCATGACTCTAAACTGCCAATAAAAAAAGACTTGGTGGTCATTAGATTGAGAAACCATGAAGGGAATTCTAAAAAAAGTCGAGTCCCAACTCATTAAATATACATTTTTGTATGATTTAGTTAATATTGAGCAATTAAAAAGCAGTCAAAACATACGAAAGATGTGGTGTTATCCATATAACCCTGGAAAGTATCAAATCATGCCCATTAGGTCCATCAGCTTAATAAGAAAATTTGTTCACTCCATTCTTATCATTATAATAATGATTATTTAACATAAAGAAGTCATTATCCTCATTTACTGTCCATAGTGAAATCATGAAAAGTATGAATGAATACATATATGATTGAAGAAAAAATTCCTTACATTCATATGAAATCAGAGGGCCATCCACAAAATGATGAATATCTATTATGTTTTAGAATAAACACTCAACATGACGTTTCATTTTATGGACCACTTCATAAGCCCTATCAGCTACTTGTTGAATTTGAGATAGCAGAGCAACTCCAACCTCCTCTTCCTGATTAAGTGCTTACTTAGAAGTTGAAATTGAAGTTAACCCCTCTAATTGGGTTTCTCCAAATTTTTGATTCAACTACTCAAGATTGTTATTAATATCATCCATTTCTTATTGAAGATATAACAACTCCTTTGTTGTTTCATTGATTTGATGGATAATTTCGATCGATTTATTGTTATGATTTTCCTCTGCCTCATCTAATACAGCTTGAAATCCCTCAATATTGATGATTCATTTATCCTCTTAAAAATCATGTCACATATTATTCTCTTGTTCTCGTCAGTGAATAGTCTCTTTCATGGCATCTTAGATTGGCCAATATTTAAATCCCCTAAATCCCATTATGCATAATAATGCTAGGAGTTTGAAAAAATAGGATAAAAATTCATCTAAAGGATTCTTATCAATTATTCTCTAGATACACTTCCATGTCTTGTTACGTGTCATGCCAAGAGGATATTTCATCTCTATATCTGAATCTGGGTCACTTCCATGATGTAAAATGTACACTAAAAACAGGTCACTTAAAGAGTTTCCTTGTTCTACTTCTCTTCAGATAGTAGAAGCTTCACCTTCTGGTCTAGGAGATGATAATCAGAAATGATAAATCAAGGACATTTTTAGTTTCAAATGGAAGAAATATATAAGATTCAGATAGCTGATTATATTTACACAATATTAAGTTAGCAACTTTATTGGATTCATCCCCTCTATTCTCAGCTTCAATATTTAGAGAATATGTTTCTTGAGAATGGGCATTTCCTTTTGTTTTCCCAGTTATCACATTTGAAGGCTCTATAACATCTCTTGATGGAGGATCCTCTAATGGTATTTCTCTAGCTCTAATATAAGGATAGAGTGAAATACCCCATTCCTGAAGAGCCTATGTGACATTTTCTGTAGATAAAGCTACATAAGGAGAAATTTGATGTAAAGAATCATGTAACAAAGAATAATTTTGTATGGAAAATGTAGGAATAAGGACTTACATTCTTGAAATTCCTTATGAAAATCCCCAAACTGCTTGATGGAACATGGAATATAAATATTTGGATTAAGGTATTTTAATGTTTCAATAAATGCAGCTTGGAATATTATAGCATCCTCACCATTTAAGGTATCCAACAAACATTGGTTGATGCATAAATTGGATCCGCTGAAATTTTGTTCCAATGGCTCTTCAATTGATACATCATTATCAGGTCTTTCCATGTTTAGATGAACATAAATATTTAACTCAGAATACCTTGCGTCTTTGTTCCTTTCATTTGGAAAAATAGGAATATCATTACTGATTATTTCAGGATCCTCTAATGAAATAAACTAAGATTATTCAACATGAACCAGGTTATCCCCTTGGGTTTCTTTTTCTAGTCACGAAGAATCATCACTTAATCCCTTGAGATAGGAAAGAGACATAGATCCTATAAGAGGTTTAAATGTGGTTACCAGAGTGTATTGAGAAAATTATATTCCCTAAGGATTGTATAAATTCTCACTCTTTTGGTGAACACTTCAGATCAATATCATTTCTCTCTTATGATTCTGTTTAAAATATTGGGGAGATATTGAAACAATCCTCTTAGAAAGTGAAACTTCAAGTAATTGTTAAGGAATATCCGTTAACATTACCCCAGTCATGATTCTTTCTCCAGGAGAATGTTCTGGAATCGTGGGAGGATCATTAATTACATCAATAGGAGAGCATGCATGACCATACTTAGGTGATTCGAGAATTGGTCCATAGCTTCCTTCTCTACATTCAAGCTTCACAAATACATAATCATCAAGAATAGTGATGATAAATGGTAAAGTAGAGTTGAGAAAACGAAAAAAGGAAAATACATTCTCAATATTAACATAAATATCCCACTCCTCTTTAGATTTGATAATTACCCCTTTGTGTACTCCTATGTCCATCATATTATATACTCGTTTGGAGGATGGGATTTTTTCATCAGTTGAATATATAAAAGTCTCCACCTTCATAATATAATTTTTTACTTCAGCTAGGTTATTATCCGGATTGCAATCAGAAGGTTCCTTTATGTCACCAATATCTGGTATTCGAATGCCATGCTGGAGGAATGCCAATGAATCCCTAAGATCACAAGTTAAACCCTCTTAATGATGAACGGATGAAGGTCGCACATAATTCAATCAATGTATGGTTTATTGTCGAGGAGATTTGACTCGTTTTGATTGGTGAGCTTCTTCAGGCCTCCATTCTCCATTAGAAAGTTTAAAAGATGGGATATGAACCTCTGTTTGATGGTAGCGACTGGATCCCCTTTGCATTGGAGGTATTGCTTCTGTAACCCTGGTCTTCTTGGTATACCTCCAGTGAATACTTTTTGAGGGATCTGAAACCTCTGACTCTTCTGTATCATCTCGGGCCTTGGAATTCTTACCACGATTTCCATGTGAAATAGTCATTGTAGCTGCCACTCAATATATTCCTTTTTTCAAAGACCCTTGAATATATGAAGAAGCCCAAGCACTAGCATACCCATCATCTAATATAATCGATGCATCTGGTGGAGGTAATGTAATCAACAATTTGGATACCTCTAAATCCATTAGAATCCATAATTGTCGCGCAACCGTTGGGTGTTTCTCATGTCTGACATACATGGGTGGAAAACTGTTGGATTATTGAAGACATCTAAATTTAAGACATAACATAGAGGGAATATAAGCCTCATAGATAATTTCACCATCAATCTTGGTTGATAATACACCATCCTTGAATTCCATTATATTATATCTCATCTCATAAACTTTTCCTTACCATCATCAATAAATTTTCCAACTTGTGGGTTACCAAAGGAAATAATCTGAGTTCTCTTAAGAAATTGAATGCCTTTAGCACCACATCAGGTCTCAAGTTTAATGGATGAATACAAGAAATGTTCAGTAAAAATTTGGTGAATCGACTAGTAGGAACTCTTACTGAATTCAACAATGAGTGTGAAGAATAATGTGCTGCAATCCAACCCAAAAACACTTGGAATGGCCCTGCAATTCTAAATGGATCCTTTCCATTGTATAAATGCAGTAAGAGAAAGTAAATTCTTGCCAATACAGGGGTTTCTAACCCAATATCCTTCCCTTTTACCAATTTAGCTATACTGACAAAAGTCCCTGATCTTACACCACCTCCAGATTCATGGACTGGAAGCAAGTAAATGATTATCCATATTTATAGGAAGGTAGATATTCATACCTTTGAATCTATATCAGGATTTACTTTATATCTCTAGCTCTTATAATCACCTCTTTCTAGAGTCGGACAATATGTGCATGAACTACCTCAGTTATCTGCAGAAAGAAAAATTGTATAATGTTCCCAGGTTGGACCTTTCTTTGTTTTTGTTTCTAAGAAGGCTACCATCTACACTCTAGCATGGATATCATTCTTGTATTTGGGTAAATTCTTTGCTATCATAAATAATTCATGGGTCGTAGGTGGTGTTATAGTTGCATCACCCCATGTTGTAGAAGAAAGAATGGATTCATCATACATTTCCCCAAGAATGAGAATTCCAGCTATTTTCTAAATATCCAATAGACTAATACCAACATCACGATAAGTCAAATGAAATAAATTAGTTTGTGGACTCTATCGGCTTAGTAATTCAGGAATGAAATCATTATTATAAATATAAGTTATCCTCATCTTTACAAGTTCATAGATATGAAAATCTGATAACTCTTTCCAGAATTTTTCACAAGTTCGAAGTACCCAGAATGATCACATCCATTCAGGCTTGACACTTCCTCCAGAACGAAGTTCCCAACCTCCTTTCCAACCATTATATTGATCTGTTTGAGAAGCCCGAAATGTGGAATCATAACAACGTGGTCTTGGCTCTACAACATGGTCCTTCATATCAGGATTACAACCACCATAATGAAGGATAAAACTAATAGGGACCATTCCTTCTTGTAATGGAACCCCCCTTGGACTAATATTCATGATGTTACTATTTTATTATTGAAGAAACCAATTCATTATAAAGTACATCTTAACATATGGAAAATGGGAATCTTGAAAAAGACCATGCCCATATAAGGGTAAATAAGGACTTTGTGGATAGTCACATTTGTACAGAATTAAACCCTTCCATATCCATGGAAGAGCACTCTCAACAAAGTCATAATATTTTGGTCTGACAATCTTCATCATTTCATTTTTATGTGCATTAGCTTCTTTAGTATGGTTCATAAAATGATTCATTCTTTCCTGAAAAATAATTACCCAACATCCACTATTATGTTGAAATTTTAAAATAGATAAGTCAAAAATTTGGCAAAGGACACTATTCGCGTAGGTCCTTCGACAAGGTCCATCACAAAAATACTTTGATGAATCCTTCAGTGTATCTCCATAAATTAAATAAATTTACCTTGATGAAATTTCAAGAGAATTATGCATGATCACAATGTGATGGGGTTGGGCGAACACGGTACACAATGAGAGAAGTAAAATATGAAATGCAGAGGTGAAGAAATTGCGAAAGTTGAGACCTATTTATAGGAAATCTAAGACTTACACGTGAGGACTGCACAAAACATCTCTGTAGAATACCTTCACAAAGTAAGTGCACAAAAAAACTACACTATCCAACTTTCAACTCATAGTCTTTTTCCCTACAAATTATTCCTCATCACTCGACCCTCTTTCTTGCTCTTCAGATCCAATCCTAAGGGGGGATTTTGTTGACACCACTTAGAAAACAACATGAATATGAACAGAACCCAAAATATTTCAATTCTGAAAAAAATATTAGAATAGTTCATTGGAATTTAAAAATAATCCAAAAGAGCTTCGTGAAAGACTAACTTCACATGCCTATGTGGCAGAGCTACGTGATAGACCTATGCTACAGATCTACACTACAGACCTACGTAGTATAGCTCTACACAAGAATAACTTATGTGCCCCTACGCGAAGTGCCTGTGTAGAGGATCTATGAAAAGGACCAATGTAAACAACATCTCTTTGACCCAGCCCAATCTATCCCTATAAATAGATCCCTTGGGCTCCCCATTTCAAGACTGAAAAAAGTTGGAAGACTCTCTGAAACTCCCATTGCGTAGCACTTTCACCAAGATCACTCAAATTGTCTCAAGTAGGTCTCTAAACCACTATAGAAGAGATAATTAAATGGGATAAGCATGTTTTGAATGATTTTTTACAAATTTTACATAGTTTTTGTTCTCCTTTTTATAACTAATTCTCCATTCATCATTCATACATGTGTGGAAAACCTGTGCACCATACCTGCACGGTATACCAATGTCGTACATCAACGCGGGGTACCTAGGCAGCATAATTGGGAGAGGGACCAACACAACCAACTAAATAACCCCTTTTAAGGTAAATTAATTGCAGTTCATCTCCTTTCTTGGTTCCTTTTTCTGAAAGGGACTATGTTGAAGCATCCACCAAAACCTCCTGACTTATCAAACCTTTGGGAAAGGCACATCACTGTGTCACCTATTTGGGTTTTTATTTCTATCGTCATAGTTTTCCCACATTTGATTCAAAATAGGGTTAGGATTAATGAAGATTCTTTGGGTTTTTATATCTATAGTCACATGGACCTTTCTCATAGGAATAGTGTTCGGATGTTCCTGGTTTGGAGGAGGGTTTGGGTCCTGGCCTCTCCCGTCTTGAAGAGATGACCCGGAACCTCAGGTCACTGGTAGGGAAGGTAAAGTTCACACTTTCATTTCCATGCAATAAATGGAGAAGTCTCCCTTCCCTTCCATGATCAATTTTAGGGAAAAATCTCGGATTAAAACCCAAGCTTTTCATACAGGAGGTGGCACCATTGCTCATCCTCTCTTCTTCGGTGCTAAAGCACAAATGGGAGATGGGTACTGGGACTTTCATTGCAATTCCCCTCTCCTATTGAGAATTTTCACCATGGGAAGCCATCATAGTGTAATCCCCTAACCTTCACCCATTCTTCCTTTTATTGGACCCTTGTCCATTGTGAAGATAATAGAGGGACGACTTGTCGCCTCGCCCTCTTCCACAGTCGACGTGCCCTCTACCATCAGCAGAGGGGGAAAAGTGTGAGGTTTTATTGTTGAATCATTCACATCCTCTTGTTTCTCACATAGCGCATGACTCACATGGGATTAGACATACGTGATGTTTACAAAATGCGCACAAACACTCATTTGAATGAACTACGAGAACTCTGATTCCACCATGATCAGGATACGTAGGAATCCCTCTCAAGGCTTGAGCTCACTGGATGTCTTCTTTAGGAATCAAATCCTAATTCCCATAATTTGGGCATCCTCCAGAGGAATAATCCTCAAATTAAAACCTCAAATCACCAAGGTATCCTTTTTAGGAAGTAAGTGAAAATTCATCTCTCTTAAAAAACCATCTTATAAGACTTATTGAACTACATGGGATTTGATTCCCATCCATATGGGATATGAATGAATCCTCCATGAGATTCATACCCAACACTTCAAATCGACCCTATTCTCCTTGGGCCATATTCCCAAAAGGGTCTGATTTTACTTGGAAACCCATATCTTTTATGAGTACCTTGGGCTACATCGGCATAAGTCCCGCACTAATTTTTGACTAAGCACTATCCCCTTAGAGGTCCTTACCCCATGAACATAAAAGGTATAATGTGTCCCATTCAGTTGAATTGAATTTCTAGGGTTCTAATTCCTTTCAAAAGGATACGTAGGTAGCCTATATTATGGGCACAATCCCAAAAATCAAACCAATCCTTTTTCTCCGTAGATGACAATAAAATTCCAGAGTGCCCCACTGAGTGTCTTAAAAACCAGTATAATCACAATGATGATTAAAATAATCTCTAATCAGTATATTAGAGGATACCATAGATGGAAAACCATGAATACATACGGATATTCCCATTAATGAAGAACATTTAATGCATACTAATGATTCTAAATTTTACACTTGTTAATAAGTGATTGTAAATTACAAGGGATATTTATGATATAATTGGTTAATTAATAAGTATTCATGAACAAATATTAAATTAACAAAGAGAGTCCCAGAGTATACAATATTTCTCCCAAAAATGGTGTGATGAGTCCGACCACCCATCCTCTCGACCAATGCACATTCTTATGTATCGTAAAGTTCATACATAACAAACTCATTCCTTTGGAAACCAAGTTCCCTATGCATAAATAAATATTGGATGTTTCTTATTCCATGAATAAATCCAACGTAAACCGCCTATAAAGAGTGATTCTTAAAACTAGAACACACGTTTCAAGGAACTAAGAAATAAAGAGCCATCTAAATCATATATGGAATGCTATTATTATGGGATTACTCGATGAGAGGGATGTGATTCTCCCAAGAATGAATGAAATTAAGAAATAATTCCTGGATCATGTCCCCTTTGACCTATATTGTCTATTCTAATTGTATATCCTTATGACGGTCAAATATTGTTCTTAGAAGCACCTATATACCCATACCCTTATGCAACCACTTCTGAAATTGTAATGAATAGTGAGAGTCTCTATCAAGAATTATAGTTTGTGGGACCCCTATAGTTATATGATCTCACCCAAATACAATAATCACATATAATAATATGAGAAATTCTCCTGAAGTTGACAGAAATGGGATACTTTTTTCTATATGCCAATGAATAATTGTACAATGTCACTTCATCTAGGATACCTTGTTAAGAAAACTAAAAAATACTTGGAAATGAATCCCATATCAACATTGGTATTGGAAGTGGAAATAAAAATATTATAGGTATCTGGTTCTCCACCATCACATAATAATATGTTGAACACCTAGTAATAAATGTTATTATATAATGTTTCATATCAGTCCAATAAAAACATTGTCGCATATCTTGATACATCTTGGAGATTCCTAGATAAAATACCCACTAAGAAGCATGGGACTCCCACATCAGTTCCTCTCTAAATTCTGTAGAAACTAAAACATTACCATGTACACATAAGATTTCATCTCTATCTAAAAGATGATCTATAGGTGGGTAATCTCCTAAAATACTCTCACAGAGAACGAAGCATTCAGTATGAGAAAATCTCCTACTCATCACCTTTTCATGGACGGAAGTGGTAACTATCACGAATGTGAGATATGAATTTTTTGTGACTATCATGATACTCCAGATGTTTCTTATAAAATAGGGATACCAGTTTCTATTCATCTCTAGATTTATGTATGGCATATAACTGAGTTTTCCAACTCAACGCATCTACTACTATATTTCCTTTTCAATATGTATAGTTGAGATAAAAATATATGTAATGAAGATATTCTACCCATATATTTTTTATTATAATCCATTCAAACTATATAAAGAAATATTTTAGGCTCTTGTGGTCTATATACACCCTAAAGTTATTGCCCATCCAATAGAGTATATGGGAATGTAGGGGATGGACAACTGCTTCTAGCCCAAGGCCGTGCATTGGGTAATTTCTCTCCGGAGGCTTCAACTACTGAGATCCATATATAATTACTCTATTATTCTACATCATAATTGTTCCTAGGATGATTCCAAATCCATTAAAGAACATTGTATAACCTCTTCCAAGCTCTAGTACAATCAGAATAGGTGTTGAGACAAGCCTCCCCTTTCATCTCATGAATGTATTTCTAATACTCTTTTGACAACAAGGAATAAGAATATTATTTTTAATATCATTAAGTGTTGTAGGAAAACATTAGTTGTCATTAATAAAATTCTTATTATATCTATCAATCCCCAAAAAAGCTCTATATGTCAAACACATTCATGGGTTACTCCTAGGAAACCACTTCACTCACATTCTCTAGGTCAAAAGATACTATTATATCAAATATAATATGACACAAGAAGTTTATATTTTCTATCAATTAGTGGAACATATTAATATTTTCATAAATATGATGCTCTCTCAATGTACTCAGAACAATCTCACTTTTCTTTTCATGGTCACTTTTAGTGTGATAATACCACAAGATGTCTCCAAAAAATACAACAACAAAATAATCCAGATATGGGTGGAGTATAGTATTCATTAATTACATGATAATGGTGTTCATTTTCGTCTGAAAAAATTGTATAATGTGATACTCGTACAGACCATACATACTATAGAATATTAACGAGTTGTGTCTGATATCTTGACTCACACCTAAAGATAGCATGATATCAGGTCAACCAAAGAAAACACCTAATATCCTTGGATTTGATCATTTATTCAAGGAATTAGATATAAGTTCTTGATTGTAAACAAGTTCAATTATATTTAATCCATGAATAGATGAATTCTATCATTCTCCTTCATGGGAAAATCATGGGAAAACACCAAGATGGAGTATTTGGGACATATAAAAACTTTGGACTCTAAGTCCTCCAATTATCGGCAGAGCACATAGGCATCAGTAGCTTCCATCCTTTATGGAGGAATGGAAAGTGAAGCATCTCCTAGAATGCACTCAACCATAAAATATACCCGTCCATCATGAGGTAAATAATAAAAATATTCAGTGAAAACATCCCTCAAACGATCTACTATTGGAGGAAGATCTTCCAGGTGTTAGCCATGCTCCTCTACAATAATACTAGAAATATGGGTGGTAACCCCTTGAATCACATGCTTCTTTGGTCTATTTCTACTATCTTCGACATCCTACAGATCCTTATGTTGATTAATGCTACCCTATAGTGATGTAAATGATACCCTGTGGTAATAACAGTCTACAATGGCATGTTGCGCGACCAAACAATCCATCTTGATAATGAAATTGAATCCCACCATCTCAATAAAAATGAGGTCCCACAAGAAATAGTAACTTCCAACCACAATGTTACCATCCCTACACTTCCATATGCCCTCTGATTATACTCCCAACAGTGTATCTAAGGTCATTACACTACATTAATACTATATTTCTAGCTCAAGACATTCCATAATAGATAAAGAGATAATGGAGTGTGAAGAACCTATATCAAATAAAGAATATACTATAGTGGATGGTACTAGAATAATACCACAAACTATAGGTAGTTCTATACTATAATCTCTGGGTACTGGTTTTAATGCAAGAAAATGACCTGATCTATGGCCATGTTATACAGCTAGACTACCTCGATCCTAATCGCTCTACTGGTGCAGCTGATAATCATATTTATGGCTACTATAGACACAACCTCTTCCTCATCCAGTACAACTATAACTACTCCAACTCCCAGCCTAATGTTGAATAAAATAACCTTTCCCTGAAGGTGGAGCTAGTTTGTATACTTATCCACTAGAAGATGAAGGAATGTATTGATAAAATCTCAAAATTTTCTCCATATATATGCATGACTGGGACTCACGAGGGTCTCTAACACACTAAATCTTCATATTACCCTATCATCCATAGTCATGGAACACTACAGAGCTACTAGTATGGGAACTCATGAAACCTATTACCTTAAGAGAGAAATCAACGGATCATTTCCTACCACTGGATAAACTATTGTCATGTCATGAAATTGTTCATCTATGCCTGGTACTATCAGCTACATTTAGGTTTCACTTCATGATAATAAAGTTATTGACTATTCAAAAAAATGTAGTTGGGTGAAATTCATTCACTCAAGTTTGGATGGATACTAATTCCATCCTCAAAGCCTCTAGAACATGAAATACCATCCCCATCTAAATGAAGTGTAAATCATTATAACTCAGTGAAATGTGTTGATTACTCCATAACAAACAAATCACCCTACTCTAGAATCATGAACATGATATCTTGGTAATCTAGTAGTGTCGGAGGAAAGAATCACTCGTATAAAATGTCTGTAAATCTACCAATACCATTCTCTGATGGAGACCAACCTCAGAAATCACATACCAACAATGCTTGGACAAATCACAAAGCATTTAAGAATCAATCATGATCCTCCCATATGGAAGCCTGTCTAGATGTTTGATGATATATAGACTGGATTTCATCTAAACATCAGTAGAATGTTAACCTCCATACCATGAGAAGGTGGTAGGATGTTGTTGCTGGAACTCACAGGTCTAATCATCCATCATAAGTGCAGGTTGTGGGGAACCTTACATGTAAAACATCAGACATGGGAAGCTATCATAGAGATGATTATTAGGGTCAAGATCAGGAAAAGTGGGTTTTTCCTCAATTGGAACACCTAGTAGTAATACAAGATTCTTAGGGTCCACCGTATCTGGAGTATGCTCGTTTCCACCCTCCTCGTGCACAACATGAGGATGTCGTGTAGAAATTATTCTACACTGTTAAAAAAATCTCAAAACTAAATTTAAGTAGGAATATAGAAATATTATAAGATTAATGTATGGAATGGGATCAATACCCATGGTATACTTCCTTAATTACCAACATAGAAGGTAGGGTATTCATAAGTTCTCATGATTAAATTACATTGTTTCCAATAGATTAAGGGTCAATAATACTATTCCTCATTATTTACCAGAAACTATTTATATCATAAGTAAGATTTTACATTTTTAAGTTTCATTTTTTTATTTCAATATATTAATGTCCATTAAAAATGGATCCCTATTCCCAATGAATTAGGTCCCATACACATTATTGCTAAAATTTAAACCCTTTTAATTTCATTTTAATGGAAATACATAGTGGTAGATCTAACTTAAGTAATAAACTATAGCCTGGTAATAATGGGAAAGAGTAAAATCCAAGGTGAAAAATCTAAGGCATTCTATAATAAAAATTCTAAAATATTCTAAGGAATCCATCGATGTTAAAATAGTATATGAAGTGAAAGGGACAGGGGTGATTCCAAGGAGCCTCCTATAAATTGATATCATTATGGATCCAAGGATTGTATCCAAGAAATCCAATATAATAATGGAGGGATCTTATGGTGTCATACTGGGCATCCACGTATATAAAAATATAAGGTTTCAATGTCGGTAACAACTATGGAAACCGTAATCTCTGAATTAGAATATAATCCTTGAGTTATCTAGTCATTCCCTCTAAAATACAAGGCTAATAAAATTATGAACACTCGTATAATGATGTTAATGTTTTTGTACATTAGGAAAATTTTAATTAATTAATTAATTAATTAAATCCATGTAACAATCTTTCCTTTAAAAAAATTCTTTTATTTTAATCTTTTTCATTTCATTAGTGTGATAATGATTACTAGTCATGCAACTATTTAGTTCATTAAGTCATAAACATTTTATAATGTTCCATCAGCTAGATTCCATTCGACATGGAAAGGGGGTCTATGGATGTGCAACAGAACAATTCAATTACTTTAAATAGGCCAAATCATAAACATAATATACTTTAAAATGAAACTATTTAAAAATTCATGGATTAAGTGGGACACTTAACTTATAAGGGTCAAGTGACACAAAAATATTCAACGGCTTTCCATAAATGTATTTTATAGTCATTTAATTAAATAAGGGCTTACCATTAGTAGTTTTAAGAAAAATCACACCTGAGTGGTGGCCTAGGCACACATAACAATCATCAAAATTGATAATTAAGCTAAATACCCAACTTTGGGTGGTCAACGTGGAGGTCATAAGCTCCAATGATGGATAAAATTTTTTATAAGAGTTTTATAATACTATTTTAATTACTATAAGAAAGGACATGAATTTAATTTGACATGATTTATAAAATTGGTGCATGAAAAACAAAAACAATTTATAAAAAGATGAAACTTGATGGATGAGTTATAGACATCCTTCCTTATACTTGTACAAATTTTCTCATGTAGTATCAACATCTTGTTTCTCGTGTAATGGAATAGATGCGAATAATGGATCAATTCCCTAAAAATAAGTCATCTGATCTGGCATCTAAATAATTTCTTAGCTAGATATATGAACTATAAATTTCTAAAAATGAGTTAAGATCTTATCGTCTTGGATCTAACGATGGAAACTATGTTTTGATCGGACTGAGGATGGATGATCAGGATCAAATAATTTCTTAGGCTTGAAGAGGGATAAAAAATGTGATATGGGAGATCTCTTGGTTATAGATTGAAAAAAGTAGAAAGAAAATAATGTTAAAACATTTCATTTAGGGTAATTTAATAGTTTTTCCCAAAAATAGGTGTCACATGGTTTGGACCCATGGTGGGTAAAATCGTGCACCAACCAAGTTCCTTTTGCTGTACAGAGGATAAAATTATACAGTTGGGCCATACAGTTAGGTAAAAATTTCTCCAAGCATTAAAAATACCTCTTCAATAAGATCTACGACCTTTTCACTTATTTTCATCCCATGGAGCATGGTTCGGGAAATATGTCTTCCTTGCTTCACCCCTCTGCCAAGCTGCACATGGGTAGGGGAGTCTGTGTGACCTAGCACACATGGTTTCTACAAAACGTGTGTCTACTATATTTCTCCCAACAAGTTGGGTTCTAGACTCCAAATATTCACTAGACACCCCTAAGACACCTTTGAACTCATTAGGCCTCCATATTAGGTCCAAAAAAAATGAATTTGGAAAATTTTGAAAACAACCAAACCAGATTCAAAAACTGGTTTCTTACACTATAAAATAAGTTGATTCACATGGTTCATTTTTTTGGAAGAACCATATTATTGAACAAGAAACATGGATATTAGAAAATCCAATGAAGGAATGATATCCCAATTTATTTAAATAGTAAATAAAATTATGGAGATGTAATTTTGAAAACTGGGAAGGTGTAAAAACATAAGTAATGTAAATATAATTTTATTTGATGAATTCTTAAAATTAATTAATTATATTTTATTTTGTTATATTCATTATAATAATAATATATATTTTATTGGTCGAAAAGTAATATTAAGTATATCTAAGCCAATTTTTTTATCCATTGCATTGTTTTTATTAAAATATTTATTTGAAAATTATAAAATTTTAGTTTGAAAAAATTAACATAATGTTTTAATTCATCGTTTATAAATTATCATTGGATCAATTTTTGACATTTTTATGAAATGTGTGATTTATTAATTAATATTAAGAAATTATGATTTTGTTACGGTAACTATATGTTAATTTTGAGTAATTAGATAATAAATTTTATTTTTATTTTTATTAAAATATCATTAGTTACATTTGAATAAAATATTAAAATTATGGTATTTTAAATTAATTCTATACTTGAATTTGGTATAAAAAACATTTTATAGATAAAAATATTTTTTATGAAACATATTTTTCACTATGTTTTGTGAGTTTTATTTAAAATTAAATTCTTCCACTTATATAAATTGAATTATTAATAATGTATTCAATTAGTATAACCATTAGGTCCAAAAAATTTATTAATTTAGTTCTTGTTTTTTCCCAATATGAATTGTATCTATAGAAAAACATTATTACATCGATAAAGTTAAAATGGGTTAATTACTGTTAAAACTAATGTGAAAAGGATTAAAATTCATTCAAAATAATTTTTTTATTTAAAGAGTCTATTTAGTCCATAATCATCCTAAATTATAAAATATATCATTTTCAATTTTTATTTCATTTAAAATATTATAATATTTACAGTGAATAAAAATACCAAACATAACTCTTTGGAATTTAAATTTATCCTATATATTTACTTAGGGATAACAATATGTTTTGGAAGAATTTTAAAGGCTATATAGATCTTAATTAAAGCATATTTATGGTAGTAGTTTTTTAAAATTTCTAGTGTTGAGATAATTACATTGAATTCTTGTGCAACACTAACATGGTGCTATTTTAAATCGTAGAAAAATCATGTAAATAATTTAAAAAAAATAAAAGTAGTATTGTCTGGGTGATTTATATTTTCACATGAATTTTTTTTATAAATATAACATATTAGAGATATGGTTTATAATAAAATTAAAATAATATCTTGAATTTATTTAATTAAAATCAAATTAATAGTTCAAAAAATGGCATTAATGATGTTTTATAATAAAAAATATTTTATTAAATGTATTAAAATACATAACTATCCTAAAATTGTTAATTTTAATTGTATATAGTATAATATATTTCCCTTAGACCATTTATGGGTTAGATTTCCTTTTTATTGTAACTTTCTTGAACCCAAAGAAATAAAAAATGTTAGTGTTTTAATGGTCAAAATGCTTAATGGGGTTGAAACAAGGATATAAAGGGGAAAATGTAATATAATATTGTCTAAATTTTATTGGATGATATTATTTTATCCCATAATCATCCTATGTTTAAATTATTTCAAATATTATGTACCTTAACTAGAAAAGTATTTATATTGATTTATTACTTTATAAAATTCCCTGATTGCCCCTCCCCTCACTTATTAATGGGAACCTATTATCCTCTCTTGATCACACCATTTATGAACTCTAGATAAGAAAATATTAGACCAAATACTTTCTTATAATACCAAACATGTAGGTATTACGGTGTAAATCAAATGAGTTTTTCCAAAGAATTGGTTTAGATTTTAACTGAATATTTTAGTATTATTTTTTCTTCTCCCTCATTAAAATTTTATTCAAAAATGATTAAATAATAACAAAAATATTGTCCATATACTGAGATGTTGTTATATTAATGGAATAACCTATATCCATCTCCATCTTCCTTCAAATTGAAAATAAATCCATCATTCGTGGGTACGACAGACTACTGCCTCCCGAACAGATGTAATTCGGTTTTCATCACATCCTCTAATGGTTAAATATAATGATGGATTTAATGTATATAAATAATATTCATGACATACATATAATTTTATAAATATGATATATTTTCTAATTTCATACCTTTCTGTCTATTTAATAATATTAACGTCACTCATGCGTACGTGTTCATTACCCCTACCTAAATTATGTAATTTATATTTCATGGATACATCACACTTTTAATATATATATATTTATTTCAATAAATAATATGACATTTATGATATAATAATAATTATTTAGTAATACAATAATACTTACCTTATTTCTATCAGGTTTCGGGAAAAATGGAAAGGTTACACTTGTGTATGCACGAACTACCATCTCTATAATTGTAACATTGTTCATTTTTCATAACTATTATAAATGAATTGATTTAAATTAAAATTTATATATAAAATTATATTTATTTAATTATTATTTTGTAAATGATCTAGTAATGACCTATTTGGCCATATTCATCCTACTGAAGTCATTTTGGACATATGAGACAAACATCATCAAAATAAAGGATCTGTGATTAATTGATTAATTAATTAAAAAAACATGGTAATAAATGATGTTAAATGAAAAAAACACATTAAAAAGGTTCTTAAGTTAGTAAATAACTATCATATCTTTATTATTTTGGAAAAAATAATATACATGCGGAATCTTACTAGTGGTAAGGGACATTATACCTTAAAACCTCATTCAAAATGTTTTTTAGATATTTGTTTTAAATATTTCTCTTCCATGTCCATATTTATTAGATTATATAATATATTTTTTATTATGGATATAAATAAATTAAGAATTAAACCATATATCCATTTTACATTTCATTTAATGGTGCTCAAAAGTATTATTTTAATGAAACATTTTGAATTCATTTATAAAATGTAAAAGGGTTGTAATATTTTGAAATATACTACATAAATGAATTTTCCTTCCTATGAAACAACAATTTTTTGAATCATTTATAATATTATCTTTTTTCATAAAATAAAACCCCTCTTTCACACTATTCATGGAATTATAGTTTTGAAAATTGGGTTTTAAAGGAATGGTATATATCAATATACAAAAATGTTTTTGTTATGGTATAATGTTTATGTGGGTTTGATAATAGAAATTAAATATTTTATTTGTTTCATGAATGTTATGTTCCTTGGTCATTTTTTATTGTGATAGGTGATCCTAATATAACTCACGATGATAGGTGATACTGATATAACTAATTATGACTTGTGATCCCAAAATATCTCCTAATGAAGGGTGAGCCTGAAATATCTCCCCAATTCATTGGGTAATGATTTTGTTCTCCATATAATTATTTTGGAAATTGACCATATTGGTTATTCCACATGTTATGTTTTTTATATGTAATATTTAAAGATGATGTCCCATGTAACCAATGTGAATTTTATATGCATTCTAATTATTTCTCAGGGAAATCCTTTGATTTAAAAAGATAAGATAATGAATAATTTTTTTAATCGAATGATTATTACTTTGTGTGGTATGGGTATGTTTTAAATAAAATATTGTTAATGGGTTATCTTGTTTTCTAGGAATCCCACAAGATTATATTTTTCCTTAATGTTTTATTATAATGTTTTATTAAAAATATTTGGAATGTAAAATGAGTTTCATGTTTATGTAATTGATTATTTGATTTCAGAGTTTATTTTGTTAATGTAAAACTCACTTTTATGATTTCATGGATTTAAAATGTACTATGAGGTTTCTTTTTTTATATCCCTTACTGAGATTTTTATACGCATCCCATGTTTTCAAATATTTTTTACAGGTTTTAAATTTAATTATGAATAAATAAAAAGTCATGTTTAAAATCATAAAATTCACCGTGAAATGAGAACATTTTTTATTTTAAATTTATTCTATCGTGGGTAAAATGGATACAATGAGGAATTTTCCAACTTGTACTGTACTAGTTTTTTTATGTAATAGTTATAAACTAATTCACTAAAACACTGTATATATAAATCATTAGGAATGAAACAAAATTAATTATAGTTTAAAAATGAAAATGTGGATTAAATAAATATTTCTAAAATATATATAAACTAAGAAAAATGAGATTCCTTTAACCTGTATATAATTTTCATTAGATTACAAACCAAGATTCAATCATTATCAATAATTAATCCATTTAGTTTCTCAATGTTATATAATTATTCAATTTCTCTTATCAAGAATTATTAATTAACCTAAACCATATACACATTGTAATTTTTATGTAAGGAAACAACCAATAACATTATTATAGATTCATGTCTTGCAACTACAGAAAATGTTTCTTCAGAATCAACACCTTAAACCTGAAAATAACCATTATAGACAAACTAATATTTATTCATAGAAATGTTTTCCTAATCATTGATTTTATTTCTAAAAATCCATTTTCTTCCAATAATATTATTCCCCCATTGTTAGGGAAGAAGATTGCATATATTATTATTCCCAATCTGATACAACTCTCCGTCCATCGCATTTAACTATTCCTTATACTCAAATTCTCTAATATGAATTTTGTTACCACAGGTGATATAAGAATGGTTTGATATCCAAACATCAATTTTAATATAGTCTGAACTAGAGATTATAGATTTCTAATAATATTATCAGGTTTAAATTTTTTATAATGTAACTAATTTTTTTTATTTCTTATAACTTCCTTTCATTAGAACTGGACTAATCTGTATCAATGGGTACTAGATTAGGCTCATGGCCATCTTTTGTTTCCTGAACATTTGTGGATTTAATTATTATATAATCAATTATAGCATCCATATAATCATTAGGAACATCAATTAATGTGGACTAGTTTTCTTTGACTTTTACATCAAATGAATCAACCATATTATAAAGAAATTTATTCCAATATTTATGTCTACTTCAATTTGATGAATATCGATGAGAACACCTTCTTATTACTTCTCATCAAATATTCATAAATCTATACTTTTTATTTTCATTAAGGGAACCCAAAAACAATAAAATATTTCATTGTAGGATTCATCTTATACTACATTTCAAAGGTAGTAAATTTATATTCAAATCATAGAATTTTTTTTATGGGAATGTAAAATATTACTTATAAATTATCTCCCAAATAACATTGATAGATTATATTCATATAGAATTATTTTTCCCGTATCAACGATAATTCTATTTTTATTCTATGTTAATCCATTTTTGAGAGAACCATATGGATATCTATACAGATATTTGATTCCATGTTTCTTTATGTACGAAAGGGAATAGTTACTTGTGTACACATTTTTATTTTTCATTCTCAACTTTAATATATATGCATGCATATCCATCTTATCATTAATTCAGATAATTTTGGTAAACATTTAATCCTATGATTTCTGTCTCATGAACATTATTTTGGTCATACAAGTGAAGTAATAAATGAAATAGATAAATTAAATAAATAAACCTTTATTTATCGATCTCTCAATGAATCCATAGGTAATAATTATTGAGGTAAAGTGGACTGGTGGACAATATATCCCCTTTATTATGACTTCCATGAACTATCGTTCCATTCTAGAAAATTTTTCAAACAACACTATCTTACCTTTTTAGTTCTAGTAAATTTATAATGATAGAATATTTTGAAAATTTTCTCTTTCTTTTCTTGATAATATGGAAATGTATTTGATGATACATTTAATTTTCATCCTTAGTACCAAAATATCATGAATTATAACAATCTCCAATATAGAATATATGGTCTCTAGTTCTTTTTATATTTACTGAAACATTTCCATCATTCCAACATTGGATGATACATGAATATTTTCTAATGATATCATACATTTCATCATCACAGTGTTGACTAATACTCATATAATTGTGTTTATGTCCTAAAAAAATAGAATTTACATTTACATTTTCATATTATCATTAATCTTACTCATATAAATTCCACTTGTTTTTAGGTAACTATAATTTCCAAATGTGACTACTCCACCCTATTGTAATTTAATGTATTTAAATATTCTGTGAAATCCCAAAATGGGTTCCACACAATGGTTCCTTAGGACAATTTTTTATATGACCTCAGGTATGCCTCTCTATATGCCAAAGGATACTGACTAATAGCGAGGGTAAATATATGTCATGGGGATACTATACAATAATTATCAAAGTATCTCAATAGTGTAAATAAATAAGAATAACAAATGGATTTAACTATAACCATAGTGATACCAATATCACATGATGATAAAAACATGAAATACAATATTCATAATGAAATAGTAGATATGTCATGCAAACATGTATCAAGTGTCAATATGAAAAACCCTAAAATAAATAAAGACACAAAAACTCCCATGAGGGTCCCGAACTATACCTTCTTCCCTAATCCACATTCCATCCTAATTCATCCATCTTACACAAGGCCATTTCCATTAACCTATCATATAACCACAAATCCTATTTGGGTACCAATCAGGCAGCCCGATTAGGGTGTGAGTACAACTCAGTAGTCCACCACCAACAGTTTCAAAAATAATACCCATTCAAAATAGTGTATGAAAATTTATTAAGAATAAATATAATACATAAATTAAATAGTTTAAATTCATTTAATTACTCTTTATTTAACCACATAACCCTTGGGTTCTTGTGGAAACCAGAACTATCAATACCTTCTTCGACCCATTCTAGATACTGAACCACGTCATATATTCTACTAACAATTCATTATAAAAATTGGGATTTCATTTTCAATTTTATTTTAATTTAAAATATTGAAAATTGTAGACATGGTGCAATGGAAATAGTTTGGGTCTGGGTCAGCATACCTAGGACCCGGTGGGATTTTTATGTTGAAATACTTGTCCCACACCCATTTATCAAAATATTTATAACTATGTTTTTTGGGATAGGTAGACCATATCCCACACAAGTTTATCAATAAATTTATCACTATGGTTTTTGGAAGCCGCATAACATATCCCACACACAATTATCAAAAAAATTTACATGATTGACATTTGAAGAAGTAGACCATGTCCTGTACACTATAATCACAATCACACCTTAATCACATATATCATATCGATCAAGGTTAACCAAAATTAACCTTCTTTTCACATTTCACAAAGAAAGCATCGATTAATCAATTCAATATATAATTAATCCAATTCAATCAATTTATTAATCACAAAAATTCCCTGAAGTTAATTAAATAATTAATTAATCTGGTTAAAAATCTCTATAACCCCTTAATTAATTCATCAATTAATAATTCCAATAAATTACAAAGTCTAAAATTACATTAATTAATTCAACATCCAATTAGTCAAATCTTTTTCACATTCTCAACATATAAATAATTAATTAAATAATTATGTAATAAAATAAATTTCAAAATCTCAACATCTTATTAAAAAATTTAGAAATTAGTTATTCTGATCTAAAAAAGACTTAATTAATTAATTCATCAAATTAATTAACTAAATTAATGAAATTCAATTTCTAAACTTTTTATTCCAATTCTACAGTTACCTAGACATTTTTGATAAAAATACTTCAGTTTTTCCACACTAGACCACTAATCAAAATTATTTTATGATCGATACACAATAGAAAGCCCCAATTTGAAAAAGATACGTCAAACCCATAATGAGAAACATAATCTAGATCCAGAAAACTAGAAACAAGATTAAAAAAATCCTGATATAACAAACCTAGATCTATATTTAGTACCAATACTAGATATATATCCCTCTTTATTCATGGGAGATGAGCAGAAGAGCGAGGGATATATAGAGAGATATCTAAATGGGATGAAAATACATACCCAAAGAGGTGAATCTGACAATTCAGCCCTCGAATCATGAATATTGGTGGTCAGGATTTCTTGGAATTTATATGAGAGCCTCTAAAAGTCATAGGAATGATTTTATGTTTCACTATTGGTGATCAGTGATAAATAATAGGGGGATCATTAATTTAAAACAAAATTTCATGGGGTTTAATTTATGTGCACACAGTTTCCTTAATGGGGAACACAGTTTCCCCTAAATGATTTCCCAAACTACGTGCCTCTATATAGGGGTGATTATTGGTTTCTTCTAAGAGGAATCATTGCTTATCAAACCATGCGTGAACAATGAAAAGTGCACTATATCAAGGGCTCATAATTTTCTCGAATGGACACATAGTTTGGGAAAACCACACGCCAACCACGAACTTCCCAATTACACTCCAAAAAATCCAATTTTTACCCAAACACAGCAACTATAGTACCCAAAAACATAGATTTGACACAAGGTAAAGGAATACCTAAAAAACTCAATAAATCTCCAGAAAATTTTGGGTTCTTACAATCTCACCACCATATAATTTCTTATCCTTGAGTTATACCCCCATGAATCTCTATGCTTCTGAGTATAAAAGATTGGTCCACTAAGACCGCATATCCACTTTTCTCTCCCTTATTTCCTCCTATATATTCCCTTGTTTCTGCAATACATGAACTAACAATATGGCCTTTCCCCGAAATGATTTCTAACTGTGATCCAATATATGTATTAGATTCTCCTCAGAGGTCGCATTTATCTCAAACTAGACATCATCAACATCAATTACATGATAAATTTCCAAGAGATACCAAGAAGGTTTTTACATATGGAAAATGTAATTAATAGCTTTGTACCTATGTGGAAAATCCAATCCTAATTCCACTAGCTCGATTCACTTTACTATGTCAAATGGTCTAAAAACATGGATGCCAACTTTCCCTGTCTCTATATCCTATAGTCACCAAATATATCCAAAAATCAAGGGAATACACAATCAGCCTTTGTAAACTCTAGTGGTCATCAACGTCTATTAGTATATGAATTTTATTTACTCTAATTTGTACCCATGGGCTTTTGAATCAGCTAAACCTACACTGACACCTCATGCACGAGACTCAGTCCCAATTGCTCTAACTCACATACCTCCTTCCTGCATGGACAAAAATGAAGCTCCCCATAGGTTACCATCTACATATTATTATTATAATGATTTTTTGGAGAAATCCACAAAATCTATGTGCCTCTCCTAACACCCAATGAAAACTAAGACACATGCCTAAAGAATATCCTCTTTCACATGCATCACAGGATCTAACATACCATATACATGTGGGTGGAATTTTGTACTTTGTTAAACCCATATACCAGGTTACTTATATAAAACCTTATAGAATCATGAATTAAAATTCATGTCACAGTCTAAAAAAATAGTTTGTAGCACCCTATGAAGACAGAATATTTATCAAATATAAAAATATTTTAGCTGGTCCACAGAGAAGGTCTTCTGTATAGGCCACAAATTTCACTACCATTTTCAAATGGTCTAGAATCACCCAAATAGTTTAATTATTATAATTATTCCTATGGATACCCACCAAAAAATACATGGTAATGTCATCCCACCTCTATTTCAGAATGGGAAACGGCTGTAGTAAAACACTAGGTCACCACTGCTTGTCTTTCACTTGTTGACATGTGTTTAATTGTGTACAGAACCATGCTATATCATATTTCATGGCCAACCACAATAATGGTAGACAAAAGACACAATATACTTCTTCACACCTAGAATCTCCACCCACTTTATGGTATGAAATTCATGCTTCATCATGTCCCTCATACTCATAGGAACAAAAACCCAGTTCTTGACATAAATGATATCATCCTCGTCTATGCTCCAATCATAAGGTGACTCCCCACCATCAAGGGTTTCCCTCAAGGAAAATAATTATGGATCCTCATACTTCACGTCTCTAATATAGAGAAAAATATTAAAATCTAGTGAAATAGTTACAAGAGTCTTCTTCTCCAGACACACCTTAGCCACAACATGCATCTCAGCCATTAAGGCCATCATCTTCCACTCATCAATAGACTCCTGAAATACCAGAGTCTATGTTTTCCTGCTCAATGTGTCAGAAACACTATTTCCCTTTCTATTGGTATATTCTAGATCAATTTCAAATGATTTCATATAATAAACCCATCTCAACTTTAGTAGATTCAAGTCTGAATGTGAAAATACATAATTTAAGATCTTGTGATCATTATACACAGAAAACATTTCACCCAAATGATAATGTCATAAAGACTTCAAAACATAGACCACTACAAATAATTCTAGACCATTAATAATGTAGTTCCATTCATGTGGCCTCAACTACCGAGACCCATACACAACAAATTAATCTCCATGCATCAACATAGCTCCATGCCATTCTCCAGAAGCATCCTAAGTGTCATTATAGTCCCCAGGTGGATCAGGTAGGATCAAGATCAGTGGAAATTTAATGAACTTATTAAACTCCCAAAATGGAGTCTCAAATAATCCATACCATTCAAACATTTTCCCCTTATTGTTCAAGCCCTAATCATGTTCATTAGAATATTAAAAGTCCAAGATGATCCTTCGGTAATATCCCATCAACGTAATAAATATACATAAATCAAAAATGATATTTGGATTCTCCCAAGATACAACTGCCTTAAACATCTCTAGGTCAAATGAAACACCTTTGTCTATGATGATGTAACCCATTAAGTGTACTTTGTCAATCCAGAACAGACACATAGATAGCTAAGTGTATTGATTATTCTCTCTTAGTGTACTCAGAACGATGTCAAGATGTTGGTAATGATTGTTGTTAGTCATTTATAAAAAATACAATTTCATCTAAAAACACTAACACAAACTATTATAGGTATGAGTGAAATATTATATTCATCTTGGAAACAAAAACATTATGATAATTCATCAATCCAAACAGCAATATGATGAACTCATAAAGTCCATATATGCTTTTAAAATCTATCCTCATTATATAATATGGTTGAACCCTCAACTAATGATACCATGATATCATTGCAATCTTTTAGTAGACACAAGATACTCTGAACATGTCAAAAAAATATCATCAATTTGTGGAAGACAATATAGGTTCGTTATAGTCATCTGGTTCAACTTCTGGTAGTCAACACACTAGTGTAGAGTCTTTTCATCCTTCTTTGCAAACAAAAACCAGAGAACATATGGCTACGTACTCTAATAGATAAATCTATTGTCCTGTAAATCATATAGTAGAGTCCTGATCACATTAATGCCTGTTATTGCCATTATATATGGTGGAATAGAAACTAGCTCATCCATTGACTTGAGAACAATCGTAAATTCAGAATATCTCTCAAGTGGAAGGCCTGAGATTTCCCCATGAAACACATCCTAAAACCACTCCAATATGGGTTGAAAGTTATCCAAATTTACACATATTTCCTATAGAATCATACTAAAAACATGGAGGTGAACTCCACCAGTTGCTGATGAACTAGCATATCACGGCCCACCTTTATGTCTTACTCTCCTTGGTGTACATAATAGTCACCCTTAGGAGATGTAAAAGTCACTATCATGTGGTATAAATAAATGTGATATTTGTATTATACTAACTATGCAATACCCATAATTAGGGAGAAGCCTAAAATTTCATCGATGTAATAATCCTAACAGAAACGATACTCCCCAACCTCAAGAGAACACCCCTTTAATAGGAAGATGGCCCTCATCCATACTCCTAGCGGTGTAACTATCATCATCACCCTACTCACGAACTCCACCGCTAAGCTCAAACCCTTTACAATATTTTTAGAAATAAAGGAATTAAATGTAGAAATATCAAATAAGGAACTAGAAAATGATGATGCTATATTAATAGTACCTCTTAATATCAGTGGTATAGCCCCACTACCTACTATAATAGGATGAATGGAATGTAAATATCCTTATACACTCCCATGTGATGTAGTATGAGTCCACTAAGATTCAACACTATGATGATATGAAAAAACTTTCCAATAAGACCCATGTAAACCGTGTCTATTTCCATAGTGATTAGAACTCCAACTTCCAGACTGATGAGGTGTAGAAGATCCCCTTCCAACAATCTAGTTATGTGTTTTTACTGCCATTCTAACCACCTATATTTGGTCCCTACAAAACATATGTTGATGAACAATCATACCGCATGATTTCCATTCAACTCATGTTTGGGGGTACTATCTCTAGAACTATCCTGACCTACCACACTAGTGACAGATCACCTGAGAAATGGCATGTGTAACTGACCCATTTCCAGCCAACTCTTCTTACTATCACCCTAGATATCATTCTCGTAGCGACACATATTACTCTCCCTAGTAGTACCCCCTAATCACCCAAAAATAACCACAAGTACTCTATTGGAGGCCTCATTTAGGTTCCCCTCATATATGGAAACCAGATTCACCACTTTTGAAATCTTATTCATCCTGAAGATATTCACTTGGGAGTTAATTTCACCTTTAATCACATCCCAAAACTATTTTTCTTAAGTAGAATCATCTCTTTCCAATGCTTGTGAAAAAAATCTACAAATCAGTACATAATCCATCATATTCCATCAAGGATAGACTCGCTAGAGTCAATGGAATGAACATAGATTCTCAATTCTATATGATCATGTCAGGATAAAAGTGTACCGAGGATCTCTCAAGAAATTCCTTCCACTCCATAGTCTCCAACTATCCATCCTAATTCTAGATGTCCCACTATATTGTCTCTTATCCATGTTACATATATGCATCTAATTTTATTATCCTCTTATAAGGAGTCTCCAAGGGGCCAGCTATGGTCTTGATAGACCCAATGAAGAAAATAGCTACCTTAGGACCACCCTCTCGAGTGAATATCATGGGGTGCTGCAACTAGAACATACCCATCATATCAACCAAGTTTTTCACAACCTTCCATTAGTGTTTTTATAACTACCCATACATTACATACATTGTTAATACTTCAAAATTTAAGTACACTTATTACAACGTATAACAAAACCAGGAAATGACCATATAGGTATAGTGTCTTTAGATACTGGGAAACATAAACAACTAGTTCATAAAGAATCTACATTGTCTCCCATTTATTTCATCATATCTATAGTCCCTTTTGGAATATCTTACTTAATAACCTTATTCCTGACCTAGGGAAAGAAAACATACAAAAGGGTGAGCTCAAATTCTCAGTAAGGGTAAACAAAAGAAATATCAATCACATCATATTCATAAGAACAAAACATTTTGGAAATCTTACCCTGTAAAAGAGATCATAATTTCATAACATGGGATATATCATGGTAGTGAAATGTAATCACAATAATCATAACATAAAACATGAGGCTTTATGGCATACACACATAATCATAAAGAATCATTTCTTATTAGTCAAGGCTCATTTCCAATACTATCTTATTGGACAAAGTCCATTTCTGAACCGAGTTCAATCCTCATTTCAGTCCTGTTTCACTGAACTGGTTTAACCTGCCGTTCCAGCCATGTCTATCTCATGAGATATAAAATATTTACCCAATCCATTTGAGGGATATATAGGTCCCACCCATCTCACAATGATACCATTTTTATGTGTGCCACAAAATCATAAACCATACATCATAGCATAACCCATGTAATAAAAATGGGATTCTTAAACATCGTGACATCATAAAACAATTCATATAAGATAAAGTAATTCATAAAAATAATTCCATCACAACATAATCAAATCAATGTAACAATAGCTATAGAAACATAACCCTTTATTATCTTATATTTAAAATAATTTTGATAAAACACTTGATCTCCATTCTTGAGGAAAATATCCTTTCTACTTCAAAAACACTTTTCCTTTCTTAACATGTCGTACAATTCTAAACTAAAAGAAGTTGATTAAAAATAAACTTGAAAAATTTTAAAGGAAGATTCTTGGAAATAATGTTCTAAAAATCCATTCATGTCGTTTAAGAAAAAAAACATTCTTCTCGTACTTTTGTCAAAAAAGTCAAAAAGTACCTCGTACGAAAAACGACAAAAAATTCCATTCATATCTTTTACTAAAAACTCACTGAAGGGTAAAATTAGATTTCAACAATTGTAGGTGGATGGAAATAATATTACATATTGAGGAAACAAGGATGTGGATGATAAAATACACCCCAGTAAATTCCAAAGTATAAACAATCTCGGATAAAAATGAGATTGTGATATTTCCCTTACCTTAGGTATGATTTGCTTCGTAAGTGTCTGGACCTCCTATATAATGATTTAAATAATGTCATTGACTTATTCCAGAATCATAATAATTTTTATGATATCATATATGGTCATATTCTTAGCTTATTATTAGTAATATTTCATTGCTACTTGTTATTCGGGTGTTTATTACTTTTTGTTCTTATGCGTGTTTTGTCAAATAAATTCTTATTGTTATTTTTAGGTAATAGATACCTCATTTCCAGAATGGTATTAGTGTAATATATATCATATTTATTCACTCAATTCATTTATGTAATCATTATTCATTGAAAATCATGTAGAACGAGTCGCATCACATGGTGGAGACGGTATTCCGTACGTACGCACGAGCGATGATATTGTTACCATGATCGTGAAATTGTATTGGAGTGTATGTATACTATTTAAGAATCAATATCACTTTAAAATAATAATATATATTCATTCCTTACACCATTATACCCATCCAAGTAAGGTGGTGGTGGAAAATAGATTACACCACAGCGTGGAGACGGTATTTCGTACGTACGCACGCGCAGTTATTTCGTTTTCCGTAGGATGGATAGATTGTGAAATAGGGTTGTTTTATACTTATAATAACATATCAGTATATGATTGATATGGATGTTATTAATTCATAATTAAACAACTAAAGACAAAGAAGTGGAAGAAGAAATAAAGTTTAAAGAATCGGTAACGGACATTACCTCTTCTTTGAAGCGCTTCTTTGAGGCATCCTTTTAGGGCACAAAAATTGGTCTTTGAAAAATACCAAGACCTCTAGGATGTTTATAGGGAAGTGTAGGGGAGAAATTTTCATGGTGTGTCCGAGCATGAATGCTCAAAGTGGTGTGATAAAGAGAGGGAGGAGGTACCCTTTTATAAGGGAGGAGAGGGGCACCTTTGAAAAAACTACAAATATTATTTTATTATAAATCCATATTCGGTTTTCAATACCTCCAAATTGATTTATTTCAAAGATAAGGTGGGGATGGGTCGAAATAATCTCATATAATAGAATTTGGAAAAGTTTAGTTTACTATTTTAACCTTACCATTTAGATTTAACTTTAAGTTAGATAATTTTACTTTTACCGTGTCTTTTTGTGTTCTTACACTATAAGGTTAATAAACATACTATAATAAGAAAAACGAACCCCGAGTTGTTTATTATTAATATATATAACCTTATGTATGTCATGTTTCCAAACTTTAGATTTTTAGGAATAAAATAACAATTAATAATATATTATTTGTTTTAAAAACTATTTTATTTCAATTTTGACACTATTTAGTAATTGATTTTTGTCAAAATCATAACAGAATTATTAGTTCAAAAAAAGTTAATTAAATCAATAATAACATGTCATATTAACCTATAAAAGAAATGTAATTCATAAAAAGTCTCAAAGTACATTTAATTGGGTATTTATAACATCAATTATGTCAATATTTCATTAATAAGATAATTACTGCATCATCTTTGTGTCATAAATAAATTAAATTATTTATGTCTAAAAATTAAAAATAAAATACCATTATGTAGGAAATCATTTTAGATTTATAATTAATATTTATAGTCTAATTTATCTTATGTATAGCCCTATATTAGAAATTATTTACTTATTACATTTTGATTTTAACTATTTTAACCCTTCTTTAAATAAATTAATAATAAATGTCCTAATCTAATTAAAGTGGGCCTAAATGGTCATATGTTATTCCTAAGGTTGTTTATTGTCTAATTAAACTTATCCAATAGAATTAGGACTTGTTTTAGGGTAATAATAATATCATTTTACCCTTAATTACCCTATTTACTTTTAACTGTGGTAAATAAAAGTAAAAAGTTACTATTCACCATAAATTATTTTCATCTCATTGAACCACATTTTACTTACTTATATCAACGATGTATCTCGGATTTTCGAAATTCCACTCACAAAAGTGGTAAAATTATGTTTTATGTAAATTTGAAAATTCTCTTAGGAGGTGGGTAAAAGACGGTGAAAAGTTCGATAAAATTTTTATATATCTAAAATTATTATAAAATGACTTTAATGAATTGCATTGAACTTATATATGTATTATGTATCAATTTTGACCAAAAATAAATTTAAATAAAATAAATAATTATTTAAATAAAAAGTCGGTTTTTAAATAGTAACCCAGTGTTTTCACTATTCATCAAAAATTGAAAGTTTTCAGAAAAATACCAAAATTTCACCCTAGGATAATTTCGATATTCCGAATCCAAAAATGAAGTCCGTTTTGAAAAATAAAAATTAAAAATTTTCAAAAAGTGGTTATTACTATTCATAATGGCTAGTTTTAATAATATTTTAATAGCATGTCGTTGTTTAGTGAAACTCGGTATTGCGTACGACGCAAGCTATCAAAGAAGGTCGCAATTGCGTGTAAAGAAAGCCAAGCTATTGTTGTGTGTAGTGAAAGATTATTTTGAAGATTTATATAAAATAAAAACAAAATATTTCTTATAAAAGTCTCCGGTGTTACAGTTCTTCCATGAATTACATAAACCAAGAAAATTTCCCTCAAAACAACTCTCTAATTTCCTCACTAAGCACTACCAGTTCCTAAGGTCTAACTACTGGAGGAGCATCTCCATCCATGTCCTCTTATCATCCTCTCAAGAAGCATCATCATGGAGGAAATTCTATATAATGTTAAACACCTCTCTTAGGACACATATCAAAACATTAACACATTTAGTTGATAGGTATTTACAATAACCATAACAAGTCTTCTCCTCAAACCTTACCACTCAGTCAAAACCGAGGCACTATCACTACCCTTAACCATCTTATGTCTAGGTCATGCTTAATAAAGGGTAAACTCGTTCTCATTATTCAGTTTTCACATTTGAAACCCATTTATTCAAATTTTAAAACATTTTTCAATTTAAATTTATTTAGACACACTTTTTCATTTCTATTAAACAAATAAGGAAAACAATTCAATTTACATCACTAACCCAAAACCATTTTCTCAATCATGCCAAAAATTTAATGTCACAAAATAATGAAAAATTTCTTAGAATTGTGCATGAATACTCAAATATCATTCCATTATAGACTATGAGTCAAATATCATAAAAATAAGAAACAATAATTACATTACACCTGAATTGCATCACTCTATGTGAAATAACATCAACTTTAACAACACACATCAATCACAACAATCTTACCCTAGGAACTTGGATTTTTCACCTATAAATTGGTTATATAATCCCATGCATGAGATCTTAACCAATACCTAACTCATCCTATTCACTTGTATACCTTTACAAAATAGTAATAAAAAAAAGAAAAGAAACTACCTCTGATACCACTTTGTAACATCCCGACCCAAGTCCCACATATCAGTGGATCAGGCTGGTTCTCTACATGACCTCTGGGACACCTTCCCTTACGCCAGAGGAAACTAAATAGAAAAGAGAGTCAATATGTGTCATGGGGGCACTATACTTATCAATGTAGTACAATAGTATAAATAAATAAGAATAAAAATTATATATAATTGTAACCAAAATAATACAAACATCACAGGATGAGCCAAATAGGAAATACAATATCCAAAACTAAATAGTAGATATGTCATGTTAATACATGTCAAGTGTCAATAGAGAAACCCCTAGAATAAATAAACATTGACAACTCTCAAGTAGATCTCAAACCATATCTAGTTCCATCATCCATGCACCATCTTGAATCATCCATCTAACATATGTCCCTTTTTCCTTAAACTATCTCACAACCATGAATTCTATTCAAGTACCAATCAGGAATCTCAAGTAGGGTATGAGTACAACTCTGCAAGCTAACACCAAAAAAATATAAAATTATATACAATAATAATAGTTTATACATTTTTATTGATAATAAATGTTGTTAATAAAGTAAAAAATATATACATTTTATTTAATCAATTTTTATTAAACACAAAACTCATAGGTTCTCTTGGACATCAAAACTCTCAATACATCAACCCATGTTGGAGTCCGGACTATATCAAGTATTCAATTCACCATTAATTATAAAAAATGGATTACTTTATCCATTTTAGTTCAATTTATAATACATTAAATTGAAACCATGGTCTAATGCAAACAGTTTGGGATTAGGTCCCCATGCTTAGGACCTCCTGGGTTTTGAAGCAGTAGTCTGTGTCCCACACTGATTTATCAATCAATTTATCACTATTGTCATTACAATCAATTGACCATGTCCCACACATTTTTATCCAAAAACAATTCACTATGGGATTTGAATATAGAACACCATGTCCCACACATGATTATCAATCATTTTATCACTATAGGATTTAGAAGCTGCTGACCATGTGTAACACATAAATATCACAACCACACATATATCAAATCAACCACGGTTAACCAAAATTGTGCTTATTTTCATATTTCACAATCAAAGGATCAATTAATAAATCAATTTCAATAAATTTCAAAATAACAACAATTCCTATTAACTAATTCAATAATTAATTAATAAAATTCAAAATCCTTATAACCCAATAATTAATTCAAAAATTAATTACTCTAATCAATTTCCCAATCTCACATATCAATAATTGATTCAACAGTCAATTAATTAAATCAATTTCAAAATATCAACATCTCATTAATTAATTCAATAACCAATTAATCAAAGCAATTTCACAATATTAACATCTCATTAATTAACTCAACAATTAACTAATCTAATCTCATTGTCCCTTAATTAATTAATTCAACAAGTCAATTAATGAAATTAATGAAATTCAATTTAAAGACCTTTTATTTAAATTTTACAATTATATAAATTTATTTCAAATAATTTCTTTGGGATTTGAATAATAGACCATAAAATTTATTCATTGACACGAGATCGCCCAATGGAAATCTACAATTTGAAACGTATTCGTAAAATCCTGGAGGAAGAACAAAATCTATATTTGAAACATTGATCCAGGATCAAAAACCCGTGATAAAGATATAGATATAACTATGGATAAACATACCTATTTTCCCGAGAAGAGGAGAAAATAGAGGAAGATCTATCAAAGATGGAAATAAATACCAATAGAACTGTATATTTGACTATCTAGCCTTTGAATCGTGAATTATAGAAGTAGAGAAGTCTTTATATCCATCTGGGATACTCTAAAATTTTTATTATTGATTTCAGGTTCAAGTCCGAATGATTAGGGACAAATAACAGGGGTTTCAAGATTTTAAAACTATTTTTTGGGGGATTTAATTTCTACACTCACAATTTTCATTAAGTGGTGCACAATTCCCCCAAAAATTTATCCTCATCTAGGATTGTCACACGATATCTCATAAGAGGGAAAACTTGTTATCAAGAAATTATCCAATCTTTCATTACCCACTATCTCAAGGGGCACAATCTGCTGGACTAGCACATGGATTTTTAAAACCATGCGCTAACCATGCGCTTCCCCATTACCCTACGTAAACATCAAATTTTCAGCCAAACACACCTATTATAAACCCCCAAAAAATATACTCAACATAATGTAAAAGAATACCTTAAATAAATATAAATACATCACTATCAATGGTCAGGTTCTTACATATTTTTACATCACCAGTTGTATATGAGGAATAACCACCATTAAGAATCCATGGTTTATTCTTTTTTCTGGATTTAATAGAAATCTCACAAATAAAAACATTGTCTTCAATATTCATTTTATCATATTCATTTTCATTTATGATACAGGTATTTTACATAAAAAAATTTATACAATATTTAGTATATTTACCTTTTTAGACACACCATACATTAAAATCCACTAATAATTCATATTATTTTTTCCAAGATATCTTATGAATTATCGATGTCGTTGATTCTGTTTCGTCCTCTATCTTTATAAATTTACCTCCTTTTCTACTACTATTTCACCCCTAGGTTCTTGTGTACTCCTAGGGAGAGAAATTTTGTGCCAATAATTATTTTCATTCTTTCTAAATAACGCATATCACCAAAATTATTCATTGAACCAGGAACTTGTATAAAAATATTGTATTTTTCATGGATTAATTTTATAGATATCGAAGATAAATTACTATATATAATTTACCTTGCTGTGGAGTATAATTATTCATGAAGTTATTTTTAACTTCTATTGATGATATGTATTTCTCATATCCTCTCTCAACCCAATAATTTCTATTGTTGATTCATAAACCTGCATGGTTAGTATAATCTCATGAACATTTTTTTAGTGGATACAGTTTTCACTGTATTTTTTAAGTAGTTCATACAACATCCTTATATATTCCATCCTTTACCTCCAAAGCGTTGTTGAAATTCTCATTCATTTTTATTATGGAATTTTGAACCTCAAAAACATCTTGATTATATCTTTCATATCTATTCTTCCTTATCTAAAAGTTTTTCATCAATATCGTTCACCATTTTCCTTTATTCCTCATCTTTCAACATGAGGTTTTTAATTTCTTCTATGTATAGACATACCTTTTTATGAAATTATTCTAATAATTTCTTCTTATTTCCACATTATTACCTTAAAACTCTATCATATTTTTTGTTACTTTTTTGATAAATTACTCGAGTTATGTTCTCAGAATATGTTTCATATGATTTTATTCACCTTTTTATTCTTTAATTTTTGAAGTATCCTCTATTATTTTAATGTGATACATTAGAAATATAAATATACTTGGAATGTCATCATGTGATGAATTATTGTCAATAAAGTCCTATGATTCCATTTTATTCAATATAATTCTAGTGTTAGCTTTAATGAAATTTGGCTTATATCCATCAGAATATTTAACATCCTTATATATTTTACCCCACTTCATTCATTAAGTATTTTTTCCCTAAATCATCATTTTAATAATATTGAACATTAATATATGGATAGTTTATTATAATATTTTGATCCCCATTATTCAAAATATTTGTTGGGATGTTTTCCCTTATACTTACCTATACCCTTTTCGTAATTATTAAGGATAAGGTATATTTTACTCTCATTATCATCAGTATTATATTTTTATTCTTTTTGGCCTATTTCCAATTCTCGTAATTTCAGCTTCCTCATATCATTAAAAGCAATCTCGCCCTTAATATTAATTTTAAATTGTTTATATTACATAATTATTTACAGTGAAACAATATTATATAATTCATCAAATGATAAATCATCGATAAGATCTAGTGAAAATAATTTTGGATCAATCCTATATTGAAAGTTCTTCCTGAATTTCTTTTACAATATTGAATCCTATAAAACATATTTGAACCCACTGATGCTTATGAAAATTTCATTTACTCATTTTTAGTAATCATCAATATTTTCTTCGTTTTCCATCCAGATATCATCATACATATTTCACTGTATTTTATGCATTCAAAATGTTACTTTAACATTCCCTAAGAAGATGCATTCATGTTTCTTCCAAGCTTCACTCACTATTTTGTGACCAATAACCTTTATATAAACATTTTTAGATAATTAAATTAAAAAATAATTCCAAATTTTTCATCAACCTAAAGATTTGTTTTGAGAGAAAATGACACTGGAGCATCTTTCTCCAAGGATGGAAACCCTATTGTAACTACCTTAATCACCTCCAGGAAGAGAGAAAAAAGATAGGGTATCATTATAATTTTAGACATATGATATTTTTTATCATCTAATGTATGAATAACTTGTATAATAACTATATTTATGTTATCCATGAAAAAATATAAGGATCCATCATAATGAACCTACTTCTTAAATGAATAGAACATACATAGAGTATATCGGCCATTGATAAGGTGGGGATGCATCTATGATGATCTTTTAAAATTTCCGTTCACTTAAAATTAACCTCTATAACATTTTGTTGATTCCATCCACTCAACATTATACCAATTCCTCACTCATGTTAAATTATATGAAAATAATCCAAGAAACATAAGTTTTTATATGGTTAATTCCAAATGTGGGTACCAAATCCATGTCATGTCAACTCAAGTAATCCATGGATATCAAAAATACAATGAAAGTGAATAAAACTAAAAAGGCACATACCAATATCCTTATATCTCCTAACAGTAAATATCACCAATTACCCTCCCTCCAATTTTAATACTTTATTCCTATTAAAATCCAATGCAATATTAATAATTAGAATGTTTCTCATGATAAAATCTTTCAAAACATTATCAGACTGTTATCTATCAATATGTTTCACCATTGTCTAGAGTTCATATTTTAGTATATATCTATCTATTTCTACTATATATAATGCACATCCATTGGATGCACCTATTTTTGATGTTCCTACATATGGTACGCTATGTATGGTACACCTCTTCTATAACAAACTGGATTCCTGTTTAAAAAATCACACCACACTCTTTCAATTACTTCATGAATTTAGATTTAAACTCTAAAAAATTCACATCTCAATGACCTTTATCCACATTATATGTTCATATTATTCAACAAAATAATAAAGAATCATGTGCTCAAAATTTTAATTTTAGGCTCAAATAAATATTCATTTTATCACCTTTAAGGCCACAAACTAATAAACGATAGAAAATCATTTTAATAACATACTAAACTCGATGTATCAACGACCCTCACTACCTCTATAAATCTAAAATATATTAATAATTTTTTATTCTTGATTTTTTATCATTGAATATCAAACACAACATTATCAAAATGTTTAGATTCTACAAACAATATAAACTCTCAATCTGTTACTATTCATATGTTCCTCTATTTGAAGAGATTTAGATTTATCCATCTTGTAGTATCCCAAGATCTTCCATACGTATGATATACAATCACTCATTGATTCTTCTTAGGTTACTTTATTGCGTGTTCTCTATCTAAAATAATCACATAACTCTCTATATAATCCTTCATTGATTTCCTTTTTCTCTTGTATGATTATATCTCTCTGATGGAATCATGAATTCTTAGTAAGTGTGGTGATATCATGAGTGTTTAATAATTTTTCTCTGTACAATGGATATTAAAATATATTTTGGGTTAAGAATTATTCAATGACCATATTCTATCTTCTTTCGGTAGAATTCAAAATTTTATCTATCTAATATATCTTCATATTTATATTCATATAGTTAGAGTATTTTTTACCATAACACAAACATCCTAGACTTTTAATACCATTAATTATTCACATTATTAAAGACATTATCTATCTAGAAGATTCAGGAAAAGACTCAACTTGAACCATGAAATGATCTTATAATAATGATCTTAATAACTATGAGTATAAGAAAATAATTTTCTAAATTTAGGAAAGATTATCCAAATGTTATTGTAATAATCAAAAAACACTTTTTACTAATAAGAAAAATTATTCATTGATAGTTCATTGAAAAAAAATATAATAACAATAAAAAATCAAACAAAAGGTTCATCATCTATGTATGGGATAACACCATAAAATTTAGGTAAAGTTGATATTGTGTGATTTTCCTTGAAATGAAATATTTATTTTGATACAATAAGTGGATGAAAACTCTATAACTGAGGAACCTAGGTGTAGTATCCAAAAAAAGGTTATATTTGGTATTAACTCTATCATCACTTAGTGCATGATAAGGAGGCCTAACTTCACACCTTTTTCAAAGTTCTCTGGGTATATGATTTGGTCAATCAAATTATATTTATGAACCACTATAAAGGGTCTATTTAGAAATTACAATATGGGATCATGTTAATAAGTATAAGAGAAAAACATTAATGTATCTTATGTTAAAAAATTGAGTAATAGGATGAACCCCATATGAAGAGGTATCATAGTTTCGAATGAAGGTTTTATTGGAGAAGACATATTAGGAATAATATTGCATATTAATAGACACTGATTATTTTTAATATTATCACAACCATTTTTGTTTAGTATATGATTAAAATAGGATCATTATGAAGAACCGTATAAAGGTATTTATCTAGAACCCACTATTTCATATAACCAAATATGGTTGAATAATGATTTCTAATCTTAGTATATTAATGTTATGATAGAAAACAGGAGTATCCCTATCATAACTAAGGTTGTGAGGATGATATATTAATAGAAATTAATTATTGATGCATTTAGCTTTTTAATTTTCTATTGATATTTATCAATGATATTCAGGTGTATTCTAAAATTAATGGGGATTTTGTGAAACATCTATGGATTTTCCTTATGTATTTTTTCTTTAAATGTTTTGAAACATATTTGAAAATGTATCAATAATAATGAAAATTGATTTTATGAAATGGTTATTTTTTGGGGGATAACTATTACAGATTCACAGAATAAGGTATGGTCAAATCTTTGTTTTAATATATTCTTGATGTTTATGTAATACAACATTGATTGATTTTTAGAAATGTGTGTTCGAGAGAATTTATAGACTTGTATTTTATAATTTATTTAATAAAAAAGAGATCCATTATATTTTTTTATAATTTTTATCTCATTTTCATGAATATGGTATATATATTTAATGTTTTATGACTTTATTAACTAGTGATTATTTCCATTTGATTTTAAACTATAAAGTTAATTTTTGAATGAATATTTATTATTATTGTGGTTTAATTTCATATAGATTATAATGGTTTTGTGAATGTAATGTTATTGAAAATATATGAATATGGAATTTACATAAACATGTATATAATTGTATGAAAGATTAATATAAATTGTGGAATGATATGTAACTTTGTGTATCCTATGATAATAGGGTAGATTTCATATTCAAATTTATATCTCGAAGGAAAAATATGTTAATAATTCCTTAAAATAGATTTATAAGTTAGAAATAATTAAAATTGTGAGGATAAAATTTCTTTAGGTAGAGTATAATGTAATTACCTGTGATTTTAATTTACTTTTTCTTATTTTTAAGTCAAATATGATTGATAACATTCTCCATACCCTCCAAGGAAATAAAATTAAACTGTGATATAATTTGATCATTAAAACATGTTTTTTTAATTAGTTGGTATAAATAGGTTTGACCGGGGATTTAAACATAGAAATATATAAATAGGTTTTTTAAATAGAAATTTATTTAATACACTATTTTGTTTATGAATATGTATTGGTATGCGATGTAATTTTTATTAATGAAAACATATAATAATATTTTTTATATACTAATTTTAATAAAATATTATATTTATTGATTAATTCAATCATAATTATCTTTCTATAGAAAATAACTATATAAAACTTTTATTTTAAAATGTTATTTTTCAATAAAGATAGGTTCTCATTACACATTATTATTTTAATTAAATGTTAAGAAAGAAAATTCTTGAAATTGAATTTAAAGAAATTAACAATATATTTTAGATTTATAATTTAAATTTTAATGTAAGAGTTATTTTTTTATATTGATAAAAATATTATTTTTATGTATAATAGTGAAAATATCATTTTTTAAAAATAACATGAATTATTACAGTTTTGTATATAAGCATTAATTTAAAATTAATGAACCTTTTTCTATGACCAAACATGTTTTTTATAAGTGATTTTATAATTTTTTTAATGTCATTTTTAATTTATTAACACATATTTGTCACTTTATAACTTGAGTTATTTGTTTCTAGAAAACAATTTAATACATAATAAACTTCTTATTTTAATACTAATTTATATCAATTTTTGAAATTTGATCTTATGAAATATATTTTTAAGTTGGAATGGTTTTATATAAATTATATAATATGTAACTTTTACTTTTTATTTATAAATTAAAAATTACTTAGGTAAAACTAGTTACTGTGGTGGAAACTAAAATTGTAAAAATGTGTAACAAAGAGGTTAGAGGTATAAAATGTTAAAAACATGATTTTAATTGCTTTTTGAGGAGTTTCTAAAAAATAACTCTTCCATAATCCTTTGTTTTTCATTTTTTTTATCCAATTTCCTTGATATTATATTTCCATTATTCAAATTTTTTGGGTATTAAAAAAAATTCATCCTTTCCACTCATAAAATGGGAACTACACTCCTCACATCCCCTCACATAAAAACCCAATATATTTCTAAAAAAACATCCAAAACATTACTCAACCCACTTATACACCTTAAGGATTTTATGATCTTCTCAAAAGGCCATCCCTAAAATGTTGAACCCTTTTCATAATGGACATAATCCAAGAAGTGAGGTATAAATTTCTAACTGGTCATTTCTCATTTCTATTTGTTTATGTTAACTTATTCTACCAAAAATTCCATTACATTATCATAAAATAATTTCATAATTATCATTAGTATAATTTTTTGTGATTCTAATTATGATTCAATCATTAACCTCCGTTCCCATTTCCATTAAAATTTTGAAAACGTGAATTGTGCATGTGTGTTGATTATCACCTCCAAAAATAAACCAATTTCATTTTACTTCATTACCGAACAGAAAAATTTTATAATTGTAATTTAATAAATAATCCTTATGTACATGAATTGATATATATTATTAAATAAGTAAACATATTTATCCTTTATCCCATCCAATAAAAATGAAATCATCACTCATGTGTACGTGAACACTATCAGCTCTATGGAATAGTGTGTTTATTCATTCATTTTCACCATTAATATATTATTATAAGGATTTTTTGTGGATAAATATGACTTTTATGATATTAATATGGTTTTCATAAAATAAGTTTAATAACCAATTAATGATACCATCCAAAATTTAATTACAAATGTAACCATCTTAAAGAGGTGAACTAAGAAGAAAAATAATCATTTTAGGTAGTATTTTCATTTCTCTTACTTTTTATATAGTAATTTTCTATTATTATATAGCATACCAAATAACACTAAATAATATAATTATAATTTTAGTATAATGATTCTATAACTAAATCAATGTTGTACTGCTAATGTTGTTCGAACTTATACCATGTTTTTAGGTTATAATGATATCAAAAATTATTTCAATATTTATAAAGATTTATTTTAAATGTTTTCATCCAGTTTTTATATTTAAATATGTTTTATATGAATTAATAATACACTTTTTTAATTTTTCCCGATATTTTACTAAGTCTAGATAATTCAACTATGTGATGTATTTGCATAAAATGATTTTTTTCTACATCGTGTGGTCATCAACGTCAATATTATATGTGAAGGAATAACCTACATTAATTGGATATATTAATCAATTATCTATATTAATAAATAATTTGTTAATAGATAGGATACATTTGAAAATTAATACATCAAAGAAATGACTATATGAATTTGCAACATGAAGTAATTGGGCACATGGTTTGGATCCATGGAATATTCTAGTGTGTGGTTCCAATCGACTATGATAATCAGTCAGCTTCAAAACATTCTGCTGCATAGGAAATATGGATATGTTATTTTGATATATAAATAAATTTTTTATGTGAAGATTTTATATATTGACCAATTATGCCTTTTGAATTTGAATAACAGGAATTTGGAAACGTGGTGATCCAAAATCACCAGCATTGTTCTATATAATGTTTTTTTATTACCATTAGGGTAATTTAAGTGTAAATTAATGTTTTTATCAATGAATTAAATATTTAAAACCTTTTATAGATCATCAATTTATACAAGGTTGTATGTACCAGTAGAATAAAATAGTAAATAATTGTTTGTTTCTCAGTTTTCATTCCATGGTATTTTTGGGAAAAGGATATTTGAAAATTAATTTTGAGGCCATAGTTTATAAGTTTTTTTTGTGAAATAGTATGAGATAATGTATACAAGATTAATCAAAAAAGATAAAAAAAAATTCAATAAACTTAAAATAAGTAATCACACACACTCTCTCTCTCTCATTCTCATAAATATTTATGTTCCAATTATCTATAATACGCAAAAAGAATAAGAAGAATAAAATTTACTATAGCTATGATTTCAAGATCAACCATAGAATATTTTATATAACTATCCTTAGGTTTTACATCACTTTGATTCTATATCTTGGATAACTCTTCCATTAAGTATGTTACATCATTGAATTAGGTGCTTCATCTCTAATATCTCATTTATTATTTTCTACTAATAGAAGTGAGAAATATGTTTACTATTTTTTGATTCTGGTATTTTTTAAATCCATAATTGATCCTAGAAAATGATAATTGTTTTAATAAAGTGATGACTACATTCTATCAGATAATAAGTACTTTCATAAAGGATTGGTACTAGTAAAATCATCATGCTCTAGGAGTTGATCATTTATGGAGTTGACTAGGGGATTAAGGTTTCTTAAACCACTATAAATATCCTATGGTTCATATTTCTCTAAAAAACATATTTCTTCTAATTTCATATGATATGAATAGATCAAAAAAATTCATACCTTTAAATATAGTGGTTTCAAGGCATGAAAATTTCAAGAACTCAGTTCACACCACTCTTGTGTCTTACTGTAGTTCTTCTATTTCAAACAATTGGTATCAAAGGATATGACATTATAGTTCTCAACTCTAAAAGTTTGAACTCTTATGATCATATTAAAAATGATATTACGACTATATATATTTAATTTATGTCTACTGTAATATCTCTCTATTTCATGGTAGATAATAATGGTAGTTTGGAGTCAAATTTTTTCATTTACTTAAAGAAACATGGTGTAAAGTTTTATTTAAAAGTTTTTTATCCAAAAATTATTTCTAAAAAGATCCTAATAAATGGGATTCAACTACAAAATTTCAATATAATATTAAATCAAAATCTAATAATGTTATAATATTGGGACTAGGTCCAAATGAGTTTGAGGTTGTTTTGCAATATGATGAAATGTGGACTATAATTTCATTGGATTATAAAAGTAATAAAAATTTAATACAATTAATATACAATAATACCATGTTAAATATCGACATATTAGGAGTGATTTATAGAGAATCTATAACACAAATTATTGGAAAAATAATGGAGACTATAAATAATTTATCCTCTATTATAGAACTAATTCCTCAACCAAATCAAGATCTAAATGTTATTTGAGTTATTCCATCAAAGTTGAGTTGAATCTCAGTTGTAATTTTAAAATTTAATATTTTGAAATATTTCTAAATAAATAATATCATTTTAAAACATATAATGTGTGCTGAAAAAATGGATGACGCATTTGGTGGGAACATTTTTTAATGATAATAATGATTTGAATGTTTCCACTTCAAAATATGACAAATATAGAAACTCAATATAACTTTTTGAGATATTTTATGAGTATACATATAATCTTTCCATATATGATAGTCTTTTTATTCCTTTTTCAATTAGTTTCAATAATTTATATAATAAGATAAGATGATCGATGAAATCCTTCAAAATTTATAATAAATATGATGGATATTACAAATAAGTAAGGTGTTATGAGTGAAAAAATATGGGACACATCAAACAAGATTGGACCCATTTCATGATAAAAATAAACATGAAAAAAATCAAATGAATGATAAAATTCAAGATGAATATAAATTGATCCATTAAGGACACATGGACTTATTCTGGGTATTTAGGTTATGATACATCCTCTCAGTCAGAAGTTGGAATTTTGAATCAAAAGGCCAACATGTGTTTTATAGAACAATCGAATAAGGTACACTCATTTTATTCATATAATCAAGATTCAAAAAAATTAAATTTACCTTTTGAAAAACTAATATGAAATTATTCCATAATGAAAATAAATTATAAAATATTAAAAAATAAGAAAAAATACATCAAATATATATAAAAATTATTACTAGTGAAGAAGATGACTTAAACAAATTGATTCTAGATCTGAAGTTTATGATGGAAAAATATGCTAAATCTTGTGTAGAACGTGGAAGTAATATTGAAATCATACAAAAAAAACTTTAAGACATTAAATATGGTACTAACTGTTTCAAAAAATAATAAAACTAATTGATCCAAATAATTGGTAACAATATGGTCTAAAACAATAAGTTTGGAATATGAAGTAACGGTGAGAAACGAAAACATTATATAAATTATTGTTTCCATGTTTAAAGAACAAAAATATATCTAATGGAAAGATATTTTATTATGGATAACTTGGACACTATGATAATTGGTGTAGTTTGGGAAACCCTGAATTTTTTGGATATAACCTAAATTTTTTCAATTAATTTATCATTATATAGTGTTGGACATTATAGAAAATAGAAGAATATTTTTGTTCTTTAATCTTTGGTTTCTACAATTTTTAGACCAAAGAAAAAATGGGTACCAAAAAAATCTTTTTTATTTTTCATTGTAGGGTAAAGGATTAATGAGAATCAATGAAAATTGTATATAGATAGTGGGTTGTCAAGACATATGGGTGGAAATATATCACATTTCAAATCCTTATACAAATTTATAGAGACTGTTATACTCAATTATTATACTAAAGTAAAAAATATGGGAGTTGCAATAGTAACAAATCCAGGCTCATTTCTCATAAAAAAATTCCTTATGTGGAAGGATTGAATAATATTCTGATATGCATCTCTTAATTTTTTGATAAAGGTTATATTTCATATTTTTCAAATAATACATGAACTATTTTTAAAATACAAATCATCAATTTAAGTCACATGAAACTAATAATTACAATACTTAAAACCATAATTATTTGGGTAGACAAAAATTCAACTATTTAAATTCTAAAAAAATGAATATTGGATTTTTCATAGAATACTTTTACATTATAATTTTTTTCTTGGAGAATGTTTTCTATGAAAAATTTTATTTCAGATTTACCTAAATAAAAATTAAACAAATAGAAACAATGTGTTTCATGCCAAATGAAAATGAAATATAACTCATCTTTTACTTCAATTAAAGATGTTTTCATATCAAGACCTATGAGATTTATCAACGTATATTTGTTTAGACCATCTATAATTTCAATCCTATGGGGAAAATTTTTATTTTTTATTTTTTAGTGTTTTTGAATACTTACTCACTGTTTCCGACGCTTTTGACGGGGCGCGCGCATCTGTCTGCAGAGGAGGAGGACGCACTGCACTATTGCCCCGCATTCCCGCTTTCCAAAGGCGGGCGGAATTCACCCCTTATTTAGGGATGTCTACTCCTTGATCGAAACGGGATGATGGGATGTCGGTTCTTCCTTCCGTGGATTCCTCCTCAGAACTCGTCACCTAGTCTGGGTCTCCCTCATAGATTTAATATGTTGTTCATGGAACTCTTCCCAGTTCCATGTTTCCATGGATGCCGGTTAATTACACTGCTTCTTCCAGGACATTCCAAAGGGTCCGGTCAGGGCAGCAACCTTCAGTCGGGGGAGTAGTCACGTTGAGGCATCAGTAGCGTGTCTGGATGCTGGGGACTTGGCATGTCTATCTATTATCCCGGGTCAGAGGGCTTCTCGAGGGCGTGGGAGCCCGAGGCATCCCACATCGAGCGCGGGGAATTATATGCCATAGACACATATCTGAGGTTTTCCCCAGCTTCCTGTGTTTAACACAGGGTATGCCGCGAATTTAACGTCCAATGGAGACGGATCATCCTGATCAGAGCATTAGCTAGAATGGATCGGATTAAGGGATTTCCCTTGAAGGGGTGCTGATACCGGGACCAGCCCATGGGCGGCTGTGAAGAGGAGCAGACCGATATGGTCCCGGACCGACATGGTCTCACCGGGATATGACTATCCGGGCGAGAATCAGGGTGGATGATGGATGGACGAATGAAGTGGAGGAAATGAAATGGGACTGTCGCAGGGGGGGGGGTGATGTCGGGCTTGAGCCTTCAAGAGGCTTCCTACTTATCCACGTGGCAGGGAATCAAAGTCCGCGTAGTTCGGGATGGTTCCAGTGAACCGATGTGAAAGTGGACCTTGGTCCGATGGGTGTCGTCAGCAAACCGATGTGAAGGTGGACCTTGGTCCGATGAGTGGTGGGCTTGAACCTCAGGGAGGCTTCCTACGTACCATGCCTTGACATGGATCAAAGAAATCGCTGTTCAAAGGATGGGATTCGTCAGCTAACCGACGTGAAAGTGAACCTTGGTCCAATGAGAGATGGGCTTGAACCTTGGGGATGCTTCCTATGTACCATGCCTTGACATGGATCAAAGACCTCGTAGTTCAAAGGGATTCATCGGTGAACCGATGTGAAAGTAGACCCGGGGGTCCACTAGTGGTGGGCTTGAACCTTGGGAAGGTTTCCTACGTACCATGCCGTGACATGGATCAAAGTCATCATATTTCAAAGGATTGATGGAATACAGTTTAACGTCATGCGGGACGGTAGTGAACCCTGACGTGAATAAACAACGGGCAGTGGGATTGAACCTCATGGAGGCTTCCTACGTACCATGCCTTGACATGGATCAATGTCCCCATAGTTCGGGATGGTGGTGGGTGTCGGCGAACCGACGTAAATGAGGGACCTTGGTCCGATGGGAGTTGGGCTTGAACCTCTGGGAGGCTTCCTACGTACCATGCCTTGACATGGATCAATTTCCCCATAGTTCGGTAGGGAATGGGGGGCTTGGCACACCGACAAGGAGATGGTCTGGGCCAATTATTGTTGGGCTTGAACATCAGGAAGGCTTCCTACGTACCATGCCTTGACACGGATCAAAGTCCTCATAGTTTGGGTGGTCACAACGGCTTGCCATCAGACTGAAATGCAGTTTAATGTCATGTTGGATGCAAATGGGACTCAACGTGAATTAGATGACGGGTGGGCTTGAACCTCGTGGAGGCTTCCTACGTACCATGCCTTGACATGGATCGAAGACCTCGTAGTTCAAATGGGTGTGTAGTTTAATGTCATACGGGACAAGGTCACGCAGTTTAACATTATGTTGGACGAGGGAGAAACTCGACGTAAATGAACGACCGAGTAATGTGGCTTGAACCTCATGGAGGCTTCCAGTGTACCATGCCTTGACATGGATCAAAGGCCTCGTAGTTCTCTAAGGGTGGTGGTCAGGGTCGGTGCTCACTCTAATCCCACGCGAGTCATGCTCGGTGTGAGAAACAAGAGGTTGTAGGGACCTGACGATCACGTTGCGAAGGATGCGTCTGTGAGAAGCGAAGAGGGGCTTACGCATTAGGCGGCCCATGGTGCTGGGAATTACTCCAGGATGGAGGCCCTATGTGAGGAATATCGTAGCGAAGGAGCGATTTGGGACCAATGATTGTTGGTGCCTCGTTCCCTATCATTCCCTCCACTAGCCTTGGTAGTGGGGAAGTACGGAGATGCAGGAGTGCAACCATCTATTGGGGAACAAGGGCCGCCCATCTCCTGAGAACATACACCACTCCAATATGGAGGATATCATCCCTTGTGGAGGGGTGATTCCACTCCTGTGGAGATGAGTGGCGTAAAAAATGTTCGAGCTGGGGGGGGGTGCTTCGTGAGAGGCACGAGGTCGGGTCATAGTTTAACGTCATATGTTAAGGACGTGGTGCTTTGCAGTTTAACGTCCTACAGCTCGGACAAAGTGGGTTCACTCCATACCCCAAGGACTTACATAACCGGTACCCTCTGGTCCTTGGGGGAGGGAAGGTACTGGCAAGGCCATGGTCAAAGGGGGTTGTAGAGAGAACCATCGAGGGGTCCACGTTAGCGTGGATCTGCAAAGAAGTAATAGCTGTTAGCGTGCCTATGCGAAGAAGCATTAGGCGAAGGAACTCTATGAGTGGTATTGTCTGTGGGACTTTGAAATCACAACGTGCATACCTGGAAGGTCTCACGGGAAGAGGAATTTTCAAGCAAAGGAGTGTTCTTCACGAAGCATAGTGCCTTGGCCTTAGCATGGGGCATAGGTGTGAGTGGAAGGTGCTTCACGAAGTGGAACAGTATTCGCGGTGCACTACCTCGCGAAGAAGAGTTGCCTCGCGAATCAGGGTCCTGTGAAGCAGTGTGCTTCACGATGTGTAGTGATCCTGCCTTAGCATAGGGATCACTAGTACAGGTTGGGTGTTTCGCGAAGCATGAACGCTCTGCGGCTACCCGGGTTCCCTTGGGAATCCCCCTCCTTCGTGAATTCCCTTGAGCTTCGCGAAGGGTATCCCTCTCATAAGAGGGGATCAAAATGAGACAAAGCAAAGGCGTCACGCGAAGTAGGAGTACCTCGCGGAGCTCATGATTCCCGGGGGCAAAGAGTGTTTCACGATTTTGGAGAGGAGAAGCCGAAAGGTCGGATTGTCCGTCGTCTGGACTCAGGGGGAGTCCAGTATTTATAGGAAAGGGGCGCCGTGAAGCAGACTCGCGCTCCGTCTCAGGCGCTTCGCGGCACGCTCACGAACGTCAGTGTCGCCCGTAGAGAAGTACCGCCTCCGGAGCTTCGCGGCGGGGTCGCGAACGTCATACTCGTTCGTGGAGGGTTACTGCCTCCGGAGCTTCATGGCGGGCTCGCGAACGTCAAACTCATTCGCGGAATGTTACCGCTTCCGGAGCTTCGCGGCGGGCTCGTGAATGTTAAACTTGTTCGCAGAGAGTTACCGCCTTCGGAGCTTCGTGAGACCGCGATGCTTGGGGTGCTTCGCATCGGTGCTTCGCGAGGCAGCATCCGGGGAGTCTTTTCTGTCCCTTTTTGTTCATGAAATATTTTGGTGCCAACAAATGCCCCCCCCCCCTTAGACTTGGAGCCGCGGATGGTGAAGGGTAGAAGTCTGAGGGAAAATCGCCAAAATTGTCGGCGGTTCGTGATGCGACTTCGTGAAGAGGGCCCGCGGTGCTGACCGGGGCCCCAGATCCGGACGCGCCACGACGCTCCACGTGGGTGAGGCATGCCGCGATGTTCCAGGGTTGCCGCCTATAAATAGGGGGTCTGACCTCTTTTGTCTTCACGCGACTTCCTTGTCTTTTTGTGCGCTCGATTTCGTGAAGCTCCGCGTACTCCACGACTGCTCTCCGCGAATCGAGCTTCGCGGCGAACTGTGAGTCTCTGACTCCGCGACTGCGCTAAGAAAACTTCTTCTTGCCGACCTAGGTCTGACTCTGTGGCTTGTCCTCGCGACCGACCTTTGCGAGCTGGCTTCGCGATCCAGCTTCGCGATCCGTTCTGAAAAAATTCTTTTCTGAGTGCCTGAACTGAAATGGCCCTTTGAGAAGCTGTATTTGGGGTCCTTGTAGATGCCACCCATCGGGATGAGATGGCCAACTATCCAGGCCTTGGAGAGATGGACTGAAGCCATTCAGACCACGCTTCTTTGACAGATCTTCTATCTGAGGGTCAGAAGAATTATCCGCAGTGTAAGAAGCTGCCATTATACGGCTTCGGGTTGAGGGATGACATCTTCATCCCTGAGGCGAGTAGGGACGAACCAGCTTGCTGGTTCAGGATTACACCATGTCAGCACCAATGTTTCAGGGCGGCCGATGATCATGCGCAGGGGGACTTCACACCCATCACCGCTGACTGTCTCTACAACCATGTGAACGATATTGATGGGAAGCCACTGCAACCGGAGACGTACCCTCCTCTCTACCGTACCATGCTAAAGGTGGCTTTGCAGGATTCGAAGAAGGGATGGTCCGATGAGTGGGACCTGCACTAGGGTAGCAACTTTACTGATGACTGGGCCTGGGCCTACTGGGTAGGCGCCTCATGCGAGGAGTTTGGGGCCGAGCTGAGGAGAGTGGGGTTATATGAGGCGGAAAGGGCTTCCCAATTCCACATTTACCAACCGAAACAACTGATGACAGAATTACTGAGCAGATGGTCGTCTAGGACCAATACCTTTCACCCGCATCACAGGGAGGTGGGAATCAGCCTGTGGGATGTCCACCAGATTTATGGGGTTCCGATCTTGGGGTCCCTGTATGATGAGTTCCTCCCCGTCATTAGCGCGTGGGAGGATACATAGCAAATTCCGCAACTGGCATCAGCACTGATGGCACTCGTCCCTAGAGAGGACAAGGAGGCAGTGAGGGATGTCCACTTTAGGAGATGGTTCTAGTGCTTCTTGAATTTCCCAGAAAATCGAGAGTTCCCTATGAGGCCTCGAACTTCTCCGAGTGCGGCCCAACGGGGTACGGGGCACTTGTATTGGCGGGTCCTAGAGGACAACCAATGGAAGACTTGGGGTTTCAGTGTCAGCACTGAACAACAGCCGATAGTCAGGCTAGCGACATTCATCACGGCTCTCATCTGCGGTTGGATCCTACCAGTGAGGGATACAAGCATGGGGGTGCGACCCAGATCGTTTATTATGGCGTCCATGTTAACCATGGGGCAGCAGATCAATCTGGGGATTCCAATGCTCGCCAAACTGTACAGAATGCTGCGGCACATTAGCGAGGGCAAGAAGCCGCCAAGGATATGCGGGCCCTTCCACCTCCTGTATGGGTGGATTGCGGCGCACATTAGGGGGATCTATGATATCCACACCCTATTTCACCACCGGGATCAGACTTCCGCCCCTCCATCCTGAATGTAGTCGGGAGCTTCCCGTTCAAGCTAACCATGCTGATGGTGCTGAATCGGGTGTGGAGGGCAGATGAGTTTAATTTCCACCCCTTCCCATTGCCGACGGGGATACTTAATGACGACGTAAGGGGAACGGAAGAACATCGGGCTTACCTCCTGGCCTTTCGAGGTGGAGTTTTAGTGGCATGAGTAGATCGTGAACCACTATGCGAACCGTACACCCCGCATCAGTTTTCGAGGCAGTTCCGGTGCCTCCAGCGGCTGACCCCGTAGGTCTACTGGGAGATGAGTCACGAGGAGCACCCGTGTGTGATGAGGCATCTGTGGCTCATGTTTACACGGGAAGATGGGAGGATGTGAATTGCATTGCCTCCATCCACCACCGATTTCGGATTGGTGAGGGAGTATGACATTAGTTGGGAAGCTGCTTACCCAAGGGAGATGCTGAAGTAGCCAACTATTCGGGTCGGTGACGGTGGGACTCCTCTATCTCGAGGTCGGGGTCGGAGGGCAGCTAGGGCCTCTCGCGGTGGCGGGGCTGCCATGGTGGCGAGACCCGCACCGACCGAGGGTGTGGCAGCAGCGGCGAATCCGGTGATTCCGGAAGAGCATGGCCATCCGGAGGGGCAGCCATCGAGGGGATTTCGTAGGATATCCACTCAGGCTCCGGGGAAGTGCCTGCGCCATATCGACATGGAAGAGGACGCCGTCTTCCCGGAAGCCTGGGGAATTTGGGATGTCAACCTGCAATTCCTCCGCCCACCCAAGATATGGGCCCACCTAAATCGCCTCGGGATGGAATTACCAGGTATAGGCCCAGTCCGGGCTGGATTCATGGCGTCTCCGGCGGAGGCAGAGCAATACTTGGACGAGCTGGAGGATTACCTCCACTCCAGTGGTGTCTCTCGCCCAATGATAGACCAGGTGAGGGTACTGCTGAATCGAACAGTCCCCCCACAGTTATCGGCTACCGATCTGAGGGATCGCTTCCCCCTGCCGAAAGAATCAGAGGACTCCTCTCGGGAGGATGAGGCTGGAGGTGGGAGCCCGTTGGAGGAGGGTGAGGTCGGAGATCAAGGCTTAGATTCCGACAATTTCACAGAGGCTCTTGAGGTAGCATTCTGAACTTCTTTCCTTATGGTCCGTTCTTGGGTCATTATGGACTTCTCACGGATTTTTGAGCCATGCAGGAGGAACTTGTTCACAGGCCTCGTTCTCGCCCCTCGGCGAGTGATGATTTGGGACTTTCAGAACCCGCACCTATGGCTACATCTAGTTCCGCGTCTGGCGGGACGAGAACACCCGAGGTGGCTCCTACGGAATCTCCAGACCTACTAACAGTATATGGAGGGCCTCGCCTTGGGGTCCCGTCAGTACCGGCTCAAGAGCAGTTCCAGGAGGTCGATCTCCGTAAGTTTCCTCTACTGGTTTCCTTGCCGTCATATTTAGACTATGCCAACTAACGTTTATGTCCCTCTATGTTGTATAGTTCTTTGACTGGCGTGGGATGCTGCGGAAAGACTAGTCGGGGTGTCTGGTGGTGTCCCCCCTAGGGGCATGTCGGTGATGGTGGTGATAGTCCCCCCATCTCCTCAATCTGCAACACACATCATCACTGGAAGGACCACCAGCAGGGTCGTGCCCGAAGTCATTGAGGTGGACTCTGAGGAAGAGGATCAACCGGTCGGTCCCAGTCCTGTCACGCCTGCTTCGGTGCCAGATGTCGTACTGGATTCAACACCAGATGTAGATCCTGCCAATGATTTCTTGTGGGCGTATCCTGCATACGAGCCTGCCAATCGCGTAGACTGGGACGAAACGACCTCCGATGTGGAAGAAAACAACATAGTCCGCCGCCAGTTGTGGAAGCTAATCACGCGCTTCATCAAGGACACCCCCCAAGCGCAATGGCTGGCTGAAATAGACAGACTTCGCTCGCGGTTGCGTGAACTGTGCGCTGGGGGAGTGGATGCCCAACGTCATCATGCACTAATCCGAGATCTTATGGCTGAGAAGATCCGGGAGCATGATCGTGGGCTCATCGTGGGCTGGCAGTGGAGGAAGGAGACCAACATCAAGAAGCTCTAGGAGGCTGAAAGCGAGGTCCGACAGATGCAGACCCGGGCAGATGAGCTTTCAGCCTCTCTTAATGCACAATCTGAGCTAATTCCACGGTTGAAGACCCAACTGGCTGTGGAAGAAGAGCATATGAGGCAGGCCTCTATAAAGATGGATGTCATTCAAGCTGGCGTAGAGAGGGCCAAATCCAAAGCTGACGAACTGCGCCCCACTGCTGGTGAGGAGGAGCAAGAGCTAAGTCAGCGGCAGCAAGCCTTGGACGCCACAAGCCAACGTGTGGTGGAGCTGCAGTGTTCTTTTGACGGGGTCAACCCGTCCATGGGGGGAGTCGACCCCCAGGTATTGTAACATACCAAAAAAACTTTTATTGGTACTTTCGTGCTTCAATTTCTTCTTTCATTGTTTTGAATGTCGTAGCGCACATGATTTGCACTGCTTGAATCACCTCATTACATCCATAAAATGTTTGCGGGACGTTCGGCGATAATTCCCCAAGCCCACGTGGGTCGAGCCCGATGTGAGAAACAGGAGATAGTTGCCTTCGCGTCCCACCTAACATAGGAGTGGAGACCATGCTCCGGGAATCCGGGATTCAGATTACCAGTCCGGATTTCTGAAATATGGGAGAGGCTTGACCGGAGAAGGAACTATTCAGGACAGCCGAATTACCGTTTCGTCAGCGTGCTCTTATGCACAAACGGTGCAATGCTAGGGGCACTGAAATCGGTCTAAACAGATGGAAATGGGAAGTGTAAATCACGATACCCAAGATTCGGAACACTGTGGGGATGGCGTGACAATAAGAGACAACCATTAACCATGGAGGAGAAGTGGTATCCTTACTGCATTAGCCTGTAATGGGGACAAAAATGAGGGTCAACTGTTGACCATGTTCGAAACACGGGACCATGTCACAAATATTGTCGGTCAATCTTTCGGGAGATTGACCCAGGAAAGTTGGAAGACCATAGGTCAAACATCCATACTGTTAGGTGGTCCTTCCAAACAAGACCAGTCTTCCGGAACATTGTCCTAGGATAGTAGGTGAGACGATGTGGCATGAGACCAGGCCGTTAGGGGGTCCCGTCAGACATGAAAGGGGACGAGGGTTCGAATAAGGGGCACGCAAAGCGTGAAATATGGAGTGATCTTTTGTCCGAACAGAATCCAACACTTAGGTAGTTACACCAACGTGGTGGGAGTACGCTAGATGGGCACGTTGTCTTGGTCATGGATCATTCCTTCTTTGGGACAGGGCCTCTCTGGCGAGGGGTCCGACCAGGGGGTCAGAAAGGGGAAGGATTGGATTAATGATTTCCATGGGCTGGACCCTAGGCAATATACCAGGGTGTCTCTACGTATCCCATGATGATGGGAATTAATCCATACGTAGTTCTGAAAGCACAGTGCAGTCATAGACCAACACTGACCGGTGAAATCCTCTCAGGTAGAGGCTCTGGTGCATCCCATGATTAACATGGGGTATCCTGATCTGGTTTAGGGTAGAACCGCAGTTTAGTGTCATGCGTTGAGGACATATGGACTCCTGTATTTTAACGTCATATGATAGGACATGGAATAAAAGGAAAGATCCCAGGGAGTGTGTGGTGCGGTAGATATGAAACCGACGTGAATGAGGACTTGGAGTCCAAATCACACCACGTACCCCCGAAGGAAACTCTTCAGGTCGAGGGACCAAGAGTAAGGATTAGGATGGGCCTAGAGCAGAGTGGTCCGGTGTTCCTACGTACCCCATGAAGATGGGAATCAAGCCATATGTAGTACTGAAATCACAGTTTAATGTCATGCGGGACGACGAGAAGCATGGCCGTGTTGGTACACATCCCACCAAAACTACTAAGCCCACGTGAGTCAAGCTCGGTGTCGGAAACAAGAAGTAGTGGTGGGAATTTCCCGACACAGAAAAGGGAAGGTTAGGGAAAGGGACGCTCGATAAATACCGGCCCAATGACACTAACACGATCATTTAGTGCACCTAAATGCGTGAAGAGAAAGAGCCGAGTATGATGGAATTCCACTTGAACATGAGGAAGTGGAAATGTGTGAATCATGGCGCTCGAAATTCATATCTTGATAATGGCAGTGTGACGATGGAGGACAACTGTTTACCGTGGTGGAAACACATCATCCATATCACGTTAGCCTAGAATGGGGACAAACAAATGAGGGTCGACCGTTGACCATGTTCGAAACACGGGACCATGTCACAAATGATGTCAAAAATCCTTAGGGACATTGGCTTGAAACAATTGGAGGGCCCTTAGGTCCAACATTCATGGAGAGCCCTTAAGCCTAGTATCCATGTCGTCCGAGGGTCCTTTTGGATGTGGAAGAGGATGATGATCCAAATAGAGAGCTCATGAATCTTGGTCATGGGACGAGGGGAATGTCACCATGAAAATCCCACACTTCGGGCTCTTTGTCAAAACACATCTGAATACGACAATGAGACGTATTAGATAGAGGGAGCAGAGTCCTTTCCTAGAGGGAGATCTTAGTTTAGGGTCATAGAATTCGAACCATGGATGGGAGGAAACACAAGAGGCACATGGTGGAGTTACTCAAACACATGGCTTGAATGGGAATAAGGGGTGTGTACGGTGCGGTGAACAACCCGACGTGAATGAGGACATAATCCTGTATCACACTGAACTACCCCCTTGGGAGAGGTTTTGGGTCAAGGGACCAAAAGTGAAAGTTAGGTTGGGCCCGGGGGGAAGTGCCCGGGCGCTCCTATGTATCTCATGAGGATGAGAATCAATCCATACATAGTTCTGAAAGGTGACATGGTAAGATACCAGTGCCAGGGGAAAAGAGGGGCGCGGGAGTGGCCCTTGCACTAAAAGAAGCAGAATTTGATAAATCTTGTTTGTTCTTTAAGGTGAGTGGTTTTTTTGTGAATCGACCCGCCTAGAGTAGTAGGCCGTGGTGTCGCCACAAGAATCAAGCCGTGATAGGCGTTGAAAAATGGCATGGCACGTGACCAATACCCAACGTGATGTCCTCTACAACGAGGTCATCACAATGGAGTGTCATATTTCGTCATGCGGCCAGGACGATAATGTCACAGTTTAGGGTCGTGTGATAGGACCAAGCATGCATTTTATCGTCATGCAGTGTAGACGTTGCAGAGGCGATGCTAGGTGGGGAATGGGCGCAGTGTTATAAAACACAATTGATGGAGACATGATCCCACATCACATTGTACGCCACTCGGAGTGGGAGACCTTAGGCCGAGGGGCCTATATAGAGGTAAGAGGAGAAATAAGAGGGGAGAGACTAGCTCACCAAATGGGATGGACCCGACAAGGCGTCTGGGCAGTCCTACGTATCCCATCAGGATGGGAATCAAGCTGAACGTAGTTCCGGATGGATCTTAGTTTATGGTCGTAGAGCTCGGACCATGAATGGTAACAACTTCCTATGTTAGCGTAGACGTCAACCCGATCCCTAAGCCCACGTGAGTTAAACTCGGTGTGGGAAACAAGGGGGGGCATCCTCATTGTGATACCTGGGGCGCCCATCGGAGGGGAGTTGGTAGAGAGCCCCTAAGGACACCTTTGACACAACTTTTTTCCCCAACGCGCAGACGTACACGGAGGAAAAGTACCAAGAGTTCCAAGACTCTACTTGGACACGATGAAGTGATGATGAGTGTGAATTGTGTACCAGACATTTTGGGCTTAATGGGTTGGCGTGGTGATAGAGGAAAACTGTTAACCATGGTGGAAACACAGCGTCTGTATCACGTTAGCCTGAGGTGGTAACAAAAAACGAGCATTGACTGCTGACCATATTCTCAACGCTGTATTTTATCGATATTTTGTCCGAAACCCTGCAGGGTGTTGGCCCGTAACGGTAGGAGAGCCCTTGGGCGTAGTATCCATGCCATTTTTTGGGGGTACCTTTGGGTGTGAAAGGTGATGGAAGCCCTGATATAAGGATACACAAAGCCTGGAAAGCGGGTGCGGACGTGTCCGAGTAAAGCTTGACATTCCAGGTAATAAACCAGAGTACCCTTAGGCACATTGGTGAACAGCAAAAAAGGGATTGACGAAACAGATCAGTAGGGAGAGGTACATGGCATGCTCATTACGAGACCGATGTGAATGAGGACATAATCCCACACCACACCATATAATCCCCTCATGGGGGAAGGGTAGGCCAAGAGGCCAAGATGGGATGAAGATTCCCGAGAGATGGGGCTGGACCCGAATCCTAGACATTCAGGTGGTCCTACGTATCCCATGAGGATGGGAATCATGCCACACGTAGTTCTATAAATGTAGTTTAACATCATATGGGATGAGGAGGGGAGTAATATACCTCCAAACAAGGGTGGTGTACGGTACGGCGAAGAAGCCGACGGGAATGAGGACATAGTCCCAGACCACACCATACACTCCTATAAGAGAGGACCTGGGCCGGGGCCCGAAAAGGCCAAGGGGCCTGATGGTTAGGCATTGGTCAGGAAGGCCTGACCTTCTTGCAGTTTAACATCTTGCAGTGAGGATGTGGGTCGGGGACCCGAGGAGGCAATGGGGCCTGAGGCTGGGCCTCGTGAGGGAAGGCATATGGCATGGTACATGGTCCCAACGTCAATGAGGACATAATCCCACACCACACCGTACATCCAGGGTAAGAGGTTGGGCGGAGGGGCCCAAGAAGGCCAAGGGGCCTAAGGTCAGGCATCAGTCAGGAAGTCCTGACTGGTCTGCAGTTTAGCTTCTTACATGAGGACGGGGGTCGGGGACCCGAGGAGGCCAAGGGGCTAGAGGCTGGGCCTCGTAAGGGAAGGCGTATGGCATGGTACATGATTCCGACGTGAATGAGGACATAGTCCCACACCACACTGTACATCCAGGGTAAGAGGTTGGGCGGAGGGGCCCGAGAAGGCCAAGGGGCCTAAGTTCAGGCATCAGTCAGGAAGGCCTGACTGGTCTGCAGTTTAACGTCCTACTTGAGGATGGGGGCCGGGGACCCGAGGATGCCAAGGGTCATGAGGCTGGGCCTCGTAAGGGAAGGAGTACGACGTGGTACATGATCCGGACGTGAATGAAGACATAGTCCCACACCACACCATACACCCCTTATAGGGGAATCGGGGCCGTGGGCCCGATCACTAGCACCACCCGGGGGGAAGTTTGTCACTTAGGGGTGGGGTAGAACGAATTACTGCACTCAATGTTTGCGACATCTCGGGGTGGACCCGAAGATCCAGGACACTGTTGACCGTGTTCGAAACACAAAGTTCCTATGGTGACCTGATATGGGAGAAACAAGTGGGCGTCGACCATTGACCAAATTCGCAACGTGGGACTTGTATCGGCATGTTTCTTGAAAACCCTCAGGGGTGTTGGCCCGTATCGGTAGGAGAGCCCATGGGTATAGTATCTAGGCCGTTCTTGGAGGTCCCTTTGGGTGTGAAAAATGATGGAATCCCAGTCATGGAGTGGGTGAAGCATAGCTGTATCCATCAACAAAAGAGGCAAACATATCCAAGGGGATGTGCAGCCGGGTCGAGGCTTGATCTATATGAGTTGGGGAAAAAATGTGCACCCTGCCATATATCTTGACCCGAGGGGAAGATTTTGGCTTTTGGGCTGGGCCAACGGATGAAATGCCCGGGCGTTCCTACGTATCCCATTAGGATGGGAATCAAGCCATACGTAGTTCTTGAAGGCCATGTAGTTTAGCGTCATGCGGTGAGGACATGAGAGGATAGAATAATGGTAGTGGGAACATGTTGTGACCCTTACAATCCTTGTGTGAGCAGGGTTGTATGAGCGGGTATATGAAAGCCTACCCCCGCTACCCAAAGATCCTCCAAGGAGACTATTCCCAGGGGGGAATAGTGGAAGAGAAAAGCTTGGGGATGGGCTCAAGACGAGGCGTTCGAGCATTTCTACGTATCTCATGAGGATGAGAATCAAGCCACACGTAGTTCTTGAGATGCAGTTTAACGTCATGCGGGGCGAGGATGCATCTCATTTGGGGATATGTAAGGTATGACAAGTAATCTGACATGAATGAGGACGTAGTCCCACACCATACCATACAATCCCTTAAAGAGGGAATGTAGGGGAAAACCAAGGGGCCTGAGGCCAGACCGCGGTCAGGGAGACCTGAATAGCTTGCGGTCTAACGTCTCGCGGTGAAGACGGGGGTCATGGGCCCGAGGAGGCTAAGGGGCCTGAGGCTGAGCCTCGGTTAGGAAGGCCTGACTGGCTTGTAGTTTAACGTCTTGCAGTAAGGACGTGGGGAGATCTTAGATTAAGGTCATAGAGCTTGGACCATTTTCCAGTTTATCGTCTTGCAGGATGAAGATGCAGTTTAAGGTCGCGCAGGACCTTACAGTTTAGGGTCGTGTTGGACCATGCATGCAGTTTAAGGTCATGCGGGACCATAAAAGATCAGGCGAAGTACTTCTTGAGGAACTTGGAGTTGGTGGGAGGGGTTATGCGCTCTCCATCCGTGGTCACCAAGGAGTACGCCCCGTTGGGGTAAACCTTATGGATGATATAAGGCCCTTCCCATTTGGGTTCTAACTTGAGAGGATTCCTACGGGGAATCATTGGCGCTCGAAGGGCCAGTACTTGGTCTCCCTATCGAAAAGAACGAAGATGAACCTTCTTGTTGAAGGCCCTCGCTATCTTATCCTGATGCCTTTCCAGATTGTGCAGGGCACGAAGCCGGTTCTCGTCCAGTGCTTCTAATTCAGCTAGACGGATTTCGGCTACCTCATCTGATGTCTGGTGATCATAGACTACAGTGTGTAATGATGGCAGCTGGATCTCAATGGGTCGGACGGCCTCAGATCCATACACCAAGCAATATGGGGTCACCTGGGTAGAGTTGCAAGTCGTCGTCCGATAAGCCTAGAGGGCGTTGGGGAGCTTGTCCGGCCAACTTTTCTTGTTCTGAACAGCCATCTTCTGCAGAATATTAGAGAGAGTTTTGTTGAACGCCTCGATATGTCCCTTTGCCTGCGCATGGTAGCGGGTGGTATGGTTCGAACGGATGCCGTACTTGGCGTACAATTTCTTCAGTTCAGATGCTCAGAAGTTGGTGCCGTTATCGGTGAGGATGGCGCGAGGGACCCCAAACCGGTGGATAATATTGGAGCTCACAAAGTCAATGATGGAACGGGCCTTGACCTCTTTGAGTGGAACTGCCTCTTCCCACTTGGAGAAGAAATATGTAGCAGTCAGGATGAACCTACACTGGCGAGATGTTGCCGGTGGATATGGTCCCACTACATCAAGTCCCCATACCGCAAATGGCCAAGAGTACTTGGTGGGGTTGAGGGGCTCTGGCGGCCGATGCATGAAGATGGTGTAAACTTGGAACGCGTGGCATCTCTTGGCATACCCAATACAATCGTGAATCATAGAGGGCCAGAAGTACCCCAACCTTCGGATTTGATGGGACAGCTTCGGCCCAGCTTGATGGGTGCCATAGGAACCGGTGTGAAACTCTTTCATAACTTGAAGAATCTCTACTCCTTGAATGCAACAGAGTAGGATGCCATCGAAGCTCCGATTATAAAGGATCTGATCAAGACTGGGGCCGCTCTATAGGGTAAATTGAAGCGCGCGGCGTCGGATTCGCTCGCGCTCGGCCCGATCGTCTCGGAGGCGACCATTTTGGAGATACTCAACAAAAGGTGCCCTCCAGTCGGGAGTGGCTTCAACCATTGTGTCTGACAAACCCAGGACCCCTGACGTAGAGGGTCCGACGGTGAGATGACTTACCCACATTCCATCATTGTACTCTTGGGTGACGGGGGCAATGACTCTCTAGTGTGCCACATGTATGATCAAATCATCTTGCTCGGGTTCTGTGAGCGATGCGGCTAAGCCAGCCAATGCGTCTGCTTGACCATTCTGTGACCGTGGGACATGGGTAATCTCTATTCGAGAAGAGAACTGGGCCATTAGACAGATGGTGTACTCCAGAAATGGTATAAGCTCCGGCTTCCTGACGACGTAGTCGCCATTAACCTGTTTGATTACTAGCTCAGAATCTCCTTTCACATGTAGATGGGGCACATGGATCTCAAGGGCTAACTCGAGGCCGGTGATGAGAGCTTGGTACTCTGCCTCATTGTTCGTATAGCCTTCTGATAATAATATTGAGTATGGCCGGACGGCTTGTGTCGGGGTAATGAAGACAATACCCAGGCCCACTCTGTTGAGATTAGGATCATTGAGCCTCCTACCGGTGGGGCTCCGGTAGGCACCGTCGAAGTGCATTTGCCAACACGGGATGACATGATCGACTGAGAGGATCGTCTCAACGGGAAAATCCAGGTCCAGGGATTGATCCACGGGGGTTGGATGGGCAGCTAAAAAGTCTTCCAACGCCTGTCCCTTAATGTCCTTCTGAGGTATGCACTTGATATCAAACTGCTAGAGAATCACCGCCCACCGTGCGAGTCGGCCAGTCAGCATGGGGAGGTTCAGGATGTACTTCAGTGGGTCTACCTGGGAGACCAATTGCACCTCATGGTGGTGTAGGTAATGTCTCAACTTCATTACGGCGAAGAAGAGCGCAAGGCAGCTCTTTTCGATAGGGAATTATCTGACCTCCTTATCGAGAAGCATGCGGCTGAGATAGTAGAGGCTGTTCTCAGTACCCTCGTTATTCTTATGGGTGAGCAGTGCATCGAGGGATCTTTCCAGGGCGGTCATGTAATGGACGAGCGGATTTCCGGAGACGGGTGGCATCAAAACCGGAGGTTGGAGCAAATACTTCTTGACTTCCTCGAAGGCGGTCCAACACTCCTCATCCCATTCGTAGGCGGCGCCCTTCTACATGAGTCGCGAAAAGGTCTTACACTTGCCGTCCAGATTCACGATGAATCAGCGTATATAGAATAAGTGGCCTTGGAGGCCTCGAAGTTCCCGAATGTTGCTCGGGGGGGCATTTGGCTGGTGGCCTTGATCTTCTCTGGGTCGATCTCAATACCTCGGTATCTAACAACAAAGCCCAGAAACTTCCCAGAGGTTACCCCGAAGGCACACTTCAATGGGTTTATCTTCAGGTGACGGGAACGGAGGAAACCGAACACCTTCTCAAGGTCCTTGAGATGGTCCAGGTGCTGACATGATTTGACCACTAGGTCATCTACGTAGCATTCCACCAGTGTCCTGAGGATCGGCTTGAATATGCGATGCATGGCCCTATGATAAGTGGCACCTGCATTTTTCAAGCTATATGGCATAACCTGGTAGCAAAAGGTACCTTGGGGAGCCCTGAAGGTAGTGGAATCCTCTTCCTCAGGGGTCGTCCGGATCTGGTTATACCCGAAATACTCATCCATGAAAGAGAGAGCTTGGAACCCAGCCGTGGCATCAATTAATAACTCCGTCACTGGGAGTAGGAAGTCATCTTTTGGGAAGTGGCGATTAATATCATGGAAGTCGATGCAGACTCTGATCTACCCATTCTTCTTCCGGACTGGAACAATGTTGGCAAGCCACTTGGGGTACTAGACTTCCTTAGCTAAGTTGGCTTTGATGAGCTTGTCAACTTCGGCCTCAACCATAGCACCATGAGAAGGGTGCATTTTCCTGGGAGGATACTTAAACCCACGATGGTTTGCCGGGAGGCCCAGACGGTGAACGGCTACCTGGGGATCTAGTCCTGGCATCTCGTTGTAACTCCAGGCAAACATGTCACGGTGTTGTTTGAGGAAGTTTTCGTACTGCTGCCGCTCCTCGGGGGACATGGCTGCACTGATCAATGTGGGTTTCAGATCTACCTCGCTACCAAGGTTCACCTGTACCAGTTCATCAACCGTGGTAGATACACCTTCCTCAAAGGCTGGGGGAGCTTCCTCTAGGTCTTCCTCTCCACCCGTGGGGGGATTTCCCATGACGGGAGTTACTTCTGGGCTATTAAAGCCTGAGGGGCAGCTGGTGCCGGTGTGGGTAGCAGTGGTCATCATATCAGGAGACTCACTCGCCATTGAGACCATAGCAATGAAGGCAGTCGACCCTATCCCATCTGCCCTTCGACTTAAGGGGCCACGTTTGATGATATCAAAGTAGTGGTGACGTGTCGGCCTGAGTCGGTGGATTCCAACCTAGCGGAAGAGACACGTATGGAATAACGTCGTTGTCATAATCTTGACATTCCGGTACCATACAGGGGTAGGAGGTTCCGGGATCACCTGAGCCTAGTTGATGTAAGAGTACGAGGTGATTTTCCATTGTCACTAGGACACGGGAACATGCCTTCCTTGTGTACCCGAGACAACAAAACATTTCCCCATGTCGGGGTTCGTGGCCTCCAATCGATGGATCGAAAGGATGTAGGCATCATCCATGCTTGCCCATGGATCACTTGTGACCGGGGCGGGTTCATCCTCACTTACCAGGATTTTCTTATCCCTACTCTTGTAATAATCAGCATCCATATAGCGGGCCTCACAAGAGGCTAAAGGAGACACATCTCCTTGGACCACGCCTACTCGACCGTTGAGCGAGTATTTAAGGCACTGGTGATAGGATGAAGGGACCGCTGCATGCAGATAGAGCCATGGCTTTCCCATCAACGCGTTGTAGGCAGTGTCCTGAGAGACGACCATGAACTCAGTGCTGGCAATTAGGCCACCGAACTGAGTCTTCAAGAGGATATTGCCGACTGGGGTTTGCTCGGTCCTATCGTACCCCTGGATTCGGAGGTCAGAGGGAGTTAAATCACCTTCAGACAGACCCAGCTTTCACAATGTTCAAGTCGGAATTAGGTTGATTCCGGAACCCGTGTCAACGAGACAGCGGCGGACTTCCACACCATTGAAGTATCCAGTGATGTACAACGGGCGAATGTGCCCCTGTATAAGAGGGTCCTCATCTTCACCAGAGAACGAGATAACCGCCTGACATTCGAGGTTCTCAATTGTCTCGGCATGGAAGGCTTCCGCAGCTGCTATCTCCGTCTCAAACTGGAGGGGGCTCCTTAGGGACTCAGCAAGTGCCTCACACATTTCAGATGACAGGAGAAGGGACTCAGGGATAGAAAGCCTCACTGTAATGTCGGCCAGGTGCTTCAGGACATCATACTTTCGTGCCAAAAGAGAACCTCTGCCTATAGGAGGTCGTTCCGCAGTTTGAGGCATAGCGGGTCATGCCGGTTGAACCGGAGGCTGGCTAGTACTGGGTACATCCTTCTGCCTACTAGTTGAAGCCTAGAGAGTAGATTCCAGACTAGGATCCGAAAACGGAGGCTGGCTGGTAGCCGGGAAAGACTGACTGTGATACGAACAAGGCAGCTCTCCCTGATCTAGTAGCACAAACGGCGGTGGAGGTAGAGTCGAGGGCATTAGATGGGGTTGCGCGTGCTGAGCTATGTGCTGAGCCTACTGTCTGGTCTCAGTAGCATGCACGACTTGGATGAAAGTGTCCGCTGACATACCTCAATGACCGGCGCGGTTGCGATTCCGCTGACGTTGATATCGGCTGGAAACGTTGGGGAGGTTTGACGGGCGTTCCCCCTCGTCAGGAGTCATATAGGGCTTTACAAGCTCCACGGTGTTAACTGAAGCGTACCACTGGCTGTCGCTTGACGAGTCATCCACCACCGGGCAGATTCTGGGATGAATCCCCATTTCAGGGGGCATTAAGTCACCGAGAGTACGGGATGAGGATGACACCGGCAGAGCCTGTTGTTTCTTCTTACGTCGTCACTGCTTGCCCTTTTGGGAAGAGGTCGACTGTGAAGACGATTTAGAGGTACCGACTACTTCTTCTGAAGGTTCTGGCTTCCTTTGGTGTGCCTGGATGATACCATGGGCATGGAAGATAGTTTTTTGAGCCATCCAGTCGTCGTATTTCCGGGATCCGCGTCTGGGAACCTGCTGCCACTCGCCTTCGCTGTCGCTACTGATCTCTGACCCTGCAAAGACACCCGCCACTTTTGTTGGTGTCGGGCCCAACCTGACTATGTTGTTGTTGACCTGGTCTTGAAGACACTCTTTAAACACATAGAATTTCTTGAGGGTGTGCCCCAGAATCCGATGATAAGGACAGTAGTTGGGGTGATCGGTGAGATTCGCCTCTACCGGCCATCTGCACTCGGGCATGCATACAATCCCTTGCTCTAGAGCACTTCGGAAGTATCCAGGGACTTGATTTTCGTTGAACGAATAAGTCTGGTGCCTTCTTTCCGGATAGGGGGCCATGGGGGCCTGGCCCTAACGAGGGGCCAGAGGGGCCTGCCGAGGAGGCGAAGCCTGATTATCTTACCTAGGTGGAGGTGGCGCATTGCGCGGGGAAACCTGTCGATTCTAAGGCGGTCACTGCTGGGCAGGAGTCTGCGCTTGAGATGGAGGACCTCTGTGGGGTTGCGGGGATGGTGCCGCTGGCAGTAATTCCATCTGCCTAGGGGCTTCTATTTGGGCCACCGCAGCGGGTTCGGCTCTGGCGGTCCTCCTGGCTGGGATCATAGGGGGCAAAAAACGTTCCTGACTAGCATGTTGCAGAGCTTCCTCAAGGCGCTGAGCCTTATCTGAGAAATCTCTGAACCCTCCAGGGTAGTTTTGGGTAATCAGGGAGGGTACCAGCTCCATTTTGACATTCCCCACACACATCGTTAGTAATTACTCCTGAGTCAGTGGCTATCGAGGGAATATGTAAGTCCCTTCCACCGGGCGATGAAATCTACGACTCGCTCATCAGGACTTTGCTTGCACTTGAAGAGGTCTGCAATGCTGGTCTTCCGCATGGTTGATTTGAACTGGTATAGGAACTGCCAGTAGAGATCCTCCCAACCGGTCACCGATCCGATAGGGAGATGGCTGTACCAGACGAATGCTGGACCTTCCAATGTCTGTACCAAACATCGGAGCTTGGGGGATTCTTGCTGAGCCGGGGTCCCTAGCATGGGGCCACACCTGGAAGAAAAATGAGCCATGTGCTGCAGCGGGTCCCCTGTCTCGTTGAAGGGCGAGAAAGTGGGGTTCCCAAAACCTGGGGGCGCGGGCATATCATCCACCCACACGGGATACGGCTTGCCATCCGGTGGGACCTCCTCCTGAAGTGTTTCAAATGCTTCGAGGCAGGCTGTGAGTGCCTCTATAAGATCATCTGGGTGGGGGTCCCTATCTTGACGGGGATCCCTAACCACAAGTGCATTGCCAGGTTCCTCAACACGGTAGATGGCATCGGCATCTCATGGATCGACTGACGGAACAACCTATGGGGCGACTAGGGGAATCCAGACTGGATTCTTCAGATTGCCCCGTCGTTCAGGGGGGTTTGGCGAGACGTATCGCACCCTCTTGCCGTAATTTATGGCTTCTGCCCTGTCTGCGTAAGTAGCATGATCATGGTTGTCTGGAGGAATCCCACTGGGGGGAAATTGTTCCTGCCCCTGCTGCCCTGGCCTGGGATTACCATAGTCGGGTCACCGCTCTGCAGCGCTCTCAGCCAAGAGTTCGTCAACCAGCCTCTTCTGCTCAGCAAGCTGCTGGCATAATGTGGCCTTCTCGGGATCTTCATCCGTTTTCTGCACAGAGGTAGACGGGTCAGAGTGCTTGATAGTTTCAACGTGCTCCTTATCCTTTCCGGTATTTCGACCAAGTACCAGTGACTCGATGGGTACGAGGAGGCCTAGCAGGTTCCTCTGCTGATGGGTAACCCTCCCTGATGGGTCCAGTAGTGGCGGTATGCCCTCGGGGGGTAAGGCTCCATCAAGAAATTCAAGCTCGTCTTCCTTGTCCACTACGTCATCCATGTGGACTGCGACCCCTCTCGAGGGAACGTCCTCAATGTCGCATAACGAATCGGGCTTCCGTCAGATAGGGTCGAAGAGGAGAGCGACATAGTGTCCCCAACCACGGACTTGCACATGGGGGGTAGCTTCCCTGATGACTATGTAGAGTACTTTGAAACTCTGAACACATTTCTGTTGAAGGGCGCTCTGGCGGCCTGGCGACTCAGGGTGCTGGGCCACATGGAGTGCATCCAAATCGATAAGGCGGCATTGCTCGCCGATTTCTTCGAAGTGCTCTCGACTTCTGGGGTACAACAACTCCTCGTAACGAAGGAGAAAGTGTGTCACCCATAGGGTTCGACAAAAGCACCCCACTTCTTCAGGGTTAAGCGACTCTGGTGTGTGAAAGTTCAGCACCGCCGTCGGCCAGAACTTCTCCGGGAAGTAATCCGCTGTGAGAATGCTCCAGAATCTTCTGGGTTCGGACTCGGGGTCTGGCCTTGTATTACCCCACTCGTCAAATAGAGGCGGCTGAGGGACCGATAGCGGTACCGAGGCAGACCTCTAGGATAGTAAACTCGGTGGCGGAGAATACGGTGAACGAGCTAACTGGCCGCCGAATTCTGGGCCATCCTCTGAAGAGTGAGGTGACCTGGCCATGATATCACGATATGATGGGCTGATAGCCACAACTTCTGGCATAGGAGTCGTAGCTGCCGGCGATAGGTCACATCGTCGCTCTACCACCGTTGGCCCCCAAAATAGATCTCTGTGATCTCTGCTAGAGGTAGAGGGCGCTTCTGGTGACAATGGTGGTGATTGCACGGTCGAGACCTGCCGAATTTCCACAATTTCTTCCTCCTGGATGTACCTGTGGAGGGAGGTGGGAATATGGTGGACCTCATATTCCGGGAGAATGAGGCTAACGGACATGGTTCCCATCCCAGTCCTTAATACGGAGGAGCGGGGAGAAGGTTCCATCGCTGAGTCGCATTCTGATTCAGAATTCGAGAAGCGGGCAGGTTTGATCTCCACCCGGGCTTTCCTAGGACTCTTCTTGTGGTGGCGACGACCCGCTATCCTGCCTCGAGGTGGCTCATCAGGACAGGGTTGATCCCTGTCATGTAGTCTCGGGGCAGCGATGGCGCCGTGGTGGAGAGGGCCCCCACTCGAGATAGCCAAGGTGCAAGGGGAACCGGGGAAAATAGAGAAGGGTACATGGGGAGGACCTCCATGGAAAACACTCATGTGGGCAGAGCCTCTGTTGGAATGGGCAGGAGCATGGGGAGGACCTCCATGTTTGATGCGGGCAGAGTGAGGCTGGCCTTCACTCCTCGAGTTGCTGGGGTGAGGAGGACCTTCGCCCGTTGCAGAGAGGACATAAGGAGGCCCCCCACACTGGAGAAGGACCGGATGGACATTGACTTCAGATCGGCGGTCAGGGGAAGGAGGATGGACTCCATACCATGTATAGTGGGCGCGGGAAAGGTTTCTGTGCCGAGCGTCACTAACGCGGGGCAGGTCTTCCTTCAGAATGGGGGTATCACGAGGCATACCTCCATGAAGAGCTTCAGAGCGGGGAAGGCCCTTGCTCTGTGGAGTAGTGGTACGAGGAGGGCCTCCGTACGAGGTGACATCACTACGGGTTAGTTCGTGGCGATCACCACTCAGGCCTGCCACCCGGAGACTCAACCCAGCCTCCCCGTGGGGCGGTTGGGGTCTCGATCCTGGTTGTGTGAAGGAGTGCCCCTGCTCAGTGTATGCAGGGGCTCCAAGATGCCCATCAACGGTGGCTCGGGACACTTTATCTGTTGACGTTGATGCATCTGGGTGAGCGTCCTGAGCCCGGGCCCGGCGCTGACGTCGGGTCAGACGAGCTAGCACAGGTGGCGCAGGGGCATGACCTACCTGCTCTTCCTACGGAGTTGGACGGCAGCGCTAACGCGGCCAAACGGGAGCCCTTGCATGGAGCCATTGGGTCGGGACCCTGAGTAGGCCGAGCCGGACGGCGCCCGCCTCATCAGCGTAAAGCGAGGAGTCGTCAAGGAATTCTGGGGACAGGCTCCCAAAACGGTTGAACGTTGGGGTGGGGAGCAGGGTCTCCCTGCGAGGCCTATTCAGGCGGCGTTGACGGCGGGGCCTGGAGGCCTCCAGGTCCAAGCGGGCCATATCCCGAGTTGGGATGACCCCTTCCTCCTCGTACCTACATACGAGGTTGTTGATCACCCTTCGCTGGACGACCTCTGATGGGAAAAGGGGATGTGGGCACCCCATATTCCGCGATGTGGCGGTCGTCGGGGCGGTAGCAGCACCATGCGGGGTGGCTGTGGTGATGTTTCCCCTGCCCCTGTGTAGGCGAGCGAGCGATGATCGTGTCTCTGTAATAGGAACCTGGTTCTTGGGAAACAAAGGGATCAACTCATCACCACTGCGTGGAAAAGGATTGGCAACCAGTGCCCCAGCATCCTTCCATTCTCCACGTCTGTAAGAAGGATCCACGCCAACACGTTGAAGAATGGAATGCCCCACGTTCTACTGCCCTGACTTCCGGTGAGTTTCACGACAAGACCGCTATTTGCTTGGCGGGACCTAGCACCGGATATCTGGATCCGGTGACACGTCAATCTACTGGTGTCTCAAACTCTACTAATCTCCACATTTAGGAGAAGAAATTCACGTCGGGTTCACCATTTTTGTTTCCGATGCTTTCTCCGGGGCGCGCGCATCCGTCCACCAAGGAGGAGGACGCGCTGCACTGTTGCCCCGCATTCCCGTTTTCCAAAGGCAGGTGACATTCGCTCCTTATTTAGGGACGTATGCTCCTTGATCGGAACGGGATGATGGGATGTTGGTTCTTCCTTCCGTGGATTTCTCCTCAGAACTCGTCACCTAGTCCGGGTCTCCCACATAGATTTAATAGGTTGTTTGTGGAAATCTTCCCAGTGCCATGTTTCCATGGACACCAGTTAATTAAACTGCTTCTGTCGGGTCATTCCAAAGGGTCTGGTCGGGGCAGCAACCTTTAGTCGGGGGACTAGTCACGTTGAGGCATTAGTACCGTGTCTGGATGTTGGGGACCTGACATTTCTGTCTATTATCCCTGGTCACAGGGCTTCTCGAGGGCGTGGGAGCCCGAGGCATCCCACATCGAGCACGGGGAATTATATTCCATAGACACATATTTGAGGTTTTCCTCACCTTCCTTTGATTAACACAGGGTATGCCACGAGTTTAACATCCAACAAAGACGGATCATCCCGATCAGAGCATTAGCTTGAATGGATCTGATTGAGGGATTTCCCTTGAAGGGGTGCTGAAACAGGGACCATCCCATGGGTGGCTGTGAAGAGGAGCGGACCGAAATAGTCTCGGACCGACATGGTCTCACCGGGATATGACGGTCCGGGCGAGAATCAGGGTGGATGATGGATGGACGAATGAAGTTGAGGAAATGAAATGGGACCATCGCGGGGGGGGGATAGTGAAGTTGGTCTTAAGCCTTGAAGAGGTTTCCTACATATCCCCATGGTAGGGAATCAAAGTCTGTGTAGTTCGGGATGGTGCCAGTGAACAGACATGAAGGTGGACCTTGGTCCGATGGGTGTCGTCAGCGAACCGACGTGAAGTTGGACCTTGGTCCGATGGGTGGTGGGCTTGAACCTCGGGGAGTATTCCTACGTACCATGACTTGACATGGATCAAAGACCTCATAGTTCAAAGGATGGGATTCGTCAGCGAACCGACGTGAAAGTGAACCTTGGTCCAATGAGAGATGGGCTTGAACCTCGGGGAGGCTTCCTACGTACCATGCCTTGACCTGGATCAATGACCTCATAGTTCAAAGGGTTTCATCAGTGAAACGACGTGAAAGTAGACCTGGGGGTCCACTAGTGGTGGGATTGAACCTTGGGAAGGTTTCCTACGTACCATGCCTTGACATGGATCAAAGTCCTCGTAGTTCAAAGGATTGATGGAATACAGTTTAACGTCATGCGGGACAGTAGTGAACCCTGACGTGAATAAACGACGGGCGGTGGGCTTGAACCTCGTGGAGGCTTCCTACGTACCATGCCTTGACATGGATCAAAGTCCCCGTAGTTCGGGATGGTGGTGGGTGTCGGCGAACCGACGTAAATGAGGGACCTTGGTCCGATGGGATTTGGGCTTGAACCTCTCGGATGCTTCCTACGTACCATGCCTTGACATGGATCAAAGTCCCCATAGTTCAGGAGGGAATGGGGGGCTTGTCACAGCGACAAGGAGACGGTCCGGGACAATTATTGTTGGGCTTGAACCTCAGTAAGGCCTCCTACGTACCATGCCTTGACACGGATCAAAGTCCTCGTAGTTCGGGTGGTCACAACGGCTTGCCATCAGACTGAAATGCAGTTTAACGTCATGTTGGACGCAAATGGGACTCGACGTGAACTAGATGAAGGGTGTGCTTGAACCTCGTAGAGGCTTCCTATGTACCATGCCTTGACATGGATCAAAGACCTCGTAGTTCAAATGGGTGTGTAGTTTAATGTCATACGGGACAAGGGCATGCAGTTTAATATCATGTTGGACGTGGGTGAAACTTGACGTGAATGAACGACCGGGTAATGTGGCTTGATCCTCATGGAGGATTCCTACGTACCATTCCTTGACATGGATCAAAGTCCTCGTAGTTCGCTAAGGGTGGGGGTCAGGGTCGGTGCTCACTCTAAGCCCACATGAGTCATGCTCGGTGTGAGAAACAAGAGGTTGCAGGGACCTGACGATCACGTCGCGAAGGATGCGTCCATGAGAAGCGAAGATGGGCTTACGCATTAGGCATCCCATGGTGCTGGGACTTACTCCAGGATGGAGGCCCGAGGTGCGGAAAAGCGCAGAGAAGGAGGGATTTGGGACCAATGATTATTGGTGCCTCGTTCCCTATCACGCCCTCCACTAGCCTTGTTAGTGGGGAAGTACAGAGATGCAGGAGTGCCACCATCCGTTGGGGAACTAGGGTCGCCCTTCTCTTGAGAACATACGCCACTCCAATAAGGAGTATATCATCCATTGTGGAGGGGTGATTCCACTCCTGTGGAGACGAGTGGAGTAAAAAATGTTCTAGTTGAGGGGGGGGGGGATTCGTGAGAGGCATGAGGTCGGGTCACAGTTTAACGTCATGTGTTAAGGACATGGTGCTTGGGAGTTTAACGTCCTGCAGCTCAGACAAATTGGGTTCACTCCATACCCCTAGGACTTACATAACCGGTACCCTCTGGTCCTTGTGGGAGGGAAGGTAGTGGCAAGTCCATAGTCAAAGGGGGTTGTAGAGCGAACCATCGAGGGGTCCACGTTAGCGTGGCTATGCGAAGAAGCAATTGTCGTTAGCGTGCCTATGCGAAGAAGCATTAGGAGAAGCAATGCTACGAGTGGTATTGTCCGTGGGACTTTGAAATCACATCATGCATACCTGGAGGGTCACACAGGAAGAGGAATTTCCAAGAAAATGAGTGTGCTTTGCGAAGCGGAGTGCCTTGGACTTAGCATGGGGCATAGGTGTGAGTGGAAGGTGCTTCGCGAAGTGGAACAATATTCGCGGAGCACTGCCTCACGAAGAAGAGGTGCCTCGACAAGCAGGGTGCTGCGAAGCAGTGTGCTTCGTGATGTGTAGCGATCCTGCCTTATCATAGGGATCACTTGTACAGGTTCGGTGTTTCGCGAAGCATGAACGCTCCGCGGCTGCCCAGGTTGCCTTGGGAATCCCCCTCCTTCGCGAATTCCCTTGAGCTTCGTGAAGGGAATCCCTCTCAGAATAGGGGATAAAAAAAAGACAAAGCAAAGGCGTCACGCGAAGTAGCAGTACCTTGCGGAGCTCATGATTCCCGGGGGCAAAGAGTGCTTCGCGATTCGGGAGAAGAGAAGCCGAAATGTCGGATTGTCCGTCGTCGGGACTCAGGGGGAGTCCAGTATTTATAGGCAAGGGGTGCCGCAAAGCAGACTCGCGCGCCGCCTCAGTTGCTTCGCGGCGCACTCGCGGACGTCAATGTCACTCGCAGAGAAGTAACGCCTCCGGAGCTTCGCGGTGGGGTCGTGAACGTCATACTCGTTCGCGGAGAGTTACCACCTTCGGAGCTTTGCGGCGGGCTAGCGAACGTCAAACTCGTTTGCAGAGTGTTACCGCCTCCGGAGCTTCGCGGCGGTCTCGCGAACGTCAAACTTGTTCGCAGAGAGTTACCACCTCCAGAGCTTTGCGAGACCGCGATGCTCGGGGTGCTTCGCATCAGGGCTTCGCGAGGCAGTGTCCGGGCAGTCTTTTCCGTCCCTTTTTGTTCGTGCAATATTTCGGCGCCAACACTAACATATTCCTTTTGAGTATTAAGAGTCAATAATTCTATATTTATTTAACTGTATATAAATTGGTTCAAATATATAAACACTCTAAATTTATTATTCTAAGATGTGGCCATGGAGGTGAATTTCATAACCATGAGATCAATTCTTGTTTTTCAAAACGTGGTATCAAACAAAACTTTTTGCCCCCATTAAACCTTGTTATAATGGTGTTGTTTAAAGGAGGAATAATTACTTTCAAGATATTGTTAGTAATCTATTATTTGAATATAACCTTCCACCCACATTTTGGGCTCAAGCTATAAATAAATCATGTTATGTAATTAATAGAGTCCTAATTAGGCATATTTTGATGAAAACACTCTATGAACTATGGAACATTAGAAACCTAGAATTTGGATACATTAATGTGTTTTTATGCAATGTTTAATGATAAAAACCTTAGATAATCTAAAAAAATTTGAAATATTGGATGACAAAGTGATAAATATTGGTTATTATACAACTTCCATGTATTCTAGAGTTTTTAGAAAATGGTCAAATCTTATTGAAGAATCAACTAATTTGAATGCTGATGAAAGTGATTGTTTTGATCATAAAATGACACAATTCTAAGAGTTAATAGTCTAAAAACATAATAAAAAAACCTATCTTTAACCATAGAATAGTTTATGATTTTAAACATGATTTTATTGAATCAAATTCTGAATATATGGATAGTAGTGAAAGTGAAATTTTGGTGCCTAAAGAATTTAAAAACATGAAAAATCATCCCTTAGAGACATTTATAAGAATATTAGATAAAAGAATTTGGATTATAATATGTATACATAAACTTAAGGATTTTTCTTCATTTTTAACTATATTAGCAGCTAAAACCTTGGAAGAATCCGTAGTTGAAGAAATTTTATTTTTAGTCATGTTAGACCAATTAATCCAGTTCAAAAGTAATCATGTTTGGGAATTTTAGTTAATAGACCCTATATTAACCTTATTATAGGAAAAAGTGATTTATAAGAATAAATAGGATGATCTTGGTTCGATCATAAGGAATAAAGTATGGTTAGTAGAAAAAGTTTATAACCAAGATGAACCTATAGATTATAAATAATCTGTTCCACCTATAGCTAGATTGAAAACCAATAGGATTCTCTTAAATAATACATCACACATGTATTTCAAATTATATCAAATGGATTTAAAATCTATGTTTTTAAATGGGTTTCTTTCGGAGATGTTTATGTTGAACAACCACCTGGTTTTTAGAATCACTATTTCCCAAATTATGTTTTCAAACATAGCAAAACTCTTTAGAAACATAATCAAGAACCATGAGTTTCATGTGAGTGTTCGAGTTCCATTCTTTTATCGGCTGTATTTTTAGTAGAATGGTAGATCCTACTCTTTTCAAGAAACAATTATTTTTAGATATATTTATAGAAAAAATAAATATTGATGGTGTCATTTTTTTCCTACAAAAAAATATATAATAACTTCTCAAAACTCAGGAAAAATGTATTTGAAATTAGCATGATGGGTAATTTAAATTTATGTATTGATTTTTAGATCTATCGAATGGTTATTAGGGATGTGTTGAATTAAATAAAACACATTATTGAATTAATTAATACGTTTGGACGTGAAAATGTTAAATTCTTGAAAATCATATGGGCTCTAAAAAAATATTGATTTGGATGAAGTTGGGAAACTAGTTGAAAACATGTTTTATAGATTATTATTTAAGATTCTACAATATTAAACTTCAAGTAGACTATCTATTATGTTTTTAGTATGATTTTATTCTATATTCAATGAAAACCCAAAAAATCACATTTATAATATACCAAAATAATTTTACAATACTTAAAAGGAAGAATTTATATTTTTTTACTTTTTCCAAAAATAGATGATTTTGGTTTTAGTTCATATTGATATTCTTGATTTTGGTGTTTCTATACTACAATGTAATGTACCATATGAACAATCCATTTTATAGTAAAATATATGGTATCATGGTCTTGTTAAAAACAACACTCAATTAAATTATATACATATAAAGTACAATACATTGTTGTAGGTTATTTAAATATATATGTGTTTTGGATGAAATAAACCTTGTTGGGTTTTTTATTTGATTATCATTAATGGTTAATTAAATTTGACAACACTAGTTCTATAGAAATTTTCAAGAATAAAATAAACCATTCATGTATAAACCATGTTGATATAATGAATTGTTTCATAAGATATCATGGCCAAAAAGGATATATATCTTTTCAATTTTTATCTTTGGAGAATCAATTAGTGGATATTTTTTTCTAATCCCATTTCAAGTTAATTTTTTAATTTTATTGTGATGGAATTATAATTATTTTAATTTCAATAAGGTTTAATTATCTATATTATAACTATATTTTATTTTTATCTTGTATTGTTAATTTATTCATATCTAAGTGCATTATAAATTTATTCAATTTTAGGTTATTTTCAACGTGATTTTTCTTTTAAATTTATTTGTTTCCTGAGTTCTCTTTTTGAAGTATATTTAATTAATTTTAACAATACATGTATTTTTGTTGTTTTATTTTATTTTATACTTTTCTAATTTTAATTCAGATAGACCCCCAAACCTAAAACTGATATATTACACACACCGAAAATGGGTATGTGAACTAATATCAAATTGATCCTTTCCTCCCTTTCCATTCACCTATGTCTCTTTGTATCTAAATCCAAACTATAACATTTGAATATATAGACCATATACAAACTTCATTGCGATGGGAAGGTTGAAGTCAGGAAAATTAGTTCCATATCTTCTAAGAACTCCAAGGATTGAGGTTATTCATGTTGAGTGCTTGTAGAAATTATTGTGGGTATGAATTTGTTTAAAGGAATGAAGATGTTGTTAATAAAATTAGTTCAATGGATGGGAGTTTTTCCATGATGAGAAAAAATAATTATTTAGATTTCAATATTATGAAAACAAGCTTATAAGTAATGAAAAGTTCCAATTCATATAAATATGGGTTGTTCCTTCAATGAATAAAAATTGTAATTCCTTTTATGTATCTTGTGTGGAGATGGAAGATATTATGAAATGTCACCATGTGGGAGAGTAAAATATTAATTGTACATTAGTTGGTGGGATATATAAATGAACTATATAAGTTTTAAAGTGTCTATATGGTTCCTATAATTTTGATAAGAATACTGTTAATGACCTATAAGCATAATGGAAGGTTCTTTGTAAGTTCATTCAAACTGGAATTAATCCAAGAGAAGGGGAAATGGAAAATGTATTATTTCTAGGCATGTATCTTTTACATGTCATGGTCAATAATTTCATGTTTATTATCTCATGGTACATGGTGAGGTGTATGAACCATTAATACTGGAGTAAATTTAAGATGAATTATTAACTATATGGAAGTCTTATATCGTTTTTTATGAAGAAAAATTATGTTGAATTAAAATAATGAGAATATATTAAGTGCCACAAGAGTAATACTTTATCAGAAGTTATTCCGAAGAAATTTGGTTACAATTGGGATGACAACTATAATTATCTATGTTCTATAAGATAGTATGTTGGAGCTCAGGGGGTTATACCACATCCAGTATCAACTCTGGGGACGAACCCACTACCTCACCTCCATGTAACGTAACACCTACTAAGATTGTGCTTATTAAGCAACTATTGAAGACTGTTGAAACCATATCAGAGCACATAGTACCACAAGTTATTCCAGTACAAAAACATGTTTAGAGTCAATAATAAATAGTTTATAGTGCTTTTGAATCACTTTTTCTAGTTGTTCTACATTTGATATGGATGTTGAAGCTAAATTATAATGGTCAATCAAGATTATTCATAAAGTGTCTAATAATTCTGTTAGAATTGAATCTGGGAATGATCACACTAAGGTTTATACAATCCATGGATCGCTTACTTTTAAAATAAATTGAATTAGGTATTTTGTTATTGAGGATATTAATTTTTCAAATACAGTAGTGCCAACTCAATCTCCTCTTCACATACTAGAGTGTTCACCATCTATAATAAAATGTTATAATTTTTCAAATGTTGAAAGACACATGAAGTCATTTTCCATTGCAATTATGATAGAATATGATAATATCAAAGGATATTATGTATAGTTGAAAATGGACATAATGCCATATAAATTTTTGATTAGACAAAAAATGTAGAATTCAATGTCTCAAGGTAATTTTCAAAATATATTTGGATTGATAGCTGCCCTTTCCACTATGATAAAAAATATCAAAAATGTGAAACATATTGCCAATATTGATATTTATAAGGAATTCAAAGATGTGAGAGCTCATATGATGGATCATAGATGAATATTTTCCACAAGTACTAATATAAATATGTTTTGGTGATTTCCAATCTAAAATGGGTATGATTTGTAACATATCATTAGTTCTATCAGATCTTTTAGTGGACTTAATTGATGAGATTTGTAGATTAAAGAATGACATGATGGAGTATTTTCAAACATTTTAAAGTGTACTTGTGATTTAGTTTTAATTATTCAATAGGTTTCAATTAAGTTCCACGTCTACTTCTGTATCTTCTATGGGTACAAATTTTTAGAATTAGTTTGATCAAAAGTTTTCAAATCTAAATTCCTTATCATCTCAGATCCAGTCACCCCAATTTGACTTGATCTCCCATGTGTTGTTGCATTATCTCATAAAATATATGTTTGGTGAATTCTGGGACATCAAGGAATCCTTAAAAATATATTATATTTAAAATGATATTTCCCTGAATTAGATACTTGTATTTCGAAATGAATTGGTTCCTCTTATTGATGAGAAGCCAGATGAACCTAGGAAAATATCCAATATGATCAGATATATGGTATTATTTTCTATATATCTAGTATTATCAAACCATTATAATTTCACAAATATAATATATAATATATATGAGGGTGTTGAAAATATCTATATAGAATCTTCAAAATAGGATTTATGTTCCCCAGATTAAGAATAATCCCTTGTTATACCAAATGTAGATAAATGAAATGAGTTTAAAGTGTGAAATCCTCTAGGTCTAGTTTCACTATTTCATGTTGTTATCAGTGATCCAGTTCCTCATATATATTTCAATAATGTTAAATTTTATTATCATATAATTTTGTTGATATTATAAGAGTTTAATCATAAGTTGACCTCCTTGGAAGGAACATTAATCCACATGAAAGTCTTCATTGACCAGATTCAATCTAAGATGTATGAATGACATTCGTCAACACCATCTAGCTATCATCCAAATGTTTTAATTTCTATTTAATATTATATATTTTCCTCTAGATACATTCAACCCATTATATACTTGTTTAATAATGGTATTTTTTCCTTAGTTACATAATATATATTCAACTATTTTCATGTATTTATGTAAATGAAATATATTTAATAGGATTGATATATGTATTGATGATATTTTACATATAAGAGGTAAAATATATATTATAATACCTCCTCCAACTACCTGTAATGGTTCGATGAGTATATTAGATGTTGTGCTTGTTCAATATCATATTTATAAGAGATAAAAATTAAATTTAGTGTTGTTGTTCTTTATAAATCTTCGGAAAAGGAAGATTCATCTTTAGACCAGATAAATAAAATGTATTTTTTGTGTTTTTTATGATATAACATCAATTTTTTATTATTTCTATAAAAGTTTTTTGTTTCTATTTCTTAGAGACCCAGGGACAAAACAAGTATTAGATCTAATTATAGTTCAACTATAGAGATTGGGACATTTTTTCTACCTTTTTTAGTTAACCCTCTAAATACCTCTAACTACTCTATTAATTCAATATACCTTAACTCAAACCTCCATATAAGGATGAACCAATTTAAAAACCACAGTCTTTTTACTTCTTTTAGTCTTTGTATTTTTTTAGTATATATGTACTTGTACCAATGTAAATTTTTAATGAAATCATATTATGTTCTCTATGAAATTGTATTCATTTAATGTTTTTATTATTTTTATATTTTTATATATATGAATTTTCTATGTTTTAATAATTACCTAATTTCAAAAGGTATCATCAAATTATTTTAGATGATCATAAATGATGGTTCTATATTAAAAGTTTATTTTCCTCTCCATAAAATTATTTTTAATGTCATAAAATGATAGATAATATTTGTATGATAGGTTAAGAAGAAGAATAAAGGATAAAAATTAAATTTTAAATGTAATATATATTTTATTTTCTTATGAAAAAACATTTTAAATTTCATGTTTAATGTTTAATGGGGTTTTTTATCATAAAAAAGTAGGAGATTATTGGACTACTAATTTTATTACATCATATCCAATGTTCATTAACTATTGATGATCTAAAAAATACATTAGAGGTTTCTAATAGTTTTTATGAGTCATGATCAGTTTTTTATTTATTTAGTTTTATTATGATATGATTTTTCAATTTTTGATGTTTTCTAAAATTTTCCGATGTCTAAAAAATTTGGCTATGTGATGACTTTGCCTACATAAATTTTTGTCTTTATTGCGAAATATTCAATGTAAATAAGAAATTTGAATGAATCAACTATGTAGATTATATATATAAATAAATAACATATATAAATCAGATATATTGATCAATTTAATATGTGACAATCACCTATGTTGATAAATCAGATACATGAGGAAATTGATACATCTAGGAAACCTCTATGTGGATTGGTTATACGAAGAAATCGATTACATGGTTTAGATCTACAGAATATCCATCTACATGGTTCCAATTATCTAACTTATTTAGTTAGATACATCAAATTAAGCTATATGAGTAAGATAGATATATGATTTATCTATGTAAATAAATCATTTATGTGGCTAATTAGATCAATTCGACATGTGAATTTGAGTACATGGAATTAATCAATTTAGTGATCTAGAATATCTTACCTAACTTTACAACATATATTTTTATTATCATTATTTTAAATTAAGTGAAATATTTTTTTTTCAACAATTAACAGAATATTGAACTGTTTTTTAGTAGTAAAATTTATTTCCAAAAGGTTTTAAATAACGATATAATTAGATATTGTAGAATAAATTATTTTTCATCCCAACATGAAATGTATTTTTGGAAAAAGAAAAACATGAAGTTAATAATATGGCCATATTTTATGAGATATTATGTTTCCCTATATTATATGGGATTATATGAAATAGAATTTAAACAGGATTAAGATAAGAGTTAGAAAACAATAAGCAAGAAATATTACTCTCTAACCCTATCTATCTCTCTCAAATCTATGTGTTATTATTTTCTGTGGAATAAAAAAAGAAGAAGATAAATAATATTTTCCACAACTATGATATTAAGATAAAACATTATTTATTTTAGAAGGCCCTTCTAAATATTTAAATAACTATCATTCTCTCTATTTTATAACTCTTCACTTCTGTTGGTTGAATCTTTAAATTGTGTACTTCATTTGTATTCTATAATTTATTATTTTGTACTGTTGGATGTGAGAACTCCTTGTTCTGAGTGTTGAATGTTGGGGTTTTGTAAATCCTTAAAGAAGACTTTAATAATCTCCTCATTTTTCTAATTTAAATATAATTTTACTCAATTGATAATTCCATAGGTAAAGGATTGGCTCTAGTGAAATAAACATGCTCTAGAAGTTGAGTGTTGGTGGAATGGACTACGGGGTTTATATTCACTAGACTACTATAAATCTCTTATGTTTTATCTTTTACTTACTGATTTTATTTCCACATATTTCTTATGATAAAAAATTATATAAAAAATTTATAAAATAAAAGTGGATGGTTTTAAGTGAATAATATTTCATGAACTAAATTCATCCCCCCCCACTTCTTTAGTCTTAATAAATTTTTTCACTGAACAAAAATTACTTCATAATCATCCATCAATTAACGTATATTCTTTTTTGGGTCAATTAAACCACCTATTTCAGAAATGATACAAATTTATACCATTAATGACTATGGGAATTTAATTTCTATTAATAAATGAAACAAAAAGTAAATATTGATTTTTTTGTTCTAGTATTGTAAGAAAAAAAATTAACTAAAAATTAAAAAAACACCCTTCATTTTCTAGGAAAAAACGAAACATTCTAATGTACAATTTCTTCATTAAATAACATATCCAAGACTCCCATAAAATGAAATTAAATCAATATAAAAAAACTTAAAGGAAAAATTACATTTCCATGTATAATATAAGAATTATGAACATATAGTGATTATTGAAAAACAACATCGATATTATAGAACTAGATTAAAATTATCAAGATTACCCACACCTGATATTAAACATAAAAAATAAACTTACTAACATACATGAAGATAATAATGATAAATTATGATTATAAATTCTAATTTATACCAACAAGTGTTCTAAAATAGGTGCTTAATATAATTTTGTTTGTTATGAAGATCTTATAGTGCATTTGACTATGTGTGGAAACAATAATATGGTTTATTTGTATCATATTCAGCTCTATGGGATATGTTAGATATTGTAGAAGAATTTAATTTACATGGTTTATTCACTACCAAATAAATTTAAAATTTAAAATACCTTTAATTCCATTAAATTTCAGTGCCCTTTTCATGGTTATCCTCTAAATATCCACTGTTTCTTATGATTTAAATTTTAAAAGAGTTTCATTGACTAAATGTCTAATTAATTAGGTCATATACTTTATTCCATGAATATACCTTTAAATAATTCATTAATCTTACTATTAAATTATTTTATATGATATTGTTTTTTTAACTCTACAGAAATTAATTCTAACCATCAATAATAAATTTTTTGATTACATGTTTTCTAAAATAATAGTGTTTCTTTGGTAATAATAAATATCTTTATTCCAATAAATATTTTCTTCCATGTCCTTAATTTCCTTCCTATCAATGATCTCCTCTATTTCTAATAGGGTGATTGTAGATTATTTTTTAGGATTCACATAATTATCATTACACTTATTCTAAAGGAAAATATAATACTCTTATTATGATGGTGGTTTTCAATCAAAGATATTTGAATGTATTTAAAAGTATTTCCATACATTCAAAATGATATTTTTTATCTACCACCACACATTTATTTTTTTAACATTTATATATTTTCATGTATCCATTATTGAATTTAAATTTTTGAATTTGTAATTTTTTGGTGTTTTTAATTCACTATTTTTTGAGATAACATTTTAAAGTGGATTGTAAATTTATCTTTCGATAATAATGTTAAAAATGTTTTCTAAAATCAACTTTTTTGTTTCATTTAATATGAATACATAATTACACATTAGTTTATATTTTATGTGAAACATTATCTCTAAATATTCTTGGTTTATAAAAGAAACTAATTTTATATTGATTTTATATAATATTTCATTTAAAATCCTTTTAAAATATGAAGGACATTTCCTATTTCCAATTTGGTTTTCTAGAACACCTAAAAAGTGTTTTTCATCTAATATATTTTTCATTAATTCTTCTCATTCTAGATCAAGGATATTATTCAAAATTATATCATCCCCCTTATTTGTTTATATGTAACAAATATATATTATTATCATAGAAATGATCCAGAACATATTTTTTCTTTCCTAGTCATTGAACGATTGAAAACCAAATTTTTCTTCCAATTCCTTACCTTTGTGAACACCCAATATTTTATTTTATTAAAGTATTTTTATCTATATGGAATACACCAATAGATTAGGGAAATTTTTTTCTTAACCTTATACTCTTTATCTATAGGGTATAAATATCATATGATTTATTATCTGGATTGAATGGTATTTACTAAGAAAGTTGCATGACTTAATTGGATACCCATTTATTATACATGGATTTATCAGGTTATGATTATTGATGGAATTAGGAATAATTTGGTAATTTTATTCCATTTAAAACGGATATAAAACCCATTTTATATCCTTAGGTTCATTATGATATTATTTATGTTACTATTCACTCATTTGTATACATGAAGAAGAGTGTGGTAATGTGTCCCCCTCAAATTAATTAGTGTAACACCCCAATAATTTGTGAAACCTTTTGTTCAGAGAAAATTAATCTTTTTGATATTTTCTAATATGAAAAACATTGAGTTCAACTTATGTTTTAAAAAACATTTTTTTATCTTGTGTTAAACATATCACCGAGTTTATCCTGTGTTACACACAACATCATGTTTAAATGAAACATGACACACTATAAAAACAATATTATTTAATATATTAGTCATCACCTAGCCTTTGGAATGATGAATATGAATTTTATTAATTAATTATAAAAAATATATGGTTTAAACATGCATAAAAAATTAATTATTTCGTGAAAAATTAAATAAAAATTAAAATAAAATCAATTTATAACATAATGGAAATATTTTTCTAAAAAAGTATTTTTATGAAAACAAACACATTTTACCTCTATAAATAAAAAAATGGTTAATTATTTTATTTAAATTTATATATTATATAACAGAAAAAAAATTAAATTCTTCTTGTCTGTTTTCTAGATAATATATAAGAATAAATCTAATTTTATACATAAACTGTTTTCCCACTTTTTACACTATTAATTTTAAATACATAATTTACACCTTCCAAAAATTTAATTTAAATAATAATATTAATTTTTTAATAATATTTTCAAAAATATCTTAGTGTGTATTTTTAAAAATGTTCTAGGAAGATCAATTTTTTGAGGAATAGAGAATAAAAAATGCTTTTTATTAAAAAATATTATTATTTTAAAGATTTTATAAACATAAAAAATTAAAATGGTTTTATAATAAAAAAGAGATCAATTATATATCAATTAATTCAATTTAATTCAATTCAATCTTTTTAGTATTGAATTTGGATTTAAAATATTTTCAAACATTTGACCATTTTCTCTTTGAAATCATGTTTTCTCATCATATATGAAGGATTTATATCAAGTTGAATTTTTTCACTTATGTGAATGTAATTTGTAAAAATGTATTAAATATTTGGAATGATAATACATTATACATTATAATATTTTCAATGTAAATTTTTACAACAATTAATAGTAAAAAATAGAAATTATTTTCAATGGTTAAGTTAAAAATGGGTTTAATGTGGGATAAACAAAAATGATCATGGTTAAAAATGACACAAAACATGTGAAATACAAACTTTTTGTAACGTTTTTCACCGTATGTATTATATTATTGATAAGGGAATATTTTTTATCCTTTTTCATGTAGAAAACTTTTGTATAATGTTTTATTTTAAAATTTTCTGGTTTACCACTCACCTCAATTATAAAAGGACACCCCACATCCTCTTCTGTTGACAATTAAAAAATCATTTTTTAGGACCATACCTACCCAAATAACTACATTTAATCTATAATATAATCCTATAATCCTTATTTTCAGTATTCATACAACCTTTAATGACTTTTGGTGAAAACCAAAAGATGATGTCTGAAAAATAACTAATGTCTCTAACCATGTGTTTTATTTTATTTTTTCCTCCACCTCATTAATTTCATATTGAAGAATTATTATATAATAAAATAATAATATTCCATATGATTATTTTTATTTATGTTAAGGTAATGACCTATAACAATCTCGTATTCCATTTGATGGGATACAAAATCAATGTTTGTGTATACAGCGGAGTACCTCCTCGTGAATCGATGTTATTCATGTTCCATAAAAATAACTCATAGTATTATGTAATGATTTATTTTTTTGTTTATATATGATATTTACTATACTATTAGTCTTTTGGAATATTTATATCACAAGTTCCATCATACTATCCAATCTATGGGTATACGATAACATCATTCAAGTGTATGGTAGACTACAGACTTACGAAGCAATGTGATTCATTCACACTTTACAGAGAAGGTAATACAGATTATTTACGTAAAATATGTGACATTTATGACATAAATATTTTTATATTATTTTAATATATTATTTAACATTCTTTCTTTCTCTCCATAGGTTAAATGCGAACAATATTTGTGTGTATGTATGACCCACCATCTCTATAAATGGTGTAATTAATTTTATAACTCAAAAATTAATTGGTCACTATAAATACATGTGTGATTAATAATTATAATATTTATATACTTCTTCAAATTATATATATTATGTAACCAATATTAAAAAAATTGGACCAAAAATAACAATCAAAAATTACATTAAAAACAAAGCATTTTTTGCCCAAAACGTGACATTAACTTGGAATAATTAAAAAAGGAACTAAAATGGAATCATTAAGTCATATATGGTATGATATATATATGTTTATGTAATATATTTATAATAAACTTAAATTTTTTATACAGGATTTTCAAATTTTTATGAAGGATGTCGTGACATATCATAAGGGATTTAGGTGTCAATTTTATTTTCTATGATACAGAAGCTATATTAACCATGTTTTTCTTTTTTTTGTTTTATATACTATCCATGAATATATATTATGACTATTATCCAAAAAATTATAGGATTTACATATCCATTTTATTATTGGTCTTTCATGGGGTCTATAGTACCAATTTTACTAAAATGGTAAGGCTTTTATTATATAATATCATCATTTATTGGGATTATTTATTTTATGCTTCTGATGATGAAATATTATTATCTATCCCTCAAATAAACAATGAAATTTCTTATACTATGGTTACATATTGAGAAAACATTATTTCCCATAATTTCCTTCCATTTATGTACTCATGAGTTCAAAATAATGTGTTTAAAGATAACTGACTTTATTTCTCTCTTAGAATAAAAACCTTTTTTCTTCCAAAATGAAGATCTCTAAAAAAAAATTAAAATAATTATATCCTTTAATTTATTAATTAAATATTTTTTTATTCTATTTTGAAATTTTGAATAAAAATATTTAAAATGAATCTTCATTATTTTTTCAAATAATACTCATTTTGATTTATCAAAAACGTAAAAGGAATCATTTTTTTAATATGTGCAACATGAATAGTATATCTCTCAATCATAACCAAATAATTTTTAATGATTAAATTATTAGTGCAATTTTTATTTTTTAAATAAAATAATTTCCTTTAAAATTTGGAATTTTTAGTTTAAAAAATCTAATTTGAAAGGTTATTTTCCTCAATAAATGTTTATATATATTTTTAAAGAATCCAATTGCCATCAAAAAATGGATCCAAAAAATATTCTAAATGCTACTATACATGATACTAGATCGTAGCCTATTTCACAGGCTTCGATTTCATTGGTCATAGAGCCCTTACAGAGTTATGTATAAGGAGTTATGGAGATTTGAATTTGGGTTGGAAAACTGGTTCACATAGCCTATTCGCAAAGCTTCATCTGCGATCACGGAGGAGAGGGAACATTACTGGAGCCCCAACAAGCACCGCGAAGGTCGATGATAGTCTACTCTATGATTATGAAGAACATGAGGGAACTTGACTGGAGCCTCCATGAGCATTGAGATGTCCAGTGACGGTCGACTCTGAAATTATAAGAAACATGAGGGAACTCCCTCCAGTTACAGAGGGTGACATCCGTCGCAGTGTCATTTTCTCTTCGTGGCTTTCATTTGTGCTCTGCAGTGTGCTCTATTGACCTCCATCCCCTACCAATAGTCATCTCACCCCCCCACTTCATAAGCATGTTCACACCCCCCCTTCGGCAGTCGATCTCCCATTTCGTAGAGCTCTCATGTCACGACCCGCCCTCGAGGTCCGTGCCGTGACTACCCCAAGCCCGCCTTCCATAGGCCAGGGGCTGGCGACTAGCACCAAGGCATAAATCCCGGTAAAAAGGGAAGGCATTGCCTTTGTAAAGTAAACAAACACCACAGAGTAAGCAAGCGGAAAGTAAACACTAAGCAAAAGCAGAGTACAACTGAAAGTGCGGAAAAGTAAATGGGTCAGTATACAAACCCAAACTGAAAGTAAAGTACAACTCGAAAGGGAAAAAAGCAACTGAAAAGTAAAAGCCCATACACCGAGCTGTCCAATGGAAATCCCACCTGAAGGGTGGGTACAGATAGCTCCACTGCTCCATGGGTCCCGCCGTCCGCTCCGAGCACGTCCCGCCCAGTGGTCCACCTCCAGGTACCGTCCTGCTCTGCAAGCCTCAGCTAAGGTCAACGCTGTCCGTCGTCTGCAACCAACACAACGTAGTGCGGGCAAAGCCCGTGCAGGGGTGAGTATAAGCTACTCAGTAGGGACCCCGAGACCCCTGAAGGTCTCTCAAATCCACAAAGGATAAACCACGAAGAAAGGAATAATCACGAAGTAACAACCGACACTGCTTAGGTATATGCCCATACATATACCTAAGTCATCAATTTCAAATACGCTCCAACCTCCAAGCCCAAGTACAACTCAGTCCACACAGGAAAGTAAACGTATTCCACACAGGAAAGCAAAACGTAATCCACACAGGATAGCACAACACAATCCACACAGGAAAGCAACAGGATTCAGCTCACACAGGTATACTTCTTCGAAAGACGACAAAGATGATCTCTGATCCATCTAAGTCGTCGGACCCACGAAGGATCGATAGGTAACTAACCCCCGCAAAAGACACACACAGGATCGGGCCCACGTAGGACCTGTAGGCGCTGGTTCACACAGGACCGCTGAGCGCAAAGACCCACACAGGATCGGACCCACATAGGATCGGGCCCACACAAGACCTGTAGAACTGATCCACGTAGGATCACTGAGTGTTGTAGTCGTCATCGTCGAATCCACACAGGATCTCTGTACTATCGTCGTCGCAGTTACAGTAGCAGTAGTAGCAGTAGTAGTCACAGTAACAGTCGCAGCCAGCACTAGGGTTCCCGCACACAGCAAGCTCGTTCGGAGGGTCCGCTCCACGAGCCGAGAGGCTGATACATCAACTGTCACAAAGTCCAGAGTTGATGTATCCAAAAGTTCCGTATCGTCAACAGGAACTCAACGCAACAGACGGCGCGCCGATCGGACGCCCGGTCTGAGAGTTATTGGCATTTTCGTCCCCGGGGCCCGGTTGGTTTTTAAGGCAAAACCAACCCGACCGTACTCCACCTACGTCCAAACCTCGGGCGGAGTATGCCAAAAGATCCGTCTCACTAAGAGGAACACAATAAAGCTGACGACATGTCAATCGGACGTCCGTAGCTCGAGATATGAGCGTTTCCGCAACGAAGGCCCAGTTGGTTTCGTGAACGAACCAACCCGGCCGAACACAAAGTTTTCCAAAAATTTGAGTGCGATATACCGAATCGACCGTCTCGATCCAAGGATCGCAATGCCGCTGACGGTTCGTCGATCGGAGGTCCGTGGCTCAAGTTATGGCCAAAAGACCGATACCGATTCGAAACGGGGGGGGGGGGGGTCCGGGTCCGGGTCGACCCAACCCGGGTCCAACCCGGCCCGACCGGCCGGCGGCGCGGCGGCCTGGCACCGCACGGACGCAGCGCGCGGGGGGAAAGGCCCCCGCTTCCAGCAAGGCGGCGCGGCTTTTATCCGCGCCATTTGGAACCCCCCCCCCTCGTGGGGGGCCTGCTTTGAAGAGGACTGGGGGGCCGCCTTCCCCCCTCAAGGAAACCGCCCCCCCTCCCCCTCATAAATGGGGGGGTTTTAGAGAGTTGACCGGGGGAATTTATTCCCCCGGTCTTTGACCTTCCGGACGGCCACCTGGCCGGCCGGTGTTTCTCCAATTGGACCGGCAAGCCGGTCCCCTTCCGGTTTCCGACGCCGGCAGCCCGGCCGCCAGTCTTCTCGTCCCGCCGCGGCCCGGAACCGCCCGCGGTGTTCGTCGTCCGGCACGGTGCGACGGCACCGCGCCCCTCCGCCGCGCCTTTGATTCCCTTCAACGCGGCGCGACGGCATCGCGTTCTTGATGATCCTTCCATGGCGCGGCGCGACGACGCCGCGCAAAACAAACGTGCGAATATCCGTGTGGTGCAACAGAACCACGCCATCTTGTTTCAACCACAAGATAAATCATCAAGAACAAAGGAGGGGGTTCGGCCGTGTTCATGCGGTCCGGCCCCCTCACGTTAAACAATAACACATATTTAAAAATCCTCACGTTAGTCATGCTAGAACCGCGAACAAGAATAAATAAATAAACAAATAACAACAACCCCTACCTTGGGTTCAAGTTCAAAGATTGTCAACGACCCGCGGAAGACAACGTCACGGAGGTCGGGCGTCGCGGTAATCGTTCGTCAAATCCGTTGACGAAGAGGTACGTCCGAAGAGGTACGTCGTTGGAGAATCTTCGTATACCGATGAAGGAAGTCCGAGGAGGAAGCGACGTTCCCTTTCGTTGACACGGAAGACGAAGAAGAGAGGAGCGGCATTCTTCGTCGGAGCTTGAGCATTCTTCGTCAAGCTTGAGCGTTCTTCGTCAAAGTTTGAAGAAGAAGAAGAAGAAGAAGAAACCCAAAGCTGTCAAGATGGCTAAACAATTCTAACCAAATAAAATAAGTTATGAGCTTATTTTATTAACTCAACCAAACCTTTTTGAATTTCAAAGGATTGAAAAAGTTTAAACAACTCAACCTAATTAATAAGCTAAGTTGTCAAAACATTTAAAGTGGGGCTAAAGGGAGTTTTGAGAGAAGTTGAAAAGTTGGGTTTCGTGTGGGCCCCACCACACTTAATCTTCTCAAGGGAGGTTAAGTGGATGTGGGTCCCACATTTAACTTCCTTTGAGAGGAGGTAACCAACAAGAGTAAAATATAATGTGTTCCACAATTTTATTCAACTTTTTATAATTCTCCCAAAAATTGACTTTCGTCCCGCAATAAACGCAACTTCGGAAAAGGTCTCCTTAAGAGAATACTGGTGCTGCGAGTTCATCGGTGCCCTCGGATTTCAATTCCGAGCACCGGATCAAATGTTAGGAATTCCCGCTCGTTCGTTCACTGAACGTACCTGAGCCAAACTTCAGAAATTGATTCCGGGCACACCGGGCCTCGGAATCAGGTGCCGTCAGAAACCGCGCTCTTGTAAAATTCCAAAGAAAATTAAGAAAAAATTTCCCTTGAATTTTACGGGTCTTTACATTACTCCCACCTCAGGGCTTTACGTCCCCGTAAAGATACATCAAAAACTAGGGAAACAAATGAGGGTACTGAGCACGCATCTGAGCCTCCCGCTCCCATGTGCTCTCCTGGAGATTCCCGTGCTGCCATCTGATGCGCACAAGAGGAATCGATCACCCACGTAGGACCCGCTCCTGTCGATCCTCTATCTCCACCGGGACCTCCGTAAAAGTTGCCCCATCGTCAACGTCAAGCTCCCCATGGTCAATGATGTGCTTCAGGTCGTGCACGTATCTCCTCAGCTGAGATACGTGGAAGACGTCGTGCACCCGGTGCAACTGAGGTGGCAGAGCCAGGCGATAAGCCACCTCGCCAATCCTGCTGAGAACCTGGAAAGGTCCGATGAAGCGCGGAGATAACTTGCCGCCTCGGCCAAATCTCCGAATACCACGTCGAGGTGAGACCCGCAAGAAGACGTGGTCGCCATCCTCGAACTCTAGTGGCCTCCGCCTCCTGTCAGCGTATGACTTCTTCCGGCTCTGAGCTGTCCTCATCCGCTCCTGGATGACCTGGACTTTCTCTGTCGTGGCCCGGACCATCTCCGGTCCCACAAGTGCTGACTCCCCAGGGTCTGTCCAGCACAAAGGAGATCTACAAGGTCGGCCGTACAATGCCTCATACGGTGCCATCCCGATGGTGGAGTGGTAGCTGTTGTTGTACGCAAACTCCACCAAGGGTAGGTGGTTCTCCCAGCTGCGACCAAAGTCGAGGACACATGCGCGGAGCATGTCCTCGAGAGTTTGAATGGTCCTCTCCGTCTGACCATCCGTTTGAGGGTGAAAGGCTGTGCTCAGACGTAGCTGTGTCCCGAACGCCTCCTGTAACCCCTTCCAAAGCCGGGAAGTAAAGCGAGCATCTCGATCGGAGACGATAGATGATGGCACACCGTGGAGCCGCACAATCTCCCGAACGTAGAGACGTCCCAAGCTCTCCACTGAGCCCTACTCTCTGATGGGTAAGAAGTGTGCCGACTTGGTGAGTCGGTCAAAAATCACCCAGATGGAGTCGTGACCTCTGGAAGTGCGTGGAAGTCCAGTCACGAAGTCCATAGATATACCATCCCACTTCCACTCCGGAACCTCCAAGGGTTGTACCAAGCCTGATGCTACCTGATGCTCTGCCTTCACCTGCTGACAGGTGAGGCATCGAGAAACGAACTCTGCCACTGCCTTCTTCATGCCCGACCACCAGTGTTGTCGTCTGAGGTCCTGGTACATCTTCTCCACTCTAGGATGTACTGCCAAAGGAGAAGTGTGAAAATCTCTCAGCACTTCCTCTCGCAAAGCGACTGGTACCATGGTACGTCCTCTGAAAAGGATGTCGTGCACTACTCCAAGGGAGAAACCATCAGGTGCCTGTCCCGAGGATATCTGTGCCTGCCGTGTCTCACAGTCAGCGTCCTCACGCTGTGCTTCTCTGACCCGCTGCAGTAGTGGAGGGGTGACTGTGAGAGACTGGAGGAAGGCTGCTCCATCTCTATCCACGAAGGATATCTGTAAAGAGGCTAGCTGCTCCGTCGCCTCCTCAAGTAGCTGAATGCCCGTCCTCCTGCTGAGGGCATCGGCTACTACATTCCCCTTCCCAGGAGTATAGACTATCTCAAAGTCATAGTCCTGGAGGAACTCAAGCCATCGCCGCTGTCTCAGGTTCAGGTCCTTCTGCGAGAAGATATACCTGAGACTCTGATGATCGGAAAAGACTGTAAAGCGCTCGCCCATCAGATAGTGTCGCCATGTCTTCAGAGCGAAGACCACTGCTGCTAACTCCAGGTCATGGGTAGCGTAGTTCTTCTCATGAGGCCTCAACTGACGTGATCCATAGGCGATCACTGCTCGCTCCTGCATCAGAACACATCCGAGTCCGGTCCCCGATGCATCGCAGTAGACTACGTACCCTACTCCCTCCTCAGGCAACCTCAAGATAGGTGCGCTAGTCAATCTCTGTCTCAGCTCCTGGAAGCTCTGCTGACATCTGTCTGATCACACGAAGGTTTTCCCCTTCTTCGTCAAAGCAGTGAGTGGTGCCGCAACTCTAGAGAAGTCTTGCACGAATCTCCGATAGTATCCAGCTAGTCCCAAGAAACTCCGAACCTCAGTCACGCTCCTGGGTGGCTCCCATGCTAACACAGCCTCGATCTTCGCAGGATCCACTGCAACTCCTGCCTCAGAGATAACGTGTCCCAAGAAGTGGACCTCACGTATCCAGAACTGGCACTTCGAGAGCTTACCATAAAGATGGTGCTCTCGGAGTGTGTCTAGTACAACTCGCAAGTGATAGGCGTGCTCCTCCTCTGTCGTAGAGTAAATCAGAATGTCGTCGATGAAGACCACGACAAACCGATCGAGGTATGGCTGAAAGATCCAGTTCATGAGAGCCATGAACACTGCTGGAGCATTGGTTACACCAAAAGGCATAACCAAGAACTCATAGTGGCCATACCGACATCTGAAGGCCATCTTCTGCACATCCTCGTCTCTGACTCTGAGCTGATGATAGCCTAACCTGAGGTCTATCTTCGAGAACCACCGTGCTCCCTTGAGCTGATCAAAGAGGTCATCAATCCTCGATAGCGGATACTTGTTCCTCACTGTCACCTGGTTCAGGCGATGATAGTCAACAAAAAGTCACAAGCTCCCGTCCGCCTTCTTGGCGAACAATATCGGGGAAGCCCAGGGTGAAACACTGGTTCAGATGAACCCCTTGCCCTGCAAGTCCTCCAACTGTACCCGTAGCTCTCGAAGCTCGGTGGGGGCCATCCGATATGCTGGAGTGGATATCGGGGCTGTCCCGGGGTACAAGTCAATATAAAAGTCTACCTCTCTACGAGGAGGTAGCCCTGGAACGTTGTCAGGAAAGATGTCCGCAAACTGATCCACCACTGCAGGAAAACCAGGACTCCGCACGTCAACTGCTACAAGGATGAGGCTAGCCAACTGATGAGTGATGGGCTGTCCTCTCCTCCTCGGAAGTCCATCCTGTGCTGCAAAGGCTCCCTTCTCGCCGGTGAAGGTGAACCTGCTCCCGTCTGTGCGTATACATCGCACCTTGCGCCTAAAACATTCAATCTGTGCATGGACCGTAGATAGCCAATCCATGCCCAAGATGACGTCGTAAGGCCTCGACGCTGCTACAAGAAGATCCCAGCCGAAGCTCTCACCTCCTAGAGTAAGATCACACTGCCGGCACCAGTGCGTAATCGTCGAGTCTGCTCCCGTAGGAGTCTCTAGCTGTAAGGATCGAGCCAACAACTCTGTCGGAATCTCCGAGCTCCGAACAAGGGCAGCGGCTATGAAAGAGTGACTCACTCCTGTGTCTATAAGAACTGCAGCAAGGGTGGAATAGACACAGATAGTACCTCGAATCATCTCGGATGCGCCGTGGTCGTAGGCCTCTGCTTCCTGGAGCTGTGCCTGTCTCTGCCCGCCAGCTCCCTGTGGTCGGGGTGGACCTCCTGGTGGTGGTGGTGGCAGAGCCTCAAAGCGTCGCCCACCACCTGCTGCTCGGCCAGCTCCTCTGCCTCGTCCTCCTCCTCCATACGGACCTCCAAGGTCGACCCTCTGCCACTGCCTTAGTGGTCCCTCAACCGACTACTGCTCCTTGGCACGGCGGGTCGGGCAGTCATGAGCCATGTGGCCCTGCCCGCCGCACGAGTAGCACTGTATGCCTCTCGAAAGACTGGCTTCGCGCTATGTGCTCCGCACTGCTGAGCCAGTGTCCTGAAGTCGTCTGCCCGAAGGTCTGGTATGCCTGGACCCCTGAGTCATCCGTCGACTGCCTACTACAGATGACTCTGCCACGTGCCGCCCTGCGGTGGGTCGCTGCGCTGGTGTAGACTCAGCAAGGAAGCTCTCGATCAGAAGGGCCCGCTCCAGTACTCCTGTATGAGTCGGTATGCTGAGGGAGATCAGCGATGCCCTGATCTCGTGTCTCAAACCCTGCTCGAAGGTCTAGGCCCGGAAGAATGGGTCCCGTACCATGTCGGTCGAGTAGCGCGAGAGATCAGTAAATCTCGCCGAGTACTGAGCGACCGTCATGCTGCCCTGCCGCAGCTGAAGAAGCTCCTAGATACGCACCGCATGAAGGGTGGCTGGGACGAACTCCGAGCGGAAGAGGCTCTCAAAGTCCGTCTAAAGTAGAGATGCCTCATCGTGTACCTGGAGCATCAATCTCCACCATCGTCCTGCTGCTGCGTGTAGTAGGTTCGCAGCGAGGATCACCATGAGGTCTGCTGGTGTCCTCACTAGCCTAAACACACGTACTACTGCCTCCAGCCAGTCCTCTGCTGGCTGGGGATCCGTCTCCCCGCGAAACCTGGGTGGTCGCTGGCGCTGAAACTCATGCAGTGCGCTGAGGCGACGTGCATCGTCAGCGGCTGGTGCTGGAAGCATCGGGGGCTCGGCGGGTAGAGCTACCGCCGGTGCCACTGCTGACAAAGGGCCCTACACTGAGGCCTCGTCGCTCGGTGGGCTGTTGTCACGCTCGACTCTCGGAACCCTAGCTGGCTACCGTCGTGGGGCCATCCTGAAAAGGAAACAGGTGCTCCACGGTCAGAACAGTATACCTGGTGAGATGATATAAGTAATCACAAAGAAAACTTTGAAACACACACGCAATCAAGGTTTTCGTGCATTAAGTCGGAAATCAGAAGTCAGGGTCCTGGTGTACGGATACGTCGGCCGCCGCACCAACACTGGACTCCCTGGACTGATAACCACACTCAATACGCTAAACATTTTTTCTTCACATAGAAAAGTTCAGAGTTCGCGGTAGAACCGAACTCCTCTGATACCAATTTGTCACGACCCGCCCTCGGGGTCCGTGCCGTGACTACCCCAAGCCCGCCTTCCATAGGCCAGGGGCTGGCCACTAGCACCAAGGCATAAATCCCGGTAAAAAGGGAAGGCATTGCCTTTGTAATGTAAACAAACACCACAGAGTAAGCAAGTGGAAATTAAACACTAAGCAAAAGAAGAGTACAACTGAAAGTGCGGAAAAGTAAATGGGCCAGTATACAAACCCAAACTGAAAGTAAAGTACAAATCGAAAGGGAAAACAACAACTGAAAAGTAAAATCCGCTACACCGAGCTGTCCACTGGAAATCCCACCTGAAGGGTGGGTATAGATAGATCCACTGCTCCATGGGTCCCGTCGTCCGCTACGAGCACGTCCCGCCCAGTGGTCCACCTCCAGGTACCATCCTGCTCTGCAAGCCTCAGCTAAGGTCAACGCTGTCCGTCGTCTGTAACCAACACAACATAGTGCGGGCAAAGCCCATGCAGTGGTGAGTATAAGCTACTCAGTAGGGACCCCGAGACCCCTGAAGGTCTCTCAAATCCACAATGGATAAACCAAGAAGAAAGGAAAAATCACGAAGTAACAACCGACACTGCTTAGGTATATGCCCATACATATACCTAAGTCATCAATTTCAAATACGCTCCAACCTCCGAGCCCAAGTACAACTCAGTCCACACAGGAAAGTAAACGTATTCCACACAGGAAAGAAAAACGTAATCCACACAGGATAACACAACACAATCCACACAGGAAAGCAACAGGATTCATCTCACACAGGTATACTTCTTCGAAAGACGATAAAGATGATCTCTGATCCATCTAAGTCATCGGACCCACGAAGGATCGATAGGTAACTAACCCCCGCAAAAGACCCACACATGATCGGGCCCACGTAGGACCTGTAGGCGCTGGTTCACACAGGACCGCTGAGCGCAAAGACCCACACAGGATCGGACCCACACAGGATCGGGCCCACACAGGACCTGTAGCACTGATCCACGTAGGATCGCTGAGTGCTGTAGTCGTCGTCATCGAATCCACACAGGATCTCTGTACTGTCGTCGTCGCAGTCACAGTAGCAGTAGTAGCAGTAGTAGTCACAGTAACAGTCGCAGCCAGCACTAGGGTTCCCGCACACAACAAGCTTGTTCGGAGGGTCCGCTCCACGAGCCGAGAGGCTGATACATCAACTGTCACAAAGTCCAGAGTTGATGTATCCAAAAGTTCCATATCGTCAACAGGAACTCAACGCAACAGACGACGCGTCGATTGGACGCCCGGTCTGAGAGTTATTGGCATTTTCGTCCCTGGGGCCCGGTTGGTTTTTAATGAAAAACCAACCCGACCGTACTCCACCTGTGTCCAAACCTCGGGCGGAGTATGCCAAAAGATCCGTCTCACTAAGAGGAACACAACAAAGCTGACGGCATGTCAATCGGATGTCCGTAGCTCGAGATATGAGCGTTTCCGCTCCGAAGGCCCGGTTGGTTTCGTGAACGAACCAACCCGGCCGAACTCAAAGTGTTCCGAAACTTTTAGTGCGATATACTGAATCGACCGTCTCGATCCAAGGATCGCAATGCCTCTAACGGTTCGTCGATCGGAGGTCCGTGGCTCATGTTATGTCCAAAAGACCGAAACTGATTCGAAACGGGGGGGGGGGGGTTCGGGTCCGGGCCGACCCCCCCTTGGGTCGGCCCGAACCGGGTCGACCCGACCCGGCCCGACCGGCCGGCGGTGCGGCGGCCTGGCGGCGCGGCGGCCTGGCGCCGCACGGACGCAGCGCGCGGGGGGCAAGGCCCCCGCTTCCAGCAAGGCGGCGCGACTTTTAGCCGCGCCATTTGGAAACCGCCCCCCCCCCCTCGTGGGGGGCCTTCTTTGAAGAGGACCGGCGGGCCCCCTTCCCCCCTCAAGGAAACCGCGCCCCCCCCCCCCTCATAAATGGGGGGGGGTTTAGAGAGTTGACCGGGGGAATTTATTCCCCCGGTCTTTGACCTTCCGGCCGGCCACCTGGCCGGCCGGTTTTTCCCCAACGGGACCGGCAAGCCGGTCCCCTTCCGGTTTCCGACACCGGCGGCCCGGCCGCCGGTCTTCTCGTCCCGCCGCGGCCCGGAACCGGCCGCGGTGTTCGTCGTCCGGCGCGGTGCGATAGCACCGCGCCCCTCCGCCGCGCCTTTGATTCCCTTCAACGCGGCGCGACAGCGTCACGTTCTTGATGATCCTTCCATGGCGCGGCGCGACAGCGCCGTGCAAAATAAACGTGTGAATATCCGCGTGGTGCAACGGCACCACGCCATCTTGTTTCAACCGCAAGATAAATCATCAAGAACAAAGGAGGGGGTTCGGCTGTGTTCATGCGGTCCGGCCCCCTCACATTAAACAATAACACATATTTAAAAATCCTCACATTAGTCATGTTAGAACCACGAACAAGAATAAATAAATAAACAAATAACAACAACCCCTACCTTGGGTTCAAGTTCTAATATTGTCAACGACCCGCGGAAGACAACGTCGCGGAGGTCGGGCGTCGCAGTAATCGTTCGTCAAATCCGTTGACGAAGAGGTACGTCGGTGGAGAATCTTCGTATGGCGACGAAGGAAGTCTGAGGAGGAAGCGATGTTCCCTTTCGTTGACACGGAAGACGAAGAAGAGAGGAGCGGCGTTCTTCGTCAGAGCTTGAGCGTTCTTCGTCAAGCTTGAGCGTTCTTCGTCAAAGTTTGAAGAAGAAGGAGAAGAAGAAGAAGAACCCCAAAGCTCTCAAGATGGCTAAACAATTCTAACCAAATAAAATAAGCTAAGAGCTTATTTTATTAACTCAACCAAACCTTTTTGAATTTCAATGGTTTGAAAAAGTTTAAACAACTCAACCTAATTAATAAGCTAAGTTGTCAAAACATTTAAAGTGGGGTTAAAGGGAGTTTTGAGAGAAGTTGAAAAGTTGGGTTTCGTGTGGGCCCCACCACACTTAATCCTCTCAAGGGAGGTTAAGTGGATGTGGGTCCCACCTTTAACTTCCTTTGAGAGGAGGTAACCAATAAGAGTAAAATAAAATGTGTTCCACATTTTTATTCAACTTTTTATAATTCTCCCAAAAATTAACTTTCGTCCCGCAATAAACACAACTTCGGAAAATGTCTCCTTAAGCGAATATCGGTGCTGCGAGTTCATCGGTGCCCTCAGATTTCAATTCCGAGCACTGGATCAAAATTTAGGAATTCCCGCTCGTTCGTTCACTGAACGTACCCGAGCCAAACTTCGAAAATTGATTCTGGGCACACCGGGCCTCGGAATCAGGTGCCGTCAGAAACCGCGCTCTTGTAAAATTCCAAAGAAAATTAAGAAAAAATGTCCCTTGAATTTTACGGGTCTTTACATATCAAGCACATTGAAATGATGCCCTTCGCAATAGGCTCCACCCTTTGTGAAGGAGGGAGCTCCTTCGGGTTTCTCGAGGCCACGTGAGCTTCTTTTCTCTGCAAGCTGATTTTCTCTGTAATCCTCTTGGATCCACGAGCCACTTTTCTTCGTGAGGCCCTTTGATCTGCTAGCCCATCTGCTAGCGAGACCGTATGCTCTACAAGCATCCTTCCTCTGTGAAGCTACTTCATGAATCCTTTTACTTTGAGAAGATCCTACCTTTGCACTCACCGGTGCATTCCTTGGGGCATGCACCCCCTCACCTCACTTGGGATCACTTCCAGGATGAGGTCCCAGCCCTCCTGGTTGGTCCCTTTTCTTCCATCACTAACCCCAATGAAAAATGGAGAGCCGCACCACAAATGTTTCGGCCCAAGATGTCAGCCTTTTCCATTACACCCTTACGCTCATCAACCTTCCACCTATGGAATACCATGATTTGAGACACTCCTCCAAAAACCATGAAATACCATAGTTCTACATGTTCCTCTCTGTCCCTTTCACATGTTGTTAGTTGATATTCTTATCAACAATTCAATGATTACCTAGAGTTGATCCATTCCTCAAGTCACTCATCCAAACCCCATCACCTGATATCTATACCTGTTGGATCCTGAAAGGGACGCTCATGCGTAATTCCCAACAATAGCCATTTCTAGGTGCCTTATTCCTAATAGTCTTCTCTACATGACTATAAATTTTAGTACACCTGAGGTGCCAAATATAGGATGCCTCTTTCTCCAAATAAAATATTCCTTATGCTGCAAGCATAAGATGCCAATAATCCTCTCTACATGACTTTAAATTGCAGTACGCCCTATATGACTAACATAGGATGCCTCTTTCTCCAAATAATAAATGAATTATGAGCCAAGCATAAGATGCTAACAGTCCTCTCTACATGACTATAATCTATAGTATTCCATATCATTCAATAGTAGAATGCCTCTTTCTCCAAATAAGAGATGCCTTCTATTCCAAGCATAAGATGCCAATAGTCTTATCTACATGAATATATACTGTAGAATTCCATATCATTCAGTAATAGTATTCCTCTTGTTCCAAATAAAATATTCCTTATGTGAAAAGAATAAGATACCTCATGCCATGAGTACAATTGCATAATTTCAAGAGCATCAGAATCCATTCAAACATTCCACCACTCCACCTCATTCTTTGTATGTCTTTCATTTGGATTTTCATCCTCTTTAATGTCTGAAGGGACCCCCTAATGGCCTAGTCCCATGTCGTCTCGTCTCACCTACTATTCTGGACCAATGCCCCAGAAGTCATTAGATTACACTTAGACACTCATTTGTTTTTCCCCATTTTAGAATAACATGATATAGATGATGCATTTCGAACATGGTAAATAGTTATTGTACATCATCAAGACACCCTTACAACATTACAAATGTCGGGCATGTGATTCACACTTTTCATCTCCCTTTGTGCGGACTGATTCCAACACCCTTAGCGTTATCCCACTCGGGCACTAGCACATAGGTGTGGGTCTAAATTATATGCCTCAACCCACCAATGAGTTCAGATTCCCTCATGGCCACACCTGAGGAAGACACCTAGGAAGATTCCATGTATAAGACCCACCGAACATTACCCCTCCTTTAGGAACCCAGGAAGATAACCATGCATAAGCCCCAAACAATCCATAACCATCCAACCAAAGGCATTCCCTCTAGATATGGGACTTTATCTATGTGTAAGCCCCATCATGTCTCTGGGTCGTTTCGCTTTGTGTACTCCCTAATCCATCACCCCTTCAAACTACGCGGGTTTTGATCCCTACCTCCCAGACATGGTACGTATGAATCCTCCCTGAGGTTCAATCCTATCCAATGGAAAACCTTATTGTCCCCCATTCTAGGATGCACTCTCCTGGATCTGCCCTTAGTGGTGTCCAGATCAACCTTCATGGTGTGAAATTTTCCCTTTAGGGGACACACCGCCCTAGGTCTTATCTCATGGGGAATTCTATCCTGTCCATCTGGTACTCCCATTCTGGTGTGAAATATTTTTGATCTACCCATAGTGGTGTCTATATCATCCTTCACAGTGTGATATCTCCCCTTGATGGGACACACCAACTCGGATCCATCCTCATTGTTCATTTTGATCAATCCTTCTAGTAAACATTTCAGGTGCCCCGTTTTTGGGATGTACCAATCTGTTCTGCCGCTATGGGACATTCTGATCAATCTCATTCTGTCTTCATAGGACGTTAAATTCGTGACCTACCTCATATTAAACTACAGATACTTAGGGAGAACCTCAGAAGACATGCCTTTGGCATAACTGTCTCCGAAAGATTTTAAGCACATGACATACCCAATGGTACACATGGTAAGATGAGTAAATCCTTAGATACATGCTATCAGAATTAGATATCTGGAGATAGATGTGGGATGCCTCATATTATTTTCCCTTGATATGCCCTCTTATGAGGAGGAATATAGTTCCCCCAATTCCCACGTATCCAGATATGCCCCTACATGCATGTTTCTTTCATCTACTCTATCTAAAAGTTTCTACCATGTCAAGACCACTTGGAATGTCCAAATAGAAGTAGACTAATTAAATAGCACCCACAAAGATATATCACCTGGAATGATATTAACAAACCATGACACAAATCTATGAGGGAGACTAGGACTAGGCAACAAGTTCCAAAGAGGAATCAATGGAAGGAGAAACTGACATCCCATCATCCTGTTTCGATCAAGGACCAAATGTCGCTGAATACGAGACAGTTTCCACCCACCTTTGGAAATTAAGAACATGGGGAAATAGTTATGTTTCCTCAAATTACAAATATGCACCCCAACGAGTGTGTTGGAAACAAATCCATTATATGTTTCCAAGGTTATTCTTACAGAAAATGAATTTTAAAATTTTTTAGGTTTTAAAAAGTGTTTTTTAAAGTGGAAAGGCTATATTCCTCAGGAAATGTTCTAAAAGATATTTTAAAATCATTTTCTATCTAAGATGTTATCCTTAGATTCAACATATTCGTATTAGGGATAGGATTGAATGATATCATTATTATTTGTTACCTATGTGGTTAATATTTTATATTGATGAAATATTTGTGAAACCCATTTTTTCATGGGTTATTCTATGGTGAATTGATGAACTATTTATAAACTCCATTTTCATTACACAGTTTATGTTGTGATGTTACGATGAATATTTTATGATATTATGGAATACATATGTAGGGTTTTCATTATGCGATTTATGGGAGAAATATATCCCTCCAATATAATGGGTGAAACGTTATATTTCCTGATATAAAAATGGGAGACAAGTCGATGGACTTGATCTACTATGGGAGACATGTGAGTCTTGACCCACCATAAGAAATTGGCGTGTCTCGTAATAACCAAAACATTTATAAATTAAATTCTCCTTACATTTTAATAAAATGACTTATTATATATTATGGATACAGAAACCACATAAACTTTTTTGGGTTTATGACATCCTATTATATTTACAATACCATTAAGATTCATTATCATTGAAAATATATTCATTGAACAATGATAATATATTTCGTATATATATAATTTTTTTTAAAATCCAATGGACACAAAAGATGTGATTGACTCAAAAAATAGGATTGTACCCTAATAATATTATTTATCAATGCTTCCAAGGGAGATATCATAACTGGGATTCATTCATGTCCAATCCCATGCTATGTTCCAACATGATAGGTGTGAGAGAAACTCATTACGAGAGACTCTTATTCTCCTTGAGATCTTGACATAAACCGTGTATGCCAAACCACCCCATGAAAGTCTCGCCATCATGCACCTTACTCATAGTGTGTTATCAAGTGTATTAAATTTATATGTATCAAGACCATTATAATATAAATAATTATATTTTTTTCAATATAATAAGACTTATATTTACATATTATGAGTACATTATAAATCATTTTTATTTTTATACAATTAAATACAAATTGTAAATTTAATTAGTATTGGATTTAAATTAAGACATTTATTTTGAGTAATTAATGGATTTTTTAAATAAATAATTGTTTCATAAAACTATATTATTAAATATGTTCTAATAAATATAAAATTTTATATAATTTTTATGAAGTACAATGAAATTTTTATAAGGTTTCAAAAACAATTAGTATCAAAATAGCCCATCATTTTACATTAAATATCGATTCTTGTTCCAAATGATAACAATTAACATATTTAGAAAAAAATTGATAAAATGGTTTTTTTAATCATAATTTCAAAATTATTTAACGGTTAATTTTAAATAATTTTCTAAGACAATAAAATTTTAGGTTAAAAAAATACTGTATAAATATACAGTGTGTATTATGGCATAAAATGAACCATAAATGATGTAAAAAATAATATAAATTTTATAAACAAAAAATATATGTATTCTATTTAAAATAATTTTATTTTTTTACTTCTTAAATTATATAAATCCTTTAATAATCCTCCAAAACCAATAATGTACATTATGGTTTTAAAATCATTTCTTTAAGAGTATGACTCACTTCGACATCAGAAAGGGAAATGTTTTATTAATTTCAGCCCATGGATATATATAATAATTTAATCCACTCCCCTTTCATAGATATAATTATTGAAACCCATTTAAATTATTTTGGTTTTTGTAATTTTATTATATAGAGTCTAAAACCTATGTTTGGTAAATGATAAAGAATTACCCCCAACTAATATCCTATATAACCCCACAAAATATCCCATTTCGCTTCACTAAAAATAATTTAAGCACATCCTTATTATTCCCTACCCACTCTTGAGTCCTCCAAATGTTACTAGAAGCTCTCAAGAATCTACCCCAAGAATTTAGAGTCACACTCTAAAGGCAAGGGATCCTTCCCTTCTCTCAAACATGCATGTTTCTTAATTAACTTACACTATTTATTTCAAATTCCAATTTCCGGGATATGTTATTCCTTATCTATTTTAATGTCCATTTGATGTAAAAATTATGACAGACATTTTTCTTCTCTAATAATCCCATTTTAGGAATCTTAATGTAATTTCATTATGCTATCGATATTTCAGAACAATTTTACAATCCAATCAAATGTGTAGTGAATACCCATACCCATTTACTATTAAGGGTGTTCAGATTTATGAGGTTAGAATTATTTTATTAGGTACATAAATGTTTTTATTACACACTATAGGATCATCTAATTAAATATTTTGATTAATTAATCCATGTTTTATAATCTATGTGACATAATTAAGCATGATAATTAAATGATAGTGACAGGTGCACCTTGAATTATATAGTGATCCACTACATTGGGTAATTTTTTTGTCTCAGGATACATCATTAAATGCATTAGGGAGTGAACTTAGTCAATTATGGGACTTTTACATTGTGGCATCTTGGATGTTAGCCATGAACTATATGAATGATGTAGTGTTTCAAGTTGTTACCACATTTCACGTGTTGCCTTTATGTTATCATGTTATATCATTCCTCATTTTTCATGTTTTGGATTATCAATCCTTTTATTCCATTTTTATTTTCCTATTTCCTAATATATATTGATTTATTAATGTAATTCCATATTTATTTTCTTAGTGGGATTCATATCTCACCCCTTTCTTATGTATGTCCCCTGGATATCTGATACTGCGTTAAGTTTAAAGAAATAACATGATCAAGTTAAGGATGTTTTCAATAAGGACAATGAATTTCCTATTTTAAGTTGTAATGTAATATACCAAATTCCCAAATACACTATAATTATTGAAATTCTGGGTTGTATTATGTGTAATTTTATGTAATAAATCATGAATTAATGTATAATTAAGAAAAAGGGTTTTCGTAGTTTAAATCAATGGAAATGTTTTAATCATATTTTGGATTAGGATTAGAAAAATCTACCAAAAACCATATGTATAAGACTGTTTATAAGAAAAAACCCATAAATTTAGTTATATATAGATTAATTATATTATCAGAAATGTATATACATGTACGGATACTTCATGTGGATGTGAATCTAGAATAGATGTACATAGGGGTAAAACATGACAACACCGTGTTGAGCTTGAATCAGTTGGTAATTGGTTCATGAAAATGGGTCTTTCTACAGAAATGGATTGAAACTCCAGGGGGATATTCATTTGTAAATTCACAAGATTATTACAAACCATTATTAATGGAACAAAAATTCCCATGAGAATCTATATTAGGAAATTGTTCATTAATACAATATATTAAAGCCTAAAAATTCATAAGTAATGAAATAAATGTCATTTATACGTTATCCCTTTAATGAAATTGGATTATTTTAATGTGTTTAATAGTTTAAATGAACACATCTCTAATTCTCCCTTTATTCTAGAAAATTTTCTGAAATAAGAGGAATTTGGTAAACAACCAATGTGACAGGCAATGTGGTGACTACCCCAATTAGACACCCAATGAAAAAGGAGTGGGGATCATGAAATTGATGATGATACTCTCTTTTCCAAATTAGGTTATTAATAGAAACCTAGATTAATAGGGATTCAAAAATACCACAAAAAATAAAAAACTATAATTTATTACTTTATACAATAAATGCCTTTTAATTTCAGTGGATCATATCATCCCTTAATCTTGGAACAATAGATCCACTCCATCGAAAATATCATCTCCATCCTTCAATGTTTCAAGAAAGAGAATGTTCCATTCACTATTTATCACATAAATTGACAATCTGAATAGTGGTATGGATTGTCAAAGAATATGAATCCTGAGGAAGAGATCGATGTTATGTGGTAGATTTAATTCCACAAAAAATTAAAAAAATATTTTCCTCAAACTCTCCATCTTAGAATTGAAAATGATTCTCTTCCCCTCATGAAAAAAGATAACAAATCTATGGGGGAGTACGAGGAAATCATCACTACACATTCATGATTTTCCTTGAACTTTGTGTTTACCCCAAATAAATGGTTGAAAACTTCCTTGGTGGGATAAATCATAGTCTACAAAAGGCCCTAGTGATCCCAGACATTGATACCTATAATGAAATTTCCTGATCTTCCACCAATCGTGAAATTGTGATAAAAGAATATCAAATGTATCATGATTATAAGAAGCATAATTTTGAGTTAAATTATTGTGGTTCGATTGAGAAATATATTGATACTAATAAATTTCAACATCCTACTTGTCAAATATGTATAAATAAGCACCCTAGAAATTTTCTTAAGGTGGGAGAGGAAATGAATTAGGTGCGGTAAGGAGGGAAACATTGCTAGTGATTTCCAACAGTATAATTCCACTAATGCAATGGATAAAATAAGTGCACCGGTCAACCCTTAGAGCACTCATAATTTATTAAACTACCTCGAACCATGGCACTTTGAAAACCAATACACTATGAAAAGGTTTTTTGTAGGCAACTAACAACTACCAAGGAAACCAGGTTGATCTTTTTTCCATCATAACCACTAAGGTGGATCCCGACCAAAAAGTGGTCATAGGTACACTATTTATTCATTCATGAATAGAGAAAATACTTTTTGATTTTGTTTCAATTCATTTATTCATCTAACCAATGTTCAGTAAAACTATTAAAACCCCACCACAAAGCACACAAGTAGAGCTATCTATAAAAATTGTAAAAGGGGAAACTATTGCTTCACAAATATATAACATAGCCCAGTAATCATTTCTGGGATGAATTTTCTAGGAAATGTTGTGATAATCTCATTATTATAATTTTATAAAATTCTAGTTATGAATTGGCTTTCCCTATATAGATCCAATATAAATTTTCATTACAATTAAATCACTCTCCATAACATTAATTGACCCGTAATTATGTACAAGTTCATAGAAGAGGATAAATCTTCTTGTGAACCAATATATTAAACATGGATATTATTTAACTATGATCAATCATATCTAGCTCAAATTATTGATTCTCTAAAAACGATTATCCTCAAATACATTCCACTTATGATGGAAGACGCCAAATCATTTCCTGAAGAATTACCTAGTCTCCCTCATATCCAAGTGGTTGAATTTTCAATCAATCTTATACCTGGGGTGTTAACATTATCCAATACTCTGTATAGAATGGATATTGTGGAACATAGTGATATAGATAGACTTGTATAGGCGAATATGGATTAAGTGTTTATATTCCAATGCGATTCCCCATGGGGTGCACTTGTCCTCTTCATCATGAAGAAGGATGTGTCAATATTCCTTTTTATTGATTATAATTAGCATCAAATGGTCTGGATAAAGATAAATTATTCCCTACAATGGATTGATGACTTGTTTGATCAGATAAATGGATCAGAATACTTCTCCAAATTAGATCTACCATTAGAATATTTCCAATTTTGTGTGACGAAGGAAGATATATCCAAGAATACTTTTTTGTACATGGTATCGTTACAATGAGTTCATATTAATGATATTTTGAATCATTAAAGATCCATAAATATTCATGGAATTGATTAATAGTTTCTTTAGATATTGCCTTAACATATCAATAGTAGTAATTAAAGATTATATTCTAATATACTGGAGAATCAAGTAGGTGTATAAGGATAATATTTGTAGTATGGTAAAGAACATATTAAAGGAGTGTCATTATGAAAAGTTCTGAAAATGTGAGCTCTAGTTAAAGGAAGTAAAATTCTAGGGGAATATCTTCACAAGAAATGGTAAGTTTGTTGACCATTCAAAAATATAGAGAAAATGAAGGGTCATCGAGACCAATATTTTTTATAGATATCCACAATTTTCTTGATTTACATGATAGTATCATCGATTGGTGAGAAATTTCACATGGTGGTAAAACCCCATATCCAAGCTAACATTGAAGAGACTCATTGTTTCATTCGATTATTAATGTTAAGAGAGATTCAAGGAGTTGAAAAATAGGATTATCAATTCAACTATACTCACTCTACCTACACGTGAAAAACATTTCATGGTATTCATCGATGCTTCAAAAAAGGAATATGGATGCGTGATGATGGAAAAAACCGATTGTCTATGCTTCAAGGTGGTTGAAAGATAGTGAATAGAACTACCCAACACATGATCTGGAGTTTGTTTCCATGATCTTAACATTGAAAATATAAGGGCCTTATCTCTTTGGAGAAAAGTGTGAAATATAAACACATCACAAAATCCTCATGTATATATTCATTGTGAAAGAGCTGAATATGATCCAATAAAGATGGTTAGAGACGATAAAGGACCATGACTTCTCAATTCACTACCATTCTAGGAAAGTGAGTAAAGTGGTATATGGTCTAAGTAGAAAAGATCTAGGAGTTCTATCATTGATGATGATTGATAATGATTTGATCCTCATAGATTTGAAATTTATGGACATGTTAATAAATAATGAATGATAGTTATTAATACTTTCACAAATGGTTTCTGAAACATACCTTATAGAGAGAATAAAGGATGCCCAAGGAGATTTCTTGAGAATTTAGTAGAAAGTGGAAACTATAATAAGGGGAAATCCTTTGAGTCAATGTAAATGAATAAGGAGTTGTAATATTTGGGTCACAACTATGTGTACCATAAAATCATGAGTTAAGGAAGGATTTGTTGGATGATTCACATTGTACTACCTTCTTTATTAATTTTGGATTCACAAAGATGTATTGAGATCTCCAAGATCACTATTTTTCAGACCATATAAATAATGATATCACAGAACATACATCAATATTTCTTGTTGTCAGTAAGAGTGGGAGGAAATGAAAAAAATACAAGGTGACGATGAAGCCATTACCCATACCTACATGGAAATGGGAAAACATCACCATGGAATTTTTCACTAGTCTTATAAAGACATCAAGAGGAAATCATTCTATCCATTTTATGGTGGATCATCTTACAAAGATTACACACTTCATTTTGATTCGACAAGATTTATCACTCAAATAACATACATGGATATACATTAGATAAGTGTCTAGGATTAATGAAACACCATTATCAATTGAATCTAATTGAGTTTCGAGATTTTCCTCTATGTTATGGAAGATTCACCAAAGCACTTTGAATACTGAGTTGAACATCATCAAGAATTGTCAAAATCATACTAATGGTTGATGTAAGTGGATTATCCATACACTTGAGGACAGGTTGAGAGAATTCTCAATTGACTTAAAAGTATGATGGGATCAATATCTTCCTTTGGTTATGTTCTCATACAATAAAAATTTCAATGCATTTGTTGAAATTGACCCCTACAAAGCCCTTTATGGGAAGATGTTCAAAACACAAATATACTAGGATAAATTTGGAGAACGAAAACTGCTAGGTCGTGAATTAGTTAAGGAAATAGTGGAATATGTTAAGACCATTCATCAACACATCATAGATACTCAAAGTTGAAAGAAGAGCTATACTAACAATCATTGAAGAGACCTATAGTATTATGTTGGAGACATGGTATTCATCCACATGTCTCTATGGGAAAATTCTTGATATTTTGGAATAATTGAATACTTAGTTAAAGATATATCATACCCTTTGATATCCTTGATCGCATCGGAGTGGTGGCCTATCGACTATCACTCCCACCTATCCTATCTCAAGTAAATGATGTATTCAATGTATCCATCTAGAGGAAGTACATACCTAACCCATATCATGTACCCAATCTTGAGGTGGAACCATTAGAGATTGGTAAATCATATGAGGAGAATCCAGTGAACATCCAAGATTATAGAGACAAGGTCAATGAAATAAGTAAATTCACCAAGTCAAAGTGATGTTGATAAACCAAAAGGTTGAATAAGAAATTTCAGAACTATAGGAGGTTATGAAACATATCTACCCTCATCTATTTTGGATTGGGAAGTGATAATTTTGAGGGAAAATTTTCTAAAAGGGAGAATATTGTAACGACATGAACTATTATAAATGGAATTCCCATATCATTTTAATCAACTACCTTATTATATTTTATTAATATATAAAACACAATAACTTATTTAGTTTTATTATATACTATCAAATTTAGAAGAAAATTATTAATCATTACCATTGATAATAGAACCATTGAACAATGATCATATGATTAGTATGAAAATAGGGTTTTAACATTTCCAATTAACATTGGCAATGGAAGTGATAGTCTCAACCTATATGATCACACCATATAAATCCCATTTATCAGGAATTCAGATGGATATAGAATCAATAGGATTTTCAATTATCCATATATAATCTAAGAACCAACAACTTAAGCATTAGTGAAACTAGATACAGTAGAAATTGAAACTCATCGAGTTCACAATCAAACCCATTTACGTTAAACCACCCCATGAAAGCCTCATTGATTCTCATCCTACCCTAAGGTATTTTTCTTGTGTATTAAATTAATATATATAAAGACCATAATAATATGAATATATATATTTTATTATATATATAATAAGATTTATATTTACCTCTAATAATAACTTTATGAATGATTTTTATTTTTATACAATAAATCAAAAATTGTATTTTTAATTAGTATTCAATTTCATTTAAGAGATTTATTTTGATTAACTAATGGTTTATTAAAATAAAAAATATTTTATTAATATATTATTAAAATATAAGTTTTATTCAATATAAATAATTATAAAATATTTATGATGTCAATTGTTTTTTTATAACAGTTTGAAAAATCATTTTGTCAAAAAAACCCAAAAAAAATCAATAAATAACGATTCTTATATTAAAATAAAAAATTCATTTATTTATAAATATATTTTAATAAAATGAATATTAATTTTGGAATAATATCATCTAAATTATCCAATAGTGAATGTTTCCTAATTTTCGGAGACAGTCAAATTTTCTTGTGAAAATTAAATACCGTATAAATATACGGTATGTATATGACATTATACTGACCTAAAAGTGATGTAATAAATAAAATAAAGGGAATAAATGAAAAAATAAATGTTTTATATTTAAAAAAAAATGTGATTTTATGCTTATTTTCATATTTTATAATGCATTTAAAAATCCTATGAAACCATTTATATATTTTAAGGTTTCAAAATCATTTTTAAGACATTGACTCAGTTCCACATCAACAAGGGTATTATTTTATTATGTTCATCCCTTTGACATATAAAATAATTTAAACCAATCCCATTTGAATGAAATAATTATAAAAACACAGAAATTCATTTAGTTTTTTTTTATATTTTCACATAGAGTCCAAAATATATGTTTGAGAAATGATGAAGAATTACCCACTCATTTCCTATATAAACCAACCCAAACTCTCATTTTTATCCCCTAAAAATAGTTTTTCTAACATCATTACTATACCCTCCATAATCTGGAGTCCCCCCAAGATTAACCAAATCTCTCAAGAAGCTTCTCCAAAGCATTTTAAGTCACACTCTCATGGTAATGGATCATTTTCTTCTCTCCGTTATTCAATTTTAATTATTATCTTATGCCTTCTATTTCAAATTCATATTGTTGGGGTATATTTTATCATGTACATTTTACTATAAATTTTATGTAAAAATATGATATACCCTTATCACTCTCATCAACCCATTTCATTAATCATTATGTAAAGTTATTATTCTAATGAAATTTTACTGTGATTTTCCATGTCAAACAATTGTGTAGTGAATAAAAATACCTATTTATTATCTAGGGAGTTCACCTTTATGAACTTATATATCATTAATTTGGTACATACATGTTTTTATTAAACACTCCTTGATCATGGAATAAAATACTATGATGAGATAATCTATTTTGTATGATCTATGTGGCACACTTAAGCTTGATAATGAAATGAATGTAATGGGTGGTCCTCAAATTATATAGAACTACAATGAATTGAATAATGTTTTAGTATCATGAGATTTTAATCAAGATATTTAGGAGAAAAAAAAATATATTATGGGAATTTTTACATCAATATTTCATGGAATGTTTCTTAACCTATGTTTATGATGATATGTTTTCAGTTCTTTCCATATTTCCTATGTTGCATTCATATTATCATGTTATACAATTCCTCATTGTTCATTTTTATTATTATCACTCCTTTATGCCCCATTTATATTCCTATCATTTAACATGTATTAAAATATTCATTTCATTCCATTTTTATTGCTTTACTAGGATTTATACTCACCCCTTTCTTATGTATGTCCCCAGGTTATCTAATAGAGAGTTAAGTATGAACTAATAATATGATAATGTTAAGAATTTTTTTAGTAAAGATGGTGTATTTCCTATTTTAATATCATATTTAATGTATCAAATTCCCAAATATAGTAGACTTATTCATTTTACAGGTTTTTGTGTGTGTACATTTATGTAATAAATCATTAATTAGTGTGTCATAAAGACAAGGGTTGTCAAATGTTCTGATCCATAATTGAAAATAGGTTATAAGACCTGATCCTCTATATTGATGGTATTTGCAGTTATCCTTTACAAATGAATTGTGTTTTCTATATTAACAATGGTTCCACAATTTTCTGAAATTTGATTATTGTTAAGGATTGATTTATGATGATTTATCACACTTATGGTCCCTACATTCTAAAATGATAATTTTTTAGCCCGTGACTCATGTTTATGATCTATGAAAAGTTGGGTATAAAATTCATAAGTTATATTCATGATAGCATACCCTTATTATTATATTATTATTTCATGTGATTATAGATTTATATCTCCTATGTTTACCCTTACTGAGCATCTAATCTCACCATTTATTTTGTTTCCTTCCCTAGGTTTTAAAAAAATGTTTAAGCATAGTATTCTTAAGAGGAGTTATATAAGAGAAGATTTTTGTGTGATATGTTCAATATCATTAATTAATTAAGAATATTGTGTTTTTAGTACTTAAAATCACATGATTTTTATGGTTCTCAAGTATGTGTTTAATAAATTTATTCAATATTCATTTGAAAATATATGGTATTTATGTATAAAAGTATGGGTCTCTATAACTTCTAATAGAAGAAAGGTTTAGTCAATCATTGGAGATTAGGATTAAAAAAACATTTGTGATATACCTAAGGATATACCTATGTATATTTCTTGGGATATTTATAGGGCTATTTTAAAGGTTAAGTCTAAGGATAACTATATGTATAGGAAAATATCCTAGTATTTTTTAAGGATAGTGAAAGTGGTTTAGAAGTAATTACATCCCTATCATGATACTATAAGTGGATGTGTCTCTAGAACAGTGGTACCTAGGTGTAATAAATTTAATAAGTTAGTATTTCTTAGTACTCAATCATTACCTAGTTCATGAAAATGGGACGTGCTACATAGCTAGTTTGATACTCCTAGGTGCCATGTATTGTAAATTCACAAACTCATTGTTATCCATCATGATGGATTTAAATAAAGACCATAAATGACATAGGTTATGTGTAAGGTGTAATATATTTAAAATAATGTCTCATGATTTTGAAATCCTATAAATGATTTTTCATAAATATATGGATTTCTAGTATTATTAGTGTTTCTCACACTATTATTTCTCGTTTTATTAAATGGTTTGAAAATAAAGGAACCATGAAAATGTTGATTGTGATAGGATATGAAATTATTTTCCAATAGAGAAAACAATTTCTTTGGGATAAGGAATGAAACAAAAAACTTGTTTCTATGGTCACACAACTTTATCAATTTGTGAACCATTCCGAACTTCCAAATGATCAATAGAAGGAAAACATTTATCATGAGTCCATAAAGAAGAAACAACCACCTTCTTTTAGTGGTTCTCTTGATAAAATATTTTATGACCAATGTATTAGTACCAATGAAAATATATTTAAAAAATATTCAATGTTCAAATAATGAAAAATTATTTATAGTTGTTTAACATTTTGAAGGTGATTTAGATTAGTGGGGGAATAATATTAAGAAAAAAATTGAATAAGAAGAAATTATATTTCATGAATGGTAAGAGTTTAAGTGTCTGTTTTTATGTATGTATATCCATGATATTATATGATAAAATTTTTAGATTTAAATCCTTGAGCTTAATAAAAAGGATTATAAAACTATTGGTACCTATGAAGATAGTTTTAAAATACTTTCCTATTATGATTACAATTTACTCATTGACCTAAAAATAAATATTAATTTATTCATTTGTGTCTTAAAAACAAGTATTAAAGTTCCCTTGACTATTAGATACATTAGTAGTTAAAAAGAATTTTTATATATGCATAGAAGGTATAAATCGAAATTGTATATTCCCATAACTCATATGGTCCAACTAAGAAAATAATGATCAATTCCCTTGAAAAATCAAATGGTGAAAGAAATTCTATCCATCTGCAATCCGGAAATGTGGGAAGAAGCATTAATATAATTTATTAAATGGGACTATGGGGTGATATAAATGTGGAATGATAGGTCATAAAGCTAGTGAATATCAAGATGTTATTAATGTTCTATTTAATTAAATGGAGTAGAAGATTATTCCAACTAATCCAATATCCATGATCCAGTGTTTCATGTGCAATGAGTTTGTGCACTATGAGAAATAATTCCCCAATATAAGGGATAATGAGGATGATAAGACACAAAATCCTCTGAAGAAAAAGGATAGAGGTAAATCTTGTTTAATCAAAATGGATGAATTGGATCATTATAATTATGGAATGCCTACCCCCCTCTATAATTGGTAATTTCCTATCTGATTTTTTATTAATTAGACACATGAGTATATTATTTTCTTCCATTAGTAAAATTTCATTTCACGGTGACCCTTTATATGGATTCTAGAATAATTAAAACAAATTTTATTTTCTATCAATATAATGATAAACTCTATATTAAAATGATTTTTTTTTAATTTTAGAGCCTATATAAGGAATATATTATGAATTTACATTTGGAAGTGTATATGTATCCATGTATGTTTAACTTAAGAGTTATGGATACAATCATGGGTTTATTTTTTTTTTAATTTTGATCATATGTTCAAATTCATTGGCACTCCTTTTTATGTTTTAAATTATGGTAATTTATCACGATTAAGGATATTTTAATTGATATTTATGGAAATAAAAGCCTATGGTTATGTCAATGTTTTATTAAAAAATTTATATATTGGATAATGTCTTTACAATTTGTGGACATATGATTAATTGTAATGGTAACCATTAGGTTTTATCTTTTATTTTATGTGAAGGTAATTATGGGTTGTTTTCTATCACCAAACAATGTTAATAAACTTTATTTATATCATAGAATATTTATCTATTGGTCCTATTTATATAATATAAATTATGAATGTTGTAAGGTTGAATATATTATCACATTAAATTGTAACTCCACAGGATACAATGTTTACTTAGATGTTTGGTAAAATATTTCAACAAGTACTTGATAAATAGTTTACATTTAGTACATTGAATAATCCATGAACAGGTTTTTAGTTTGGGAGAAAAATATAAACCCTGAAGGATATGATGCGATCTGGTTGTATGTATTTCGATGCATTTTGGAATAAACACCTTCCTCTAGTATATTTTACTCATATCAATATATTTCAATTGAGAATTAAAATAGATCCTTATGAAGATCTTAATGGAAAGAAGTTTTGAACTCAAACGTACCGGAATAATGTTTCCAAAAGAAAGAATTTAGGAACTGAGCAAGACAATTGGATGTAAGATAAGGTTATAGCCATTCAAAAAAAGGCAAGGACACAAATTTTGTTAGAAATATTATGGTGATAATCATTAATTTGATATAGAATTTGATGCTATTGATATTTTCATTATGAAAATATCTTTATGGAAAAAAAGATTGGAAAAGTAATTTATATGTATATCGTTCTGTTAGAAATAATTTATCATATTGTTATAGTAGACTATCAGTTAGTCATTACACTAAAAAACTCTCATTATAATTATGTGTTCTATGTTCCTCTTCTATTGAATTAAATACCTGATCATTCACATGTACTAAACTCATAGGTCATACTGTTGGAGCATGATCATTCATATATTAGACAATAGGTTGATATTATAGATAATATAGACAATGTTCCATGAAACATGACCACTTACATGGTCAAATTTTTTCTAAAAATCAATATCAGGGGGAAGCTTCATAAGAACATGGGGATGTAATGATGTAGAAATATCGCCAGTTTGTAGTACTAATGTGATGAATTTTGAGGGTTAAATTCATTTTATGGGGGGTATAATTGAACACCTAGAGATTTTGTGTAGAAAAATTATAAATTTTTTTTATTACATGAAAATATGTTTTTTTACCTTACAAGAAAAAAATGAGTTTATCTTGCATTACATGTAACACAAAGTTTACCGTTTGATACAGAAAACAATGAGTTTAAACAGAATGTGAGATACTATTAAAATATTATTATTTAGTATGATAGTTATCACCTAGCCATTTGAACGATGGGTATAAATAGGATTAACTAAATTATGGAAATATAAGGTATAAAAATGAATATAAAATTAATTCATTGGTGACCAATTAATTATTAATGATAATAAAAACTTTTTAAAAATAAATTAATTTTTTTTAAAAAAAATTATATTTGTGTAAAGAAACAAATTTTACCAACGAAAATTAAAAAAATCCTTTTAGTGAAATATATTAATGAAATATATATATATATATATATATTATTTAATAAAATGTTTAATATTCATCTTATGTGTTTTCATTATAAAATATAAGAATAAATCCAATTTTATGCATTAAAAAAATATATTTTTTCTAAAAACTTATTTTTCCGCCTTTTACTAACTTGTATTAAAAATATTTTTTTCACTTTTATAATATTTATTTGAAATAAAAAAGTTCCTTTACCAAATAATAATGACAAAATTATATTTGGATGATTATTTGAAATTTTTTTGACAAGAAATGTTTTTTATGAATAGTGAAAACTACTGGTTTTTATCAAGAACTGCAATTTCTTTTATAACATTACAAAACATAAAAATCAATTTAAGTCTATCAAAAATAAAAAAATAGTTAAATTATATATATATTAATCCAATTTAAATAATTTAAAACATATTTACTCTTTATATTGACATAATTTTTGTAAAAAATTTGAACATTTTCCCATTGAAAAATCAGTTTCTCATCGTGTGAGTTGGATTACATTAAAATAAAATTTTTCACTTCTATGACTGGAATTTTGAAAAAATTGATTCCTTATTTGGAATCAAAATAATATATTTTATATAATAATTTTAATTTTATTTTTTACCATAATTAATATTTGATAAAGTAAAACTTATTTACCGTGTTTAAAGTTTAAAAAATATGTTGGGTAGGGGTTAAGCTAAAAAGATAAGTTTTAAAAATAACCAAAAACATTTTGACCACCAATTATGTTGCCATATATTGAACTTATCTCATATATTATTGATAATGGCCCATTTCATGAGACTTTCGGAATGGGGAAAATTTGGTTACACATTTTCCTTTTCAAAAATTACTAGTGTGACACTCACCACCCTTATTAAATGCCACTACCTCTCCTCACTTATTTACACTTCCAAAACCCTTTGTTTGAGCCAATAACTACACAAAATAATTATATATAGTATGATATAAATATGTATGGTTCTTAAATATGTTTATATTAAACTTATTTTTACTATACATGAGGATCCAATTTTTATGAAGGAAGTCAAGCCTTATGGTAAGATATTTTTTCCTCACATTTATTTTATATGAGACACATACCATATTGACCATCGGTTTCTTTTTTGTGATGTATATAATTCTAATGAATTTATTTTATGATTCGTCTAAAAAAATTAATTGTATTTACCTAAATATTTTTAATATATCTCCTTCATGGGGTTTAGGTACAAAATCTACCAAAGTGATAAGGGTTTTATGATACAGTATCATCATTTGTTGATATTATTTATGTTTATGATTAAGATGACGAAATTTTATTATTGATATCTCAAGAGACTCATGAAATTTCTTTAACATTGGTTTTGTCATGAGAAAACATGATTTCCCTTTATTTTCCTCTCCATGTGTAAAAAAGAGGTAAAAATAGTTTTCTTAAAGAAAACCAACCTTCTTTCTCTCTTCATCCAGAAATTATTTTTCTTCCAAAATAATGTATTCTAAATATATTATCAAAAATAATTTTAAATCACCAATTTTTTTTATTAAATTAATTTTATTCATGTTTAAAATGTTTAAGAAAAATAAAAATAAATCTTTTTGTTTTTTCTAAAAAATTCTCATTTGGTATTTACTAAAAATGTGAAAGGAATCATTGCTTTAACACGTAATGAATGAAATTTATTTTCCACCATCATTACCATATAATTATTTTAAAGATTTATTTATGTGTTTCAATGTCTATCTTAAATGAAATGGATTTGAAACAAATTATGAGTTTTTAGTTTTAAAATTTGATTTACAAAATGGAAAGGAAATTTTCTTCCTAAGATGTTTTAAATTATTTTTATATATTCCTCTATAATTTTCCAATGTTATCCTTAAAAAGTATTTTTAAATTATTTTATATTTAAAAAATATTAAATTATAATGGTTATATTCCACAAGAAATGTTCCAAGTAATCATTCGAATTCATTTTCCTGTTAAGAGGGAATCCATTGATGTTATTTATACATTACTAGGTAAAAGATTGAATGATTTAATACTTATTATTTCTTTGGATTATTAATGTTTATGTTTATTAAATTTTTTTGAAATCCATATTTTCATGGGTTATTCTATGGTGAATTTATGAAATATTTTTAATTTTTTTCTTTACACAAGTTTTTATTTGATTATATAAATAGTTTTTTATGATATTATAAAGAAAACAAGTATGGTTTTCATTATGAGAAGGGTTGGAACTACATATACCACCAATTTATTAGATAAATATTTATATCCCATGAGATTAAAATGGAAAACATGTAGATGGACTTGATAAGCTATGGGAAATAGGTGTTTGTAAATCAACTATTGGGAATAGGTGTGTCCAGATCAACAATAGGATATTGGTGATAATTCATTGTCCTATATTTTTATAATCTTGGTAGATAACCTTTACTTATGAAATTTATTTTATATAATTATGATTATTACACACTTTTATGAAATTTTTTTATGGTTAATGATGGATTTATGACGATTTCTCACTCTTAGGTGCCATGTTTTCTAAAATGATAAGGTTCTATGCCCTGAATAGTGTTTATGATCTATGATAGTGTTGTTATGAACTTCCTAAGTTATGTTCATGATGGAATACCCTTATGATTACCTTATTATTTCATAGGATAACATATTTATATCTCATATGATTACCCATAATGGGAATCTGAGCTCACACATTCTTATGTTTCCTTCCCCAAGTTATAAAGACTATTTTTGGAAGGGTATACATAATAAGAGTAATATTTGAGAAGATATTTTTTGGAGATGTTGAATATCATTCATGAAATTAGAATATTGTTTTTCTAGTCTCAGTAGAAACAAAAATATTACAGACCGTAGGAATGTTTTTATGAAATGTATTAAATATTTATGTTTAAATATTTGATATTTATGTATAATGTACTATTTCACCATACATGGTTTGTGTTTATATCTCATGAGAAAAATAGGAATATAAATAATAGTTTTTTTACACAATAGTAGGATTAATGGGTTTTTTCAAATTTTAAAGAATGTAAATAATGATTTTGTTCATAATGATGTGGTAATAATGGGTTTTCTCAGAATGTTATTTCTGTTACTATGGTTGTGCCATTTTTCTATTTTATTTGACATGAAATTCCATAATTTTATGATAATTTCATTACCTACGTTATGCTCTTAGGTGTAATATTTATTAAATCATGTTTCCACACTCTATTGATTCATGTATTATGTTATTCTAAAAATTATTTCATGATTTATGATCTATTATTTGTTCGATACGACTATATTTTGTGTCCAGATTTTACCTATATTCTTATTTTATACTCACTTCTGATCTATGATTGTTTTAGCTTATTCTTACCACTATTGAGCATATGAGCTCACCCCATTCTTATGTTTTTATTTCCCTAGTTTATGAGGATAAGAAATATATTAAACGTCTATAAGTGTATCTTATAATAAAAATTAGTGACAAATAATTAATATTTGTTATGGACTAAGTAGTTTCTCATAAAGTGAGAAATGATTTAATTCATTGAAAAACACTTGAGTTTTGTTTAATAGTTTTTTTAAAAAAATTCCATAAAACTATAATCCTAATATTTCATGGGAATTTATTGTAATGAAATATTTTATTGTGATTTATTTAATTAGATAGGCCCTTTTGTGGCTACTATAGTGTTTTCATCTTCTTTTCTAACAATATAAGTTGTTTATTAAAATATATTTATCAAACATAAAATCAGATTACTAATATTATTTATAATTTAAATGATTATATAACATGTTTTAAAATAATTCTATGGCTAAAAAAGAGTTTATTCTGGGATAAAAAAGATTATCCTTATATTTGTTAAAATAAGAGGGATTTAATCCCCCCATTAGAAGAATATTTTAAGAAATAAAACCTTCTTCTTATTCTAATTCCCTAAACACGTCAAGTACAATAAATTATATTGATAAAATAGTTTTTTCAATATGATAAACAAAATAAAAATATGTTATTTCCTAAACATGTTGTTTTTAATTATCTCATTATGGTATTTTGAATATAATATTTTGTCTAAGATTCTGGTGGGAGTATGTTTCTCCAATGATTAGTTCAAAAAAATATAGTTAGGGATTGTATCAGTAAAATGTAAAGACCAAAAAATTCCATTTATATTATTTTTAAATTATTTGACATTTTTACGAGTCATCGAAAATTGATGGCCTGTAATTTCAAGGCCCGGTGTGCCCGAAATGAATTTCTGAAAGAAAAAAATTTGGTGCATTCAGTAATCGTGTGGGCAGTGTTTTCTATCTTTGGAACCGGAACTCAGATTAATCATCTTAGGGCAGTGTTGAATCCGCATAACTAGGATTCACTTAAGGGAAGACTCACTTGAACCGCAGTAGGTCAAGAGAAAAGGATAAATTTTGGAATTTACAGAAAATTAATACAATAACATAACAAGTTATTTTATTTTTTACTCATGCGGATGAGTGGTGGTAGTGGGGACCGGTGACTTTTCAGACAATTAGTTTCTTGAATCTCATTTTTTTTTAAACTGAACCATTGGGTAATTAAGAGGTTCATTCATTAAATTAAACTCATTGATTCCTTGGTGCGTTACTCACCTTTCCCCCTCCTATTAAAATAGAGCTGAGGGTGGGGTTTTGGCACGGCTTCTTCAAGAGAGAAAAATCAAGCGATGTGATATGGTGACAACCACGGATGGAGGACGTAGGAATGGGTAGTAATGATCCAAGATCTATGAACACTGATGAATCCATCCAACGTGGACACTCCTCCAGCCATAAACACGACACCTCTAGTGAATCTTGAGGGAGGGGTTTTTGTTTTTGATATTGTAATATTCATCCTTCACTATTATTGATTTATACGAGAACGTGGATCAACCGACCAATGGGTTGATCCGTATATCGTTTTTTAAACACAGGTGGTTGAGGTGGGGTTACAAGTTGGGAGTTATTTCTAAATTCTCTTTTTGTTGCTAACACCCCGTTTTAAAAGGCTAACTCGGAAGGCATAGGCCAATCCGAAGAATCCCCGGACCTGTCAATGTTCTTGATGGTATTGTGTTCCACATGGTAGGTTGTGTAATGTGATGGAAGGGCAGAGATATGGGTCATGCAGTGGTGGCGGTGACCCGAGAGGCTCGTAGGCGCAGACGACACCAAGAACGGACCACCATAGAACCTCTGTTGGCCCGCAGAAAAAATAGTGGGTGCTCCATGTTGGCGGCAGCTGACAGTGGCCAGAGGAGGCCCGCATACACCAGTCATGGGCAGTGGGAAGGCAGTGCACTGTCGAATTCCGTAATGGAAAAAGGAATTCAACCTAAGGTGGTCGTGTGGGAGAAGTGGGGCACCGGCATGCACTGTCGGCGGCAGCAGCCGCGACCATCGGTTTGTGGTAGGATGGGGAGGCATAGCCCCACCCTCCGCCGCATTGACTAGAGACCATTCGGCCACCCGTAAAAACATTTCATGAGGTGGGGAAGTGCCCCATAGGCCGGGTAAGATGGACCTGCGTCCATGGGGCCAGCTAGAGAAATGATCTGCCTTTAGGCGGACTGGGCCAGCGCGGGTGGGCCGAGCCCCACCAGGCGGGGAGGTCCAACCACAGCTTGGGCTTGTGAACCAGCCAGACTGACCCCAATGGGCTGGACCCAATAAACCAGGCCGACCCTTAACGGTCCTGACCTGGGCGGTGTCGGGTAGACCCTAGGACTCATTACATCGGCCCAGCTTGACTGAGTCAGACTAGGCCCAAACCCAACCGGCCCCCAAATAAAGAAACACACGTAACTGATTAATCAGGTGTCCATTTGACATGCCATAAGTGGAATTTGGAACCCTTTTGTAGAGCGTTCCCTTTTTCATATTCTAGCAGGCCAAACTGAGTTGGGCAAGACTGAGGTGTGATCACACCCGTTTCATGGAAAGAGGTGTAACTAATGGACCAGGAATTTGATCGAATGTTCCGTCTATGGAATAAGGACTCTTATGAAAAGGATTTATTTTGGATATACTTTAATTGAGTTATTATGGAGTTTTACATGTGACCTAGGTTGGATTAGAGTTGAATCCAATAAGACCCTTTTTAAAAAAGTGCACATATCTCACAGACTGTGCGTCTGATCGATGCATCGTCTGTCAAGTTGGGACCCCTATGACTAGGTGTCCACTTGGGTATTATTTTTTCCGGACTTCACACTGGTTGAAATATAATGATGTCTTGAGGATTATATTCTTCTATATATTAGGCATGCATCGTGTGGGAATCATGTGGCTGGATGTGACATGAAGAAGAAGAGAGACCAATATCGGTCAACATCCAAAACCCCAGATTGGGATGATCTATCTATAGGACTAATCATCCCTACCTATGTACCAGTGACCAATACGGGTCCGAACTAGCGACAAAAAAGGGTCATCGCTAGTGACCAATACAGGTCGGAACCACCGACCAATACGGGTCAGCACTAGTGACCAATACGGGTCAGCACCAGCAACCAATAAGGGTCAACATCTAGCGACCAATATAGGTCAGAATACAGTCACGCATATGGATCAGTAGTAGAGTTACTATGTATATTATGATTTGGCTTTATAAGTTGTCATCCATATCCCAGTAACCCTGAAGTTATACTATTAGAATGAGCTATCTATTTTTCTTTGTGCTTCATGATCTAGATAATGCTTGTTATATTAACTTTGTGGCATTTCTTGTGATTATTTCTGTTTTGGATTACTGATAGACCTTAGGGGGTCCTGGGGTCCCCTACTTAGTTGTTATACTCACCCCTGAATGGTCTCCACCCACATGCGTGTGTTTGGTGCAGACTACATATGCTCTGAGGTAGACTTTGGAGGTTCGGGACTTAGTGGAGCTCGGTGTGGCAGGAGTAGTCGAGATCCTCTTCTGTGACTTCATACTTATAGTTATTACCCCTTAGGTAGATATCCAGGGAAGATGTGATAGTTTTTTACTTTCTTTTTAGTTTCTAGGGTTCGTATTCTGGCTCACTGTTTCAATTTACCGTATTTCTTGTGGTTATACTTCACTCTCGTGGTTATACATTACTTTTGTTGGTTTTTTACATAAGTTTCCCATTTTGAGTGTGTATATATCTCTAAGGCAATTCATTCTCTTTTTGTGAGACCCTTCAGGTTCAATTCACCAAACCCTGGCCTATGGAATTTGAGATTGGGGAAGTCACATTTGGGTCCCGTGGGACGCGTCGTGACCATGTGGTATTAGAGGGTGGTCAGTTCTACTAGAAGATCTAAGAGTATAATTTTAATGAGGATATGGTGTAATGTTTTTGGAGTTCATTTTTTAGTATAGGGAGTCTAGTATTGGTGCAGTGGCTAACGTATCCATACACTAGGACGCTCAATTTTATTTTCCGACTTGGTACATGAAAACACTGATTGCTGGTGTTTTGAAAATTTTTCTTTATCATTATTGTGCCAGCTCACCATTTATAACTTATTGACTATGGAGCAACTGTTTCATACAGGATGCTTCCATGAAGACATCCAACCTAGATTCATGTTATAGATCGTGATCGTGGCCCACCGAGCAATGAGGCATCGATGCAGGGACCACTTACAATGATGGAACCTTTAGGTGGTGTACTAGTAGCACCACAACCTATTGAAAATAAGATTCTACTCATGGATCATACACGTCGTCTAAGCGTGTTTTATGAATTCTAGAGACAAATGCCTCTGAGGTTTCAAGGATAGATGGAACCCAAGGTAGAATAGGACAATCTTGAGGCGGTTTCGTGGGTCTTTATCTTAGTAGAGACACCTACCGAACAGATGCCGATCTTTGCTACTAGCTTTCTTCATGGATGGGTAGGATGATGGTGGATCTTAAGGCTCTAGAAGCATGAGGAGAGGAACCTCACCTGGTCTGACATTGAGAGACTTTTCAGGTAGGATTACATACCCGCAACACTATGCTCTATGCGTATTCTGGAGCTGCTGCATCTGCATCAGGGCAGGAAGACTGTGGCTCAGTACTTGGTGAGATTTTCTGACCTCTCTCGATACTCCACTAACATGGTACAAGACCCTTACTTCAGGGCTCAGACCATTGAGCAGGGTCCCCAATCATAGATTATACCTGCGACAGTTTCTCTTAGTATCCTGACACTGGATGGGGTGCTAGAAAGAGTTTTTCTGATGGAGAGCTTCCATGCCGAGAAGGCACCAATAGTGAGAGCCCCTACCGGATGACAGGTAACAAAGTCATATGTAGTTGATAGTAGACAGACGATGTAGAATCCCAAGAATGCTAAAACTTCTTGAGGGAGATCTTGGGGCACATGGTAAGAAGTGAAACACTCAAGAGGCCAAGGAAGCCACCAGCAAGGCATGATCTGTTTTTCCTACGAGGGACATGGTCACAGATCTCATGATTGTCCGACTCCCCATACGGATGATCGGAAAACAGAGGAGGTGCCACCAAGGCAAAGTCAGTGGTACGATAATGTGTACCATCCAAGTTGCAGATGAGGCAGGGGAGTAGGACGTGCATCGGGAGGTGGTTAGGGTCACCAGGCACCACCACCACCAACCCCAAGCGGTATAACATGAGCTTAGTGAGTGATTCGATGGGGATAGGCCCTGATATAGGTAGAAGAGGCTCACGATAATGATTTTCCTGAGATGCTACAAGGTACAATCTATATATTCTCAACATTAGCATTAGTTCTTATCAACACAAGTGCTGGAAATTCCTTCTTGTCATGGTCTTACTTCGAGAATTTGAGATTCTGACTGAGATTTTAGCTCGACCTTTGTGTTTGGATACTCTTACGGGGGAGATTCAGTAGTCATAAACTAGTTTCAATAGTGTGATCATAATCTTTGAGGAGAGATTTTCAAATGGGATCTTCTAGTAGTAGTGTTGAAGCCCCATGACATCATTCCAGGCATGGATTGGTTATCACCGGTTCACACACAAATGGACTGCTTGAGACGTACAATGCGATGTATGTGCAGAGATAGAGGGTGCATCTGATTACATATTATCTAGAATGCATGACCTTTGACATGGTGGATGAGGCGAGTCTACAGTTTCCAGCGGTGGTGGAGGAGTATGAGGACAACTTTCCAGAAGCTGTCCTAGGACTACCTCCTTATAGAGAGGGAGACTTTCGCATTGAATTGTACCCAGGAACAACATCAATATTTACACCAACATATCATATGTCCCCTACTAAACTCTATGAGATGATGTTACAGTTTGATGACTTACAAAGGAAGGGATTCGTAAGGCCTAGTGTTTCACCATGGGCATCCTCAGTGTTGTTTTCCAAGAAGGCATATAGATGTTTGAGGTTATACATGAATTCTGGCACCTAAATCCGGTGACCATTAAGAACAAGTATCGTCTATATAGGATTGATGATTTGTTTCATCATTTGAAAGGAGAAATGTGGTTCTCAATGATAGACCTTAGATCAGGCTATCATCAGCTCAGGGTACAGGATGATGATAGACTAAAGACATCATTCAGATGTCGGTATGGCCATTACGAGTTCTTGGTGATTCCTTTGGGTGTGACCAATGCTCATGCAGTGTTCATGGGGATCATGAATAGGATCATTCATGCATTCCTAGACTCATTGTGGTGGTCTTAATCGACAAAATCTTGGTGTACTCAGCATCCTAGGAATACCACATTGTACACTTCAAGATAGTTTTGGAAACACACTGGGAGCACCAGTTATATAGGAAGCTCTTGAAGTGTGAGTTTTGGATACAGAAGTTCCACTTCTTGGAAAATGTCATCTACAAGACTAGAGTTGCAGTGGATCTAGGGAATATCGAGGAAGTACTTACTTTGTAGCCACCTAGGAGTGCCACTATGTTGTAGAGCTTCCTTGGATTAGTAGGCTACTATTGGAGGTTCATACCTAATTTCTCCAGAGTAGTAGCACCTATGACTGCCTAGATGAATAAGGGGAAACCCTTATTGTTGTTAGAGACATGCAAGTAGATCTTTCAAAAACTGATCCAAAGCTTGATGAGTGCTTCCATCCCGAGGTTGCCGAAGGAGGGCACTGACTCTGTGGTTTACTATGATACATTGGGGACTGGACATGGTTGCATCCTAATACAAGATGATGTAGTGATTGCTTATGGATCACAAAAGCTGAGGCCTCATGAGCATAATTATGCAACTCATGTCTTGGATTTTGCAGAAGTAGTCTTCGAACTGAAGATGTGGAAGCACTACATGATGGGTGAGAAGAGTCTCAAATATCACTTCACACAGAAATATCTGAATCTGAGACAACGACGTTGGCTGGAGTTCTTTTAGGACTATGACTTTGAGATAGTCTATAATCCTGGGATGGGGAACTTAGTGGCAGATGCACTTACCAGGAGATCGATTTCAATGTTATTGAACAAGGCTTTAGAGGAGTTAGACTTGCTTAAGATATCCTACGTTGATAGAGATGAGGAAGTCTACCTTCAGTCGATGATAGTTTCCCCTCCACTCCTTCAGCGAGTCAGGGAGGTGAAACTACGATATAGAATCTATGGGACTACATGTGCTCAGATATCCTTAGACCATACTCCATATAGATATACAGAAGGTGGGGATAACTCTATCATTTATAGAGGATGTACAGTTATACAAGTTGCTCTATGAGACGAGGTGTTGAGGGTGTTCCATACATCCCCCTTGGTAGTACATCCTAGCATGATGAAGGTGTATCAAGACCTTCTGTGTCAGTACTGATGGCCCAGATTAAAGAAAGTTGTAGTGGAGTTTGTTTCTAGATGCATCACTTTCCACTAGGTGAAGGTCGATCATGAGGTACTAGTAGGCTTGACCCAACCCCTTGAGATACCAGAGTAGAAGTGGGAAGGGATATCAATGGACTTCAGGACAGGGTTACCAGGTACATCCAAAGGGCACGATACAATCTGGGTGATCATTAACTGACTCACTATGTCGTCCCACTTCCTTTCATTTCGAGAGAAGGATTTGGTAGAGATCTTGGTATGTCTATTCGTTTAAAATATTGTGCGACTTCATGGGATGTTTTCGATGAAATTCTCAGACCCTAACATACGATTCACATCTCGGATGTGGAATGGATTTTAGGAGGCTTTTGGGACTCAACATCGCATGAGCACTGCTTTTCACCCACAGACATATGGTCAGACTGAGCGGACCATCCAGACCATGGATGACATGATCGTGCATGTGTCCTTGATTTTGGTCACAGTTGGGAGGACCACCTACCCTTGGTGGATTTCATGTACAATAATAGATATCACTCCACTGTTGGTATGGGCCTTTTGAGGTTCTATATAGATTAACATGTAGATCTCGCTTGTGCTGGATGGATCCAGGAAAACATGCACTTTTGGGCCCAGATATGGTACATGCTACCACTAAGAAGGTGTGGGTCATCCGAGAGAAGATGAAGACTGGATAGAGCCGACTGAAGTCCAATGTTTATATGCGACAGAGACCACTGGTGTTCCAGTAAGGGGAAAACATATCCTTCAGAGTCTCCCCTCGACAAGGACTACAAATATTTGGCTAGGGCTGATAAATCTCACCGAGGTTTATCCGACCATGCTTGATACTTCGGAGGATTGGCAAGGTGGCATACTGCTTGGCACTACAACCGCAGTTGGAGAGGGTTCACGATTTCTTCCATGTATACCAGCTGAGGAGATACGTGCATGACATGTATCACATAATCAACCATGGAGAGCTGGAGATTGATGATTGGTTTAATTTTGAGGAGTATCTAGTGGAGATAGAGGATCGATAGTAGCAGATCCTTCGTGCGTGGTAGATAACTCTGGTTTTCATTCTGTTGAATCTCGAGAATCTCCAAGAGAGAACATGGGAGGGAGAGGCCCATATGCGTGATCAGTACCCCTCTTTGTTTCTGTGTCACTGTTTGGATTTTTGGGATATAAATCCTTATGGTGGGGAGAATGTAAAGACACAAAAATTCCATGTAAATTTTTTTAAAATTATTTGGGATTTTTAAGAGTGCGAAAATTGACGACGTGTGATACCGAGGCCTAGTGTGCCTGGAATTAATTTCTGAATTTTTTTAAGGTTCGTTCAATAAACATGCGGGCGGAAGTTTCTATCTATTGTACGGGTTCTCTGATTAAACATCTGAGGGCCCCATTGAATCAGCAATACCAGGATTCTCTTAAGGGAAGCTTCACTCCAACCATATTAGGTTAGGAGCAGAAGTTAAATTTTGGACATTATAGAAAACTAATAAAATAACATAACTAGTTATTTTATTTGTTTTTCTCCAGTAGATTAGATGAGGTGGTGGGGACTCTGACTTGTCAAAATAATTAATGTATTGACTCTCTTTTTTTGAAACCATACCGTTGGGGAATTAAGAGGTTCATTAATTAAATGACCCTCATTAATTTATCAATGTGTTACTCACCTTCCCATTTCATATTAAAATGGAGCTCGAGATGGGGTTTTGGCATGGCTTCTTCAAGAGAGGAAACTATGCCGATGTCCTGCAGTGACATCCACCAACAGAGGATGGAGGCTCGGGCAGTAATGATTTGGGATCGAAGAACGTCAACGACTCCATCCAACATGGATGCTCCTCCCACCGTGACCACAACACCCATAGAAAATCTAATGGTGGGTTTTTTGTTTTTGATATTGTAATATTCTTCCATCAAAATTCATGAATTATATGAAGAACACAAATCAACCGACCCATTGGTTGATCTACAGATCGTTTTTTTAAACACTACTGGTTGATGCAGGGTTACAAGTTGGGAGTTATTTCTAAATTTTATGTTTTCAACTAACACCCCTTGTTAAAACGCCAACACGGAGGGTGTGGGCCAAACCAAAGAAGGCTCGGACCCTTAGTAGATCTTGAAGATCTTGTGTTCCCCATGCGTGGCTAGGAAATGTGATGGAAAGGAATAGGTTGGGGTCACGCAGTGGAGGTAGGGGCCTGAGAGGCTTGCAGGCATAATCAACACCAAGAACGGACCACTGATGCACCTCTGGTGGCCCACGGAAAGAACCACTGGCGTGCCAAGCCGACAGCGGCTGGCAGGGGTCGGAGGAGTCCCACGAAAACCAGCCGCGGGTGGTGGGAAGGTGGCACTCCGTCACACACAGTGGTGGACAGAGGCGGTCGGCCCGACCAGACTATGTGGGAGATTGGTGGCACCCTCAGGTGCGGCCGGTGGCAGTAGCCACGACCATCAGCCTGGGCACGAGGGGGCGGCGTGGCCTACGTCGGCTGGAGACTGGTCGGCCACCTGGGTGAACATTCAATGCAATGGGGCAGTACCCCACTAGCCAGATAAATGGCCCCACGTCCGTGGGGCCAGCTGGAGAAATGATCCACGTTCAGGAAGACCGTGCGATACGCGCGCCAACCGAAATGGCCAGACCCGCCCAGCTGGCCAGCGAGGGTGGGCCGAGTCCCACTCAGTGGGTCGGGACAACTGTGCCCCTGGACCGTGAACTTGTCGGTCCAACCTCGATAGGCTATACCCATTGTATTAGGCTGAACCTTAATGAGATAAACCAGGGCATGGTCGGGTAGACCCCAAAACCCATTGCGTCGGGCCAGCCTGACCGAGTCAGACCGGGCCCAGGCCCAACCGGTCCCCGAATAAATAAATATTCGTAACTAACAAACTGGGTGTCCATTTGAAACATCATCCTTGGCATTGGGTCCCCTTTTGGGAAGCGGTCCCCTTTGCATATTCTAGCGGGCCCAACCGAGCTGGGCCGAAACGACGCATGATCACCCCCGTTTCACGGAATGGGGTGTAATTAATAGACCAGACGTCTGATCGATGCATCGTCTATGGTATAAGGACCATTGTGACAAGGTGGTCCTTTAGAGACACTCTATGTATTTTTTATGGAGTTTGACATGCGAACATGGTTGTATTATCCTTGAATCCAACCAGGCCCATTTTACAAAAGTGCCAATATCTCACAGACCAGATGTCCGATCAATGCGTTGTCTGTCACCTTAGGACCCCGATGATGGGGCAATCCCTTGGGTATTCTTTTTTCCATACTTCATACCTGTTGATATATGATTGATGTCTTGAGGAGTAGAGTCTTTCGGAGATAAGGCATGCTTTGTGTGGGAATCCAGTGGTTGGCTCTGACATGGAGAAGAAGAGCGACCAATACGGGTCAGAATCAGAAACTCCAAAGTGGGATGATATAGCTATAAAACTAATCATCCCAACCACGGTATCTGCTACCAATACAGGTCATCACCAACAACCAATATGGGTCAGCACCAGCAAGCAATAAAGGTCTGCACCAGCAACCCATATGGGTCTGCACCAACGACCAATATGGGTCAGCACCAGTGACCAATACAGGTTAGTATCTAGTGACAAATACAGATAAAAATAGAGTGACCTATACAGTTCAGCAATAGAGTTACTACGGATAGAATGGTCTTGCTTTAGGACTAGTCATCCCTATCCTAGTATCCTTAAAGTTATACCATTAGAGTGAGCTGCCTATTTTTCCTTTTTCTTCATGATCTATATCATTCTTGTGAAATTACCTTTGAGGTATTTCTTGTTATTTTTTCCTTTATGTATTACTGAGAGATATTCGGGGGGTCTCGGGGTCCCCTACTGAGTTGTTATACTCACCCCTACACGGCCACCACCCGTATGCGTGTGTCTAGTGCAGACTACTGATACTCTGATGCAGACTTTGGAGGTTCATGACTTGGTGGAGCTTGGGGAGACGGGAGGAGTTGATATCCTCTTCTTCAACTTCAGACTTATGGATACTACCCTCTAGGTAGAGATCAAGGGCATATACGGAAAGCGTATACTGTTTTTTTAGTTTCTAGGGCTTGTATTCGAGCCCACTATTTTCAGTTTACAGTTGTACTTTACTCATGTGGTTATACCTTACTTTTGTTAGTTGAATACTTCAGTTTCCCATTTTGACTGTGTACACATCTCTAAGGCAATTCCATCATTGTTCTGTAAAAAACATCAGGTGCTAATCACCAACCTATGGCCTATGGAATGTTGGCTTGTGGTAGTCATGTCTGGGCCCCGTGGGACGAGTCATGACATAAAAATTCAAAATTTAATTTCTATTTTTATCTTTAATGTTTTTGAGTGTTTTTCTCAATGATTAATGTAAAGAGATTCATTAGATACCATGTAGATTTCATGGAAAAATAATAATGCAATGGGTTCTAAAAATGGAAATGATAGTAATGGACATAAAAAAGTACTAATTATAAAATAAAAGTCATTAACACAATAAAAATTATATTTTATTGAAAAAATTATTTTGAATATTATTTTCGAAGAGTTGATCCTTTGAAGTATTTTTCATAACATTCACTATATTTAATTATTCTTACTTCATTGGTTTTAATAAAAAAACGATTAGTGGTAGGGTTCTATCATATGTAAAAATAGATATATAGTGGGAAATATATATAGATAAAATATGTTTAATAAAACCCATGGATTGTAGTAAATATTTGACAAATATTATTGTCTCTCACATGTGATATGGTTATATGGGAACTTATATATGGTTTATTTAAATATTTATAAAGAGTTTTAAGAATATAAAATGCATCACAAAATTATATTTTCATTTTATCATGATTTCATTTTGTCTATATACTATCATGAAGGGAAGTGATAATTACCCTCTCAATTTATGACTTTGAGTTATCCCTAACAGATGTTTTTCATGGAGTATTAAATGTTGTGGAAAAATTAGGGTTATCATGAGTAAATTTCTTGTATCCATATATAGAATAATCTCATGATGAAAAAATTGGTTTTGTTTATTGGATAACCCCCGATGTCTATCACATAGTATCTCACACACTTTTTATTTAGTGTACTAGGGGTTCGAGGTTTATAATTTTTTTCCCCACACATAAGTTTATGAAAATTTCTAGAATGAGAACATGTAAAATTTGATACCATTCTTACACAATACATGGGACCTAACTACTGTTGGTGTCGTTGGGTTTTTTGTTTATCATGTCATCAGATGGATCTTAACCAAATTAATATTTATCCTTTCATAGGATGAGTATGATATATAGACCTCAGTTTAAGATAAATGTAGATATTGCCTAGTCATTCCTATGTAATAGTTGTAATTTAATCATCCATAAGGTTGACTGACATGTGAAATATCCCTTGATTTAACCATTTTATAATTACATAACAATGAACTGAAGAGTGACTATATGGGATTGGCATGCTTTGGTCCCCATGCTTACTCGACATCTTGGAAAAATGGATCAAGAAAAATTCATGATTTCATAGATATAATTAGTGTACATTAATATAGATATACATGTTACTGATAAAGAACATACAATATCCCTTTATACCTTTAGCTTCACTAATTATTTACTAGAGGCTACTTCTTTCTTACATTTATTAATTTATTACTTCATATAATTTTGTAAATTCTATAAAGGATCATGTTGTAAAAAATTGTGGTAAAAATAATATGGATTGAGTTTATTAAACTCATATAATCACTCAAACAAATTAGAATTTTTTTGGAAGGTGTTTAGGATGATCATTCACTAGTTATTTTATATGATTGTGATACACAACAATCGTGGTAATAGCTTTCCAAAAGTGTTTTTGAATATATACAAAAGTTTTTTAGATAAAATTTCAAAGGTTATTATATGTGATTCAATATAATAGTGAAATGGAACAAATTGTTGATGCTTTATTGTTATTGGATGATTTATTGGAGATATTACCTAAATATATAAGTTATATGATATTCCCAGCTATATAGTAATGTATCAAAATAGTATATAATATAGCATCGTTTTTATGTTACTACCATGGCCAATATTTTAATATAATTTGGGTATAATATTGTAAACTGAATTATATCATATGAAACACAAAGAACACTATAATTAGGAATGGAATTTTATTGTTAAGTGTTAATTTTTGATAATATACCTCTAATAGACATCCTAATGAAAATTTATTTCATAAAATTAACTGATATAGAAAATGAATTGGTTGAAGGATAAAAAGTGTTTTAAACAAGGTAATTTACTCATTATATTTGAGTAAATTCATGTGAACATGATGATAATCCTCAATGGATATATAAGAGAAGCCACAAAATTGATATTGTTTGAGTCCCTACCTAGCTTTATATTAATTATCCCTCTCCTCTAAGCTCTCTTCCCCTCTTCCCTTTAATACTATGGTATGAGGTTCTTGAATATAAAAAGGGTGATATCGTATCATCTCATGGATACACCATAGAATAGTGATTTTTATCGCTACCTCTTAGTGTTTTTCATCATGTGTTTTAATGGAGATAAAAACCGCATCCATCATTGGTGAAAGGCATACAAAAGTTTTTATTTTCTATATTTACATTATTTTCGGTTTTCAAGAATATTAAATCTTAGTTTAAGGTTTTATTTTAACTTTCATGGCATTGTGTAATTGTTAATAAATACTTATAAACATATCTAGGACATGGAGCTACTTGTCGATAAGGATATAGTACTTGTTTTCAATGATTGTTACTGTATTTACCCACCATGTTGTTTTTTGATATATTTTCTATAAATAATAATAGCAACCACCTAATAACATAGATTAGATCATGTAGGTGGTTCGATCTTTTATTTCCTTCCTTGGTATATACTACCCATATAAGAGATTATCCATGGGACATACCATATTATTGTGTGGTTTAGATCTTGGGAGAGGTTGGTGATGGTTTTACCTCCTATGAATCAGCTTTCTATATGTTACATTGATCATTTGGAGCTATTTTGGGAAGGTGTTTCTATGGGATCTTTAAATAATGGTGTGTTGATTGCACCACCTTGGAGTTCATCATTCATGAGTGTTGGGTGGATCAGTGTCACAGGAAAAGATCCCTAATTAATCTATTCACCCATGACTTGAATTGTTTTTCATTAATCCTAATGGTTTTCCTAGGTGTCTGAGTCTAACTCTATTTTTACCTTTCACATGATTGACTTCAAATATGACTATTTGTGGAAATGTTTCATGTTTCCCTCCATATTATTTTGATAATGGGTGACTACGACAGAGGTACAATAGTCACTGCACAATGTAGGTGGGGTATAGTGTCTTGGTGTATCGGTTTTGACACAATAACCTGACATTATTAATCATATATTATATATTATATCTTGATTTACATTTCCATACATGAATATATTTTATATCATGTTTTATATAAGGGCTATGTTGGTGCTTCCCTAATGAGTTTTATTATCACACCATATATGGTCAGCTAGATTAATATATGGTTCTTATGAATCGTTTTGTGGTGACAGTTTGTATGAGGGATCGAACTAGGTGGTTGGATAGTGTTTTAAAGGTAGGTTCAAGGTGTTATTATAGGTTTTGGTTTTGTCTACATTTTAAACTAATTTTTAATATATATTTTCCCGTACAAATAAATGATCATTTTTTAATAACAATATGATTTTAGGGATTTGTTATTGTAATATCATATTGACATTGTATATTATTAATACTTTTATTTTTCTATAATTCCTTTCACTTACTGTCGTGTAATATAACTATTTAGTTGTTTTTTTTCTCATATTTTGTTTTAATGAGAGTATAATATCCTCATATCTATTATAATATCTCATCATTCTTCAGAAGCCTCTATTATATGGGGAGTCATGTCTGAATTCATGTGGTGCACCCAGTCTGTGATGATGGATTTTTTTAATCTCAGTGTGTTACATAAATAATTTAAAAACCTGTTAGTAAACATCCTAATAACTTTTACAGATTTCAACATATCTAGAATAATTAAAATTTGATAGGTGGTAGTGCGATGTTATTGCAGACCATGATTAATATAACTCCCCCTAGGACAATAGTGATGATATAATTAACCATAAATCCCACCACCAATATGTGGTATTGGTATTAATAGAACAAATATAATTTGATAGGTTCTCTTAGGTTTATTATATCCCCCAGTTTTTATGAAATTAAATAAAAAAATGAGGGCCATTTTAAACTATAAACCATGAAACAATGAGTTGAACCAAAAAATCAACCCAATTTTAAAAATTATAAAACAAACAATTATAAAACATAATATATTAAATTTCATACATATATAATAGAATCGTTCTCCAAAATAACTACCAAGAAGGGAAAACTCATAAGGAACCAACTCCAGCTCCACTGAATCCCTACAAAATGTGCTAGTAATTTCTAGCCTAGTATCCAACTCTAACATGAAAAATAGTAACAATATTATATTGATATTTGATTTGGAATACATGTATACTCAGTGGTTACCTCCCTCGATTCTCTCATACTAATGTGTATGAATCATACTCGTGATTCAGAAGACAATCAATGAAATTAAATTTTTACCTGTCCTAGGATAACCACCACTCTAACCTTACCAATCCTCAAACAAAAAATTCATATACAATTATAGTTATATAATAGTCATGAAATCATATAATGAATTTAATATTCATCTACATACTAATATATTTTGTTTCCCTCGCATACCAATGGAATATACCTTGGTGCTTCCATCCCTTTTATATCCACATAACATGTACTCACACCACATCACATACACAATTTTATACCATATCATTGACACAACTTCATGACCACTACCATATATTTTAAACCAGGTCACATCTGTAATCAGATAATTGTGGCCACATACAGTATACCACAACCACATATTATATATTCACATCACTATTTCATCACCTCATCACTACCACAAAATATAATTATATCTGGAAAAGTGAGTGACTGAGAGGATATTCATACGTTGATATCAGATACATTTTTTATTTTTGAGGTATACCATTAACCTAAAATATTTTATGGGTTTCGATCAGATTACACAACTTGGGTGGTGGTTTTTAAGAATTAATAAAAATTAAATTTATATATAATATCACAGAAGCCTGACTTAGTGTAAACATTCATCACAACACCTCGACATTAATATCCTATCATCAAATAATTTTTTTATCACATAAAAAATAAATACTTACACCTCTAAGGACACTAAAATTAAACATTAATACAATACAAAAAACACACCTTCATCCCATTTTATGTTCTATTTCAATTTTCACTTCTATCAATTACATTTAAATTAGAAGATTACATTCCGGTACAGTCAATTTTTTTTACCCATATAACCTATTATCATTAAATATTATTCAATTCATTAAATTTATTATATAATTCTTCCATATACTTATTTCATTATCACCATATCCTAGCTAACTACGACACACTACCACAAAAATGACATCAAGCTACCATAACATAAAACCTATAAACACCTCTTCCTCTACCACATCATCAACAAAAACTAGGAACATTTAAACTAAAAATAACAAAACGTGTCATTACCACTCCACTATAATAGTAATTAAAAAAAACAAAAATAAATAACTATATATATATGACAACAATAATATTTCCTTATCTCTTCATCAAGAAATTATTTTTTCATACAAAACATTATTGTTTAACCACCTTAAAGATCCTATTTTATTTTTTTATATATGTTTTTCATGATGAGTGATGTATTTTAATTCAAGTGAATGAAAAGCACTACTTTTTACTAAGTGATGTTTACATAATTTTATGGACGTTTTATGAAGCCATATAGTATGAGGATTTAGGAATCAATATTCATGGAAGATTTAAATGAATGTATAAAGAAATAATTCACTCAGTATAATGTATGAAATTTTTAATTATATAGGAATATATAAACTCGTTGGGTGAGTTATGAAGTTTATTTAAAGTGTTTTATAGTTAATCCCCATCAATTAAAAATTTTCATTGAATATTTGAGTAAATATTGTAATTTTTATTAAACTCTATATCCCAAATTACATTAGGTGATAGTATTTCACAATGTTTTAATCTCAACATTCCATAAAAAATATCAAATATTTTGTTTTTTAATGATTTTAAGGCATTTTGATTTAGCATGGAAGGAATCATGGAGGACTTGTTAGTCTTTAGATGATCACATTTGACTCTAGATCTAATTGTGAAATATTCATGTTGTGCATAGGACTATGTGAGGATGATAATTAAAAAACACTTGAGTTATTCACAAAGACTATGAGACAAATAAAGTCCAATTTGAATTTGGATTATTATTGAACATTTAATAATGCATTTAATTTTAGAGAGCTTAAAAATACATTCTATTTATTATAAAAATTGAAAAAATTTCTAGAATTAAAAAATTATGAAGAAAATTTTATTTTAGATGATGATTGTGTTGTGGTTTCCATTTAATTAAAAAAACATGTAGTCAAGTGGAATATGATTCATTTTCAGTAGTATTACATTTCTTTAAGGGGAAATCCATATGGTAATGATGAATTATTACATAGATACATGGAAATATTAAAATCATTTGGTGTAGGGAAATTTTTAGATAATTTAAAAGATGTTATATTCAAATATCACATAATTAAATCACACCGATTCTTAAGGATGTTAAAAAGGGAGACCTTGAATTAAATATTTTATAATATTCAAATGGATAAGTATCTTTTCACTATATGTTAAATGAGTTTATATATTTTATTATGAAAATAGTAATCACGAATAAAAAATATGATTATAAATGTATAATAAATGAAGAAAAGTCTGAGGGAGATAAAACATTAAATACTAAGTGTTATAGATATAAAAAAATTAATAATTTGAAGAATAATAATAAAAAGGTCTTCCAAAAATGAATTTATAGTCGATGTAAAGAGCTGGTGTGATATGAGTACTATGATCCTGATATTTTGAGTATACAGATGGTCATGATTTCATTTTTTCATATGTATTTAGAGGTATTTTGTTGTTTATTTTCAACCATAAAGTGAATAGACTTTATTGGTTAGCTTCATCATATTATACTAGGTACAAGGTCATAAATGTTCCTATAGGTATAAATTGATATTAAAATAACTGATCAGTGTGAGTTTGATAAAAACATCCATACACTGGGGAAACAATCTTTATTTGAGGAGGTAAACCAATATAAAAAACATGTTTCATTATATTTTTTATTCCAAATTGTTTTTTGTGGTGTGTTTAATACATAACAAGTAGAAGAGATTATAGGTTTCCTAACCATAATAAAATCCTTGATTATCCCCTTCCCCCCTCCCCATGAAATTATTTTTATTTTCTCCTCAATCCTTTCAATTGGAATTAGATCCCAAATAATTAAAAGATTGAATAATTCATTATCATATATCATTGGGTTGATATATTATTTATTCTAATATTCATGACGTTATGGGGATAGTCGATATTTCTTCATGGTCTCTAACTAATAAGAAGAGTGTGTAAAATTATGATAAGGCTAGGAATGCAATACTATTATATTAATCTGATAAAAAATTAACTAAAGTCATAGGGTGAAAACATGCATTAACATTTAGAGAAAACATAACAGAATTTATGGAAGGAATAAGAAGATAAAAAATAAAAAAATAAATTATTTATATTTTTTAAAGATATACAAATGTAGGAAATTAAATCCATTGATGAATATTTTTAGTAGATTCAACACTATTGTATGTTATATCTGAAGATATAGAGATAAACTCAATAATCCTAGGGTGGTTAAGAAGATTGTGGGAATACTCTCTAACAAATTTTATGCAAATATATAATGATGGAATTTGTGTATACAGATGAATTCACAATTTAATAAATATATATCACACTCATAAAGTTTATAATGATTAGTGGAGATACAATTAAGGGTAAAGAAAATATGAGAAACAAGCTGAATTTAAGAATACCAAATAATTGAAAATCAATGAATTGAAAATAGTTTTATCTAAAGAGTAGAATATATATGATTATGTTGAGACTCTTTCTCTCATGATATGTTATTTCACCAAAGAAAGAGGTATGCACAATGGGATGTTGTATATTAAATGATAAAAATGTGGGAATGTTGGAAATTTCATTTCAAATTTTTCCATGAAAATGAAAAACTAAGATGAAAATATGGTAATTTATAGAGTGAATTTTTATAAAGGAATATTGTACAGAAAAATTCAATCACAATCAAAATGGAAAAGGAAAATCGCACTTAAGGGTTTAAAAGAAATTTCTTTGTGGTTGAAGACGAGATTTAGGAAACTGATGAGTGAAATAATGGTGATGATAAACATATGAATGATTCACATAAGGTCCACATGGATCAATAAATAGAGAAGAGTGATTCATCATATAATTATTAATGGGTTAATAATTAATTTGTTGTTGAGTAATAAAATTTACCCATATATTTCACCTTGAGGTTGAAATTAAATATGTTCCTAAAATAAATTGGATTATTGGGAGAAAATAATTCACATCTCTAGAAAATGTATAACAACTATGGGTAATATTGGATTGAGAATAAATTTCCTCATGAATAAATAATAATGATCAAACATGAAAATTCAACGAAGAAGAATATCCTTGATGATATGACCTCTAAAATTATCTATGTTGATAAATATATGGATGAGTTGAATAAGATAATTGTTGATATGGAAAATAAAAAATATAAATACATATGAACCCTAAAAGATATAGTCAAAGCTATAGGTGAATTCCCAGTTAACAAACATCTATTGACTATGATGCTCAAAATGATGAACATAAATCAAGAAAAAAACTTATTAAACTATGTATCATAATGAAATCATGGTAACTCAATATTCCAATGAGAAAAAATAATTTATTTTATTATGGGAAAAAAATTACAAATCAAAACCTACATAGATCTAAAAAAAATCCTTATAAATTTTTTAAAACTATCTAAGACTTTAAGGGAAGCAACACACAATAGGACATGGTAAGAACTCTAGTATTTGGTCTTAATATTGATCATTCATAGAAATCCTTATATTCCCAAAACCTCAATCAAATATTACGTTTTAAGGATATTACTATTTTTGTGGCATGATTGGTATTATATAATACAATTAACAGTACAATATCTCCCTTCCTTTAGTATGGAGAGGGCATATAGAAAGGGTGAAAATAGAAAAGGTGAATAATAGTTACAAATTTAACTCATAAAAAGAGTAAAAAAATAATAATTTTGAATGTTTTAAATACAATAACGAGAGATGTTTTCTAGAAGGAAACATATTATATAAAAGATTTATATTTACACCAGCTCAAGTTTATCATTATCAAATCTATAGATTGATTCCAAATAAAAAAATGGGTTGATATTTTTAATGTTTCAATCAATGAATGAAAAACTAATAATCCATGGATAAAATATAATGGTTTTTCTTTCTGTATGACTAGGAATTTTATAAAATTTAAGGATGTGAGTATGTCTAAAATGGAAATTTTATATTTTTAAATTAAAAATATATAAAAAAATTAATGTTTTGGAATATTTAAAATTTGAAAATTATGAATAGTATTAATGATATGTTGTTTTTTAATGTATTGAAGTATAATATACTGATTGTTCCACAAAGTTGTGAATATTTAAATGAATTGACAATCAAGAAATATGAATTCTCTTTAATGATAATAAAATATATTGTTTTATTCTCCAAGGGTGTATGAAATCAATAAAACATATTAAAAATGGGAGAGGCAAGATCAAAATGTTACTGGATCTCACTTGTAGAAAATATCCTATAAGATTTAAGGATTTTATTTCTATTCTAAAATAAAATAATGAATATAATAATATAAGAAACAAGAAACATTCCTATAATGAAATAATGCAGAACTATTGTTTGTAAACCTTTCAAAATATAAATATTGATGAACCAAAATGCAAATAGAGTTTATTTTTTAAAAAGAAACCACAAAATAAGACACACTCTTATGTATGTTGGGTAATTAAAAAGAATTAAATGAGTAGATATAGGTATTTCATCCCTTTCATTTATTACTTACCAAAATGACATGTATTATGTTCATTTCAATAAAATCTAAATGCATGGATATATATAAAATTATACGGAACCTTGTAAAAAAACAAAACAAAATCATTTACAAGGTATGGGACCAATTAATGGCTAAAATTTGCAAATAGATAGTTATCATATTATATAAAAAACATGGTGTAAATAATGAATTTATTGCTCAATATACCCAATAATAAAATGTGCTATATTAAATTAAAAATTTAATCACTATTTATATGGCTATAAATATTATTAATGATCCTAACACATAATTATTATTGTAGTTACATGGCATCAAAAAATCATTAATTCTATAAAATGGGTGCTTCTTGAGACCAAAGAGTGATATTACTCCACATGAAATTTGTTTCAAAAATAAAAAAATGTAAAACACTTTTGAGTGTATTGGATCCCCATATTGTTCATGATGAATAAAAGGAATGGAAAAAAATTGATGAAAAATTCAGTGTTGGAATATTCTTTGATTACACACAAAAACAATAATTCTAATGAAGTCATATTAAATGTTTAGAGAAGATAATGGAGTGTTTTGATGATATTTTTTAAATGAATAAGGTTTTAAAATCACAGTGGTGGATGATAAAGAGTATAAGGTTGTTAATACTATATTAGTATAGTTAAATGCTCAAACTATTTGTTTTTTGGAAGATGATGTACATTATTTTTATTATAATAATGATTATGGGAGACATGAATTTATAGTTAATTTATCAACAAAACTAAACCATTTAGATTCTGAAAATATCATTAGGAACAATAATCTGGAGTCACAAATTAGAAGAAGAATCATTCGAACCATCAACAAATTTGTTTTCTCTAAAATGAATCCCAAAGTATTGAATATGATTTCAAATATAAATATTATATCAATGAAATAAATGATGAGTTGGAAAAATTGCTACACTAAGACAAGGTAATTTTTTCCAAGACCCAAGGATATAAATATTAGATTACAAATATGTATTATTATGCACTTGTTAGGTGATAAGGGAGATGTTTTTAAAAACAAGGCCACACACATAATTAAGGAGTTCTCTCAAATTAAATAAATTTATTTTGATACTAATTTTAACCACTAGCTAGGTTTAAAATAAGGAAAAATTTTCGAGTAAATTATTTTCTAATTAACTTTAAAATATTTCAAATTTATGTAAAATTTCTATTTACCAATATTGAATTAAGTAATATTGTATATAAAGGGTATTTGTTTTATGTTTTTCATGCATATATTTTATGATATTTAAAAACATTAATTTTCATAATATAATTGACATTATTTCTAATAATTTAATTGTTTATTTTATTTTTTTTATGTCAGGATACTACTAATATTAGAAAAGGGAACAAAAGGGAATTTTTTTGGAGAAAATGACAATTCAGTCCCATATGCATAGTGATACGGTGAAAATACAAAAAAGGTAGCCTAAAAATTATGAACGATGAATATAGAACACTCTAGAAGGATGAAATTAATGAAATATGGTGAAAAAAATATTTTAGAGATGGAAACAGAAGATTACGGATGCGTAATCATTACACGATGTGATATAATTGTCTTCCGTGAAGTAGAGACAATGTGTGAAGTGAAGAAAAAATAATTCAATGTATTTCATTACATTTAATTGATGTGAAAAGATAGTAAATGATTTGAAACTCATTTTGATATGTTGGATGTTACATAATTCCATGAGTATTTCACGATCATAATATTACACATCGTGAATTTTTTACACAAAGTAAAAAACCAAGGATTACCCCAAAATAGACAGATTAAATGTGTCATGTTGCGGAGACATATTTTAGTATCCATGTACCACTCATGACAACGTTTTTGACTTTTCATGGTTCCAATTAATGTTTCAATGACATTTGGGGATTTTATAAATAGATGTATGATCCACCACAGCATGGGAGATTCCAGAGACAAAATTAATGGGAGAGAAACTATGATGATAGAGTATCCTCCACCACTTTCTCTCTAGTTTTATTTTACGCTTTCTTTTTATTTGTTACTTCACACTTACTTTATTATCACTAGGACGAGGAGGTAAATCATGCCTTGTTTTAGGCTTATGTAGACGAATAGTAAAGGTTACCTTTGATATATTTCTTATTCTTATTAATGTACTTAGTTTGCTACATTTTTATTATAAAATTTCAAAACTCATTATTTTTATTTTTCTCATGATCATTGACTGAATTTATGGAAATAAAACATTATAATTCTCAAATTGGACACCCTGAATTGAGGCATGAGCATTGTCACATTCAGCTAAATTAAGGATAAATATGGTATCAAGAGAAACTCAATTTATAGGAACCCTAAATAACCAGACAAAGTTAAATATTTCATTTCTTCGTTGATAATGGGATAACATGACCATTTCATCAACATTTCCTCAACTCCAACACAGAACATCGATTAAACAATTTGTTTTCTAAAATATAATTAAAGCCAAAACATAAAACTAAAAAACACTAATATTCTTTAAAAATATAATATTAAACCAAATAATCTATTACATTTTTCTTTCTACTTTCATTTTCCAAAAAATCTCAAACCCAAACCACTTCTTCATTTTATTATCATCATTTATCAAACCAAATTAAATAACAAAAGTATTTTAAAAAACACATAATCAAAATAATTTAATCATCTCTACGGGATATTCATGGACCTAATTCTTTGTTCATTATCATTAATTAATTTTTATTTATAGGAGTTTTACAAATTTATATTTCGATTACACTCAGGGAAAATAATAACCCCCTTTAGTCCCACCACATCCCACCATGAATCTTACTTTTCTCCATTTATTTATACCTTTTTTCATTTGTCAAATATTGGTATTACCATACCATAAATCAAAAAAATAAGATAAATATTAAATTTAGTTGCTATAATATCAATTATATTATGCAAATTAACGTATTGAAGAACCCTAAAATTTATTCAAGAAAAAAAATTATAAGTATACTAAGGTTATTCTGGTTAATTATGATGGTGATTTTCTAAGTAAATATGTCTACTTTTGGGTCCTGAGAAATACTTATTACTTTAGTTCATTAAGAAATATATTTATTAATGAAACAAGGAGTTCGATATTGGGTAGGTTGATAGCGATCTATACATAAAAATGACCATTAAAAAATTATATATTATGATAGCTTATGTTAATGAAATTATATTTTTGAGTAATGATGAAAAATTATGTAAACAATTTTCTACTAAAATTAAGAATAAATTTGAAATGTCTCTCCTAAGGGGAAAAAATTTTCCCATTGGATTGAAAATCACCAAAATAATGTTAATCATATTTTTATTTAAGAAAAAAATATTCCAAATATTTATTGGAAATGATTTTTATAATGGAATAAATGGAATTGTCTAATCCATTTCTAGTTGGTAAAAATTATTTCAAGGATGGTGAAGAAAAATTATTGAATGTAAAAGTGAACGGTTTCTTAATAGCAAGTCTTCTATATTTGACATCTTCTAGACCTGACATAATTATTTTTTGATTATTTATGATATATTTTTGTAATATATAAATTAAAATCATTTAATTATAGATAATAAAATCTTGATACACATTTCAAATACTTTAAACCTTTTTTTCTGCACAAGAATTAAAAAAATGAACTTAAAAGGGTGTGCACCTACTTATTGTGAAGGATTTTTTTATGATAGTAAATCAAAAATAGGTGTAGTGTTATTCATTTATTAAAAATAAATGATAGTTAGTTAAAATAAACCATCTTATATGGAAATAATATCAATTGAGGTGGAATATATGGACATATCACAAGAATCTAACCAAATGATGTGGATGAAAACATAGGTTGAACATATGAGTGGTCAAACTGGATACCAATTGGTTGTTGACTATGGTAATATGTGATTTATGTATCTACCAAAAAATTTAATGCATTACACTAGGTCAAAACACATCAATTTAAAGTGTCATTTTCTAATGGAGAATCTGGATTAAGGGATCTTGAAGCTATACTTTCTTGAATCCATGGAAAAAATGATGATATTCTTATAAATCCCCTCATGACTGACTATTTAGAATGATAAAGGATATAAATTCGATTAAATCTCACATCTCATCACTAAGGTAAAGAAATATTTTATTTGACTCTTTTTTTCATGAATATATTATTTATGATATGTTGTCTAAAGTGGGGAAATTGTTATCATTTTTTGAATGGTTTTAATATTTGTGATGAGTTATATAAGAAAGAATATGTAAAATACATTAAATTTATATCTTTTTTTTATTTGGGATAATTTAAATTTCTAATATTATTTGTTTTTGGGATATATTTAATGTAGTAACTAATCACTATTGTTTTCAACATCACACAAGATCACACATATTTTGAGACATTTAATTTAGGACACTACTATTTGGGAATGTTGAGTGGATCCCTAAAATGTTTTTAGTATGAATTTATTTTCAATAATCGTGAGAGGTTTGAGTTTTATTATCAATAAATGAATAGGATTTTATTTTACCCTCATGATATGGTGTTGTATTTATTTTCAATTCATATTATTTGTAATGATTGATGTATTTTTCATTATATAAAAAGGAAAGTATTTATTATATTAAATTTTTTAATATAATTTTATGGAAGATGTATAATTTTACTTTGTCTAAATATTGAAAAGTATATATTAAAGTAATATCTAGATTAAGGTATAATGAACACATTAATTGAGTATCGTGTTTGTAAGCTGTTTATATATTGGCATATGGAGACTCTTTGGATGTGGTTTAAACCTAATTTAAAGTGTTCAAGAATACATAAATTTCAATATAAACATTTTTTATGAATATTTGATTGGTGTTTTCATTTTCAATATTAAAAATTTGAATCACATGACACTTTGGGTGCAGAAGATGTATAAGTCTAAATCAGATAATAATTTCACAGACAACGTAAATCGAGAAATTACAATGAGGAAATACTTAGTGATTTCATAAGTATTACTTCCTTCAAATATCATATGAGTTTTAGGAGATATCATTCATCTTTGTAGAAAATCATAAAACATTTATGATTGGTGTAAGACTTCATCAGAGGAAGAAATTTCAAAAAAAAAGAGTTCTTTAATAATCCCTTTAGACTTACATTTTCCTCCAAAAATCCATATGATGTCAGAAAATCGGAAAATTCATCAAATTCATTGGATATTTTTATTAATTTCTATGTATTATAAAATATTTGTATTTTTCCAAAATAAATATATTCTGAATAATAAATAAATTCATTTGATGCTTTATATTTTGTCTTTATGGAATTAACTTCATAATCAATTAAGTGGATTATAATTCAATAAAATGAGTGATCCATTTCACAAAGAGGGATTTTATATAGAAATTACCCACGATTACATATATTAATGGAAATTTTAAAATAATTAGGTGGAATATATTTTTTGAAAATTAAAATTCATTATATTCAAATTTCGCTTTAGGGGGTCAACATGAGACTTAATGAGATTTAAAATGGATACCTTGAATTGAATATTCTATGAGAATGAAATTAAGAAATATCATACTATTAATAAAATACTTTATATTTTTTAAATGGAAATAAAATTCATAAAATTATAATGTGATTATAAATGTGTAGAAAAATAATAAATACTATGAGAGTGAAACATTGAAATTTTCCATGACTGTTAGGAAAAAATAAGAATTCAATGAAGGAGAAACCATGATTGCTATAAAGAAAGTATTTCCAATTATAAGATATATTTTGAGAAGAAGGGGAAGATCCAGATTTTATTAGAACACAATATATCTGGATTTCATTTATCAATTTTTCATCAAAGATATTTTAGTGTTTCTTTCCAATAATTGATTCGAATTTACTTGTTGGTGATAGAATATTGTATTAGTTTCAAGGTCATACACATTAATGTAGATGTATCTTTATAATAAAATAATAGTTCTAGATAGGTGGGATAAAAACCAAAAAAATTGAAGACATATTAATTCAATAATTTGAAAATCCTCATAAAAAATATGTTAAATTCAATATTTTATTATGTATTATTTTACATGATGACATTACTAATAAACAAGCATAATGGAATAATGTTTCTCAAATAATACATCAACTAGAAATTCAACCCCCACCTCCCTTGGTTTTTTTTATTTTCAATTTAATCTTTTCAATAGGTATTAGAGCCTAGTTATCCCTTGAAGATATATATTTGGTCTATAATGGAACATCACAACCCAATTAATTAAAAAGGTTTTCCAGCCAATTATGGTAAAGTTTTTCACCAATTAACGAATATAATGATTCCTTATCTTTTTTTTCATATCTTTGGTTGTGCTCTATTTTTCTACATAGGGCTTAATTGTTTTAAGGGAGACTTCTTTGTGGTCTCAAACTAACAAGAAGAATTTATAAAATGATGTAAAGTCCATGAAATCACTGTTCCCATCATTATCTAAAAAATAATTATCTTTATTCATGTGTAATAAAACATCAAATACAATTATGGTAAACCATTATATAATTAAAGAAGACAATAATAAGGTCCAAGAATATATATATATATATATATTATAGTTTTAATATATAACAACACAATAAGATGATTTCCATTATGATTTTTTTTTATAAAATTCAATGTTATTATATGTTCTATCGGTGGATATAGAGGAAAGTTTAATGATATAGTTATGGTAATGGATCTTCTGAGTTTAATAATTAATAAATTTGATTCCATTTTTCATCCATAGATGAATGATATTTTGATAAATTCACTATTTATGAAATACATTTCACTATCATTAATTATGAGATGAGAAGAGGATATTCTATTAAAGGAAATGTAAATCATGATAAGGAAATAAAATCCAAGGATCTCATGGAACAGAAAATTAATGATGATCAAATCTATTTATATAAAGAATATAATATAGAAGATTATATTGATAAACATTATCTCAATATAAGAAATTTCACTAGAGGATGATTCAAGTAAAATTGGTTGTTTCCTTTTAAACTATTTTTATATGGGAAATTTTTAATTTTCTCTAGAAATTTCAACATGAAAATTAAAAAATATATAAAGATGATTTAGCTGATAGAGTAACATCAAATAAAGTAATTTCATATAAGAAAATTCAATCATGGTCTAAAGGGGAAATTTAAATCAAACCAAAAACATTTTAGAATTAATTTTTTATCAGTTGAGGAAGGGGTTTCTGATAATTATGAGATAAACAATGATGTAGAGAGAAATATGACTGCTTATCATAAATTCCTCACAACTCAAGATTTGAATAATATTGATTTCAAATATGATTAATCAATTTTAAATAGTGATTTTACTAAAAAAATAATGTGACTAGACCAAATAATATCCCTTTATTATGGATTTAAAAATGTTCTTAGAAGAAATTAGAAGGTTTAGAGATGAGAATTTAGATCTCAAGAATATATCTGAAAATAATAATCAAATTAATATTGAGAAATATGGTGTGGTTGATGAAATGATAAGGTTGAAATAATAAAATTTGTGAAATTATAAAATTATTTATGATGTGGTATCAACTGTAATCCATAGGGATATTTATATAGATGGATTTAAGTAGATAATATTTGGGAAAGAATATAAGAAAGACAATTATATGAGTAAAATTAAAAATAATGTTTATGGTTGAGTATAATTCCCCATAAAACAAACATCTAGTGTCTCTAATGCTGAAAATAATGAACCTAAGACAAGAACAAATCATATAACTTTTCATAAAATTAATTCATGTTCTCCCTTTAATCCAATAATAACATGTCAATAAAACTAATGAAAAGATAAAACCCACTCACATATAGAATTTATAAATTTTTATAAAATGTTAAAACTAATTTGAGATATTCATGGAAGGAACGCAGAGGTGGATTTGGTAAAAACTAAACTATGTAGGCCTAAAATTGTGAATAGAAAAAAATATTCCAATATAAAATTTCTATCAAATAAAAGGGTTTCAAGTTTATTCCTAGATTTTTTCTATTCGTGTTCACAATACATACAATTTTTGGTATAGTTTCACCCTTTATGAACTAATCACCTAACATTCGTCAAGGAGAGATAATAGAAACAAGTGAAGAATAGTTACAAGAAACAAAAACCAGGAAAATAAAATGTGTATGAAAATATATTTTAATTTATTCAAAAAAAAACATGTGGGATTTTTGATCAAGAACGAAACATTTAATATTAATGTTTTACACTTACACCATCTCAATTTTGACTCCGTCATAACCCTAGGTTAATTTGGATACAAAACATATAGGATAATATTTTGGATGATTTATTTAATGATTGAAAAACTAGAAGCTAAGGATAATGGAAAGTGGATTTCCTTCCCACATTACATGATATTTGAGAAACATCAAGGATGTGTATAAGATTGATGTGTGGTTTTTTTACCTTTTTGACTGAAAAATATATAAAATATAAAGGTTTTGGAATATCTAAAATTGGGAAAAATTAGATCAGTCATAATAATTTATTATTTATTAATGGACTAAAGAATAACATATTGAGTGTTACATAACATTATGATGATTTAAATTAAGTTATCTTTAGGTAAAATATATTCCTTATAAAGAGATTTAAATGTGTTTTTATCTCTTTGGGGGTAATAACTCAAGGTATATTGATCCAAATGGGCGGGGTAAGATCAAATTGTTACTACAAATATCAAACTAAAAATATATTATAAAATAAAAGGATTTTTCATTTTATAAAAAAAATATAATGAGGATCTTAATCATAAAATATTATGTAATAAATATTCTTATCTAGAAATTAGTTGGTCTTAAAAATTTTAAATATTTCAATAAAGGATAAATGGTGACTCAAAAAAACAAAGGTGTTGATGTTCAAATAGGGAAAATATTTTTGATGTTAGAGTCCTCTATGTTTGGACCAATAGAAAAATAATCCACCATGTGGGGATTAGAATTTAATCACATTAATTTATTAATTTAAAATAATTATACATATCATGTCCATGAATTACAAATTTTAAGTTTTATAAATATTTAAAAATTTGTATAAGACATACTAAAAAATGTTTTCCCCTAAAAACAATATTAAATATAATTTTGAAAAATATTTTTAAAATTATTTCATATAGAATAATGAAATACATAATATAAAACATGAGTTTTATTCCCCACAAACCCCAAAACAGTGTGTGATATCTTCATGTAGAAAATATAGGCTTTGTTTATATCATGAAAAAAATAAAAACTGACCACGAAACATCAAGATTATTTTGTTTGAAAACTATCACGATATCTACAGTTTTACAAAATAAGTTTTTCTTGATACTAAATTCATATATAAATCCCTAATATGTCTGGTTCAAAAAGTATAACAAATATAAAACAAATTATTGTTTTCAGGATTCCCTTCTTGATTAATAATAAGAGAATAAATAGAAAGATTATTGATTAAAAAGATGATGATAAAATATTTCTTAGTCACCCACAAAATGGGATTTCTTAAAAGTGTTTAAAAATATTTTAGATAATATTATCGACGTTGGTGATGTAATGTTTTTTGAAAAGAATTATTTCAAAATCATAATCATCGTGGATATATAGGATGATTTTATTAATACACGATAAACCTAATTAATTTTTGATACTAATGAGTTTTAAGAAGATGATGTTGATTCTACTTATACTAGCTATGATGGAGGAAAACATATATTTATTGGTATAATTTTAATAAAAATAAATTAGGTACATGGTGATAATATCATTTGGGACTTGAATCTTTGACCAAAAACAAGAAGAATAATATTTTGATCCATCCATTCTAGTGGTATCTATAAATTAAATCAAAAAAGTGTTAAATAAGATTTTGAATTTATGTTGTAGATCCAATAAATGAATAATGATTTGGAATAAATTGAAATGAAATAGACATGGTATCTTTTTCCAAGTCCCAATGAGAAAACGATAACTTAAATGAAATGAGTTTTTAGATTATTTTAAATGATAAGGGATATGTTTCTATAAACATTTCCAAACTTGTACATAATGGGTACTCTCAAATTAGGTTTTTGATTTCGATGAGGCATTTTCCCTAGTTACCAGTCTTGAAAAAATATGAATCGTTCTAGTGATTTATTTTTTAATAAAATTGTAAATATATCAAATGGATGTTAAATCATAATTTCTCATATGTTAATTAATTTAGGAAGTATATATATAATTTCATAAGGGTTTTTAGTTGATGGTGATGGAGGAAAAAAATGTGAATATCCCATGTAAAAGTTTTATTTTTTTTAATATAGATGAATTGATTATTAATTTTTATTTTTTTAAAAAAAATTAAAATATTTATTTTCTTGAAATTTGATTGATTTTTTCAATCTTATTGAGGAGCATAGATAACCCCATAAAATAGGCATTATTTTAATATGATAAATTTAGAATATTACATGATGATTAAAGCATTACATTATCATTGAATAAAATGTAAGTTAATATCTATTCTATTTATTGGAAAATTAAATTAATTGGATTACCAAGAATAATATAAATATTGAAATTTAAGGTCACTAGTTGAGTTTCTTTCATTTCTATTTCAGTTTTCATTTAAAATTTATTCTACATAAAATTTGTTAAAGGAACTATATATCTGTATATATTATTAAAATGAGGGGATTAACTTGCATATGATTCATTTTTGTTCATGTTTGATTAATATGAAAATGTAATATGATTTCATAGATTAAAAAAATTTGAACACCTCATCTTGTACAATTTAAGAAACTTATCATCAAAGGTTATGGTTGAGCTTAACATTTCCACTAGTGAGTGTAGCAAAGGATTACAATATAACATTCATTGGATTAGTCTAATAATTAATAGAATGGGGAATTTCTCAATAAGAATAACCATGGATGGTGTCTCAGAAACCATCGAAGAAGGTAAACCCTAACGTCTTTTATAAGCCGAAAAGGTGCATAATGAGTAATAAATCATATTCCCTCCAATAGTTTTTTGATGTGGGATTCATTTTAATTGATATTTTTTATCACTTTTAAATAATATCACCACACATAATTTCAATAAAATGATTTTATATATTATATTGTCCAACCTTGGGTGATTAGTGGTTTTTTTATCGCATTAAATTTTTTTAAATTGCATTTGAAATCGATCGAGTGATCTACCCTTAAAGATAGTGATGATCATGTATCATGTTTCTGAGTTTGTAAAATAATAAGAATCATGTGTATAAATTGATACTGTCACAACATAATTTATCATAAATTTCAATACTTCCAGTGAGGATGATAATTATAGGATTATCCATCATAAGGATCACCACTAAAATTAGTGAACTAAACACAATGAGTCTTCACTCTATGTGTTATGCAACATTCCTGAAAATTTTTGAATCCTATGATCCATGATAAGTATAAATATTGTGTGCTTAGAAATGAAATATTTGTATTCCTGAAGAGTTATAGAACATAATAAGTATACTTGAGAAGAATGTTGAAGATATTCATAATTATAAGAATAAAATTTTATAATGATGAATCTCATAAGGTTTTAAACCTCATAAGTTTTGAAGTATTATAATATTGAAGCTCATAGGGTACAAACCCTCATATGGTTCTATTCCACATAAGTTTGATGCAATCTCATAAAGCACATGTAACTTTCTGAATTATGTAGGCTTTATAAACTTGTAGGGTTACAGATGAAATATTTACACCACAACTATGTCCTCAATTAAATGTTATCCAGAAAATATGTTTAAATGAATGTTTAGTTTTTATTGAAAAAATGGAAAAGATGAATAAATCATATTTACATATATTATGAGGAATATGATGTGTTAAAAATAATGAAGATGATGTTTCTAATTTTAGTAGAGATAATTTAGGATCTTAAATACTTATATTCATAATGTCTCAAAATTAAAATACTCTGAGAATAATATTCAAAATATGTAGTGAATGTTAACATGAGAAGAATAATAATGAACATGTGAATATGTGAATCTAATATTCTTGATTGCAAATCTTCATATCGAGAAATGTAGTGAGTGCCTTCGACTGGTGAAACCTAAAATAAGATCAATATAATAAATACGAAAAGTATGGAGGGATCTGATATTTCTATATCCTAGTCAAAAAAATTCAATGAATAAAATGTAGTTGGAAGGATCCTATAATGTCCTCATATCATATAAGTAGATCAACAATATAAGGTATTGACATTTCGGCTTTGGGAGGCATTCGTTTTGTCAATACTCATAATGAATGAAGAATCCATTGTGATTTAAAACATAATTTATTTTATTTTATATAGCACAACCAGTGAGAAAAAATTATTTATTCTATTATTCTTGCTATTGATGATCTGTTTAATGAGTAAGGATATCTCATCCTAGTTGATGGAGTATCATCTAAAAAAAGGGAGTTAATTTCCAATAGTGAACAGAAGATTTGAAGAACTAGTGGTTCTTGTATAAACAACAATATTAAAATGTATTGGATGCTACCTTTCTTAGAAACTTGAATGATACCAGTCTAAAATTCTTTTAAATTCAACTATACTTGTAATTAAAATTAATTTTATTGATAATAAAATCAATTTATTAAAAAAAATAGATGAAAGACTAAATGGGTAGGTTTTTTCGGACCATATAAAAACCATATGTCATTGTTCTTATCAATTTTATAATTTCATGCCAAATTTAGAGTCAATAAAATATCCAGATATCCATAATTATTATCTAAGATACTATTTTGATTATAAATAATTCATAACATAAAAAATAAATTAAAACATAGAAAACTTTAGGCATAATATTTCATATCCCCCTCAGTATCCATTGAAATTACATTGCTCACATCAAGTGGTATCAGTTTTAGTCAGGATTTTCTCAATTGGATCTAAATTTGTCCCACTTGTTTTCAATTTCATTATATAATGTGATAATTTCTAGAAATATTTTACCTTCCTCTTATAGAGTAAAATTATGGTCCTTTTGTTGATGATATAAAAAATGTTTTATCTAAATATCTGTGGAATATACGGAATGAGATGAAATGAGGTAGATAAGGATTTAAAAGTATAGGAAGGTTCAACCAATACATGTTTCTGATAATAATTGTAATATTTCATCTATTAGATATATTTAAAGTGACCCATTTTAATAGAATTGAAAAAATGGTGGATAATATGATAAGGATAAGTCTATCAAAGTAGTAGAAGACTTATACTCTCAATTTGAAAGGCATGTAAATAAGGTTAATATTAAATTAGTTACGTATATTCTTGGATTAGTCTATAAACTTTTTTATGAGAAGGAATAGATAAAATAAGAATTTAATGAAATAAAGGATGAAATGGGAAGTAAATTATAAAATGAAATCCTCTCATAAACCTTTTGGAATAAATAAACAATCAGTATGACATTAAAATGAAAATATTTCTTTATTATATACAAATTTCAAATAAATGGTTGTGAGAAAGTTATAATATAATATTTCCATGAATATTTGATACATATAGTGAAACAATTGTAGAAAATATCCATAAATTTCAAAGATTCATAGTTGAAGGTTAATTAAATAAGGGTGATTGAATTGGATCATTCCTTATAATAAAAAACAAAGTGCACGAGGATCACACAAAAAATAAAATATAATTTGGAATGAAAGATTGATATCTTTAGGGGATGAATTTTTTTTCCTAATAGGATGTGTCTTGAACATTAGGTGGAATTTAGGAATCTTGAACAATCATAGAATGAAACATCCAAAACTAATGAGAATAAAGCTGAATCCAAAATACATATAATAAGAGACTCCACTAAAAGGGGGCTCATATCAATTATAAGAAATTTTAAAAATCAATATATGGTCGATCTAAAAGAGTCTCCAACATAAATGTATCATATAATCTATAAAATACTTCATATACTTATTTTTTGTTACTTGTTTTTAATGATTTAAAGTATAATTCATGGATATAATGGATAAAGAAAAAATGTTGAGGAATACACCCTTACACCTATGGTAAAGGGAAAAGATTTTATAAGGATATTTCCCCCAAATTATGTGTAACATCGAAGCTAAATAAATAATATTACATTTTCATATTTGTTAATATTTTTGAATAAAATATTAATTTTACATTAATGGTTATTCTTTGTTTGATGGCGTACCTGACAATCAACAATGGGTTTCTCTAAAATATTATGTTCCACACAATTCTGAGTCATACTGAAAAAATAATAATATATTGTTATTATTTAAAATAGTAGTTAACACCTGTTAGTTTTTTTGGTGGGAATAAATAGACGTAACTATATTATGATTAAACATGTTAGTTAAATTTTTTTACATTTATCCAAAAAAAATTAGATGCTTAAAATAACAATGAATCCAATTTTAAGCATAAATACTCTAATATTTTTAAAAGGCGGTTTTACTTCCATTTGATAATAAACCCTTTTTAAGTCTAGTTTTTTTTTCAATTTTATATGTTATATTAGAAAACAATATACTTTTATATATAAGTGGGACATCAATTTTTACTATGGTTAATTTTTTTTTTTATTTTTCTGAAAATGTTCATTTTTTAATTAATAGTGAAAAATACACCATTTTAACTCAAAACTGTATTTTCATCTAATTTTCTTATATATATACATTTTCCTTTTATTTGTTTTAAAGTGTAATTAGATTATATTTTTATCATTTAATCAATTATTTTTCATTGTATGTAATTTCACTTTTAAAATGGATATAAAAACAAGTCAATCGTTTGGTAGTTTTTACTTCTTAGAAACACACTTTTTGGTTTTGACAAGGGTAATTAATTTTAAATTAATTTCTGAAATATCTATGTTTTCAATTTTGAAAAATTGATTCCATATTTTTAATCGGGAGTTCCATATATTTAAAATAGTTACCTTTTATTTTTAGACATTATGAATTGTAACTTCATTAAATATTATATTTACCATGGTTAAAGGGTAAATATGGTAACTAAGTGTAAAAAATAAGATTATAATAATATAAAACTAACCTAACACATGTACTAATACTATTGGATGAAATATTTCAGGATATGGGAATCTTGGGGTCGATTATGGGACCCCATGAAGCCACATTGATGTGAAAACGTCATTTAATAATAATTAATTTAATGCAAATAAAAATAATTCAAAATCGTGTCTTTATTACTAAAACAATTTTTATATGGGGATATATAAGTATTAAATTAGAATAAAAATATTAATTATAATGATAAAATTATTTCCTACATCATGTTATTTTATTTATTATTTTAGACATCAATTGTATAAATATATTTGTTACACAATGACGGTATAGTGATTAACTAATTAATGAATGATTTAGATAAATGATATTATAAATATTAAAATAAAATTTTTTAGAACTTTTTTTGTTATCCATGAATTTTATGGATTATTATGAATTTTTATCATTTAATTAATGAAGTCGGTTCGAATGAATCAAGTTGTTATAGATTTTAAACAAATTCATGATAAAAATAGTATAAAAATTGACATTAATAAATTTTTAAAATAGATACAATTTTATGAAATTATATAATAGTAATAAAATATATGATTTTTTAAAATGAATTATATAATGTTTATAATTCTATTAATGAACCACATGGGTTTTATTGGCATTTTATTGTCACTATATTAACAATATAGTATGAATATACAAGAAGACCTGGTAAGAGTTAAATTAGTTAACTATGGGTTAAAGCTAATAGATAAGGTTAAATTTGTAACATATACTTGAATAAACCTATTTTTTGGCAGTATTTAGACCCAAAAGTATATTATATTTTAAATAATTTACATTGGGACCATTTGAAACATAAAATGAATTTATAATAAAATAATACTATCAAACTTTCCTAAAATACCCCTTCTCATTCTTATAAAAGAGAATCACCACTACCCATTTAATCACACCTATAAATACACATTTCTCGTTCATACTCAGTACAAATAATCTCCCAACATCCATTTCTTCCTCCTATAATCCTTACCTTGGGGAAAAGGAAATTTAAGAAATCCTTTGGGCTCAAATCAAAGGGAGTTACATGTTTTAAGAGGTAGCATCTTCTCTAATGTTCCTTTACATTATTTTACTTCGTCACTACCTATTATATTATTATTCATTTATTTAATAAAAACAATAGTATCCTAAATATAGTATTATGTTGTTATGATATGGATTATAACTACACTTACACTCACCTCCATCTAGTGGATAAGAACATACTATTTTTGTGGACGGTGAACTACTGCCTCACGAAATGATGATTGTTCAATTTTCCCATACCACCTCTCATGGTGGCCATTATAATGGAAATATATTTTTATATTATATTATATTATATTTATATTTTTTCTATTCTTCTGTTTTTTATTTAAACTATACCATTATGCTTTACATAATGTGTAAATATGATAATTTAATTTGAGGAAGTGCAGACTACCGCCCCTCAAAGTGATATGACTCATTATTTCCATACATGAATCATATAAAGGATAGAGTTAATGAAATTATGTAAAATATATAAATTGTTATATTATACTATAATTATAATATACCTATGTATCATTTAGTTTTTATTCCATTAAATATGAAAAAGAAAAGAAAAGTTGCGTTCATGCGTACGTACGGCTTACCGTCTCCAGGAATGGTGCATTTAATTTATTATCTCAAAATGTTTTGTACTATTATAAATACATATATATGATGGATATATATGATATTTAAATCACAAGTATCATTCTGGTTATAATTTAATTTTGACCACATGAACAATTTGTAATTATAACAAGTTCATTTTTGACTCAAGTACCGAATGTTGAAAAAACGATGATATTAACTTAAATGGTTATGTAATTCTTATAACATGGTAATAAGTAATATAAAAGGATTAATAAACTTGAATTTTTTTTTGAATCAAGTATAAATTAACTTATGTTTATTATTCATGAAGAACAAGGAACATATGTAATGAGTCAGAATCAAGGTAAGGGACTTCGTCTCAATCTCCTATCATTGAGGAAAATTTTGATTTATATACAAAATTCTTTTATATGAGGTATAAACCCCATTGACATTAAATTTCATTTAAATTGAATCTTTTTTCTATGAATCATTTTTCTAAATGACAAAAATCATGTTTCTTTTTAATGAATGTGGTGACAATGATCTTTCTTCCCCTGCAAGCATTATTTGATATTTGGATTCCTTAACAATATGTAATGTTTTTAAAAGGAAAATAAATACCATATACCCTCTTATGTATTTTATTATTGAAAATTGTTTTGATAATGCATTGATTATTTCAATATATTGAAATGATATATTGTGATTTTAATGGGTAAATGTTATCTTTCCTTTACGATCGTTTTATGTGTTATGAATATGTTATGGTTCTTAGAAATTTTTTTATATATACCTGTGTTTCCATGATAAACATAGGGTGGGTGAGACTGAGATAGCTCTCTAATACATTGGCTAACGTGACAGAGGTAAACTTTAATGTTTCTCATATAATATTTAGGGAATATACTGTGATGGGTATTCCAAACATAACTTCCTATGTAGCTGTGAAAGATACATTGTATGTATGTTATGGATGAAAAAAGATACCTTTATGATTTATTATTTCTATGTGTTATTCATAAATTATATTATTTCATGAGTTATGTTAATGAGCTTCTATTTTATGAGTGAAAATTTTGATGTAATTGATTTTTATATATTGATGGACTAATGTTTTCTTTCCTTATTTTACAACCCTTACTGTGCTTTTTAAGCACATCCCATGTTTATAAAATGTCTTTCACGGTGTAAAAGGATGGGTATGAGAAATTAAGAATTCAATAAGATTATATCAAGAAAATAATTCTTGTTTTATTTAAGGATTTTTATTATTGTAAAAAAATTAGATAGAGAATAAGTGTATACTATGTATTTTTTTGATATGTAATGTAATATATATGGGATAATTCTCTAAAACTCTAATCATGAAAAGTCCATCAATGTGAATTCTTGATTTAACTCAAGATTATGTATTTTTTAAGGATGCGGCCAAATAGTTAGTATCAATGGTTGGTTTATACAACTTTATGAGTTAGGATATTAATAAATTAATTATTTTATGGTAATATTGAAATAATATAGCATTTGAAGAATTCCATGTTGCTTTGCATAAGATATTTCTATATTCAGAAATGTTTACCGCTAAGGAAATAGGGCACCTATGATGGGATGAAATAAATAGGAGAAAAAACTTTCACATCAACAACCTAATATAGTCATAATAAAAACTGAATAGTTTTTTACAATGATGGAATAGTTGACATAGGCTATAAATAGTCATGGTATTTATGCACGAGAGCATCTAGATCAACCGTAGAGTAACGTACCATTAGTTGAACATTTCATGAGGAAATATACCATTCATTCATAGGATCATCTGACCCTTTTCTATATAAAGGGTGGATTAAATCACTGGAAAAGATTTTCGATGTAATGGGGTGTTCATAACATCAAAATCTTAGTCTTGTTATTTACCATTTTGAAGGTGAAGCCAATCAGTGGTGGTCGATGGTTAAGAATATCAGGGATATTGATGATATTAATGCACTTTATTAGGATAAATTCAAAGGTATGTTTATTGAGAAATATTTTCCTAAAGAGGTTAGACATTGGATGGAAAAACAATTCCTGGAATTGTAGTAGTAGGATGACTCAGTGGTAGCTTAGGAAATAAAATTCACACAACTGGAAAGGTATGATCAAAATTTCATACGAGATATTGGTAGTAAAATCATTCATTTTGACTTAAGATTAATGAAATATTATTTATGTTATTTATCATCCCATGAGTTTAAATGTTATTATAATCTAGTTCGATGTGCCGAGAAGGCAGAAATGGAGTTTGTCGATGATCAACTGTTCTTTGAAAAACAATAGAATAAGAGGTTGAGGTGGAAGAAAAAATGGAATAACTATTAAAAAAAGTCTGATAGTAAGATAATTAAGATTAAAGTATGTGAAAAATGTGGTAAAAAGAACACTGGGGAATGCCTTTTTACTTTTAGTAAGTGCTTCTGATTGGGTAAAATGGGAAATAAGTCTCGAAATTGCAGTGAAAATGATTAGGGTAATGGTAAGACAAAATCTGATTTACAGCCAATAACATTTTTTAAGTGAAATTAAATGGGTCATTATGCCAATGAGTGTCCAAAGAAGAACTCAAATGATGTAAATCTGTTGGAATTCAAGCAGAAAGGGGTGGTGGAATCCTTTAAAACCACTTCAGTAGATGTTTATCCATCAAATGATGTTATATCAAGGACACTATTTGGTTATTCAAATTATGCCACTGTGTTGTTTTATTTAGGGTCTACACATTCTTTTATTTATAAGATATTTTCTAGTAAATTGGGAATTTCATCTCATGATATGAATACTTTACATTTGGTAAAAATACCTGGAGGAAATATTGAGACTGAAAGAAATTATTTTAATCTTCCTTTCCTTGTGCGTCAAAATAATCTTCTTTAAAACCATGTTATTTTACCACTGTTATAGTATGATGTTATTTAGGGTATGTATTGGGTTTATGTTTATCATGCTAAGATTGACTGCAGAGCTAAAGAGAATTTTTTTTAGAAAGAATTTAATTTTTTGTACAAGAATGAAACCTTACTTTTGATAACATATCTGGAATCTGAGAAACTATTAAAAGATGGGAATGAATGTTACCTAGCACATGTTTCTGAAAAAAAGGAACTGTTTAGATTAATGATGTACCAGTGGTCAATGAGTATCATGATTTTTTTCTGATAATTAACCTGGTAAATCACCTGATAGGGAAGTTGAATTTATTGTTTAATTAGTTCCTGATGCTAATCCAATTTCTAAATCCCCTTATAGAAAGGCTCAAATTGAACATTTAGGGTTAAATAATAAATTTAAGGAGTTATTAGATAAACATTTCATTCAACCTAGAACATCATTTTGGGGTTCTTCAGTCTTTCTTTTGTTAAAAATAAAGATGGTTCGATGAGACTTTTCATTGATTATAGATCCTTGAATAATATCAAATTTGAGAACAAGCATCATTTTCCTCGTATTGAGGATTTGTTTGATTTTCTCCCTGGAGCTATGTATTTTCTAAAGATTGACTTGAGTTCAGGGTACCATCTGTTGAAATAAAAGGAATAAGACATTCTGAAGACCATTTTTTGTACTATATATGGCCGTTATGAATTTTTAGTTATTCCTTTTGGGTTAACCAATTCACCTTCTATATTCATGGATCTTATGAATATAATATTCTATGAGTTCTTGGATAATTTTTTGGTTGTGATTATTGATGATATTTTGGTTTATTCTAAAAGTGAAGAGGATAATGAAAGACATTTAAGGGTTTTCTTGAAAACCATAAATGAAAAAATAATGTATGGAAAATTCAACAATTGTGAGTTTTGGTTACTAAAAAATTCATTCCTTGGTCACATTATTTCTAAAGACGACATAAATATAGATCCTTCTAAAACAAAAGTTGTTAATGAATGTGTGAGACCCAAAAATATAATCCAGATTAGTAGTTTTCTTATTTTATCAAGTTATTACCAGAGGTTTATTGAAAACATTTCACAGTAATCTATCCCACTGACTATGTTATCTCAAAATGGTGTTATGTTCATCTGGATAGAATAATGCGATTAATGTTTTCTAGAATTGAAAACATAATTGGTGAATGCTCCAGTTTTGGAACTGCCTTCTTGAAATAGTGAAATTATTGACTATAATAATGCTTCGTTGAATGGTCTTCATTTTTTCCTTATGAAGAATGGTTGGGTAATTGCTTATTATTCATTTCTGTTCAAACCTCATTAGTTTAATTTCCCTACACATGATTTGGAATTAGCTTCTGTTGTTTTTCTTTAAAAATTTGGAGGCTTCATATGTGTGGAGTAAAATGTGAAATATATACTTACTGCTAAAGTATGAAGTATTTATTACCTCATAAATAATTAAAAATGATATGGAGTAGATGGCTAGACTTAATCAAGGATTATGTTTGCACAATCCGTTACCATCTTGGAAAATGAAAATAAAGTGGTTAATGCTTTGAGTCGAAAGAGTAATGCTACATTAACCATGCTAGTTTTGGAATGAGATCTTTGGGTTTTGGATTTGATGAATTTTGGATTGGATGTCATTGGTGAAGGAAATTCCAATATTTTTTTCAGGTGGAAGGTAAATCATCTCTATCAGACAGAATCAAACAAACATAGAAAGAAGATAGACAGTTGCAGAAAAAGGTAGAATTGTTTCAGAATGGTAAGTTACCTAAATTTCACATTGATAAAGATTGTTTTTTGAGGTTTTGAAGGATGTTATGTGTTCCCTGTGATTCAAAATTGAAGAAAGATTTGTTATGTGAAGCTCATAGTTTTCTATTTTCAGTTCATCATGGATGTACTAACATGTATAGATGTCTTTGGGAATATTACTACTGGGATGGAATGAACAGAGATATTACTAACTCTATTGTGAATTGTTTAACAAGTCAACAAGTTAAATAAAAATGGATGTTACTAAAATGGTTGCTTCATCCTTTAGTAGTTCCAGAGTGAAAATGGGAAAATGTGTCCATGGATTTCATAGTGGGGTTAACAAAAACACCTCGAGGTAATAATGCAATATGGGTTATTTTTGAACGTTTGACTAAATATTCTAATTTACTTTCTATTAGAGACACTCTATCTCTATATTAAATTTTACAATTTTATATTAAATAGATAGTCAGGTTACATGGATTTCCCCTATCCATTGTATCCAATCAGGATCCATGGATCACTTTTTAATTTTATAAGGGCCTTCAGAAGTCATTGAGAAGTGAATTAAATTTTAGTACAACTTTTCATCTTCAATCATATGGACAGTCAAAATGAAAAATTTAATCCTTGGAAGATATGATACTTCCTTGTTCAATTAATTAATAGGGATTTGGGACCAACATCTTTATTTGGTTTAGTTTTCTTATAATAATAGTTTTTTTCCAGCATACATATGACACCATTTGAAACATTATATTGAAAGAGGTATCGAACTCCAGATTTTTCGGATGAACTAGGTGAATGGATGTTTATGATACTAGAATTGGATGAAGAGATGGTAGAAAAAGTTCCTTTCATTCATAATCATATGAGAACATCTTCGAGCAGGAATAAAAGTTATGCGAATAACTAGAGGAAGGATCGTTCTTTTGAGGTAGTTGAACATGTCTTTCTCAAAGTTTATCCATGGAAAAGTGTGAATATTTTTGGTAAGAAGGGAAATCTGAGTCCAAGGTTCATTGGAACCTATATAATCCTAGGGAACATTGCATCAGTTTCATATAGAGTGGATTTACCTCCATGATTATCATAGGTTCACTATTTCTCTCCTGTTTCAATGCTGAGAAAGTCTATATCGGATCCATCTCATGTTTTGAATCCAGAGGTAGTTTTGTTCGAAGATAATATTTCTTTTGTGGAACAACTAGTCCTGAAACTGGACTAAAGAGAGAAATTGTTATAGAATAAAGTAATTCATTAGGTAGAAGTTTTCTATAAAATCATATGGTTTAAGTGGGAATCTGAAAATTCTATGAGGGATAAATACCCCCCATTAATTTGATAAGTGAATAAAATTGCAAGGATGAAATTTCCAAAAGTGGGAAGGATGTAACATCGTAGGTTAATAAAGAATATGAAATTTTCATATTTATTATTATTTTTGAATTATAAATTAATTTTACTTTAATGGGGATTCTATGTTCAATGGCATACCTGACACGCAAGAGTGGGTTTCTATGAAATATAATGTTTCACACAAAGCTGAGTCATACTGAAAAATAATAATATAATATTATTATTTTAAATGGTAGTTAACTCTTAGATATTGTATTTGAGGGACTGAATATAACTAACTATATTATTCATAAATATGTTTTTAAATGTATTTACATTAATCAAATAAACTTTAGATGCTTAAAATAAAAATGAATCCAATTTTAAACAAAAATACTTTAATATTTTTTAAATATAGTTTTACCACCTTTTGATGGAGAACTATTTTTAAATATATTTTCTTTTAATTTTATATGTTCTATTGGAAACAATAATCTTCTTCTTTATAAGCGTGACATCAAGATTTTCTTTGAGTAAATCTTTTGTATTTTTTTCATAAAGATCATTATTTAATGACTAGCGAAAAATACCACATTTTATGTCAAAAATGTCTTTTCATATAATTTATTTATATACTTAGATTTTTATTTTAATTTGTTTTAAATTGTAAATGGATTATATTTTTATCAATTAATCAAATATTGGTTGTTTTAAGTAAATTCATTTTGAAATTGGTCCAAAAAACAAGTCAATATTTTGGTAGTTTTTACTTATTAAAAACGCGTTTTTTGGTTTTGACAACGAGAATAAATTTTAAATTAATTTTTGAAATTTTTATGTTATGAATTTGGAAAAATTTATTCCATATATGGAATCAGGAGTTCCAAATTGTGTAAATATTTACCTTTCAGTTTTAGACATTGTGAATAGTAACTTCATTAAATATTTTATTTACCATTGTTAAAGAGTAAATCTGGTAAATAAGGATAAAAATAATATTATAATAATATTAATCTACCCTAACATTTGCCCTAATACTATTTTATGAACTATTTCCTACCATGGGAATCTTTTGCTCAATTTTCAGACCCCATGGAGCCACTTTGATGTGATAATGACCTTTTATAAGAATTAATTTATGGTAAAGAAAAATAAAACATAAACATGTCTTTTTTAATAAATAAATTTTTATATGGGGTTATATATGTGATATATTTGACTTTATGTAGTAATTAAAAATATAAAAATATTTCCTACATCATGCTATTCTATTTATAATTTTAGACATCAAATAAATAAAGAAATTTGTGACACAATGATGATGTAGTGATAACCTTATTAATTAATGATTTTGATAAATGAGATTATAATTATTAAACTAAATTTATTTTAAAACTTCTTATGCCATCCACAAATTTTATGGATGATTATGACTAGTTATATTTGAATTAATGACGTTTTTTTGAAATATTCATGTTTTTATGGATTTTTAAAAATGTTATGATATAAATAGTATAAAAATTGACATAAATGAGTTTTTAAAAGAAATACAATTTTATTAAATGATATAATAGTTATAAAGACATAAGATTCATCCAAATGACTTATATAATGTTAAAAATGTCACTAATTAACCACTTGAGGTTCTAATGTAATTTTATGGTAACTATATTAACTATATTGTATTAATATATAAGACGACATGATAAGAATTAAATTAGTTAACTAAGGGTTAAAGCTAAAAGATAAGGTTAAATTTTTAACCTAGATTTGTATAAAACTCATTTTTGGCCATATTTCGAACCAAAAGTATCTTATTTTTGAAATAAATTTCTTTTTTACCATTTTAATGTATAAATAAATTTAAAATAAAATAATTCATTCAAACATTCTTATAGTGCCCCTCCTTACTCTTATAAAATGGCATCACCTCAACCCATTTAATCACACCTCTAAAGCCCCTTTACTCACCCAAAATATGCTAATATAAGATCCTAACATCCCTATCTTCCTCTTAGAATCCTTAACTTAGATAGAAGTAAATTCAAGAATGCCTTTTTGGCTCAAATCAAAGAGAGTTGAACATTTTAAGAGGTAGATTCATGTCTAATGTTCATTTCCATTATATTACTTCTTCACCCCACATTCTATTATTATTATTTTATTTCATAATATCACCCATATCATCAATATAATATGATTTTTATATGATAAATATTCAAAATACACTTACACACACCTCCATTTAAAGGATACAAACATACTGTTTCTTTAAACGACGAACTACTGCCTCACGAAATGATGATTATTTAATTTTCACGTACCACATATCTTGGTGGCCATTATGATGGAACTGTAATTTCATATGATATATATCATATTTTATTGTCTCTATTTTCTGATTTTTATTTAAAGAATACCTTTATGATTTCCATAATGTCTAAATACACTAATTTTATTTGAGGAAGTGTGGACTACTACCCCCTCAAAGTGATATGACTCATTCATGCCATACATGGAATGTATAAAGGATGGAGTTAATAAACTTATTTAATGTTTATAAGATATTATATTATACTAAAATTATTATATACCTATTTATTATTTAGTTTTCATTCCATGAAATATGAAAAGGAAATGAATGTATTGTTCTTGCGTACGTAAGGCTTACCATCTCCATAAACAGTGCATTTCTTTCCTTATCACCAAATGTCGTGAAAATTTATAAATACATATATATACTAGATATATATGACATTTAAATCAAGAATATCATTCTGTATATAACAGAATTTTTACCACATGTACAATGTGTAATTATAACAAATTAATTTTTTACTCAAGTACCAAATATCGACAGAAAGACCGATATTAAATTTAATAATTAAGATATGTTTACAACATGGTAATAAGTGATATAAAAGTAAAAATAAAATTGAAAAAGGTTCTAAATAAATTATAAATTAATTTATTTTTATTATTCAGGAAAAAAAAGTAATATTCATAACGATTCCGACTCAAGGTAAGGGACTTCATCTTAATATCATTTCATTGAGGCATATTTTGATGTATACATGACATTATTTTATATGGTGTATGAACCCCTTTGACTATTAATTTCATTCAAATGGAATCATTTTTATATGAATTTTTTTACTAAATGACAAAAATAATATTTCTCTTTAATAAATGTGGTGACAATGACCTTTCGGCCACCGCGAGAAATGTTTGATATTTTTCTTCCTTAACAAGCTGTAATGTTTTCTAAAAGAAAATAAATATCATATACCCTTTGTACATATTTTTTATTGAAAATGGTTTTGAGAAATCATGTATTATTTCAATATATTGAAATGATATATTGTGATTTAAATACAGAAAATCTATCTTTCATTTATTCTTGTTTTATCTGTTTTGAATATGTTAGTGTTCTTGGGAATTTTTTTATGTATATGGTTTGTTCCATGATAAAACTAGGTCAGGTGAGCCCGAGAGAGCTCTCCAATGTATTTGGTAACATGAAAAAGGTAAACATTAATGTTTCTCCTAAGATATTTAGGGACTATACCATGATGGGTATTCCAAACGTAAATCCTTATGTAGTTGTGAAATATACAATGAAAGTATGTAATGGATGCCACAAGTTACCTTTATGATTTATGATTTTATGTGTTTTTCATAAATTCTATTATTTGAAGAGTTATGTAAAAGAGATTATATTTTATGAGTAATAAATATGATTTCATTTATTTTTATGTACTGATGGACTAATGTATTCATTCATTCTTTTACAACCCTTACTAATGTTTTATTTTCATACCATGTTTTTGAATTTTTTTTCATAAGATATAAGGAAGGGTATGAGTGAGGAGGAATTAAAGAAGATTTATTTCAAGACAATAATTCTTATTTTATTTAATGAATTTTATTATTGTGAAAATAATTGGATAGAGTATATGTGTCTACTTTTTAATGTTTTGATATGTAATATAATTTATTTGGCTTAATTCTCTAAAACTCTAAACCTGAAAAGATCCTAAATTTTAATTCTTGATTTAACAAAAGATTAGAATTTTTTTAAAGATGGGGCCTTATAGTAAGACCAATAAATTGATGAAAACCCTTAAAAATAACACACCCTCAGTTTTGTACTTTCTGGATTACATGCTGTCTTAAGAAGAAAACCAAGTATTTTGTTCATTCATAGTGTTGCTACATATTTTTCTGTAGGGAATTGGATTATTGATTTAATAACTCAATAACTAAAACTAAAATGAATCCATGTTTTAGGGGGGTACTGATGGAGATTATTCCATATCCACATATAGTTAAAAAAATTAATGTAATGATTTTTAATTTTCTATTGATTTCCTATATAATATGCACTTGTCGTGGTTATTATGAAGAGGTGTGATTGTGTAAAATAAACATGTATAAAAATATGTTCATTAATATTAGATTCCATGGAAGTCAATATATGATGATTGGATAAACTTTGGAATGAATATGATGAAATAAGTAAACTACAATAAGACAATGAATTTAAAAAATTTGAGCTACACGAGAATGGAAGATCTATTTATATTTTGGTAAAAAAATAAAGAACCATGTATGAATGTAAAAACCCATGTATATATGATCAAATAGGGTAAAATCAAAATGGATGATCAACTAAAAAATTAATTGAATAATTATTTGGTTAAAACATACCCAATAATCCAACAAGAAATTCCAACCCTGGTAAGATACTTCCAAATGATTATGTGCTAATTTGTATGAATGATTTAGAAGAAATAATATGGATAGAGGAATAAAACGTGAAAAATAGTTGAAATAAAATTATGTCATTAAATATTAATATATTTAATATCATGATAGGTTGTAAATAAATAATATCCCAAGAATATAAGAAGAATTTTGTGAAAGTTAAAATAGGGTTGAAAATAGTTTTAAATATTGCTTATCATTGTAGTCATTATAATTAGAATAACTAAAGAAGAAAATTATTGTATCAGTTGATACATATACCTTGATATATTATGAAAAATGGAACATCCCACGTAATAAAAAAGTAATAATTCCATGTTTCCCAAAGTAAATAGAGATTAAAAAATAGTTATGATAGTATAATGAAGGATTTTGACGACATAAAGAAAGAAGTATATTTTCTTAGAAAACATAATGAACAATTCAATTCACATTGAGGAAAAAATATTTCCACATTTTTCCATTAATCTTTTTTACAACATTTCTATGATTTTAATTCAGGGAATTTAATGTGGGTAAGCTGTTAAAATTTTATAGAAGCAATTGAGATAAGAATGATGGAATAATAACTTCAAATATAATAAAAACAATATTGTTCCATTTTTTTCACTAGTAACATGAAAAATTGATAAAAAAAACTAAGGAATAGCTCCACTATGATTAATTTTTATATGAGTGTCATTTTTATGAGAGTAATGTGAATAAGGTTTTGGGATTTTTTAAAGATTATCACACAAGAAAATATAGATTTCATGAAGGTTCATTGAAAAGTTTCATTGAAAAGGGTATGGTATAATATTCTCTAATAATTGTTTATGAGAATAAAATCCGAATATTAAATAGGAGGAGTTTTGATTAGTTAATTAAATTAAAGGGTAAATTTAAGGAAGATTTAATACTCCCCCAATGTCCTGAAGGCCTTCATTTCATTATTGATTTTTGATAGTCCACCATTATGTTTTAAACCTATTAAGTTATGTTTTATTTTTTTAACTATGAGTTGAAGTGAGTATGAGAAATCATGTTTTAAATATCATGATAATATTTATAATAAATGGTGTTAACCACTTTTTTAACTGTAGAAGTATTTTAACATCAATTATAGAGTAAAAAAGGTTAATTCATTGAAGAGGTTCCTTGAAAAAGATATATCCAACATCTTAGTGGTTATAATATAGAATTCATAGGTAGTCTAATTAAAATTATAAAATAATCTATGTAAATCCAACCTTGTATACCTATTTTTTATGTCAATTTTATGTATTTAGGAGAAATATTAGTTCGGAAAATGTATGATAAATGGGAATTCATACTAATTTCACAAGAATTATTTTAATAAATTATCTGATATGGGTAAGGGATAAATATACTTCATAAATATAATGTTGTGGCTCTTAAAAGGAAAAACTTATATAATGTTGTCACATACCTGATAATTAATGTACAACTTTCCATACATTGGTTACTCAGTTTAATATTTTATACTATATTATCCCATGTTGAGTTAGATTTTTTTACTAGAGGCTCATAACTTAGAGAACTTGTTGTTCTAACATTTCTCAAAATTTTTGTAAGATGAAGAAATAAAATTTGAACTGGGAGAGAACTTGTTTTAAGAAAACTAATGTCCAACCAATGGAAACACCTTTGTATTAATTATCAATAATGTGGTTTTGAAAATTATATTTCATGAACACATATTGAAAAAAAATGTTTTAGGATATTAAAAACAAACACAAAGTGTGTATTGATGATCCCATGTTAAATGTTGTATTTTATTAGATAAGGATGAATGTATTGATCATAATTATTTTTTCAATTTGTTTAAAAGAAGGATTATCTTAGTTTGTGGTTGAAGTTATCAATAATGTTGAAAAATGATTATAGAGAACCAAATAATTAATGTATTAATATTATTATAATGTGATTAATTGATATTACATGATGATTAAATAATTACATTGTCCTTGGAAGCAATATGATTTGTTGTTAATTTTTTTAAATTGGAATAGAAAATAATTTTCCCGAGAAATATGAAATTGAATCCTAAAAGGAAATAACTAGGATTAGTTTCTTCCATTGGAATTTCACTTATCATTTCATGCTTATACTTAATGGACATTGAATAATGAATAAAATTTTCATATGATTCATTATAATGGTTGGATAAACTAGTGTATGATTCATTATCTTACTAAGACATTTAATTTGAAAATTTTATATGATATTCTAGAGGGAAAAAATACCAACAGTCAATATAATACCATTTAAGCATATTTTCACTAGATTTAATTGTTGTGATTTCAAATGGCGCAATAAATTATTTTTTGGGTGAAGAATATGGAATAAATAGGGTTATCAAAGGTGTGGATTGTGTGAGGAAATTATTTGGAAGAAGCTTCGGGTGGGGTGGCATGGTGACCCACTAGGTAGAAAGGCCCAAAGGGATTTTATGAGAGTATATGATGTGTATTGGGTAATAAGTAAGAGAACCTTTGAGAGGACCTCTAATTTTGGACTTATATTATAGAATATTATTCATCACTAAAAATATGGGCACCTCACATCGTTTCAATCAAATGACATCATGTAGTTTTTTCTTAAATATCAGTTACTTAGGGGTTTTATTTCCATGTTCACTAATATCCTACTATATATTCAAACAATTGAGTGATCTACCATGAAATACGATGATTATCATTCATTTTTTCTAGTTTCATGCAAGAATGAAAATTACTAACCACAATGGATATTTTTATGCCATAATTTCACATAAAGTTTGATACATCCAATGAAGATATGAATAAGATGATTATCCTATATATGGTTCAGCACTAAAATCAGTGAACAAAATAGGATGATATTACATTATTTGTATCATTCAATAAGAATAATTGTGTTAAAATCATTTGATCCAAGTTAGGTATAAGGCATGTGTGCATCAAAAAATACTATATCTATAAGTGTAGTGTAATGACCCAAACATTACTAATGAAATTTCATCTTAATCTAATTAAATATCTTATTATGTAAAATGGTTATTTAAAAAAATTCACTTCCTTCATTTTATTTTTTGGGATTTCAAAATACCGTTAAGATTTTTTATCATTGCTAATATAGTCATTGAACTATGAACAATTGATTAGTATTAATATTGGGCTTTAAAAAATCCAATTTACTTAGGCAAAGGGTGTGATTGACTTATCCAGTAGAATTGATCCATATGAACCCCATATGTTGGTGCTCGAAAAGGAGGCGGCATCACTGGTCGTCACTCTTGACCAAGCCCACGCCAAGCTTCAACATGTTAATTTCAAACAAACTGCCTATGGGAGAAGTGGATGTTGATTGAGATTACCACCAGAGTGATCATATCTAAGCCACCCCAAGATTCAGTCACCATCACGCACATTACCCTTAGGTAATATGTAGGTTTATATGGGGTTATGTAAAAAAACCCTAGCACTAGGATTATGTTCATTATTTTTGTATAAAATAAATTATATGCATTCATTTTATTATTGTTACTTTGTAAATAGTTTTTAGAGAAAAATTGTATTTTTATGTAATATTCGATTAAAAAATATATTTTGATGAATTAATGTATTTATTAATTAAATAATATTTTAATAAAATACTATTACTAAATTACTTTTTAAATAAAAAATTTAGTATAATTTTTATGAATGTAATTTTAATTTTTATTAAGGTTAGAAAGTTGTTTTTTTCAAAACCCATGAATGTTCGATAAATTTCAGTGTTTTTATAAATAAAAAATTCACATATTTAAAAATTTATTTAGATAAAATTAATATAATTTAGGGAATCCGGACATCGAAATTATACAAATATGAATTTTTCATAATTTTATGAGACAGTCGAACTTTTGGGTAAAAATGAAATACCATTTCAATATATAATGGGTTTTATGACATCATAATGAACCAATAGTGATGTAATAAAATATTATAAATGAGTGATTTGGAAAATATATGTTTAATTTTTAATGTAATTTGATTTTATATTTTCATTGATTAATTTTATGGTTCCTTAGTGGACCCTTCAATACTTATAAAACATTTTAACTTTTCAAATTGATTTCCTTGAGAGGGTGGCTCAACTCCACATAATAAATCCTACTATTTTAATAATTTTTTCTTTTTTCCACATAAAATAATTTTTACACTTTTATTTGAAAAAATCATGGGCAAAAACCATGGGTAGGTTTTTGGTTTTGGTTAGTTTAATGTGTGGTCTCCAAAACCTAAATAATAAAGAATTCCCTCTCTTTTCCAATATAAACCCACCCAAGATCTCTCTTCCTCTTCACTCAAAACCTTTGGATCTCAACCAAACTCTTCCATACTCTCTCTAGAATCCTTTAAATTCTCCCCATGCTCCCATTAATCATCTCTCATGCCCCTCCCAGATGTTTTGGATCACACTTCTGAGTAAAGGATTTCTTCATTTCTCATTTTTGTCCAAATTTATTTATGTAGTTATTCCATTTTATATTCAATTAAAAACATTGGGGTATGATTTTTTACCTCTCATATACTACAATCATTATGTTTGAATTATGATATACCCCCTTTATCTCTCAACGATGCCTCCCAAGTACACATGTTACCATGCTGAAATTCCTTAAGGAATTTCTCTCTCGTCATTTACATCTGAGAAATTATTTTGTATTATGAATATAAATTCCATTACATATTATGGTACAAGTATCTATATGACCACATTACTTTCCATTTCATGTACATATAATGATACACCCTTTTCTCTCTCATCAAACATTTTTATGAATTCTTATGTCATGTTATTACGCCACCGAAATTGCACAACTATTTTCCAAGACAATGTCACTATTTAGTGAATAGCATAACCATTTCCCTATCAAGGGTATTAAACATAATATACATTTACATGTTTATTTTATATTTTTATGTATGAATTCCACATTCCTTTATCGTGGAATAAATTATGATGTTTAATGAATCCATGTTATATGATCCATGTGGCACATTTATTCATGAAATGAAATGATTAAGATGGACGTTCCCCGGTAGTGCTCAAATGCATTGGGTAAAGAATAGTATCATGATACATCATGTTAAATGAAGATTTAATCATTATTCATGTGAAATAATCCTTGGCTCATGCTAATATCATGTTAAATTTGGTTTCCATATTTCCATGTTGTGATAATCATGCTATATCATGACTTTACGTTCATGTTTCTATTATGATCTATTGATATGAATATTGCCTAACATGTAATGTATTCTTAATGTAATGACTTGTTTACTCCCTTACTTGTATTTATAGCTCACTGTTTTCTTATTCATGTCCTCAGGTTATCCCATGTAATGATAAGTATGAAGGAATGTGTGTGGTCAGGTAAAAGAAGTTTTCAATAAAGACGTGCTTTTCATGTTACAAGTGATTATGTAATGTTTCTAAGCCCCAAAAACACTAGAACACTTTATCTTATATGTTTTATCAACTAAAGGTTTTATGTAATAAAATATATTTAAGCATTAAATAAGGGTATGGGTTATATAGTTGGTTTTAGAGGATAGGTTTATTTATTTTCTGGATTAGGATTAAAAACCCCAGTGAATACCTTATGAATAAGACTACGTATAATAAAAACATCACTAAATTTTAGTGAGTATTCATTAAGTGGTTTCTTATGAAAATACATCCCTGTCTGGATACAATCAGGTCGAGGTGGCTTGGGCATTAATGTATCTAATGGTAAAACCTGAAAACACCTCTTTGAGCTAGACTCGATCGGGAACTAGTAAAAGACAATGGTCCTTGATTCACTCCTGGTTATGACACTCCCCAAGGATATGATTTAATAAATTAATAAGCTTAGTATGAACCATTAATATGGGAATAAAAAAATACCCCTAAAAATATATGTTTTGAAGTAGATCATGGATAACTTTGATTGAAGAATATAAATTAATATGTTAAAGAAATAAAAATAATTGTAGAACTCATAAATTTTTGTATTTGGATTACACTTTATGTATTAACCCTAATATTCCATTTATTCCAGTAAATGGATGGTAATAGGATGACTCAGGCTTACAACTAATGCAAGGATAAATGTGATGTATTTTCTAAGGAGATGCCCAATTCGATGGGAGTGAGAGTTGTTAACATTTTCATGATAATATCTCAGTTAACTCACATTTTGAATAAAAACAAGGGTCAAGAGGATTTTTCAAACCCTCCTAAGAAATAACAAGTCACAATCAAGAGCTTCACGATAAAAAGGCCTCCTATATTAAATGGATCATATGATCCCTCAATTGTCAAACAATAGATCAAATCCATCAAAAAGATCTCATCCATCCTTCATTTTTTCAAATAAGAGAATGTTCTTATGGATTCTTATCATATGGAGGGTGAAGCAGATGAAAGGTAGACATTGATAAAAAAATATGAATCCTTATGAGGAGATCAATGTGTTAGAATGGAAGGATTTCTGGAAAATATTTTTTGATAAATATTTTCCTCACACCCTCCGACTTTACATGGAAAGGGACTTACATTCCCTCGAGAAGGAAGACGATGAATCCATCAGAGTGTGTGAGGAAATCATTACAAGGATTTCATTATATGCATCTGGCTTTGTCTTTACCACCAAATGAAAGGTTTACCGCTTCTTTGGTGGGCTAAAACCTAGCCTACGGAAAGCCCAAGAGATCTATGACTCTAACAGCTATGAGGAACTTTTTTGATGTGCCCTAGAGGTCAAAATGAAGATTGGATAATATATAGGGTATCTTGGGGTTAATAATGGTAAGGTAAACATTAATTTTGGCAGTTTGATGGATAAATTCAATAGTTCTATGAAAATCCAGCACCCCACATTCCAATGGTGTGGAAAGAAGTACCCCAGAAATTTGCTGAAGTGGATGAGAAAATGATTTAGGTGTGGAAGAGAAGGTAAACTATCTATTAATTGAGGGAAAGAAAACCCATGTATGTGATATATTAGTATAATGCTCCGTTCTAACCTCAACATGGTGTTCATTGCCTCAACTATAAAGAACTAGGGAACTTTGTGAACTAGTGCCCTAAGCTAAGGGTATTCGGAGGAAACCAATAACCTCAAAGGCAGTAAGGGTGAGATTTTTTCTAGAACTACTTGTGAAGTGAACCTAAACAATGAAGTGGTGACAAGTATTCTTTTTATTGATTAAGGAATAATGAACTTAAATTTTTATTCTGGTATTATGCATTCTTTTACATCACAAAACATTATTAATAAACTCTCAACACCACCACAAATCATGGAAGTAATGATATTGGTGAGAACGTAAAATGGGGAAATCATTCCAACCCACGAATATAACTTCTCCTCTGTCAAAATTTTTGGATTGAAATTCTAGGATAACCTCGTCATACTTCCTCTGGAGTAATTTTATGTAATTGTTGGAATGGATTGGATTTCCCTATTTAGAGCCAACATAAATTTCCAGGAGAGGGAAATCACTATCAATTCAATGAATTGACCCTGATTATGTGTAATTTTAAGGATGAGGATGAATCATCCTTATCACCATCATTTAAAGCATGGACAATTCTACCCTACGAGCACACATATCTTGCTTATATGAGTGAGTTTAAGGAAGAACCCATCCTTGAAGACATGCATATTGTGAGGGAATTCACTGATGTATTTCTTGAAGAATTTTCTGGACTTCCCCCAAGAAGAGATGTTTAATTCTCAATTTATCTTATACCGGGGGAATTTCCAATATCCAAGACTTCCTATAGAATTGATGTTGTGGAGCTTGAGAAGCTAAAAAACTACTACAGGAAAATATGGATAAAGGGTTTGTACACACAAGTGCTTCACCATGGGGTGAACCAGAACTCTTCATCAAGAAGAAGGATGGGTCAATGATCCTTTGAATTGATTATCATGAGATCAAAAAATAAAAATAAAGGAGAAGTATTATCTAAAATGAATTGATGACTTTTTAGATCATCTAAATAGAGCACATGACATATCTAAGGTGGATTTTCAGTTGGGATATTACCATGTTAGAGTGAATGGGGATATCACCGTTAATTCTTTTCGTACAAGATACGGGCACTATGATTTCATAGTAATTACTTTTGGACTCACTAATTCTCCATATATCATTATTAAATTGATGAATAGAGTATTTAGAGATTAACTTGAAAAATTTGTGTTATACATTATAGACGATATTCTAATTTACTCCAAAACCATGGACGGACACGGGGAGCATAAAAACTGTACTAGAGACCTTGCGAAAGGATAAAATCTATAAAAAGTACTTAATGTGTGAGTTATGTATAAAGAATACTTTATTATTATGTCATATCATCCCATTAAATAATATATCTATTGATCCCTCCAAGATAGTTGAAATTGAGGGATGGTCGAGACCAACATCAGTAATGAATATTCGTAGCATCCAGGGGTTAGCTGGATATTATCGCCAATTTGTGAGAAATTTCTCACAATTTTCCAAACCTCTTACCAAGACAATTCGGAAGGGAGTAATGTTTTCATAGAGTGATGAAGGTGAAGATAGCTTCATGGAGTTGAAAAGGAGGCTTATCACAGCACCTGTTCTCACACTACCCATAGGTGGAGAAAGCTTTGTGGTATTTTGTGATGCTTAGAAGAAATTCTTGGGTTGTGTGTTGATTCCAAATGACAAATTAATTTCCTATGCTTCAAGGAAATTTAAATTTCATGAGAAAAACTATCCAACACATGATCTGAAGTTGGCTACATTAATCTTTTCTTTAAAATTTTGGGGACATTACCTCTTTGGGGAGAAGTGTGAAATATACATGGATCAAAAAAGCCTCTAGTATATATTCACCCAGAAAGAGTTTAACAAGCTCCAATGAAGATAGTTATAGCTGATCAAAGTCTACGACTTCTCAATCCATTGCCACATTGGGAAAGAGAAAAAGGTAGAAGATCCTCTAAGTGGAAAGGAACCATCAATTCTATCATTGATGATAATTGAAAAGGGTACAATATTCTTAGATTTGATGAATATGTACATGGGAATCATAAATAAGGGAACTTCATTAAACCTTTCAAAAATTATTTCTCAACCATCTCTTCTGGAAAGGTTAAAGGATGCTCAAAATGATGATGTAGGAATTCAGAATAAAGTGGAAACTATCAGGATAATGGATATCATTAGAGTTAAATGATAATTAATACGGAATTCTGATATTTGGGACAAGACTATGTGTTCCATCAAATCCATAGTTAAAGAAGGAACCTGTGGATGATACACATAGTTCGAATTTCTCCATTCACCCACAAAACACAATTTTGTATCGAGATCTCTAAGAGAATTAATGGGGTGATATCATGATGAAGGGGATCACTGAGTATACAATCAAGTTCCTAGTATGTCAGAAAGTCAAGGATGAGAGGCACAAGTCTAAGGGTATTATTTTACCATTTCCCTTACCAACATGGAAATGGTGGAACATCACCATGGACTTTTTCATCAGACTTCTAATGACATCCAATAGAAATAATTATATCTGGGTTATTTTGGAACTTCATACAAAGAAAACACCCTTCATTGCAATTTGAGAGGATTTCTCATTCGATAAACTATCATAGATATATATCAGAGAAGTGGTAAGGCTGCATGGAGTACAACTATCTATTGTATCTGATAGAGAACCAAGATTCACCTCTATGATCTCAAATAATCTTCAATATTCTCTGAATACTGATATGATCTTCAGTACATCTTATCATACTAAAAACGATTTCCAATCTAAGTAGACTATCAAAACACTTGAGTACATATTGATATCTTTTTCAATTGACATAAAAAGAGGATGAGATCATCATCTTCCTCTGGTTGATTTTTCTTACAATAAAAGTTTCAACTCAAGCATCCAAATGGCTCCTTGTGAAGCTTTTTATGGGAAAAGGTGAAGAACATAAGAATGTTGGGATGAAGTTTTGGAGAGAAAACTTCAAGGTTCCTAAATGCTCCATGAAATGGCAGATAAGTTTAAGACCATCCAGCCCCACATTAGATCTTCTAAGAGTCGACAAAAGACCTATGAAAATAATCATCGATGAGTCCATGAGTTTGACGTCCGAGATATTGTATTCTTTCACATATCACTGTGGAAGGGGGATATGAGATTTGGGAAGAAGATGAAGCTTATTCCAAGGTACATTGGCCCTTTTGAGATCCTTAATCACATTGGAGCAGTGGAATATCGTCTAGCACTCCCACCAAACCAATCTCATGTACATGATGTATTCCAAGTATCACTCCTGAGGAACTACATAACTAACCCATCTCATTTAATCAATCGAGAGGTGGTACCATTGGATAATGACCTCTCCATTGAAGAGAAGCTAATGAAGATCTTAGATCATAGGGAAAAATTTCTAAAAAATAAAACAATTCCCCATGTCAAGGTGTTGTGGTGAAACAACAAGTTTGAATAATAAACGTGGGAATAGGATGAAGTGATGAAGAAGAGTTATCCTTATCTATTTTTTTGTGGGAAAAGTAAATTTTGAGTGTGGAATTTCTTAAGGGGGAAGATTAAAATGAACCAAATTTTATTAATTAAAATTCCTCTTCATCTAATTAAATTTATTATTATTTAGAATGGTTTTATAAAATATAAACTTCCTTGGTTTAATGTTTTTGGGTTTCAAAATAACATTATGAATTGTTATTGTATTCTAATATATCCATTTAATATTGATGAATTTGTTACTACAAATATAGGGATTTAAAAAGAACATATTACTCAAATAAAGGAAGTGATGGCCTCATCTAGTAGAATTGCTTCGTACGAAGCCCATTTGATGAATCTTGGAAAGGAGGAGACATCACTGGTCTATTCTCTTTATCGACCACATTTTGAGCTTCAACATGTTAATCTTGAACGGAACCGCCTATGGAAGAAGTTGAAGTTGATAGAGATTATCACCCGAGCGATGTTATCTAAGTCATCCCAAGAGTCTGTCACCATCGCACATATGACCCTTAGGTCATATGCGAGTATTATAAGGGGTTATGTAACAAGACCCTAGAACTATGATTATGTGAATTTTTTTGTATATAATAAATAATAAAAATTCATTTTAATATTTTTACTTTTTAAATTATTTTTAAAGCACGAATAGTATTTTTAGATTATATTCAATAAAGAACTCTATTTTGATGAATAAATGGATTTTTGAATTAAAAAATATTTTTTAAAAAAAATTGTTACTAAATTAATTTTTTAATATAAATGATAGTATAATTTTTATTAATACAATTGTAAATTTTATTAAGGTTTGAAAGCCGATTTTTCTAAAAAACATAAATTTTTGATAAATGTTGGTTTTTAATTTAAAAGTAAAAAAGTCACATATTTAGAAAATTATTTACATAAAATAAATAATTCATTTGAAATGGGGACATCAAAATTATCAAATTATGAATTCTTTATAATTTTCTGGGACATTTGAATTTTTGGGTAAAAATTAAATACCATTTAAATATATAATGTGTTTTATGACATCATAATGAACTAATAGTCATTTAATAAAATATTATAAATGAGTTTTTTCGACAAAATATGTTTTATCATTAAAATATTGTGATTTTATATTTTTTGATGGATTTTATGGTGCCGTAGTAGACCCTTCTAGACTTATATAACATTTTACCATTTTAAATTGATTTCCTTAACAGTGTGACTCACCTCAACATAGGAAAGACTAATATTTTAAGAAGTTATTCCATTTTAGATATAAAATAATGTTTCCCACTCCCCTTTGGAAAAACCCATGGTAAAAAACAATGGGAAAAAACTATGGGTTGGTTTGAGGTTTTGATTTGTTTAATGTGTTGTGTCCAAAACCTAAATAATAAAAAATTCCCTCTCTTTTAATATATAAACACACCCATGATCCCACTTCCACTTCACTCATAACATTTGGGTCTCATGAAAACTCTTCCCTCCTATCTCTATAATCCTCCCAAGGTTCCCCAATCACCCATTAATCCTCTCTCAAGACCCTCCCAAGCCATTAGGATCACTCTTCCAAGTAAAGGATTTCTTCTTCTTTCATTTTTATCCAAATTTCATCATGTTTTCATTACCTATTATTTTAAATAAAAATTTTGGGGTATGATTTATTACCTCCCCTATAATAATATCATTATGTTTGAATGATGAGAGACCCCATTTCTCTCTCATTAATGCCTCCCATGTACACCTGTTACCATGGATATATTCTGTAAGGAATTTCTTTCTTCTCATTTACATTCAACCAATACATTTTTATTATGAATGTAAATTCCATTACATATGTTGGGAAATGTGTCTATATGACCACATTACTATCAATAACATGTAAATATGATGAGACATCCCTTTCTCTCTCATCCACCATTTTTATTAATTCTTATGTCATGATGTTATGCTATCGTAATTGCACTAAGGCATTCCAATACAAAGTAATTATGTAGTGAATACCATGCACATTTCTCTATCATGGGTACTCACCTTCATGAACATTTACATATTGATTATATTGTTTCATGTAATAATTCCAAATTCCTTTATCGTGAAATAATGATGATGTTTAATGTATCCAATTTATATGATCCATGGGGCACACTTATGCATGAAATGAAATGATTATCAATGGTGAACCCTGACAGCACACCAATGCAATGGGTAAATATTAGTTTCGTGATACGTCAATTACAATGTGGTTTTAATCATTCTAATTCAAGTGAAATTAGGGTTTACTCATTGTTCATGTGAAATGATATTTGGCTCATGCTAATATCTTGTTAAATGTTGTTGACACATTGCCATGTTAAGGTAATCATTCTATATCATGCCTTTTTGTTTGTGTCTCTCTTATTATCCAATGATATGAATATTTCCTAAAATGTAATTCATTATTCATGTTATAACTTTTTTACTCCCTTATAGGGCTTTATAGCTCACCCTTTCCTAGGCATGTCCTCAGTTTATCCCATGCAATACTAATTAAGAAGGAATGTGTATGGTTATGTAAAAGAAGTTTTCATCATAGATGTGTTTTTCATGTTTTATGTTGTTATGTAATTTTAATATGCCCCAATCACACTATACCTCTCTATCTTATATGTCATATCAACTGAAGGATTTATGTAATAAAATATTTTTAAGTTTGAAAGAATAGCAGGGTTGTTATAGTTAGTATCAGAGGATAGGTTTAGTTATTTTTTGGATTAAGAATTGAAAACCCTAGTGAAAGACTTAGGGATAAGACTAAGTATAACGATGAAATCCCTAAAATTTCGTGAGTATTGACTAATTGGTTTATCAAAAAAATACATCCCAGCCTGGATACGATCAGGTATAGGCGGCTCTGCCAAAGATGTATCTTGGGGTAAAACCCAAAAACACCAATTTTATCTAGACACAAATGCGAACTGGTGAACGACAACGGTCCTTGCTTCACTCTTGGTTGGGACACTCCTAGGGGATATGCTTTGGTAAATTCATAAGCATAGTATGAACCATTAATAAGGGAATTAAAAAATTCTCCTTTGAATATATGTTGGGAAGTAGATCATGGATAATGTATATTTGAGCCTTTAAATTTATAAGTTAAGGAAATAAAAGTAATTTTATAAGTCATCTATTTTTTTATTTGGATTAACTTTTATGTGTTACCCCTAACATTAATTTTATTACAGCCAGTGGTCGGAAACATGAGGAATCAGGCTGACAACCAATGTGAAGATCAATGTGATGACTATTCTAATGAGACGCCCAATCTAATGGGAGAGGGAATCAAAAACTATGTCGTGATACTCACAAAGTTAACTCACGCTCTGAATAGAAACATGGGTCAAGAGGAACGTTCAACCCCCCCAGGAAATAACAAGTCGCAATTGAGAGATTCACAAGAAAAAGGCCTCCTACTTTAAATAGATCATATGATCCCTCAATTTTTGAACAATGTATCAACTACATTGAAAATATCTTCCATATAAATCAATTTTTTTTAAAATATAAGATTTTTATGGCTAATTATCATATATAGGGTGAAGCTGATCGATGTTGGACATTGATAAAAAATATGAAGCCAAAGGAGGTGATCAAGGTGTTGAAATGAAAGGATTTCTAGATTTTTTTTATAAATATTTTCCTCACACCATTTGACTTAAGATGGAAACGGACTTCCTTTCCCTTAAGAAAAAATAAGATGAATCCATCAGAGCATTTGAGAAAAACTTTACATGGTTTTCCCAATATGCCTCCAATTTTGTCGTTACCCCCGATTGCAAGATTGACTGCTTCTTTGGTGGGATAAAACCTAGCCTACGGAAAGCCCAAGCGATCCATGACTTTGAGAGCTATGATTCAATTTTCGGATGTTCCTCATGGTAGAAATGGAGATAAAAAAATCTCAGGGTTATCATTGGGATAAGAAGTGTAACGTGGACTTTAAATCTTGCGGTCCGATGGATAAATCCAATAGTGCTATGAAAATCCAACACCCCACTTGCCAATGGTGCTGTAAAGAATCACACTAGAAATTTCCTAAATGGGATGAGAAAATGCTTTAGGTGTGGAAGAGAAGGGAACCTAGCCATTAATTTCCGAAAATAAAATCTTTCGGCTTTGACAGAGGAGATTAATACACTGTTTAACCCGCAATACATTTTTCATTGCTTAAATTGTAAAGAACCAGGGAACTTTGCAGACCAATTCCCTTAAACAAGGGTTTTTAGAGGCAACCAATAACCTCTAAGGAAGAAAGGGAGAGATTTTCCATAACTTCCTAAAATGTGATCCCCAAAAACAAAGTGGTGATAGGTACGGTAGTTATTTATTCATGAATAGAGAAAATATTTTTTTGATTTTGGTTCTATGCATTCATTATTATCTAGAATATTTAGTAGAACAATCCCAAAACCACCACATATCATGGAAGTAAAGATGTAAATGAGAACTAAAAATGGGGAAGCCATTGAAACACTTGAATATAACTCCTACCCTTTCATAATTTGTGGATTGAACATCCCCATGAACCATGTCATACTTCCTCTGGTATAATTCAATACAATTCTTGGCATGGATTGGACTTCCGTTTATATAGACAACATAAATTTCCATGAGAGGGAAATCACTCTCCATATGGAAAATCAACCCCCAATTCTATGAATGTTCAAGGAGGAGGATGAATCATCCTTAGAACTATCATATAAATCATGGATATTACTACCCTATGAGTATGTGTATATTTCTCAGAATATTGAGTTTATGGAAGCAACCATCCTTGAAGACATGCTTATTGTGAGGGAATTCACTGAAGTGTTTCCTTAGGAATTGACTGGTCTTCCTCCTAAAATGGATGTTAAATTATCAAATGATCTTATACCTAGGGTATTTTCAATATCGAAGGCATCATATTGAATTTATGTTGTGGAGCTTGAGGAGCAGAAGAAAATACTAGAGGAGAATCTAGATAAAGGGTTTATACTCCCATGTACTTCACCATGGGTTACACCAGTCCTCTTCGTCAAGAAGAAGGATGAGTCAATTCTCTTTTTCATTGATTATTGTGAGCTCAAAAATTATAATAAAGAAAAAGTATCCACTACCATGAATTGATGACTTGTTCAATCAGCTACATGGAGAACAATACTTCTCTAAGGTGTATCTGCGGTCAGGATATTAATATGTGAGGGTGAAGATGGAGGATATCCCCAGGAAAACATTTTGTACAAGATACGGGCACTATGAATTCATAGTAATTACTTTTGGACTCACTAATGCTCTATAAATATTCATGAACTTTATGAATAGATTCTTTATAAATTACCATGGAAAATTTGTGGTAGTATTTATAGATGATATTCTAATACACTCCAAAACCAAAGAGGACCCTGAGGAGTATCTAAGCACTGTACTGGAGACCTTGCAAAAGGAGAATCTCGATGCAAAGTACAGAAAGTGTGAGTTTTGGTTGAATAAAGTATCATTCTTGGGACATATCATCACAAGAAATGAGATATCTGTGTATCCCTCAATGATTGTTCCAACTGAATGGTGGATGAGTCCAACATTGGTAACAGATATCAGAAGCTTCCTTGGGTTAGCTAGATATTATCTCCGATTTATGAGAAATTTCTCATGATTTTCCAACCCTATTACTAAGATAACTCAGAAGGGAGTAATGTTTTCATGTAGTGATGAATGTGAATATAGTTTCAAGGAGTCTAAAATGTGGCTTATCGCTGCCCATGTGCTCACACTACCCTTAGGTGGAGAACATTCTGTGGTTTTTATCGATGATTCAAAGAAATGAATGGGTTGTGTGTTGATGAAAATGAAAAATTAATTGCCTATGATTCAAGTAAATTAAATGTTCATGAGAAAAACTATCTAACACATTATCTGGAGTTGGATGTAGTAATATTATCATCCAAAATTTGGCAACATTTATCTTTGGGGAGAAGTGTGAAATATACAAAGATCACAAAAGACTAAAATATATATTCACACTGAAAGAGTTGAACATGCGCCGATGAAGATGGTTAGAGAAGAAAAATACTATGAATGCTCAATCCATTACCACCCTGGGAAAGAAAACAAGGTGGAGGATTCTATAAGTAGAAAGGATGCAACAATTATATTATTTTTGAGAATTTAAAAGGAACTAATTTTCATAGATTTGATGAAGTTGGACATGGGAATCATAAATAAGGGAATATCATCAATCCTTTCACAAATGATTTCTCAACTGTCACTTTTGCAAAGCTTAATGGATGCTCAACAGGATTATGTGGGAATTCAAAAGAAAGTGGAAACTATCGGAAAAGGTAAATCCTCAGAATTTATTATTAATTGAGAAGGAATTGTGATATTTGGGACAAGATTATGTGTTCCATCAAATCTGGAGTTTAAAAAATAACATTTGGATGGTGCACATAGTTTGAATATCTCCATTAATCCAGGAAACACAATGATGTATCGCGACCTCTGTGAGCATTATTGGCGGGATAACATGAATAAGGATATCACTTAGTATACATAAATGTTCTTGGTATGTCCACAATTGAAGGGTGAGAGGCATAAGTCTAAGGGGATGATGCAACCATTGCCCATACTAGCATGGAAATCGGAGAACATCACCATGGACTTTTTTATCAAAATTCTGAAGACATCCAAAGTAGACAATTGTATCTAGGTTTTTGTGGATAATCTTATAAATAATGCACACTTAATTGCAATTCAGGATGATTTCTCATTGGATCAACAAACACGGAAATATATCAGATAAGGTTTAAGGCTGCATGGAGGACAACTATCTATTGTATCTGATTGAGATCCAAGATTCACCTCTATGTTCAGGAAGAGTCTTCTACAAGCTCTGAATACAATGCTGATCATCAGTATGGATTATCATCCTCCATCCAATGGTCAATTGGATTGGACTATCCAATCACTTGAGGGCATGTGGAGATCATGCTCAATGGACTTCAATGGTGTATGGGATCAACATCTTCCTCAGGTGGAGTTCTCTTACAATAACTGTTTCCACTCAAGCATCCAAATGGCTCTTTATGATTACCTTTCTAGGAATAGGTGGAAAACATCGGCATGTTGGGATGAAGTTGGGGATATAAAACTCCTATGTCCAAAAATGGTCGAAGTAATGGTGGAGAAGGTTAAGACTATTTAACAGCACATTAGAGCTTCCCAAAGTCAAAAAAAAGAGCTACGCTAAAAATCTTCGACGAGACTAGGAGTTTGTTGTCAGAGACATGATATTCTTAATAATGTCATCGTGGAATAGGCTTATGAGATTTGGGAAGAGGGAAAGCTTAGTCCAAGGTATATTTCCCTTTTTTAGATCATCGATCTCATTAGAGCTGTGGCATATTGACTAGCACTCCCATCAAATATATCTCAAGTACATGATGAATTCCATGTATCACTCTTGATGATATACATACCTGACCCTTCATATGTACTCAATCCAGAGGTGGTACCATTTGATAATGACATCTCCTATTAAAATAAGTTTGTGAAGATCATAAATCCTAGGGAAAAGTTTTTAAAAAATTAGATAATGCCCCTCGTCTGGGTGTTGTGGTGAAACTAGAAATTTGAATATGAAATATGGGAATCAGAAGAAGTGATGAAGAAAATACATCCTAATCTATTTTATTGTGGGAAAATGAAAGTTAGAGGGGTAAATTTTTAAATGGGGAATATTTTAATGACCCAAAATTTTATTAATGAAAATTACTCTTGATCCAATTAAATTTCTAATTATATAAAATGGTTATATAAAATATGCACTTCCTTGGTTTTATGTTTTTTGGATTTCAAAATACCATTTTGAATTGCTACCATTGCTAATATAGACATTGAACAACGATCAATTGATTAGTATAAATATAGGGATTTAAAAAATCCAATTTACTCAGACAAAGAAAGTGATGGCCTCTTCTAGTAGAATTTCTCCATACAAAGCCCATTTGTCAAATCTCGAAAAGGAGGTGGCATCACATGGCTTTGATCTGGACCAATCCCAATACAAGATTCAATACGTTATGCTCAAACAAAACTGCCTATGGGAGAAGTTGAAGTTGATAGAGATTAGAACCCGAGCAAAATTATTTGAGCCACCCCAAGAGTTTTTCAGCATTGCACAACTAACCCTTTGGTCATATGTTGGTTCCATAAGGGGTTATGTAACAAGACCCTAGAACTATGATTTTGTGCATTATTTTTTTATAGAATAAATAATATACATTCAATTTATTATTTTTACTTTGTAAAAAAAAATTTAAAGCATATATAGTATTTTTAGATAATATTCAATTAAGAAATATATTTTCATTATTAATGGATTTTTGAATTAAATAATATTTTAAAAAAATATAATTACTAAATTACTTTTTAAATATAAATGATAGTATAATTTTTATGAGTACAATTATAATTTTTATTAAAGTTTGAAATCCGTTTTTTTAAAAACCCAAGAATTTTAGATAAATGAAAATTATTATTTTAAATGTAAAAGATCAAATATTTAGAAAATTATTTAGATAAAATTTAAATTATTTTTGGTATCCGTACATCGAAATTATCTAAAGGTGATGTTTTCAAAATTTTCTTAGATAGTATAATTTTTGGGTAAAAATAAAATATCGTTTAAATGTATAATGTGTTTTATGACCTCATAATGACCTAATAATGATGTAATATAATTTTATAAATGATATTTTCGGCCAATATATGTTTTATATTTAAAATAAAGTGATTTTGGATATTTGTTTTGATTAATTTTATGGTCCCTTAGTGGACCCTTTAAGACTTATAAAACATTTTATCTTTTTAAATTGATTTCCTTGAGAGTGTGACTCAAATCCACAAAACCAAGACAAATATTTTAAGATGTTATTCACATTTCAATATAAAATAATTTTTTCCACTCACCTTTGGAAAAACCAATAGGCAAAAACCATTTGTGGGTTTGTGGTTTTGATTAGTTTTTTGTGTGGTGCCCAAAACCAAAAATAATAAAGAATTCTCTCTCTTTTCCTATATTAACCCACCCTAGATCACACTTCATCATTACTAAAAACCTTTTGATCTCGAAACAAATCTTATTTCCCCTCTTTATAATCCTCCCAAGGTGCCCCAATATTCAATTAAACCTCCCTGAAGCCCCTCCCAAGCCTTTGGGATCACAATTCCATGTATGGGATTTCATTCTTTCTCATTTTGGTCCTAATATCTTTATGTGGTTATGACTTTATATTTTTGAATTAAAATGTTTGGGTATGATTTATTACCTCTCCTATTCTAATATTATTATGTTTTAATGTTGAGAAACCCCCTTTATCTCTCATTAATGCCTCTAATGTACACATGTTACCATGCCAAAATTCCGTAAGGGATTTCTCTCTCCTCATTTACATTCATGAAATTATTTTGTATTATGAATCTAAATTCCATTAAATATGCTGATACATGTATAAATATGACCACATTACTGTAAATTACATGTAAATATTATGAGACATCCCTTTCTCTCTCATAAAACATTTTTATAAATTCCTATGTCATGCTGTTATGATGCCGAAATTGAACCACGATTTTCGAAGACAAAGTCATTGTGTAGTGAATGCCATTCCCATTTCTCTATCAAGAGTATTCACCATCATGAACATTTATATATATATTATATAGTTTCATGTATGAATTACACATTCATTTAGCATGGAATAAAAGTTTATTTTTAATGAATCCATTCTATATGATCCATGTGACACACTTATTCCTGAATTGAAATTATTAATAATGGTGCACTTTGATAGTGCTCCAATGCATTGGGTAAAGATTAGTATCATGATTTTTCAAGTTAAATAAGGGATTAATCATGTTAATTAATGTTCAATGAGGTTTTACTCATTCTTCATGTTCAATGAGCCTTAGCGTATGCTAATATCTTGTTAAATGTTGTTTCCACATTTCCATGTTATGATAATCAAGTTATATCATGCCTTTATGTTTGTGTTTCTATTATGCTCTATTGATATTAATATTTCATAACATGTATTGTATTCTTCATGTTATTCCATTTTTACTCCCTTATAGGGCTTTATAGATCACCTTTTTTTATGCATGTCCACAGGTTACCCCATGCAATGCTAAGTACAAAAGAATCTGTGTGGTCATGTAAAAGAAGTTTTCAATAAAGATGTGTTTTCCATGTTTTTTGTTGTTATGTAATGTTCCAAATCATCAAATACACTAGACCTCTCAATCTTCTATTTTGAGTCAAGTGAAGGTTTTATATAATAAAATATGTTTTTGTGTGAAATAAAGATCAAGGTTGTTATATGTAGAGGAACAAAACACTATAACAAGAATTGAGAAGAATTTCTTAGTTCTTCGTTTGTCTGAGATATTATGTACTTACTCTTGAATCCTATAATGTTTAGAAGCTCATAAGGTTCCATGGATCCTATGTTTGAACCTCTTACGATTCAGGACCATGAATGTTTGTGATCATTGTAAATTTTATCAAATTTTGTATGGTTCATCAAACATTACAATTATTTTCTTGTTCATTAGGTCATATAATTTCTAATAAAATATTTTTACTAAGAATTTTATTTAAAATCCATGTTATAAATAATTTTGGTTTTAAAAAGAATTTTGGATTTTTTTGAAGAATGTAAATATGTGTAATCTATAATATTTCCCTATATTTCTAGGAAGCTAAGTCTTTAGGAAGACCAAATTGGAAGATGTTGAGTTTTAATAGCGATAGTTTATCATACCAAATGTTGAGATTCATGGATACTCAAAATTAAAATATTATGGTAATAATATTCACATGATTTAGTAATAATTTATATGGGAATAATAAAAAATAATGTGTGGTGATATGACTCTAATATTATTTATTCAAATTTTGTGAGTTGAGAAAAATTATTGAGTCCCTTTAGCGAGTGAAACCGAGAATAAAAACCATATGATGAAGAGAAAAGGTGTAAACGGATAAGATATTGTTATAATACAGACACATATTTTTATTGAATAATGAAAAATTGGTAGGAGCCTATTATGCCCTCATATTGTACTAGGTTATTGAGATGAGAAGGGACTGACAATGTTACTGTTATATACATTATTTATTTCGAGATCATTGAATAATGAAGTAGTTGTTTTGATTTAAATCATGGTGTATTCGAGTTGATATTGTAGAAAAAATGATAATTAATTACTTTTTAGGTTATTATTTCAATTTAAGATTTTATTTATGATGAAGGTGATCAGATTCTTGTTGATGGATTATTATCCAAATAAAAATGGATGATTCTTTTTAGGGATTAAAGGGTGATTTAATGAATTTATGGTTCATGTAAAAACAAATCCATTTAATGGATGTAAATGATACCTTCCTTTGATAATTGGATGATATTGGCCCAAATATCTTTTGTGACTTGAACTATAATAGTAATAAATACAAATTATACTAATAAAAATATTTATGCCTTCAAAAAATAGTGAAACACCACCAGAAGTGTGAATTTTTGAACCTTGTAAAAAAATTCATTATTCATTTGTATTTCTAAATTATATTATAATGTGAAGGATGAGAAAATATAAAAAGACCCAAAATTATTAACAAATATAGTGGTTCGATTAATAATTGAGATAACATATAAAAGAAAGTAAAACATGATAAATGTTAGATACACTGATCCCCCCAGAAGTTTCCTTTTTTGTTAAATGTTTATTTAAAAGAAGAACGTTTTTTGTTTAATGTATGCACCAATACCTTGGCACATAAATACATATGATTATTTAAGAATCATGGAGTCTGAAATGGGGAAGGTTTATAGAAATTAATATATAAAAATGACCATCCTTGCATCACATATTTTGATAGAGCATCATAATGATATTATATTTTCTCATGATGAGAAAACGTATGTGAATATTTCCCTAAAGAAATGAAGAACAAATGTGAAAATTCCCTTCTTCAGGAAATGTAATTTTTATGGGATTGTAAATCAGGAAACCTCTTTATCATACCATTATTTCACAAGAAAAATATGGTAAAGTGTTGTAACAATGTTTTGTACTGGTGTAATTAAGAAGAGAGTCTATTCTAATTAATGTTTGACCAAAATTTTACAAGGATGTTTAAATAAATTGTGAATAATAAATTATATAGCCAACTAATTGGAATCCATCTATATTTTAATGTTTCCGGACTGCAATTGTTTTTTCTCACTATTTATTCCATATTTTATTCTAATTTTAATTAATATCATGTACATGAAGCTACCATAATCATAATATAAAACTAAAATACTTCCAAAATTAATTTTTGTTTTATAAGGAATGAAAAGTGAACTTAAAATGGACTAAATATGATCATTGGATAGGAGTTATTGATGATATGAATGTTAAATCTATTGGGGTGTTCTTTATTTGTGGAAATAGATTATTATGGATTTCAATGAAATAATCATTATTGAAACTAAGATTTATTGAGGATAAATATATGGATTCATCACAAGAAGTTTCCCATATGATGTGGATGAAAACTCAACTTCACTATATGATTTTTCAAACAATATCCCCACTTGTTGTTGGTTGGGATAATAATATTTTTATAAATATATAAAATAATATAATACATAATTCTAGGTTAAAAAAATGATATAAAGTATCATTTTATAAGGGATAATTTGGTGGAAGGAATCTTGAAGATGTAATTTATTATATCTAATTAAAAATTTGTTGACATTCTTATAAATCCCCTCATAAATAAATCTTTTGTAAGCTTATTTCTATAAATTCTAGTGTACTCCACACCTCATCACTAAAGTCGAAAAAATTGTTTCCTCTTTTTTATCATCATTAAATTCATAAGGTGATACTACCTACATACAAAGGAAATATTTATCCTTATTTTTGGGCTATTTTAATCTGTGTATTGATTTATGCATGAAGGATTTTACAAAATATTTTATTGTCTATTTTTTTAAGATCATCCATAATTTAAAATTTTTAGAAAATATTCATTTGGCATAACTTTAATGTCTTAATTGATCACTCATTTTTTTCTAAATTGGGCTTGAATACATAGACTTAGTGATTATTATATTATTATAGTTTTTTTTTCAAAAAATTTAGAAAATCCTTGGGTTTTTTTCACATTAGTTCTACTATTAATAAGGGGGATCAGAATGAATAACATTGGAAAAAATCCAAATTGTTGGATTTTTAAACCCTATTGAAGATGATGTTGTATTTATTTCAATATTAAATATTTATGATGACTGATGTACTATTATTCATACCAATTAAAAATAATTATTATGTGGAATTATTTTCTACATCACTGGATGGAATATGGAGGAATTCATCTTGTATAAATATCAAATAATCAATATTCAATGAATTTCCAAATAAATGTATGAATAAAAATTTCATTGAGTATGAAGTATGAAATATGTTACAGTATTAGAATATAGTGACTATTTATATGAGGTTTGACGTTTATTTAAAATTTTTGACAATTCACAATGATTGATTGGAAAAGTTCTATTAATTTTTGATTGAATTTTGTAATTTCTATATTGGAATTTCAAATCCTACAATACATTGTGTAACGCCCCGACCCTAGATACCCAGAGTCGGTGCATTATTACATAACATTGGCATGATCACAAGGGATCAAGTCTCCAAAGACAGATTAGTTTAGTAGTCTTGGAAACACTAGATATATTCATAAGTCTTACATTACATCATAAGGTAAAAAAACTACAACAACATCTTGTCTTCATATCCCCTCATACTATCCCTGCAGGTCATTCATAAATTACTTCTTCATAATCCTGGGAAAAATAAAACATTGGAAGGGGTGAGATCAGATGCTCAGTAAGGATAACATTATAGCATAAGCTTTCATAGATAAGCATAAACACTTAAGGTAGTTTATAACTAAAACAAAAGCCTTTTAAACTTGAACTTCAGCATAAAATGGCAAAGATTATATAAAATAAAGCCATTTACTTACTCAAATGGATATTCTACTAGTCGAATGATCACATGCAATATCAATAACAACTTTCATAATGATGTAATGCATAATGCTAGACTATCATAACCACATAGCCAAGGCCTCGTGCCAAGACTACAAATAAGATTTTTCCAAGGCCTTGTGCCAAGACACTAGTTTGTCTCATGAGACCTACCGATGCATCGAGGAGCTATAGCGGGATCCACCCGTCACTTAATAAGTCCAATGCATTCCTCATATGAAAAGTTTGAAACATAACATAAACATTCATATTAAAACTAGCATACGAAATGCCAATACTTTATCAAAAACCATGAATGGTATAAAAATAACACATCCACAGTCAATCATAACTCATTCGATACAATATGTAAGATTGTATTGTATCATATTAACCTCAATCGAGAATAATGAAGGATATTGACATAGATGAAAATAATCATCAAAACTATTTGAGAGAAATATCCCCCTTTTCCTTGAAATCATTTAAAGTCACACTATTTGTCAAGAAGCTTTTTAAAAATAGATTTTTGAATCAAAGTGCCTCATACCACTTTGAAACTTTTAAAAGGAGTTTTAATTTTAAAACATTAATGTCCATATAAATAAATCCTTAAAACAATTTTTAAAACATGGACATTAATGAGCATGATTTAGAAGACTAAGTCTTTAAAACAATTAAAAATTTTATTTTAGTTAGAGTTTCTAACCAAAAGAGAGACACTTGAATACAAATAATTGAGGTAATAAAAACATTTTAATATCATGAGAATAAAGTAATTCGTGATATACTATGTCAAAGTACATTATATACACCACATAAAAGTGATTTGGTGTATAACAACATAGAAGTCTCAATGGAATGTAAATTGAGATGAAATCTATCATAAAGGATGTATCCTTAGGTTAAGGATAAATCAACAACATAATTATGTGTGATAAATATAAATACACTAAATATGATTGGATATTCAGTGTAATACAATCAAAGGACATTCACACATATTCTTGTAAAAACAACACCAATGAATTGGATGTTTAACTCAACAAATGGAGAGTGAGTTAAAATTACTCTTATCAAATTCATATCGATGACTTGAGAAATTATCAATGGAGTGATTATGTGTATCAATAGTATATCTGCAGGAAGGGGAGTGGAAATTATGACATAATCAAATGAATAGTGATTCCACACATAATCTTGGAGTAATATAATCAATGAAATATTCGTAAATCCAAATGAGTGGAAATTTAAATTTCAAATTCCATTATCGATTAGGTAACTTACGAAACATACACCCATGAAAGAAGGATCTTAAATTGATGATTTAAATACCCATAAATTAAATTATATTACACAATGAATACAATCATGGTCCGTACACATACACCACATGCAATAATTAAGTGGTGAACAATGGAATTCTCACGAAATTAAGAGTTAGTTAAGAAACCCCTTACCACGTTGTAATCAACTGAGTCGTATGAACAAAAGTTAATAACCACCAAATTGTTTACAGAATAACATGAATATAAAAATAATCATTCTAATATATATCAAATGGCAATACACAATACACGACTTTCAATAAATTAGTGGCGAACAATGGAAATCTCACGAAATTGTAAGTGAGATAAGAAAATCCCTTACCTTGTACATTTCCTTGGTTGGGGGTAGGTTAACCTCCTGTATAATGTTTCAATAATTGTTATTAAATTATTCATTAATCATATAAATTAATATTATATCATATATGATCTTTTAACATTACTTTGTTAATAATATCTTAGAATTATCGTCGTTTCGGGTGTTAACTTACTCGTTTTCTTTTATATGTTTTGGTACGTAAGCCATGTTTGTCATGGATAAGTTGTATCTTATTCATATCCATAATTATATAAAGTTCTTAAACATTATTTTTAAATCATCATATGATAATTATACTTTAATGGATATGATGGAGAATGAATCTCATCGCATTCGTGGAGACGGTAGTCCGTACGTATGCACGAGCGACAATATCATTATTTTGATATTAATATAATATATAATTGGATGGTATATTATTTATAAAGAATCATTATCATGTTATATTTATTTTTTACATGAATTATACATCATTATTATACCCATAAAAATAATAATATATTGAATAACAATTACACCACGACGTGGAGACGGTAAGCCGTACGTACGCACATATGGTGACATGTTATTCAAAGGGTGGATAGAATACTGAATATGGTTGTAAAATATTTATAATAACATCACAGTATATATAATATACTGGATTTATTATTTTAGAATAATAATAACAAATAAAGAAGAAGTGGAAGAAGAAAGGAACTTGAAAAGGGGTGGTGAAAACATTACCTCTTCTTCAGGTTCTTCATTTTGATTTGATCAAAAGGGCTCCTTAGGTTGGCTTTCTGATCACAATAAGGCATCTAGGTTGTAGTGAGGGAAGTTGAGAGAGTATTTGGGTAGGTTTTGGACGAACCAAAAGTCTTTGAAGGTGTGAAGAAATGAGAACGATGAGTGCCCTTTTATAAGAGAGGTGAGGGGAACCTTTGGAAAAGCTATAAATATTAATTTATAATAAATTCATATTCAGTTTATAATGGCTCAAAAGTTTATTATTAAAAGGTTAAGGTGGGGATAGGTCGAAAACCATTCATCCAATAGAATTTAGACCGGTTTGGGTCACTAGTTTAACCTTATCTTTTAGTTTTAACTCTTAGTTAACTAGTTTGACATTTACCATGTCACTTTATATTTTTATATTATGTAGTTAATAAACTTACTATATACATCTAAGAGACCCCCAAGTGGTCCATTAATGATATAAATATCATGATATAAGTCTCTTGGCCGAACCTTATATTTTTAGGAATTTAATATCAATTAGTAATATAATATTTGTTTTAAAAACTCTTTTATGTTAATTTTGACACTATTCAATAGTTGATTTTTTTGAAACTCATAACAGAATGATTACTTCGAAAAAAGTCCATTAAATCAATCCTAATATGTCATAGTATCCTATAAAATTACTCTAATTCATTAAAAGTCTTAAATTATATTTATTTGGGTATTTATAATATCAATCATTTTAATTTTTCACTATTATGGTAATTACTGCATCATCATTTTGTCATAAATATATTAAATTATTTAATATCTAAAAATTAAAAATAAATTATCATTATGTAGGAAATCTTATTATATTTATAATGAATATTAAAAATCTAATTTATCTTATTTATAACCCTATATTAAAAATGTTTTAGTAAATAAACATGGATATTAACTCTTTTAACTCTTCTTTGAATTAAATAATAATAAATGTCCTAATCTAATCCAAGTGGACCTAAATGATAGTATTTTATTCCTAAGGTTGTTTTTGGTCGAGATAAACTTGTCCAATAGAATTAGGACATGTTTTATGGAAATATTAATATCATTTTTACCCTTAATTACCCTATTTACTTTTAACTGTGGTAAATAAAAGTAAAAAGTTACTTTTCACCAAATACTATTTTCATCTCATTGAACCACATTTTACTCCTTGATATTAACCGTGTCTCTAGGATTTTCAAAATTCCAATCACAGAAGCGGTAATAATTAAGTTTTATGAAAAAATTCAGTTTTTTAACTACCACTTAGTAGTTTCACTATTCATCAAAAATTGAAGTTTTTCAGAACAATGCCAAAATTTCACCCTAGGCTATAATTGATATTCAGAATTCAAAAATGATGTCTATATTAAAAAATTCCAAACATAAAAGTTGCCTTAATTAATTTTATAATTAATTCCCACTATCACAACAAATAGCGTGTTTTTAAGAAACAATATATATTAAAAGATTGACAATTGTTTATGTCCAATTTCAAAGTGAAATTAATTGTAATGAATACCATTGGATAAAAAGATAGAAATATATTCTAATTATACTTTAAAACCACTAAAATTCATAATTTATCACTATTAATTATTTTGATTAAAAAAGTTGTTTTTAATTAAAATTTAGTAATTTTCACTATTCATCAAAATATTAAAGTTATCCGAAAAGTACCAAAATTTCACCTTAGGCTAAATTTGATACTGCAAATCCAAAAATGAAGTCCATTTTGGGAGATAAAATTTCTAAAATTTTAAAAAGTAGGTATTACTATTCATAAAGGCTAGTTTGATTGGTTGTTGTGTGTTAGAACTCGATGTTGCGTACAACACATGTTATCGCATTATTCAAAGAGAAGCGTACCGTAGAAGCTTGGTGTGTTACATTCTCCCCTACTTCAATAAATTGCGTCGTCAAAATTTTTAAAATTGTGCTTGGGAATATAATGGAAAGTCCCACATCGGAAAAAGAGTCAATAAAACTATTACTTTAAAAGAAATAAAGAGAGGTATAAAGGTCAACCAAGATAACCCATACTCGGATTCAATGTAGGAAAACATGGATATGGTTGATAAACTAAGTGTCAAGTTCCGATGGAGAGGGATAGAAATCATGATCAGGAGAAAGTTAAAAATAAGAAAACCACAAACTTGTATTGGGACAAACGACCATTAGTGTCCTAGTAGGAAAGTAAACGAACAAGATATTTTTGTTTTAAGTTACATTCATTTATGATATTGACTAAGAATATAAATATATATACTTACAATTTAGGTAGAGTTTCATTCTTTAATAAATTTCCACCACTAACTCAGTTTTTTAAACGATGAGTATTCAAGAAGACTTGGTCACACTGGAAGAGCTAGAATAAACTTCTATAGAATCACATGATCCGTGCAGGATAAACTATATATTTACATTGTATTTAGAGATTAATCAAAACCAAAATGGTTAGTACAAGATCTAATGATCCCCCAAATGTATATTCCATTAGAGAAAAAAAATACTAATCTTAATTTCTAAAATTAAACCAACAATACCCCAAAGTTAAATAAATACCATTCAATAATAAATTGTCCTTAATATCCTTCAATATAATCCAAACTGATATTGAAACCCAAAACTTATAAGAATGTAGTCTTCCACGTTAAATTGTATCTCCAAATGACATCATCTACTCTTAAAGTCACATACTTAAAAGTAATTCACCTAATCACATATTCTTTATTATAGGTTAATCATTTCCATAAATAACCCAAATCACTACAAATCCACAATAAAAACATAGATAAAATCCACCATTACTCATCAAATTAAATCCCATACCATTTTATTTTCCTTAGGCATATAGTGTTCACACCAAAGCGAACAACTTCCAAAATACCATTTATCACCTAATCACCAAATCATTTTCCTATACTAAGGGTATTCATTTGATAAGACATAAGATCCCAAATCAAATTATTATTGATCAATAAAATCATTTAACTAAAAATAATTAGTCACACTATCCAGGGACTTCACGTTGTACAGTGGTAGGTGATAAATCCCAATCGCACTATGGTTGTGGGTTCGATTCCCACAGCTTTGTCCGACGCGACGGGTTGTCACACGGTCTGCGTGTTGTCCTTTTTCAAAAAATATATTTTATAATATTACCAAAATGAAATAAATTCTTCAAAATAACCATAACATAATTTAACCACAAATCTTATCTCATGCCTTTAATTTTCATTCCAAATTATGATAACTTGTAATTTCCTCAAATCCAACGATCATATAAAACCAAATGATTATTTATAACTATATCCACAAGAGAAGAGATAATTCTTCCTCAAATATCATTCTCACATGGAAAACTGCGGGGTTACAAATACAAGAGAAAATTATTCCAAAGTAAACCCATCAACAAAGAGCACTAATACTTTTTAAACATTTCTCCAACCATTTATTTCCACATAGCTTCTTCTTTGACCATGAAAATATCCTATAGAATAGGAAATTCACTCAGGTAATGGCCAGGTCCCCTACATTTACAGAAAATGATTGTAAATGGACTCTTGGGACCATTTTTATCTTCTTCCATAATACTCTTCATTTTTCTTCAGCAATTCTTCACATTATGTCCTTCCTTCCCGCATGTAAATCATTTCTTTGTCCCATTGAGAAACTTTCTTGGGTGTCTCCTTCCACATTTCCTACATGATGGAAATTGAGGATTCATTTATCCATAGTCTCCACTGCTGGAGCTCTTATCATTCATCACCTGTCTCTTCTTTTTTGAGTCTGGGAATTGGTTAATATATATATTTTTTATCATATTTTTGGAAAAGTGATTTGGAATAAAGACGATATCCTTTACGCCTATCAACATTCAATTTTTTTTGCTCATTGCCACCACCGTTCCCACCTTGTACATCATTCTCAAAGTCACTATGACTTCCTTGGAATCTATCCATTGACTAAAACTAGAAAGCATTGTGTGAGTAATAGTTGTCATACAATAATTTAGAGATTAACATGTCACCATATTCTCAATTTGAAACACATTAGGATTAACCTAGGTCATTTACTCTCATCTTATATATATAATACTTTAAATCGGTTTGTAAAGAAAATGTAAATTATCCTAAACATATCCCCTGGGAGTGTCGTAACCAAGAGTGCAGCAAGGCTCGTTGTCATGCACCAGTTCCCGTTCGAGTCTAGCTCAAAGCGGTGTTTTCGGGTTTTACCCCTAGGTACATCTGTGCCAGAGCCGCCTCTACCTAATCGTATCCAGACAGGGATGTATTGCTCGGAAAACTCACAAAATCTCGACAATACCAAAATTCTAGGAAGTTATTCTATACTAATCCTCAAAGTTCATCTTAGGTCTACGTGCTCTAATCATAGTTTATCTAAATCTAGCTTCCATGGTTTGTAATAAACTTCCTCTGATACCAACTGTAACGCCCTGACCCTAAATACCCAGAGTCGGTGCATTATTACAAAACATTGGCATGATCACAAGGGATCAAGTCTCGAAAGACCTATTAGTTTAGTAGTCTTGGAAACACTACATATATTCATAAGTCTTACATTACATCATAAGGTAAAAAAACTACAACAACATATTGTCTTTATATCCCCTCATACTATCCCTGCAAGTCATTCATAAATTACTTCTTCATAATCCTGGGAAAAATAAAACATTGGAAGGGGTGATCTCAGATGCTCAGTAAGGATAACATTATAGCAGAAGCTTTCATAGATAAGCATAAACACTTAAGGTAGTTTATAACTAAAACAAAAGCCTTTTAAACTTGAACTTCAGCATAAAATGGAAAATATTAAATAAAATAAAGCAATTTACTTACTCACATGGATATTCTACTAGTCGAATGATCACATGAAATATCAATAAACACTTTCATAATGATGGAATGCATAATGCCAGACTATCATAACCACATAGCCAAGGCCTCATTCCAAAACTACAAATAAGATTTTGCCAAGGCCTTGTGCCAAGACGCTAGTTTGTCTCATGAGACCTACCGATGCATCAAGGATCTATAGCGGGCTCCACCCATCACTTACTAAGTCCAATACATTCCTCATATGAAATGTTTGAAACATAACATAAACATTCGTATTAAAACTAGCATACGAAATGCCAATACTTTATCAAAAACCATGAATGGTATAAAAATAGCACATCCACAGTCAAACATAACTCATTCGATACAATATGTAAGATTGTATTGTATCATATTAACATCAATCGAGAATAATGAAGGATATTGACATAGATGAAAATAATCATCAAAACTATTTGAGAGAAATATCCCCCTTTTCCATGAAATCATTTAAAGTCACACTATATGTCAAGAATCTTTTTAAAAATAGATTTTTGAATCAAAGTGTCCCATAGCACTTTGAAACTTTTAAAAGGAGTTTTTGTTTATAAACTTTTATTTCCATATAAATAAATCCTTAAAACCATTTTTAAAACATGGACATTAATGAGCAAGATTTAGAAGACTAAGTCTTTAAAACATTAAAAAATTGTATTTTAGTTAGAGTTTCTAACCAAAAGAGAGACAATTGAATACAAATAATTGAGGTAATAAAAACATTGTAATATCATGAGAATAAAGGAATTCATGATATACTATGTCAAAGTACATTATATACACCACATAAAAGTTATTTGGTTTATTACAACAAATAAGTCTAAATGAAATTTAAATTGAGATGAAATCTCTCATAAAGGTCGTATCCTTATGTTAAGGATAAATCAACGACATAATTATGTGTGACAAATATAAATACACTAAATATGATTGGATATTCAGTGTAAGAAAATCAAAGGACATTCACACATATTCTTGTAAAAACAACACCAATGAATTGGATGTTTAACTCAACAAATGGAGAGTGAGTTAAAATTACTCTTATCAAATTCATATCGATGACTTGAGAAATTATCAATGGAGTGATTATGTATATCAATAGTATATCCACAAGAAGAGGAGTGGAAATTATGACATAATCAAATGAATAGTGATTCCACACATAATCATGGAGTAATATAATCAATGAAATATGCGTAAATCCAAATGAGTGGAAATTGAAATTTCAAATTCCATTATCAATTAGGTAACTTACGAAACATACACCCATGAAAGAAAGATCTTAAATTTATGATGTAAATACCCATAAATTAAAGTATATTACACGATTAATACAATCATGGGCAGTACACATACACCACATGCAATAATTAAGTGGTGAATAATGGAATTCTCACGAAATTAAGAGTGAGTTAAGAAACCCCTTACCACATTGTAATCAACTGAGTAATATGACCAAAAGTTAATAACCACCAAATGATTTACGGAATAACATGAATATAAAAAGAATCATGCTAATATATATCAAATGGCAGTATACAATACACCACTTTCAATAAATTAGTGGCGAATAATGGAAATCTCACGGAATTGTAAGTGAGATAAGAAAATCCCTTAACTTGTACTTTTCCTTGGTTGGGGGTAGGCTAACCTCCTGTATAATGTTGAAATAATTGTTATTAAATTATTCATGAATCATATACATTAATATGATATCATATATGATCTTTTAACATTTCTTTGTTAATAATATCTTAGAATTATCGTCGTTTCGGGTGTTAACTTACTCGTTTTCTTTTATATGTTTTGTTACGTAAGCCATGTTTGTCATGGATAGGTTGTATATTATTCATATCCAGAATGATATAAAGTTCTTAAAAATTATTTTTAAATCATAAAATTATAATTATACTTTAATGGATATGATGGAGAATGAATCTCATCGCGTTCGTGGAGACAGTAGTCCGTACATACGCACGAGCGACAATATCATTCTTTTGATATTAAAATAATAGATACTTGGATGGTATATTATATATAAAGAATCATTATCATGTTATATTTATTGTTTACATGAATTATACATCATTATTATGCCCATCCAAATAATATTATATTGAATAACAATTACCCCACGACGTGGAGATGGTAAGCCATACGTACGCACGTATGGTGACATGTTATTCAAAGGGGGGATAGACTACTGAATATGGTTGTACCATATTTATAATAACATAATAGTATATATAAGATACTGGATTTAGTATTTTAAAATGGTAATAACAAAGAAAGAAGAATTGGAAGAAGAAAGGAACTTGAAAAGGGGTGGTGAAAACATTACCTCTTCATCGGGTTCTTCCTTTTGATTTGATCAAAAGGGCTCGATAGGGTGGCTTTCTGATAAAAATAAGGCCTCTAGGTTTTAGTGAGGGAAGTTGAGAGAGTATTTGGGTAGGGTTTGGCCGACCTAAAAGGCTTTTACGGTGTTAATAAATGAGAAGGAGGAGTTCCCTTTTATAAGAGGGGTGAGGGGCACCTTTGGAAAAGCTAAATATATTAATTTATAATATATTCATATTCAGTTAATAATGGATAAAAAGTCTATTATTCAAATGTTAAGGTGGGGATAGGTCTAAAACCATTCATCCAATAGAATTTAGGCAGTTTTGGGTCACTATATTAACCTTATCTTTTAGTTTAAACTCTTAGTTAATTAGTTTGACATTTACCATGTCACTTTGTATTTTTATATTATATAGTTAATAAACATACTATATACATCCAACCGACCCCCAAGTGGTCCATTAAGGATACTACTATCATGATATCGGTCTCTTGGCTGAACCTTATATTTTTAGGAATTTAATATCAATTAATAATATAATATTTGTTTTAAAAACTCTTTTATGTCAATTTTGAAACTATTCAATAGTTGATTTTTTTGAAACTCATAACAGAATGATTACTTCGAAAAAAGTCCATTAAATCAATCCTAATATGTCATATTATCCTATAAAATTAGTTTAATTCATTAAAAGTCTTAAATTATATTTATTTGGGTATTTATAATATCAATTATTTTAATTTTTCACTGTTATGGTAATTACTGCATCATCATTGTTTCTTAAATATATTAAATTATTTAATATCTAAAAATTATAAATAAATTTAGATTATGTATTAAATCTTATTATACTTCTAATGAATATTTACAATCTAATTTATCTTATGTATAACCCTATATTAAAAATGGTTTAGTTAATAAACTTTGATTTTAACTCTTTTAACTCTTCTTTGAATTAAATAATAATAAATGTCCTAATCTAATCCTAGTGGACCTAAATGATATTATTTTATTCCTAAGACTGTTTTTGGTCGAGTTAAACTTGTCCAATATAATTGGGACATGTGTTATGGTAATATTAATATCATTTTTACCCTTAATTACTGTATTTACTTTTAACCGTGGTAAATAAAAGTAAAAAGTTATTATTCACCAAAACTTATTTTCATCTCATTGAACCACATTTTACTCCTTGATATTAACCGTGTCTCTCGGATTTTCTAAATTCCAATCACAAAAGTGGTAAAATTAAGTTTTATGAAAAAATTCAGTTTTTTAACTACCACTTAGTAGTTTCACTATTCATCAAAAATTGATGTTTTCATAACAATGCCAAAATTTCACCCTAGGCTATAATTGATATTCCGAATTCAAAAATGATGTCTATTTTACAAAATTCCATACATAAAAGTTTCATTAATTAATTTTATAATTAATTCCCACTGTCACAACAAATAGCGTGTTTTTAAGAAACAATATATATCAAAAGATTGACAATTGTTTATGTCCAATTTCAAAGTGAAATTAATTATAATGAACACCATTGGATAAAAAGGTAAAAATATATTCTAATAATACTTTAAAACCACAAAAATTCATAATTTATCACTATTAATTATTTTGAAAAAAAAAAATTTAATTAAAATTTAGTAATTTTCACTATTCATCAAAATATTAAAGTTATCCGAAAAGTACCAAAATTTCACCTTAGGCTAAATTTGATACTCCAAATCCAAAAATGAAGTCCATTTTGAGAGATAAAATTTGTAAAATTTTAAAAAGTATGTATTACTATTCATAACGGCTAGTTTGATTGGTTGTGGTGTGTTAGAACTCGATGTTGCGTACAACACATGCTATCACATTATTCAAAGTGAAGAATACCATAGAAGCATGGGGTGTTACAAATTGAGTAATTAAGTCTTGATAAGTATAAATATCCTTATATTTTAATAGATATAAATCATCTACCAGTTTTAAATGTATCATACTTTTTGTGTGTATGTGTGTATGACATCCTATATGGTTTTTAGACTTTCATGTGATCTCATATGTATTTGGAGGCACCCCAAATAATTTTATATGATATTTTAGACTTCATATATGGGAAAAAGATCCAAAATTTCATGTGATACTTACTAAGACATAAAAAATATGAAGTCTTAAAATACTTTGGATGATTCAAGAAATTTTGATAAGTTATTGAAGTTTTTGGAGATTCATAAGACATAAAATGTCTTAAGAAAAGTGAGATGTTTTTAAGAATAATTATATTTTGAATAATGAATTGTTTAAAATTATTATTGTGATATATCCTTCATTTAGTTAACATCATAATCAACCATGTAGATTTTGATTCAACTGGATGAATTTTCCATCCCTCAATGAAGAAAGATATGTGGAAATGAAGCATGATTCCACACATATGTCAAAATATTCAATGAATTAAGTGAACTAGGTTTTTTGGAGAATTCCAAGTGCATAGTATTAAAATATTACATGAGGTAATCAATTTTAGTCTTAAGAAGATTTAAATTGGAGACCTTGAATCAAAAAATTTATTTGATTCAAATAGAGGAGCATCCTACTTGTATTAAAGGAGATACAATATTTTTGATATGTAAGTAATATTCATGAATGTATTATGTGAATATAAATATATAAGAAATGAAAATATAATGAGGGAAATATATCCTTAAACGCTATTTTTGATAATTCGAAAAAATTTGTTAAAAAAGGATAAAAACTGATTCAATGAAATAAATTATATCTTGTGAGAGGATATGTTTTGAGAAAAAGTAGAATATACTGATCTATAATGCCCACAAAATCTTATGATTTTATTTATCGATCAATATTAAAAGATCTAGTGTATATTATTTTCAATAATAAATTTTTTTGACATTATTGGTCAGTTTCAAGATCTTATAGATGGTTCAATTTCATACCCTTTCATGTATATATTTCTAGATAATAAAATAATAACTACATCTTTGTTAAATAAAATACCATACAATATGAATGTAGTTGTCCATTAAGATTGAAAACCTTTTTGAAAAATATTTTCCATTCCACATTCTATTATATATATATTTTTTAAGATATTAATATGAACAAAAAAAGGGAATAATATTTTTTGACAGTGAAAACAAACATTGATCCCCCTATAAACAATATTAGTGTTTGTTATTTCATGTTCCATAATTTTAAAAACAATATCAGACAATGAATACTAGGTTTACTCTTTCTTTATAATATTTAAATATTTACATTTATTCATCCTACCTAAATATTTTTTCATAAAAATAATAATTACTAAATCAGAGGTGAATTTCTAATATAATAATCAATCATGTAACACCACTTAAAAATAATGGAAAACCGTGTAAATCATATTTTAAAAACATACCATTATAATTAATTTATTTATATTTATTAAGAAAGTTTCATCTTATTATCCAAATAAAACTAAATAATAATAAATTTATAATACATGGTAATTAAATATGTGGGAATTGGAATCACACGCCAGAAATGAATCTCGACCAAGAGAAAACCAAGAAGAGAGATAACGAATGATCAAAATATTATAAACACTCATGTATATCACACCAAACCAATAACACATCAGTACTTCAAACATACTTCATCAAAATTAAGCATCATACATCACTATATCCCCTTAAAATAAAACAAACAATAAATAATTGAGCGAAGGATAGAGAAGATCACCTCATACCTCAAGAACTCGATCACATGAAGCCAAGATCCTTGGAATAAACCATGGTAATCTCAAATATCTAAAAATAGAACTCACATATATTTATTATTTGATAAAAGGTAATGGAATAAAAATAAATTAAAGAGATTAAAAAATAACACTATTGGTTGCAAACCCAAGGCCTTGATAGACTAAACCACTAAATGGTTTATCTTCAAAAATGTCAATTCTAAAACCATTATATTTAAAGGTTATATCACCACTTAAGTATTATCATACATTTCACTCCAAAGAATGTGTCTTCACTAAGCTATGACATAACTACCATTGGTTGGGTTTTGGTCTTTAAATTTACCCTTCAAACCATAAAACCATTGTGGCAAAACATTCACCAAAACACAATGTTTTCCCCATGAAAATAACCAGAATAATTTTCCTCCTCATCATAGAAAATAGAGATTCCATCCCTAAACCATGACTATGAAAACACATTTAGAGGTTTTCAATAATGATATAGTACCCCTCTAAAAATATAGATTCTTCTAATCTCCTATTCTCTGTAAAAACGACCAGGCCCCCACAACTACACCCTTGATGATCCATGAAAAACCATGATACAGTACATGCTAGACAATGAAATTGTTTCTTCAAAGATTACCAAAATTATATCATTACACATTAACTACTTTCTATCTCTCTCTTTCCACCACCAATTCAGGGATAACATGAAGTAAATATCTAGAAAAATCTAAGCCTTTATATTATATACTCGTAAATTATTATCACCCATAAGAATAAATAAAAATTTGATAATATTAAACAAGTTGAAAAATTACACACCGTATGAGATACCCCTAAAATAGGAATCTATCCATTATAAAAGTACAATGCAGTATAAAAATGAAATAAAAATAGTATCTATATCGACACCAAACAAAAATTTCAATATCACTATGAGAATTAAAACTCAAAAACAAAATATAAATATTGGACTCACATCTATGACTCTAAACCCCATATATAATCATCTAATATACCATTCCACTATTAATCATAAACTAAAGGAATGATGTGTCCTCATAGAACCGTCAAAATAATATCCTAATCATATTTCCTTCACTTGTGAATCATGTGGAATTTCGTAGATGTATGTTACACTAAATCATGTCTACTAATTATTCACTCTATATCGTTGATCTATCATAACATAGATCATTAAATATCACATAGAATGCCCCAAAAAATTCCTAAATAATGTAATATTTTTCATTATTCCTATATTAAAAATTATATAGTAAAATGACTCACTCAAAAACCGTCAACATAAATAACACGTGATTGTTTCATTTACTCTAGAATCTAGATCATATACTTCATCAATCCATCCATATGAGGATGAAATTTTTTGTCAAGGAATAACTATTATTGAAAATCATGATTGAATCTATTCCAAACCTTTCAAAAAAATGAGGATATTAACCAGAAATGTTATACCTTGAAACACCGTGATTCCTCACAACCAGAACCATATAAAACCATTCCAAATAATCTCCCACACACAACTCATTAATCACTAAGAAATGATTTATCTTCATTAACTGGTCCAATACTACATAGATGGGGCCACAACTACCAAACTTTTAATGTAACCCGATCATGAAATCTATCGATATAACCAGTCATTTCCAATATAGGATATCTAATTAATAAAAAATACAAGATAGAACTATATTATTATATTTCACCCATTGATAGATTAAACATAGAGATACAAACTCAAATATAAACCTCTTCATACCCGATCAATGGAAAAATATCCTGAATTATAATAATTTATATAAATACTAGGATATATACCTATATGTGAGATAAATAAGTCGTTCAATTCCATATCCTACAATATTATATAAATAATTCCTTTTTATTAAAATAGCCGCCAGTGTTGACCATCCTTTAATCATCCCTCAAGAGTATCTCCAAAAACAACATGATCTCTCATTGTCTCCACCTCAGGATCTCCAAACTAAGACTGCTCCACCTGGTGAAACGATTATATTAATTCACTATCATCTAGTAAAAGAAAACTCTACCAACAACTTCCTACAAATTCAAATGCAATGTTAAAGGCTCTTACAACATCCTCCACTCATTCTCAACCTCTTGAAAAATATATCCATGTGAATTCCTACTCGGTTTATCAAACACCAAATTTCCCTTCCTAAAAATATTATAGATCAGAAGTTTATAATCTAATGAGACTTGTATCTACGTTTTGTGGAATAAATTTAAATCTCATTTAGATAAGATATATTGAAGGCTCTATTTATCCTTAATGTTTATAAAGAACTATTAAATATGATGATGCTACCAAATATTTATATAAAACTCTACCACTGCAAGATAAAAAGTCAAGGGAGGCATAATTATTCCCATGGGGACACAGATTTTTGGACCCATAAGAAATAACTAACCATTCCTTCATCGAAAAATAACCCACAAAAATATGATAATCATTGAAAATAACCTTGAATATAACTACCTTTTATGGTATTGATGAAAGGAAGAAATGACCAAATTCTTCTTTATGTACTCAATGGTTAATTAAAAGTAATATATATATATATATACAATAGTTATCCTTATTTTTCAAAGATATAAAAGTTGTTGAAATTTAAAATAAATCAGATATACCCCCCAAATAATATCTAATAATGTTAAGAAAATTATGCACCTATATAAATTCTTTGTTCTACCCATCATGGAACAACCAGTATCATTTAAGGATCAGTAGTCAAGATCTGATAAGACACAACATGCCTACGAAAATTATCCTTACACATTCAACAAATAAACATGAATAGACTATGTCATCAAAGGATACCTAAAAAGACTCTTAATTGTTATCATGATCCTTCTCATATTTAAAATTCACTAGAATATATGCAATGAAAACTACTAAAAAGATGGTCTACACATCTCAAAATACTATCTTCATTGATCCCTTGAACACCCCTAATGCATTAATCACTTTAAAAGAAATCACAATGAACACAAAGTATCCATAAAAAACATAAAGGTGGTCTTTGGAATATTTTCCTCATTCACCCTCATCTATTAATACCTAGCCCCAAAATCATTCATTCAAAACAATAAAAAAATTAACTAAATAAAAAAATCATTATTACCCAAGAGGGGAAAGAAGTTCTTCACCATCAACTAGTTGAAATAATGATAACTGATGTACTTCGAAAATGCACCATCAGCCTTCTTTGAAAAAAACATTGGGTTACCCTAAAGAGATATAATGTGTCATATAAAACACTTTTAAAAAACTCCATCAATATGAATCCTCAACTCAGAAAAATAAAAGGGTTTTATCATATGAGTAGATATAGAAATAATAAGAATTACTGGTTAAAACTCTATTTAATACATGATATAACATTAATGGGGCATTTTCACCTACACATCCACTAAATCGAACATTAACACATCAAAATTCATGGATATGGGCTCTAAAATTATATATAATATCTAATAATCCCACTCAAGAATAAATATTACAAGTTTTCCTTTCACATAAAATAAAACTAATCTTTTTTAATTTTAATTTATAATGGCTCATACAATATAAAACCAATCCATCGTAAGAGTGACATCATATGGTTGTGTGTGTAATAAGAAGAAATATCCAACTAACTAATGAGAACCAATCATTATCTCACACCCCTTACAAACCGATCTTAAACATTATTAACCTCCAACTAGTGTATTAAAAACTAAGGACATATGAATCTTATTAACCTTAGTCACATATGATTAGAATAAGGATTCAATAATGAGGGAGTGTGAATATTCATAGTCAATCAAAGCATATACCAAGGTATAAAGAGATAAATGGAACCTAAAATAAAATTTTTACCTATTGGTTTTGGAAACTTCACAGAATGAAAATAAACCCAACCTTCACATTTTCCTCATTTTCATTGATGACATCCAACACAACACTCGTTCTCGATGATAGGACCCTAAGGATTTTTAATTTTTCATGGTTATCCTCTTGCACCGCATCACCAATTTCTAAACAAAAATATGAATAATAATATTGGTTCTAATATTTCCCCCTGAGGTAACTACTTCTAGGGATACATATCAAACCAATGGAAATATCCACATTGAAAATTATGTATCTTCATTCACTAAATCAGTTAGGTCCACAAACACCGTAGAAAATGAAAACTACACAAAAGCTCATAGTGGATGTTCGATAACTCTCAGGCTTGATGAAATTTAAAAATAGGGGCTATAATAAAATACTCACTAACCCAAACATTTAGTAACTAGATAAACAAGAACCCATCATCGCAACTCTACTCTTCAAGAAGTTTCAATAACTTCCCTTGTGAGATAAATTCATTAAAACCATTGACTTCTGTATCACCTTATGCTTTATTACAACATCAATATATAAAGGTGACATGAAAATTATAACCTACATCAGGGCCTCTAGAAAGATTAACTCCCCAAAATGTAATATTATTCCATCAACATCTAAAGAATATCAAGGAAATAATAGAGACAGTTTATGAATAGTACTATAAACCCTATCATGTAAGAACTCCCCAACTGGATTTTGAGAAACTCCCACCATTGCATCAACTTCAACATCAAGGTGAACTATTGAACTCAAAACATTCTAAGAAACATCCACCTTATATCCTCAGACTCAACATGGTCACCCAAATAAATAATCCACCACTACCAATATGCTCATCTCAATAAACTAACTACCAAAGGAATCTATTGCTTTTTCCTTGTGTGAATCAAACCAAATGTGATCTCCAACTCCTCTAGCCATCTCTTTTCCATATGATAAGTGATAGTTCCATTTAAATTTGACAAACCATGATTCTAAAACTCCTATAAACTATTCTTTTATAAATTATCTACATTCATATTAGTCCACCTATGATCTAGTAGAATATCCTATAGCACCTCACCAATATGATCCTCGTGGGGCCTTTATTAACCAAATGATTTACAATTTTAAAAAACTCTTAATCTAATTATCTTGATTAAATTTAAATAATTTTAGTTAAATTCATTTTAATTCCAAGAAAACGTCCATATTTCAAATAAAGATGAAAAAAATATTATTCCAGTACCACACTTAGTTCTATAACCCGGAATTTATGTATCTTACTTTTGGTCGTTCAGTGGACATAAAAGGAACTTACATCAGATCACGACTGTCTTTTCAAGGTCTTAATCGATCTTCCAACTCTATAGCACATTCTGGGGTTGAAAAAATTTTAATATATGATCAAACCATTACAGCCCTCAAAACTTATGAACTTTAAAATTCATTATAACTCTCAATGATATCTCTGATTCCACTATACCATCCTTATTTCCTATGTCACTACTAATGCTCATTATGTTAGTGACTAGGGTTGAGGGTATAACTAATAAAAAATGGGAGCCATTTCCATATTTTATACTAATAATGATATTATAGACCACAAATCAATGAAAAATAAACAAACCATAATCCCAACCTAATTCAGGTACTTTCATAGAAAAATAATGTGCAGGATCACTAAAATAAATGTTAAAAAGGGAATATCTCATAAATGAAGAACTCCAACTCTAATAAATTACCGCACTATGAGATATTAATATCTAACTCATTAAAAAACTCTTACTTAATAATATTTAAAAATTCAATATAGAAGTTTGAGTGTGTATACAAATATATTTGGTAGGTTCATCATAAAAACACATTTCATAAAGTGGGAAAAATATAATAAGATTTAGTGAATAAGAAATAGAGATTCTTTATTGTCTATTATAGGTTAAAATCCATTCCAAACTAACTAATTCTTTATCACCAAGTATTCATACAAATATAGTGATATAATAATCATGAAAATATATTAATAAGGAACCCCTATCCACCTTTCCATCATTTTTCTCACCCGCACATACCAACAATATACATATTTTCACTCTCATACCTTCTATATACATATATCACATCCTTGTACCACATCATAGCCACAACTTCATATCATGACATAACTACACACATATAACCGTTGTTACATACATTATACCATATTACAACCATAATCACATAACCATGAACAATACCAAATTCCAAAGACACATTACATATCATCGCATCAATATCACATAACCACATAACTAAAATAAAATCGTAATATATCTAGAAGATAAAACAATAGAGTTAGATTAGTTATTCATCAATATCATCACATCATATATGTAGGTGTACACCCAAAACCCAAAACCCCATATGTGCATCGGTGAGGTTACCTGACTAAATTGGTGGAGTATAAAAAAATAACACCAATATAATGGATATTTATTTTCATACTTTCCAACAATAGGGTCCACTTCCTTCCAAAACACTTCTACTTCAATAGACCATCATCACACTAGCAGTATGACAGATCAATAATAACAACTTCCTCTATTAGCAACAAAACAATATAACACCACTTCAACACACACAAAAACAACTTAATCACATTTAATATTAAATTAATATTTAAAATTTTATAAAATATGTTTCAATTACCACATAACATTCCAATATAATCAAAAAAATTAACTGACATAACTCATTACCATTCAGCATTAATCAATTCATTATATTTATTCCAAAATTCTTTAATATCCTTACTTAATTATATCTACATCCCATGAAACAACAACACACTACACAAAACAATTGCATCAACGCAAAATAACATAAAACATATAAAAACCTCTTAATTAACTAAATAAAAAATAAAATCAAAATATTTTTCACTATAATGAAGAAACTGAACCACAATTTGTTCCCTACCATAAAAATTATAGAAACATGAATTGACTACATCCTGAATAAAAAAAGTAATTTTCTCATTTATTATTGATTATATTACTCATATATATACAAAATAATAATATCAAACAAAAATATTCAGGTTTCCATATTTTATCATATTAAAATCATTCAATATAATTATTATAAAATCCAAGGCAAGTTTGGGGTGTGTACTTGTTTAAATTTCATCCAAAAACCCAAACCTATTCTAATTTCTCCCTAAATCAAAAAAAATATATTATTATATACATTTTAAATTATTTGGGGCTATTAGAATTGTTTGGTTTTTCTGATACATTATTTTCGTCGAATCATGGATCAGCCAAGTGTATTAGGTACTCTATAGGTGTTTGGATAGGTCAAAAAGGTTTTGAATTAGTATTGGGATGAAAACAAATTTGATGTACCAGTTACTAATATTTTTCAATAATTAGGTTGTTTAGAGTGGTCCTGGGAGTGTTACAACAAATTTGGGAATGCTTTTAATGGTTTTGTAAATTGTAATTTTTCAGTTATTTTTTGTGAAAAAAATTAAATGTAAGACGTTATTTATGAAAATTATCCTATGTAAAAATTGTAAGGTATCACTGGGAAGAAACAAATATCATTGTACCATGGGAAATAATCTTACATCAAAAATATATATTATGTAATATTCATAAAAGGGAAAAACCATTCACATGAACAATTATATTACGTGTGGTTTTTTCAAAAAAGGAAAAATATTATCTAATTAGATAATGATATTACATATGAAAATATATGTTATGTATGAGTAAGAATGTTATGTATTAAGGAAATTATAATAAACATGAATAAATACATTATTAATTAGTTTCTTAACAAAGGGATAAACCATACATGAGGAATAATATATTATGTATGAATATAATATATTACAAATCAAATTTCACAAAGTAAAATTCATATGTATTATAATAAAATATATTACATAAGAATGTTATGTTATTCTTCATATTTCCCCAAATTAGAATGCGTAGATTATGAAATAAAATATATTATGTTTTAGTTTTACCCACGTTAAATTTTATACGTATCATAAAATATATTATTCATTAAGTAAAATATATTATTCATGGGTAAAATATATTATGTATTGAGTTTTTACAAAGTAAAATATACTATTCATTTGTAATATATTATGCGTATGAGTAAATATCTTACATATGGAGTTTTTCTAAAGTGAAAAATATCATGTGTGTACTGTTTATTACACATAATGTGAAATATATTACAAATGGGGGTTTTTAATGGGAAAACCCATGTGTTTTAAAAATATCTTTTGTATCCAATAAAAATGTTTAGTGTTATAATTTCTTTAAGGGAAACACCATACATGTTTTCTTATTATTTTATGCATCTCATAAAATATTATAAATGACATTTTTTCTAATGGATAACAATTATGTATGGATAAATATGTTATATATGTGGTTTTTTAAAGAAAAACCTTTCATTTTACTAATATATATTATTTAGATATGTGGACATTGAATTTTTTAAAACACCACTATGTGTAAGATAATATATATTATATATAGTCCTCCGTGGGTCAAAAGATAACATTTTTTTGAAAGCGATTCCAGTATTTTCCATTTTTTGATTAAAGAATAACATTTCCAAATTCTTATACTATAATAAATTTATGTTAAAACACATATTTGATAGAAATTTGGAATCTTATATAACCTTTATATAGAAAATATATATGAGATAGTTTTATCACCCCTCTCAATATATTTAAGTGTTATCTTCCAAATTTATCAATTTATTTAAGTGTTATTCAATCCGAGTTGTAGATAAAGGTAAATATATACCTTCATGACTTAACTCCTCTATTTTATCACATCTTTTCATAGTATCTATTTAGTTATGAATTATTATCACATATTTGAGGGTTCTTTTCATAAACTCAAATTTTTACCATTTTATATTTGATTAGTAGTTGATCTTTAACAATTGACTACCTTTAAGAATATGCTTGGTGGTATTTCAGTTACACAAAAATAACTCCCTCTTTTCATTATCTGTATAATATGTGGTCATGTCGACCAAAAAAATTACTAACATAAAACTTAAATAAATTGATTTTACATAAATTCTTTATGACTAAACCATTCATTATTATTTGAGAGGCATGTTGATGGATATAAAACATGACTTTCTCCACCAAGTTAGGTGATCAAAATTTTGTCGATAATGGGAATTTAATGTGGTGTCCCAATGGTTTCCTAAAAAATTGATCACCTTGTAAATGAATTTGGATACAATAAGGTAATTATTATAAAAGATCTGGATGTTTTTATATGATATTACTAGGTGGAACACATTTCCTTCATCACTCCTCTAAATATAATAAATGAGATTATTGAGAAGAACACATTTCCCTAGAAATTTAATAAATGAGATGGTTGAGTGGGATGAACTTTCCAATAAATATAATGAATGATATAATTGGGTGGGATGCATATACCCATGAATATGATAGTTTATATGGTCCAGTGAGACACACAACCTCTTGAATATAATAAATGATTTGGTCCAGTGGGATGATTTCCCCCTAAATATAATGAATGATATGTTTGGGTGGGATTCATATCCCCTTGAATGTAATAAATGACATATCTATAAATGTCATAAATATATATTTTCTTGTTTGAATATATTTTACACTATTCAAGGAAGGAAAGATAAATCACATTTTTCATGGTAAAACCTCAGGACCCACGATGGTTATTTATTAGGATTTATTTTATTTTTTATTTATATCCCTAGAATTTTTTACTTAGACGAGATATATTTAGGGACGTTTTGGTGCTTTACTAATGATTTTTACTCACACCCTACATGGTTTTACATGTATAGAACCCCCAGTTTGAGGTACGTATTTGTTTTATGATAATTATTTTATATTTTTAATGATTAATTTGAATTTATAAATGAGTTAAGAGGATAAAGTATCTCAGAAGTTTAAATATGGTTTGAGGAGTACGTTTATCCCATGACTAGTTATTCACAAGATAAATGGAATTTTTAACTTATTATTCAATTGGAAAACAGAGGTTGTTCATGGTATGGTATGTTATTCATGACATGAATGATTTTTCAGAATTTTAAATCATTAGGGAAATAAATTTCAATTTATGTGTCTTCTCAAGAATTCATGATATGAATCCTTATGTCACATCATGCATGATTTTTGGTCCAACCAATTTATTAATTTTGGAACACTTCATTTTTCATTATCCTACTTATATTTTCCCTCAAAAAATGTCTCTCTATCGGAGATTTTGGTCTTTCACTTCCTTATTAAGATCTATTTCAATGGATCTTCAAGTTTAAATCCTAATAAATCAAAGGTGAAAATTCTGATTCTAATTATCATTTTTATTTCTCATGTTCCCTTTTTAGAGGAAGCCTATATCATGGTTTTACTGTCTGATTTTATGGTTTATCGATAGTTTTTATAGAAATAATTTGCGTTTTTTTGAAGAAACATAAAGGGGAACCTGTGTATGATTGGTTGTGGTGTGATCCTTTGGAATAAATTTGTTGAGGTAGGGTTATTTTGCCTCTATCTACATTTTCTTGAACATAAAGGCCAAAATTGAAAAATGTGTTTCTTTAACTATTATCTAGATGAATTATTATTATAATAAAACCTATTTTATCTTTGTTTTCACATTTTGAAACATGTTGTGTTTGAAAAAAAAGTTAAAATAGGTTTTCAATTTTTAGAAAAATGTTGTCAACGGTACCTAGAATACATGGTATGTGTGAGTTAATATTATATTTTATAGTTCGTTATTGTGTTCGAAAATGGGGTTTATTTAAACATGGATCACATATTGGTTAATAGTCAACTGATGACGAGGTATGGTAAGGATATATTTTATGTGAACGTTTAATTGGTTTTATTTTCTTTGATATTTTCTGCTCCAATTTTTTTAAAAATTGTTATGTAACTTAATCTAGTGTTAGTGGAATGTGTAAGAAGTCTTGGTGTTTACCAACTGTGTGGTTTTACTGACCACCTATATATAAACATTAATGAGTATGAATATGTTTTTTATTATTATAAAGGTACGGGGAAGTTTTCCTATTTTATAAGTAGATATTCATGATGTTGTGGTCTTGGATTTCTAGATTTAGTTCTTTGCATATAATTGACTCTAGGATCCTATAGTTGTGTTACATTAGTTACTTAAGTATTCATCTTTTTGGATTGTAGAATTTGTCTTTTTTTCCTATGTTTCTATTCTGAATTTGGTAACACATTTTACTAGTTCCCATTCAAATTACTATCATGCATCATACTATGACTTTTTATTATTTTCAAGTGTATGTTGGTTGTTTAGAACCTCTTCCACTTCCCAATAAAATAGATTGGGGTCGGATGTCAGAATTGGTTTCAGTTTGGTTGATCCATCATTTGGGATAGTTCAAACGAAATAGGATGTGTCAAGACTTGGAATGTATAACAAAAAAAAAGTTGTAAATAGACTTTCTATATTGAACATAAATGTATCATGAAATTTTGGGAATACAGAATTATTCCTAAACAACTATAAGAATTTTATCATCTCATTGTCATGTGTTTATCCAATGATTGTATAGTATCATGAATTTGAAATTATACTTCCCATTATAACTACATTATACATGTTTCACTTAATAACTATTTGGAATTTTTCATGATGGTTTTTCTTATTATGATTTGGAAAATTCTAATCCATCGGTTATTTACAATGTGGATACTTAATGAATTTTTTTCAAAAGATATAAAGAGATGGAACTAGTTATAAGTCCTTAGAATCGTTGAGAATAGTACCCTAATAATGTGACTCAATTCGAACCAAAGATGAACCAACAGCTTATACAAAGCATTTTACATGAAATTTATGTTTTGGGAAGATTAAATTGAAATTAATAACCATACCATGTGTAAAATGTTAAGGAGTTTCATAAGTTGAATTCATCAATGTTTTATAGTAACTAGGGATGAAAATAAAATAAATCATGGATATTATATCAAAGATAATTATAATTCTCATGAAACACCGGTTGATAGAAAATTAAAACTAGTAGTATACATGTTATTGGATCTCACACCAAAATGTTAGGATTATTTCATTCAAAATAAATCAAATTGAGACTTTACTTGGTGGGGATTTGACAGATTTTTCTTAAAAATTGTATCATCACACCTTCAATGATATCCAACATAATAAATTTATTTAGATTGAATTAATTAAACTGATATATGGTAGAGTTTAAAGCTATGTTTATAAAAAAAGTGTAGTTTCTACAAGATTTTTCAGCTAGAAAGAACCTAAAGGAACACATATTTAAGGCAGGACTACAAAAAGTAAATTTCACTAGGACCATTATTATTTATATAATGGATTATAAAAATGGTTTATATAGAATTAGGGGAAGAAATATATATTTTTGGGAATTTATTAAAGGTAACCACATTTTCATATATAGTAACATGTTCAAACAAAAATGATAGAAACAAAAAGAACATGGATACATTTTACCAAGGTATCAATGTACCAAAAATATATGTTAATGTTGTCAATTTATTTTACTCATCAGCTCAAATATAATCCAATATGTTTCTAATGTGTCTCATTGGATCATTTGAATAAATATGGGGTTGTACCATAGTTATAATATTAAAAATGTGTTTATTTGGGACACCATCATCGTTATTGTATTAACACTTTGAATCTAGCTGGTGTGAATGATTCTAATGTGACATAGCCTCTCAGTCCCACATAGGTTTTTAATTTCAGTATAGTTCTTGACCTCAAAACCAAGTAGGTCAAGGTGATTCCAAAAATACCTATATTTCCGAGATAATTAAAACATGGAAGGTAAGAAAGGATTACAAAAAATGCACTAGGAAAAAAAATTTATGGTTCTAAGAAGATTTTCATAGAGGACCAATTGAGACCCCCTAAACTGTATAGTAACATCCAAATAAAATATATTCTATTGTATGTATTGTTTTATATTGGTGCATCCTATTCTTTCATTTTTTTATTCTATACTAAATCAAATTGGGTTGATCGAGGAAATTATTTCCCATTTGATAAGAATCTTGATACCTTTTAAAAAATGTGAGTTTTAGGTACTTAAGTTTGTATCTTAATCTATAATCATTAATGGAATCAATTTTTTTGGAACTTTTATATTCTAGAAAATAAAATATTTGATTTAATCCATGAAATAGATCACTTGGTACCCTTAACATCTCATTTTGTTTTGTTATTCCTGACAAGTGATATTCAAATCTTTTTATGGATCAATACATATCCTTTAAGGGGATTGATATTTGAATGTAGGAAGAGTAAGAACTTTGGAAATTAATGTTGGAATTGTCCTGAATAAAATGGAAGCAATAAACTTTGGTACTATTGCTTAAATAAAGGCTATACAATTTCGTTCTATTTTAGATGTGTAACTTAATGTGTTTCTCGAAAATTTCATTGGGTTTCCACCTGAAATGGGATTGTAATGTTATATTGGACTACTCCCAAAAATGAATCCTATTTTATGTCAATCATATAGAATAGCACGAGTAAAATTTTCGGAATTAAAGGTTCTGGAAGAGAATTTAGAAAAAGGGGGATTCGTAGTATTGAGAACATCACATTGGGATACATAGTTATATCTGTAAAAAAGATATATGTTTTTATTTGTCTTTGAGCTCAATATCTTAATATGAATCAAGTGAAAATATTGAATTTATAACCTATTCAGGGAATTTATGTCCAATTTGAATAATTAAATGGATCTAAATGGATCTCCAAGACTGATATATGATCATAGTATCATCAAAATTCAGTTAATAGGGAGGTCATTTAAAAAAAAATAAAGATGATGTGGTCATAATGAATACCTAGTCATGAATGTTTCTCTCATGAATAAACCAATAGTCTTTATGGAACTAATGAATCGCATATTTCAAAGGTACCTCAATTGTTTGTGGTGGTATTTATCAGGGACAATTTGGTGTATTCTTGAACAATAATTGATCATGAAATGCACTTGGATTTTGAGTTGGTACACATTCAATAACACTTATTTTATGAAAAAATCCATAAGAATGTATTCTAGATACAATAATTCTTCTTCCGTGATATTTTCATCTTTTGGAAAGTTATATTAATAAACATTGTATAGATATAATTCATCATCTATAGGAAAACACTGAAGAATTTTTTTGAGAGATGTGCCTTTTTTGGTTTAATTGGTTTCCACTACTACTTTGTTCATGCATTTTCATGTCTCGCTTATCCTTTGTTGGAATTAATGAGAAAATACACTCTATTTCAATGGATCGTATATTTTCAAAAAAATTGGATATTACTTCTAAGATCACTTCTAATCCCATATTTACCATGCCAGAACTAGTAAAAGGTGATGTGGTTTACCATGATGCATCCAGATATTCTTAGGGTTGTGTCTTTATGGAAGGTGATAATGTCATTACTTATAGATCAAGATATTTATGAGTTAATGAAAAGGAATATATGATGCATGATCTTGGGAATGATGTGGTAATCCATTCTCTAAAACCATAGATTCAGTAACAGTTTGATGAGAATCTAACTATATTTATCGACCATTAAAGAATAAAACATATATTTTCACAAATATATTTGAACCACGGGAATCATAGATGGATTCAGTTTCTCTATATTTTTTTCATTGACAATATTTATAATCCTATAAAATGGAAAAAATAGATGATTCTTTAATCTAGAAATCATATCTCAAAATGGCTATGAAAGATCTTTACTAGTGAAAATTTATGTGTTTAAATTTTGATATTAAATTCTATTGTTCTTATAAGAATATTATAGAAATTTTTTCCCAGTGACACTTATTCTAGATTTGGATGAACAATTCAAGGATTCTAAATGATCTGATCTTGATTACCTAATCATAAGGATAATATTCAATAGTGAGGAGGCCATCGAAGAATAGAAATAATATGGAAATTTTGTGATTCATTTTCAAGAATGAATAGTGGTTATTAAATCTTATGGGGATCATATTTTTTCAGCATATCTCAATTCTAAATGAGAAATTCATCTAGGTATCAAAAAGATGTACTAAGAACTAAGGAACCATTTTTAAATGTCATGTATAATGTAAAGAGTGTCTAATTATGTTATGAAATGGGTCACCAATCAAAAAAGTAAAGGAATATTGTTAATGACTTGAAGGATCATTGAAATAATTACCCATATATTTCTAGAAATCAAAATATACTTACATAGACTTTATCAATGAGGGTTTTGAGAATAATTTGAAAACAAGATTTTATTCTGGTGATTGTAGACAGACTCACATAGTCTTATCAATTCATTCTAATCTAAGAATCCAATATGGTGAACGCATATAAAGAGAAGTATATCTGAGAAGTGGATAAATTTAAAAGAGTTCCAGTTTTTATTGTATCTGATGAGGATCTAATATTTACCTCTAAATTTTAGTGCTCCTTAAAACAATCCCTTTGAACCCAGTGGACCACAAGAATGGAATATCATCCTAAAATGTAAGGGTAGTTAAAATGTATGATTTAGACACTCAAATATATTATCTAAGCTTATTTTTTTTTTATTTTTTTGGCTCATGGGATTATCATTTAGACAAAGTGGATTTCTTATATAATAATATTTTTTAAGCGTGGATGCATATAGCTCCATTCAAGGAATTGTTTTGGAATAAATGCTGATATCTACTTTTTTGGTTTTTGATTGGATACAATTCCCTATTTAGACCTATCCATGTTCATAAGATACCTAAGAAGATTCAGATTATCTTGAAGTAAATTTTTACAGCTCAGATCTATCAGAAAAATTATGTTGATCATCCTCATCAACCATTATATTTTGTTGTGTGAGGCCTTGTATTTTTTCAAAGTCACTCCATGAATCAGACATCATAATTTTATGAAGTAGGGAATGTTGTCTCCTAAGTATGCTAGACAATTTAATATACATTAACAAATTTGAGATATAAATTATTGGTTTTATATACCAAAAACATTCATCATGGATCACAATGGTTTTCATGTATTTCATTTTCAAAGTACCAAATATATCCTAGTCACATTATTTTATGGGATTATGTAACTATAAATCGAAATTCAACATTTTTTCATGCACTTTTATGATTTATGGACAGTAAATATAATGTATTGTGGTAAATATTTATTACATTAGTATATATATTATAGAAACATAGTGGTATTGAATAGGAGACTTGGGATCACAAGAAAGAAATGTTGGAGGAATGGATCTAGATCTTCTGAAGAACCACTAATATCCATCTTTATAAGGTTATAAATACCAATGGTGTGTAGAATATGTGAATTATTATGTTTTCTATTTTATTCTCCAAATGATTAAGTTGAGTTACTGAATGTTTTCATAGGTGAGAGTAGCTCGAAAGATAGAATATGGATTTATGACCTACTTCACACTATGACTTGTTATCCCTAATGGGAATGGGTTTTTTGATAGATTCATTTGAAAGCTATATGAGGTCAATAATAGTGGGAAATTATATTTATGAAATGAATTTGTTTTTTAGATATTAAATTAGAGATGACATAAATTATTTTGTATGTGGAATCTTAAGGATTCACGATATGAATCCCTCTATCAATCTATGAATAATGTTAGGTCCCCCCAATTTTTTAATTTTAGTACCCTTATATTTTTATTCATGTCCTTATATTTTTCCTTGAGAACCAGTCTCTCTCTTTGTGATTTTGGAGATCAATTGCTTTCTGGAGATCTATTTCAACATATATTTCAGTTTTGGTCCTTGGGAATCATAGAATAAAAAGTGATAATTTTTTTTTTCTGGTTCTATTTTCTATTTATCTTGTTAAATTTTTTTTGGTAATCCAAGATTAGGGATGATTGTTTCCATGTCTGTTCTAGGTATTGTTTAGAAATAAATTATTTTTGTATCTTTTATGTAATGGAAAGGGGATCCCACATCTGATTGGTTGCGGTGTGATCCTTCAGAATGAATTTATTGAGGTAAGTGGCTTCTCCCGCTCTCCACTTTTCTAGAACTTGATGTCATGGATTTGTATATTATTTTCTATACCTTTTCCATAGTTAATTTTTTGTTGGAAAACATGTTTTCTCTTCCATTTTAAATTTTTTTAGTAATGGTTAGCTGTTTAGAAAAATGATTTAAAATGTGGTTTTTAGTATTTTGGAAAAAATCTAGTAAGGGGACTTCTCATAATTGGTTGGTGTGAGTTTATATTACATTGAACTGTGACTTATTCGGTTTATACCAGTGGTCAATGCAATATTTTGGAAGACATTTTATAATGGCAAAGGGATGACTCGGTATGGGAATGTTGTTTTTCTTCTCATGACTTGGGACTATCAAAACGGTGGATACATTTATTGGGAGTGTCCTTCGTAAAAAGGGTTTTTTAAGTGGAACTAAATTTTCTTATACTTCTATAAACTATTAATTTGTTAAAACTACTTTGATATTTTCTCCTCCTTTTGATATAAAACTATTATCTAATTTTTTTCATAGTGTTGTGTGTGGTAAGTCTAGAGGTTTTACTACTGAGTTGTTGTACTCACCCCTTGAATATTCACCTTTGTGAATATATATAATTTGATTATCATAACACAGTTAAGGGTAAGTGTTTATATTTTACAAGTATAACATCTTGATTTTTCGGTTCTAGATGTATAGAGTTGGAGAATGTGAATCAACCAAGTCTTAGAGTCTGAAGTGCTTCCACCTTGGTGCCTTGAGTCTTCTTATTTTGGGATTGTGTACATTGTCTTATTTTATATCTTGATATTATTATGATTATAGTTATACATTCTACTAGTTTCTACTCTGTTTATAATCATTCAATTTTTTTTTATTTCGTTATTGTCTACTAATAATTAGTTTTTTAAGGTAAATTCATCCCCCCATGATTTAAAAAACCCTTTGGAATTTATTTACAACCTTTCTAGCCATGGGGATGTCACCTAAGGAATGTAACACCTCTAACTATTACCAATATAATGGATTTGGGTGGGATTTTACACCACATGTACTATAGCTGGATTTTTGGTTTCATGAAAATAAAATGGAAAAGGCCACATGATTAACAGGTAACCTAAATAGATAAAATGGATCATGGGAGATGGGAATGGGCTTAGACTTAGGAGAAGTTTAAGTGTGTTACCAAATTTATATATTTTGGTTATTTTGGACCCTAATGTATATGATCCAACAATGGGGAGACTTGACGTCTCATGCATTCCTTATAAAACTTATATGTCATCCATTTTATAAAATGGGTTGTGTTTTTTTATTGGAAGTTTTTGTAATTTTTTTATATAGTGCATTTAGATTTACAATATTTTAGTTATTTTTGTTTATTTTTCTTAATATTATATAAGGATATAGTCTACCCACAATAACACTACAGAACCTTGTTGGTAGTCAGCAGCTGATGGCTTATAGGGAGGTGCGTCTGAGGTACTATAGCCCTCCGATCTAGTTATTTTGGATTGATTAAACTTAGGGAATTATAGAGTGGTACAAGGATACTTTTCTTTTGACATACTATTTTAGAAAATTAGACAACATATATAATAATATTGGGAAATTTTATGGATCTTTTCCCTAGGATTATATAAGCCATATATGAGGGAAGTCTAAGATACCGTATATGGGATTTTTATTCATGGTTTTCACTTTTATGATTAACATACTTCACCTAGTTTGAAAAACTTGATTTTATAATTATGACATATTGTGTTTTCTGTATTGGATGGATTAGAAATCGAGCATGAATTTATACATCATATTATACATGTAAGGTACACATGTAATTTGTGTTCTTTCTTCTAGCTTGGTATGTGACTAAGGGATACAAGAGGATTCATTAAAGTGTCATTAGAAATTTAGATGATGTTTTCCCACATTAAAAGATGTTGTCATATTATCTAAATAATTCATTAATGGTTGGAAAAATTAATATATGGTTAATTATATTGGTTTCCATATTGTTTTATTAAAATAAATTTCCAATTATAAATTATAAACTTTTATCCTCTATTACATTCAATTGACACTTCATTGAATTGATCCTAAATTATGAAAATCTTGTAAAAAGTGAAATGGTGAAAAAATGAGATTATATGGATCTAATACCTATGTGATTATGACCCTATATTATATTTATAGGGATATAAAGAGAACCAATTTTATGATACTTCTAAGATATTATACGTTATCAGATTGTATGCTGTTATGATTGTTGTTTATTTTTCATAAATGTGATACTAATAGTCATTATAGTAATATATTATGAGGCATGTTTTTGTCATTAATGATGGATTTTTCCACAACGAACTCTAGTAATGATTCATAAGAGTGGATATAAGAACCCTACACCCTTTATAGGGCCAAAAAACTTATATCACCATGGAAGGTAATAGATAATCATCTCTATAGGAGATTATTATGAGTTATACAGTAGACATATAGAAAAAGTCCAAAAGATACACTTATAATGTCATATATAACTTGATAGTTTTAGATGAATCTCCACCCATTGTTTTCATTTGATGGAGGTCCTGAGGTCATATAGATCTAGATGGAGTCTATACAGAAGATCTTCAAACATTTAGAAACATGGCCTGAGATGAGGGTGAATTTAGTAGTTTATATTCTAAGGGGACTAGTGATGTGTTGGTGGGATATTTTTTACAAGGTAGAAAAGAATATGGGGTTACACTAAATGGATTTCTAGACCAAATTCCTTAATTATTTCTTTATAGATATATTATGGGGATACAAGAATAGTGAGTTTATACATATCACATAGGGAGGTATTTTAGTGACGGATTAGGTTGATCATTTCAAAGAACTACATTTGTTTCCATGATGATAGATAATTATATTACAGCCATGATAAGGTGATTCTTTGAGGGTTGAGAGACTATATCCTGGTTCAAGTGAATATAATTCACATACATTTATTATTAATGGTTATGAAGTAGGACCTTATTAATGAGAGGAACCAAAGTTAAGGTGGAGGATTAGGGAAGGTGGATTCTCCAAGAAGGACTTCTAGTGGTTCTTTTGTAAAAATGATGTCTTATTTAATAGTTCATGTTAGGGTGGAGGTGGAAAATGTATCCAAGGTTGTGATTCATCTCTTCCCACTTGGGGAGATAGTTTAGTGATGTTCCATAAGTGTTCTAGGATTATTCATATTCACGCTCATTGCAATTAGCTTCAAGTTGAATGATGGGAATGTGAGATGATGAAACACATATAGAGATTATAATGAAGTTTTTAATGGTTTCACAATAAAAAATTATCCATGAATACATAGGTTTCTAGAACTCGATCAAATATGACATAATAAGCTAGTATTTATAATTCTAATAGCAATTAAATTTGGGGCAGATTATAATGTTCACTGGGATAGGGAAAAACAACAGTATGATGGTGATTTATAGAAAACATAGGTAGGGGCTTAAAGTCATGGCACAATCTCATTGAATTCCATTTATCCTACCTCCATTGACAATGATATTGCCTCATTTACTATATGAGTTATAAATTTTTGGATTCTACTTTAGAAGCTTCCATATGTGATATTGGATAATCACGTTATTTTATTTCTACTCATATTTTTGGATATATTTGGGGTATCCAGGGAATAATTTTATCCATTTATGTCGATTGAAATACCTTTAGGGGTGTATTTTAAAGGAATTAATTGATGTAGGGAATGCTTACTTTTTATTAGGACCCACATATTCCTCTTTTTTTCTAGAGAAGAAATGATTTTACCTTATCCCCATGGAATATTGGTTAGTATCATGTTGATCACATATCAACTATTATCATCCATGGGTATTATTTATATATCTCAATGGTAGCACTTAGGTTCAGGTCAGATAATGGGACTTATTGGAATGTCATGTGGGACTTGACCATCAACATCTAGTCAGGATTACATCCAAGGTTTCTAGTATGTTATTGAATGCTATTGGGATTAAAAAATAAGACATTACTTATATTTTTGATCATTTTCAAGATGTATTTATTAATTATATATTGAGATTTATACATGAGAAATAAGATAATTTTACTATTGACACCATGCCATGTGTAGAGGATTTTTTTAAAAAACCTTATGAGATTAATCATAAAATGATCCAAAATATAATGGCATAGTTTGAGGAATTGTTTGGTAAAGGGTTTCATATAGCTGATTATGTCTCCTTGTGGTGTCCCAATCTTATTCATCAAGAAGGTATATGGAACTTTGAGGTAATTTGTGGACTATATAAAGTAGAAAAGTTATAGTCAAAATTGATATCCACTTCCTCATATTGATGATTTATTTGATAATTTTATAGAGATATGGTGTTATCAAAAATTAAATTTAGATCATGTAATCACCAGTTAATATTGAGTCCTAAAATCATACCTCATACAAAATCCCAGAGCATGTATGGTATGTGTGAGTACTTAGTGATGTTTTCCCTTATAATGAATGTTTCACTTGTATTTATGAACCTATATAATTGGTTAATCGAATTTTATATATACACCATTCTTCTAATTTTCATTAAATATATACTCACTTACTCTTGGTAGAGGTTGGAACACATGCGACATCTAAACATTTTTCTGAGCACACTCAAGGACTATCGACAATATGCCAAGATCTAGATATTACATTGTTGGATTGACTATGATCAATTCATGGGGAATTTAATGTTTGAGGATGGAGTATCCATAGACCCCATGAATATTTGTGGAGTAGTTTCATGGGAGAAATACAATAACAATTTTGTGATCTATAACTTTTTGGGAATGACTAATTATTATCATAGAGTTATACAGAACAACTCCTAGTCGGAAATATCAATGATATGTATGACTATGAAAGGGTTGAATTTTATTTGGTTATACAATTATGAGAGTTCCTTTAAGTAATTAAGAGTTATATTTGACTATATAATTGATCTTCAACCTATGTAAGATAAGTTGGGAGTATACTTTTTACTATGATGCATTAAGAGTCGGTCTTGGAGAAGTCTTGGTGTAAGATAGTCATGTGGAAACTATTCAGTCTAGGAACCAGAGGATGCATGAAAGGAACAACCTGACAAATGATTTTGATTTATAAGTGGTGGTTCACCCTTAACATGTTTATCAAATTACAACTTGGGAGATATGTTTGTGGTGTATACTAGCGATAAGATCTTGAGGTAAATTTTCTTGCAAGTGAAACTAAATCGTCAACAATAAAGGTAGGATGAGTATTTATATTCTTTTTATTTTAATATAGAATATATCCTTGTGAATAAGAACATTGTTTTTATTCAATGATTAAAAATACTTAGACACAAGTGGTGTAGGATTTTAGTAGTGAGTGGTCGACAATGTCCCTCTTTACAGAGATGCATTTGGAAATTCAAGAGTACCTACAATGAGATACCATTGAAAAGTTTTCTATAAAATATATAAATATCATTAGGTTAAATAGAAATCATATATTGGATTTATATTTTTTTCATGGGGGTAGTATATATGGTGGGGATCGGCTACTAGAATGGACGCTTGATGTTGATGAGATTATGTATGTCTAAGGTCATATTATGGTCCCCAATCACATTACTCTAAGTGGTATGTGAATTCGGGTTTGACTATGATTTATCATGATATAAATAGGATGTATTGGATGCCTATGATGAATAGATATATTATGTAGTTCTTAACACGATTCTCAACCATTCATTATGTGAAGGTTGAGAACCAGTGCCCATCCAGTTTACTTTAGTCCCAACCAATTCATTAGTTTAAGTATAATAGTGTGAACATATAAATCATGATGGGGTTTTCAAGACACCCCAATGTTGTGACATATAATGGGTGATTATGGATAGTTTGGATAATGTGGGTACTTTCATATTGATCTAAGAGAACTTTTCTAATGATATGCTGGGAATGCTCCTTGTTCAGAAGATAGTGCATTACATGGAGTACCATGGAACATCATCTCACATAGGGATTCCCACTTTACATAATGTTTCTAAAGAGTATTATAGATTATTATTTACATGAAGGTGAATCTAATAAATTTTTACTACCAAAAAAAATATGGCAAATCAGATAGTACTATGCATTTTTCAGAGTACAGGTTTAGAGCATGTTTTCAGTGCATTGATGGTTCTTTGGATATATATTTGGTACTTTTAGAGATCGTATAAAAAAGTGTTACCTGTATTTAATAAAATGAATCTATTTTGAGTATTTATATGGAATTCCATTTACCTTTATATGGTCTAGAATATTTGGTGTCAATGATTGTGTGGTTGAGTCCCACACAATCGAGGATGTAGTATATTTAGTTGAACATAAATTAGTTGGAGAACAGTCATAGTAAGAAGAGGTTGTATGTTGACAAGTGAATACACCTTCTAAAGATTAAGGTGGGTTACTATGGGTGTCTTGGAGGATGGGGCATCCAAATGTTGGGAAAAAGGGAAGATAATGCCTATATATGTTTTTCCTCTTGAGATAGTGGAGAGGATCACTATGGTGGCATATCAGTTGACTCTTCCTCGATTGTGTAGATATATTCATGGTTTATTTCATCTATTTCATATTTAATGTTATTAACCTAATTAATTTCATTTTATCATCATTGATGACGTCAATATTGAGGTTTATGCATAATTTGGCAAGCATATAGTGAATATTGTGGAATATGTGGAATAAACTCTATAAGGATATACTATTCATTTGGTGTGTGTGTTTTTTCATATAAACCGTGTCTAAGAGGAATTATTAGAGTTGGATCCTGACATGAAAGCACAATAATAATAGTTTTTCACCAAGAAGACTAGTTATATTCAGGAAAACATCTTAAATAAAATTTGATATATGTTGGGGAGGATGTAGCATCTTTGAATAGTTTTGGCTCTATTATTGTTTAAATTTTAGTGAAAATACCAAACCTATCAAAATTTCTACCTAAACTTGAAATTTCATCATATTATCTATATCTTTAATTTACTTTTGATGTAATAAATATATGGGTTTTTGAGAGAAATAATATGGGATGAATTGTCTCTCATCTACTTTTGGTAGAGGTGGTGGGAGTGGTAGAATAATTTTGGAGTATCCTCTTTGGTAATTGGGTCAAGGTTGAGGATTAGTAGCTATTTTTTATTTTAGGTGGTTTATAAAGGCCATGGGAGTGATGTAGCTAATTGTGTGGTGTTTTGAATTATTGGGGAAATTCTGAGATTTTAGGTATTTTTTAAGAAAAAATAAATAAATCATTACATATGAAACTTCTAATAACTACAAAAATGATACATATCATAGGAGGAGAAAAATATCTTTTTTATAGTTTAAATTCAAGTTACATAACAAAAGTATATATTACATAATATTTTTCCCTAAGAGAAAACCCTTATGTATAATTTTTTTATTACATGTGGTTTTTCCAAATAAGGAAATTGATACATTTTTATATAAAAATATTATTGAAGATAATATACAATACGTATGAATAGTCATGCTATGTACTAAGGAAGAAATATTACAGATGCATAAATATTTTTTATATTTCTTTCTAACAAAGTGAAAAAACATACATTATGAATAATATATTATGCATGAAGCTAATGTATTATGTATCAAATTTATCAATGTAAGATAACATAGGTATTAGTAAAAAACAACTAATATATGAATATTATGTTACATGTAATATTTTTCCTAAGTAAAATATGTTATGTATAGAATAAAATAATATGTATGAATTCTAACTAAGTAACATATACTATGTATCATAAAATATATTACGTATTATGTCAAATATATTATGAACATTATAAATATTCTATATATAGTGTTTTTACATAGTAAAATATATTATGTATGAGAAATATATTACATATAGGATGAAATATCCAATGGATAGAGTTTTTTCAAAGGTAAAACTTCATGTATGAGCACTATATTACACATGATGTGAAATATATTACATATGTAGTTTTTCTAATGGAAAAACATTATATTTTGGAAATATTATTCGCATTACACAAAAAAGCAGTCATTAATATTTTTTCGAAGGAAAAAACATTTATTGTTGATTGATATACCACATATCTCATAAAATATTATGTATCCTTTTTTCTTATGGGAAAACACATTCAAATGTGTAAAATATCTCATATGAAAGGTCTTACAGAAGAAAAATCACATGTATTACTTATATATATTATATATGAAGGGGAATATCAAATTTTTCAAACACCTTCATACATAAGATAACATATATCTTTCATATGGGAATTATAGGGGAGATATATAGGGTTATTGATAGGGGTTTCTAGAATTTTCCATTAATTAAAGAATAAATAGAGGTTTCATTTTCATTAAAAATAATAAATAAATGTTAAAATGCATATTTAATAGAAATTAGGTCTCTTCCATGACCTATGTATTAAAAACACATATGAGATAGAGATTTCATATCTTTTATAATCACTAAATTATATCTTCCCCATTTCTAAATTAATTTAATAATAATTAAATATGGTTAGTAACTAAATGTATCTTTATCACTCCATGGAATACCTATTTTGGTTTCCCGTATAGTTTTATATCCTCAAAAAAATTATGAACATTAAGGATTTTTTGCATTTTTTTCAATAACTCCAATTTCTACCATATTTACTTGCATTAATATATGATTTTCAATGACTGGATACGATAAATCATATGTTAGGTAGTCCTTTGGTTATTCCTAGAGTATTTATTCTTATCTTTGTATCATAATGATCTAAATTTCACTAGCCCTAAAACCTAAATAAATGACTTGTACTTTTATTCTTCATGAATAAACCGTTCTTTAGGTTGTGAGTAGCCTATTAGTAGATATAAAACATTAATTTGGACACGAAGTAAAGTGACCTTGATTTTTTGGGAAAATTGGAATTTAAAGAGGTGGACCTAGGGGATTTAATGAGGTGTCCCAAGGCTTTGAGTATCACATTGATTGATATAAAACATATCTTCCACCATTGAAAATCTTACACATAGGTCTTATATTGAGGTCTTAATGGGATTTGAAGGTGGAATAAAAAATTATATAAACATTTATTGATTAACTTAATAGATTATAAATAAATTTTTTTTATTACATATAATTGTATATATTAAGATTTTTTGTAAAATTTTACTTCTAAAAACGAAATCAATTAAAATGATAGAGGTTTTATTAATATATTGAAATATAATAAAGTGATTATTGGTAAAGTAAATTAATAATAAGAAAGAAGTAATTAAGAAACTATCAGGAATAAAAATTTAATGATTCAAGGATAAATGATAAAAAAATTAAAAATCATTGTTTTTATTTAATATTATATAATTAAATTTAAAATATAAATTTCCCATATGGTGTTGTGAAATTTGATGTATTATTTAAAATATTTTAAATTACAATTCATGTAATTATTATTAAAAGTTATTGAATAAGAATAAAATCATTACAAAACATCAAAATATTTTTTTATAAAAATTGAATTATGGGTTATAAAATTATTTTTATAAAATAAAATTCACTTTTAGACAATTAATCTTATAAAATGGATTAAATATTTGGGATTATAGTTTTATAATATAGTTATACGGTCAATTTTATTCTTAGACACTAAAATATTTTATCAGGGATAGAGTTTATTACCAAGTTAAAGGTTATACGGTTATTTTCGTAAAATAGTATTTTAGTATTGTGTATTTTTATAAAAATAAATATAATAAATATCTTTTAAATGGTAATTATAAATCTATTTTTAAATATATAAAAATAATATTAACACTCAATTAGTTAATAATTTATATCTAATAATAATTAAAACACCTAATGTTTAAAAATTTGTTTTTCAATAAAATCAATTCTTATATATAATATGTTTAAAATTAAATGTAAATTTCATAATATTTTGAAATGGAAATATATAAAATAGAGTAATTAGTTATAAAAATAATTTCAATATTTGGTAATATTTTTTATATTTTTTCAATAAAGATAATAATTACCATGGTAAATATTTCAACAAGGTAAAAGAGGGAAAAAGTGGTAACATAAAGTGTATATAATTTATGATAATTAAAATTATATAAATACTTAATGTTATAACATTCTTAAGTATAATATTAAATAATTCCATATGTCTAACCAAAATTTTCACACCTAACTAACCTAACTCTCAAGTGATTTTATCTTTACCCTTCTCCTATGTTATGTTTCAAAGAAATGCCGATCATTTTCAACTATTAAATATGATATCTTACAAACATTAAAACAACACTTATCCTTTTATTATAACTTCAATACCTACCCATTTTACATCTCATAGAGTCATATATGTTTTTTTCAACCTCTAGTGAGAATAATGTTTCCCAAATCCTTTATTTCCAAGAGGCCCTCCAAGAGAAGATTCAAGTCCACAAAGTACGTATTGTCAAATCACGAGGTGTTTAATATTTATATTTTATTCATCCACCACTTATCCAATATGATTAATAATCTTAGTTAAATATAAACTATATCATTAAAATTTTATTATAATGACAATATAATAAATTAACCACTTTCTTGAAAATATTCACCCATAAATTATAGCATGTTATTATTTAGTTTGGTTTAACTGCCTAAATGAATGATGATGTAAAATTATACTATGGATGATAATGAAAATAGAATTACTAGAAATATATAATATTAATGACTAAAAATAAATATCTTTTTAATGTTAATATTAATATTTAACTCATTAATACTATATAAATTTTTTCATTAAAATTTACCAAAATAAGATCTTCATTAGTTTCATCTTAATGAATAGTAACATAAACTATCTCAGAGTGTACCCTTACCCTTAAACATTACATAAATGATGAAATTTTTAACTTTGAATTATGATTGAAACCATGAAAAAAATATGGTGAAAATCACTAATAACATATAATCAAGATTAACTTAAATTAAGTAATAAATACTTAATAAATGAATATAAAATATTAGTATGAATGTTAAAAAACATTAATAAGGTTAATGAATAAATTTATATTGATTCTATGGTTATTACAGAGGATTCTAGAGAACATATAACTATGAAGGAATCCAACGCAAGGTATCTTTGTCTCAATTTATATTCCTTGAGACATGTTTTATATTGTAGGCCAGGGTATCTTTTTTATAGTATAATTACTACCCTACTAATTTATCCTATCATCATTTATGATTAATTCAGGATTTTTCAAGTTCTTTTCATGATCCTTCAATCATATTCTTTGGATTCATTTAATATCAAACCAATAAGGTTTTCTGTTAACTAAACTCCCTTTAATTGAGTTGTAATCTTTATTATTGAACTTAATTCTAATATGTTTTGTTTATCCCACCATAATATTTTTGTTAATTGTATTTCCTCCTTTTATTTTGAATAATATACATTTTCACATTGAATTATTTTCTTATTGTTCAATTTATTTCTTCATAAAAATATGGTGTTGTTAAGAGTCATTATCATCCTTGATAATGCCTCGTTCTCTTCCAATTCTATATTCTAAATACTGAAATTGTTTTCTTTTCCCATTTCAAAAAATTATATTATCTTATATAATTTTCATATCTATATTTATCTCTATATAAAAGGGAAATTTTAAACTCTCTCATCGATTGGGATTTTCATGAAAACAACTTAAAAGTTAAAGATGTCATTTTTCGACACATTTATAAATTTTATTTTATCTTCCTATATAAATTTATTTAATTAAACATTTCTTATTTTTCTTTTTCAATTAATTGGGGTAATAATAAAGTGATTTTTAAAAAATTATCTCTTCTTGAAAGGTAATTTTCAAAAGTGACTTATATGTTTTCTATTTTCAATAATGGGGAAAACTTTTAATGAAAATTATTTTGTGGATTCACATAATTTTCCCTCTATATCTCCAAATAATATATAACATAAGGATAAGAGTTCATTATAAACCTATAAGTTATCTCATGATACACTTATTTAATATATTAAATTTTTATATCAATCAATAAATTACTTTATAGAATTATATATGATGCATTTTTTGTTTTTAAACCCATTTTCTTTCCATGGGGTTTTCATGTTATAATGTATAATTTATATTGTGTGTAAGACTATGATTTATAATTATGTGATAGTTTATGTCATATATATCCCTCCAATTCATTGGTTAATGTTTTATATATCATGATATAATTATGGGTTATAAGTCAACATTCTCGATTCCCTAGAGGGTGAAAGTAGTGTTGTTTGGTCCACTATCTTATGGGGTGAAGGTGGTTATTCCTGATCCACATCATTATAATGGTCTTGGTTATTAACCATGAAATATTCCATTATTTCTTATTCTTATTATAACGACCCATACTTTAAATACATTGTTAATACTTCAAAATTGAAGCACACTTATTACAACATATGACAAAACCACAAAGGACCGTATAGGTATAGTGTCTTTAGAAACTGGGAAACATAAAAAACTGGTTCATAAAGCATCAACTTTTCCTCCCACTTATTTAATCATATCTAGGGTCCCTTTTTGGCATATCCTACTTAATAACCTTCTTCCTGACCCGGGGAAAAGAAAACATACAAACAAGGGTGAGCTCAAATGCTCAGCAAGGGAAAATAATGGAAATAAAAATCATATCATATCTTTTTGAAAATCATAACTTGCAAAAGAGATCATAATATCTTAACATGGAATAAATCATAGAAGTGAAAATGAGATCCCCATAATCATAACATAAAACTTGAAACTTTGTGGCATGCACACATAATCATGGAAAATCATTTCTTGTTAGTCATAACTCATTGCCAAGACTATCTTAGCGGACAAAGTCCATTTCTGAACCGAGTTCACTCCTCGTTTCAGTCATGTATCACTGAACCGAAATAACCTTCCATTCCAGCCATGTCTATCTCATGAGATATAAATCTTTACCCAATGCATTGGAGGGAGATATAGGTCCCACCCATCTTATAATGAATCCTTTCTTATGTGTGCCACATAATCATAAATCATACATCATCGCATAACACATGTAATAAAAATGGGATTATTGAAACATCATGACATCATAAAACAAATCATATAAGGTAAATGACTTCATAAAAATAATTCCCTCACAACATAATCAAATCAATGTAATAATAGGGATAAAAACAGAACCCTATATTATCTTAGATGGAAAATCATTTTGATAAAACATTTGGACTCCATTCTTGAGGAAAATATCCTTTCTACTTCAAAAACACTTTTCTTTTCTTAACATTTCATACAATTATAAACTAAAAGAAGTTGATTAAAAATAAACTTGAAAACTTATAAAGGAAGATTCTTGGAAATAATGTTTTAAAAATCCATTCTTGTCGTATAAGTTAAAAAATCATTCTTCGTACTTTTGTCAGAAAAGTCAAAAAGTACCTCGTACGAAAAACGACAAAAGATTACTTTCATATCCTTTACTAAAAACTCACCTAAGGGTAAAATTGGATTAAAAAAATTGTAGGTGGATGAAAATAATATTACATATTGAGGAAACATGGATGTGGATGATAAAACACACCCCAGTAGATTTCAAAGTATAAACAATCTCAAATAAAAATGAGATTGTGATATTTCCCTTAACTTAGGTCCGATTTACTTTGTACGTGTCCGAAGCTCGTGTATAATGGTTTAAATAATGTTATTGACTTATTAAATAATCATACATATTGATATGATATCATATATGTTCATATTCTTAGCTTCTTATTAGTAATATTTCATTGTTACTTGTCACTCGGGTCTTTATTGCCTTTTGTTCTTATGCGTGGTTTGCCGAATAAATTCTTATTCTTATTTTAAGGTTATAGATACCTTATATCCAGAATGGTATTAGTGTAACATATATCATATTTATTCATTCAATTCATTTATATAATTACTATGTAATGATGATCATGTAGAACAAGTCGCATCACATCATGGAGACGGTATTCCGTACGTACGCACGAGCGATGATATTGTTCCCATGATCGTGGAATTGTATTTAAGTGTATTTATACTATTTCAGTATCAATAATAATCATATATAGTTACTCATTACACCATTATACCCATCCTTGTAAGGTGATGGTGGAAAATAGATTACACCACGGCGTGGAGACGGTATTCCGTACGTACGCACGCTCGGTGATTTCATTTTTCCATAGGATGGACAGAAGGGGAATTAGGGTTGTATCATATTTATAATAAAATATAAGTATGTATGTAATACTTATGTTATTACTTTATCATGAAACAACTAAAGAAGAAGAAGTTGAAGAAGAAAGAAATTGAAAAGATCGGTAATGGATATTACCTCTTCTTTGAAATGCCTCTTTGAATCCTCCACTTAGGGAACTAATATTGGTCTTTGAAGAAGACCAGGACCTCTAGGATTATTCTAGTGAAGTGTATAAGGTATTTTGGTAGGGTTTGGCCGAGCTTGAGTGCTCAAATTGGTGTGAGGAGGAGGGGGAGGAGGTTCCCTTTTATAAGGGAGGAGAGGGGCACCTTAGGAATATCTCAAAATATTATTTTATATTAAATTCAAAATCGTCTTATAATGGTTCCAAATGGTCTTATTTCGAAGGTAAAGTGAGTATGGGTCTAAATCCTATCAACCAATAGGATTTAGACAAGTTTAGGTTATTATGTTAACCTTATCAATTGGATTTAACTCTAAGTTAAATAATTTAACTTTTACCGTGTCTTTTTGTTTTCTTACACTATATGGTTAATACACTTAATATAACATGCCAAACGAACCCCAAGTTGTTTATTATTAATATATATATCCTTATCTAATTCATTTGGCCGAACCTTAGATTTTTAGGAATAAAATAACAATTAATAATATAATATTTGATTTAAAAACTATTTTGTGTCAAATTTGTCACTATTTGATATATGATTTTTGTGAAAGTCATAACAGAATTATATGTTCGAAAAAAGTTGATTAAATCAACAATAATATATCATAGTAACCTAGAAAATTATTGGAATTCATAAAAAGTCTCAAATTACATTTATTTGGTCATTTATAACATCAATTATGTTAACATTTCCTTAAAAGGGTAATTATTTCATCGTCGTTGTGTCATAAATAAATTAATTTATTTAAAGTCTAAAAATTATAAATAAAATATCATTATGTAGTAAATCCTTTTAGCTTTCAAATGAATATTTATAATCGAATTTATCTTATGTATAAACCCATATTAAAAATGTTTTAGTTATTAAACTTTGATTTTAACTATTTTAACTATTCATTAAATAAAATAATATTAAATGTCATAATCTAATCCAAGTGGACCTAAATGGTCATATTATATTCATAAGGTTGTTTTTGGTAGAATTACACTTATCCAATAGAATTAGGACATGTGTTAGGGTAATAGTAATATCATATTTACCCTTAGTTACCCTATTTACTGTTAACCGCAGTAAAAAAAAGTTAAAAGTTAATATTCACCAAAAAATTATTTTTATCTCATTGAACCACATTTTACTTACTTATATCAACCGTGTCTGTCGGATTTTCGAAATTCCATTCACAGAAGCGGTAAAATTAAGTTTTATGCAAAATACAGTTTTTAACCTACCACTAAGTGGTTTCACTATTCATCAAAAATTGAAAGTTTTCAGAAAAATACCAAAATTTCACCCTAGGCTAATTTTGGTATTCCGAATCCAAGAATGAAGTCCATTTTGAAAGATAAAATTTCAAAAAGTGGTTATTACTATTCATAACGGCTATTTTAAATAATATTTTAATAGCATATCGCCGCTTAGTGAAACTCGGTATTGCGTACAACGCAAGCTATCGAGGAAGGTCGCGATTGCGTGTAAAGAAAGCCAAGCAAGTTTTGTGTAGAAAAAGATTCCTTTGATGATTTATATAACATAAAAGAAAAATTTTACTCATAAAAATCTCGGGTGTTACATTCTACCCCCCTTAAAATAATTTCACCCTCGAAATTCGTCACTTTGTAACAAACAGATGAGGATACTTCCCCCTAATCATATCCTCAAGCTCCCATGTAGCTTCTTCATGTTGGTGGTTCCTCCATAAAACTTTCACCAATCAAGTGCTCTTGTTTCATAGGACTTTTTCGCTCTGATCCAGAATCTCTATCGGTTGTTCTTCAGAAGAAAGATCTTGCTCCAGCGATACAACTTCTGAGCTGAGTACATGTGAAGGATCAGGTATGTACTTTCTCAGGAGAGATACATGGAACACATCGTGAACTTGAGAAAGATTCGGTGGAAGCGCCAATTGGTAAGCTACCTTCCCAACACGATCCAGTATTTCGAAAGAACCGATATATCTAGGTCTCAACTTCCCCTTCTTTCCAAATCTCATGATTCTCTTCCAGGGAGATATCCGTAAGAACACTTTATCGCCCACTTCAAACTCTAGGTCTTTTCTTCGGTTGTCGGCATAACTTTTCTGTCGACTCTGAGCTTCTCTTATGTGTTGTTGAATAGATCTGACCTTTCATGCCATTTCATCAATGAGATCAGGTCCAAATAGCTTTCTATCCCCAACTTCATCCCAACAAGTTGGAGTCCTGCATTTCTTTCCATAGAGAGCTTTATAAGGAGCCATCTGAATACTGGAGTGAAAGCTATTATTATAAGAAAATTCCACCAAAGGTAGGTGTTGATCCCAACCTCCTTTGAAATCCATAGAGCAAGCTCTCAACTTATCTTCTAGGGTTTGAATTGTTCTCTCAGACTGACCGTCTGTCTGAGGATGATAAGCAGTGATGAAACTCAACTCTGTATCCAGAGTATGCTGAAGACTTCGCCAGAACTTCGAGGTAAATCTCGGATCCCGATCAGATATAATAGAAAGTGGTACTCCATGCAATCTTACCACTTCCTTTACATATATCCTGGCAAGCTGATCTAGAGAGAAATCCTCTCTAATAGCAATGAAGTGTGCAGACATTGTAAGACGATCAACTATGACCCAGATAGCATTATTGCCTTTGGATGTTTTAGGAAGTCCTATGACAAAGTCCATAGTGATGTTTTCCCATTTCCATTCGGGTATGGGTAATGGTTGTAACATCCCCTTAGACTTTTGTCTCTCAGCTTTAACTTGTTGACAAACCAAGCATCGAGGGACATATTCAGCAACATCTCTTTTCATGCCATCCCACCAGAAGTACTCTTTCAGGTCCCTATACATCTTTGTGCTTCCAGGATGAATAGAGAATGAAGAACTATGAGCCTCATCCAGCAACTCCTTCTTTAATTCGGGGATGGGAGGAACACAAACCCGATTCCGGAACTTTATTATCCCATCACAATCAAGGTTGAATTTAGGAACATTTCTCACCTTCTTTTGTAACTCGACATCTTCTTTCTGTGCCTCTTTAATCTTCACATGTATAGATGGTTGAACATTCATTTGAGAAAGATAAGATTTTTCCCCTTCCATTATAATTCCAAGATCCATCCTTTGTAAATCCATAAACATTGGATCTTTTGTGATCCTCATCATGGATAAACTAGCATGGTCTTGTCGACTTAATGCATCTGCCACCTTGTTTGCTTTCCCAGGGTGGTAATGGATTGAGCAGTCATAATCCTTAATCAGCTCCAACCATCTTCTTTGACGCATATTCGGCTCCTTTTGTGTGAAAATATACTTTAAACTTTTATGATCAGTATAAATATCACAACTTTCACCATAAAGGTAATTCCTCCAAATCTTTAATGCAAAGATAACCGCAGCTAACTCCAAATCATGAGGTGGGTAATTTTGCTCATGGATTTTCAACTATCGTGAGGCATAAGCTATCACCATATCATTTTGCATAATAACACACCCCAATCCCTTCTTGGATGAATCACTGTAGATCACAAACCTTTCTCCACTACAAGGCAGTGTGAGCACAGGTGCACTGGATAACCTTCTTTTCAACTCCTTTAAATTCTCTGCACATTCCTCTGTCCAAACAAACTTAACTCCTTTCCGAGTCAACATGGTGAGTGGATTAGATAATCGTGAAAAATCTTTTACAAAACGTCGATAATATCCATCCAAACCAAGAAAACTTCAGATCTCAGTTACTGTTGTTGGTCTCGACCATCTTTCGATAACCTCTGTTTTTGCTGGATCCACAGATGTCCCCTCTTTTGAGATTATGTGACCCAAAAATGAAACTTTTTGAAGCCAAAATTCACACTTGGTAAATTTGGCATAAATATTCTCCTTTCTTAGGGTCTTCGATATAATTCTCAAGTGATCTTTATGCTCTTACTTTCTCATTGAATAGACAAGAATATCGTCTATAAAGACTACCACAAATTGATCAAGATAGTCTCTAAATACTCTATTCATTAGATCCATGAAGATAGCAGGGGCATTAGTAAGACCAAATGGCATCACTATAAATTCATAGTGTCCATACCTTGAACAGAAAGCCGTCTTTGGTATATTCTCCCTTTTGACCCTTAATTGATGATACCCTGAACGAAGATCAATCTTGGAAAAGTATTGAGCTCCGCATAGTCGGTCAAATAAGTCATCAATGCGTGGGAGAGGATATTTGTTCTTGATAGTGATCTTGTTAAGTTCTCGATAATCAATGCAGAGTCTCATTGATCCGTCTTTCTTCTTAACAAATAGAATAGGCGCTCCCCAAGGTGACGCACTAGGGCGTATGAATCCCTTATCAAGATTCTCTTGGATTTTCTTCTTCAATTCCTGCAACTCAATTGGGGTCATTTTATAAGGTGTCTTTGAAATAGGCAAAGCACCCAGTACGAGTTCTATTGAAAACTCAACTTCACGATTTGGTGGAAGACCCGGTAATTCCTCTGGAAAGACATCATCAAACTCCCGTACGATGGGCATATTCATAATCATGAGTTTCTCACCAACCATTTGAGATAGATAACCTTCATTTAGTGGAATCAATACCCATAAAATGGAAGAAATTTCCACGGGAAGGTTATGTTCATCCTTGCATTGATAGACGATCATAGATTGATCTGGAATATGAAATGTGACTTCCCTTCTTTGGCAATTGATATGAGCTCCGTATAAAGAAAGCCAATCCATGCCAAGAATCACATCGAATTCCACTATAGTAAGGATCACCAGATTTGCAGGAAGCACTTTCCCACAAACTTCGATCGGAGAAGAATTATAAACTTTTGATGCGATTGATGTGCCATTAGGTGTCGACACAGCTAACTCAACATCTAATTGTTGAGGTAATACGGTGATACCCTTAGAAAATTCTTCAGAAATAAAAGAGTGGGTGGATCCAGAATCAAATAAAACATTTGCTACTTTAGAGTGGATGGTAAGTGTACCTTTCACTCTTCGTTATCGTACTCCACATCGCTAATATAAATTGCATGTGTCTTTCCTTTGTCTTTATCCTTAAGAGTTTGTTGACGTCGACCATCATCATCAACCCTTGGATTTGGGCATTGATTGGCATAATGCCCCATCTCCTTGCACTTGAAACATTGAAGTGTAGTAGGTTCATTCTGTATATCCCTTCCTTTGTTTGCATCATTAGACATCTTCTTCCCATTATCGCGGCATTCAAATGCCCGATGACCTTCCTTTCCACATTTCAAACATTTACTTGTCCCTTTAAGACAACTCCCTCTATGTTTCTTCCCACACTTTGAGAATACGGGAAAGCTCATCTTCTTTTCAGTGTGCTCTTTAGATTTTCCTTTGAATTCCATTTTCCTCTTCTTATGAAACCCATATGACTGATGGGTTACTCCAATCTCCATATCGACTTTGAGAGTACATAGAACGATTTCCTCGTAGCTATTGAAGTCCCTTGTGGCTAACGCCCTTCGAAGACTTGGTTTTAAGCCACTAAAGAATCGATCGATCTTACTCTCAGGTTGGATAATAATACCAGAAGCGTACCTTGCAAGTCTTGTAAAAGTTTCTTCATAGGTACCAACAGATTCATCATCCCTTTGCTTCAGTTCAACAAACACTTTCTCCGTATTTGTTCGGAGAATACGAGGTAAGTACATATTGAAAAATTAGTTCTTGAACTCATCCCATTCCATGGACTCAATTTCATCCCTTTTCCTCGTATTCTTAATAAGATTCCACCATTTATCAGCATCTCCTTCCAAACGATACACTGCTACGATGACTTTATCATGTTCAGAACATTGAAGAACTGAAAATATCTTTTCAGTAGTACTAATCCATTGTTCAGAAACTAATGGATCAGTAGACCCGCTGAAATAAGTTGGACGCTGCCTCATGAAGGATTCAACAGAATGTTGCTCCTTCCTTTGCTCATTTGGAAGTCCTGCATGATTCATAGCTTGAGAAAGTTGTGTGAGTATGGCTACAAGATTTTTCATTCCAGCTCCCATATCATTTGGTTGCTCATGGGGACAATCATTGCATTGCCCATCGCATTCCACATTAACACGGTTCCTTCGGGTTCCAGCCATTGACTAAAACCAAGAAGAATAGTGTGAGCAACACTAATTATAATAGGAAAACCACATAATTCATGAATAAAATTTTCACTCTTAATGTCTTATCCTTGGTTATTCATGGCCATTTATAAAACACTAAGATTGTGTTCTATGCTTAGACTTATCCTTAGGGTTCTTACTAAGGCTTTCACATCCTAGTTTCCAAAGGTTGACTATACCTTTCCTCTGATACCAACTATAACGACCCATAATTTACATACATTGTTAATACATCAAAATTGGATCACACTTATTACAACATATAACAAAACCACAAAGGACCGTATAGGTATAGTGTCTTTAGAAACTGGGAAACATAAACAACTGGTTCATAAAGCATCAACTTTTCCTCCCACTTATTTCATCATATCTAGGGTCCCTTTTTGGCATATCCTACTTAATAACCTTCTTCCAGACCTGGGTAAAATAAAACATACAAACAAGGGTGAGCTCAAATGCTCAGCAAGGGAAAATAAAGGAAATAAAAATCATATCATATCTTTTTGAAAATCATAACCTGCAAAACAGATCATAATATCCTAACATAGAATAAATCATAGAAGTGAAAATGAGATCCCCATAATCATAACATAAAACTTGAAACTTTGTGGCATGCACACATAATCATGGAAAATCATTTCTTTTTAGTCATGACTCATTTCCAAGACTATCTTAGCGGACAAAGTCCATTTCTGAACCGAGTTCACTCCTTGTTTCAGTCCTGTATCACTGAACTGAAATAACCTTTCGTTCCAGCCATGTCTATCTCATGAGATATAAATCTTTACCCAATGAATTGGAGGGAGATATAGGTCTCACCCATCTTATAATGAATCCTTTCGTATGTGTGCCACATAATCATAAATCATACATCATCGCATAACACATGTAACAAAAATGGGATTCTTGAAACATCATGACATCATAAAACAAATCATATAAGGTAAATGACTTCATAAAAATAATTCCCTCACAACATAATCAAATCAATGTAATAATAGGGATAAAAACAGAACCGTATATTATCTTAGATGGAAAATCATTTTGATAAAACATTTGAACTCCATTCTTGAGGAAAGTATTCTTTCTACTTCAAAAACACTTTTCTTTTCTTAACATGTCATACAATTATAAACTAAAATAAGTTGATTCAAAATAAACTTGAAAACTTATAAAGGAAGATTCTTGGAAATAATGTTTTAAAAATCCATTCTTTCCGTATAAGTTAAAAAACATTCTTCGTACTTTTGTCGAAAAAGTCAAAAAGTACTTCGTACGAAAAACGACAAAAGATGACTTTCATATCCTTTACTAAAAACTCACCGAAGGGTAACATTGGATTGAAACAATTGTAGGTGGATGAAAATAATATTACATATTGAGGAAACATGGATGTGGATGATAAAATACACCCCAGTAGATTTCAAAGTATAAACAATCTCGAATAAAAATGAGATTGTGATATTTCCCTTACCTTAGGTCTGATTTGCTTTGTACATGTCCAAAGCTCCTGTATAATGGTTTAAATAATGTTATTGACTTATTCCAGAATCATACATATTTATATGATATCATATATGGTCATATTCTTAGCTTCTTATTAGTAATATTTCATTGTTACTTGTTACTCGGGTCTTTATTGCCTTTTGTTCTTATGCGTGTTTTTCCGAAGAAATTCTTATTCTTATTTTAAGTTTATAGATACCTTATATTCATAATGGTATTAGTGTAACGTATATCATATTTATTCATTCAATTCATTTATATAATTACTATGTAATGATGATCATGTATAACAAGTCGCATCACATCGTGGAGACGGTATTCCGTACGTACGCACGAGCGATGATATTGTTCCCATGATCGTGGAATTGTATTTAAGTGTATTTATACTATTTCAGTGTCAATAATAATCATATATAGTTACTCATTACACCATTATACCCATCCTTGTAAGGTGATGGTGGAAAATAGATTACACCACGGCGTGGAGATGGTATTCCGTACGTACGCACGCGCGGTGATTTCATTTTTCCGTAGGATGGATAGAAGGTGAATTAGGGTTGTTTAATATTTATAATAACATATCAGTATGTAAGTAATACTGATGTTATTACTTTATCATGAAACAACTAAATAAGAATAAGTTGAAGAATAAAGAAATTGAAAAGATCGGTAATGGATATTACCTCTTCTTTGAAACGCCTCTTTGAATCCTCCACTTAGGAAACTAATATTGGTCTTTGAAGAAGACCAGGACCTCTAGGATTATTCTAGGTAAGTGGAGAAAGGATTTTGTCAGGGGTTTTCCGATCTTGAGTGCTCAAATTGGTGTGAGGAGGAGTGGGAGGAGGTTCCCTTTTATAAGGGAGGAGAGGGGCACCTTAGGAATATTTCAAAATATTATTTTATATTAAAGTCAAAATCAGCTTATAATGGTTCCAAAGGGTCTTATTTCGAAGGTAAAGTGGTGATGGGTCGAAATCCTATCAACCAATAGGATTTATACAAGTTTAGGTTAATATTTTAACCTTATCAATTAGATTTAACTCTAAGTTAAATAATTTAACTTTTACCGTGTCTTTTTGTTTTCTTACACTATATGGTTAATACACTTACTATAACATGCCAAACGAACCCCAAGTTGTTTATTATTAATATATATATCCTTATCTAAGTCATTTGGCCGAAACTTAGATTTTTAGGAATAAAATAACAATTAATAATATTTTATTTTATTTAAAAACTATTTTGTGTCAATTTTGTCACTATTTGATATATGATTTTTGTGAAAGTCATAACAAAATTATATGTTCGAACCAAGTTGATTAAATAAACAATAATATATCATAGTAACCTAGAAAATTATTGGAATTCAAAAAAAGTCTCAAATTACATTTATTTGGGCATTTATAACATCAATTATGTTAACGTTTCCTTAAAAGGGTAATTACTGCATCATCGTTGTGTCATAAATAAATTAATTTATTTAAAGTCTAAAAATTATAAATAAAATATCATTATGTAGGAAATCTTTTTATAATTCTAATGAATATTTATAATTGAATTTATCTTATGTATAATCCCATATTAAAAATGTTTTAGTTATTAAACTTTGATTTTAACTATTTTAACTATTTATTAAATAAAATAATATTAAATGTCATAATCTAATCCAAGTGGACCTAAATGGTCATATTATATTCATAAGGTTGTTTTTGGTCGAATTACACTTATCCGATAGAATTAGGACATGTGTTAGGGTAATAGTAATATCATATTTACCCTTAGTTACCCTGTTTACTATTAACCGCTATAAAAAAAAGTAAAAAGTTACTATTCACCAAAAAATTATTTTTATCTCATTGAACAACATTTTACTTACTGATATCAACCGTGTCTGTCGGATTTTCGAAATTCCATTCAAAAAAGCGGTAAAATTAAGTTTTATGCAAAATTTAGTTTTTAACCTACCACTTAGTGGTTTCACTATTCATCAAAAATTGAAAGTTTTCAGAAAAATACCAAAATTTCACCCTAGACTAATTTCGGTATTCCGAATCCAAGAATGAAGTCCATTTTGAAAGATAAAATTTCAAAAAGTGGTTATTACTATTCATAATGGCTATTTTAGATAATATTTTAATAGCATATCGCCGCTTAGTGAAACTCAGTATTGCGTACAACGCAAGCTATCGAGGAAGGTCGCGATTTCGTGTAAAGAAAGCCAAGAAAGTGTTGTGTAGAAAAAGATTCTTTGATGATTTATATAACATAAAAGCAAAATATTACTCATAAAAATCTCGGGTGTTACACTTATTATTATGCCAAATTTATATATTATTCCTCATGTCTATGTTATATTCTATGTTTTTGATTATTTTCTTATGTTTTTGTTTCCTTATTCCATGGTATATATTTTATCTTCGAGGTTATATATCCCTCTATTATGCCTTATGTAAAAAATGTTATTTTTCGATGATCATTTTAATATGATATTACTCCCATATCTATGTCTTCTAACATTTTTATGAACTAACCCTCTGTACTCTTTCATAATTTTTCACCTAATATGCATTTTATATCATCGATTCGTATGTTTATCATTTCCTATGGGAATGATAAATATGATTATATTTGGAAGGAAGTCTTGTGTATAGAATCTTTCTATAAGATATTGATGATACTATGTGTATTAAGTCATTTAGACGTCTACTCTACAAATCCAATATATCTATGAGGTTCTATAATTGCGAGCTCATTTATGAGATAACATGAATAATCATATAAAATGTGGTAATACGTATGTAAGGGACGCTTGGTCAATCATAGTTGGTATCAAAGCCCATTTTAAGTGTTTTTTTACAATAATCCTTGGATTTCATGTTTATGGATATTAGTAGGTATCAATGGAGGGTTTAATTTTTTAAGGATTAGTTTCTGAAGTATAAGAGAACCCATCTTAAATCAACCTATATTGAACTAACGATATCATTGAATAAATATAGGTGTCATGGGGTAATAAACTATGAGGTTGGATTACTATATTGTTATTCTAATAAGATATTATTTTTTATTACTCACATTAACAAATTGTTTTAGTAATGGTTTGATCTATGTGGAACTAAGATCAAAATGGGTATGATGGACAATGTAGTGATTTTATCAATGAGAAGACAAATGGGATTGGTGTTCATGTTGAAACTCATGTGGTTATTCTTACCCAAATATCTCGAGTTATGATTAACAACTTAAACCTTTTTAAACTCCAAAACACACAATATAAGATAAAAATATATTTTCATGTAGTATCATTTGATAAAGTCCACGTATTATGGAAAATTAAACATTATACATGTTAAAAGTGTGGGTGGATCCACCTAATAAATTTCCTAAAAGAAATATAAAAGTGTTTCAAGTGTGGAAGGGTTGTAAATAAAGGTCATGAATTCTAAATGGTTATAGTATACCTAATAAATTGAAGGAAATAAATATTAACCTAATGTAAAACTCACACATCAATTCGTAAAATATATATTGTTTGGGTATTACATAAATTAATTCCCCAATTTAATTGATAATGGGAAAATAGACATTAGATACCTCCACATCCAATAGAATAAGGATGTTCCCATGAAATTATTATCATTGAAGTTGATTTTGATAATTAAGTAGTGAATGGTACACTTAGCATCCACTACATATTTTTTTCTTATTTAATTCTGGTATGACCCACTCCATTATATCTAAAAAAATTCTAAGAGCATCAAATAACCACCCTTAAAAATGGATATTGATTTATTAATGAAAAATACCAGTAGTTCTATAATTTAATCTGAATTTTATAACTCTTCAATGGTAAATTATTATGAGAAGACACTTCTTAAAAATATTGTTCCTCTTAGAATTTCAGTATTCCACGTGATACTAGGTATGGATTTTCTATATCTAAAGAGACGGATTGTAAATTGTTTGTTTTTATAAAGCCACTTTGGTTTTTTGGAAGGATATTTCTATAATGGGTTTCAGATGGTGTTTGGGGATTCATCATTCTAGAAGGATTCTGGATAAATTATTTTATACAAATTATTTATTTAAAGTATTGAAATTATTTCTACTTTAATACAAGAGATGTATTCATGTTCACCGGTTCACATCAGTCAATCTGATGGTGTACCAGTGTATCAAAGGTTACCTCATTTAATAGAAGGACATTTGTTAATCTCGTAGGTTGGGGGTACCATTTACTGGTTGCAGACCTCTATAAATATGATGTGGCCCTAATTTTCAAGATCTATTAAAAGTATAGATGATCAATAATTATAATGGGAACACTTTCTATAAATTATACTAGTGATATGTAGATTTGTTTTTATAATATCTTGAACTATCATTTATAATATAGTTATTATAGGGATTTCTCATAAAAGTAGCAATATTTTCCAAAAAACATGACTCTTTTCTGTAATTTAGTTTGTTTTTTAATTATAAAAAAATTTCATTTTAATGAATTCATGGGGAGATTTGGTTATTTTTTTCCTAGTTATAGAACATGACATCAATGATATTGAAAAAATATTATAAGTAAGGTCATTAGAAATTTATTCTTCCAAAAACAATTATTTAATGTTTTTCATTTAACACCCCAAAAGTATTATCAAAAGGATGGTTTGGTTTTATATACATAGAATACCAGAGGTAGATTTATTGTACGCAGTTATAATGGTTTCAAATGAAAACATATTAGGATTCATAATATTGATGGGACATATTATGGATCTGGGAGGATTTAGTTGGAATATCATCTTATACAGAAAGATCGTGAAACCTCATTGTCTAGAGAGTGTCTAAAAAAGATTAGTAAATTTTTATGGGAGTGATGATAAAATAAGTATCTTGTGTTACTAAGAATGTCTCTTCCATTGAATTTATTTTTCATTATTCAGGATAAGAACAGAACTATGGAGGTTATGAAATAATTGGTTGAAATTTATTAGAAAAAAAATGAAATCAAATAATTCTTAATGATGTAGTGATTATTCGTCGTCAGACTATCAGGAATAATACTAGAAGTGAAATATGTGAATTGTTTCAGTATGATCTGTGGAAATATTGAATTAGTGAATGTTACATTATGGTCTTATGTGTGGGTGTCTTTTATTTTATCTTAACATCTAAAATACATGGATGTTATGGTGGTAGTAGTGAGAAATATTAGAATAAGTATAAACCTAGTTTTTTATTTCATTTAGAAAACAATTCTTAATTAGTAGTTGATGTGGAAGTTCTACCAATTACCCTTTTAAATTTCCCCAAATACAATCTAATAAGGATGGTCACCTCAAAAGAGGGATAATCATAAGAATTAAGTAGAGGAAAAATACCAGGGAATAAATCGGATTATATAATTTTCTCGATTCTCTTTTTGTTTTCATTTTTTGGAATAAGGGAAAAATCAAGAGGACTGTAGAAATCATAAGGATTACACTCTTAAACATTAAACTTCTAGACACACAAAAAAAATTCAGTACAATGAAAGGAGGATATATATTATTATTGATTTTGAATATTATAGAAGATTCATGGGTTATTCAATTGGGGGAATCATTTCATTCAACTGGTGCATTATGGTGCACGGTGGAAATTTTATCTGTAATAGTAGGAATTGTAAATCAAGTAGGTGATGACACTTTGGATATTGTTAGAAAAGGAAATGTTAACATTTGGATAAATAATAGAGGTTAATTGAAGCTAAAAGATGTTAGAAAATTATAGGACTCCAAAAGAACCTCATATCAGTGGGAAAAATTTATGAAATGGGTTTTTAAACTAGTTGATCAAATGGGCATTGGAAAATAAAAAAAATGATACATGTTTATTTCATATTGGGTGGATAATGTAACCCTATAATTGAATATAATAAAAAATATATTTATGATGGCAAAAATAATTTCATCAGAATACCCATAATTATGGAACTATATATATAGCTACCTAAGTGGTTATAATAAGAATTTTATTGTGATAAATTTAATGCTTAATAAGAATAATGTATAATTCATAATAAGATAGATATATTTTCTATTAAAATATGTGAATATTTCATTCAATTTGGATATATGGAAACCTAGTTATCAGAAGATGAAACTTGTTTATTCAGATGTTTGGGGACCTTCCACTGTGAATACTAATAGTGTCTCTCTAAACATTGTGAAATTTATTTATGATTCCACATAAATATTTTGGGTCAATGATTTTCCATTTAAATTGAAAATTATTCATTTTTATGTTATAATATTCATTTTAATCAATGATCATAAACATCATTGTTAGTGAACATTACCATTTGATTTAAATTTCTCCTAATTATTTTAATCCTTGCTTAAAATGCAATAATAGTCAACACATTTTCCATTACATTATTAAATACATCCAGTTCATAATTTTCTTTAATATTTCAAAATAATTTCACCCATGTTTCGGGGAACATTCTTTTCTTTTTTTGAAATCAGAGTTTGAATTGGGTTGATGGTGATCAAAGAGAACCTTGAATACATAAAATTATAGGTGAATTGAACTAGAAACCAATCAACTAAGTTAAATTTATTAGACATGATATATAACCAATTAATCAAAAATTTCATATTTGGTTAAGGGAAATTTATAATAACATTTCATTTAGCATATTTTAGATCTAATTATAAGGATTGAATGGCCTTCCACATAGCCAATATTGAAGATGAAATTCACAGCCAGAATATATAGCCAAGTATTATATCCCACCATTTCGATCATATATCTGAAACAATATATTAAATTGGAATTAAGTCTCAAATTAAGTTATAGGAAATAAGGATCTTAAATTTTTTATTCTATGGCCAACCTAAATTCATCCATATATAAGAACTTTTAGGGGAATCTTTTAGAGGCATGATAGCTTGATCATATTTCAGTTCAAGGGTGTAAAAGTCCATATTGTATATACTTTACACCACCCTAGGCCTACCATAATCAATTGGAATGAAATGAAATATTCTTTCATCAAACTAGGTCTTAAAAAATTCATATTTTTTCTATGGTGTTGATTTATTTTATGGGATGTTGTGTAGGTTTTCATTTTAATTTGATGTTTCCAATTTGATGTTGTAATATCTTTTATTAAATTGTATGTTATGGTATTTCACTCTAGTTTCTTTATTAAAATTTCTTCATTTTATCTTATTATATTATTATTTATATCATAGTGATAATATTATATCATGGATTGAAATCATTTAAATAAATTTTTTGAAATTCTTCACACAATAGTGGAGTGATTATTATTTTATTATTTTCCACTCTTCACATTTTCCCTTAGAAGTCATATTTTGAATTCCTTTTAGATATTTACATTCATAGAAGGATAAACCTATTATGTATTGATCTCAGTGATATTTATGGGATTTTATTTGATGTTACTTCATGTGCTTTAAATGTATAAGGATTTATTTTCTTTTCAATTTTACTTTTAAGATTTTCTTTCTTCCTCTTCCTTATTGAATTTTATTCCCACACTTTTCATGGGCTAATATGATCCTTTAAAGTAGAGTACTTATAAAAATGTTCTGACAAATTTATAGACTATTAACATGTGTTTGTCAATGTGTTAAAAAATTTAGAAATTATTGTAGTTTAATTTCATTGAATTAATCCCTCCTATGTTAATTAAATTCAAATAATCAAAAAGGGAACTCATCCAATCCACCACTATCAATAAAATAGGATCAACTAATACTCTTATATTAAATCTTCTCGGGTCTTATAGTTCTCAAGTAATTTAAAAAAACTCAAATCCAAATTTTTTCACATCATATCTACAAATAAATCTATTGATTGTATGTACATATAGGTGTATTCTTAGGTCTCTTAGGATTCGACAACCCAAGATACACTTCAAGAGACTACTTTAACAACAAAAATATGAAAATTTGGGATATAACAAATTTTGGAACCATTTATGAGGAACCAAGAAAGGTTTATCAACAATTATTTAATCATCTCAGATTAGCATATTCTCACCCCACTTCTCTTATCTCTTCCCCTATATTTTTTTCACTTTTATTAGTGCATGTCTGACTATACCAATGGCTAATCGAAAAATATTTTTAGGGAGGGTAGTTCTTAGTTTGGGGAGTCATTAAAACCTAGATTAGTCTTCCTATTAGATAATAATATTATTAAGACTCTAAAGTCAAAAAGTATTCATGTTTCAATGGAAGGTCTTCAATGAAACTGACTCAAAAAACAAGCAGGGAAACTAGGTGGAAACCAAAACAAACAAGCCCCTAACATAGGTAATGTTGCACAAAACCCGTGAATTAATAAATTACACAAACCTAGACCAAATCAAAATCGTGAATGATATATTAATACCTAGTATATTTCCACTATGTATTAAAACCCCATGTCATGTACCACCATCTATCCTTTCATTGGATGGAGTAATAAATTCCATAACTTCATATAATGGAATTCATTGATATTTTGAAGATTACGTTCCCACCACATCAATATGTGTTAGATAAATTGAGGTTATTCCAATTTTCACTAATGTATTGATCCATGAATTGGTTAAAAAATAAGATACCAGCATCGATTAACTCCATGGACCAATTGAGAAGATATTTTTTTAAAAAAACCTTCCTCCAACACAAAAACACAAATTATATAGAAAGGGAATCCAAAATGTTTTTTGAAAAAAAGGGATACATTTAATGAAACGTGGGAAAAGTTCAAAGACACACTCCACATGGTATCTCTCCATGGATTTTAAATCACATAACAACTTTGACTATTTTATAAGTGGTTTGTTCTAGGAAATAAATACTCATTGAAATGATATGTATTGGAACATTAAATCAAATACCCAAATGATTCATATGTGTATCTAGAAAATCTGGTTGAAAAAACCAAATAATATACTTAATATATAATTAATCGGATATTTTTTATGAATTTATTAAGTTGAAATACTTTTATGAAAGGGAGTGTGAATGGATTCTGATGTTTCATCAAATAAAAAATGGTGGATATTATACTGACTAAAAAAATCCAAAAGTTTTTCTGGGATAAGAGAGTGTTTCATGAAATGTCAGTGCCTGAAACATTATAAGGGAATAAAGTAGTTAAAATAATGAATAGGACTCTATAAGGGAAAGTATGTAGTATGTGGATCCATTTTGGAATATAAAAAGGAAATTTGGATGAAATATCTAAATATGGGGGAACATATAGTAATACATATTTCCATCACTGTCTGTGGGATAAGAATATATAGAAGAACAATGGTATGGTAAATGATCAAAAGAGAACAATCTCAATGTTTTTAGAACTATTGAATCTATTCATGTTAATGCTAAATATCGACATAATTTGGGGGATAAATACAAAGATTTTATCATTTTCATATGTGATAATGTGAAGTTTTGATATTGTTTTTGGTATGACTAGATGAATCAATTTATCTAAAAAAGATATTTTGTATTTAATATAAAAAATTAATAGAAAAATTGGTAATTTTCATGGAAAGAAGACGAGGAAGGATAAACTATTCAATTTCAACATGAATTAAATTAGATTACAAAAATGAAGTCATGAGAAAGACAAAAATGTTTTGGAGGTACTAGAACATGATATATATATATACATTATCGAAAGAAAGGGTTTTAAAAATAATATTGGAACCACAATGTGAATAACTACCGATTTAATTAATGGGTTCAACTAGCATAAGGAAATTAATTCAGAAGATTAGGGTCAATATGAACATCCACTTTTTAATATATTCATGTGAACAATAATGTTTTTAAGAAGAATCTATCTTTAATGACTCAGATCAGGGGGAGTTGGTCATGAATGGGGAAACTAATTCCTTGAATCGCACTAGAAAGTGGGAGTTAGATGAACATCTAAAAAGAAGTCAAGAATTGGAGATGAAATGGGTTTTTATTATAAAAGAAGAAGTAGTTGGAAGTTATAGGTACAAATAATTGTAAAAGGTTTCCTAAAAAATAATGGAATTGAATTTTCACTTATTTTTTCACCACTAATCATGAAAACTACTATCCTGATGGTTTTAAGAATTTTCCCCTAATAATTTTATCTTGGAGTAAATGGATGTCAGTAAAACTATTATTTATGGTGAATTGGAGGTGGAAATATACATGTTTCTCCCAAAGGTATATAAAAGTTTTATAAAGGATAAAACTAGATTTTTTGTTGAAGATATGTCTCTTCGGATTGTAGCAAGCACTGTGATAGTGGAATCTAATGATTGATACATTCATGCTTGAATAAAGGTTCACTCGGATTTATTCTAATCAATTTTTCTCCTATAAGAAATTAAATAGTGTAATATTTATTATAAATATTTAATATTTGGATTATCTATTGCTTATGGGACCAAAACATTAATGGATATTGATGTTTGGGGTAATGTTGTTTAAAAGGTTTTAAATTAAGGATCTTAAACATAATAGGAATATATTGTCTGTGAAAATTGATATGGATAAGAATGTCATAAAATTAATGTTATCCAAGAACTAACACATTCATAAGGACATTGAATTATTCAGACCACCTAATTTTATGAATCATTCCATTTGTTTTCCAATGGTCATTAGTACCTATCATGGTACATCTAAACTCATTTAATACATATAAGGCTTTTGTATCATAAAAAACCATTATATGTGAACTAATAATAACTACCATAATTAATTCAATTTACTTAACATGTTGTAGAACATATAAACAAAAAGAACTATAATGGAATAATGCTTGAAACTTCAATAACTAATCATGTCGAACAAGAACTATGAACTAGAACTTGATATCAAACCATAGTAAAATCCCAACCTAAATCTGGGAATAATCCATAAGAAATGACATCAAAAAACCATTCAATTACTTTAACTAAGGCCTTAATGCCTTTTAAATTCACTACAACGATGTAACTCAATGAAAAAATATCCATAGAAGTGAAGAAATCCTGTAATGGCCCGGACCTCTCCGGCCCATTCCTTTGTCACAAAGAAGGTCAAGAAGTGTTCTAGAGGGTAAAATGGACTTTTCCCATGCTTTCTAGAATTTTGAAACTACACGCCGTGTAGTTTGGGTACACGCTATGTACCCCCTTTCCGGGTATACCCCGTGTTGTAGGTCGTTTCCTCACCGTGTGAAGTAAATGAGTAAATGTCGTGTAGTGTAACTACATGCCGTGAACCACCTTGCTGGGTATACCCCGTGTTGAAGGCCGTGTCCTTGCTGTGTGGAATAATGGGTGCACGCCGTGTGTCCAATACTACACGCCGTGCAGTCCTTCCCTGCGTACGCATTACCTGTCAATGAACGTGTTCCATGTTGGATCTGTTTCTGGGCCATGTGCAATAAATGGGTACACGCCGTGTGTCCAAACTACACGTTGTGTATTCCCTCCCTGCGTATGCGTTACCCTCAAACCGTGTGTTGACCAGTCAACGGCCACGGAGCCGTGTTGGAAGCCGCGTGGAGATCGTGTGAAATAACCGAGTACACGTCGTGTACCATAAATTACACGCCGTGTACTTTTTCTTTTCTCGCCTATAAAAGGAGGGGTCCCCTCCTCCTTTCAACTCACCCCTCTCCTCCCCTTTCCTCTGAGAAGAGTTCTCCCAAGAGACTCAAAGTCTCCTTCTTCCATAACTTCTTCGTCCGAGCTTCAATTTACGATCCGTCAGCGTCCACGGGAACATAAAGACGATGCGGAACTTCCAAGATTGGATTTTTTGTCATTCCTTTGGCCTTTCCTTTCCGACTTCCAACCGAGGAGGTTTTTCCGGGACTCGATAGAAGTGACGAACGCCGACGGACGTCTTCTAAAGTTGATCCGGGGGAGCGTTGCAATCGGAACCTATTGAGGTAGGGATCTTAACTTCATCTATCTAGTTTGTGAATCATGTGGGGTGGGTGTTATCTTGTTTATGTGAAACACTTTGGAACCGGTTTAATAAAGATAATAACTGGCTTATATAATGGGGTTGGGAAGTTGTGATTGTTGTTACTTTATATCCTGTGATATTTTGTTGTGAATTGAATGAACTTCTACCTACTGAAAATCACGGTCTTTGGGGGCCTTTGCTTACACAATTAAATTTTTCCCTCTCCTTCTAGATTCTCTTATGGATGGAAAATTTGTGGAATGTAGAAATTGGTTATGCACTTAAATTTGGCTGTTTAAAATCTGGAACCCTTGTGTGATCACCCCGGTTAAACAAAATGGAATAATGAATATGTGGGTGTTGGCATGGATACATGGCATGTGATGGGGGTGTTTTGTTGGTTGTTGTGGATAGGGTGAGCAGTAGGGCTGAGGTTGACTTGGTTGTGGGTTGGTGTGAATGTTGTGTTGGTAACGGGCAGTGGGGCTGCGATAAATGGTATTAAAGGGATAATGATGTACGGTGCAGTTGTGGTTATGGTGTTTGGTAGCGGGGTTATAGGGATGGGCTTGAATGTGAACGGACTATGGGTTGTGAATAATAAATAAAAAGTGGAAGATCTAATGAATGTTGGGTCATGGTAATGGAACGGGATTAATAATCAATGGGTTTGTTGGTTGATTATAAGGGCATTGGTGTGTTGCTTGTGTTTTCCTATCTTGATATGTGGATGGCAGGGATATTTTTACGAATGATTAATGTGGTTGGTTGTGGATAGTTTCCCAGTAGTTAAGAAACTAAATAAACTAATTCTGCTGAAATGTGAAAACCTAAATGGGGTTGGGGTTGTTTGTTGTATACATGCTTCATAGTAGTAGTGTCAAGGCACATGCTCAGTTTCTCTATTTATAAGCCATAGGTTGGGTTGTGTGGTTGATATATATATTTATATATCTATACCTTTTGTGTTTTATCGTACCCCACCCATGTTGATCTCTTAGTTCCGAACACTCCCATTTCATGGGAGAGGGTGTTTTTCCCTTAGATACTAGCTCCTTCCTGCTCTTTCTCCCATAGGCTATTATGGCTTGAGGCGACCTTACACCTAATACTCTTAGGGTAGGTTTTGATTGGGGTGGCTTTAGCCCACGACTCTTCGAGCATGTTCTACTGTTTCCCAATAATCTTCAGGATGAGGCCTAGGTGTGTGTGGGCGGGATACGTGGTTGTGAGGCCCAGGTGTGTGCGTGCGGGAGATGTGGTTATGAGGCCCAGGTGTGTGCGGGTGGGGACACGTGGTTGTGAGGCCCGGGTTTGTGTGGGCGGGATACGTGATGGTTAGTCCCAGGTGTGTGCGGGTGGGGAGAGTGTGGCAGCGTCAGGATGTTTTCCATTAGGAAGAGTAGCTAAATAAATGGAAATGGTGCGGGGAACCCAATACACTTGTTTATTATATACTACTACATGTTCTGATTGTCTTTTGGTGAGTGTGGCTGGTGAGGTTGGGTGGATAGAATTCCTTGCTAGGTTTCTTCTGCTGTTCTCATGGGACATTAGGATGTCTCCCCACTTGTGCACGAGAGCTTTAGGTTTCCCTACTGAGTATACTTGTATGCTCATCCTATGTTTACTTTCAGGTTTCCAGGAGGACTACCAGGGCTGTGCGAGACCCTACTAGTCGGAGAGTTGGAGTTGTTGTTGTTGTTATAATCTTGTTTCTTTTGGTATTGTACTTTGAGCTTTCTTGTACTTGCACCTTGTTATAAAATTTTTTAAACATGCATGTGGGCTTGGTTTGGGATTATTTTCTATACACTTTTTCTTTTCCCTTTTTTGGTGATTGACTTGTCCTATTTCCTGATATTAAAATAATAAAAGGGTAATGCCTCCCATATTTGCGAAAACTCATACCCTTGGTGCTAGTCTCCATCCTGGGGCCTACTGGAGGCGGGACTCGGGGGACATTATCTCCCTTTCACCATTCCCAGCTCAGGAGGGGCATCATTGGTGTGAGGGGGTCGTGACATAATGGTATCAGTGATGATGGTTGAGATATAGGATGAAGTTTGGAGTTAGGAATATTGAGGATTTCATGGGATGGTAGGGCGACAATGTTAGTTAATCTTGGTGCGTGACATAGGTCCGGGAAGACCGGGTAGGACGTGGGATTTTAGGGCCCCCCGTGATCCGATGCAAGGAATCTGAGCCTACCGAACGACCAAGTGAGACTACTTTGATTGCCGGGTAGAGACCCTAGGGAAGTTACATGCATCATCATGATTGTGTTTTACTTGATTTAGGTGTTTTGGGAAAGAAATTGAAATAAAATGATAAAATAAAACCTTGAGTTTTTCCTTAATACTTGGGCTTAGGCGTTCTTTGTTTACCGTACGGCTATAGCACCTGGACGTTGTCCCCGGGTGGATCAGACGGCCGAGGCCCAGCAGATCCAGCTGGTCGATCAGTTGAGGATTGACTGAGAGGAGGAAGATAGCCAGTGGTAGAAGACTCTCCGCTCTTTCCAATGGCAGACCCTCAAGAAGTACGAGGGTAGTACTTCGGATACAAAGACAGAGGGGTGGCTTGAGGATCTATGGATCGCTTTTACCGTTATCCGTGCTCCGAGGGAGTACTGGGTTCCCCTAGCAGTCAGTCAGCTGAGAAGTGTTGCGCGATAGTGGTGGACGCTCTACCTCAGAGAGAGGATAGAGGCAGAGGTTCCATGGGCTGACTTTGAGAAGGAATTCCGAGAGGAATTCTTTTCTTCCATGATCAAGGCGGAGAAGATGCAGGAGTTATAATCCCTTCAGTAGGGGAGTATTTTGGTATGAGAGCTGGGGATAAAGTTAAAGGATCTCCTACGCTTTTCTCCGGATCTCTTTCCGGATGAGGAGTCTCGGGCGAGACATTTCGAGGAGGCGCTTCGTCCTTTGCTTCAGTATGTTGTCACCCCTTTCACCCTTCCGACATACTTGGTGGTACAGAAGAAGGAAGAGGTTGTAGAGAGGATGCACTCGCTGGGAGGTGCACCCCAAGAGGGGAACCAGCCAGGCTCATCAAAGGGGAAGGCAGTCAGCAGCAGGTCTCCTGTGACGGGACCTTCCAGGTTCAGGCCAGTGGGGAGCAGGCCCCAGTAGTTCTAGTTCAGTTCTTCGGGTCCTCATCCCTTTTTCACGATCCCAGGACCGAGGTGTTTTTCTTGTGGAGGTTTCGGGCATGTTCAGAGTCTATTCCCGACCCGAGCTCATTACGGTGGAGGTGGGAAGGTTCAGAGCCCAGCTCAGCAGCACAAGTTGCTGGCGAGGCCCTTCCAACAGCAGCTGTACCATGCTCCTCCGAGGGCAGACTTTGCAGGAGGGAGCCGACCACAGGGTGCTCCTCAGGGACCTCGACCAGGGTGTGGTTGGGGAGGTGGATGACATCAGAGAGGTAGAGGAGCTGGGCGTGGACAGTTGCACGCAGCAGAGTTGACAGCTCCAGCAGGACCAGAGGTGGTGCGAGGTATGATTTGATTGTTTAGCACTCTTTTTTCTTCTTTGTTCGATTTGGGAGCTTCGCACTCCTTTGTTTCACCTAGTCTAGCCCATTATTTGGGACTAGACATAGAGAGACATTCCGTACCACTGGTACTGAGTACACCGGTTGGAGGCCAGACCAGCGTATCTTGTGTTTGTCGGGGATGTGGGCTGACGTTAGGACCACATCGAACTAGTGGGGACCTTCTTCTATTACAGATGCATCCATACGATGTAATCATAGGCATCGAATGGTTGTTTTCTGTTAGTTCCGTTATCGACTGCTTCCGTAGAAGTGTCTTGTTCTCCAACATGTATGGGTAGCGCGTATCTTTTGTTGGCGAGATGAGCTATCAGGTGGGAAGTCAGCATGTGGAGCCTCTCCTTTCCTTGTTAGGCGGGTTATCAGTGGTTCCAGCTGATACAGAGATGATGGATATCCCGAAGGTTGCTGGGAAGTTCCTCGATGTTTTTCCTAAGGAGGTTGTTACTCTACCCCCCCCCCCCAACGTGACGTTGAGTTCGGGATAGACTTACAGCCTGGTGCCCATCTGATTTCGATGGCCCCTTATCGGATGGCACCTTCAGAGTTGCGGATTCAGATTTATGATCTGATGGAGAAGGGTTTTGTTCGACCCAGCGTATCGCAATGGAGTGCTCCAGTTTTTTTCGTGAAGAAGGCAGATGGTGGTCTCAGGTTATGCATAGACTACCGATGGTTGAACCAGGTAACGGTCAAGAACTGTTACCCCCTTCCAAGGATAGATGATCTCTTCAACCAACTAAGGGGAGAAGGTTGGATTTCCAAGATTGATCTACGATCTGGATATCATCAGCTGAGCGTAAAGGATAGTGACATCTCGAAGACGGCTTTCAGGTGTAGGTATGGGAACTTCAAGTTTGTAGTGATGCCGTTTGGAGTTACGAATGCACCAGCTGTGTTCATGGGACTTATGAACTTTGTCTTCTGAGATTTTATGGACCAATTCATCATTGTGTTTATCGATGACATCCTGATCTACTAAAGATCGGAGGAGGAGAACGTTGAGCATCTCAGGGAAGTCTTGGAAGTCCTTCGATACCACCAGATTAACGGGAAATTGTCGAATTGTAAGTTCTTGACACACGAAGTACACTTCCTTGGGCACGTAGTGTCTCAGCATAGAGTGTCAGTGGACCCATCAAAGGTGGAGGCAGTTGCTTCTTGGGCAACACCCAAGAGCGTGGCAGAAGTTTATAGTTTCCTGGGATTAGCAGGTTACTATCAGAGGTTCGTTTTGGACTTCTCTCGAGTTGTTGCCCCATTGATAGCTTTGACTAGGAAGAACCAGGTCTTCTTATGGAGCGAGAAGTTCCAGAAAGCTTTCTACTACCTAAAGGAGAAGTTGGTCAGTGCTCCCGTAATCATGTTTCTAGAGGAAGGGTTGTTGTATGAGGTGTTTTGTGTTGCTTCTGGCCTTGGTCTGGGGTGTGTGCTGATGCAGAATAAGGGAGTGATCTGTTATGGGTCTAGGCAGTTACGCCCTCACGAGCGTAACTATGCCACCCATGACCTAGAGCTTGCAGCAGTAGTGTTCGCACTGAAGTTGTGGCGACATTACCTCTTTGGGGAGTGCTTTGTGGTCTTCTCAGATCACAAGAGCTTGCGTTATATCTTCTCCCGGCGTGACATGAACCTGTGGCAGTGGAGATGGGTCCAGTTTCTCCAAGACTATGACTTTTATATCTCTTACACTGATGGTAAGGGAAACATTTTGGCGGATGCCCTCAGCAGGAAGTTACATCAGGAAGTAGTTCGGGAATCCACTGATGCTTGGAAGGCGATGGGAGAGTTGGCTTCCTTGCACTTGGATGCCAGGGTAGAAGTTGTTAGAGGTTGTTTGTTTCAGATGAAGGTGTAGTCCTCCTTGTTGTAGTAGGTGGAAGAGTCTCAGTGGGGGGACTCCGAGGTGGAAGTGATGTGGGATCGTGTCGATCAGGGGAACGCTCTAGAAGGATGGTTAGAGGACATCCGACATTGGATGCCTTTCCATGGAAGGTTGTTTGTCTCGAAGGCAATGCGTGAGGGATTTCTCCATGATTTCCATAGCTCAGCCTTGGCGGTATATCTAGGAGTTTCAAAAATTTACCAAGGCTTGAGGGAACAGTTTTGGTGGCCCGGGGTGAAACGGGCAGTGGTGGAGTTTGTGGCTAAATTCCTACTGTGTCAGCAAGTGGAGGCTGAACACTGGGTTCCCATTGGTTTGTTGCATCCTTTATATGTCCCCGAGTGGAAGTGGGATGACATCTCAATGGACATCGTCACAGGACTACCCTGAGATCAGGGTGGTTATGATGTTATCTGGGTGGTGGTGGATTGACTGACGAAATCAGCTCACTTCTTAGCAATTAAGGAGTCAGGCCCGGTGAGTACCTTATGACAGAGGTACGTAGATGAAGTTGTGCGGTTTCATAGAGTCCCGAAGACTATCATCTCAGATTGGGATACTTGGTTTACCTCACGAGTCTCGAGGGGGTTATAGCATGCTTTTGGCACCCAACTATGCCTTAGCACTGCTTTCCACCCCCAGACCGATGGGAAGACAGAGCGGACTATCCAGACGTTGGAGGACATGCTGCGAGCATGTGTTCTGGATTTCAGAGGCTCATGGGTACGACACTTGCCTTTAGTATAGTTTTCCGACAGCAACAGATTCCACTCTAATATTGGCATGGCACCATTTGAGGCTTTGTATGGAAGACCATTTCGTTAACCCATTTGTTGGGCAGAGGTTGGTGAGACAGGTTCACTTGGGCCAGAGGTAGTGCAGAGCACCACAGAGAAAGTCCAGCTTGTATGTGAGAGGATGAAAGCAGCTCAGGACCGACAGAAACCTTATGCTGATCGTTGGAGGAGGCCCTTGGAGTTTGATGTGGGAGATCATGTGTTCTTAGAGGTTTCCCCTCGACGGGGGCAGCGGAGGTTTGGGAAGGGGATAAAGCTCTCACCTAGGTTCATCGGACCTTTTGAGGTGTTGAAGCGAGTTGGCGAGGTGGCATATCACCGGGCCCTGCCACCTTAGTTGGAGAAGGTTCATGACGTCTTCCACCTCTCCAAGCTTCGTCGGTACTTACACGATGACTCTCATGTTATCGAATAGGGAGAGATAGATATGGGAGACGACGCGACCTTCGAGGAACGACCAGTCAGAATCGAGGATCGTAAGGAGAAGGTGCTCCGTGGACGAACCATTCCATTGGTTCGTGTGTTGTGGAGGCATGGCGGCCTCGAGGAGAGCACTTGGGAGTGGGAGACCCAGATGCACGCTCAGTACCCGGAGTTGTTTTGACTTGTGTTTTCCTTTGTTCTTCTGAGCTTTGTGTTGATGTTGTACTCTGTACCTTTGATATTTATGGAATTCATGGATTGTCAGTTGTGAGACCTTTTGTTTCCATGTTCCCTGGTAATGTGTGACATGTCCGGATGTGTGGGGAAACGGGAAAAACCTGACCCTTAATTGAAAGACATTAATGCGGATGCGATTGAACCCGTGCGGGCGAGTCAGTGCCGCCTAAAGCGGATAATATCTCGATATAGGAGAAGGAATTTCCCAAAAACCACAAGTTTGGGCAGTGAGTTGGTTGTGTGGTGTTGGGGGTATTATGAGTTGAAAAAAAAAACCTAATGTATGAAAGTGGGAAGACCCAAATATTAATCGAGACACATTAATGAGGATGTGATTGAACCCGTGCAGGCGAGTCAGTGCCGCCTAAAGCGGATAATATCTCGACATAGGAGAATGAATTCCTAACACATATGATTAGGGTTGTTGGTTGGGTTCTTGTTATAAAGATAACCCTAAGAGGTATCTTGTTGGGTTCCCTCTGGGTTGGTTTTTGAATTCTCGGGGACGAGAATGTTTTATGAGGTATCCAATGTAATGGCCCGGACCTCTCCGGCCCATTCCTTTGTCAAAAAGAAGGTCAAGAAGTGTTCTGGAGGGTAAAATGGTCTTTTCACATGCTTTCCATAATTTTGAAACTACACGCCGTGTAGTTTGGGTACATGTCGTGTACCCCCTTTCTGGGTATACCCCGTGTTGCAGGCCGTGTCCTCACCGTGTGAAGTAAATGAGTAAACATCGTGTAGTGTAACTACATGCCGTGTACCACCTTGCTGGGTATACCCCGTGTTGAAGGCCATGTCCTTACTTTGTGGAATAATGGGTGCACGTCGTGTGTCCAATACTACACGTCGTGTAGTCCTTCCCCGCGTACGCATTACCAGTCAACGACTGTGTGTCGTGTTAGAGTCGTGTCCTTACCGTGTGCAATAAATGGGTACACGCCGTGTGTCCAAACTAAACGCCGTGTAGTCCCTCCACGCGTATGCGTTACCCTCAAACCATTTGTTGACCAGTCAACGGCCGCATAACCGTGTTGGAAGCCGCTTGGAGACCGTGTGAAATAACTGAGTACACGTCGTGTACCATAAAGTACACGTCGTGTACTTTTACTTTTCTCGACTATAAAAGGAGGGGTCCCCTCCTCCTTTCAACTCACCCCTCTCCTCCCATTTCCTCTAAGCAGAGTTCTCCCAAGAGACTCGAAGTCTCTTTCTTCCATAACTTCTTCGTCCGAGCTCTGATTTACAATCCGTCAGCGGCCACGGGATCATACGATGAGGCCGAACTTCCAAGATTGGATTCGTTGTCTTTCCTTCGGCCTTTCCTATCTGACTTCCACCCAAGGAGGTTTTTCTGGGACTCGAAGGATGTGACGGATGCCGACAGATGTCTTCTAAAGTTGATCCGGGGGAGCGTTGCGATAGGAACCTATTGAGGTAGGGATCTTACATTCGTCTCTCTAGTTTGTGCATCATGCGGGGAGGGCGTTCTCTTGTTTATGTGAAACACTTTTGATCCAGTATAATAAAGATAATAATTGGATTATATAACGGGGTTGGGAAGTTTTGTTTGTTGTTACTTTATATCCTGTGATATTATGTTGTGAATTGAATGAGCTTCTGCCTACTGAAAATCACGGTCATTGGGAGCATTTTCTTACGCAATTAAATGTTTCCCTCTCCTATTGGATTTTCTTATGGATGGAAACATTGTGGAATGTGGAAATTGGTTAAGCACAAAAAGTTTTCTGTTTAAAAGCTGGAACCCTTGTGTGATCACACCGGTTAAACAAAATGGAATAATGAACATGTGGATGTTGGCTTGGATACGTGGCATGTGATGGGGGTGTTTTGTGGTTTGTTGTGGATAGGGTGAGCAGCGGGGCTGTGGTAGACTTGGTTGTGGGTTGGTGTGAATGTTGTGTTAGTAATGGGTAGCGGGGCTGCGATAAATGGTATTAAATGGATAATGATGTACGGTGCAGTTGTGGTTATGGTGTTTGGAAGCGGGGCTACAGGGATAGGCTTGAATGTGAACGGACTATGGGTTGTGAATAATAAATAAAATGTGGAAGAGTTAAAGAATGTTGGGTCATAGTAATGGAACGGTATTAATAATCAATGGGTTTGTTGGTTGATGAGAAGGGCTTTGGTGTGTTGCTTGTGTTTTCCTATCTTGATTTGTGAATGGCAGGGATATGTTTATGAAAGATTCATGTGATTGGTTGTGGATAATTTCCCAATAGTTACGAAACTAAATAAACTAATTATGCTGAAACGTGAAAACCTAAATGGGGTTGGGGTTGTTTGTTGTATGCATGCTTCGTAGTAGCAGTGCCGAGGCACGTGCTCATTTTCTCTATTTAGAAGACATAGGTTGGGCTGTGTGGTTGGTAAATATATATATCTGTATCTTTTGTGTTTTATCGCACCCCACCCATGTTGAGCACTTAGTGTCGAACACTCCCATTTCATGGGAGAGGGTGTTTTTCCCTTTGTTACTAGCTCCTTCCTGCTCCTTCTCCCATAGGCTGTGATGGCTTGAGGCGACCTTACACCTAAGACTCTTAGGGTAGGTTTTGATTGGGGTGGATTTATCCCAAGACTCTTTGGGTAGGTTCTACTATTTCCCAAGAATCATCAGGATGAGGCCCATGCGTGTGTGGGCGGGATACATGGTTGTGAGGCCCAGGTTTGTCCGGGTGGGATATGTGGTTGTGAGGGCCAGGTGTGTGCGGGCGGGATACATGGTTGTGAGGACCAGGTGTGTATGGGCGGGATATGTGATGGTGAGGCCCAGGTGTGTGTGGGCGAGGAGAGTGTGGCAGTGTTAGGACGTTTTCTGTTAGGAAGAGCAGCTAACTAAAGGAAAATTGTGTGGTGTACCCAATACTCTTGTTTTTTATATACTACTACCTGTTGTGATTGTGTTTTAGTGAGTGTGGCTGGTGATGATGGGTGGATATAATTCCTTGATAGGTTTCTTCTGTTGTTCTCACGGGACATTAGGATGTCTCCCCACTTGTGTACGAGAGCTTTAGGTTTCCCTACTGAGTATACTTGTATGCTCACCCTACGTTTACTTTCAGGTTTCCAGGAGGACTACCAGGGACGTGCGGGACCCTACTAGTCAGACAGTTGGAGTTGTTGCTGTTGTTGTACTCTTTTTTCTTTTGGTATTGTACTTTGAGCTTTCTTGTACTTTCACCTTGATATAAAATTATTTAAACATGCATGTGGGCTTGGTTTGGGTTTATTTTCTACACACTTGTTCTTTTCCCTTTTTTGGTGATTAACTTGTCCTATTTCCCGATCTTAAAATAATAAAAGGGTAATGCCTCCCATATTTTTGAAAACTCATACCCTTGGTGCTAGTCACCAACCCAGGGCCTACTGGAGGCGGGACTCGGGGGGTCATTATCCCCCTTTCACCATTGCCAGCTCTTGAGGGGCATCTTTGGTGGGAGGGGTCGTGACAAAGCCTCTTGGGTTATCCTCTTTCTCTGTAGAGTTAAAGCTCCAATATTGGTAAAACATTCCACCCTAATTTGAAATAATTATAAATTAAAACACCTAACCAAGAATTCGATGTTTTGAAGAAGAAAACAATAACCCAATAGAGGCTAACAGAGCCAAACACTTACCTCAAGGTATCCAACGCACCTAATGGAATTCTATTCGGACCAATAATGGGGAAGAACTCCCATGGAGGAAGGGGAGAGCGGATATCACATGAGGGATCTTAATAATGGAAGGAGGAATAAAACGGGGAGGGGGGGCATCCCCTTTAAGGGTTAGACAAGGGAAACAATAATTTTCCCCTTTAATGATCCACAATTTTTGGCTCCATAGTTTTTCATACTGTGTGAAAACAGTGTGATTGGAACTATCTTAGCCCCTCTATATCGTATAGTTGTTGTTCATGGCTAAAAAGACTTTGCACAAACAATGTGACACATCACTAATAAATTACATACACCTTTCATGGTCTCCCCCAGCCTACCACATAGTTTCCCAACCATGCTACTCTACAAATTGTCATGCGCTATTAGGTTTCATAGTTAGAAATAACCTTGTTCCAACCACGTTTCATTGGATATACTTATCTAAAACTTAAATTTTGGGAATTAAACATCTGGTACACCTATAAAACCTCTAAGATACCTTTCAAGCCTCATTCCATGTCTAAAACACTATTTTTTTTAATTACAAAAATTTCATTTCTATTTCAAATCTCAGTTCAAGATATGACCCCTACACTGATTAAAAATTTAAAATACTTTATAAGATCCACCTTAAAAAACATGGGATATTACATTAGAGGGAGGCGGAACCATTTTACCTATTAGATACCTCTATTATTATAAAGTGGGACCAAATGCTGAGATATATTCATAATACATATGATCTATAGTTCTAAGTATGATACATTAACTTAATGTAACTATTGAGAGGGAGATTGTTTTTTATAATCTATTGTACTCTCATTTTTACTATAAGTGAATGAAATTCTCTAATGTGTATGTAGTAAATTTTCATAAACAAAGACATTCATTTGTTTTCAATCATTTTTTTCATCATTCTAATAAGTGTGTGTGTGAATAATTCATAAGGTGATTATGTTTTTTTATTCCTTGTTTCGAAACATGATTAAAATGGTTTTTTAGGACTCTTAGAAGTTATTTCATCATAAGTACGTTATATTTGAATTTTAAGGGTCGATTTCTCTTTTCATCGCCCAAAAATAATTTTAGATATAGGGAAATTGCATTTTCATAACCAAAATGAATCCATTATCATCTATCGGTGTAAATTATAATAATAACATTTTATTAAAATTATTTCCATTATTTGGGTCTTAATACCCGAAAATGATGGGAAATTTCCTTAAATGGGTTAGTAAAAAAGATTATTTTATTAGTATTTGATAATATATCAAGGTATATGTGTTATTATAATTTATATCACGAGTCGTTACTATTTTAGTAATACCATTAATAATGTTTATTACTGAGAGATAACTAAAAATTATGAGCCTACAATTTGTTTAATGATATAGAATATAACTCCATGAGATTTTATTATGTATTTCCATTCAAATAAATAATATATAATATAAATACTATTTAAAATTTAAAACCAAACAAAAAATTAATCACAATATATTAATAATATAAATCAAAATATTTCCATTGAAATAGAGTCATTGAATTAGCGGGTATAAATAGAAGAAACCAAAATTAAAAATAGAACTAGAAAAATGGAAGTAACGAAATCATGTACGGTAAGTATCCATTATTTGGCTCATTTTTCATTACATGGGAAGGATGTATCATCATTATGTTTTACCCAAAACCAAACCAAATTTTAACTTCAATAAGTAGAGCTTGAGATAAATTGTCTCTAGAGAAGTTCAAGATCGCGAAAATAACTATAAGATCCATGCTAGCTTAATCACAACCTATGATTTAAATAACTTCATATCTTAACATCATCTCTTATATGATTGTTTTACTATATTTTATATCTAAGATTTAGTCCAATATAAAAATATAATTCTTAATTTTACAAATTATAAATATATTTTCATTATTATGTGTATTTCTATACATTATGAGTTTTCTAAAATAATACATCTCAAAATGAATATAATTAATTGAGAGTGGTGATTTTTTAATTTATTAATAAAATTTATGATATTATTATTAAATTAAATTAATAAGATCCATGAAATAATTAATGAATTATAATGAATACTAGTTATATGAATCATGGAAAAATAATAAAGTTTTATTTAAAAAAATTACAGTTCTTATTATTTTTATATATTTAGTTGTGAAATTTTTCATATGAGGATGTTTAAATTTATTTTCTTATTTATAAATTGATAATTTATAATTCATATAATGATTATTACTTGTAATTTAATGTGAATAAATTCATTTTAATTCTTAAACTTATGTTATCCAAAAAATTATTATATGGGTTATAAATTTATTCTTTTTAAAAAAAAGTTGAATCACTTTTAGAAATTCAGTAAATAAAAATGGATTTAATATCTGTAGATAATATTTAAATTTAGGTGATATGTTAATTTTTATTTTTATACACAAAAATAAGTTACTGAGGTAAAAGTTAGTTTCCATAGTAAAGTTAAAATTGTTGTTTTCATAAAATATATTTTTTTTCTATTGGGAATTCATATCTAAATAAATTAAATTTATATATTTTAAATGATGACTCTATTATAATTCTTAAATATATAATCAAAATTATTAATAATAATTTAATTATTACTTTATAGGAAATAAGAATAAGAACACTTAATGTTTAAAAATAAAATTTTCTACAAATATTTATTCTTTATATGTATTGTATTTTAATTTAATAATTAATTTTTGCATGTTTAGAAATTTAATTGGATTAAATTCATTCAAAATTTGGAATCATCATGATTTAATGTTTTAAGAGATTTTATCTTTTATTTTTAATAAAAAAATAATTATCGTGGTAAATATTTCAGTAAGGTAAAAAAGGGTAATATAAAGGAGCTAAAATTTATGACAATTAAAATGATTTAAAATCCTTTTATAAAACCTATTTATTGTTTAGGATACAATCCTACAAATATAAATGAATTTTGTTTTCCTGAATTTTATAACGCTCTTGTGATTCTACCTTTGACCTTCACCTAACTTATGTTTCCAAAGTAGTTTCCTTTATTTTCACCTATAAAATTAGCTATATTGTACCCTATAAAAACCAAATTTATCCTTCAATTATAACATATATACCTTACCATTTTTTCCCTAATAAATTCATGTATCATGTTTTTTAACCAATTTTCAAAATTAGGTATCTCAAATCCTCTATTTCCCAGAGGTCCCTCTAAGAGAATATTCAAGTATTCAACATGATTATTACCCACTCCGAGATCATTAACTATCTATATTTTTCATCCACCTCTTCTAAAATATTATTTATAAACTTAATAAAATATAAATAATATCATATACTTATATTAAAATAATAATGTAATGAATTAATTAGTTTCATAGGCAAACTAACCCATAAATAATATGTTCTTGTTTGGGTCAGTTTTACCACCAATATGAATAATTCTATAAATTTCAATCATGGATGACTATGGAAACTTAATTAATGATAATATTGGATATTAATGACAAAATAATTGTTTTTTATGTATTGAAATGTTATTATTAATTTATAAATCAGTATTATATATGTCAACTTTTGTTCATTAGAATTTACTGAAACATGCTGCTGATAGATTTCAACTCTATGAATCATGTATAAAAATCTAATGGAATGATCCTAGAATTTCATAAATAATTATTAAAATTAAATTCAAATAAATTAACCTTATATAAATGATGAAACCATTAACATGGATTAATAACTGAAATGTGATACCGAAATAAATAATAGATGGAAAAATAACTAACAACTTATGATCAATGTTAAATAAAAATAAGTTGTAAATAATAAATAAATGAATAAAAAGTATTAACATAAATGGTAAAAATTTAATAATGTTGTGATATTTATTTCTATTAAGTATATGAATATTATATAAGATTTTAGAGAACCTCCTTCCAAGATGGAATCCATGGAATGGTTTATTTGTCTCAATTTCCATTCCCTAAGAAATATTTTTTAGTGTATATCATGTTATATTTTATATTGTGTAATTATATCCCTATTTAATTATAATATAATAAATCAAGTTTAATTCATGATATCTAAAATTATTTTTCATGATCTATCCACTATATAATTTGTATTCATTTTATACCAAAGTTATAAACGTTTTTGTTAAATCATCTCCCTTTTTTTGAGTTATAATAATTATTCTTGAACTTAATTATTATATGGTTGATTTAGTCCACCCAGAGATTTAAATATATTGTATTTATTCATTATTTTTTTAGAATTTTACATTTTCACATCAATTATTATTCTTCAATGGATTTCATTCTTCAAAAAAATATGACATTGTTAAGGATAATTCTCATCATCTCTAATGAATCATTATCTTACACATCCATATTATTCATACCAATTTTTTTATTATATTATATTAAAATAAAAATTTATATTATCTTCCAAATTTATAAAATCTATATTTATTTCTTTATTAAATCAAAATATTCAACATGTTCATATATGTTAATTATCTTTAAAAATTCATAAAAGTTTAAAAACATATTAAGTTCACATATATGAATTTTATTTTATTTTTACCACAAATTTAATAAAATAAACATTAATTATTTTAAATGTTATATTATTAGGGATTATTTTAATGTTATGTTTAAAAAAATCCAATCATGAAAATTATTTTTAAGTGACTTATAAAATTGTATTTTAATGATAATGGTAGAAATATTTTTGGAAAAATATTTTATGAATTCGCTTCTTTTTTCATCTCCATATATAATAGATATATATAATATATATAAATGTTAATGATCATCATATAATTTATCCCATGATAAACTTCTTTTGGGATATTTAATTTTTCTATCAATTGATTAATCTCTTGATGACATTATATGTGATACATTTTAAGTTATGAAACCCATTTTATATCTAAGGGTGTTACATGGTATAATGTACGATTAATTTCATGTGGAATGCATAAGTATGATTTATAATTATTTGATGGGTAGGGTAATATATATCCCTTAAATTAGTAGGTTATTTTTTTATCTCATAAGATAATTATGGGATGAAAGTCGTGATGCTCGATCCACTATGGGGTATAGGAAGCGATATGTAATCTACTATGTTATGTGGTGCCAGTAATGATGACTGGTCCATTATGTTATGTTGTTTTAGCTAGTTAATGTAACACCACCGAATGAAAAAGGGTTAAATGACTAAATGATATGATTCATGTCATCAAGGTGCACCTTCTTTTTCTGGAGCATGCCTGATTAGAACTCAACAATTAAGCGTGCTAGACCTGGAAGAGTAATCAGGATGGGTGGCCTTCTGGGAAGTTTCCCAGGGTGTGTGTGAGTGAGGAAAATGCACACTAGGGAGAAAAAGTGTTGTCCTATCGGAACAGTCATTAGTTAGATGACTCGTTCAGGCATGTGGTTGGGCCCCTATGTGGGGACCACATGTCTGCGGGGCAACTGGGGGTACCTGGCAGGCCATGACCCGATAACCATGTTAACGACCAGCACTAATATGCATCTCTTGATAGACGATGAAAATACATGATGACCTTCACTCTTTCATTACATCCTAAAGAAATAAATATTTTCTCTAGGGAACATATCTACTACTCATCTACAAATGGTTTTATAGTCCCACTGAATGATGGTGGTTGTTGTCGCATAAAGCGATCTAATATAGATCCTCTACATGGGGGATCCAGATTCTCTATACGGGTAAGGTTATTATTCATAACCTGAGTAAGTTGTCCCAGTGTAGTTATGAGTTGCTCAGCACCAGTCACAACACCAAATCCAACATCATTATCTTTCATTAGTGGAAAATCCCTACTAGGGACATGTGTGTTTGTGCAGTTTCCATTACTTCCACTAGACGCCATTTCTAGATAATGTCATATAGTAGATCATGTTATGAATCATAATGTATAATCTTACATAAAAAAATAATTAACACTAATTGAAATTCTATGCATGGCTAATCCCATAATCACAATAATGGTTTCTTTGGGGAAAATTTTACATTAGATCCTTAATAATTGCTTGTAATGAAAATGTGAATTATCCTAAGCATATCCCTCGGGAGTGTAATAGCCAAGTGTGTAGCAAGGCATCCATATAGGGGACACGTTCATTCTTGCAGTTTCCATTCCTACCACTAGGCGCCATTTCAAGATAATAGAATACACTAGATTAGGTTATGAATCATAATGTATAATCTTACATAACAAAATACATAGCACAAATTGAAATTCTATTCATGGCTAATCCCATAATCACAAAAATGGTTTCATTGAGGGAAATTTAAAATTTAAATTCTTCATAATGGAATGTAAAGAAAATGTGAATTATCCTAAGCATATCCCTTAGGAGTATCGTAACCAAGAGTGAAGCAAGGCCCATTTTCGTATACCATGATACCCCGAGTCAAGCCCAAAACTCCTTGGTAGAGCTTTCACTCCAAGGTACATCTGTTCCAAATCTACCTCTACCTACTCATATCCATATAGGGATGTATTACTTGAATGATCCACATAATATATTACTTACCAAAAAATCATTATGTTCTTTTATGTTAATCCAAAAAGACTATATTTGGGACTCTTCCCTACTCAATGTTTGCTAAATCTAGTATCCAAATTTCCTACTAAAGTTCCTTTGATACCAACTTTAACAACTGGGTCCCAGTGATAGCATAGACCACCCTTGCCTTTAACATGGTCATTGGGTCCTGGTCCTTCAGGTACCACCAGTTGCCCCGCATACACATGGTTTGAGCTCGCCTATTCCTATGTATCCAATTTCCTTGAGAAATTATAAGCATGATTATATTTAGAGTGAATTAATGTGTAGATAATTTATGTAAAATATATTATGAAAATAATATGTAATATTCATGTTATATTTCAAATCTCCATAGACACTAAAACTTTGAGTTTTTGGGATTATGTGCTTATTTATGAGATGAAATGAATATTCATGTAGAATGAATTAACATCTATGTAAGTGATACTTGGATAAAATATATTGGTATTAAATCCCGTGTGTAAATTATATGTTTTTATTATCAGACCAAGATGAGGGTCTCATACACACTACCCACCAAATTTTATAAATAAGATCACCATATATGTCACAATAGACCATGTAGACACACCTAATAGGGGAGAATCATGTGATGTTAAATTTTATCTAAATTTTAAATATTATTATAACTTATACCCTTTTTTATTTTAACCATTATTAACTATTTGGTTTTTAATGGATCTTTTTAAGATTCACCCAACATTCCACAACCACATGCACCAATGAAATATATAGAGGATATCAAAAATTAGTATTTTTAAAATGTATAGATGTGATTTTAGAAACATACTCCTTATTATGTTCAACTCCCATTGAGACAATAATTATAAAAAAATATTTGAATCACTAAATATAAGCTGTGTATATGGATTATCCAGAAACAAGTTTTCAATAATATTAAATATGTGTGGTTCACTATATTACACAGGTGAATTGATATTCTCTTATAAGCTTCTTATACTTGCATCCCTTGAGTTCTTCAACAATTTATTCCACCTAAAGTAGATCTAAACCCAAACCAAGGATTTATCTACATCCCCAAATAAGGATATTCTTCTTCATAACCTAGAATATCTTTGACTAAATTCAAGTCATGAAAAACTACTAATACACATTCACCTCTATTCAACTAACTTTTCATTCACTAGAAGGTTTAACACCAAATATAAAAACATGCATAGAAGATCAGTATATCCTTGGTTATTCTTTATTAATAATTTCTCTAAAAATTAAGCTTAGGTACATAAATATATTACTAAACACATCCTTAGGAACATAGGTTCTCACAATAAAACCCAGTTACTTGTTTTTCTTCATATTCTTTTTGTCACATAATTGGTGTATATTTGTAGCACGAGATTAGTTCTATTATTCTTCCTTATAATATATTTTAGTATAATTTTATTGTTCTACTTATTACAAAAAATCAATATAATCTCAACATAATTGGTTGTTCACAAAAACTAAGAAGTTTCTTCTTCTTACTTTTATATTTTCTTTTCCTCAATATTTTCATAATATAACATTAATGGGTGAATAAATTAATATCTCATGTTATTTTAAATAGAAAAAATTAAAGTATTTAGGGGATGGATAATCAACCATCATAAAAAATATCTATTATAATGTTACTACTTTCGGTTCCCATGATTTTTCAACACCTCATTATTTCAACACAAAGGGTTTTCTAAAAATACACTAATTTAATGATTCTGATGTGGCTGATTAAATTTGATTATTATTATAAATTATACATGCATTCATATTCCATAATATTATCCCACATATTCTAACACATAAATATTCATAGTTGTATGAAAAATTATTTGTCAAACACATATTACGGTGTGGAACTCTTTCTTACTACATGGGATTAAAGAATGAAACCTTTACAGAACTCAACTTGATTCTATGAACAAAAGTAGTAGCTCAAATATATTATTAATTCATTCTTATCAAACAAATTCTTCTATAAATTATTTAATATATAATATAAAATTAAATATTTTATGTGAATTTATCAATATTTTTACTTAAAATCTTATAAGTTTATTTAAACACATTGGAATGTCTTAAACAATATTCATCCCTCTAATCTTCCACTTTTATATCATTAATATAATTTTATTAAGATTTAATCATATCTTCACAAAGAAATATGATATATGTGACACAAATTATTAGCACCATCATCTTTATAATTAATTTCCTCTTTGTAATAAACAATTCTAGAAAACATTATTTTTAACCTAGAAATAAAACAAAGTTTTACTAAGTCAAATATATTCCATGGAATATAAAATAATGAATACCTTATAAATATTCTTTAGGATAATAAATTTTACTAAAATATAATTTAAAAAATTATCAAAATAAAATATGATATGATCTGTAGAAAATAACGTAAGTCATATTAAAATGATATATAATGTTTTACTTTTCCATTTAAAATATTTCAACCCAATAAAATATCATATGTCCTAGAAAATATCTTATCCCATATTATATTTAACGTTATTATATCAAAAAAATATCATATAGATAAAATATCATACGGCAAGAAATAATTTCATACACCCTTTTTTGAACTCTGACAAGGTCAATAAATCTTTTAAGACCTATTGAAATGTCATAGGACATATGACTTTTTCATTTATAAAATTATTTTAAAATTTAAATGTCATAAGGGCTTCCCTAAAATAACATGTTCATGTATCATGTAGCTCAAATTCCTTAGGCCTAGAATAAATCTCTTACATGTAGTATAATTTTATTTTTCATTTTTCATCTCCTCTACACTGGATATCTTACCAACTCAAATATCATCTGCTCTAGGAATATTTCTTTGGTGTATATAAATTCTCGTATGCCCTGGTCACATAGGATAATTTCTTTTTTCATTTTTCATGATCTGGAATAGTAATTATATATTTATTCAAATAAATACCGAGTTTCTTCAAATTAAATATGCACCTTCTAAATCATCTGAGATTACTTCCGAACAACTCTAAATAATATTAAAAAAATTAAAAAATATTCCAAAACCATTATAGCTTCTTCCAAATCCTTTTAGTATATAAAATACTCAACATATATAATTTCCATGAACTCCCCTTCACTCGTAGATTGATTTGTACTTTTTCCTCCATGCACCATCATCCATGGGATTTTAAATAAATAACACAATAAATGATATATTAAAAACTCCAAGAATGGATTCTCTACTTTCAGTTATCTCTCTGGTGGACATTGAATGTTTTTAGAACTAGATAAATATATCATATTCAAGCTATAGAGAAGAATTTTTGTATCCAAATACTCTCAATTGATCAATTTAAAAACTTATTATTATATAAAGTGTTTCTATACCATTTTATTTCTTTTCATAGTCATACATACCAATTATTTTTTCAATATATTCAAATAGCTCTTACTTAGAATATATCCATAAAAATATTTATAGGAAATTACCTATTTCTCTTATAATTACCCATAAATTTATGGGAAATAGCTTAACTTGTCCTTTATGTGGGTATAACTTTATTAATTGCCTAAGAAGTCACATTTTCATTAAATACATTGACAAGATTATTATTCCTACTTGAAAATTAATAAAACTAATAATATTCGGAAACTTCAACCTCAACCATTGTGTTTTTTTCAATTCGAAATCCAAATGAACTCTATTAGTCAATATAATTATTCACTCCCTAATTGAAAATAAATGAAACTTTTAAATATCTTTTCCCCTTAATTTACATAGTAGAGAAGGATAAAGATATGTGATCTACCCCTAATTGATATTATGGGAAGGTTATTTTCACAATTCTAACAATAAAACATATTCTACCATTTCCTTCCAAAAGTTAAGGATGTCTAAAAGAATCTCAACTCATCAATCACAAGTGATTATATTAACTAAAAATCATTAAATAATCATTAGAGATGAAATTAAAATCATAGTTCTCTTTGAATTGTATCATCTAATTATCAACTCTTATTTCATGTGGGAAAACATGGTGTTGAAAAAAGAGTGATCAATTTAGACAATATTGTTGTATATAAATGATCCACAATATGATACCAACTATTTTCATTTACCCATTAATGGATTTTAAATAGATTTTATGAAAAAAATTAAATATTATTTACTCACTTGAACACGCCAGACAAAAAAATTCATGTTTAAGATATTTCTAAATATTTTGTTAGATAATAACTCTCCCTTGATCAACATAATGAATATGAGTCAAAACAATAACTTTAAAATGAAAATAAATAATTATTATTCATATTTTAAAGGTATTTTTTAAATATTTATTTTCGAGCATATATGTAAAAATTATCATAGTTTCACATATTTTAAGAGATCATCCTCAAACGATTATTTCCAACATTAATCACCTTAAATTCCCATAATTAAAGAATAACTAAACTGATATGATAATATGATGGATCTTTATATCTTCTTATTTGGATTAGTAGGGATGTAATTTATTCCCCAACTCATGCTTCTTATTCTTATAATATCCATAAATTTGTATATTATCCATGTTGTTTACTCTCTTAATTTGTCCAATATAAACCTATTTTGAAATCATATTCTTTATTTTATTTTCAATGAATTTCTTTGTTGAAATGGAATTATTCAATTAATAAATTATATAAATTGAGGATCTTTTAGCTGGAAATAACCTTTTAGCCTCTTCCAATTGATATGTCCATATAGTGAGACACTCATTCTTCACATGATCTGACTACTTCTTTGGCATGATCTCTATTATTTTTTAATAATTTTGGAACAAGAAGTATGTAGTTCTTTACATTTTTCATATGTACTGAAAAGATAGTCAAACATATAAAAACCTCATATCCTTCTTGTTGTAACCTTAAACACACATCATCCATATCCTTTTGGTGGCCCTTTTCGGATATCCTTCTAATCTATTCATCAGGGATATCCACAACCATATCAATGTCTATATATCTTTCTGAAATTGTTTCCCATGTGTATTTCATATTTCCCCCAATTGATTGAGTTTCACATCTATATTTTACTATTCTATGATGTGGAATATCTTTCTACAAAAAATATCATCTTCTTAGTAGGTTGAACAACCATATATTATTTATATATTGCCTCTTAGAAAGTGATTAGTTTAAAAAACCTTCTACATAAAACGTTTATCTCTTAATATTGACACCCTTTATTGATTTACCTTCTTCTTTTTCTATGATGGTTCTTTTTTATCTTTAGTATTTTAATGATACCTGACATGGTTATACCAAAATTCATTATATTAGTGGCCACCAATGTTGCAAAACTCAAACAAATCATCATGTTTTCAGTTTTTGTTTCTCATTTATATAATGTAATTATATGAATTCCATTAACAAGTTTTCATATTAGTTATAGATTTTCTCCCACTTTATTTTTGTATTAATTTAATTACATAAAGTAAAAAAAATTCTATAAATCAATACCCATATTCCTTAGTCTCTGTAATAACAAACATCTACCAATAAATAATTTTTCTATTCACATTAGGTGAAGTCCAACTAAATTTTTTTCCTTATTGATTTTGTGATAAAACACCACACTTTTGGATCTATTTAATGGTGAAAATTTTGGGACATTATCACCGTGTCCCTATATTATGTGGTGGGTTTCTTTGTATTTTTACACTTCCACATTTTTATGGAATTTCGTTATTATCCTATAGATACAAATAAAATATATTCAATATTACCATATTAAATTGGATTATGGGATGCCATTTTGTATAAGTTAGAGTTATATTTTTCTCTAGTTTTTTTCAAAATATTCTATACACCATTTAGAGTCCATTTTTATACATCAATCTCATATATGTTCAATGTGGTAGTTTTTATCTTCTCAACAGTTTTAGAATACTTAGCTTTTGTATATCTCGTACTTCTCAATTTTATTTCATATTAAGATACAACATGTTTACATAATAATCCTCATTTTCAAATAATCCTAATATATCTTACAATCCCTTATTCTTCATATTAATTTTATACTCGTTTATTTATTTTTCTCCGATTAGTAATTTTCGTTCTCCTTTATCATTTTTGTCTTAATATCAAGTTGGGAATACATAACATCCATAGAGACTTTATAAAATTTCTCCAAAGCATAGTAAACCTCCTTAAAAATTATTAAACACTTATTTATGAAAAAAATAATTTTAAATTATTCATTAATTAAAGATATATTTAAAATGAAAAGTAGGTAAGGTTTCACATTAACATCAACCATATTTGTGATAGTAGTGAATCTTCTCACCTGTTCTTCTAATTAATACATTATAGAATCATCTTCATCATCTAGAAGTTATATTACATAAATTAATCCCTTAATGTAAGAAAATATATGTGTGAAATATTCAAGTGGGAACTTCATCAAATGATCTTTAATTTAAAAGTAACATTCACCAAGTAAGATATAAAATCTATTTTATTCACCGCATGAAAATTATTCCCTAGGGAAAAATATTCAGTAGATTTGAATAATGAATTATCACTATTATAAATAAATTCATATAATAATTAATCCTCATACTTACTCAATTATTTTATTTACGTTACGGAATATTTCTTTGTCCAATTTCTCAAGGTCTTTAATGAAACCTCCAGATATATTCTAAAAGTGATGGATGTAGTTTCTTCCATTTAAGTCCCTTAAAACTCAAATATTTATTTCATGTATGTCAAGTAAAAAATTGGGAAATTTTTTGAATGACTAATCATTGTTACCCATTTAGAAGATACAAATTATAACAATCCAAAATATCTAAATAGAGGAAACATATGCTCTAATACCAATCTTAGTTGACCGTGAAAGCACATATGGGGGTGAATCGGGGGTGGTTAACTTTTTCCCAAATACAAAATATTTTTTTAACTTTTCTCATTTGGTATTTTAATCCTTGTTAACTATTAGGGTGTGAAGGGATATTTTTAGGCTTCACCCAACATTCCACAACCACAAACATTTAATTAATATAAACAAGATATTAACATGAATTATTTTTATAACATTAAACCTCAATGGGGAAAACATGATGTTTTCCATGTTACAATCTTGTTGGGAGATAGATTTATCAATATTATTTAAATCAAAAAATATCATTGGTGTATAACTATTATCTGAAAATCAAGTTCAAAAAATATTACACATGTGTGGTTCACAAAAATTATACAAGGGTATTGGTCGGCTCTTGCAGGTTCTTTATACTCATATCCCATGTGTTCTAAAATAAATTCATCCTACTTAAGTAGAGAAAAACCTATCTGGGGAATTCTATATATTAAAAAATAATGATCTTATTCCTCACAATAAATATTATTTATGAATTCCTTCAAGTCTTTAAGAACAACTCATGCAACTCTACCTCTATACAACTTCTCAAACAAAATAATGATAAAAACCAAATATAAAAACATGTAAATTAGGTCGGTCCATCCTTAGTTTTCATTTATTATTATTATATAAACATTATAAAATTATGTATACAAATATATCGCCCCACACATCCTCTATATTTTTTGTTCTCTCATATAACTCAGTTACTTCTTCTTCTTCTGTTTGATTCTCAACACTCAAATGATATACATATTTTAAATGGGAGTAGATCTCTTATTATACCATGATAAAAATTATAGTAGATTATGATTTTTATACTTATTCAAAAACATCATAGGTCTTTTAGTTTCATCATTTTTTTACACTAACCAAGTAGCAACTTCTTTACACTATTCTATTTTTATTTATTTATTCTTCACATAACCCCCAAGTATTAAAGGATTAATCATCTTATCATTTAATTTTAAATATACCTAAATGAGTTACCATGGGGATATATTGGCCAAAAATTCAAAATTTTATATTATAAAATTCCATGTTTTGGTACCTATGGTTTTTCATGCTCCTCATTTTTTAACTAATGGGTTATTCCAAAAAAATACCTATATTTAATGCTTTTAACTTGTATGAATATATATTCTTTTTATTCATTAGAATTAATTCATTAATATTCTCTAAAAATATTCCAAAAATTATAAAACATTAATGTTCATGATGGTATAAAAATATTACGTCACATACATATTATAATATAGAACTCTTTCTTATTGCATCAGAGAATAAAATGAAAATTGTACAAAACTTTTCTTAAATCTATAAAAAACAGAAAAATCTCAGAACTAATCGTTATTTATTATTATCAAACATCATTTTTTATAATTGTCTCAATATATAATGTACAATTCATGACTGGATTCGAATTCATATACATTATTCTTTAAAATATGATAAATCCATTTCTTCACACTTGAGTATTAGATTCATTATTAATCACTTTGAAAGTCCAATTAAAATACATGAATATTATTTTACCAATATTAAATCATGGCCTCCAAAATATTAATGATGTTTAGGAAATGTAATAATATCACTATTATATTTAAAATCAGTCCATTATTCTTAAAAAAGTGTTCTAGATAACTTCATTTTCTAACCAGTGCGAACACTAAATTTTTATAAGTCAAATATCAGAAGACACTCTATAAGTTATTTATAGATTAGAAATATAGTATAGGTTAATAAATATCATATATAACTCATTAAAAATAATAATAAACTCAAATATATTTTGAATTTTATTAAATATCGTACAGATTTCTGAAATTCCATACATCATATCAATTTTCTGTTTAAAACATTTTAGCACTATCAAATATCGTACATGTTTTAGAATATCCTACTTTTTATGACCTTTTATTTTTTCAAGTATCGAATTTATCTTGCGTAGATAAAATATTGCATGAAAAAATAGCATTGAGTGCTTTTTAGAACTCCTACATGGTATGTAAAACACTTACCCTATTGAAATGTCTTATGTATTATGAATTTTTTCATTGAAAAGTTATGTGAAACTCAAATTTCATACAAGATTCAACAAAATATAACATGGGTCACTCATGTATCTAAAATAACTTATGAATAGGATCGATCTATTATGTGTTTGATAATTACATTTTTAACTTTTCATGTCCTCTACACTAAATAGCATGTAAACTAAAATATCACAAAAACTACGAAAATGTATTTTCTATAGAATAATTCTCATACATGTAGGTCGTGTAGAATAATTTATTGTGAAATTATTCAGGCTTCATTATAGGAATTATATATTTTATAAAAATAATTATATGATTCTTAAAATCTACTACAGACCTTCAAAATCATCTCAAATGTATTAAGAACATCCATAAATAATTTCTTGAAATATTAAATTAATTATATAACCATTATATATTGTTATAAATATTTATATAATTTTAAAAAAATCAACATATAGAATTTACAAAAACTCCTCTACACTCACATCTTGAACTCTACTTTATCCTTCGCATGCCTCATCCAGGAGTGTTTAAATACTTGACACTGAAATAGATATATTTTAAACTAAAAGGAAATATTCTAAAATTTTATCTAGCTCTCCCAAATACATTAAAGATGATAAATTCCGGTCAAATAGAATTTATACAAGCTTTCTAGATTTTGTTCAGTAGCCAGATTCTCTTAACTATTCAACATTGTAAGTAAATATTGTAGATGTTTCTTCTGGTACCACATAAAAGTTTTCCTATCCATACATATTATCTCTTAAAATATATTATTTAAATAGACACTACTCAGAATCTATCGAGCTATATCTTCCTAGTTAGTATCAACTTTCTCTTATCATTAACCATTAGAGTATGGGAAGAAGATTCACTTATCCTTTGGGTGGATCTTACTTAATCCATCACCCAAGGAATCACCTTTATATTAATTTCATTGGAAATAAAATTTATGAAAAATTTAATTGAAAAAAATATGTCATAAAACCTTTTGGAACTACATCTTTTCATGTTCAGAAATATCTATCTCAAGATGAAGAATGTATGGTCGATCTTGAGTGTCACCATAGAACCCAAGGGCCAACGATTATTATTTAATAAGATTTATTTTATTTTTTATGCAAAAAAAATTCACTCTTACTTGGACTTGGAATATTTAGAGAAATTATTGGTGGTGTCCTACTCAGTTATACTCACACCCTAATCGATCCTCTGTGGGTACCAGACCATACATCATGGTTATAAGAAAATATAGGAGAATGGGCAATGTGATTGATAGTGGATCTAAATTTCTAGGATAGATCATGAGAGTGGTGACTCAGCAAGAACTTTATAGCAGTTTTCCTTATTTCACTAGTTTTATAAATTTTTTAATTTTTGGACCTCAACATATACATTCAACTCATAAGGGATCTTAATGTTTTCTATATTCCTTGTATGGCTTGTATACTTTTAATATTCTTTCATGGGTTGTTTATTGTATACTAGAACCTATTATTATTTATATTACCTTGTGAATCTGAATGTATGATGTTTTTATTATTTTTATTTATATTTCTTTCTTTGAAATGTGTTTATAGTATCCCCATGGAAACATCATAGAACTTTTCTGATATTCAGTATCCCCTAGCACACGAGGAGGTGCACCTGAGGACTTGTAGTGCTCCAGTCTTGTTACTGTGGAGTGATCTGGGTTAAGGTATTACATTCATCCATCTTCATAAAATCCATAGAGGTGATATTTATTAGATCATAGAAAATTTATAAAAATGATAATAAATAAAAAAATAACATATTCATGTTTTCAACATTACTTATAATATTAACAAATTTAAATTTATCTATCCCAAGTAGATGAAATTTCATAGAAACAATAATTATTAAACCAAAAAAATATATTTATCTTTATAATTATTCAAGAAATAAAAAAATTAATAATGGGAAACTATGTATATGATTTTCAACTCACTCCCCTTTAAAATTTATTTATTTACATTTTTTTATTATAATTATAACAACCCGTAATTTTAGTATGCACTAAATTAAATAAATATCGATCCAAATCATTTTTTTTCATAAAACCCACTTTGAGGAGAAAGTGGGAACCGCACAGATCAAATTACACAGACACCATTCAAGATTAAAATCACAAAAACCAATTACAAATTCAAAAGGCCGCCACGGGAACCGACACATCAACACAGAAAGTGATATATGCAAAACAAAACTAAAAATAATAACAATTAAAAATAAATAAATATAAAAATATATAAATGAGGATTATATAGTGTTCAAATAAATAAATTAACAATAAATGTTTTATTGTGTGAAATAAGGAAAGGAACACTCTATGTTTAAAATGATCATTTTTACTCTGAAAACATTTTTTATATGACATATTTTAATTTAGAAGATAATTTTAATAATTTGCATATTTTAATTTAAATAAATTAACGGAATTTTTTAATTTATAATTTGAAAATATTATTAGGGTCATTTTTTGGGATTTTTCTAAAAATGATAATTTTTGGGTAAATACTAAAGAATATAATTTTTTTAATAGTTCCATTTTTATATTATTTTAATGATATAAAAATAAACCAAAATTTTAATGAAACATTTTAATATAAAATAAATATTTTTAACAAATAATATAACTCATTTAAAAATATAATTTTGAACTTATAAATCCATGTTTTACATTTTGGAATTCTAAGAAATGTTTTTATTTGAATAAAAACTATTTTTGGTTATTCTATTTTAGTCAAGTTTTAAAATGGTTAATTTAAATTTTTATTTGGTTTGAACGTAAAATAAGTATAATGTTTCTTAAAAATACTCTAATTAATTCTATGTAAATTAATTTTATACATGATTTTGGTACCAAATCATTTTTATCCTTAAGAACAAAGTTTTTCCAAAAACTATTTTCATTGTTTTACAAATTCTTATTTTAAAATTTATTCTTAACACTTATTGAAATTGAAACATAAAAAATTTATTCCATATTTAAAATATCATGTCTAAATGTTTTAATGAGTTTATATTTATTTGCAACCATAATGAATAATTACCATGGTAAAAGTCTGTCACCGTGATAATGGCTATAAGGGTTAAAATGTGGTTAAACTATGAAATTCATATTTAAATATCTCGAAAAAATGTAAAGAATATTTTTTTATGAGTGTATTTAGGGCTTAAATTATACTATATTCTAAATTGGCCACAATTTGATCTAATTTCCAGGATAATTCCATTTAATATATTTTAATGTATTTAAAATTTACAAGGGTGTCACTCCTCTATCTTAAAAAGGTAACCTCCTCTCCTCACTTATGCATACAATTTGAGCACTATATATCAAAACCTACCTTCCCAAATCACTTCCATACTTTTCTCCAAACGTTATAGAGGTCATTTTCTCTCCAAAAGTCGAATCCTAAAAGGATTAAGGTGTAATCCAAAGGAAGATATCCTAGGAGGATATATAAGTCTTAACTGAATTATTTCAAGTCGATTTAATCTTATACAACCTTTAAATCTATTATAATCATCCTAATATAATTAAATTATTTTGTGTACCATACTCAAATGTTATTATTTTTATGGTAAAACTATTTTATACTTCTTTTCCCAACAATGTAAAATGAAAAATTATCTCGTTTGTTTGCGTAATACCACCTCCAAGAAGCGATGTATTTCATTTTTCATCACCACCTCACATGGATGGTCATAAAGACAGATTAAATGTATATATTTTATATTTATGATAAAATTATATTTATTTAAAGATAATATAGTATCTACCTTCTTACCCTCCCATCAATTTGAAAATAAATATGTCCCTCGTGTGTATGTGCAGACTATCGCTTAAATGAACGATGCATTTTTTTTCCTCTTTATTGTTTCACATGGACGGTAATAAGGATGTATTTAATTAATAAATAGGATATTTATAACAATATTAATCTTTCATAAATGTGAAATTTTCATTATCATATAACTTTTTCTTACTTATTTATAATTTATAATGTGTTAATATTTTGTTCGGTTTTACCACCTATATGAACATTATTATAATGATTGTGTAATGAATGATTAAGATATGTAATTTTTTTATAATATTATATTATATATATTTGTTTATTATATTTCTGGATTTTTAAATTTGTAATATTAAAATGTTTATTTACCTATAAATTCAATTATTTGTTAATTTAATAATCACAAAAAATGGAATATTTAAATGTTCCATGAGAACCATTAACATAAGATCAATAAATTAATTATGAAGATCCAAAAATATTTCAAACTAAATGTTTAAATATTCATGAAAATTATGTACATTATCAGACCATTAAAAAGTTTCATGTGCTGAAACCACCGAATGAAAACATGTGTGAAAAACAAAATAGTAAACACAAACATATTTATTTTTACATAGAAATACAGTCAAGTGGATAGTAAAAAGGTACAGAGGAAAGATATATTGTAATATAAGTTTGAATATGGTTTGGGTATATATATATAATAATTATAAACTTTTAATATAGAATGATTAAACATTTATGATGCAATTTGTAACTTGATGTAAGGATTTATGTTATAATATCATTTTTATTATTATAGTTTATGTTTCAATTTCCATTTCTAGAAATTATATGTTATTTTTTCATAAAACCCATATATTTTTGTATATTGTTGTCATTAGGGATTCCTAAAAGTTTTATTTATATTTTACCTCCATTTGGTACTCAAAAATTACAAACTAATGATTTTATGAAAAAATTACCGTATTTATCCTTTTTGGTATTGAATATTTTTATTCTATATCCATGTTATTTAAAATGTTTTGTGAATATTTTTTTCTATAATGCAATTATTTTCTAGATCCATTTTAAAATATATTTTAATTTATTGAAAAATATTTAAATAATAATATTTAAAAAAAAAATTGAACGGATTAGGTTTTACTTTTTTCAAAAGTGTGAAAACAGTATTTACAAAGATTCACCGAATGAATGGATTTTCCATATCTAATTTTAATTATTATTTTCAAATCATAACTTATAATTTTATATGGTTTTTAATATATAAAATACTATTACCATATTTCGATGAATTTTTATTTCATAAATGTTACTAACAGAAAATAGTGTTTTTTTCTTTTTCTCAAATTATATTTATAATACTTTTATAAATTTATTTTTCAAATATGTCTATATAATTAATGTATTTTTATGATTTAATAAGGATATGATCATATTAAACCATGAAATTTCTTTCTCTGGATGGCTTATGGTGATTATTTTTTATGAATGTTTTCATGAAACTCATTTCATTCCCATAGGTAAATGAATATTTGATGAATGGTGAATGTTTTATGATCTTATGTAACTCATATGTGTAGTTTTAAATTCGTTTTGAGTTGTACTGGAATTATATATTCATCTAATTAATTGGGGAAAATCGATATATTATTATTTAAAATTAAATGAAATGGTGAGTGAACCTAATAAACTAAGGGACTCTATCCATGATGATAGTCTAGTAAATGATCCTCAACTAAAGAAATGATTTAATATTCTCATGTGTATGAAAAACCTTATATATTATGTTTATTATATGATCTAATGGTTTAGTTTTGATTATTTATGATCTCTCTCTAATGAATCGTTTAGTTTTTTATGAAAAGTTCTTATTCCACGAATCATGTTCACAGTTTAGGAATTATTTAGTATGATTATATAAGTTCTAATCATGTTCTCAAACCATTAATTTTATCTTATACTAATTTATTATCATCGATTGATAACTTTAATGCTTCCAATTATTAATAATTTTATCCTACCCTTTTTATGTTTCCATTTCCCTCGGTAATGAGAAATGATGTTATGGATTATACTTCTAAAAGGTTAACATGTTTAGAGAATTTTTTGGGATATTTTATAGATATATTATAAACAATTTATTTCGTTTTATAATGGGGAAATAACTATTTTATGATAAGTAAATTGTTTTTTATAAAATAAATGGGTTTTATTAATTCTATAAAACTCTTTACATAAAATAGTTTTTGGTGTGTGAGTTCAAACACCCCATGGTAGTCTGGGTTATTATGTTTTGGTGGAAGTTTATATTATTTATCTTGAGAGAGGTTTATTTTGAGAAATGGGACTTGTATTAGTAATATAATCAGTCTGAAGACCTGAAATGATGTTTTTTGATTGTTCAACGATTATTACATGTCCTAGGTGTTTGAGGAAGCATAGGAGAAGGGACTTGTGGCTCAGATACTGAAAAATTGTAGTAGTGGACCATTCAGGGTGTCCTCATATTGGTCATGTGATGAAAGTATTAGGGGATGTGTAGGATACCTCTTCCTAGGTGTTTCATCAAATGAAAACAATTTTCATGTCATGAAATGTATCTGAGGGTGTTTTTTATGGTGGGAAAATTTGTCTTTCCTTGGGTTCTTTGTCTGATTTCAAAGGGAATAAGAACTTAGGAAGGTCCATTTGGTTGGAATCTCCCCCCATATTCCTCTCATATGGTAACTTCTTGATAATTGATGGTATTTCTTGTCATATGGAGATGATTCTAGATAAGATCATCTATATAATTCAACTACCCCCCCCCCCCCTCCAATTTTTATAGCCCTCTAATTTGGTACAATTTTTCCTAGAGATTTAGAGATGATTTCACCATTTCATAGAGAAATCATCCATGTTCTATTGGAATTTTTCATAGATTATATAGAGGATATACCAAGATTAAATTTTCATGGAATCACAAATCATTTCCAAGAAGAAACATCAACATGTTATTTTTTCCTATGGATATGGATTAAATTAATTTTATTTTGTGGGTAATTGGAAACTACATGGTATGGATTTTGTTTGGGATGGTGTTGGGGGTATATTGTGGACCTTCCACATATAGTTGAATATGGTTTCAATGTGACTATGATGACCATTTAGATTACATGTTCTTATTCTTATTTTATTTATTTCAAATAATTAATTATAATGTATCATAAATAATTATTCTGCTGTTTTGGTTTGGGATAGGTGCTTGGGAGTATGGAAGATTCTCTATGGTATTGGATGAGGATCATTGGGGCTCGTTATGATATTAACTCCATGTTCCAGGTGCATGTCCCATATGATAAAATTTCATATGCATGTGTATTTATGATCATGTATTGTATGCATATTTCATGGTACAATAATTGGGTATACGAATGGGTAGAGTCCATAGGTGAGATGATGGAGTGGCATTGAACCTCCTATGATGAGACTGAGTTCTTTTTAACACTTTTTCTAATTTTGGGTTTCCTATAAACTATTTCTCCAATGGGAGTGGTGTTTTTTGATCTAAAGAAAAAACAATAGATGTTCTTGGGATGTGAGATGAGATATAGGATATCCTGAGTTGAGTACCTTGGAATAGTGGTAAGGAATGATGGGATTGGCACTGATTTATGATAAGAAATATTGTTTTACATCTTGTGAGTGGTTAGGAACTCCCTCTTGAGGTCATAGGAGAGTCTTAGTGTGTGAGAAGAGTAGGATAATTCCTCCATATTTTGTAACATGTGGCGAAGAGGGGTTTCCCCTAGGTTATGGTTTGAGGGATCTCCCTTAGTATATGAGTTATGAAACCCATGTGAGGTTCATGGGTGTATTTTGGGATTTTTAATTAGGATTACAAGGGGGTTTGGTTGGGAATTGGACCCTATTGTTTGAGGTCAGGGTTGGGTAGAACTTGATGACATGGAAAAGTCCCTCGGTAAAGGGAGTAGGAATGATAACGTACTGTGATGAGGATACGGACTAACACCATAGGGTTTAGTTTAGTATAATCCATTGGGTGAATTTTTCAATGATTGGTCATGATCACAAGATGGTATTGGAGTACAAATACCTTGAGTGGTCTAAAAGACATAGTGGGATCTCGATGGGGGTTTCGAGATGTATTGTGGTGAGGGGATATGTCTCATGTGACTTGAACCTTGGGATCATCTGGTGATTTATATTATGGTAAGTGTTCCCAATTAAAATGTATGTGTTGTATGAGAAATATAATCCAGCAGGGGAGAGTGTCCTAAGGCCTATAATTTCCTTGAGTGAGAAGGTTGGTTATGGTTTTGGACCTTGTATGTATATTCTTAAGCCATGTGGTAGACCATTATGTGATAGTATAGGTTCGAGGAATATCATGGGTGATGGTTTGTGGTTTGATATGACACTTAAAGTTGATTCATACCATGAGTGATAAGGTAGTGGCTCAAGAAGGGTCCTTATCCTCTAGTGAGAAGGCATGGACTACCATGCCATTGGTGATAAGATTTGGGTTGGGGAATAATTAGATGACCTTTCTAGGAGTGTCTTTTTCAAGTAAGTGGACCACCTAAAGTGGGAGTTATAGGTAATGATGTGATGATAGACAAGACTAGAAGACCCTTCCATGAGTGATAAGGTAGTGGGTTTAGATCATGATGCATGATTGTTCCATGTTACCTTGGGTAGTGGTTTGCAGTTTAGATGTTTCCCTGCTCTGAGTATTTAAGTATAGGTTATGAATTGGTTATGGTGTAAAAAGGTTACAAGTGGATTCTGACACAATTATGAACCAAGTATAGTCGATCTCCATGGTTTCTTGTTTATCACATGTGTCCTAATAGGAGTGTGTATCTCATTAGATTCATAGTGTCCTAGTTATCATGAGACAAAACATGTTTATTTATATATTTATTTCACTCATGCATACACACACATATAATAACATATATTAGGGTTTTTTGGTGAGAACCTAATGGTTTTATTCTCATACTTTTCATGACTATGTTCATGTGAATGAAAACCTTATGTTATATATTTAGGTCTGATAATAGGATGTCTAAGGGATTGGGAAGGGGAAACATGATGGGTATCGACGATTAGACTGAGGTTCGGATCTGGAAGTAGTTCCTATTGTATTTTTCATATTTTTCATTGATTTTGTATATGGGATTGGGCTAGTTGTTGATCAATGTATGTTTAGTCTGAAAACATCAATTTTTTATTAGAACTATTATTTTATTATCAATTATATGCATAATAATGGTTATAAATGGGGATTATTATTTATTATTTTTCTTCTTTTTGTTACAATGACATTCATGGACTAGTCCATCATCACAAGTTTTCAACATATGACATACAAGGAGGTGTTATTGAGGCCATGTGGAATCCTTAGCTTGTGCACTATTCATTTGCCTAGGTCCAACTCAAAACAAAGGTGTATTAGATATTTGTTTTATATTATAATTTTAGGGGATGGTATAAAGGTATTCTAGGAATGTGTGAGAGATTATGATAGATATCAAACAAATGCACAGAGACCACCTTTTCAAATACAAATTACATGTTACTAGGTTATAAGATTTTTTTTATTGTTTTTTGAGGTTATGGTTGAATGATTTCACTTTGGGCGATGCACATGAGTTTTGGATTTATGGTTTATGATTTATGATCATAGATAATTAGTAAAATTCTTGTGTACATGAAACATGGTAAGAATATAGGATTCACTAAACATATTTGTGCATGCCGATTGTGGTTTTCTAATGAGAGGCTTCACAATTTAATGTGTTAAGAAATAATTATATAGTGTTTTCCCATATAACTTAATGGTGTAATTCTATATAGATGGAATTATATATATTTCTTTTCTATGGTGGGTCATGTGGATATTATGGTGGGAGGTACTCTATAGATGGTAATATAACACCTTCATCAAGGAATGTATGGTGTCCCATTGTGGGTCGGTGTGGGAATTTGATGCATGTGTAATGAATCGATGATGGAATGATATACCTAAGGGGTCACTTAAAGATTGTAATGTGTAATATTATAGATATGGAACCCTGGTGGGTTGAAATGGATTCAAATACTTAAAGGGTTAGAAAAAACTTATATGGTTTTTTCTCATATATATTTTTAGTGGGTTTCAACATAAATATTTCAAGTGGATGAGAAAGAAATGGGAAATTAATTGTTTGTGGTATTGAGGATGGTTTCAAAAGGTAATGATTAGTTGGATTCCTGGCCCAAGTAGTTTTGTTTGTTCATTCAGTTAGCATGGTGGGAGAATTATCGGATACTCAGGGTTTGGAATCGTGCTCGTGTGGTGGGTGATCAGGTGGCTAGAAATTTAATTATTGAGGTACCTTGGGCTATTATTTTAGTCTAAAATGCAATAGAGAATACATTGTGAGATAGAAACATGAACATATGTTCTATGATACATGACTCATTAGATTTTCAGTCAAAGGTGTGATTGGGATGTACAAGAGCTTGCAATATTTAGGTTTGGGCGAGACTGGGTAATATTGTGAGAGAAATCCTAGGAAACGGTTCTTTATGGATAAATCTTTCTATAGTAGAGTATAGTAAGTTTTTTCATTTATTTTCAGGTTTAAACCCATATAATGTGAGGGAAGATGTTCTCTTTATATGTAGTGACCGATAGAATTACGAATCGATGAACAAACTATTTTTGGGTCCATTTTAAATTTTTCTGGTTATGGATGAACCTAAGTGATGTTGCGGTGGTGGGAATATTTTTGGATGTGGAGGCACTGGAATTTCTAAGATAGGATAATTCACTTGGAAGTTAGAGATGACAATGGAGATAGATCAAGGTACTGCGATATTTTTGACCCAAGTGTGTTCCGTGATAGTAATTGTCTAGGATGTGTGGTTTCAGAGGTTGGTGGGTAGTGAGTGTGACATGGGAGGAGAAAAAAACATATAGAAATGATCATTATTGAGGTTTAACTAAAGTAGTATTGTAAGGGAATATATATGGTGGAAAGTGCACCATTATCCATTGGATAACGTGATCCTCATTGTGAGAGGGTTGTTGAACATTAGAAATATCATTTCTGGTGGGGTCTGAATGGTCGGCGGTTTATTTTTTAGTGTTGGAACTTGAGTATGTGTGTATGAAGAAATTAAAACATTTTTTTAATGTATGTAACATGGTATTTGGATTTTGGTATTTTTGGTAGTATGATGATAATGAAACTCCTATGGTCCATAACAAAATATCGATCATGGGTGAACAACCCTCCTGTATAACAGGTCATGGATGTAGCAAGAACATTAGAGAAGTGGTCAAGATGAAACTTGGAAGATAGTGCGATATAATATCTGTTGGCCTATGGTTTCTAATGTAATACCATATCTGAGGCTCATATGTGTTTTTAGTAATATATTATGTGTTAACATCGGGATCGGGATGGAGTTGGGGTGATCAGAGAGTAAATTTGTTTAGTGGTGCATTCGTGCTCTATAAAAGATAATAAATGATAAAGTATGTGGCTATTGATATAACTGTTTAATTAATCTAAAATTAAGTTTCATACTACATTTGGTGTTTTTTGATAGTCATATGATGCATTTGGGTGCTTCACCATCGTGATTGGGTAGTTTGGTGGTGAGTTGGAGGGTGTGGTCAAGTGTTATCTAGAGAAATTCATCCAAAGGAGGGATGACTGGAATCTTAGTTCAATTTTGTAAATGGTGAGGTGGAAATTATATTGGGTGTTTCATGTAGGATAAATTTATGGTGTTATAGGTATTGGACCAAGAATTTTGGGGTAAAATCCAATACGTCTGAGCATGGTATGGTAGTTATCCAGTATAAATACATTTGGCATTCTAGATTATAATGTGGTGATCAATTAGTGAATTTAAGAGTATGGAATATAAGAAGACAAGGATTTAGGATTACCGTGTCTTCTTGAGTACTTCAATACTTTTTTGTGGTGTTTTTAATACACCTTGTTTTTTGGGTCATGGTGTTTTAGAGGATGTTTTAATTTTCATCTGGTGAGGGGTTTGGTTTGAGAAACAATAGTCATATTGAAAATATAATAATTTATACATCATAAAATGGTTTTATTGGATGTGTTTCATGTCTTTTTAAGTGTATTAAGTGTTCAAAGTAGTGTTGGAAAAGGGATGGGTGGCTGAGCTGAAAAAAATTTGTAGAACAAGATCATTCACGGTGTGACCATAGTGGCAATGATGTGAAAGTATCAAGGGTAAAGGGTGGGTCTATATGCCTAGGTGGAACACAGTGTGAACACAATTTTCACACCATTAAATGTGTCTAGGGGTGTTTTTTATTCACTAGGTGTAACCCATCATTTTCTAGTTTGTGGCACCTTAAATTTCAAAGGGTTGGGGTGCTCAATAAGAGTTGTTTATTTGGTTCATATCCCTCACTTCCTCTCCTATAGTCCCACCATGTGAGGGGATGCTTTTTACATAACTTAGTGATGATACAGGGGAATATTATTATATTTCATCCATTATTGGTCCCCCTATTTTTATCCCTAAAATTGGTATGATTTTTTAGAGTTTTGATGACGATTTAAAATGATCTTGCTGAAATCGTCTGAGATCAATGGATATTTTACTAGGCTTTCATAGAGGGAATCTCGAGATGATGTATACATTCTATCACCTGGTATTTTACTAAATTTACATTTTCATGTGATTTTTTATAGGGTTTTGGATTACATAAATTTAATTTTGTGAGCAACTAGGTATTGTTTGACAGTTCTTTTGGTGAGGATGGTGTCAGGGGTCTGTTGTGGACCTTGAGTGTGTGATTGGATAAGGATTAGATCTGATAGTGATGCTCATTGATATTTTAGGTTATTTTTTCTATTAAATTTTTTTATAATGTTTTATAATTAATTATTGTGTCATTTTGGTTTGATATAGGTTCCTAGGACTATGGATGAGGTTCGGTGCTCTTGGCGAGGCGTGGAAAGGCTCAGTGAGGGGTTCACTCTATGTTCTATGTAGATGAAACCTATGATAAAATTTCATATTCATGTATATTTCTTATAATTAATTTCATATATACATCATTGGTTCTATAATAGAGTATAGGCACTAATAAACCCCTTACGTGAGATGGTGGTGTGGAATTGAGCCTCTTGTGATGATAGTAAGTACGTTTTAACACTTCAGATGTAACGACCTGAACTATTATAAGTGATATTTCTATTTTTATTTTATTAAATTTCATATTTTGTAAAATACATATAGAAAAACATTCACTTTATTTGTTTTATTATATCAAATTTTATTTAGATGACCATTAAGTATCATTACAATCGATAATATAGTTGTTTAACGTTAATCACGTGTCTAGTATAAATATAGGGTTTTAATAAATCCTTTCGACAAAGAAAAAGGAGATGATGGCCTCAACTAATATTATCATTCCCTTTGAATACCATTTATATGATCTTCTAAGGGAGATAGCATTTATTGGATTTTTCCTTGACCAATCCAAATATGATATCCACTAAATCAAGAATGAGAGAAATTGTTTTCGGGAGAAGTTCAAGCCCATCGAGATCACATCCCAAACCATATTCGTCAAACGGACCCATGAAATCCCCACCATCACACTCATTACTCTTATAGTGCATGCCGGTGTAATAAAGGTATATAATTCAAGACCCTAGAATTATTATTATGTACATTATTTTTTTATAGAATAATGAATATGCTTTTCTTTTATTATTGTCTTAGAGAACAAATTTTATTTTTCTTTGATATTCAAATTGAATTAAGAAATATATTTTGATGAATTAATAATTAATATTTTTATAAAAATATTATTACTAAATTTATTTTTAAAATATAAATGATCATATAATTTTTATTAGGAAAAGTGTAATTTTTATTAAGGATTAAAAACTATTTTTGTCCAAACCCATCAATGTTAAATAATTGTTGTTTTTTATTTTGAAAGTGAAATTTGAAATATTTAGAAAATAATTTGGATAAAATGAATATTATTTTTTTAATAAAGTCATCAAAATTATCCAATGGTAATTTTTTCATAATTTTTTGAGATTGTAAAATTTGTGGGTAAAAATTAAATACCATATAAATATATAATGAGTTTTATGACATCATAATGGCCTAATAGTGATGTAATGAACACTATAAAAGGGATATTCAGTCAAATATATTTTTGAAATTTAACATAATGTGATTTTAGATTTTTTTTACTTTTTTTATAATGCCTTAGTGAATCCTATAAAATTTATAACATATTATATGATTGTAAGTTCATTTCCTTAATAATGGTGACTGACCTCCACATAAGAAAAGATAATATTTTAATATCATCATCCAATGACCTGATAAAATAATTTTTTACACTCCTATTTTTTAAAAACCATGATAAATCCAATTAATGTTTTTAGTTTGGAATTTTTAATTAAATAGATTTGAAAACCTATGTTTGTGAACTATTAAAGAATTCTCCTCTCATTTACTAGATAACCCCACCCAAACTCCAACATCAATTTTCTATAAATCCTTGGATAATGTATTTTATATATATGGCCCTCACTATAATCCTACCAAGGAATCACAGGCTCTCATGAAGCCCCTTTTCATACTTTTTAAGTCTTACACTCAAGTAAGGGTTTCTTCTATTATCAATTTCATCCAAGATTCCTTATATTGTTACACCATTTTACTTTCATTTAAAAATTATGGGATATGTTTTCACACCTCCCAAATTATTCCATTATTATATATTAATGATTATATACCCCTTCCCCTATAATTAATCCCTCACATGTACACTTGTTACCATAACAATATTTCATAAGAGTTATTCCATTTCTCTTCTTTCTTCCTGTTTATTTGTTATGTTATGCCTTCTATTTCAAAATTACTTATGTTTGTAAATTTATTTATATGACCATATTACATTAAATTTCATTTATATATTATGTGATAAATCATTCTCTCTCATCAATACTTTTTATGCATTTTAATATCATGTCGTTAGGCCGCTGAAATTCCACTTTGAATCTCCATTCCAAAACAATTGTGAAATTAAATAACGTACACATTTCTGATCAATAGTGTTCAATTTTATATACATATAACATTTATTGTGGACATAAATTTCTGTATTACACACCAATTGATCATGGAATAAATTATGATGATGAATGAATCCATGATTTATGATTTATGTGCCCTACTTAAGCATGAGAATGAAATCAAAGTGATGGGTGTACCCAGAATTATATTGCACTCAAATTCATTGTGTAATTTTTATAATCATGATAAAACTTGTTGAGACATGGTTTTACATAATTACATTATAGGAATTTGTCCACTATGGGGTCTTGGTAGTTTATACTTGACTTGAGATACAATTTTTAAGTTGTTTTTGAACATCCATGTTATATCATGCCTTTATGTTCATGTTTCATTTATGTTCCATTTATATGCATATTTTCTAATATGTGTTTTATTCCCCTTTTTCTTCCATGTTTATACCCTTACTAGGATTTCTAAATAAATCCTTTATTATGTTTGTCCTCAGGTTATCCCATCTAATGTTATGTATGAAAGAGTGTTGTGGTCATGTAATGGAAGTATTCAATAATGATGTTTTATTTCATGTTTTTAATTGTTATGTAATGTTACTAATTTCCCAAAACACTAGAATTCCTGATATTTTGGGTTGTATTAATTGTAATTTGATGTCATTAAGTCGTGAATGAATGTAATAAAAATAACAGGGTTGTTATATTTGGTATTAGATGGAGGCTTAGTTATTTTTGGGATCAGGATTAGAAAAATCTAGTGACATACTTTGGGATAAGACTAAGTATAATAAATAAATCCCTCAATATTTGTGAGTATTGATTATGTGTTTTATCAATAAAATTCAACCATTTATGGATATGAACAAATGGATGTGGCTCTAGAATGTATTTATATAATGGTAAACCCCAAAAACACCGCATTGAGCTAGACTCAAACGGTAATTGTTGCATGAAAATGGGTCTTTCTACACTCCTGTTTTGACACTCCTGAGGGATATTCTTTGATAAATTAATATTCTTAGTACAAACCATTTTTAAGGGGAAAGACATCCCATAATAATACATGATAGGAAATATATCATAAATAACTTAGATTGAATTTTAGAAATTAATAAGTTAGGGAAATAAAGGTAATTTTTAAGTTATCCCTTTAATTTCATTGGATTACCCTTTAATTGATTAATATTTTAAAATAATTACCCCTAATTTTCCATTTATTCTAGCTAATGGCTGGTAATAAAAGGAATCAGGTAAAAAACTGATGCGAAGAACAATTTAATGACTTTCCTAATGAGATTCTCAATCTGATGGGAATGGGAATCACAAACATTGTCATGATACTCTCTCAGTTAACTAACATTTTGAATAGAAACCTAGATCTAGAAGAAAGTCCACCCCCCTTAGAAAAGATGAGTAAAAATAAAGAGTTTCATGAGACAAAGGCCTCCTACTATCAATGGATAATTTGATCTCTCAATCGTGGAATAATAGATCAAATCTACATACAAGATCATATCCATCCTTCAATTCTATAAACAAGAGAATGTTCTTCCGGATTCTTGTCATATGGAGAGTGAAGATTATAAATCGTGGAAATTGATCAAATATATGAATCCTTAGTAATATATCAAGACAATGGGATGATTAGATTTCTAGAAAATTATTTTTTATAAATATTTTCCTCACACCCTCTGAATTAAGATTGAAAGGGACTTCCTTTCCCTCAAGAAGAGACGAGAAAATTCCATTGAAGAAAATGAGGAAAACATCATAAGTATTGCATGACATTCCTCTGGATTTTTTGTTACCACTGAATGAAAAGTTGACCGCTTCATTGGTGGACTAAAACCTACCCTGCGAAAATCCTTGGAGATCCGTGACATTGATAAATATAGGAAATTTTATGATTCTCCCTCAAAGTTGAAATGGAAATCAAAGAATCATATGGTTATCATAGTGATAACAAGCGATAGGTGGAATCAAATTTTAGTATTCTAATAGATATATCTAATGATGATAATAAATTTCAAAACCCTACATTCCAATAGTGTAGAGTTAAAGCACCGTAGAAATTTCCTAAATGTGATGAGGAAATTCTTTAGGTGCGTGAAGGAAGGACACCAAGGTAGGGATTATCAGCAATAAAAAGATTCTACTACGAAGGTGGAAATAAATGCTTAGGTAAGACCTCGGGGAATTGTTCACTACACCATCTACAAGGAACTAGGGAGTTTATCAAACTAATGCACTAATCCAAGTGTTTTTTAAGGAAAACAATAACCTCCATGGCTGCAAGGGTTATATTCTTCCATCACTACCACCAAAGTGAATCCCGAAAATGATGTGGTGATAGGTATGCTAGTTATTCAAACCAGATTAGTGAACATACTTTGTGATTCTTTTTCTATGAATTATTTTATATCCAAAAGTTTAGTAGAACAATATAAACACCACCACAAATCATGGAAGTAAATATTTTAGGGAAAATGGAAAATGGGGAAATTATATCATCCTATGTATATAACTCCTCCCCTATAACAAATTGAGGATTAAACTTCCGGAAGAACTTTATCATACTTAAATTGGTGGAATTTGATTCAATTCATGGCATGGATTTTATTTACCTATATAGAGAGAATATAAATTACCTTGAGAGGGAAATCGATCTCCATATGGAAAATCATCCCCTGATTCTATACAATTGTAACGAAGAGGGTAAATCCTCCTTTTCACCATCATCGCAAACATAGAAATTACTGCCATATGAGCATGTGTATCATGCTCAGATGATCAATTATAAGGTAGGAAACATCCTCAAATACATTTCTATTGTGATGGAATTCACTAATGTGTTTCTTGAGGAATTTCTTGGTAGTCCCCATAGCAGATACATTGAAATCTCAATTGATCATATACCTAGGTGGTTTCCAATATCCAAGACTCCATATAGAATCAATGTTGTGGAACTTGGAGAGTTAAAGAAACAATTATAGGATAATATGGATAAAGGTTTTATATTCCCAAGGGCTTCACCATGGGCTGTACTAGTCCACTTCATAAAGAAGAAGGATTGATCAATTCACCTTTTCATTGATTATCATGAGCTCAACAAGATCATGATAAATAAAAAGTATCCTTTTCTAATAATTGATGACATGTTTTATCAGCTAAGTGGAGCACAATAGATCTCAACGGTGGATCTATGGTTAGAATATTACCAATTAAGGTTGACTAAGGAGGATATCCCCAAGACTACTTTTCATACAAGGTATGGGCATTATGATTTCATTGTTATTCCATTCGGACTCACTAATTCTTCATAAATCTTAATGGACATGATGAATGGAGTCTTTAGAGATTACCTCAAAAAAATTAGAATATAATTTATTGATGGTATTTTAATATAGACCAAAATTAAAGAGGATCATGAGGATAATTTAATTACTATATTAAATACTTGATAAAGGAAAATATTTATTCTAAGTAAAAAAATTGTGACTTCTAATTAGAAGATGTCTCTTTATTATGGAATATCATCACAATAAATGGGATTTCTATAGACCCTAAAAAGACTACGATAATTGAATTATGGAGGAGGCCAAAATATGTGATATATATCAATAGTTGCTTTGGATTAGCTGGGTATTATCGTCAATTTGTGAGACATTTAACACGATTTGCAAACCCTCTAACCAAGTTAACACAGAATATAGTGATGTTTTCATGGAATGATTAATTTGAAGAGATCTTTAAGTTGTTTAAAAGGAGTCTTGTCGTTGTACCAATGCTCACACTACCCACAAGTGAAGATATTTTCATGGTATTCAGTGATTATTTGAATAAGGTCTTGGGTTGTGTTCTGATGAAAAATGATACATTCATTACCTATGCTTCAATGCAGTTGAAATTTCACGAGAAAAACTATCCAACACATGATTTGGAGTTGGTTGCCATGATCCTAATGTTCAAAATTTGGTGACAATTCCTCTTTGGGGATAAGTGTGATATATATATATATATCACAAAATCATTAATTATATATTCACATAGAATGAGTTGAATATACACCAACGAAGATGGTTAGAGTTGAACAAAGACTATGACTACTAAATTCACTACCATCCTGGGAAAGCGAATAAATTGGTAGATGCTCTAAGTAGAAAGGATCCAGAAACTATTTCATTGATGAGAATGGAAAGGATATGATCTTCTTAGACTTGATTAGAATGGACATGGGAATCATAATGGAAGAAACATCATCAATCCCTTCACAAATATTTTCTGAACCCACACTTTGAGGGAGGTTAATGGAATCTCAAAGGGATGAGGTTGGAATACATAAGAAATTTAAAACTATTAGAAAAGTTAAATCCTTGGAGTTCAGTTTAAATAAATATGGTGTTGTATGATTTGGGTCAAGACTATTTGTACCATCAAATCCTAAGTTAAATAAGGAGTTACTGGAATATTCACATAGATCAACATCCTCTATCCACCCTAGATTAAAAAAATATGTATTGATATCTCTAGGAACATTATTGGTGGGACAATATAAATAAAGAGATTGTATAATATACTTCATGATGTCTCATATGTTAACAAGTGAAGGTAGAAAGTAAATAATCTAATGGAATCATGAAACCATTACCAAAACGAACATGGAAATGGGAAAACATCACCATAGATTGTTTCACCAGACTTCCTAAGAAATCTAGAGAAAATAATGATATTTGGGTTGTTGTGGATCATCTTATAACAATGAAACGCTTCATTGTGATCTGAGATGAATTCTCACTTGATCAACTTGCACATATATTCATAAGAGAAATGATGAGGCTCCATGGTGTACCACAATCAATTGTATCTAATCGAGATCCAAGATTCACCTCTAGGTTTTGGAAGAGTCTCCAGCATTCTCTGAATACTGAGTTAAGCATCCACACAACTTATCACCCCAAAAATGATTTTCATTCTGATCAGACTATCCAAAAACTTGAGGATATGTTGAGGACATTCTCAACGGACCTCAAAGGGGGATGGGATCTGTATCTTCCTCTGGTTGAGTTATCTTACAACAATAGTTTCTACACAAGAATTCAATTTTCTCCCTCTAAATACCTTTATGGGAATAATTGAAGAACACTTTAATGCTAGGATAATGTTGGGGAATAAAAATAGATAGGTCTTGAAATGGACGAGGAAATGGTAAGGATGGTTAAGACCATTCTTCAGTACATCAAGGCTATTAAGAGTTGAATGAAAATATTTACTGAAAATCATCAATAGGACTTATAGTTTCATGTTGGAGACATGTTTTTCCTCCTAATATCTCCATGGAAGAGATTAATGATATTTTGGAAGAAGGAAAAGCCTATTCCATGGTACATTGTCCCTTTTCAGATCCATGATCATATCAGAATGGTGGCCAACTGACTAGAACCCCCACAAAACTTATCTTAATTATATTTTTTATTCCATGTATCATTGAGAGAAACTACATACTATAACCCTCTCATGTACTCAATCTAGAGGTGGTTCCATTAAAGAATGACCTCCCTTATTAGGAGAATACAATGAAGATATTAGATCAAAGATACAATGTTATATGAAATAAGATAATGCACCTGGTCAAAGTGTTATGGAGAGACCAAAAGATTGAAGAAGCAACATGGGAACCAGAGGCGATGATGAAAAAAATTACCCTCATCTATTTTCATTTGGAAAATCCAAATATTGAGGTAGAAATTTCATTAGGGGGGAATATTTTAACCACCCGGACTATAATAAGTGAAATCTCCATATTTATTTAATTAGATTTAATATTTTATAAAATGGTTATAGAAAACACATGCACTCAATTTGTTTTATTATATCCAATTGGATTTAAATGACCATTACGTATTATTACCATTTATAACATACTTTTTAAATAGTGATCACATGACTAGTATAAATATTGGGTTTTACAAAATCCTTATAAAAAATAAAAAGTAGATGATGACCTCAAATAGTAGGGTCATTCTCTCTGAAACACATTTATCCCATAATCCAAGGGATATATAATTTCTAAGATTTACCTATACCAAGTCCAAGATGAGATCCAATAAATTAAGCATGAACGAAATTGTTACAGGATAAGTTCAAGCTCATCTAGATCACAACTAAAACCATGTCCACCGAATGGCCCCATGAAATTCCCACAATGGCACATGTTACTCTTCTTTCATATTCTAGTGTAATAAAGGGGTATGTATTAAGACCCTACAATTATGATTATGGACATTATTTTTGTATATAATAATAAATATAGTTTTATTTAATTATAGTTTTTAAAGAACAATTATTATTTCTGTTTAATTTTTAAATTGAATTAAGAAATCTAATTTGATTAATTAAAAATTAATATATTAATAAAATATTATTATTAAGTTAATTTTATTAAATATAAATGATCATATAATTTTTATGAGGGAAAATGTATTTTTTATTAAGGTTTAATAACTATTTTTGTCAAAACCTATCATTTTTCCATAAATGTCAGTTATTATATTAAATGTATAAATATGAAATATTTAGAAAACTATTTGTATAAAATGATTATTATTTTTCGAATCATTACATCAAAATTATCCGATGTTCATTTTTTCATAATTTTCTGAGACATTCAAATTTTTGGGTAAAAATTCAGAACCATTTGAATATATAGTTTGTTTTATGACATTATTATGGACAATTAGTGATGCAATAAACACTATAAAAAGGAATATTCGGCCAAATATAAGTTTTACCATTATAATTATTTTATATTATTTTTGTTTTACTTATTTTATAAATCCTTAGTGAATCCTCCAAAATGTATAATATATTTTCTAATTTTAAGTTCATTTGTTTAATAATGTGACTCACCTCTATATAGGAAAGGATAATATTTTAATACCTTCAGCCTATGGAATTTTAAAATAACGTGTTCCACTCATATTTGGAAAACCCCATGAGTGGGTTTTTTAAATATTTAATTATATAGATTCCAAAACATATATTTGTGAAATATTAAAGAATTCCAATCTCATTTCCTATATAGACCCTCCTAGGCTCCCACTTATGTTAACTATAAATCCTTGTATAAAGTCCTTACTCTTTCCTACCCTCTATAGAATCCTCCCAAGGTGCCCTAAGATCTCTACAATCCCCTCTTAAAGCTTTTTAATTCACACACTTAAGTAAGGGTTCCTTCTATTCCAATTTTTATACATGTTTCCCTATATTGTTACACCCTTTTATTTTAATTTAAAAATGATATGCTATGTTTTAGTACCTCACAAATACTTCCCTAATTATGGTGGAATTATTAGAGACCCAATTATTTCTCATTAATCTCTCCCATGTACACTTGTTACCATGCCAAAATTTCGTAAGTGTTATTTCATTTCTCCTCTTTCATCATGATTTTTTGTTATGTTATGCCTTCTATTTACACATTTCATATGTTGGTAATTGTATTTATATGAGCCTATTACTTTACGTTTAATTTATATATGATGTTAGGCCTTTTTTTCTCTCTTATACCCGTTTTATGTATTATTAGGTCACGTCGTTTGGCTGCCAAAATTGCACCGTGAATATCCATTCCAAAACAATTGTGTAAGTGAATATCATAATTATTACCTATCCGGGGTGTTCACTTTTATAAATATATACCTTTTATTTTGGACTTATATTTATTCATTCCACACCCCTTGATATTTTAATAAATTATGACGATGAATGAATCAATTTTTTATGATCTATGTGGTACACTTGAGCATGATAATGAAATAAAAGTGACAGGTGGGCCCAGAATTATATAGTGATCCAATGCATTGGGTAATGTTTATTTTCACTATTTGACATTTTGGGAAGGGGTTTTACCTAATTCCTTATTTGACTTTTTCTCATTTGATTTCTTCGAATTTTATCCTTGACCTATGATGCAATGTTTTAAGTTGTTGTCACATTTCAATGTTATGATTATAATGAAATATCATGTCTTTATGCTCGTGTTTCTTTCATGCTCCATTTATATTTATATTTTATACCATGTGTTGTCTTCTTTATGTTATTCCCTATTTATTCCCTTACTAGTATATATATCTCACCCCTTTTTTATGTATTCCCTCAGATTATCCCATGATATTTTAGTACGAAGGAGTGTTGTGGTCATGTAAGGGATGTTTTCAATAATGATGTTGTATTTCATGTTTTAAGTTGTTTTGCAATGTTTATAATTTTCCAATACACTATGATTATTGATATTTTAGTTTTTATTAACTATAATTTTATTTCATTATATCATGTATGAATGTAATAAAAATAACAGGGTAGTTATATTGGATGATTTCAAATAACCTAAAAATAATGTCTCTAAGGAGAATAGTCTATGGACGAGCTGAAGAGAGACCTCTCTAAGGTCTTGAGATATAATATGAGATGATTAATAGACTAGTATTAGTTCCCAATGATATTGATATGGAATAAAGGTTTTAGGGTTACATTTTGATGGGAGACATAGGTGTATGTCTCGTGAGTAATTAGGTACCCCCTCATATGGTTCGAGGAGAGTCTTAGTGTGTGTGGTGAGTGGAATAATTCCAACAAGACTTGGATTATGTTAGGGGTAGGGGTTTCCTATGAGTGATTTGTTGAAGTATTTCCCATAGTAGATGTTTCACGAAAACCAAATGAGTGACTTGGAATTTTTTTGGGACTTGGAATTGGGATTTCAAGGGTGTTTTGGTTGGGAATTGGTCCCTATCCATCCAGGCCAGGGTAAGGTAAAATGTGATGAATTAAGACTATCCCTAGGTGATGGTGTTGGTTATACACTAAAATGTACATGATTGATATGCATGTACACATGCATGATATGCATGTACACATTCATATGATGCATGATCTATATATATAATATATGATATTGTGCAAGGTGTATTTTTAATACATATGATGCATGTATGTATTCATGCATATGATGCTTGTCTTGGTATATGATATATATATATATATATATATTATAAAATATGCATGGGATGCATATTAAAATTGTTTCATATGAGGAAATGGTTTACACAATCACTCTCAAATAGTTTCATATATTTAAAACAAAATGGTGGTTCATTCAATACATTTCTTATTCATTAAAGTATTCAATTAATATTACACTAAACGAATAAAAATTTTTGTGATGAATTATATTTTGGTAGTATCCTACATTCTCTTATTTAATGATAACTGTTATCTTATATTTTATGTGGGTGTTCTGATTTCATTTGTTCAATTGATTCATGATCATCAGTTTTAAGAAATGTTCTTGAAGTAATCTTCTTCCTGAATTTTTTTTCATCATTCCCTATGACAGTTCCAATACCACTTTATTATTTGGGTATCCTATTAATAGTATTATAGACTCATCGCCTAGTGTATCACCTCAAGGATAAGGTGCTTTTTTTATAGCTCCTCAATATCTTCCTCAAATACACTTCATCGAGATCGATGGAAGAACATGGATTCAACCACAACAGTCAAAATGTAGGTACGTTGTTCAGAACTATCTTTCATATTATTTAAATGATTTTTCCATGAATATAGATCGACTAATTTTTTGGTACTTTTTCCATCAATAATTATATGATTAAGTGAAACTCATTAGTGAAATAAAATCTTGTTTCCTTAATATTTCAATGTGTTTGAATCGCTATTTGTTTTAAATCATAACTGAAATCGATGAACATATTTTTCATAAAATTGTTACAGTTTTCAGACATTTATATGATCTGTGTTCAAATAAGTCAATCTACCCTTTCATACAAGAGATACATAAAGGTTATACCCTTATGAAGAATTTTTTTTATTTATGTAACTTATGTGTTTCCTTTGTGATGATTTGTTGTGTAAAGGTATTCATTATGTTACCATTACGCGTTGTATGTTTCATAAATGAAATACCCTAACTCATAGTGTCTATGTAAGGGTAAAGGTAGGATACCCTTATGAAGGTTGTCACTATAAGGGACAAGATAGGATACCCATACGCCAAATATGGATTTTTTGTAAGGGTAAAGAGTGTGTTTTTCTAAAAAAAATTATAAATTATTTTAGTGCTTTATAAAATTATTTTAAATGAAGATAAAATATTTTTTGAAAATATTTCATTTATAAGGAATTATTTAGTTAATTACTTAGTTATTTTATTATACAATGTCTATAATTAACTAAATAGATTTTTATGATACCTTTTATTCAAGAATATTAATGGTTTATATTTAAAATAATTTTTACTAAAATTAATGCCGAATCTTGGTGATCCAGAAATAAAATTGATTATTTTAAAATCATGAAGATTAAATTATAATGTGTTTATAAATTAAAAAAAATATTTTTTAGATAATATAATGTTTTAATATAATAAAAATATAATTATAAAATGTCTATAATTCATTAAATATCATATAAATTCAATGCAATAAAAAATATGAAAGTGTTAATTTTGAAATGAATATAAGGATATTTATCTTATTAATATTTTATAAAATTATTATAATTATCATTTATTTTTGAAATGTTCATGAGTTTTTATCTCATGTTTTGGAAATTAAATTAAATTTTTATTTATTTACTAAATTCCATTTATATTCAAGTTTTATAAATTGTTTATGAATATTAAATATTTTTTATGCTTTATGTTTAATTATTGAACTACTTCTGGGAGATACATCCTAACATTAAAAGATATGTAAGACTCAATAAAATATAGCTTTAACCTACCTTGATATTATTTTTTATGAAGTTATGAGCTTGAAAGTAGTATTTGAATATAGTTTCTACATATTAGGTGTTAAAGATATGATCAATTAGATTCTCCATTTAGTAAATTCTCCTTGGGTATAGGGACATGAGGTCGAACCACCTATTTTCCTAGAGGATTATGGCTTGTAAAAATAGTGTATGTTGTTAGCTATCTATTGCTTCGCAATTGATCATGTGGAGTTATTCAATCTCATATAATTCTTTTTCATTAAATGAGATGTTCATATAATTTTTTGAAATAATATATTTGGATATGAATGAATATGTTTCTATTATATTTTTGGGTGAATAACACAAACATCTGGGTTGTGTAAATACTTACAAATTAATATATTGTGAAAAAATTAATTTTGTTATTGGAATTGGGATTCCAAAAACTAAATTAATAGAATAATGTATAAATAAAAAGGAATAAAACATGAGGTGGTAAATATTTCATAATATCTAACAGTTATGAATTAAATATTCATATTATGTGTATTAAATTGATGAGAATGAAAACATCCCATAACATTAAGTAAGCGATTCATTCCAAAGAGACACATGTCAATACCTTGATCATTCGACTGGGTATTTTCAATCTCAGCATTAATATCCTTTTATTATATTTTTTATGGAAATCAATATATAGGTAACTCGATATTTTCAAAATGGATAGGTCCATATCAGCATGAGTAACCCTTAATTATCCTCTATTAGAATATTCTTGATGTTTTCTCTAGGTTTAAATATCTATGAAACCCTAATTGTTATGATAAAAAAGGGATAGAGTTAGGTAAGTCCATATGATGGATTGATATAGTTATCAACTCAAATATCAAAGAGTCGTAACAATTATGATTGGAATGATTCCATACTTAAATAATCATGGTATATTTATGTGGACTACCAGATTTAATTTATAATTAAATATGAATATTGGATCACTAAATGGATATGATGTTTGGGGTCATCATTTATAGTGGTAGAACATTAATTTAATGCCCTTAAAAGAAAGATATAACACATTATTCTCACCAACATATATGTATTCATTATATATTATCGAAAACTTAATCGCAGTCTTACTAAGAGAACTAATAGGTATTACCTATAAGATAGTAAAATATCAGTATCTAGGATTAATAATTGTTCTCAAGGAGAAACATTATGAGAATTTGAATGTAAATTTTATCGAGATTAATTTAATAATATTAAGATAATAAGTGTTAGATACCAAGTGTGTTTTAAAAAATTTCACTAACCAATATATTCATAGATATATGAGGCAATTAATTAAGGGATAAGTATATCTTTCTATTTTTAATAGAGTTAAATTTTTGGAATTATAAGTCATACCTTTTTATATAAGTCTACCTAGTGGATTTGTAATAGAATTAAAGAACTACTGTTATGTTCCCACTATAAATAAAAATTTTATTTCCATATTTTCTTTGGACAATATGGGATTTTCATTCATTATTAAGAACAATAGTTGTTCTATATATAATAATGGTATGTGTTGTGTTGTTATAAATATACTAAATGGTTAATATATTCTATATATGTATAGTCATTTATATAAAATTTAATATAAGTAGTTCAGGTATATTTTAAATCCCACCTACCTTTTCCCTTATCACCATGGAAATATAAATGATAATTGTGTTCAATTACTCTATGGAGATATATTTTTGGACACATTCTATTATGAACCATTTAATACATGTTAATCTTTTTAATTAAGAAAATTGAAACAGTAAAAAAGAATAAATGTGAATGGGATAGTGGACTATTGGATCTTATATATAGTGAAGTATGTGGAAAAATTATGACTCAATAATGTTTAGTTTTTAGGTACTCTTATACTTTTACTGATGAATTTAGTTAATATGGTAACTTTTTTCTAATGAAACACATGTAACACCCTAAAATTCTAAATTAAGAACCTTATATTCGATATTCAGGATGAACTATGACACCAAGAACGTAAGGGGATATAATACCATGATAATTTAAAATGTAATTACTATTTAAAATATTTTTTATATTTTTTATATTTACCAGTTCATGAAACACTATGTTAGAGTGTGTTACACTCAAGAGATACCTTCTTCGATGGATTGTGTTACACGCTAGACTGAGTTTTAATGAACAATAATATGTTATTAAAATATTACTATTTTATATAATAATATATAAACATGATGATATGAATAGAAATAACTAACTTAAGAAAATATATGGTTTATATAAATATAAAATAAAATCATTGATTACCAATTAATGGTAAATGAAAATAAGAACAAATTGTATATAAAAAAGAAATATTATAATTTTTATTGTTTTGATGGTGTTCTATCATAATAAAAATAATTAATTATAATTATTAATGATTATAATGAGATATATATTTTATATATTCAATAAAATATTTTTTATATTCATCCATTAGGTTTTATTTTCCTAAGATAATAAGAAACCCTATTTTACACATCAAAACCATATATTTTTATAAAGGCGATTTTAACAATTTTTAATGGAAACCCATTTTATAACTATATTTTGGAACTTTAATTGATTTAATATTCTAAAATAAACATCATATTTTAAATCAAAACATAATAATTGGGTTAGGGGGAATTTTTTATATTTTTCTGAAATATTTTATTTTTTAATGATTTGTTAGAAATATTGAATTTTTGTTCAAAAACTCATTTTCGCCTAATTTATTTATATGGATAAATTCTGTTTTATATTTTTTTAAAGTTTAATTAGGTAATATTCGTATCAATTAAATCAATATATGCAATTGGTATCGATTTCACTTTTAAATTGACTATAAAAATGTATCAAACTTTAGGATTTTTTTACTTTAAAAATCTACATTGCCATCGCACTTGTGGGATGAAGTTTAAATTAATTAATTCCACATATATGATTTAAATTTGGAAAAATTTATTCAATAATTGGAATCATAATAATTTATAATATCTAATAAGACAAAAAAAATAAACAAAAAATATTAGTGGAAGTAAATAAAATTAATTCCATTTTTTAATGTAAAACTAAGCTTAGTAATGAAGAAAACATTTAATTTAAGAGCCCAAATGACCATTACACTTATAAAAAACTCATTGTATGAATATATCATGGAAAAAAACATTATATTATTTATTTTGGTTGTTTTTTATAACTTTTTTTAGTTAATATCATGTGTAAACCTAATTTGTTTCCAAAAATTCAATGTGAGTCATTTCCCTTCCATGTAAAAGTCCACCACCTCCCCCACTTCTTAACACCTATCAAAACTCTTAGGTTAGGAAAAAATATTTTAAAATATCTTCCAAAAATCCAATAGTAAGACCTTTAAGCCTACCTTTGGGTATAAATCTTTCCATGGAATCCTTTTGGTATAAAACAAAAGAAGTTACCTGATTAAGAGGTAACGTCTTCTCTCAAGCTATTTAGTTTCATTTCCACTATTCACTCACAAAAATCTTATTATTATATTATTTTATAACAACAAAATTATCCTAAATATACTATAATTTTTTTATGATAATTTATTAACCCATACTTACACACACCTCCTAATAATCGATAACGAACATACTATTTTTGTGTACGAAGAACTACTGCCTCACAAAATGAAGATTTTTCAATTTTCCCTTACAACCGATCATTGTGGAAATTAGTATGGAAAAAATTATTATATATGATATTTATTATTTTAGTTATATATTTATTCTTCTGTGATTGTTTTATTCGACATACCTTTATACATTCCATTTTACATAAATATGATAACATCGCTTATGGAAGTGTGGACTACCGCCCCGTCAATGCGATATGATTTGTTCACGTTATACATGAAATGTATTAAAGATGATATTAATAAAAATATATTACATATAGTAAATATATATGATACTGTAATTATAATATACATATAAAACATTTATGTTTCATTCTTTTAATACGACAAAGAAATGAAAGTAGCATTCATGCGTATGTATGTCCTACTGTCTCTATGAATAGTGCATTTAATTTCTTATCTCCAAAAATTATAAATTATATTAAGTACATATTTATAGAATATATTTTATAATAATATCATGTTATAAATTCTTTATATGAATAAACCAAGATAAAAATAATAATAACAACAAAAAAAGTCAAAACATACTTGAAAAAACATGGCAATTAACACCTGAAATTGTCAAAATAATGAAATACTGACAAAAAGGTTAATAATATATTATAAAAATTTAATATATGATATTATGAATTTTATTATGGTTCCTTTAGAAGTTATTAAAATATTTTAAACTACTATACGGGAGTATAAATACCACATGAGAAAAGGAAGTTTAAGGAAAGGGATTTAGTCTCAAATATACTTTTCATTGAGACATATTTTTTCTATACACCAATTAACTTTTATTTGGTGTATATACTACTCTTTGAAATTTTATCTCATGAATAAAATTATTATAATTCTATTATAAGTTTCACTTATTCCATGGGGAATTATGATTTATGTGTTTCAAAGTGGTATGGGACACATTTGAATGTTTAAATGTTATTCTTCTTTAAAAATGTTTTATTCTCAACAACCCTTGTTGTTAATTATCCTCATATAGGGTATTATTGATAAATATATTTCATTTATTCAATATGGATATTTTATAAGGAACATTATTTATTTTATATATGGGGAATGCTTTAGATTGGTACGACAATAGTGGGGCCCGGTTAAAGATTTCCCCTTGAAGCATCGAACGTCTTGTGAGATAAAATAGTTGGCCAATTAAATAGGTTTTTACCTATTGGATAAATCTTATTGTGGAAGGTACTGATGGTACTGTTTTCATTTACCTATGAAACATGGAATCAAATAATTAATCATTACGTTGTTTATATTTATTTATTATTCATCCCTGATATTTTTCCCTGAAATATCTATGGATACATTTCATTCTCAGTTTATTTATATATATGGAATGAGTTTTTAAAATTTACCTTTCCATATTGATATTTCCTTATCTATTTATTTTAATTCTATGTGTTATTAGTTATTTACCTTTCAATGTTAATTTATTCTCATTGATTCATTATTTTTTCTATTTTATTTACCCTTGCTAATAATTTTAGCTCACCCTTATTATATTTCCATTCCCTTGGTTATAAAATAGAAATATTTAAATAAGCATTAAAGGAGGTTTTTACTTATTTTTATTATGTTTCATGTTTTATTTTCTATTTCCCAATGTATTGTGGATATCATGTATGTCATCTGGCTTCCGAACACTACTAAATTGATCGGTCCTTCAGGATTTGATACCTTGTAATAATGATAATGTAATAAAATAATTCACCAGCTCTGGGATTCTAGGGTTGAGGCATTACATTTGGTACCATAGAAATTTTACAAGAAACCTTTGAAAATGTTTTATAAAACTTATATTAGGGAACATAAACCTTATATAGACTTTAAGGATAAGTACAGAATAACATCCTACAATTTTGGTAATGAAGGTATTATGTGGATATTTCTATCAACACATCCTTTTCTGGATACTACAAGTGAGTGTGGTTTTGTTACAGATGTACCTAGGAGTAGCATATCCAAAAAAATGGTTCGATCCTGAGTTGGGGTAACCATGTACATGAAAATGGCCCTTACTATGAACCTATTTTGACACTATTGGGGTATGCACTTAAGATAATTAACATTTTATTAACCTACCACTATGAGGGATTTGAAAGTAAATATTTACCCAAAGTAAAAAAAATTCATGATTCTAAGGTTCATCATGCATAAATTTATGTTATGTTTTATACCTTATTTAGTGTAATATAGAGTCCACAACATTATGAGATATTCCATTATATGTCATTGTCTATAAATGGAACCTGGAAGGTAGAAATGTATCAGTAATCTTGGAAAACATAGATATTTCCCTACATAGGAATAAAATATATATGGTATTGGAACTACGAAAGTTATGGATATATTAGGAAAGCTTAGTCTCGTTATGAAAAATAACCTTTCTGAATTAAGAAACCTACTCCATGGTTGGAATATCTTATGTTGGGTGACTTTATGTGGAAGAATCCCACACTATTTAGTGAGACTACTATTCTAATTGTATTTGTGCATTGGATTAAGTCTTTGGAAAATATATTTAATGACTTGGAATGTAGTCAAAAGGAAAAGGATATAGTTGTGGTATATCATCTCTAAGGCGATGCTGAATACTGGTGGTCTCTGATACAAAATACAGCAGAGCAAGAATAAATTGAACTCATATAATGGAGAACTTTTAAGGAGATAGTCTTCGATACATACATTCCTCTTGATCGACTAATTGAGATGAATAGAAATTTCCTTTTCTTAATGAAAAGGGATGAAGGGAGTGTTTAATATTATGAAGTTACCTTTACAAGGTTATCCAAGTACGCTAAATATTATATACACAACATAAATTACATGATTGACCACTTCTTTGAAGGTCTTAATCCAAATCATCGAAGGGTGATAGTTTTATAGAAATTATCATCATATGAATAGATAGTTTTGTGTAAAAAAAATAAACAAGGAGTTCTTGGGATCCTATGTATTAATTGGAAACCATGATAAGAATAGGTCTTCAAAACACCATGAAAAGGGGAATGAGTCAAGGAAGACAAAGGGTAAGAAGGGTTTTCCAACATTTGCTAACTGTGGAATGATTCAACATGGTAAATGCTGGAAAGGATTCAGAGTTTTATATAAGTATAGGGAAAAAGGTAACTAGTAAATTAAATGAAAAGGAAAGAAGGAAAACATTGTTATTCAATGTTACAACTACAAGGAGATAGGGAACTATGAAAAAAATTCCTCACGCATCAAGGGAATATACCTTCGAAGAAGCCAAGGGATCATGGTCCAAAATATTTTATTAACATGACTGAAGTGGAATGATTAATTTAATTCTGTATTTGACCAAATAAATATGTCCTAAAAGTATTTTTTCTGATGTAATCATTATATATTTTATGAAATATGTAAGGATTGTACTATAATAATTTTTTGTTAAGGATTTTAGAATTATATGATGGATGCTGTGAGGAAAAGATATTATGAATAAATCCAAACATTTCAAAAAAAAACACATGATTGAGGTAATTACAACCCTCAATATATTCCTGATGTTGAGATAATGATGAAAAAAATATTGATTTGGATAAGTGCTAACTACCTTGGAACTACATAACGACTTGTCAATAAGTGGTCCATGATATCATTTATGGGGTTTACAACACTTTTGGATTTAATTAATATATCCAATAAAATTTGTCTTTTATAAAGAATAAGTAATAATGTATGTTTCTAATATGGTTTTATGGTAATTTGAGTTATTACCATATTTTAAGAGGAAAAAAGATGAAGTTATTCACATGTTTCGAATGTGAAAATTTATATCCACTTCATGTTGATTAAATTCTAGTGATAAATTCATTTTGGATATTCAGTGACTCTCCTTCAAAATTGATTGGGTCCTAATCTATTGTAAAAGTTAACCATTTATAAAATTGTTTAAGATGATCATTGGATGATATTTTAGGTTTTAATGTATTTCTTCACCATATGATGTATCATGTTCTAAGAGATGAAATAGAAATAGTTCATTTATAATAAAAGGAAAATATGTTTTTTTAGAAAATTATATTTATTTATATTTTTATATAGTGAAATAATTCCTTAACTATATGAAAAAATGGGGTTGAAACAAAAATATTGTCCTATTATCATCATTTTTATGAAATCTCTTACCCTTATACACAGCTGTGGTTTAAAGGTTTTTTGTCCACAACATTCATCTAAACATATTATTTAGAACACTATATTGGAACTGAATTGTTGGACTTTTTCTTCCATATCCACGTTTCTATTTCCCACCTATGTTCTACTACTAGGGAACCTAGTTATGTGTTAATTTTCCTTTAAATTATCTCTTATTATGAATATGTTATATTAACCCTTTTTACAATGTGGTTCATTGAATAATATTTTATATTAAATTCTTCTACCACCGAGATCATGTTTAAATTGAGAGGATGAAATTTATTTAATGTGGAGAGAATAGAACACTCTAAAATTCTAAAGTAAGAACCTTATATTCAATATTGTGCATGAAACGCAACACCAAGAACGTAAGGGAATATAATATTGTGATAATTTAAAGTATAATTCTTATTTTAAATATATTATATAGATTTCATAATTTCTAATTCATGCCAAAGCAAGTTATCATGTGTTACTCTCAAGAGTGACTTTCTTCAATGGCTTTCGTTACACGCATGATTGAGTTTTACCAAAAAAATATTTTATTAAGATGTTATTATTTAATATAAAAAGATATAAACTACCAGTTATAAATATTATTATTTAAATTATTAGAATATATGTTTTATATAAATATAAAATTAATTCTTGTCTTACCAATTCATGATAAATGAAAATAAGAACCACTTGCATATAAAAAAGAAATGTTTTTATTTTTATTCCTCCAAAGGAATTTTATCATAATAAAAATAATTAATTACAATTAATTACTTATTTTAGAGAAAAATATATGTTAGATATTAAATAAAATATTTTTTTTATTCATCCATTAGGTTTTATATTCATAATATAAAATCAAACCCTATTTTACAATTAAAAACCTAGGTTTTTATAAAGTAAGTTTTACCAAATATTAATGGAAACCAATTTTAAATAATAATATTGATACATTAATTGACTTAATATTTCAAATTATAATTCAAAATTTAAATCAAAATAATTATAATCTTGTTAGGGTGAATTTTTTATATTTTTCTGAAACATTTCATTTTTATTGAATAGTTAAAAATACAGAATTTTAAGTCAAACCTTCCTTTTCATGTAATTTATTTATAATGTAAAATTATTCTTTATATTTTTTTTAAAGTTTAATAAGGTAATATTTTTAAAAATTAACTCAATTTAGGTAATTGGGATCAATTTTTCTTTGAAAATGTCTATAAAAACATAGAAAACTTCTTGTATGCTTTTACTTTAAAAATGGCATTGTCGTCCCGCCTACTTGATGAATTATAAATTAAATTATGTCACATATATGATTGGAATGTATATAAATAGATTCCATATTTGGAATCATCAAAATTTAAAATTTCTGATAAGGAAAAATTTTTTACCATAAAATATTAGCGAAGTTAATTAAAATTAATTACAAATATTAAGGTAAAATTAAGCTTAATTATGGACTAAAACATTAATTTAAGGGCCCAATGACCTATTATCTTATAAAAACCCCATCATATGTCCTTATATCATCCACACACATCTAATAATTTATTTATTTTTTGTTTTTTATGACTATATTTTATGTAAGAACATGTGTACACGAAACTTGTTTCGAAAAATCCCAAGTGAGTCCTTTTTATTCCCTATAAAATGAAACTATATCTCCCACTTATTCATCCCTTACAAACCACTTATTTTCAGCCAAAATATTCCAAAATAGCTTCCAAAAATCCCTAACATTGTCCTTTAAACCTCAATTTTGGCAGAAATCCTTCTAATAAAGCCTTTTAATATGAACCAAAAGAAGTTACCTGGTTTAGAGGAAACATCTTCTCTCGTGTTTTTTAGTTTAATTTCAATTATTCACTTATTTCACTCTTCTTATTGTATTATTGTAAAACAAAATGAGTGTACTAAATATACTATTTTTTTATTTTATGTTTTATACCTACACTTACACACACCACCATCTAATAGGTAATGAACATATTGTTTCTGTGTACGGTGAACTAGTGCCTCGCAAAATAATGATTACTATTTTTTTCACCTATCATGGTGGCCATTATGGTGGAAAATATTCTTATATATTATATATATTATATTTATTATATATTTATACTTTTTTAATTATTTTATAACACATAACTCTATACATTCTATTTTTCATAAATATGATAACATCACTTGTGGAAATACGGACTACTGCCCCCTCAATGTGACGTGATTGATTCACATAATACATTGAATGTATTAAGGATGATATTTATAAAAATATATGAAATATATATTATACTATAATTATAATATATATATATATATCATTTCCATTTCATTCTTTTAATATGACAAATAAATGGAAGTATCGTTCATGCATACATACATCCCAGTGTCTCCATAAATAGTGTGTTTCATTTTTTATATCCATACACTATAGATTATTATAAATAAATATTTAATAAATATATATGATAATTAAAAAAATTTCAGAAATCTAGATATTATGAAACCATTATACAAATTATAATAACAACAAACAACAAGTGAAATAAAACTTGAGAAAACTAGGCAATTAACACTCAAAATAGTCAAATATAATGAATGATTGTTAACAAACAGATAATAAGATCTTATAGAAAGATAATACATAATATTATGAATATGAGTATGGTTTTTTTATATGATAGTAACATATTTTAAACCACTATATATGAGGATAAATACCACATTATAAAAGTAAAGATAAGGTAAGATATTTCATCTCAAATTTACATTACATTGAGACTTATTTTTTCTCACCAATTCACTTTTATTTGGTGTATATACTGGTATTTGACATGTTATATCATGGATATAACTATTTTAATGATATTATAAGTTTCATTTAATTCAAGGGTAATTATGTTTTAAATTTTACAATGTGGTATGATTCACATTGGAATGTTTAAATATTATTTTTTCCTCAATAATGTTTTATAGTCAATAACCCATGTTGTTACTTATCCTTCTCTGGGGTCTTATTTACAAATCCATATTATTTATTAAATATGGATATTTGATAAGGATCATTATTTATTTGATTTATGAGGAATTATTTGGACATGGTTGACATGGGTGGCACCTGGGTATAGATACCCCCTTAATGCATTGGATGTCTCATAAGATTAAATAGTTGGAAAAATAAGATGGGTTTTCACCCAATAGTTAAACCGTATTTTGAAAGGTCTTCATGGTATGAGTTCTACGTACCTAGGAAAAATGGTGTCCAATAATTAAGTTATTCCCTGATTTAGATTCAGTTATTATTCATGTATGATATTTTGTGTCTACATATCTATGGATACATTTCATAATCAATTTATTTATTTATATGGCATTAGTTTTAGTTTCTTACCTTTCCATGTTTCCTAATAAAGTTATTGGAATAGAATTTGTAATCAGTTTTTTACCTTTCCATCTTAATGTATTCTCATTGATTTATTTTTTATTACATTTTATTTTCCCTTACTAAGCATTTCATCTCAACGTTATAATATTTACTTTACCTAGGTTATAAATGAGAAATCATTGAATAAGTGTTTACAAATTCGGTATAATTGTTTTTATTATGTATCATATTTTTATTTCCTAATTACTAATATAATATTGGTATTTTTAATATAATATGGATTTCGAATAATTCTTAACTGATCGGTACTTCATGATTAGATTCCTTATAATCATGCAAATGTAATAAAATACCCCACCGACTTCAGGCTTCTGGGGTTGGGGTGTCACCACACAAGTTATAAACTTTTCAAAATTTAAAATAGTTTAATAAAAAAGTATATAATCCACTGGAAACTATTATTAAGAATATATGATCATATTGGGTTTTTGAATACTTGATAAAAGAATTTATAAATCATCTAAGATATTAAATAATTATTTAAAGATGCACTCCTCCTAGAACAACATAATTGAATGTGTATCTAAAATGGGGAATCATACCTTTTAAGACATGGTTTAATAGCTTATGATTTTATGCGACCTTCTATTTCATTTTGGAGTCATTCTCTAGATACTTCATCATTCCTACTAAAGATAATTCAATATAAAGTAATCATGAAGACACTATATGAGATTTAGACTGGGAATAATCTCAAAATGACTTTTATGAGTATTTACACTTTTGAATCATTTGTATGAAAACCAGGTTCTAATAATATTGAATCCATATTTTATAATTTCCTATTTTTTGGTTATCTGAAAGAGACTTCAAGGTATTATTTCTATAACCCTACTTAACATAATGTTTTTGTGGCCTAACATGTTGTTTTCCTTGAGAAGGAACACATTAAATGAGATGTTAGTTTGAGTAAGTTTGAACTTCGATAATTTCAAGACCAAAAAATAGGAATTGTTTTTGATATGGATGTTACGCAAGTTCTACAAAGAGTTTTGGAAGAAGAACTGACTTGTGTTACACAAGAACCTATAATATCAAATTGTATTATTCAATAAACTATGATATATGGATTTATAATTGATAATTATGTTGAATTTTCATTCATAAGTGATGAATCTAATTCCTACTAAGAGGTTATTAATTTTTTGGATTCTAATAAATATTAAAAAACTAGGGAAATGGAAATTGAATCCATTTTCAATAAAAATTTTGGAACTTTTTAGATACACCAGAAGGGGTAAGACTTATATGTTGTTAGTGGGTTTTTTGTGAGAAAACTAAAATGGATAGTATATTTTATACATATAAATAATTCATCTTGTTAAAGGGTTACAATCTAATTCATGGTATTGACTATAAAGAGATGTTTCACCTTTTTTTATGTTAAATTCATTTCATATTTTTCTCTCTATATCATATCATTATGAATATAATGGATATAAAAACTGATTTACATAAAATTATATAACCATGGATGTGAATATGAAAAATCCTAAATGTTTTGTGTTCCAAATGATTATTCTACATTATTCAAGTTTCAATTGTCCATTTATAGATTTAAGTGAGCTTCTCAAAGTTTAAATATATATTTTTATAATAAAATAAAAGAATTTAGTTTCATCAAGAATGTAGATGATTATTTTCTATATAATTTGGGTAGTGTGAGTGTAGTATTATTTATTTTATTATTTATAAAATACATAATTATTATCTAAAATGATATCCCAACCCTTAATTTTGTGATGTTTTGGATGGTAAAATGTTTCTCAATAAAATAAACAGGTGAAGTTTCATACATGTTGAATCTGAATATCTATAAATATATATCTAAGAGAATTATTATACTGAGTAAGAACACATATTGTAACACCCTGAGATTTTATGACAGATTTCTTCATAAATTAATTTTATTTATTTGGAATCTTTCTTTATATGAAACACTGAGTTTAAATGAACTGTGATATACTGTTGAAATATTACAATTTAATGTGATAGTTATCACCTAATCATTTGACTAGAGGGTATGAATATGAATAAATTCATTTTTAAAAATCTTTTATTTACACATGTATAAAATTAAATCATTGGATATCAATTGATTATAAATGAAAATAAAAATAATTTTAAAGTAAAATAAATGTTTCTTTTGAAAAACAGATTTATGCATGAAATTTGTTTTTAACTAAATCAATAAAATTAATATATAATATTGAATTATTTTAATGAAATTTATATATATTATATATTCAATAAAAAATGTACATTTGTTTAATTTTTTTATCCATTAAATAATAATTAATCCAATATTAGGTTTAAAAATATATTTTTTTTAAAATTTTCTTTATCATGTTGTGATAAAAAATATTTAAATTAATTTCTACCACATATAGAAATTGAATCATGAAAAATTTATCACATATTTAGATTAATTATATTGAAATTTATAAATTAGGCCCATTTTATTTTTGTTTATTTTGATAGTAACCTCGGTAATTTTTGTCACCTCGGTAAGGGTAAAACTGGTAAAAAATGGTTAAAACATTGGGTTAAGGATTTAAAATTACTTTAATACTTGAATTTATCCAATTTAATAATGCATATCTCAAATATATTTCCAGTTGGTTCCATTTTTATTTTATCATGACCATTATATTATATTAAGAAATGGAAAAATACATAATATCACTCACTTAACTATAATAACTCTAAATTTTTATTATAAGGATAAAAAGGGGATAATATTGGTTCTAAATTTTTATTTGATACAACAACTACTTTTTATCATTTTAATTTATTAATAATTTCTATTTATTGATTAATTACTTTAAATAATTATGGAACATCGACAAAGTATTTATTCAATTAAAAAATAAATAAAATAAATGCATTTAAACATGTTAAAAGTTATAAATTTTGAGTGAATTGTCATGATCTGTGAATTTTATAGTTAAAAATAACAAATTATGAATTTTTCAAAGGTTTATATTTGAATTCCATTTTATTCATGTTGTCTTTAAAGTCAAATCAAATAAATAGATTCAAAAATAAAATTAATGATGTGTTTTGCTAAATAATATATTGTTAAAATATTTAAAAGAAACATTAAAAAATTAAAATATGATTAGTATGATGTGAAATGATCAAAGATTAAATCCATTGGACATTAATAATCAAATTATTATATTCTTAGTAAAATTATAACCCTTTAATGATTAAATTATTTTACAGCATTTATGATTAAAATTGGTTAAGAAAGGTGTTCAATCAAAGGTAAATGTGTAAAACTATACCAATACCTATATAAATTTCATTTGTTAATGATATATCAACCTTAGTGTCTTATTATTTGAATATTTACCCCTTTGGAACAATTTTTATTAAAAAAGTATTAATTATATTGTAATATTTTTACTAATTCAAAGTATGTTTTTTCCCTCATTGTTAAATAGAAACCCCTTCTCTCTTTTCATTACCCCAATATAAGCCATCAAGCTTAGCCAACCTCAGGACAATTATATTATCAAATTACATATCTGAAAATAATAGGTGATGGTATTCTTAAAATATTATTCCAATAGTCTTTAATAAAGGATTTGTTTCTGATGCTTTCGTCGGGGCCTGAGCGTCTGTCTATTTTTGGGGATGACGGTGCTCTTTGTTGCCCTGCATTCCCGATTTCCAAAGGCAGGTGGAATCCATTCTTTATTCAGGTATGTTTTCTCTTTGATCGAAATGAGATGATGGGATGTCGGTTCTTCCTTCTGTGGATTCCTCCTCGGAACTCGTCACCTTGTCTGTGTCTCCCTTATATATTAAGTCATGGTTCGTGAATCCCTTTCCCACTGCCTTATCTTTGTGGATACCGGTTAATTACACTACTTCTGTCAGGACATTCCATGGGTTCTTGACATGGTAGAGACCTTCGGTCGGGGAGTAGTCTGGTTAGACATCAATAGTGTTTTAGGACGCTGAAAAACTAGCTTGTCTAGGTTTCTTACCCTTATTATAGGGTTTCTCGAAGGTGCGGAATCCCGGGGCATCCCATGTCGAATGTTGGGAATTATATGCCATGGGAATTTATATAAGGTTTTCCTCAGCTTACTATGTTTAACACAGGGTATACCATGAGTTTAATGTCTGCCGGAGATGGATCAGACTGATCAGAACACTGACTAGAGTGGATCAGATGGGTGAAACCCCTAGAGGGAACACTGATGTTGGGTCAATCATGTGGTTCGTTACCCAGCTACTGTTGGCAGCGGTGGAGAGGTGAATTGGCATGATCTCACCAAGATGTGGCAGCCTGAATAGGAATCAGGATGGATGATGGATGATTAAGTGAAGTGGATGGATAATGAAATGTAGTCAACTTGAGGATGACGGTGATGTTGGTCTTGAGCCTCGAAGAGACCTCCTACGTTTCTCTATGGATGGGAATCAAAGTCCACGTAGTTCAGAATGGGGTATAGGATCGGCGTGTGCACAGAGGACAATGATGTGATGATATACTAAGGATTATGTGTGGTTAGCAGGCCGAGGTTGATTTGACGCCACTAGGACAGACCAGAGATGTGGGTCTCAACAAAGGGGATTGCAATGTCTTACCACTGGGTTCAGGTTGACAACAACTCACCACTGACTAAAGTTGACAATGGCTTACCACTGAGTAGGGATCATAATGTCTTACCACTGTGTGAGGTTCACAATGTCTTGTTGTTTGGTAGGGGATCACAATGGCTTACCACTGGATAGGTACAAGATGGGAATACAGATTAACATCATGCAGGACGGGGGTGGACTGACATGAAGGGAGTCAGAACGACCAGGTGTTGGTCTTGAACCTCAAGGATGATTCCTACGTACCATGCCTTGGTATGGATCAAAGTCCATGTAGTTAGGAATGGGTAGGAACTGACATCAAGGGCGTAAAAACCAATGGTTGTTGGGCTTGAACCTTAGGGAGGCTTCCTACGTACCTTTCCTTGGCAAGGATAAAAGTCCACATAGTTCCATAATGGGTAGGAACTGACATAAAGGGGGTCATAACCAATTGTTTTTTTGCTTGAACCTCAGGGAGGCTTCCTACATTCCTTGCCTTAGCAAGGATCAAAGTCCACATAGTTTGGAGTAGTTAAGATCCAACATGAAGGACGTTGGAACCAATGGTTATTGGGTTTGAACATTAGGGAGGCTTCCTATGTACCTTTCCTTAGAAAGGATCAAAGTCCACGTAGTTCGGAATTGGTAGGAACCAACGTGAAGGGGGTCAGAACCAACGGTTGTCGGGCTTGAACCTTAGAGAGGCTTCCTACGTACCTTTCCATGGTATGGATCAATTTCCTCATAGATCAGAATGGGTAGGAACCAACATGAAGGGGGTCAGAACCAATTTTTGTTGGGAATGAACCTCATGGAGGCTTCCTACGTACCTTGCCTTGGCAACAATAAAATTCCACATAGTTCAAAATGGTGTTTGGGTAACCGACGTGAAGGGAGTCAGAATGACCAGGTATTAGACTTGAACCTTAGGGAGGCTTCATGCATACCTTCCCTTGTAAAGTATCAAATTCCACGTAGTTATGGAATAAGGTTTGGTGTACTGATGTTAAGATGGTCGAGACCAATGGATGGTGGGCTTGAACCTCATGGAGGCTTCCTACGTACCTTTCCTTGGAAATCATCAAAGTCCATTTAGTTTGGGATGGGTGTTTGGCGTACCGATGTGAAGATGGTCGGGACCAATTGATGGTGAGCTTGAACCTCATAGAGGCTTCCTACGTACCTTTTCTTGGCAAGGATCAAGTCCACGTTTTTGGGATGGGTGTTTTGTGTACCGATGGGAAGATGTTCGGAACCAATGTATGGTGGGTTTGAACCTCATGGAGGCTTCCAATATACCTTGCCTTAGCAAGGATCAAAGTCCATGTAGTTCGGGAGGGGTGTGTGGGGCTTACACTCTAGGCTATCTGGAAAGGATTTCATGGTCGGTGCTTACTCTAAGCCAACATGATTCATGCTTGGTGTGAGAAACAAGAGGCAGAAAAGACCTGATGATCACGTCTTGAAAGGTGTGTCCGTGGATAGTGGAATGGGGATTACACGTGGTTAGCGGCCCAAATGGAAACAGGGGCTTATGCTTGGAGTGGCCCAAAGAAGAAACAAGGGCTTACGCCTAGATCAGCCCAAAGAGGAAACACGGGCTTACACCTGGAGTGTCCCTAGGGAGATGGAGACTGGGACTTACTCTCGGGTGAAGGCCAGGATGGTAACAAAGCCTAGTGGTAGTGGGAAGGGATAACAGAATCTGTGTCCCCATCTCTCCTCTTAGTCATCAGCACTGAAGAAGAGAGGAGGAGCAGGGTTGCTTCCTCGTGCAAGAAAAGATAGGGGTTTACCCAAGCATGGTTTCTCTTTCCACCTGGACAGATACCGGGGTGAGGTCATAGTTTAATTTCATGTGACAAGGACGGTGGTTCTTGTCAGTTTAACATCCTGTAGCTCGGACGAGGTGGGTTCACTCCACACCCCTATGATTTACATGACTGATACCCACCCACCCTTGGGGAAGGGAACGCATTAGTAATGTCTTAATGAGGGGGTGTTATGGAGTGATCCACTGAGGGGTCCACATTAGTGTGGCTATGTGAAGAAGAAATTGTCGTTAGCATGCCTATGCAAAGAAGCATGAGGTGACTCAACAAAACGGAAACCATCACTCATGGGACTTTGAATTTACTTTGTTCAAACCAAGAGGGTCGCATGAGAAAAGGAATTGCGGAGCAAAGGGGGCCATAGGTAGAGTCCTTGTGAAGCTCTGGTGCTCCATGTAGTGGAGGTACTTCATGAAAGGGGATGATTTCTTATGTGAAGTGTCCTAGCATAGGCCTAGGGTATAGGTGCATATGGGAGGTGCTTCGTGAAGTGGAAATTCATTCGTCGAGCAATGCCTCATGAAGCAAGGGTGCCTCGCAAAGTGTAGTTTTGGGAAGCAATGTGCTTCATGAAGCATAGTGACCCTGCCTTAGCATGTGGGTCACCTGTTCGTGGAGGGTGCTTCACGAATCATAAGTTCTCTGCGAAGACCCTAGTCCCCATGGGGATCCCCTTCCTTCACAGAGGCCTGTGGGCTTCGCTAAAGGAATCCCTCTCGGAAGAGGGGTTGATTTAAAGAAAAGGGGAGGCACTTCACAATGAAAAAGTACCTCGGGAAGCTCATGACTCACATAGTAGAAAGTGGTTCATGATGTGAGAGATAAGAAGGTGAAAGGTCAGATGATCCATCCTGTTGGATCGAGGGGATCCCGATATTTATAGGCAAGAGGTGTCGCAAAGCAGAGCTCGCTCGGTGCGAAGATGAATCTTGCTCTGCACTGGGTTCACGAACGTCACATCGGCTCCTGGAGGATCCTGCCTCTATGCTCCGTGGAGGGCTCACGAATGTCAATGGGGTTCATGGGGCATCCCACCTCCTTGCTCAGTGGCGGGCTTGTAAACGTCAATGGGGTTCATGGGGGTATCCCTCCTTCTTGCTCTTCGGTGGGATCGTGAATGACAAAGGGGTTCATGGGGCATCTCCCCTCCTTGCTCTGTGGCAGCCACAGGGCAATGCAGGATCTGCGAATGGTCTTCGCGAGGTAGCCCTCAAGTCTTTCTACTTGTTCTTCTTCTTCCCCAATTTTGGTGCCTCCAAATCCCCCCCCCCACGTAGGCTTGGAGCTGAGGAGAAATCAAGGGTCAAATTCTGAGGTCCAATCACCAAAATTCCTCAGTCGTTCACGAAGTTGTCTCATGGTGGAGGATCTCATAGCGGGAATGAGACGGGTCATCTGAGCGCGTCGTGAAGTTTCCACGTTTTAGATGTGCTGCAAAGCTACAATGGTCGTCGCCTATAAATAGGGGAGCTGACCTCTCTTTTTCCCTCTCTCCCCTTTGCGATTTTAGATTGTAGAACACTTGATTCGTGATTATCTACATACTCCATGATCTCTCTCCTCAAATTGGGATTTCTACATCACGGAACACAGTGATTCTTTAACTCTTCGAAAGTGCTTAGAGACTTTCATTTCAAGGTTGGGGTACGACTCCATGAACAACCTTTGCGAACGATCTCCATGAATTTGCTCCGTCGAAGAGCTTCACGAACCGAACCCAGAATACAATGGAACTTTAACAGAATTGCTCAACATGAGGCTGCTATGGGGTCTTTGTAGACGTTCCCTGAAGGGAGAATATGGAAAATAGATTAGGTCTCTGGCAGTTGATACATAGCCACTCTTACCACAATTCGCTGGTGTAGTTCCTGTCGAAAATCTAGAGGAAATACTCACTCTATAAAAGGATATCGATGTATGGCTTCAGGCTGAAGGATGACGCCTAGATCCCTGATGCATGTTGGGACCAGCCAGCTTACTGGTTTAGGAGTACTTTGTGCCAATGCCAATGGTTTAGGGTGGGTGACGATCATGTCTTAGATGATTTCACACCTGTCTTTCCCGATTACCTGTATAATCATTTGAACAATGTGGACGGGAAGGCATTTCAGCCAGAGACCTCCCCCACCCCTCTATACTAGACAATCTTCAAGGAGTCCCATAGGAACATAGATATGGGATGGTCTGAAGAGTGGGACTTACGCCAATGCGATAACTTAACAGATGACTTGGCATGGGCCAACTGGGTAGGCGCCTGATGTGAGGAGTTCGAGGTAGAACTTAGGAGAGTGGGCGTATATGAGGAAACACGGGCCTCCCAATTCCACATCTATCAAACAATGCATCTGATACCGGAGTGGTTGAGTAGGTGGTCATTGAGGACCAATACCTTCCACCTATACTACAAGGAGGTTGGTATCATCTTGTGGAATGTGCACCAGATATCTGGGGTCCCGATACTGGGGGCGAGGTATGATGAATTCCACCCCATAGTGGGTGTGTGGGATGATCCATAGCAAATTTTTCTGCTAGAGATGGTGTTGATGGAGCTGATGCTGGGAGAGGACAATGAAGCAGTGAGAGACATCCACTTCAGACGGTGGTTCAAGAAAATCCCGAACTTCTCGAAAGACCGACATTTTCTTGTGAGGCCTCAGACTTTCCCAAAGGGGGATCAACAGGGAAAGGAGCACTCATACTGGCGACTCTCGAAGGACAGCTAGTGGAAGACATGGGGATTCAATATCAGCACCGAGCAGCAACTGGTATTCAGGTAGGAAGCGTTCATTACAACACTAATTTGCAGTTGGATCCTGCTAGTGAGGGATACGAACATGGACGTGCAACCAAGCACATTTATCATGTATTCCATGTTGGCGACAGGAGTGCAGGTCAACCTCGGGGTCCCAATGCTCACCAAGTTGTACAAGATGATGCGGCACATTAGTGAGGGGAAGAGGCCACTGAGGATATGCAGGCCATTCCACCTTCTGTATGGGTGGATAGTGGCGCACGTTATGGAGTTTTATCTATTAGATTTTATGTCCTAAGAACCAACTGTTTATACTCTGATTACATGAATGTAAACTTATTATATATTGTTCATTGTTCTTCATGACTATAATATAACAATTTCTTCAAATATGTGTTACATTAATAAGGTCATGGACGATCTCCGCTATGATGAGAACCTTGAAATTCCATAACAATATTCATAAAAAAGTTCAACTGTTGGATGAATTACTATGATAGGACACATAGTATACAGACCATCATGTTTGAGTACTAAAAATAAGACAAGACATTCTATCATGGTGTTTGCACTTCGTAATCTTCATGATTGGAGATTATGAGAAAAGACCCGCCAGTAGTAATTTTGTATGTCTTGGTGTGGTCATACATTTCTATCTATGAGTGTGTATAATGGTCTTTAGACTGTAAGATTATCATTAACTCATGTCAAGATGCGCACACTGAGATTTTCTGAAGAAAACCATCACGAAGACAGTTGGCGGGATGTAGGGTATGTTGGGTGCGTCACAAATGACATGTTGTTAATGGATAAGTCATGAAACGATTTTCCCCTTACATATTTATGGAAGTAGATATCTTAGTACCTTTAATTGAAATAGAACTATTTCCCAAATTCCATGGCTATGGTGTCACAGTGAGTTTATTTTTGGAAGTCAAGGAATGACGGATCAAGCATATATGTTTATGACACTTCCATGAAACCTTCTTGATGAGATATCGATAAAAAGGGATTAAATTACATGGAAAGAATTCATATGAGGTGACATGTCAATGAAGCATAAACTTCTTTCTCTTGGGTGCCTGGACCCATTGCTAGATAGTAATCTTGGACTTTAGGAAATCCCGCACAATGCCAATGACAAAGAGGCCTAGAGGGCCACGCACTAATTGTATCCAAGTATCTCAAATAGAATAAATATTATTACCCTATGTGGTTTAATAATTATTCATGGAATCCTAAATCATTTTAAAGTTTGAGGGTGAATAAAATGAAAAAAAATGTTATGAATTCCGTGTACATTGAATGTACACACCGTGTGGTTTTCATTTTGGAAAGGAAATGAAAAATGAGTACATGCCCTATATTAATGATTACACACAGTGTAGTTTTTTTAGTCAGGATTTTGAGGAAATAATATCGTTATATTAAATTATATTTAATATAATTTTTGTGGGAGAATATCAAGGAATTAATGATTTGGCATGGGGTTTTTTAGTTAGAGTTAATGAAATAAATAAAATGTGTCACGTGTTTATCCATTTTCATAACTCTATAACATCAAAACTGATTATAAATATCCACACAACCCCAAAAATTTTCCTTAATCGTTGTGAACAAAAATCCTGGAGAATTATCTCAAGCTCTAAAGAACTCCTTCATCTAATAAAGCTCTCAAGACCAAGAGAAATCCTCCTCCATCAGATCAAAGCAATCTAATGAAGACAACATGGGAAAAGGCTTCTCCATGCTTGCACATAGATATTCCTTTGGTGACATCCAAAGATACGTGGTGCACATTTGGATCACCACTATAGGAATTCTACACTTGGATTCTACGACGCAACTATGAATGACATCAGAACGTGATCAGAAATCTCAACAAAAAAATAATTCCATAAATGGTACTTCATGTCTATTAATTAAATTAATAATAATCAACATCTGATGATCCTCCTTTTTGGTTCTGGGAATATTCTTCTTCTTTGTCTATTTCTGTGATTCGATCCATGGATTCTGGCATTTATCATTGTATTGATCCCAGATTGATCATTCCTAATGACAAAAAGCCTATTGGGCACATCCACCCATGAGCTTCTATTGCGCCTAGGACCAACTAGTGGTATCAGAGCAGTCACAATGTTGATTATAGTTATTTAATTTTCATTTATAATTTATGAATTACTATTTTATTCAATTCAAGATAAATCATTCTATAAAAATGAATGAATGAGATCTGTTCTTCATCCTTCGTTTCTCGATTCACATCATAGAAACAACCTTTTAATTATAATTTTAATTAAAATATAAATGAGTAACTCATTCAAAGGAGCCGCTCATTTTTTCTGTACAACACAGGAATACAGGGCATGTAGTGAAATCTACTCTCCTTGTACTTAGGTACAATGAACTGGTACTAGTCCACCAAACCACACCGTGTGAATTGAGCATACCTATGTTTTTCAATACCCTGTGTTGATGAGAACTGAACGACGTGTGGAAACTAAAATACACGGTGTGTATGTTGAATGAACACGACGTGTATTCTGATCTGGTCCAGGTGAAACTATGTACAAGGAGAAGTCATGTAATCACATATATGTGATTTCCAGGATAGTAACCACGTTACAATGAAGTACATGTCATTTTAGATTAATCTACACACCATGTACTCCAAAATTTCCAAAGTATAGAAAACAAGCCAATATCCCTGGAGTGTACATTGGATAAAGGGTGAAAACAAATACACGCCATGTAATATAGCGTACACACTGTGTACTTTCCATAAATGGAATTTCACCAGGTTTCCTCCAGAGTACAAAGACCCGTACAAGGAATATGGATTAGAATAATCTCAAGGAAATTCATAATGTAATTTAAGATAAAGAATTTATTAATTATAAGATCATAATTAATTGAATTCAAGCACAAATTATCTTGAATTAAGGAATGATTAAAAGAATTTTAATACTAAATATGTGTAAAATTTCTTTGCATGCTATGGATGATCATGATCTAGAACAAATACCCTTTGTGTGTGTATGGTTTTATTTAAATTTATTTAATTTAAATTTGTTGCCTGTGAGCCATCTTCTAATAAAATGTAGGGCCTTCATACCCATGGTTTCATTAATGTGAACCCCATGTAATGGAGGATCTCCCAATCCAGAGGAGACAGTTCAAAATCCAAAGGTGAGGTGAAACCGACCCAAGAAGATACAAAGGTGGATAGATAGGAGATGTAAAACAAGAGTCGTTGGGTTCAAGGTGTTTTTCCCTATGTAAGGGTTAGCTTATCAAAACCGCTAGATAATCTAACCAATAGAATCTCTTGATAAATCCATCTTATTTTATTTCTTTCTAATCGCATGTTTTATTTATTATGTATCTGTTTTCATGATCACATAGTTAATGAAATAAACAAGAATAAAAAGATGGAATAAAATAAAAACTGGACTATGCGTAAACATTATCAGAACATGGTTAATCACTTAAGCAAGCATCACTTAATATTGACAAGCATGTGATAATGAGAAACTATAGATAAAGGATTGAAATCTCTCAAATACCATATTATGTCAGACCAATCCTTATGTTACTTGATTAAGGTAAAGACTCAATAAAACTATGTGTTTGACCTACCCTTGATGGGACACTTACTTTTATAAAGTATACTCTTATGAATGTTTCTGATTGACTTAAAAATTTTACATCAATAGGAGTAGCACATCCTAGACTTCTTGTAAAATGGAGGAAAGTGTTGAGGAAATCCAATTCAGGATTTCAGGATTTCAGGATTGGGGAGTCTACTCAACAGATCAAGAAACTGTATGCTCATAGTTGGAAAATACATGCCTACCTAAATACCTTTAAATAGCTTGACCAACCCATGTTGGGGTTATGCGAAGTGGAATATGGATCCTTTCCATTGGAATGTTATAGAAACTAGGCATTCCAAGTTCAATGGTGGGGGTCATTGGGACCGGATAAAATATTGGGAGAATTAATAAATTCATTTATTAACTTTCATAAAATGTAATCAAAAGGAACTGATAAATCTACTCTTTTAATTTTTAGAATCAACATGAAAAACTTTTCAACCACATTTTCTCTGTGACCAATTCTGGATAAAGACAATATCCTCACCGTTAGTAACTTTCAGGAATGGTTTAGGCACCTTCGGGTTATTCTATACCATGAATGAATTTTTTACGTGCTGGAGTCCTCGCTTCCGGATTTTCCTTCCCAAGGGGCGAGTGATGAAGATTTCCTAGTCTATGATCAACATTTGAATGATGTTCTCGACATTCAATGTTTGATGTTGTCATCAATTTCTAGTGAGCTCATGAAGTCTCATGAAGAAATGGATTCCTATAGCATGCTCGAGCACCTCCATGGTCTATACCGGAGAGAGCAATACATGAAAGGTTTGAGATCTCCAAGGCTCTTTTTCGAAGCAAGCATAGAGAGGGTGCCCCATTTGGGCCTCATGTAGTCTAGAGAATTGGCTACATTGAGCGCTTAGAGGTTCTAGGGTTTAATCTCAATGAAGAACTGGGTACCGATCTCATTCTATCATCACTCTTCCAGAGCTTCTCTAACTTTTTTGAAAGTTCCACCATGAACAACATTCTGAAGTCTCTATCTGATTTTCTTATCCTCATTCACCATGTGGACAGTGATATGAAGTGTGAAAAGCCTTATATCCTTATGGTGAATAAAAGGAAAGGCAAGGCGAAGGTAATTAAGCCCAAATCTTGTCCATGTTCTACCAAGAAAAGAAAGATCAAAGGGGAGGCAAGAGAACAAGAGGTTGTTTGTTTCGCATGTGGCAAAAAGGGCCACTAGAAGAAAAACTGCACCCAGCCAAAGAAGCAAGGGGAATCTTCAGGTGAGTTTGTTATCAAATTTAATCTATCTATTTCTACCAATTGGGTATTAGATAGAGCTTGTGGTGCTCACATCTGTATCCAAATACAGGAACCAAGTGGATTCAAAAAGATTGACCGAGGTGAGGTGGATATGCGAGTAGCCAATGAAGTAAGACTCGTTGTTCTAGCTGTCGAAGACTACCATCTCACATTCCCAACTGGGATGGCCTTGGTATTAAAAGATTGTTATTATGTACCCTCTCTAAAAAAACATTATTTCAGTATCCAAATTAGATATGATGGATTCATCTTCAAGTTTGTAAATGAAAGTTTCTACATTTATAAAGATAGCATTTGTTTTGGTAGGGCACATTTATATAACGTCTTTTATGTGTTAGACTACACAAATCAAGTAATGGTAATAGATGAAAAAGTCAATTCACATGACTCCTACCGCAACCAACTTTGGAATCACTAGCTAGGTCATGTCAATGAGAAATGTTTGACAAAATTACATCAACATGAGTATTTAGATTATTTCAAACTAAAACCCCTTGGTGTATGTCATGTGTGTCAACAAAGAAAAATGACCAAATCCCCATTTAGTGGGAAAGGTGAACGGGAAAAAGAACTTCTAGATTTAGTTCACACAGATGTGTGTGGACCATTTCTAGTTAAAGAAAGGGGTGGGTTCTTGTACTTCATAACCTTTATTGATGATTTTAGTACATATGGATATATTTATTTAATGAGGGGTAAGTCAGATTCTTCTGATCAGTTCAAATAATACATGAATGAAGTTGAGAACCATATTTCTAAGAAGATTAAAAAACTCCACTCATACAGAGGAGGGGAATATCTTAATCATGACTTCATTGATTTCTTACGTGAGTTTGGGATTCTATCTCAACTCATTCCTCCTTACACACCTCAGTGGAATGGTGTAAGTGAAAAGAGGAACCACACCCAATTGGACATGGTGAGATCAATGATGAGTCATGCGAGTCTTCCATTATCATTTTGGGGATTTTCATTACAAACAGTAGAACACATACTAAAATATGTACCAACTAAATTGATAAATGGTATTCCATTTGAGTTATGGAGTGGATGCAAAACCATGTTCTTAAATTTACATGTGTGGGTTGGTGAAGCATTTGTTATGGCCTCTCCAGGTAACAAACTTGCACCCCGAAGCCCAAAGTGTACCTTTATTGGATATCCCAAGGAAACAAGGGGATATTACCTATACAACCCCTCAGATAAAAATGGTACAGTGGCAAGAAATTCCATATTCCTTGAGAGGGAGCACATCTCCAAAATAGATAGTGGGAGCGAGATATAATTTGATGAAGTCGAGGCTCAAGATATACAGGAGTTGGAAGAAGAACAGATTCAACAATTCCCCGTGGAAGAACAATATGTTCCAGAAACACAAGAACTGCATAGGAGCACGAGAGAGGTGAGAGAACTAGAACGATATGGTTTTCTTGTCACCAAGTATGGTAACTCATTCTTGGTTGACAATGATGATTCTATTACCTACAAGGAATCAGTTGAAGGCATGGACATTGCCAAGTGGCAAGAAGCCATGATTTCTGAAATAGATTCCTTGTACCAAAACCAAGTCTGGATTTAGGTAGATCCTCCAGCTGACGTAAAGCCTATTGGTAATTAATGGGTATTAAAGAAGTAACTAGACATTGAGGGAAAAGTCAGCACCTATAAGTCATGACTGGTTGTAAAAGGTTTTAGACAGCGTTAGGGAATTGACTATGATGAAAACATTTCATCATTTGTGATGCTGAAATCCATCTGAATCTTATTGTCCATGTCCACTTACCATGACTATGAAATTTGGAAAATGGATGTAAAAATAGCATTCCTTAATGGGAACCTCCAAAAATATGTCTACATGACACAACTAGAAGGGTTTATCACTCCAAAGGATGCCAACAAGGTATTCAAGGTGAAGAAATCCATTTATGGATTAAAGAAAGAATCAAAGTCATGGAACATTTGTTTTGATGAAGCCATACTGGAATTTGGATTTTTGATGAATGAATGTGAGCCTTGTGTCTGCAAATGTTTTAGAGGAAGTGAAGTCATTTTCTTAATATTATATGTTGATGACATATTACTAATTGGAAACGAAGTACCTGTTGTACAGTCAGTTAATGCATGGTTGGATAAATGCTTCTCTATGAAAGAATTGGGTGAGGAAGCATATATTCATAGGATCAACATCCATCGTGATATATCCAAGAGAATGTTGGGCCTGAGTCAAAGTACATAAATTGACAAGATACTGAAGAGATTCAGTATCTCATAGTCCAAGTGGGGATTATTTCCAGTGTCACATGGCATTCATCTTCCCAAGAAAATGTGTCCTCAGACACATCAGGAAAGAAAGAAAATGGAAAGGATCCCATATGCATCCGTGATTGGGTCAGTCATTTATATTATGTTGTGTAAAAGGCTAGATCTTACTTATGGATTAATTGTGGTAGGAAGATATCAAGCTGATCCAAGAGACTGCACTTGGATGGCAGTCAAGACTATCCTTATGTATCATAGGTGTACTAAGGATATGTTCTTGGTTTATGGAGGAGATGAGAAACTATTCATCAGAGGACATGTAGATGCTAGTTTACAGACAGATCAAGATGAAATAAATTCATAGACTGGATACATCTTCAGTTTGAATGGAGGTATCGTGAGCTAGAAGAGCTCAAAGCAAGGTGTGGTCATAGATTATACAGCAGAGTCTGAGTATATCGCAGCTTCTGAGGTAGCTAAAGATGTAGTATGTATGTGATGCTTTATCCAAGTGATAGATGTATTACCTAGTAGTAAAGATCCTATCACAGTCTATTGTGATAATACTACAGCGGTGGCACTAACAAAAGATCCAAGGTCACTTCAGTAAGCAAAAAACATACTTTGGAAGTATCATCTCTTGAGGTATTTTTCTCAGAGAGGTGAATTTGGATTGAGAAGTATTTCCATAGAAGACAACATGGAGGACCCATGGACTAAATCTTTTACTCTACAAAAACATGATCATCATGTGAGCTCTAGCAGACTCAATGTCGTAGGTAGATGGCTCTAGTCCAAGTTAGTGTTTTTTTGATTTTTTGTCCTTATAACCAACTGTTTATACTTTGATTACATGAATATACACTTACTATATATTGTTCACTGTTCTTTAGGACTATAATATAATAATTTCTTAGAATATTTGTTGCATTAAAAAGGTCATGGTAGATTCCCACTATGATACTAACCTTGAAATTCTATAAAAATATACTTAAATAAATTTATATGGTTGTATGGCATAATATGATAGGACACATAGTATACAGACCCTCATGTGAGAGTACTCATAAGAAGACGAGACTCTCTCATGGAGTTTGCAATTGGTAATCTACAAGATGGGAGATTATGAGAACAGCCTTGCCAGTATTAATTCTACATGTCTTTGTGTCATCAGACATTTCTATCTATGAGCGCGTGTAATGGTCCTTAGACTGCAAGATTATCATTAACTCATGTCATGACTCACGCACTTATATTTTCTGATGAAAACCATCACGGAGACAGTTGGTGGGAAGTAGGGTACGTTGGGTGCATCTTGAATGACATGTTGTTAATGGTTAAGTTGAGGAAGGAATTTTCCCTTCCATATTTATGGAATTAGATATCGTGGGCCCTTTGATTGAAAAATATTTGTCACCCAAATTCCATGGACATGGTGTCCTAACAAGTTTATTTCTGGAAGTCAAAGAATGACGGATCAAGCATATAGGTTTATGACCTTTCCATGAAACCTTCTTGATGAGATATTGAGACAAAGAAATTAAATTACATGGTAAGAATTTGTTTGAGTTTACAATTAAATGCAGCATCAACTTCTTTCTCTTCGGTTCCTCAACCCATTGCTAGATAGCAATCTTGAACATTAGGCAATCCTGCCTAATTCCTACGAGAAAAAGGCCAAGAGGGTCACACACTATGTGTATCCAAGTATCTCAAGTAGAATAATGATTATTCTCGTATGTGGTTTAAAATTTATTCAAGGAATCCTAAATAGTTTTAATGTTGGAGGAAGAATAAAATTAAAACAAGATATACATGTTGTTTACATTTAATGTAGACACTGAGTAGTTTTCATTTTGGAAAGTAAATGAAAAACCAGTACATGCCGTGTATTAATGATTACACACCATGTAGTTTTTTCAGTTGGGATTTGGAGGAAATAATATCATTTAATTAAATGGTATTTATTATAATCATCATGGGCACATGTCAAGGAATTAATGATTCGACATGGGGGGGTTCAATAAGAGTTAATGAAATAAATAAAGTGTGAAACACATTTATTCATTTTCATAACTCTATAACCTCAAACCTGATTATAAATATCATCACAACCCCAACACATTTCCTTAATCGTTGTGCACAACAATTCTGGAGAATTATCTCAGGCCGAAAGAACTCCTTCCTCCAAGAACGCTCTCATGACTAAGAGATATCCTCCTTTATCCGATCAAGGTGATCCATGGAGGACAACGCAAGCAAAGGCTTCTCCACGCTAGCACCCAGAGATTCATTTGGAGATGTCCAAAGTTATGTGGTGCACAGGTGGATAACCACTTGAGGTAGTCTACACTTGGATTCTGCAACACAATGACGAATCACATCGGAACGTGATCAGAAATATCGACGAAGAAAGAATTCCATAAAAGGTACTTCTTGTCAATTAATTAAATTAATTATAATCAACCTGTGATGATCCTCATTTCTGGTTCCAGGACTATTCTTATTCTTTGTCTATTTCTTTGATTCGATCCGTGGAGTCTGGAATTTATCGTTGTATTAATCCCATATTGATCATTGATAATGAAAATAGTCAAGTGGGTACATCCACCCATGAGCTTCTGCTACACCTGGGACCTACATTATCAATATCTAAACCCCATATCCCCTCCAGAATCGAACATCTTCCCCTCCATCCTAAATGCGGCAGGGATATTTCCGGCCAAACTGACCACGCTGTCAGTACTAAACTGGATGTGGAAGCTAGAGGAGTTCAATTTTCACCATTTTTCGCTTCCAAAGGGTGCTTTCACCGATGATGGCGAAGGAACGAAGGATCACCGGTCCTATCTCCTAGCCTTTCGAGGTGGAGTCCTTATGGACAGGGTGGACCATGAGACTCTCTGCGAGCCATACACCCCACACCGATTCTCCAGACAATTTCAGTGTATGCAGAAACTGAACCACTAGTTTATTTAGGTGTTAGATATGTGGAACATTTCAATGCGATGAGGTAGATGTAGCTCATGTTCACACGGGAATATGGGAAGATGGGAATGAGTTACCTCCGCCCACCTCTATCTTCGGGTTGGTGAAGGAGTACACCAAAATATGGGAGGTAGCCTACCCAGGGGAGATGTTGAAGAAGCCTACTATTTGGGCCGGTGATGGTGTGCCTCCCCAATCCTAAGGCCATGGCCTGAAGGCTGAAAGGACATCTCGAAGTGGTGGGTCTGTTGTGGCGGCAAGGCCCACACTAGTTGAGGGGGAGGTAGTGGCGGCTGATCCCACAGCAGGAGTGGACCCGGTGGTTCCAGAAGAACATTTTCATCCACAGGGGAGGCTACCGAGAGGATTCCATAGAATATCTACCCAGGCTCAAGGGAAGTGACTGCGCCACATAGACATGCCATATAATTCCATCTTACCATAGGCCCTGGACATCTGGTATATCATCAAGAAATTCCTCATCCATGCCGAGATGTGGAGACACTTAAACCATGTGGGGATGGATTTTCCAGGGATAGGCCCTATCATGGTCATCTTTGCGGTATCCCAAGTGCAGGGGGAACAATAGATGTCCAAGATGGAGGATTTATTGCATTCCCGAGGTTCTGCTCATCTAATGATAGAATGTGTCAAGGTGTTGTTGGATCGTACGACACCCCTACAGTTTTCGGCTGCTGATTTGAGGGAACAATTCCCTTTTTCGGAATAATTAGAAGAATCCTCCAGGGGGGGATGAGTCTGGTAGAAGGATCCCGTTGGAGGAGGGAGAAGTCGGCGATCAAGACTCGGATCATGAAGATTTTACAAATTCCCTCAAGGTAAAATACCAAGCCTCTTCCTCAGTATCTACTTCCAGGTCATTATGGACTCCTTAATAACATCAGAACTGTGTAGGAGGACCTCATACACAGAACCCATTCTCATCCCTCAGTGGATGCAAATGCAGGGCCTTTGGGATCTACACCTATGGCCGCATCTAGTTCCATGTATAGAGGGGCCAAGACACCTGAGGTGGCTCCTAAGAAATTTGAAGACCTTCTGACAATATATAGAGGCACACGCCTCGAGGTCCTGATGGCATCAACCCAAGAATGATTCCGGGAATTTGATCTTTGTAAGTTTCTTACCAAATTCATGACTCTCACCCCTTGACCATGTTAAATAGTGTACATTCCCCCTTTTTGGTATGCACAATTCTCCAAATGGTGGGGGTTGCCTTGGTGAGGTTGGACGAGACTTCCAACGCCACATTTCCTTGGGGAATGTCGGTGATCGTGGAGACATATATCTAGACCGACCAAACTACAGTGCTCTTGATCACTAGTGGGACCATCAGTGGGGTTGAGCCCGAGATTATTGAGGAGGGATCCAATGATGAGGATCGATCAAACAGCCCAGATATTTCCACACCCGATCAAACACTAGACGTGGAACCTGTTGATGAGTTCCTGGGGGAATTCCCCATAAATGAGCCTGCCAACTGTGCCGACTGGGATGAGACATCCTCTGATGAAGAGGATTTCAAAACAGTTCATTTTAGATCATGGAAGATGATCAAGCACTTCGTCGAAGATACCCCCAAGTGCAATGGCTGGATGAGATTGACAGACTTCGCTCGTGGTGGTGTGAACTGTGTGTTGTGGGAGTGGATGCCCAGCGTCCTCACTTGCTCGTCCAAGATCATATGGAGGAGATGATTTGGGAGTATGATCGTGGCCTCAGTGTGGGCTAGCATTGGAGGAAAGCGATGAATAAAAAGAGGCACCAGGAGGCTGAAAACTAAGCTCAGTGGCTGCAGGTCTGGGTGAATGAGCACTCAGCGTCCCTCTATGCACAATTGGATCTAATATTACGATTGAACTCCCAACTAACAGAGAATGAAGGACGCATTAAGAAAGCCTCTAAATAGATGTTTTTTATCTGGATCGAATTAGAGTGGGCCCAGATTATGCCTAATGAATTGCATCTCATAACTTTCGAAAAGGAGTCGGAGCAGAACAGGCAGCAGTAAATCCTGGACAGCACAAGCCACAGGGTGGCAGAGCTACAGCTTTCTTTTTAAGGGGTTAACCATTCCATGGGAGGTATCAACCCCCAGATATTGTAAGGATTACAGAACCTCAATCATACTTTCATGATTTTATTGTTTTATGCTATATGAATTCATGAGTTCTGTTATTTTTATTGGTTTTACACGCATCGGTTACATTCGGGAAATGCCCAGTGTTCAATCCCTAAGATCACACGGGTCGAGCCCAATGTGAGAAACATGGGATGATCGCCATGTTATTCCATCTGAACATAAGAGTGTTGACCATGCTTCGGGAATCCAGGGCTTTAACAACAAATCCGTATTTCCTAGGAGAAATGGGAGAGTCCCGATTGGAGGATGAGGACATCAGAACAATCGATGTGTCATCCTTCCCATGTGCTCTAGTGCGCAAGCAGGGTAAGGCCAGGGCCGTTGAAATTAATCCCAGCATAGGGGAGTGGAGCGCATGAATCGTGATACATAATATTCGGAACACTGTGGGGGTGGCGTGGAAATGATGTATAACTGTTGACCGCATTTGAAACACAGTTTCCTTATTGAGTTAGCATGAAATGGGGATAACAAATGAGGGCCGACCACTGACCATGTTCGAAACACTATGCCTGACCTAAAACGTTACCCATTATTCTTCTAGAACATTGGCCCAAGATAGTAGGTGAGCCATTGGTCAAGAATCCATACTATTAGGGGGTTCCTTTTAGATGTGAAAGGGGATGAGGGTCCGAGTAAAGGGAATGCAATGTGTGGAGGGTAGAGTGATGGGTTGTTTTAATGGAGTCCAACACTCTGGAAATTATGCCACCGTGGTGGAAACACATTAGGTGGGCATATCTGTCTGATTAGGGATCAAACATTCCACCAAACAGGACTTCTTTGGAATGGACATATAGGTTTACGTCATACGGTAAAGATGGTGCACATAGTTTAAAGGTCATACTGCCTGGACCAAGATCGTGCCCAAGGGGCTAGGAGGGTTAATGACCCTGAGGTTGGGCTCATGGAGAGATGTTTGGGAAACACTATGTATCCCATAAGGATGAGAATCAAGACGAACTTTGTTCTAATACTATATATTAATGTCATGCAGGACGATGAAGGGAATGTATGGCATGGCTGCGCTAGTACACATCCTACCAAAACTACTAAGTCCACAAGAGTCGTGATTGATGTTGGAAATAAGAAGTAGTGGTGGGAATTTCTTGACATAGGAAGGAACATTCTAGGGGAAAGGGGATGCTTTATGAAGGTCATCCTAATGATGCTAACCCATCCATGTAACGCACATAGATGCGCGATGAAATAAAGCCGAGTATGTCTGAATTCCACTAGAACATAAGGAAGTGGAAATATTTGAATCACGATGTTTGAGATCTGGAACACAATGATGGCAGTGTTATGATAGGGTATGGTTGTTGAACATGTTCGAAACACAACATCCATATCCCATTAGCTTGATATGGGGATAGACAGATGAGGGTTGACTGCTGACCATGTTCAAAACACATGACCTGTCGCAGATGTCATACGGGGTCATTAGGGACGTTGGCTCGAGACAGTAGGTGAGCCGAGGTGGTATGAGACCAAGCCGTGAAGGGGGTCCCTTCATATGTGTAAGAGGATGAGGATCCAAATGGCGGCCTCATGAATCTTATACATGGAACTAGAGGAATGTCCTGGAAAAAATTCCTTACATCGGGCTATTTGTCAAAATGCATCTAAGTACGACAACAAGACATAACAGATAGAGGGAGTCGAATCCCTTTCTAAGGAAAAGGGTCTGGGGTCGCACGCTTTTAACTTAAGTTCCTAGGGTGGACCATTAAGGGGGGGTTAATTTAATGGACTATGCACAGGGTGGCTAAATAGCCAAACGTGACATGCAGTTCCCATAGAGAGATATTATATTAGGGTCATAGAAGTTGGACCGAGACATGGGAGGCACATGGTGTGGCTATTGCAAAACCCAATGTGAATTGGAACCCAATAGGTACTTGCTAAACCACATGTTCCCTGTAAGGGGTCGGTCCAAGGGGTCAAAAAAGAGGGTGGAAGGATTATAGATTCATTAGGCTAGACTGAGAGAAAAGATGCTTGGGCGTTCCCACGTATCCCATGATGATGGGAATCAAGCCATACATAGTTATTTAATATGTCATGTTGTTTAAAATATTGCGGCAAGGACATGGAGTGGTCTTAATTTATGGTCATAGATCTCGGTACATGGATGGTAGGAAATGAGGGAGACATATGGTGATGTAATCGTACAACCTAACGTGGATAAGGACCTGGAGTATAGATCACCATGTGTTCCTTGGGAAGGTTTTAGGTCGCGGTACAGGAAATGACAGTTAGGCTGGGCCCGAGACAATGCGAGTTGGGATTCCAACGTATCCCATGAGGATGGGAATCAGGCCATACATAGTTCTAGGAATGGCATGGAAGGATACCAGTGTCAGGGATAATAATGTTGTGCGGCTCTGACCCTTACACCAAAAGAAATGGTAATTTATAGATCGTGTTTTTCCTTTATGATGAATGACTGTTGTTTTTTTATAAAGTGATAGACCTTTGAAAGAAAGTCTAGCCATCACCACAAGAATCAAGCCATGCGCCAGTGTTGACAAATGGTACACTGTGTGACCGATAACAGACATGATGTCCCCTCAAGTGAGGACACCGCGATGCATTTCCATTTTCTGTCGTGTGTCTAGGAAGATAATGTCAGAGTTTAGGGTCATGTGATGGGACTAGGCAACATAGATTAACATCATATGGCTCATACATATATTGGATATGGGGTTCATGAGTGAATGTTCATGGTGCAATAAAGCATACCTGACATGAATGAGGATGAGGTCCACATCAAACCATGTGTGATTTTGATGGAGAAACCTCAGGTCGAGGGGCCATAAAAGGTTAGAGAAAATGGGACAAGGGGGGCTAACTCTAGATTGAGCTGGACCCAAAGATGATATGTCCAGGTGTCCCTACGTATCCCATGAGGATGGGAATCATGTGATCAACATTTTGGGCTCAATGAGGTTGGTGTGACGATGGAGGATGACTGTTCACCATATTCAAAACACAATATCCATATCATGTGACCTAAAATGGCAACAAAAAATGAGTGTCGACCGCTGACCATATTCTCAACGTAGGACTTGTATCGTCTTGTTTTTCAAAAGCCTCGAGGACGTTGGCCCGAAGTGGTAGGAGGGACCTTGGGCTGAGCATCCATGCCATTTGGGGGGTCCCTTCGAATTTGAAAGACGATAGAAGCCCTAATGAAGGGAAATACGAAGCCTATAAGGTGGTTGAGAACAAGTTTGGATAGAATTAGACACTCTAGGTGATGAACCAGAGTACTCTTGGGCACATTGGAGAATCACCGAATAGGGCCAACAGACCCGTCGAAGAGGCAATCAACTCAAAAGAATGAGTATTGGTAAATGGAGACAAGGCCACTCGGGAGAGAGAGGTATGTGGTGCGGTTGTCGTAAACCCGTCGTGAATGGGGACATAAGCCCATACCACACCATATATCTCTCTCCTGGAAGAATGCAGGCCAGGGGGACGAAATCCCAAGGAAATTTACATGAAGTGGGCCTAGAACTACAGACAAGATGTTTGGTTGGTCTTACATATCCCATAATGATGGGAATCAAGCCACATGTAGTTCTAGAAGATGTCGTGCAGTTTAATCTCTTGCGGAAAGGACAGGGAGTAAAAAAAGATACCCTAATGAGGGATGTTTATGGCACAATAAGTAACCTTATGTGAATGAGGACATAATCCCATATCACACTACACAATCCTATGTGAGAACTTGGGCCAAGGGCACGAAATGGTCAAGGGACTTGATGCTGGGCCACAGACAGAAGGTCCCAGCCAGCTTGCAGTTTAACATCTTACAGGGAGGATGATTGTGATATTAGTTTAAGACCATAGATATCGGACCCTAAATTCCATGTTTAATGTCATATGCATGGGAAAACTGAATGAAAAAGAAGAATCCTCATGCCTATGGAAGACCACAGGGTGACAATGATGATAGAGGACAGTTGTTGACCATGTTCACAACACAACATCCCCCTCCTTTCATGACCGAGGAAAACAATTGGGTATCGACCATTGAACGTATTTACAACACGGTAATCTTACCAATTTATCTCTCAAAATCCTTGGGTACGTTGGCATGAAATGGTAGGAGGACCCTTACTCTAAGTATCCATGCCACTCATGGGTCTTTTTGGATATGAAAGATGATGGAAAACTAAATGATGGGGCTCACAAAACATGGCAGGGCCAATGTTCATGGATGGGATGATAAATGGAAGGAGGAATGTCTCATGGGGATGTGTGGGGAATAGTAAAATAGCCCGATGTAAATAAGGACGTGATTCAACACCACACCGCACAATCTTATATAAGAAGATGTGTTAACGGGACAAGAGGGTTGAGGGACCCAAGGCCGGGCATCCCAACCAAATGTAACCATATCACCCCTCATGTGGGAATTTCCTCATCCTAGATCCTAAGCCCATGCTATCGATGCTCTGTGTGGGAAAAAAGGAGTAGGACTTGGCTCTCCCCACCACATAAGGGACCACTAGCTGGAATCACACTCCCGCCTGAGGCAGACTAAATCTTAAAGAGGCAACGAGACACGATTAATCACTACACTCCATTTTTTGGACATATGGGAGTAGTGACAATGAAAAAGGATGCCTGCTAACCATGTTCGAAACATAGTGTCCTTATCGTGTGACCTAAAATGGTAACAAGAAACGAGCGTTAGCTACTGACCATGTTCATAACATGGGACTTGTATCAGTTTGTTGTTCAAAATACTCAAGGATGTTAACCTGAAGTGGTGGGAGAGCCCTTATGTCGATCATCCATGTCATTCAGGGGTCCTTTTGGATGTGAAAGATAATGGAGTCCCAATCAAAGGAGTGAGTGAAGAATAGATGTTCATGTGCATGTTAATGTTAAGTTGGGCGGTGAAAGAGGTGGAAGTATCTTTGGAGCGGGGAGTATGGTAGGATCACGATGGGCTTGATGTGAATTGGGGGAAAAGCCTACACCATACCACATGTCTTGACCAGAGGGGATATTATGAAGTTTGGGGTGGGCCAACCGAAAAACTTTATTGGCATTCCTACATATCCCATGAGAATTGGAATCAAGCCATATGTAGTTCTTGAAGGCCATGGAGTTTAACATCATTCGGTGATGACGTCATAGAATACAAGAATGAGGATGGATCATATGGTGTGACCGTCGTAATTTTAACATGAGTAGGGCCAAAGAAGCCTACACCACACCATGTAAGGATCCTCCAAGAGGTCTACCCCCAGAGGGAATATTCAAAGTGGAGAGTTTGGTCTGGACTCAAGACGAAACGTCTGAGAATTCCTATGTATCCCATGAGGATGGGAATCAAGAAATACGTAGTTCTATGGGCGAAGTTTAATTTCTTGTGGGAATATGTATAGTTTCATGTCATGCGGGACATGGTAGTTTAACGTCTTGTGGGACCATGAGTTTAGGGTCATCCAGGGCCTAGCTGTTTAGGGTCATGCAAGACTCAGTAGTTTAGGGTCATGCCGGACCAGGAAGTTTAGGGTCATGTCGGACCAGTAGTTTAGGGCCATGCAGGACCTAGAAGTTTTGGGTCAAGCAGGACTTGGAAGTTTAGCATCATGTAGGATGGGTTATGCAGGACCAGCATTTTAGGGTCATGCAGGACCTGAATATTTAGGGTCATGCATGACATGGCAGTTTAGGATCATGCATGATCATTTTTACTCAGGCAAAGTATTTCTTGAGGAACATGGCAATGGTGGGAGGAGTTATGAGCTCACCATCCGTATTCACCAAAGCGTATGCCCCATTGGGGTAGACCTTGTGTACAATGTATGTTCTTCCCCATTTGGGCTCCAACTTGGGTGGTTTCATGCCGCGTATCATTGGTGTCCTGAGGTCCAGTACCATATTACCCTACAAGAAGGAGCGGAGGCGAACTTTCTTGTTGAAAGATCTATCCATCTTGTTTTGGTGCCTTTCCAGATTGTGCAGGGCACGAAGCCTATTCTCATTGAGCACTTCTAGCTCAGTTGGATTGATTTCAACTACTTTGTCTGGCACTTTCTGATCATACACAGTTGTTCCCAATGAGGGAAACTGAATCTCGATGGAGAGGAAAACCTCCATTCCATACACTAGGGAATATGGGGTCACCTGGCTGGAATTATGAGTTGACATCTGATAATCCCAGAGGGCGTTGGGGATATTTTCCAACCGACTCTCCTTATTCTAACCAACCATTTTCTGCAAAATGTTAAAGAGGGTTTTGATGAATGTCTCAATCTATCCATTTTCTTGTGTATGATATTGGGAGGTGTGGTTAGAATGGAAGTTGTACATAGCGTACAATTTCTTCATCTCAGCTTCTCAAAAGTTCATACCATTATTGGTGAGGATGACCTGAGGGACTCCAAATTGGTAGATGATGTTGGAGATCACAAATTCCACGAAGGCACAGGCCTTGACCTCCTTGAGGAGAACTGCCTCTACCCACTTGGAGAAGAAATCTATAGCAATCTGGATGAACATGCACTGGCGAACTGTCGCTAGTGGGTAAGGTCACATGACATCGAGTCCCCATACAAAAAATTTCTAGGAGTATGTGGTGGGTTAGAGAGTCTCTGGTTGTATATGCATGATGTTAGCATGAATTTGGCACACATTGCACCTCTTGGAGAACTCGATGTAGTCAGGGATCATGGAGGGCCAAAAGTACCCCAGTCTGTAGATCTGGTGAGATAGCTTCAGCCTAGTCTGATGAGACCCACATGAACAAGTGCGAACCTCATTCTTGACCTGAAAAAACTTGACTCCTTGGATGCAATAGAGGAGAACACCATTGAACCTATGCTTATATAGAATCTTCTCATTGTCAGGACTGTCCTGGATGGTGAACTATAACGCATGGTATCAGATTCTCTCATGATCGGACCAATCTACCGGGAGATAACCATTATAGAGATACTCCATAGAAGAGGATCTCTAATATGGATTCACTTCAGTCACTACATCATGGGGACTTGGGGGCCCTGACATAGATGTTCCTGAAATTAGGTGGCTTACATGCAGACTGTCATAGTCATATAGGGTGACCCAAGAAATGACTCTTCAGTGTGCCACATGGATAATCAGATCATCCTATTTGGGTTCTGCAAGTGATGCAGTGAGGCTGGCTAAGGCATCAAACCGACTATTCTGAGATCGGGGGACCTGAGTAAGTTCTGGCCGAGATGGGAACCGGGCCATTAACTGGAGAGTGCACTCTAACAATGGTATGAGCTCTAGATTTCTAATGACATAGTCACCATTAATATGCTTGATGGCCAGTTTGGAATCCCTTTTAACATGAAAATGGGCAAATCAATCTGTAGGGCCAGCTCAAGTCCAGTGACAAGAGCCTGATACTCCTCCTCATTTTTGGTGCAGCCGTCTGACAGTGGGAATGAGTATGGAAGAATGCCTTGTGCGAGGGTAATAAAGAAGATACACAGGCCTACTTTGTTGAGTATGGGATCATTGAGCCTCCTTTCAATGGGGATTTGGGAAACACCATCAATGTGTATTTTCCAGCATGACATGGATTGGTCCACCGAGAGGATCGCCTCATCGGGGAAAGCAAAATCTAGGGACTGGTTAGCAGGAGTTGGATGGGAATCAAGGAAGTCTACCAATGCTTGTTCTTTAATATCTTTCTAAGGCAGGAACCTGATGTCAAATTCTTGGAGAATTTCCTCCCACCAATATAGATGGCCTGTCAGCATGGGACGGTTCAAGATGTACTTTAGTGGATCTACCCAGGACACCAGCAGTACATCGTGGTTTTGTAGGTTATGTCGCAACTTCTAAACTATGAATACTAGCGCAAGGTAGCTCTTTTTAATAGGGTAGTATCTGGTCTCCGTATATAGGAGCATGCAGCTGAGGTAGTAAAGGTTGTTATTTTCCCCCTCATTGTTCTTCTGGGTGATAAGGGAACCGAGAGATCATTCTAGGGAAATCACATAAAGGACCATTGGATATCCAGAGACCAGTGGCATTAATAACAGAGGCTGGAGCAGATACTGCATGATTTACTTTAATGTAGTCTGACATTCTTTATCCCACTCATAGAGTGTGCCTTTCTTTGTGAGCCTAGAAAAGGGCTTACACTTTCCAGCCTGATTCACAAAGAATCGGCGCATGTTGGCTAAGTGTCCTTGGAAACCATGAATTTTCTGAATGTTGGTCAGAGGAGACATCTGGCTGATGGACTTGATCTTTTCCAGGTCGATCTCGATGCCTTGGTATCTAATAATGAAGCTGAGAAACTTTCCATAGGTGAACCCAAAGGCGCACTTCAATGGGTTCAACTTCAGGCGGCGAGAATGGAGGAATCCAAACACTTTCTCAAGATCCTTGAGATGGTCCTGAAGCTGGAAAGATTTGGCCACCAATTCATCCACATAACATTTCACCAATGTCATGAGTATTGTCTTAAATATGCGATGCATGTCATGCTGATATGTGGCAGCAGAATTCTTTAAACTGAAGGGCATGACTTGCTTACCTAATATACCTTGTGGTGCCCTGAAGGCTGAAGACTCCATATCCTCAGAGGCCATGTAGATTTGTTTATACCCAGAGTACTCATCCATGAAAGAGAGGGCTTGGAACCCAGCCATGTCATCAATCATGTGTTCTGTCACAGGATGGGGAAAATCATCCTTCAGACAGTGACAGTTGAGATCCTGGAAGTCGATGCAGAATTTAATTTCTTTATTCTTCTTCCTGACTGGGAAAATTTTGGCTAGCCATTTAGGATACTGTACCTCTTTAATGAAATTATCTTTGATGATCTTATCAGCTTATGCCTCAACCATGGCACCATGAGAAGGGTGCATCTTTCTGCGAGGCTTCTTGAACCTGCGATGATTTTCCAGGAGACCGAGGGGGTGGATGGCTACCTAAGGAAGTAGTCATGTCATCACATCATAACTCTAAGAAAATGCATCACAGTGATGGTTAAGGTAGTCTGTGTATCGTTGTTTCTCCTCGGGGGGCATGGTGGCACTAATCAATGTTGGTTTTGGGTCTGCCATGCTTCCAAGTTTCACTTGTACCAATTAGTTGACTTTGGTGGAGACGCCCTCTTCAAAGGCTGGAGTAGCATCCTCAAAATCCACTTCCTCACTTATAGAGGAGGTGTCATTGGTGGGAGGAGTTTCCTTTGAATCGGTATCTCCCAATGGGAGGCCAATACCAGCCTGTGTGGCAGTGTACGCTGCATCGGGAGACTCCTGTGCTGCCACAACCAGAGCGATAAAGGTTGTCTATCTGATCCTATATGGTGTTCGTCCCAAGGGGCCAAAATTACTGATGTTAAAGTAGTAATAGCGCATTGGCTTGAACCGGTTTATCCCAGCCCAATGGAACAAGCCAGTATGATGTATTGTCGTTTCCATGGGGCGGACATACCGATACCTTATGGGGGTAAGAGGCTCCAGGATCACCCGATCCTGATTTGTATAGGAGTAAAGGGTGATCTTCCAGTGTCGCATTGACATGGGAATCTGTTTCCCCCTCGTCCCAGACACAACAAAGCATTTCCCCATGTATGGGGATGTAGCCTCCAAACAATGGATTGAAAAGACATAGTCATCATCTAGATCTATCTATGGGATGGTCGCAGTCATGGCATGCTTGACCTCATTGGTCTGAATCTAATTTTCCTTTCTCTTGTAGTATTCGGAATCCAGATAGTGGGATTCACAAGAGGTAAAGGGAGATGTTTCACCTTGAATCATTCCCACTCGAACATTCAGGGAGTACTTAAGGTGTCGGTGATATGATTAGGGAACCGCTGCATACAGGTTGAGCCATGGTTTTCCCATCAACGCAGTGTAGGCGGTGTCCTGGGAGACAACCATAAATTTAGTGCTCGCTATAAGGCCACCAAACTGGGTCTTCAAGTAGATATTAACGACTGGTGTCTGTTACATCATGTAATAACTTTGGATTATTAGGTCAAAGGGGCTAAGATAATCCTCATACAATCCCTTTTTTTGTAGTGTTCGATTCGGGATTAGGTTGATCCTAGAGCCCGTGTCGACAAGACAGCGGACGTCCTCCACTCCATTGAGCTGGTCAGTGATGTATAGTGGGAAAATGTGACCCTGTATGGGACAGACTTCATCTTCTCCAGATAAAGAGATAATGTCCTGGCATTAATCATTCTCGACCGCCTCAGCATGAAAGGATTTTGCGGCTGCTACTTCCATATCAAACTGGAGGGGGCTTCTTAAAGTCTTAGCAAGGGCCTCATGCATGTATGATGATAAGAGAAGATCCTCAAGGAAGGAGAGACTTTCTGGAATACTGGAAATATGTTTGAGAACATCATACTTCTATGACAGTTGTGAACTTCTGCTTACAGGAGGTCTCTTTATGATAGGAGGTATGGTGGGCCATGTCGATGGGACCGACGGCTGGCTGGTGCTAGGAATATCCCACTGCTCACTAGTTGAAGACTATATAGTGACTACCTAAGGTGGTCCAAAATACTGAGACAAGCCTGTAGCTAGTCATGGCTAGTAACAGTGAGGTTTGGGTGGCTCTTCTTGATCCAGTAGCATGAGCGACGGTGAAGGCGGTCCTGATGTGACCATATGAGAATGTTGCACTTTCTGAGCTCTGTGCTGAGCCTACTGCCTGGTGTCAGTAGCATGCACAGGAAAGATTAATGTGCTAACTAATTTATATTGATGGCCCATATAGCTACAGCTCCACAGACGCTGACGACAGCTGGGGACGTTGGAAGGATCTTCCTAGTGCTTCTCATCACCAAGTGTCATATAGGGGTTTACCGGCTCTACGGTATTAACTGATTCATAACCTTGGATGTCACATGAAGAGTCATCCACTATTGGGAATATTATTAGAGGTATCACCATCTCTGGTGGAATGAAGTCTCCAATAGTAAGGGATGACGATGGCATCAGTAGGGGACTTTTTTTCCCTTGCATCATCGACACTTGGTTTTCTGAGAGGAAGACGGTTGAGATAACGATGCAGAAGTTGTGGTTACCACTTTTGAAGGATCTAGATGATTCAGGTGTGCATGGATAACACCATGGGCATGGGTGACTATTATTTGATCCATCTAGTAATCATTCTTCTGGGATCCACGCTTAGAAACCTACTGCCACTCGCCCTCGCTATCACTACTATTTTCTGGCCTCACGAAGATGCATGCCACCTATGCCGGGGCTAGGCCTAACCAGACAATATTGTTATCCATATGTTCTTGGAGTCATTATTTGAACGCATAGCACTATTTGAGAGTGTTCTCTAGGATTCAGTGATAAGGGCAGTAGTTAGGGTGATCAGTGAGGTTCGCCTCTTCTGGCCTTCTACACTCGGGAAATTGTACTATCCCTTTCTCTAAGGTGTTGTAGATGTAACCAGGGACCTGCGCCTCATTGAATGATTAGATATGGTCTCTCCTGTCCAGAAAGGGGGACCTTGGTACTTGGCACTGATGAAGAGCTGGAGGAGCCTGTCTAGGTGGTGGTGAAAAGTTATCTCAACTAGGCGGTGGTGGCACATTATGCGGGGGAACGTGCCGATTTTGAGGTGCGCACTACTTGGCCAGAGGTTGTTCCTGAGGAGTAGGGCCTCTATTAGGCTGTGGGGTCGGCCCCACTGATAGCAATTATAGTTGTTTGGGGGCCTCTATTTGGGCCTCTACTACGGGCTCGGCTCTAGCGTCCTTTCTTGCTGGGATTGTGGAGGCAATGTGCGTGCCTTCTTAGCCTATTGTAGGGACTACTCTAGGAGTTGGGCCTTATCATAGAAGTCTCGGAATCCCATGGGGTAGTTTTGGGTGATCAAAGAGGGGACTAGTTCTTTTTTTATGTTCCCTAAACACATCGTCAAAAGTTTCTCATGAGCCAGCAGAATGTTAAGGGAGTATGTGAGCCATTCCCACTGGGATAAAAAGTCTGCAATGTGCTCATTTGGCCTCTGCTAGCTCTTGAAGAGGTCTGTGACACTCATCTTCTAGGTGGTGGAACTGAACTAGTAGAGTAATTGCGTACAGAGGTCTTCCTAGCTGGCTACAGATCTGATGGGGAGATGGATGTACCAGACGAAAGATGGTCCTTCAAATGTCTGCACAAAAAACTGGAGTTTGGCGGCTTCCTACTACGTTGGGGTCCCCTAAATGGGTCCAAACCTTTAGATTAATAGGGCCAAGTGTTACAGTGTGTCCCCAGACCCATTGAAGGGTGAAAATGTGGGATTCCCCAAACCAGGGGGTACTGGAATATCATCCACCCATGCTGGATATGGCTTACCATCATGATGGAGCGCCACGTGTCATGTCTCCAATGCCTCGAGGCGAGAAATGAGTGTTTCCATCAGATCATCTGGACAGGGATTCCTATTTTGAGGTGGATCCTTAACCACTAGTGCATTGGTGGGTTCTTCAACATGATAAGGTACCCCAGCGGCTTGTGGAGTTGTGGGAGGAATGACCTATGGGGTAGTTGGGGGAGCCCAAGCTGGGTCCCAAGGAATTTCACGCTGTTCACGAGGATTTAGCGAGACATAACGTGCCCTCTTGTCATATTCTCTGGACTCAACCCTGTCGGTGTGGGAAGAATGATCAGGATTACCTGGGGGTATCTCACTGAGGGGATGTTGTGCCGGCCCATGATATCCTGGACAAGGATCACTGTAGTCTGGACGTCGCTCTGTAGCGCATTCAGCAAGGAGTTCTTCAACCAACTTCTTTTCATCAGCAATTTTTTGATGCAAAATGGCTTTTTATGGGTCGTCTTCCTTATTCTACACTGAGCCATATGGGTTGGAGGGTTTGGAGGCTCCAAGATTCTCTTTACCCTTACCTTGATTCTGGCTACGTATTAATGCCTCGGTGGGTGCAGGGAGGCCCAAAAGTATCCTCTGTTGTCAAGTAACCCTTCCCAATGGATCCAATAGTTGTGGCATGCCTTTAGGGGAAGGTCCTCGCCAAGGAACTATAGATCATTCTCCTCTTCCGATAGGCTACCCATGTTGACCATGACCCTACCCAGGGGCATGTCTTTGATATCACCTAGAATGTTAGGTTGTCGCTGGATAGAACCGAAGAGGAGGGAAACATAATTCCCCCAGCCACAGATTTGTATGTGGGAGAAGCCTTTTTGATAATCTGGTGGAGTACATTGAATCTCTAGATGCACTGGTGCTGGATGGCCCTATAGCGGCCTAGCGACTCAGGGTACTGTGCCACGGGGAATGCGGCCAGATCAACCAGATGGAATTTCTCGCCATTATCCTCAAAATGCTCTTGGATACTTGGATGATCCACTCACTGGTGATGAAGGTGGAAGTGTGTTTCCCCGAGGGTCTGACGGAAACACTCAACTTCCTCTAGGGTGATGGGTTTTGGCACATAGATATTAAACGCTACAATGGGCCAAACCATCCCAGGGAAGTGGTGTGCTGTGAGGATATTCTATAAGCCCCTTGGCTTGGATTCAGGTTCTCTCCATTCATTGCCCCACTCATCAACTGGAGGAAATTATGGAACTGGTAGTGTTACCAAAGAAAACTGGTGGGACGGTCAGCTGGCTGGTGGAGAATACAGAAAGAGAGCTGACAAACTGCTGCATCTCAGGCTACCCTCAAAAGAGTGTAGTGACTTTTCCACCACATCGCAGTAGGATGGGCTGACCACCGTAGTTCCCGGTGCAGGAACTAGGGAGACTGGCGATGGACCACACTGATGCTCGTTCACCATTGGTCCGCAGAATGTCTCTATGTGATCTCTAGTCAAGGTAGAGAGAGATTATGATGAAGATGGGGGATATTGAACGATCGTAACTTATGGAGTTTCCAAATTTTCTTCCTCCTTAATATACATGCAGAGGGAAGCAAGAATCCTGTAGAATTTTCATTACGATAGTATAAGGCCGATGTGCCTCGTTCCTGCCCTGACCATTAACATAGAGGACTAAGGGGAGAGTTTCATCCCTGAGTCATAAACTGCATCATAATCTAAGAATCATACTAGTTTGATCTTTTTCCGGACCTTCCAATAATTCATCTTGTGGTGGCGATGACCAGCCTTCCTTCCCCTAGAAGGATCATCGGGACATGTTAGATTTCTGGCATGAGGGGGACCGTCTGCTGTACTGGTGCTGGGGCGGAGAGGATTCCCGCCTGAGTAAGCTAGGGAACCTGGATCAGCATGGCAGATATCAAAGGGGACATGAGGAGGACCTATGTGGGTACTTCTAGAGTGGGTAGGACCTCCTCTAGAGTTGACAGGATCAAGGGTAGGACCTCCAATATTATATCCCCTAGTGACATCTGTGAGAGGAAGGTCCTCATACTGGTCAAGCCAAACACGGGTAAGACCTTCATGCTAGGCGCTGGGGAAGTGATGTTGACCTCCACCCCTTTGATTGTCAGGGTGAGGATGACTTTCACCAGTTGTTATGAGGTCATGGGGAGGGGCCCCACATTGGTTAGTGACTGTTTGTGCAACGTCCCCAACCCGGCGATTTGTGGCAGGAGGAATGATTCCATACCCGGTGTAATGAGAGGGGGAGAGACTCTCGTACTAAGTGTTGTCGTCATGGGTAAGACCCCCTATTTGGGTTGAAGGTGGCACAAGGTGGACATCCATTATAATCCTAGAAGCAGGGAGGACCCACACTCTCCATGGTAGTAGTACGAGGTGTACCTCCGTACTAGGTGTCGTCTTTGCGGATTTGTCTGTGGAGGTCACTACTTGTGCCGGCGATGGAGAGAGTCGACCCAGCATGTTCGTGTGGTGGTTGGGGAATCAATATAGGTCGAGCACATGAATTCCCCCGCTCAGAAAACATAGGGGTCTGGTGATATACGTCGGTAGTGGCTGAGGCCACAGTAGCTGCTGACGTTGATGCCCCTTAGCGGGCGTCCTCTTTATATTGCGCCTGACGCTGGCGTCAAATCAGATGAACTAGGGACGATGGTGTAGGTAAAAAGCTTACCTTCTCTTTAGCTTGGGGGACAGGGTTGCGGTGCTAGCACAGCCTAGTGGAGGCCCTCCTTGGGGGCCCCTAGAACCGGATCCCGGGTAGGCGGTCCATAATCCTCTACCTCGTTGGCATAGGGGAGAGAGTCATCGAGGTGTTCTGGGGAGAGGCTCCTGAAATGACTTTACATTAGAGTGGGGATCAATGGCCCCCTGCACTGCCATTAGGGGCAGTGGTGGCAATGAGGAAAAGATGCTTCTAGATCCCGGTGGGCCATATCCTGAGTCAGGATAATTCCCTCCTCCTTATACCGATGTACAAGGTCATTGATCACCCATTGCTTTCATAAGGTGTGATAGGGCACGTGTGCTCAACAGCTGTAGTTTTAGGGGTCATCGCAGATGCAATGGAGCCACACGGGGTTTCCACAATGGGATTTCCCCTACCCATGTGTCATAGGGTGGGTGGAAATCGTTCTCCTAGTGCAGCTGCAAGGTTCCTGAAAAGCAGGGAGATTGAACCATTAGTGATGAAACAAAGAAATCAACGTCCATTTCCCCAGTTCCATTTCATCTTCCACGATTGGTAAGAGGGATCCACGCTGACAATGTCACAGACCGAGATGACCAACATTTTGACTGCCCCAACTTCTGGTGAGTTTCAGGCCAGGCTCGCTATTTTCTTGGAAGGACCCAGTGCCAGATAACTAGATCTGGTGACACACTAGTCCACTTATGTCTCAAATTTTACTAATCTCCACATTGAGGAGAAGAATTTTCACATCGGGTTAACCATTTTTGTTTCTAACTCTTTCATCAGGGCGCGTGCATCCATCTGTTTTTAGGGATGACGACGCTATTTTTTGCCCCACATTCCTGCTTTCCAATGGCAGGTGGCATCCATTCCTTGTTCAGGGACGTTTTCTCCTAGATCTTAATGAGATGATGGGATGTTGGTTTTTCCTTCCATGGATTCCTCCTTGGTACTCGTCACCTAGTTCGGGTCTCCCTTATAGATTAAGCCGGGGTTCGTGAATCTTCTTCATGGTGTCATATCTTTGTGGACTCCTACTAATTACACTACTTCCGTCAGGACATTCCATGGGGTCTTGACATGTTAGCAATCTTCGGTCGGGGGACTAGTCATGTTGGACATCACTGGAATGTCTGGACACTATAACACTAGCGTGTCAGGGTTTCTTCGCCTTATTATAGGGCTTCTCGAGGGTGTGGAAGCCCGAGGCATCCCACGTCTAATGTGGGGAATTATATTCCATGGGCATGTATCAGAGGTTTTCCTCACCTTACATTGTTTAACATAGGGTATTATGTGAGTTTAATGTCAGGATGTGATGGATCAGACTGATTAAAACACTGACTAGAGTGTATCAGATGGGTGAAACCCCTGTAGGGAACACTGATTTTGAGGCTAACATGTGGTTAGTTACCCAGATACTTCTTGGAGTAGTGGAGAGGTAAAATGGAATGATCTCACTGGGATGTGGTGGCCCGGATAATAATTAGTATGGATGATGGATGATTAACTGAGGTGGATGTTGAATAAAATGGAGTCGACTCGAGGATGATGGTGTTGTTGGGTTGGAGCCTCGAAGAGACCTCCTTCGTATCCTCATGACAAAGAATCCAATTCCACATAGTTCATGATGCGGTATAGGATTGTGGTGTGCACAGAGGATAGTGACTTGATGATATACTAGGTCTTACACATGGTTAGAAGCCCGAGGTTGATCTGACGTCATTGGGACGAACCAAAGATATGGGTTCTGACATAGGGGAAAACAACGACTTACCGCAGGGTTTAGGTTGAGAATGGATTACCGCGGTCAAAAGTTGACAATGTCTTACTATTGAGTAGGGATCACAATGGCTTACAACTGTCTGAGGTTCACAATGACTTCCCATTGGGTAGGGGATCCCAATGGCTTACCACTGGATGGGGGACAATAAGGGCGTACGGTTTAACATCATGGAGGATGGGGGTGGACTGATGAAAAAGAAGTTGTAACGACTAGGGGTTTGGCTTGAACCTCAAGGAGGCTTCCTACATACCTTTCCTTGGCAAGGATCAAAGTCCATGTAGTTCGGAATGGGTGGGAAATGACGTGAAGGGGGTTGGAACCAATGGTTGTTGGGCTTGAACCTCGGGGAGGCTTCCTATGTACCATGCCTTACCAAGGATCAAATTCCACATAGTTTGGAATGGGGTTTGGAGAACTGACGTGAAGGGAGTCAGAACGACCTGGTGTTGGGCTTGAACCTCAAGGAGCCTTCCTACGTACCTTGCCTTGGAAAGGATCAAAGTCTATGTAGTTTCGGAATGGGTGGGAACTGACCTGAAGGGGTTCGTAAGAAATTAATGTTGGGATTGAACCTCAATGAGGCTTCCTACGTACCTTGCCATGGCAAGGATCAAAGTCCACGTAGTTCGGAATGGGTAGGAACCGATGTGAAGGGGGTCAGAACCAATGGTTGTTGGGATAGATCCTCAGGGAGGCCTCTTACGTACCATGCCTGGGCAAAGATCAAAGTCCATGTAGTTTAGAATGGGTAGGAACTGACGTGAAGGGGGTCGGAACCAATTGTTGTTGGGCTTGATCCTCACAGAGGCTTCCTACTTACCTTGCCTTGGCAAGGATCAAAGTCCATGTAGTTCGGAATGGGTAGGAACTGACATGAAGGGAGCTAGAACCAATGGTTGTTGGGATTAATCGTTAGGGAGGCTTCCTATATACCTTGCCTTGGCAAGGATCAAAGTCCACGTAGTTCAGAATGGTGTTTGGTGAACAGATGTGAAGGGAGGCGGAACGACCTGGTGTTGGGCTTGAACCTCGGGAAGGATTCCAACGTACCTTGCCTTGGCAAGGATCAATGTCCACATAGTTCCGGAATGGTGTTTGGTGTACCGACGTGAAGATGGTCAGAACCAATGGATGGTGGGCTTGAACCTCATGGAGGCTTCCTACGTACCTTGCCTTGGAAAGGATCAAAGTCCACATTTTTTGGGATGGGTGTTGGGTGTAACGACGTGAAGATGGTTGGAACCAATGGATGGTGGGCTTGAACCTCATTGAGGCTTCCTATGTAACTTGCCTTGGCAAGGATCAAAGTCGACATAATTCATTATGGGTGTTTGTTGTACCGATGTGAAGATGGTAGAAACCAATGGATGGTGGGCTTAGACCTCATTGAGGCTTCCTACATGCGTTTCCTTGGAAAAGATCAAAGACCACGTAGTTTGGGAAGGGTGTGTGGGGATAACAGTCTAGGATGCCCAGAAATGATGTCATGGTTGGTGCTTACTCTAAGCCCATGTGAATCCAGCTCGGTGTGAGAAACAAGAGGTAGCAAAGGCCTAACGATCACATCGTGAAAGGTGAGTCCGTGGAAAGTGGGTCCGTGGAAAGTGGAATGGGTCTTACACGTGGTTAGTCACCCAAAATGGAAATAGGGGCTTACGCGTGGAGCGGGCCAAAGAGGAAACGTGGGCTTATACGTAGAGCGGCCTAAAGAGGAAACAAAGGCTTATGCATGGAGCGGCCCCATGGATATGGAAACTGGGACATACTCAAGTAAGGAGGCCTGAATGGTGAAACATCCAAGAGGGAAAGGGAAGGGATAATAAAATCCATGTCCCCATCTATCCTCTTAGTCTTTGGAATGGAAGAAGAGATTAGGAGTAGGGGTGTTGCCTCCTGCAAGAAAATCTATGGGCTTACACTAAGATTGTTAGCCTTTCCCCATGGACAGATATTGGGATGAGGTCACAGTTTAAATTTCATGTGCTGAGGACGATGGTGCATGGCAGTTTAACGTCATGAAGTTCGTACAATGTGGGTTCACTCTGCATTCCTTGGACTTACATGAATGATACCCTCCCGCCCATGGGGAAGGAAAGGCATCAGCATTGCTGTAATGAGGGGGTCTTATGGAGTGATCCACTAAGGGGTCCACATTAGTGTGGCTATGCAAAGAAGAAATAGCCATTAGCATGCCTATGTGAAGAATCATGAGGGGAAGAAATGAAATGGAAATCACCACTCATGGGACTTTGAAGTTACTTCGTGCAAACCATGAGGGCCGCACGGGAAAAGGAATTGTGGAGTAAAGGGGGCCATAGGTAGAGTCCTTGTGAAGCATTGGTGCTCTATGTAGTTGTGGGGCTTCGTGAAGGGGTATGCTTCACAAAAGGAAGTGTCGTTCCCTAATCGTAGGGAATAGGTGCATATGGGAGGTTCTTCGCGAAGTGTGAAGGCATTCTCGGAGAAATGCCTTGCGAAGCATGGGTGCCTCGCGAAGCATAGTTTTGGGAAGCAATGAACTTTATGATGCATAGTGACCCTGCTTTAGTATGTGGGTTACCTGTTCGCAGAGGATACTTCACAAATCATAAGTTCTCTGTGAAGATCCGAGTCCCCGTGGGGATCCCCTTCCTTCTCGAATGCATGTGGGCTTCGCAAAAGGCATCCCTCTCAGAAGAGGGGTTTATTTAAAGCAAAGGGGGAGGCACTTCGCAATGAAAAAGCACCTTGGGAAGATCACGGATCATAGGTCATAAATTGTTTCACGATGTGAGAGCTAAGAATTTGAAAGATCAGATGATCCGTCCTTTGGGCTCAAGGGGAGCACTATATTTATAGTCAAGAGGCACCGCGAAGCATAGCTCGCCCAGCGTGAAGACGAACCTTGCTCCATGGAGGGTTCGTGAATGTCAAATCAACTCATATAGGATCCTTCCACCTTGCTCCGCGGTGGGCTCGCTAACGTCAAAGGGGTTTGTAGTTCATCCCACCTCCTTGCTCCGTGGAGGGCTTGTGAACATCAAAGGGGTTCACGAGGCATATCTCCTTCGTACTCCATGATGGTCGCGGGGCCATGGGGGCTCTGTGAACGGTCTTTGAGAGGCAGATGTAGAGGCTTTCTTATATTTCTTCTTCTTCCCAATTTTGGTGCCAATAGTATCTATGTTTGGTCTCTCAAAGAAGATGATGTTAGAGTGCATTCTAAGCAAGTGGAACATGAGGTAAGGGATTTATGTTACAATATCATTTTTTATTATGATTAATTATAAATAAGTTTTCAATGATGGAATTTTAGGACCTATCACTCATTAATACTGTGAATTTTAATTTCCATGAGTTATTTCTAGATATTACATGTTCTCATTTTATTTTTCTCTATTTATGTATTCAAGACAAAAAAAAATATTTTTAAAGAAATATAACTTTATTTCTCTTTTTAGTCAAAAATCCTTTTCTTCCATATCCATGTGTTTTTAAAAGAAATAAAATAATGTTTTTTTATTCTACTATTATTGTTTGAAGTCATTTTTATCAATGTTTTAATTTTAAAAAATTCATGAGAAGGAATCTCCTTGTCATTTTCCAAATGATGTTTATAATTTAAAAAAATGTGTAAAGAATATTTGTTTTAACCTACACAATATGTATGAAATTTACAAATTTTATGACTACTCAATACTCTAAATCTTCATTTACAGGTTTCCATGGTTATTTTTAAGGAAACTTTTTCCCTTAATATTTTTGAAATTTTATATTTTAAATAATGATTTCAATGTGGAAAGGTTATTTTCTTGTAGAATTGATCTAGTGATCCTTTTAAGTACATTTTAAAATATGGTAACATAAGTTGACATTACTCAAGATTTATTGTGAATATGATCCAATGATACCATATGTATCCTTTTATATGAATGGATTATGGTTATGAGGGTGAAATATTGATGAAACCCATATTCTTTTCCATGGATTCAGCTATGATGAATGCTTTTATGTTCTTATGGAATACATATGAATGGATTTTTTATTGTGTAATGGTTGGTCCCAGAATTATATATCCCTCCAATACATTGTGTAAAGATTAATATTTTATGATCTAGAAGGGTACACAAGAGTTTATCCCAGACCTGAAAAAAGAGAGTACATGTGTGGTTAATCCAAACATGAAGCACGTAAATTAGTGGTTATCCCAAGACTAACATGATATGAATTTGTTTATCCATATACTGGATATAATATTTCAATTATTAGGATTATACTACAAATTATTCCACTATTTTATGAAATGATATTATGCCAATGTTATGTTATCATGGATCTTGCCCATTGATCCCATTATGATTCATTCCTTATGAAGTACCAAGGTTTATTCCATGACTCAAGTTTGTGATATAAAAATTAATGGATATGGTTTTAAAAGGTTAATATCAAGTTATAATACCCATTATGATCATATTATGTTTTAATGATAATTGATATATCTATTTTTTAATCATATTGAGCATCTGATCTCACCCTTTATTATGTATTGTTTTCCCCATGATATAAAGAAAACGTTCATGTTTTGTGTCTCAATGAAGGGTTATAGTTATGAAAAACTTAGTGGGTGATGATGTAGATATTTTAAATAACCAATTTTTTATTTATCCAAGTTTCAAAATGCACTAAACCTTTATGGTTTTTGTGTGTATAATTGTGTTATGTATTGAATATTCATCAAATAATATGTGATATTTAAGTTTGAAAATTATGATGTTTTATACACATTAAAAAATTGATAAATTGGTTTACCATAATGACCTCCAAGAATGGTTTTATACCTGTGTTTAATGGAATAAATTATATTAATATTCAATATCCTTCTAATGAGTTCAAAATGATAGATAGGATTCCATATGTGACCTTCATAGTATATATCATGTATAATGTTTTGTGAAATTAACATTATGTATCATATGATTTGATAGAAAAAATTATATATTAATCCAATCTAGGTGAGGGTCACTGGACCTTTGTAAATAAAATCCATATTTAATTGAGAAGGACTAAGTATATGTTCTTAGTATTTGGAGGGGAGGAATAACTTTGTGTATATGGTTACACATATGTTATTTTCCAATCTGATTATGATCTAATATATAAATCTAAAATCATGTTTTCCCAAAATGATGGACCTATGGGTTAGAAGAGTTTAAAGAAATCCACTATCAAGAATTATGTAATAGTGGTAGAATAAATTAATACATTAGAATATTTTAGAGAAGTTATTTGTATCAATAAGATCTATAATGAAAATACAATAGTTCCTAGAACTGATGGAGAAATTGATCTATATTGTGACAATAATGGGGTTGTTACTCAGGCTATGTAAATGTGGTATCATAAAAGGACTAATAATATACAAAGATATAACATATCATTCATGAGTCCATTTAGAGGGGTGATGTAATGATCAATTGGGTTGTTAAATAAGTGAATGTAGAAAATTAATTGATAAAACCATTATCATAAAACAACATGAGGGCCATGTAGAATCACAAGGTATAATACACATTAGATATTGGTTTTAATGATTGTAAATGTATCATGTTATTATAATAAAAAAATATATATTAATCATTAATTTATTTATACTATAATTTATTTTACATAAATGGCGAAATGATAATTTTACCATAAACTATGACTTCAAGTTATCCCTAGATGATGATCCTTATAGAGTATTAGAGGTTATAAGGATATGATAAGCTTAGCCTGAATATAATCATGTATCCATTAAAAATATTTTTATATGATATATGATGAGTATGTACATGGGGAAATAAGTAGAGGCTTAGTACTTAGATTGACCGAGAAAATTATATCTCACAGAATGTTATACATTCATTAATATACCTAGGGTTGTATTCTTATTATCATTACATAAAACATGAGGTTTGTTAGATAAATATAATTAGATTATGCTTACATTAATACCATACTTACATAATCTTGAAAATAACATAGTTAATACGAGGTAGTTGGGTATGTTCTTAATCATGTCATCAGTTGGAGCACAACCAATGTGGGATTTTTCCACTCATATAAATAGTAAATACATCTAGTCCATGATTTAATTCGAATGATTAAATTCATGGACAAGTTTAGTTGTGTCACATATGATGTGATCAACTAATTGGATAAGTGAAATGTTGTGTCTTTTCAGATAGATGAATAAAATATGAAGTTTTTATCAAAGTGGTAAATATTTTTGAGAAAATAAAGAAAAGATGAGTTGGATATAGTATATTTATATGTTCCATGAATATTTTTCACTTTGTATAATAGGAAAAGGGATTATATAAGAATATAGGAAATTTATATTGGACATATTTTGGTGCATATGTTTTTGTAAAGATATGAGTATTTATTAGGGAAACGACACCATTCCACTTATTATATTGAGTAGAACTGATTCTTTTCTAGAGGAAACACATTACATACATCTATGAAATAGGGATTTTATATTAATTTTTAATTATAATAAGTCTGAATGGTTCATATTTTTATTACCATGGATAATAATATATTTTTGGATAAATTTTTCATTCAATGATGAGAGAGTTTCATAAATAACCATATCTAGAAGATTTTGGATGGGTTCAAAAAGAGTTTTGAAGTTTTCGATAAATTAATTTTGTTCTTGTTAGCACCATCATATTTTATGAAATATTTTTTTCAAATAATATTCATTTCTTCAATATCTTCTGATACATGAAACATCGAGTTTAAAGTATCCTCAATATAATAATAAAATATTATTATTTAATAGTTATCCCCTTTTAGATGAATTGGTATGAACAAAAAAGACTAAATAAATTTTTAAAATTGAATGGTTAAACATGTATAAAATTAATTCATTAGTTATAATTTTATTATAATTGAAAATAAAAATCATTTGTCATCAAAAAGAAATATATTTCTGAAAAAATACTTATGAACGCAATACTTTTTTTCTGAATATATTAAATTAATCACTATTAGAGATTTATTTCAATGAAATGTAAATATTATTAATTTAATAAAAAACTTTAATATTTATTTAATACTTTTCTAGTCATTGATTATGACAACCTTGGTTTTTATTTCAAACTTAAACTTGATTTATTACATAAAACCATCACTCGATACAACATGGAAGATTGAGATTTCTAGTGTCTTTAGAGATTAGGAACATTACATAACAACTTAAAACATTAAATACAACATCTTTATTGAAATCTTCCTTTACATGACCATTGCATTCCCACGTACTTAGCATTGCATGGGATAACCTAAGGATATGCATAAGAAAAGGGTGAGCTATAAAGCCCAGAAAGTGAATAATCCTAGAATAACATGAATAATACCATATATGTTAGAAAATAGGTATATAAATAGAGAACAAGAAAAGAATAAACATAAAGGCCTGATAAGGCATAATAATCATTACATGGAAAAGTGGAAACAACACATAACATGGAATTAGCATGAGCCAAGGCTCATTGCACATGGAGCATGAGTAAATCCTCATTGAACATAATGCATGAATAAAACCTCGTTTCACTTGAATTATCATGAGTAAACACCCATTTCCCATAATGTATCATGATAATATACTTTACCCAATTCATTGGAGTACTATAAGGGCACACCATTCTTAAACATTTCATTTCATGCATAAGTGTGCCACATGGATCATATAACATGGATTCATAAAACATCATAATTTATTCCACGATAAAGGAATGTGGAATTCATACATGAAACATTATAATCAATAAGTAAATGTGGATAATGGTGAATACCCTTTATAGGGAAATGGGCATGGTATTCACTACACAATGACATTGGCTTGGAAAATCGGTGCAATTTCAGCAGTGTAACGACATGACGTAAGAATTCATAAAAATAGTTGATGAGAGATAAAGGGGTGTCTCATAATATTTACAAGAAATGGAATGTAAGGGGTCATATAGATAAATTTCCCAACAATTGTAATGTAATTTATATTCATGATACAAAATAATTTCTTAAATGTAAATGAGGAGAGAAAAATTCATTTCGGAATTTCGGCATAGAAACGGGTGTACATGGGAGGCATTTAATGAGAGAGAAATGGGTCTCCCACAATTCAAACATAAATAAGAAAGTATGGGCGAGGTGTGAAACCATACCCCAACATTTATAATTGAAATTAAAAGGGCATAACAACTTAAATAAAATTGGACAAAATTAGAAAGGAAAAAAAAACCATTACTTGGAAGTGTGCTTCCAAAGGCTTGAGAGAGGCTTAAGAGAGGATTCCGGGGAGCTTGGGGAACCTTGGGAGGATTCTAAGGAGTGTAGGGAAGAGGTTGGATGATCTCAAAAGGCTTTGAGTGAGGAGAATGTGGGAGCTTGGGTGGGTTTATAAAGGAAAGCTGATGGAATTCTTTATTATTTACGGTTGGGACACCTCACATTAAAATAATTCAAACCACAAACCAGCCCATGGTTTTTGCCCATGGTTTTAGCTAAAGGGGAGTGGAAAAAAATATTTTATAAGTCCAAAGTCCTAAATTCTTAAAATAATGGGGTTACTTATGTGCAGGTGAGTCACACTCCCAAGGAAAACCATTTCAAAAGACAAGATATATAATAAGCCTTGAAGGGTCCATTAATGCTTTGTAAAATAAGTCAAACAAACCCAAAATCACATTATTTTAATGTTAAAACATATATTTTCCGAAAATAAGGATTATATAATTTTATTACATCACTATTGGATCATTATGATGTCATAAAACACATTATAAATTTAAACTGTATTTAATTTTTACCCAAAAATTTGACTGTCTCAAGAAAGTTATGAAAAATTCACCATTGGATAATTTTGACGTCCTGATTCTAGAAATAATATTTATTTTATCTAAATAAGTTTTTAAATACATTAATTTTCACTTTTAAAATAGAAACTGACATTTATTGAAAATTCATTGGTTTTGACAAAAACGGCTTTCAAACCATAATAAAAATTACGATTTCATTCATAAAATTATAAAATTATTTATATTTAATAAAATTTAATATAATAATAATAATAATATTTTATCAAAATATTATTTAATACAAAAATCCATTAATTCATCCAAATAGATTTCTTAGATAAATATTAACTAAAAAAACTATTTGATCTTTAAAAACTATTTACAAGGTAACAAAAATAACATGAAAATATATTCAATATTATATACAAAAAAATTGTACATAACCATAGTGCTAAGGTCTTGTTACATAATGCCTTATAACACCCACATAAGACTGAAGATTAAGTTGTGTGATGGTGATAAACTCTTGGGGTGGCTCGGATAACATTGCTCGGGTGGTAATCTCTATCAACTTCTACATCTCTCGTAGGTGGTCCCGCTCGAGCTTAACCTGTAAAAGCTCAGCTTGGTCTTGGTCAAGAGAGAAGCCCAATGGTGCCACCTCTTTTCCGAGTTCCTAAAAATGGGCTTTGTATGGGGCATGTCTACTGGATTATGCCATCACTTTCTTTCTCTGATTAAATTGGATTCGTTACAGCCCTATATTTATACTAATCATGTGATCACTATTTAACGGCAATATTATCAATGATCACAATTCATAACATAAAACCGAAGACGTTGAAATTTTATATAAACATCTTACATAAACATACATTTAATTAGATCAAGAGGTATTTCTGTTAATGAATGTTTGGGTCGTTATATGGATGATAATAAACCATGTTTTATGCTTCAAAATGTATTTTTCAAAAAAGTAGTGTTCATCACGTGTATCATGTTTGATTAAAAATTAATTTATTCCACTTTTAGAAATTTAATTTGATAAAATTAATTACACATTTTGAAATATGTTGTATTTTTTTTTAAATAGTTGCCTTTTATTTTTGGTCAGTTTGAATAGTAGCCTTGGTAAACATTATCACCTCGGAAAAGGTTAATTCGTGTTAATCTAGGTTAAAACTAAATGATAAGGAGACAATTTTTCAACATAAATATTATTGAATATATATAATTTTACTCTTATAATATTAGGATATAAATTTATTTTTAATGGAAACATTTCAATGAAAATGAAATATATAATATTTCAATCAAGAAAAGTTACAAAATGTTACTCTTAATTTTAAATATCTCCAATATATCCACATTAGGAAAAAAATAAATTTTTGAATGAATATAAATATCTATTTTTGAGATTAATGTAATTATTTTCATGATATAAATTTATTTTTAATTTGAATTAATTATATAATGACACTAAATTCTCATGTAAAAATAATTCAATATTTCCCCTAATTAATAAATAACAGTAAAATGAATTTAAAAATATTAAAATTAATAATATTTGATAGAGTTTGTTTTATCGATGAATGTTTTATATTAATATGATGTATTATTATTATTTTATATAATTATATTCGAAATCCCCCTTTTATTAATGTATTTAATGTAAAATTATGTAAATAGTGTTTAAAATGACATTACTAGTATTTTACAATAAATAAAAAATTTAAAATGATATAAAATTCATGAAACCCTTATATTTGTCTAAATTAATTTAATATTTTTTTAAAAATAAAATATGGTACATTTATTTTTCAATGGTCATTTCATAGTAACATTATTAACCCTTAAGTGGTAGAAAACTTTATTATTACTGTAATTGTCAAAAGGGTTAATGAAGGGTTAAACCCAAATGATAACTGTCAAATTATTATTCAAACAAGGCCAAATTTTTTTAAATTAGGTTATTTTTAATCATAATGATATTAGATTTGACTCAGATCAATTTGGATCTATTTAGATGTTAAATTAATTTATATTGATTTAATATCATATGAAATTCCAAGAGTTCCCCTCCCCTCAGTTATAAAATGGAGTGCCTCCTTTATCTTCTTCACACCACATTTATCCTTCTATATTGGAAAAAACTACCACATTTGCTTTTAAAATTACCTATACAGATTATATAGGTTTTTTTTCTTCCCAAAATACCAACCCTATAACCCTTATGGGGAGATCTAAAGGAGTCGTTTCAAAGAAGTGATAGTCTCTTTAACCGACCACGTTATTTTTAATTCCGGTTTTACATACTATAAATATATTATAATATTTATAAAATAAAAAATTATGTATTATAAATATACATAAATTTTATTTATATTATGATACTAATGTTAATCACCATATTTTTATCAAATGATATGGGAATGTATCGATCGTCTGCATGTACATGTTACCGTCTCAATGTAGTCATACGATTAATTTCACATTACCATAATTTATGAATGGTTATTAAGAAAAGTTTAATTTTTACATTTGTTACATATTTCATAATTATACTTCTATAATAATAATATCATATCTACCTTTTTATCATCCAAACCATTGGAAAATGATAACTTTGATTGTGCCAACATGTGGACTACCGCCTCCATGAAGCGATGCGATTGTTTTTTCATTTATATTTTACTTATATGGTAGTAATGTTTTATTTAATAAATATATATGATATATATGATATAATAATTACTTTTTTAATAGATATTTATTATTTACATTTCTTTTGTTCCATCCATTCAAATGTGAAAATAGAATTCCAGCATAGGTATGGCCTACTGTCTCCATTAACCGTGTAATCCATTTTTCTTTCTCTAAATTTTATTAATGTCTAAAAAATGTATATAACAAATATTTATTATATTAATATCATTATTAAAAAAATTATATGATTTAACATTGATCAGTGTACAAGGACCAAAACATACATGAAAAATGAAACAAATATCACCTGAAATGATGATTTTAATTAAGAATTTCTAAAAAAACAGGTTATAAAATGTTATAATTAAATGCGTAAAAAGGAAGTCGGGCCTAAGGTAAGATATTTTCATCTCATTTTTATTTTTGTGGGTAAAATGCCTTAAAAACCCCCTATTTCTTTTGTGTGGTATGTACACTACTAATGAGTTTGTATTATTATTATTATAATGAAAATTATGGGATATACATATTCATATAATTTTATTTATTTTATGTGGATTATGATTCAAGAGTTACTATTGTGGTTAGGGTTTTAGGTTATAATTCCATTGTTTATTGGTATTATTTATGATTAATATTATAATTATGAAAAAAATATGATATACCTCTCATTAAACTCGTGAATTTTATTATATTAGGTTAATTTATTTATAGTTAATGTCTTCCTTTCATTTTCTCACCTAATGTACTCAAGAGACCAAAATAATATCCTCAAGGAAAAGCTTTCTTCATTTCTCTCATCAGTCAAAATCATTTTCAAACATTTATGTGTATTATATAGGTGTTTTTAAAAAAAATTCTTAATATTATCCAATAATTGTTTGAATCCATTTTTCCGATTTTTTACTTTTAAAAAAATTAATTGAAATCTTTTAGTCATTTTTTGAATGAGGTATTTCTTTTAATAAAATGAGATTGAAATGTTTTTTAACTTATATTTCTTGTATATATTTTCCCACAGTCATGAATAATCAATGAATTGAAGACTATTTAACAATATACAATGGTTATTATCATATAAATGTATTCCGTTTATATTTTTAAATTTTTTATATTTTACAGAAGTTAGTTAAAAAAGAGAAAGGTTATTTTTCTCTAGAATTATTCCATGAGATCTTTCAAAATAATTTTCTATATAAGATGAGATACTTTGATGTTACTTAAGAATTACTAGGGATATGATCCAAGGATTCCATTATTATTCATTCTCTAGATGATTTGGTTTTATGATGATATGATTTTTATGAGAAGAATTCTATTTCAATGGATTATACTATAATGGAATTTTTATGAAGCTTGTTACATTTTAAGGGTTCTAAGATGGTGAATATTTTATAACCTAATGGAAAAAAATGTATTGTTTTAATTGTGTGATGGGTGTTACCAATATCTCTCTCCAATGAATTGGGTAAATATAGAGAACTCATAAGTTATAATTGTTATGTGTGAACCTAATTTCATGTTCATAATTTTATGTGTGGATGTGGTTTTCATGTCCATAATTTTATGTATGGACATGAATTTCATGTCCATAACATTATGCATATAACTAGCTTTCATGTTCATTAGTTTATTTGTTGTCTTGTTTTTATTATCTATAAGAATATTCATGGACCTGGTTTTATGTCCATAAGTATATTCAAGGAAATGATTTAATATACTATACATAATTATAGAACCAATTTTTATTTATACATGTTCAAAAAGTTATAATATTATATATAAGCCATAAAATCATGTATTATGCTAATTTTATGCCCTCATGTCTCATGTTCATTGATTCATTTATGATTGTTTTCTTATAAATGGTCAAGATTTATACTGTGACTCAATATTATGATCATTGTTATGCACTTTATAGTTTTAAAATATTAAAGTCGTGTTATTATACACTTATCATATTGTTATGAATATGTGATCATTGATATCTATCATGTTTACTGTTACTGGTGATCTCAGATCATCCTTCATTACCTTTCCTTTCCCCAGGTTGTGAAGAAAGGTTTTATGAATTATATGTCTAATAAGGGTGCTTGTAATGAATAACATAATGGGAGACTCTTATGAACCAATTGTTTATATTTCCATATTTCTGAAAATAATAAACCTATTAAATTATTGCATCGATAATTATATTATGTAATGAATATTCATCTATTAAGATGTATTATCTATCTATTTACAGTATGTGTCTCTATAGGATTTTAGTTCTAGTGTGCGATTATTATACTTTCACTAAAATATATATGTATGAGATATGTGTACAAATTCATATGGTGCATGAAGTATATATATATATATATATATTATAATATGTGATATTATATATGGTAGACATTTAATACATGCATATGATGCATGTTTTTTTTCATGAATATGATGCATGTATTGGTTTATATAACATATATATGTATATATGTATATATAAATATATAATATATTAAATATCCATTATATGGATCTTAAAATAGTTTCATATGACGAAATAGTTTACACAATCACTATCGATGAGTTTCATCAATTTAGAAACAAATTCTGGTTCATTCAATGGTTTTCTTATTCATTGATTTTTTTAATAAATATTCGACCCAAAAAACAGCAATTCATGCGATTTAATACAAATGTGGAATTTTTGGATTTTCCTAATCCAATATATTTTCTCTATTATATTTTATGTAGGTGTGTTTATCATGTTCATTCAATGGATTAGAAACCATCATTTTTATACAACATTACTCACGATCTCCTCTTCTTGATATATTGTTCATCGTTCAAAACAATGGTTCTAGAACCCATTTAGCATTCATGTATCCTCCTTATAGTGACCAAATATAAACATACCATAAATATTACATTAATTACATTTTTAAATTAATACAAATCATTAATATTCTCATGAAATAATGAGTTATAGGTTTAGTGTCTTGGAGACTAGCTATATAAACATCTTATTTTAAATCATTTTTACCATTTCCCAAAAATTTTCCACACTATAATCTTTATAAACTTCTCATATGATTTACTCATTTTCATAACCTGGTGGTATTTAAACACAAGAAAGGGGTGATCTTAAAATATTAGTATGGGGTGAAAGGAAATAACAATTGAATATCATAAGTGAACTTAAGATGAACATAGGGGTATAATCAAGATATATAAGAAAATTCATACCCAAAAACTAATAGATCTTCAATAGTTTCATATAACATAGAATAACATAAGTTATGAATAAAAAGAGTGTGGAAACATGAGCCAATAATCACGATCCATGATATCATAACATAGTTATGAAAATAATCATAATCCTATGAAACATCTTTCAACTTTGGAATAAGAATTAGTATATGGATCATTACTTTGATGATCCAAACCATTACATCGCATGATTAAAGGAAACCCAAATGCAAAGGAGACTACATATATCTTGAGATATAAAATTTTAACCAATTCCTTGGAGGGATATATAGTACCCCACCTATCATCATCAATACTTATGTGTGCTAATTGAAACCAATCACTTATCACATCATAAAGAACCCATTGAAATAAAATGGATATCACTGCACACATCATAAAGAAAACATAAAAATAAAATAGATTTCATATGGATTCACATAATGAAATTATTAATTATTCTATCAATAATCATTACATGATATAACCGTGTAAAATAAATTGATATCCAATGACATTAACTGACTTTCTAGAAAAATACCAATAAATCCACATAATAATGCATAAGGTTTGTACACCATATAGAAAAAGTTTAGATGTTTAAATCAATAATTACCCTAAAATAAATCTATGTATGGAAGCATGTGGAACACCCTTTAATCAAATTATATGAAAATATGATGTTAACAAAGGAAAGGAATTGGTTGAAAGTTTAAGATCATACCTATTAGATGATTAGTAAAAGTCAAAGCAGTGATACAACATTCCTCTAACATAGAAGGTCATTACATAGGACATCTATAAAATTATATATGATGGTTACATTATATTAATATCCTTGATCAATCATAATGTATTTCAAAGGTTATGGAATTAGGTGAAAATGATTTTTAGGAAAATTGCGAAACATCACATGGTAAATAAGAAACAACCATGACCATTTTGGAAGAAATAGATCAAAATATTTTATAAATAAAAGAGAATAATATTTTAATTTTTATGTCATTAAATATTATAAACGAAACATCATATAAAATGATAAATAGAGATAAAATATGTGTTTATGAAGTAAACATTAATAGTAAATTATTTTATTAATTTGAAAAAAATGAACCACATGGAAAACATTAAAAATTTCTATAAAAAATTATAAATAAGATAAGTTAGTATAAAATGGAATCAATAAATTATTGAAGGATAAAAAGGAAATTTATAAAAGAATCCAATGAATTATGACATGGAAAAACGTAGGTTACAAATTCAAAAGAAGATATGTAGTCGATTTCACTTACTTGAAATACATTGAGTAAAATACGAGTCAAGGGGAAATAGAATATCGAGGGAGAATATAAAACGTAGTGAATATAAAAATGATAGGATGAGATGTTTAATAAATAATATAATTTTATTGTATAGATTATACTTTAAAAAATGATTTTCAAAATAAGATTGGAAATGATACCATTACAGTTTGAGTAACATTTTGAAAATAACTTCAGGTTGGGTATCTTTTAAATCAATGAAAATTTAAATAGTGTAGATGATATGTCACTTAAAACCCCATGAAAATTTTCAAATAAATTATTTATGTTTTAATCACATCATATTAAAGGTATCATGGTGCTCATTAAGAAATAAGTCTCCAGATATTAAATTTGAGAGAAAGAACCCCTTACCTTACTTCCCTACATAGTGAAATGCACTATAACCTCTTGTATAACAAAATATAAATATATTAATAACTTATTTAATATACTTTTTAATTAAAATAAAATTGTATAAAAAATATTTATTATTATTACCTATAATTATATTAGTTATTTATTACATATTATCGATGTTGGGAGAGGGTAACCCTAAATGTTTTGAACTAGTTTCACAATAGTGGTGTTGTTATTAATTCTTATCCCAAGTTTCATCCTTCAAATTTCATTAAATTTATTATAATTTATTAATTATAAGGATTAATTTTTAATAAAAATACATTCATTAGTACATTAATCATTATCCTAATAGTTGAAATCGACAATGACTATTTTTCTGTTGATTTTAACTAATGAAGGGTGTTTACTTAATTAATGGGTTAAATATTAATTTATATTTTTAAAAACCATATGAAAAAAATATTTAAATATTTATACCATATTATATTAGTTTTTATATTTTCATAATCATCCATGATATAATTTTAACTCATTTTTGAAGTAGATGGTCAAACTGACCCTAACATAACATACCCTGATTATTGATATTTATGAGGTGATTTAGTTAAAATATCATTATAACAATAGGATAATGATATAATTTAGTGTTAATTAGTTTTATATATAAAAATAATAATGTTTTTAGAATAGTAATTAATACATTGTAAAATAATATATAGTTTGAATTAATGATTTTCCTCTTAATTTTTTTAAATGATTGAATTAACAATAATGATTTACTGATAATATCATTAATATATTATAAAATTTTGATGACATAAAATTAATGACATTCTAAAAATAATATTGAACTATTAAACCCATACTAATGATCATCCATATGCGTTGGTGATGAAAATATAAATGAGAATCAATCTTTCCATGGAGGTGGTAGTCCACACGTACGCATGTTTGATGATCTCATTTTACATAAAATGGGAGAAATGAATAATATGTTTTTATCATTTCCCAATATAAAATATGTTATAAATATCATGATTATTTATTAAGATAAACATTATGACCATCCGTGAAATGTGGCTAGTAAAATGAAACATGATGATTTGGGAGGAAGTAGACCTTGCATAAATAAATTTCATTTTAACTTTTCTTATGGAAAAGGGAATGTTGGTAAAATATTATGAAATAAATATAATAACATACTGTTGTAATATTTATACTAATTTTATAATTTATATATGGTAAAAATAAATTTCATAAATAATAAATTCACAAAAGTAAAAGAAAATACGGAATAAGGATATAAAAATCTACACCTCGGTACATAGTTTATCTCTTTCACAAAGGGAGTTAAATCATTGAAAGATTATATTTTGAGAAAAACATAACCTATTTAAGTATTATTGGATTGTGGATGATAGATATTTTTAAAATTTAGGATAAAATAATGGGGTTTGTTAGGGTAAGTGATGATATGAGTGCCTCATTTATAAGTGAAGAAGTGTGAAATTTTTTAATTTCCAAAAAAAATTCAGTAATTGAAAGTCCCTATAAATTAAATTGGGTAAATAATTAAAAAATAATATATAAAATAAACAATATGTTCAATACACACATCCAAAAAAACAAAAACATTTTTTCTCCTTTTCCTCTTTGGTTACTCACTTTTACCATTTTGGTTTTCATTATGGTAACTAGTCTTTTTACCTAGGTAATTTATCATTTATTCCAAAAAAAATTATTTATTTATATAATTTGGATCTAATGATTCTAAATTTTAAATTTATTTTATTGAATCCTTTTTTTATAATTTGTATAAAATTAATTTTAAAATAATAATTGTATAATGTATGCAAAAATATTAAAAGTTATAACTTAAATTATAAAATATCAAATATGGGTTGGAAAATTAAAATATATATCTACATAATTATAAATTCACTTAAAAAAAATATTTGATCTTATAATTTTTTTAAAATTTTTATTTCATACTTATATATTATTAATGTCATAAATGTCACAGTATCGGTATATTTCACTATTCATCTAAAATCATTTTTATAGAAAAATATTAATAATTCATGTTACGCTATTTTGGAAATTATAAATAAAAAATTATTTCTATTTTATTTAAATCAGATTCTAAAATATATAAAAAAAATTAAATAAAAATTAAAAATATAAAGAAAAAATACATTTATTGAAAAAATACATTTTTTTAAATTAAATTTTCTTAATATTATTTCATATATATTTATAAGTTGAAATATGATTTAAAGTTCATGGATCTGCATTGATCGACCCTTTGCGTGTTTTCAAAGATCGAGGTTCCTGAAGAAGACTCTGAGGAAGTCTGGAGAGGTTCGGTCGTAAGAAACTGGAAATAGGGGCTACATGAAGTGAAGAAGGGGTACACGATGAGTACTGTTTCTGGTTTTGAAAGATGAAATAAATGTCGAGGTGATGGGTTTTTCAGTGGAACCCGACCTCAAGGCTGTACACGGCATTAATGGTAAGTACACGTCGTGTACTGACCCGCCGTTGTATGTCTTAAAGACACGCCTTCCGCTCGAGTCTTTCTAACCCTATGGCCAAGGCTTCCCTCTGTCTCATCCCAGGTGACCTAGTAGACCCCTTCGTGTTATTTTAGAGATCTCCTCGGATAGGATAAAGCGAGGTCTTCCTTCTTCGATCTGTCATTGATCCGAGGTAAGATCTACCTATATTCTTATGGGTTCTTTGATCTTTTTTCTCCCATTTATCTTTTCCATGCTATGGATTTTGATCTCCATGGTTCTATGGAAGTTTATTTTTGGTTGTTGTTGAAGTGTTTGTGTCGCGACATCCTCAGGTGGATGCAATTGTTACGGGGAAGTCGATCGTGATCCATAGCTTCGATACATTCTCGATCGAAGAATGTCAAAAAACTATTGATGTAGGGGATTAGTTATAAATATCTTCTTTTATGTGAATTCGAAGAGTTATCATGATTTTTCCACTATACCAAAATTTAATCGACATAATAAATATTTGAACAAGATAAATTAGTTGGTATCGATCATATGTTATTGCCTCTTGTTTTTTTAGATTGTGTGATATCTTTTCTTTCCTTGTTTATCAAGTCGTTCATGATGAAAATTAGAAAAGAACGTAAACTGGGATTAATTATAATTATTTATCAATGATAAAGATGTATTGAAATGAATTCGGTTGTTGTTGTTGCAATTTTATGTTAATAAAATTGGTGTAGTAAGCATGTATATATTTTTTATAGCTATGATATATTTATCTTTAGGATGCCCATAGTTGGAACCTACTATTAATGAAATGGTTAATTCAAGATGGATTAAAGAACTATTTTTTTTGACAAAAGATAATAACTCTTAGGGTATTGAGCTACCCTCTTTCTTCTAAATGCCAAGAGCCTTATGTTTAGATCCTTGAGAGCTCATTCTGTTTGAAGGAAAAATGCCTTGTTTAAGGGACAAAACCCAGTTGATATAATATTTTTTTCCTGCATCTTGGGTTGTGATGTGAACCTGGATGGCTGTTGTGATATGTGGGGGTTGGGAGACCCATTGGTTGGGGCAGCAGTTGATGACTAGGGTGGATAAATGCATCGGTTATTTCATGTGGGTGTCGAGGAGGACACCAGAGATAATGAAACGAGTTGGATGTGAATAATTGGATGTTTGATGAATCTTGTTGGTTTTTTATCTACTTTCCGTTCCCCACTACTCAAGGAATATGGTTTTTCTTACCCTCCTTCCAAAATATGAAAATATATGTGGGTTATGCCATGTGATTTATGTGTTTATATCCTTGAGGGAAGATGGGTCAATGATCTTGCAATCGGTGGAAAATACATGATGGGTAGTTCACCTACCCACCATATTGAGCCCCCTTGTGCTTAATAGCTTAGAATTTTTTTATAATGCCTAGGATTTTTGTAAAGTATTAATGTTTTTAATAAATTATAGAATAAATGATGTTAACCCATGGGGTTCGAGTTTTCTGGGATGCAATGCTGATGTAATATTTCTGAGAAGCTGTGGAATCAGTTTGGTTATGCTAAGGGGATTTGGAACATTGGGTGTGATGCAAATGAACTATAATGTTGAATTTTTAATGGTTAATTAAGGTTTAAATTATTAATTAATGTAAATTTAAATTGATAAAGAGGGGATTATGTAGTGTAATAAGTCTCTTTAAATGGATGTGTGCTTATAGGATACATAGTCTTAGCAGTGGAAGTCGGGAGTCCGTGAGATGTTAGATGTAGTTAATTCTAAGACTAGGTTATGACCATAATGTGGTTGTGAGCTGTAGTATATTTGGTAATTTTGTCGTTTCTATATGATACTCCACTCCATCGGTTAGGGAAACTGACACCCTAGGGATTCTAAGCCTTGGGGGTGTTTTCGACAACATTCTGGTGGGAGAATGGATAGTTGACTACCCCCTTCGGACCTGCTCTCTTCTCTTGGTAGTTACTCATGATGGTAGGCACAATAGTTAGTTTTCCCCACATATATGTGTAGTGGTATGTAATGTCTTGTGGTTATTCACAAACATATATTCTAGATATAGTTTCCTATGGACTACTATAGGTGTAACATGTATATGTTGTGATGGATTGAGGATCCTTAGTTAGTGTATGGGATGTAATAGCTTGTGGTATAATGCCCTATCTATGATACACATTATGAATGTTTTGGTGGCTCCCAGAAACATCCTAGTTACTTTGGGTTATGTGGACATGGTGGTTGTGCTGCCCGAGGGGCATGTTGGGGTGCGTCGCCCAGGTGTCTACATGCAAGCATTTTGGAGAGAGATACTTAGGGCATAAGATGTTGGGGAAAAGAGGAAAACCATTGGGGAAGTAGTAGCGCAGTACCCTTGATATTATTTATTATATTATATACTCTTATATGTGATAATTTGTGATATTATACATGGTGAGGTTGGGGACTTAGTATACCTGTTTAGGTGATGAGTTAGTTTCACTTGTTTTTCACTGTGTTTTAGCATGCTTTATTTACTTTTGAACAAGAGGGTCCGAGGAGGATCCTACTTGGTATACAGTTATAAACACCATATGTATATATAATCTATTTTTTAGTTTACTTGCTTCAGGTTGATGATCAGGCTGGTTACTACAAACTTGGGGTTATAGAAGTTGTTCTGGCTTCATGGCCACTGCCAATTTTACTTTCTTTTGGTACTTATAGTTTTATTTTCTGTTGTTGTAGTTTTGCATGACATTATATATGTGTACGTGGTATTTATTTTATATTTCAGTTTGAGTTGGATTTTGTTGGTGTCTATCTTATCTCTCTCTTTCGCATGTGTTCTCTTAGAGGGTAATTGTAACGACCCAAAGATTCATTAATGGAAATCCCAATTGATCTAATTAAATGTCTCTTTATGTAAAATGTTTATATAAAATGTAAAATTATTTGGTTTTATGTTATGAATTTTTACCATTGAAAATATATCCTTTGAACAGTGATCACATGATTAGTATAAAAATATGGCTTTAAAAACTCCAATTTACTCAGACAAAAGAAGCGATGACCTCATCCAGTAGAATTGCTCCAAACGAAGCCCATTCGTTAAGGCTTGGAAAAGAGGTGGCGTCATTGGGTTTTACTCTTGACCAAGCCCAAGCTGATCTTCATCATGTCAAGATCGAATGGGACCATCTATGGGAAAAGTGGAAGTTGATAGAGATTACCACTCGAGCGATGTTATCCAAGCCACCCCAAGTGTCTGTCACCATCGCACACCTTACCCTTAAGTCTTATGCAGCTGTTTTAAGTGTTTATGTAACAAATATCTATTACTATGTTCATGTATATTATTTTTTGTATATAATAATATATATACCTTCTTGTCATTATTGGCACTTTGAAAATAGTTTTTTAGCACAAATAGTATTTTTTTAGTTAATATTCAGACAAGAAATATATTTTGATGAATTAATGAATTTTGGAATTAAATAATATTTTAATAAATTATTATTATTATTATTAAATTAATTTTAATTAAATATAAATGATCTTATAATTTTATGAATGAAATTGTAATTTTTATTAAGGTTTGAAAGCCATTTTTGTAAAAACCAATGAATTTTAGATAAATGTCGGTTATTATTTTAAAAGTGAAAATTAACATATTTAGGAAATTATTTAGGTAAAATAAATGTTATTTCTGGGATCAGGATGTCAAAATTATCCAACGGTGAATTTTTCATAATTTTCTGAGACATTCCAACTGTTGGGAAAAAATTAAATACCGTTTAAATATATAATCTGTTTATGACATCATAATGACCCAATAGTGTTGTAATAAAATACTATAAGATTTATGTTCGGCCAATATATGTTTTACCGTTAATATAATGTGATTTTGGTTTTGTTTGAATAATTTTACAAAGCATTAATGGACCCCTCAACACTTATTAAACATCTTGTCTTTTAAAATTCTTTTCCATGGGAGTGTGACTCACCTCCACATAAGAAACCCCATTATTTTAAGAAGTTAGGACTTTTTCCATATAAAATATTGTTTTCCTCTTCCATTTTCTAATAACCATGGTCAAAAACCATGAGCTGATTTGTGGTTTGGATTAGTTTAATTTAAGGGGTCCCAAACCTAAATAATAAATAATTCACTCACCTTTCCTATATAAACCCACCCATGCTCCCACTTCCTCCTCACTCAAAGCCTTTTGAGTTCGTCCAACCTCTTCCCTACTCTCTCTATAATCCTTCCAAGGTTCCCCAAGCTCCCAAGAAGCCTTTCTAATGCTTCTCTCAAGCCTTTGTAAGCACACTTCCATGTAAGGGTTTTTCTTCCGTTCACTTTTTTGTCCAATTTTATTAATATTGTTATGCCCTTTAAATTTCAATTATAAATACTGGGGTATGGTTTCACACCTCCCCCATAATTCCCTATTATTTTTTAAATGATGGGAGACCCCTTTCTCGCTCATTAAATGCTTCCCATGTACACCTGTTACTATGCCGAAATTCCGAAAGGAACTTCTCTCTCCTCATTTACATTCAAGCAATACTTTTGTATCAAGAATATAAATTCCGTTACAATAGTTGAGAAATGTATCTATATGACCCCCTTACTATCCATTTCATCTAGATATGATGAGACACCCCTTTCTCTCTCATCAACCATTTTTATGAATTCTTATATCACGTCGTTACGTTGCCGAAATTGCACCAATTTTCTAAGCCAATGCCATTGTGTAGTGAATACCATGCCCATTTCTCCATAAAGGGTATTCAAATTCATGCACATTTACTTATTAATTATAAATTTTCATTCCACATTCCTTTTTCATCGAATAAATGGTTTTGTTTTATGAATCCATGTTTTATGATCCATGTGGCACAGTTATGCATGAAATGAAATGTTTAAGAAGGGTGTGCTCTTATAGTGCTCCAATGCATTGGGTAAAGTATAGTATCATGATACGTCATGTGAAATGAGTGTTGAATCATGCTAATTCAAGTGAAATGAGGGTTTACTCATGCTTCATGTGCAATGAGGATATACTCATGCTTCATGTGCAATGGGTCTTGGCTTATGCTAATTCCATTATAAGTGTTGTTTCCACATTTCCATGTTATGATTGTCATGCTTTATCATGCCTTTATGTCCATTTTTCTCTTGTGATCTATTTATATGTCTATTCTCTAACATGTATTATACTCCTCATGTGTTACATGTTTATTCCCTTACTAGGCTTTATAGCTCACCCTTTTCTTATGCATGTTCTCAGGTTATCCCATGCAATGCTAAGTATGAGGGAATGTAGTGTTCATGTAAATGAATTTTTCAATAAAGATGTTGTATTTCAGGTTTTAAGTTGTTATGTAATGATCCTAAGCCCCAAAGACACTATACCTATCGATATTCCATGTTGTATCAAGTGAATAGTTTATGTAATAAATCATGTTTAAGTTTGTAATAAAAGCACGGTTTCCATAGTTGGTATCAGATGATAGGTTTAGTTATTTTTGGGATTATGATTAGAAAACCCTAGTAAAGCCTTAGATACAAGACTAAGTACAATAAAAACTTCCCTAATTTTTGGTGAGTATTGAGTAAGTGGGTTATCAAGAAAATACATCTCTCTGTGGATACGAGCAGGTAGAGGCGGCTCTGGCACAGATGTATCCTAGGGGTAAAACCTGAAAACACCGCTTTGAGTTAAACTCGAACGGGAACTGGTGCACGACAATGGGCCTTACTTAACTCTTGGTTATGACACTCCTAGAGGATATGATTTCGTAAATTCACAAGCTTAGTATGAACACTTATTAAGGGAATAAAAAAAACCCTTTAGAATATATATTAGAAAGTAGATCACGAAAATCCTCGATTGAATCTTGTAGATTCATAAGTTATGGAAATAAAATTTAATTTATAAGTCATCAAATTTTGTCTTTGGATTACCCCTTATGTGTTACCCCCAAAATTCCTTTTATTCCAGCCAATGGACAGTAATAGAAGGACTCTGGATAACAACCGATGTAAAGATCTGTGTGAAGACTGTACTAATGAGATGCCCAATCCAATGGGAGCAGGAATCACAAACTTTGTCATGCTTCTCTCTCAGCTAAATCAAGACTTTAATAGAAACCTAGGTCAAGAGGAACATTCAACCCCCCCAAGAAAGAACACATCACTATCGAGAGCTTCATGAGACAAAGGCCTCCTACATTTAGTGGATCATCTGATCCCATGATCGCTGAACAAGGGATCAACTCCATTGAAAAGATCTTCTCCATCCTTCAATGTTGTGAACAAGAGAAGGTTCTCATGGTGGCTTATCAAATGGAGTGTGAAGATGATCAATGGTGGATGTTGATCAAAAATACGAAGCCTGAGGAGGACATCAAGGCATTGGAGTGGAAGGATTTCCAAAAGATATTTTTTGATTAATTTTTTTTCTGCACCCTCTGGCTTAAGATGGAAAGGGACTTCCTTTCACTTAAGAAAAAAGACGAAGAATCTATTGGAGTGTATGAGGAAAACTTCACAAGGCTTGCATGATACGCTTTTGGATTTGTTGTTACCCCATGAATGCAATGTTGACCGCTTCTTTGGTGGGATGAAGCCTAGCCAAGGGAAAGCATTTGCGATCCATGACTTCGAAAGCTCTGAGGAAATTGTCTGATGTGCCCTCAAGGTCGAAATGGAGATCGGGGAATCACAGGGGTATCATGGGGACAAGAATCATAAGGTGGACTTCAATGCGGGCAGTCTGATGGATAAATCCAACAGTGCTATAAAGATCCAACACCCCACTTTCCAAAAGTGCGGAAAGAAGAACCCTAGAAATTGCCTCAAGGGGACGAGGAAATTCTTTAGGTGTGTAAGAGAAGGTAACCTAGCTGTTAAATGTCATCAAGAATGAGTCGCGGCTGCGAAAGAGGAGACGAACACTCTGTTCAAACCTCAATGTGTTGTTCATTGCTACAACTTCAAAGAACCGGGGCATTTTTCAAATCAGTGCCCTAATCCAAGGGTTTTCGGAGGCAACCAACAACTCCAAGGCAGCAAGGAAGAGCTTTTTCCCTCACTTCTGCTGAAGTAAACCCTGAAAATTAAGTGGTGACAGGTACGCTAGTTATTAATTAAATAATAGTGAGCATACTTTTTGATTCAAGTTCTATTCATTCTTTTATATCTCGAAAGTTTAGTAGAACAATCCCAGCACCAGCAGAAATCATGGAAGTGAAGGTATCGATGAGTATGGAAAATGGGGAAATCATTACATCCCATGAATATAAGTCCTCCCCTGTTATAATATTTGCATTGAATTTCCCGGAGAACCTCGTCATACTCCCTCTGGTGGAATTTGATGCAATTCTTAGCATGGATTGTATTTCCTTATATAGAGCCAACATAAATGGTCGGGAAAGGGATATCACATTCCATATGGAGAATCAACCCCCGATTCATTACAAGTGTAATAAGGAAGATGAATCTTCTTTTTCTCCTTCATCTCAAGCATGGATATTACTGCCCTATGAGCATGTGTATCTGGCATAGATGATTGAGTCCAAGGAAGAAACCATCCTTGAATAAATGCCTATTGTGAAGGAATTCGCTGAAGTGTTTCCCGAGGAACTGCCTGGTCTTGCTCCTAGAAGAGATGTCGAATTCTCAATTGAACTTATACCAGGGGCTCTACCAATATCAAAGACTCCATATAGAATGGTTTTCATGGAGCTTGAAGAGCTGAAGAAACAACTATAGGAGAATCTGGATAAAGGGTTTATACGCCCAAGTGCTTCACCATGGGGTGCAGCAGTCCTCTTCATCAAGAAGAAGGATGGGTCAATGCGCCTTTGCATCGATTATCGTGAGCTCAACAAAATCACGATAAAGAACAAGTATCCTCTCCCATGAATTGATGACTTGATTGATCAGCTGCGTGGAGTACAATACTTATTCATGGTGGACTTGTGGTCAGGATATTATCAAGTAAGGGTAAAGAAGGAAGATATCATCAAGACTTCTTTTCGCACAAGACAAGGGCACTATGAATTCATAGTAATGACTTTCAGACTCACTAATGCTCTAGAAATCATCATGGACTTGATGAATAGAGTCTTTAGATATTACGTCGACAAATTTGTGGTAGTCTTTATAAATGATATTCTAATATACTCCAAAACCAAGGAGGATCATGAGGAGCATTTAAGAACTGTACTAGCGACTTTGCGCAATGAGAAACTCTATGAAAAGTACAGAAAGTGTGAGTTATGGTTGAAGGAGGTCTCATTCTTGGGCCATATCATCACGTGAAATAGGATATTTGTGGATCCCTCCAAAACAGATGTAATTTAGGGATGGTCGAGGCCAACATCGGTAATGGATATCCGTAGATTTTTGGGGTTAGACGGATATTATAGAAAATTTGTGAGAAATTTATCATGATTGTCCAACCCTCTTACCAAGCTAACTCGAAAGGGAGTAAAGCTTTCTTGGAGTGATCAATGCGAAGAAATCTTCAAGGAGTTGAAAAGGAGGCTTATCACTATGCTCGTGCTCACTTTACCCACAAGTGGGGAACATTCTGTGGTATTCAGTGATGCATCGAAGAAGGGATTAGGCTATGTGCTGATGCAGAATGATAAAGTGATATCCTATGCCTCAAGGCAGTTGCAAATTCTTGAACGAAACTATCCAATGCATGATCTGGAGTTGGCGGTGGTGATAATTTCCTTGAAAATCTAGAGGCATTATCTCTATGGGGAGAAATGTGAGATATATACTGACCACAAGAGTCTTTAATATATATTCACATTTAAAGAGCTTAGTATGTGTCAGAGAAGATGGATAGAGCTCATCAAGGATTATGACTGTTCAATACATTACCACCCTAGTAAAGTGAACAAGGTGGCAGATTCCCTAAGTAGAAAGGACCCAACGATTCTATCAATGATGACAATTGAGAAGGATCCAATATTTTTAGACTTGATGAAGATGAACATGAGAATCATAAAGAAGGGAAAATCATCAATGCTTTCACAATTTATTGCTTAACATTCTATTTTGGAAAGGTTAAAGGATGCTCAAAAGGATGATGTGGGAATTCAGGAAAAAGTAGAAGCTATCGAAAAAGAGAAATCCTCGGAGTTTAATGTTAATGAATAAGGAATTGTGTGATTTGGGAAAAGACTATGTGTTCCATCAAGTCCGGAGCTAAAGAAGGAACTTCTGGATGATGCACATAGTTAAAATTTATCTATTCACCCAAGGAGCACAAAGATGTATTGATATCTTCGGGAAACCTTTTGGTGGGATAATATGAACATGGAAATCGCTATATATACATCAAAGTGCCTGGTGTGCCATCAAGTGAAGGAAGAGAGGAATAAGTCTAAGGGGATGATGCAACCATTTCCCATACCAGAATGGAAATGGGAGAACATCACCATGGACTTTGTCACCGGACATCCGAGGACATCCAAAGTCAACAATGAAATCTCGGTTGTTGTGGATCTTCTTACCAAGACTGCACACTTCATTGCTATTAGGGAGGATTTATCGTTGGATCAACTAGAACGAATATATATCAGGGAAGTGGTAAGGCTACATGGAGTACCACTATCTATTATGTCTGACCGATATCCATGATTCACCTCTATGTTTTGGAAGAGTCTTCAACATGCTCTGAATACTAAACTGAACTTCAGTACGGCCTATCATCCTCAAACTGATGGCCAATCCGAGAAGACTATCCAAACACTTGAGTACATGTTGAGAGCGTGCTCAATGAAATTTAAAATAGGATGGGATCGACATCTTCCTCTGGTTGAGTTCTCTTATAATAACAGTTTCCACTCGAGCATCCAAATTCCACCATATAAATCCCTATATGGGAAAAGGTGCAGAACACCGACATGTTGGGATGAGGTCGGTGAACATAAGACGCTTGGACTAGAAATGGTCGAATAAATGGTGTAGAAGTTGAAAACCATTCAACAACATATCAAGGCAGCCCAGAGTCGACAGAAGATTTATGCAGATAACCATCGACGAGACCTTGATTTTAAAGTTAGAGACATGGTTTTTCTATGCATATCTCCATGGAATAAGTTTATGAAGTTTGGAAAGAAATGGAAGTTATATCCAAGATACATCGGCCGCTTCGAGATTCTTGATTGTGTCGGGGATGTGGCTTATCGACTAGAACTTCCACCTACCATGGCTAAGGTACATGATTTATTTCATGTATCCCTCTTAAGGAAGTACGTACTGGACCCTTCACAAGTACTCTCTTCTGAGGTGGTACAGTTGGAGGATGATATTTCTTATGAGGAGCAACCAATGAATATCTTAGATCGTAGAGAAAAGGCTCCATGAAATAAGACAATGACCCTCGTCAAGGTTTTGTGGAGAAACCACATGTTTGAAGAAGCAACTTGGGAATCAGAGGAAATGATGAAGCTCAGTTACCCACATCTATTTTAGTGTGGGAAAAGGAAATTTCAAGGGAGAAATTTCTTAATGGGTTAATATTGTAACGACCGAAAGATTCATTAATGGACTTACCACATGATCTAATTAAATGTCACTTTATGTAAAATGTTTATAAAAAATTTCATCTTCTTCGGTTTTTTGTTAAGAATTTTGACTATTGCTAATATAGTAATTGAACAGTGATCACATTATTAATATAAATATAGGGCTTTAATAAATCTAAATTACTCATACAAAAGAAGCGATGGCCTCATCCAGTAGAATTTCTCCATACGAAGCCCATTTGTCGGAGCTCGAAAAAGAGGTGGTATCCTTGGGTTTCGCTCTTGACCAAACCCAAGATTTGATTCATCATGTCAATATCGAAAGGGATTGTCTATGGTAAAAGTGGAAGTTGATAGAGATTACCACTCGAGCGATGTTATCTGAGCCACCCCAAGAGTCTGTCACCGTCGCACACCTTACCCTTAGGTCTTATACGGTTGTTTTAAGGGGTTATGTAACAAATCACTAGTACTATGTTCGTTTATATTGTTTTTTATATAATAATGAATATACCTTCTTGTCATTATTGACACTTTGTAAATAGTTTTTTTAAACCGCAAATAGTATTTTTTTTAGTTAATATTCAGACAAGAAATCTATTTTTATGAATTAATGGATTTTTGAATTAATTAATATTTTAAAAAAATATTATTATTATTATTAAATTAATTTTTATTAAATATAAATGTTCTTATAATTTTATGAATAAAATTGTAATTATTATTAAGGTTTGAATGCCATTTTTATCAAAACCCGTGAATTTTCGATAAATGTCGGTTTTTGTTTTAAAAGTGAAAATTAACATATTTAAAAAATTATTTAGATAAAATAAATGTTATTTCTAGAATCAGGATTTTGAAATTATCCAACGGTGATTTTTTCACAATTTTCAGAGATAGTCAAATGTTTGAGTAGAAATTAAATAGAGTTTAAATATATAATCTGTTTTATGACATCATAATAACCCAATAGTGATTTAATAAAATACTATAAGCTTTATTTTCTTCCAATATATGTTTTACCATTAAAATTATGTGATTTTGGGTTTTTTTGACTTATTTTAAAAAGCATTAATGGACCCCTCAAGACTTATTAAACATCTTGTCTTTTTAAATTATTTTCCATGGCAGTGTGACTCACCTCCACATAAGCAACCCAATTATTTTAAGAAGTTTGGACTTTGGCCTTATAAGATATTTTTTCCACTTCCCTTTTCCAGAAACCATGGGAAAAAACCATAAGCAGATTTGTGATTTGGATTAGTTTAATGTAAGGGGTCCCAAACCTAAATAATAATGAATTCACTCGCCTTTCATATATAAAACCACCAAAGATCCAACTTCCTCCTCACTCAAATCCTTTTGAGTTCGTCCAAACTCTTCCCTACTCTCTCTAGAATCCTCCCAAGGTGCCCCAAGCTCCCAAAAAGCCTCTCTCAAGCCTCTCCCAAGCCTTTGGAAACACACTTCCAAGTAATGGTTTTTCTTCCTTTCATTTTTCTGTCCAATTTTCTTAATATTGTTATGCCATTTTAATTTTAATTATAAATGTTGAGGGATGGTTTCACACCTCCCCCATACTTCCCTCTTATTTCTTGAATGATGGGAGACCCCTTTCGCTCTCATTAAATGCCTCCCATGTACACCTGTTACTATTCCAAAATTCCGAAAGGAACTTCTCTCTCTTCATTTACATTCAAGAAATACTTTTGTATCATGAATCTTAATTCCATTACAATTGTTGGGAAATGTATCTATATGACCGCCTTACTGTAAATTTAATGTAGATATGATGATAAACCCCTTTCTCTCTCATGAACCATTTTTATGAATTCTTATATCAAGCTGTTATGCTTTCGAAATTGCACCAATTTTACAAGACAATGCCATTGTGTAGTGAATACCATGCCCATTTCTCCATGAAGGGTATTCACCTTCATGCACATTTACTTATTAATTACAAAGTATCATTCCACATTCTTTTTTTGTGGAATAAATTATTATGTTTTATGTATCCATGTTTTATGATCTATGTGGCACACTTATGAATGAAATGAAATGTTTAAGAAGGGTGCAGCCTTATAGCGCTCCAATGCATTGAGTAATGTATAGTTTCATGATACGTCATGTGCAATGAGTGTTGACTCATGATAATTCAAGTGAAACGAGGGTTTACTCATGCTTCATGTTTAATGAGGATTTAATCATTCTTCATCTGTAATGGGCCTTGGCTCATGCTAATTCCATGTTAAGTGTTGTTGCCACATTTCCATGTTATGATTATCATGATTTATCAGGCCTTTATGTCCATGTTTCTCTTGTGCTCTATTGATATGCCTATTGTCTAACATGTATTTTACTCCTCATGTATTCAATGTTTATTCCCTCACTGGGCTTTATAGCTCACCCTTTTCTTATGCATGTCCTCAGGTTATCCCATACAATGCTAAGTACGAGGGAATGTAGTGGTCATGTAAAGGAAGTTTTCAATAAAGATGTTGTATTTCATGTTTTAAGTTTTTATGTAATGATCCTAGACCCCAAAGACACTATACCTCTAGATCTTCCATGTTGTATCAAGTGAATAGTTTATGTAATAAATCATGTTTAAGTTTATAATAAATGCAGGGTTGTCATAGTAATTCCTCCCATATGTGTGTTTACCATACCCTTAGTTCTAGTCGACAACCCGAGATCTATTGGATGTGGGACTCAAGGGTCATTATCTCCCTTCTCACATTGTCTTCCTAGAGGGGTATACCTTGTGGGGAGGGGTCGTGACAATGATAGTATGATAGTTCATATATGATAATATTTTAAAAGTTCAAATTTTAATCTATTAAAATAAAATATGAAATACATAACAAAAAATGAAATATTAATTTTAAAATAAATACACTTTGAAAAATATAATTAAAAATTAATTATGTATACTCTAAAAATTAAATTTACTACACAATTGATATTAAAATATTTATTTTAACTATATATATATATATATATCATATAATATTTTAATAATTATGGTTATAATATTTATATAGAACAAATAAATGTAAAAATATTTATAATATGTTAATTTCATATTTGTATTTCATTGTGAATTATATTATTATAAATATACTACTTAAAAATGAATGTATATAGTCTAAATATTAGATATGTGACCAAAAACTATATTTGCAATTACCATATTTATAATGACCAGATTTAATTCTTATATATAGACTTACAAAATCATTTTTTCATTCCAATTTCAATTCACAAGACATGGTTCTTATTTCATGTTATATATTCTCTGTAATTATTTATCCTTTTATGGTGCACCCCCCTGTTATGGATTTTGGTTAGCTAATGGTGATCCTCAATGATGAAGATGATTGAGGAGATTTTAATTTCATGAATATTTTATTCCTTTCTATATATTTTCCCCTACGGATTTATAATGTTTTAATGAATGTACATTATTCACCGTGAGTAATAATTGGGGGTGGTTAGTATTCAGTGTTATGTGTTTTTATTGTAAATTCATTCTTATAAATGAATATAATGTCTTTACATTGGCTTATATCTTATAGGGAACATTTTTAATTATTTTTAAATCTTTTTGAAAGAATAGAGAAAGGTTCTTTAAAATTATAGATATGAATTATAATAATAATAATTACAACAACAACTACAACAATAATAACAAAAATAATAATAATGGCTTTTAAAACTCAAGGCCTTAAATTCCCTTCCCCCTAAATAAAATCTATCCTTCTGAATTTAATTATCACATACCAATAGATATATCTATGGTCGTCTAAATTATGGAAACATCTTGGGATAAAATTTATAGAGATATATCAACTATAAAAACATGGGAAATATATTTCATTCCTCGTAATAGTCTTATCACAAATATTGTTTTTTTTAAATATTTTTGGCTAAATTTCTACTTTTATTTGTATCATGACCCGAATAACATAATTTTTTCTAATGGGTGTTAATTGTTATCCAGTAATTGATAAAATATAATAGTTTTATAAGAAATGTATTTTTATAACTCTATATAATTTAACATATAAGAGGTGGGAACCAATCCATTTCTAAGATCATGTAAAATAAATCTAAAGCAAGGATAATAATATTTAAAAAGGAACATTACTATAATATTGAAAATGGAATAAAATAATAATACCATATAAATATTTCTATGATGATAATATCAGTAGGGTGGTAATTTAATAATCATAGAAAACTTTTAGATCTACTATAGTTACAAGAATAAAATTCCAACAGTACATATTGAACTTTAGATTTGAGGGTATGTGTACCCTAATTATGAGAATCCACATTGGGAGTATTTATTATATAGGCATTCCATTTTCCTATCTATCCTTCAAGATAAATATTCTTATCATCATGGTTAGTCATTTGATTATGGAATTCACCTGGATAATGCCAATGTTTTCCACATATAATACATTGGACCATTAGTCATTCTTTTAGATGAATGTTTTTTACTCTCATTATTCAAACTGATCTATTCATCTTCCTATGAAATTTTCATGCTCTATGACTACCAATTTTAAAAATAATGTATCATCTAGTCTCCTTGAGGTAATTACCTTTGTTATTCTTCCAATTTTTTTTACATATATGAAATTAAACATTTTTTTATTAACCATGTTCATCATTAGATATTTTATAATAATTCATACCTATTTTCTTTAGTGTGTTGTGGCCTTATACTATGTTCAAATTATTGATCATATTTCATGACAGCTAGTCTTCCATAATCTCAAGGTTTCTCATTCCATCTCTAATTCTAATAATTTGTTCATTTAGGTAATCTCTTAATTTTCCCTCACACCCATGGTTTCTTCTAGTTCCAACCATTACTAATACCAAAAGGTTATACATTAATTAAATAAAATTAACAATATTATTGAATTATCATAATCATAAAATTAATATCACACATTATATTCCATTTTCATTAATATTATTTTGTTGTCCTATAGTTTCTTTTGTTCAACCTATATTGATATTATTTTATCCTAAGTTACATTAAAATGGGTTATCTTATAATAATGAACCCAGTACCTCAAATTAACATTGAATTTATTCCTTCATAGTGGTTTGAAAAACTATGTGATCAACCAAATCATATCCCCAATAAGTTTCTAACCAGGTGTGTAGTCTTAAGCCCACTCAGTACGCATCAGGGTGATAATTGAGTCAATTCTCAACCAACCCTTTTTTAGTTGATTACCCCCAGGTGCATTTATTCTATAGTCAGGTCCAATTATCATTATATAGATAGGGATGATTCCAGGAATACCACCTAATCAAAACATTACCAATATTTTAGGATACCATCTGATACATAGGCTCATCTCTAGGGTTTTCACTAAAGTTATATATCATTGATACCAAAAGTAGATAAAATCATCTCAAAAAATGACTAATCAGTTTCCTATAATACCAAATATAGTGAACCACGAAAAACATAACCTAAATATTACATTTATTCCATGGTTAAATTAATACATATCAATGAATATTTTCAAAACACTATCGCTAATAGGTTTATTGCCTTGGAGACTAGTTACATAAACATCTTATTTTACTGCACATTTGACCATTAATAACCAAATAGAATAGATCATAAATCTTGTCATATGACTTTTTATAACATAATAATTGAATGTAAATAGCATTTAAACATGATTCAATAAACATGATCTATGATAGATTAACATAGTCAATAGAATAAGCATTAAATTGTGAAACACATTTCAAAATTTTCACAAATATTGGTATAGGGAATATTACATTCATGATCCACTCCATCAGTTCACATGCATAAGAGAAACTAAAATGTGGTCGTTAATACTTATATCATGAGATATAAACATTGAACCAATTCATTAGATGGCGATATAGGACACCAATCATCATTATTCGTACTTCTGAGTTCCACTGGAAACTAATCACATGTCACATCATAATGAAACCATGGAAATAAAATTGGTTTCATAGAGATTCATATAAATAAATCATTAATAATTCCATAAACAATCTAAATATAATAAAACAATGGAAAATAAATGGGTATCCAATAAAATAAAATGACATTATTGATAAATATCATTCAATCAAGAAAATAAATATTGTCGTATTTACACTATATTGTTAAAAGGTATACAGTCAATTCAATAATTTCACTAAATCAATCTATGTTTGGAATCTAGGTGAAAACCCTTTAATAAAATTAATCAAAAATAGTTTATTTAAAAATAAATGTAATAATTTGAAATGTTAGGATCATATACAGTGGATGATTAGGAAAGAAGAAGGTAGTGATGGATCATTAATCCAAAATATATGGACATTACATTGGTAATCTAGTGAAATATTGTGGATGGTTATATTATAATAATATCCTTGATCAAGATTTTTTTTCAAAGGATATAGATTTAGTTGAAAATCATTATTTGGAGTATTATGAAAAAACTATTGGAAATAATAAATAGACATGATCTTTTTGAAAACATTTTATATTAATAATTTTAAAACAATGTGTAAAATATTTTCTTTTGGACAAGTACTAAATTTTAGAAACAAAGTATAATACTAATTGATAAATATGGTGGAAGTATTTTTTCCCAAAAAATGTTTTGAAAACATATTAAATTAAAAAATTAATGAAAATTACCCATGCCAAAAACATTTAAATTTTCTATACAATTTTTTGAATAATGTATGGCATTATAAAATGACTTTATTCAAATATTCAGGGATATATAAGTAAATTTTCAAAATAACATGATGAATTAGGACATTGAAAAAGTAGTTTCGTGACCAAAATATAGAAACAGGTTCAGTTTCACTTACAAGAAACACTTTAGGTATTATATGATTCAAGGGAAAATAAAATATCAAGGGAAGATGTAAAAACCTATGAATATAAAAAGTAAGTGATGGGAGGTTTTATAAATAATATAAATTCCCAATATGAATTATATTTAATAAAAATTGTTATTTTTAAAGTAATATTGTAAATGAAACTGTTCTGTTTTGAGTGATATTTTAATCAAAACTAACATGGATTTCGGTATCCATTGAATAAATGAAAATTCAAATAATGGTTATGATATAGTTCTTAAAAACCCCATAATATGGTAAAATAAAATCATTAGTAATTAATCACACAATATTAATGTTATCATGGTTTTCATTAAGAAATAAATCTCGAGAAATTAAATTTGATACAAAGAACCCTTAACCTTGTTTCTACGTTAAGTCAAATACAAACTAAAATACTTTATGAAAATGTAAATATATTAGTCACATTTTTACAAAACAATTTAATATACATAAAATTTTATAAAATTCACTTATAATTATTCTCTACATTTATATTAGTTATTTATTACATATTGTAAATGTCTGGAGTGGGTAATCTAGATCGTTTTGAACTAGTTTTGTAATAACTGTGTTGTTATTCATTCTTCTCCAAAATTTTATAATTAAAATTTCATTAAAATTTATATAATTGATTCCCTATAATTATTTATTTATGTTAAATTTTTTTTCGTGATTACTTTATTATTTATCCTAGAAAATGAAATTAATAATGAATATTTTTCAGTGATTTTTAACTAATAAATAGTGTTTTCTTAATTTATGAGTTAATTATTGAAGTATAATTTCCGTAACTACAAAAATAATAATTAATTTCATATTTATATCATATTATACTTTTAATTAATTTTAATATTCATCCATGATAAAATTTCATATCATTATTCAATTGGGTGATCAAACTGGCCCAAACATGAACATACCATGATTATTGACTATTATAAGGCGATTTAGTTTCAATTTCATTCCACCAATAGAATAATGATATTATTTTTTGTTTATTAGTTTGATATTTAATAATTATAAATAATTTAAAATACTAATTAAGGTATATGAAAGTATTTCATAATTTGAATTAATGATTTTCCTCTTACTATGACTTTTTAAAAGATTCAAATAATGATAATTTTCGGTTGATCACATCATTAATAAATTCCCCAATTTTCATACCATATCCTTAATTATATCATAAAAAATATTTATCCATTAAAACCATTCTTAAAACCATCCACAAAAATCAGTGGTGAAAATGAAAATGGAAATCAAACGTCTATTGGAGGTGGTTGTCCACGCGTATGGATGGTTGAAGATTTATTTTTTCATAAAATGTGAGAAATGATTAATATGTTTTGTCGTTTAAGAATATAAAATATTCTATAAATATCATACATATTTATTAAATTCAAAATTATTACCTTCCATGTGTGGTGGTAATGAAAATGAAATATAATTTTTTGTGGAGGCGGTAGTTTTCATAGACACAAATGTCATTTTTCTTTTTATTATCATTAGAGGGATGGGTGGTTAAGACTTTTTACATCATTATAATAACATACCAACATAAAAATGATAATTATTTTATCATTTATAGATAGTGAAGGTAAATTTTAGATATAATAAATTCACATAAGGAAAATAAAAAGAATAAGAATAAGTGGTTAGAAATCTATACCCCACTACTTGGGTTATCTCCTTTGTGTGGGGGGTTAAACAATTGAAGGATGATCTTTTTGTAGTATCATAAGAAAATTAAGGTGGATTGGATTTTGTAGGATATTTTTTTCTATATTTTTTTCTATAATAAGGGGATTTTTTCTTTGAGGGTAAGTGATAAAAGGTGAGAACCTTTTATAAGTGAAAAGGAGTGGTACTTTTGTAAATACCCAAAACATTTCAATATTAGAAGATTAGCCCCCTGGAAAATGGACCCAAAATTAAGAAATAATATATAAGAGAAAATTTAATGTCAATAAACACCTAAACCACCCAATTAGAACATTTGTTTAACATTTTTTTTCACTTTAACTCTTATGTTACTCATTTTTTTCATTTTGGTTTTCACCATGGTAACTAGTTTTTTATATAGAAAATTTATCATTTACACCCATGAATAATATGTTCCTTATTTAATAATTTTGACCTAATGATTACAAATTGAAAATATGTTCTTTTTATTCCATTTTCAAAAATGATATAAAATTAATTTTAAAAAACTAAATATATAATGTATAAAAAAATAAAAAATAAATCATAAATTGTAAAATGTAAAATATGGGTTTACAAAATAAAAAAATAAAATTATAATGTAACCTAAAAAATATATATTTGACCTTAAAAAATTGTTTCATGACTTTTTAATTTATACTTATATACTAATAATGTCATAAATGTCATATTATTGGTATATTAGACCATTCATTTAAAAAAAATTACAAAAATATGAATAATTAATGTTAATATATTTTTGAAATTATAAATACATAGATGAAGTTAATTGTATCTAATTCAGATTCTAATGTTTAAAAAAAATTTAAATGAAAATTCAATGTTGTAAATAAAAATTTAGTTTATTCAAAAAATTTATTTTTAAATATTAAGTGTTCTTAATATTATTTCATATAAATTTATAATTTCAAAAATGAAAATATGATAGTTCATGTAAGAAAATATTTTCAAAGTGGTTGATTGAATCTTTTAATATAAACTATAGAATACTTAATTAAAAAAATAAAATATGTTTTTTATACGGAATAACATTTATAAAATAAAATTATAGTAAATTATTTATATTATAAAATATATATGTAACAATCAATTGATATTAAAATATTTATTTGATTTATATATATATATATAATATCATATTTTAATAATTATTATTATAATATTTATATATCCCAAATAAATTTATGAATATTTATAATATTTTTATATCATATTTTTATTTAATTATGAATTATATTATTATAAATGTACTATTTAACAATACAATAACTCAATATAACTATTTTATATATAACCAACAACAATATTTGTGATGAATTTTTTTTAATGACCCGATTTATAATGTCCTGATTTAATTCCTATGTGTAGACTTACTAAATCAAGTTTTCATTCCACTCTCACTTAGCAAGGAACAATTAATATTTCATGGTATAGATTTAGAATAATTCTTTCTCCTTTTATGTTTATCTTTCTCATTGCAGGTTTTTTCTGATATTGGTGATAATCATGATTGAATATGATCCAAGAGATTTCTTTGTCTTGAAAATTTTATTCTCTTATAACTTTTTTTCATTATTTATTTCTAATTTATTGATGGATTTAATTTATCCATGGTGAGTAATAATATATGGTTTGTAGGTTTTAGTTTTATGTGGTTTTGTTATAATGTCCCACTTATGAATGAATATATTGTCTTTATAATGGTTTATATCATAGAGGGAACATTTTTTAATCATGTTTCAACACTTTTAAAAGAATATGGAAATTATCTTTAAAATTATAGACATAAATAATAATAATAATAATAACAACAACAATAATAATGTCTCTTAGAACCTAGGGAATTACATTTTACACCTTAAATAAATTGTTTCCTCCTAATTTTAGTTATCACATACAAACATAAATAGATAAAATCATCTAAATTATATAGAAACCATGAGATATAATTTCAACCGAGATATCAACTATAAAAACACGAGAAATAAGTCATTTTCCTCAGAATAGTCTTATCACTAATATTGAGTTTTTGCCTAACTATTGGGCCACAGGTATATCATTATTTCATATCCAGACCAACATTACATAATTTTTTTCTAAAGGGTCTTTATTATTATACTTTAATTGATAAAATATCATATGTTAATACACAATATGTTTTCCATAAACTAGATAATTTTTCACTTAAGTGGAGGTAACCAATTCATTACTAAAATCATGTCAATTTTATCTAAAGGATTGATAATAATACTTCCACAAGGAAGATTCCAATAAACATCAACTTTTAATAAAATAATCATAGAGTAAAAATATTTATTTTAAAATTTAATCATTAATGTTGTCATTTAATGATTATAGAAAATTTCTTAGATGTACTAGAGTTATTATAATCAAATTACAACAAGTTATATACAACTCTAGATTTGAGGGTTTGTGTACCTTAATTATCAGGATCCATATTTGACTAGTTTGTGTATAGGAATTCCATTTTTTATAGGTCTTTTAAGTTAGTGATGATTTCCATTGTAGTTAGTCCTTGGATTAGCGAATTGTCTTGGACAATGCCCGAGTTTTCCACACATAATACATTAGACTGTTCACAGTGTTTTATGATTCCAGTTTTCAACTCCCAATATGATAACTAACCTCTTCATTTTCATATGATATTTTTTTTGCTTTATTACCTCCTATTATACAATTAAATTATCTTCAAATCCCCTTGAGTCAATTCCCATAGTTCCGCTTCCCACATCTTTTAGATATAGGAAATTTAAAATTTTCCTTCATCATGTTTATCAATTGATCTTTTATAAGACTCTATACTTATTTTTTTAGAGTGTTTGGTACTTAGACTATTTTCATGTTATTGATCATATTTCATGACAGATATTTTGGCATAGTCACATGGTTTATCATTCCATATACCATTCAGATGGGTTGTTCTTTGAGGTAATATATAAATATTCCCTAACACCCATTTGTCCTTTATGTTCCTGCAATAACTAAAACATAAATTTTTTAACTGAGTTAATAAAACATTAACAATATGGTTGAATTATAATAATAATAAAATGAATTTCAACCTCTAAATTCCTTATTCTATTATATTTTTTTGTCCAATAGTTCCATTAGCTTATTCAATATTGATATTGGTTTAATATGGGTTACTTTGGAATGAGTTATCTTATACTATTGAACCCAAACCATAAAATTAACTTAGAAATAAATCCTTAAAAGTGGTTTGTAAATACCATGTGAACAACCAAAGAATATCCCCTATGAGTGTCTACCCAGGTGTGTAGTCTTATGCCCACTCATCATCCATCAGTGTGATGATTGAGTCAATTATCAACAAACCCTTTTCAAAGTGATTAACCTTTTGGTTCATTTATTCCATAGTCATATCCAATTTTTGGTGTCTAGATAGAGATTTTTCTAGGAATACCACATACTCAAAACATACCAATATGTTTGGATACTATCCTATACTTAGATTCATTGTTAGGGTTTCCACTAAGGATTTATAACCTTAATACAAAAAGTAGGTAAACTATCCTCCAAATTAACTAAGATTTTCTTACGATACCATCTATAGTTAACCAATATAAGCATATCAACATTTTTACATTGATTACATGGTTAAATTAATATATCTCTAAAATAGCTGGATGACCCTAGGACTAATATTTTTAGTGTATTGGATACTAGCTACCAAAACATCTTATTTTATAGCACCTGTGAACATTTATCTATATTTATACCACAATATACTCCTTATAGACTTATAATAAGTTATAATCATGTCCATAACCTTGGGAAAAGGAAACATATGAATGTTATGAACTCGTAATATCTGTAATGGTAAACATATTCAATGATAAACAAATATCAATGACTATCATCATCATCATTTCAATTTTTATTAAAGAAAAAGGGAAAAAACAAACTAGAATCTCAGCCCCACATCCCCTCGACAAGAAGGGACCTAAGGGGGTCTAAAGTAGTGAAGGCCAAGGTCATCCCCCCTGATTAAGTTCACCCCTTTGGGGTTGAGAGTATGAAAATTATGTAAACAAACCAGATCCGGGCCAATGATCTCCAAAAAAGCAAGATAATCTGCCACTTTGTTCCCTTCCCTCCATGAGTGCATCACCTTAGTAGTGTTGGAGATCATACATCTACATTTGTTTGATAATATAGGTAACAGACCAAGGAGCGGGGCATAGACTATTTAAAGCATCATGTAGAATTTTCGAGTCTGTTTCAAATTCTGAAATGGAAATACCTTCATGTTGGTAGAGAGAAAGTCCTAGCAGCAAGGCTTTAGCTTCGGCCTGAAGAGTGGAACCTTGGCCGAGACGAGAAGAGAAGGCCAACCAAACTGATCCATGTGTTTCCTGAACAGCCCCACCCCCTCGCAAGACTCCCAAACTACATGATCCATCGGTGTTCAACTTGAGACCTTTGGATGGAGGGTTCCATCGGACCCAATGGCCTTTTACACTGTTATCTAAGGACTTCATGCCTTGCTGCCTCAGATCCATCCAGTAGAGAGAAGGGGCTTCATGCCACTTACTAGAGAGATAGCCTAGGTCATGGAGGAGATTTTTCGTGCGGATGATGATAGACTTTCCCGAGTACTAGACCCCGTCGTGCCTCTGATTGTTTCTTGCCTGCCAGATACACCAACAGCTAGCCTGTAGGATCAAGGTGTATTCTAGTTTCTCTGGGACCTTGTCACCCGAGCCGTGGAACCATATGTCAAGAAAAGGAAGGTCTTCCATGTTGAGGTCCAGCAAACTAGTGAAATCCCCAATGAAGCTCCATACAGGGCATGCCCAATCAACCTGGAAGAAGAGATGAATCGAACTTTCCTCCTGGATAGTTCGGCAACAGGAACATTTTGACACATTAGGGACACCTCATCGTTTAACATTCTCATCTATGGGAATGGATCTGCTCCTGATCCGCCACACCAGGAAGTTATATTTATAATTGATGACGTTGGTCCACAGGATATTGTTCTAGGTATCGACAATCTCCAGCGCTGCTCTGGTTCGGTAGTAATCACGTATCGTAAAGTCCCCTGCCAGGGAAGTGGTGAAAACGCAGCGATCCATATCAGGAGACATCGCAATGAGTTTGAATAATGACTATTTCTCTTCATTCAGCATGACATTAATAAGGGTCGGGTACGCACTGGATTCCTTGAATGTAAGTGAAGGAGCAGGAAAACCTGGGAAACCAATCACCTCCCCCGACCATTTTTGATGCCATAATGAAACATCTCCCCTCCTGATGATCCATCTAGAATGATGAAGAAGATCAAAAGTAAGATTAGAAATAACAGACCAGAAGGAAGATTCATGGGTTTCCATCGTCGGTCGAACATACTGCGCGTGCATGGTTTTCCCCCATAGAGAGCGCTATTCCAAGACTTCCCAGGTGAGCTTAGCATGCATGCACAAAATAGTGTCCTCAATACTATGCACATTGATGTCTCCTTCCCTCATCGTCCTGGAAATCCTCCTCCATGAGGTCCAGTGCTGCTTCCCTTCCGTATGAGGATCCCATATGAAATTAGCCAGAAGTTTATCAAGGTTGGAGAGGACACCCTTCGGGGCTTAAACAGCAGAGAGGGCATGGACCGGTGTGGCCACTAGGACACTATTGATAAGGGAAATATGTCTGCTAAAAGATAGGAACCTATTCTTCTAGTTGAGGATATGATCTGAGATCTTGCTGGAAAGAAAATCAAAATCCCGGATCCGCACTCTACCCGGGGAAACTGGGGCTCCGAGATAATCCATGGGGAAATTCCCTCTCTGCATGGAGAGGGACTTCAGGACCTCTGAGCTATGGCTGGGAGTTCATTTATTAGAAATGTAGGACATACACTTTTATTTATTAATTACTTGTCCACTCCAGTGACAATATAACTCCAGCAGCTTGTTCAGGCCTTTGAGCATGGATCTCCCACGATTAATGAAAATGAGAGTGTCATCGGCAAACATAAGGTGAGAGATAGACTGAATTCTCATAGTCCTCCGGTAGGACATAATCTCCCCATTGTTGATGCTCCTATGAATGAGACGGCCGAGGACATCTTGAGCCCTGATAAAGATGCTCGGAGAGATCGGATCACCTTGCCTCGGTCCACGAGTAGCCTTAAATAAACTATATGAATTTCCCATAAAAGAGACTACCATCCACTTTGAGCTAAAACATCTGAGAATAAGGTCAATATTCCATGGGGAAAAACCCATACATGCCAGAACCTTGATGATGAATCCCCACTCCACACATTCATAAGCTTTGTTCATATCCACTTTGATAGCAATGTTGGAACCATAGGTTATAAACAAATATCAAAAGTGATCATAAGAAAAGAACATGGTTATAATGAAGATACACAAGAATACTCATACCCAACAAAGAATAGATCATAAATAATGTCATATAACTTTTCATAACATAAGACTTGAATAAAAATATTGTCAAAACATGATTCAATAAAAATGATCCATGAGATCATAACACATTCAATAGAATAAACATAAAATTTGATAACAGATTTCAACTTCTACACAAACATTAGTATAGATAATATGACTTTCATGATACACACCATCAATGTTCATGATTAAGATCAACTAAAATATAATCATTAATACTTATCTCATGAGATATCAACTTTTAACTAGTGAATTAATTGGTAATATTGGTCCCCACCCATCATCATCCATACTTATGATTTACACTTGAAATTAAACAATTTTCAAATAATAAATAACCTGTGTGAATAAAATGGGTTTCAAATAGATTCACATAAATAAATCAATAAAAATTCAGTCAAAAATAATAACATGATAAAACCATGGAAAATAAATGGATATCCAATTAATTCAACAAACTTTAATGACAAATATCATTCCATCAAGATAATAAATTTTGAGGTATTTTCACCTTATAGATAAATGTTATATGGTTAATTCAACAATTTACCAAAATAAATATATTTATAGAATATCAGTGAACATCCATTAATAAAATTAATCAAAATTGTGTATTTAAAAATGATATGAATTTTATGAAAATTTAGGATCACATATAGTGGATGATTAGGAAAGAAAATGGTAATGATGGATCATTCATACAATATAGTAGAACATTACCTAGGTAATATTGAGAAATAATGTGGATAATTATATTATTATAATATACTTTATCAAGAATAATTTTTTTAGAGGACATGTATTTAGGTGAAAACCGTTATTAGGAGTGTTAAGAAAAAACACTTTGTAAATATGAAACATATATGATATTTTTGAAAACATTTATGATAGATATCTTAAAAAAATAAGGAAATTGTTTTCTTTTGTAAAACTACTTAATATTAGAAATTAATTTTCAAAGAAAATGATAAATATGTCATAAATAAGTGTTAACATATAAATCATTAAAAAAGATTCTTTTTTCACATTTATGAAAATGACCCATGGGGAAAACGTTAAAAATTTAATTAATTTTTATGAATAATATCAAGTAATAAAAAATGAACTCAATAAATTGTCGATGTATATATAAGTACATTTTCAAAATAACTTTATGAATAATGACATTTAAAAAAGGAGGTTAATGGATAAAATGTAGAGATAGGGTCGGTTTCACTTAAAAGAAACACTTAAGGTAAAATAAGAATCAATGAGAAATAAAATATGAAGGGATCATATAAATCCCCATGAATATAAAAAGTAAATTCTAAGAGGTTTAAAAATAATATAAATTCCTAATATATATTATCTTCAAAAAAATTCTTGATTTTGAAAATATGATTGCAAACCAAACCCTTATGAATTGAGTGACATTTCAATCAAAACAACTTTCAACTTGGGTATGTTTTGAATCAATGTCCATTTAAATGAAGTACATAATATAGATATATAAACCCTATTAATATGGGTTAACAAATTCATTATTAATTAATCACACTATATTAAATTTTTCATGGTTCACGTTATGAAATAAATCGTGATAAATTAAATTTGAGAAAAATAAGTCATTACCTTATCTCCCCGTTTAGTCTAATGCACTATAATATCTTGTGTAAAAAACATAAATATATTAATAACCTATTTAAAAACTTTTTTCATGTATATAAACATTTATAAAATTGATTTATAACTATTATTTACATTTATATTATTTAGTTATTATATATTTTCGGTGACGGTATTGGGTAATCATGGTCTTTTAGAAATTAATTTGTAATTATGGTGTTGTTATGCATTTTTCTTGAAAATTTTTTCATTAAAAGTTCATTAAATTTTATATAATTAATTTATTATATTTATTTATTAAGGTTAAATTTTCTTTAATTAGTACTTTATTCTTCATCCTAGTAAATGAAATAGATAACAATAATTTTTTTGGTGATTTTTAACCTATGAATGGTGTTTTCTTAACTAATTAGTTAAATATTGATATATATTTTCATGAAACAAAAAATCATTGATTTAATATTTATACCATATTATATAAGTATTTTTTTAATATTCATCTATGATATAATTTCATAGAATTGTTTAAGTAGGTGGTTAGACCAACCCAAACATGAACACACCATGATTATTGATGATTATGAGGTGATTTAGTTGCAATATCATTACACCAATAACATAATTATACCATTTTGTGTTTATTAGTGTGATATATAAAAATTAAAAATATTTTATTTGAATAATTAATGTATATAAAAGTATTACATAATTTGAATTAAATATTCTCCTCTTAGTATGCTTGTTTTAAATGATTCAATTTACGCTAATCATTTTTTAATCATATCATTAATAGATTATACAATTTTTTACACAATAAAATTAATGGTATCATAAAAATAATATGTACCAATTAAAACAATTCTCATGACCGTCCATGGAAATCATTGATGACAGGGAAAACAGAAATCAATCGTCCCATGGCGGAGGTAGTCTATACTTACGCATGGTTGATGATTTAATTTTCCAAAGAATGAGAGAAATGAATAAAATGATTTTTCATTTAAGAATATATAATATAAAATAAATATATTATGTAATTATTAAATTCAAAATTATGACCTATAAATTGATGTGGTTTAGTAAAAAGAAACATAATTTTTTGTGGAAGTCGTAGTTCATGCACACATAAATTTTATTTTTACATTTGTTTTGGGTAAAAGGGAAGGGAGGTTAAAACTTTAACCATAATTATAATAACATAAATGTATAATAATTATAATTATTTTATCACTAATAGATATTGAAAATAAGTTTTAGAAATAAGAAATTAACATTGGAAAAGAAAAATAAGTAGCACTACGATAAAATTGACCTATAGCGGCGGTTTTGTTTTTTGATTTGGTGGATTTTTAAAATTCCATTATATGATTTTGTGATGGTTTCCAAAAATGACGCTAAATTTTGCATTAGTAGACAACCCATGTAGGTTCTGACCATTTAGTGGCAGTTTTTGGAAACCATCACTGAACATTTGTTTAGCAGTGGTTTTTTTACTTTTAGTCACGGTTTCTCCTATAAAAAATGGTGAGGATTTAGGAGTGGTTTAAACCACTAATAAATCTATGAAATGTTTTGGAAGTGCAATCCAACCCTAAAATTAAAAAAATGACTCTAAAATTCAAAAAAAAAATCTGTGGTTTGAACTACCAATAAATAGTATTTAGGAATTTATAACAGCAGTTTAAACTGCTTCTATTTATCACTTTAAAAAATAAAGCTACTGAATCTAAAACCCCAGAATAAAAAAAAAATTCCCTAAGAAAACACTCCCATAGATAAAAATATATAGGAAATAGTAAAAATTAACATTGATTTGTGTTCCAAATTTCCAACTCCATGTACCATTCCAATATCAAAAAATAAAAACTACTTGAAACAGTCATGATAGAAGGAGAAACCAAAATTAGATCCCAAAACGCAAGATGTCTATATGATACTAACTAGTGGTCCTACTCATTATGTCTATCATAAAAAAAATTAATACTGATTAAAAACATATACCGACTATCAAAAAAAAACAACTATGATATAAAATAAATTTTGTACACACCTAAAAAAGAAAATAACTCTATCAAACAATGAGCTCATTATAATAAAGTGAAAACATTCCTGATACAGTAAAGAAAAAATATGCTTAAAATCATATCCATGTTAACCACACTCATATATGAGATCATATAAGGTTTGTTAAACATTATCTCCAACTCATACATGATCCTTAATCACAACCCGATGAACATTGATCCACACCCTCTCCATATTCATCTCCACTTCCTTTGACCAGCACCTCCATAAAAATTTTGTTGCAAATTAAAAGCTGTAGTATATTTAAATTTAAACATAAAACCTATAATATCTTTTGTACTAAATAATATTAAAGTTTTTTAATTTACCTTATCAGTACAACCCATTTATGTTATATCCTTGTGGATAGATCTAGTTATCCTCTGATATAATTCAATCCACGCTTTTTGTAGAGTAATGACCTTCACATATTGCGTCTTTATATGAGTCCCTTATCCATAAATTGTGTTTTTCATTAAAATATAATACCACTATGAATCACTAGGTATCAAGAAAATATAAATAGGCGTGGATGATGTTGAAATCAATATTGGCCTTCCGAAGACCACAAATGATAATGGTCCCAAACCCAACCTGCTCACTCGACTAGGATGCTCCTTTCCAAGGACATGACTAACTAGATCATATTTGGAGACCAAGAAAGACTACATTGGGTTTTTATTCTAAATTTATTTTATATTTACTAGGAAATAAAATATTATTCATATTTGAATCAATACAAATTAACATAGTGACTACTGACAATAAGTTATTACAATGAAAATAGAATTCAAACTACAACTTCTTTGGCATGTTAATTAACATAACACCCATAACATTTTATATAAACATCAAAACATAATTATATTTGGGATACTTGGAACCCTAAATTCATTTAATACATTAAACAAAGACAAATCAAAAATTTAATATATGAAACAGATATTATTATCTTATAAATATTTAAAAAAATGAAAATATTACCCGAATCAATCTGTTTTTGAAAATACTCTTCTACCCGGCGGTGTGAGGGATGAATTTTTTAGCTCAACATGATACAATTGTTCTCGAAACATCCCTAAATAAATAACTAGTAATGTAATAGTAATTTATGAAATTTCATCTCTTTATAGTATGTATGCATATATGTAAACGAGAATAATGTAATAATATTTATTTAAAAACTATGTGCTTATCATGGAAATGGATATCAATAAAAACCATAAATTTCTCTCTAGGTACCCCTTCGAGTAACATATCATACAACTGATGAGTTCTCAACAAAGTACTATTGAAATCATTCCATAATCTCTATTTAAAATCCTTCCATTTCTTACCCAACTTTTTTAATTCTCACTTCTGTGCTGTCAAATCAAATATGGTAAGTTTGAATAACATCTATAAGAGAAGATTGATTTTTTAATATTATAATTTAATAACATAATTAAATTTAATTACATCATGATGTATTAAAATTACAATTATCTGTGAATCAAATACTTCATTTTTTCAGAATTACGGCACATGCCACCAATTAGCATAGGTAATCGAAAGGGTAATCAGCTCTGCCACAAGTTGGAATAGAATCTAGCCAAATAATCCAACTAAATATTCCCTAGGTACCCCATAATATTAAAATGGGATAACTATCTTCAATCCATTCAGATTCCAAATATCATAACTATACCTTTTTCTCTCAACATTACTTGCATCTTTTATGAAAAAACTATTAGTAATATAAAAAAAGTAGAATAACTTAATTCTAATTAAACTTTTTATCAATAAATATCACCCTCCAATATCCTTGTAACACCTCGATATTTTTTAATTATTATTTTTTAATTAGTTTAACCTTTTTGATATTTTTCATTTCACGCAACACTGATAATAGTTTATTTTTTATTAAAGGACAATGTTTGACTTGTATTATATAGAACACCATGATAATCGTTCACTAAAGGGAACATAAAATTTATCTTGATTTAAATAGAACATTGAGGTTGGCTTGAATTATATTCCAAAATGACTTTCTTCGATGGATTATGTGTCAGACAAGGGAGAGTTTTACCAAACAATGATATATTATTGAATTCTTATTATTTAATATAATATGATATAACATAGCAATTAAATTAGTGCTTATGATTTTTATTTACTAATTTATGAAAATATATGATTTATAAAAATATAATATGAATTCATAGGTTGCCAATTAATTGGAAAATGAATATGAGAACTAATTGAATATAAATGTAAATATTATTACTTTTATGGTCACAAATTATTTTACCCTGGAAAATTAAATTAATTAAATTTAGTGTGTGAATTTAAGGTAATATATATATTATATATTATATAAAATATTTTTTATATTCATTGAATAAATTCGATAGACATAAGATAAGAACAAACCCAATTTTATTCCTAAAATCCTGTATTTTTATTAAGTCAATTTTACCACATTTTAAAGGATAATCCATTTTAAATCCAAAATATGGAACTTGTATAGATTTAATATGTCAAAATAAACCTCAAAATTAAAATTGAAACATAATAATTATATTACAGTAATTTTTTTAATTTCTTATGTAATGTTTTATTATTTAATGAATAGATAAAATTTTAAATTAAATTCAAAACTAATTTGTCATATAATTTATTTAGAAGGATAAATTTTATTTTAAATTGATTATAAATATTATTAAGATCCAATTTTTAACAATTAATCCAATGTAGTTAATTTGAATGAATTTCACATTGAAAATTTGTATAAAAACATAGCAATCTCTTGGACGTTTTTACTTTAAAAAATGGAAATGTCATCTCGTCTCCATTATTAAATTTAAATTAATTTCTTCCAATTATGTTATTTTAATTAGGAAAAGAGAATTATTAAATTTTTATAATCATAATTTATAATTTCAAATAAGCCAAACTTTGTTTTTTGACCAAAACTCTTTTTGAAAGTCATTAAAATTAATTACAATGATTAAGAGAAAAATTAGGTCAACAAAGTACTAAACCTTAAATTTCAGACCAGAAACAACCTAAACACCTGTCCAAGATCCATTTTATGGAGATATTTTGGCCCTATATTCCCTTTAATCTAATTTTATTCATTATTGGATCCAATTTACATTTGAAAAATTTGTATGTAATTCCTTTTTAATAATATTTCAAGAGTGTCACTCCTCTTCCACTATAGAAAGGCCTCCTCTCTTCCCACTTATTCAGACATCTCAAATCACATTGGATTGTCCATTTTCTACTCATATATTTTCCAAGAACTTTTCATTACTCATTGAAGCATCCCTTTATTCATAAAGCCTTCCAAGAAAGTCATTTGTGTAAAACCAAAAGGATCTACCCGATTAAGAGCTAACACCATCCCTCAGGCTCCTTTGGTTTTATTTTCATTCTCCACTCCCTAAACTCTTTTTATTACATTATTGTATAAAAAGTAAGTATTATCAATATACTATGATGTTTTCATTCTAAGTATTAGACCTTAAATTACACACACTTCAATGTAATGGGTAACGAACATATTGTCTACGTGTATGTCGAACTATCACCTCACAAAACGATGAGTGTTCATTTTTCCTTTACCACCTATCACGGTGGAAATTATGATAGAAAATATATTTATATATAATATATATTATATTTATAATTTATTTATGTTTCTCTAATTTTTATTTAGAACTTATGTTTATTCATTCCTTATTTTGTAAATATGATAATTTCTTTTGTGGAAGTGTGGACTACTACCCCCTCAAAGCGATGTGATTCGTTCACACACTATATGGAACCTATTAAGGATGAATTTAGAAAAATTATATGATATATATGAAATAATATGTAATTCCTCCGAAATTATGTGTAATTTTTTTTTAATAAAATGGAATTATTAGGAGACTGTGAAATTCGGCGGAACGTGATTCTGAGGTTTGGAGATCCCAGAATGGAATTTTGAATTTTTTTTAGGGTACGATTAGCAAACGTGCGTGTGGGATTTTTTATCTTTTGTACCATTTCATGGATCCAAAATCGAAGAGCATCGTTGAATTCAGAACACCAAGATTCACCTAGAAATGACATAACTTCAGCCGGAAAGGGCCGAGCGGAAATGTTATTTTTAGGACTATTCAAGAAAAAAATTATATAATTTAAAGAAATTATTTTATTTCGTTCTCACTGTTGGGTGGCAGACGACGACGCTGTGGTGCGGCGATGAGGTGGTGACAAGGCGCATTAATGGAGAATGAAGAATGGATTTTTTGAAATCGTGATGCTAATTTTATAATGACTCATTAATTATGGCTCATTAAATGTGTATCATTTAATGATCATCATTAATTAACCCAAACATTCTATGGTTTAGTTTCCTTTAATTATTTTGGCATGTTGGAGATGATGGAATTAAACCTTGCTAACTCTCTCAAGAATCTCCAATGGAAATTCATGTCCGACGTAGAATGATGAAGAACACTAGTGAGACTTCACCAACATCGATAAACCTCAAATAATGGAGCCAAAATTGACGATATCGACATCTTGAATCCTTAAGGAGGAACACTTCATCATCGTACGTCAAAGAGGTATGAGTTTGAAATTTATTTCAAAGTTCTTTCTTATTGAGCTCTTTCTAGAAACGATGAATGTGGATCAACCCACAAACAAGTTGATCTGCAATTTGTCGGTTATGCATGAGGGTGACTTTTTTTAGGGTTTCTTTATCCATAATTTAAACCTTGCATGAAATGGATGAACTAAAAATCCCAAAAACTCCACCTTGATTTATACCTTTAACACAGAGGACCCTGGCCGACATGAACAAGGCTCGAGAAACTCTGCTCATGTATTCTTGGTCACCGCATTTTAAAAGTGTTGGAAATTTGATTCTGGGGCCTGAGAAGGGAGAGCAGTGACCCAAGAGGCTTGTAGGAATAGACGGATTGTAAAATGTACCATCAGAATAACTCTGATGGCCCGCGAAAGTTGGCACTGGTGCGGTAGTACCGATGACCAGCAGCGGCGGCCGGCCCATGTCGGCCATGTGAAGAGGGTGATGCCAAGAGGAATGACAGTAGCATTGGTGGTATCTAGCCCGTACCAGCCATGCTGGAGGATGGAGACATGCCACCCGCATCCCATGGTGGTAGGAGGCCAGGGCCAACCGGCTGTGGCGGCGGGAATCGCAACAAAGGTGGGTGACTCATGGAGGATGGTGGCCTGCATTCGGGCCACCTAGAATCCAAGGAGCCAGGGTCCATCAAATGCAGCTAGAGTAGCCCCGTATCAGCGGGGCCCATAGAGTGGGCGGGAGGCAACGTGGTTGTCATGTCTCGGTCATGCGACGCACCCCAGCTACCTCATGCGGATGGACCTTGGGGTGGTGGGCTGCACCCGCCCAGCGGGCTAGTCCCATAGCCCAGTGGGCCAGACCCATGCCTGTGGGCTAGACCTTCACCCTTTGGGCTATGCCAAACTAGACCGAGTCACTGGGTGACCTGGCAGACTAAACCCTCACCCGAACCAGGCTGGGTCCAGTGAGGCCCATTGGAAAGACCAGACCGACCCAAACCTGAACTAGGTCAGGTGAAGTTGGTCAATCTTAAACTAGGGTATGTGGGACCCCTGGGCAGGGTTGGTTGGTTCGGTCTGACCTGGTCGGACCAGAACCCGTTGCAACCAGTCCCCTGTTACTAAAACGCATGTATCTTACAAACTGTATGTCTGGTTGATGAGTAATTTGTGGCGTTGGGACCCTCTCCACAAGGAGGGTCTTTTGGAACACTCTTTGGTGACTTTAATAGAATTTGAGATTTGAAAAAGGGATTGAGGAGTGGTTCTCCCAGGCACGCTATGTATGGAACCCTCTTATTGAATGAGACATGAAGACTACTGACTTCGACTCTGTATGACTTGACAATGGCCCAGTGGGAATCACTTATCTGTGAATTTACAGGCCCGAAGTGGGAATCACTTCTCTGTGACTTGGGGAGTCCTTTGGTAAATGACGAGGAGGATTACCCCAGTTGGACAAGATTAGTGGGAATAACCTCTCTATGGCATTGCAGGCCCATGAGACGTGGTGGTGAGGTGTGCCAAAGCAGTCTAAGGTTAGTGGGAATCACTTCTTCATGACTTTGTTGGACCAGAGTACTTGTTAGAGGTGGAGTCCTCCAGCAGATGAGGTGTTTGACAATGTGACTGATGATTCTAGTGTCACTATCCTAGAATATACCTGATGTGAGTTGTCTTTTGTTTCATGCTTTACATTGAAGAAATGATGTGTGGTATTTCCTTTTTGTTTTGGGGGTCCCTATTGAGTACTGTGTTACTCACCCCTATATGGGATTCACCCGCACATGTTATGTCTGGTGTAGATGACTGACGTTTTGATAGGGGTGCTTAGGGAGATTATCCTGATAGACACTACAACGGTGGACTTGGTGGCCTAGGTCAAGGTGGGACCCAGTAGGACCGAGCTGACATGACATACTACTTCGTCATCCAATAGCTTCACTACTCTTTTGATCAGGTGGGGTTTTCTCTGGATGGCCATCATAGTTTCCTTTTTTTACATGTTATTTCAAGTTCATTGTTGAGTTTGAATTCTGGACCACTTACTTTTAGTTGTATTTGCACCCATACATTTTTTAGTGGTAATTTTTTCTCCCTTTCAATGTGTTGGGATGTGGTCGAGCATGTGTGTAAATACAGGTACTCAAGAAAATAGATCTCACTTGCAGGTTAACGCATTCATGGGCAGTCACCATCCACTGTATTTCAGGAGTCACGTTTGGGGTAGTCACAGCACATGCCTTGGGGGGATGGTCATGAAAAGTGGTATCAGAGGGAGGTGAGTCCTACCACAAATATAGGGAGTCTGTGTGTTTTTTTAGGAAACAGTGTTATGTGTTTCGAGTCTGACATTCGGATTCAGAAAGCTAGTGTTGGTGAGTTGGCCAATGTTTCCACACACCATGACCTTAAATTCTGCTTTTTCGGATCAATACACAAAAACTCTAGTTGCATAAGTGTCACTTTTTGTTCTTTTGAATAATAGTCAGCTCACCATGTATAACCTTCAGACTGTGGTTCATATTGATCTATTTCAGGATGCCTCCACATGGATGACTAGTGAGGATCCACATACGAGTTCATGAGGATAGCCCTCCTAGCGACGATGTGTCTTTTCAGGGACAAGTCCAAGAGATGGCCCCATGGGGTGGTGCACTAGTGATACCACCACCCGATGGTCAGTATCTAATGTTGGTGGTTTTGGTAGATAAAGTTCAAAGGCTTAGTTCCCTACATGAGTTTCAGATATAGAGACCTCCCAGGTTATGTGGAGAGACAGATTCTCAGTTCACTAAGGACTGGCTGCAGGCTGTGACATGGGTCTTCCTCCTAGTGAGGACACCACTTGACCAGATGATGATCTTGGTAGTGAGCCTTATGAAAGTATCAGTAGGGATATGGTAGAATTTTACCACTGAGACCAACAATGAGGATACCCTAACCTAGGAAGACGTCGAGCAGCTTTTCCAGGAGGTGTTTTCCCCACAATATTTCCCTCTTTTCTCATTTAGGAGCTATTTCACCTTCAGTAGAAAAAAATGACTGTAGCTGAGAACTTAGCGAGTTTCATCAAGATATCTCGCTACTCCAGATACATGGTTTGATTCCCTTTCTTCAGGGATTGGCCCTTTGAGCAGGGACTTGGGAGGGAGATCAAGGCATCAGTGTTGTCTCTGTGCATACCTACCCTTTCCTGGGTGCTGGAGAAATCCCTTCTAGTAGAGAGCTTATTGGAAGAGCATGCTCCCACAGCTAGAGCTACCAGTAGACCCCAGGTGATGGAGTCTTTAGTAGGTAGCAGATAGTAGATGCAAGTGACCAAGTTGGCTAGTTCTTTCAGGGGACAACCCAAGGATTGAGGGTCGGCAGTGCGAGGCTTTGAGACCAGAGGGAGTAATACAGGATCCATTATTTTCTATTCATGTGGTGGGCAGGGAAACATGGCTCGTAACGACCCAACCTACTGCACATATTAACAGAGTAAAGTCAAGGGTCTGCTGAGACAATGGCAGAAGGTCGAGTGAAGAGGTTTTCAGGGCAGTAGACTTGGTAGGGGAGCTGGGAGGGTAGTTGGTGGTGAGTGGCGGTTTGAGATGTTACAGCCACCACCCTTAGGTGGTCTAACCCGACCTCAGGGAGTAGGCAGACAGGGGCAAGCAAAGTTTCAGGAAACATAGGCTTATGACCATGGTTCTCTAGAGATGGTTTGTGGTTCGATCTATGCCTTCTCCACCCTAGATGTTTTACTTTTTGATATAGGTTCTAGTCGCTCCATCCTTGCACCGGCTCTAGTTCTGAGCATAGAGATTCTTATGGATTCATTGTCTTGATCTTTACATCTAGATACTCCTACGAGAAGGGATTAGATGAACAGACACTGGTGTCAACAGTCTGAGATTACTTTTGGAGGAAAGAACTTCGGATGGGATCTCCTAGTAGCGACGCCAAGGAATTATGACATGATCATGGGTATGGACTGGTTATCTACATTCCATGCTATTATTGACTGTTTTAGGCGTACAATGCGGTGTGTCTATAGATATGGGACTAGGTTTTCATTCACTGGAGAAAAGGAAACCCTTGCAGCACTGGATTGATTTTCTCAGAGGAGAGTGCAGCTGATCAATCACCAGTTGGCTAGCCCAAACCTCAGCATAGTGGATGAGAGGAGTCTGAGCTTTCCTGTTGTGGGGGGGTGTGTGTGAGGATGTTTTCCCTGGGGATGTTCTGGGAATACCTCCTCACAGAGTGGTAGATTTTTACATCGACCTGTACCCCAGGATGGCCCAGATATACACACCAGCATATCAAATGGCTCCCGCAAAGCATCATGAGTTGAGGGTACAACATAAAGTACTTTCAATAGAAGGGGTTTGTAAGACCCAACTACTTTCCATGGGCATCCCCATTGCTTTTTTACAATAATTCAGATGGAATTTTGATTTTGGGGACATATGGTGCATGAAACTGGTGGTCGTGAAGAACATGTATCCACTTCCAAGAATTGATGACCTCTTTGACCAGCTAAAGGGAGAGAAGTGGTTCTCAATGGTAGACCTCAGATCAGGTTTTGACCATCTTTAGGTATAGGATGATGATGTACCGAAGACATACATCAGATGCCGATACAACCACTATGAGTTCCTTGTGATTCCATTAGGCATGACCAACACCCCAATAGTGTTTATGGGCCTCATGAATATGATCGTGTAGCCTTACCTTGAACAGTTCATCGTGGTCTTCATTGATGGCATCCCAGTGTACTCAGCTTCAGAGGAGGAGCATTCTACCCACCTGTAGATGGTCTTGGATACACTCCGAGAGCACAAACATTATGATAAGATCACATAGTGTGGATTTTTTATTTGGGAAGTCCACTTTCTGAGACACGTCATCTCATAGGCTAGAGTTGCAGTAGATCTAGTGAAGATAGAGGTAGTACTTTCATGGGAGCCACCAAGGAGTGTGGCTGAGGTGCGAAGCTTCCTGGGGTTGGCTGGTTACTATCGAAGGTTCATACCCTACTTTTCCAGGGTAGCATCACCCTTGTCGTCATTGATAAGGAAGGTAAATCCATTCATTTTGATATAGAAATCACAGTAGAGTTTCCAAGAGTTGAGGCAGAGACTGACTAGTACCCCCATCTTGAGACTACCATATTAGGGTGTTGGGTATGTAGTTTACTATGATGCATCTGGGACCAGACTAGGTTGTTTCCTGATGAAAGAGTGTGAAGTGATTTTCTATGGCTCATGAAAGTTGAGACAACATGATCATAACCACACGATCCACAACCTAGAGTTAGAAGTAGTGGTATTTTCCTTGAAGATTTGGCGACACTACATGATGGATGAATGGATTACATTTTGCTCCAAACATCAGAGTCTCGTGTATATCTTCTCCCAAAAGTACCTGAACCAGAGACAGTGGTGATGTCTAGAGTTTCTACAAGAATATTACTTTGAGATAGTCAATACTCCTGGAAAGGGGAATGTCGTGGCAGATGCGCTCAGCAAAAGGACCTGGTTGCAACTGCTGAGTGAGGTGACAGATCAATTAGTCGCATTATAGATATCCTTAATGGATGATGGTTATGCTGATTAACTTCAGTCAATGACTGATACTCCCCCACTCTTATAGCGATTTGGGGAGGCACATCTAGTAGATATTGACTGCGAGGCCTGACGGGCTCAGTTATCCTCAGGACGAGCTCCTGATGGATTTTTTATTGGTAAAGATCACGTCATAATTTTTAGAGTGCACGCATTAGTATTAGTGGAATTGCAAGATTAGTTGCTGAGGGAGTTCCATATGACCCTTTGGATGTACATCCTAGAGTGGAGAAAATGTTCCAGGATCTCTAACATCATTACTGGTGGCCAGGGATGAAGAAAGTGGTGTCTAATTTCGTTTCATGATGCCTCAGTTGTCAGCAAATTAAGGTCAAAAATCAGGTTCTAGCAAGGTTATTCCATCCACTCGAGGTACCAATGTGGAAATGGGACATTATCTCGATAGAATTTGAGATGGGGTTACCATGCACATCCAGAGTCCATGATTCTATTTGGGTGATCATCGGCCGACTCACAAAGTCGGCTCATTTCATGCCCATCTGGGAGTAAGAAGCAGTAGAGTGATTGGGATGCCTCTATATCTTGGAGATAGTGTGTCTTCACGGGGTGCCTTTGACTATAATCTCAAATTGTGACGCTTGCTTTATATCTTGGTTGTGGAAGGGATTACCGGAGTCGTTCGGGACACAACTGCATTTGAGCACAACTTTTCATCCCCAGATGGATGGTCAGAGAGAGCGGACCATACAAAGCCTGGAGGATATGCTTTTTTCTTGTGTACTTGACTATGTTCATAGTTGGGAGGACCACCTGCCACTGGTGGTATTTGTGTACAACAACACATATCACTCCACCAGCGACATGGCACCGTTTGAGGCCTTGTACGGGCAGCCTTGAAGATCACCCATATGCTGCAAAGACCTATGTGATTCGGCACTCATGGGTCTGGAGTGAGTAAAGGCTACCACCAGGAAGGATCATATCATCCAGGAGCATATGAGGATTTCACAGAGTAGGTAGAAGTCTTATGCCGACAGGAGATATGGACACTTTGAATTTGAGGAGGGCGATCATGTTTTTCTCCGGGTCTCACCCCATCAAGGATTGTGGGTATTTAGCTGGGGCGGCAAGCTATCTACAAGGTTCATCGGACCATTCCAGATCTTGAGAAGATTTGGAGAAGTGGATTACCGCCTGGCTCATCCCCCATAAATGCACCGGGTGCATGATGTTTTCCATGTGTCGATGCTGAGGAGGTACGTGCATGATCCATCTCACGTCATCAACTGGGGTGAGCTAGAAATTTATGATGGGGTGACGTTCACAGAGTTACCTATAGAGATAGAGGATCGAAAGGAGTGGGTCATGTGCAGATGTTTGACTCCTCTAGTTTGGTTTAGTTGGTAGCACGAGAATCTCTAGGAGAGCACATGGGAGTAGGAGGCTCATTCGTGCCCAGTACCCCCCCCCCCCCCCACAATTTGTTTGGTTAGTTTTGTTTTAGATTTCATGGATGTAAATCCATAAGGTGGGGATAATTTAATGTCTTTTAAATTCTATGAAATATTTTTTAATTAAATTGGATTATTTCAATACTGTGAAATTTGACGGCACCTGATTCTGAGGTCTGGAGAGCCCAGAACCGAATTTTGATGTTTTTTATGGTACGTTTAGTAAATGTATGAGAATGATTTATATCTTTTGAACCTGTTCTCAGATCAAAAATATGAGGGCACTTTTGGATTGAGAGCACTTGTATTCGACTAGAAATTAATTAACTTCAGCCAGTAAGGGCCCGGAGGAAAAGTTATTTTTCAGAATTTTCCTGAAAAATAAAATAAAATAATTTAATGGAATTATTTTATTTCTTTCCCACCATTGGGTGGCAGATGGAGATTTTGTGGTGTAGTGATGACATGACGATGAGGTGCATTAATCGAGAAACAATAATTGCTTGTTTGAAACCGTGATGCGGGTTTTATAATGACTCCGTAAATGTACCTCATTAAATGTGGCCCATTTAATGATCATCATTAATTGATTCAAAGACACTATGCTTTTGTTTCCATTAATTATTTATGGAACATTTTGGATGATGGAAATAAACCATGGAGACTCACTAAAGAATCTCAAATGGGAATTCCTCTCCAGTGAACAATGATGAAGAACGCTTGAGAGACTTCACTGAATTCGATGAACCTCGAAGAACGAAGCCAGAAGTGGCGACATCGACATCTTGAATCCTCAAAGTCGAACACTTTGGCACTGAACGTTAAAGAGGTAGGGTTTTGAGTTTTATTTCAATGTTATTCAATGTTATTCTATTTCTATAAATGACAAACGTGGATCAACCCATGAACATGTTGATTTAGGATTCATGAATTATGTTGGAGGGTGAATTTTTCTTTGGGATTATTTATCTCGGATTCAAAACATTCATGAAATGGTTGAATTAAAAACCCTGAACCTCCCCCATGACATAAACCAATAACACAGAGGGTCTGAGCCAGCATGAAAAAGGCCTCAGAACCTCCTCTCATGTGTTCTTGGTAGCCTCATTTTCAAAGTGGTGGAAATTCGATTCTGGGGCCTGATCAAGGATGGTGGCGACCCGAGAGGCTCGTAGGTGCAGATGGATCATAAAACGGAACACCAGAGAAACTTTGATGGCATGCGGAAGGTGCTGTCAGTGTGGAACCACCGGTATGGCTGTGATGGGGACTATGGGTTGCGATTGGAAAACGTCGGCCGCGTTGGAGGATGGTGGTGCTTCATCGGCATGTTGTGGCCCCGAGAATCGTTGTATTATCCGAGTGACACGAAGCCGAGGGTGGCATGCGTCTGGCCCACCCGGGTGCCAGAAAGTTGTGGTTAGTCGACCACAGCTAGGAAGTCCCCACATTCGTGGTTCCCACAGAGTTGGTGGAACACGGCATGGCTACTGCATCTTGGTCAGGAATTGCACCTCGGCCACCTCATGTGGCTGGGCCTCGGGCCAACAGGCCGGTCCTGCCCGGCGGGCCTGACCCGCAGCCTAGCAGGCTGGTCCCACAACCCAGTAGGCCGAACCTGATTTGGAATGCCAGACCCACACCCTTCGGGTCAGGCTGGAAGATAACAGGTCACTAGGTGACTCAGAGGGTTGGACCCTCATCCAAACTAGGCCGGGTCAACCAAGGCCCATTGGGCCTGCCCATTGTCCAGACTGGACCTGACCGACCCAAACCCAAACCCGGTCAGGTCGAGATGGTTGATCTTAAATAGGGTTATGTAGGACCCCCATGCTAGGTTGTTCGGGTCGGTCTGACTGGGTTGGACCAGGGCCCATCGCAACTGGTCCCCTAGTTACTAAAATTCTTTTATCTTACAAACCGTGCGTCCGATTGATGAGACATTTGCGGCATTGGGACCCACTCAACAAGGCAGGTATATTGGAACACAATTTTGTGATATTTACGGAAGTTAATATGTGAATAAGGGATTAAGGAACAGTTCTCACAAGTGCGCTATGTACGGAACCCTACGGTTGGTTGAGACCTGAAGACTGTGGACTTCGACACTGTATCACTCAATCATGGCCTTATGGGAAGCACATCTCTATGAATTTGAACGCCCATAGTGGGAAGAACTTCCCTATGACTTTTTAGACCCATGTTATGTGGTGGGGAGGTGTAACTAATAAGTACAAGGTTAGTGGGAAGTACTTCTTTTTGACATGGCTGGCCAACTATACTCTTTATAGAAGGAGTCCTCCAGCATCCGAGGTGTTCGACGATGTGACTGATGATGCTACTGTTACTATCCTAGAATATACCTGGTGTGAGTCGTCTTATGTTTCATGTTTACTTTGAGGAATTTTTGTGTGTTCTTTCCTTTTTTTAGGGGTCCTTATAGAGTACTGTGTTGCTCGCCCCTGTACGGGATTCACCCACATGTGTTGTGTATGGTGCAGACGATCGATGTTTCGATAGGGGAACTCAGGGAGACGGGACTGACGGACACTACGATGGTGGACTTGGTGGCCTAGGGTTAGGCAGGGCCCATTAGGATAGGGAAGATAAGGCATACTACTTCAACTTCCAGTGTCTTCACTGCTCTCATGATCATGTGGGTTTTTCTAGAGATGTCCATCAGAATTTCCTTTTTGTATTTGTGGTTTTTAGTTCTTTGTTGGGTTTGTATTCGAACCCACTTACTTTCAGTTTTACATGAACTCATCCTTGTTTTAGTGTTACATTTGTCTCCCTTTCAGTGTGTTGGGATGTGGTTGGGCATGTGTGGTCATACAAGTACTCATGAAAATTCCTCCCACTTGCAGGTTAACACCTTCAGCGATAGTCGCATGCCCCTCGCCTTCCGGATGCGGGCTTGGGGTAGTCACGGAACAGACCCCAGGGGACGGGTCATGAAATAATAATTATACTATAAAAATATTATATATATCATTATATATACATATATATTTTATTTCATTTCCTTCTTTCATTACAACTACAAAACAGAAACAGTGTCCATGGGTATATACGTTTTATGGTCTCTATGTACAGTGCATTCAATTTAATACTTATATATTCTATAGATTATTATAATAAAAATATAGTGAATATACATGATATTTTGTCATTTTTTTACATTCTATAAATCATGATATATTTATAAGGACCAAACATATAAAACAATTATGACACAAGGGAAAAACAAAGCGAATATTACCCAAAACGTAACCTTAACTTGAAATTTTTAACAAGCGGGTGATCTAAAGTAATAATAAAACCGTATATGGTATTAAATATGATAATATACTTCTATAAGGTATTTATAATAAACATACATTTCTTATACAGGAGGTTTTAATGAGTACGATGAGAGTCAATACACAAGGTATGGTAATTTTATCTCCTTTTTTATTTCTGTGAGACACATGCTTTATTCACCACCCATTCCTTTTGTGTGGTGTGTATACTACACAAGTATAAATTATATGGATGTTAGAATTACATTATGGGTATTTACATATCTATTTAATGACATTTATTTCATGGGGTTTATCTTTCAAAAGTTACTAAATCGGTAAAGTAATTTTTTCTTAATTTCTTTCTTTGAGACACATGACATGTTATACACCTGTATTTTTTCATGAGGTTTATAAACTTCCATTAACATTTAATATCATTATTATCATTATTTTCATGATATTTTAAGCTTAATGTAATTACATTTTCATACATGGGTATCATATTTCATAGTTATTTAGTAGTAATAGTTTTCCGAAACAATCTCATCGCTTCCCAAGAATGTTTAGGATTCTGCTTCCTTTGATAAAATAGTTTGATCCATCTCTTAATAAATATCATGATTTTTATTCCCCTATATTTATTAAATCTATATTCATGTATTGGTACTATTTTTTCATTCTTTGGTACGAAATATTTTTAAGAAATCGTTTTTATTCAAGCCTGACTTTACCCTGTCTTTGGTCAGAAATCTGTGTTCCATCGAAACCATGTATTCTAAAAGGTTTCCAAATATATTCTATTATTATCCTATGATATTTAAAATAAATTTTTTCCCATGTTTTACCATTTTGTACCAATTTTTTATTAATAAGAAATATTCTTGTCATTTTTCATTTTGGTCACCTTTCAATACTTTTTATGTTGCAAGAGGAATTTTCGGCATGTACGGATTTATCTGTTGTCATGACCGACATTCCCTTGAATCTTTCATTACATGATTAAAAAGTTATTATTTTTTGAAAATAAAATTTTTTTCCTAGTATTTTTCTAATTATTTGGTTCAAATAATTTTAAATAAATTGTTTTTCAAAAATAATAAAGATTTATTTATAAGTTTGCAATTTTATTTTTAAGAAAATTCTTTTCGAAAGGTTTTATATTCTAAAGTGACATTTTCAAAGTTGAAAGTATATTTTTCTCAAGATTTTTTTTGAAATATATTTAAAAATTATTTTCATATAAGATGACATCTGTTGATCATACTCATAATCCAATGGATCCATTCATATTATTTATTAAATGCTTTATGTTTTAATCGAATGATTCCTATGACACCTATTTCTCTTCCATAGGTTATATGCTTTCGAATCCCTCTTATTTTCACAGGTTATGATTTAATGAAATGAATAGTAAACCTATATATTTTCCATAGGATATGATGTGATGAAATTATAATGATACTAATTTCATTTCAGGTGTTATTATAGATTTTTATGAAACCCATGCCTTTTTATGGGTCCTGATATGATACAAGTATTATTATCCAATTGAACATGTCTGTATGATTTTTCAATGTGATAGGTTGGACCTTTATATCCATACAATTCAATGGGTAATTATAAATGATATATTATCTAAAAGGGTACATGGTTTGTTAATCATTCCACAAAACCAGAAGGTACATGGGTTTTAGCCCAGTCCTAAAAATAAGATGGTGCACCGGTTGTAGCCCAATCCTGAAGATGAGAAGGTGCACAGGTTCTAGCCCAATTCGTAAAGTAAGAGGGTGCATAGGTTTTTTCCCAATCATTAAAATAAAAGGTTACATGGGTTTTAAGCCAAATATAGAAGCAGTTACATGGGTCATATCCCAATCCTAACATGTTTTGAAGGTCTTGGTATGTAGCCTTAACATTGTATTTTTTATGATTATATGTATTCTAGAATTACATGTTTTATTCCAGTGTTTGATTTCATGGTTTATGTTATTTATTTTCCTTATGATTAATGTATTATAAACTACTAATATTTATTCCATGATTCATTTTTATGATCATTTATACTATGGGCATGACCTTCTAATGTTATGATCATGTTCTCATGCCCCAATGCTCATGTTTATGCATACATGTCTCCCTAATTTACCCTTGCTATGAATCTGATCTCACCCCTTTTTGTGTTTCCTTCCCTAGATTATGAAGATATTTATTAATTATTATGTGTCTAAGAAGGTTGATAGTCATAAATATCCTAGTGTGATATATTATAGCTTCCTCGTGTGCCAATTTTTATGTTTCCATGTTTCAAAGGCACAAGACTAGAATGATCTTTGGTCATATTTTTTTTATAATATTTAAAGTATTCCAACAGAAATTATAATGTTAATGTATGAAAAGTGATGTTCTATATAGTTGGTGTCATAGAAATATTTAGTTAACCATACGGAGACTAGGATGAGAAAACATTAGTTATATCCCTATGTATATTTTTAATGATATATCTAGGGATGTCTCTAAAGATAAGTTTTAGGGTGAGAAAACATTTAGGAAAATGTCCTTGAATTTGGATAAAGGATAGAGTGAGTGGTTTCCAAGAAATACATATATTTCTAGGTACTATAAGTTGATTTGGCTCTAGAACATATTTACCTAGGGGTAAAAACTCTCACAAGGTGCATCGGGCCTGACTGAGCGTAAACTAGTACACAACAATGAGCCTTGCTTAACACCTGGTCTGACACTCCCAGAGGATATTCTTTGGGAATTAAAAAACTATTTATGTACCATCATGAATGAATTAAATAGAGGATTAATATGAATAATTTAGGATAAACCTTGGATTTAAAATATTAAAGAAGTATGATCCATGACTTAGGCACCCTATAAGTAATTTTTCATGATTATATGGTATCCCAATATGATAAATATTTCTCAAACTATACTTTTTATATTTAGTCGATGTAGGTAACTATAATAATCATGGTTAACATTTAATGTTTTCAATGAGAAAATTATGGGCATTATGAAAATTGATTTCTCAAGTGTAAATATTATAAAGATGAAGGTGTTATGAGTATTGGTTATAATTCTAAATACAAAGAGGTTTCAAACGACATGTGAAAGGGATGTGACATTATTCCAGTATTTTTTATGTTAAACATATTAAGCATGATTAGATTTAGGTTGAGAAAAATTAATACATGATTCATATTTAATAATCTAGAAAAGTGGTGTTGAGGAATAAGTTGATGAAGCTTGAGTAATGGTTTAAGAATAATGTGTGATGAATGAAGTATTTATGTTTTGGAATTCAAGGATTATGGTATATGAATCATGAAATATATAATTATTTCCAGTGTAGGTTTTCATTAATGAATAAAAATTATATGTTGAAAGGTGATGAAGACTTGTAATTTTGATATATTGATTAAGGGAAGGTAACCCTTAACGTGTTCAAGATGTTGAGAAGATTATGTTCTGCTTTGATAAAGAGATGATTGGTTTAGATAATTTAAAATTTATAATAATGATTACCCTAGATTTAATTATGAATTTGTTGACAATTTAGTCATTTTAATCATGGATGAAGTTTAAAACATCATGGATTTAAGTTATTTATCCTGTAATCTTTGTAATAAGTAATCATGCACATTTTCAAAAAGAATTTACGGTAATTCCAGTTATTACTCTATTTTAAAAGAATACTTTATGATGGTATTCATATATTTGTAATGTGACTACCTAGAGATACATAATGATATTTTTGGGGTCAATTTTAATATACTTTCATGAACTTATATATAATGTTTTGTAATTTCATCTTTTTGAAGGGTAATAAGGTTAATTTTTCCTAGAATGTTTAAATTAAACATTGGAGGAACTATTTTTGTATTGGGGTTGTATTCAAAACCTTGGTTAAAAGTTTAGGTAGTGATTAACATTATTTCAAGGATGTCTATATTATTTATTTTGGAAATTATGTTAGTGGTTTTTAGAAAAGGTCATCATGTATGTCCAGTGACAACCAATCAATTTTGGAAAAGCCACGAGTATTAAACCCTTGACTGAAGGATGATATGGGTTTCACCCCTATCATGGGCCTATATAATATCCTTGTTAATGTATAATTATTTTTTATGAGTAAATATTTATGATGAAACATTTGTGTCGATTTTTATGTATATATGTTAATGTATAAACCATATTGATTTTTCAGGATAGTTAGAGACAAATAGTTATAATTTTCATTCTTTTACGGGCCTTAAGAACTGATAAATGTGTATTTTAGTGGTTCATGTATTAAAGATAATTTTTTGACATCCATTTCTTGAAGTAATGAAATAGATAAAAACCGAAAACTAAAGAATGAATTTTTTTTAAAATATACCAATTAATTATATTTCCATATATTTATTTTAAATAAAATTATTACTCAACATTCAGATAATGATCAAAAAAAATTATTTTCCCAATACCTTAATGTTTATTGAAAATATGACCTCTTAAATCAACATGGATTTATGACTTTGAGGTCCTCAAAATTTCTTTTATCATTCACTTGTTTTGGATTGATGACCTCAATCAATCCTTATGAATATTTACACATTTCATGTCAAATATTCATTCCCAACCTATGTTATCCTACGTGAAATCCCAGTTATATGTTAATTTGGGTACCCATTGTGGTTCCAAATTTACCTTTTTAAGGTAATTTTTAATATTAATTTTTATGATGTGGGTTTCTATGAATTAAACTTTCAAGTATTAAACCTTTGATAACCTAGATTAATTTCAAGAATGAAATTCATTTTAAGGTGGGTAGAATGTAACACCCTGAGATTTTGTTAATTATTTTTTCAAATTAATTTTACATTTTTGATATTTTTCATTTCAAGAAACACAGAAAATAGTTTTTTAAAATTAAAGCACTATTTTTGGATTGTGTTTACACAACACCAAGTTAATCATTCACTAGATGCAACATAAATTTTAGTTTTTTCTATATAGTACACTGAGGTTATCTTATAAAGGGAAATATTATTATTATTATGGTCACAGAGTTGTTTTATCCTAATAAATTAAATTAATTTCAATTATTGAGTGATAATAATGTAATATATATGTTATATATTCAATTAAATATTTTCTAAATTCATTAAATGTATTTTATAGACATAAGAAAAGAACAAGCACAATTTTATTCGTAAAAACCTATATTTTTATTAACGCATTTTTGTATCCTTTTAATGGATAACCCTGTTTAAATAATTTTTTTTGAAAATTTATAGATTTATTATGACAAAATGAAATTCATATTTTAAATTTAATAATAATAATTATGTTAGGATAAATACTTTTTACTTTTCTATAAGGTTTCATTTTTTTAATGAACTGTTAAAACTGAATTTTAATTCAAGACTTCTTTTTAATGTAATTTATTTATAAGGATAAATTATATTTTAAATTAGTTTAAATGTTTAATTATATCATAATTTTCACAATAAATCTATTTTTGGTTATTGGAATAAATTTAACATTGATGTTGGTTATAAAAACATAGTAAACGTTTTGACGTTTTTACTTTAAATACCAGCATTATCATCCCATCTATGGGATTAAATTTAAATTAATTTATTACATTTTTGTGATTTTTTTTTGAAAAAATTGATTCCATATTTTCAATCATCATAGTTTATAATGTCTAATAGGTTTAAATTAGTTTTTTTACTAAGAAATATTAGTGAAAGTGATTAAAATTAATTACAATTATTAAGAGGAAAGTTATGTTAACAATGTACTGACCCTTAAATTTAAGATCCAAAATGACTAAGAAACTCTCCCAATATCAATTTTATGGATATATTTTTAGTCTATATTTCCTTTTATCAATTTTTTATTATTGGATCCACTTGACTTGTGAAAAACGTGTATGTAATTTCATTGTCAAAATATTACAATAGTGTCACTCCTCCTTGACTATAAAAAGGCATCCTCTCCTCCTACATATTCAAACCTCTCAAACACCCTATGTTCAGAAAATATATAATAAAATTTCCTCCAAAAAACCTCCCTTACTCCTTTAAAAAACCCTTTTTCAAAAAAAATATCTCCTCAAGGAATCCATTTGTTTCAAACCAAAAGGATCTACCTGATTAAGAGGTAACTCCCTCCCTCAAGCTCCTTTAGTTTTATTTCCATTATAAACTCCCTAAAATATTATTATTTAATGATTTTATAAAATAAATTAACATAAATATTCTAGTATTTTTTTAATCTATGGTTATGACATTCACATACACAATATTTCATCAAATAGGTAATAAACATATTGTTTGCGTTTACAGCAAACTAATGCCTCACGAAATGATTATTGTTCATTTTCCCATTACCGCCTCTCATGATTAACAATATAATGGAAAATATTTTTATATATGATATATATGATATTTATAATTTATTTATTCTTCTATAATTTCTATTTAGAACATTCCTTTACTCTTTCCGTCTTGTGTAAATACGAAAATTTCGTTTGAGGAATTGTTGACTACTGCCCCTCAAAGCGATGTGATTCATTCAAACACTACATTGAATGTATTAATGATATGTTTAGTGAATTCATATGATATATATGACATAATAATTCTACAATAATGATATTTTTTACATGTAAACATAGATTTAATTTTTTTCCTTCTTTCAATAAAACAATATTATGGAAACAACATTAATGGGTACTTACGGCCTACTGTCTCCACGAACGGGGTATTCCATTTTATACTTATGTATTAAATAGATAATTATAATAAAAATATAATGTATATAAATAATATTTATATCATTTTTTACATTCTATAGATCATGATATATGTATATGGACCAAACATATAACAAATTATGAGACAAGCAAAAAACAATGTGAGTATTAGCTGAAGCATAACCTTAACAATAAATTTTTAACAAGTGGGTAATATAAATTCATAATAAAACCAAATATGGTATTATATATAATAATATGGTTATTTAAAATGTGTATAATAATCTTAAATTTATTATACAGGTTGTTTGAATGAGTACGATTAGAGTCGAGACACAAGGTAAGAGAATTTCATCTCAGTTTTTATTTCCATGAGATGTATGCTTTATTCAACAGCCATTATTTTTTGTGGTGTTTATACTAACCATTGATGAATTATATTATTATTATAAATAAATATGTCGGTATTTACATATCCATTTTATGATATTTATTACATGGGTTTTGTGTTTCTAAATTTACCAAATCGATAAAGTAATTTTGTCTCAATTTTCCTTCTTCGAGACACAAGACTTGTTATTCACCTATATTTTTCAAATAGGTGTATAAAAAACATTTAACTTGTTATATAATTAATATAATTACTCTCATGATATTTTAGGATTCAATTAATTTAATTTTCTCACATGGGGAGTATAATTAAAAGTTACTAAGTAGTAAGTGTTTATTGAAACACTCTCATCGCTTCTAGAGATTTTTTATGATTATGATTCCAATGATGAAATATTAAAATAAAAAATAATAGAAAATCTCATGAATTTTATTATAATCTAGGTATTAAATATATCTGCATTTATTGGTACCATGTTTTCACTCTTTTGTACATAATATATATAAGAAAGTGTTTTTAATAAAGCCCGAATTTACCCACTCTTCAATCGGAAATCTGTGCTCCTTCAAAACTATGTCTTCAAAAAGGTTTCAAAAAATATTACATTATTCTCATATTATCTTTATAAGACATATTTACCCTTGTTTTAACTTTTTCAATAATAGGGTTTTTAATAAGGAACCTTAATTTAGTTTTCCATTTGACGCACATTTCTAAAAATTTTCTGATGAAAAAGGAATGTTCAGCTCGTACGGATTTATCCACCATCATGACCGACATTCCCATGAAGCATCCAATACACTATTAAAAATCTATTTTTGTAAAGAATATTTTTTCCTAATTTTGTGGAAATTATTTGTTTCAAATCATTTTAAAATAAACTATTTTTTAAAAAATCAAACTTTATTTATAAGTTTTCAAGTTTATTTTTAAGAAAATAGTTTTTAAAAGGTTTTATTCTTTAAAATACCTTTTTCATAAAAAAATATTTTACTTAATAAATGTTTTGAAAAGATATTTTAAAATTATTTTCTATCTAAGATGGAATCTGTTGATGATACTCATGATCCAATGGTCCCGTTAATATTATTTCATAAATGGTTTATGTTTTGATGGAATCATTCTTATCAAACTAGTTTCTCCACCAAGAGTTATATGCTTATGAATCCCAATTTTTTTCATAGTTTAAGATTTAATTAAATGAATAATAAACATATCTATTTTCCATAGGTTATGATGTGATGAAATTTTAATGATACCCATTTTATTTCATGGGTTATGATTTTTGTTTGTGAATCCCATCTCTTTTTATGGGTTATGATATGATATAAGTTTTATTATCCTATGGCACATGTATGTATGATTTTATTATGTGATGGGTGGGACCTATATCTCCCTCCAATTCATTGGGTAATGATAAATAGTGTACGATCTCAAAGAGTACATAGGTTGTATCCTAATCCTGAAAACAAGAAATTAAACATGTTGTAGCCTAAGCCTAAAAATAAGTAGGTGCACAGGTTGTACCCCATGCCTGAAAATAAGACGGTGTTCATGTTATTGCCTAGAATTTAAAGTAATAGGGTGCACGAATTGTATCCCAGTCCCAAAAATAATAGTTTACACTAGTAGTTATCCTAATCTCAACGTAGGTATGTAATTCGTATCTTAAGGATAACATGTTTTGAATTTCTTGGTAGGTAGCCTTGACATAGGATTTTATATGTTTATGTGTATACTAAAATTACATTTTTTTATTCCTATGTTATGTTTTCATGGGTTATGTTCTTTATTACCTTATGATTCATGTATTATTAATGTCCAATTTTGAGTCCATTATTCATTTTTATGATCCATTATATGCATGGTATGATATTTTAATGTTATGATCACGTTATCATGCCCATATGATCATTTTTATGTTTATATGTCTTCTTTGTTTACCTTTACTGAGTATCTGATGTCACAAATTTTATGTTTCCTTCCACACGTTATGAAGATGTCTATTAAGTATGACATTTCTAATAAGGGTGATAATTATGAAGAACCTATGGGGATATAATTTATCTCACCCTTGTACTAGTGTTTATATGTTTAATGTTAACAAAGGCACTAGACTAGTATGGTCTTGGGACATATGTTTTTTTAATGTTATAAGTAATACTAAAAAGTTATAAAATATTATTTTATGAAATGAGAGGGTCTCTATAATACTCATGAAGAAATAGGATTGAATAACTAACCCCTCTCTCCTAAAGCTTCTGAATGGGGAGGTGGTGTCTCAAACGTTGAGGGGGTTCTTATCAAGGGTGTGCAAGATGACGATTGGATGGAGGTTGTGAGAGAAGATGAAGGGTCGTAAATAGAGGGTGTGATAGATGCTTTAGGGAGGAAGGTTGATAGATCATCATCTATCAGTGTGGTCTAGGGAATGTCAATTGATATTTGACTAGGAACAATAAAACACTTCCCCTTGGTATTCCTTTCATTTAATCACATGAAATTAACTTCCGAACATATAATTCGAAAAATGCATGTAGAAAAAAATAGAAATGATAAAATATGCACAGTACTGAAAAAATATACATTTATATGATAATGAATGACTAAACAAAAAAAATTAATGTAATATGGGTTATAAAATGTCATAAAAATAGAGAATTATTTATGTGGAATAAAAACAAATAAACTCTAGAAATAATGTAATTATTATTTTTAAAATATTCAACCCATATTAATTTTATGTTTTATCAATTAGACATAAGAAAATTTTATCTAAAAGAAAAAACAACACATTTGAACATGATTCACAATAAAATATCTATTTTTATCTCATGCACTATATGCATTTATCCTTCTTTAAAAAATTTAATAAACTCCTATAAAAATTTTCAAACAATACAACACTTTTAATTTTACCTTTAAAATAACTAAACATATTTATCAAAACCCATAGTATATTTATTATATAATTTTAATTTTTTAATTAATATTATTCAATAAAATGATAAATTACTACTAATAAGTTCACAATAACATTCTCTTTAAAAAAAATTGATGTAATTCTAATCCAGATAGTAATAAAAAACCCAAAATATCCAAACCTTTATCCAAAAAATCTAAAAATATATTACTCACATATCATCCAAATATTAACATCTATAATCTTATTTCCATATTTTTTTTATAATGAAATTAATAACCTTTTTATCACTATTCGTAAAAAAATGAAACATTTTAACATGAATGTTAAACTTTTAACACAATACATAATATTCTATTATATCTCTTTTTCTTGAAAATATTTTACTTTATCACACTTCTTTTGATTCATCATTTATTCCCTCCAAATGTGTGGAAATTATTAATTCAACTCATATCATAATTCTTATAAAATATATCTAAATTACATATTACTTAATATAATTTCAATACTACTAAAATTTTATGTTTTAAAAACATACACATTTCTCTTTTTAGAAGCATAAATTTTAAAAACATTATGTAACTTTATAAACCCATTCAATTAATATTTAAAAAAATACTAAAAAAACTACACTAATAATATCACATTATCAATTTCAATATTAAATAATTTCTAAAATTATATCTCTAAATTAATATATATATATATATATATATATATATATATAACCATAATTCAATGTGATTATTAATGGAGTTGTGTCAAATATCATGGTAAGGGTTCCTTATCTAACACTTTTATTTTATAACAATTTATTTATAATATGATATCAACACCATATTTATATATTTTAATTATTATAATCGCATCATATTCTCATCCATTGGTTCTATTGTTATTTATATATTTTTAATTCCCTCTCATAAAAGCACTTTAAATTGCCATTATTTTATCAAATAAAATTATCCAAAACCAAAGTGTTTTCATTTTGATTCTCCTATTTACCATTATAAAATATAAGTGATCATAAAAAGTAACTATAATAAAATAGTTGAATTATAATATAATACTTTAATTAAATCAAATAAATATTAGTTTCCCCTTTTTAAAACTTCTAAAAAAACATTCACCATGGTGGTTCAATAATAACTAATTGGGTGATTACCTTTAAATTTCGCAAAAACCATTTATGGATTTTCTTCAAAATTTATTTTATTATTGAATATAAAATTTATAATCAATTAATATCATATTTATAATTCAATAATGGAAATAAATTCCATATAATTTTGATATTAAAAATAAATAATCAATATCATTTTAATCATTGAAAATAATATTATAAATAATCACTTTTCTATTTGGAAACCCATTGTGGAATATGGTAAACTATTGAACACTATTAACTATGTAATAAAATGAAAACTATAACTTGATACTTTTTGAGAATATGGAACCATTTTATAGTGACCATAGACTATTATAATTACATCAAAATAGATTTTGAATCATGAATTGAACAAAATAAAATTGACTGACACAAACAAAATTAGATCAATAAATAAATAGTAAAATGGTAATAATTTAATTAAAATGATTAATCATGATGATATAATAAGAAAAATTCTATAATTTAATTATTTAGTTAATATAATTAAATTAATTGAAACTCCCTTCCCTTTAAAATGAAAATGAAATTCCACCTCAAAAGAGCCAATGCCACCTTAAAAAATTAAGTGGAACCAAAAAATAACAAAATAAATAATTTAATTTGATCAAAAATAAATGAAAAATATAAAAACCTTCCTTAAAAAGGGTATAAACTATGACCTTCAATTAATATCACTATAATGGGTCTCAAATCTCATGTTACAAAACCTAAGAACCACAAATTGACAACAGAAAGCATCCAAATTAATTAGGGTTTAACCATGGGCTACAATGAACCAAAAATGGGAGGAGGAGAGAGGGGGAATGGGGGAATGGGGGAATGAGGGATGTTTTGAGGGAGAACTGGGGTGGGGATGAGGGGGAATTGGAGTGGCATGGAGGGGATTTGTTAGGAGATAGAGGATCAGCGGAAATGGGGAATGGTGAACCATAGTAGGGGGGAATGGGGTATGGTGGTGAGCTATAATGGGGGTGGGAGTTAGGGCAGTGAGGAGAGTGGATAGCAGGACAAGGTATTGGGCTTAGGGAGAGGGGGAGAGGGGTAGATCGGTAGGAGCAGAGACGGGGGCTTGGGTAGGGGGGTGGAAGTGAATTTTTTTTAAAATAAACTACCACAAATATTAAGAAAAAAAATTTAGCGGTGGTTTTGAAAACATATAATGTTACTCCTTTATAGTGAAGAATAAGTGGTCAGAAACCTATACCTCACTACTTGGGTTATATCCTCTGTGACATGGGTTAAATATTTGAAGGGTGATATTTAGAGTGTACCAAAACCTCATTATGGTTGATAGGATTGTGTGATAGAGTTTTTTCTCGAGTATGGACCAAAATAAAGGGGATTTTCTATAAGGGTATGTGAGGAGAGGAGAGACCCTTTTATAAGTGAAAAATAGTGTTATTTTTATAAATTCCCCAAAACATTTTAATAATGGAAGCTTACTCTCTAGTAAAATTTCTCCAAAATTTATAAATAATATATATGAGAAGATATAATTTTAATAAACACCACAACCACTCAATTTAAATTTTTTTTAACATATTTGGACCTTAACCTCTAATTTTAATCATTTTAACCATTTTTTTCTTCAACGTGGTGACTAGTTTTTTACATCATAAATTTAACCTTTATTCCCAAAAATAAAACTTTCCTTACTATATATTTTAGACCTAGTGATTAGAAATTTGAAATATATTTTTTGTATTCACTTTTTAAAATTGATATTAAATTAATATTATAATAATAAATTTATAATGTCTTAAAAACAATTTTTGGTAAAAAATATGACATAAATTATATAAAATAAAATATATAACATAAAATATGTATAAGAACCTGGACTTATTACATTATATAATCTTGAATTTAGTTAAGAAATCACTTACTTTTACATTGAGGATATTTTCAATTTTATAGCTTTAGATTATTGGGAAATAATACATTCATAACCTTACACTTTAATATAGAGTGGATACAATAAAAAATAGTATTCATTTCTTACAACATATAACAATTTTCAAATAAAACCTAATTTCATTGAAAAATCTTCATAACATTTAACTTGTATTCCTTATTTATATACAAAATCCTTATAACATATGAAAATAATTTACGAAACATGGGATGATCACAAAAATATATGTATGTAATATAAAAATAGTAAAAAACACATTAGTCTATGAATACTGTAATGTATGAAATCCATTTCAAAAAGTCATACTTGAAACCCATATAAACTTACTTTGTGAAACATGAGATTTCCATGATATTTCCACCAAACATATATAAGATAAATAGAGCAATAAAGGTATCTTGTTTCATTTCATACATAATCTTTTAACCCTCTTTGAAAACTTATAATTTTTAACCCTCTCGACTTCCTTAAAATGTAACCCTCACGATTACCTTATTGTGTAACCATCGCAGTTACACTTGGAGTAACTATACAGCCGACCCCGAACTTACACATACCCAATGTCGTTTAGGGAGACATATTTACCACCCTTAATCATACAAAATTCCCAATAACTATAACACAATCATACAACATGAATAATAGCATAAAAACAATGCTTTTGAATTTCGTAAAATATAATTTTAGAAGCTATTTTTAAATGAAATATCCCTTAAAAATATCATATAATTGAAGTAAGACTTAATATAGTGGATTTAATATGTATATAAGTTGTAAATAAACATAATTAAACATAATATAAACAAAATTTATCTCACAAACAATTTTTAAACCACAAAAATAATGAAGTATAATGTTAACCCAATGAATTGAAATCAGGTTAAGAATTCCCTTATATCATGTTCGTTTTACATAAAATGTGTTAAAACTATTTTATAATGGTTGAATGAGATTTATTAATATATAAAAGAAACATATTAATCATTATAATATTTTTTATGATAATTTCATTACATCATTTCACCCTTCAATTGTTAGTATTGTGTTCCTTCCATTGTTTTTTGTGCCTTCTTTACATGATTTTCGTGATCGGTTCATGATGGATATTCTTTTTGATTGGAAGTGAAACTCAAGAATTGGAATGGAATGGTATTTAAATATTTCCAAAAACCTAAATTATACAATTTATAATTTTGAATTCTTACATGAAGATGATCCACAAGTTAAAACATTATGGATATTTGTTTAGGTCATTTTGGTGATTCTTCGATCGTAAAGAACTCATTTTGTTTTATAAATTAATAAAATTTGTAAATAATGAGAAAATATCCTTAATAAGATATAATACATAAAATATAATATATTTCAATCACTAAAATTATTTCATGACAAGTCTTGAAGTAATTAAAATAAATTTAAATCACATTTTCCACGAAGTTGGTAAATCGACACATCATAGACGGTGTTTTAATTTCTTGAATAAGTGGGAGAGGAGAAGAAGTATAATGGTGAATCTTCCATAAACATAATTAAATAAATAATATTTAATATAATTAATAATTAATTCCTCTTGGATAAGTGGAGTTTAGGAAATAATAATAATATAAAAGAAAATGAAAAATATATTGAAAATAAAAGAGGGTGTTTACCTCTTGTTCTCTTCTCCTTGATATCCTTCTTAAGGCCCTTGTTTTTGGACTTTTGGTGAGACTAGTAGGTCTTGGACTTGGGGAAGGGTCTTGGGAGGTGTATTGGGTAGATCTTAGGCAAGGATAAAGGCTTGATAGGTGTGGGAGGAATATGGGAATGAGTGTGGTATTTATAGTGGAGGAGAGGAGGGATTTTACATTATTTTAATCACTATTATAATATTTTTCTCATGATTATGAATAGTATTGATTCATGTGACCCAAAATAGTAATAATTTCATGAGAGTTCAAACCATGTGGGATTACATCATCCTTTCATTTCCTATTATGCAGTAAAACAAGTATTTATCATTTATCATATTTTATCGTATTTTACTATTCATAAAAAATTCAAGATTTTTAGAACAATCCCAAAAATTCACCCTAACCATTTATCTATGTGTAGAATTAAAAAATAAACTCCATTTTTTAAAAATAATTTTATTAATATTATTAATTTAATTTTTATTTAAAATCTTCATTTATTCAAAGATAACAATTTTAAATATAGAACTCATTTTTTACACCTCGAGAAATTAATCAATATCTAATTATCTTATATCCTTAAGAAAATAAAATAAAAATATGATTAACTATTTATAAGGGTTGTATTACTATTCATATTATTATTAATAAGGGTATGCTACTATTCACCAAAAAAACAAGATGGTTCTATCAGACTCCAAATAACTTACTGATCACAACCGTAGAAGACTGTTCTTTGAAATTCAGATAAAAAAAGTAGAAAAATTATGTTTAATGTCTAGTTATAAAAATATACTTAAAAAAGTTTCATGCATTTCAAAAAAAATTAAATACTTAGGGTGTTACATTATCCCCACATTCTATAAATTGCATCCTCGAAAATTTATTTGCTTCTTAAACAAGTGAGGGTACCATTACCTCATAGAATATTCATATTACCATATTTCTTCTTAAACCATTTGGTTTCTCCATAAAGCATTTACCGAGTGGATTACCTTATTCCGCAATACTTGTTCTCTTCGATCAAAAATATGAACTTGTTTCTCTTCATAAGAAAGGTTCTCTTCCAGCTAAACTACTTCTGGGATCAAAACATGAGATAAATCTAGAACATACACTCTCAACATGGAAACACGAAAAACATTTTGTACCTTAGATAAACTCAGATACAAAGATACTCGGTAAGCGATTGGCCCAACATTCTCCAGAATTTCATAAGGTCCAATAAATTGTGGACTTAACTTTCATTTATTACCAAAATGTTTAACACTTTTCCATGGTCCGATTATAAGAAAAATCTGATCACTTACATCAAAAGAAAATTCTTTCCTCTTGTAATCTGCAAAACCTTTTTTCCTTCTCTGAGATGTCCTCATCTGTTGTTCGATCATATTCATTTTCTCATCCACTTTCTCTATTGATTCTAGTCCCATAAATTTCATTTCTTTGAATTCATACCAAAAATCTAGAGTTCTACACTGCTTCCCATACAATTCATCAAAAGGTTCCATCTATATAATATAATGAAAACCGTTATAATAAGAAAATCCAACTAAATAATGATGATGATCCCTTCTTCACTGGTAGTCTGTTGAACAAGATTGAAGCATATACTCCAATGTCTGAATTGTTGATTCTGACTGCCAATCCGATTGAGGATGAAAAGTTATACTGAAATTTAATTATGTTCCCAGTGACTTTTGAAGTCCCTTCAAAAAGTCATAAGTGAACTTGGGATCCCAGTCAGATGCAATGGAAAGAGTAACTTCATGTAACCATACAATATCATTGAGGTATAGTCAAGAAAGATAAACCAAATACATTGAATCTAGATTATAAATAAAATGTGAAGATTTAGTTAGTCAATCAATAATTACTCAAATCACATTTTTACCATGATAATTCTTTGGTAGTCTCGCCAAACATCCCATGGATACATTCTCCCATTTGCACTCTGGAACTGGAAAAGGCTGAAACATCCCCTTTAGTTACTGTCACTCTACTTTAACATGATGACATGTCAAACATTTCATGGTAAAATCAACAATATCCCATTCCATTCCATCCCACCAGTAATACTCACAAAAGTCTATGTATATCTTAGTATAGTCAGGATGAACAGAAAATAGAGAACTATGAGATTCACATGACAATTCTTTCTTTATATGGGAATCACAAGGCACACACAACCTTTTACAAAATCATAAAACACAATAATTATGAAGGGTAAATTATGGAAACATGCCCATTTTAACCAATTCTACCTTTTTATATAACTCACGGTATTCCTTCTGCATTTTCTTGATTCTTTGTGATAATGGATACTTCACTAAAACTTGAAACAAAATAGAAGTATTTCTCGCACCAATAACATCTAATCTAAATGCAAGAAATCATTAATCAAGGGATCATGTTCTAAACATAACATGGTTAATAATGCATGATGTTTTTTACTCAAGGCATCTCCCACATTGTTTTCTATTCCCGGATGTAATTTATTGTGAAATAATAATCCATTATCAGTTCATCCCCTCTTCTCTTCCTCATGTTTAATTCCTTCTTAGTGAATATATACAATAGACTTTTATGGTTAGTATATATTTGAAATTTGGATCCGTATAAATGATGACTCAAAATTTTCAATGAAAAAACAACAGCTTCCAAATACAAATCATGTGTGGGATAATTTAACTCATAAGGTTTTAGTTTTATTAAAGCATAATCAATCACCTGATCATTATTCCTCAAAACACAACCAATAACCTTTAATGAAGCATCACTATAGATTAAAAACTCACCACTTCACGAAGGCAAGGCCAAAACTGGTTCATTCACCAGTCTCTTATTTATTTCCTAAAATCAAAAATCACATTCTTCTATCTAAATAAATTTAATCCTTTTCGTGTTATCTTAGTTAAAGGGCTATATAATCATGCAATGTTTTAAACAAAATGTATGTAATAACCTTCTAATCCAATAAAACTATGAATTTATTTAAAAAAATTTGTCATGTCTATTCATCAACCACATTTGTTTTGGATGGATCTCCTGTTATTCCATTATTATTAAAAATGTTCTCAACAAAAGAAATCTGTTGCAAACAAAAATCGCACTTGCATAATTTTTGATATAGTTTATTTTCCTGCAAGGTTTTGTCAAAAAAAACCTTAGATGTTATTCGTCCTCCTATATACTATTATAAAATACGTGAATATCATCAATAAACACAACCACAAATTTATCCAATAACTCATGAAATATTCTATTCATAATATTCATGAATACAAAAGGTTCTTTAGTTAACCCAAATGGCATAACAAAAAATTCATAATGCCCATATATAGTATGCAAATATATTTTTGGGATGTCATCCTCTTTCACCATTAGCTAATGCTGTCAAGATCTCAAGTAAATCATGGAAAATTATTGTGCTCCCTAGAGATGATAAAACATGTCATTGATGTGATGAAAAGGAAACATGTTTTTAATATTGATGTTACTCAAGGCACTATAATCAATGAAAATTCTCATGTAACCATATTTATTTTTAACAAACAAAATAGGATCAGCCCATGGTGAAGTGGTTGGATGAATTGGACCTTTATAAAGAAACTCCTACAACTGATTTTTTTAATTCAATAAGTTGAATTTGATGCATTCAATATGGGGGTTTTGAAATTTTCTTATTATTATAAACTAATTCAATTTTGAATTTGAATTCACAATCAAGTATGAAACTAGGTAAATTATCAGGAAAAACATCAAGGAATTCATTTACCACAAGCACATTATTGAACTAAATATTTCTCTTATTTTCAACAACATGAGAACGAAAATTTTCATTTCCATTTTTCAATGGTTTCACTTCTTCCTGATATGTTCTCAATTTAATGGGTTTGTTCTTATATACAAATAGAAACTCTTTCTGAAAAAAAAAACTTCGTTTTCTCTACATTAAATTTTAGCATGATAAATAGAAAGCCAATCCATTCCCATAATGACATCAAACTCTTCTAAGAAAAAAAAGGTTTTCAGTTAAAGTATTTCCACAGACCAAAATAAAAATATTCTTATAATTCCTCTTTTCTATAATATTCCCCCCCCCCCAGTTTTTTAAAAATAAGTTCTGGTCTCATTTTTTGAGGTGATATTTTCAATTTACCAGAAAATTCCTCATAAATAAAGGAATGTGTAGACCCTGTATCAAACAAAAATTTATAAAAATATGAGTAAACAAACATGGTACCTGATACAATTTCATTGGATAGACTGACGTCTACTGACGTAGTCGAAAATGATCTCACTTCACCTTTCTACTTATATTCTTGCTTCTTTGCATCATTTGGATCTCTCTTTGGGCAGACATTTTCATAATGACAAATCTTTACACATTTAAAACACTCAAAAGTTTTCTTATTAGGATTAGTATTAGGTTCATTTTCATTACAATCTTTGGTCATATGTCTAAAATTACCACATTGAAAACACTTCATAGTTTTGGTAAGGCATTCTCCAGGGTTCTTTTTTCCACACTTTTCACAAACTAGAAACTGGAATTTCTTACCATAAGATTTATTTGGTTAGTTATTACCCATTTCATTCCATTGTTACATCTTATTCTCAATATTTTCAAATTTTACGTGATCATCAGTAAACTCCAACTCTACCCTCTCAACACATTTGACAAGTTTCTCTTAACTTTTTAATTCATGGAGGACAATTCCCTTCAATAAATTGGATTTAATATTGATTAAAAGTTGTTGATTTTTCTATCAAGATGCAGAATAAGATTTGGATTATACCTCATCAGTTGGGTGAAGTTTTCTTAATACACAACCACTAAATCTTCCTCATTTTTCTTCAATTCAATGAATTTCTTCTCCATCCTATGTCACACCACCTTAGGAAAATATTTTTCAAGAAAAATACTTTTAAATTCATCTCAATCTAATGCATCAATATCCTATCTATCCCATATAAATTTTATCGTTGACCACCAATAATCAACTTCTTCTTCAAAATGATAAAAGGAAAGACTTAGCTTTTTATTATTTGAACATCCCATAATATCAAATATCTTTTCAAGGGCCTTAATCCATCTTATATCTACAACTGGGTCAGAAGATATATTGAAATAAAAATGGTGTTGTATCATAAAATGTTCCACTGTCATTATGGTCTATTGTGGTGCCACTGGTTGTTATCTTGCATCGATGCCACCACCATTTATTGTATTCATTAGCTGAGCCATTACTATCACAAGCTACTCAGTTCCAATTCCTACCATTTTGGGCTACAGATCCAAAAGGATATCATTCTTTTAGTTCATCTCCTCTTCCTCTTCCCTATTTCTTCTATGTAAAACTATTCTAAACAAACATATAATAGTCAAAGAAATATTGTAATATTTAAATGCTACATCATTTCAAATTTACCATTAAGTAAAAACAATTTATGTTATTCTTTTAACATTATCCTTACACCTATAGTTATCTAAACCATCCTCTAACACAAACAATAAGGACCCAACCACATTATATTACATAATCTTGAATTTCCGTTCACATTGAGAATATTTTCAAGTTTAGAGATTTAGAGAATTGGGATATTATGCATTCATGAAATTACACCTTAATACATAGTGGATACCATAAAAATACTATTAATATCTTCCAAAATAAAACACTTTTGAAAAGAAATTTGATTTATTTGAAAAATATTCATAAAATATAACTTTGATTCCATAATTGTATTACACATCCTTATAACCTAATAAAATTATTTTAAAAACATTGGATGAGCACAAAAATCTCAGTAAGGGATATAAAAATATGTACAGAACACATTAGTCTATGAATACTTGTAATGTATGAAATCCTTTTCAAAAAGACATACTTTTCACCAATATAAACTTACTTTTTGAAACTTGAGATTTCCATGAGATTACCACCAAACATATAGAACAGAAATAGAACTATAAAGCTATCTTGGGTAATTACTTAAATAATCTTGTAACCCTCTTGACTACCTTTGTAACACCCTGCCCCTACCTCCTTGGCTTGAGGAGGTGGTGAGGGCTACTTGTCATTGAGTGATGTTTCCAAGACACGAAAGGCTGGCAAAAAATGCCTAGGGCTTCAAGATCAAGTTAGGGAACGATTTTCCCTTAAGACAAAACCAACCAAACCATCAACAAACAACCAATGTATGATGCATGTCAATTTAATTACCCAACCATGCATTCCCAAAAGACAATTAAGTTGTTCTACAACACAACTCAAAACCAATACAACCAGACATTTCCACACAACATCATAGTATAAGTGGAAAATTAAACAACAACCACTACGAGCCATGACACCACCACAGCTCCACACCAAACTCCATGCTCCACACTCCACCAAGACATCACAATGCACCACTAAAGGAGGGAGATTCCATACCTTTTCCCACGTCATGGTACACAACATCTGCAAAGACACCATAGTGCCAAAGCAGGGGGTTAGTACTAAAACTCAGTAGGATTTACCCAAATGACTTCCCTAATAACGCCACTAGGATAAAACTGTTAGCACTTTTATATAAAACAGTTTATATACAATAATCACAAGTACAACCATTAAAATTAGCCAACCATGATCTTACCAAGACATCACACCCAACCCAAGAAACTAAAGGAAAAACAAACAACTGGCCACAAACCATTCCATCATTACACACTAACACCACAATTTCCAACTTGCAAAGCAATGCTCAACAAGTAATCATAACGTTGGAGCTTCCGCCCCACCTGTTACATCCATTTACAGCTAGTGGATCTTTCCGTCCACTTATCCTTAGATGGTGTCCCTTCCGTCCCCTATCCATACCCTTTTTAAAGTGGTACTTCTTGCCACTTCCACACAACATTCCAACCAATCACAACAAAGGATGTAACCCATTAAATTCACAACAACATCATGTAATCAACCCATTCTATTACATGTCAATTCACTTCAATAAATCACCCATTTATTGAAAACAATTTTTCCATGCCAAACCCATTTCAATAAAACATACTTTTTATTGAATACCATTTCCATCAATCATATCGTTCCATTTTAAAATATCCATTTTAAAATCCACAACAATAACATTTCACCACAAAACCCCTTTTCCCAAAAACCCCCAAATGGATTTCCAACCAAATTCTCACATCAACACACAATTAATTTTAATCAAAAATTAATTGTAATATGGAACCACTAGTTCTAACCATGTGGAGTTGAGAGAGAAGCCACCTACCTTTAGGGCTCCCAAGAAAACGACCCACAAACAACCACACCTCCAATCCGATGAACGCACCACCGAAACCTCTCTAAATAACCTTCCCTAACCATAACAAGCCGTAAAATTAACATCCAAGGGAACCCCAACCATATATCTACACACAACAAGTGTAGATATAGAAAACCAAGAAATAGAGGGATGTAGATCTAGAGTAAAACACAAGGAAACCCAGAGGAGAGACTTACTCGGGAGAAACCACCTTGAATCCACCATGAAACCCATTCGAATCGCTTCCAAAACGTGAGGTAGATCCCCTCCAACCCTTGAGAACCGAAAATACTAAGTGAGCCTCCAGTGGGATAAGATTTTGAGTGGAATGAGGCAATCCCGAGAGAGCCCAAAACTTATAACCATAACATTAAGTGGTTGCACTGTTAGCCCGCACAGTTTGGAAAACTGTGCGCACGCCACTGCCTCGAGAGCGAGGTTACGCATGGTTTCCTTACACGGTTTGGAAAACCGTGTGAAGGCCCTGTGAGGCCTAATGTCTCGAGAATAAGTGTCTGCACGGTTTCTTGGGTAACCCACACGGTTTCCACTAACCGTGCTCAAACCGTACACCCTTTTAAAAGCCTCCAAACACATCCAAAAACATTCCAAACTCTCCCAACCTCTTCCCAACTCATTACATTTACTTTAATCACATAAAAATGAATTACAAAAGGCCACATACCTCAAACCGAGGGTTCTACATTCTCCCCACCATTGGAATTTCTGTCCTTAGAAAGTAGGGAACCCGCTCTTTACTGAAAGAGCTCGGGCCACTGCTCGATCATCTCTTTCTCCCTCTCCCAAGTCTCCTCTTGAATCTGACCATGTCACCACAAAAAAAAAATGATGCTTTTACCGTGAAAGACATTATCTTTCCTATCCACATCCCGCACTGGCATGTGCACCAACAAAGTATCCAGTTCTAGCTCAATATGATCCCATCGAATCACATGGTCACAATCCGACTGATACTTTTTCAACTGTGAGGCATGAAACACATTGTTCACTGCACTAAACCGTTGTGGAAAATCCAAATGATATTCCACCTCAACAACCTTCTCAAGAACCTCAAAATCTCCAATATACCTTGGAGATAGCTTTCCCTTCTTCCCAAATCGACGATGTCCAAACCTTGGAGAGATCCTCAAGAACACATGATCACTCACCTGGAACGACAATGAACGTCGATGATAACCTGCATACGATTTATGACAACTCTGAGCCATCTCCATTCTCTTCCTGGTCAACTTGATCTTCTTCGTAGTCTCCAGGACAAGGCTCGGTCCAACCATCAAAGACTCACTCGTTTCCACCCAACCTAGTGGAGAACGACACGGCCGCCTATACAGTGCTTCAAACGGATCCATCTGTATGGATGCCTAATAACAGTTATTGTAGGAGAACTCTACCAACGACAAGTGCCCCTCTCATGAGAGACCAAAGTCCATGACACAAGACCTAAACATGTCCTCAAGAGTTTGTATCGTCCTCTCGGATTGACCATCCGTCTGAGGGTGATACGCCGTACTCATCGTCAAATGTGTTCCAAGGGCTTGCTGTAAGGATTTCCAGAAATGAGACGTAAACCTCGGATCTCTATCTGATACAATCGATACCAGAACACCATGCCTCTTTACCACCTCCCAGATATAGATTTTGGATAGATCTTCCACTGTATAAGATTCACGAATTGGGATGAAATGGGCCTACTTCATTAGCTGATCCACTATCACTCAAATTATATCATGCTTCTTGACCGTTATTGGGAGACCTATGACAAAATCCATAGATATATGCTCCCACTTCCAAATAGGGATTGGTAAAGACTTCAACATTCCTTCTGCCCTCTCATGCTCTACCTTGACCTGCAGACAAATCAAGCATCTCAAAAAAAAACTCAGCCACACATCTTTTCATACCATCCCACTGGAACTACACCTTCAGTATTTTATACATTTTCTGATTTCCAGGATGAATAGACCACCTAGAATTATGATATTCCTTGATAATATCCTCCTGACAATCAACTGGTACAACCATCCGATTCAGAAAACACAAAACTGAATCTCCATTCAGTTGCCAACCCTCAATGGTCTCCCCACCATTGAGTCTCGACCCCACTGTCACACACTCATATTCGGATATATGTGCCTCCCTAACCGGGCCAACCAAGTCAGGAATCAACAAAACTGGAAAGAAGACTGCTCTATCACCCTGGTCCTCACATTCTAATCACATATCAGCTATAACCGACATCAACTACCACTGGTCTGATGCATGTTTCACCACCTGAGCATATGATTTTCTACTTAATGCATCTGCCACTGAATTTCACTTACCTGGTGTGTAAATCAAGTCAAAATCAAACATCTAGAGATATTCCATCCATCTCCTTTGCCTCAATTTCAAATCCCTTTGTTATAAAATGTGTTTCAAGCTCTTATTATCTGTATATACTGTGAATTTCTCACCGAATAGATAATGACACCACACTTTCAAATCATGGACCACTACTGCCAACTTTAAATCATGAGTTGGGTAGTTATTCTCATGCACTCTCATCTACCGTGATCTATATACAACCACATGATTCCCTTTCATGAGAACGCACCCCAACCCTGATCCTGATGCATCGCAATACACCACGCACCCTTTTCCTGATTCTGGAAAAACCAAGATTGGTGTTGATGTAAGACGACCCTTTAGCTCTTTGAAACACTGTTGACACTATTCATTCCACTAGAATGGAACATTATTTCTTGTCAAAGCTGTCATTGGAAATGCCAAACGTGAAAAATCACGAACAAACCACTGATAATACCCAGCTAGACCAAGAAAACTCCATATCTCAAACACATTCTTTGTCGGTTGCCATGAGATAACAGCCTCCATCTTTTCTGGATCCACTGAAACACCCCTTTCAGAAATCACATGGCCAAGAAAAAGAACATCCTGTATCCAAAAGTCACACTATGAAAATTTCGCATACAACCGATGATCCCTCAAGATCCCCAGCACTATCGCCAAGTGCTGCTCATGCTCCACCCTTGTCTTTGAATACACTAGAATATCGTCGACAAACACCACCACAAATGAATCCAGATATCTCTGAAATATCAGATTCATCGATGTCATAAACACCACTGGAGCATTCATTAGACCAAAGGGTATAAACCCATAATCATAATGTCCATATCTACTTCTGAAATCTGTTTTAGAAATATCCTCCTTCCCCAGCTGTAATTGATGATATCCCGACCTCAGGTTGATCTTAGAGAACCACTAGGCTCCCCACAACTGGTCGAACAAATCATCAATTTGTGGAAGTGGATATCTATTCTTTATCGTAACTTGGTTAAGTCTATGATAATCAACACATAGCCTCAAGGTTCCATACGCCTTTTTCACAAACAACACTGGCGCTGCCCACAGAGACGTGCTTGGCCAGATAAACCCTTTGTTTTCTAACTCTTCCCATTAGATTTTCAATTACTGCAATACAGCTGGTTCCATCTGATAAGATGGAGGTGAGATAGGACTGGTCCCCAGAAAGAGATCAATTGTAAACTCCACTTATCTTACGGGAGGTAACCCAGAGAATTCATCAGGAAAAACATCCATGAACCGATCCACCACTGCCGGAGGAACACTCTTCTCAACACCCTCTACCGATTCCAATGGCAAAACCTCCAACTGATATAATAACGTATCCACTACTAGTGAAAACAAACCCGTTGCGCCCTGACTTTCATGCTTCTCTCCTATAAAGAGATGTCTAACGCCATGGTGTGTAGTAAAATCCACTGTCTGCGCATCACAATCAATGTGGTCCTTAAAATCCACCACCCAATCCATTCCCAGGATTACATCATAACCATACATCTCAAGAATTGTGAAGTTCCACACTATCTCAACCTCACCCACAACGATACAAAATTATCTACACAAGAAAGCTCAACAGTCTCTTCGAACCAGAGGATTTTGAAATTTCAAAACAGATGGTATCATTTCTACCCTTAAACCCAACAAATCAACCACACGTGTAGCATTAAAAGAGTGTGAAGCACCTTTATCAAACAACACTTGCATCTAGGTAGAATGTAAAATAATGACACCTCGCACCATGGATGGTCCCGACTGATCATCCACCATAACATGTTTAGTACCAAACACATGTTTTATTGACACACTTTACTCTTTATTGCTTTGCTAAGGCATTGTGGTATTCCGAGAATCACCATGAACCACTTTACTCTAATGAAGAGGGGTATGCTGCTGCCCCCGTCCCGTTGAAGCATACGATGCCTGTGATCCCTGATGAGTTTCACGTGCACTAAACCATGAAGAATTCCGACAATAATGTTGCAGATGCCCCATATGCATACAATTATGACATGATTGAGGTTGTGTCATACAACCCCGCTTGTTGTGGCTCATTAAACCACATTTAAAACATCTCGGCTTGCTTTGGGGCTTTGGAGGAAGATTTACGGATCCTACCGTCGGATTATATTCCATATTCCCACCCTAGGAATAAGTGTCCCTCCTTCACTTGAACCCAGTTTTAGAGTTCCCATTATTCCCCATGGGTAACCCCATGTTTCCCCTGCCTGGAACTCCCAAAAGATCCCACTCAGCCACCGGGGCTCTATTCACCATCTCCATGTAATCATCTATACACTTCACTGATATCTTTGAACGGATTTCTTGCCTTAACCCCGCTTCAAATATCCTTTCCTTAAACGATGTGCTACCCGCCACCTTGGGTAAAAACCGCACTACGTTCATGAACTTAGCTGCATAGTCTATCATAGACATAAACTCTTTCTTCAGACTGAAGAAATCAGTCATACGCTGAATTCTAAACATATTTGGGTAGAATTGTTTGTTAAACAATTCCTCAAAACCTTCCCACATCATACCTCGGTCCATCCCTGCTTGGACTACCAACTCCCACCACTGAAGTGAAAGAGCTTCCAACATATATGTGGCTAACTTCACATTAAGCTCTACTGGCATTCCCCAGAACTCAAAGATCGTGTTCATTCTATTCAACCATTCTTCTACCCTTTCTGGCTCTGAATCACCCTTGAAGATGGGTGGATTCTGCTTTTGAAACTAAACTGCATGATCCACATACCTTGGTTCATCCACTCTATTTCCACTTCCCACTGCTTGGAAAGCTTGCAATACACTTTTCACTAGCTGCTGGTTCACCTGAGGCTCAGGTGCTACCACATTCTCAGCAGCCTCCTCTGGTTGGTCTCTACGATGGCTACCTGGTGCCATTTCTATAAACAGTAAACAAACAACCATGAGTCTCACTTCCGTAGACATCACAAAATCCCATTTCAAATCACATTATACAACACTATCACAACCAGGCTTTCCACCAGTTCAAATTTTTCCTCATGTTCCATGTTTCACCATTTTGAAAACCAAACCATTTTCAAAATACCAATTTGTTCACATTACAATTTCACATATTCTTATCACATCATAAATAATTATACCCCTAAAGAAATATTCATCATATAGGGATGTCATTTCTACCGTACATGTCGTTCTCGTCTCATTGGCTACACCCACGATAATGAAATATCCAATGCCTATAAGTGTCTCCAAAACACTTATGTACCCAACTCCCTGGTGACATGAATTTCAGCATAAAAGGGTTAGCTACATCCTTTTATACTATACATTCCATGTTCCGAAATTCCAATGCCTTTCAAACATCCCGACTCAGGGAGTATACCACAACGAATGTCAACACCAAATTCAAGAATCAACTCCAAAGGATCGAACAAACTGATACCACTTGTAACACCCTGCCCCTACCTCATTGGCTTGAGGAGGCGGTGAGGGCTACGTAGCCTTAAGTGACGTTCCCAAGATGCCAAAGGCTGGAAATAAATTTCGAGGGCTTCAAGATCAAGTTGGGGAACGATTTTCCACTAAGACAAAACCAACCAAACCATCCACAAACAGCCACCATATGATGCATGTCAATTTAATTACCCAACCAAGCATTCCCAAAAGACAACCAAGTTGTTCCACAACACAACTCAAAACCAATACAACCAAACATGACCACACAACATCAGAGTACAAGCGGAAAACTAAAAAAACCAAAACAGTCCATGACACCACCACAACTCCACACCAAGCTCCAAGCTCTACGCTCCACTAAGACATCACAATGCACCACTAAAGGAGGGAGATGCCTTACCTTTTCCCACGTCACGGTGCACAACATCTGCAAAGACAACACAGTGCCAAAGTAGGGGGTGAGTTCTAAAACATTGTAGGATTTCCCCAAATGACATCCCTACACACGCCATAAGGATAAAACTTTTGCCACATTTATATAAAACAGTTTATATACAATAATCACAAGTACAACCATTACCATAATCCAACCATTCTCTTACCTATCCATCACACCCAACCCAAGAAACTAAAGGAAATCCAAAAAACCATCCACAAACTATTCCATCATTACACACTAACACCACAATTTCCAACTTGCAAAGCAATTCTCAACAAGCAATCATAATGATGGATCTTTCGTCCCACCTGTTTCATCTATTTACAGCTAGTGGCTCTTCCCGTCCACTTATCCTTAGTCGGTGGCCCTTCCATCCACTATCCATCCCCTTTTTAAAGTGGTACATCTCACCACTTCCACACAACATTCCAACCAATCACAACCAAGCATGTAACCCATTAAAGTCACAACAACATCATGTAATCAACCCATTCAATTACATGTCAATTCACTTCAATAAATCACCCATTTATTGAAAACCATTTTTCGATGCCAAACCCATTTCAATAAAACAACATTTTTATTGAATACCATTTCCAGCAATCATTTCACAAATCAATTATAGCATTCCATTTTTAAAATCCACAACAATAACATTTCACCACAAAATCCCTTTTTCCCAAAAAAACCCCCAAATGGATTTCCAACCAAATTTTCACATCAACAAAAAATTAATTTTAATCAAAAATTAATTTTAATATGGAACCACTAGTTATATCCAAGTGGAGTCAAGAGAGAAGCCACCTAACTTTAGGGTTCCCGATAAATCGACCCACAAACAACCACACCTCCAATCTGGAGAACGCACCACCGAAACCTTTCTAAATCACCTTCCCTAACCATCACAATCCTTAAAATTAACATCTAAGGCAAACACAACCCTAGATCTACACACAACATGTTTAGATCTAGAAAACCAAGATAGAGAGGGGTATAGATCTAGAGGAAAACACAAGGAAACCAGGAGGAGAGACTTACCCGGGAGAAACCACCTTGAATCCACCTTGAAACCCCTTCGAATCGCTTCTAAAACTTATGGGAGAGCCCCTCAGACCCTTGAGAACCAAAAATCCTGAGTGAGGATCGAGTGGGAGATGATTTGGAGTGAAATGAGCCAATCCCGAGTGAGCCCGAAACATATAACCCTAACTTTAAGTGGCCGCACGGTTAACCCGCACGGTTTGGAAAACTGTGCGCTAACCGTGTGCATGCCACTACCTCGAGAGCCAGGGTCCGCAAGATTTCCTTGCACAGTTTGGAAAACCATGCGTAGGTCATGCGAGGCCTAATGTTTCAAGAACAAGGGTCTACACGGTTTCCTGGGGAACCCGCACGGTTTCCACTAACCATGCTCAAACTGTGCACCCCTTTAAAAGCCTCCAAACACATCCAAAAGCATTCCAAACTCTCCCAACCTCTTCCCAACTCATTCCATTCACATTAAACACATAAAAATGCATAAAAAGGCCACATACCTCAAACTTGGGGTGCTACAACCTTATAATTTGTAACCCTCACAACTACCTTATAGTGTAACCCTCACGACTACCTTATTGTGTATCCACTGTAGTTACACATGGAGTAACCATACAGACAACCTCCGACATACACATACCCAATGAAACTATTGGGAGATATAGGTCCCAAAATTCATCATAAACAATTACAAATAACCAGAACACAATAATACAATATTAATAATACCATAAAAACATTGCTCTTGAATTTGGTAAAACAGAATTTTGAAAGTGGTTTTTAAATGAAATGTCCCTTACAAATAGAATATAATTCAAGTGAGGGTTAATAGAGTATATGGAACATGTATATAAACAGAAAATAAACATAATTAAATATAATATAAACAAAATTCATCATACAAAAAAATTTATTACTACAAAAATAATGAATTAGAATGCCAAACCAAATAATGGAAATCTGGTTAAGAGTTCCCTTACCTCGAGTTTTTCTTACTTAAAATGTGTTTAATACAGTGGTATAATGGTTAAAATAGTGTTATTAATATCTTACCAAAACATATTCATATTTATAATATCATATATGATCATTTCATTACAAAATTTCACCATTTAATTGTTATTATTTGGTTCCATCCATTATTTTGGGTGTGTTCTTTACATGCTTTCCATGATTGGTTCATGGTGTATATTGGTATCGATTTAAGTGAAACATAAGAATTGGAATGGAATGGTATTTAAATATATAAAACCCCAAAAATTATACAATTTATAAATTTAATTTTTACATGAATATTATTCATAAGTTAAAACATTATTGATATTTGTTTAGGTCATTTTGGCGATTTTTCGATCGTAATGAAATCATTTTGTTTTATAAATTAATAACATGTGTAAAAATGATTCCACAACCTTATATAAAATTGAATATATAAATTTTAATATGGTTCAACAATAAAAATGGTTTCATTACCATTCTTTAAGGAAGTAAAATAAATGGAAATCACATCGTCCATTATGTCGGTAAATCGACACATCACGGACAGAGTTGTAATTTCTTGAACAAGTGGGAGAGGAGGAGAAGTATAATGGTGAATCATACATAAACATGATTACATCAAAAATATGTAAGATACTAGATCATTAAATTCTCTTGGATAAGGAGAGGTGAGTAATGAAGAAGAATAGAAAAGAAAATGAAAAGGGAAGAAAGAAAACAAAAGAGGATGGTTACCTCTTGATCTCTTCCCATTGAGATCCTTCTTAAGGCCCTTGGTTTTGGCCTTTTGGTGGGAGCAGTAGGTCTTGGACGTGGAAAAAGGTTTTAGGAGGATTATTGGGCCAAAATTAGGCAAGGATAAACACTTGAGAGGTGTGGGAGGAAGAGGGGAATGAGGGTGGTATTTATAGGTGAGGAGAGGAGGGATTTTACATTATTTTAATCATTCTTATAATATTTTTTCTCCATCAAATGAATATTCTTAATTCATGTTACCCCAAATAGTAATAATTTCGTGTGAGTTTGAACTAAGTGGGATTACATCATCTTTGAATCACTTATGATGCAGTAAAACATTTTTTTAGCATTTATCGTATTTTATCATATTTTACTATTCATAAAAAATTCATGAATTTCATAAAAATCCCAAAAATTCACCCTAACCATTTTTTGACCTTTATAATTCAAAAATGAACTCCATTTTTTAAAAATAATTTTCTATAAATTATTAATTTAATTTTTAAAAAAATCACAATTTTTTTAAAAATAACAATTTTAAATCTATAAATCATTTTTTAACAACTTATAAAATTAACAAACATATCATTATCTTATATCCTTAGTAAAATATAATAATAATATGATTTAATATTAATAATTTTCATATTACAGCTCGTATTACTATTCATATGTGTATGTTATTATTCACCAAAAAAATCAATTTTTTTCTATCAGACTCTAAATAACTTACTGATCACAACCGTAGATGACTATTTTTATATTCAAATATAAAAGAAGAAAAAATATTTAAGGGATAATTATAAATATTTACTTAAAATAAAGTATCATGCACTTCAATGTATTTTTAAAAATGTGGGTGTTATAATAGGGGTTTATATATTTAAACCAACTTTTAAATATTTATAAATTAACTACTAAAATTAATATTTTATTTTATTAAATGATTTAATTAATTTTAATACATATTTATATAAAAAAAAATTTCCTAAAATTCATAGTATCTCTATATTTCACTATTCATTGAAAAATTATTTTTTTAGAAAAATATATAAAATATATTATAATATAATTTTGACATTATAAATAAAATAATGAAGTTATTTTAATCTAATTTATTTTCTAAAATTTAAACATTTATTTTTCATAAAAAATAAAAAATACAAAGAAGAACTACTTTTGTTGATAAATGATGTTTCTAAACATTAAGTGTTATTAATATTATTTTATATTATTTTATAATTTAAAATATGATAATATGTTAGTTTATATATAATAATATTTTAAAATTTTTCAATTTAATATATTGAGATAAAATATATGATACTTAACAAGAAAAGAAATATTACATTTATAATGAATATGCCTTATCAAATACCATTACAATTAATTATTTATATTCAACAATTTAATTATACTGAACCATTTATATTAAAATATTTATTTGAATTTTATATATATACAACATATCATATTTTAATTATATTGTTGTTAATATTTATAAGTCGTGCATTAATATATATATATATATATATAATATTTTAATATCTTCTTTTGCAGTTGGGGGCTTACCTAAGTGGTAAAGGATCCCCATAATTCTATATCAGACCCAGGTTCAAATCCTGGGGGGAATAGGTACTATTACAGTACATTGTTGGAAGTGACACAGACAATAACGTAGGCAGGAAGTGATGCAGACATGATGTAGGTAGACGGTGACGCGGCATGACGTAGGCCTTATGACGTGGATTAGATGATGTTGGCATGATGCTGCACTGGGATTTTAGGCCATGTTATGGGCTTCATGCCCATTGGGCCTATAGGCCACGTACTAAATAAATAATTCTTGATTGGTGGGTTATCCCATTTGGGGGGTTATGGTCTGCCTTTCCAATCTCTGTGTGTGGTATGTGTGTATTTGAATGTAATTGTGCTCCCAAGCACCTAATATATATATATATATATAAACAACTTCAGTAATTCTATTGGATATATAACCAATGACCATTTTTTAAATAACCATATTTAAAATGACTATATTGGAAATGAACATATTTATAACAACTAGATTTTATTCCTACACAAAGTTTTATTTAATCATTTGTTCAATCCATTATCACTTCAAAAGGAACATTTCTTATTTCTTATTATATATTTTTAATAATGATTTCTCCTTTCATGTTTTTCTTCCTCATTATATGTTTTTTTTCTATTGTTGATCCATAATGTTGAAGATGATATTAGATATTTCCTTATCATGAAGATTTTATTCTTTTTTGTCAATTTCCCCTATTGATTTGTGCACTATTAATGAATGTATTTCATCTCAGGTCACTAATAATCCATTATTTGTATTACATGGTTTTATGTGTTTGTTTTAATTACCAATATATGAGTGAATAAAGTGCCTTTAGTTTGGTTCATATCCTATAGGGTACTTTTTATAATCTTATTTCGTTGTTTTTTATAGAATAGGGAGGGGTTATTTAATATTATATAAATAAATAAATAAATAAATAATAATAATAATAGAACCTAAAACATGGGGTGTGACATTATTAATAAGATCAATGAATTATTGGATTGTGTATCACCTTTGAGGAAGGGGGATTTTTTTCACTTATCCTCATGATCTTCCTCAAACACACTCTGTCGTGATCGTTGGAATAAGATATATGATACTGCAACTACTTAAATATATGTAATCTATTTTGATATATTTGTCAAAGTTTTTACATTTTAATTTCTTGAAGATAGATCCTCCTATTTTTTGGGTTGTTTTTGACATTTAATAATCATTATATGATTAAATTAAACCCATCAAGTATGACCATGAGTGATGAAGGACTTTGATGATGATGTGGATTGAACCTGTTGTTATGGATCAATATGATCCTTGAGGTGGGGTTCTTACCAATGGTTGATAGACTCGAGATGTTATCAACAGGTAGTAATTTTGATTTATCTGAAGGACCTAGGGGGTTCCCTAACTGTAATGTAAATATTTTTTTGAATACAGGGTAGTTTTAGAGTTACTAACACTCAAGGCTTAATATGTGAGTTGTGTGATAGTTTGTGGGACATGTTGTGATGCACGTGTTTCATGATGAAATGGAATCTGGTTTGGGAGAGGATCATGAGGCTTGACCTGTACTTGGGTGATGTGTTTAGTCCTTGATTTATACCTTCCATATGTGGTATTGTTTCATGTGGTAGGACTTATCATGAGACGCTTCGATTGAAGTCCATGCTAGGGGATGGGTCATGGATGATTTGACGCCAGAATTTAGGCCAAACCATGAGTGATATGGTAGAGATTGCAGAAGGGGTCATGTCCTTGAGTGAGAATGACTGGTCGACCACATCATGGGTGAGAATGCATGGGTTGAGAGATGAAGAGAGTAAATTTCTAGGATTATCATGGGTCACTGTAATCATCCTCCCTGAATAATAGGTATTGGTTGTGTTGGGATGAGAGATGAGACTAATGGACCCTACATATAATGATAAGGTATTAGGTTGAGATATGCATGCAAGATTGTTCCATTTTCCCTCAAGTAGTGGCTCAATGTATGTACATCACTCTACCCATAGACATAAAGTATGGAACAATCATCAAATATAGTAGAATAAGGTGTTGATTTAATTCTATCATGGTGAAAAAGTAGGAATAGTCAGGCACTATGGTGTTCTGGTTAGCATATAGTGTCCTAATAGGGATGTATATCTTTTCAAGTTTCATAATGTCCCTATTAGCACATGTTGAATTGGAAATCATTTTTAGTCATATATTTATTTTCCTCTAGAATATGCACACATATAAGTTTATATGTTAGGGGTTCCTTGTGAGACCCAGTTGGTTTTATTCTCACACCATACATGACAATCTCGATGCATGTTTAGACCTTTTGTATTATTTTCATTTCACAGTGTAAGATGTGATGTGGATCAGGCTGGGACATCTCAAATTGCATTTGAGATTATGATGAGGCTTATGGTTGGAAGTATAACCACTTGAATTATGTTTTCTCAATTTATTTTTAAATGGTATTTTTTTAGCGGTCGATCATTATATATTTTGAATAAGATCATCATTTTTATAAAATATTTTAATTCAATTATTTATTCTATATAATCTAATATTAATGTATATATGTTATGCATGTTTATTTTTCTATTCTATAATATACTCTAATTTGATGGAAAAGTCTTCTCATTGCATGGATTAGGACCTCTCCACTAATCAGTAGCCTCTAGTATATGGGGTGGAATGCTTGAGACCACATGGAATCCTCATCTGGGGAAATGTTGAGTAGAGCAGTTATTCAGTGTTACTAAAGAGATTTAGTTTTTTAAACATTATAATTACACATGATTATGTTTGGGTCACCCAAATTGATATCAAAGCTATTGTGTAAAGAATTTTTTTAGAACAAGATCTGGGTTTGCGAATCTAGAGTTGTCTCAATTGGTATCAAAGAAATGGTTTACATAACTTTAAAGGTTAGTATGTTACTAGATGGGAATAATTTAAATTATTTATAAATCTTTAGGTGTTAATAATTTTGTTTGGGATCATAAGTAGAAATTATTCTCTAGCATGAAATGTCAATATTTTTATGAATAATTATGATTATTTTTTCTAAATTGAAAGAGTTTAATAGAAGATGAAATGGTTTATGATATCTTAGTATTTATACTAATCAAAATGGGTTTTATTTATATTTTAATTTATAATATCATAGTAACAATTTTTTCTTTTATTAATGGAAGAAACTAGAAGGAACCTATTTAATAAGAGATGTGAAGGAAAATACAGTGTTCGTTCAAATGAGAAACTAAATGAGATTGGATGTGGAGTGAAAAATATTATGATTATTTCTATAAATATATCATGATTTATGATTAACAACTTGAACATAGGTGAGTTTCCTAATACACCATATAAGATAAAAATATAGTTTCATGTATGTTATGTTGATAAATATCATGAACATAAAAAATAAAAATCCAGTCTATCAATAATGTGGGAAGAATTATCTAAGGAATGTTTTAAAGAAACAAGAAGATATTTAATGTGTGCAAAATAAGTGTATAACGTTAAAAATTTCTGACTAAATATAATGGTTTGAGTTAAAAAAATGGAGGGGAATAAAGTTATTCTTAAGGAATAAATTGAATATTTTTAATGTTGGGAGTATGGAAATTTTGAAAATTGCTTCCCAAAGAGGAAAGATCATGAAGGGGGTCTATAAGAACAGACAAATAAAGGTGTAAAAATGTCATATAATAAATATAAATAAATTATGAATAATAAATAAATATTATTAAATATTTTAATATCATTTCTTATGTTTAAGGTATGAAACATGATTATATAGGGATTGGTGAATCCTAATACATGATTTATAATTTTTATTGTATGAAGAAAGTATTATAAAATAAGATGGAAAAGATTGATTAATGGTTTATAAAGGAATTTGAATTATGTAACTGTTTTTATATAGATTGTTGAGAGTTATGATGTAGTGGTATTTTATAAAAGGTTTGATATGATTTATGAATTATCATATGTTCCAAATTACTGATTCCATTTTTCGGTCTTATGTGATTGTATTCAAATGTGATTAATATTTTTTAGGAGACATTTATGATGTTTTGTGGTATATGAAACCCTTAGGTATATCATGTGGTTTACTATTATTATTTTTGAGATGATTTTATTATATTTAGAATAAAATATGTAAGGTAAAAATGTTTTGGGGAAAAATGTTGTTTGATGTTGAAGTAATTATTATTAATTTGAAAAGAGATTATTATATTTTTTTGAATAAAAGTTTTATAGTATAAATAACCATGGTATTGAAAATTGATTATGTTATTAGGTGGTTTAATCTAATTTTAAAGTTCACTACATTAGAATCAATATATTATTAGGGTAAATGGAATATTTCGGGATAGTATGGGATTTTATTTCAAAGTGATTGATATTAATTTTTTAATGAATATTGACATAAATTTTGGATGAGTATGTAATTTTATTGTTTCTTTAGAGTGATTCAGGTTATTAATGGAGACAATTAGTATAATTTTGAGAATATATTACTGGGGAATATATATTTTCATTATTTGAAATTAAGAGTGATAACAGTTATTTAGAGATAAATGTTAATTTGATTTTAGGAAAATATGTGAGAAAATTATTCTAACGTTTGGGTTTCAGTTTTTTCCTTGAATATTTTGAAGAGTTTTATGGTTACTTATTTGTGTATTTATTTAAGTTTAACTTTGGGTGTTATTGTGGAGTTTTCAGATGATTAATATATTATTTATTTATATAAAGGTTTATTCATATTGGAAATTATCTTAACTTGTGATAACCATTTTGGTTTTGGTGATTGGATAGGATTAGGAGAAATAACTTTTCATACTTTTATATATCAAATGATCCATTAAAATTTAATTGTTAGATATTGAGTTAAGAATAAATCATCATGGTTATTCCTCATTTAGTATAACAGATGAACTAGTGGTTGAAAATAGCTAAAAACACAACTAAATGAAAAAAAGTTATCTTATGGTATGGAAAGAAATCAAGTGAGTATATTTTATTTTATTTTTTATATCAATGGTAAAATATTTCCTTTTTCTTAACAATTATGAATATAAATATACCGAGTCATATATGGAAAATATCCCTTAGCGATTAAGGTATTCTTTTTGAAACTCATTCATAATTATGATTCTCATAATGGTAAATTAGCGGTTTAAGAAATATTTGCGAAATAATAAGCTTCCTGGTATTAACATAGTCATTAAAGATAATATCAAAATAAAAATTAATTTATTTGGAATAAATGATATTTGTTTCTATATGTTTATATTTATCTTCCATTCTTCATTCCTTATCGTTTCATCAATTTTATAGGTCCATTATTAGGGATCCTTCTAAAATTAATAATTTTAAATATCTTCTTCCACTCCATGGAATTAAATTTTTTAAAAAAAATTAAACCTTTGTGTCATCATACATGTGATAAAAATTATGACAATTCAATTTTTTTATGGGGGAATGTAACAACCTGATATTTTACTATATATTAATTTAAATGGATATCTTTTTAAATAAAATTTGATATATGGAACACCATTAAGAATTAATAATACTTTATTAGAATTGAAATTAATGATTAATAAATTATGATTATATAATGTTAAAAAAAATAAATTAACACTTACTCGTAAATTAATTTGAATAAGTTTAAGAATATATTAAATTTAAAAGGGTCATTCTTCTATGAAAGCAATTTTTTCATTACATTTTATAATTTAATTTAAATAATAAATTTTAAAATTTTATATTTTATATTTGATTAAATTAACCACTTTTCTAAACACAAAATATCAAAATTATCTTAGGATGGATCTCTGGGATTTTTCCTAAAAAGGTTAATTTTTAGGTGAATAGTGAAAAATATAAATTTTACAAATATTCTAATTTTTATAATATTATCAAAATACAATACTGAACTAAAAGTTTAATAAACCATTTTTATAGATAATAAATATATTCAATAAATAATATAATTAATTTTAAAATAAAATTATGAACATATAAATCCATGTTTTACATTTTATAAATCTATGTAATATTTTTATTCAAATAAAAACTAATGTGGTTCTTCTCTATTAATAAATTTTTCACAAGGTTAATTTAAATTTAGGTTTTATTATAATGTAAAATAACTAATTTTATTAAAAATAATCTAATTAATTCCATGGTAATCAATATTATACATAATTTTTCTATAAAATTATTTCTAATCTTAAAAAGGGAAATTTTATAAGAAATGTTTTCCATTGTGTTATGCGTACTTGTTTTAAAATTAATTTTTTCCCATTTTAGAAATTTAATATCAGAAAATGGATTGCATATATGTATTAATAATGTTTAAATTTTTAATTATTTCAATTTCATTTTTAGTCATAATGAATAGTAATCATGGTAAAGGTTTATCGCCATTGTAAGGATGAAAATGCTTAAAGAGGAGGTTAAACTAAGAGATAGGCCTTTAAATATATATATATATATATATATAACTTTTATAAATATGATTTTATGAGTCTATTTCAACACTAAATTATCATATATTTTAAATTGGACAACATTGGACCCAATTTTCATGATAAATTCATTTATTAGATTCAAAATTTCTTAATATTTACAATGGTGCCACTCTTCTCACTTATAAAAGGAAACCATATATCATCATATATTAACACACTTTTATAAATATAGATAATAAAATACTAATACAAATAAATTCCTAAATTTCCTCCTGATTTCCTAGAGCTATTGGTTGCACCAAAATACAAATCCTATAAGGGTTGAGTTGTATGCCAAAGGAAGATATCCAAGGAGGAGGAAAAAGTATTAATCAAATTATTTCAAGTTTCATGTTCTTATAACTAATTTAATTCTATTATAATCATAAAAATATAGTAAAATTATTATATTTACACTAATTAAATGTTATTATTTTTATGAAAATATTTTCTACTTCCATTTTATCTAATGGAAAATGAAAATGTCATTGATGTGTATATGTGGAATATTGCTTCCATGACGTGATGTATATCATTTTTCATCACTTACTCACATGGATGGTTATAAAGATAAATTTAATGAATATATATTATATTTATTATTTAATAAATATGCTATAATGGTATTATATTATCTACTATCGTATGCTCAGATATGTTAGAAAATGAAAACATCACTTGTGTGAATGTGCGGACAACTGCCTCCATGAACAACACATTTCGATATTTGTTATAGTATCTAATGGATAGTTATAAGAATGGATTTTATGAAATAATATTATATTTATAACATAATTAATCTTCTTTAAAAGTGATATTATCATTATACATTAAGTTGTTCTTAGTCATTCAATTGTTATAATGTGTTTTTGTTTTGGTCGGTTTCAATGTCTACATGAACATTGTTATAAAGTTTATGTCATAAATTATTATGAAATTTTTTTTACTGGTAATATTATAAAATAATTAGAATTTATAATTTTTTCATAATTATATATTATTAATATTAAAAACTATATTTACCTATATATCCATTCCTTTTGTTAATTAAATAATCACTAAAAGTGGGAATTTTTAAGCATTCCATTTGAACTGTTAAAATAAGTTACATAAATCGATTATGAAACTACAAAAATATTTATGAAACATTATTTAAATATTTATTAAAATTAAAGATATGATTAAAACATGACCAAGATTTAATGACTGGAATCACCAAATCACAACATGGGTGTAAAACAAAATAGTAAACATAAAAATACTGATTTTAACAAATTATTATAATATAGGTAATAAAAATTATAATGGAATAATATATATAAATAAAAATATGAATATGGTTCTATTGTGTGTGTATATATATAATAGTTATAATTTTTTTTACATTTAGTTAAGTTGCGTATGAAGAAATTAGGAACTTAAGGTAAGGGTTTATGTTATATTACACTATTTATCAGAGTTATTTATGTTTCAATTACCATTTCAAGAAATTTTATGCTATTTATATATTAAACTCAATATATTTTATTATCCTATAGTTATTATTTATTTTTTATAGTGTCGTTTCTATTTTTCCTCTATTTGTTACTCAAAAATTACAAAACAAATTGTGTTTCATAAAAACCAAATTTATTTATCCATTGTAGTCAGGAAACATTTTCTTCCATGTTTATTTTATTTTATATATTTCAAAATATTATTTTATATACAAAATTTATATTTTAAATTAATTTTCGAATATAATTATCTTTTTAAAATGTTTTAAAACTTAATCTTTCTAATATTTTCAATATAATTTTTATTTTACATTTTACAAAATTTTGAAAAGAATATTTTTAACATATACCAAATGAAATAATTTTCCATTAATCATGTATATTATTTGTTAAAAATATAAATTTACAATTTTAAATGGAAGTAATAAATAAAATCACATTCCATCTTTCTGTGATTTTCTTGTTCTTAAAAATTACCAAAATATAAAAAATTCCCTTTTTTAAAAAATCTTCCTAATGATTTTATAAAAGTTTTTTTCATCTATGTAAATATCCTTTAATTATTTTTATGATTAAATAAGGATAATATTTTTTGACACCATCCACTTTATTTATCTGGATGGATTATGATTATGATGTTTTAATAAAAAAAATTATAAAACCCATTTCTTTCCCACAGGTTAATTAAGATATGTTGAATGATGAATTTTTTGATGATCTTATGCAGCACATATGTATGGTTTTTGATATGTTATGGGTGGGTTTAGGATTATATAAATTAATTTTTTAAAGAATTATATCCTAGGATATAATATAAAATTTAATGTAGAGTAAACCCAATCCATAGTGGGACTTTTTACTCTATGTTTATGGGAATGTGGAGTGAACCCAATCCACTATAGAACTCTATCCAATATAATAGTATTAGTTGTAAAGACCTGGAACTTCTATGGAAAATTTTTTCTTAAATTCATGAGAATTTTACGAGTCCGCAGTTTCCAATGGCGATTGATTCTGAGGCACGGTGTGCCTAGAATAAATTTCTTAAGTTTTGTTTGGGTATGTTCAGTAAACGTACAAGTGGGATTTTATAACTTCTAAACCGGAGCTCGAAATTGAAATATGAGGGCACTATTGAACTCACAACATCATTGATTCCGTAGTGATACCTTTACCACAGTTGTGTTCCGATGAGAATAGAAGTTAGTTTTGGGGATTTTTAATAAAATTAAATAAAAATAAAGAGTTACTATATTTTTATTTGTGGCGGTCAAATCCTCCAAGTGGAGGTTGGAGGTGGGGGCCACGACACCCTAACCTCCCATTAGAGGTTATGGTGGTGGGACCCACCCGCACATAACCTCCCTTGGGAGGATATTATTAGGTGGGGCCCCCATTTCTTCTTCCCCCCCCCATTAACTACCCTTTATTAATTGGACACCTCTCCTCATTAATTATAACTCCTCACCTTCTCTAATTTTGAATTTGAACCATTCCTTACCATTAATTAAGTGAGTTGCCTCATTTAATTAAATACAACTTTGTTTTGTTGTGCCAAATGATTAATAGAGAACGTCCTTTATTATTTTTGGGGTTGGAATAATATTTTGGAAAAAGTTTGAGAGAGGAGCACGTCATCCTTCCAACGAAGAACCACAGAAGAAAGACGAACATCTCTTTTGATCTTAGACCGAGTCAAAAGAGAAGGAGACGAAAGTGAAGAACGCCAACGACGCTTCTTCCCCGGTCTCCTACCCCGAACACTTCTCGACGTCAATGGAACAACGTCTGTCTTACCGCAACTCTATCAATGATCACTGATCTCAAGGTAGGGGGATTTTAGTTATTTTATATGGGTAAACCTTCGCTCCCCATCATTCAAATTTCTGGATTATGGTGTGCCAATTGATATCACCATGACGAGGAGGGCTTGGACAGCATGAACATGGCCTGACCCTCCCGCTTTGGTTGTTCTTGTTTGTTGATGATGGAGGTGGACCGTGAAGAATAACCCGCGACGCAAGGTCGCATGGTCGCCAAGAGGGCACATCACCGTCGTGCCGTGTGGAGGGAGAGTCGTGGCCACGATGGGTCGCGGCCAGCCGGGCTGCGGCAGAGGGGCGCGACACCATCCCGTCATGTCGGTGGAATTGGGATGTTGCGGCTAGGGCGGGCCATGAAGGAAGGGTGTCGCGCCATCGCGCCGCGCTGGGGATGCTGAACTACGGCTGGGGAGGGCCACGGTGAAGGGACGCAGTGCCGTCGCGCTGTGCCGGAGGATAGAACTGGCTAGACGCTCGGCCATCCGAACAGGGGGGGGACCCTTCGTATCCCACTACACACCGAACCGACGCCTAGGATTGGTTCCTTTGGAAGCTGGGGGGTACAACCCCCCCCCCCCCCCCCCTCCCACTGCATGGCTGACCTGGACACGTTGGCGGGCCCACCGGGCCGGGCTGCCATCAGGTCGGGTCAGACCCGCGGATCGAGTCGGACCCGCGGACAGGGTTGGACCCCGGTCCAAACCAGTTTAACCCAAAAATCACATTTTCATCTGTATCTTCGGCTATGGGTGTCTGATCGACAAACTTTCTACGGCGATGGGAAGCTTAGAATTGGACGGTTATTTTGGCATACCGTACTTGATGTTTGGACACAGTTGGGGTATAGTGAGGTTGGTTTGAACCTAAAAACCAACCGGTACCCTGGAATGGAAATGGCAATAACTCACAGACCAGGCGTCTGATTGACACGCTATCTGTCGGGTTGGGTTACTTATGATGAGATGAAACTACGGGATACATCAACTCGAGAAATTGTGGTAGTTGATGTATCGAAACCTGGATCGAGGAGAGGACCCTCCCGGAAGTGAGTGTGATGTGTGCGGGAACCCTATGGCTGGTTGCGACTGAGATGAAAGGATCCTACGTGGACCTACTACTATACCAGGATCCTCCGTGGGTTCAACAGCGATGATACTGTACCGAGATCCTCTGTTGGTTCGACAGCGATGACTTATGTACCGGGATCCTTCGTGGGTTCAACAGCGATGACTTCTGTACTAGGATCCTCCGTGGGTTCGACAGCGCAGATACTGTTTCAGGATCCTATGTGGGTTCGACAGAGGATATGATTCAGATGCTACATATAATCATCTATACCCCCTTCATGAGTTGTATACCTGTGTGAGATGAGTCTTGTCTTTTAGTTGTTATTATCGAGACGATTGACTTTACTTCTTTTGTGGAATGGGTTGTGCTTGGGCTCGAGTGTTGGCCCGAACTGTCATTGGTATCTTAGGTATATGTATGGGAATATACCTAAGTAGGGATGGTTGATACTTCGTGATTGTATCTTACTACTGTGGTTTATCCTTAGTGGATTCTGGGAGACCTTCGGTGGTCTCAGTGTCCCCTACTGAGTATTGTTATACTCACCCCTGCACAGGCTTCACCGGCACCTTGTTGTGTTCTATGCAGATGACGGTCAGTAGTGATCGAGGCTGAGGGTGATGGACGGGAGGCTGCTCGGAGATAGACTAGACGGGTCGTACATCAGGGACGAGTTGTTCGAGATCTGTACCTACCATTCAGGTAGGATTCCCTGGTGGATGATCCAGGAGTTGTTTTCACTTTTTACTTGTACTTGTACTTGTTGTTCAGTTGGGCTTGTATACTTGCCCATTTACTTTTAGCATTCCTTTCTTTTCTATTTTAGTACTTTTTTGCTTCTACTACTTGTGTTCAGACTGTGTGTGCTACAAGTATAAAGGAAATTCCTTCCCTTTTAATTAGGGATTCACATTTGGTGCTAGTCGCCAGACCCTGGCCTATGGAAGGCGGGCTTGGGCTAGTCATGGCACGGGCCCCGAGGACGGGTTGTGAAAAAATGGTATCAGATGAGTCGGTTCTACCGCAGAACGTGGACTCAGATTCCTTTAATGGCAATAGTGTTAAGTGTTTTGGGAGTGGTTATCAGTTTAGGGAAACATGTGTTAGTGTGGTGACTGACGTATCCATACACTAGGACTCTGACTTCTGACTTCTGACTCAATGCATGAAAACACTAATTGCGTGTGTGATTCCATTGAAAAAATTTCTTTGTGATTACTTTGTGTCAGCTCACCAGGTATATTGTTTTGACTGTGGTGCACCTATTTCTTTTCAGGATGGCCCCACATAGGCAACCAACTAGGGTTTTGAGTTTTGTATGAGATGGTATCCCACCGAGTGAAGAGGCCTTGGTGTAGGGCCCCATCACAGCGGAGGTACCAGCAGGACCACTACCCACTAGTCCGCCAATACTACCATCTCCAGCAGAAGAGATTGCATGCCATCTAAGTGTGTTGCATGAGTTCAAGTGCTACAGGCCGCCCAATTTCAGGGGACAGATGGACCCATAGGTAGCTAAGGATTGGCTGGAGGCTATTGTTGGAGTTTTTAGATTGCTAGGGACACTAGTCGACCTCATAGTGATCCTTGTCGTGAGTCTCCTGCATGCAGCAGCAGGCAGATGGGGTAGCGTGATGCTCAAGGTGCATGATGAGGAATCACTACTCTGGGTAGACATCGAGAGTCTCATCCAGATAGAGTTTGTTTTGGCCACCCTTCGTGGGGTGCGGATTTAGGAGTTACTTCATCTACATCAGGGCATCATGACTGTATCTCAGTACTTAGCGAGGTTCACTGACCTCTCGCGCTACTCCACGAATATGGTGCGGGACCCATTCTTCATGGCCTGGACCTTCGAGCAGGGACTCAGGCATGAGATCAGGGCTTCTATGATCTCCCTCAGCATCCCGACACAGTCGGGGGTGCTAGAGTAAGCCCTTCTAGTGGAGAGTTTTCTTGCTGAGCAGTCACCAGCAGCGAGACCCACCACAGGGAGACACGTAGCGGATTCTTCTGCAGCTGGCAGTAGACAGATGTCGTAGAGGTCCATGTGGACTCGGCCTTCAGGTGGGTGACCCCAAGATACATGTTGGGTTGTGCGAGGCACATGAGACAGAGCCATCCATACGAGGAGAATGCAGTGCTATGCATGCGGTGGGCAGGGTCACATGGATTTTGACTGCCTGACCCACCATGCAGATCAGTAGCAGACAGTAGAGGGACCTCCAAGGCTGAGGCAGAGGTTCAACCATGGTGGTCCACTGGTAAGCGAAGCTGGCCGAGCAGCAGGTGGTGGAAGATGTTTCAAGGCCCTACCACCACCACCACCAGGAGGTCCACCCCAACCACAGGGAGCTGGAAGACAGAGGCGGGCTCAGATCCTGGCAGTCGAGGCCTACGACCAAGGCACATCTGAGATGATTCGAGGTACTATCTATGTATACTCCACCCATGCTACAGTACATATACACACAGGTGTGGGTCATTATTTTATTGCTGATGCCCTCATTAGGAGCTCAGAGATTCTGATGGAGCCTTGGTTGGATCCTTACGACTTGAGACTCCTACGAAAGTATACTCGATGATTACGCACTGGTGTCAGCAGTGTGAGCATACTCTAGGAGGCAAGAGCTTCAGCTGAGATCTCCTAGTAGCGGCATCGAGGCCTTATGACGTCATCTTGCGTACGTACCGGTTATCCACAGTTAATTCTCAAATTGACTGTATTAGGCGGAAATTGTGGTGTGTCTATGAGGATGGGATGAGGTTTACCTTCACCAGTGAGAAGGGAGCCTTTGCAGTGCAGAATGGACTTAACTAGAGGTGAGGTCAGCCGATCACACATCAGTTGGCTAGTCTCATCCTCGGAGCGGTTGATGTTTGGAGTCCGAGTTTTCCTATTATGGTAGACCAGTATGTAGATGTTTTCCCTGAAGATGTTCCAAGACTACCTCCTCGCATGGAGGTGAAATTCTACATTGACATGTACCCAGGGATGACACCGATATCTACTCCAGCATATTTGATGGATCCCGCAAAGCTTCATGAGCTATGGGTATATCAGGAGGATTTTCATGGGAAGGGACTTATCCGACCCAGTGTTTTACATTGGGCATCCCCGATTTTGTTCTCCACGATGGCGGATTAGAGATTGCAACTGTGTGTTGATTATCGGCGCCTAAACCAGGTGACCGTGAAGAACAAGTACCCACTCCCGAGAATTAAAGACCTCTTCGATTTGCAGAAGGGAGCACGTTGGTTCTCAAAGATAGATCTTCGGTTAGGCTATCACTAGCTCAAAGTACAGGATGAGGATGTGTAGAAGATGAACTTCAGATGTTGTTATGGCCCCTAAGAGTTCTTGGTTATTCCATTCGGAAAACCAACACGCCATTAGTGTTCATGGGACTCCTGAACAGGATCTCTCAGCCATACCTTCATTGCTTTGTGGTAGTCTTCATTGATGACATTCTGATCTACTCAGTAACCGAGGAGGAGCACGACTACCATTTTTTGGGTAGTACTGGACACACTCCGAGAGCACTATATTTTTGGTATGCTCTCGAAGTTCCAGTTCTGGATCTGAGAGTTACACTTTCTCAGACATGTCATCTCAGACGCTAGAGTTGCAGTGGATCTAGAAAATATCGAGGTAGTACTTTCTTGGGATCCACCCAGGAGTGTGACGGAGGTGTGGAGTTTTATGGGACTGGCTAGGTACTATCGTAGATTCGTTCCAGACTTCTCCAGAGTCGTAGCAACACTATCATCCTTGGAGAAGAAGGGGAAACCCTTTTTTTGGTCAGATACTTGCTAGCGGAGTTTTTCGGAGATGAGGCAGAGGCTGACTAGTGCACCCATCGTGAGGCAACTAGAGGAGGGATTTGGGTACGTAGTCAATTGCGATGTGTCAGGGACTAGACTTGGGTTTGTCCTGATGCAGGAGCGAGCTATGATCACTTATGGTTCTTTGTAGTTGAGACAACACAAGAAGAATTATGCTACCCATGACCTGGAGTTAGTAGAAGTGGTCATCGCCTTAAAGATGTGGCGGTGCTATCTATTGGGAGAGCATTTTACAGTCTACTCTGACCACCAGAGTCTCAGGTACATCTTCTCACAGAAGGGCCTGAACCTGAGACAGCAACGTTGGCTTGAGTTCCTCAAGTACTATAACATAGAGATAGTCTATACTCCTGGTAAGGGGAACATTGTGGCAGATGCTCTAAACAGGAGATCAGGCATTCCGCTGCTAGGAGAGGCGACGGAGTAGCTGGCCGCATTGTAGATAGATTTCATGGATAGGGATGGAACAACCTTTCTACAGTCTCTTACAGTCACTCCCCCACTTCTTCTATGAGTCTAAGATGCGCAGCGTGGGTACACTGATTGCAAGACGTGACGTGCTAAGATATCTATAGGGAAGACACCTGATGTAATTTCTGTAGGTGGGGATCACATCATTCTCTTCAGAGGATGTATTATGGTACTAGTAGCACTTCAGGAGGAAGTGTCCAGGGAGTTCCACAAATCTCCTCTAGCGGTACATCTAGGTGCGGCGACGATGTATCAAGAGCTCTGACGACAGCACTAGTGGCTAGGTATTAAGAAGGAAGTAATAGAGTTTGTCTCTTGATGCCTCACTTGTCATAAAGTGAAGGTAGAGCACCAGGTTCTAGCAGGCTTAGTTCATCCCTTAGAGTTCCCAGAGTGGAAGTGGGACGGGATATCCATAGATTTCGTGACATGACTTCCACGTACATCTAGAGGACATGACTCTATCTGGGTGATTGTCGACCGACTCACCAAGTCGGCCCACTTACTAACGATCAGAGCGTAGGGTTTAGTAGAGATCTTGGAACGCCTCTATGTACAAGTGATCGTATGGCTTCATGGTGTGCCAAAGATGATCGTCTCTGATAGAGATTCTTGTTTCACTTCCTGGCTACGGAAGGGGTTTTAGGAGGTTTTCGGGACACATCATCACTTGAGCACCGCCCTCCATCCTCAGACGGATGGTCAGACTGAGAGGACCATTCAAACTCTAGAGTAAATTCTCCTTTCATGCGTCCTTGACTTCGGTCGCAACTGGGAGGATCATTTTCCCTAGGTAGAGTTTGGGTATAACAACAGCTACCACTCCACCATCGGGATGCCACATTTCGAGGCACTTTACAGATGACCTTGCAGATCGCCTCTGTGCTGGACTGACCTAGGGGAGTCAGCACTTATGGGACCAGAGATGGTGCAGGATATGAAGGAGAAGGTGTAGATCATCCAGGAATGGATGAAGACTGCACAGAGCAGGAAGAAATCATATGCTGATAGGAGACAGAGACCACTGGAGTTCGAGGATGGCAACCACGTCCTTCTATGGGTCTCACCTCGACAAGGTCTACAGAAATTTGGCTGAGGTGACAAGTTATCTACGTGATTAATTGGACCGTTCTAGGTCCTCAGCAGAGTAGGAGAGGTGGCCTACTGCTTGGCTCTTCCATCTCAGTTCCACCGATGCACGACGTCTTCCATGTATCTCAGCTAAGGTGATACGTGCATGACCCTTCCCACATAATCGACCATCGGGAGCTGGACATCTATGATGGGGAGACTTTCATGGAGGTTCCAGGGGAGATAGAGGATCGACAGGAGTGGGTCCTGTGTGGATGGTCAATACCTCTGGTGCACATTCACTGGCAGCATGGGAACATCCAAGACAACACATGGGAGCGGGAGGCTCAGATGTGTGCTCATTACCCTTATTTGTTTCCCTAGTGTGAGTTGTAGCTTACGTGGACGTAAATCCTTGAGGTGGGGAGAATGTAAAGACTCGAAAATTCCGTAGAATTCTTTTTCTTATGTTCATGGGAATTTTCTGAGTCTGCAGTTTTTTATGGTGATTGACTCGGAGGAATGATGTGCGCGGAATCAATTTCTGATGTTTTGTTCGGGTACGTTCAGTAAACGTACGAGTGGGATCTTATATCTTTTGAACCAGTGCTCGAAATTGAAATCCAATGGCACCATTGAACACACAGCATTAGTGATTACTTAGAGATACATTCACCGCAGTTGCGTTCTGATGAGAATAGAAGTTATTTTTTGGGGTTTTAATAAAATTAAATAAAAATAAAGTGTTACGTTATTTTTATTTGTGGTGGTTTAATCATCCAAGTGGAGGTTGGAGGTGGGGTCCACGACACCCTATCCTCCCATGAGAGGTTATAGTGGTGGGGCCCACCGGCACATAACCTCCCTTGGTAGGATATTATTAGGTGGGGCCCCCACGAGCTTCTTACCTCCCCCCCCCATTAGCTCCCCTTTATTAAATGGACACCTCTCCTCATTAATTGGAACACCTCACTTTCTCTAATTTTGAATTTGAACCATTCCGTACCATTAATTAGGTGAGTTTCCTCATTTAATTAAAGAACACTTTGTGTTGTTGTGCCAAAGGATTAATAGAGAACTTCTTTTATTATTTTTGGGGTTGGAATAATCATTTGGAAAAAGCTTGAGAGAGGAGAGATCCATCCTTCCAACGAAGAACTACCAAAGAACGACAAACTTCTCCTTTGATCTTAGACCTAGTCAAAAGAGATGGAGCCGACTGTGAAGAACGCCAATGATGCTTCTTCCTCGGTCTCCACCCCGAATGCCTCTCGACATCAATGGATCGACATCCTCCTTACTGTGACTCCTTCAACGATCACCAAACTCAAGGTAGGGGTATTTGAGTTTTTTTATATGAGTAAAACTTCGTTCCTCATCGTTCAAATTGATGGATTATGGTGTGCCAATTGATATCGCCATGACGAGGAGGGCCCGGACCGCATGAACATGGCCCGACCCTTTCCATTTGGTTATTCTTGTTTGTTGATGATAGAGGTGGACCACGAAGAAGAACTGGCAGTGCAAGGTCCTTGGGTCGCCAAGAGGGCAGGACCCCGTCGTACCGCGCAGAAGGAGAGTCGCGACCATGACGGGCCGCGGAAGAGGCGCGTGGCGTCGTCGCACCACGCGAAGGCCAGCATAAGGTTCGGCTAGCCGGGCCGCGGTGGATGGGTGTGGCGCCATCACGCCTCACCAGGGGAACATGTAAGTCGTGGCCAGGCTGGGCCGTGGAGGAGGGGCGCGGTACCATCGCACCGCACCGGGGATGCAGAACTGCGGTCGTGGTGGGCCACGACGAAGGGGTGTGGCGCCGTCGCACAGTGTCGGAGGGCGGAACCGGCTGGATGCTCAGCCAGCCTGACAAGGCGGGACCCTTCGAGTCTCACAGCACACCGAACTGGCACTTAGTGCCGGTTCCTTCAGAAGTCGGTGTGCGCGACACCCCCCCCCCCCCCCCTCACGGCGTGGCCAGCCGGCCGGCCAGCCAGGCCAAGCAAGCCGGTTGGCCAGGCCACGTGGGCCGGCCAGCCAAGCCACATGGGTCAGGCCACCCATGCGGGTTGGTTCGCCTCATCCATTCGGCTCAGACCCGCGGATCGAGTCAGACCTACGGACAGTGTCGGACCCCTGTCCGGACCCGTTTAACCCGAAATCAATTTTTCATTCGTATCTTGGGCTACGGGTGTCCGATCGACGAACTGTCTGTGGAAACAGGATGTTTAGAAAAGGACAGTTCTTTTGGAATACCCGACTTGAGGTTTGGACACATTTGGGGATGGTCGGGTTGGATTGAACTTAAAAACCAACCAGGCCCCCAGAACAGAAATGTCAATAACTCACAGACCGGGCGTCCGATTGACGCGCCGTCTTTCGCATTGGGTTCCTTATGATGAGACAGAACTACGAGATACATCAACTTGAGACTTCGTGGTAGTTGATGTATCGATACATGGCTTGAGGAGCGGACTCTTCCGGAATCGAGCGTGCTGTGTGCGGGATCCCTTTGGCTGGCTGCGACTGAGATGAAAGGATCCTCCATGGACTTACTACTATATCAGGATCCTCCATTGGTTCGACAGAAAAAATATTATACCAGGATCCTCTGTGGCTTCGACAGCGATGAATACTATACCGGGATCCTACGTGGGTTCGACAACGATGACTTCTATACCGGGATCCTATGTGGGTTTGACAGTGTTGATATTGTTCTAGGATCCTACGTGGGTTCGACAGAGGAGATTATTCAGAGGCTACTTCTAATCTTCTCTACCCCCTCATGAGTTGTATACCTATGTGAGCTGAGTCTTGTCTTTCAAATTTTTATCATCGAGATGATTGAATTTACTTCATTTGTGTAATGGGTTGTGCTTGGGATCGAGTTTTGGGCCGAATAGTGATTGGTAACTTAGGTATATGTATGGGAATATACCTATGTAGGGATGGTTGATACTTCATATTGTATCTTACTAATATGTTTTATCCTTAGTGGATTCTGGTAGACCTTCGAGGGTCTCGGGTCCCCTACTGAGTATTGTTATACTCACCCCTACATGGGCTTCGCCCACACCTTGTTGTGTTCTGTGCAGACGACGGTCAGTAGTGATCAAGACTGAGGGTGACAGACGAGAGGCTTCTTGGAGCTGGAATAGATGGGACGTACCTTAGGGTTGAGTTGTTCAAGATATGTACCTACCCTTCAGGTATAATTCCCCAGTGGATGATCCATGATCTATTTTCCCTTTTTTACTTGTACTTGTACTTGTTGTTCAGTTGGGTTTGTATACTTGCCCACTAACTTTTAGCACACCTTTCTTTTCTATTTTAGTAATTGTAGCTTCTACTACTTGTGTTTAAACTATGTCTGTTACAGGTTTAAAGACAATGTCTTCCCTTTTTAACAAGGATTGGCCTTTGGTGCTAGTCGCCAACCCCTGGCCTCTAGAAGGCGGGCTTGGGGTTATCACGACACAGGCCCCGAGGATGGTTTGTGACATTATTAGTGATACATGAATAAGGAAATTATTTTATAATCTTATGTGTATTCAAAAAACATATGTTTTATGATTATTATATTCTCTCATGGGTCATGATTGATTATTGTTGACTCCTCTCTCTTATGACTCATGTCATTTATTATAACAAGGATTTATTACCTAACTAGTATTATATAGACTAAAAATTGTTTTGTATAATCAAGTTAGTTATCATCATGTTCCCAAACCCTTAATCTTAACATATTCTCACTTATGGTCATTGATTGATATCTCCCATGGTTATCCTTATGAGAATTTAAGATCTCCCTTCTCATGTTTCCATTTCCCCAAGTGATGAATAATGACATTATATAAGAAATGGATAGAAGGGTATAATGGGTGGATAATTTTGTTGGTTCTGTTTAATATTTATTATAAAATAATATGTTCTTGGTATAATGGTAAAATGACCATTTGATGAGAAAGAAATTAATTTTGTGACATAAATGATTCTCCTAATTCTATAAAACTCTGAACCAAAAATGGTATTTGTTATGTAATTGAATTAGTTTTTTATTGAAAATTTAATTTTTTAAATTTATTTTTAGATCACATAAGTTGGTGTCAAAGTCATTTTGTAATGAAGAATATTTTTAGCACTAGAAATAGGTGTTTGGGTGTTAGGTTGTCTTAATAATTTTATATCCTTACTCAATGATATATTGGGAATCATTATTCCACACTAATAAAAAAATTAAATAAAAGAGAATATGAATACACTTCCTTGAATTAATATTAACCAATACAACACAAATTAGAGATGAAATCAATGATAAAACACCAAAAAAATCATTAAAATATCCCACAATAGCTATAACACATTAATACTCCTTCAAGCCTTCATCCACACACCATCAAAAATAAGTATCATGCACTTCCATATCCCCCTGGAAATAGATAAAATAAGAAATAATATAATAAAGTAAAGTAATAAGTACCTTATATCTCAAGCACTCGATCATTAGAAGTTAATGGACTATTAATCCTCTAAGGGTCACATTGAAGAAGACTTTAAGTCAAATAGGCTTTGAGAGAGAGGAAAGGAATCAAAATAAATGAGAGGAATGTCCAAATTTAAAATAAAACTATGGTTGAAAAAAAATGGTATGGAGAGACTAAATTATGGAATGGTTTATCTTGGTCAACTTAAATGTAATAACCACAGAATTCAAAATAATGATTCCCTATTTAAATCATATCAGTAATTTTACTCCCTTTAACATGCCTTGATTAAACCATGACACAATCATTATATACCATGATGTGGTCCTTCAATATCTTGTTCAAACCATTTTAAAAACATGGTTCCATGTTCATCAAAACATGTTATTTTCCACCACCACGATAACCATGAGTGTTTTTATCCTTATGGAAAATAGATATTTCTTCCAGAACCCATGAATAAAAAAATTGGGAAACACGTCTAAGCCATGTCATAGTTGCATCCATAACAAAATACAGTTTTAAAGTAGAAAGACTCAACAAGACTTCTTTTCTAAATAAAAACATACAAGATACTACGGTCATAACTACAACCATGAAATCTATAATAAAATCATGATGTAGTGGAGCCTAGTACACAATGTAGTTTCCTCCAAGAGTCTATAACACATATATTTAATCTTGAACAACTTTAAAACTCTCTTTAACCACCTCAAACACTTATAAAACACAATGTAGGGATGTTGAACCCCTATAAGTTTTTGTTAAATTTGTCAACAATATGATTGAAATCTAGTCAAAGTGATTCTTGGAAGATTTTTATGGACTCATCCTTATTGGACACACAAGTGTGTCATAAGTACATGATAAATAGAGGTTTTTAGAAGTTTTTTTTAATTTATATAATTTTTGGATTTTCTAATAAATGAATGGTCATTTGAAAGTCTTCGAAGAATTCATAGGATATCCCATAAAGGATGGAAGTGGAAGGGACTCATCCTGGACTTTATTTAAATCAAAACTGTGAAATAATGTTAAGTTATAGATCGGGAAATTTTCCAAGTCTCACTAGAAAGTATGTCATTCTATCGCAGTATAGGATTCATACTACCTAGAGATGGGAATTTGGAAAAGGAAAGTTAGTGTACATGTGTTTCTTCCCCAGCATATGTGTGATCATGCTGATTGTAGGTGTTATAAATTTGGGTGTAGGTGTCATCAAGATAATCATATATGTTCTTGGATACATGCATACGTGTGATTACCATTACAAATGAAAATCCTAAAAATTTATTTCACATTATGTTTCATCACCCTCTACATAGGTGTATTCTCCGCATTGTTTAGGGGTTCTTTTAAAACTATATAAGAGTTCTTTTTTGGCTATGTAGGTGTATTTTCAACAATATATCCATCATCCAAGGATAATTAGGCATGATATTAGATCAATAGAAGTTTTAGCATCATCTTATAGTGTGGTTTTATTAAGGAAATTATTTTAAATCATATATGATATTATCTATCATTTTTTATAGTTGCGTAATTTGTATGATTCTAGCAGTGATCTTAAATGATTAGGACAGTAGGAAACATAAAAATGGTCCATGATTCATTCCAACGTTAAAATAATATGTTTCGTTGGATATTTTAGTGGAATAAATAAAAATATATCCATTCTATAAAATATAAATCGTGATCTTTGAAGTAACAGTATATGCATTTTGAATTAGTGAGAATATTCAATGACAGTGTATGACTTGTGGGAGATTGCAGATTTAGATATTCCGGTGATATCCACAATATAATCCAAAGAAGAAGAAGAATATGGTGATGGAAGTTTGGTGCAACATGCATGTAGTTTAATTTTAATATAGGGTTTGGAAGAAATTTCTATAAAGTGTAACTTCCCATATATTGGAAAAGAAAAGGTTTTGATAGATTTAAAGAGTTTTCCCAACTCCATAAGGAATACCTTAGAAGATGTGATGGAATAAAAGATATATCCCCATGTATTATGTCTAAAAAATAGTTTTCTCAAACATATAAGTGTAGAGATAAGATGATATTTGTATTAATAATTTTAAAAATATGTAAAAGAGATCTCACTAGGATTTTATGCCTTATAAAAGAAATATTTGGAGGAAGAGGGAGAACAAACTCTTGAAGGGATATTATCGCACATCTGGAGAGAATAACTGAAGAGAACCCTATGAAAAATATCGACTTATTTGAGGAAGGATGATGAGAAGTTTGAAAAAAGTTCTTCATTAAAAGAAATTCAAGATAAAGAATTAGAGGACCCATTTCCATCTTGAAGATCTAGTTTTTCAAAAGAAGAAGGAAGGAATAAAACTAGGGGAGGTGATCTCTAAGTGAATCAGATTGTTGTGTAATAGAAAATGAATTCTAAACTCATGATAGAAGAAAGGGGAACTTGGATGTTCATGAAGAACATCCCAAATATGAACAAGTAACTTCTTAAAGAGAAGTTCACAACTCCGACTGTGAATAACTATACATGTAGTTAAATTGTACATCTACATTAGACTGAGGATGAACTCATCCAATAAATTGATTCTAAATGAATGTAGTCCTAAATTTCAATAAACTATGAGGGTGAAATACATAAAAGTAGTGAATGAAGGATATGGAATGGTATTGTTCATTATATTAGGATTTACTAAGCCCAAATCCCTTATTGGGTAGTTCTCCTAGGAACAGAGTAACAACAATCTCATTGTATCCACCAAAAAGAAATAATCCTAGTGAATTTTGTTCAAATGAGTATCTCTATTACATGATTCAGGGATTATAAAACAAATCAAGAAATAAAATAATAAATAATTTTCATTTTTATTATCTATTCATAAACTAAATACTTTTATTTATTATAAAAAATACTAAGTGATTTTTAAATCAAAAAGGAAATGTTTTTTAAAAATATTTTTATAGGTTTTTATATAAAGGTTTAATTTTTAAATTATAGAATTTGAATTCAAAAAAACGAATTTTATTTTTAAATTAAAGATGAAAAAAATATCTTAGGTTGAATTTTTTATAATCTTCTTAAAATATTGATTTTTCAAAGAATAGTGAAAAATACTGAATTTTATTGAAAATTTTATTTTCTTTTTGAGTATTTAAAAAGTAACATCGTATTTTGAATTATTTATAAAATTTCATCAGTTATTTTTTAAAATATTATAATTATATTCTTTTTAATTAATTTAATACTTGAATTCGGTATAAAAATATTTTTATACTTAAAATTCTTTTTTCTAAACAACAATTTTATCCTATTTTTCTTGTTTAATTTTAAATTAAATTCATCCAATTTTGTATTTTTAATCTTTAAAATTGGATTCTATATTTGGGATCAAGATTTTATAATTTTTTAAATATTACCATTTTATTATTGGTCATTATGAATAGTTATCATAGTAAATACTTATTACCACAGTAAAGGTAATTAAGGTTAATTTAGGGAAAAAATATTTGGATAAGGACTAAAAAGTAACTCTAACACTTATATTAATTTTATTGGATGATTATATTTTATCCGTGATCATCCAACCTTTCAATATATGACCTTTTTCTATATTTACTTTATTTTGAACTTTACAATACTTTATCAAAAGAAAAGTTATAAAATTTATTTTCTTTATTTTATTGTCATTAAATTTCTTACATTGAGATAAAACAAGGGTCTATTTGGTTATAAATGGTTTTTTGAAAGATAAATAATATATTTATAATGATATTTTATTTATAATTTTTAGTGTTGAAATAATGACAATAAAATCTTATGTAACGCTTACATCATACTTATTAAATTAATTTAAAAATTAAATAACGGATTTTAGAAATATTAAATGTAGTACAATTTGAGTGATTTATAGTTCCTAAAGATTTTTTACAAAATTATAAAATATTTTAGGTATGTTAAATGTTTATATTTTAATTACATCCTTGTATTGATATATTAAATTTCAAATTAAACTAATAGTGTCAAAATTGACATTAATGATATTTTATAATAAATTATGTTTTATTAGATGATTTTAAATTCTTAAAAATATTTTATTCGAAAAATTAAATTTAATATGGTTGATAATATCAACCATGTTCCATTTATGGTTTTTTTTCTCTTTTTTAGTTACTTTATTGATCCCTAAATAGTAAAAACATTGATACCATGGCATGTCAAAAAGGTTCAACACGAGTTGAAAAAATATAAGGAAACACATCACCTAAACATGTATAATATTTATTTTATGAGATTATAACAACTAATAATCCTAATATGGTCTAATTTGTTCATGTTGGGGTATTTCAATATGAAAATTCATTTATAATAATTTTATACTTATAGAATTTCCAAGAGTGCCCCCTCCCCTCTCTTATAAAAGAAAATATAATCTACTAATTTATTCACACTTCACACACATTTTTTTAGTCAATACCTTCCCAAATAACATTATTAATTCACTACCTATGTCTTATATCCCTTTTATACCATAAAACTAACCTAGTAAATCATTTGGTGTGAACCATTAGAGGTTTTGTGAAGAAGCGGTATAGTTCTTAACTAAGCATTTTCATTTAGTTTCTTTTTATAACATTTTGCAATCTGATTCAACCCGAATGAGATTATCAAACTAGTGTAGTAGATATACTAAGATGTTATTATTTTAATTTCATAACATATACTCATCTCCTCTTCCATCAAAGGATAAATGAAACCATCATTCATGCTTACGGCGAACTACCACCTCATGAACCGATGTAATTCCATTTCCATCACCTCCTCTTATAGATCATTATAATGATGGATTTAATGTATATATATTATATTAATAAAATATTTATCGTTATAGATAAGTAATATATCATCTATTTTCTTAAATTTTAATTCACTGAAAATGATAATGTCATTCTAGCATGTATTTGGACTTCCACCTCTACAAATTGATGTGATTCTTTTTTTATCAAAACATAACATGGATGAAAATTATAATAATATTTCAAGAAATAAAATTATATTTATGATATTATAGTCATTTTTGAAATTTATATTAATTATTACCTTATTTCCATAATGATCATTTAAAAATGGAAATATTACTCACGTGTAGGTATGGTCTACTGTCTTTATGATTGTAACATAGTTAATTATTAATAACCATATTTCATAATTTTCTTCCAAATAATAACTGATGTATAAAATTTAAAATTATATAATGATTATTATTCTGGATATGATGGAATAATGAACTCTTTGAACATATTAATCAACCAATTCCATTTAGGACATATGAGCCAAATATTGTCAAAACGTCTGACATAAAAATAAATGACAATTTAATTAATTATACCTTGATAATAAATAAAATAAAATGGAATAATAAAATATGAAAATGTTTTTAAGAAATTAAATAAATAACATAAGTTGATTATTCAAGATTATAAAGAACATATGTGATGTGTTTGACTCAAGGTAAATGACTTTCTTTTAAAATTTCCCTCAATGCACTTTTTATTCTATGTCAATGTTCGCCTAAATGTTTCATGAAAATTATTATTTATGATTCAATTGATGATAAAAGACCACTTTTTTACATATTAAAATTTAACTACAATGTTTTTTTTAAAATAATCTATTTATAGTTTTACATAAGGTAATCTTTACATTGAAAACCGCTTTTTAACTTGTGTATGTGTTTATATAGAAAGAAATGAATTATAAAGGACATTTTATATCTATTTTTACATTTATTCAATGTTTTTCAAAAGGAAACATTTTATATATTATATATTGAATGTTTTGAATCTATTTATAAAAGGCAAGGAATTTTCTATTTTAATGTATAGGGTAAAAATAACCTTTACCACCATTGTAACGTTTATATAATGTTTTTATTACTTTATAATATTCTATGTATTATTTAAATAAAACCCTTATTCCCTATTTTCTGGTTATTTTCAAAAAGGGGTTTAAAATGGAATCGATATTTTAATATCTTGAAATTTATTCCTTTTTGTGAAAAGAATATTTTATTAGTGTAATGTTAGACATGGAAATATTTTTTTTTGTTATGATTATTTTATGGTTCATGTAAATTATTATGGTGATGGGTGGTTTTTTTATAAACCAAGTATTTATGGTTCCATTATAAACCAAGGATGGGTGGTTTTCTTATAAACCAAGTATGGGTGGATCCATGATAGCCCTATATAGAATTGGGTATAAAAGTCAACCATATTGGTTATTACATTTGTAGGAGTGATATGAAAAATTACATAACAAGTTACCTATATGATTTATCTATTATTTTATGTTTTTAAGTAAAACGTGTGATTTATCAAGTTAATATAATGATCTTATGTACAAATGAAATTATCTTCTATGTCTTTAGGGTTGAAAGTATAACTTTGTAACAAAGTTTTCATGTGTTTTTTATGAATTTAAATAGAAATTAATGATATTTATTTTACTCTAAATATTTCTTATGATGTTTTTTATGAAAATATTTGTATAGGAAATTTGAATTCTTGAGTTAGAAAGTGTTTATTTTGAGCTCAAATATTAGTTTCAAAAAGGAAAAGTTTTATAAGTACTGATGAACTAATGGGTTTATTTATTTTTTCTTTTATTTCCCTTTCTATGTTTTATTTCACATCCCATATTTTTGAAATGTTTTTCATAGGTTTTAATGATGGGTATAGACAAGAAAAAAGTAAATTCAAATGTTATGATGACTTTTTAGGAAAACAAAACATGTTTCATTTCAAATGTATTATATTATGGGAAAAAATGGATACAAAGTAGAACTTTACACTTTGAAATTAATGGGTTTTTAATTTAGTATTTATGACCGACTTCATTAAAAAAACTAAACTTAAAAGTTCATTTGGAATTTACTAAAGTGTATTAATGTCTAAAGAATCTATAATGTGTATTTTTAAAGGCTAGGTCCTTATATATTATCCTAGTTTGCGTAAGAAAAGTAAAATACTTATGATTTTAGGGATGAATGTTTACATTTATGTTGGAAATAAATTGGGATAAAGAAACAAAATTATTGATTGGAATGGTTGGTCATGTTACGAGATAATCATATCAACAATTAAACAAGAGAAAAAGAGTGACCCAAATATCTATGAGGTTAAGATAAGAATAGGTTATTAGGGGGTTATAAGAAAAATTATTTAAGTTATAGAATATATTTCATTCCTTTATTTACCCCCTCCCCCCTCCAGGTATTATAAAATAAGTCCCTTGAGGGACCAAACAATTCTTATCAGAATTATGTTCCCTTTTATTTTATTTTTTATTCCCTAACTTAATCCAATTAGGTTTTGTATTAGATGTTCCATATTGATTTTACATTCTTATGTTTCGTGGTAATGGAAATATTTCAAAGAAAAAAAAACATAACTCAAATGGACTTATACACTATTTAATACTTTTTTTGGAAAAGTTAGCTATAGATTAAGGAGTTTGGAATCCATGTGGCTAAATTTATAGAATGTCCACATTGTGAATTTGTCTATTCATTCAATGACACTATAGAAATAGATAAATATTATATTATACCAAGTGTGATTATGATTTCCAATCATTACGAAGTCCCAAGGAGGAAAAGGTAAAAAATAAACTAATTATTTGATTTTAATTATAATTTTCAAGAATATTACTTAATGTTGAAAGAGGAAAATATGTATTAGTAGATACATTTTAAAAAACATAATATTGAGTTTGAAAATTTAAGATCCCTCAATAAAAGACATGTTAATGTTTCCAAATATCTGAGGGAGAAAAATAAATCCCAAGAAGATTAGTTGGAAGTTATGTCTTCCAAGGTGTAAAAAAATCAAGTTGATTCATAGAAGAATGAACAATTTAAAAAAGATATTCATAATTAAGGGATGAGAGGAATGAACTCACAATACTCATGGAAAATCTGGATGAGGAGAACCAAAGTCCATAATATGAAAAATTAATCCTAAAAGAATTTATTTCTCAAATAAATTCCAATATGGAGAAAACTGATTTTCTATAAAAACACTCTCATGCATTGGAGTAATATATTTCTAATATTAGTAAACTTGAGGAAGAATTTAATTATCAACATGAATCAATATATATAAATATTAATTGGTTGTAATATGACTTCAATTTAGTAAAAAATCATCTATATAGAAAGGGTAAGCCTAAAGTAAAAGTTTTATTACATTATTTTTACTACCCTACTGATAGGATATGGTGAAAGGAAGTAAAAGAATGTCATTTGAAAGAAAAATAATAATGTGATTATAGTTTCATAGAGTCCTTACTCAGAAAAAAATAGAATCATGAGAAAAATAAATACATCTAAATTTCCAAGAGAAGGGAAAAAATGGAAGTATTGAAAACATATTCAAGAAAGACCATACAAATGGTAATAAAAAGGAATTGGGAACATAGAGATTATTTTGGACATCAATGGTTCTCTAGACTCTCTCTCGCTCTCTCATGATGATGGCATAGCCCTAATGTTTCAAAGTTCTGCTCCCCCTCCCGATTGGAGGGGAGAGGATCGCGATCTCATCTGCACATAAAGGGAATATCCTTCTCGTCGTTCTCAATGCCTGAAAACCTTCCTCGCTTCCCGAAGATTTATTTATCTCTAAAAGTCCCTAATTGATTTCAGGATATGCATCAGCTCCACCTCTCCCCGATAGAGCTCACATGTTCCTTGGATCTCTGTAATCTCATGATTGTTTCCAGGTTCTGTCCTCATCGACCCATGGTTGACGAATTTGAACAATTCATCTTTGGATCCTGGGAGCTATAGGAGCATGTGGTGGTTGGCCTGCTTGATCGACATCACATTATGATTTGATTTGGATCAGGGGAGGATTTGTTTTATTCCTAGTCTAGGACCCCCCGAAGATGCAACAGGGTGTCCTTACTTCTATTTTGATGGTGTTTTGACTTTCACATGTGACACGACCCTTCTACAATCCCGATATGGGTTTGTCTTCCATGTCATCCACTCTCCTTCTAGAATCCTTTGATTTTGTGTGTTATTGGGAATATGATTGGAAGATATCTTTGTTTTTATTGATGAACAGAGATCACAGGTCCCCCCATTTGTACAATAATACGTGTCCAGGTTAATGTTGCAAGGTCACTTGTGAATTGGGTATAGATCACAGATGGGAAATAATTATGATAGAATCAGGAGGTCATATTCTTCACCTAGATTCATTATTGTGTTAATTACTGTCATTTTTCTCATTTGGAGTTAGTATTCTGAGGCAGGAATGCAATTGGGAGTTCACAGGAGGAAAAAATGGGGGGCATCGGTGGCTCTGTTTTCAATAGACTGGAGCAGTCACTGGCAGAGGTCCAGCCATGGGCCTCTCTACTTAAGTGATCTTCTGAAATCCACCAAGAGGCCACGAGGAATGATTGAATGGTGATTTCTAAGTAGGGGGTGAGAGTGCAGGAATATCCCTTAGGCTGTGTAGTGGTGGAAGAGAAGACTCATTCAACAGAAGAGTGTGAGGTTATATAGAATTTTCTTACAGGGTCTCCTATGCATGCAGTTGTTGTGAACTAAATGAGACCTACAATAATTCAGTTGGTGAAGCAAGTCTTCAATTGTATGAAATCAGATCATGGGAGCTAGAAGCGGCCATTGGCGGATGAAACTGGAATTGGCCAGTTGCAGATGGTTAATGTTCCCACTTGTAACCAATTCGAGGGACTGGAGATTGATAATGTTTCCCATTTGGAGGATGGCGTGCAAGGGAATGACCCTGATTATTTGCATCTTGACTCCTATTCTCGGCCTACAGTGCTCGAGGATGCACTGTCGAAGAAGCCTCTTGAGGGTCTTGGTAATGAGGTTCTACTTCAATGTATTTCTCTAATTGACTCTAACAGGCAAGCACATCAGTCAGGAGGATGATGTCTACCTGCGCCAAAGGATAATTTTGTTGGAGGAACTGATGACTACAAAATGATTTACTATGTGAACATCAATGAAAAATGTGGAAATGTATCTGATAGTGATAAATAAAATAGTAATGGTATCGCCAGAATATATTACAGTGATATTGTGAAATGTGGAAAATATTAGTTTTCAGCATGTGACGACAGTATGACTCCCCCACCAAGGAGAAGACAAAGAAAAGATTACTCTTACCTACTGAATCTGGTGTCTACTAGATTATCCTCCAATAGTTAGAGTTGTTTCAAGGCTATTTATAGTTTGAAAAATGGAATTAAATCTTCTAAAGAGTTTACTTCTTTGGAGAAACTGAATCTGAGAATGAAATATGCCAAGATTCTGAAGCACTATGACATCTCAGAGTGGGAATCAGCTACTGCAGACGAAGCAATCTATCATGGATATAGTGATGAGTGTAATTTTTATGATCTATAGTTGACTTTTCTGGTGTTTTTTACATCATTTCTTCACTTTTCTTTTATTTTAATAAATGGTCAGAGGTCTTCCTCTGACTGAGCTTTCCTGGTAATTAATTGGGAACATAAACAATACATGGATACATGTGCTATTTTTTGGAATGCATGGACATATTTCCAGCTATTTTTATGGTAATATATTAACTATCCTGAAGCTAGTGAGATATTTAGAATAATAATTTATCAACAACCACAAGGGAGGTATAGTTGTTATCCTAAAAACTCCTATAATTATATCCATTTCTATAATTAAGATATAGGTATAAAATCATCTAGGATAAAATAAGGATATAACCCTATACTTGAAAATAAATCTATCCTTTTGAAAAATACAACAGATAAATAAGATAGTTAACATACTAAAAATAGCATGAAAAGGGGTTCCAAACATACTAGAGTGCCAAAAAAATATTTTAATGAAAATAGACTGGATTAAAATAAATGATTCACATGTTGGTTGAAACAAAATAGATCATGTGAAAGTATTTTCCTAATGAAAATAATATATTAATAAATCTAACAAACCTTTCAGGGATAAACAAAGTAGAAAGATGATTTGGAAAATAAAATATAAATCTGTAATGAAGTAAGAAATCCTTTATGGAAGGAGTACCCAATTGAGTGTGGGTTTTATTTGGGGTTTCATAGAAAATAATAATCCCAAATATATTGAGAAACATTTTGATTCTATTAAAATCAAATCGGATCAAAAGGTGGATTCCAAATTGAAAAAGATCATCATTGAGGATGATTAAGTTGAAATTAATGTTAGTTAGGTATTACAATTCCTTTCCTTGAAAATAAAATGTGTAAAATAAATGTGGAAGAATTATGGTTGGGATAACTTAGTCAGCCTCATTCCTCATGATGAGGAAGATGGAAAGTACCCATCTCTAAATATACTTAAATGTTTTATAACTATTTTAAAGTGGTGAAAAATTTATATGGAGACACGATCCAAGAGGTAAATGTGTAAGAAAATAAAATGGTTTATAAGTTGAAAATAAAGATCTATTAAATCTAAAAGGATGTATGAAATAATTGGATTCATATGTATATCATGTTTATTGTTTTTATCAGACTTGGAAAAGTTTGTTAAGGTTGATTTAGATTATAAACCGAATCTGAAAACTACATACTAGAATTAGAATTTAAGCTAGATATAGAGCTATTAAAGAAGACTGAATAGAATCTAAAAAAGGTATCAAATCCTCATATGCTACTATAGTGTAATCATGCAGAATCTAGAGAAAAAAACTGTAATCTATCATTGAAATTGGAGGAATTATTCCACTAAAATAAATTCAATATATTTTGAGTGGTAGGAGAAATATAAAAGTTTTTTATGATTATATTTATTGTTTAACAATTGGTAGTATTTTTTTGGATACTAAAGATGATAAATAAAATATGTTATTTCTGAAAAATGGTGTCCCCAAATTGGGAAAATATAAATAGTGTTTAGACCTTAAACTCTTGGGGTTAGTACTAAAACATCAGTTTTATTCATCCTTATCTACAAAAAAATAATACCTTTGATGAATTGGAGTTCATGTGGTAACATTAGTTCAGTTAAAATAATTGGCTTCAATTTTTTCTTCAAGTGTTATATTCCCACACTCATGTGTTTTCATGATTATCTATTAATGGTATAATATGAAAATTTTATGAGATAATAGTTTGGTAATTGTTGGATAAAAATGAAATGTTTTTTTTTATTCAAGTGTTTTAACTGGAAAACTAGTGACTGGCATGGTTAACAATGTTCATGTTCTCAAAAAAATATATTTTTTCCTATACTAATCCTAGAATCATTAGTATTAAATTATTTATTGATTAATAATATTCTAATTGGTAAATTAACAAGCATTGGTTCTTGGATTTTATGCATATATGTTGAGGAAGTGTCTCAAAATTCGATAGAGGAATTCTAGAATTAGGGAATCTGACTAAAAAAGATATGTCTTATAAAAATTAGTAATAAATAAAAAAGGCTACAAAAAGTGGTGGGGATCTAACAAGTAGAGAAGTTCTCACATGAAAATGGTGGATAATATTGTAAATTGATGAGTTCTTATTTATCCTCCAAGGTGGATGAGTATTGGTCCCATTATTATAGGGGAAGTGTAGAAACCCAAGAACAAAACACTATTGTATTCCAATGACTAAGGGGTTGATCTATATTTTAATTTCATAATAAGAATTATAATGGAGAATATTTGGAGTTCAAGGGATTTAATTACAATTACCTAATCAAAGGGAATGTTTGAGAAACAAATTAATATCCCTATGATGAAGGGGGGAAGATATGAGGACACCTGAAAAGGGAACGATGAAACAATTATAATCTATATACTTTTGGTCACTTGGTATTTCATTAATAAAGGAAGAGATTTTACAGATGATAGGGTGTCATATTTTAAAAAAAAATCAAAAGGGGGATATTTTTTAACCCGTGTAAGGTTGTGATGGATTTTTGGAAATTATTAGTGTGCGATAGATAATCTAATTCTTGGTAGATTATTATAGACTCTTCCTTATAGGACTCAAAAGGTTGACATAATAAAAATATAAAGGTATTTATTGAAAAGTGTAATTTTATTGATATAATTTTTTTATTTTTTTACCAATGTGATGTGAATGTGAAATACTCGGAAGAATGTATAGTGTGTCACATAAATTATTTATGTGGATAGGTCTCATATTTGACTTTATTCTGGTCACATTTTTTAAATATATTTGAGTGTTATTTAATGAAAATTGGGAAACTCTCACCAAAGTACTTTTTATTCTATCCCAACATAGGTTTAACAGAAGATGAATATTATAATTTAAAAGAGGTGTCGTAGTTTATGTGTGTTTATTTCCCAAAGTAAGTGTTATTATACTTAATTTATGTGTTTTCAAGTTTCTTCTATATTTTTTCGAGCGAAGTTTTTATGCGCTTGGCTACAAGAATATGTGTCTTGACAAGTAGACAAACAAATAAAACAAAGAAATTTTAGAATATTTGTCATCACACTCTAGGTCAATGTGTTTTCCAGGATTTTTATGTGTTCTTTCTCATCATTATAGTTATGTTTTCCACTATTTAGGTTTGATCCAAATATGTGAAGGTGTGATCTGAGACTTAGAGAAATTCGAGTATCAGCCTGCAGTAGAATTTTTTTGGGGAAATTATTTTGAATAATATGTGATATTATTTACAATTTTATATAGGTGCCTTCCCTTATCAAAATTATAGAAGTGGTCTTCAATGATGAAAACATATTGTGACTTCAAATGGATATATGATTCTAGAAAATTTTGAAAGAGTAAGTCATAGAAGATATTATAGTGGAATAAATAAAAATATATTCCACAGTCTAACGGATAATTACTAAGATGTGAAACAATGGTATATTCATGGAAAGTTACTAAAAATATTCAGTAGGGATTCACAATTTATGGGACATCATAGGATTATTGGTTTTAGAGGTATCAATGATGTGTTTCAGAGAAGAAGATTCAGATGGTGATAAGGAAGTTTCTTCTAACATGCATACAATGTATTTTAAAAACACGGTTTGGAAGAAAAAGTGGTGTAAAGTGGTATTTAACATATTTGGGATACCAAAAGGGTGTGAAAAAGTTAAAATTTTTATCCTTGTATAGAAAATAAATTCATGAACATGATGATTTTTCATTGTCCTCCGTAAAGGCTTAATTCAAAGATCATGCACTAACAATGATTCAATGTATCAGGGGAATCAAAACTCACTGTTATGATTGAAAATATATAAGAAAATACCATATCTAATACAATGGTAACTCACTTATCTTATCTCTCTATATATTAATTCAATACAAGTAATATAAAAATAAATTCCTCCTAGGTTTCTAATATCAGATACCAAGAAAATATTAAAATTCCAATCAGTGAGGCTGTTCTTATATATCATTAGAATTATTCATAAAATTCATATCATCGTTAATGTTTTACATAGAAATATATCCATTCTAAAAATTACAGATATAGTAATATTTATATCTCTATCTCATTCACAAGTTATTATTCCCTTCATTCTATTAATCCTCCTCAATTTACTTCTTTAATTTGAACATTCAAGATTATTACTCTTTGTATAGAACATGTTATCACTTATTTTCCATTAAAAACAACCATAACATATGAATTAAAACCTATTAATTCCATGTTAACCTTCCCATATTTTAAAATATTTAATCCTTAATATTTTTCAATAATTCATTAATTTTGGATGTATCATACCATATTTCTCTAGGATTTCATTCCAATTAAATACATTAAAAAATAACATATGTAATTATGACATAATACACTTTAAAAACATTATCCATTTAATCGAGATCATATATTATTATTTTTTCTTTAAAAATCTCAGAATGATCCTTCAAATACCCATATATATCAATATATTTATGATGTGATGAATATCATTACAGTGCAAGACCAAATTTTAAAATGATATCAAAACTCTATGGCCTTCCATTACTATAAGATCAAGACATACTCATATATATACCACTACTTTCTAGTGGTATGATATGATCCTCTATGTTTTAAATAATTGTTCTAGGGGTAACTCAATTTTTTATGGTTTAGTCATTATGGAATAACTACACAGATCATAGTGCAACAATTAGACTTTACAACAACAAATTCTTCTATAATTATTCATCCATGTTTCCATAAAAACCATATATTAGAACTATTTAATTTCATACAAGAAACATTATAGAATGACATAAATGTTTTTTAATGAAACAAAATTGTATTTAAGTATTTATCAATTTGAGTATATATATATGTGTGTAATTGTTAGGAACATTGTAAAAAACACATTCACCACAAAATTTAAAAGAAATCATTATTATATTAATTTAGAAAATTAGATTTATATAATTAATATACTTCATAAAATTGAAAATATAATAATAAAAAAGAAAATGAAATAATTATAATAAGAAAATTTGGATCTTTTTGGTATCCTAAAATAATCACACTCACAAACAATACTATAAGAATGATATAAAACATTAGTAATGTAATAAAAAAATTAAAATGAAAATTATAGAACCATGTGATGAATTCAATTAAATGGTGAATGGTGGAAATAAATGCATTTTTTGGAAATTTAAAACCAATATAACTATTGGAATAATAAAACTCTTTGTAAACAAGAGTAACATGGTTGTTGGTATAGTAAAATAATATTTAGGTAACATATTAAATAAAAAAATATGGAATTTATTACATAATATTATTAAATAAAAGTGTTAAATATGATAAAATAAATATTTTTTGTAAATAAAGAATAATTATCTTTTTAGAAAACATATATTTTTTATTTTAATTAAAATAAATTTTTCTGATAAATCTAAATATTTAAAATAAAATTTCATTGTAATATAATGGTTTCCTAAAACACTATTTTTTTTATATGAACAAAAATATAATTTTATAAAGACATGTGTAATATTTTATAATGGTTGTAAATTTTATCATTTCATAAAAAATGGTATTTTTCAAAAAAATATCTTTTTTATTTAAAAATTAAATATCTCATATTTAGAAAAATATTTTGATAAAATTCATGTCATTCTTACACTAGTGAAAATTTGGCCAATGGAAAAGGACATATAGTCATGATCGGGTTGTTCTATGTATATTGGCTACCTATAGCCATGTTTAAGAAAATGAATATTGTTAAAGTTAATCTATAACCATGGTCCATGGTTGACCTTTATCAAATCCTTTCCCATGTACTCCTGTGAAAAATTATTTCTATGGGAAGGGTTCCTAAAAGTGATATATCCATAGTTGTTCATGGACTGTAATCATAAGTGTGTCACGAGAGGGCTACAAACATATTACTATGGTCTGAGGTGTTCTATTAGAAGCCTATGGACCATTGTCATAGGTGTTTCATGGGATAGATACAACCATGCTCACCTGAGGTCTTGTCTATATGGCCTTATAGCCATAATTGATCCTGGATATATTAATTAATAATAATAATTAAATAATTGTATAAAATAATATATATGTAAATATATATGTGTGTGTGTTTACATAATTTAAGATAAATTAGAGGAGTGGTAGAGTAGGAAAAGTTATATGCACGAGAACTAATTTCAAACCCCCACAGGATTAGTTTTTTAAAAATAATGCAATGGATAAATTTAATCATTTATTGTGGCTATAGGGGAGTGCTCATCCCCATGTTGAGTTAAACCATCACATATGATCACTTTTACCACTAAAAACCAGTAGATATAGTTCACCCATAGAATCGCGTAAAAATATCCTTGGGCTGAGTGAAACCATATGAAAGAGAACCCTAGATTTGTTTAGTTTTAAAAAACCTAAGGATGAGAGGGTGAGAAAAATTTATAATCATAAATGTATAGTCAAAAATCACATTAAAAACCTCCTAGTAAGATCTTAGGTTGTTCCATAACTCCTCCCCCAATATCATAACTCAAATTGGTCTTTAAAAATTTATTTTGACCAAAATAAGTACCTATTTGAGTCCACCATGGTCATGGTACCTTGGATCACACCAAGTACCATAATCCATAATGTTATGTCACTATGTCATGTCGAAAAAAACAATCCATTTTGAGTTCACCATGATATGGTGATGTCTCATCTTGTAATGTTTTAAAGAACTACCCCCCATAACACAATTCCCAAGGTCAACTAGTGACAACAACCTCCCTTGGGGCTTTTGGTGTGCCTATGTCATGCAGTCTCACCCTCAATGCTTGGCACCCTCTACCATGGTGTGTTTCTTCCCATGGTGCACCAGTAAATTTCCAAACAATAACATCCTCTCAAATAACCCCAGCAACTCCCACTAAACCCAAATAAAAGCATAAAAATGATTTAAAACAAAGAGAACATTGAAATTTCCTCAAACATAAAAGTGTTTTATTCCCCCCATTGTCGATCTTTCTATACTTGGGAAGATATCGGTTTTCAGTGTCTTTGAAGAGTTCCATCGGTTTCCTGAGAATATCATTCGAACACTCTCAAGACTTTTCTTGAATCTGACCATGTTTCTATTACACTTCAACCAAGGAAATGGATATCTCTCACAAGTTCTATTCATGTTCATCCAGAATACAAATTATTTCATGGATAAACATCACAAAAGGTTCAAGAGTAACATTATCCCATCTAATTACTTGACTTGTATATGGTAGGTACTTTTTTAGTTGATTTAAATGGATAAAATTGTAAATAGTATAGAATAATAGTGATAAATATAATCATTATGCAACATTACCAATACATTCAAATATCTCAAATAGTCCCACATATCAAGGAGAAATTTGATATTTCCTTCCCAAAAAATGAGGACCAAATCATGGTGACACATTGAGAAATATGTGGCTAAGTACATCAAAAGATAATGGGCGGTGATGATTATAATACCTTTACCTGTATAACTCTGAATAGTAGCTGGACCAAACATCCACATGACCTCAGTAATGCCTTCATATATGTCAGAGGGTATCGACTAGTAGCAGGGGTCTATAGTTGTATTGTGGGGAGACTATACCCCTATATTGGAGTGAAAAAACCTAAAATAAATAACTAAATAACATATAATGAAGAAAACCTAAATAAATATTAATATATGATAATAAATGAAATGAAACACACAAAATAGAATAGCCCTTATTGTATAAAGAGTAAGTACAAAAAGGCTCTATAAATACCTTATTACATTCTATTAACCATCCAAGTTATCCTGATCAATCAAGCAATACCATGCCTTTACCTAACTTGTACCTACATCTAGTGAGAGATTCTCAAGTACCCACGTTCCATGGTCACTCAAGCTAGGTGTGAGTACATTACTCATTAGGGAACCACAAACACAGAAATGTACTATATCTATAATTTTATGATATTAGTATGTTACGTACTAAAAATAAATAAATAAACTATTAGAAAAAAAATAAAAAAACTAACCACAATTCATGCCTCGTCCTAATGTCATAATGTCTCTGAGCATGCCATAATGACCATTCAAACTAGTAACACCATTTCCCCAAGGGAATACTCATATATCTTGGTTCAATCTTGTTAACCATCATCGACCCTGATGTCCAAGACCCTGGTTAACCATACATGCCTCATCCAATATTGAAGTATCTATGAGAATGAGTATCACCTTAGGGGAACCTCTATCCACTCACTGGGTATCCCACACTCACAACTATATCATTAGGAGTAGTAGACCCCATCGTATCACTAAGAATCCCTCATCCTTAAGACCTAAGGAAAACCCCCATGGTAGTACCTTGGCATTCTTAATATTGGATCGATGAAATATTCCTAGAAGGGGAGGCCGTAGGAAATCCTGTAAATTCATACATGACCGATTCTTGGGGACCCCGTACAATTTAAATTAATACCCTCCCTATATCCCATAGTTATTATCCTAGGCATCTAATATCTTTTGGCTCATTATTCAATCCATCACTATTGTGTCCACCTAATTCTCGGGGTGTCCTAGGAATTGATCTTGGGGATTTAGTTGTCACCCTTGAGATGTAAAATATCCATTCTCATGGATATAAGCCCACCCTGAATCACATACCTCCATTCCAACCATGAGCATCATGGGTATTCACATGTCTACTGGTATCTCAATTCAAATCCTGGCACACAAGAATTCACAATCACATCTCAATATCAATGGAATTTCTTCTATCTAAAAAATTCATGTAGTCATGGACACACATGATCTAATGTTTGATCCAAGTTACCACCACTACACTATGCCAAAATTTGCATTTAGTAGCAGTTTTTTTGTTTAGTAGCGGTTTAAACCACCGATAAATCATTCTGCATCAGTTTTGGAAAACCACCGCTAAATCGTTTGTCAACAATCAATTAGCTGTGGTTTTTTAAAATTTTCGTAGAATGATTTAGAGGTGGGTTTTTAGTGGCAGTTTAAACCACCGCTAAATTGTTTTTTATGTTTTTTTAATATTTTTAATTTTTATTTTCCTATTTTGTAATTAATTAATTAATTTAATTGGTTTTGAAATTAATTTACTTTGTTTTGTAATTAATTAACTAATTTACTTTATTTTCATAATTTATTTATTATTTATTATTTACTATTATCATGCTCATTCCCATATTCATGCACAGGCTCATGTCTATGCACATGCTCATTCCATATATAGAAATTCTACGTTGGGTGAGATTTGAACCCCGAACCTCTTGTTTATTCTTCAAAGACTTTACCACTTTAGCAGGCTCTTCATGTTGTCAATAAATTGAATTTAATATACTTATATATATATATATAGGAAAAACAAATAATTCATAACTAATTGAAACACACTAAACAATTATTAATCAATAATGATGGATTAATAATCAATAATCAATAATCAATAATTAATTAATAATAATTAATATTAAATAATTAATTTTTATTATTTATTAATTACTAATTACAAATTAATAATTACTAAATTAAATATAAATGAATAATAAATAAATATATATATAATACGGTAATAAATGGTAAATAAAAATACTAAATAGTAATGAGTAAATAGTAAATAATAAATTGTAAGTAGTAAATATTAAATTATAAATTGTAAATAATAAATACTAAATATTAAATAATTTATAATATATAATATATAATATATAACACATAATAAATAATAAATAATATATTATATGTTATTTGTTATTTGTTATGTATTATGTATTATGTATTATGTATTCTATATTACATATTATAAATAATATATAATATATAACATATAATATATAATATATACCAAATATTATATAAGTAATGTAGAAATAATAAATCAATTAAAAAATAATTTAATATATGATAAATAAATAATAAATTAATAGTAATTAGTAAATAATATATAATATATAATAAACTATGAATAAATAAGTAATAAATATATAATGAATATATAATGAATATGTAATAAATAATGAATTTAAAATTCAACAATAATAAATTAATAATAAAAAAATAAGAAAATAAGTAAATAAGTAAATAATAATTAATAAAATAATAATAATTAATTAATTAATAAGTTGACAATAAATTAATAAATAATTAATATTTAATAATTAATAATAAATAAATAAATAAGTTATAAATAAATAAATTATAAATAATAAATTATAAATAATTATTAATTATTAATTATTAATAATTATTAAATTATAATTGATAATTTTTAATTCTTAATTCCTAATTAATATTTTAAAATTTAAAACTAAAAAATTATTAATAAATTATTAATAAATTATCAATAATTAATTAATTAATTAATTAATTAATTATGAATATGGAATAAATAAATAAATAATAAAGAAATAGATAATGAATGAATAATAAACTAATAATAAATAAATATTTTATAAATTAATAATTAATTAATAATTAATAAAAAAAATAATGAATAAAAAAGGAATAAATAATAAATAAATAGACAGATAAATAAATAATAAAAAATAACTAATATCTAATAATTACTAAATAATTAATATCTCATAATTAATAATTAATAATTATAAATAAATATTAATTATAATTGGTAATTAATAATTAATAACTCTTAATTAATATTTATTAAATAATATTTATAATTAGTAGTTCATAAATAATTAATAATAAATTAATAAATAATAAATAAATAGTAAATAAATCATAAATAAATAATAAACTAATGATAAATAATTAAATATTATTTAATTAAAAAATTAAAAATAAATTATTAATTAATGTGTACATAATAACTAAAAAATAAATAATTAAATAAATATTAAATAAATAATTATATACATAGATACATAAATAAATAAACAAATAAATAATAAATAATAAATTATACATAAATAAATAAATAATTAATTAATTAATAAAAATTAATTAATAAAAAAAATATTAAGTAAATAAATAACAAATAAATAAATAAAAATAAATAAATAAGTCATAAAATGTTAAGAACCTCTGAAAACCCTAAAAACACTAAAATAACCATAAAATCTGATCTGAGCCTCCTTTTTCAGCACCACAACTAGTCAAATGGAAGATAATGAAACGATCTTCGATATGATATGTGGTAAAAGCTGAACAGACACCTGAATCAAATGTTATAACCATTTGAATTTTCAAAAATTGGGTCGGCCACTAAAACCTCTATTTTAAAGGCCTTCTGGGTATTTCTGGCAGAACAAAAAGAGGTAAAATGCTCAAAGAGCTAGTACTATACCTAAATGGAATAACTCTCATCCTTGGATTCGATTTGATATGTGGTAGAGCCCAGATGGATACTTGAATTAAAAGTTATGGTCATTTGAAGTTCGAGTTTGATTATCATCCTTTTTGAAATTTAAATATATATTTTTTTCATTTGATTATGACATGATTTAAATCTCACTTGGTTTAGCTCATTTCATAAGCTTCAATTTGACTAGTTTGTGGAGCAGAAATGGACTCTTGGATCAAATGTTTTGATTGTTTGATGTCGAAGTCTGGTTTTCAGTTTTTTATAGATTTGTTTTAAGTTTCACATTGTTAATAACTAATAATTATAAATAAATATTAATTAAAAAATTATAATTAATTAAAATTATAAATAATAATTTATATTTTATTGTAAAATAAATAATTAATAATAACTAATAAATAAATAATTTTTTAATTTTTTTCCAATTTTACGCCGGTTTTGAAATAATCATTGCTAATTTTTTGATCAAAAAACATTTAGCTGTGGTTTTGAAAACCACTGCTAAAACACTGTTTTCATGTATTTCTAGGTATACACTCTAGCATTGACCAAATTACATAATTCTAGTTGAGATATGATTCCACCCCCAATATACCATAAGACCAAATCCCAAATATATAAGGAATCCCAAGGTATCATCCATGTCATAATGTGATTCTTCATAATCTCAGTAAATCACAAAATTGATCGAAAAATGGGTAATGCCTAATAATATAGGGTAATAATATATATGAAAACATAATAAAGTAAGACATATCAAGGGATAGCCAAACCCCCACACACACGCCACACAGTTCACAACCCCTCAGGCTCACATGTTTTATACAGGTTCTATGTGACACACACTGCCATATCTACCCAAATCCACATACACTGATGAGGGTCATCTCATGATGGGGTACCCACAGTGGTCCCCTATTTCATCACTACAATAGTGGAATCTCACTCCGGATCCTAGATCACAACTATTGTACATGGCCAATGCCTGATGCTCTAAGGACATCTTGCCCCTCAACATCATCGAATCTTTGTCACAACCTCATAGGTCAACTAGGGAATTCCCCATATCAAACCCACTAAATTTATACAATAAATCCCATCTAAAACTCTATATTCACTAATATTTGGTTACTCACGGAACCCAAGGTCATACAATGATCCACTAGGGACAACTAGTACAAACTCAACACCTTCCTCCATGAGGAAGGTCAAATGGAACCTACACATGGTCCTCTAAACTAAATTTCATTTAATTTATCAATTCCAACACTCTAAATGTGTCTTAATCTTATAAGTAAATTAAAATTTTATTCCTCATACATTAACGGTCAAGGAATATGGACAATATAAAAAACCTAATATGGCCTAGTCACTTTATTCTCTTCAAGGCATATCAATTTAATTAAACAATTAATTAATAATTAAACAATAAAAATTAAATAGTCTAATTGCCTAGGTGGAGTGATCTCATATCCCATGCATCATAAATAATTCATAAAATTTATAGGGCTATTATGGGGACCACCCACCTCATTTTAGAATCTTTTCCCCCTTTATTTCACAACCTAGTTAGTCCGAACTAGACTCATCCATGATTAACCAACCTCGTCTAAATAACCCAAGATCCTAAATCAATTCATACACCATAAATAATTAAATATTAATTAATTTTATTAATTTTAATATTTAAGAAAAGTGTACAAATCATTAAACCAGTCACTGAGAACCTTCATGATTTCGGAACCATGGCCAAACACACTTGGAGGGCACGCAACACACCCCAAACACCAACTAGAGAAAAATACCTAACCAACAAGGATGATTAAATAATTAATATAATTAAATTTAAGAAAACCCCTAAATAAATGCTCGATGTGATGTACCTTTTTCAAAATTGTGAATGGTGATAGGTAAATGTAGTCTCGAGATTCCCTATATACAAGAAATCTAAAATCTCCATCGATTGAGGTGACTTACACCACAATCCCTTGCAAATCACCAAAATCCCTAAACCAAAATTAGTTAAATTTTGGTGCAATGAATTCAAAAAGTAGCAGATGGATAATCTTACCTAGAATCACCACAAAATACTGCTTAGAACCACACTAAATCAAAGGGGCTAAGAGAAGGAGGAGCCTGTCCTCAGCTCTCCTGTGCATGTCCTCTATTTTCCAAAAGATGGAGGGGAAATACACCAACATTTATTTTAAAAAACCCAAATACCCAACATCAAGGAAAGGAAGTAGGGTTCATTCCATCAATCTCCTTAGATAGGGTATTGGACCCTTTCCTTGAAATTTCATATTGTGAAGTTGTGTTTCACAGCATGAAGGGACTATAGCAGCCCCTACTGCACCCTGGACCCTCAAAAATTTATCATGCAGCCTCCCAAACCCTAATTTCTTCACCCAAGTATTAAACCCCTTCCAAATAATCTCCATAATGTTTGAAAAACTATCATAATATTATTCACAGTCTCGATCCTTTAAACAAACCACCCATTAACTAAAAATTTAAATTCACACTAAATGTTTTTCACCCATATAGACACGGGGTATTAAAATCTACACACCATAAAAATCTTCATCCCTAAGAAGTATCACTGACCATTCAATTAATAAACCCAACCTTATAAGGTTTCTAAACCATGATCAATTCCCTAGTTTCTACTTTAAAACTCCAAACAAGTTTCTTGTTTCGCATCTCTAAACACAAGGAATATAATTCATCAAAACCAAGACACCACTCATAGCCATCCATGATAAATATAGTAAAAACACAATGTTTACCATATATCCCAAGAAATAACTATTTTATCAACAAATGCATCACTCGACTTATGGTGATTTCTACTATAAGCTTTCGATCATAACATCCAATTTTCTATTAATGACACTCCCCATCATCGAAAATGCCTACCAAAATTCATCCTATAGTTTTTAATAAACCCAACAACCAGATTCCACATTATCTTCCAAACATGTTAAACCAATCTACATGACTAACCTCAATCAAAAGTCTATAAAAACCTCTTTCAGACAATTTTTTTTTGAAATTTTTTGGTTGTACCTGTCGATGCATCAATAAGATAAACAATTACCTAATAATCATAATTTTCACCACTGACCCACCCAAGTAGTGTAACATCCTATTACTATTTTTAGTTAACCTTGAACCCCTATTTTTATCATTAATTTCTTGGGGATTGTTTAGGTGTTACTCTAGTGAAATTTTGAAAATTTTGGAAGGCTTTTAGGTTGTTCATGATTGGGACACATTTTTTTCAAAAATTGTACCATGCTAGTGAAAGACGTGAAAACATTGGCAGCTTGGGGTTTTATGATTGGAACATATTTTGAAAACCCATGCACCAACCTAGAATAAACCATTCACCCCTTTAGAGGGGTTCATGGTGAGGACACACAGTTTTGGAAAATCCTGTGGCCCTTCCCACCTAACCATGCATACAAACTATTTTGTTTTTGAAAAATTTTAAAACAATTCTTGAACCCCCATTCAAACCTCCACTAAACCCAAACTCAGATTTGGATGATTTTCTAGTTATTCGGAGCTCCCAAGAACCAATTTTAGATCCTTAAAACCCCCTGCAAGGTAGATCAAATCTAAGAAAATATCATTCAATCCATCCTCAGTTAAAGTACTTCCCATGTACCTTCTCTCATGCTCTCTTACTCTCTCCTCCTTAGGGGATTTTATATATCATTGTTGTTGTTGTCTCTAAACTATATTGTCTTAGATATTGAATCGAGGTTTGAATTCGTTATCTCTATTTCTAATGTTCTTCATTAGCGAACCCCATTATGGGTTTGATGATTTGTGATCTCGAGATCCCAATGAAGGTGGTTCCATAAAATTTTGGTCAATTAATTTAAACATGAATTTAATGATTTGTTTTAATTTATTTAAATTAAATCATGAAAATACAATTTTATGATAATTGTTATTTTAAATTGATTTATCAGGACATTTGGGGGAAAACCACCTAATTCCAGTGAATTGGGGTATTATTTAGATTTCATATAAATTGTGGAATTTCATTTTTGAAATTGAATTGTGAAATTGATATTTAGAAAATTGATTAAATTTTTTTGATAAGAACCCATTGGTTTTATCATGTAAAAATAAATGAATTGATTAAAAACCTATGTTTTGGTTTTTAAAGAGAAATTGGTATATTGAAATGGATAAGGGGGAACTTTTATTTTGAAAAGTTTTGGAATAATTTTCCCATTATTTAATGTTGTTTGAGAACATGAAATACTAGGTAGTTAGTGAGTTATTTCAGACAAACATGCTTGGTTAGAGTTTCCCTAGAGTAAGATTAAATATCTATAACTCCAACATAAACTTATTGGATGATTATATCCCTAGTGGTATGTTAGTTAGTATTATTTGCATAATTTCAAAGAGATGTTTTCACATTGTCATCGTCACCTATATGAGTGTGTGATGATCCCATAACCTATAACTATCATACCTGTTGGAGGATGTCCATGTTTCTCATTTGTGAATATTTTTATATATATGTCATTGTCGTAAAAATTCTTTATATATTCCCTGTGAAACTATATAAACTATTTTATATACAATATTTATTAATCCATTATTTTAAATCATTCCATAAATTGAAATGAAAATGATTATTTTTATATATTCTCATGTACATCTAGGCCTATTTAATTTAAAATTGAAAGAATTATTTTGTTAATTATTGAGACATCTTGTTATATATTCCTTGGTGATGCCCTTTTAGGATTTAATCTCACACCATTCCTTTTCCTTTAGGAATTTCTAGATTTCCATTTACTAGGTTTGAGAAAGGGGAAGGTTCCACTTGGAGGTGGAAGTTGTTGTTGACTCTCTCGTATTGGAGTGTTTATCTTATTTGGACATAAAATATTTTATATTTCTCTTTATAGTAATTTGTGGTTTTAATTTGGGTTTTTATACCTATTTGATTTTCTTGTGTTGTTCTCCCTATAGAGAATTATTTTGATAATATTGACTTGTGTTTTTTTCTTTTATTTTTGTGTGGAAACAAATGTTCCCACATTTATCTTGTATGATGTCACGTGCTAGTTTCCAACCCATGGGGATCAGAAACTTCCTTCGGTCCATGTAATTTCTTGAACAAGTATCTAGGTACCATGTTTTTTAGGACATTTCATGAAAAAGTGGTATCAAAGGATAAATATAAGCATCCTTCCATTATGTTAGTATATAGTTATGTTATCCTCTCAAGACTTAGGAGGTAGTTTAGAAAGAGTGTCTAAAAATTGATCACCATAATGATCCTTATGTTACCAAGGGTAGTTTGGGATAGATGTATTGAGGATTAGTTATATTATTTTCCCTACTTTTGATTTTAATATTTTGAAATCCAAATCTTTTGTATCTATATGTTAGGATTAATTTCCATATTAACCTTTTTTGATTGTTGATCAATGTAATCTTTTGATGTATTAAATGATATTTGTTGATGTTGTGTAGCATCATTCCTCTAATAATCCTTGTGAATCAGATCCATGAGGTAGTTTATGATGGAACAAAGTGAGAAAATCCTCTCATGTACATGATTCTGGTTATGTTTGTTTTTTCACGATGTCCAAGATATGGGATTGGCACCTACTCTTGTTCTCATTTAGTCTCTAGTTGTGGAACCTCTGAGGGATGAATTCAGGATTTGTGGTTAGGAATTCCTTCACTAGAATACACTAGAGTTATAAGGATCAAATGATCATTAATAGGATAATGATTGGTTGATAAGGGTTTATATTTTATTTGAGTTCTTAGAAACATCTGATTCAATCAAGGTGAAATGTTACACTTTCAATATATAGAGACCTAGCAGGGGATGGTGAGAAGTGATGGTGACAGAGAAGAAGCACAAGGGGATTGGATTGGAAATACTTTAAATATATTTTTACCAAACAGTTCTATACATATTATATTATATTGGTTAATATTATAAAGTTTTCCAAACTCTAGTGGGGTGATAGGACCATGACAAAATATGAAAATTTCTTTGTTGATCTTGTGCAATTTTCACCTAAGATTGTATCAAATGAGAACATGAAGACTCGATGGTTCAATATTGGACTTTGACCTGATATTAATTATTAGATTTTCATTTTGAATCTCTATTATTATTATGATGTTTTGGATAGACTATTGATGGTTGTGATAGACCTGGCAAGAAATTTAGGGTTGATGGGAGTTCCTTTTTCTCCTAATGAAAGATCTGTGAGTTATTTCAAAGGAAAGATAAAGCATGATGAGTCTTATGGTGGATCTCAATATCTGGGTTCTTCTAGAACTCTAAAAGTTCTTGGCAGAGGCTCTTTTGTTTTCTACTGATGTGGCAACCCCAGGAACTCAAAACATGTTTTCACTAATGCACCCAAGGTATGTGGTCCAAATGGATTCATATGTCACTTCTAGAATTTATATAATATAAATTTTGTTCCAGATATTGGAATGGGATAATATTCTCTATAAATTACTTTGGTTCAATCATATACTTCATGGGATAGTTTTTTATGGCCCCATAAATCTTGAACAAAGATTCTTCATGTAGTGGAAGAGTCTCGAGAGGATATAAATATGGGTCTAGTGACTCAGAGAGGTACCATCACAATATTTTAATCCTTACTAATTATTTTATTTGATACACACACATCTCATTCATTCATTTCATCCCATATTTTGAGTTTATTAAATCTATTTATGTGTCTTTTATCTTATGTGATAGATATTACTACACCCCTTGGAATGAAGATATAACATGGTCTCTATTGTCCTACTTTGGTTTTCTCTTTATTAATGATTGATCATTCTTTGGATTCTCTCATTCTCATTATAAAACATATTGAATTCCTATTTGAGATAGATTAGTTCCTTATTAGTAAAGCCTAAATTGATTTCTATATTTAGAGGTCGTCCTTTACAACACTCAATGGGGTGTGTTGTATCTTTTATGGAGAATGGGACTGAGGTTGAGTAGAGACAGACCTTATTATCTAGATTTGGGGAAAGTAATATCTATGATTTCTTTTGATATGGAGAGAGAATCATTGATTAATTATCTCACTCATGTTTTCTTAGATTTTCCTAATTTTTTTCCTTCTAACTTTTCTGGTTTCCAACTAGTAATAGAGGTAGAGTTTTCTATTAACTTAGTGATAGGTACTCAGTCGGTATGTATTCCATCTTACCGTGTGGCACTAACTGAAATGAAAGAGTTGTAGACTCAGTTGTTTGATCTATTAGAGAAAGGATTTATATGACCATGTGTTTCACCTTGAATGGATCATATTAACTTTACTAAGAAAGATGATGGGTCAATTTTCCTTTTTTTTATTACCTAAACCTAAATCTAGTTACGATAAAGAATAATTATCGGTATCCATGGATTGATGATCTATTTGACCTACTGGAAATGAAAAAGTTGTTCTTGAAGATTGATCATCGATATGGTTATTTCCAGTTGAGAATAAGAGAATCTGACATTCATAAAATCACCTTTCAGATTAAGTATATCCATTATGAGTACCTTTTCATTCCATTTGGCCTAACTAATGATCATATAGTCTTTATGTATTATATGAATCGGATTTTCCATGAGTGTCTTGATACATTCGTGTTGGTCTTTATGGATGAACTCCTTTTTTTAAAGGTGATGCCTTGGTCAAAAATGACCAAATCATAAAGGTTATTAAAAAAAGAAATATTACAAGAGTCTAAAATATGGGATCATATTACAATCATTTTCATGAAAGGAAAGGAGATAAATGGGGAGGTATTCGAACCAAGTAATGTCCTGATTGACTCCCATGTTGGCCAGAACATCTGCAATCTCATTTGATTCTCGATAAACATGTGTAATGATATAGTTAAGATAACTATGCGAACGGGAGAAATCCATCCAGCAGGTAGTAATAGGACAAACAAGGTGGATTATGCCATTACAAATTTCTTGGACAATAGTAGTCGAGTCACTTTCGATCCAAAGGTTATTCCAACCAAAGGATTTGGCAAAGGTAATGGCATTAATCAAGCCTAGAATCTCAGCTTTGAGGGAGGTGGAAATTCCACATTTACTCTTGAAGCATCCAAGGATCTGGTCGTGGTAATTTTTGAAGACATCCTCACACCCTACAGGTCCCGAGTTTCCCTTGGAGGCATCATAGATATTGATCTTGATCTATCCAGGCAGGGGGGGCTCTCTAGAACACCTCTAGTGTACGATGCGGCTGACAAAAATTGCCTTTAATCCTAAGACACCTTAGGATCCCAATGTCATGCACGGTGTTTTGACAACATCCCTTTTGAATCGAGGCAGCTTCATGTATGGAAATGAGGATCCTCATCCGACCTGCATTTTTATTGAATGAGTAATTATTATGAATAAAAGAATTCCAGTCATACCGTATCACATGGAGGAGCTCAAAAACCGCTGCATGAAAGAGGTTCCTGATTTGTTGAGGGCCATCCATTTCTGCACATTTCTTAAGTTGAGATTTGAAAGAATTAAGCTTCAACTGTCTGTTTTAAAAAATGTTGAGAATATAGTTCAAGAGAGAAGAATAAGTAGCACAAGATAGAAAGAGGTGGTTAGCATCTTCCCTATGTTGATTACAGATTTTTCATTTAGAATAGATCTAGATGCCAAAATATTTGAGGCAAAGTTTAGTGGGCACTCTGTTGTGAGAAAGATTCCTTATGAGGTTGAATCACAATGGTTTTATCCAAGGTTTTTTGAAGCATTTTAACCAACTATAATCTTTTTATGAGTTACAAATATAATGTTTCAAGAAATTTTTTGTGTTGAGCATACCATTTTGACCAGGTTCTTAAGTAAAGAAATCATTGGTGTGAGAGAAATAGTAGCTTCCAATAACGTTCAGAATAGTGTCAGGAAGGTGATCCTATTGGGATTTTAAAAAGTCCTTGATAGAGTTATTGGTATTATAATGGATTTGATCAGGAGGAAGAATGGAAATTAAAGTTATGCAAGTCCAGTTATCCAACCAAAATTTCATGGAGGAGTCTCTGGAGACCATCCATCTAGATTTATGCATAATATTAGTGAAGGATTTTTTGATGGAAGGCCAGATATATGAGTTAATGAAGTTCGAGTTTCCCATTTTATGTTTTTTGAGAAACCTATTTTTAAGAAAGGAAATAGCTTCAGAGGTATTGTTGAAAAGGTTCCAAGTGAGTATTTCTTGAAGGGATTCAATAAAGTGCTTGATATTTTTTATACCAATACCTCTATTTTTGATGGTTTTGCAAGAAGTTGACCAGGGCACAGTCACAAGTTTTCCTTCTAGAGTGCTACCAATCCAAATGAAGTTCTTTATGGCTGTGTTCATTTTTATAAAGAGTCTAACCGGCCATTTATATACCATCATTGAATAAATCATCTTAAAGACAATAGTGGATTTAACGGGGAAAGTTCTACCTACTATAGAGAGAGATTTACCTTTCCAAAAAGAAAGATGATTTAGAATTTGGTCAACAATAGTCATAAAGTGACAAGATTAGGGTCTAACCCAAAAAATTGGAACACCAAGATAGGTGAATGGAAGTGTACCTTCTTTTAGACCCAGGTCACTAAGAATGTTACAATTTCTATCGGGAGGGAAATTATTTCCAAAGAAGATTCAGGATTTGTTCCAGCTAATGGTTTGACCAGTAACCTCTTCATAGTGTGAGAGTGCATTATTTAGGTTAATAATGTTTCTTTTATCCCCCTGAAGGAAAAAGGATGTTGTCATCAGCCTAAAAAAGATGATTGGTAGCATTCACATTTTTAGAGACATGAATGGGCTTTATTTTGTTCTCGTTTACCAGCCTGCTTATCAGATGAATGAGGTAGTTTTCTGCTATTGATATGAGAATGGAAGAAATGGGGCCACCTTGCCTGACACATTTTGTGCATTTAAATTAACCTTTAGGTGTGCCATTGTCCAGGATGGAGATAGACTCTGAGATGAAGAGAGTTCTGATTGTAGTTATAAAAGAGGTGTTAAAACCATAACCTTGAAGGACTTTGAAGATAAAACTCTTGTCCAAGGTATCAAAATATATTTTTTACAAAATCGCTAACTTTATGCCAATATGTTGAAATGTAATTTATGGATTCAGGAATTTTATTTCTTGGGACATGTGGTGTAAGAACATTATACCACAGTTGATCCTGATAAGGGGAAAGCTTGTATGACATGGGAACAACCATGAAAAGTTTTTGAGATTTAGAGATTCTCAGATTTATCTAGATATTATCAATTCATTGTAAAGGACTTCTCAAATTTGGAATCTATAATAACTAATTTATCTCAAAAGGGAGGAAGTTTTTCTTTTTTCAAAAAATGTTAGAGTTCTTTTGTTGAGATGAATGGTCTTTTGAATACTATTTTATTGTTGACTCTTCCATTCGTTGGGAAGGGCTATGTAGCCTTCTGTGAAACATCACGTTCAAGTTTTTGTTGTGTTCTTATATAGTTTGATAATGTCATTTACTATGGTTCTTGATAACATTGTCCACATGATAATAATTATCAGACCCATGACCTTGAACTCACATATTTGATTTAATTAGTCAATATTCGGTAGCACAACCATTTCAAATAATGATTATCTATATATTCCAACCACATGATCTTGGGTTAAATATTATCGCCAAAATATTTGAATCTCCACTAGATTCATTGGGTGGAGTTCCATCAATCTATTTACTCTGACATTAGTTCTACCTTAGGGAAGCGGAATGTCATTTAAGATGAATTAAGTAGGAAACATCCGACCGAGGACATGAAAGAATCATTGGAAGAGTATAGATTAACAGATATTATTACATAATTTCATATAATATTCTACGAATATGGGGTCAATGTTTCTTTGGCTAGTGATCAGATTACCTCCTCTATTCTCGAGACAGTTCTTTAGAAACATCATCTTGTTGGTGAATTCTAAAAAATTAAGAACTCTTTATTTGGTGGGGAGATTTTGGTTGGGTAGTCACCCTCCAAAGAGGGAATGATATTTTTTTGAAACCAGTACATCTTACCTTTCTCAATGAGTAACGTTATGGTGGGGGATTTTCATAATTAAAAGTGTTAATTCCCTCAGGAACCCTAATGATTTTCTATGACATGTGGAGTTGATTTTTGTGGCCATGTATGAGATATGTCATTGTTCTTTTTTTGTTTCTCATTGTTACACATGCCTGAATTTCAATGTAGAACACTAAATACCTTCAGGTTTTCTTCCAAAACACCTAGTTCCAACTTGGTAGTGGGATGATATCTCTATAGACCTTGTGGTTGGGTTTCCATGGACATAGAAAAAGGATAATGTGATATTGTTTATGATAGATAGAATGTCAAAATTGGTTCACTTATTTCCCATTTGAGATACAACCAATGTTAAAAATTAGGGAAATATATATATATATATATATATATATAATATGGATTGTTCTTTTTCATGCATTTCCATCTTCTATAGTCTTTGATAGAGATAGGCATTTTACATGTCTCTTTTGGAGAGGCTTTCAGAAGGCACTAGGATCTCAGGTTCATTTGAGTATGTATTATCATATGCAGTCAGATGGCTAGGCATAGAGGGATATACATATTCTTGAGTATATTATTCATCCCTACATCCTTGATTTTTTTGGAGCTCCAGATGAGCATTTGGGACTACTTGAGTTTTCCTATAATAATAATTTCCAGTCCACGATCTAAATGGTTCCTTTTGAGGCCTTTTATGGACAGCCTTTTAAATATTTGTTTTGTTGTTCAGAGATTGGAAAAATATCCATTATTAGACCGATCTAGGTTCAAGAGATGATAAAGAAGATTTATTTGATTCATTAGAAGATTTCGAAATTACATAGCCGATATAATTCTTATTATGAACATCATTGTGGACCATTGTAATTTTTTGTTCGTGATCAAGTGTTCTTGAAAGTTTATTCTTATTTAGGTCACCAATGGCATGGGAGGAAATGGAAGATTGATCCTTGTTTTGTAAGACCTTTTGAGGTTTTTGAGTAGGTGGGGAAAGTGGATTATCATTTATCACATCTAAAAAACTTGACATCAATACATAAATTGTTCCATGTATTGTAGATGAGAAAGTATATTTGTGATCCATCTCATGTTCTAAGCTGCAGGAAGCTTAATGTTGAGCCTAATTTATCTATGACTAAGCATCCAGTTAGGATAGTTGATTCTGAAACCAAGTTACTTCATTGGAGGAAGATACCTTTGTTTCGAGTGCTATGGAATCATGGTTCAGATACTCATGAGAAATGGGAGATAGGGACACTAATAAGACAATGGTAGCCTCATCTTTTGACATCGAGACATCATTATATGATTTGTGGGGTTAGAAATTTTCAATGGTTGGGTGGTTGTAAATTCATATTACTATTTTTAGGTACTCCTCAACCCCTATTTTGATCATTATTTATGTTATGATCATTTGTGGGTGATTTGGGAGAAATTTTGAAAATTTTATAAGGCTCTTCGGTTGTGCATGGTTAGTACATGGTTTTCCCAAACCATTCCCCCTACTAGATAAAACCATGAAAAATTATGGAATGAGGGTTTTTTACAAATGGTTCATGGATTGTAAAATTTTGTACCCACCAAGTAGAAACTATTAACCCCTTTAGAGGGGCACATGGTTAGGTCATACATTTTGGAAAACTGTGTAGCTCTGCCATAATAATCGTGCATTCTGACTTTGTTGTTTCTGAAATTTATTAAAAAATTCATGAACACCCATTTAGAACCCCAATCAGTCCTATCTTAGGGTCGAATGATTTACTAGTAACTTGGATATCCCAAGAACCAATTTTGTCTCTTCTAAACCCCCTTCAAGGTAGATCAAATCCAGGAGAATATCATTTGATCTCTCCCCAATATGAGTTCTTCCCTCATTCTTTCTCTCCTGACCTCTTACACTCTCCTTCATAGGTTTTTTTGTATCTCCTTATTGATGGGGTATCTCAACCTTGTTGTTTTGGATCTTTAATCTAGGGTTTATTTCATGATCTATATTTTCAGCATTCCTTGTTGGTGAACCCTATTGTTTGTTTTGCAATTCGTAATCCTGTGATCCCAAGGTAAGTGATTCCATATATTTTTGTCTAATTAATTTATCCTTGAATTGATTGATTAGTTAATATTTATTTCAATAAATATTTAAAATCCAATTTGTTGTGAATTCATATTTGATATTGATATGAAACAAAATTTGGGGGAAAACCCCCAATTCTAGTGAATTGGGTGGTGATTTAGATTTCAAGGAAAATATGAAATTTAATTTGAGAAATTGATTTTTAAACTTGAATTTATAAAATGGAATAGTTTTTTTTATAATAAATAATTTTTTTATCCTAGAAAAAGGAATGAATTGTTTACAAACCTATGTTTCTATTTTTAAATACAATTTGGAATATTAAAATGGAAAATTGGTAAATTTTATTTTTAATAGTTTTGAAATAATTTCCCTTTATTGATTTTCTTTTTAGAACATGAAATACTAGGTATTTAGTTAGTTAATTTGGATAAACACACTAGTTTGTAATTTACCTATCATCATATAAAAGCTTTATAACTCTAACAAAAACATATTGGTAGATATTATCCCCAGTGGTATGTTGGTCAGTCTTCTTTGGCTGGTGTCTGAGAAATGTGTGTTCACATTGTTATGATCACCTATATGAGTTTATGAAAATCCCATATCCAGGAAATATCATACCTATTTGAAGATGACCATGTTTCTCATTTGTGATTATTTTGATATATAGTAAACTGTTATAAAACTAATTTACATATGGCTTATGAATTTATATAAAGTATTTTATATGAAATATTTATTAATCCACTTATTTAAAATTTTCCAGAAATTTTAATGAAAAACATGGTTTGTTTTAAATTTGATATTTTATTTCCAAACCTTTTTTATTTAAAATTGAATGAATTATTTGGTTAAGTATTGTGGCATATTATTATGGAATCCTTGCTGAGACCCTTCTAGGTTTTTAGATCACACCATAAGTTTGACATCTGGAATTTTTATATTTCATTCTTTTAGGATAGAGTAAGGGGATTGTGACACTTGGATGAGAAAATTATTGTTGACTCTCTAGTTTTGGAGTTCTTTGTCTGTTAGGAATTGGGATATTTTATATTGTTCTTTCTGGTAAATTGTGGTTGTATTTTGGGATTATATACTAGTTTTTTTATGGTTCTATTCTCCCTCTGGAGATTTCTTTTGAGTGTACTAACTTGTAATTATTTCTTCCACAGTTTATGAGGAAAACAATTTCACACTGTTATCTTATATGATTCTAGGTGCTTGTTTCAAACCCATGGGGATCAAGAATCCTTTTAAGGCCATGTCAGTGTCAGCACGAGTGTCAGGGTACTAGGGTATCTAGGTCGGTTGATGACACAAATGGTCCTGCTCATATATAGAGCTTTAAATACTCTTCCTAAGCATTCCAATAATTTTTACCCAAAAATAAACATTCATTACTTTTTTATAGATGATTCAGCCCCTAAAACATATGATGAAACTGGGTTTCACCCCTCGATACACGTCATGAAATAGGTTCTCCCCCTGAACCATGCTATGAAAAAGTGTTCCACACACTGAACTAAGTCACCAATAGGGTTCACCCCCTGAAACATGTCAGGAATTTCTATTTCACCCCATAATCTATGCAAAAAAACAGGTTCACTCCCAATAGCATGTCACAAATATGGTTCACCCCTTGAAACATCTCACAAATCATTGTTTCACCCCCCCAAACCACATGATGAAATAGGTTCTCTGTTTTAACCATGTTATGAACCATAATTCACCTCTAAAAACATTTTTAGATCATACTAAAATTATACAGAGTCTAATTATAGTGCACTGAATCATCCAAAAGCATATCTGAATCTCAAATATAGTATTTTCATAAGACCAAATAAAATTTGATTCACTTACTCATATCAACCATCCAATGACTGGTCCAAAAACATGCATGAACCTACCATCCTAGGGTTATTCAATCATGTATTATACTCCATCCACTACTGTACACAATGGTTGGACATCATTTTCTTTCTAATACCAAATAAACAGCATGAAAACCCAATAACATCCACTCTCATCTCTTGGGATCATTATCCTTGAAAAAAAATCCAATATTACAATAATAAAAATGGTCACAACCTCAAATTCTCATTGATACACTCACCACTATATGTTTTATCTTAAACCACTACTAGAGTGCCTCCTCAAAAGGTTTCTTCACTACAAACATGGTGGCCCTCTCTATCCACACTCCTTTATCCTAGGAAATACTAATTTAAGATCAACCTAGAACGGGTGATCCAGCAGACCTGATTCACATGTGCTATCACCTATACCACGTAAGGACATTTATTATTTCATCACAACTCCCATCCAACCATTATCACATTTGTAATATCCTGAAAAAAATCACTATGTCTGAGTTGGAATGAAATATGACTTCAAGTGCTCCTCCCTATATGTTAGAGGCTACAAAATAATAGTTAGGGTCTCAAGTGGAATCTTGGGGAGACTATACCCACCATCAAAGTGCACAATAATAATTAAATAACCAATCATATATCAATATACCATCATAGTACACTAATACCAACAATATATCATCAGTAACTAATGAATGTAGAAGAAACAAACTCAACAGTCATAACCAAAACAAAACATTGACCGCCCACTTACCCAATCACATATACAAACAATGAAAAGGAAAAAAGTGTAGGAGGCTCCACAAATCCAATCGTACACTTAAAAACTCCAAGAATCACCTTATATGAGTCTCCAGACTCATATAAATTTTTCTTTATCATTGATCAACATATGAATTATCCCAACCTATACCTACAAAAGGTGAGGGCTACTCATGTACCCATGTGTCATAGCAACCTAACCAGAGTTTGAGTACAACTCAGTAAGATACCACCATTGTGCTCCATTAACCAACCAATAATATGAAATGTATGTGTTTCTGATAATATCATTAGAAATTAATCATTCCAAACACAAATTCACAATCATATTATATAATCACCAAATCCAAAAAAATCACAACCTTATACCAAGAGGTTGTGATCTTACCAAGCCACCATGAACCCCCAGTCAAACCTGTATCAACTCAATGATGGTATATATATTAATGTTGATGTAAAAATCTATCACCACACATAACAAGAGATTTCATAATTCCTAACATCGGTTGGAACCCTAATCTTTTCATTCCAAGTTCCACCTTTAAGTAATCATTGCATACCCCACCCTAAATATGGTCATTATTAGGAACACTGCATGCCCCACCTATATGGTGGTCATTATAATAAACTCTAAATTACCCACCCTAATGGTGGTCATAATCCTCAAATGATGTTATTTAATATACAAAATGATTGAACTAATTGGATAATCACATCAACCCTACATGGAATTCTCCCACTTCAATCTGTAGCTGAGGGATTCTCAAGCCATGCATGGTCTACACCCACATCAACAACATTTTTTTGATCTGAAACATACCATCAAATGTTCCTTAGTCTATATCCATATTCATGTCATCGTGCTCCTCCTCTAAGGGGTATTCCACCCAGTACAAAACACCTTTATCATCTTGATACATGAATTAAGGTTCTATAGGCTATGAATTACCACATGTAATACATATCATAGAAATTTGAGATAAATAATATCAATAAAAATTCTCAAGAGGCCACAAACACACCAGAATGGTATCACTCTCAAGAATGGTCAAACAAGATATGCTAAACAACTGTCACATCATGCCCACAAGGATATACATATAAGTATAACATAGCATATCATTATGATAATAGTTGAAAAAATCAAGTACATGTGATCATATTAAAACATAGAAACAGCCTATATAGACATACTAATTGAAAAAAAATCATAAATGGTCTCATTGGATACACACACACACACATTGGGTCAACCCATCAAACATGATCTCATAGGATTTGGATCCCATGTATAAAAACTACATATCGAAAATGGTCCATGTAATATAAGGAACACATTACTGATAAAACCTCATCCATCAGTGACTGGAAACATTCCAGTGCACTAGGAAACATTGTGTCCCTTGTCACCTTTCACAATTATATTAAGCTTTGTTCCATTGATTAATTAACACATAAGGATCATTATTTAATAACTAATTTCTTGTTATTCATAACACATTATGAATTAAAGTTCTTTCACCCTATGTGAAAAACACTATATCTCATAACAATAGACATATATAATAAAAAATGGTAGAGTATGAAAAACTATCTACCTCAATTGGAATTAACTCCAAGGAAATCCAATCTCTACAACTTTATCTAAGAAACCAAGGTTCATTTGGCCTCCAATTATTGCCACAAAGTTCAAACTTAGGACCAAGATTTCCAAATTAGTAAATTATAACTAAATTACAATTATTTAATTAATTTAAATAACTCACATTAAAAATAAAAGGAACATATTCTATAAACCTATTAGATATCACTACCTAGTCAAAATTGTGACCAATAAACCATGGAAGGTCTGTCTAAAACTTCTGACATTATTCTAGGAAATGCTCCCATTGTGCGAAAACAAGAAGATTTAAAATATAATATAATTAAACAAAAACGTTTTTATTGGGACCCATGCCTTTTTTGCATATGATTACACTATTTCCAAAAATAATTATCTAATAATATAACACAAGGATCATAAATTCCTAGTGTATTTGGAAGACAAGGTTCATAATACATAAAATGGAACTTAAAACATGGAATCCTTATTTAATTGTTCATAATGAGCACATAAAATTCATTTTAGATCCTAAAAATTTATGGGATAACCACGGAAAAACATAAATTAAGGGGTGATACAAAAAACCCATTAAAGGGAATAAAAAAGTTTAGAAAACATAACATGTCAGTCAAAGGTATAACAAGTGAGTCAAAGGTATAACGTGATATCATAAAAGAGTAGGATCATGACTAATCACATGGAATCATAACTTAAAGAACATGGTATCATAATATCATGGAATCATAGTAAATATGGAATAAAAATATAACATGACATAAAAATTATTCAAGGCTAACTTAGGAGACAATATCACATGGTGGAAAAAGACCCATAGTGTATTTGGATTACTTCTTAATCCCATACATGATGCCTCATGAGACTAAAGTTTTACCCAATGTATTGGAGCACTATCAGGGTGCACCCATCATAACATGTTCATGATATATGTGTTCCCCATAAATTAAATCAATCATAAGACATAACATAATAATTACCCATGGAAAGAAAATGGGTTTCATAATCTTGCTTTATATCATAATAAATGTAAATTTTAAAATAAAGGAAATTTAGAAATGATCATAATGATTATATTTCCCCATAAAAGAAGAGGATATTATTCTATATATATGTGTGTGAGATACATATATAAATAATTTATAATAATTACATAACATTAAATAGAGATATTAAGTAAGCTTTATAGGGAATGTTCATAACCTGAAGGAAAGGGTGGTTTAAAGATATCTCATACCTCAAGTTTGATTTATCATGTGTGTTCTTTATATTAATTAATAATAAATGTGTTTTAATTATTTAATTTTATAATAAAATTTTTCAACTTTATTATTCCTTTTATTTATTTTATTTTATTTTCATATTCAATTACTTAACTAATTAATTTCAAATCGTATGTTTTAACGATAAACAACCCATTTGTCCCAAATCATTTTAGTAATTTGAATGAAGTCAAATAGATTATTATATAATCATATAAAGAAGGGTAATAATAAAATAATTATAATTTTTATACATGAATTATACTTAAAAAACCATGAAATATGAAATGTAAAATGAACTATGTTACCATCATGGAGACCGTAGGATATACATACGCATGAGTAGTATTTCGATTTTTCAACGTTCAGGATTGAAAGAAGGTAAGTATTATTTTATATTTAAAATATGGTCCTTTTATCATAAATATTGTCACGAATCGCCTTAACTGAGATGAGGGAAGGGATAGTAGATTTCCAGACCCTTCCTCAAGTTGAAGGAGCGATAATGACCCTCAAAACCCACCTTCAATAGGTCATGGAGTGGTGACTAGCACCAAGGGTACAGAATCACAGAAAAAATGGAATGCATTTCCCTTTTTATTTAGTATCATCGGGAGATAAGATAGTAAATCCCAAACAACACCAAAACTGGATGTAGAAGTAAAGCCAGAAAAATCCATTCCCATATGCATGTTCCAAAAATAAAGTGCTACAAGTACAGGAAAACTCCAGAGGAAAGTACCCAAAGAGAAGGAAAATAGAAACGTCAACGGTCCTAAAGTTCGGGCTAATAGGGTCTGGCATGACCCTTGAAGTCCTATTGGAATCCTAAATGCAGTTTTATATACGTAGGGTGAGTATACAGGTATACTCAGTAGGGAAAACCAAAATCTATCGTGCACAAGTGGGGAGGTGTACTAATACCCCGTGAGAAAAGGAGATAACCAAATCACCCTGCAAGGAAATTATCCACCCAAACCTCACCAAGGAACACTCCCCAAATAGCACAAGTCAAGTAAAGTAATTGTAATCACACATCGATGTTTGGGTACCCCGCACCACTTTCCCACTGGTTATTGAATACATTCTACATGTCAGACCTCTCCCTCCATTCTCACCGCAATCCCACTGCCATACCCCACCCGCACACACCTGATATACAATGACCTCACATCTCTCCCGGAAACACCGAGGCCACAGCCAGACATAACCACACCCGCAGACACCTAGGCCAGAACAACTACCGCCATGCCCAAAGACACCTGGGTCTAAACAACTATAGCCATGCCCGAAGACACCTGGGCCTCATCCCGAAGACACTTGGGAACAACATACCTACACACACCTGGGACAACCACCACAAATTACCATGCCCGAATAATCATGGGCCATAATAGACCTCAGGCCATCACAACCTGCTCGAAGAGTCCTATGCTACTTGAGAAAGGGAGCAGAAATGGAGCTAATAACCAGCCAATCATAAGAGTGTTGGGAAAAACACCATCCCCCATGAAATAGGGGTGTTCATCACGAAGTGATAAACATCGGTGGTGTGCGAATAAGAACATAAGAACTAAAATATACATATAGGTAAATAAGAACTCTTCTCAACCTAGGGGTTCCATAACTAGCCTATATATAAACACCCTCATTACTATACATTCAAAAAGCACAACACCCATGACCAAGTCACAACCCACCCCCGAAAAACAATTCTCATTCTTGTTTCCATAATTAATTGATTCCATTTAAGTAAATATTCACTACTGGGAAACTAACAGGCATAGCCATAAGATAAGTAAAAATAGCCAAGAAGCAATTTAAGCATTCACGCCTGGTTCTCTTGTAAAGTCACAACAACAAAAGGGGTATGTGGCATACCTCAAAGTACTGGAACCAAACCAAGCTCCAAAATACAGACCACATAACCTCAGATCCACAAACCAACATCTGCATCACAATAGGGTATCCCATCCCCATCCTTGTCACCCCACAAGCATCAAGCAGAAAAACCACCCACATCACCAGAACAGAGCAAGGGAGTTTTTAGATTTTAAACACATCATTCATTTAGTTACGTCCTTCATTTTGGTTAACTGGGGTGACCACCCAAGGATTCTGGTTCATTGGCCATCCATTTAATCAACTGAGTTTATGTGATTAACTAGTTTCCATGTTACAACCATTAAATCAGAGAAATATCTATAAAATAGAATTTCATTAGTGCGCAAGAAAAGACAACCAACAACCATGATTTTTAGTGGACATAAGACCATTAAATTCACAACATATATAAGGGGTATAAGAGTACCACAACATCGTCAAACACACCCCTTTATTCTTTAAAAACCAATAATTATCTTCGTTATGTTTTGGTTTAATCCATCCCCATAAGAACATTAGCATACCAACCCCGCATGATACATACTAAGGAGAGACAAAAGAAGAACCCTACCAAGATGATTAACGATCAACGTTTTTCTCCGCGTACTAAGTGTTGGGATGCGCTACTTATAGGGGGAACCTTCGGGGACTCCAAGAGTGATCTAGAATGGTTGAAGCACAGGCGCTCCACTAGCCTTGGGATGGGGGACTCCTAATGCACCAGGGAAAGGAAAAGACAACCAACCAACAAGAAGAAATAAATAAAGAAGGAATTACTATGAGAATAAAAAAGGCGAGATAATGGGGTTACAACATAAGAATTTTGAATGTATTTAGAGGTAGATCATGGTTTCGCCACGTAGTTGGATGGTTACACATAATGGAATAGATTTTTATTTAATAATTCTCATTGGTAGGGTGGACATAAAAGTTATGCACTAAAGGATTTCATTTAAAGAGATTAAAACAAGTTGGTTGAGGGTTTCCCCACTCCCAGGGGATTTAAAACGTTGTTTATGGGGATAAAACGGCATTAAACCACTTTAAAAAAGTATAAAAGGTGTAAAGTGGTATTATCAGAAAAACTGGGGAAGGAAACCCCGAAAAGACCATGTGGCACTGATCGGTGACACACCGATCAGTGTCACTGATGGGTGAAACCAGGATGGTATCCTTACACTGATACACCGCCCTTCAGATCCGGACTAACTGATGGTTCCCAGGCGTCCCAGACACCATGATTTTGAAATGTAATGGACTAAGAGGGTCTGATCCATTACATCAGATAACTCTCAAACTATTCTCACCCTAGAGAATTAAAACTAGACCGAAGGAAAGAGAGGGGTTCGAACAACCACCTCAAAAGATACCTCTTAGGAGAAAACATCCTCGACATCTAGGAACACCTCTCCCTCAAGTAACCACCCAACATATAAAGGTGTCACTATCTAGACATATGGATCAGGGTGTCCTTTTCCCCCATGTCAAGATACTATGTGATTTGGGTGGAACTGACTCACCCACATGGGTTTAATCGCATCCACCTTAATGCATCTTGATTAGGGATCGATCCCTCCCTTTCCCACAATCATGACCCTTCACACACATTCAGATAATAAGGAAAATGACACATTTCAATGTTAACAAGGATATGTACTACATCACAAAAAGGGTATGGAACAAAATAGAACAAAACTCAAAATAGATCTGGGTACTGGGCACACATATGTGCCTCTTGTTCCCAAGAACTCTCCTCAAGTCCACCATGACTCCATAACACACGAACCAAGGGAATGGTTTGTCCACAAAGCACCTTCTCCTCACGACCTTTGATCATCACCAGTCATTCTATGAATGTTGCATCATCCTCGATATCCAGCTTTCCCCAGTCGAGGACATGTGAATCATGATGTAAATACTGACGAAGATGATACACATGGAAGATGTCATGCACCCTCAGTAGCAGCGATGGTAGTGCTAGCTGATAAGACACTTCGCCGACCCGCTGCAACACCTTGAAGGGTCCGAAAAACATGGGAGAAAGCTTACTCCCCATGTCAAACCTCTATTTCCTACACCGAGGGGAGACCTTTAAGAACACATGGTCCCTAGCCTCAAACTCCAAGGGTCTCCTTATACTATCATCATCTGACTTCTTCCAGTCCTGGGCCACCTTCATCCTTTCTCGTACAAGCTGAACCATCTCGTTCGTGCTCTACACCACTTCTGGGCCAAGAACACCTACTTCCCCGACCTCTATCCAGCACACGGGTGAGAAACACGGCTTCCCATACAAAGCATTAAATGGGTCCATGCCAATGGTAGTGTTATATCTATTGTTTTAGGAAAACTATAACAGAGGCAAGTGTCCCACCCATGATCCCCCAAAATCCTAAACACATGCCTGCAGCACATCCTTCAATGTCTGAATGGTCTGCTCTATCTGCCCATCTATCTAGGGGTGGAAAGAAGTTATAAAGTGTAGATGGGTGCCAAAATAATGTTGAAATTCCCTCTAGACTCATGAGGAAAACCATTAATCCCTATCCAAGACTATGGATCTTGGAACTCCATGAAACCGCACTACCTCATCCACATATATCTATGATGAGGCATCCACCACACTCGACTCCTTGATCACTAGAAAGTGAGAAAATTTCATCAGTCGGTCCACCACTAACCAGATAGCATCACAGCCTCCTTGACCCCTGGGTAGTCCTATGAAGAAATCCATCGATATTTCCTCCCACTTCCACTCGGGGACATCTAAAGGCTGCAAGAAACCTCCTATGATGCGGTGTTCAACCTTCACCTAATAACACACCAGGCACCTTTCCATGGCCCCCAAAATTGAACCCTCAAGCCTCGGTACATCTTGGAAACTCCTAGGTGTACCTCTACGAGTGATTTATGGAACTCACGGAGAACTCCCTCAAGCATCATATCTGCGACAAACAACTTCCCATAGAAAATCATCTGATTCAGACCATCCTCCGACCACCCTTCTAGAGTATTTCCTTGGTTTACTTGATCACGCAACACTTCACTCTCTAAGTCTCCCCACTGATAATCATCCACCTTCTTCAATAGAGAGGACTACACTGTCATCTGTAATAGACAAACTCTACCGCCATCCACCCTCACATCTAGGTGTAGGGCAGCCAACTCCTTCGTTACCTTCCATGCATCCACAGTTTCTTGAATAGCTTTCCTCTGTGACATCCTACTCAAGGCATCAGCCACAACATTCCCCTCACCTTCAATGTAATAGATCTTGAAGTTGTAGTCCTAAAGAAACTCCATCCACCTCTACTACTGCATGTTAAGGTCCTACTGGGAAAAGATATACCTCAAACTCTTGTGATCTGCGAAGACCACAAAGCTCTCCCCGATGAGGTTGTGCCACCAAAAATTTAGTGTGAACACTACTTATGTAAGCTCCATGTCGTGGGGGCATAGTTATGCTCATGGGGATGTAACATACTATACCCATAAGATATCACCCCTACTACTGAATTAGCACAAACCCCAAGCCCTGCCCTAAAGCATCACCAAACACCTCAAACTTCACCCCTTCTTCTGGAAAACTCTGCACTGGGGAATTAACCAACATACCCTTTAGATAACTGAAGGTTTCCTCTTAATTCCCAATCCACATGAAAGGCTGGTCTTTCTTAGTCATGGCTATTAGAGGTGATGCAACTCAGGGGAAGTCGGGTAGGAACCTCCAGTATTAACCTGCTAGACCCAGGAAACTATGAAATTCTGCCACGTTCTTGGGTGCTTCCCAATAAAAAATCGCTTTGATATTCAACAGGTCCAATTCTATCCCCTTCTTAGACACCACGTGTCCAAAGAAGTTCACTTCTCATGTCTAGAACTTTCACTTGGACAATTTCCCATAGAGATAGTGCTGTCAGAGGACCTCTAAAACTATTCTCAGATGCTCTGCATGATCCTCCTCTAATCATGAGTAGATCATGATGTCTTCAATAAACATGACTATGAACTGGTCCAAATATTCTCAGAAGGTGGAGTTCATTATCCCTATAAACAAGGATGGTGTGTTCCTAACACCGAACAACATGACCACGGGTTCAAAGTTCCCATATTTTTACTTGAAGGCAGTCTTCAAGATGTCGCCCTCCTTCATCCTCAACTGGTGACATCCTGACCACGGGTCTGTTTTGTTGAACCATCATGCCCCCTTCAATTGGCCAAACAAGTCCTATATCCTCGGGAGAGGGTAATGGTTCTTTACTGTTACCGAATTCAGTCTCTAGTAGTCTATCCACAACCTGAGACCACCATCTTCCTTCTTCACAAACAAGACCGGAGCACCCCATGGTGACACGCTTGGTTGAACAAAACCCTTCTTCATCAAACCATCAATTTGAATCTGTAAGTCCCACAACTCATAAGGGGAAATCCGATAGGGGGCCATCGAAATCAGATGGGCCCCAGGTTGCAAGTCTATCATGAACTCAACGTCATGTTGAGGGGGTAGAGTCACCACTTACTCAGGGAAGACGTCCATGAACTCACTAAAAATCTCTGAGACATCCCCCATTTCTATATCCTCCAAATATAATGATAGCTCAGCTAATAAGGAAAGAAGGGGCTCCACTCGATGGTTTTCCTCCTTGAAATCCCGCTCATTGACAAAGGTCACAAGTTTTTCTCCCACATATGAAAACATGATCCTTCTTCAGAAGTAGTTTATAATGGCACATACAGATAACATCCATTCGATGCCTAGAATGGAATTGTATGGTTGCATCTATAGTAAAAGAAGGTCCCCACTGGTCTGATGTGGTCCCAACATCAGTCTACATCCTTGGGAAATATGAGACAAGATGGTCTGACCTCTAAATGGCGTACTGAAAACCAGGGGTACGGAAAGTATCTCTGCATCTAGACCCAAAGCATGGGATAGATTAGGTGAAACAAAGGAGTTTTAATCTATTGAATCAAACAAGGAATAGGCAAGAGTACTTAACAAGATAATCGTACCTGAAATGACTTCTGGCCCTGCTGGAACTGCTGCCTCTGTGACATGTAATTGCCCACGCCCAGCTCCTCTACCCCATGGGTGACATCTGACTCCCCGACCATACCCTATTCAAGGTCCCTGAGGAGCACCCTAAGGTCGGCATCCTCCCATAATGTCTTCTCTCAGAGGAGCAGGAGCTCGATGTCCCTATGGCGGCTCCTAAAAGGGTCTGGCTGGAAGCTACTGCTGCTAAGGTGGGTGCTGCACCGTCCCACCCCCACTGTACTGCACTCGGTCCAGGCACTGATTACGAAGGTTACCACGGCTGGCACATATGAAGCATCTCGGTCCTGGGCCCAAAAGGAAAGGGCGAGGACTGGAAGGTCGAAACTGGAACTGCTGGGGCTTACTCCCCATAAGTCGAAACCTAGAAGGCCTTGATATTGGAGGCCTGCTGCTGACGACCTTCCCCTTTATCAAGCCCAACTGGATCCCCTCTCGCAACCCACCTCCCAGCATGAGAATCTTATACACCACTTCAGCCTTCTTTTGGTCCTCCAAGTATGTCGGTAGGGTGGAGGGAGTAACATTATATTGAAGAGAAGGTCAGAGTCCCTCCTCTAAATATCTCGCATGAGACTCTTCATCCAGGAAGAGGTCCAGAGCAAAGTGTAGGAAAACAATGAACTTGATCCCCAACTCTCTCACTGACATACTAATCTGCTGAAGGGAGAGAAACTCCTGCCTCTTATCATCCTTCATCGTGGAAGAGAGGAATTCCGCCTGGAACTCCCTCTCTAAGTTAGTCCCCAAGACCTCAGCCTCCCTCTTCTCCCCAAGATAAAGTGTCCACCACTGATGCGTCACTCCCCGCATCTGGCTTATGGCCAGAGGAACCCATTACTCCATAAGATCCGAAATCAAGCTAAATTCTATCACTAGATCCACGAGCCATCTCTCTGTCTCCATGTCTGAGACACTTCCTTCAAACTTCCCAAGGGTCTTTTGCTGAAAAGCATGAAGCGCCCTCTTCCACTATTCATCCTTCTCCTCTCGATCAGGCCTCTTCCGATCAGCCGAATCAACCTCCTGGGCCTCAATCACCCACACTACTCATGGTTGTTGTCCATGTGCCATAGCTGAAAGGTAAACAAGGAATGCTTAATCCCATGTTGTTTAGAAGATTTCTTTTAAAAAAATTCTTAAACATTTTATTTATTTTAAATTTCCAGAACACCCTGAACACACAAATACACAAGACTTTATGATGTATGTACCTTTCCTAGGCTCTCTACCCTTCAATCAGTGTAGCCTCACTTGGTCGTTCGTCAGCTCCCGGGTCCTTGCATCAGATCATGGGGGGCCCTAAAATCTCATGTCCTTGCCAGTCTTTCCTAGACTATTTCATGCCCTAAGACTGTCTAACACTATTAACCTACCATCCCATGTAATCATTACTAATCCTAACCCCGAGATCCATCCTATCTCTCAACCACTCTATAATAACATTCTGTCACAACCCACCTTCACCATGATGAGGGAAGGGACAGTGGATTGTCATACCATTCCTTCCTCAAGTTAAAGGAGAGATAATGACCCCTGAAACCCTCCTTCAATAGGTCCTGGAATGGTGACTTGCACCAAGGGTATAGAGTCACAAAAAAATGGAAGCAATTACCCTTTTTATTTAGTAGGATCGGGAGATAAGATAGTAATTTCCAAACAACACCAAAACTGGAGGTATATGTAAATCCAAAACAAACCATTCCCATATTCATGTTCCAAAAATAAAGAGCTAAATGTACAAGAAAAATACAAAGCAAAGTACCAAAAGAAAAGGAAAACAACAATGTTAATATCCCCGGTGTATAGGCTAATAGGGTCCAACACAGCCCTCTTAGTCCTTCTAGAAACCTACAACAAGTTTTATATATATAGGGTGAGTGTACAAGTATGCTTAGTAGGGAAAATAAGAATATCTCGTGCACAAGTGGGAGGCATACTAATGCCCCTTGAGAAAAGGAGATAACCAAAGAACCTAGCAAGGAAACTATCCACCCAAACCTCACCAATGAACACTCCCCAAATAACACAAGTCATGTAAACTAATAGTAACAACACATCAATGTTTGCGTACCATGCACCACTGTCCCAATGGTTATTGAAGACATCCTACGCGTCAGACCTCTCCTGCCATTTTCATCGCAGTCCCACTGCCATACCCTTCCGGCACACACCTGGTCATCCACAACCTCACATATCGCCCTCAAACACTTGGGCCATATCCACCCATAACCATGCCTGTAGACACCTGGACCAAAACAAGTACTTCCACGACCGAAGTCACCTAGGCTAGAACAAATACTGCCACACCCAAAGACACCTCTACCTTATCATGAAGACACATGGGAACAACCTTCCCACACACACCGAGGCCAACCACCACAGCACACCCTTCCCAAAGAATATTGGTCCAAAATGGACCTCAAACCATCATAGCCTGCCCAAAGAGTCTTGGGATACTCGGGAAAGCGAGCAGAAAATGAGTTAATAACCAGCCACTCATAGGAGTGTTGGGGAAAATACCCACCCCCATGAAATGAGGGTGTTTGGCACGAAGTTCTCAACATGGGTGAGGTGTGAATAAGAAACATAAGAACTAAATTACGAATATAGGTAAACAAGAACTCTTCCCAAACTAAGGGTTCCAAAACTAGCCAATACACAAACATCCTAGTTGCTATTCATTAAAAAAGCTCAACACCCATGGCCAAGTCATAACTCGACCCCAGAATACAATTCCCATTCTTTTTTTCATAATTAAGTGATTCCATTTAAGTAATTATTAACTACTGGGAAACTAATAGGCATAGCCATAAGCCAAGGAAAATTAACCAAGTAGCAATTTAAGCATTCACACCCGGTTATCTTGTAAAGTCACAACAATAAAAGGGATCTGTGAGATCCCTCAAAGTACTGGAACAAGAACTAGATCAAACATAGAGCCCCACACGGCCTCCGATCCACAAACTAACAACTACACCACAACAGGGGATCCCATCCCCATCCTCATCACCCCACAAGCATCAAATAGAAAAACCACCCACATCACCATAATAGAGAAAGAGTGTTTATAGATTTTAAACACACCATTCATTTAGTTACGTTCTTCAGTTTGGTTAACCGGGGTGACCACACAATGATTCTTGTTCATTGGGAATCCATTTAATCAACCGAGTTTACATGATTAACTAGATTCCATGTTACATCCATTCAATCACATAAATATCTATAAAACATAGGTTCGTTGGTGCATAATAAAATACCACCAACGACCATGGTTTTTAGTGGAAAAAATCCCATTCAATTTACAACATATAGAAAGGGAAAAAGGGTACTTCAACATCATCAAACACACCCCTTCATTATTTAAAAGCCATTAATTATCTTCGTTACGTTTCGTTTTCATCCATCCCTATAAGAACATTATCAAACCTACCCCTCATGATACATAGTAAGGAGAGATGAAGGAAGAACCCTACCTGGATGATCAATGATCGATGTTTTTCTCCTCGTACTAAGAACTGGGATGCGCGACTTGTAGGGAAAAACTCTAGGGACTCCAAGAGCGATCAGAAAAGGCTCCAGCACATGTGTACCCCTAGACTCATGACGGGGGACTCCGAACGCACTAGGGAAAGGAAAAGAAAACCAACCAACAAGAAGAAATAAATAAATAAAGAATTCATGTGCAATAAAAGGTTAGATCCTGGAGTTACGGGATAAGAATTTTAATGGCTTTAAAGGTGGATCGTGGTTTCACCATGTAGTTGTACGGTTACACATGATGTAATTAATTTCTATTTAATAATTCTCATTATAGGGGTGGCCATAATAGCTGTTCATTAAATGATTTCATTTAAAGAGAGGAAAATGGGTTGGTTGAGGGCCGCCCCACTCCTAGGTGATTTAAAACGTTGTTTATGGGGATAAATATGGCTTTAAACCACTTTAAAAATTTATAAGGTGTAAAGTGGTGTTACGGGAAAACTGGGGAAGGAGACCCCAAGAAGCCCATGTGGCACCAATCGGTGATACACCGATCGATGTCACTGATGGGTGACACTAGGATGACATCCTTCCACCGATACACGGCCCTTCGGACCTAGACTTACTTATGGTTCCAGGGCATCCCAGACACGAGGAATTGGCAAAGTAATGGACTAAGAGGGTACAGGCCAATACAAATATCCTATTATTTATTTAAATATCCTTAAATATACTATCCAGGTGATGTGGTAATAAAAAAATGAATCAAATTGCTTTATGAGGCAGTAGTACGTTATACACACCAACGAAGTTATCATTCTAAATGTATGGTAAAATAAGAAAATATATGATAAATTAATTTTTTATAATTTTTATCATGTATTTATTATCATATACAACCATTAAATTAATCTATATTACCTTCCATGTAAATCATATGTGAAAAATGAATCACATTGCTTAACGAGGTGATAGTCTTCTATACACACGATCAGCGTTATTATATTCCCTAAGGAATGGATGTATGAATATGTATGTGATATTATAATTATATAGTTATAATTATATCATAAATATCATATATTATCATTATATACATAATTATATATTTCCATGATAAGCAGTGGTGAAAAAATAATTATATCAATTCGTGAAGTAGTAGTAGGTCGTACAGAAGATAAATAGTTTTGTTTCCCATTTTAGGGAGGGGGATGGTTGTAGGTCATTACCTTAACATAAAAACATCTCTATATATATATATTTTACTTATTTTATTACATCATTATGTATTAATAATTGTTAAATTAGGTTTAATAAGAAATAAAATAAAACACTCGGTTAAGGATGTTACCTCTTCTTTGGGAAACTTATATAGTTTTTCATGAAAAGCCTTTCTAGGATGGATTTACGATCAAAAAAAGGTTTCTAGGAAGAGGTGAGGGACGTAGTTAAGTGAATTTTTCAGTTCTTTTCTTATCCAAAATTCTATTTAAGTGTAAATAGGTGAGGATAGGGGGTGGCCTTTTATATGTTGGGTAGAGGGGATGCTTGAAATTTTAGAAAAGAAACAATTAAACCCAAATTTTTTATCATAAAGAGTATTAAAATGCCCCATTTTAAAACATAGAATCTATAATTTCAAAATATAAAAACACAATAGGAAGTAAATGAGTTATGTTTTATTTTTAACCCTTGTATTTTTAGTTTAACCCCTGGTAAACCTATTTTTACCTTCACCACAGTAAATAATTTTTAATTTTTTCATTATAAATTAGGGTAAAAAAAGTTAAACTTGTTAGATAAAATAAATTAATATTATTATAAATATGGAATCCTTTTTTCAAAACTTAACTGACATAATTGGTATAATATACTATATTTACTTAAGCTAGGTGTATTAATGTTGACGTGTCAAAACCATAGAGCACCACGTCTCCTCTTAAAGCATTTCCAAATATCATGGATCCCTCACATTTTCCACCATTCCCACAAATTCCCGCTCGCAATTTTAATCAGGTTGTATTTGGGTTCACTCCTCCACCTACCTAACTCTCGGCTCCTTTTATGCCTCTGCCCTCCCCTCTGCCTCGATTTCCCTCCTTCCATGATTCCCTCCATCACTAAAACCCCTCTCGACACCGCCTCACTCCCTCCTTAACCCATATCAACACTCCATACGCATCCTCCCCCACCATTATTCCTTGCACTCACTCCTCCATCCTCCATGGAATACCATTCTTCCCAGTTATCTCTCCTCCTCTGTGACTCCGCTCCCCACCACTACCTCTCCCACCAGCTCCCTATGTTTCAGAATCCCTCCTTAGATCCCTATGATCATGACTCCATCTATTCATTGATGAAAATGCTCATCTGAACCTCTCTCCCTTAATATTCATTAGGTTTCATCAGGTCTCAACCCCTATTCATCTTCATGAAATCATCGATGACAATCCACTCTTCCACAGGTATCTCAACCCCCTTGTATAGTGAATATTTCATTTTATTATCAATGATTTATCATACGAATAGTTTTAATTTTCATTTATTGAATTATTTTTTGTGATTTTCAGTCACACTTAGTTTAATCGTGGTGGATCTCGTAGATTCATATTAAACATTCTCATAGTTTTAGGTCCAATATAAATAATTTTTCTTAAAATTTTAATTTTTCATATTTATTCCCCATATGATCATTTAGAATCCCATGTTTTATGTTTTTGTATTTCTTATATGGAAACATGATATTGATGTTGTAGTCTCTATGGTATTTGAAAAACTCAAAACAATGCAAGTAAGTCTTCAGGTGAATTTTTCATTTATTTTACATAATTATAGAAATATTCTGATGGTTCAAATCCTACTATATACTATCTTACATTGAAATTAGTTTTGTTTCAAATACAACTATTATATCAACTAATAATATATACTCACTTTTATTGAGCTTAGTATTGTTTTAACTCCAATATACTATCTATCAACTCCTACTAGATTGTGGAAAAATACGCCATCATGGAAGACTAGAGAAAGGGTGTATTCTAGGATCATGTGTCTTTTGTTTTTCCATATAGTTTTTTCAAATTATATTATTTATGTGTTGTACATATGTTTTTATGTAACATACATGATTTTTTGTGTCAAATAACCGTTAATTTTTCATTTCCTATTTTCTACCTCTTATTTTTAAATTTCCAGTTTTTTATATTGTACCAGCCCAAAATAGCCCATTTTATTGCAAAGCCATGTTTGAATTGTAACTATTTGTTATACTATTCAATGATGAAATCGGTCATAAGTTATTGCAATGCTATATTCGGTATAATATACAATAATATAATTGTCAATTTTAGTGCAACAACATGTTTGAATGGTAACAGTTTGTTACACTACTCATTGAATTAGATTTTCTATTTTATAGGTGACCATGAATAGGAAAATTAGGATAATGAAAATAAATACAATTTTCTTTGGTTTAGTGACCCGTAGAACATTGATTTTATGAGGAAGATGAGGTGTATAGTGGATCTGAGACCCCATTATTTCAGGTAACTTTATGTTATGATCAATTAACAATTTTTTTATTTACATTTCAATCCAAATTATATCATTTTCATGTTACTGTTTATTTTTCTCAATTTTTCTCTATTTCGTTACCTCTTATATATGCATGGAAAATTTCTCAAGGTTACACATGAAGTATTTTTCATTTGTATAAATTCATGACTCATGTGTTTCTATTCTATATAGTAGTCTTTACATCGATTCGATAGACATGTGTTTTAAATAACACTTTGGATATCTCTATGATAGTGATGAAGATGACGAAGAAGAATAGAAGTGCAGATCTCAGACCCTAGTTTTGCAGTTTACCTTTTGTTTTGATTGATTCACAATTTTTTTTTCATTTCAATCCAAATTATATATTTCTTGTGTCATTGTTGCCTTGTGTCAACTGTTAGCTATCACTTTAACAATTTTCTATGCATGAATAGTTTTTCAATGTTTCACATGAAGTATTTGTCATTCGTATAGATTCATCACTCAAATATATTTTTATATGCACATCATGGGCTGATAATGGACTTGTGAGGGTTAGTCTTGGAAAATTATATACTTTGAATAGCCTTTCATATCCTACAACATATTTTATTCTCTAGGTGAGGAAACAATGCAGTATGTCTCGCCCTGCGCATTGAATTAGATATTCTATGTTATAGATTATCAAGAATGGAGAAATAAATAAAAGGAAAATAAATATAGTTTTATTGGGTTTAGTGACATGTAGAACATAGTTTTTGAGAGGATTTCATGGGACCTTTAATTTTTTCCTTATAATTTCTGTTTTTTCTACTATAGAATATTATTATGTTTTCATATTCATTTTAATATTTAAAATATAAATTTTTTATGGCATTATGGAATTGGAAAATGATAACTGTTTTCATTGTACCACACTTTCACAAAAATCTATAAAAGTATAGATATATGGCTTTACTACTCTTTTTATGTACAAAAACAGCATTTGTACTTCAACAGTATCAGAAACCTGTCAGTTCTTCCACTGATCCAACAAAAGTTGTGGAGGCTACAATAGTGGAACCAAGTGTTAGGTCTATTGAAAAGGAAAATTTTCCTCAACAGGAAAGAAAGTTCTAGTAAGTTCAAATTATATCCAGTTTTCCTTCCATTTTGAATCTAGTATCACTATATCTCCCAAATAGGTATGCTCCGATTGTTAACATTATATAGTTCGACTCTTAATTTTTGTTCTTGTTTTATTCCCATAAGGAAAATAAAAAATATATCAAGGAACCTGTTATTATATTCTTAAAATAAAGTGTTTTCAAAAAAAAATTAAAAAAAATCAGATGTTAATTTTTATTTGGTTTATAATTTTTTTGATATTTGATTTTCTTTTGAAAACTCAATTATGTACTCTTTATCATCTTATGTAACCTCTAAAATAAAGGCCTTATATTTCGTTTTTTTCATTTGTTAAAATTTACTTTTGATTGTTTTCATGACCATTCCTCAGTTTTAATAAATTTATTTTAGGAGGAAAGTGTCACAGTGAAATCCATTTTGAAACAATTTGTCACCACTCGTAATCGGGGCCCGTGCTGTGAATACCCCAAGCCTGCCTTCCATAGCCTAGGGGCTAGTGACTAGCACCAAAGGTGTAAATCCCAATAAAAAGGGAACACATTGCCTTTATGAAATGTAAACAAACACAACCAGAGTACCAATGGAAGAAAACACTAAGTAAAACTGAAAACAAAAGTAGTGCTGAAAGTAAGCGGCCAGAAATACAAGCACAACTTTAAAGTACAAGGTAAAAGACAAAAAAAGCTAGAAGGTGACAAGCAGCTGATGGATCGTCCACCATGGATCGTACCTAAAGGGTAGGTACAGATAGCGCAGCTCCTAGATTTTCCACCACGGATCCCACTAGAAGGGTAGGTACAGATTACCCCCTCAGCACCCTCGTCCGTCAATCCTCCTCCAGGTATCGACTCGTCGTTAGTTCCACCTCCAGGTACCATCCAATCCTCGTACACCCAGCCTCCGTCAGCACTATCTGTCGTCTGCATCCAACACAATGAGGTATGGGCATAGCCCGTACATGGGTGATTATAAAGATACTCAGTAGGGACCCTGAGTCCCTCAAGGTCTTACTAAATCCAAAAAGGATAAACCACAAATAAATATCTCAACAGATAACCTTTACTTAGGTATATTCCCATACATATACCTAAGTTATCAAGTAACCCCTCTCAGTCATGAGGAAAACACAAAGGTCATTGACTCAGCTCAAACCATGATTTTTATTCCCGATGACGAAAACACGGCTGCTGTAGAACTCCTCCTCTGTCGAGCGCAGTAGTCCTGCCATGACTCAGAGGTACCACTCACTAACCTTAGACTACTGAGGTACTCCTCCTCTATCGAGTACCGCGGGTCTCCCACCCCAACACAGTAGCGCTCCCCGCCATGGGTCTGCCACCTCACAAAGTAGTGCTCCCCCTCATAGCCTACAGAGGTACTACTCCTTTCGAGTACTACGGGTCTGCCACCTCACAATGTATTGCTCCTCCGCTATGGGTATGCAACCTCACAAAGTAGTGCTCCCCACTAGGCTATACAAGTCACTCCGAATCGAATCGGGCAAGCAGTCATCAGGTCTTAGCTGGCTACAAGGTCATCGTACTCTGTATGCTCATCTCCAGGAGGATCCGCTCCACGAGCTACTGGTCAATACTTCCAAGTGTCAAATAATCTCACGTGGAAGTATCTCAAAGGACATCATCATCATAGGGGTCACAACGCAATAGACGACGCGTTAATCGGATGCTCGGTCTGTGAGTTATTAGCCTCTTTGTCCTGGGGGCCCGATTGGTTTCGTGTTCGAACCAACCCGACCATACCTCAACAATACCCCGAACTCTCATGGGGTATACTCAAAGGAAATGTTTCTCAATGTGATTACCATCGCCGTTGACGGTTCGTCAAATGGATGTCTGGTCTGAGAGTTATTGGATTTTCTGTTCTAGGGGCCCGGTTGGTTTATAAGCTAAACCAACCCGACCATACTCCATCTGCATCCAAACCTCAAGTGGATCATTCTAAAAGAACCATCTCATCAAGAGGAATCCAAAGTTGTTGATGGCACATCAATCGGACGTCCGGTCCTCAAGTTATAAGTGTTTCCGCTCCGAGGGCCCGGTTGGTTTCGAGTTCGAACAAACCTAGCTGTACCCAAACTTTTCCAAAGTCTTGAGTTTAATATAACGAATCGACCGTCCCGATCCGAGGAATAATACACAACTGACGGTGCATCGATCTGAGGTCCGTAGCTCAAGATATATCTGTTTAACCGAAAACAGTTCAAAAATAGGGGGTCTGGGCCCGGTCCGACTCGGCCCCACACCCCCTCAGTCGGCCCGAATCGGGTCGACCTGGCCCGCGTCCGGGTCCGGCCCGATTGGGTGTGTCCCTAGCCACTGTTCTGGGGGGGGTTACACCCCCCCCCCCGGTTTCTTCAAAATGGTCGGACATGATGGCTGGCCCTTGTGTAACCACATGACCCCCTCAGGTCCCGCCTCTTGGTGGCACCGGCGACCGGCACAGCCGGCCACCCTTCCATATCCTCTGCGGCCTTAGGCTGTGACTTTGTTCAACCGGCGTGGCGCGATGGTGGCGTGCCCTACCGCCGCGGCCCGCCCCGGCCACAGCCCCTATAGCTTCAGTGCGGCTTGATGGCATCACGCCCCTCCCTCGCGGCCCGGCTAGGCCGCGGTCTGGCTCTACTCCGTGCGGCAGGATGGTGTCGTGCCTTTGTGTCAACTCGGAAATCATGCACGGACAATCCACTCATGGTCGCCCCGACGCCGAACGGTTCTTCGCAGTCTGCCTCCATCATCAACAAACAACACACGAGAGGGGAAGGATCAGACCGTGTTCCTGCGGTCTGAGACCTTCCTCGTCAAGATGGTATCAAGCGGCCAAACAAAACTCAAGAATTGAAGAACGATGATGAACGGTATTAAAACTTCAACATAACAACCCCTACATCATGGTTCGCCATTCTTTGACGATATCGCGAAAGTGTGGACGTCAACTCGTTGACGTCTTCACAAGGGAAGAGATGAAGGTGACGACGATCATTGGCGTTCAGCGCTTCCGCAAAGGCCTTCGATCCCGACTCGAGCGTCGTTCGTTGGAGATCCGTTAGAAGGAGAACCGTTCTTCGTGGAGGGAGGGAGCTCTTCTATTTCTCCAGGGATTCTCCACACAATATTTTCCCAGCCAAATATTAAAATGGGATTTTCCCCCATCTTAAAAAACTTTCCATCTCAATTCAAATTAAATCAAACTCATTAATTAATTGAATAGTTGGAAAAAATTAAATTATGAGAGAGAGATGGAAAGTGGAGAGGCTCCAATCCAATAAATGAGTGGAGTTGTCATGTATTAAACAAGGGGTGAGTTATGGGGAGTTCAAGTGGGTTATGGGGAAGGAGAGGGGTTAGGGTCTCCTGTGGGCCCCACCACACTAAACTCTCCCATCGGGGGTTAGGTGGGTGTGGGCCCCACCTATAACTCCCCCTTTTTTGGATAATAACCACCCTCCACAAATAAAAACATTAAACATGTATTTTTATTTATTCCTTAAAAACAAACCGAAAATTTACCTCCTCTGCCGTCAAAATGCAATTACGGTAAAGGCCCCCTTAAGCAATTACCGGTGTTGCGAGTACATCGGTGCCCTCGGATTTCAATTCCGAGCACTGGTTGAAAACATAAAAAAACCCGCTCATTTGTCTATTGAACGTACCCGAGCTAAACTTCAGAAATTGATTTCGGCCACACCGGGCCTCGGAATCAGGTGCCGTTAAGAAGCTGTGTACTCGTAAAATTCCAAAGAAATTAAGAAAAGAAATTCCATAAAATTTTTGGGTCTTTACATTACTCCCACATCAGGAATTTACGCCCCCATAAAGCTACAACACAAACTAGAGAAACTAATGGAGGTACCGAGCACACATCTGAGCCTTCCACTCCCTTGTGCTCTCTTGGAGGTTCCCGTGCTGCCAGCGAAAGCACACATGAGGAATCGACCATCCTCGTAGGACCCGCTCCTATCGATCCTAAACCTCTACTAGAAACCCGTGAAATTCACCCCATCATCAATATCTAGCTCTCCATGGTCGATGATGACGGATAGGTCATGCACACATCCCCTCAGCTAAGATATGTGGATGATGTCATGCACCCGGTGCGTCTGAGGTGGAAAGGTCAGGCGGTAAGCCACCTCACCTACCCTGCTAAGGACCTGTAAAGGCCTGATGAAACGCGTAGATAACATGCCACCCCGGCCAAAACTCCGTAGACCCCGTCGTGGTGAGACCCGTAAGAAGACATGGTCGTCACCCTTGAACTCCAGTGGTCTCATCTCCTATCAGCATAGGACATATGTCTGCTATGTGTAGTCTTCATCCGCTCCTGGATGATCTGCACCTTCTCCATCGTATCCTGAACCATATCTGGTTTTACACGTGCTGACTCCATCACTATCCACAAAGGATATCTAAAACGCGTCCAACTGTTGTCTCGCCACTCCTAACAACTGAATTCTCAATCTCCTACTAAGAGCATCTACTACAACGTTCCCCTCCCCAGGAGTATAAACTATCTCGAAGTCATAGTTCTTGAAGAATTCAAGCCATCACTTTTTTCTCAGGTTCATGTCCTTATAAGAGAAGATACACCTGATACTATTGATTTGGAGAGAATCGTAAACCGTTTTCTCAATGAACAATGGTTGAGACTAGCCAATTGTAAGAAATCATCTCCACCCTTCTTCGTCTACGTTCTACCAAAGAGCTGCTGAGATTTCTTCTCTTCCAAAAAGAGAAATCTGGTCTAATCCCAGGGATGAACCACGTTCCTTTCCTAATACAGTCCATCCTGACATGAACGGTACAATTCATGTCTTGAATGATGTCGTAAGGCCTCGACGCTACTGCTAAGAGATCCAACCACTACTCTCACCTACAAGGGTTGAGTCACACTGTCGGCATCAGTTCATGGTTACTAGGTATCCTCCAATAGGAATCTCGTAAGTGAGGGTCAATTCAACAGTTTTAACCGGATCCTCTTAGTATCAACCATACAAAAAGGACAGGAAAGTAAACATCACAAAGATAAGTGTCTTTTATTACTGTAGCTCAAGTACAAAGACACACAAACAACCACAAACAACAACAACATGGAAACTAAAAGCACCAAGAACAAAGGCCTCCAGCCTGGAACTAGTCTCTCTCATGTCCACCTGCTTCCGGAGCTCCACTGCCTTGTCCATTGCTCGGCTATAGCTCACGCTCCCACCACTACTTTTGTCTCAATGGATCTTTCAACTCCTACATATCAACTGTGTGGGGTGTTGGACAGTCACGTGCTAGGTGACCATGCCCGCCGCAGGAGAAACATTGTGTGTTCCTGGTATTCCTGGCTCTGACTCCACCCTGAGTGCCCCACACTACCGAACCTATAACTCGAGGTTTTCCACCTGTTTTCCTGGTCCTCTTGGACCTCTGCATCATCCATCTACTACCTACAGATGACCCGACTACTGATAGAAAACCCTGCGGCAAAGGCAGCATCGCCTGAGCATGCTCAGAGTATAGAGTCACTGGTGTAAACTCCACCCTAAAGAAGGTCTTGATGTCTTCCCACGTGAAGGTCATTTCGTCACAAAACTAGAGAATATGGCTCCACAACCTCTCAAATTCTCCCTAAAAGAGACTAATAGTTAGGTACACCATCAAGTCAGAAGGTGTCCCAGATGTGTGGAAAGATCATGTGATAAACTCTATCCAGTGCCCAGCTGTCTGAAAATCCGACTTGCCTAGAAACGTCGGAGGCCTCTGTCACTGGAACTCGTGCAACTCGCTTAATCAGCGTGCACTCTCCTCTGGTGTCTAAACTATAAGAGGGACATGTACTGAAGCCTCGCTTCCGAGTGGGCTATTATCGCGCTCTCCACTCGGTACCCACGCTGACTGACTGGGTGAAGACATCCTGAAAGAAATATATGTGACATGGTCAAGAGACTATACCTAGTGAGCTGACCTGGTTTGAGCTGATTTAAAAAGGAACTTTTGAAAAAACCCACGCAATCAGTGTTTTCATGAACTGAGTCAGAAATCAGAAGTCATGGTCCTGGTGTATGGATATTTCGGCCTCCCGCACAAACACTGGACTCCCTGAACTGAAAACCACACTTAGTACCCTTAACAATATTGCTTCACAGAAAGAAAATATCAAAGTCCTATCTTCTATGGTAGAACAGACTCCTCTAATACCAATTTGTCACGACCCGTCCTTGGGGCCCATGTCGTGACTACCCCAAGCCCGCCTTCCATAGGCCAGGGGCTGGCGAATAGCACCAAAGGCGTAAATCTCGATAAAAAGCGAAGGCACTACCTTTATGAAACGTAAAAAAACACAACCAGAGTACACGCGGAAGAAAACACTATGTTAAACTGAAAACAAAAGTAGTGCTGAAAGTAAGGGGCCGGAAATACAAGCCCAACTATAAAGTACAAGGTAAAATACAAAACAGCTGGAATGTGACAAGATGCTCCTGGATCGTCCACCACGGATCCTACCTGAAGTGTAGGTACAGATAGTGCAACTCATTGATCATCCACCATGGATCCTACCTGAAGGGTAGGTACAGATAGCCCCCTCAGCGTCCTTGTTCGTCAATCATCCTCCAGGTACTGACTCTTTGTGAGGTACACCTCCATGTACCGTCCAGTCCTCGTACACTCGGCCTCTGTTAGCACTTTCCGTCATCTGCATCCAACACAACGAGGTACGGGCATAGCCCGTGCAGGGGCAAGTATAACGATACTCAGTAGGGACCCCGATACCCTCAAGGTCTCACTAAATCCAACAAGGATAAACCAAAAATAATGATCTCAACATATAACCATTACATATGTATATGCCCATACATATACCTATGTTATCAAGTATCCCATCTCATTCATGAGAAAAACAAAAAGGTCATTGACTCTGCTCAAACCAGGATTTTTATTCACAATGAAAATAACATGGCTGCTGGATAACTCCTCCTCTGTCGAGCATAGTAGTCCTTCCACGACTCTGAGGTGCCACTCACTAACCTTAGACTACTGAGGTACTCCTCCTATGTCGAGTACTGTAGGTCTTCCACCCCAACACAGTAGTGCTTCGCACCATGGGTCTGCCACCTCACAAAGTAGTGCTCCCCCTCATAGCCTACAGAGGTACTCCTCCTGTCGAGTACCGCTATGGGTTTGACACCTCCAAAAGTAGTGATCCTCTACTATGGGTCTACCACCTCACAAATTAGTTCTCCCTACTGGGCTATACAAGTCACTCTGAATCGAATCGGACAAGCAGTCATCATGTCTCAGCCAGCTACAAGGTCACCGTACTCTGTATGCTCGTCTCCGAGAGGATTCACTCCATGAGATATTGGTCGATACTTCCAAGTGTCACATAATCTAATGTGGAAGTATCTCAAAGTACTGCCTCGCCATAGGGGTCACAACGAAATATACGGTTGTCCAATCGGACGCCCGGTCTGTGAGTTATTAGCCTCTTTGTCCCGGAGGCGCGGTTGGTTTCATGTACGAACCACGCTGACCGTATCTCAACAGTACCCCAAACTCTCATGGGTTATACTCAAGGGAACCGTTTCTCAATGAGATTACCATCTCCGCTGACGGTTCATCAAACGGACGTCTGGTCTGAGAGTTATTGGCTTTTCCGTTCTAGGGGCCCGGTTGGTTTATATGCTAAACCAATTCGACCGTAGTTCATCTGCATCCAAACCTCAAGTGGAGTATGCCAAAAGAACCGATTCATTAAGAGGAATCCAACATATTCGACGACACGTCAATTGGACGTCCGGTCCTCAAGTTATAAGTGTTTCCGCTTCGAGGGCTCAGTTGGTTTCGAGTTCAAACCAACACGGACATACCAAAACATTGTGAAAACCTTGAGTGTAATATACCGAATCGACGTTCTCGATCCGAGGAATCCTATGCAACTGAAAATCTATTGATTTGAGGTCTTTAGCTCAAGATATGTCCGTTTAAATGAAAATGGTCCGAAAATAGGGGGTCTGGGCCCGGTCCGACCCGGCCCAACACCCCCTGGGTCGGCCCGAACTGGGACGACCCGACCCGGGTCCAGGTCTGGCCCGGTTGGGTGCGGCCCGACCCGGATGGCCATGCGGCTGGCCGACCAGGGGGCTGGCGGCGCCCATTGGGGCCCGCCCTAGCTGCTGGTCTGGGGGGGGGGGGTGGGGTTACACCCCAAGGTTTCTTCAAAACTGCCGGCCATGATGGTCTGCCCTTGGGTAACCGCGGGACCCCCTTGGGTCCCGCCTCTTGGTGGCACCGGCGGCTGGCCTAGCCGGCCACCCTTCCAGATCCCTCGCGGCCTTAGGCCGTGGCTTTGTTCAAATGGCGTGCCACGCCGGCACCGCACCCCCCGCCACGACTCTTCCAAGTCGTGGCCCCTGTAGCTCCGACGTGGCGCAATGGCGCCGTACCCCTCCTCCGCGGCCCGGCTAGGCTGCGGTATGACTCTACTCTGCGAGGCACGATTGTGTCGCGCCTTTGTGGCGACCTGGAAATCTTGCGCTAACGATCTGCTCGTGGTCAGCCCGACGCCGACCGGTTCTTCATAGTCCGCCTCCATCATCCCCAAACAACAAACGATAGGGGAAGGGTCGGACCGTGTTCGTGTGGTCCAAGCCCTTCCTCGTCAAGATGGTATCAAGCGGCCAAAAAAAACTCAAGAATTGAAGAAAGATGATGAACGGTATTAAAACGTGAACATAACAACCCCTGCCTCAAGGTTCATCATTCATTGACGATATCACGAAAGGGTGGACGTCAGCTCATTGACATCGTCGCAAGGGAGGAGATGAAGGTGATGACGATCACTGGCGTTCATCGCTTCCGCAAAGGCCTTCAATCCTGACTCAAGTGTCGTTCGTTGGAGATCCGTGGGAAGGAGAACATTTCTTCGTGGAGAGAGGTAGCTCTTCTATTTCTCCAGGGATTCTCCCCACAATATTTTCCCAGCCAAATATTAAAATGGGATTTCCCCCCAACTTAACAAAATTTCCATCTCAATTCAAATTAATTCAGACTCATTAATTAATAGAATAGTTGGTAAAAATTAAATGAAGTGAGAGATATGGAAAGTGGAGAGGCTCCACTAAAATAAATGAGTGGAGTTGTCATGTATTAAACAAGGGGTGAGTTATGGGGAGTTCAAGGGGGTTATGGGGAAGGTGAGGAGTTAGGGTCTCGTGTGGGCACCACCACACTAAACTCTCCCATGGTAGGTTAGGTGGGTGTAGGACTCACCTCTAACACCCCCTATGTAGGATAATAATCACCCTCCAAAAATAAAAACATCAAACACATATTTTTATTTATTCCTTAGAAACAAACCAAAAATTAACCTCCTCTCCCGTCAAAATGCAATTACGGTAAAGGTCCCCTTAAGCAATTATCGGCGCTGTGAGTTCATTGGTGCCCTCATATTTCAATTCCGAGCGTCGATTCAAAATATAGAAAAACCCACTTGTTCGTTTACTGAACGTACCCGATCTAAACTTTGGAAATTGATTCTGGGCACACCGGGCCTCAGAATCAGGTGTCGTCAGAAACTGCGAACTCGTAAAATTCAAAAGAAATTAAGAAAAAAATTTCTATGAAATTTTCGGTTCTTTACACAATTCTTCATGGGTCGCCCCACAGCAGGTCTACAGACCATTAAATCTAGGATACCCAGTTTGGGGTGGCTAAAGCCATCCCATTTCCCCCATTTCCACTCTCATTCCCTGAGGTTTTCTATCTCGAACACGAGATAAAATGTGAGGTACTATAACTAAGTTGCTGTCTCCACTCTCATTCCCAATTTAAAATATTTTTAAATATCATCCTAATTATTCTTCCAGTCATAGTTCAATTTTGAGATAAAGGTGAAAAAGGTATTAATGTATGATAGTTTTAGCTTTTTGGTGGATATGGGGTTTGTGATGACAGTGTTCATGTGTGGTTTTTGGTGTTGGATTTCATGTAGGGGAGGATAATTATGTAGATAATACAAAATTTCCATAAATATACTCTACAATCGATTATGGTAGCACTAGAGGACTAATGATCAGATGACTCTAGAGTCATGGACCAAGACAGAGGCAACAATTATTGTTGTGAAGTGAAATTTAGTAATAAAATTATAACATTCAGGTATCTTTATTATTTCAGGGAATGTATTTTTTCCATATCACACATCATGTATATTTCTATTTAAAATTTCAAATAATCATAAATTAAACTCTACTTGTATCTCCTTGAGACATTCCATACATACTTTATTTTACTGATTTATGGTTACATGTTACAATAATTATCACATAGTATATGACCATGGGTCGTATACTATGTATATTATGACTAAATTACCCAATTTTAATCCATATGCCAACCATTTGAAGTATATGTTACCACTTGTCATGTGTTCCAAGGGATATATCTAATACAATAAGTGATATTCCTAAATATGTAACAAAATTAAACACTATCCATCTAGAATAGCCCCTTGTACTGTGTGCACATCTATACATACTATATAGGTCATCCGCATACCAATACTTTGTGATTAAAAAATATTCAACAATATTATTTCTTATTAAAATTTTCAAATAGAATTCTCTTATTAAATAAAAAACATTAATCCAACATGTCATCCATATGCATGGATGAGTATGAGTTTAATTTAAAATTAAACCCAATGATGTGTCTAAAAATAGTGTTTTAAGAAATTTATTTTTATGTAAAATATATTCTCATATTAAATATATGAAAATTAATTATAATTAAGTGAATTTAAGTTAATATTTATAGATACATAATATATATCACATAAAAAATTCCACATTAGGGGTTATTTTTTATTTAAAATGTAGAAACATTATGCACTTAAAATAGTTTTTAGAAAAAATTATTTTAAATCCTAAAAATAAACTTATAATAAAATACATTATAAAGATGATTTAAGTAAATTAACTTGATTTAATATAAATAAATAATTATTATGATTTTTATAAATAAAATTAAATTATTAATGGTACTTTTAAATTACTTAATTTATTAAAAAGAAATGACAATTTGATAACAATCAGTATTTTCCACTATTTACTGAAAAAGAAATATTTTCTGAAAAATATAAAAACAAATTACCGTCTGTTGATATTGATATATTGATTTAATAAAATAATTTAATTTTATAAAATAAAATTTCTAAACATTCCAAAAATTATTTATAATTTTTACTCAGAAAAAGGAAAAAATAATAATTTTTTAAAGAAATTTTATTTTTGATAAATAAAATGACAGCTTAAAATATAGTGACTAGTCAACTAGAATATATAAATTAATTTATATTGAGTTATAACATTATATATATTTCCTAAATTAGTTAATCCTATTTATACCCACTAATTTAATAGATAGGTTAAAATAATTATATTTAAATAATCATGGTTTGTTTGGGTTTATTGTGTGTACTTCATAGCCTATCGAACATAGTTTTAACTTTTTTTAAAAACATATGGTGTTAAATTCTTAACCCCTTAAATAATTCCACCCTAAAAAATTATATTACATACTTAGGTGAAAAAATTAATAACCAAGACCCCAGTAGCCCAAAGTCGTTGGTCATTTTTATACAATGGAATAGTTACAAAAGATCACATCATCAAGGATTGATCAACATAGTATTATTAAAGAAATAAATGCATACATGGTTCCATAACTACATTGGCAATTAAACATAGAACATAACAAAATAAAATAAACATCTTCTTGTAACGTATTAAAAGATTTCATCTTCATAACCTAGGGAAATAAAACAAATAAAATGGTGAGATCAAACACTCATTAAGGGTTATATAATACAATAATAAATGAAGAAATGTCAAGACGTAATGGAAAATATGGTAATGCAAATAAACTTAAAACACATTTCATCAATACCCTAATATTGAAAATGAATCAATAGATTTTTTCGTAGTGAAAACCACATGGAAAGTAATGACAGATTACTAAATGAAGAAAATACTTATTTATTGGACATTATTTATATCTTACATGAACAATTATGCTATGAAGGTGGTTTAATTTTTTGGTTAAACACAAACCTAGTTCTATTTAGATGCACACAGGTTTTTTCGCCAACTTTTTTTTCTCATGAGACATGTTGATGCAACGAGGGGCTATCTATAACTAGTCACCACCAGTCACAACAAGTCCAATGAATTCTTCTTAAATAGATCCAATTAAATAAAAACATTGTATGTAAAAATGGTATACAAATAAGAAAATAATCATATCCATGATACAAGGAATATAGATATCTAATTAACGGTGATCATAAATAAAAGATAAATATGCATAAACCACACACAATGAATAAGTGGTCAAAGGGAATATCATAATGATTTCTATGAAATAATGGATTTTAATAATACATAGAAATTTATGAGTGAAAATATGAATATATAATGATAAATGATTTCTAACTGAAGTGAAAATATGTAAAATATTTTTTAATAAACTTTATAATAGAGTCTCTTTATTGTGATTAAAGGAAAAAATATAAAAGAGTATTTAAAAAGGACAAAGGATTAATTGTTTTCATAGAACCAAAAATAAAAAAATATATTTTTTCATGATAAAATGAGTGATCTTAGTAAAACATTCATGTATTAAAAAAGATTATAAAGCATACTTGAAAATGTGTATGAAATTGGAAAGTTCCCTTAACTCGGGATTGTTAATCGGATGAAATTAAAAAGAGATTGTTATAAAACATGCATTTACTCGTAAATGAAGGATACATTAATCTAGGTAAATACTTTTGGAACATGCACACATAATTTAGGAGGAGTATATAATAAAAATTAAGAGTTACATTGGGTTAAATAGAGAGAAAGTGTATCCTAAATGAAAAATGGATGTTACGGAAGAATCCATTACCTTATGTCTAAAAGTGTTCTTCACTTGCACATAATATCAGGGATAATGAAATTAACTTCCTTAATAATTTAATTAAGGACAAATTAAAAGTTAATTTGATTATTTATAATTTTATTAAGTTCATTTATGGCCTTTTTATGAGTTATAAGATTTATTTTCGTCGTTCGGGAGTGTTTGTTTCCTTGTTATTCATGATTGTTTTACTTGTATACTCGTATGGATGTTCATATAAAAATGGGATTGATTATACATAATTTAAATTATATTTAATTAATTAAATTCCATAAATACCATTTTTCTTCCATATATTATGATGATTCCTTATATAAAACATTAATGCTGAATGTTTATTTATTTTGGTCAGTTTTTTATTATCACAAAAAAAGTTTTTTGTATTAATTTATATTATGTATATATACTGGTTCTAGAATCTTATATAACCTATAATATTTATAATAAAACCTTATTTAACCATAATAATGGTTTTATGACCAGAATCAATTGCGGTGATGGAAAATGAAAACACATCATCCATGATGGCGGGAAATCGGCACATCACAGACGATATTTTTATTTTTAGAATAAAAGAGAGAGGAGAAATGGATTGATGATTGATATTAAATATACACAATAAGATTCAATTATATATAATAAACTTTATTTATCATGCATTATTTTATATTGGAGGTTAGGGAATGATAAGAAAAAAACAAAATAGAAAAGAAAAAGTAAACATAGAAGATTTTCCCTCTTGAAGGTCTTCTATTTGAGAACCTCCTTAAGGTGCTTGGGATTGGGCTATTAGTGATAAAAAAGGCTACTGGACATGTTAATGATACTTGGTAAGCATATTGGGTAGGAATTGTAAAATATTCAACACTTAATAGGTGTGAGAGTAATAGGTGGTGAGGGGTGGTATTTATTCAGGAGGATATGGGTGTTTTCTCATTATTTTATTCATTAGTTTATTGTTTTTTCTCAAGATTATGAATAGTTTGAGAATTATCACTAAATATATTAAAATAATTAATTATAGTTCTATATTATGCTCGTAAATAATACATACATCATCTATGACTCAATAATTCATGTATTTATCTTATACCATAAATTGTCGTTTTTCACTATTCACCAAAAATTCAAGTATTTCATAAAAATCCCAAAACATCACCCTCTCAATTTTTTATGTGTAGAATTCATAAATGAACTCCATTTTTTGAAAAAAATTCTAAATATAAGAAAATTAATTTTTAATTACAATCTGGATTTACTCGAAAAATGAGAATTTTAACATTATAACTAATTTTATATCACTTTGAAAACATAGTTAAGGTCTCATAAAATTATATTATAAAAATGAGACAAAAAATATTGTTTTATGAATACATTTAAGGAATATATTTTTTTAAATCATTATATAAAATATAAAATTGAAAATAAACATTCATATTTATAAAAAATAACAACACTTAATAAATAATTTCTAAAAACATTATTAACTTGTAATATGATATTATTATATCATATTACCACTTATAATATGCCTAAATTTTATTTATAATATCATAGGTGAGGTTAATATTCTATTGGCTGAATTATTATTCCTAAGGGTTACATTACTATTCCAAAGGTCACGTTACTATTTCATTGATATATGTAACTTAATTTCTATAAAAAGCCTCTTATTTCACTCATTCTCCATTAATGAAGTTTTTTTTGTGTTCAATATATTATTTTATTTTATTTAAACTATATGAAATAATTTTGTTTCAATGTAAACTATATAATGAATTGAATTTTTTTAAGAGGATACATGTTGTAAAATCTTGGGGTGTAATATTCTTCCCTCCTTCATAAATTTCATTCTAGAAATTTGTTATGATTATTTCCCTCCAAATGGGTGTGGGTGGTTCTTCTTCATAACTTCCTCAAGTTCCCTTGTTTTTTCTTTCATTTAATGGTTTCTCCAAAAAACATTTACTTGTCAAGTTATCTAATTTCTCAATACATTCTCTCTTGTTTGAAGAATATTGATAGGCTCTTCACAGTATGACAAGCCAGGTTTCAGTTCTATTTCTTCATTGGTGAGTACATGTATTGGGTTTGGAATGTAATTATTTAACAATGATATGTGGAAAACATCATGAAATTTAGAGATACTTGGTGGAATTTCTAATCAATAAGCTATAACTCTATTTATTTCAAGACTTTCAAATGGTCTGATGTACCCAGAGCAGAGATTCCCTTTCATACCAATCCTTATAGCACCCTTATATGAAGATATTTCATAAATACATGATCTCCCACTTGAAATTAAAAAACCTTTCTCTATTTTTCAGCATAAATATTTTTTATTGTTTGATCTTCTTTACAATAATCCCTAATAGTCATTACCATTTTCATTATTTCTTAAATAATTTTTGGACCTATGAGTTTCCTCTCACCAACTTCTTCACAACAATTTAGAGTTTGAAATCTCATTATATATAGTGCTTTATATAGAATCATATGAATACTATAGTGGAAACTATTATTTTAGTAAAATTTCACCAAAGTTAAATAATGATACTACATACCTAGAAATTTAAGTGAACTGGATCTCAAAAAGTATTTCAATGTTTTAGTAGTCCTTTCAGACCATCTTCCAATTTGAGGGTGATTAGAAGTACTCATATGAAGCTTAGTATCCAAAGCCTTCTTAATAATCATTTATAATTTTGATGTCAAATGGGGATCTTGATTAGCCACAATTGATAATGGTTCACCATCATTTTTTACAACGTCATCAATATAGATTCTTTCTAGACACTGAAGTGGTAAATATTATCATATATCAAATAAATGTGCTAATTTTGTAAGACAATCAACAATAAATCCTATAATATCATTATTTCTAGGGTTCTTTGGTAATCCAGTGATGAAGTCCATTGTAATTTCATCCCACTTCCACATAGTAATAGGTATAGGTTGCATCAATCCTCTAGGATGATGTCTCTCGACCTAAAATTATTAACAAACTAGACATCTCAATACATAGTCGACAATTTCTTATTTCATTTTAATCCCACAAAAAATGTTCCTTTATATCTGTATACATATTGGTACTACCAAGGTGTATAGGGATATTTTAGGTATGAGAATCATCTAACAGTTGCCTTTTTTCGCAGGTATTTATGGAACACATAAACTCGTTCGAAATTTCATGATTCCATCATCAAACATGAAATATTCCAATCTTCCATCCTTAACAGATTTTATTTTATTGTTAACATTCTCATCATAATATTTTATGATTTTTAGATTTTCCTTTAAATAAGTTTTATGAATCATTTGAAAATGGGGTTATGTTTCCCTTTCCATAAAAATTCACATATCCATATTTACTAAATCCTTTAATATAGGATCTTTATTAATCCTAATTGGGGTAGGAAGTCCATCATCATTCCTGGTTAATGCATATTCCACCTTATTTTATTTTCCTTGATGGTATTGTATTGAGCAATCTTAATATTTGAGTAATTTGAGTCATCACCTTTTCCGCATGTTGTGTTATTTATGTGTAAAGATGTATTTCAAACTCTTGTGATCCATGTATATCTCAGATCTTTCACCATATAGATAGTGTATCCATACCTTAGATGTAAATATTATTACTACTAACTTAACTTAATTAGTTGGATAATTTTCTTCACGAGACTTTAACTGTCTTGATGCATATGAAATAACATTATCATTTTTTGTAAGAACACAAACAAGTTCATTCTTCAATGCAACACTTTATATCCCAAACCCATAATTTTTTAATATTTGAGTAAAAGTTAGATAATTAATTAATACTCTATTCAATTATTAATATAATTATGTACATTATTTTGTCCATACGAACTTAACCTCTTTACATTTGAGCTTAGTTAATGAGTTATCCAATCGGGAAAAATTCTAAACAAAATAGTAATAACAACCTGCTAAACCAATGATACTATATACCACGGTTATGTTCATTGGTGTAAGAAATTATGTGATTGCCTTTGTATTCATAGGATCAACTGATATTCCATCCTTAGAGACAATATGTTCATGAAAATAAATTTCTTGAATCCAAAATTCACACTTAATATATTTACCATATAACTCTTTCCTTTTGAGAGTCTCAAGAATAACCTCAATGTGCTTCTGATAGTCTCAATAGCTTTTAGAATACACCAGAATGTCATTAATGAATACTACAATAAAATATTCAATATATTACCTAAATACACTATTAATTATATCCATGAAAATAGAGCCTTCATTAGTCAATCAAAATGGAATTACTATGAACTCGTAATGTCAACACCTCCTCTGAAATGTTGTCTTCGGAATGTCTTCCTTCTTTACTCATAACTGATTATAACCAAAATAAAGGCCAATATTTGATAAATATTGAGTACTATAAAGTTGATCAAATCAATAATCAATAATATGATTAGGATAACTATTATTTAGTATAATTTCCCTGATTTATCTATAGTTATTTCACATCCTCAAAGGTCAATCATTATTCTTAATAATAATAACAAGGGATCCCCATAGAGAAACACTAGAGAAAATAAATATTTATTAAGAAAATAATCTAGTTGTTTATTCAAGTCCAATAATTTTATAGTTTCCATTCTATAAGGGGTCTTTGATATTGTTCTTTAATCAGGGATTATAATAATGGTAATGTCATCTTTATTCTCTAGGGGTATCCAGATAATTCCTCGAAAAATACATCAATGTATTCCTATACAATTAGTACATTCAAAATTTGAAAATTACATTCCTAATCCCTAGATCTTGTATTTTATTCCTCCCTAAGAATTTAATTCTATAGTGATACTGGGTTTGGATCTTGATTAGAATCCGATAATGAAGTTTCTGCTCTAAGGATATGGGATTCAACATCTTCATCACAAATTATAATTTTCTTCTTCTTACAATAAATTTTTTCATCATATTTTGAAATAAAATAAATAATAAGGATTATATAAAATTAAACCATAGGTATGATATTAAGGTCATAATCTAATGAATGTTTATGTGTCAAAAAGGTGATTTAATGACACATTTTTGTTGCAATGAGAATTCCCTTAGGAAGTTTGACTAATAACTCCCTTATTAAATCAAAAGGGAAATGTATAATTTTCTTCAGAAACTGTGTAGATATAAATTATTGTGATGATACAAAATCAAATAAATCATTTCCTATATTTGAATATATTATTAATTCAACTACCACCACTTCATTGGGTACTTCTACTTCAGTTGTGGTGGTCGCAAAATCTTGTATGTCTCCCATTGGACTCTTCTATGGTAGATTCCCCTGACGCTTGATTTGAATAATTCCATATTTAATTATAATTGAATCATATAAAATCATTGATTTGTTTCTTCCAATTTCATTCATTTCCTCGATAACCATTTTATCTTCACTTATAACAAACTCACATTCCTTTCAAGCATTTCCTAATACAATTCATTCCACAATTATCACATAATGGAAACATATTCATTACATTCTTCTTATTTAGCACTTCACCATTAACATAGTTATTAGAATACCTATTCTTCTCTCTATTTTCCTTCAAAATATATGATCCAGAAAATTTGTTCTCTATTTTGATGTAACTTAATACCCTTTCATCATATGAAGAAAATGTTGGAGAAGAAAGTTCCCTTCAGATACGTGCCATAAGACCTTCATAAATGGTCTATATTATATTTTGAATCATTTATCTAATATATATTATACCTAGATAGTATTGTAAAGGTAGATTCATACTCTACAACACTCTCTTCTTCCATTTTCATTATGCTGAGGAATTTTCTCGTTATTTTAATTTTTTTCTCACAAGGGAAATATTTATCCAATAATAATTTATTAAAAGTTATTTATTCTATGTATTCTATTTCATCTTTCTCCTTATTATTCTGTATTAATGACTACTATTTATTGTTATCTCCATTGAGAAAATATAATACCAGTAAATTATTTTAGTTTTTATTGCATCTCAATGCTTGAAATATCTTTTCAAGGGACTTGATCCACTTCTCAGCTACCACTGGATTAGTATTCCCACTAAATGATGGGGGATTCTGCTACATGAAATGATCCAACATATATATATTATTGTTATTCTTTATAACCTGAGTATGTTATCATAATATGTACATGATCTGCTTATCTCCAGCATTAATTGTGTTCACATGCTCATTGGGGTAATCCTTACATTGTTTGCGGTTATTGATTCCTTTCCTTTCATTAGAAATCATCACAAAATAATTGTACACACTATGTTGGATCACAATAATCATGAGTATTAAACAAAAACTTTACTAAAATGAGTTATTATATTTCATATATTTATTCCACATCTAGTTCCCATGGTTTATACTAAACATGCTCTTATACCAATAGTAACAACCCCGACCCCTGTAGCCTAAAGTCGGTGGTAATTTTAATAAAATGAAATAGATACAAGAGTTCAAATCACAAAGGATCAACAAATTTAGTAGTATTGAAGAACTATATACAAACATGGTTCCCTTTTTTACTTTGTTAATTAAATATATAACATAAAAAAGAATTTAAATTGCTTCTGGTCACTTATTCAAATATTTCATCTTCAAAACCTACGAAAAGAAAACAAATAAAAGGTTGAGCTCAAACTCTGAGTAAGGGTTATTCTAGAAAATAATAAATGGTGAAAATTAAATAAGATATAGAAATTATGGAATAGTAAATAATCTATTAACACATTCCATCAATACACTTAGAATGAAAATTCATCCATAGATTTTTACATAGTGTAAACCACATGGAAGTTAATAGCTTAATACATAATGAAGAAAATTATTATTTATTGAAAATAATGCATATGGATCATGAACCATAATACCATATATACAGCATAAGTATGTGGGTAAACACATGCCTGATTCTATATGGAAACAAACATAGAGGGTTTGTCGCCAACTTTATTTCTCATGAGACTTGTCGATGAATCGAGGGGAAATCTATAACTGGGCCCCACCCATCACTGAAAGTCCAAATCATTCTTCATACAATGATTCAATTCAATAAAAACACCATCTTTGAAAATTTCATATGTCTAAAACAATAATCATATCTGTGATACAATAAATATGGATATTTAAGTAATGATGATCATAAATAAAAGGGAAATATATATACCCCACGCAAAAAGAATAAGTGGTAAAAGGTAATATCAAAATGATTTCCATGAAAGATTGGATTTAATTCATGATTATAAATTTATAAGTTAAAATATGCATATATCATGATAAATTATTTCCAACTGAAGTGAAAAAAATGTAAAATGTGTTTTTAAGAAACTTTCTAAAAGAGTCTATTTATTGTGATTGAAGTAAAAAATATAAGAGTCTTTCAAATGAAAAAAGGACTAATTATTTCAATAAAACCAAAAGTGAAAAAAGGTTGTTTGTAATGATAAATAGAGTTATTTTAGAAAAATATTAGTGTCACACAAAAAATTATGGAGTATACTTGAAATGGGTATGAAATTGGAAAGTTCCCTTAAATTGGGATCACTTATTAGAAGAAATTGAAAAGAGAACCTTATAAAAGATGTATTTTACCCTAAATTGATGAATAATTGAGATAGTTAAAAACTATTTACCATAATAATATAATTTTGGAGGAGTAAATAAGAATAATTAAGAGTTAAATTGGGGTAAAGAGAAAAAATGAGTAACTCGAATGAAAAATGGAGGTCTTTGGAGAATCTATGACCTTATGTCTGAAAGTGGTCTACACTTGTAAGAAATGTCATATATATTGAAATTAGATTAATTAATAATTTAATTTATAACCAATAAAACATTTATTTGATTTATTATAACTTTATTACATTATTTATCACATTTTTTAAGAGTCATAATATTCATTTTTGTTATTTTCATGATCGGTTCACTTGTATACTTGTATGGATTTTCATGTAAAAATGGGATTAATTATCCAGAATTGAGATTATATGTTGTTAATGAACATCCATAAATATCATTTTGTTTCTAGATATTAGGATGATTCATTAGAAAAAAATAATGATGAATGTTAGTTTATTTTGGTTAATTTTTAGTTATCACAAAGTTCATTTGTTTTATTAATTAATATTTGATATATATATATATATACTAGATAAGGAACATTATATGACTTATAATATATATAATAAAATCTTATTAAACCATAATAATGGTTTTATGACCAGTCTTGAAGGTGGTAAGGGGAAATAAAAATGCATCATCCATGATGGCGGTAAGTTGGCACATCACAAACGATATTTTCATTTTTAGAATAAAAGGGCGAGGAGAACGGGGATTGATGATGGATTTCCCATTAAAAAAATAAAATAAAATTTCATTTCATTTAAGATACTATATTTATCATTAATTTTTGGATAAAGGAGGTTATAGAACGATCGAAAAAACGAAATTGAAAAGAAACTAAAGTAAAACAAAAGAGGATTTTACCTATTTGATTTCTTCTCCTTGAGAACCACCTTAAGGGGCATGAAATTGGTCTTTTAGTGAGAACAATGACTAATGGACATGGGTAAGAGACTTGGGGAAATTATTGGGTAGTAGTTATACAATCTTCATGGTTTAAGATGTGTGATAGGAATGGGTGGTGAGGGTGGTATTTATGGTAGAGGAGAGGGGTGTTTTCTCATTATATTATACATTAGTTTATTATTTTCCATCAATAATATGAATATTTTGAGAATTATCACTAAATATATTAAATTAATTAAGGATATTTCAATATTATGGGCTTCCAACATCCATGAATCATATATGACTCAATAATTCATGTATTTATCTTATACCTTAAATTACCATATTTCATTATTCACTAAAAATTGAAGTATTTAAGAAAAATAAAAAAATTAACCCTAACCAATTTTTGTTGTTTATAATTCAAAAACAAACTCCATTTTATGAAAATAATTATATAAATAGTTGAAATTTATTTTTTAATTAAAATAATCATTTACTCGAAAAATACAAATTTAAAAATTATAACTGATTTTATAACATTTTGATAAATTAATTGAGATCCAATAAAATTATCTTATAACAATAATACACCAAAATATTAAATTATTAATGAAAATTATGAAAATAAATTTTATTTTAAATCATTTTATTAATTATAAAATTGAAAATAAAAATTTATATTTATAAAAAATATCAACACATAATTAATAATTTATAAAATATTTATTTACTTGTACTATGATATAATTATATTATATTACAATTTATAAGCTGCATAAATTTTAGTTATACTTTCATAGGTTATTTTATTAGTCAATTGTATGAATTATTATTCCTATTTCCACATTACTATTCCAAATGTCAAGTTACTGTTTTATTAATATATGTTAGTTAATATCTTGAAAAATTCTCCTATTTAATTCATTTTTCATTTATAATGTTTTTTTTGTGTTCTCTATGTGATTATATATGATTTATACTATATAGAATAATTTTATGTGCAAGGTAAACTATCAAACGAATTGAATTTATTTAAGAGGATACAAACCGTAAAATCTTTGGGTGTTATAATAACAGGTGAGGGTACTTCTACTTCATTGCCTCTTATAGTTCCCATGTTTCTTCCTCTAACATGTGTTTTTTCCACAACACTTTGACCAGGTGAGTTTTATAATTCCATATAACTATGTCTCTATGATCCCTGATATTTAGTAAATTTTCCTCTTATGAAATGTATTTCCCTAATGGTACCACTTATGGATTAAGTACATGTGAGGGTTGAGTATGTACTTCCTCAAAATGGATACATAGAAGACATCATGTACTTAAGATAGTTTTAGTGGGAGTTTTAATCAATAGTTCACCACTAATATTTTATAAAGGATCAAAAAGGATCCAACGTATCCATGAATAATATTTCCATTATTCCTAAACCTTCTTAATTTCTTCCATAGTGATAAGGAGGGACACATTATCTTCAACCTCAAACAGTAGTTCTCATCAATGATTTTTTACATATATTTTCTATCAACTTTTCATGGATTTCATGTGATAATGAATGGTTTTAATCATCTATATCATCATTTGTGAAAGATAAAGTATCAGTGACTTCCTCTCTCTAAATTCTTCCCAACATGTTAGAGTTTGACACCACTTCTCATATATTGCATCATAGGGTTCCATTTGAATTATATAATGGAATCTGTCATTTATCAGGACTCTATTAGGGGGAGGTATTGATCCCAATATCCTTCTAAATCCATTAAAAAATACATCAGTATATCCTATAGAGTTGGGATGGTTCTCTTAGACTGACCATCCATTTAAGGGTGATAAGTAGTACTGAAGCTGAGTTTTGTTTTCAACTCTTAATGAGGACATCTCTAAAACCTCAAAGTAAACCTTGGGTCTTGATAAAATAAAATATAGAGTTTAAATCCATGTAATCTTAATATATCTCTTATATATATCTTAGAGTGTTGGTCAAGAGAGAAATATTCGTTGATGGTAAGGAAATGTGTCCACTTTTTAAGGTAATAGACTTCCACCTAGATGAAGTTGTTTCTTTTAGGTGTCCTAGGGAGTCCTATGATGAAATCTATTTTTATATTTTCCCATTTCCATACTGGTATGGGAAATGGTCTCAATATACACTTATATTTATAGAATTTTACCTTGACTTGTTTTCATACCAATCATCGAGATACAAATTACATAATCTCTGTGTTCATGTTATCTAACCAAAATATTTGTTTCAGATATCTATACACCTTATTACTTCCTAGATTAATAGGGAAGGATGATTTATGCACATAATCTATAAGATCCCTCCTTAGTTATAGTTTTTATGGGACACATATCCATGTTCCAAACCTTATAAACCATCTTCCGCAAAAGATGAAATGTAAAATAATATATACCTTTTCCAATAGTAACTCATCGTCATTTTAGGCCTCCTTGATCCTCTCATGAATGGATGGTTGAGTTTTTTTTTCAATGTTGGAAGAAAATTATTTTACTATTACCATATCCATCCATTTTATGTCTAATAAGATTGGATCTCTCTCAATTCCCATCATTGAAAAAATTGTCAGATCCTTTCTATATAGGGCATATTATACTTTTTTTGATTTCCCAATATTCTTATAGATTCTGTATTTATAGTATTTGATCAACTCTGACCATCTTTATGGGAGCATGTTATGCTCTTTCTATTTGAATATATATTTGAATCTCTTCTTATTTGAATATATTTCACACTTTACACAAGAGAGATAATGTTTCTAGATCTTCAAAGAAAAGATCACTAAAGCTAACTCTAGGTTATGTGTGAGATAGTTCTGGTCATTAAATTTTAATGTACATGAGGCATATCATACCAATTTATCATTCTGTATTAGTACATGGTTTAAACCCTTCTTTAAAATATCATTGAAAATAACAAAATGTTCCCCAATTATGGGCAGTGTAATTATTGTTGTGGTGATAATTCTCTTTTACAACTCCTTCAAGATCTATTGACATTCACTATTCTATAAAAAAACATTAATCTATTCTGAGTTAAATTGGTTAGATGTTTTTATAATTAACACAATTTCCTCAAAAATCATCATTAATAACTAGCTAGTCTAAGGAAATAATAGATCTCTATTACAGACATCTGACTAGTCCAGTCCTCAACTTCCTTTATCTTATAAGGGACCATAGATATTCCCTTTTATGGTGATAATATTCCCCAAGAATCATATGTCATTCATACAAAACAAAAATTTACTCTACCTTTCATATATTTTCTCTTTTCTCAAAGCTTTTAACATATTATTAAAATTATATACATACTCCTCCTTACTTTTGGAGTAAATGAGAATATCATCAATAAATAATATAATAACTTTTTCAACATAATACCTTAAGAATATATTCATCAACTCCATAAATATTTCTAGAGTATCCATGAGTCTAAAAATCATCACTATGAACTCATAATGTCCATACCATTTTTGAATGGAAATTTTGGGAATGTCTTCCTTCTTCACATTTAATTGTTAGTATCCTGATAAAAGGTCAAACTGAGAGAAATATTGGGCTCGACATAGTTGATTGAACGATTACTCTATCTTAGGAATGGATAAGTTTTCTTAGTCGTTGTTTTATTGAATTAATGATCATTAATGCAGAGGTGCATTGACTCGTCTTTCTTCTTGACGAAGAGGACTCATGCACCCCATGGTGAAGCACTCATGCATATAAAACTCTTTCTAGATTCTCTTACATCTTCTTATTCAACACTTCAAACTCAATGGTGTCCCCCATATAAAAAGATTAAATAAATGATTTATCTATTGATGTTCTGGATGAAAACTCCATTTTATATTTTTTTCCTCTAGTGCCATGAGACAACAATGAATCAATGAACTCCATATTAACTTTGAGGGAACAATAGACATTTTATTCATAGCTATCAATGTCTTGAATGGATAATTCTTTTCATGGACTCGGATTTAACCCAATAAATAAATGGTCCACATTAATTTCATTGTTGATGAAAAATATTGAGATATACCATTAAATCCTTGGAATGTTTTCCTCATACACCCCAACGCAATCATATTCCTTTTTCTTCAAACCTAGGAACTCCCTCTCAATTTTATGATGGAGAGTTTGTGGAAAATATTTATTGAAAATTATTTTCTTGAATTCAACCCATTCCATGAAATCAATTCCTTCTTTAGAATTTGTGTTCTTGATTAGTGTCCACCACTAATAAGCTTCTCCTTTAATGCGATAAATGGACAAAAAAACATTCTCTTACTCTATGAATTATAGGATAGAGAATATCTTATCAATATAGTTAAACCATTATACATTAATGAGGATATCATAAGATCAGCTAAAGTTAGAGGGTCATTGTCGTATAAAATACTCTACTGCAACATGATCCTTCTTAGGAGGAGGAGGGTATTCTACATGATCGATGTTATTATTTATAACTTGAGCTAGTTGATCCATTACTTCCATGAATTTCTCTGGCCCCATTCATTTAAGGTTAGGAATATAATTCTGTAAATCATCACATTACCTATCATGTTGGTTGTTGACATGGTTTACCCTATTTCATGCCTTTAACTAAAAGAAATAAAAAACATCAGATATGCATAATTTAACAAACTAGAGGGAAACGTGTAAACTTAAAAATAATAACTCAATAATAGTAAGTACGTCATAAATTATGGGCCTTTATGTTTCAATATATTTTATCCATGGTCATTTCTCATATTATGTTTTCTATCCTAATAAATTTTTTAATTCCTTCATAATGATTTATAAAGTGTTTGTAAATTTCCAAAGTATATACCCCAAGATTTTAAAACCTGGTTTTTAGTAATGCTCATTTTCATGAACCATGTGATGATCTAGTCTATCTCAATGTTTCCTTTTTAGGGATATCACCCCTACGTACCTCTATTCTAGATCCACATCCACTTACATTATCCAAAGAGGGAGGTATTTTCTTGGAAACCACTCGCTCTATACTTCACCAAAATTCTTGGATATTTTTATATACTTAGTATTATCCTTATAATTATCCTCAGACTTGTCACTAAACTTTTATCATCCTAATTACAAAGCTTAAATAAACATTTCCACTGATACAAACTGATAGAACGTCATTTTTTATGTTTATTTGAATATAAAACAAATTTTTTATACACTTTAAATGTTTAATATTTCTGGTATTTGAATTTTTATGTGTTTAATGGAAGGATACAATGAATTTTTGTAAATTATCTTAAAAGTATTGAATTAATTATATGAAAGATGTATTGTGACATTCCATATACAAAGGTCCAAGTATAAGGATTCAAATGTAATAAACAATATAAAATAAAGAAAATATAAATGAAATTGATGATTTAGACTTTAATAGTATTTTACAATAAAATATTTTAAGAATTAAAGATGTAAAGACAAGCCACGAAGGATAAAAACCCATCTATAGAAAAATAACATGTGTCATGTATAAAAACATGTATGTCATGTGATAATGCATCCCACGAAAAACGTAAGGATACAATTTCATGTCATAAACATTCTCAGGGTTGTTCCTTGATGATATTATAGTGTAAAATACATATTTACACCATAAAAGTGTTATTTGTGAAAACAAATTCGTTTATGATAAAATTAATCCAATAAACAACCAATTTTTTACCCAAAACCCTCGGGACACCTTAGGTTGACCCAAAAAGACATTACTAGCCCATTTAAGATGGCCCAATTGTTCTTTTGCACCAATAAATAAGTTTCACGGGGGATTGATAGAGGACTGACTAGAGATGGGGAATAAATGACGAGAAACCCTTATTGTTCTTCGCTTCTTCGTTCTTTTCCGTTATTTTATTTTCTTTCTTTCCAATTATTTTTCCCCTCTCCTGAATCAACTCAAAATTCACATCCATGAAGGGTTAGTTTATGTGAGTGATTTGGAAAGGGGGATACTTTTCCTATTTTCCAATGCTTTAGTTTTTATGCTAAAATAAACAAAAAACCCTTCTTTATTTTTATTTATGGTTTCAATGCTTAATTATAGTTTTAAATTCCAAATACAGTTGTGTTAGGTTTTCATTTTTTTTATTTTTATTTCCTTATTCACTGATCCATTTCTCCCACCACCCAATTCTATTATATAAATACTGAAAGAGACTTGGGTTGGGTGGTAGGTGATCAATGATAATCATCACATACATAATATTGTAATGGGAACTATTGGTAATTATTGAATCACAATACCCGGTAGGGGATTACCCTAATTAATCAAGGGGAATCACAATAACACCCACATTTATATGAATAATGGTAGACCAATCTATGGTTTTAGATAGGGACATTCACACTCTTACCATCTCTCCAAAGGGGATAGAGGAATAGGTAAATGAATCACTCTATCATTAATCGATAAAAGAAAAATTGGTAAAAATGGAAATTGTGATAGCATATAATTATGTCTATCCAAACCTTCTTGTGTAAGAATTTTAAACAATTATTTCAATCCAATTATTAAATATTGTTTTCAAGTTCTCAATTTCTCAAATCAAACCAAAATTGGTTTTTTTAAATTTAACATAAACAAAAATTAACAAACCATTTTTGTGAACACTACTCTTTAGGAGACTACCTAGGCTTAACCAATATAATATACTTAGGTAATAAAAATTATTTTCCATGCCCCATAGTAGGTTTGTGTCAAAAAAAACACTATTTCCATTGTAAAAGTTCTACTTAACAACCAAAAACAATTTTAACATTGAATGACCCATAGTTTAAATAAACCATTAATTGAATTTGATTCGAAAATTGAATGAATTATAACCCTACTAAGTAAAATAAATATTTTAAAAAAACATGAAAAAATAACCCTCTTAGATTCAAGTAACCCACTTAGTTTTCCCTTTAAACCTAATAAAGTGGCTAAAAATACCAACCAAAACCTTAAAGATATTTTTCCCCTCAATTCACTAATCTAAATAACAAACTAGTTGTTCTTGGATTAGAAAATGATTTATAATTTCATTTTAATATGATCATTTTGCTCTATAAATTTCATGGTCTTGAATGAGAGGATCGTGAATTTGTCAATATATTTCTGAGTTTCATTTTAAGAGGAGCACCTGAAGACCAACTCCAGTGGAGGAAATTTCCATTATCCCTAAAAGCAGTGTCTAAGGAATGGTTATATAGTATATAACTAGGATATTTAAACTACTAGGAAAATCTCAATAAATGATTCATGTAGTGATTATTCCCCACATCACGCAACACAGAAATCATAAAAGAAATCATTGTCATCAAGAAATTGATTAGAGAGACCATGTATGATTAATTTTAAAGCTTTAAGTAACTCTTTTAAAGATATCCACATTAATAAATGGATTTTCATCCCCTAATTGTATTCTTATATCATGTACTATGTAACAATGACCATGGCCTTATTGACACCTCATATGGAGGAGCCCTGATTGAAAAATCATATGTAGAGACCAGCGGTCTGATTGAGAAGATTTCACAAAACTCAAAACAATTTTGGAATTAGAGTACGGGAACTAGAGGAATACAAGAGGTATGAACATATAATTCATCAGATTTAATTGAATTGAAGGTTCATGACCTCATGAGGTTAGTTCGACAAATGGTTGTGATGTAAGAAAGTGGAAAACAACCTTCATCCTATATATGTGGTTTCTGTGACTTTCATACTCATTTTACTGATAAATTTCATGAGGTATAGGGGAAGAGAGCTATGTTACAACCTTTTATCCATATAAATTTCAATATAATCATCTCTAGAAACCCCAATTACAACTGGGATATGGATAGAATCAAACAAATCCCTTCTATCAAAACCAATACCCACTACAACCTCTATTCCAATAGGAGAAATATAAAAACCTTCCATCATTACAAAAATCATAAAATCATCCCTTTTAGCAACAATAATTCTTTCAACCATGACATTTCTAATAAAATACCTTTGATAATCTTTCTTCCATTACACCATCAAATGAAGGGTAATAGTTGCGGGCCAAGTTTGTAGGACTTTAAGATAAGATAGATAAAATAATAGTCTATTTAAGAAGTCTTATGGAATTTAGGATCAAAAACACCAGAAATATGTCATCCCAAAAAATTATTAATTCCCTGAAGAATTTAAGTATTATCACAGAATTAATAAAAATAACTTCAACCTAGAAACTCAAGGCCAGAAATTCAGATCAAAATTATAACAATCAACTGAAAGAGGAAAAAAATCCAAAATAAATGAGGACACCGTTCAAAAAATATATGTAAAAAACACCTCTGAAAAAAGGGATAAAAGGGACATTAAATAACTATTACCTTCAGCACTAGTTGATTAAAATAAAGTGGAAGAAGTTCAAATCCAAAAATAGATTCACAAGACCTTTGAAAACATTAAAATTAATATCCCACTATTGGAATCAATCCAAAAAATCTAAAAGTATGTGAAATTTCTAAAGGAACTATTTACCAAGAGAATGAACTGTATAGAAATGAGTGAATCATCTTAAGGGGAAGAGTTTCATCATAGATCACACCACCGATATGACAAAAATGTAAATGTCTAGGGACATTTTCTATTCCATATACTATTGGTTCATTAAATTGTACTATTCCTTTATGTGATCTTGGTGCTTCAATAAATGTTATGAATCACTTGGACTTTTCTTATTTGATGATTAGAGAATTGAAACCTACATGAGTGGTGGCCGAATTATTGAATAGATCCATAGTATTCCCAGGTTGAGTTAAAGAATATATACTATTAGGAGTAAGATGATGAATTTTTATAAAGGAAATACATGAAATAGGATAGGGTTCTAGGACAACAATCCATCATTTGGGGAGACCATTCCCAAATAAAATAAAAACTATCATCAATTTACTTGATGGTCCACTTACAATGGACCTTGGAGATAGTATGGTACACTTCAATATACTTGATGTAATAAATAATATATTAAGCTTTCATTAACTCAGTGTGATATCCCAAAAATAATGTACAACACCAATTGACTATTCGGGATTTCTTCATGAATTATTTTTCTTTAGGAGTGAATTTTTCATTTGAAAATACCAATTCCAAAAAATCTGAAAATCCCAATTTCAGGATAGAAGAATATGTTACTTATTGTTTTTTTAATGATTTACTAAGAGAAACTAAAATTATATGATATATCCAAAGCATATAATTGGGAAACCTCAACTCAATATCATCCCCATAAAACCCCCAAGTCTATAGATAAAAACACTACGAAGTGATTTAAGGTATGTTTACTATATGGAAGAAGATAAAATATCATTGATCACTACCAATAATATATCAGAGACCCAGGAAAAACCCCTAAATAACCATTTTAAAAGAAATTTCCAATCTATAGGATGGAGTTCAGTAGTTATACTAGGAATCAACCTCAAATTATTCCATCATAGAATATTTTTAGAAGGTGATTCTTAACCAGGGATATATCCATAAGGAAGACTCAATCCTACCATCTTGGAGGTTCTTAATAAAGAGATAAAAAATTACTAGTATCCAACATCATTTACCAAATCTCAAATTCTTAGTGGGACATACCTAATCATGTTCTCCCAAATAAAAATTTCATGACCATTTTCAAGAATAATAAAAATTAACTGATCCCCAAGAGATTGAAAATCAGTTGGATGGTGTCTATAGATTATAGAAAGATTAATAAAGTTACACTAAAAGAATAATTCCCCATCCAATTCATTGATCATATTTTAAAAAGGCTATCTATAAAAACTCATTATTTATTTTTATATGGGTTTTCAGGATACGCCCATGTAAATATTGCACTAGAAGACCATGATAATTAGACCTACACATATCCCTTCGGAACCTTCACATAAAAAAGCATGCATTTCGGGGAATTAAAAGCCCCTGGTACCTTGGAATGGTGTATTGTTATTATTTTCTCAGATCATATTAATGACTCATTAGAGTTATTTCTCAATGATTTTAATATTATTGGAAACTATTTTGATCAATTATTAGGGAATTTAGAAAAAAATTCAAAACATTCATTGATAAAAATATTATTTTAAACATTAAAAATGTCATTTCATGGTCAAAAAAGGTATAGTGTTAGGACACATAATTTCAAAGAATGGAATTATGGTAGATAATTCAAATGTTTAAGTAATAAACTAATTTCCATATCCAAATTTCCATATTCATGTTAGATCATTTTTTGGACACATAGGTTTCTACTACATATTTATCAGAGATTTCATTAAGACTTATTTACCACTATTAAGATTACTATTAAAATCAGTTTAGTTTAATATTTATGATGATTATAGGAAATTATTTTATTATTTGAAATAATATATGAATAAACCTCTAATAAAGAAACCACCAAATTGGGACCATCCTTCATAGTTACTCTATGATGCATCAAATCAGGTTTTGGTAGCATCTATCTCACAAATATTTGATAGAAAATCACAATTAATTTCTTATTCTTCCAGTACATTGGATACCGTGCAATTAAAATACAAAACCACTAAAAAGGAGTTCCTTGTATTAGTGTGATCAATAGATAAATCCATATCATATATTCTTGGAACTAAATCTATTTTTTTTAAGATCATACATCTTTTGGGTATCTAATTAAGAATAATGATTCTAATCCATGACTATTAATTTGGATGCTACTCTTAAAAGATTAAATTTCTTAAAATAAAGATAAAATGGGTACTAAAAATTAGGTGATCATTCATCTGAGTCGACTACCCAACACCGCTAAAGTAGAAATTCACAATTAATACCCACTCAATGATGAACTACCTAGAAATAAAAATTGCATCATGGAAGGAGAGGTACCATGGTACGCAAAAAAAATCAATTATTTGGTTACTTATCATGTTCAACCTCATATTACATATCATTATCATCAAAATAATAAATCTGATTCTAGATTTAATTTTTTTTGAACCATTACTCTGGAATATATACAATGATCAAATATTTATAATATGTTGACCGAATATTGAAATAAAATTAGTTTTGGAATTTTTCCCCAAATTAACTCATTGAATCCATTTTTGACCGCAAAGGATGTCTAGAATTGTTTTATAATATGGAATTTATAATACCACACTATTTAGAGAATCCATTGAGTTTTTTAAAAATGTGAAAAATATAGGTTTTCTAGTAATATCTCAAGAATATAGGAAATGCCTCAAAAACCAATTACCATATGTGAAATTTTTGATGTTTTGGGCATTTAATTAATGGGAATATTCCCATTGTTGTTTGGTTATTATTTTATTCTGATAATTGTAGATTATTTTCAAAATGTATGGAATCAAAATCCACCAAGTCCTATGATGCTAAATTTTTATATGATTTTTTAGGTATAACCAATTATAAAAGTTTAGACTCCCATGAGAAATCATCAGTGACCAAGGAACTCATTTTCTCAATAGTCTAATGGAGGCATTACTAAAATGGCATGGGGTGTATCATAGAACATCAACACCAAACCATCCAAAAACAAATGGCCAAGTTTGAGTTTCTAATAGAAAAATCAATGTAATTATGGAAAATTTGGTAAAATCCAATAATAAGGTCTAGAGCCAAAAGTTTAGATATATCTTAGGGGATTGTAGGACTTCAAATAAGATACCAACATGAATGATCACCTACTAATTGATTTACAGGAAGATCTTCCACTTCCCTATTGAAATGGAATATAAAGTCTTCTAGGAATTAAGTGATATGAATTTGAACCTTAATAGAGCTAAAAAATATAAGATATTATATCTTAAGTAGTTAGAGAAAATAAGGGTAGAATCTATTGAAAATCATATGATTTACAAATAATTAATGAGGATGTCCCATGAAAAAAAAATTAACCATGAACCTTCAAACCTGGAGATCCGGATTTGTTATATTAATATAGACTTAAACTGATTAAAAGTAAAATTTAATCCAAATTGTAATATCCCTTTACTATTATTTATGTATAACCCTTCGGTTATGTGATGATTTCAAAATAAATAGAAGAAAACACATTCACTATAAATGGTAAGAAGATGAAGCAGTATTGTGGAATCATACCTCAAGAACTAGGGAGGAGATTACATTCATTCACCCATATTACCAGCTAAGATCCACTAGGTTTTATCTTTCATTTACACTTGATTAAATTTAGTAATTATATTTTTAATCTACTTTCATTAAAAATAAAATTAAATGAATTTAGAACACTACATCAATTATGTGTGGGGAGAAAATCATGTATTCTATGATTTACTTTCAATTTTTGTCATTTTTTTGGTCGATCCAATTGGGTTTAAAAAAATTTCTTCTAAGAGGCAACCCAAATTTTTAGCCTTAGTGCACTATTCCACTCAATCTAATCTGATCATAATTAAATTGACCTTCACTTTCACTAGTTTTATATTAGTATTTCTAGGTCCACCAATATTGAAAATGAAATGTGAATAAGGTTTATGGATTTCATGTTACAAAAGGGATATTACATCATAAATGATAATTTATGTCATAAAATAATAATTCATACCATAAAAGTATAACTCACGTAATAAATTTTCTGTAAAATAGAACTAAAATAATAAGACCTATGCAACCTAACTGAATCATCATTTATTTAGGGAGTTTTCTTTTAAATTCATTATATTTTGAACTCTCTATTTTTTATTGCTTGAAAATAAATCTTTTAGATTTAAAAGTAAATTTTCATGCTCATAGTCTCCATAAGATACACAGTCTCTATAGGACACATAGTCTACATAAGACACACAGTCTCTATAGGTCACACAGTCTCTAGGTCACATCCAAACATAGAAATGTTTACTCGAAGAATGCTTGTTCTGGGAGAACTCACTCCTATATCCATTAGGTCATATGAACATACCCACAAAATCCACTTATGATATCTCAAAATTGAATTCTTGTAATAATATTTATAACACCATAAGTGAATCATTAAACAGACGCACCGTTTGAATTTTATGCTCATTTATATTTTCATATTGGGGAAGGCCACTAGGCCTATGTACTGACTATATGGTTGATCCACTAACCAGGGTGGTTGACCACCATGGCCTACTTCCTGGTCTATCCACCCCCGTGATACAAAAATAGATCAATCTTCTGTTGTGGTTGACTGTCTTCCAGCTGATATGGCCACATGCTAGCTCGGTCAACCACCACGGTCGACAGTAGTCTAGTCCAGCCACCCCAGGATTGACTCATCCTCTCCCTTCTCCACTGGTCCCAACCCATTTCCCCTTGGCTGGACCCAATCCTACTAGTCATCTCATCTCCTCTTTCCCAATCCACTCGCACATGGTCCATCAGGCCTATTCAAGGTGGTTGTTGACGGTGTCCCATGCGGCTGCCACCACCATCGTATCTCGCGGAATAGCTACATTCCACGGTCGCCACATCTATAGCCCTATATCCCCACATTCATCCTCCCACTGAATCCTTCATGGACCATCATCTCCTTCCATGACTGATGCCATGTCCACCACCTCTTCTCACTGCAACACCTCATGCTGCTTTGTCGGACCGCCGCACTAGACCTGCGTCGGTGGTCCTATCCCCAGACCACCAAGCCACCTCCAATGATCTTATTTCTGAAATGAATGCATATATAGGATTCTCAGGTCCTGATATATATAGATTCCGCCTATTTTTTATTTTTCCTCAAATCTAGGGGTTTGATTGAATTTGAAGGCTCTTGGAAAGTCGATTCACGACCACGAGGGTCCAATGTCAAAGAACACTAAGAATGGGGGAGATAAAAGCTCGAAGAACACCCTGAGGAATGGACATCATCCATTTTTTATGTCAGCCTCAATCTGTACTTGTTATAATGATATCTCTTATTAATAAACCCTGTAATTATCAACCATCCCACAAGGATCGATCCTCATATCAATCTTTTCGTAGATTTACCTGCGTTAGTCATGAAAATGAAAAACAGGGAAATTATAAAGAAACATCCTCCCTACCCGAGATATAGATCATTCGCTATCAAGGATAGATTTTCATTGGAGATTCATCAAGAATGACCTCTGATCCTCGTGTTTTTCATCACTACCATGATCATTCTCATAGGATTCTCTCCAGAGCCTCTAGGGAAAATCCAGGGTTGTGAACCTATCCCAAGGATTTTGGATAGCTCTTCATTAAAAATAAATAGCATGGCTATGTTGATGTAATCATAAAATAAAATAAACACACGGTTTATTTTATTCATTAAAACATCCAAAAACTATTTTTAATATCTACCCTACACTGGTCGATCATAGGCCTTACCTAGGGAAAAATCACATTACAAACTCAATGGTGGTATCATATTTCCAATCCAAGTAAACGTTCATGAGTTATTTGGATTTTAAAATATAATATATTTTTATTTAAAAAATTTTATTTATGGTTACGTCCTTGTTGACTTTTTCTTCATATGACATATTCAAAAACAAATTAGGTCATTCTTTTGTTAAATACACCATTATAAGCTCAAAAGTGACCTCATATTTCTGATCTGGGTACCCATTTAAATGATTTTACACTTTTTTGGGAGATTTTTGAACATGTGGTATTACAACCATAACATTTTTAATGAATTGTTATGGGAACACCAGGACTCATAATCGAATGTCATCTCAACACCTAGTCACATAATTTTCCCAAAAAAACTCTACAAATAAAATTCGGAAACTCTGAGTCGTTATATTCTCCCCACCTTTGGGATTTATGTCCTTGAAAAGCCAAAACAATGGATACTCAAACAAATGAGGGTATAAAACTTGAATCTGAGCCTCCCACTCCCATGTGATCTCTTGGATATTCTTGTGCTTCCACCATACATGTACCGAAGAAATTGAACACCTAAGAAGTATCCTCTCATGTCAGTCCTCTTTTTCCACCAGGTACTCTATAAATGTTTCCCCTTCCTTGATGTACAAATCTTCTTAGTCAATGACGTGTGATGGTTCATTCACATACCACATCAACTACGACATGTGGAAGAAGTCATTTTCCCTCTTTATATGAGGATTTAGATCCATGTAGTATGCCACCTCAATAACTCTATGTAGTATCAGGAAATTTCTGATGAACCTCAGAGATATCTTTCCACCTTGGAAAAATATTTGTAATTTATGTCATGGTGTGTCCTGAAGGAACACATGGTCTCCTTCCTCAAACTCCAAAGGCCTCCATAATTTGTTGGAAAAAGACTTATGATGGCTCTGTTTAGTCTTCATCCACTCTTGGATGATCTTCACCATCTCTGTAATCATCTGCACCGACAATGGACCCATGAGTGTTGAATCTCTTGGGTCCATCTAGCAAAGTGGTGACCTATAGGGTTTCCTGAACAATGCCTCAAATTGTTCCATGCTGATGGTGGACTGGTAGCTTTTTTTGTATGAAAACTCCACTAGGGGTAGGTGATCCTCCCAACTGTATCAAAAATCTAACATGAAATCCCGTAGCATGTCCTCTAGAACCTATAAGATCTGCTCTATTTGGTCATCCTTATGTGGGTAAAACGTTGTGCTAAAGCATAACTAAGTCCCAAATTCCTCATTCAATCCCTTCCAAAATCGGGTTTTAAAGAAAGAATCACGATCTGAGATTATCTTCAATGGAACTCCATGGAGTCAACCTATCTTTTCCTCGTAGAGGCGTCCGCTCCCAAATAGATAGTAAGTGGGATGACGTGGTGAGTCTGTCAATGATCACCCAGATGGTATCGTTTACCTTAGACGTATGTGATAAATTTTCCACAAAGTCCATCAATATCTTATTCTACATCAATTCTGGAACCTCAATGGGTTGGGCTAAACCCACTAGAACTTGGTGCTTGGTTTTCACTTGTTAACAAGTGATGCATTTAGAGACGAACTCTACAACTCTCTTCTTCATCCCTAGTCACCAAAACTAATGTAAGAGGTCCCGGTACATATTTTCCACACCTGGACGTACTGCCAACAAGGATTTATGAACCTCCCTCAGAACCTCCTCACACAACATCATTGGAACCATTGTGTGCTCTCTAAAAAGAATGATGTTTCTTCCACCTTTCAAATGTCCACCGAGATCATGCCCTGTGGACAACTGAACATGTAGGGTCTCGCAGTCAGTATCCCCAAGTTGAGCCTCCTTGAATCACAATATGATTAGAGGGGTTAAAACCATTGACTGGAGGAATTCTTCTCCATCTCCATCTACAAATTATAACTACAAGGAGACCAATTACTCTGACGTCTCACTCAACAATTTCAAGCAAGATCTCCTGCTGAGAAAATTTTCCACCGTGTTCCTCTTCCCATGAGTATAGACAATCTCAAATTCATAGTTCTAGAGGAACTTTTTCCATTGCCTCTATCTCAATTTCATATCCTTCTGAGAGAATATATACCTGAGACTCTTGTGATCAAAGAAGATGATAAACTGCTCTCCCATCATGAAGTGTCGTCGCATATTTAAAGCAAATACTAATGCTTATAACTCCATATCATGGGCCACATAGTTACGATCATGTGGTCTCAACGGGCATGAACCATAGAAAATCACTTATTGCCTATACATCCAGACACAACCAATCCCGGTTCCAAATGCATCACAGAAAACTATGTACTCGGTACCCTCCTTTGGAAATCTCAAGATGTGGCTGCTCATAAATCTCTAAGTAAACTGATAAAAACTCTTCTGGAAATTCTATGTCCACATGAAAGGTTGTCCCCTTCTTGATAAATATTTCAAGGATTCTTCCACTCTAGAAAAGTTAGGTAAAAGCATTCGATAGTACCCAACCAAACTAAGGAAACTCTGCACCTCAGTAACACTCTTCGGGTGGATCTCAAGCAAGCATCGCCTCAATCATCACTAGTTCCAATACAACTCCAACCTCTAAAATGATGTGTCATAGAAAATGGACCTCCATAATACAAAACAGACACTTCGATATCTTCCAAAAATTATGGTTCTCTCAGAGTGTGTTCAAGACCATCCTAAAGTTTCTCACATGCTCCTCTTCGGATTCTGAGTACACTAGGATTTCATCAATAAAGACCACCATGAACTGGTCAAAGTAAGGTTGAAAGATCTGATTCATGAGTCCCATGAACATTACTGGGGAGTTTTTCATGCCCAACAATGTCACCAAGTATTCATAGTGTTCATAGCCGCATTTAAAGGTTGTCTTCAGTATATCACCATCACGTACTCGTAGCTGGTGATAGCCAGACCTGAGGTCAAACTTTGAGAACCAATGTTTCCCTTTGAATTGATCTAAGAGGTCATAGATCCTTAGTAGTGGATACTTATTATTCATGTTCACCTTTTTCAGGTACTGAAAGTCCACACATAACTTCCAGATCATGTCTTCATTCATGGAAAATCAAACTGGGGCTGTTGAGGGTGAAACACTAGTTCTCACGAAGACCTTCCTCTGCAAGTCCTCCAACTTCACCCTCAACTCAGGAATCTCTATGAAATACATATGATATGTAGGTGTAGATATCAGTACCATCCTAAGGTATATATCAATTTATAATTCAACCTTCTTATTGGGAGGTAATCCTGGAACATCCTTGGGAAAGATGCCCTCATACTCTGCCACCACTATAGGAAACTATGGGCTCAAATCATCCATTTCACTGAGGGTCAGGCTAGACAACTGATGATTGATCAGCTACACCCTCATATGTGTGATTCCATCCTTTGCTTCCTACATATCATTTTCACCAACAAAGGAAAACATGGTCATATCACTATAGATACACGACACTCTACGCATAAAACAGTCAATCTCAGCCTGAACTATGGATAATCAGTCCATACTAATAAGGTCATCGTTAGGCCTCAATGCCGCTACCAAGAGTTCCCAACCAAAACTCTCACCTCTATGAGTAAATTCAAACTGTCAGCACCAGTGTCTGATCATTGAATCTCCTCTCATAGGGGCCTCTAATTGTAAGGGTTGAGTCAATGGTTTAACCAGAATCTCCATGTCATGAACAAAGTTCATGGAATTAAAAGAATGGTTGGAACCTATGTCTATCAAAACTGTATAAAAGGTGGAAAATACACAGATCTTATCAACAATCATTCATGTATCCCTTGGTTCATATGCCTCAACTTTATGCAGTTCTCCCCTCCCCTATCCTTTAGCTCCCCGAGCCTGGTGTGGACCAGCAGGGGGCGGTGGTGGTAACATGTTGAAATGTCAACCACCTCTTTCTATTCTCTAAGCTCCTCTTCCATGTCTGCCGCCCTATAGATCTATCTACTTAAATCATTGTCTATTCCTCAGTGGTCTATCCAACTTCTCTCTGTTATTAGTATTACAGGTTGGCCATTATTGTGTGATATGACCCTTTCCATCACATGAAAAGAATTATACCTCTCTAGGCTAACTAGACCCACCCTGTGAGCCCTAATATATAGATCCCCTTTCTTGTGACATTCTCTTGAAACGTCTCACTTGTCCATGTCTCTTAGATTGACACCAATTTCACATTGCCAAGGTATATACTCCTTTTTTCCCACCTATGAATACCATCATATATAACTCCCAACCAAGAAACACTCAACCACAATGGTTCGCTCTAGAACCCCAAAATAGGTAGGAATGCACAAAGGGATAACACAAGCTCAGATGTCCCTATACAGACATCACTCGATGGTTAGATCCCTAATGCACTATTCATGTATCATATCCATTGAGTACTTGGAAAGGTTAGTGTGCCTCAATGAATACTCAAATACTGACATGTTGTACTATTATATTTATAGAATCTCATGTAAACACATAGTCGTTAGATAATAAGGTGATAACTCCTCCGGGAAAATGTTTCTCCAACTTTTCCCATGTAATAGTTTCCTAATCGTAGGATTGGGTAACCAAACCCATCCATCGCCCTACTAATCCATGTAGAATACTTTCCACTAGGACAACCATCTAATTTTTTGGTGTTCTGACTAGATGAAATACTTGTGTCACCGCCTCAATCCAATCTTCAACCACCTATGTGTTGTGATCGCCTAGGAACCTGAGGGGTCTCTATCACTGAAAATTGTGAAACACACTTAGCACGTGCTCCTCATCCTCTGGTACCGCGGGTATCATGTGCTACTCAACCGGAGGTGGTATAGATGGTGCACCACCTGGATGTGATATCTCTGATACAAATCCCTATATCGATGTCTCGTCACCTAGAGGATCATCCTTGTGATCACGTGGTGGAATCCTGTTTGACTGTCTATGTGGAGACATCTTTATTTGAAACATGATATACCATGGTCAATTTAGTATATGAGGAGAACTGACTCAATAAGGACAAAAAATACATAACCCATCCCTATGGGATGCATGTACTATTATTTTCTCTACAACTAGTGTTTTCATGTACCGAGTCAAAAAGTAGTTATCCAGAGTCCTGGTGTATGGATATGTCGGTTGACACACCAACACAAGATTCCTTGGCCTCAAAGAAGAACTTGAAACACTTAACATTGTTTCCCCAAACCAACCTCAAAGACTACTTGTCCTAAAGTAGAACCAACTATCCTCTGATACCACTCTATCATGACTTGTCCCAGAGGGTCCCATGTCATGACTACCCTAATTCCACATCCAATAGGCCATGGGTTGGTGACTATAAATGAGTAGGCATATCCCACAAATGGGAGACATTTTTCTAAGTACATGTATTCATGCCCACATCTCTAAGACACAAATGCTAAAATGTAAAAGAAATAAGTAAAAACTGCATGAAAACCAATATAATGACCCGAAGCTTATCGTACATGGACATTACATTACTTTTGCGGAATACTTAGTACATAACAAAAACACACACACAAGGATCGTAATAGTTTAGTGTCTTTGGAAACTCGGAACGTAATCTTCTAAACGTGGTGAAAGATCTTCAATATCTCCCATAATGATCTTCCCCTTTTTTTTACCTAAAACCTTTCTTTATATCCTGGGGAAAGAAAAACAAAAAAGGGTGAGCTCAAATGCTCATTAAGGGTAAACAAAAGAAATATCAATCACATCATATACATAAGAACGTAGCTTTTGGAAATCTTGACCTGCAAAAGAGCTCATAATATCATAACATGGGATAAATCATAGAATTGAAAATGAGATCCCCATAATCATAACATAAAACTTGAAACTTTGTGGCATGCACACATAATCATGGAAAATCATTTCTTGTTAGTCATGACTCATTGCCAAGACTATCTTAGTGGACAAAGTCCCTTTCTGAACCGAGTTCACTCCTCGTTTCAGTCCTGTATCACTGAACCGAAATAACCTTCCGTTCCAGCCATGTCTATCTCATGAGATATAAAATCATTACCCAATGCATTGGAGGGAGATATAGGTCCCACCCATCTTATAATGAATCCTTTCTTATGTGTGCCACATAATCATAAAACATACATCATCGCATAACACATGTAACAAAAATGGGATTCTTGAAACATCATGACATCATAAATCAATTCATATAAGATAAAGGAATTCATAAACATAATTCCATCTCAACATAGTCAAATCAATGTAAAAATATGGATAGAAACAGAACCCTTTATTATCTTAGATGGAAAATAATTTTGATAAAACACTTGAATTGAATTCTTGAGGAAAATATCCTTTCTTCTTCAAAATCAATTTCTTTTCACAAAACATCATGCAATTTTAAAAGAAATAGATTTTATTGAAAATAGTCATGAAATCTTTTAGAGGAAGCTTCATTAAAATAAGGCTTTATAAAACAGTAGAAATCCATTCGTGCCGTATAAGTTAAAAAAACATTCTTCGTACTTTTGTCGGAAAAGTCAAAAAGTACCTCGTACGAAAAACGACAAAAGATTCCTTTCATACGTATTACTAAAAACTCACCGAAGGGTAAAAATGGATTTAAACAATTGTAGGTGGATGGAAATAATATTACATATTGATGAAACATGGATGTGGATGATAAAATACACCCCAGTAAATACTTACGAATAAACAATCTCGGATAAAAATGAGATTGTGATATTTCCCTTACCTTAGGTCCGACTTGCTTTGTAACTGTCTGAACCTCCTGTATAATGATTTAAATCATGTTATTGACTTATTACAGAATCATATTCATTGTTATGATATCATATATGGTTCACTTATGACATTATATTACCCGTTCTTTTGTAAATTCCATGTTAAAGAAGCGTTTTGGGTAAAATCGTTTCATTTATCGTAGGTGTTTTGACTTGTTGTTCTTGACATCATTATTACATATATCATGATTTACTTACTTCCAGAATATAAAATATGATTTATATATCATATATATTCAGTATATATATATATAATAGGTAGATAAATAAAATGAAAAACACCTTTCATGGAGACGGTAGTCCGTACGTACGCATGAACGCTGTTTTCCTTTCCTTATTGTCTTGAAATGGAAGTAAGTAGATGACATACATATGTATATATATACATAAATCCAGTAGCTTTATAATGTCATATATTTCATTATTATTTCTTATATATACATTATAATCATTCTTAAATGGTTAACATGGAGAATGAATCTCATCGCGTCGTGGAGACGGTATTCCGTACGTACGCACGAGCGATGATATCATTTCTATAAATATTGAATTGAATTGGAGTGGATTATACAATATATCAGAATCAATATTATGTTGTAATAACTATGTATAGTTATTCTTTACACCATTATACCCATCCATGTAAGGTGGTGGTGGAAAATAGATTACACCACGGCGTGGAGACGGTATTCCGTACGTACGCACGCGCGGTGATTTCTTTTTCCGTAGGATGGATAGATGGTGAAATAGGTTTGTTTAATACTTATAATAACATATCAGTATATGTGTGATACTGATGTTATTACTTCATAATGAAACAACCTAAGAAGAAGAAGTGGAAGAAGAAATAAAGATGAAAGAATTGGTAACGGTAATTACCTCTTCTTTGAAGTGCCTCTTTGAGACCTCCTCTTAGGGCACTACAATTGGTCTTGGAGGAAGACCAGAACCTCTAGGATGTTGCTAGGGAAGTGGAGAGGAGAAATTTGCAGGGGTTGGCCGAGCTTGAGTGCTCAAATTGGTGTGAGGAGGAGGGGGAGGAGGTGTCCTTTTATAGGGGAGGAGAGGGGCACCTTAGGAATATCTCAAAATATTATTTTATATTAAAGTCAAAATCGGTTTATAATGGTTCCAAAGGGTCTTATTTCGAAGCTAAAGTGGGGATGGGTCGAAATCCTATCAACCAATAGGATTTAGACAAGTTTAGGGTATTATGTTAACCTTATCAATTAGATTTAACTCTAAGTTAAATAATTTAACTTTTACCGTGTCTTTTTGTTTTCTTTCACTATATGGTTAATAAACTTACTATAACATGCCAAACGAACCCCAAATTGTATATTATTAATAAATATATCCTTATCTAAGTCATTTGGCCGAACCTTAGATTTTTAGGAATAAAATAACAATTAATAATAAAATATTTGATTTAAAAACTATTTTGTGTCAATTTTGACACTATTTGATATATGATTTTTTTGAAAGTCATAACAGAATTATATGTTCGAACCAAGTTTATTATATCAACACTAATATATCATAGTAACCTAGAAAATTAGTGGAATTCATAAAAAGTCTTAAATTACATTTATTTTGGTATTTATATTATCAATTATGTCAATATTTCATTAATAAGATAATTACTGCATCATCTTTGTGTCATAAATAAATTATATTATTTGATGTCTAAAAATTACAAATAAAATACCATCATGTAGGAAATCTTTTTATCTTTCTAATGAATATTTATAGTCGAATTTATCTTATGTATAACCCCATATAAAAAATGATTTACTTATTAAACTTTGATTTTAACTATTTTAACCCTTCTTTAAATAAATTAATAATAAATGTCCAAATCTAATCCAAGTGGGCCTAAATGGTCATATTTTATTCCTAAGTTTGTTTTTGGTCGAATTACACTTGTCCAATAGAATTAGGACATGTGTTAGGGTAATATTAATATCATATTTACCCTTAGTTACCCTATTTACTATTAACCGTGGTAAAAAAGTAAAAAGTTACTATTCACCAAAAAATTATTTTCATCTCATTGAACCACATTTTAGTCCTTGATATTAACCGTGTCTCTCGGATTTTCGAAATTCCATTCACAGAAGCGGTAAAATTAAGTTTTATGCAAAATTCAGTTTTTAACCTACCACTTAGTAGTTTCACTATTCATCAAAAATTGATGTTTTTCAGAACAATGCCAAAATTTCATCCCAAGCTATATTTCATATTCCAAATTCAAAAATGAAGTCTATTTTACCAAATTCATAACATAAAAGTTGCATTAATTAATTTTATAATTAAATCCCGCTGTTAAAACAAATAGCGTGTTTTTAAGAAACAATATCTATCAAAAGATTGACACTTGTTTATGTCTAGTTTAAATGTGAAATTACATCCAATGACCAACATTGTATTAAATTGTAAAAATATATTCTAAATATACTTTAAAACCACTCAAATTAATGATTTATCACTATTAATTATTTCGATTAAAAAAGTTGTTTTTAATTATAATTTAGTAATTTTCACTATTCATCAGAATATGAAAGTTATCCGAAAAGTACCAAAATTTCACCTTAGGCTAAATTCGATACTCCGAATCCAAAAATGAAGTCCATTTTGAGAGTTAAAATTTCTAAAATTTAAAAAGTGGTTATTACTATTCATAACGGCTAGTTTTAATAATATTTTAATAGCATATCATTGTTTCGTGAAACTCAGGATTACGTACCACACACGCTATCGAGGAAGGTTGTGATTGCGTGTAATGCAAGGCAAGTCAAGGATGCGTGTTGTGCAAGCTCCTTTTGGTGTAGTGTATAACACAAGACATTAGTAAAATAAAAAGAATATTTTTTTTCATAAAATCTCGGGCTGTTACATTCTACCCCCCTTAAAATGAATTTCTCCCTCAAAATTCGTCGGGGTTATAAATGGTTTACTATTTGAAAGTTTCTTTAATAGAAACCCACATCGTAAAAGGGAATACCAAAACTTGGCTTTTAAAAACTAAAGTATGAAATGTAACGATTACCTAAATAAACTAATCACTGGGTTTCCACATAGGTGAAAATATGGATATGGAAGAGAAATCTAACCATCATGTTCTGATGGAGAGTGGTAGTGAACATGGCTATGGAAAAGCCAGTAATCACAAATCCATAGATTTGTGATGATATAAGGTACCATCTGATTCATCAGGTATAAGATCACTAGGACAACATTTTTGGTTTTCAAGATCATTTCCCTAAAGTTGAAAATTTGCTTAAAATAAATACTTTATTTTGGTACAATCTCACTTTTGTTCATGCCTTGAACAATTTCTACTTCATCTCTTAAATAAATGAAGTTGAATTTGTTATTTGTGAAGTGTTAGCAGATTATGTGATAGAATGATGGGTCATTCCATCTGTCTCAAACAAAAGGTTAGAAAAAGTTATTAAATATACATAAGTCATTCTATAGTGAGATTAATCACATATGGTTCCTAAAATGGACTTATACTTCATATATCATACTGCTTAATATAATAACACTAGTTTCTACTAAACAGGGACTTCCTGTAGGTCAGTGGTAGGCGATAAAGGCCAGTCGCACTTCGGTTGTGGGTTCGATTTCTACAGCCTTGTCCGAAGCGATGGGCTGTCGCCTGTCCTACAGGTTGTCCTTTTTCTAAAACTACGTTACTATAACATCCCATCAATAATATCAAAAATCTTCTATCCTTAAACAATACTAACTTATGTCCAACATAATCCAGTCTAATCTTTAGGCTTATACATAATACTGCAGTCCACTCTCATAATATAGTGACAACGAGTACCAGAGATTTAATACTGTCGTTGATCCCCACATATCATAAGATATGTCTTGTTGGTCACATTACAAACATTCAAAGTCCTTAATCGTGTATTCTCTTGAATACCTTAGTGAAAACATGAGTGCAGTTAAAAGTTAACACTTTCTACATACCAAAATCCTCAAAATTCTATATACTCAAACCATGATATCACTTAGTCCTTATATCAATCATGAGCTCATGAATACTATTAAACATTTCATTTTCTCATCTTCATTATGCGCATATCATCTTATTTCCAAAAAAAATATCTCAATCACTTTGAATACCACATCAATAAATATTGCAATACTCAATGATACAACATTATTTTGGAATCCCATTACATAAACACTTAATCATTCCACCACATCGTTGTCATATTCAACATTGCCAATAGTGATCGCATGTGATTTCCCTTTGTCCTTTGCCTTCAGTGGTTGCTCATGTTGATCATCACTAACCCTTGGATTAGGGCAATTATTAGCATAATGCCCCATTTCCTTGCACTTGAAGCATTGAAGTGTTGGCGGTGCGTTCTCTGCAGTGTTTGCTTTATTCACATCATTACAAACCCTTTTTCCATTACTTCGACACTCAGCTACTCGATGACCTTCTTTTCCACACTTAAAACATTTTCTAGTCCCTTTAAGACAATCTCCACCATGCTTCTTCCCACACTTTGTGCATAAGGAAACATTCATCTTCTTTTCATCATTATTCTAAGATTTCTCCTTGAACTCCATCTTTCGTTTCTTGTCAAAACCATGAGATGGATATGTAACACCAACTTCCATTTCTACCTTGATAGCACAACACACAATTTCTTCATAGCTACTGAAGTCTCTTATATCTAATGCCCTTCGAAGACTTGGTTTTAAGCCACTGAAAAATCGATCAACTTCACTTTCAGGTTGGATGATAATTCCAGAAGCATACCTTGCAAGTCTTGTAAAATTTTCTTCATAGGTACCAACAGATTCATCATCCCTTTGCTTCAGTTCAAGAAACTCTTTCTCCATCTTTGTTCGAAGAATACGAGGGAAGTACTTACTGAAAAACAAGTTCTTGAACTCGTCCCATTCCATGGACTCAATTTCATCTCTTGGCCTCGTATTCTTGATAAGATTCCACCATTGATCAGCTTCACCTTCCAAACGATATACTGCTAAGATGACTTTATCATGTTCAGAACATTGAAGAACTGAAAATATCTTTTCAGTAGTACTAATCCATTGTTCAGCAACTAATGGATCAGTAGACCCACTGAAAGAAGGTGGACGTTGCCTCATGAAGGACTCAATAGAATATTGTTCCCTTCTCTGCTCATTTGGAAGTCCAGAATGATTCATAGCTTGTGTAAGTATAGCAATAAGATTTTGCACTCCATCTCCCATAACATTTGTTTGTTTAGGAGGGAAATCATTGCATTGTCCATTGCATTGATCAACACGGTTCCTTTGGGTTCCAGCCATCGTCTAAAACCCAAAAAGAATAGTGTGAGAGGCAAAAATCATGCTAGGGAAAACAACATAATAAAGGGGGAGTACCTTCTATATCCAACATCTTAGGTTTAATTCTATGATCGTTAGCGTAATTCTATTACTATAACCTATACGTATACTTATCCCTAGGGACATCCCTAGACATACCTTAGAAATATCTCTAGGGATCTCACTAAAGTTCTCGCATCCTAGTTTCCAAAGGTTGACTAAACCTTTCCTCTGATACCAACTATAATGACCCGAAGCTTATCGTACATGGACATTACATTACTTTTTCGGAATACTTAGTACATAACAAAAACACACACACAAGGATCGTAATAGTTTAGTGTCTTTGGAAACTCGGAACGTAATCTTCTAAACGTGGTGAAAGATCTTCAATATCTCCCATAATGATCTTCCCCTTTTTTTTACCTAAAACCTTTCTCTATATCCTGGGGAAAGAAAAACAAAAAAGGGTGAGCTCAAATGCTCAGTAAGGGTAAACAAAAGAAATATCAATCACATCATATACATAAGAACGTCGCTTTTGGAAATCTTGACCTGCAAAAGAGCTCATAATATCATAACATGGGATAAATCATAGAATTGAAAATGAGATCCCCATAATCATAACATAAAACTTGAAACTTTGTGGCATGCACACATAATCATGGAAAATCATTTCTTGTTAGTCATGACTCATTGCCAAGACTATCTTAGTGGACAAAGTCCCTTTCTGAACCGAGTTCACTCCTCGTTTCAGTCCTGTATCACTGAACCGAAATAACCTTCTGTTCCAGCCATGTCTATCTCATGAGATATAAAATCATTACCCAATGCATTGGAGGGAGATATAGGTCCCACCCATCTTATAATGAATCCTTTCTTATGTGTGCCACATAATCATAAAACATACATCATCGCATAACACATGTAACAAAAATGGGATTCCTGAAACATCATGACATCATAAATCAATTCATATAAGATAAAGGAATTCATAAACATAATTCCATCACAACATAGTCAAATCAATGTAAAAATATGGATAGAAACAGAACCCTTTATTATCTTAGATGGAAAATAATTTTGATAAAACACTTGAATTGAATTCTTGAGGAAAATATCCTTTCTTCTTCAAAATCAATTTCTTTTCACAAAACATCATGCAATTTTAAAAGAAAGAGATTTTATTGAAAATAGTCATGAAATATTTTAGAGGAAGCTTCATTAAAATAAGGCTTTATAAAACAGTAGAAATCCGTTCGTGCCGTATAAGTTAAAAAAAACATTCTTCGTACTTTTGTCGGAAAAGTCAAAAAGTACCTCGTACGAAAAACGACAAAAGATTCCTTTCATACGTATTACTAAAAACTCACCGAAGGGTAAAAATGGATTTAAACAATTGTAGGTGGATGGAAATAATATTACATATTGATGAAACATGGATGTGGATGATAAAATACACCCCAGTAAATACTTACAAATAAACAATCCCGGATAAAAATGAGATTGTGATATTTCCCTTACCTTAGGTCCGACTTGCTTTGTAACTGTCCGAACCTCCTGTATAATGATTTAAATCATGTTATTGACTTATTACAGAATCATATTCATTGTTATGATATCATATATGGTTCACTTATGACATTATATTTCCCGTTCTTTTGTAAATTCCATGTTAAAGAAGCATTTTGGGTAAAATCGTTTCATTTATCGTAGGTGTTTTGACTTGTTGTTCTTGACATCATTATTAAATATATCATGATTTACTTACTTCCAGAATATAAAATATGATTTATATATCATATATATTCAGTATATATATATATATATATAATAGGTAGATAAATAAAATGAAAAACACTGTTCATGGAGACGGCAGACCGTACGTACGCATGAACGCTGTTTTCCTTTCCTTATTGTCTTGAAATGGAAGTAAGTAGATGACATACATATGTATATATATACATAAATCCAGTAGCTTTATAATGTCATATATTTCATTATTATTTCTTATATATACATTATAATCATTCTTAAATGGTTAACACGGAGAATGAATCTCATCGCGTCGTGGAGACGGTATTCCGTACGTACGCACGAGCGATGATATCATTTCTATAAATATTGAATTGAATTGGAGTGGATTATACAATATATCAGAATCAATATGATGTTGTAATAACTATGTATAGTTATTCTTTACACCATTATACCCATCCATGTAAGGTGGTGGTGGAAAATAGATTACACCACGGCGTGGAGACGGTATTCCGTACGTACGCACGCGCGGTGATTTATTTTTCCGTAGGATGGATAGATGGTGAAATAGGTTTGTTTCATACTTATAATAACATATCAGTATATGTGTGATACTGATGTTATTACTTCATAATGAAACAACCTAAGAAGAATAAGTGGAAGAAGAAATAAAGATGAAAGAATTGGTAACGGTAATTACCTCTTCTTTGAAGTGCCTCTTTGAGACCTCCTCTTAGGGCACTACAATTGGTCTTGGAGGAAGACCAGGACCTCTAGGATGTTGCTAGGGAAGTGGAGAGGAGAAATTGGCAGGGGTTGGCCGAGCTAGAGTGCTCAAATTGGTGTGAGGAGGAGGGGGAGGAGGTGTCCTTTTATAGGGGAGGAGAAGGGCACCTTAGGAATATCTCAAAATATTATTTTATATTAAAGTCAAAATCGGTTTATAATGGTTCCAAAGGGTCTTATTTCGAAGCTAAAGTGGAGATGGGTCTAAATCCTATCAACCAATAGGATTTAGACAAGTTTAGGGTATTATGTTAACCTTATCAATTATATTTAACTCTAAGTTAAATAATTTAACTTTTACCGTGTCTTTTTGTTTTCTTTCACTATATGGTTAATAAACTTACTATAACATGCCAAACGAACCCCAAATTGTATATTATTAATAAATATATCCTTATCTAAGTCATTTGGCCGAACCTTAGATTTTTAGGAATAAAATAACAATTAATAATATAATATTTGATTTAAAAACTATTTTGTGTCAATTTTGACACTATTTGATATATGATTTTTTTGAAAGTCATAACAGAATTATATGTTCTAACCAAGTTGATTAAATCAACACTAATATATCATAGTAACCTAGAAAATTATTGGAATTCATAAAAAGTCTTAAATTACATTTATTTTGGTATTTATATTATCAATTATGTCAATATTTCATTAATAATATAATTACTGCATCATCTTTGTGTCATAAATAAATTATATTATTTGATGTCTAAAAATTACAAATAAAATACCATCATGTAGGAAATCTTTTTAGCTTTCTAATGAATATTTATAGTCGAATTTATCTTATGTATAACCCCATATTAAAAATGATTTACTTATTAAACTTTGATTTTAACTATTTTAACCCTTCTTTAAATAAATTAATAATAAATGTCCAAATCTAATCCAAGTGGGCCTAAATGGTCATATTTTATTCCTAAGTTTGTTTTTGGTCGAATTACACTTGTCCAATAGAATTAGGACATGTGTTAGGGTAATATTAATATCATATTTACCCTTAGTTACCCTATTTACTATTAACCGTGGTAAAAAAGTAAAAAGTTACTATTCACCAAAAAATTATTTTCATCTCATTGAACCACATTTTAGTCCTTGATATTAACCGTGTCTCTCGTATTTTCGAAATTCCATTCACAGAAGCGGTAAAATTAAGTTTTATGCAAAATTCAGTTTTTAACCTACCACTTAGTAGTTTCACTATTCATCAAAAATTGATGTTTTTCAGAACAATGCCAAAATTTTATCCCAAGCTATATTTCATATTCCAAATTCAAAAATGAAGTCTATTTTACCAAATTCATAACATAAAAGTTGCATTAATTAATTTTATAATTAAATCCCGCTGTTAAAACAAATAGCGTGTTTTTAAGAAACAATATCTATCAAAAGATTGACACTTGTTTATGTCTAGTTTAAATGTGAAATTACATCCAATGACCAACATTGTATTAAATTGTAAAAATATATTCTAAATATACTTTAAAACCACTCAAATTAATGATTTATCACTATTAATTATTTCGATTAAAAAAGTTGTTTTTAATTATAATTTAGTAATTTTCACTATTCATCAGAATATGAAAGTTATCCGAAAATTACCAAAATTTCACCTTAGGCTAAATTCGATACTCCGAATCCAAAAATGAAGTCCATTTTGAGAGTTAAAATTTCTAAAATTTAAAAAGTGGTTATTACTATTCATAACGGCTAGTTTTAATAATATTTTAATAGCATATCATTGTTTCGTGAAACTCAGGATTACGTACCACACACGCTATCGAGGAAGGTTGCGATTGCGTGTAATGCAAGGCAAGTCAAGGATGCGTGTTGTGCAAGCTCCTTTTGGTGTAGCGTATAACACAAGACATTAGTAAAATAAAAAGAATATTTTTTTTCATAAAATCTCGGGCTGTTACATTCTACCCCCCTTAAAATGAATTTCGCCCTCGAAATTCGTCGGGGTTATAAATGGTTTACTATTTGAAAGTTTCTTTAATAGAAACCCACATCGTAAAAGGGAATACCAAAACTCGGCTTTTAAAAACTAAAGTATGAAATGTAACGATTACCCAAATAAACTAATCACTGGGTTTCCACATAGGTGAAAATATGGATATGGAAGAGAAATCTAACCATCATGTTCTGATGGAGAGTGGTAGTGAACATGGCTATGGAAAAGCCAGTAATCACAAATCCATAGATTTGTGATGATATAAGGTACCATCTGATTCATCAGGTATAAGATCACTAGGACAACATTTTTGGTTTTCAAGATCATTTCCCTAAAGTTGAAAATTTGCTTAAAATAAATACTTACTTTATTTTGGTACAATCTCACTTTTGTTCATGCCTTGAACAATTTCTACTTCATCTCTTAAATAAATGAAGTTGAATTTGTTATTTGTGAAGTGTTAGCAGATTATGTGATAGAATGATGGGTCATTCCATCTGTCTCAAACAAAAGGTTAGAAAAAGTTATTAAATATACATAAGTCATTCTATAGTGAGATTAATCACATATGGTTCCTAAAATGGACTTATACTTCATATATCATACTGCTTAATATAATAACACTAGTTTCTACTAAACAGGGACTTCCTGTAGGTCAGTGGTAGGCGATAAAGGCCAGTCACACTTCGGTTGTGGGTTCGATTCCTACAGCCTTGTCCGAAGCGATGGGCTGTCGCCCGTCCTGCAGGTTGTCCTTTTTCTAAAACTACGTTACTATAACATCCCATCAATAATATCAAAAATCTTCTATCCTTAAACAATACTAACTTATGTCCAACATAATCCAGTCTAATCTTTAGGCTTATACATAATACTGCAGTCCACTCTCATAATATAGTGACAACGAGTACCAGAGATTTAATACTGTCGTTGATCCCCACATATCATAAGATATGTCTTGTTGGTCACATTCCAAACATTCAAAGTCCTTAATCGTGTATTCTCTTGAATACCTTAGTGAAAACATGAGTGCAGTTAAAAGTTAACACTTTCCACATACCAAAATCCTCAAAATTCTATATACTCAAACCATGATATCACTTAGTCCTTATATCAATCATGAGCTCATGAATACTATTAAACATTTCATTTTCTCGTCTTCATTATGCGCATATCATCTTATTTCCAAAAAAAATATCTCAATCACTTTGAATACCACATCAATAAATATTGCAATACTCAATGATACAACATTATTTTGGAATCCCATTACATAAACACTTAATCATTCCACCACATCGTTGTCATATTCAACATTGCCAATAGTGATCGCATGTGATTTCCCTTTGTCCTTTGCCTTAAGTGGTTTCTCATGTTGATCATCACTAACCCTTGGATTAGGGCAATTATTAGCATAATTCCCCATTTCCTTGCACTTGAAGCATTGAAGTGTTGGCGGTGCGTTCTCTGCAGTGTTTGCTTTATTCACATCATTACAAACCCTTTTTCCATTACTTCGACACTCAGCTGCTCGATGACCTTCTTTTCCACACTTAAAACATTTTCTAGTCCCTTTAAGACAATCTCCACCATGCTTCTTCCCACACTTTGTGCATAAGGAAACATTCATCTTCTTTTCATCATTATTCTAAGATTTCTCCTTGAACTCCATCTTTCGTTTCTTGTCAAAACCATGAGATGGATATGTAACACCAACTTCCATTTCTACCTTGATAGCACAACGCACAATTTCTTCATAGCTAGTGAAGTCTCTTATAGCTAATGCCCTTCGAAGACTTGGTTTTAAGCCACTGAAAAATCGATCAACTTTACTTTCAGGTTGGATGATAATTCCAGAAGCATACCTTGCAAGTCTTGTAAAATTTGCTTCATAGGTACCAACAGATTCATCGTCCCTTTGCTTCAGTTCAAGAAACTCTTTCTCCATCTTTGTTCGAAGAATACGAGGGAAGTACTTACTGAAAAACAAGTTCTTGAACTCGTCCCATTCCATGGACTCAATTTCATCTCTTGGCCTCGTATTCTTGATAAGATTCCACCATTGATCAGCTTCACCTTCCAAACGATATACTGCTAAGATGACTTTATCATGTTCAGAACATTGAAGAACTGAAAATATCTTTTCAGTAGTACTAATCCATTGTTCAGAAACTAATGGATCAGTAGACCCACTGAAAGAAGGTGGACGTTACCTCATGAAGGACTCAATAGAATATTGTTCCCTTCTCTGCTCATTTGGAAGTCCAGAATGATTCATAGCTTGTGTAAGTATAGCAATAAGATTTTGCACTCCATCTCCCATAACATTTGTTTGTTCAGGAGGGCAATCATTGCATTGTCCATTGCATTGATCAACACGGTTCCTTCGGGTTCCAGCCATCGTCTAAAACCCAAAAAGAATAGTGTGAGAGACAAAAATCATGCTAGGGAAAACAACATAATAAAGGGGGAGTACCTTCAATATCCAACATCTTAGGTTTAATTCTATGATCGTTAGCGTAATTCTATTACTATAACCTATACGTATACTTATCCCTAGGGACATCCCTATACATACCTTAGAAATATCTCTAGGGATCTCACTAATGTTCTCGCATCCTAGTTTCCAAAGGTTGACTAAACCTTTCCTCCGATACCAACTATAATAACCCGAAGCTTATCGTACATGGACATTACATTACTTTTGCGGAATACTTAGTACATAACAAAAACACACACACAAGGATCGTAATAGTTTAGTGTCTTTGGAAACTCGGAACGTAATCTTCTAAACGTGGTGAAAGATCTTCAATATCTCCCATAATGATCTTCCCCTTTTTTTTACCTAAAACCTTTCTTTATATCCTGGGGAAAGAAAAACAAAAAAGGGTGAGCTCAAATGCTCAGTAAGGGTAAACAAAAGAAATATCAATCACATCATATACATAAGAACGTAGCTTTTGGAAATCTTGACCTGCAAAAGAGCTCATAATATCATAACATGGGATAAATCATAGAATTGAAAATGAGATCCCCATAATCATAACATAAAACTTGAAACTTTGTGGCATGCACACATAATCATGGAAAATCATTTCTTGTTAGTCATGACTCATTGCCAAGACTATCTTAGTGGACAAAGTCCCTTTCTGAACCGAGTTCACTCCTCGTTTCAGTCCTGTATCACTGAACCGAAATAACCTTCCGTTCCAGCCATGTCTATCTCATGAGATATAAAATCATTACCCAATGCATTGGAGGGAGATATAGGTCCCACCCATCTTATAATGAATCCTTTATTATGTGTGCCACATAATCATAAAACATACATCATCGCATAACACATGTAACAAAAATGGGATTCTTGAAACATCATGACATCATAAATCAATTCATATAAGAGAAAGGAATTCATAAACATAATTCCATCACAACATAGTCAAATCAATGTAAAAATATGGATAGAAACAGAACCCTTTATTATCTTAGATGGAAAATAATTTTGATAAAACACTTGAATTGAATTCTTGAGGAAAATATCCTTTCTTCTTCAAAATCAATTTCTTTTCACAAAACATCATGCAATTTTAAAAGAAAGTGATTTTATTGAAAATAGTCATGAAATCTTTTAGAGGAAGCTTCATTAAAATAAGGCTTTATAAAACAGTAGAAATCCGTTCGTGCCGTATAAGTTAAAAAAAACATTCTTCGTACTTTTGTCGGAAAAGTCAAAAAGTACCTCGTACGAAAAACGACAAAAGATTCCTTTCATACGTATTACTAAAAACTCACCGAAGGGTAAAAATGGATTTAAACAATTGTAGGTGGATGGAAATAATATTAAATATTGATGAAACATGGATGTGGATGATAAAATACACCCCAGTAAATACTTACGAATAAACAATCTCGGATAAAAATGAGATTGTGATATTTCCCTTACCTTAGGTCCGACTTGCTTTGTAACTGTCCGAACCTCCTGTATAATGATTTAAATCATGTTATTGACTTATTACAGAATCATATTCATTGTTATGATATCATATATGGTTCACTTATGACATTATATTACCCGTTCTTTTGTAAATTCCATGTTAAAGAAGCGTTTTGGGTAAAATCGTTTCATTTATCGTAGGTGTTTTGACTTGTTGTTCTTGACATCATTATTACATATATCATGATTTACTTACTTCCAGAATATAAAATATGATTTATATATCATATATATTCAGTATATATATATATATAATAGGTTGATAAATAAAATGAAAAACACCGTTCATGGAGACGGTAGTCCGTACGTACGCATGAACGCTGTTTTCCATTCCTTATTGTCTTGAAATGGATGTAAGTAGATGACATACATATGTATATATATACATAAATCCAGTAGCATTATAATGTCATATATTTCATTATTATTTCTTATATATGCATTATAATCATTCTTAAATGGTTAACATGGAGAATGAATCTCATCGCGTCGTGGAGACGGTATTCCGTACGTACGCACGAGCGATGATATCATTTCTATAAATATTGAATTGAATTGGAGTGGATTATACAATATATCAGAATCAATATGATGTTGTAATAACTATGTATAGTTATTCTTTACACCATTATACCCATCCATGTAAGGTGGTGGTGGAAAATAGATTACACCACGGCGTGGAGACGGTATTCCGTACGTACGCACGCGCGGTGATTTCTTTTTCCGTAGGATGGATAGATGGTGAAATAGGTTTGTTTCATACTTATAATAACATATCAGTATATGTGTGATACTGATGTTATTACTTAATAATGAAACAACCTATGAAGAAGAAGTGGAAGAAGAAATAAAGATGAAAGAATTGGTAACAGTAATTACCTCTTCTTTGAAGTGCCTCTTTGAGACCTCCTCTTAGGGCACTAAAATTGGTCTTGGAGGAAGACCAGAACCTCTAGGATGTTTCTAGGGAAGTGGAGAGGAGAAATTGGCAGGGGTTGGCCGAGCTTGAGTGCTCAAATTGGTGTGAGGAGGAGGGGGAGGAGGTGTCCTTTTATAGGGGAGGAGAGGGGCACCTTAGGAATATCTCAAAATATTATTTTATATTAAAGTCAAAATCGGTTTATAATGGTTCCAAAGGGTCTTATTTCGAAGCTAAAGTGGGGATGGGTCGAAATCCTATCAACCAATAGGATTTAGACAAGTTTAGGGTATTATGTTAACCTTATCAATTAGATTTAACTCTAAGTTAAATAATTTAACTTTTACCGTGTCTTTTTGTTTTCTTTCACTATATGGTTAATAAACTTACTATAACATGCCAAACGAACCCCAAATTGTATATTATTAATACATATATCCTTATCTAAGTCATTTGGCCGAACCTTAGATTTTTAGGAATAAAATAACAATTAATAATATAATATTTGATTTAAAAACTATTTTGTGTCAATTTTGACACTATTTGATATATGATTTTTGTGAAAGTCATAACAGAATTATATGTTCGAACCAAGTTTATTAAATCAACACTAATATATTATAGTAACCTAGAAAATTAGTGGAATTCATAAAAAGTCTTAAATTACATTTATTGTGGTATTTATATTATCAATTATGTCAATATTTCATTAATAAGATAATTACTGCATCATCTTTGTGTCATAAATAAATTATATTATTTGATGTCTAAAAATTACAAATAAAATACCATCATGTAGTAAATCTTTTTAGCTTTCTAATGAATATTTATAGTCGAATTTATCTTATGTATAACCCCATATTAAAAATGATTTACTTATTAAACTTTGATTTTAACTATTTTAACCCTTCTTTAAATAAATTAATAATAAATGTCCAAATCTAATCCAAGTGGGCCTAAATGGTCATATTTTATTCCTAAGTTTGTTTTTGGTCGAATTACACTTGTCCAATAGAATTAGGACATGTGTTAGGGTAATATTAATATCATATTTACCCTTAGTTACCCTATTTACTATTAACAGTGGTAAAAAAGTAAAAAGTTACTATTCACCAAATAATTATTTTCATCTCATTGAACCACATTTTAGTCCTTGATATTAACCATGTCTCTCGGATTTTCGAAATTCCATTCACAGAAGCGGTAAAATTAAGTTTTATGCAAAATTCAGTTTTTAACCTACCACTTAGTAGTTTCACTATTCATCAAAAATTGATGTTTTTCAGAACAATGCCAAAATTTCATCCCAAGCTATATTTCATATTCCGAATTCAAAAATGAAGTCTATTTTACCAAATTCATAACATAAAAGTTGCATTAATTAATTTTATAATTAAATCCCGCTGTTAAAACAAATAGCGTGTTTTTAAGAAACAATATCTATCAAAAGATTGACACTTGTTTATGTCTAGTTTAAATGTGAAATTACATCCAATGACCAACATTGTATTAAATTGTAAAAATATATTCTAAATATACTTTAAAACCACTCAAATTAATGATTTATCACTATTAATTATTTCTATTAAAAAAGTTGTTTTTAATTATAATTTAGTAATTTTCACTATTCATCAGAATATGAAAGTTATCCGAAAAGTACCAAAATTTCACCTTAGGCTAAATTCGATACTCCGAATCCAAAAATGAAGTCCATTTTGAGAGTTAAAATTTCTAAAATTTAAAAAGTGGTTATTACTATTCATAACGGCTAGTTTTAATAATATTTTAATAGCATATCATTGTTTCGTAAAACTCAGGATTACGTACCACACACGCTATCGAGGAAGGTTGCAATTGCGTGTAATGCAAGGCAAGTCAAGGATGCATGTTGTGCAAGCTCCTTTTGGTGTAGCGTATAACACAAGACATTAGTAAAATAAAAAGAATATTTTTTTTCATAAAATCTCGGGCTGTTACATTCTACCCCCCTTAAAATGAATTTCGCCCTCGAAATTCGTCGGGGTTATAAATGGTTTACTATTTGAAAGTTTCTTTAATAGAAACCCACATCGTAAAAGGGAATACCAAAACTTGGCTTTTAAAAACTAAAGTATGAAATGTAACGATTACCCAAATAAACTAATCACTGGGTTTCCACATAGGTGAAAATATGGATATGGAAGAGAAATCTAACCATCATGTTCTGATGGAGAGTGGTAGTGAACATGGCTATGGAAAATCCAGTAATCACAAATCCATAGATTTGTGATGATATAAGGTACCATCTGATTCATCAGGTATAAGATCACTAGGACAACATTTTTGGTTTTCAAGATCATTTCCCTAAAGTTGGAAATTTGCTTAAAATAAATACTTACTTTATTTTGGTACAATCTCACTTTTGTTCGTGCCTTGAACAATTTCTACTTCATCTCTTAAATAAATGAAGTTGAATTTGTTATTTGTGAAGTGTTAGCAGATTATGTGATAGAATGATGGGTCATTCCATCTGTCTCAAACAAAAGGTTAGAAAAAGTTATTAAATATACATAAGTCATTCTATAGTGAGATTAATCACATATGGTTCCTAAAATGGACTTATACTTCATATATCATACTGCTTAATATAATAACACTAGTTTCTACTAAACAGGGACTTCCTGTAGGTCAGTGGTAGGCGATAAAGGCCAGTCGCACTTCGGTTGTGGGTTCGATTCCTACAGCCTTGTCCGAAGCGATGGGCTGTCGCCCGTCCTGCAGGTTGTCCTTTTTCTAAAACTACGTTACTATAACATCCCATCAATAATATCAAAAATCTTCTATCCTTAAACAATACTAACTTATGTCCAACATAATCCAGTCTAATCTTTAGGCTTATACATAATACTGCAGTCCACTATCATAATATAGTGACAACGAGTACCAGAGATTTAATACTGTCGTTGATCCCCACATATCATAAGATATGTCTTGTTGGTCACATTCCAAACATTCAACGTCCTTAATCGTGTATTCTCTTGAATAACTTAGTGAAAACATGAGTGCAGTTAAAAGTTAACACTTTCCACATACCAAAATCCTCAAAATTCTATATACTCAAACCATGATATCACTTAGTCCTTATATCAATCATGAGCTCATGAATACTATTAAACATTTCATTTTCTCGTCTTCATTATGCGCATATCATCTTATTTCCAAAAAAAATATCTCAATCACTTTCAATACCACATCAATAAATATTGCAATACTCAATGATACAACATTATTTTGGAATCCCATTACATAAACACTTAATCATTCCACCACATCGTTGTCATATTCAACATTGCCAATAGTGATCGCATGTGATTTCCCTTTCTCCTTTGCCTTCAGTGGTTGCTCATGTTGATCATCACTAACCCTTGGATTAGGGCAATTATTAGCATAATTCCCCATTTCCTTGCACTTGAAGCATTGAAGTGTTGGCGGTGCGTTCTCTGCAGTGTTTGCTTTATTCACATCATTAGAAACCCTTTTTCCATTACTTCGACACTCAGCTGCTCGATGACCTTCTTTTCCACACTTAAAACATTTTCTAGTCCCTTTAAGACAATCTCCACCATGCTTCTTCCCACACTTTGTGCATAAGGAAACATTCATCTTCTTTTCATCATTATTCTGAGATTTCTCCTTGAACTCCATCTTTCGTTTCTTGTCAAAACCATGAGATGGATATGTAACACCAACTTCCATTTCTACCTTGATAGCACAACGCACAATTTCTTCATAACTTCTGAAGTCTCTTATAGTTAATGCCCTTCGAAGACTTGGTTTTAAGCCACTGAAAAATCGATCAACTTTACTTTCAGGTTGGATGATAATTCCAGAAGCATACCTTTCAAGTCTTGTAAAATTTTCTTCATAGGTACCAACAGATTCATCGTCCCTTTGCTTCAGTTCAAGAAACTCTTTCTCCATCTTTGTTCGAAGAATACGAGGGAAGTACTTACTGAAAAACAAGTTCTTGAACTCGTCCCATTCCATGGACTCAATTTCATCTCTTGGCCTCGTATTCTTGATAAGATTCCACCATTGATCAGCTTCACCTTCCAAACGATATACTGCTAAGATGACTTTATCATGTTCAGAACATTGAAGAACTGAAAATATCTTTTCCGTAGTACTAATCCATTGTTCAGCAACTAATGGATCAGTAGACCCACTGAAAGAAGGTGGACGTTGCCTCATGAAGGACTCAATAGAATTTTGTTCCCTTCTCTGCTCATTTGGAAGTCCAGAATGATTCATAGCTTGTGTAAGTATAGCAATAAGATTTTGCACTCCATCTCCCATAACATTTGTTTGTTCAGGAGGGCAATCATTGCATTGTCCATTGCATTGATCAACACGGTTCCTTCGGGTTCCAGCCATCGTCTAAAACCCAAAAAGAATAGTGTGAGAGGCAAAAATCATGCTAGGGAAAACAACATAATAAAGGGGGAGTACCTTCAATATCCAACATCTTAGATTTAATTCTATGATCGTTAGAGTAATTCTATTACTATAACCTATACGTATACTTATCCCTAGGGACATCCCTAGACATACCTTAGAAATATCTCTAGGGATGTCACTAAAGTTCTCGCATCCTAGTTTCCAAAGGTTGACTAAACCTTTCCTCTGATACCAACTATAATGACCCGAAGCTTATCGTACATGGACATTACATTACTTTTGCGGAATACTTAGTACATAACATAAACACACACACAAGGATCGTAATAGTTTAGTGTCTTTGGAAACTCGGAACGTAATCTTCTAAACGTGGTGAAAGATCTTCAATATCTCCCATAATGATCTTCCCCTTTTTTTTTACCTAAAACCTTTCTCTATATCCTGGGGAAAGAAAAACAAAAAAGGGTGAGCTCAAATGCTCAGTAAGGGTAAACAAAAGGAATATCAATCACATCATATACATAAGAACGTAGCTTTTGGAAATCTTGACCTGCAAAAGAGCTCATAATATCATAACATGGGATAAATCATATAATTGAAAATGAGATCCCCATAATCATAACATAAAACTTGAAACTCTGTGTCATGCACACATAATCATGGAAAATCATTTCTTGTTAGTCATGACTCATTGCCACGACTATCTTAGTGGACAAAGTCCCTTTCTGAACCGAGTTCACTCCTCGTTTCAGTCCTGTATCACTGAACCGAAATAACCTTCCGTTCCAGCCATGTCTATCTCATGAGATATAAAATCATTACCCAATGCATTGGAGGGAGATATAGGTCCCACCCATCTTATAATGAATCCTTTCTTATGTGTTCCACATAATCATAAAACATACATCATCGCATAACACATGTAACAAAAATGGGATTCTTGAAACATCATGACATCATAAATCAATTCATATAAGATAAAGGAATTCATAAACATAATTCCATCACAACATAGTCAAATCAATGTAAAAATATGGATAGAAACAGAACCCTTTATTATCTTAGATGGAAAATAATTTTGATAAAACACTTGAATTGAATTCTTGAGGAAAATATCCTTTCTTCTTCAAAATCAATTTCTTTTCACAAAACATCATGCAATTTTAAAAGAAAGAGATTTTATTGAAAATAGTCATGAAATATTTTAGAGGAAGCTTCATTAAAATAAGGCTTTATAAAACAGTAGAAATCCGTTCGTGCCGTATAAGTTAAAAAAAACATTCTTCATACTTTTGTCGGAAAAGTCAAAAAGTACCTCGTACGAAAAACGACAAAAGATTCCTTTCATACGTATTACTAAAAACTCACCGAAGGGTAAAAATGGATTTAAAAAATTGTAGGTGGATGGAAATAATATTACATATTGATGAAACATGGATGTGGATGATAAAATACACCCCAGTAAATACTTACGAATAAACAATCTCGGATAAAAATGAGATTGTGATATTTCCCTTACCTTAGGTCCGACTTGCTTTGTAAGTGTCCGAACCTCCTGTATAATGATTTAAATCATGTTATTGACTTATTACAGAATCATATTCATTGTTATGATATCATATATGGTTCACTTATGACATTATATTACCCGTTCTTTTGTAAATTCCATGTTAAAGAAGCGTTTTGGGTAAAATCGTTTCATTTATCGTAGGTGTTTTGACTTGTTGTTCTTGACATCATTATTACATATATCATGATTTACTTACTTCCAGAATATAAAATATGATTTATATATCATATATATTCAGTATATATATATATATAATAGGTAGATAAATAAAATGAAAAACACCGTTCATGGAGACGGTAGTCCGTACGTACGCATGAACGCTGTTTTCCTTTCCTTATTGTCTTGAAATGGAAGTAAGTAGATGACATACATATGTATATATATACATAAATCCAGTAGCTTTATAATGTCATATATTTCATTATTATTTCTTATATATACATTATAATCATTCTTAAATGGTTAACATGGAGAATGAATCTCATCGCGTCGTGGAGACGGTATTCCGTACGTACGCACGAGCGATGATATCATTTCTATAAATATTGAATTGAATTGGAGTGGATTATAAAATATATCAGAATCAATATGATGTTGTAATAACTATGTATAGTTATTCTTTACACCATTATACCCATCCATGTAAGGTGGTGGTGGAAAATAGATTACACCACGGCGTGGAGACGGTATTCCGTACGTACGCACGCGCGGTGATTTCTTTTTCCGTAGGATGGATAGATGGTGAAATAGGTTTGTTTCATACTTATAATAACATATCAGTATATGTGTGATACTGATGTTATTACTTCATAATGAAACAACCTAATAAGAAGAAGTGGAAGAAGAAATAAAGATGAAAGAATTGGTAACGGTAATTACCTCTTCTTTGAAGTGCCTCTTTGAGACCTCCTCTTAGGGCACTAAAATTGGTCTTGGAGGAAGACCAGAACCTCTAGGATGTTTCTAGGGAAGTGGAGAGGAGAAATTGGCAGGGGTTGGACGAGCTTGAGTGCTCAAATTGGTGTGAGGAGGAGGGGGAGGAGGTGTCCTTTTATAGGGGAGGAGAGGGGCACCTTAGGAATATCTCAAAATATTATTTTATATTAAAGTCAAAATCGGTTTATAATGGTTCCAAAGGGTCTTATTTCGAAGATAAAGTGGGGATGGGTCGAAATCCTATCAACCAATAGGATTTAGACAAGTTTAGGGTATTATGTTAACCTTATCAATTAGATTTAACTCTAAGTTAAATAATTTAACTTTTACCGTGTCTTTTTGTTTTCTTTCACTATATGGTTAATAAACTTACTATAACATGCCAAACGAACCCCAAATTGTATATTATTAATACATATATCATTATCTAAGTCATTTGGCCGAACCTTAGATTTTTAGGAATAAAATAACAATTAATAATATAATATTTGATTTAAAAACTATTTTGTGTCAATTTTGACACTATTTGATATATGATTTTCGTGAAAGTCATAACAGAATTATATGTTCGAACCAAGTTGATTATATCAACACTAATATATCATAGTAACCTAGAAAATTATTGGAATTCATAAAAAGTCTTAAATTACATTTATTTTGGTATTTATATTATCAATTATGTCAATATTTCATTAATAAGATAATTACTGCATCATCTTTGTGTCATAAATAAATTATATTATTTGATGTCTAAAAATTACAAATAAACTACCATCATGTAGGAAATCTTTTTATCTTTCTAATGAATATTTATAGTCGAATTTATCTTATGTATAACCCCATATTAAGAATGATTTACTTATTAAACTTTGATTTTAACTATTTTAACCCTTCTTTAAATAAATTAATAATAAATGTCCAAATCTAATCCAAGTGGGCCTAAATGGTCATATTTTATTCCTAAGTTTGTTTTTGGTCGAATTACACTTGTCCAATAGAATTAGGACATGTTTTAGGGTAATATTAATATCATATTTACCCTTAGTTACCCTATTTACTATTAACCGTGGTAAAAAAGTAAAAAGTTACTATTCACCAAAAAATTATTTTCATCTCATTGAACCACATTTTAGTCCTTGATATTAACCGTGTCTCTCGGATTTTCGAAATTCCATTCACAGAAGCGGTAAAATTAAGTTTTATGCAAAATTCAGTTTTTAACCTACCACTTAGTAGTTTCACTATTCATCAAAAATTGATGTTTTTCAGAACACTGCCAAAATTTCATCCCAAGCTATATTTCATATTCCGAATTAAAAAATGAAGTCTATTTTACCAAATTCATAACATAAAAGTTGCATTAATTAATTTTATAATTAAATCCCGCTGTTAAAACAAATAGCGTGTTTTTAAGAAACAATATCTATCAAAAGATTGACACTTGTTTATGTCTAGTTTAAATGTGAAATTATATCCAATGACCAACATTGTATTAAATTGTAAAAATATATTCTAAATATACTTTAAAACCACTCAAATTAATGATTTATCACTATTAATTATTTTGATTAAAAAAGTTGTTTTTAATTATAATTTAGTTATTTTCACTATTCATCAGAATATGAAAGTTATCCGAAAAGTACCAAAATTTCACCTTAGGCTAAATTCGATACTCCGAATCCAAAAATGAAGTCCATTTTGAGAGTTAAAATTTCTAAAATTTAAAAAGTGGTTATTACTATTCATAACGGCTAGTTTTAATAATATTTTAAAAGCATATCATTGTTTCGTGAAACTCAGGATTACGTACCACACACGCTATCGAGGAAGGTTGAGATTGCGTGTAATGCAAGGAAAGTGAAGGATGCGTGTTGTGCAAGCTCCTTTTGGTGTAGCTTATAACACAAGACATTAGTAAAATAAAAAGAATATTTTTTTTCATAAAATCTCGGGCTGTTACAACCAATATATCCCACAACTAGAGTACAATAGTGAAAGGATATTGAAGTGAATAGAGACAAAAAATTCCCACCAAAATAAAAGAGTCTAGAGTCACAAGTCCAACCTGTAATGTAAGAGGTATTTTAAATGTCTTCAGAAAAGTTTTCGGAACACACCTTCGTATGTCTGATCTCACAAGGTACCGCCTAGTCCTGGTTAGCCTGGAACTCCGTTGAAGAGTATATTTTCTAAAAAAAGACTTGACACATGTGGGAAAATCCTGTTTAGGGGTGAGTAAAAAAACATAGTAGGACACCCCTAAACCATAAAGGAATACCCCAAAGGAAATACCACAAAGGAATATCGAAAAGGAATACCACAAAGGAAAACCATAAACGAATATCCCAAATGAAATACCATGAAGAAATTCCATATTGGAAATACCATGATGGAATACCAAAAAAATACCATAAAGTAAATACCACTAAGGAATACCACAAAGGAAATACCACAAAAGAATACATAGTCAACTCCACAAAGATATATATCTACAACAAATATATCAAGAACCTCTAGATATAATTAATACAAAAAGAATACAAACTCAATAAGACACATAGTCTCTATAAAACACACAGTATTTATAAGACATATAGTATCCTTAAGACACATAGTCTCTATAACACTCAAAGTGTCTATAAGAGACATAGTCTCTAGGTGACATCTAACCAGAGAAATGTTTTCTCAAAGCACACTCGTTTCAGAAAAACTCACTCCTCAATCCTTTAGGTCATATGAAAACTCCGAAAAAAACACACCTAGGATATCTAAAAATAACCATCATGTCATAAGGTTCCCAACACCGTAGAAAGATCATCAAACAAATGCACTATTTGAATGTTATGCCTGTTTGAATTTTTAGAAGGGGGAGGCCACTGGGTCTGTGGACCGACGGTATTGCTGATCCACCAACCACAGGGGTAGGCCGCCCTAGTTGAACACCCAATTCATCTACCCCATGGTCAACCATGCCTTGGTAGCTTGAGCTACCGCGTCCATGCAGTAGCTTGGTCGATTGTGGCTCAAGGTCGGCTGTGGCCTAGTCCAGCCGCCTTGGGTCTGACCTGACCCAACTCCATTGGGGTTGTTCTGTTTCTCATAGGCCCATCCCGATCCAACTAGGTTAGCCTACCTCCTCTAGCCTAGTTTTCTCATGCATGGGCCATTTGTCCTGGTCATCATGGTCATCAACCATATCCCACACATCATGTCGTCGCCTTCCACAGCTTCCACCTCTGGTCAATGTGCCACCTCCACCACCTTTGCGGACCACCAAGTCAGACCCACACTGGTGGAACCTTCCGTAGACCATCGATCCACCTCCGATTATCAGTTTTTTGAAACGAAGGCATATCCATGATGCTTGGGCCCTGATCAACACAGATCCGGCCTCTTTTCATTTTTCCTCCAATTCAGGGGTAGGATTGCATTCAGAGACTATTGGAAATTCGAGATATGACCATGAGGGTCCAATAGTGAAGAATACAAAGAACATGGGAGATAAAATCATGAATAAAACCCTGATTAATAGAAATCTACCTTTGTTCATGTCATCCTCAATATGTTCTCATTATAATGAAGAACTAAGAAGAATATAAAACAATCTACCATTAATTAACCCATTATTACAACCATCCCGTAATGATCGATCCATGGATCAATCCGTTCGTGGATTGACCTAAATTTTTCATGAAAATAAAGAATGGGAAAATAAAAAACAAACAACTACCGTACCAAGGATATAAATCATTCACTATTGAGGATTTATTTTCATTAGCGATCTATCAGGAATGATCTTTGATCCCGATGTTTGTCGTCGCTGCTGAGATAATTCTCTAAGGATTTTCTCTAGAGCCTCCATGGAATTTTCAAGGTTATAATCCTAACCCTTGGTTCCTACCTAGCTCTTTATTTAAAATAAACAAAATTTCTCCATCTAAGTAATGTTAAAATAAAATAAACTCACAGTTTATTTTATTCATTAAAATTTAAAAAAACTATTTTTCACATCTGACGTGTGTCGACCGATGTTAGGCCTCTCCTAGGGAAAAATCCATATTACAAACTCAACAGTGGTCTCATATTTCCAATATGTGTCACCATTCATGAGTTATTAGGATTTTAAAATAAAATAACTTTATTTAATAATTTTATTTATGGTTACATCCTTGGTTAATTTTTCCTCAGATGACCTGTGCCAACCAAAATTAGGTCGCAGCTAGGGTAAAAACACCATTCTGAGCTCAATGGTGCCCTTAGATTTCTGATCTAGGAATCCGTTTAAAATATATTCCACCTTTTTAGTAAATTCATGTGTTCATGGTATTAAAAACATAATATTTTTCAATGAATTGTTCTGGTCACACCAGACCTTAGAATCTCATTGCATCTCAACTTCTAGTCTCAAAATATTTCCAAATAGTTTCTAAAAAAAATCTAGAAAATATAATTCATTAAAAAAGTAGGAGTTTATTTATTAGAGTTAATCATGAATATTTAATTAATTAGTCATGAATTTAATGAATTATTTTATTTGGGAAAATGAAATTTCCTTACAGTTCTTATAATTTTAATTTCTGAAATTTATATAGATTGATTTTTTATTTTTATTTCATGCCATGAGTGATTGTCCTAAATTATATGATCCGTACCTGAAATAATTTATAGACTAGATACTATATATTTTATCATCATCATTTTTCTTTATTGGTCTTGGGGAATTTAATCTTCTATAACTTTCATTGAAATTTTTTGAAGTTATGACTATACAAAACAACATTTAACATTATTAAGGGAATTTGTTATTGATTATTCCTTTATCATTGGACATTCCATGACATCAATAATTTTTTATCCTATAGTAACCATGAATTAACCTTTTAGGAATGAGTCATATTGTAATCCATTTATATTCATTCCTACCCACCTCTATTAATATTCCATGTTATTTAAAAATTAAAGTGCGTGGGATGTGTGAAGTCCTAGTAGAAGGAATATATAACATTATTTGGAAGAATTATAGGGGTTCCATTTTTTATTTAGAAGGTATCATGTTACATTAATTTTAATCTTGTTGTTTCCCCTTCTAGATATCTATATATATAATAAAAAATATACAAAATGGTTTTTGTTTTCGGAAAATAAAAAAAAACATTATTACCATACCAATGATCTTTTGTTCATATATGGTTAGGTGGTAGATGTGAGATTTGTTCCATGAATAAATTTTAAAAAAATATAGAGAAATATTAAATCATGTGAAATTAATTCGTTATACTTACATTTATCATGACCTTATGTTGAGTTCTAGATAGTGGGATTTATCATTTTCACATAATATAATTTTGTTACACTTTGATTTAGATATGATTCGGTATGATTTGGAGATAAAACTACTTTTTTAAGCCTTAATATTTGGAACATAAATCCCTACCGACCTTAAGAATCATTGTCAACACAACTTTATTTGTAAATCCCTTATGATTTTATGTGAATTAATTCATTACACAGTGGATAAAGTAGTTCATTATAAACCTTTGAAAACGGAGCATGTACTAAATATAAGAGTATAAATCTACTTAAATTTGTGTCATGCGTGATGAGAGAAAGGTTCCAATGTAGGTTAAATTATGACTTATAATACTTGGTAATAATTAATTATGATATATAAATAAATGAAAAGAAAATTGCAACCATTTTTAACAAGAAAAAGTAAATACATGGGTTGATTAGTTTCTTTAAGGAATATAAATTTTATTGATGTTTTTATATGTAAATTTAATGGTTGATCCCCCATTAATTGTCATTTAATTTAATTGATTTGTAATTTGAATATTGGTAACATTTTGATTCTCTTTAATTCATGTTGATATTAAATACTTGAGGAAAAGAAAGGTCTAAGTGTTAAAGAATTAACATAACAACATTTTTCATTTTTATTTGAATATAAAATATTTTGTTTCTACAATTTAAATGTTTAACATATTTAATATTTAATTATTTTTATGTTTTATGGAATGATATAATGATTGGTCAAAATGGGCTTAAAAGTAATGAATTCATGATATGGAATATGTACCATGACATTCCATAGACAAATGGCCATGTCAAAAGATTAAAATGGATGAAACAGGTTAAATGAGGCATAATATTCTTTAAATTGATGATTTACACCATAAATAAAATTTTACAACATAGGAGTTGAATAATTCCAAATGTAAACACAACCGTAAAGGATAAAAAATCCATATGTAGAAAAATAACATGTTTCACAACGTGACACATTTATTTCACATCCCGACACATACCTCTAAAAACTTATGGCCATAATTTCATGTTGTAAACATTCTCATGGTTTTTCCTCAATGATCTTATGTTGTAAAACACATATTTACACCATAAAAGTGTGCACTAAGCCCCAAAACATTTATTTATTAGGAAATTAATTCCAATGGTGAAAAAGTTTTGAAATAAAACCCTTTAGACACCCTAAGTTTACTTAAAGAGAAATTATTATCCAATTTATGATGTCATAAGGGTCCTTTTATACATATAAATGAGAGGCCCCAAGGATTGATAAATGATCGGCTGGAGATGAGGAAGCACTGATGAGAAAACCATGTTATTGTGTTGCACTACTACTTTCTTTTCCTTTATTTTATTTTCCTTCCTCTCTATGATGTGTCCCCTCTCTGAAATCAACTTTAATTCTCCATACATATAGGGGTATTTTTTGAGTGATCATTAAATGGGGAGGTTTCACCTATTTTTTTATTCTTGAGTTTGTCTAATAAATTGATTAAAAATCCATTCTTTCTTCTTCTTTATTGTTTCAATTCTTATTTAAGTTTTAAATTAAAAAATAAATAGCATTAGGTTTGGATTATATTTATTTGAATTTCCTTGTTTAATTATCGATTTTCTCCCTCAACCTAATTTATTTCTATAAATTTTGGAAGAGATTAGGGTTGGGTGGTGAGTGCTCAATGATCATCATCACATGTTCTGGAGTGTGTTGGGATCAATTAGTCATTAGGGAATCACAATACCCAGTCATGGATTACCCTAATTAATTAAGGGATCAAACACCCACACACATAGGAAGAATGTTAGACCAACCTATGGTTTTAGATATTTATATTCTCACAATCATCAATTGGACTAGGGGGAGAGGAATCAGTTGTTTATTATCTATGTAACACCTCGAGTTTTTATGAATTAATTTTTCTTCAAAAAAAATTCATTGATAGAATATGTTACTATATACATAATGTTAAGATTATTTTATATAAAACAAAAAGATAATATTAGACTACATGAAACACAAATTTCTCTTTTTTTTTTGTTCAATACCAAGTTTAGATTTTGTTATATGCAACACCGAGCTTAGATTATGCTACACAGAATAATTATTTTAAACAAAATGATACATAATATAAAAATATAAGTATAGTTATCACATATACATTAGAATAGTGGGTATTAAAAGTATAAACTAAATTATAAAAGTTTTATTAATTAATTTTTACAAAATTAATTCTTTTGTAACCACATAATTATAAATTAAAGTAAGATCTATTTAAAACTAAATAAATTATTTTTAAAAAACTATTTTTATATGAACAAACTTTTTTTATATAAATAAATTAAACAAAAAAAATTTGATGAATTATATTAATGATATATATATGTTAGATTCAGTCAACTATTCAAAATTCATATTATGTGTTTTCTAGACAATAAATTAGAATATATCCAGTTTTACACAAAAAATTGATGTATTTCCCGAAAAGGTAGTTTTACTTCCTTTTAATGGTGCACTTATTTTAAATATAACATTTAAAACATTAATAAATTACATTTCAAAAAATAAAATTAATTTTTTAAAATATAAAATTAAAATTATTTTAGGGTGAATTTTTGGGATCTTTTTTAAAAGTTTCATTTTTAAAAAATAGTGGAAAATAATGAATTTTAATTAAAAATTAATTTTCAATTAGTTTATCTATAAAGTTTATGTGGAGACCCAATATTGAAGTACATAGGCATTACATTACTTTTTTGGAATACTTAATATATAACAAACACACAAGGAACGTAATAGTTTAGTGTCTTTGGGAACTGAGAAAAATAATATTCTAATCATGGTGAAAGATCTTCAACATCTACCATAAAGATCTTCCCCTTTTGTTTTATTACCTAAAAATTTTCTTTATATCCTAGGGAAAAGAAAACAAAAAAAGAGTGAGTTCAAATGCTCAGTAAGGGTAAACATAGAGAACATAAAACAATCTATAAACATTTGAATGCAAAAACATGAACATAAAATATAAATATCAAAATATTGAGCAAAGACATAAATCATGGAATTATGTAAGGCATATATCATAAAGAAACATCAATCATGATAAAATATCATGCGAATAAAACATGTAATTATGGAAAACCATTAAGAACTTGATACGATTTCCATAGTAGCCAAGGCATTGCTTCCATGACCATCTTAGTGGACAGAGTCCCTTACTGAATCAAGTTCACTCCTCATTCCAGTCCTGTATCACGAAACTGGATTAACTTTTCCTTCAATCCATGTCTATCTCATGAGATATAAATCTTTACCCAATGCATTGGAGGGAGATATAGGTCCCACCCATCTCATAATGAAATCATTCTTACGTGTGCCACAACATAAACATAAATCATTCATCATAACCCAAAGAATAAAATGGGTTTCATAAACATCATTGTAACACTCCAAGATTCAACGGTACACTTCTCTTTGAATAATGCGATAGCATGTGTTGTACACAACATCGAGTTCTAACACACCACAACCAATCAAACTAGCCATTATGAATAGTAATACCTAATTTTTGAAATTATATATATTTTATATTTCAAAATGGACTTCATTTTTGGATTCGGAATATCGAAATTATCCTAAGATGAATTTTTGGTATTTTTTTGAGAACATCCAATTTTTATGAATAATGAAAAATACTTAAAAACATATTTTTTAATAAAAATAATTTATAGTGATAAATTATATTATTTAGGGGTTTTAGAGTATAATTAGAATATATTTTTACTATTTTATCCAATGGTGTTCATTAGAATTAATTTCACTTTGAAATTAGACTTAAACAATTGTCAATATTTTATTATATATTGTTTCTTAAAAACACGCTATTTGTTGTGACAGCGGGAATTAATTATGAAATAAATTAATGAAACTTATATGTTTGGAATTTTTTGAAATATACATCATTTTTTAATTCGGAATATCAATTATAGCTTAGGGTGAAATTTTGGCATTGTTCTGAAAAACTTCAATTTTTGATGAATAGTGATACTACTAAGTGGTAGTTAAAAAAACTGAATTTTTCATAAAACTTAATTTCACCACTTCGGTGAATGGAACTTCGACAATCCGAGAGAAACGGTTAATATCAAGAAGTAAAATGTGGTTCAATGAGATGAAAATAATTTTTGGTGAATAGTAACTTTTTACTTTTATTTACCACGGTTAAAAGTAAATAGGGTAATTAAGGGTAAAAATGATATTAATATTACACTAACACATGTCCTAATTATATTGGACAAGTGTATCTCGACCAAAAACAACCTTAGGAATAAAATATTATCATTTAGGTCCACTTGGATTAGATTAGGACATTTATTATTACTTAATTCAAAGAAGAGTTAAAAGAGTTAAAATCAATGTTTATTTACTAAAACATTTTTAATATAGGGTTATCCCTAAGATAAATTAGATTGTGAATATTAATTAGAAATATAATAAGATTTCCTATATAATGATATTTTATTTATAATTTTTAGACATTAAATAATTTAATTTATTTATGACACAATGATGATGCAGTAATTACCATAATAGTGAAAAATTAAAATAATTGATATTATAAATACCCAAATAAATATTATTTAAGACTTTTAATGAATTAAACTAATTTTATAGGATAATATGACATATTAGGATTGATTTAATCGACTTTTTTCGAAGTAATCATTCTGTTATGAGTTTCACAAAAATCAACTATTGAATAGTGTCAAAATGGACATAAGAGTGTTTTTTAAAACAAATATTATATTATTAATTGATATTAAATTCCTAAAAATCTAAGGTTCGGCCAAGATACTTATATCATGATAGTTATATCATTAATGGACCACTTTGGGGTCTCTTGGATGTATATAGTAAGTTTATTAACTATATAATATAAAAATACAAAGTGACATGGTAAATGTCAAACTAATTAACTAAGAGTTAAAACTAAAAGATATGTTTAATATAGTAATCCAAACCTGTCTAAATTATATTTTTTGAATGTTTTTCGACCTATCCCCACCTTAACCTTTTAATAATAAGCTTTTGAGCCATTAGAAACCGAATATGAATTTATTATAAATTAATATTTCTAGCATTTCTAAAGGTGCCCCTCACCCCTCTTATAAACGGGCACTCCTCCTTCTCATTTCTTCACACCTTCAAAGCCTTTTGGTTCGGCCAACCCCTGCCCAAATACTCTCTCAACTTCCATCACTACAACCTAGAAGCCTTATTTTGATCAGAAAGCCAACATAAGGGGCCTTTTTGATCAAATCAAAATGAAGAACCCGAAGAAGAGGTAATGTTTTCACCACCCCTTTTCAAGTTCCTTTCTTCTTCCACTTCTTATTTCTTTGTTATTAGAATTATAAAATAATAACTCCAGTATCTTATATATACTATGATGTTATTAAAAATATGGTACAACCATATTCATTATTCTATCCACCCTTTGAATAACATGTCACCATACGTGCGTACGTACGGCTTACCGTCTCCACGTCGTGGTGTAATTGTTATTCAATATATTATTATTTGGATGGGTATAATAATGATGTATAATTCATGTAAACAATAAATATAACATGATAATTATTCTGTATATATAATATACCATCCAAGTTTATATTATTTTATTATCAAAAGAATGATATTGTCGCCCGTGCGTATGTACGGACTACCGTCTCCACGAACGCGATGAGATTCATTCTCCATCATATCCATTAAAGTATAATTATCATTTGATGATTTAAAAATAATGTTTAAGAACTTTATATCATTATGGATATGAATAACATACAACCTATCCATGACAAACATGTCTTACGTAACAAAACATATAAAAGAAAATGAGTAAGTTAACACCCGAAACGACGATAATTCTAAGATATTATTAACAAAGCAACATTAAAAGATCATATATGACATTATATTAATGTATATTATTGATGAATAATTTGATAAAAATTATTTCAACATTATACAGGAGGTTAACCTACCCCCAACCAAGGAAAAGTACAAGGTAAGGGGTTTCTTATCTCACTTTTAATTCCGTGAGAATTTCATTGTTCACCACTTATTTATTGCATGTGGTGTGTGTACTGCCCATGACTGTATTCATTGTGTAATATAATTTAATTTATGGGTATTTAAATAATCAATTTAAGATCCTTCTTTCATGGGTGTATGTTTTGTAAGTTACCTAATCGATAAGGGAATTTGAAATTTCAATTTCCACTCATTTGGATTTACGCATATTTCATTGATTATATTACTCCAAAATTATGTGTGGAATAACTATTCATTTGATTATGTCATAATTTCCACTCCCCTTCCTGTGGATATACTATCGATACACATAATCACTCCATTGGTAATTTATCAAGTCATCGATATGAATTTGATAAGAGTAATTTTAACTCACTCCCCATTTGTTGAGTTAAACATCCAATTCATTGGGGTTGTTTTTATAAGATTATGTGTGAATATACTTTGATTGATTTACACTGAATATCCAATCATATTTAGTGTATTTATATTTGTCACACATAACTATGTCGTTGATTTATCCTTAACCTAAGGATACGGCCTTTATGAGATATTTCATCTCAATTTACATTCCATTGAGACTTCTTTGTTGATATACACCAAATCACTTTTATGTGGTGTATATAATGTACTTTGACATAGTATATCATGAATCCCTTTATTCTCATGATATTAAAAAGTTTTGATTACCTCAACTATTTGTATTCAAGTGTCTCTCTTTTGGTTTGAATCTCTAACTAAAATACCATTTTTAAATGTTTTAAAGACTTATTCATCTAAATCTTGCTCATTAATGTCCATGTTTTAAAAATGGTTTTAAGGATTTATTTATATGGACATTAATGTTTTAAAATTAAAACTCCTTTTAAAAAGTTTCAAAGTGGTATGGGACACTTTTATTCAAAAATCTATTTTTAAATGGCTTCTTGAAAAATAGTGTGACTTTTAAATGATTTCAAGAAAAAGAGGGATATTTCTCTCAAATAGTTTTGATGATTATTTTCATATATGTCAACATCCTTCATTATTCTTGATTGAGGTTAATGTGATACAATACAATCTTCCATATTGTATCAAATGAGTTATTCTTGACTGTGGATGTGCTATTTTTATACCATTCATGGTTTGTGGTTAAAGTATTGACATTTCGTATGCTAGTTTTAATACGAATGTTTATGTTATGTTTAAACCGGTTTATATGACGAATTCATTGGACTTAATAAGTGACGGGTGGAGCCCACTATAGCTCCTCGATGCATCGGTAGGTCTCATGAGACAAACTAGTGTCTTGGCACAAGGCCTTGGAAAAGTCTTATTTGTAGTCTTGGCACGAGGCCTTGGCTATGTGGTTATGATAGTCTGGCATTATGCATTCCATCATTATGAAAGTGGTTATTGATATTGAATGTGATCATTTGACTAGTAGAATATCCATGTGAGTAAGTAAATGGAATTATTTTATTATATCATTGACATTTTATGCTGAAGTTCAAGTTTTAAAAGGCTTTTGTTTTAGTTATAAACTGCCTTAAGTGTTTATGCTTATCTATGAAAGCTTCTGCTATAATGTTATCCTTACTGAGCATCTGAGCTCACCCCTTTCAATGTTTTATTTTTTTCCCAGGATTATGAAGAAATAATTTATGAATGACCTACAGAGATAGTATGAGGGAATATGAAGACAATATGTTTTTTTATGATGTAATGTAAAACATTATGATTGTATCTAGTGATTCCAAGGCTACTAAACTAATCGGTCTTTGGATACTTGATCTTTCTTGTGATCATTCCAATGTTATGTAATAATGAACCAACTCTGGGTAACTGGGGTCGGGGCGTTACAGTTGGTATCAGAGGAAGTTTAGTACAAACCTTGGAAGCTAGATTTAGATAAACTCTGATTAGATCATGTAGACCTAATATTAACTTTGAGGATTAGTATAGAAGAACTTCCTAGAATTTTGGTATTGTAGATATTTTGTGAGTTTCCTGAGAAATACATCCCTGTCTGGATACGAGCAGGTAGAGGTGACTCTGGCACAGATGTACCTAGGGGTAAAACCCAAAAACACCGCTTTGAGCTAGACTCGAACGAGAACTGGTTCACGACAACGGGCCTTGCTGCACTCTTGGTTACGACACTCCCAGGGGATATGCTTAGGATAATTTACATTTTCTTTACAAACCAATTTGAAGTAATATATATATAAGATGATAGTAAATGGCCTTGGTTAATCCTAATATGTTTCAAATTGAGAATATGGTGACATGTTAATATCTAAATGATTTTATAACTACTGTTACTCACACAATGCTTTCTGGTTTTAGTCAATGGCTAGATTCCAAGGAAGTCATAGTGACTTTGAGAATGATGTAAAAGGTGGGAACGGTGGTGGAAATGAGAAATAAAATTGAATGTTGATAGGTGTAAAAGATATCATCTTTATGCCAAATTAGTTTTCCAAAAATATGATCAACAATATATATATTAACCAATTCCTAGACTCAAAAAAGAAGAGAAAGGTGATGAATGATAAGAGCTCCAGTAGTGGAGACCATGGAGAAAGGAATCCTCAATTTCCATCATGTTGGAAATGTGGAAAAAAACACCCAAGAAAGTGTCTCAATGGGACAAATAAATGCTTTACATGCGGGAAGGAAGGACATAAAGTGAAGAAGTGACGAAGAAAAATTAAGAGTACTATAGAAGAAGATAAAAATGGTCCCAAGATACCATTTACAGTCATTTGCCATAAATGTAGGGGACCTGGCCATTACCCGAGTGAAAGCCCTATTCTGTAGGATATTTTCATGGTCAAAGAAGAAGTTATGTGGAAATAAATGGTTGAAGAAATGTTTAAAAAGTATTAGTGCTCCTTCTTGATGGGTTTACTTTGGAATAATTTTCTCTTGTATTTGTAACCTTGCAGTTTTCCATGTGAGATTGATATTTGAGGAAGAATTATCTCTTCTCTTGTGGATATAGTTATAAATAATCATTTGGTTTTATATGATCATTGGGTTTGAGGAAATTACAAGTTATCATAATTTGGGATGAAAATGAAAGGTATGAGATAAGATTTTTGGTTAAATTATGTTATGGTTATTTTGAGGAATTTATTTCATTTTGGTAATATTATAAAATATAGTTCTTGAAAAAGGACAACACAGAGACCGTGTGACAACCCATCGCGTCGGACAAAGATGTGGGAATCGAACCCACAACCAAAGTGCGATTGGGATTTATCGCCTACCACTAGACTACGTGAAGTCCCTGGATAGTGTGACTAATTATTTTTAGTTAAATGATTTTATTGATCAAAAATAATTTGATTTGGGATCTTATGTCTTATCAAATGAATACCCTTAGTATAGGAAAATGATTTGGTGATTAAGTGATAAATGTTATTTTGGAAGTTGTTTGCTTTGGTGTGAACACTATATGCCCAAGGAAAATAGAATAATATGGGATTTCATTTGAGGAGTAATGGTGGATTTTTATCTATGTTTTTATTACGGATTTATAGTGATTTGGGTTATTTATGGAAATGATTAACCTATAATATAGAATATGTGATTAGGTTAATTACTTTTAAGTATGTGACTTTAAGAGTAGATGATGTCATTTGGAGATACAATTTGACGTAGAAGACTACATTCTTATAAGTTTAGGGTTTCAATATTAGTTTGGATTATATTGAAGGATTTTAAGGACAATTTATTATTGAATGGTATTTATTTAACTTTGGGGTATTGTTGGTTTAATTTTAGAAATTAAGATTAGTATTTTTTTCTCTAATGGAATATACATTTGGGGGATCATTAGATCTTGTACTAACCATTTTGGTTTTGATTAATCTCTAAAGACAATGTAAATATATAGTTTATCCTGCATGGATCGGGTGATTCTATAGAAGTTTATTCTAGCTCTTCTAGTGTGACCAAGTCTTCTTGAATACTCATCGTTTAAAAAAAATGAGTTAGTGGTGGAAATTTATTAAATAATGAAACTCTACCTAAAATGTAATTATATATCTTTATATTCTTAGTCAATATCATAAATGAATGTAACTTAAAACAAAAAAAATGTTGCCAGTTTACTTTCCTACTAGGAGACTAATGGTCGTTTGTCCCAATACAAGTTTGTGGTTTTCTTGTTGTTAACTTTCTCCTGATCATGATTTCTATCCCTCTCCATCAGAACTTTACACTTAGTTTATCATCCATATCCATGTTTTCCTACATGGAATCCGAGTATGGGTTATCTTGGTTGACCTTTATACCTCTCTTTCTTTCTTTTAAAGTGATAGTTTTGTTGACTCTTTTTCCGATGTGGTACTTTCCATTATATTCCCAAGCACAATTTTAAAAATTTTGAGGACGCAATTTATTGAAGGAGGGGAGAATGTAACACCCCAAGCTTCTACGGTATGCTTCTCTTTGAATAATGCGATAGCATGTGTTGTACGCAACATCGAGTTCTAACACACCACAACCAATCAAACTAGCCTTTATGAATAGTAATACCTACTTTTTGAAATTATATATATTTTATATTTCAAAATGGACTTCATTTTTGGTTTCGGAATATTGAAATTATCCTAAGAAAAATTTTTGGTATTTTTCTGAGAACTTCCAATTTTTATGAATAATGAAAAATACTTAAAAACAAATTTTTTAATCAAAATAATTTATAGTGATACATTATATTATTTAGAGGTTTCAAAGTATAATTAGAATATATTTTTACCATTTTATCCAATGGTGTTCATTATAATTAATTTCACTTTGAAATTGGACCTAAACAATTGTCAATCTTTTGATATATATTGTTTCTTAAAAACACGCTATTTGTTGTGACAGAGGGAATTAATTATAAAATTAATTAATCCAACTTATATGTTTCGAATTTTTTAAAATAGACATCATTTTTGAATTCATAATATCAATTATAGCTTAGGGTGAAAGTTTGGCATTGTTCTGAAAAACTTCAATTTTTGATGAATAGTGAAACTACTAAGTGGTAGTTAAAAACTGAATTTTTCATAAAACTTAATTTTACCGCTTCTGTGAATGGAATTTCGAAAATCCAAGAGACACGGTTAATATCAAGAAGTAAAATTTGGTTCAATGAGATGAAAATAATTTTTGGTGAATAGCAACTTTTTGCTTTTATTTACCACGGTTAAAAGTAAATAGGATAATTAAGGGTAAAAATGATATTAATATTACCCTAACACATGTCCTAATTCTATTGGACAAGTGTATCTCGACCAAAAACAACCTTAGGAATAAAATATTATAATTTAGGTCCACTTGGATTAGATTAGGACATTTATTATTATTTAATTCAAAGAAGAGTTAAAAGAGTTAAAATCAATGTTTATTTACTAAAATATTTTTAATATAGGGTTATCCCTAAGATAAATTTTATTGTGAATATTCATTAGAAATATAATAAGATTTCATACATAATGATATTTTATTTATAATTTTTAGACATTAAATAATTTAATTTATTTATGACACAATGATGATGCAATAATTACCATAATAGTGAAAAATTAAAATAATTGATATGATAAATACCCAAATAAATATAATTTAAGACTTTTAATGAATTAAACTAATTTTCTAGGATAATATGACATATTAGGATTGATTTAACTGACTTTGTTCGAAGTAATCATTCTTTTATGAGTTTCACAAAAAATCAACTATTGAATAGTGTCAAAATGGACATAAAAGTGTTTTTAAAACACATATTATATTATTAATTGATATTAAATTCCTAAAAATATAAGGTTCGTCCAAGAGACTTATATCATGATAGGTATATCATTAAATGACCACTTGGGGGTCGCTTGGATGTATATAGTATGTTTATTAACTATATAACATAAAAATACAAAGTGACATGGTAAATGTCAAACTAATTAACTAAGAGTTAAAACTAAAAGATAAGGTTAATATAGTAACCCAAACCTGTCTAAATTATATTTGTTGAATGGTTTTCGACCTATCCCCACCTTAACCTTTTAATAATCAACTTTGGAGCCATTAGAAACCGAATATGAATTTATTATAAATTAATATTTCTAGCTTTTCCAAAGGTGCCCCTCACCCCTCTTATAAAAGGGAACTCCTCCTTATCATTTCTTAACACCTTCAAAGCCTTTTGGTTAAGACAAACCCCGCCCAAATACTCTCTCAACTTCCCTCACTACAACCTAGAGGCCTTATTTTGATCAGAAAGCCAACCTAAGGGGCCTTGTTGATCAAATCAGAAGGAAGAACCCGAAGAAGAGGTAATGTTTTCACCACCCCTTTTCAAGTTCCTTTCTTCTTCCACTTCTTATTTCTTTGTTATTACCATTATAAAATAATAACTCCAGTGTCTTATATATACTTTGATGTTATTATAAATATGGTACAACCATATTCAGTATTCTATCCACCCTTTGAATAACATGTCACCATACGTGTGTACATACGGCTTACCGTCTCCACATCGTGGTGTAATTGTTATTCAATATATTATTATTTGGATGGGTATAATAATGATGTATAATTCATGTAAAAAATAAATATAACATGATAATGATTCTGTATATATAATATACCATCCATGAATATATTATTTTAATATCAAAAGAATGATATTGTCGCTCGTGCGTACGTACGGACTACCGTCTCCACGAATGCGATGAGATTCATTCTCCATCATATCCATTAAAGTATAATTATCATTTGATGATTTAAAAATAATGTTTAATAACTTTATATCATTCTGGATATGAATAAGATACAACCTATCCATGACAAACATGGCTTACATAACAAAACATATAAAAGAAAATGAGTAAGTTAACACCCGAAACGACGATAATTCTAAGATATTATTAACAAAGCAATGTTAAAAGATCATATATGATATAATATTAATGTATATGATTCATGAATAATTTAATAACAATTATTTCAACATTATACAGGAGGTTAACCTACCCCCAACCAAGGAAAAGTACAAGGGAAGGGGTTTCTTATCTCACTTTTAATTCCGTGAGAATTTCATTGTTCACCACTTATTTATTGCATGTGGTGTGTGTACTGCCCATGATTGTATTCATTGTGTAATAGACATTAATTTATGGGTATTTACATCATCAATTTAAGATCCTTCTTTTATGGGTGTATGTTTCGTAAGTTACCTAATCGATAAGGGAATTTGAAATTTCAATTTCCACTCATTTGGATTTATGCATATTTCATTGATTATATTACTCCAAGATTATGTGTGGAATCACTATTAATTTTATTATGTCATAATTTACACTCCCCTTCCTGTGGATATACTATTGATACACATAATCACTCCATTGATAATTTCTCAAGTCATCGATTTGAATTTGATAATAGTAATTTTAACTCACTCTCCATTTTGTTGAGTTAAACATCCAATTCATTGGTGTTGTTTTTCTAAGATTATGTGTGAATATCCTTTGATTGATTTACAATGAATATCCAATCATATTTAGTGTATTTATATTTGTCACACATAACTATGTCGTTGATTTATCCTTAACCTAAGGATACGGCCTTTATGAGAGATTTCATCTCAATTTACATTCCATTGAGACTTCTTTGTTGCTATACACCAAATCACTTTTATGTGGTCTATATAATGTACTTTGACATAGTATATCATGAATCCCTTTATTCTCATTATATTACAAAGTTTTGATTACCTCAAATATTTTTATTCAAGTGACACTCTTTTGGTTATAATTTCTAACTAAAATACCATTTTTAAATGTTTTAAAGACTTATTCATCTAAATCTTGCTCATTAATGTCCATATTTTAAAAATGGTTCTAAGCATTTATTTATATGGACATTAAAGTTTTAAAATTAAAACTCCTTTTAAAAAGTTTCAAAGTGGAATGGTACACTTTGATTCAAAAATCTATTTTTAAATGGCTTCTTGACAAATAGTGTGACTTTTAAATGATTTCAAGAAAAAGGGGGATATTTCTCTCAAATAGTTTTGATGATTATTTTCATCTATGTCAACATCCTTCATTATTCTTGATTGAGGTTAATGTGATACAATACAATCTTCCATATTGTATCAAATGAGTTATGCTTGACTGTGGATGTGCTATTTTTATACCATTCATGGTTTGTGGTTAAAGTATTGACATTTCGTATGCTAGTTTTAATGCGAATGTTTATGTTATGTTTAAATTTGTTCATATGAGGAATGAATTGGACTTAATAAGTGACGGGTGGAGCCTGCTATAGATCCTCGATGCATCGGTAGTTCTCATGAGACAAACTAGTGTCTTGGCACAAGGCCTTGGAAAAATTTTATTTGTAGTCTTGGCACGAGGCCTTGGTTAGGTGGTTATGATAGTCTGGCATTATGCATTCCATCATTATGAAAGTGGTTATTGATATTGAATGTGATCATTCGACTAGTAGAATATCCATGTTAGTAAGTAAATGGCATTATTTTATTTTATCTTTGCCATTTTATGCTGAAGTTCAAGTTTAAAAAGGCTTTTGTTTTAGTTATAAACTGCCTTAAGTGTTTATGCTTATCTATGAAAGCTTCTACTATAATGTTATCCTTACTGAGCTTCTGAGCTCACCCCTTTCAATGTTTTATTTTTTTCCCAGGATTATGAAGAAATAATTTATTAATGACCTACAGGGATAGTATGAGGGGATATGAATACAAGATGTCTTTTTATGATGTAATGTAAAACATTATGATTGTATCTAGTGTTTCCAAGGCTACTAAACTAATCGGTATTTCGAGACTTGATCTTTCTTGTGATCATGCCAATGTTATGTAATAATGCACCGACTCTAGGTAACTGGGGTCGGGGCATTACAATCATTCCATCATAACATAATCTATATAAAATTAATGGATATCATTTCATCATAAGAAAATATAAACCATGTAAATCATAGAGTCATTATACTTGGAACATACACATATGAAATAATGTCATCTTAGGTGGAAAATGGTTTTGATAAAACACTTGAAATAAATTCTTGAGGAAAATATCCTTTCTTATTCAAAATCATTTTCCTTTCACAAAATGACATCCAATTTTAAAATAAAAGGATTTTGTAGAAAATATTCATGATATATTGTAGAGTAATCTTCATGAAAATAATGTGTTATGAAACCGTAAAAATCCATTCATGCTGTATAAGTTAAAAAAAAATTCTCATCGTACTTTTGTCAGAAAAGTCAAAAAGTACCGCGTATGGTAATTAAAAAAAGATTCCATCCATAACACAAAGTAAAATTCAAGAGGGGTAAACATGAATTTAAACATACATGGAAGAATATTAAACACTTTATGAAAACATTTTTATGGACATGGATGAAAAATATAACCCCAGTAAATACTTACGAATAAACAATCTCGGATAAGAACGAGATTGGAATAATTATCCCTTACCTTCAGTCTGATATGCTTCATACATATCTGAACCTCATGTATAATGATTGAAATAATCTCATTTACATATTAGAAAATAATATTAATTGATATTATATCATATATGGTTCACTTATGACTTTTTATTACCCGTTATTTTGTAAATTCTTTATTAAAACATCATTTTGGGTAAATCGTTTTATTTATCGTATGTGTTTGGACTTGTAGTTATTGATATTATTATTACTTAAATAATTTTTAATTACTTCCAAAATGTAAATCCTGATTTATATATAATATATATTCATTATATATATATATAATATATAGATAAATGAAATGAAATACACCGTTCATGGTGACGGTAGGCCCTACGTACGCATGAACGCTGTTTTCCTTTCCTTATTGATTTGAATTGAAGTAAGTAGATGACATATATATATATATATACATAAATCCAGTAGCTTTATCATGAAATATATTTCATTATTATTCATTATATATACTTTATAATCATTCTTGAATGGTTAACATAGAGAATGAATCTTGTCGCGTCGTGGAGACGGTAATCCGTACGTACGCACGAGCGATGATATCATTCCCATAATTATTGAATTGAATTGGAGTTGATGATATAATATCTCATAATTTTTATGATTTTATAATAAATATATATATTTATTCTTTGCACCATTATACCCATCCAAGTAAGGTGGTGGTGGAAAAACAGATTACTCCACGGCGTGGAGACGGTATTCTGTACGTACGCACGCGCGGTGATTTTGTTTTCCATAGGATGGATAGAATGTGAAATGGGGTTGTTTAATATTTATAATAACATATCATTGTATTATTGATACTTATGTTATTACTTTATAATGAAACAACTAACGACGAAGAAGTTGAAGAAGAAAGAAACTTGAAAGAATCGGTAGAAGAGATTACCTCTTCTTCGACGCACCTCCTTTAAGCTTCCTCTTAAGGAACTAGAGTTGGACTTTTGAGAAGACAATAACTTTCATAATGTTTCTAGGGAAGTGTAGAAGAGAAATGGGAAGGGTTTTTCCGAGATTGAATGCTCAAAATTTTGTAAAGAAAAGAGGGAGGATGTGCCTTTTTATAAGGGAAGAGAGGGGCACCTTTGGAAACATAAGAAATATTAATTTATAATAAATTCAAACCCCCCTAAAAACTTCCAAAATGACTAAAATATTATGATTAGATCAAATAGGATTGTAATCTCATCAACCAATAAAATTTAGACATGTTGGGAATTTATTTTAAACATTATCAACTTGATTTATCCTTATTTAATCTATTTAATTTTATTTGTGGTAATAAGATTCTAAAATTTAAATTGCCATAAATAATTACATATGTGTCGTGAATTATCCATAATTGGATAATTTATGACATTTTAGACCATATTAATTTTAATTTATAATTTTTAAATATTTTTGTGATTTTTAAACAATTTTATATTATGTTATTTTTATAAAATAACAATAGTGTCAATTTTGAAACTATTCATTTATTTGAATTTAAATAAAATAATGACAGAATATATGTTAGAAATAAAAGCTTTAATAGATTCATAACATATTATATTTATCGAAAAAATTAGTGGAGAACATTAAATATTTAATATAATATTTATTTTAATATTTTTAAAACCATTTATTTGATATTTCAATCAATAAAATAATTTCAGCATCACTATCGTGTCACCTTTAATGATAAGTATTTAATCCCTAAAAATTCTAAATAAATACAAATTATGTAGATAATTTTATTATATTTCTGGATAATATTCATGATCTAAGTTTCATCAAGTTTATCACTACATTAAAATTATTATAATTATAATATTTAAGAGAGTGAAATGTTGTCACTTTCTTTGGTTTTAGTAATAATTAAATTATATTTATGGTCAAAACTCCATAAAATGAATCTAATCAGACACTTAGGTGACATGGGTCTACTTTTAGTCATCCAATAGAATTTTGGCATGTGTTAGGGTAATTTTATAATCTTAGGTTTACCCTTAATTACCCGATTTATCGTTAACTTAAGTAAAAAAAAATTACCATAGTTACTATTCATAATATCAAAAAAAAGTAACCTATTAACATAATTTGGACCCACTGAATCGAAATATGGAATCCATTTTTCAAAATTCAAAACACAGAATTTGCAGAAATTGAATTAAAATTTATCCCGTTGTTAAGAAAATGGGTTTTAAAACTTAAAATTTCCTAAATATTGAAATGTTTTTACCTATGAATTCAATGTAAAATTAATGGTAATGACATATATTATATTAAATGGTAAAAATATATTCAATTTATACTTTAAAACAATTCAATATTATAATTTAACGATATAAATTATTGTGATGAAAAAGTTGTTTTTAATTAAAATATAGCGTGTTTTTACTATTCATTAAAATACGAAAGTTATCAGAATAATATGAAAATATTATCCAAAGTAAATTTTTATATCCTGATTCCAAAGAAGAATTTTATTTTGTCAAATTGAACTTATAAACATGTCAAAACTATATTTAAAGTGGGTGTGCCATCAAAAGGCGGTAAAACTGCATTTTTTGAAAAATACGTATTTTACACGAATTTTTTTTGTTCTCATACCATGTTCTAGAAAATTTGTAAGATTAATAATAATGTTATGAAATTAAAATTTTAGTTAATACTATTCATAATGGTTAGTCCATTATAATATTATAATAATATATCGTTGTTTATTGAAACCCAGTATTGCGTACTACACACGCTATCGAGGAATGTTGGGATTGTGTGTAATGAAAGACAAGTTAGGGATGCATGTAGTGCAAGCTCCTTTTGGTGTAGAGTAAAACACAAGACATCAATGATATTAAAAAGAATAATTCTCACAAAATCTTGGGTTGTTACATTCTACCCCCCTTAAAATGAATTTCTCCCTTGAATTTCATCAGGGTTATAAATGGTTTACTACTTGAAAGTTTATTTTATAGAAACCCACATCATAAAAAGTAATACTAAAACATAATTTTAAAAAGTGAAGTATGAAACATATAGGTTACCCAAATTAACTCATCACTGGGTTTCCACATAGGATAACATAGGTGAAAATATGGATATGGAAGAGAAACCTAACCATCAAGTTCTGATAGAGAGTTGTACAGAACATGGCTATGAAAAATCCAACAATCACAAAGCCATAATTTTGTGATTATCTAATGAACCATATGATTCGTCAGATATAAGGGCACCAGGACAACATTTTTGGTTTTCAAGATAATTTCCCTAAAGTTGAAGAATTTGAATTAGAAGAAATACTTACTTTATTTTGGTATAATATCATCGTTGTTCATTCCTTGAACAATTTCCACTTCATCTCTTAAGGAAATGGTGTTGAATTTGTCATTCGTGAAGTGTTAGTAGATCATGTGATAGAATGATGGGTCATTCCATACGTCTCAATCAAAAGGTTATCACAAGTTATCAAATATACATAAGTCCATCTATGGTGAGGTTAATCATATATGATTCCAAAAATGGAATTATATTTCATCAATCATACCTCTTAATAAAACTTATTTCTACTAACTATGGACTTCTTGTAGGCCAGTGGTAGGAAATAAAGGCATGTCGCACTTTGGTTGTTGGTTCGATTCCCGCAACCTTGTCTGACGCGACGGGTTGTCTCCCGTCCTGCAGGTTGTCTTTTTTTTCTAAAACTTCATTATTGTAAGATTACAGAAATAATATCGAAAAACGTTCTAGCCCTAAACCATACTATCTGATGTCTGACATAATTCATTCAAGTCTTTAGAATTATCCAAAATACATCTGTCCAATCTCATAGTATAAAGAAAATGATAACTAGAAATGTCATTAACCAAGCATGTGAATACCATCATTTATCCCCCATATATCATAAGATATATCTTGTTGATCGCATTCCAAACATGAGAATACTCTAATATTTTATTCTCCTGCAACATGAATTACCATAAAACCATAGTGAAAACATGAATGTTGTCAAAAGGTAACTTTTTCCACATACCAAAATCCCAAAATTTCAATATACTCAAACCATGATGTCACTTTGTCCTTATATCATTCAAGAGCTCATTAATATTATTTTCTCCATATCCCTTCATTATGCGCATATCATCTGCTTTCCAAAATATTTGAATTAATTTTCATACTTACGAGTACCATATAATTATTGAAAACCATAATAAACCAATACATAGATATTCCAATATTCCATAGTACTATAAATTAGATTCCACAACACTATTTTGGAATCTCGTTACATAAACACATAATCATTCCACTACATCGTTGTCATACTCAACATCTCCAATAGTGATCTCATGTGACATCCCTTTGTCCTTTTCCTAAAGAGGATGCTCATGTCGGTCATCATTAACCCTTGGATTAGGGAATTGAATAGAATAATGCCCCATTTCCTTGCACATGAAGCATTGAAGTGTTGGTGGAGCGTTCTCTGAAGTCTTTTCTCTATTCACATCATTAGATATCTTTTCCCATTACATCGACACTCAACTGCTCGATGACCTTATTTTCCAAACTTGAAACATTTTCTAGTGCCTTTTAGACAATCTCCTCCATTCTTCTTTCCACACTTTGAGCATAAATAAATATTTACCATCTTTTCACCATTGTTCTGAGGTTTTTCCTTGAACTCCATCTTTCGTTTCTTATCAAAACCATGAGATGGATATGTAACACTGACTTCCAGTTCTACCTTGATATCACAACGCACAATTTCTTCATAGCTACTGAAGTCTTGTATTGTTAATGCCCTTCTAAGACTTGGTTTTAAGCCACTGAAGAATCGATCAACTTTACTTACAGGTTGGATGATAAAGCCATATTCATACCTTGCAAGTCTTGTAAAATTTTCTTTGTATATACCAACAGATTCATCATCCTTCTACATAAGCTCAAGGATCTCTTTTTCCATCTTTGTTCGAAGAATACGAGGGAAGTACTTACTAAAAACATGTTCTTGAACTCGTCCCATTCCATGGATTTAATTTCATCTTGGGGACTTGTATTCTTAATTAGAGTCCACCACTGTTCTTCTTCACCTTCTAAAGGGTAAACAACTAAAATGAAATTTTCATTTTCTGAACAGTGACATATGGAAAATATCTTTTCAATGGTATTGATCCATTTTTCAGCAAAAAGTGGATCAAAAGACCCATTGAAAGACGGTGGACGTTTCCTCATGAAGGACTCAATAGAATATTGTTCCCTTATCTGATCATTTGGAAATCTAGAATGATTCATAGCTTGTGTAAGTATGGTAATAAGATTTTTCACTCTATCTCCCATCACATTTGGTTGCTCGGGAGATAAATCATTTCATTGTCCATTACATTTATCAACATGGTTCCCTTGTGTTCCTGCCATAGTCTAAAACCCAAAAAGAACAGTGTGAGAGGCAAAAATCATGCTTGGAAAACAACATAATAAAGGGGGAGTACCTTTAATATCTAAAATATTAGGTTTAATTATAATATCGTTTCCATAATTCCTGGACTACAACCTATACATATACTTAACCTTAGGTACATCCCTAGACATACCTTCGAAATATCTCTAGGGATCTCACTAAAGTTTTCGCATCCTAGTTTCCAAAGGTTAACTAAAACTTTCCTCTTATACCAACTGTAGATACCCCAAACATGACGTACATGGACATTACATTACTTTTTCGGAATACCTAATACAAAACAAAAACATACACCAAAGGACCGTAATAGTTTAGTGCCTTTGGAAACTCGGAAAAATAATCTTCTAATCTTGGTGAAAGATCTTAAACATCTCCCATAAAGATCATCACCTTTTGTTTTCTTACCTAAAACTTTTCTTTATATCCTGGGGAAAATAAAACATAAAAAGGGTGGGCTCAAATTCTCATTAAGGGTAAACATAGAGAACATAAAACAATCCATAAACATTTCAATGCAAAATCATAAACATAAAATCTAAACATCAAAATCTTGAGCAAAGACATAAATCTTGGAAGTACATAAGGAATATATCATAAAGGAACATCAATCATGATAAAATAGCATGGTAATAAAACATGTAATTGTGGAAAACCATTAATAACTTGATATTATTTCTATAGTAGCCATGGCATTGCTTCCAAGACCATCTTAGTGGACAGAGTCCCTTACTGAATCGAGTTCACTCCTCGTTCCTGTCATGTATCACTGAACCAGATTAACTTGCCATTCCATCCAAGTCTATATCATGAGATATAAATATTTAACAAATGAATTGGAGTGAGATATAGGTATCACCCATCTCATAATAAAATTATTCTTATGTGTGCCACAACATAAACATAAATCATTCATCATAACCCAAAGAATAAAATGGGTTTCATAAACATCATCCCATCATAGCATAATCCATATACAACAAATGGATATAATTTCATCATAAGAAAAGATAAACCATGTAAATCATAGAGACATTATATTTAGAACATACACATATGAAATAATTTCATCTTAGATGGAAAATGGTTTTGATAAAACATTTGAAATAAATTCATGAGGAAAATATCCGTTCTTATTCAAAATCATTTTCTTTTCACAAAATGCCATGGAATTTTAAAAGAAGAGGATTTTGTAGGAAATAGTCATGAAATAATTAGAGTAAGATTCGTGAAAATAAGGTGTTATGATACCGTAAAAATCTGTTCATTCCGTATAAGTTAAAAAACATTCTCCTCATACTTTTGTCGGAAATGTCAAAAAGTACCACGTATGGTAAACAAAAGTAAGATTCCCACCATAACACAAAGTAAAATTAATGAGGGGTAATCATGACTTTAAAAATACATCGAATAATATTTAGCACTTTGTGAAAACATTTTTATGGACATGGATGAAAAATATAACCCTAGTAAATACTTACAAATAAACAATCTCGGATAAGAACGAGATTGGAATAATTACCCCTTACCATAGGTATGAGATGATTCGTACGTATAAAAGACTCCTATATAATGATTTAAATAATGTCATTTACTTATTAAAAAATCATATTCATTGTTATGATATCATATATGGTTCACTTATGACTTTATATTACCCGTTCTTTTGTAAATTATTTTTAAAGCAGCGTTTTGGGTAAAATTGTTTTATTTATCGTACGTGTTTGGACTTGTTTTTATTGATATTATTATTACTTATATCATGTTTTACATAATTCCCGAATGTAAATCATGATTTATATATAATATATATTCAGTATATATATATAATAGATAGATAAATGAAACAAAATACACCGTTCATGGAGACGGTAGGCCATACATACGCATGAACGTTGTTTTCCTTTCCTTATTGACTTGAATTGAAGTAAGTAGATGAAATATATATATATATATATATCCAGTAGATTTATCATGTCATATATTTACTTATTGTTCATTATATATAATTTATAATCATTCTTGAATTATTAACATTTAGAATTAATCTCATCGCGTCGTGGAGATGGTAATCTGTACGTACGCACGAGCGATGATATCGTTCCATAATTATTGAATTGAATTGAAGTGGATGATATAATATCTCAAAATAAGTATGATGTTATAATAACTATATATAGTTATTCTTTACACCATTATACCCATCCAAGTAAGGTGGTGGTGGAAAACAGATTACACCACGGCGTGGAGATGGTATTCTATACGTACGCACGTGCGGTGATTTCGTTTTCCATAGGATGGATATAAGGAGAAATGGGGTTGTTTCATATTTATAATAACATATACGTATATTATTTATACTGATGTTATTACTTTATAATGAAACAACTAAAGAAGAATATGTTGAAGAAGAAAGAAACTTGAAAGAATCGGTAGAAGAGATTACCTCTTCTTCAATGCACCTCCTTTAAGCTTCCACTTAAGGAACTAGAGTTGGTCTTTTGAGAAGACCAGAACCTCCAGAATGTTTCTAGGAAAGTGGATAAGATAAATGGTCTTGGTTTGGCCGATCTTGAAGGATCATAATTGTGTAAATAAAAGAGGGAGGATGTGCCTTTTTATAAAGGATGAGAGGGGCACCTTTGGAAACATAAGAAATATTAAATTATAATAAATTCAATCCCCACATAAAAACTTCCAAAATGAATCAAATACGAATATTATATGAGATAGTGTTGTAATATCATCAACCAATAAAATTTATACATGTTGGGAATTTATTTTAAACATTATCAACTTGATTTATCCTTATTTAATCTATTTAAGTTTATTTGTGGTAATAAGATTCTAAATTTTAAATTGTTATAAATAATTACTTATGTGTTGTGAATTTTCAGTAATTGGATAATTTATGATGTTTTATACCATATAAATTTTAATTTATAATTTTTCAATATTTTATGTGATTTTTAAACAATTTTATATTATGTTATTTTTATAAAATAACAATAGTGTCAATTTTGACACTATTCATTTATTTGAATTTAAATAAAATCCTCAAAGAAGATATGTTCGAACTAAAAGATTTAATAGATTCAAAAAATGTCATATTTATCTAGAAAATTAGTTTATAACATTAAATATTTCATATAATATTTATTTTAATATTTTTAAAACCATTTATTTGATATTTCAATCAATAAAATAATTTCAACATCACTATCGTGTCACCTTTAATGATAATTATTTAATCCCTAAAAATTATAAATAATTCCATATAATGTATATAATTTTATTATATTTCTGGAGACTATTCATGTTTGAAGTTTCATTAATTTTATCACTAAATTAAAAATATTATACTTATAAGATTTAAGAGAGTGACATGTTGTCACTTTCTTTGGTTTTAATAATAATTAAATTATTTTCATGGTAAAAAGTCCATAAAATGAATATACTATGACTTTTAGGTGATATGTTTCTCTTATTAGTCCTCCAATATAATTTTGGCATGTGTTAGTGTAATTTAATAATCTTAGGTTTACCCTTAATTACCCGATTTATCTTTAACTGAAGTAAATAAAAATTACCGTAGTTATTATTCATAATATAAATAAAAGTAACCTATTAACATAATTTGGACCCAATTAATCCAAATGTGAAATAAATTTTTCAAAATTATAAACACAGAAGTTTCATTAATTAAATTAAAATTTATCCCGTTGTAAATAAAATTGGTTTTAAAAGTTAAAATATTTCCAAAGATTGAAATGTTTTTACCTATGAATTCAATGTAAAATTAATGGTAATGACATAAATTATATTAAATGGTAAAAATATATTCTATTTAGACTTTAAAACCATTAAATAATATAATTTAACCATATAAATTATTGCGACGAATTTTTTTTTTAATTAAAATATAGTGTGTTTTTACTATTCATTAAAATATGAATGTTATCAGAATAATATGAAAAATTTATCAAATGTAAATTTTTAAATCCTGATTCCAAAGAAAAATTTTATTTTGTCAAATTGAACTTATAAACATTTTAAAAACTAGATTTAAATTGGGTGGGCCATCAAAAGGCGGCAAAACTGCATTTTTTGAAAAATACTTATTTTACCCGAAAAAATTATTTTGTTCTCATACCATGTTCTAGAAAATGTGTAAGATGAATACTAATTTTATAAAATTCAAAATTTAGTTAACACTATTCATAAAATCTAGTCCATTATAATATTATAACAATATATCATTTTTCAGTGAAACCTGGTATTGCGTACTACACACGCTATCGAGGAAGGTTGTGATTGCTTGTAATGCAAGCCAAGTTAGGGATGCATATAGTGCAAGCTCCTTTTGGCGTAGAACACAAGACATCAATGATATTAAAAAGAATAATTCTCATAAGATCTCGGGTTGTTACAGTTTAATTATATTTTAAATTTTATTAAATTATAAATAGTTAAATTATACATCAAATAATCCAGTTTAGGACATTTGAATAAATTTCACATTGAAATTGGATATAAAAATGTTTAAACTTTTTAACTTTTCTCATTATAACCCCACTTTCTCGATACGTCTGTGGGATTTATTTTAAATTAATTTCTACCAATTATTTAATTGGAATTTTTAAAAATGTATTAAATATTTTGAGTCATAATAATTTATAATTTATAATGATTCCAACTTAATTTTTTAGCTAAATTTATTAGTTAGAACTGTTTAAATAAATCTCATTTATTAAGAGAAAATGATTTTATTAAGGGACTAAACATTAAACTTAGGGGGGAAATGACATAGAAACTTTTCAAAAACACTTGTAATGACCCTATTTATACTATATACAATATTTTATCTAAATAATTTCATTATTTGAGGAACATTATGTATGTGAGACCTCCCAATATGTTTACTTTTTGGTATTTACAAGAATGTCACTCCTCCACTATAAAAGGGAACTTACCCCCTCTCTTATTCACACCAATCAAGACATTTTAATCATCTAAAACCTTAAAAAATAAAATAAAAAGTTATTTCCCCTAAACTTATAATCCTTCTTTTTTGAATTAATCGATACAATGATGTCCTTTGGTGCAAACCAAAAGGAAATACCCGAAGAAGAGGTAATGTTCATCAACGAACGTTTTTGTTTTATTTATTCCTCATACCAATTGAATTATTTATATATCATAATTATATAATAAATTAATTATATTAAATATAATAATGTTATTTTATGTTATTTTTATAACCTAATATTTCACACACCTCCATAATATGAGATATGCAATCATCGTTCATGTGTATGGGAGACTATTGCCACGCGTATTCATGTTGTTTGTTCTTTCATTACCACCTTTCAAGGTTAGAATGATATATGTATTTATATATTATATATGATATTTATGATATTTATTATGTTATTAATATTATTTAATTGTTATATAACACAAATCATTATGATTTCCATTTTTGAGAATACGATAATTTCGTTCATGTGTATGGCACACTACCGCCTCGCGAAGAAATGTGAATCGTTCGTGATTTACATGTAATGTATTTAGGATTTTATTAATAAACATATGTTATACATATTAAAAAAATTATTATTTAATTATAATATATATATCATTTATTTTTCTTTCTTTCAATGTGATAAGAAAATGGAAACGGTTTTCATGCGTACGTATGACCTACTGTCTCCATGAACGATGTATTTCATTTCCTATTTCTATATTTTATATCTTGTTATAAATACAAATATACTGAATATATATTATATTCCTATCATTTTTTACTTCATTTAAATGAGAAAATAATTATCTAAGGGGACTAAGAATAAAAAGTCACAACATGCACGAAAAACAAATCGGTTATTACCTAAAACATAACTTTAAAATAAAATTATTAATAAAAAAATGATATAAAGTAATAATTAAATAATATATGGTATTATATATATTAATATGTATTTTTAACATATTTATAATAAGATTATGTTTATTATACAAGGGTTTAGAATAAGTACGATGAGATTCAAGACTTAAGGTAAGGGTATTTCTTGTCTCACTGTTATTTCTGTGATACATATGTCATATTCACCACTCATTTCTTGTGCATGGTATATATATTTATATATGAAATTTTATATCATTAATTTCATTTATTTTATGATATTAAATTTTTTAATTTATTTTATTCTTTCATGTGTCTCATGATTCAAAGTTTACTCAACTAGTAATAGATCTTTATCTCGCTTTTTACTTTTCTGAGACACATTCTATATTCACCACCTCTTTCTTCTATGTGGTGTGTATAATTCCTATTAATTTATTTATGATTATTATAATTAAAAATTTTGGTATTTTCACATCTATTTTATGATCTCTCTTTCATTGGGTTTATATTTAAAAAGTTACCAAATCGGTAAGGGAATTTTGTTCTGAATTTTGTTTCTCTGAGAAACATGTTATGTTATGATCTTATACTATTTTACGAGGTTTATATAATATCAAGTTGAAATATTATATGATGAATATAATAATTTTCATAATGTTTAAATTTTCATTTAGTGTTATACCATCACGGGGATTGTGATTCAATGTCACCAAAATGGTAAGAGTGTTACGTTACATTCTCACCAATTATCGAGATTATTTGTAATAAGTATAAAATGTTAAATTCTCATGATCTACCTCAAAATATTTATCATTAATTTTCTCCTAATATTGTTTTTCATTATATCTTCTAGTAATGGATCCATTTTTACACTCTTTGGATCCTAATATAATTAATAAAATATTTTTAAGAAAATATGACTTAATTTCTCTCTTCTGTTGTAGATCTGTGTTCTTTAAAAATCCATGTTTTATAAAAATGTTTTCAATTTTTTTTAAATATATTTTAAGTTAACTTTAAACGAAAAAGATTTTAATGATTTTTTATTTTTTAAAATCTGTTTAAAATGGATTCCAAATCTATCTTTATAAGTTTTTAGGGTTATGTTCAACGAAAATAGTTTTCAGAATGTTTTATATTTTAAAAAGTGTTTTTCCAAGAGGATGGTGTATTTTCCTCGTGAAGGTTTTTTAATGAATTTTAAAATATTTGTTTATAATTTCCCAATGTTATTTTCAATGAAAATTATTTTTCAAATATTTTATGAAAGTGATTTTAAAAGAAAGGTTCTTTTCCTTATGGTATTTCCAATTGATCCTTAAAAAACCATATACATATAAGATGACATCATTTTATATAATAATATTTTACTAGGGATATGATCTAAAGATACCATTCATATTCTTTCCCTGGATGGTCTATATTTTTATGGCATAATTGTTTTGGAACCCATTTATTTTATATATTTCAATCATATTTCGAAGTGACTATTATGAAACCCATTTATTTTCTTTAGTTTAAACATGTTTAAAATATATTTACATGAAACCCATTTAATTTGCATGGGTTGATTAAGTTATGAAATAATTGTTATTTTTATGAGTTTTTATGATGATATAAAAGCTCTTTTTACATCATTCAGGTTTTGGTTCATATGAATTTATTATATGATGGGGTGTCCCAAATAGTAATGGTTAATACCATTATATATTATATGATTGGGTGGCCCAGATAGTGTGAGGTAAGCCTATTATATCTTATACGATAGGGTGGACTAGACAACACCGGGTAATCCCATTACATCTTACATGATGGGGTGTTGCAGATATCATCGAGTGAGTCTGTTATAGCTTAAATGATGGGTGTGAAAATATTTAACTCCAATTAATGGGGTAAAGATTTATATTTCATGTGATATACATGATTAAATGGGTAGTGAACTCAATTCAATAATACAGGGATGGAATGGGAGGTAAAATCGGTTCAGTAATATAGGGCTGGAATGGGATACTAACATAGTTCAGTAAAGGACTTTTTCCACTATAATGATCTTGGAAGTAATACTTAAATAATGTGGAAATAATTTCATATTCTTATTTTAATAAAAAAAATCCATTTTTTAAACCTATGATATTCATCTAAAATGATGTAATATCCATGTTTGAGAACTCTAGAAAACTATAACTGGTATCAAAGGAAAGGTTTAGTTAAACTATGGAAACATTGATTATAAAACTTTAGTGATATCCATAGGGACATTTCTAAGGATATGTCTATCTCTTTATCTAAGTATAAGTCTAATTATGATTCAATGTTTACGAAAATGTCCTAAAATCTTGGTAAAACATTGAGAGAGTGGTTTCCACAAAATTACATCCCTATCTGGATACGAAAAGTGAATGATTATCTGGAAAAGATTTGTCTAGGGGTAACAACCCCAACAAAACTATATTGAGTGAGATTAAATTGGGAAATGGTTCACAACAATAGGCCTTGCTGCAAACCTGGTTTAACACTATAGGGGATATGGTTTCGAAATTCACAAACTATTTACAAACCATTATCAAGGATTTAAATATAATATGACTATGAATTTCCCAGGATAAATCTTAGGTTTCATAGATTAAAAAAATAATTTTTCATGATTGGGATATCCTATATGTAAATTTTCCTGATTATATGGTTTTACACTATGATTAGTGTTGCTCACACTATTATTTTTGGTCGTATTCAATGGATGGAACCCAAAGGAGCTATGTTAATGGTGAACAAAATGGAAAATGTGATGATTTTCCTCCTAATCAACCAAACGACATAGGATATGGAATAAAAATCCTTTATGATATGATCAAATAACTTTATTAATATATGAATCATGTGGAACATATAAACGAGCAAAGGATGAAACAATATTCTATTCAGTCCTTCATATAGAAACATCCACCATCTTTTAGTGGTTCCATTGATACACTAGTTTCTTTAGTAGTGGATTAGTACCAATGAAAATATATTTTACCTTATTTAGTTCCTTAATCAAATAATATTCATTTTGAATTCTTAGTATTTGGGAGGGGAAGTGGATCAGTGGTGGAATCTTATTAAGAACCTAAGTGAACAAGAATAAATTGAATCTATTGAATGAAAATAGTTCAGGGGATATTTTTTAGTAATTACTTCCATAATATTCTACAAAAAAAATATGGATATGTAATTCCTTGATCTTAAGAAAAATAATGATGAATCTATTGGTAATAATGAATTTAATTTTACAAGAATTTCAAGTTATGCTTCGGTTTGATCATTACCCCTGAAAGAAAATATGATCGATTCTTTGGTGGCCTGAAACCAAGTATTTAAAAGGCCTTGGATTTAATATACTTTAGTTCTTATTAATGAGTCATTCATTTTTTATTTAAGGTAGAAATTTAAATTATATATTCCCACTAGTCCTCTAGTTTTGATAATAAAAGGAAGATCGAGTCACATAGAAAATAAAATTGTGTAAAGAAAATATAGGCTTATATGTGAAACAAATAAGGGAAGAATAATCAGGGAAATTTATTGAATGGATCATGGAGGCGTTTTAAATATGTAAAGTTAGTTCATAAAGTTAATTAATGTTGAAATACGATTAATTGGATGGATAATTCAATAGAGTAGTAGATAACACTATCTAATTCACCACCCACACATTAGTGTTTTAAGCGAAAGGTGTTTGGGAATTATGAAAATAACTACAACAATATAAGGTATAATATTTATGATAATTCAAAAAACCTTTGAGAAAAAATGAAAAATGTAAGTCTTATGTAATCATAATGGATGAAGTGAATCAGGATAATTAGGGCACACTTATCCTCCCCTTTTTAGTTGGGGAATTTCATATTTTATTTTGTATGGATAAGACCATTAAAAATATAATTATTTTAATTCATTGAAATTTCATAAGATTATATCCATATTCTTAGATTCTATAATAATAAAATCACATTTTATATTCTATCAGTATTATGATTGACCCAAGTTTCTATTGAAAATTCTTTTTTTTAAGGTAAGAGCTTATTTAAGGAGTAAAGGGTGAATTATATTTTGGATGGGTTATAAGGTTAAACATTTTACGGAATGATTTGAGTTTAACTTTTCATGAGTTTTTGGAGATTAATTTATATTAATACTTATGAATATTGGATGACATGTGTTAACCATTTTTCATTGATGATTAAGAATGATATACTGAATGACTTATCCTTCTATCTATGGATCTGATGATATGTTAGTTCGTAAGGGATAAAAAAATCACCTTAATTTCATGGAGTAGGGGATGAATAGGAAATTGATCAAGGTACAACCAAAGAGTGATATTACGCAAATGAAATTGAATAACATCATGTAATTATATCACCTTGTGAAAATTCATCAACTTTAGGAAAATGATCTTGAAACAAAAGTGTTATACAAGAGCCTTCATTTCTTATGAATGAAATAGTATCTTAGATCATCACAGATTCAAGGTTTTGTGATCATTAACTTTCTCTAGATCACCAAATTTTTGGTGATCCATGATCTCTATCACTATATATAATTATTTACATTTTTTCTTCCATTTCCACATCTTCACTTTCCACATATGTTCTCCTATGTGTAAACCTATTTATGAGTTACTTTGGGTAATCGTTATGTTTCCAACATTCCCTTTTTAGATGAATTTTTAGAATACATTTTTACAATGGGGTTTTCAATGAAAGTAACTCTAAAGTATTACTAATTTGATGACTCAGACTAATTGGGAGTGTGAAATTCCATTTAACAGGGGTTTAATGTAACACCCCAAGTTTTTATGAATGAATGTTTTTCAACTAAATTATTTGAATCCTAGTGTTACACGCTACACAAAGATAAGATTTCTTCATATGAAACACAAAGTTAATATTATACTACATAAAACCCTAATTTTGTCTTATGTTAGATGCAATACCAAGTTTATATTTCATTACATGTAATACTGATCTTAGATTTTTTTACACACAACACTAAGTTTAAATGAATCATCATATAATATTTAAATATTATAATAGTTATCACTTACCCATTAGAATTGTTGGTATGAAAAGGATTAAATAAATTATAAAAATGTAGTTTATGAATGTTTAGAAAATTAATTCTTTATTAAGAAAGTAATTATAAATTAAAGTAATAACTATTTTAAAATAAATAAATTCCTTCAAAAAACTATTTTTCTATACACAAACATGTTTTATCTCAATAAATTAAACAAACCACTTCTAATGAATGATTTTAATGAAATATATATAAATATTTATATATATATATATATTCAATAAACTATTCAACATTCATATTACATTTTTTCTAAATAATAAATTATAATTAATTCAAATTTATGCATAAAAATATGTATTTAAAAAAAGAAAATTTTAATATCTTTTAATAGTGAACTTATTTTAAATCTAGTTTTTGAGAATTTTATAAGTTTTATTTTAAAAAATGAAGTTCATTTTTTATAAAATAAATTCAAAATTATCTTATGTTTATTTTTTTATTTTCTTGAAAAGTTTCATTTTCTGAGGAATAGTTAAAAATACTGAATTTTAATTTAAAATTGATTTTTTATTAATTTATCTACAATTTTCAATTATATTTTAAATCGGTTTTAAAATACAATTAAATAAATTATAAATCAATTCATCCTATTTATTTCATTTTAATTAATTTAATATTGAAATTGAATATAAAAACATTTCAAACTTTTGAACTTTTCTCGTTAAAAACTCATTTTCTCTACATGTCTATGGGAATGATTTTATATTAATTTCTGGAACTTCCATGATTAAAATTTTACAAAATGGATTCCATTTTTTGAATCATAATAATTTTTAATTTCTAATAATCTCAACATAATTTTTTACCAAAATAATTAGTGAAAACAGTCAAAATTAATCATAGTGATTAAGAGAAAAACGAGTTTACTAAGGTAATAAATATTAAACTTTATAAGAAAATGACATATATAATTTTCCAGAAACAATTTTATGGAAATATATTGTAAAGAACCGTAAATTCCAAGGAAATTTTTTTTCCTTAATTTTCTATGGAATTTTACAAGAACACAGTTTCTAACGGCGCCTGATTCTGAGGCCCGGTGTGCCCGAAATCAATTTATGATGTTTGGCTCGGGTACGTTTAGTGAACGGACGAGCGGGTTTTTCTATCTTTTGAACTGGTGCTCGGAATTGAATTCTGAGGGCACCGATGGAATTGCAGTGCCGGTAATTTCTTAGAAATGCCTCTTCCAGAGTTGTGTTTTCTAGGGTGTGGTTTTTAATTTTCTGGCTTAAAGTTAAGAAATAAAATAATTTTGTGACAACTTTATTTTATTTCACTTAAGCCACTTGGAAGCCACTTGAAGCCACTTAAAAGTGGCATAATCTGAGTTGAAATGGATAGGGTACTATCCAGAAATATCATACCCTCTCGGTAGGATATTTGTGAGGTGGGACCCGCACGAGCCCCGTCGTTTCTTTCTGCTAAGTAACGCACCCGCGAAAACCCGTCATTATGAAAGTCAACTGACGTGTTTTCTTAAATTCTTAACAGACCATTTAATTGGGCGGTTTATTTCGTAAATTAAATGAGTTGTTTCTTTCGTTGAATTAATTCAATGAATTGATGGGTCATTACTTACCCTTTTTCGTTTGTTGGCGTAATAATAAAATAAGACCAACCAGTCTTTTGGAGGATTACTCGTTGAGAGGTTGTCAGAGTTCTTGAACATTCATCCTCTTTCGCGAAGAATGCGAAGAACGCCGGCCTCCGACGAAGAACGCCGACGTTCCCTTCCTGTAACATTCTTCTGCGACGTCTCTTCCTCCGCAACGGATCTTCGATCAGCTGCTTGAGGTAAGAGTCTCGGATTTTCTTTTTAATCTCCCTTGTGGTTTTTTACCAAAACAAAGATTTAATTATTTAATTAAATTAAATCTGTTTTTTCATGGTCCGTTGAGTTCGCCGACTCAACGCCGTGTTCAGCGACGACGTGACTCCCTTCCGCGACGACGCGACGATCTCATCCTTCCGTGACGAGCAATTCCGCGAAGGACGTGCGTACGACGATGACCAACGAGGTAGGGGTTGTTGTGAACTTTTCCTTTTTCTCGTGATAGTTCTTTTTTAAAAGTAAAGAACCGGGAAATTAGGAACAATTTTAATTTATTAAAATTGTTGAATTCATGTGTTGAATTTTGTCTCCCCCGTTGTTTATCTCTAATGCGGAGGGTGTGGGCCAAACGAACACGGCCCGAAAACCCTCTGTCATTCTTTGTTTTTGTGCGGATTTCACAGGCGACGACGAAACGTGCCGCAATGAATGTTTGATGATCCCGCAGTGAAGAACGGAACCCGGGAGGAACACCGCCGCAGACGGGAAAGAAAACAGACCACCGGAGCGACTCCGGTGGCCCGCGGAAGCCGCCGGCGGCGCCGGAGGCCGGAGGCGGCGGTGCCCCGATGCGCCGCCGGCTATCCAGGGAGACACCCCGTGGGTGCCGTCGGGGTGTCACGCGGGGGTGGCGGCTCCCCCCTGCGTCGCGTCCGGCTGTCCAGGGAGACACCCCGCGGGTGCCGCGGGGGTGTCACGCGGGGGCGGCGGCTCCCCCCCGTGTCGCGTCCGGCTGTCTAGGGAGACACCCCGCGGGTGCCGCGGGGGTGTCACGCGGGGGCGGCGGCTCCCCCCCGCGTCGCGTCCGGTTGTCCAGGGAGATACCCCGCGGGTGCCGCGGGGGTGTCACCCGGGGGTGGCGGCTCCCCCCCCCCCCCCCCCCCCGCGTCGCGTCCGGTTGTCCAGGGAGACACCCCGCGAGTGCCGCGGGGGTGTCACGTGGGGGCGGCGGCTCCCGCCCACGTCGCGTCCGGGTTGTCCAGGGCGACACCCCGCGGGTGCCGCGGGGGTGTCATGCGGGGGCGACGGCTCCCCCCCCCCCCCCCCCCCCGCGTCGCTCGGCCGCTCGGCCGAGCTAGGCTGGGCTATCCGAGCCAGGCCGGTCCGACCGACCGGGCCATGCCTTGGCCGGGCCGGACCAGGTTCGGCCGACCCAGGGGGGGTCGGACCGGGCCCGGACCCACCGTCTTCGGACCTTTTTCGGTCAAATGACCATAACTTGAGCTATGGGCCTCCAAACGACTCTCCGTTAGTGGAAACACGATCCTTGGATCGAGACGGTCGTTTCTGTATATCGCACTCAAGGTTTCGGAATACTTTGAGTTCGGCCGGATTGGTTCGTACACAAAACCAACCGGGCCCTCGGAGCGGAAACGCTCATATCTTGAGCTACGGATGTCTGATTGACGTGTCGTCAACTTTGTTGAATTCCTCTAAGTGAGACGGATCTTTTGGCTTACTCCGCCCGAGGTTTGGGTGTCGTCGGAGTACGGTCAGGTTGGTTCGCTCACGAAACCAACCGGGCCCCTAGAACGAAAAAGCCAATAACTCACAGACCGGGCGTCCGATTGACGCGCCTTCTGTCTCGTTGCTTTCCTCTTGATGAGACGGAACTTTTGGCATCCTCCGCCCGAGTTTGGATGCAGATGGATAGTGGTCGGGTTGGTTCGCTCACGAAACCAACCGGGCCCCTAGAACGAAAAATCCAATAACTCACAGACCGGGCATCCGATTGACGCGCCATATGTCTCGTTGCTTTCCTCTTGATGAGAAGGAACTTTTGGCATCCTCCGCCCGAGTTTGGATGCAGATGGATAGTGGTTGGGTTGGATCGCACCGAAATCCAACCGGGCCCCTGGAACGGAAAAACTGATATCTTTTAGACCAGACGTCCGTTTGACGAACCGTCAGCGGCGTTGGTGATCACGTTGAGAAACGGTCCCTATGAGTATACCCTATGAGAGTTTGGGGTGCAGTTGAGATACGGCCGGGTTGGTTCGCACATGAAACCAACAGGGCCCCTGGGACGGAAAGACTAATAACTCACAGACCGGGCATCCGATTGACGCGCTGTCTGTTGCGTTGAGACCCCTATGACGACGCGTTCCTTTGAGATACTTCTTCATGGGACTTTGAGATAATTAGAGTATCGACCTATAGCTCGTGGAGCGAACCCTCCCAGTGACGAGCATGCGGAGTACGGAGACCGTGTAGCTGGCTGAGACCCGACGACTGCTGATCGAACGACTCGGTGTGTTACAGAGGTGCGCTTGGTTGTAGCGGCACATGGGTGTGCTTGGTTTTAGCGTCACATGGGAGCGCTTGGTTGTAGCGGCAGACCCACGATAGAGGTGCGTTTGGTTGTAGCGGCACATGGGAGAGTTTGGTTGTAGCGGCACATGGGAGCGCTTGGTTGTAGCGGTAGACCAACGATAGAGGTGCGCTTGGTTGTAGCGGAACATGGGAGCGCTTGGTTGTAGCAGTTGGCCCGCAGTACTCGATGGGTAGAGTTCTTCAGCAGTCTTAGGTTAGTGAGCAGTACCTCGGAGTCGTGACAGGGCCACCGTACACCCCAGAGACGGAGCTCTTCAGAAGTTACTAATTCATTGATGAAAATCCTGGTTTGAGCTGATACTTTTGACCTTTGTGTTTACCTCATTATTGAGATCGGTCACTTGATAACTTAGGTATATGTATGGGCATATACCTGGGTAGTGGTTATCCGTTGATTTTACAATCCTTATGTTTCCTCATGATTGAGATGGGTTACTTGATAACTTAGGTATATGTATGGACATATATCTAAGTAGAGGTTATCTGTTGAGATCTTATTGTGGTTATCCTTGTTGGTTTAGTGAGACCTAGAGGGTCTCGGGGTCCCTACTGAGTATCTTTATACTCACCCCTGCACGGGCTATGCCCACACCTCGTTGTGTTGGTTGCAGACGACGGGCAGTGCTGACGGAGGCCGAGTGTTTGAGGACTGGACGGTACCCGGAGGTGGACTACACGACGAGTCGGTACCTGGAGGTGGACTACACGACGAGTCAGTACCCAGAGGTGGACTACGTGACGAGACGACTCACAGAGGTGGTTGACGGACGAGAGCGTGGAGGAGGCTATCTGTACCTACCCTTCAGGTAGGATCCGTGGTGGACGACCAGGAGCTGCGCTATCTGTACCTACCATTCAGGTAGGACCCGAGGAGGACGACCCAGGAGCTGCTTACCTCTTCCAGTTGTTTGTCTTTTTATTGTTGTACCTTGTTCAGTTGTAGTTGTACTTTCTTTTGAGTTTGTATTCTGGCCCATTTACTTTTCAGCTTTTCTTTTGTACTTAGTGTTTTGTTTCTGGTTGTACTCTGTGGTTCTTGTTTTCTTTTATAAAGGCAATGCCTTCCCAGTTATCGTGATTTTACGCCTTTGGTGCTAGTCGCCATCCCCTGGCCTATGGAAGGCGGGCTTGGGGTAGTCACGGCACGGGCCCCGAGGACGGGTCGTGACAAATTGGTATCAGAGGAGTTCGGTTCTACCACAGAACTTATAACTCTGATGTTTCTTTCTATGAAGCAATAGTGTTAAGAGTACTGAGTGTGGTTTTCAGTTCAGGGAGTCCAGTGTTGGTGCGGGCGGCCGATGTATCCATACACCAGGACCCTGACAACTGATTTCCGACTTTGTGCACGAAAACACTGATTGCGTGTGTGTTTCCAGAAGTTTTTTTTAAATGTCAGCTCAAACCAGGTCAGCTCACCAGGTATAATCGTTTGACCGTGTTACGTTGTTTCTTTCAGGATGCCTTTTAACGAACAACCAGCTAGAGCCCAGAGGGATGTGCGTACTGACAGCCTGTCAAGCGATGAGGCTTCGGTACAGGGCCCTCTTGTAGTTGAGGCACTAGCGGAGGCACCAGCAATACTACGATACGTTGGGCCACCGATACCACCAGCCCCAGCAGTAGGCGATGCACGCCACTTGAGTGCGCTGCACGAGTTCCAGCGCCAGAGGCCACCCAGGTTCCGGGGAGAGACGGACCCTCAGGTGGCTGAGGATTGGCTGGAGGCTGTGGTGTGAGTATTCAGGCTAGTGGGGACGCCGGCAGACCTCATGGTGATCTTTGCTTCCAGCCTTCTTCAAGCAGAAACAGGCAGGTGGTCGGGCCACTTGATTCAGTTTTGCGTCGGGATGGCCGTCACATGGGAAGACTTAGAGACCTTCTTCAGGGTGGAGTTTGTGCTAGTAGCTCTACACCCCGAGCGTGTACAGGAGCTTCTGCCTTTGCCGCAGGGTTTTCGGTCAGTTTCCGAGTCATCTGTGGGAAGTAGACAGATAATGCAGAGGTCCAGGAGGACCAGACCAGCAGTTGGACGATCTCGGATTTTAGGACCGGTGGTGCGGGGCACCCGGGGTGGGGTCAGAGCCAGGCGTTCCAGAAATAGGCTGTGTTACTCCTATGGCGTAAAGGGTCACCTGGCACGTGATTGTCCGACTCCTCGTACAGTTGATCCGCAGGCGTTGGAGGAGCCACCGAGGCAGAAGCAGCGGCGAGTGGTTGAGCAACAACCGAGCAGTGGACAAGGCAGTAGAGCTCCTGGAGTAGGTGGACAAGTTTGGAACTAGTAGATACGTCCCTTGTACTTCTAGTTCCATGTTGCTTTTGTATTCGTGTCTTTGTACTATGAGATGCAATAATAAAAAAGACACTTATCTTTGTTTGATTTCATGTCCTTTTGTTTGGTTGATACTGAGTGGTCCTGGTTAAGATTGTTGACTTGACCCTCACTTTCTAGTTTTCTACTAAAGGGGACCTAGTGACCACATGCTGATGCCGACAGTGTGACTCGACCCTTGGAGGCGAGAGTGACAGTTGGATCTCATGGTAGTTACGTCGAGGCCTTACGACTTCATCCATGGCATGAATGCATCATTCATGTCAGGATTGACTGTATTAGGCAACGAATGTGGTTCATCCCGGGGATGAGACCGGATTTCTCTTATCGGAAAAGAAGAAATCATAGCAGCTCTTGTGAGACTAGAGAAGGTCCAGGTCATCCAAGAGCGGATGAGGATAGCAAAGGACCGACAGAAGCCTTATGCTGTCAGGACTTGGAGGCCTCTAGAGTTCGAGGATAACCATCACGTCCTTATACAAGTCTCACCTCGACGAGGTTTACGGAGATGTGGCCAGGGATGCAAGTTATCTTCGAGGTTCAACGGACCTTTCTAGGTCCTCAGCTGGGTAGGTGAGGTGGTTTACCGCTTGAACCATCCACATCAGTTGCACTAGGTGCACGACATTTTCCACGTATCCCAACTGAGGAGATACGTGCTCGACCCCTTCGCATATCATCGACCATGAGGAGCTGGACGGTGGTGATGAGGTGACTTCTACGGAGGTTCCTGTGGGGATCGAGGATCGACAGGAGCGGATCCTAGGAGGATGGTCAATTCCTCTTGTGCACTTTCTTTGGCAGCACGGGAACCTCTAGGTGAGCACATGGGAGCGGAAGGCTCAGATGTGTGCTCAGTACCACCTTTGTTTCCCTATGTTTGTGGTGAAGCTTTACGGGGACATAAATCCCTATGGTGGGAGTAATTTAAAGACCTGTAAATTCCAAGGGAATTATTTTTCTTAATTTTCTTTGGAATTTTACAAAAATTCAGTTTCTGACGGTGCCTGATTCTGAGGCCCGATGTGCCCGGAATCAATTTCCGAATTTTGGCTCGGGTACGTTCAGTGAACGGATGAGCGGGTTTTTCTAACTTTTGAACCGATGCTCGGAATTGAATTCTGAGGGCACCGATGGAATCGCAACGCTGGTAATTTCTTAGAAACGCCTCTTCCGGAGTTGCGTTTTCTCGGGTGTGGTTTTTAATTTTCGGGCTTAAAGTTAAGAAATAAAATAATTTTGCGACAACTTTATTTTATTTCACTTAAGCCACTTGGAAGCCACTTGAAGCCACTTAAAAGCGGCTTAATCTGAGTTGAAACGGATAGGGTACTATCCATAAATATCCTACCCTCTTGGTAGGATATTTGTGAGGTGGGGCCCGCACGAGCCCCGCCGTTTCTTTCCGCTAAGTAACGCACCCGTGAAAACCCATCATTATGAAAGTCAACTGACGCGTTTTCATAAATTCTTAACAGACGATTTAATTGGGTGGTTTATTTCATAAATTAAATGATTTGTTTCTTTCGTTGAATTAATTCAACGAATTGATGGGTCGTTACTTACCCTTTTTCGTTTGTTGGCGTAATAATAAAATAAGACCAACCAGTCTTTTGGAGGATTACTCGTTGAGAGGTTGTCAGAGTTCTTGAACCTTCATCCTCCTTCGCGAAAAACGTGAAGAACGCGAAGAACGCCGGCCTCCGACGAAGAACGCCGATGTTCCCTTCCTGTAACATTCTTCTGCGACGTCTCTTCCTCTGCAACGGATCTTCGATCAGCTGCTTGAGGTAAGAGTCTCGGATTTTCTTTTTAATCTCCCTTGTGGTTTTTTACCAAAACACAGATTTAATTATTTAATTAAATTAAATCTGTTGTTTCATGGTCCGTTGAGTTCGCCGACTCAACGCCGTGTTCCGCGACGACGCAACGCCCTTCCGCGACGACGCGACGATCTCCTCCTTCCGCGACGAGCAATTCCGTGAAGGACGTGTGTACGACGACGACCAACGAGGTAGGGGTTGTTGTGAACTTTTCCTTTTTCCCATGATCGTTCTTTTTTAAAAGTAAAGAACCGGGCAATTAGGAACAATTTTAATTTATTAAAATTGTTGAATTCATGTGTTGAATTTCGTCTCCCCGTTGTTTATCTCTAACGCGGAGGGTGCGGGCCAAACGAACACGGCCCGACAACCCTCCAATGTTCTTTATTTTTGTGCGGATTTGACAGGCGACGACGGAACGTGCCGCAACGAAAGGTTGATGATCCCGCAGTAAAGAACGGAACCCGGGAGGAACACCGGCGCAGACGGGAAGGAAAACAGACCACCGGAGCGACTCCGGTGGCCCGCGGAAGCCGCCGGCGGCCGGAGGCGGCGGTGCCCCGGCGCGCCGCCGGCTGTCCAAGGAGAAACCCCGCGGGTGCCGCGGGGGTGTCACGCGGGGGCGGCGGCTCCCCCCCCCCCTGCGTCGCGTCCGGCTGTCCAGGGAGACACCCCGTGGGTGCCGCGGGGGTGTCACGCGGGGGCGGCGCCCCCCCCCCCCCCCCCCCCCCCCCGCGTCGCGTCCGGCTGTCCAGGGAGACACCCCGTGGGTGCCGCAGGGGTGTCGCACGGGGGTGGCGGCTCCCCCCCCCCCCCCCCGCGTCGCGTCCGGCTGTCCAGGGAGACACCCCGCGGGTGTCGTGGGGGTGTCACGCGGGGGCGGCGGCTCCCCCCCGCGTCGCGTCCGGTTGTCCAGGGGGACACCCCGCGGGTGTCGCGGGGGTGGCGGCTCCCCCCCCCCCCCCGCGTCACGTCCGGTTGTCCAGGGAGACACCCCGCGGGTGCCGCGGGGGTGTCACACAGGGGAGGCGGCTCCCCCCCACGTCGCGTCCGGGTTGTCCAGGGCGACACCCTGCGGGTGTCGCGGGGGTGTCACTCGGGGGCGGCGGCTCCCCCCCCCCCCCCCGCGTCGCTCGGCCGAGCCATGCCGGTCCGACCGGCCGGGCCGCGCCCTGGCCGGGCCGGACCGGGTTCGGCCGACCCAGGGGGGGTGTCGGGCCGGGTCAGCCCGGGCCCGGACCCCCCCGTCTTCGGACCTTTTTTGGTCAAATGACCGTAACATGTGCTAAGAGCCTCCGAACGACGCACCGTCAGCGGCAACACGATCCTTGGATCGAGACGGTCGTTTCGGTATATCGCACTCAAGGTTTCGGAATACTTTGAGTTCGGCCGGATTGGTTCGTACACGAAACCAACCGGGCCCTCGGAGCGGAAACACTCATATCATAAGCTACGGATGTCCGATTGACGTGCCGTCAGCTTTGTTGAATTCCTCTAAGTGAGACGGATCTTTTGGCTTACTCCGCCCGAGGTTTGGGTGCCGTCGGAGTACGGTCGGGTTGGTTCGCTCACGAAACCAACCGGGCCCCTGGAACGAAAAAGCCAATAACTCACAGACCGGGCGTCCGATTGACGCGCCGTCTGTCTCGTTGCTTTCCTCTTGATGAGATGGAACTTTTGGCATCCTCTGCCCGAGTTTGGATGCAGATGGATAGTGGTCGGGTTGGTTCGCTCACGAAACCAACCGGGCCCCTAGAACGAAAAAGCCAATAACTCACAGACCGGGCGTCCGATTGACGCGTCGTCGGTCTCGTTGCTTTCCTCTTGATGAGACGGAACTTTTGGAATCCTCCACCCGAGTTTGGATGTAGATGGATAGTGGCCGGGTTGGATCGCACTGAAATCCAACCGGGGCCCTGGAACGGAAAAGCTGATATCTTTTAGACCGGACGTCCGTTTGACGAACCGTCAGCGGCATTGGTGATCACGTTGAGAAACGGTCCCTATGAGTATACCCTATGAGAGTTTGGGGTGCAGTTGAGATACAGCCAGGTTGGTTCGCACATGAAACCAACCGAGCCTCTGGGACGGAAAGACTAATAACTCACAGACCGGGCGTCCGATTGACGCGCCATCTGTTGCGTTGAGACCCCTATGACGAGGCGGTCCTTTGAGATACTTATTTGTGGGACTTTGAGATACTTGGAGTATAGACTTGTAGCTCATGGAGCGGACCCTCCCAGTGACGAGCGTGCGGAGTACGGAGACCGTGTAGCTGGCTGAGACCCGACGACTGCTGATCGAATGACGCGGTGTGTTACAGAGGTGCGCTTGGTTGTAGCGGCACATGGGAGCGCTTGGTTGTAGCGGCAGACCCACGACAGAGGTGTGCTTGGTTGTAGCGGCACATGGGAGCACTTGGTTGTAGCGGCAGACCCACGACAGAGGTGCGCTTGGTTGTAGCGGCACATGGGAGCGCTTGGTTGTAGCGGCAGACCCACGACAGAGGTGCGCTTGGTTGTAGCGGCACATGGGAGCGCTTGGTTGTTGCAGCTGGCCCGCAATACTCGATGGGTGGAGTTCTTCAGCATTCTTAGGTTAGTGAGCAGTACCTCGGAGTCGCGACAAGGCCACTGTACACTCTAGAGACGGAGATCTTCAGCAGTTACAGTTTCGTTGATGAAAATCCTGGTTTGAGCTGAGACTTTTGATCTTCGTGTTTTCCTCATGATTGAGATGGGTCACTTGATAACTTAGGTATATGTATGGGAATATACCTGGGTAGTGTTTATCCGTTGATTTCACAATCCTTGTGTTTCCTCATGATTGAGATGGGTTACTTGATAACTTAGGTATATGTATGGGCATATATCTAAGTATAGGTTATCTGTTGAGATATTCTTGTGGTTATCCTTTTTGGTTTAGTGAGACCTCGAGGGTCTCGGGGTCCCTACTGAGTATCGTTATACTCACCCCTGCACGGGCTATGCCTGCACCTCGTTGTGTTGGTTGCAGACGACGGGCAGTGCTGATGGAGGCCGAGTGTTCAAGGACTGGATGGTACCCGGAGGTGTACTACACGACGAGTCGGTACCCGGAGGTGGACTACATGACGAGTCAGTACCTAGAGGTGGAATACGCGATGAGATGACTCACAGAGGAGGTTGACGGACGAGAGCGTGGAGGAGGCTATCTGTACCTACCCTTCAGGTAGGATCCATGGTGGACGACCAGGAGCTGCGCTATTTGTACCTACCCTTCAGGTAGGACCCGAGGAGGACGACCCAGGAGCTGCTTCCCTCTTCCAGCTGTTTGTCCTTTTCCTGTTGTACCATGATCAGTTGTAGTTGTAATTTCTTTTGGGTTTGTATTCTGGCCCATTTACTTTTCAGCTTTTCTTTTGTACTTAGTGTTTTGTTTCTGCTTGTACTCTGTGGTGCTTGTTTTCTATTATAAAGGCAATGCCTTCCCAGTTATCGGGATTTTACGCCTTTGGTGCTAGTCGCCAGCACCTGGCCTATGGAAGGCGGGCTTGGGGTGGTCACGGCATGGGCCCCGAGGACGGGTTGTGACATATTTCTACCATATTCCCACTTTTACTGAAAATGTTTCATTATTTTAGCCACATTATGTAATTGAGACCATCTAATAGTGTTTACTTTTTGGTATTTTTAAGAATGTTAATCCTCCTCCACTATAAATGGTCCCTCATACCCTCACTTATTCACACATCTAATGCCATTTTTCTTATCCAATCTCTATCTAAATTAATTTTAAAACTCTCTCCCCTCAACATATAATCCTTAATTTGGGAATAAATCAAACCAAGGAATCCCATTGGTGAAAACCAAAAGGGGATACATGAAGAATATATAAACGTAATCACCCAATATTTTTTATTTATTTATTCCTCAACCCATTTAATTTATTTTTATATCATGATTTTATAATAACCATAGTATCTTAAACATACTAATAATTTTTTATGTTAAGGTTATGACCTACAACTTCACAAAATTCCATCAAATGAGATACTCAATCATCGTGCATGTGTACGATGAACTACCATCTCATGAATCGATGTCATTCATTCTTCCACTAATATCTTTCAAGGTTGGGAATAATGATTTATTTATGGTTTATATATGATATTTATGATATTTATAATGTTATTTAGATTATTTAATTTCCATATAACACATGACTTCATTCTTTCCATTTTTGTGAATATGATAATTTTGTTCATGTGTACAGCAGACTACAGCCTCGTAAAGTGATGTGATTCATTCACTCTTTCCATTGGTTAATCATGTTTCAAGAAGATTGAAATGAAACCCATTTATTTTCCAGGGGTTAATTAGGTAATAAAATATTTTTAAATACTTTTTTTATTATATTCAATACCATTGTACTTCATTTATGTTGTGTTTCATGGTAATTTCTCATACGATGGGATTACCCAAATAACATCAGGTAAGCCCATTATAGCTAATATGATGGGGTTTCCTAGATAGTACTCAGTAAGTCGTTTACATCTTATATGATGGTGTTATCCATATATCACTGGGTGATTCCATTATAGCTTATATTATGGTTGCACCTAGATAGAACATTAATGCATTGGTTAAATATTTTTATCTCATGAGATAGACAAGACTAGAACGTGGAGTAAACTAGGTTTAGTAATACATGGATGAAATGGGAAGTGAACTTGGTTTAGTAATATATGGTTTGAATAGGATGTGAACGCATCATAGTAAATGTAATTTTCCCTAATTATGGTCTTGGAAGTGAGCCTTGACTAATATGGAAATGATTTTATATTCATGTTTTTTATACAAAAAAAATCCATGTATTAAACCTATGTTATGCATGCATGGATCTTAACCCCATCTAAATTTAATACATTATAAGGGGTTTTGAACCACCACTAATTTAAGATATTATAGGGGTTGTGAATCACCACTAATCTCATTTATTAGAATCTAGTATGAACCCCCTCTATTTTCGTAAATTAGAGGATGTGGAAAAACCCCATGTAAAATCTCATCGGATTTTATAAAAATAATGTTAAAACATTTATAGGGGGTTATTAACCCCCACTAAATTTTATTATTAGTGAGTGTTTCACATATTTACCTCTAATTTATATATAAAATAAATTTAGAGTGGGTTCATAACCTTCTCTAAATTCAATGATTAGAGGGGGTTTGTATAACCCCCTCTAATTATATAGAAATTGAATTTTGAGGGGGTTATTCATAAACCATTATCAAAAACCACCTCTAATCACTATTTTTTTTAATGAATCTTGATCCTAACTGAGCTAGGTGAGGATTATATGATGTATTGTTTCACTTATTTGATTGGACTCGGAGCCATGTTGATTTAGGTAGATCATGTAGTGGCATATGAGTCTTGGTAGTTGAGCCCACGTGAACAAAACCACCCTAGGAATGACCTCAATTTGGAAGCTATGGTTTATGCTTTAAAGTGTTGGCAGCATTGTTTTTTTGTGATAATTTTACATTTCTTTACTGATTATAAGATCATGAGGTACAACTTCATGGAGTGATATCTGAATCATCGATAGTGTATATTGGTTGAGTATATATAGTCCTTTGATTTTGAGCAAGCATATATGCCTAGGAAAGGAAATAGCATGGTTGATACTTTGAGTAAGAATAATCAGACAAAGGTAGTTCATGATTCTAGTCCTTATTGGAAAATTATGACCTACTAGATGATATTCATACGGTGTTTCAAGATAGTTAAGAGTAGATAACTCTTGTATCAGTCTTGTTAGAGTCAGCACTTTTGATATTGATCCTAGATATATAGTATGAGGATCCAGAGTGTTTGACCTTGAGGTAAAACCTTGAAGGGGGGGGAGACACCTTCATATTGGAGTAGTGAAGATGATATCGTATTGCAGTAGTGAAGATGAGATATTGTATATCAGTAATCAGGATATTGTACCTACAATCATGCAAGAGGAGTTTAGGTGGGTATTTCATGCCTCAAAGTGGGCGTACATCCAGGTTTGAAAAAAATTTACTACAAACTATGCTGATGGTTTTGGTGGTTATGAGTGACAAATGATATAACAGGGTCCATAACATGATGCTTCACCTATCAATAGGTGAAGGCAGAGCATCAATGACACAGAGGTCTGTTGAAATTTTTTCCCATTTCTGAATGTAAGTGGGATGATGTGACCATGTATTTTTTGATGGGTATTTTAAAAAATCTTAGAAAGAATGATGATATCTAGGTTGTTGTGGATTGAATGAAAAAGTAGTTAATTTCATACCTATCCTTTATACTTTCTCAGCAGAGAAATAGAGATTTGTGTATGTTTAGGAGATAGTATTTCTATATGGGGTTCCAAGGACTATTTTTTCAGATCATGATTCGAACTTTATTTCATGCATCTAACATGGATTATAGAAGTCACTCAGTACATAGGTATTATTGAGTTCAAATTTACACCCATAGACAGGTGGGAATTCGGATCATACTATACAGGTGCTTGAGGATATGTTGTGGGCTTATGTTCTTGACTTTGGTGGGTCTTGGGAGAAGCACTTTCTTTAGTGGAGTTTGACTATAAAAATAGTTATCATGAAACTATACTTATGTTTCCATACGAGGATATTTATGGAAGGACATGAATATCACCACTATGTTGGATGGAGGATGGTGATTCGGAGTTATTGGGACCGAGTCTTGTGCAAGAGATATTAGGGAAGGTTCAAAATATTCAAAAATGTATGGCTATAGCTCATAGTAGGCATAAGTCATATGATGTTAGATGAAGATGACCCCTAGAGTTTATAGTTGGTGATCATGTATTCCTTTAGGTGTTTCCTAGTTTTTGTCACCACAGGATGTGGAGAAAGGGAAATCTGACACCTAGGTTTATTGGACCTTTTGAGGTTGTGGAGAGAATTGGGCTAGTGGTGTACCGATTGGATCTTCCACAGAAATACGGTGTTACACATGATTGTTCCTATGTACCAAAACTATGTCGGTATCTCCCCAAAACTTATCATGTGATCAATTTAGGCGAGGCTTATTTTGAGAATGATGTGTCCCTTTTTTAGCATATGATATGTGTGTTGGATCACAGGGAGAAAGTGTTGCGTAGGAAGACTATGTTGATACTTCATGTTTTGTGGAATCATGGGCTTGTGAAGAAGGTAAATGTGAAATTGAATCAGATATGAGGGCTCACTATACTGAATGTTTTGGTTCATAATCTTACAGAAGTTTAGGAGTGCAACTCGAGTATGATATGTTATATGTTGGGGAGGTTTTAAGATCTTGACCTTTTCTCGAATTGAATCGAGCTTGAATTCATGTAATTTTTAGTTTTTATTTAATTACTTTAATATTGTGTTTTACCTTGGGGTGTTTTTGGGTGGAAATTGAGAAAAATGGAAATAAATTGGTTGTCCATGGCTTGCACATGGTTAAATCAAACTATACGCCCAGCCCAGGAAACCATGAAACCTTGGATAGTGATGGTTCAGATGGTAGGAGCATTGTTTTCTAAACCATGCTCTATAAAAAACAAAAACTATAGACCCTAAGAATAAAAGTCACACGGTTGGTGCACGGTTAAGGAAAACCTTGCTCCACTACCCAGAAAACCGTGCATGAGAATTAATGTGGCCCAAAAATTAATTTTAAAATCCTCGAAACCCATAGAACTCACCCATTTCGACCCTCAATAAACCCTATATGGTATTTCAGGATTTTGGAGCTCCCTAGACGAATTACAAGCCCTCTTGACCTCCATTCTTCATGATCTGAATCCTAGATTGAAGATCTTCTCCACTCCCGGTAAGTGGATCATATCCTGTTTATTTCGCTTTCATCCCCATATGTTCTCTCCTTCTTTTGGTGGACTAAATATTTTGTTTTTAAAATATCTAGATAAATATTTAGTGAATATAGATCTAGGATTGTGGATATTAATTTTTAATTAAATAGATCTTTTTTCATTGATCTTAATTTATGATTTTCAAGCACATACCTAGATCTACATCGGTGTGCTGCTTAAATTTCAAGATTTCCGTTGGACAATAATTCTCAACAAATTGTGGTAGGTGGTATAATATTCAAATACTATAGTCTTTATATTGATTATGTATGTGAAATATATATAATATATATATTATTTTATAAATTAAAATTCCAATATTTTAATTAATTAATGTCGTCAATTAATTAATTAGGAAACTATGAGGTTTAGGGATTTTTGAAATAAATATTTAATTTGGGAATTAATTATGAGATATTGGAATTTTGAATTTGATAATTAATTGTTGAATTAGTTGTGGAATATTTAGATTGTTTAAATTTTAATAATTATTTATTGAATTAATTTATGAAAATTGATGAATTGTGAATTTGGAATAATTAATTGGTGAATTAATAATTGGATATAAAATTGAGGAATGAATAATTAATTGTTGATTTATTTAATATACTTAGATTAATTAATTTTTGAATTAATTAATGGAATATTATGATGGTTATTTTTGATAATATGATTAATATTGATTAATCATGCTTCATGTGATGTGTGACACATGTGATTTAAATGATTGTGTGGTGTGCGTGTCTGGGACATGTTCTGCTGATTCCAAAGCCCATAGTGATAATTGTTGATAAATTTGTATGGGATATGGTCTACAATTTCCAAATTCCACATGAGTGGGACATGTTTTTTTTTTGGTTCTGAATCCTATAATGATAAATATGTGTGGGAAATGGTATTCCATTTCCAAATCCCACATGAGTGAGACATGGTCTTCTAGTTATGAATCCCATACTGATAAATTTGTGTGTGACACGGTCTCTTGTTTCCAAACACCATGGGGTCGTATGAATGATGAACTAGACCCAAAAATTTGTCCTTGGACTATGATTCCATGTGGCGTTAATAATGAAATTGAACTAAAATTTATATTGAAATCCCATTTGATAAATATATGGTGAATTGATAATGTGGAATGGTTCAGACCCTATGTGGACTAGAGTAGGAATTAAGGTGCGGGTGTCCTCAGGAACCTAGTGTTCTATGTGGGTTTATAAAGATTAATTAATATTGTGATAACTGTTTATTTATGTGTTGTAATAATTTATTTATATAACTATATACACTTATTAGTGAATGTATATTTTTATACAACGTCAATCGTTTCCTACTGATTTATTATATCACACTACTCAGGATGACTGATCAGTACCATAATATATTTATTATTGCATGACAGGTTAAGGGAAATAGCCATGGGTTAGATTACTGATTTGGGAATGGTACTTGGATCAAGGAACCAGTTGTCATTTGGGACCCACTCAGGATTTGTCAGTTCCTTTATTTTCAGTTTTCATTATAGACACTTGACACTTACTTTAGCATGATATGTTTCCTATTTCAGTTCGGTATTGCATTTCTTGCTTGACTATCATGAGATATTGGTATTGTTTATTGGTATATATTTCTTTCTATATTGTTTATTGTTTTTATTGGTGTATTAATTTTATCAAATAGGGTATAGTCTCCCCATTAATGACTTATCAAACCCTCTCTGCTAGTCGGAAACCTCTGGCATATGAGGATGCACACCTGAGGTCATCTGACCGACCGACTTGGGGAACCGACATGTGGCACCTGATTCAGGACGTTACATATATTTCATAAAGTAGTTTATCCTATTCATAAATACTCATTTAATGACTATGTTAAATGATCATATTTTAATAATCAAGGTTCATTTGTGTTCAGTGTTGTCTGTGACATATGTTATCGAATATAGTTTTACCCTTTTATTAAAAAAACTATGGGTCCTACACTTCTAGAAGAAACCAAAAAAATGGTGTACCTTAGCCACAACATTATGAAACAAAGTTCAATACACTCCTAGAACACTCCCGGTTCTAAGAGGAGAAAATTCCCCAAATCAATTCCTTTTTTGAATGCCCAAATCAAGATAAATTGAAAAAAAATAATTATAAATGGAAATACCTTCATGAAAACATCCATAAATGGTATGAATTCATCATCAAGGGACATCCTCTAGTCATGTTGATATATTGCTCAATCAATCTCATACAATTCCTTTAAGATCTGATATATTTTTCATCCAATCGTTATATCAAGAACATGAAAATGATCAATAATTTTCTAATACAGTCAAAAGATGGAGGATCCAAGGAAAACAGAGATTTCAAAAGGTCATAAGGGATAATTATTACTATGGTGATTCATCCATGATGAATGGAACAATGATCCACTACCATACGAGCAAGAAGAGTCCATGATTAATTAAGAAACAAAGGATCTCACCCAGATTCACTATTTTTTTGAGTATAGACCCTCCTCCAAGGATTAAAGAGAGCACTTGGAGGAAGGAACTGGGGAAAATAAATTAAAAAATTTCTAAAAGTTTTGATCATGGGGGTTAAACTCGAATGGTTCTCAGCGGCTAAAAAGACCAAAAGGACCTCTATTGAGAGCTGACCAATACACCCCACCAGCTGGCTATTCTTACTTTATAGGCCATAGAGGTTATTCCTATATCATTATCTATCTAGTGTAGGATCCCAAGCTAATTGGTGAGACCTTTTGGGTAACATGTCTTCTTCAAGTCCCATCTACTAGATAATGGGGGCTATCGGCGAGCTAATGGCTACTGATGTATCTCTAGAAGCTTCTAGCCTTCTCCAATTAATTCTAAATCCTCAAATTGATCTATAAGACTCCTTTCAAGTCTTAAAAAATCTATTTATGATTTTAAAACTTGAATTACCGCAATTCAACACATATTTCTTGATACGATCCATCCACTATAAAAACATCAAACTTCCTCAAAAATTTATAACCCATAATTATGTGGGTTGTTAAAATCTCCCCACCATAACACTTTACGTCCTCAATACGTATTTTTAGTATATGAAAAAATTATCTAAACCAAAATATGAAATTTTACTCAAGAAAATCTATATTACTAACCTAAGAATAAACACACCACCTCAAAGACATCTCATTATTGAATTCACATGATTCTCTCACTGCATGAATCTAAGCATTAATGTCAGAAACTCAGAAAACAATTCTATTATCTAACTTCGAGAGCATGATCATAGGGACCATCTAACTCAATACACCATTGTGTATTAAACTGATTCCTTCGGAAGCATCATGATGCCCCCCATTATTGGAATATCTATAGGGAACAATATTCTGCTAGTCACATGACATGCTTGGTGTAGTTCAATTCCATCATGTGTGATTAAATACAAGATATGAGTTAAAGCTTGATACCAATATCTCATCATAGGTTCCAAACCAAACCAATGAATATCTACTAAAAAACACTTCGCAATTCCACCAACATTTTATAAATGCCCTTGGGATTCTAAAACACCTCAAAAATTTTAAATGTGATGATCTCGGTATTGTTCCAACCAACTACATTCAACTTTAAATAGAACACCAGTAAGTTCACTTTTGGATGACTATCTATAAAGGTACACATATTAAACAACTGACACACCATGAAACTACTGACCATGATTAATTAAGGCTTAGAGGTTTATTTAAATTGATTAAACATTCTTATCGAAGTCCAAACTGACTTTGAAGGAAATTATCAGTCGATTCATCAACCACTTACACCAACCATAAGAATCGTAACAATGCATAAATGCACCAATAATATGACTCCCTATAGATTCAAAAAAATCCAAAGTCTAAATCCCACATTTAGTTTATATCCATCACTATATATAAATCAACCATCATATATTCATCATGGAACCAGATACTCTAGGGTCCACCACACACAAGTTTCTAGGAGTCGCCCTGATTATTTAATGGTCATTATTTCATGGACCATGACCCTTCCCATAATAGAGGTAATTTGATCATGAAAAGTTGATATTCAACATTATAGTAGTATCCTTATTGTCTCCATATTAGGGTTTCATTGGTCTTCCCATCCTGTGACTTGTTCATCATCGAACACGATGACTAAGTGGTACAATCTATACAACTGATTTCCCAGAAAAGCAGCATGCATTTTATATATGTGGATTGATCATATCATTGTACACTACATCCATAAATCCATTCTCAATGTATGAAATGTTTTCTAAAATCCTAGACATAGGTTATGACCTCTATTCAGATGGGTATCATCCCTTCAAACAAGTTATTACACCCTACCATGTCATCTCCATCAACCAACCCAGTTTGACCACATAATGGTACCCCATTCCATTGTCGAGTTAATATTACAACACATACAAAACTACATGATCATTAACCATTGGGAAACCAAACCTTGTGATTTTCATTCCAAACGTGATGGTTTCTAACAATATGGGTATCCCTGAACTAGATTCATTAGAGACCTACTATCCCTAACTCCTCTAAGTTAAACAATAAAACCTATAACATTCACTATGGTTATATTACCATCTCACTCCACTAATTCAATTGAACCCACATGTAACTACCACATAAACACTCATGTGTTAATTATCTCCTAGAAAGTCATGAAAGCACCATTATTACTCTTAAATAGAGTGATTATTTCATGTGTCACATACCTCCAAGATAGAATCACTTTCCTTACATCTATCTATGAACAATAAGATGGATGCTACACCAAATTGACCACTCACAGTTCTCCCATTCCGAAAATTAAACTCTTTTCTACCAATTTTCACCATGCACTACCTATCACATGAGTTTCAACTCAAACTGATGAGCATCCACCATTCTATGAAACACAACCTTGTATCATGCACACCATCACTCAATGTGCTCTGTACTCCAAGGTTACAAGTAATATTTCAAGATATTCTTTTAATCCTTCCTGAGGTAACTCACATGCATAGGTAATTTTCATCAACGAAAACTATCCCTCAGGAATTAACCTATATTTTTTCTTGACAAGGTCCTCACTTAGTTTTACTTCACATAGCATGAGACATTAACTCACTAGTAACTAGGGTAACATTTAAATCCATAGTTTCTTACACATAAGCCTCACAAAATTTCACTAAGGTTTTCATCCCATAGAACATTTTCTAGGTACATATCTCCAGATATGTCATGAAGGCCTCACTCTTAAACAAACCATGTTGAGAATCGATGATACCAAGTTTGGATTAGTATTATTCCAGTTGGTGATAGATGGATAACTCAATATAGAACAAATTAATTACCTCAATTAACTAGACTCATATTGCACAAGGTTCTTTATAAGGTAATTATTTCTTGAAAATGACACAATAGCGAAACATTATACAGATTGTGCATAGAGGGACTGCATCATCACTGTCATCATCATCTACCCATTGGTACACCACACTGTAGTCTCCCATGACCTACTATCTAATGTAAACATGCATAGGGGTCATTACATTCACGCACATGTGGTATATATTTTTCATGTGAAACCTATGTGTAGAATATGATTAATGTAACACCTCTTGTTGATACAGTCAAAAGTTAAATCCATAAGAAATAAAAAACCTGAAACTCTATGTGGGATATGAAAGGTTAATCATATTCAACCATAATAGAACATATCAATAATATTAATATCATCCCTAGGTAACCTGTAATTACCTTAGAAAAGGTGTTTGTGATGCAGTAGATTGAGTTTCAACTCAAGCTATCACAGATTCCTATAACACTTGTTTACAAACTCCCCAAAATATGAAAAACATGATATTTTATGCTCTGATACCATTTTATAACATCACAAACTAAATCATCAGGTATGAGAGAGAATGACACCTATAATCAAGCTTGCCTCCCCATATGACATAGGCTACCGACTAGCACTGAGGGTCTCAAGTGGAATCATTGGGAGACTATACCATCCATCAGATTTCTCAATAATAAGTAAATAACCAAATATATAGCAATATACATTCATATTATGCAAGTAACAATAATATACCATCGTTAATAAATAAATATGGAAATAACATAACCAAAAATCAAAACAGGAATAGAAAATAGACAACCCACCAGGTTGATCACGTATATAAATAAATAAAAGTAAAAAAAGTGTATGGGGCACCATAACTCTAAGATTCCCCTCAACAACTCCAACACACATTGTGTACCATTATATAGACTCATAGCAATCTATCTCGCTCATTGATCAACTCATTCCTTATCCCAAACTTCACCTACAACAAATGAGGGATTCTTAGGTACCCATGTTTTATGGTCACCTGAGTAGGGTGTGAGTAAAACTCATTTAGACACCACCAACACAGTCTAGTACCCATCTAGTAATATGTAGATCATGTGTGTATAAAAATATTGATAGAAAATAAACAATAAAAACAAAACAACATAAACATATCATATAATCATTAAAGAATAAAAAAGTAAACCACAAACATATACCTAGTGGTCATGTGCTTACCAAGCCTCTACAAACATCCCACCATACCTTCTTTAGCCCGATTCCTGTATGGATATAAAAGTGGATGAAAATGTATATAACCACACATCATGAGGCATGTCAGCATTTCCAGCATCATTTGGCACCCTACGATTATTAGTGAAAGTTCTTCATTTAAGGAAACACTAAATCCCCACCCTGATGTTGGTCATTATCAGAAATGCTACAAAGTCCACCCAAAATTTTTTCATTATCCGGAACTCTATATGCCCCACCCTAACGGTTGTCATTATCCTAAAATGATGGTAAGACCCACCCGACAAGCTTGACGTAATTGGATAATCACATCACCCCTTCATGGAATTATCCCTTTTTGTTCTATAGTTTATGGATTCTCAACCCATGTGTAGTGTACTACTATATCAATAACATGTCTATGATCTGAACAGTACCATCAAATGTTCCATGGTTTGTATCCATCATCATGTCATCATGATCCCCTCCAAGGGGTCATCCACCAAGAACTAGAAAAACAAATCATCTTGTAACTAGAATCATGGTTCCATGGGATATTAAATACCAAAATAAATATGTATCATAATAAGGAATAATAAATAATATGAAAAAAAAATCTCAAGATTCCACACACACACCCACATGTGATCACTATCAAGCATGGTTTAACAAGATATTCCAATAAAATATCACATATTGGCTACAAGGGTATACATAAAAGAATAGAATAGAATATAATCATGATAATAGTATCAATAATCAAGTAAATTTGATCATCATCAACCATAGAAAAAAACTAGATAGGAAAAATAATTTCAAAAACCCTCATAACAAGTCCCATGGAATACACATGTGATCAAACCATCATACACGGTCCCAGAGGCTCTAGGTCTAATATACCACAACCACACATCGAATAGGGTATATTTAATATAAGGTATGCACTATTGATCAATCCATTATTATCAGTGGTCGGAATCAATCTTCTTCAAAATGAACATTCATGGCCCTTGGAAACTCGTCTAAATACATTAGGCATGGTTCCTTTAATTAATTAAAACTCAAGGATCAATAATTAATAAATCTTTACTTGTTATACATAAAACATTATGAATTAAATTTATTTTGTTTAATTTGTAAAACCTTATATCTTTTTCCCATAAATGTGAATAATACCAATAGATACAGTACACAAAACCACCTACCTCAGACAGAGTAAACTCTACGATATGAAAATTTCAATAAATTTTTCTGACTCTACCAAGTTCATTCAGCTACCAAAGATAACAAAAAAGTTCTAAATCATAACCAATTATTCCAAATTAATTATTTATAACTAATTAATTAATTATAAGAACTCAGATTCATAGAAAAAGGCCCAAGTGTTGGAGACTCACTATATATAACCACCTAGTTGAAACCATGACCAACCATCCATGGTGGGTCCATCTAGAACATCCAATTTATTCTAAGAAAAATCTACATTATGTGGAAATAGTAAATAATAAAATTTAATATAATTAAATTGAATCCTTTAGGATGAAAACAACCAAATGACGTACGTTATCTACAATATCATACAACATAGTTCAAGGCACTCTCAGCATACTATAGATCCAAGATAAGAAAAATTCCCAAATAAATTCCACTTTTTGATTTCCAATTCAACATAAATTGACAAAAAATGATAGAAATAATAAAAAAGGTACATACTTTCATAAAAAAACTAATCCATGATATGATTTCATCTTCATGCGACATCCTCTATCCATGAAAATATAAATATTCATCAATATCAAAAAATTATATCAAGATCTGATTTAATAGTCATCTAGTCCTTAAATCAAGAACATTCCAATGATCAATCTATGTCAAATATGATAAAATTATGGAGGATTAAATGAGAATTTATATGTCAAAGAATCATAAGGGCAATGAATTGCCATGATGATTCATCCATTATGAACGACATTGTAATCCAACACCGTACAAGGAAGAAAATTCCAATAACAAAGAAAAAAAATGATGTTACATGTATTTGACATTGGATTGAGTCTATATCCACCCTAAATCAACGAATTAATGTAAAGGGAGTCATAGAGGAAAATTTGTTGAAATTACTCTCGGAATTTCAAGAAAGTGGGTTGGGTCTCGGTGGATAAAAAGACCAAAAGGCCTTCAATTAGGAGTTGTCGAACATGAAATACCATCCATCTGATGGGACATTCTAGGATGGCTTAAAACCCTAATATTTTTTTTATATATTTATCTTTAAAAAATTTAATTTATTTGATAGATTATGATACACGCAACCTCAAGTCTAAATGAACTATAATATAGTATACCACTACAACCAAACTGTTAAATTGTTGAAATGAATAGGTATTACCACATTTTAAAAAATTACGTATAAATATTTTAGATAAATAAAATATATTTACAAATAAGTACTCAATTTTTAGTAAAGTCTTCATAGGCTTCAAAAATACATTTTTCCTCAAAAATAGTTTTTATTGTTTTTTGTGAGGAAATAATATAATTAATTATATCCAGTTTTAAAAAATATATTTGTTAAATTGTTCTTAATTTTTCAAATAATAATTTCAAAATAAACATATTGTATGTTTTTTACAATTTTCTGAACTGATAGATTTTTTGATGAATAGTGAAAATACTAATTCTTATTGCAAAGTCTCTTTTCTTTTAATGATTTTACAAAGTTATTTTTTTTAAATATTTTTTAAAATAAAATTAGTTCATTAATATTATAAATAATTAAATTTAGTATATTTTACTTAATTTTTTTTGGATTTTAGTATAAGAACTTTTTATACTTAGGAAAACATTTTTCCTGGAAAACTGTTTTTTATTATGTTTTACGGGTTTAATTTTACATTAAGTCCTACCAATTATATGAATTTAATTTGATAAAATGGATTTCATAGTTTGAATAATTATAAATAATATTTTTTTATAAGTACAACTAAATTTCAGGTCATAATAAATAGTAAATATAGTAAAATGTTTTCACTACAGTTAAGGTTAAAACGAGTTTACCAGGGGAATTAAACCAAGAGATAAGGGAAGTTTTTACAAATAAGATTGTCTAAATACTATTGTATCGACATATTTAGAAAACATAATATCCAATATTTTAATATATTTCCATTTTAAATAATTTTTATTTACTGAGACTTTATTATATTTTAATATTTTAAAAAATTCCATGTGTGCCCTCTCCCCCACTTATAAAAAGACACCCATCCTTTCACTCGTTTACACAACTTTGAGAAATATTGCTCAAAATACATAGAAAAATTCTCTAGTAAACATACATATACATTAATTCGAGGATTTTTTTCTTCTTATAATTACATTCCAGGGGTCCTTATGAAATGATATAAAGAAGGCATACTGAAGAAGCGGTAATCATCTTACTCAACCTCTTTCAATTTATTTCTTCTTATACCTACTATAAATCTTTGGAATTCATCATAAATTAATAACTTAATTATAATAAACATACTATAATGTTATTATTAATTTTTAACCACTAATATACACCATATATTAAATCAAATGGTAATTGAAATTATTTCTCGTACACACGTGTGGGCTATAGCCTCCATGTGGAAATATAATTCATTTTCCATCACCATATTTCATGGATGGTTATTATGAGGGGTTTAAAGATTATATATGATACATATGAAATAATTTTTCTTATATAATTATAATATAATATCTACCTTATTACCTTACAATCCTTTGGAAAATAATAGCATTGTTTTTTTGTATGTGTGGACTACCACTTCCACAATGTGATGTGATTTATTTTTCATTTTCACTTTACATGGATGGTAATAAGGATATATTTAATGAATATATATGATATATATGATATAATAATGATTATTTAATGTTGAATTATTATTTACCATTTTTTATTTCCATCCATTGAAAAGTGGAAATATTTTTCATGCGTACGTATAGTCTACCATCTCCATGAATGGTGTAATTAATTTTTCTTCTATGTCCATTATTTCATTAAAATGTTTTCAAGAATATTTATAATACTATCCTATTGTTTTTTAATTTATATTTCATAAGTTTTTCTTTTAAATGGTTTAAAATGAATCTTCTTTTCATTTTCTGAAAAAGGTTCTTTTGAATTTTTACTAAAAATGTGAAAGGAATCATTTTTTAACACACACCACATGAAAGTAATTTACCATAATCATAACCACTAATTGTTTTAAATAATTGTATAAAAGTTTACATGGTTCATTTAAAATAAAGTATTCCCCATAAAGTTTTGTTAATTTTTATATTTTAAATAAGTGGTTTCAAAATGAAAGGGTATTTTACTCAAGAAGTATTCTAGTGAACTTTTAAAGAAATTTTTTATTTATGATAATATCCTATACTGTTACATATGATTTAATAGGGATGTAATCCAAGGATACCATCCTTATTCTTTATCAAGATGGTTTATAACTATTATCATGATATTTTTATGAAACCCATTTATTTTCCAAGGGTTACACTGTGATGAATTATAAAACTATTTATCAAACCCCTTTATTATCCACAGTTTATGGTATATAAATAATTATTTTGGATATTATGGTTAACATATGAATTGATAATAATTATGTGATAGGTGGGACCAAAATTATATATCCCTTTAATGCATTGGGTAAATATATATATCTCATGAGATAATAAGGACTGGAATGGGGAGTAAACCCAGTTCAGTAAGGGTCTCTATCCATGATGATAGTCTTATGAGTGAAATTCGAAAAAGGATATGATGGAATGGGGAGTTAACCCAATCCACTATGATAGACTTATTAGTGCACATTTAATATGGAAATTATTTCATATTCTTATGTGTAGGCCATAAACTTATGTCTTATTCCAATGTTATACTCTCATGGCTCACATTGTTTGATTCATTTATGTTTTAAGTCTTATGATTGAGTGGTCATTGATATCTTCCTAATTTACCCTTATTGAGCATATATGCTCACCCTTTATTATTTTTCCTTTACTCATGTTATAAATAAAGGTTTAAGTATGATATTTATAAGGAGGTTGATAGTTATTAATAACTTAGTGGGGGTGATGTAGATTATATTATAAAAATTTTGTTTATGTATCTATATTTCCAAAGTAAATAACCCTATATGATTCTGTTATTGATTGTAATGTTATGTATTTAATATTCATGTAATAATATGTAATATTTTTTTATGAAAAATATGGTTCACAATATTTGTTATCAAATAATGGTTTAAGTACATTTGGAAACTAGTATAAAAAATATTACTAAGAACCATTTGGATAATAATATGTGTAGGAGAACGTTCTAAGTGATGGTAAATGAAGGAGTTTTTTTCCTAGAAAAACATCCTTGTATGGATAGTAAAAGTGGAAATGGTTTTGTAACAAATGAATCTAGGGGTAATAACCCTGAAAAGATTTGGTAGAGTATATCATTGCCATCATTCTAGTGAATAGTGAGTGTTCTCTTATTGTGAACCTAGTTTTACACTCTTAGTGGATATTCTTAGGTTAACTCACATTTTCTTTATAAACCATTATGAATTATTTGAATAGATAATGACTATTAATAACCTAGGTTAAACCTAAGGTGTCATATATTGAAAATAATGTATCATTATTTAGACACACTATAAATTATTTTTCATTATTATGTGGTTTACCACTGTGATTATTATTTCCCACACTATTATTTTTGGTTTTAGTCAATGGTTGAAACCTAAAACAAACATGTTAATGTTGAATGTGATAGACAATGAGATTATTTTTCTCTTGAGAAAACAAATTGTATGTGTGTTAGAATGAATAATCTCATTTATATTCTTATGAAGCGTTCTTATGGCATAAATCATGTTGAGCTTCCAAATGGTAAAATAATGGAATGATGTTCTACTGAGTCTGTCATGATGAAAAAACCACCTTATTTTAGTGGGCATTTTGATCCACTAGTTTTTAAGAAATGGATCAGTACCACTGAAAATATATTTTCCATTCTCGAGTGTTAAGAACATGAAAACTTTATCTTGTTTTTTTATCATCTAGAGGGATATGTATATCAATGGCTGACTTTTATCAATATTATGAGGAAGAATGAAGAAATTTAATCCATTGAGTGGGATTATTTAATCATCTTCTTTGTCAATAATTTATTTCCTTTTATTCTTCTTATGAAAATGGAGAAGTAATTCCTTGAGTTAAAATAGAATGATGATGAATATAATAGGACATTTGAGGAATATTTTACAGGACTTGTGAGTTATGATTCTAGTAATTTTATCCAACATAAAAGTAAGGTTGATAGGTTTGTTAGTGTCTTAAAAAATTAAATAAAGGGGTTTATCCATAAGGGACTTTAGTATCTATGATTAAATGATTTAATGTGTTGTCAAGGTATATATAGAGATTTGAGTCACCCATTAATCTCATGGGTTTGCTAAGAAAAGAAATTTTTAGTTAAAAGTTAATTCTAAAAACCATTAAGGGAAGGAGATGAGCATTAATTTATACTCTAAGTGTGGAAATAAATATGGAGTAAATTATATTAATAGACAGGGAAAATGTTTTAAGTGTCTAAAGGAAGGTTATCGGGAAATTAAATGCTGAAGTGATGGGAACAAGTTATCTAATGATGAGAACAGAGAGGAATATCCATAGAATTCACCACCGACACTCCAGTGTTTAAAATGAAAGTAGCATGGGTATTATTCTTACCATTTATCCAATATTAAGGTTAATGATGTTGTTTGGTGTTATAAACCTATTAATCCAATCGATAAATGGAAATCTGAGGCGATCACTATTGTTGATGTGGGTTATCATAATAAAGTGGTGAAAGGTAAACATACCATCAACTCTAGAACTGATAATGTCTTATCTGATTCGGGATCTACAAGCTCTTTAATATAAATATTTTTTAAGGTTATTTCAGTAACACCTAAATGATTATATATTGAATTAGCATTGAAAACCCCTAATGGTGTGATGATCACATCTCAAGTCTAGGATTATTCTCTTATTTATGTTTTTTGTAATGTTATTTCACCAAATCTTGTTATTATACCTCTAGTTAAATTTTTTTTATCATAGTAATAGATTGGATTTCTTTACATAAATCCACCCAAAAAGGTTTTGAGGAAAGGAAGTCATATTTTATATTCTGAACTAACCAATGAGTGTCTATCAGTGTGATGATAAATATAAATTTTTACCAAAATTGAATCCATTATATGGGTCTTGATTACTATTCAAAATGGATATTTATCTCAAATAGTTGGGGATAAACTCAAAAACACGCATATCCCATTTTTATGGGAGTTTTTTATGTTTTTATAGAATAATTTCCAAGTCTATCCAAATTGTGATGTTGAGTGTTTAATAGAACTCATACATGCTGCTAAATCTTTTTCAAAGACTCCATATACAATGGCCCTAATTGATTTATGGGAATTGAAGGATAAAATCTAAGAGAATAATGATAGTGGATTAATTTGTCCAAGTGTGACACCTTAGGGTGCACTTATTCCTTTTTTAAGAGGAAATATGGATCAATGTGACTCGGAATTGATTATTGAGAACAAAACAAGATAAAAATAAACAATAGGTATCATTTTCCTTATATTGATGGCTTGATTAAAAAACTACTTAAGAGACAAATAATTTTTTCCAATATTGATATTCAATTTAGATACTATCAGTTAAGGGTCCAAATTGAAGACATACACAAGACAACCATCCATATAAGGTATGAACATTATGAATTTATAGTGATTCCATTTTTCTTTACTAATTCCCCTACTATCTTCATGGATTTAATGGATATATTATTTAGATATTACCTTGATCAATTAGTTTTATTATTCATATAATAAATCCTTATATACTAAAAGTGTAAGTAAGAGCATTATGATCACTTGATAATTGTACTACATACTATAATAAAGGATAATTTATCTGGAAAATTTACCTTGTGTAAATTTTGGCTACCAAAAGTTTAATTTTTGGGACATATAATCTCAAGTGATGGTATATTTTGGCATCCATCAAAGAAGGATGTTATAAAAAGGTGGGCCCATACCAACCACTCTGACTGAGATTCGTTGTTTTTTTTTTCAGATATTATCAACAGATTTGGGGAAATTTATCAAGGATATCTAATCCACTCACCTATTTATCTCAAAAGGGAGAAAAGTTCCATTGTAAAAAGTAATGTGATGAAAATTTCAAGGAATGGAATATAAGGTTACTCAGTGCTCTAGTGCTTACACTACCCTATATTAGATAGGGGTTTGTAATCATTATTGATGAAAAAATAAGAGACTAGGATGAATCCTCAGTCATAATGATATGTTTATAGGTTATGAATTGTGAAAATTAATGGTTCATGAGAAAAATTACCCAACTCAAGATTTGGAGTCAACTATGGAAAGTTTGTCATTAATGATGTGGGGGAATTATATTTATGGACAAAGGTGTTATATATATACTGATCATAAAATTTTAATGTATATATTCACTTAAAAATAATTGAATATACACCAAAAAACATTTTTGGAGTTGATTAAATATTATGAATTCTCAATAAATTACAACCCTAGGAAAGCGAATGAGGTGGAAGATAATTTGAGTTGAAAGGATTGTGAAGGAATATCTATGGTGAGGATCACAAAAGATCCAAAATTTCTATATTTTTAAAGGATATATCTAGAAATCATGATGGAAGGTGATAAATATTATCTTTTTCAAATTAGTATTCAACCATATATCCATGTAATTATTAAAAATACACAGAAAGAATATATAGACTTCCAAAAAAAGGTGAGAAATTTTACTCAGCTCCACCTTGATTGTAAAATAATGACAAGGTTTATGAACCAAGTATATTTTTATTCTATACCATATTTGAATAAGGGGCTATTTGATAAAGATCATATTTTATCATTCTATATTTGTCCTAGAAGTATGAAGAATTATAAAGATCTAAAAGAGTATTTCTGGTGAGACAACTTAAATAGAGATATTGAAGAGTATGTATCATGATTCCTAGTATTTTAGTAAGATGAGGCTAAGATAAATAATTATAATGGTATGCTAAAACCATTACCCATGCCAGAATTGAAATGGGAAAAATCATTTTGAATTTTTTCATCAGACTCCCCAGAACATCAAAAGACCGTAACGTTATTTGGGTTGCAGTTAATCATATTATGAATTCATAAAAATTAATTAATATCAAATAATATTTATCACATGATAATATTTCTTGGATATACCACAAATAAGTGGTAATGTTTCTTGGGGTTCCCTATTCTATTGTATCTAACTAGAATCCAAGGTTTAAATTGATGTTCTGGTGAATTCTTTATCAATATCTAGATTCAGAGTTGTGCTTTAGTATATCTTATCATCCTTAGATAGATACTGAGTATAATAAAACCATTCAATCCCAATGGGATAGGTTGATATATTTTTTTATGTATTTCCAAGGTGTTTTGGATCAACACCATCCTCTAATCGATTTTTCATATAAAAATTGTTTTCACTTAAGCATTTAGATGAATCCATATGAATCCCTCTAAGGAATGAAGTGTGAATATCTAATGTGTTGTTATGAACATGGAAAAATTAATATTATGGTACATGATATGGTTTAGGAAATATAAAATAATATTTTAACCATTCAATAGCACATAAAGGAAACTCAAAGTCGACAGAAAAAATATATTGACAATCATCGGTGAAAAAATTGAATTTGAAGATGGTGATAATTTATTCCTATGAATTTCTCCATTCTTTAAGTTTATTAGATTAAGAAATAAGATAATGTTGATCCCTAATTATATTTCCCCATTGAAAATCTTAATGAGGTAGGGATCGTAGCTTATCAATTGGCACTTCCACTAAACCTCTCTTAAGTTCATGATGTGTTCTAGGTATCTCTCTTGAGGAAGTGCACACCTGATCCGTCCCATGTATTAAAATATGAGGTTGTGGCACTAGATAATGAGATTTAATTTGAATAAAAACCAATATAAAGATTTAATTATAGTGATATATTTCTAAGGAACAAGACTACTCATCTATTTAATGTTCTCTAGAGGAATCAGAAATTTGAAGAAGCTACATGGGAACCTAAGGAGGTGATGGACGAGAGATAACATTATTATTTTATGAGAGTGAGGGATTTAGAGGGTGAAATTCATTTTAAGGGGGTATAATGTAACACCCCGAGATGTGAGGATATATTTACTCTTTAATAAAGTTAATATCTTTGATAGCTTAAGATGAGCACAACCCCAAGTCCAAATAAACCGTAATATAGTATAAATTTATAATATATCTGTTAGATTATAATAATGAATAACAATAACCATATTTTTAAAATTATGTATAAATGTTTTAGATAAATCAAATACATTCATAAATAAGTACTCGATTTTTAATAGTCTTTACATGCTTCAAAAATACATTTTTCCTCAAAGTGGTTTTTATTGGTTTTTGTGAGAAAATAATATAATTAATGTTTAACATGTATAGAATTTTTATTTGAAAAAAAAAACTTCATATTTAAATCATCATATTAAAATAATCTTGGATTAATTTTTTTATAATTTTCTAGAAATATTGATTTTTTCAATGAATAGTGAAAATAATGATTTTTACTAAAAAAAATCTTTTCATTTGAATAATTTGCCAATTTATATTTATGTCAAATGGTTTTAAAAGTAAAATATGTTCATTTATTTAAAAATAATCGAATTTATGATGTTTGGATTTATTTTAATTTTAATTTTGGTATAAAAAATTTTTATACTTAAGAATAACTTTTTTCTAGAAAACTACTTATCGTCACATTTCATGAGATTATTTATAAATTAAATTATTACAATTTTGTGAATTGAATTTTATAAAATGTATTATATATTTTTAATTAGTATAATTAATATTTTTAATAATTCTAAAATAATATTTTCATAATAAGTAATAAAAATAGTATAAAAAATATTGCGATTATGATTAAAACTGTTTTACTAATGGTTAAACCAAAGTAAAAGGGTAATTTTTCTAATTAAACTTTATAAATACTATTTAATTGGAATATTTATACCTCATACTATACCACCTTTTAATATCATTCCATTTGGAATCATTTAGATTGAATATTAATTTATTATATTTTAATCTTTTTGGAAATTCCATGTGAATCCTCTCACCCGATTATAAAAACACACCCCTATTTTCTTTTATTTACACCAATTTGAGTCATATAGATCAAAAAACTTTAGATAACGCCTCTTATAAACTTCTTTGAACATTAACTATAGGTTTTCTTTTTCTTAAAATACAATTCTAAGGGTCCTTAATAAAGGATCTAAATGAGGCCTACCAAAGAAGAGGTAATCGTCTTACCCAAACCCGTTCAATTTATTTATTTTTCTACCTCATCTAAATATATTATATTTATAAAAAATTATAAATTTAGTATCCTAAATATAATAAAAAAGATATTATAATTATTTTACCACAAATATCCACCCTTTATTCCATCAAATGAGAAGTGAATATATCCCATGTGCGTACAGATGGACTACCACCTCCACATAATGATACAGTTAATTCTCCAACACCATATTTCAGGGATGGTTATTATGTTCAGGTTAAATTTTATATATTATTATTAGGAAATAATTATTCTTTGTGAATTATAATATCATAACTACCTTATTACCATCCAATCTGTTGGAAAAATAATAATGTCACCCGTACATACATGTGGACGACCACCTCCACAAAATGATGTGATTATTTTTTCATTTCTAATTCACATGGATGGTAATAATGTAATTACCTAACCCTATAATCCTAGATCCAGTGCATTGTTTTAGTACATTTTCATGATTACTGGGAATCAAATCCCGAAGGAGTGATCAGTTTAACAGTCTTGAAAAATCGATTACATATATGAACTTTATGTTCTAATTCATAATGTAAAATAATAGATAGATAATGTTTTGAGAATGATATTATTATCCTAGATTAACCCTTTATATCATCAATAATACACTTCTTCTCATCCTAGGAAAATAAAACATAAGAGAGGGGTGATCTCAGATACTCAGTAAGGGTATACAATACAATATAAGATTTCATAAATAAACATAACCTTTTATGTCAAGGTATAAAACTGAAACACAAGCCTTTTAAACATAAACCAGAACATAATATAGAATGAATAAATAAAAAAAATACTTTTAAACATTTACATGGATATTATACTAGTCGAATAATCACATATAATGTCAATAACTAATCTCATAATGAGGGAATTAATAATGTAGGACATCATACCCACATCATCATGGCCTCAGGACAAGACCATATATAAACAGGTAAAAAACCCAAATAGTCGTCTCATTATACCTATTGATTCATTGAGGGGATATAGAGGGTCCCTCCCATCACTTACTAAGTCCAATGCATTCATCTTATGAAAGTGGTAAAACATAACCAACATAAACATTCGAATTAAAACATGTATATGAAATGTTAATAATTTAACTATAAACCATGAATTTTATCAAAATAGAACATCCATAATCAAACATATCAAAAACAATTCCATATAATTTGGTAGATTGTATAATAATAATAAAAACTTTAATTAAATATAAAATTCAATAAAAGATGTTGGCATATATGAAAATAATTTAAGAAAATTCTTAAAAATGTCTTGAGACAAATATCCCTTTTATTTGAAATAATTTATTCAAAAGTCGTGCACATATATAATACATTTAGTAGGTATTTTTGAATCTTAGTTTCTCATACCACTTTGATACATTTGATATAAATAATATATTCATGTCCTTATAAAAAAATCCATAAAACCCATTTAGAAAACCCAGATATGAATGAGAAATATTTAGAAGAATAAATATTTGAAACAATTAAAATGATGTTCTAGTAAAATATTTAATAATTAAAACCATAAATATACTAATTTTGAAAAAAAAAATATGGACATGGATGATAAATATGTCCTTGTAAATACTTAGGTATAAACAATCTCAGATAATAATGAGATTGTGAAAATAACCCTTTCTTAAGGTCTGATTTCCTCCATATGTGTCTGAAACTCCAATATAGTGGTTTTAAACATATTATTAACTTATAAAATAATCATAATAATATTTATGATATCATATATTATTCATTTACGGCTTTATATTTCCCACTTATTTAACAATTCAATGTTAGATCAACGCTTCGGGTAAAAACCCGCTTTGTTAAATGTACCTGTTTTGACTGGTTGTTATTAATCCATTTTCTTTAGATCATGATTTACTTACATACAGAATTTAAAAAATGATTTATATATTTTATATATTCAGTATATAAATATATACATATATAAAATATATGGAATGGAATACACCGTTCATGGAGACAGTATGGCGTACGTACACATTAACGTTTTTTTCGTTTTCTTATCGTATTGAATGGTAGAAAGTAAAAGATATATATATATATATATATATTATTACACTATAATTATTATGTAATATATTTAATATTTATTCAGTATATACATTTTTATAATCATTCTGAAATTTTTGTAATAGAGGATGAATCTCATCACGTCGTGGAGATGGTAGGTCGTATGTATGCACGACTGGTGGTATTATTCCCTTAATGGTTAAATGGTATGGAATTGGATGATATATTAAATATAAAAAATCATCATTATGTAATATTAATTATTGATATCCATTATAATTATAATTCTACACATCATGATAAATTAGTGTTGAATAACAAATTGCACCATGACATAGAGACCGTAAGTCGTACGTACACACGCATAGTGAAATTGTTTTTTATAGGATGGATAAAAGGAGGAATATGGTTGTCCCATAATTATAAAAACATATGATCATGTATATTATTCTATAATTATTAATTTATTACAGAAACAACATAGTAATAGGACATAGAAGAAGAAAAGAAATTGAATTGTATTGGTAAAATAATTACCTCCTCTTCGAGTATCTCCTATTGATTTTCACAGAAAAACCTCATAGGTTGTCCTTCTTCCTAAATTATGGCTTCTAGGATGAATTTAGGGAAGTATTTAGGATAAATTGGTTGGGTTTTTTTCTAAACAAAATGGCTTTATAGGTGTGAATAAATGATAAGGAGAAGTGCCCTTTTATAAGTGGGGAGGGGCACTTTAAGAAACCCAAAAACTATTAATTTATTATAAATTGATTTTTGATTTAAAATAGCTCCAAAGTGAGTTATTTATATTATAATATTATTATGGGTCCAAATAATCTCAAAAAAAATTATACATGTTTTAATTTTATTTTAAAACATATAATTTTGATTTATCCTTAACTAATCTATTTCATTTTAATTGTGGTAATAATATTCTAAATGTTAAATGGTTATAAATATTTACCGATATGGTGTCAACTATCCATAAATGTAACATTTATGACATTTTATACCTTATATTTATCAATTTTTAGTTTTTAAATATATTTATGATTTTTAAATAATTTAATAAAATGTAATTTTTATAAAATATCAATATTGTCTATTTTGACACTATTCATTACATTTACTTTAACTAAAATAAAAACATTAAGATAATTTCTAAAAAATTTATTTAATAAACTTTTAAAATGTCATAATCACCTATAAAAAATTTTATCACCGTAATTAATTCAAATTAAATTTATTTTAATATTTATAGTAATAAAATAATTACTTCACTATTGTGTCATTGTTTATGGTGATTATTTAATATCAAAAGATAATAAATAAATTCCTATGATGTATAAAATTATTTTATATTTATATATACTATTTATTATAAAATGTATCTCCTTTTCACCCCAGATTAAAATTTTTACACTTATAAGAATTGAGAGTGTGTCAATTTGTCACATTGATTGATTTTAATAATATCTATGTAATTTTCCTAGAAACATTTCCATCAAATGATTAAATTTAAAATCTAATGTGATAAGGTTCTAATTTTATTCATAATAATTTTTTGACAATTTTTTTATAATGTTTTTAATCTTTATCTATTTGTTTTAACCCTTATTTAAACAGTTTAACTCTTACCATGACTACATGCCTTTCTACACTATAGGGTTAATATAGTTACAAAAAAATTCAAAAAAACCACAATTGTATCATTTATAAAATATATAACATTATAATAGTTATTTGTCTAAATTATATATTTTGGTTAATTTTATATCATTTAATAAGATATTACTTATTTTAAAATCTCATTTATGTCAATTTTAACACTATTTATTAATTGACTTTTAAGAAAATTATAGAAACTTAGTTCCTTAGAAAAACTATATTAACTCATAACTAAGATGTCTTATTGATCCCAAAAATCCATTAATGACATTAAATATTTCAAATGAAACTTATTATAATGTCATTAATATCATTTATTTGATTATTTCTTTAATAAAATGATTACTGCATCATCATTGTGTCACACTAAAATTTAATTATATAATGTATAAAAATAATAAATAAATTATAATGATGTATATAAATATTTTACCTTTCTAGTTACTATTTTTAGTCATCCATATCACTTATATAACCTCATATTAAAATTATTTTACTTGTTAGAAATAAAAGTATTAAAAAATTTGATTTTCTTTAAATATAATACTATAAATATATTAAAGTCATACAATAGGGTCCAAGTGGTCCCAAAATCTACCCTAGGATTATTTTGGTATGAAAACACTTATCTAGTTAAATTATGAAAAGTTTTAGGGTAATTTTTAAATAATATTATATTAATTTTACCTTTAATTACCTGATTTACCCTTAGCCGTAATAAATAAATAAAAATTTACTAAAATTTATATTCACCGAATAATTAATTTTTTTATATTAGACCAAAAATTTCATACTAATTACATCCATGTATGCCCATTTTCAAAATTCCACTCATAGGAGAAAAAAATTGCATTTAACGCTAATGTTGCGAGAGGGCAGGTAAAGGGGCCTTTAAAAGTTTAGTAAGTTTCTATATCTAATTTTAATAAAAATGACTCTAATTTCCAACATTGGATTTATATATGTATTAATTATCTATTATGACTTTAAAATAAAATTAAATTAAATTAAATATTTAAATGAAAAAGTCGGTTTTTTAACAACAATGTAGTATTTTTTACCTTGATAAGGAAGGTCCTCACTTAGTTTTACTTCACATAGAATGAGACACTAACTCACTAGTAACTAGGGTAACATTTAAATCCACGATTTCTTACACATAAACCTCGCAACATTTCACTAAGGTTTTCATCCCATAGAACATTTTCTAGGTACATATCTCCAGATATATCATGAAGGCCTCGCTCTTAAACAAACCATGTTGAGAATCGATGATACCAAGTTTGGATTAGTATTATTCCACTTGGTGATAGATGGATAACTCAATATAGAACAAATTAATTACCTCAATTAACTACACTCATATTGCACAAGGTTCTTTATAAGGTAATTAATTCTTGAAAATGACACAATAGGGAAACATTATACAGATTGTGCATAGAGGGACTACATCATCGCTGTCATCGTCATATACCCATTGGTACACCACACTATAGTCTCCCATGACCTACTATCTAAAGTAAACTTGCATAGGGGTCATTACATTCACACACATGTGGTATATATATTTCATGTGAAACCTATATGTAGAATATGATTCATGTAACACCTCTTGTTGATACAGTCAAAAGTTAAATCCATAGGAAATAAAAAAACCCGAAACTCCATGTGGGATATGCAAGGTTAATCATATTTAACCATAATATAACATATCAATAATATCAATCTCATCCCTAGGTAACCCGGAATTCCCTCAGAAAAGGTGTTTGTGATGCAGTAGATCGAGTTTCAACTCAAGCGATCACAGATTCCAATAACACTTGTCTACCAACTCCCCAAAATATGAAAAACATGATATTTTGTGCTCTGATGCCATTTTATAACATCCCAAACTAAATCATCAGGTATGAGTGAGAATGACACCTATAATCAAGCTTACCTCCCCGTATGACATAGGCTACCGACTAGCACTGAGGGTCTCGAGTGGAATCATTGGGAGACTACACCCTCCATCAGATTTCTCAATAACAAGTAAATAACCAAATATATAGCAATATACATTCAGATTATTCCATTAACAATAATATATCATCATTAATAAATAAATATGGAAATAACATAACCAAAAATCAAAACAGGAATAGAAAATAGACAACCCACCAGGTTGATCACGTATATAAATAAATAAAAGTAAAAAAAGTGTATGGGACACCATAACTCTAAGATTCCCCTCAAAAACTCCAAAACACACTGTGTACCGTTATATAGACTCATAATAATCTATATCACTCATTGATCAACTCATACCTTATCCCAAACTTCACCTACAACAAATGAAGGATTCCTAGGTACCCATGTTTTATGGTCACCTGAGTAGGGTGTGAGTAAAACTCATTTAGACACCACCAACACAGTATAGTACCCATCTAGTAACATGCAGTTCATGTGTGTATGACAATATTGATAGAAAATAAACAATAAAAACAAAACAACAAAAACATATCATATAATCATTAAAGAATAAAAAAGTAAACCACAAACATATACCTAGTGGTCATGTGCTTACCAAGCCTCTACAAACATCCCACCATACCTTCTTTAGCCCGATGCCTGTATGGATATAAAAGTGGATGAAAATTTATATAACCACACATCATGAGGCATGTCAGTATTTCCATCATCAGTTGGCACCCTACGATTATTAGTGCAAGTTCTTAATTTAAGGAAACACTAAATCCCCACCCTGATGTTCGTCATTATTAGAAATGCTACAAAGTCCACCCAAATTTTTTTTCATTATCAGGAACTCTATATGCCCCACCGTTACGGTTGTCATTATCCTTAAATGATGGTAAGACCCACCCGACAAGCTTGACTTAATTGGATAATCACATCACCCCTTCATGGAATTATCCCTTTTGGTTCTATAGTTGGTGGTTTCTCAACCCATGTGTAGGGTACTACTAAATCAAAAACATTTCTATGATCTGAACTATACCATCAAATGTTCCATGGTTTATATCCATCATCATGTCATCATGCTCCCCTCAAATGGTTCATCCACCAAGAACTAGAAAAACAAATCATCTTGTAACTAGAATCATGGTTCCATGGGATATTAAATACCAAAATAAATATGTATCATAACAAGGAATAATAAAGAATATGAAAAAAAATCTCATGATTCCACAAACACACCCACATGTGATCACTATCAAGCATGGTTTAACAAGATATTCAAATAAACAATCACATCTTGGCTATAAGGGTATACATAAAAGCATAATGTGGTTAATACTATTCCAATAAAACAATTCTATTTTAAAAAATAAAATTTTATAAATTCCATAATGTGGTTAATACTATTCATAACCACTTTTTAAATAGCTATTTTGATATATTATAGTGTGTTTGAACTTGGTGTTGCGTGCAACAAAAGCTAATAAATTTAGTTAAAAGGAAATGTAAATGGAATCTTGGTGTGTTACATTCTCCTGTAGTTTAATAAATTTCATCCTCTTAATTCTAATTTTTTTTATGTAACTATGGTTTTACTATTCAAAATTACTTTATTGAAATCCCACATCAGAACATGGGTCGATAAAAGGTCTAATTTTAAATAAATAAAAGGATGTATGAAAGTTACTAGATATAACAAATAAAAGGGTTACGTGTAGGAAAACATGGACATGAAAGAAAAATCTAACCATCGTGTTTTGATGGAGGGTGATAAAGAACATGATTAGGATAAAGTTAACAATCACAAAGCTCTAAATATGGGATGATCTAAGGAACCATTTGATTCATCATAATTAGTACTAGGATAGAATTTCTTATTTTAAGATCCTTTCCCTATATCTGAAGAATTATTTAACTATTCAATTAAGAACATAATTTATTTATTTCCATGTCATAAGCATAATCTCATCAATTGGATGCACTTTGATCTATTTTCATTTCCTCCCATACTCCTATAAATGAAGGTTCAAAATGAATTTTTCATGGCTCAAGAACTTTTGTTAATTCATAAGTCCTGTAATTATTTCCTTAATCCTCTAAATGCTTACTAAAAACCAAATCTTTTATCCCAAAGTATCTAATAAATCATACTTTAACCTTAAAAAAATTTCAAATGTTAAACTTAATCCATTCCAACCTTAAGAATTTTCCAAAATAATTCTATCCAAATTAACAGTATAAAAAGGTCTCTAAATTTCCAAAATCAATCATAACATTATATTCCCCAAACAATGTAATATATCTATTATTTAAAAATACATTTATATCCTAAAACCCCTTAATGAAATAATTATTGTTTCCAAAAACTTGATGAAAATTTACTGCAGCACAATCCTTATAAATCTCATGAATCGTATAACTATAGAACCATTGATGTAATAATTCATGAATCCAAATACAAAATAACCTTAATCATTCCACTTCACTCTTAAACCATTAAATACAATTTAAAATCATATTCCTTAATACCTCATTCATCTCGTTTTTATTTTGTAGCCTCTTCATTATCAGCAGTATAACCATTCCACGTATAACATTGTTGATTCTAACTATTGACCCTAACACAAAGCATAATGTTAAAAAACTAATCATATAGATGTTTTCATTAAGAACTATTTATAGGATCTCAAAATTGTGGAATATTATTCTCAATCCATATGTCCATATGATTATACTAGGTTATCCATTACCACATATAAAGTATAATATCTTATACTTAGAATTATCCTCAATGTCATCCATAGGGTTAGGTTTTCTAATTTTTGTTTTATAAATCTAATTTACAAGGTCGTTGATAAACTTCCTTTGATACAAACTATAATACCTTTACTCTAGAATCCCATAGTTAGTGCATTGTTTTAATACATCAGCATGATTATAAGGAATTAAATCATAAAGGACCTATCTATTTAACGGTCTTAGAAAATAGATTACATACATGACCTTTACATTAAAATTCCTAACATAAAATACAATATTGATAATGTTTTGATAATTACATCATTATCCTAGATTAACTCTACATATCATCCATAATACCATTATTGGCATCTTAGGAAAATAAAACATAAAAAAGGGGTGAGTTCAGATGCTCAATAAGGGTAAACAATACAACATAATATTTAATAAATAAGCATAAACTTTTATGGAAATGATTAAAACTGAAACACAATACTTCTAAATATAATTATAACCATAATGTGGAAATAATAAATTCAAATAATTCCATTTAAATATTCACATGGATATTATACTAGTTAAATAATTACATTAAATATAAATAACTAATCTCTTGATGATTGAATGCATAATGTTGGACATCATAACCACATTATCAAGGAATCATTCCAAGACAATACATAAACTGGTAAAAACCAAAACTAGTTTATCTCATGAGACCTAGTGATGCATTGAGGGGCTATATAAGACTCTTCCCATCACTTACTAATTCTAATTCAATCCTTTTATGGAAGGGATAAAACATAACAAACATAAACGTTCGTATTAAAACTAGTACACTAAATGTTAATAATTTAACTATAAACCATTAATGGTATCAAAATAGAACATCCATAGTAAAAATATAATAACAAAATCAATATAATGTGGTTTATTGTATCATAATAAAATAACCTCAATTAAACATAAAACCCATCAAAGGATGTTGACATGGATGAAAATAATTTAATAAAATCATTAAAAATATATTGAGACAAATATCACTTTTTCTTTGAAATCATTTATCCAAAAGTCATGCATATATAAAATATGTTAAAAAGATATTTTTGAATCAAATTTTTCCATATAACTTTGAAAAATTTTAGAGAAATAAAATATTCATTTCCTTATAAATAAATCTATAAATCCCATTTTGAAAACTTGGGAAGGAAAGAGAAAGATTTAGAAGAATAAATATTCGAAACATTTAAAATTATTTTTTAGTTAAAGAGTTATTACATAAAACCTTAAAAAGATTCATTTTGAAAAAAAATCAGAAACATGGAAATGGATTGTAAATATTTCCTAGTAAATACTTATTCAAAAACTATATCGAATAAAAATGAGATTGTGAAATTAACCATTACCGTAGGTATGATTTCTTCTGTATATGTTTGAAACTTCTGTATAGTGATTTTAAACTTATTATTAACATTTAATAGAATCATAATAATATTTATGATATCATATATAATTCATTTATGAACTTATATTACCTGTTCATTTAATAATTATGTGTTAAGTCAACATTTATGGTAATAACTATCATTCTTAATCGTACATTTTTTAACTTTTTATTCCTGATCCTATTACTTTAAATCATAATTTACTTAATTATAGAATGTAAAACCTGATTTATATATCATATATAGTCATTATATGAATATATACATATATAAAATATATGGAACGGGATACACCATTCATGGAGATGGTATGTTGTACGTATGCATGAATGTTATTTACGTTTTGTTATCGTATTAAATAGAAGAAAGTAAATGATATATATATATATATATGTTATTAAAGTATAATTATTTTGTAATATACATCACATTTATTCATTATATATTTTTTTTTACAAATTCTAAAATTTTTGTATAGGAGGATGAATTTTATCACCTCATGGAGACGGTAGGTCGTACGTACACATGAGCGACGGTATCATTCCCTTAATTGTTAAATGGTATGGAAATTTATGGTATATTAGTTATAAATAATCATCATCATGTAATATTCATTATTTATATCCATTATACTCATCATTATACCCATTAAAATAAAGTATTGTTGAATAAAAAATCATGTCATGGCATGGAGACGGTAAGTCGTACGTATGAACGCATGGTGATATTATTAATCATAGGATGGATAAAAGTAGGAATATGGTTGTCCCATAATCCTAATAAAATCGTAGTATGTATATGATACTAGATTTATTATTTTATTATGTATAAAATATAGGATGATGATGTAGAAGAAGAAAGAAATTTAATTGAATTGGTAAAATAATTACCTCTTCTTCGAGTATCAACTTTGAATTTGCACAAAAGGACTTTCTTAGGTTGGATTTATGCCAAAATTATGGACTTAAGGATGAATTGAGAGAATATTTTAGGAGAAATGGGCAGTGTTTGTCCAGAATAAAGGGATTTAGAGTTGTGAATAAAAGACAAGGAGAAATTATTTTTTATAAAAGAGGGGAGGGGAACTTTAGGAAACTCCAAAACTATTAATTTATTATAAATTTATTTTAGATTTAAAATTGCTAAAAAGTGAGTTACTTCAAGGCCAAGATTGTTATGGGACAAAATAATCTAAACCGATAAAATTTATACATGTTTTGATTTAATTTTAAGTCTTATCATTTTTATTTATCTTTAATTAATCTATTTAATTTTAATTATTGTAATAATATTATAAATATTAAATAATTAAAAATATATACTTATGTGGTTTCAATTGGGTATAAATGGAAACTTTAGAAAATTTTCGACCTCATAATTAACAGGTTGAAGTTTCTAAATATTTTTATTATTTTTAAATAATTTAGTAAAATGTTATTTTCATAAAAAAATTAATAGTGTCAATTTGGACACTATTCATTACTTTGATATTAAATAAACTCCAAACAGAAAGATAAATTAAAAAAAACTATTTCATACACTCCTAACATTTAATATTCATCTATAAAATTCTTGGATCACCTTAACTAATCCAAATTATGTTTCATTTAATATTTTTATTGTTTCTTAATTGGTATTTCTAATAATAAAATAATTAATTCTTCACTATTGTGTCATTATTTATGGTAATTATTTAATGTCCGACAATAATAAATAAATTCTAATTATAAGAACCAGTATTTTCATTTTAGGTATGGATTATGATTTTTGTTTGTTTTGAGGAAAATGTAAGAAATGGGAAATTTTATAAGTACACATCATGTCCCTGGGTACCACGTACAACTGCGTATTGGCCGTGTAACGGATGTGTACATGGTTGTGTAGGTGACCTGACAGGCCTCTTAAGGTAGGGGATGGTTAGGGATATTACACGGCATGTACATTTAATGAACACTGCATTTATTTTTATTTTTATTTGATAAATCGGAGTAGGGTTGCGTCTCATCCTCGGAAACGTCTTCTTCTCCCCTTAGTTCGTATAGGAGAGTGACTGAAGGGCCAACGAACTCCAAACCCCTCCCGATTCTCTTCCCAACCTCTGATTTTGACATTTTCATGTGTATTTTAATACCACTGGTGATTTCTCAATTCTTCAAGAGAAATTCATCTTAATTCCTCCTCTCTCGTGAGTTATTCAAGGTTGAACGGTTTTCTCCTTTTGTAGATATACGCCGTTTTAGGCCGATTCAAGGGATAACATTCAAGAGTATTGATCTTGAGATATATATGTAGGTGGTTTGTGACTTTTTTTGTTTGTCTTTGGATGATATATTATTAATGTGATGAATACCCATGTTTGGGGTATTGTTCGATTGGGAATTTTTCCCTATTTAATAAATGTTATGGTTTGTTTCATTGATACAGGGTAGTTGCATACATGTGAGGTTAAATACCTTATTTACGAGACAACCCAATTGTGTGTTTCCCTTTTTTGATTGATTATGGTCATTTGGTATAGAATTCTTATTCGGGTTTCCTTAATTTCCATCCCTTGTGTTGTTAGGATGGAGTTAGTGATTGTTTGAGATGCCTATGATATGCATTGTGGAAGTTTGGTCAAGGGGAATTTTACTGTGATAGCTTCCTAAGGTACGGTCAGTTAAGTATGTTTTACTATTATGTTGACCCATTGGTATTGATTGTGAGAGCTGTTAGGTGGTCATCAACCCAAGGTTTTAGATCGAGAGAGTTTCTCAGGTGCTTTTTTATAATTTATTTATGCTATGTTGACCAAGGGGTATTAACCGTGCGAGCTTCCCTAGTGTTTGTTTGTAAATTTTTTGTGTTATATTAGACCAGAGGGGTAGACCTTGGGAGATACCCATAGGTTTATTATTAAATTAATTATTATTATGTTAGACAATGGGTATTAGTTCATGATAACTTTCCTAGAATGGGTCATTACTAGATAATTGAATGATTGTGATGAGTCTTCCAAGCCAATGCACAAGCTTGGAATCATTATTACTTGATTTTTAGATGGTATTCTGAGACATCTGTTTATTACTATTACACAGGGGATATAGAGCTTAGACTAGATCCCAAGGTTTACATGATTTTAATGAAAGAATAATAAATATAAATTAATGTAATTAAAAATTGTAGTATTGTTTACTTTTGAGTACTTCCTAGTATATTACTTCATTTCTGCATTTTCCAACTATATATATTCACTGACAGTTAGGCGCAGATATTTTGGTGGTTTCCTATTGGGATTCATCTCACACCCTATTTGGTTCATGCTTTAAGATGCAAACAAATTATATGGTTTTAGGTATAGATAAGGGAAGGTTCCCTTCATCATCAGGTATATGATTGATGTTGGTGCTGGAGAGAATGGGAGCAATCTAAGTCTTGTGATGCTATTGGATTTTACTGATTTTCTGTACTTTTGTTTTATTATTTTATGTCTAGAATTGGTATTTGTTTCGATTCTTTCATAGACACATGTTTCATGCATCATTTATATATATTATCCAGTTGTTATATTATTATCAGTCTTCCACTGTTTACGTTTGTTTTATGGAATTACTACTTCCAGTATTATTTACTACTTTATTTATGTTGTGGATACACTAAAAATGAGGGAATAGTTTCCCCATTATCACATTGTGTCCCTCGCTACTAGTTGGAAGCCACTAGCCTTTGGTGAAATGTAATTGAATTCATGTGACCAACCAGGTTCGGGGAACCTTTAGGGCACATTTGGGCAGCACCCAGAATCGGGATGTTACAAGGTGGTATCAGAGGAATTTATTTTCTGTTTTGCCTTACTATTTTCATCCTATATACTGTGATAGGAAGGAATAGGTAGCTGGTAATAAGCTTTTCTTGGGAGTAGCTAACCCATGTACAGGGAAAATTCAAGTTACCTCGAATATTGCAATTTTTCTAATTTTTCAATTGTAACAGTTGATTTGATATATACATTGAGTGGTTAACTTTTTTTAATTATGATTTATATCATTGTGGTTTTATTTCTATTACAACCTGATGAGATGATGGTATGTCGTCTCATGCATCATATAGGCACTTTCTAGATATTACATGTCATCGATTCTTGTCATGTCATTTACGGTGCATTACTGATTGGACATTCTGGTGATAGATGTTATGCTATATATACATGTTATTATGATAGATTCCAGGTTATAATACCTGCTATTTTGATAGGGTATTTATATATATATAATTTCATTTGGATGGATGCCAAGATTTGGTCCATGAGGTGTTATGGGCCCTCTTATATCAGAATTTGGTGGATCATGTTTAAACTTAATTTGAATTCTGTTTTGATATGACAAGAATAAGGATGTCAAACATTTATTCATGGGGAGTATGGGATCTTATGGATTGGAACATAGCATGCCTTGGTCAAATTTTAAGACTTTAGGGGTTCTAGAGAAGTTTGAGAATCTTACTATTTAGAAACCCAGACAACATAGTGTGTGATGTTATGAACACACTCCATGTGTTATTCTATTCTGGAAGAAACAACTTTCTTAAGTACACACTGTGTACAGTATGTACACACCATGTAATTATTGACTGCGTGATTGACTATGTGGGTAGAGACATGGGTTTGATAAAAGCATGGTAGAACACATTGTGTACTGGGAGTACACACCGTGCTGTAAGAGACCATGTATCTGGTCGTGTGACTAATGACATGGGTGGATGAAATTAGGATGGTATATGTCATGTCTATCTTGTATATGTCGTGTGGTAATCGACCATGTATCATTCCATGTGACTAACAACATAGGTTTATGGAACTTAATTAGTACATTCCATGTGTATGGTGAACATGCCATGTTGTGTTACACTGGGATAGAACCATGCAGTTATAGTTATGTAAAAGAACCTGGGATGGAGGGAAAATTCAAGTACATGTTGTGTCTCAAGATGAACATGTTTTTTGTTTGGGGTTTTACACAACCAGGTTTTTAGAGGTACACACCCATGTTAAATCATAAGGGAACATGTCGTGTAGTGGTTCTACATGTCGTGTAACCCTATTTTGTAAACATGAAATCTTTACTTCTCGTGTTTTATTCTTACACTTCTATATTTATTTCCTTGATAATCTAGTACTAAGGTGTTCCCTTGACATTGAAGATTCATGCCACTATGACATCTTCCGGTTGTATGCTAGGTACAAGGTGATTATCAGTCATCGGAAATGGTAGATTAGAGACTACCAGTAGATCCTCCCATCGTTCCCATCCTGGAACCAACTATTATACCAGACGTAGGTGATGATTCATAGTTCCATGAAGGATTTCTAAGGATGATGCAGACTTTTTATGGAGCACCACATCCTTCCCCAGCTATAGCAGAGTTGAAAAGGTCTTTCTAGCCGTATCATCCTCCCACTTTTTCAATAGAAGGAGGACCACAGGCTGTAGATTCATGGTTGGAGTCCACGCTTTCTATCATTGAGAATCTGGGGACACCTCCAAAGATGAGGGTGAATCTTGGTACTTACATGCTACATGATTCCTCTAAGATATTGTGGGATGTTATCTCATAGGAACTACATCATCAGGATATTCCTTGGGAAGAGTTTCAGAGTACCTTCTATGATTACTTCTACCCTGATATGTTGAGGGCCGATCAAGCCTGAGAGTTTATGCACATAGAGTAGGGTTATCTTTCAGTGATGGATTATTCTTCTCTCTTTATAGAGATTCAGCGCTTCACACCTATTTTAAGAGGTGACGAGTTATCTTTTTTCTAGATGATTTAAGGATGGCCTTAGGTATGACATCCGATCGTATATGAATGTTTCCATGCTTAATTTGGGGACAACTATAGTAAACTAGGTGCTTATTATCGAGTGAAATTTGAGTGAGTTGGGTGCTGTGAGCAAGGGTGGTTTAGAATCCAGGGATGGTTCCCCTTTGACAGATAATAGTAAGAAACTTAGAGAGAATTCACATTATGTTTCTTGACATAGTTAGGTGGTATGATAACAGTGCAGGATGAGTTTCCATACGAGACCACATTGCCCAAGGGACCTAGTTGAGTGATGATACTGCGGTAATATGGGATTTATTCGTCATTTTTTGTTGGATGTTCTCACCAGAAGTGAGTTCTAGGGGATCTATTATGACTCCATGTTCAGGATCAGTACTACCAGTTTCTCATTAGTTAGGGAACTAGATTTCGATAGGTCATTCTGTGTAAGGAGGTGGTCATGGTCATGGTATCCAGACGGCAAGCTTTCATCAACAACAGGGTAAATTAGATCAGGGTAGTCAGGCAGGGTCATAGGGCCGCAGTACAAGTTATAATTTTGGAGTAGAGTAGACCCATCATGATCAGGATCCCATACCATCTATAGTTATAGGTACAATTCTTATTGCCTCATTTTTAGCTTCTGATCTTTTTGATATAGGAGTTTCCCATAGTTTTATATCTATTGTTGTTGTGGAAAGACTTGGGCTCTATATCGTCACTTTTGAGGATGTTATGATGGTAAAAACTCCGTTGGGGATTAGTACGACTGGTGTATGTCAGTACAAAGAGTTCCCTCTTGAGGATGGTGGGTGTAACTCATTATGGGACCTCTATTTCATAGACATGAAAGGCTTTGTGTCATTCTTGGAATGGACTGGTTAGTCTCTTTCTAGGACTTTATTGACTACAATTGTCGCAGGGTGAGTTTCATGTCACCATAGGTTGGGTCTTTTCTACATAAGGGAGAATGTGATTTACAGGCAAACAGAGTTGGACCCAAGCATCATGGGTTGGGAGGAATTATAGCCTAGATTGTTATTTTATATATGGATGGCTTGAGGACTTCATATATGAACATTAATCCAGTGTTCGATCATTTTAAATATGCCTTTACAAACAACTTTTCAGGTTTACCTTTGGTTCTAAAGGTAGATTTCTCTATTGATCTTGTGTCAGGATTGGAATTGGTGTTTATTCCTCCTTATAGGATGGCTACACTAGAGTTACAGGAGCTCAAGAAATAGTTAGTGGAGTTACAGGAAGAGGGTTTCATTTGGGGTTCACCTATAATTTTTGTGAAGAAGGCAGATGGTACCCTTGGACATTGTGTGAATTATCAGAAGTTGAAGCAGTTGATGGTCAAGAATTGATATCCCTTGTCGAGGATTAATTATCTCTTTGATCATCTTTGAAGAGATCGGGTGTTCTAAAAGATTTACATGAGATTTGGTTCATTATTTTCATGTTTGAAAATCAGATATACCTATTACAACCTTTCATAATAGGTATGGTTTATAAGATTATTTGGTTATGTCTTTTGATATCATGAACGCATCAATAGTTTTCATGGAACTAATGAACCAAGTGTTCTATACATACAGAGATTCTTTTTTGGTAGTCTAAATGGATGATATCTTGGTGTATTCACACACTCGACATGACCATTCCATCTGTCTTAAGGTCGTATTCAGTACACTGAGAGAGCATGATTTATATGCCAAGATCTAAAAATTCCACTTTTGGATGGACCATATTTACTTGGGTGTTTTCATCTTAGGGATAGGAGTATCAGTAGAACCATAGAAAGGGAGAGGGTAGTTTCTTAGGAGAATCTGATGAATTTCTTTGAGGTACGAAGTTTTTTTGGGGATGGATGGTTAATACATATGATTTATATAGGAATTTTCCCACTTAGAAGTTACACTAATGAGCCTGACTAAGAAGGGTGAAAAGTACTTGTGGACAGATTCTTATGATTCAGCATTTCAAGAGCTAAAAGGGAGATTGACTTCAGAACCAATCCTGATTTTTCTAAAGCCATGAAAGATTTAAACCATTTATTGTGAAACATCAAGTATCGGGCTGGGAGTAGTGCTTTTGTAGGGGAAGGAGTCATTGTGTACGGGTCTCGATAGGTGTGGCCACATGAGAGGAATTACCCAAAACACGACCTGGAGTTGGATACAGTTGTTCATGTTTGAGATATTAGAGACATTATCTTTTGGGAGAATATTTTTTGGTATACACTGAAAACAAAATCCTCAAGTATATCTTTACTCAATAAGATCTGAATTTAGGATAGTGAATGTGGGTTGAGTAAGATCATTATTTTGACTTTGATATTGCCTACACACCTAGGAAATTCAACACATTAGATGATGCGTTGAGAAGATGGACTCAGATATAGGAAGTTTAGGAGGAAAAAAGTGAGTGGAAGATTATGGATTGGTTCTCTGAAATTCATTTGGAGGTGCATGAAAGATAGGGGAAGGCATTTCATTCTTATGTAGTTGTTACCTCTACTCTTTTGGATCTATTTCGGATGAGGTATCTATCAAATTATAAAGGCCTCGTCCTATGGGAGAGTGTGTCAGGCGAGGAACCTACTACTGGGTGGACCATAGATAAGGATGAGGTTTGTTGATTTAATGTGTGTGTATGGGTGTCAGAAGACATACGCAAGGATTTGTTGTGATATTTTCATGCCTCAGTATTGGATGTTCATCCTGGTGTCACCAAGATGTATCGAGATTTACATCATCAGTATTGGTGGCTAGGTATGAAGAGGGATGTATCTGGTTTTTTTATGAGATCTTCCACCTATCAGCAGGTGAAGGCGGAGCATCAGTAACTGGTAGGGATTTTGCAAAAATTAACCATTCTCGAGTGGAAGTTAAATGATGTTGTGATGGATTTTGTTGTAGGTTTGCCGAGGTTTCCTTAAGGGAATTATGCAGTTTGGGTTTTTATCGATAGGCTCACGATGGTTTCACACTTCCTGCCGATTAAGGAAACCTTTAGTGTTGATGAGGTTGGGAGGCTGTATATCTGAGAGATTGTATGTTGGCATGGTGTTCCACACTCTATTATTTAATACTGGGATTCCTGGTTTACTTCTTGTGTCTGACAGTGACTATAGAGGGCTTTGGGTACACCGTTAATTTTGAGTACAACATACTATCCCCAAACAGATGTCCAGTCTGAGGGCACGATTCTTTTTTTGGAGGAAATTCTTAGATCATGCGTCCTATATTTTTGGGGCTCTTAGGAGAGACATATACCCCTAGTAGAGATTTCCTATAGTAATAGTTTTCATGCAACGATTCAGATGGAACCTTATGAGGATTTGTACGGTAGGCCATGCCGATTACCTCTATGTTGGCTAGTGGTAGGATAGGTAGTATGTTGAGACCTCGTCTTTTCCAAGAGACCATAGAGCAGATGGAGTTGATTCGAAAGAGGATAGATACTGCACAGTCTCACCAAAAATCTTATTTTGATCGATGGAGACTATCTCTGGAGTTTGAGGTCAGAGATCAGGTTTTCTTGCATGTCACAATGAGGTTGGGACAGAGGAGGATTATGAGATAAGGGAATCATTCACGAAGATACGTCAGGACATTTGAGGTTTTGGAGACAGTCGGTCTAATTGCCTATCGATTTTAGTTACCATAGAGGTACCGGAATATGCACGATGCCTTTCATGTTTTTCAGCTATGACGTTACTTTTCAGACCCATCTCACATTTTCCATCCTGAGGAGGTTGAGTTAGAGGTGGATGAATCATTCGAGGATCACCCTATTCGAATTGTGGATCACAACACGAAGGTTCTCAATGGTTGGTCTGCTCTTATGGTATGGGTGATATAGTAGCATGAGTGATTATAGGATGAGACTTGGGAGAGGGAGTCTGACATACGATCCCAGTGGCCAGAGTGGTTTAAAGATTCTTCTTCACCACCCTTGGAAGTGCAATTTGGGGAATAATTGCTTTATGTGGGGAAGTTTGAAAGAACCTGGATGTTCATTTTAGGTATGGATCTTCATTTGAGGTTGTTTTTGAGAAAAAATAATGAAATGGGAAATTTTCTATGTGCTTTTCATGTACTCACGAGTACACAATGTGCACTCGGGTACCGCATACAGCCACGTACTAGCTATGTAACGGTCAAGTGCATGGCCGTGTAGGTGACCTGGAAGGCCACTTAAGGCGGGGGTAGGTTAAGGCTATTACACATCATGTACATTTAGTGAACATGTTGTGTAGTTTTCTTATTATTTGATAAATTAGAGTGGGGTCATGTCTCATCCTTGGAAACATCTTCTTCTACCCTTGGTTCATAAAGGAGAGCGATGGAAAGTCTAAAGAACTCTAAACCCCTCCCGATTCTCCATCCGACCTCTGATTGAGACATCATCAGGTCTGATAAAATCCCACCAGTGGGTTCTCACTTCTCTTAGAGCCTTTATTCTTGATTCCTCCTCTCTCATTAGTCATTCAAGGTTGAATTGTTTTCAACTTTTTGTAGATCTACACCATTTCAGACCAATTCAAGGGTTGACGTTCAAGATTGTCGATCGTGAGATATTGAGGTAGGGGGTTTGTGCCATTTTTTGTTCATATTTATATTATATATGATTAAAGGTCCAAATAACCATGGTTGGGGTATTATTCATTTGGGAATTTGACCCTTTTTAATACATTCTATTCTTTTTTATTGATAAAGGGTAGTTTCATATGCATGAGGTTTGATACCTTATTTACGGGACACCACATGGGAGTGTTTCGGTTTTTTGATTGATTATGGTTGTTTGGTCTAGAATACCTATTAGTATTTCCTTTTTTTCCATGCCTTTTGTTGTTAGGATGGAGTTACTGATTTTTTGAGATGTCTATGATATGCATTGTGGAAGTTTGGCCAAGGGGAATTTGACTGTGAGAGATTCCTAAGGTAGGGTCATTTATGTATGTTTTACTGTTATGTTGACCCAGTGGTATCGACTGTGAGAACTTCCATCTGTTCATTGACCCAGGGGTTTAGACTGTGAGAGCTACCCAGGTGGTCGTTTATAATTTATTGATGTCATGATGACCAATGGGTATTAAACCATGTGAGCTGCTCAGGTGGTCATATGTAAATTATTAGTACTATGTTAGACCAGAGGGGTTAGACCGTGAGATCTACTCAGAGGGTTATTATTAAATTAATAATTTTTATATTAGACTAGGGGGATTAGGTCATGAGAACTTTCCCAAAAAGGTTCATAATTGAATAATTGAATGATTGTGATGAGTATTCCATGAAAAAGCACAAGCTTGGACTCAGTCTTAATTGATTTTTGATATGGCATTCTGAGATTTCTATTAGTTACAATTACACAGGGGATACAGATCTCAGGTTAGATCCTAAGGTTTACATGATTTCAATGAAGGAATAATAAATGTAAATGAACGTAATTGAAAACTGTAGGATTGTTTACTTTGGAGTACATACTAGTTTATTGGTCCATTTCATCATTTACAAACTATATATATTCACTGATAGTTAGGAACATATCATTTGGTGGTTTCCTACTAGGATTCATCTCATACCCTATTTGGGTCATGCTTTTGGACCCAGATATATTATATGGTTGCAGGTATAGATAAGGGAAAGCGCCCTTATTCATAGGGTACTTGATTTCTATTGGAGCTAGAGAGCATGGGACAAAGCTGAGGCTTGTGATGATATTTGATCTTACTACATTTTTTGTAATTTGGTTTCAGTATTATATTTCTAGCATTGTTACTAGTTTGGATGGTTTCCTAGACACAAATGACTTGCATCATTTATATATATTCTTCAGTTGTTATACTACTATCAGTCTTCCATTGTTTACTTTTTTTTATTATATTACTACTTCCACTATTATTTACTACTTGATTTCCACTCTGTATACACTACCAATGAGGGAATAGTTTCCACATTATCACACCATGGCCCTCGCTGCTAGTCGACATCCTCTTGCATTTGGGGAAATGCACTTGGGGTCATGTGACCAACTTTGTTTGGGGCACCTTTGGGTCGCACCCGAAACTAGGAAATTACACTTATGATGAAAAAAATCCATTATTTTTCTATATAATATTTATTATCAAATTTATCTCCTGTTTATCCCCATAATAAAATTAATATACTTATAAGAAATGAGGGTGTGACATTTTTCAAATTCTTTTATTTTAATAATATCTATGTCATTTTTATGGATATGAGACCATTAAATGATTCAATTTATAATATTATGTGATAAGGTTATAATTTTTTTCATCAAAATTTTTGTTGAATTTTTTTATTATGTTTTTAAACTTTTTCTCTTTGTTTTAACCTTTATTTAAAGAGTTTAACTCTTACCATGACTAGTGGTCTTTTTACAGTCTTGGGTTGATATAGTTAAAATAAAATTCCAAACAAACCCCAATTGGACCATTTATGACATATTTAAAATTATACAAGTTATTTGGTTGAATTATATATTTTTATAAATTTTATATAATTTAATAAAATATTATTTATTTTAAAATCTCATTTATGTAAATTTTGACATTATTAATTGACTTTTCTTAAAAATCATAAAAACTTGATTTATTTGAAAAACCTACATTAAATCATCCCTAAAATTTCATATTCATCCAAAAAAATTAAGTATGGAATAAAATATTTTAAATGATATTTATTTTAATATTATTAATATGATTTACTTGATTCTTACATTAATAAATTGATTACTACATCATCATTGTGTCACATTTAAATTTAATTATTTAATGTTTAAAATTTATAAATAAATTATCATGATTTGTATAAGAATTGTAAATTTATAATGACTATTAATAGAAGACCATATAACTTATATAACCACATATTAAAAATATTTTTCTTGTTAGAAACAAAATTATAACAAAATTGGAATTTGTTTAAATATAATATTATAAAAATATTAAAGTCATCCAAGTGGATCCAAGTGGTCCCAAAATTGTCCCATGTTCATTTTTTTATAAAAACACTTATTGACTGAAATTTCGAAAATTTTTAGGGTAATATTTAAATATTATAATATTAATTTTACCTTTAATTACTTGATTTATCGTTAATGCTGGTAAATAAATATAAATTTACTAAACTATTAACACAAAAAATATTTTTTTTATTATAAAACAAATTTGATACTAATTACAATCATGTATATTTGTTTTTCATAATTCCATTCACAGAAGCGGTAAAAGTACATTTAATGCTAATATGGAGAGAAGGTGGGTAAAAGAGATGATTAAACGTTTAGTAAGTTAATATATATAATTTGAATGCAAAATGTTTCCAATGACCAATATTAGATTAATATATGTATTATTTATTTATTTTGACTTTAAAATCAATTTAAATTAAAATAATTATTTAAATGAAAAAGTCAGTCTTAGATAAGATATGCAGTATTTTTCACAATTCATAAAAAATCTAAAAATTTTATAAAATACCAAAAAATAACCCTAAGCTAATTTTGATATTAAAAATTATAAATTGAAGTCTTCTTTTAAATAAAATTTATAAATTTCATAATGTGGTTAGTACTATTCATAACTAATTTTTAAAAACCTATTTTGATAAATTAAGGTGCGCTCAAACTCGGTATTGTGTGCAACACAAGCTATTGAATTTATTTAAAAGGAAACATACTGTGGAATATTGGGGTGTTAAAAATAAAGTTATATTAATGAATATATATTATATATATGGTAAAATAATTATTATTTAAAGGTGAATTGTTATTTAATCTTCTTTAATTCCATCCATCGAAAATTGAAAACATCATTCATTCGTAGATAAGGCCTACCGTCTCCATGAATGGTGTAATTAATTTTTATATATATGACTTTAATGGATGAATATAAATATATTTAATGAATATATATAATATTTATATCATTTTTGAAATTCTATATATGATAAAACCATGATCCAAGTATAAGAACTAGAGCTACCTAACTAAAATTCTCATAGAAAAAAATAGTTAACACCGAAAAATGATGATTTTAGTAAGGAATTATTAATAAATGGGTTTTTAAATGTTATAAGTGGATCATATATGATATTATGAGTATTTAAATGATTCTATAATATAAATTTAATAAATTAAAATTTATTCTACCAAAGTCTTGATCACTTTCTAAGAAATTAGAACTTGAGGTAAGGGTTTTATATTACAATCTCATTGTTTGTTGGGATTGTTTATTATTAAGATTCCAATGAAGATATTTAATGATATAACTCTCATGAATTTAATTTTACTCTGGTTATTAATGGTTTTTTAATGTAATATTAATATTTTTCTTTCCATGTTACTTTATAATTATAGATAATATTTTTAAGAAAAATTGAAATTATTTCTTCTTTGGTTGGGAATATTTTTCATTCATGTAAATGTTTTCTTTAAAATGTTTTCAATATCGTTTATAATAATCTACTATGATTTTTTAATCCATTATTAACCATTTTTTGATTTTTTTTAAAATGGTTTAAAAGGAATATTCTTTTCATTTTATGAATAAGGTACATTTGACTTTTTAATGAAATTGTGAAAGGAATTTCTGTTTTAATGTACAAGGAATAAATTTAATTTTCCATAATCATTAACATTCAATGTTTTAAATTTTCCAACATAATTTTACATGGTTTTTTTCAAGTAAAAGTTTTTCGATAATATTTTTGAAATTTTTATTTTTTAAAGAAGTGGTTTCCAAATGAAAATGGAATTTTCCTAAAGAAATATTCCAGAAAAATTTTAAAGGATTTTTTCCTTTATGATAACATCCATTGATGTTACTTATTTATGGGGGATATTATCAAAGGATACCATCCTTATTATTTATTTTAATGGTCAATGATAGTGATGATTATATGTTTATGAAACCTGTTTATTTTCCATGGGTTATTCAATTTTGAATTATTGAAATGTTTATGAAACCTATTTCTTTTCCATGGGTTATGATATATAATGACTATTTTATGATCATGTGGCATATATATTAAGGTTTTGTGATTATTTAATGGGTGGGTACATAATTATATATCCCTCCAATGAATTTGGTAAATATGGATATCTCATAAGATAATAAGGACTGGAATGGGGAGTGAACTAAGATCAATAAGGGACTATGTCGACTATGATAGTCATGGGATAGAACCTAGAATGAGGATGTGATAGAATATGGAGTGAACATAATAAACTATGATATTATTGTCAATACTCCTTGACTAAGTATGTAATTTTCAATACTTATATGTATACAAAAAACTTATTTATTATGTCAATGTTATACTCCCATGGATAATGTTCTTTGATTCCTTTATGATTCATGTCTTATGAACCGCCATGATTTATTCCATCATTAAATATTATTATTTATGATCTACTGGGTATTATTTTCAAATGTTATTCTCATGTTGTCATACCCTTATGCTCATGTTATACTTAAGTGCTCATTTATATCTTCCTAATTTATCCTTACTAAGCATATGAGATCACCCTTTCTTATGCCTCATTTCCCTAGGTTATGAAGAAATGTTTTAAGTATAATATATCTATGTAGGGTTATAATTATAAAAAACATGGTGGGGTATTATTTATATTATCTTATGAGAATTTTTTTTAGGTACCATGTTTCCAAAAAAACTAAACCTATAATATTTTGGAACAGATTATAATTATATTTTTTAATATTAATATAATAAGTTATAATATTGATGTATGAAAAATATGGGATGTTATATATATAGGTATTCTTAAAATCCCATCATATAGCCAACACAAGTTCAACAACTAGATGATGTGACCTACTGGGATGCATGGATTCTACCAACCCCATCGACTAATAGGTGGTTGTTGTATCATCCATGATAGCTATTAGAATTATCCACTGATTTCATGATCCTTAAGTTGTCCTCTAATCCTCATTAAAAGACCAAACACAAATCTTTCAGATATTAAAACATGAAGCATATTAGTTAAAAAAATAATCCATCCACCATATGAAAAGTTTAAAATTTCACTAAAATTTACATCCCTTAATGATTTGAGTTGTTACAGCAGAATTCCATTAAAATCATCAGTTCTTGTCTTGCACATGGGAACTCACCGATTTGAAACTCAACAACCTCATGTGTATCTAGATCATGATGCCCTGATCTCATTAAAACCAAGTATCCATGATCTATCATTACGACCAATCACAAAACCCAACTCATGACTCTCTGGGTCCTATGTCATTCAATCAATGATTTCTATACATATACTGTAAACTTGACTTCACCTCCCTTGAAATGATATAAAAATATATCATGTACATGTTATTCCTATATCAAATGTACCTGATTTAACCCCTCTTGTGGGTTTCCTTCGATCATAAAATTCAAAAACTCTCTAAGGTATAAGTTGAAATTAAAGGCGTCTAGGTATCCCACCTATCCCAAAGGTAGGGATCACATAACCATAAAAAAAAGGTGTTAATCACACTCTTATCTCTAATACCACCTATAATATAACATGAAAAATAATTTCTCTGTTGTCTCATATACACATCTATCAGACATCTTTTTTCAAACCATCATCATGGATGATCCGCACCCAAGAGAACCATAACTTTAGGCTTGGATACATGTAATTTAATTCCATGTTATATGGTAAAACACCATAGAGATTATTACTAGTACCTTAAATAACCATTCAAATGGTTATGTCACGTAGACATACAAACTCAACCAGCATCTCCCTCTCATGATCCATATCAAGAAATATAAACATTAGGTTTTGATATAAATAATTACTTTCCAAGAAATATAGTAAAACACCTTATAAGTTATTACTTTAACATTAAAGAATCATTCCCAAAGGCTACATTCAACTGGAATCTCCCTATGACTATCAGTATCCAGCGAACCGCCAACACCTAGTTTGGTTAAGTAGTGTTTTATTCCAAGATGTATAGAAAAATACCATATAGGATTTTATTTGAACTTTTTTTAACCAAATGTGAGAAATTGTAACCCACTAGGGATTTCCCACTATGGAACCATATGACTCACTAAACTTTTAGGTTCACTGCACCTCTTAGGCATATGGACAGCATTTTCATCTAGATCATCAAGTGTCTCATCATAGATTCACATGGCCTTCCTTCAAAATAAAATACATATACATGTTGGTCCAACTAAGATGAATTACACCAATAACTTGTATGAGAAAATATTGTATGAGAAGTTTTTGACACTTTAAATATTTGGGCCTCTCATCAGTGAAAACAATTTCACTAGAAGTTCCCTATATGTCATTTGAATTTTATGTGTCAACTCATGATATGTGATACCCCTCTTTCTTGTAAGTTCCAAGAGACAAATCTAAAATAACTATATTTTTTCCAATGGATTAAGATCTATAAATATATCATAAATCATAAATCTCAAACATTATTTTCATTATACAATGTGAAAATAATATACAATTGTAACATTGTAAATCTATAAAATCAATATCATCCCTAGAATACTAGGATTACTACTAGAAAATTTTTCATAACCCAACCCATTGGGGCCTTCTTAGATAGGGGTTAGCTGAGTGTAACACCCCAATCTCACATATAATAGGCTAGTGGATGGTGACTAGTGTTGAGTAGGCATGTATCACACATTGGAGGTCTTATCCTAAGGTACCTGTAAACACTCACATACCTATGAATACCAATATAATGTGGAAAGGAAAGAAACAACTGATACCAACTATACTTGCATACAACTAATCCCACATCAAAGTATGACACAAATATAAGGAATCAAATAGGCCAAATACAATCCCACCAAAACTATAAAATATAATGAACTTCTTGAAAAATGGGATTTCAATATAGATGTAACTCTTGGAAACAACTACATCCTATCTTTAAAAATTATTCTCCACTTACTCTTGTTCCTCCTAAGACCCCATCAAAATTCATTTTTATCTACAAAATACATAACACGTGTGGGAAGAGTCCGAAGAGGGGTGAGTATAAACATACCCAGTATGACACCCCAAAATCACTAAACATAAAGCATCAATGTGAGTAATATCATAAGTAAGGATAGTAAAAAGAAATATATGGTCAAGATATACACCAAGTCTCAAAGTATGGTTAAAATAATAATGCCAGACTAGGATTCTGATCAAGGATTGATGGTAATTCTCATCTGAGATAACTCACTCCTTGGGTATTGATAATACTAGTGGTGATCATCTAAGAGGTCATAGTTATCGAGCCTCTCCATGAATAAGAACACACTAGACCTATGATGATATTGATATATATATGGGATCACACCCAGGGGATATGGTAGATACCTAACCCCACCTGGAGTAATCTACTGGGATGGAGATCACAGTCCCTAAAAGTTTGTAACGAGATACCATGACCAACTTGGGGAAGAATAACAGAAGATTACACACTGGTACACATGGAGGGATACCTGACTCTATCCAGAACTAACCCATATATTGGATCACGCATCCTATACTTGAGGTGAGATAACTAATTGTACCCTCCTAGGGATAGAACAAGTGGTTGTAACATACTGTTACTGTAGATACCCCAAACCTGATGTACATGGACATTACATTAATTTTATAGAATATCTAATATATAACAAAAACAGACACCAAAGGACCATAATAGTTTATTGTCTTTGGAAACTTGGAATATAATCTTCTAATCTTGGTGAAAGATCTTCAATATCTCCCATAGAGATCTTCCTTTTTTCTTACCTAAAACCTTTCTTTATATCCTGGGGAAAAGAAAATATATAAAGGGTGAGCTCAAATTCTCAGTAAGGGTAATCATGGGGAAAATAAAACAAACCATAAACATTTGAACTTCAAAACATGAACATAACATTTAAACATCAAAATCATGAGCAATGACATAAAACATGGCAGTACATAAGGAATAGATCACAATGGATCATCAATCATTATAAAATAGCATGGGAATAAAGCATTTAATTGTGGCAACCATTAATAACATGTTATGATTTCCATAGTAGCCAAGGCATTGCTTACAAGACCATCTTAGTGGACAAAGTCCCTTTCAGAATCGAGTTCACTCCTCGTTCCAGTCCTGTATCACTGAACCGGATTAACTTACCATTCCATCCATGTCTATCTCATGAGATATAAATATTTACCCAATGAATTGGAAGGAGATATAGGTCCCACCCATCTCATAATTAAATCATTCTTACTTGTGCCACAACATAAACACAAATCATTCATCATTACCCAAATTATAAAATGAGTTTCATAAACATCATCCCATCATAACATAATCCATACGAAAAAAATGGATATCATTTCATCATCAGAAAAGTGAAACCATGTAAATCATAGAGAAATTATACTTGAAACATACACATATGAAATAATTCCATCTTATATGTAAAATGGTTTTGATAAAACACTTGAAATTAATTCTTAAGTAAAATATCCTTTCTTCTTCAAAATCATTTTCTTTTCACAAAATTCCAAGAAATTTTAAAAGAAAATGATTTTGTTGAAAATATTCATTAAATCTTGTATAGTAATCTTCATGAAAATAAGGCGTTATGAAACCGTAAAAATCAGTTCATGCCATATAAGTTAAAAAAATCATTCTTCTCGTACTTTTACCGGAAAAGTCCAAAAGTACCTCGTATGGTAAACAAAAGAAAGATTCCTTCCATACGATGTGGTAAAAAATGGGTAAAAATGACTTTAAGCATACATGGAAGACAAGTAAACATTTTTTGAAAACATTTTGAGAACATATGGACATGGATAATAAACATAACCCCAGTAAATACTTACGAATAAACAATCTCGGATAAGAATGAGATTGGAATATTTATCCCTTACCTTAGGTCTGATATGCTTCGTATGTATCCAAACCTCCTATATAATGATTTCAATAATTTCATTGACTTATTAAAGAATCATATTAATTGTTATGATATCATATATGGTTCACTTATTACTTTATATTACCTGTTCTTTTGTAAATTCCATGTTAAATCAGCGTTTTGGGAAAAATCGTTTCATTTATCGTACGTGTTTCAACATGTTGTTCTTGATATTATTACTTATATACTGATTTATTTAATTCCGGATTGTAAAAAATTATTTATATATAATATATATTCAGTATATAAATATATATGATAGATCGATATATGGAATGAAATACACCGTTCATGGAGATGGTAGGTCGTGCGTATGCATGAACGTTGTTTTCGTTTCCTTATTGAATTAAATGGAATTAAGTAAATGAAAAAGATATGTACATAAATCCAGTATCATTATTATGTAATATATTTCATGATTATTTATTATATATACTTTATAATCATACTTGAATGGTTAATCATGGAAAATGAATCTCATCGCGTTTATGGAGACGGTAGTCCGTACGTACGCACAAGCGATGATATCATTCCCATGATCATGGAATTTTATTGAAGTGTATGTATAATATTTCAGAATCAATATCACTTTAAAATAATCATATATTGTTATTTACTTACACCATTATAACCATCCAAGTAAGGTGGTGGTGGAAAACAGATTACACCACGGCGTGGAGACGGTATTCCGTACGTACGCACGCGCGGTGATTTCATTTTCCGTAGGATGGATAAAATATGAAATTGAGTTGTTTCATATTTATAATAACATATTGGTATATTAGTGATACTGATGTTATTAATTTATGATGAAACAAATAAATACTAATAAGTAGACGAAGAAATAAATTGGAATGAATCGGTAAAGGATATTACCTCTTCTTTGACGCGCCTCTTCTTAACCTTCTCTTAAGGCACTAGGGTTGGTCTTTTGAGGAGACCAGAACCTATATAATATTTCTAGGTAAGATGATAAGGGAAATGGGCAGGGGTTTCCCGAGCTTCAAGTCTCAAAAGGGTGTGAAGAGAAGAGAGAAGTGGTGCCCTTTTTATAATGGAGGAGAGGGGCACCTTAAGAAAAACTTAAAATATTATTTTATAATAAAGTCATATTTGGTTTCTAATAGCTCCAAATTGATTTATTTTGAAACTAAAGTGGTTATGGGTCGAAATACTTTCAACCAATAGGTTTTAGACAAGTTTAGGTTACTATTTTAACCTTATCTTTTTGATTTAACTCTAAGTTAAATAATTTTAATTTTATCGGGTCTTCTTGTTTTCTTACACTATATTGTTAATAAAATTACTATCACAAGCCAAAATAACCCCCATGTGGTTCATTATTAATATATATAACCTTATCTAGGTCATTTGGCCGAGCCTTAGATTTTTAGGAATATAATAACAATTAATAATATAATGTTTGTTTTAAAAACTATTTTATGTCAATTTTTACACTATTTGGTAATTGATTTTGGTGAAAATCATAACAACATGATTAGTTAGAAAAAAATTAATTGAATTAATAATAACAGGTCATATTAACCTATAAAATTAGTGTAATTCATAAAAAATCTCAAATTACATTTATTTGTGTATTTATAACATCAATTATGCTAATGTTTCATTAATAAGTTAATTACTGCATCATCATTGTGTCATAAATAAATTAAATTATATAATGTCTAAAAATTATAAATAAAATACCGTTATGTATTAAATATTTTTATATTTTAATTAATATTTATAGTCGAATTTATCTTATGTATATCCCTATATTAAAAAAAATTAGTTATTAAGCTTTGATTTTAACTAGTTTAACTCATCTTTAAATAAAATAATAATAAGTGTCCTAGTCTAATCCAAGTGGACCTAAAGGGTAATATTTTATTCCTAAGTTTTTTTTTGGTCGAATTAAACTTATCCAATAGAACTAGGACTTGTGTTAGGGTAATAATAATATCATTTTTACCCTTAATTACCCAATTTACTTTTAACTATGGAAAATAAAAGTTAAATGTTACTATTCACCAAAAATTATTTTTATCTTATTGAACCACATTTTACTCCTTGATATTAATTGTGTCTCTTGGATTTTCTAAATTCCACTCACAGAAGCGATAAAATTATGTTTTATGTGAATTTTCAAATTCTCCTAGGAGGTGGGTAAAAGATGGTGAAAAGTTCAATAGAATTTTTATAGATCTAAAATTATTATAAAATGACTAAAATGAATTACATTGAACTAGGTATTATATATCAATTTTGACCTAAAATAAATTTAAATAAAATAAATAATTATTTAAATAAAAAGTCTGTTTTTAAATAGTTACCCTGTGTTTTCACTATTCATCAAAAATTGAAAGTTTTCAGAAAAATACCAAAAATTCATCCTAGGCTAATTTCAATATTCTGAATTCAAAAATGAAGCCCATATTGAAAGGTAAAATTTATAAAATTTCAAAAAGTGGGTATTACTATTCATAACAGCTAGTTCATAATAATATTATAATAATATCTCGTTTAGTGAAACATGGTATTGCGTACTACACACGCTATCGAAGAAGGTCTTGATTACGTGTAATGCAAGCCAAGTCAGGGTTGCGTGTAGTGAAAGATCTATTTGGTGTTGCGTATAACATAATCAAAACTTATTTAATTTATACATTAAACAAAATCTATACTTAATGTTGTATAAAATAATTTCCACAAAAGGAACTTGAAATTGTGTGTAACATGAGCCAAGAATAGTGTTGCGTATACTGCAAGATAATATGGTGTTATGTATAGTACAAGCTAATCTTGGTGTATTGTATAAAATAATACATCAAAGAAATTAAAAATAATATATCTCACAAAATCTCAGGGTGTTAGATTCTACCCCCCTTAAAATGAATTTCACCCTCGAAATTCGCCGGGGTTATAAATCGTTTACTACTTCAAAGTTTCTTTCATAAAACCCACATCGTAAAAAGGAATACAAAAACTTAATTTTAAAAAGTGAAGTATGAAACATAATGGTTACCCAAATTAACTCATCACAAGGTTTATACATAGGAGTATATAGGTGAAAATATGGATATGGAAGAAAAATATAACCATCAAGTTCTGATGTAGAGTGGTAGAGAACATGGATATGAAAAATCCAACAATCGCAAAGCTGTAAATTTGTGATGATCTAAGGTACCATCTGATTCATCAGATATGAGAGTACTAGGACAACATTTTTGGTTTCCAAGATCATTTCCCTAACATTGATGAACATTTACATAAGGATAATTACTTACTTGATTTTAGTGTAATATTATCGTTGGTCATTCCATGAACAATTTCCACTTCATCTCTATTTAAATAAATGAAGCTTCATTTTTCATTCATGAAGTGTTAGCAGATCATGCGATAGAATGATAAGTTATCCCATCTGTTTCTATCACAAAAAGGTTAGCATAAGTTATTAAATACACATAAGTCCATCTATGGTGAGATTAATCGTATATGATTCCAAAAATTGACTTATACATTATCTATCATACTGCTTAATAAAATAAAACTAGTTTCGACTAACTAGGGACTTCATGTATGCCAGTGGTAGGAGATAAAGGCATGTCGCACTTCGGTTGTGGGTTCGATTCCCACAACCTTGTCTGACATGACGAGTTGTCGCCTATCCTACAGGTTGTCATTTTTCTAAAACTATACTATCATAACATTTCAGAAATAAAAACAAAAAGTTATAGCCTTAAGAAATAATATATGATGTCCATTCCAACCTTTAGGCTTATCAAAAATACTATTGTCCGATTACTAGAAATTTCATCTACCGATCATGTGAATTCCTTTATTTATCCCCCATATATCATACGATATATCTTTTTGATCACATTCCAAACATGTGAATACCTTAATCATGTATTCTCTTGAAAAGTGAATATCCATTGAACCTTAGTGAAAACATGAATGTTGTCAAAAGTTTACTCTTTCCACATACCAAAATCCCAAAATTTTGATATACTCAAACCATGATATCACTTTGTCCTTATATCAGTCATTAGCTCATTAATATTATTTTCTCCTTATCCCTTCATTATGTGCATATCATCTGCTTTCCAAAATATTTGAATCACTTTTCATGGTTACCGGTACCATAAAATTATTGAAAACCACAATATAATAATACATAAATATTCCAATATTCCATGATACTATATACAACATTATTTTGGAATATCTTACATAAACACTTAATCATTCCACCACATCGTTGTCATATTCAACATCGCCAATAGTGATCACATGTGACTTCCATTTGTCCTTTTCCTTAATAGGGTTCTCATGTCGATCATCATTAACCCTTGGATTAGGGCATTGATTAGCATAATGCCCCATTTCCTTGCACTTGAAGAATTGAAGTTTTGGTGGTGCGTTCTCTGCTATCTTTTCTTTATTCACATCATTAGGAACCCTTTTTCCGTTACTTTGACACTCAGCTGCTCGATGACCTACCTTTCCACACTTAAAACATTTTCTAGCCCCTTTAATACAATCTCCACTATGCTTCTTTCCACACTTTGAGCATAAAGAAACATTCATCTTCTTTTCACCATTATTCTGAGATTTATCCTTGAACTCCATCTTTTCTTTCTTGTCAAAACCATGAAATGGATATATAACACCAACTTCCATTTCTACCTAGATAGCACAATTCACAATTTCTTCATATCTACTAAAGTCTCTTATAGATAATTCCCTTCGAAGACTTGGTTTTAAGACACTGAATAATCGATCAACTTTACATTCAGGTTGGATGATAAATCCATATTCATACCGTGCAAGTCTTGTAAAATTTGCTTCGTATATACCAACAGATTCATCATCCTTCTGCTTAAATTCAAGGAACTCCTTTTCCATCTTTGTTCAAAGAATACGAAGGAAGTAATTTCTGAAAAACAGGTTCTTGAACTCGTCCCATTCCATGGATTCAATTTCATCTTGGGGCCTTGTATTCTTAATTAGAGTCCACCATTGATCTGCTTCACCTTCTAAACAGTAAATAGCTAGAATGACTTTTTCATGTTCCGAATAGTGAAGTATGGAAAATATCTTTTCAATGGTACTGATCCATTTCTCAGCAACAAGTGGATCAGAAGACCCACTAAAAGAAGGGGGATGTTGCCTCATGAAGGACTCAATAGAATATTGTTCCCTTCTCTATTCATTTGGAAGTCCATAATGATTCATATCTTGTGTAAGAATAGGAATAATATTTTTCACTCCATCTCCAATGACATTGGTTTGTTCAGGAGGACAATCATTTCATTTTCCATTACATTGATCAACACGGTTCCTTCGGGTTCCAGCCATTGTCTAAAACCCAAAAAGAATAGTGTGAGATGGAAAAATCTTTCTAGGGAAAACAACATAATAAAGGGAGAATACCTTCGGTATCTAACATCATAGGTTTAATTCTAATATCATTACCATAATTATAGTACTATAACCTATACATATACATAACCTTTGGGACATCCCTAGACATACCTTAGAAATATCTCTAGGGATCTCACTAAAGTTTTTGCATCGTAGTTTCCAAAGGTTAACTAAACCTTTCCTTTGATACCAACTGTAGAGACCCCAAACCAGACATACATGGACATTACATTACTTTTTCAGAATATCTAATACATAACAAAAACAGACACCAAAATACTGTAATAGTTTAGTGTCTTTGGAAACTCGAAATATAATTTTCTAATCTTGGTGAAAGATCTTCAACATATCCCATAAAGATCTTCCTTTTTTCTTACCTAAAACCTTTATTTATATCTTGGGGAAAAAGAAAACAAATAAAGGGTGAGATCAAATGATCAGTAAGGGTAATCATGGAGAAAATAAAAAATCCATATACATTTGAAATTCAAAACATGAACATAATATTTAAACATCAAAATCTTGAGCAATGACATAAAACATGGAAGTATGTAAGGAATATATCATAATGGATCATAAATCATGATAAAATAGCATGGTAATAAAGAATGTAATTGTGGAAACCATTAATCACATGTTATGATTTCCATAGTAGGAAAGGCTTTGTTGTCAAGACGATCTTAGTGGACAATGTCCCTTTCTGAATCGAGTTGACTCCTCTTTCAAGTCCTGTATCACTGAACCGAATTAACTTACCATTCTAGCCATGTCTATCTCATGAGATATAAATATTTACCCAATTAATTGGAGGGAGATATAGGTCCCACCCATCTCATAATTAAATCATTCTTACTTGTTTCACTACATGAACATAAATCATTCATCATTACCCAAAGTATAAAATGGGTTTCATAAACATCATCCCATCATAACATAATCCATTCAAAAAAAATGGATATCATTTCATCATAAGAAAATTGAGACCATGTAAATCATAGAGAAATTATACTTGAAACATACACATATGAAATAATTCCATCTTATATGGAAAATGGTTTTGATAAAACACTTGAAATGAATTCTTAAAGAAAATATCATTTCTTCTTCAAAATCATTTTCTTTTCAGAAAATGCAATGAAATTTTAAAAGAAAAGGATTTTGTTGAAAATAGTCATTAAATATTGTAGAGTAAGCTTCATAAAAATAAGGAATTATGAAACCGTAAAAATATCTTCATGCCTTATATCTTAAAAAACATTCTTCTCGTACTTTTACTAGAAAAGTCAAAAAGTACCTCGTATGGTAAACAAAAGAAAGATTCATTCCATACGATGTGGTAAAAAAAGGGTAAAAATGACTTTAAAAATACATGGATGAAAGGTAAATATTTTTTTGGAAACATTTTGAGAAGATATGGACATGGATAATAAACATAACCCTAGTAAATACTTATGAATAAACAATCTCGGATAAGAATGAGATTGGAATAATTATCCCTTAACTTAGGTATGATATGCTTCGTATGTATCTGAACCTCCTGTATAATGATTTAAATAATTTCATTGAGTTATTAGATAATAATATTCATTGTTATGATATCATATGTGGTTCACTTATTACTTTATATTACCCGTTATTTTGTAAATTCCATGTTAAAGCAGCGTTTTGGGTAAAATCGTTTCATTTATCGTACAGATTTCGACATGTTGTTCTTGATATTATTACTTATATCATGATTTAATTAATTCAAGAATGTAAAACATGATTTATATATAATATATATTCAGTATATAAATGTATATGATAGATAGATAAATGGAATGAAATACACCGTTCATGGAGACGGTAGGTCGTGCGTACGCATGACCGCTGTTTTCATTTCCTTATTGAATTAAATGGAATTATGTAAATGAAACATTTATGTACATACATACAGTATAATTATTGTGTAATATATTTCATGATTATTTATTTTATATACTTTATAATCATACTTGAATGGTTAATCATGGAAAATGAATCTCATCGCGCTCGTGGAGACGGTAGTCCATACGTACGCCCGAGCAATGATATCATTCCCATGATCATGGAATTATATTGAAGTGTATGTATAGTATTTATGAATCAATATCAATTTCCAAATAATCATATATATAGTTATTTATTTACACCATTATACCCATCCAAGTAAGGTGGTGGTGGAAAACAGATTACACCACGGCGTGAAGACGGTATTCCGTACGTACGCACGCGCGGTGATTTCATTTTCCGTAGGATGGATAGAAAATAAAATTGGGTTGTTTAATATTTATAATAACATATCGGTATATGAGTGATACTAATGTTATTAATTTATGATGAAACAAATAAATAAGAAGAAGTATAAGAAGAAATAAATTGGAAAGAATCAATAAAGGATATTACATCTTCTTTGACGCGCCTCTTCTTAACCTCCTCTTAAAGAACTAGGGTTGGTCTTTTGAGGATACCAGAACCTATATAATGTTTATAGGGAATATTAGAATTCAAATGGTCAGGTTTTGGCCGACCTTAAAGGCTCAAAAGGGTGTGAAGAGAAGAGAGAAGGGGTGCCCTTTTATGAGGGAGCAGAGGGGTACCTTTGGAAAAACATAAAATATTATTTTATAATAAAGTCATATTCGGTTTATAATAGATCAAAATTGATTTATTTAGAAGCTAAAGTGGGGATGGGTCACAATAATCTCAACCAATAGGTTTTAGACAAGTTTAGGTTTCTATTTTAACCTTATCATTTAGATTTTACTCTAAGTTAAATAATTTAACTTTTATCATGTCTTCTTGTTTTCTTGCACTATATGGTTAATAAATTTACTATAACAAGCCAAAAGAACCCCAAGTGGTTAATTATTAATATATATAACCTTATATAAGTCATTTGGAAGAACCTCATATTTTTAGAAATATAATATTTGTTTTAAAAATTATTTTATGTCAATTTTGACACTATTTGGTAATTGATTTTTTTGAAAATCATAACAACATTATTAGTTCTAAAACCATTAATTGAATCAATACTAACATGTAATATTAACAAATAAAATTATTTTAATTCCTTAAAAGTCTCAAATTACATTTATTTGGGTATTTATAACATCAATTATGTAAATATTTCATTAATAAGGTAATTACTGCATCATCATTGTGTCATAAATAAATTAAATTATATAATGTTTAAAAATTATAAATAAAATACCATTATGTATGAAATATTTTTATCTTTCTAATTAATATTTATAGTCTAATTTATCTTATATATAACCCTATATAAAAAATGTTTTAGTTATTAAACATTGATTTTAACTATTTTAACTCTTCTTTAAAAAAATAATAATAAGTGTCCTAACCTAATACAATTGGACCTAAATGGTAATATTTTATTCCTAAGGTTGTTTTTGGTTGAATTAAACTTATCCAATAGAATTATTACATGTGTTAGGGTAATAATAATATCATTTTTACCCTTAATTACCCTATTTACTTTTAACCATGGTAAATAAAAGTAAAAAGTTAATATTCACCAAATATTATTTTTATCTTATTGAACCACATTTTACTCCTTGATATTAAGCATGTCTCTCTGATTTTCAAAATTCCACTCATATAAGTGATAAAATTAAGTTTTATGCGAATTTTCAAATTCTCCTAGGAGGTGGGTAAAAGGCAGTGACCAGTTCAATAAAATTTTTATATATCTAAAATTATTATAAAATGACTCAAATGAATTACATTGAAATTATATAGGTATTATGTATCAATTTTGACCTAAAATAAATTTAAATAAAATAAATAATTATTCAAATAAAAAATCGGTTTTTAAATAGTAACCTAGTGTTTTCACTATTCATCAAAAATTGAAAGTTTTCAGAGAAATACCAAAAATTCACCCTAGGCTAATTTCGATATTACAAATTCAAAAATGAAGTCCATTTTGAAAGTTAAAATTTATAAAATTTAAAAAAGTTGGTATTACTATTCATAACAGCTAGCTCATAATAATATTATAATAATATGTCATTTAGTGAAACTTGGTATTGCGTACTGCACATGCTATCGAAGAAGGTCTTGATTGCGTGTAATGCAAGCCAAGTCAAGGCTGCGTGTAGTGAAAGCTCTATTTGGTGTTGCGTATAACATAATAAAAACATATTTCATTTATACATTAAACAAAATCTATACTAATGTTGCGTAAAATAATTTCCACAAAACAAACTTGAAATTGTGTGTAACACGAGCCAAGAATAGTGTTGCGTATTCTGTAAGCTAATACGGTGTTTCGTATAGTACAAGCTAATCTTGGTGTAGTGTATAATAGAAGACATCAAAGAAATTAAAAATAATATATCTCATAAAATCTTGGGGTGTTACAGTTACTCATCTATACTGAAGAGAATGGGGACTTCAACCCACCATGAATGCAATACACTGCATGTATAGGTAATACACGGTAAATCCTATTTATCCTAAAAATACTCATTTTCGTGCCCATATTTGTGTCCTTTAGACCATGAACATGTAATTTGGTTGTGCGTATGTACACTGTTCATGTCCATGTACTCTAGTTGTGGCTATATAATATAGTTTTTTCCTTGTACTCTAGATATGGAAATTCCCAATGACTGTATATGTTCCCGTATACCCATGGGGTACACATTGGTTCATCAATCAAGGGTCACATAGCTTGTTAAAGGTCACGTGGAATGTGATATTTTTTACTAAATGTAAACCCTATCCATCTTATAAGGGTATCCACATGATGGGTGTTCTTCCAAACTAAACTCCATGTTTGTTGGATTTTTATAGAAGTTCCATCTCATTCACACATTTTTTCTCATTTTGACTCCACCTTAATGTCTTATAAACTCATTCCTATGGATATCTAATCTAGGGTTAGCTATGTCAGATCCATCATTGATGGATAGATTATGTCCACCCATCCACTCAGGAATGCCTCTTGTTTCACCTCAATGATAATATTCTAAATGAGAACTCACAATCCAATGCCTGATATTCTATCATAATCATCCTGCCACAATTATGCATTTATTCCTGAATTTTAACCCCTGGAAATAATCTGTTGAACCAAATATCAATTTTGAAATTATCAATTTCTAGGTATTTTCAAACCATCATCCAAACAGAACACTGATAATGAAAACTTGAATAAAAAGGATAGAAAATCTTAAAATAATGGAGTGAAAAAACAAATTTTGTTTAGTTTTTCGGTTTTCCTCAACCCATTTATGGAGGAAACCATGGTCATAGAATAAAAAATAATGATACAAAATTATTATAAATTCCTAATTATAGAAATATAAAGCATAACTGAAAAACAATAATTGATCCTTGAATTAATTGTAGGGGAATTATATTTTTTCAGTTGTGTGAATCCATAAATGGGTACTAAACTAGAAAAAAAATCATACCTTGATATTGGATCAATCACTAATGAATAATGAATCATGATTCATTGGACTTGGAGAGATCTTAGAACTCTATTTACGAAGACAATCTCCTGGGAATACTGATCATTAATCCATGATCCCATTGTTGTTTTCCATGATCTCCCCCATATCCCTCTCCAATCTCTAGGGTTATGCAACTAACCCTAGTATTTTTTTCATAACCACATTTAAATAGAGGAGAAATTAGGTCACATCAATTTAATAACCAATAAATTTATTTATTTATTTATTTATCTATCCATGAAATATCATTAACCAAACACTCAACACACAAAATGGTTATGTCATGCCTAGGGTAAAATTCATATTTTTTATTTAATTGAGGTCTTAGTTTTCCCATATAGAACATTTTTCATGAGATGTTCCATAATTTCCATGTGATATAATATATTTAATATTTTTATTAAATTAACATTGAGGCTCAATGAACCCTAGAATCCTATACTGACTTCACACCTAACTCTAAAAATGTTCTTTTAAATATTCCAAATTGTTACAAATAAAAAAAATAGATTCATTAAATTCTCCCAAACTTGGATATCTTCATCCCGAAAATCAAAAACCTATTGAATAAGGTGAAGGTATTGAGCTCTTATATGGTTCTCCCACTCCCAGGGTCTCTCTTAAAGGTTCTCATGCTACCATCAAACACAAACCAAGGGAAGGGATCACCCATAAAGTATCTTCTCTTATTGATCCTTCAGCTCGATTGAGATGTAGATCCACCCTCGATGTCTGTATTTCCTCAATCAATAACATTCATCGAGTCATGCACATACCACCTCAATTATGAAACATAGTAGAAATCATGTACCAAATCTAACTATGGTAGTAGGTCTAAGAGATATGCCACCTCACCAACCCTATGGAGTATTTGGAATGGTCCAATGAATATCCAAGATATCTTACCACCTTGGCCAAATCAATGTCATCCTTATTAAGGTGGGACCTTTAGTAACACATTTTCTGTGTCCTAAAATTCCATAGGCCTCTTCCATCTATCTGCATAAGACCTATGATAGATTTGGGTAGCCCCCACGCACTCCTATATCATCTTCACATTCTCTTTCATCACACACACCAACTATAGTCCCATGAGTGTTTAATTTCCTAGATCCTTCTAATATAGTGGTGACAAGAAGGGTCCTACATACATGTCCTTGAATGGTGTCATACTAGTGGTTTGGTAATAGTTGTTATATGAAAACGCCACAAAATTTATAAGATACTCTCACCCATTACCAAATTCTAACATGAAATCCTAAAGCATTTCCTCCATAACCTAAATGGAATGCTCAGTCTTTCTATCTTTCTAGGGGTGAAACTCCATTTTCAACCGAAACTGAGTCCCAATTTCCTTATGTAATCTTATCCATAATCATGAAATGAAGTGATCATCATTTTATGAGATGATCTTCAAGGGGAATCCATGAAGTTGGACTATATTCTTTATATAAAAGTTTCATAAGATCTTAACCAAACTCTTCTATCAGATGGCTTGGAAGTGGGATGACATTGTGAGTTAGTCTACGATCACCTGGATACTTGTTTGGCCTCTATCTGATTGTATAAGACTTATAATGAATTACATGGGAATACCATCCCACAACTACTTTTTATCCTCAATGGTTTAATCCAAACACACTAGAACCTAGTGCTCAGCCTTCACCGACTAGAAATTGAGGCACTGAGAGATAAATTCTGATACACATCGCTTTATCACTGGCCACTAAAACTGATGTTAAAGGTTCTATTACATATTTCCCACTCTTGGATGTACCACAAAGGGGTTTTATGAAACATCCTTGACACATCCTCTCATATTTACACTAGTAAAATTTTCTTCCCTCATAAAATGATAATGTCCTCCCCACATTCAAAAAATCCATCATGAACTTGTCCAGTGGACATCAGACCATGAAAGGGCTCTCAATTGAGATCTCTAAACTCAGACTTCCTAAAATTTTGAAGAAGTATAAGTGTAAAAATCATTGATCAGAGGTATGATGACTCATCCTCATACACTAAGGACAGTTGCAATGACGCCAACTACTTTGAAACCTTTCACAACAACTGAGAACAAGATCTCTTACTGAGAGTATCTGCCACCATGTTCCACTTTCCAGTAGTATAGATTATCTCAAAGTTATAATAATGTAGAAAATATATACATAACCTCTACCTAGGATTAATATCACTCTATGAAAAGATATAACTCAGACTCATGTGGAAATTATATAGGTTAAATCACTATTCCATAAGCTATTAGCACCAAATCTTCAAGGAAAATACCATTACTACTAGATCCAGATCATGGGTTGCATGGTTCTTCTCATGGTGTATCTATTGTTGAACCATACAGAATACCCATATTTATTTGCATCATAACACATCCTTGACCAATCTCAGAGGGATAAAAGAACACCACATACTCAACACCCTCTTCTAGAAGCCTCATAATAGGGGAGTTGACCAAAATCTGTTATAATTCCTAAAAAGTATACTCGCACTTCTCTGATCACATGAACAGATACCCCTTTGGGTCAGGTTAGTTTAGGGTCATGAAATCCTGGTGAAATATGGCCTGATTCTCTAATAGTATCCTACCAATATAAAAAATATTTTCACCCTAGTCATGCTCTTTGGTAGCTTCTAATCGAGGACTGCCTAAACATTTGTTGGGTCTAAAGCTACACCCTATTTTTTGATGACATGTTCCAGGAAGTGGACCTCTTAATTCCGTAAATGTTACATCAATATCTTTACATAAAAATGGTTAATATTGAAGTATTTTTAGAACCATCCTCACATATCTCACAAGTTTCTCCTCTGATTCCAAGTACACAAGGATTCCATCAATAAAGACTACTATGAACCGATACAAGAAGGGCTAAAGGATCCAATTCTTAATCCCCATGAAAACTGATAGGGAGTTCTTTATAATAAATTGAATCATAAAATACTCATAGTGACTATAGAAACATCAAAATTTCATCTTCATAATATCCTCCTCCCAAAATCAGAGCTGGCGATAATCTGACCTAAGTTTAATCTTTGAGAACCACCTCACCCATTCAACTAGTCAAATAGGTCATTAATTCTCAGATGTGGATAATTATTCATGATGTTCACCATATTTAGGAAATGGTAATCAAAAAATAAACACAAAGCTCCCATCCACCTTCAATGAGAAAAATATTGGGACTTCCCAAGGGGACACAGTGGGTCTGACAAATCCCTTCCTCTGCAAATCCTCTAACTATACCTTCAACTCTTAAAGCTCTTCACAGGCCATCTGATATGTGTGTACATATATTAGGGTTTTTATTGGGTGTGGTTATATGTAGAATTTGATCTCTCATTGGGTAGTTAAACCCAACACATCCTTAGAAAAATTTTCCTCACACTCTTCCACAACAATTGACAACTAAAATTTCATAACATCCATTACGATGAGGATAATACAAGCCAAATGATGAGTAATAAATTGTATCTTACTATGTACAAGAATTTCTTTCTCTTCCTGGGTTTCTTTCTCACCAATAAAGGAAAACCACATCCCATCAAATTGGTCACACCATATCCTCTACCTAAAATAGTCAATAAGTTTATGAACTGTGGAGAGTTAGTTTATAACTAGGATGATTTCATAAGGCCTCATCATAACCATGAAAATATCATATAAGAAGCTTCCTACCCTAGGTTTCATGTCATACTATTAGAAAAAGTACATGATAAATGAATCCCCCCCCCAATATGAGTCTCCAAATGCAAGGGTCGAGCTAAAGGCTCAACAAAAATATATAGATCTCAAACAAGGGATATGGAAAAGGAAAGAGTGGATCATTATTATGTATATAAATACCATATTTAAAGTATATAAGACACAAATTATATCTAGAATATTTACAGGGGACTTTGGGTCACAACCCTCCACTACCTGTAGCTACCCACATCCCAGACCACTAGCTCCTTGAGCCTATCATGAACCACGTAGGGGTGGTGGGGGAAACAGATCAAATTGTAGACCACATCCCACTACTCTATCAAATTATTTACCATATATATCACCCTTAAAACCTCCATTCTCTATTAAATTTCTCTATCTAGTAATTCCATTGACAATCAACCAATTATTCATATAGTGATTCAATCATTCCTGCATGATATGTCCTCACCCATCATGAAAGTAGCGACAACTCTACCCTAGGTGACTGAAACCATCCTGAGAGATCTGGATTGAAAACCCTCTATTCTAATACTATCTCTGGAAACTTCTCTCTCACCTAGATCCTTGAGTCTATTTTTGACTACCAACTATCAATGTCTTAGCTCTAGGGTTCCCACCACCAACACTAATTTTTGTTGATTTTTCAACTAGAAATCTCTCCACTACCAAGACATGCTCCAACACCCCATCATAAGAAGTAATGAAAAGAGATACCACATCATCATAGATATATTATTTAATACAATGCTAAAAATTCTACATCATGAACTATATCCAGGAAGTATTGTGATAGGTTAGTGAACATCAAATCATACTCTGCTACAAACATGCTTCCCAACTAGGGAGCCCAAAGCTCCTAGATATGTTCTGATCACAATGTATCTGGGTAAAACTACTATCTAAAATGGTTCTTGAACTCTAACCAAGAGATAGTCACATATTCATGAATGTTATTCACTAAGATACACCATCACCCTTTGGATCAATAGATAAGTCTCACTACTACGACCCGCATATGATTAGTAGGGGTTATAACAAGGTGAAAACATTCCCAACTGCCTTGAGATTGTCCTCTGAATCTTGGGGGTCTGTTTCACCAAAACAAACTAAGGGATCTCTATCTCTATGACTCGTGAAGTATGCTCAACCTTCACACATACTCTTCCATTACTGTCGGAGTGATCATATACTTAATAGGTGGGGGTTAGTTTCAAAAACCACCCAGAGGTAACACCACCTACACATGCCCTTAAACTAAAGATTCATTTCTAGAATAGAAATCATCATGATCTTACTATTAGATCATATATGGTTAACACTATGGAGGCATCATTAGAATTTCAATACACACCACAGACAAAAAGAATATCTTGGAAGAGGGATTAAGAAGGACATGGAAACCACAACTCATTCTTATATGATATATGAACCGATGTTTTCCCTGCAACCCGTTCCTATATATTTTGATCCAAAAACTATGTTTTTATAGTTATATTGAATAGATATATTAGTCATTTCACTATCACTAGGTTCCCTAGACTAATATGTGAACTTGGGACACTTTAAAACAATTTACTAATTTCCCAAACTAAACCTCATAGTTAGACTATCTACAAACACTAGTCCTAACCATTTTGATATCACTCTATCATGACCCGACCTACCAGGGGACACTTAACTGGTGGTATTCCAATTTTGACACCCCAATCCCACCTCAAATTAGCCAGGGACTAGATAATAGCATCGAGTAAGCACGCCTTACACATGGGATGCATTATCATAATGTTCTTGTACACATGAGCATTCCTTTGAATACCAATATAATGTACAAAGGAATGAAAAAAAAATTGATAACAACTATGCATGTATATAACAGATCCTACATTACATTAGAGTATGACACAATTAGAGGAAAGAAAAAGGTTTAAATATAATCCCACAAAAAACAATAAAAGAGTCCAACCTATTGAAAAGGGGGATTGTTGTCAAGTTGTAACTCATAGAAATGATTTTAGTCCATTTAGCATAAGAATTCTCCAGCTACCCCTAGTTCTCCTAGGACTCTATTGAATGGTCTTCCATCTGTATTAGACACAACACATTCTGGAAGACCTCGTGCAAGGGTTAGTATAAACATACCCAATAGGACACCCCAAAATCACCAATCATAAATAATAAAAGTGATTCATCTCAAAAGGAATGCTAATTACAATATATATATACTCTAGATAAACACTAATTCTCAATGTAACTTCATAACCAAAATTCCATCCTTGGATTAGGCATGAGGATTCAGGGTAAATCTCTTCTGTGAGAACTCACTTGGGTCTTACTAATATTGATGGATCTCATCCGAGAGGTCATTCCCCTTAGACCTCACCATGAATAAGTACACACTAGATAATGAGGGATTTTGATATGTAGATAGGGGATCACACCCAAAGCCTATGGGGGATACTTAACCCATCTTGAATTAGTCCACTAGGATGGGGATCACACGACCTAAAATTTAGTAATGTGATACATGAACCAACATGTGGAAGTAAGATAGAGGATCAAACCATGGTCTATATAAAGAGATACCTGACTCAATCCATAAATAACCCATAGAGGAGATCAATCATCTTATTCTTATGATGGGATGCCTCATGTACCCTCATAATGATGGACTAAGGGGATGTAACCTATTGTTACTCATCTAGAATGAATAAAATAAGGGAATCAACCTATCCTGGAATGAGTAAATGATGTTTATTAGCCAATAAATGAGGCTAATATTAATTTTTATTATATATAATATTCTTTCACTTTATTATTCATAAACACCATTTTTAGTGCATTTTACACTTTGAACATCATTTCACATTATGATTGTAATTCCTTCTTAAAATGCACTATTATGTGGTATGTTTTTTAAAATCATTTAAAGTGGTCAACGATCTTGATTTTATTTTCTTATTTAATTTTCAGGTTTATAATTATATTGGTAACAATTCATACTTGTGGAGTGTTGGAAGATTCACATTGGAAGACCACCAAAATGGGATTTCATGTAAACAATTCTGGAGAAGGCATATCGGACACCAGCCCACCGATGAGAATGCGGGGCCCAACATACAGGTCCAATGAAGCCCAAATTTACTGAGATTCTAGAAGACATATATAGGAACAAATATAATTTTAGGATCCAGAGCTAATTCATCCTCCATTGTGGTTATTTAGGCGGCCCAAGTTGAAGATAAAATTTTGGGCCAGATTCTGAGGCCCAGAAACATAGCCCACCATTTTACACATATCTCGATAAAGATAAACTATTTGTGGCTGAAATTTACATTCGTTTAGGGAACATCTGGACCTTCATTTGTGTCTTCTATGGCCCACTCCAATTCGGCCATCTAGAAGGCCTTCCTGGAACATCTATTCAGTGGAAGCAAGCTGGATGCCACCTCGGGTCAAGGGTGGAAAAGTCTCCTCTACCTTACTTTCCACCACCCTAGGTCTACCATACTCAAGTGGGTTCTTTTGAACTGTTGGAGGATTGACCCAAGGCTCCCAAAATTCCTATTTAATGCAGTGGTTATGGAGGAGTTTATCATCTTTGGTGCTTTGTTCAATTGTAATGTTATGTTGTGATTTTTTTGTCTCAAGTTTGTCATTCACATGTAAGTTGTTCAATTCACTTTAGTTTCTTAATAAAAGTTCTTCTTTCACTCTTATTCTATTGTTATTCATATCACTTTGATACCTTTGGTTCAAGGTGTGAATTTATTCACATCAAACCTTGTGAAATTATTCACACAACGATAGAGTGATCATTTTCTTTTTATTGTTTTCTTTACTTCTTCAACTCCTCCCTCATGAGTCTACTTCCCGCTTCCATTGAAACCATAACATCAATAAGGGTCTAACACACTTATGGGTTGATAAAAGGGATTATTAAGGAGATGGATTGGATTTTATTTATCACTCCATTATTGTCTAATCACTTATTTAATTGAAATTTTTATTTGATGATTTTTAAACTCTATCGTCCTTGTTGAATTTAAGGTCACACACTTCAAGTGCTAATACGAACCTTTACCTTGAAGTGCTCAAAACATTGATCCATCAAGTGTATAGGTTATTTGTATTAAAGGGTTTTGGTATTAAACCAGTAAGTTATTATGTTTTTTGATCTTCTTAAATGAACCCATCTCAAATATAAGAAATTGAAATCATTGAAAAGGAAATACATCTAATTTAGCCCAAGTGATAACCTAGGATCAACTCACTCTTTTAAATTTGATTCACTTAAGTATCTTAGATTTCATTTAAAAAAATATTAAATCAACCCAATTTGGCCACTTCATATCAAAAAAAATCCATATAATGTACATGTCTGTAGGATACTTCTTAGGTCTCTGAGGATTCGATAACCCAAGCTAGAATACAAGGACCGTTCTAAATTCATCTCTTCGGTAAATTTGATCTGGAATAAAATTTTGGTGTCATTACCAGGGACCCAAGTAATTCATCTAAACACACATTCTATTCTCCCCCATTTATTCTTTTCTTATAAAAATTCTCTTATCTTGTCCCTTTCTCTTTTTTTTTCTTTTGGCGCATGTCCGCCTACACCCGCGATCAATAAAACCGTCTAGTTAGGGTGGATAGTCCTGGGGTTGGGGATTCAAGTACACCAAGGTAACTCTTTCCATTATATCCTAATCTTCCTAATACTCCAGAGTCAAAAATTGATCCTATTTCAATGGAATTTCTTCAAAGAAACCAACTCATAAACCCGGGTGGGATCCAAAATGTAAACCCAAATGAGGCAGCCCCAAACTTGGGGAATGCAGTTGATCAAACCATGAATGAATACCTAACACCTTCCTAGACCAATTCCCCCTCAATAATTAGAAACAATTAACTAGGATATTACAACTACATCTTTAAACCCCATGTCCTAAACCACCTTCCCACATTCTATGGAATGGAGTCTGAGATTCCCTACCTTCACATTAAGGAGTTCAATGACATTGCAGAAACCATGTGTCCCCCACAACAACTAGAATCAGATAAGATGAGGTTATTTCCTTTTTCTTTAAAGGATAGAGCTAAAAATTGTCTAAAAAATTTGAGACCATCATCTATAAATTCTTGGGACCAACTACAAAGATAATTATATAAAAAATACTTTCCCCACAGCAAAACAATTTCACTTAAAAAGAGAATCCAAAACTTTTTTGAAAAAGAGGGAGACTCATTCTATGAAACATGGGAGAGGTTCAAAGACACTCTAAACATGGTTCCACACCATGGTTTTTCTATTCCTAGACTAGTGAGAATTTTATATCAAGGGTTGGGTTCGGGGAACAAACAATTCATTGTCCTGATGTGTAATAGAACTTTTAAAAACAAATCCCCAAATGATGATTATGAGTATCTAGAAAGACTTTCTGAACAAAATCAAGCATGGGGAACTTCACATTATTCTGAAAAACCACAATGAACTACTGGAATTCATACACTTAGAGAAGAAGAAAATCCTTAGTACTAAACTCACAACACTCTCTAGGAAGGATGAAGAGATATACCTTAAGAAATCCATGAAATCCAAACTCTAGACCCTGTTTTCACAATTTGTGACAAAAATGACCATAAGATAGACAACTTCCCAACCATTCCATCCATCAAGGATATTGTTTTAGGATGAAACCCTATGGAATTAAATGCTTTGAACTTTCAAAAGCCTCAATACCAAAACAACTTCAACCAAAGACATAATGACCACCCAAGCTTCCGCTGGAAAGATAACCAATAACTTAGCCAACCCCAGGGAAAAAATCCTTACCCCCATTAGAACTACCAAACCCATAACCTATTCCAAACCCAATTTATCCAATACCAATAGCCACCGGTCCATTTTCAACAAACCATCACACCTCCAAAATATCCCCCTAGGATAAACCAATCTTCTCAAGCACCAACCCAAACGGTTCCATAAATCCTACTAGAACAACTGTGCAAACAAATGGAAAGAATGAACTCGGATGTCTCTTCCCTAAAATAAGAACTTTAAACCATCAAAACTAGAAAGTCACCCATGCCTACTCAGGTGGTACCATCCTCAACTTCAAGGAGAGAGTAAAGTTACACTCAAACAAATCATGAACAAATAAAGGCTGTGACTGTTTTTATAAGTGGTAAATCAATTGAGAACCTGAAAAACTAATTCATAACCCATATGAAGATTCAAACTTGGATGAAATTTCAAATGAACCAAATGATCAAACTGAAAAACACGATAACATTTTCAAAGAAACAACTCTTCAACAAACAACCCCACAACCTACACCATTTCCTCAACGCATGAGGGGGAAAACCAAGCCTGAATTAAGTGAAACATTAAGAGAAATCTTCTCACAAGTCAATTTGAACATTCTCCTTATCGATGCAATCCAAACCATACCTGCCTACTCAAAGTACTTTAAGGACTTGTGCACTTTTAAAAGAAATTTTCACACAAAAACCAAGTCCTTTTGGCTGCTAATGTGAGTACCACCATTCAAGGGACCATTCCTCCTAAGTTAAAATACTTGGGTTTCCCTTACATAAATGTTAAACTAGGAGAGAGAAAAGTTGTCAAGGCCTTGTGTGACCTAGGTGCTAGTGTCAATATCATCCCTTATGTTGTGTACTGCCAGTTAGGCCTAAAAGAACTCCAACCCACATCTGGCACACTTCAACTTGTTGGTCGTAGCATTAGGGTTCCAAAGAGGATTTTAAAGGACGTTCTGGTAAATGTTGAAAACTTCATCTACCCTACGGACTTCATTTTCCTTGACAACCATCCAAACATAGGAATTAAGGAACAAACCCAAATTATCCTTGGTCGTCCCTTCCTTGCAACAATCAACTCTATTATCCGATTCTGAAATGGGAACACAACCACCACCTTTGGGAACATGATTCTAGACTTGATCATCTATAATTCAAGATCACAATTAGGGGATAAAGAGGGCATTCATGAAGTAAACATTATAGGAACAACTGATAATTAATGCATAGAAAATCAAGGATTATTTGATGGATGTTTAAGTCAGGATGATATTGATTTCCTTTGTTCACATGAATTAAGTTTATCTCCTTGGCTTGAATCATTTTCAAATTGCTCTTATGATGACGTCTTAGGTCCAAAAATCAGTAAAACCATTCAGGAAACCATTGTCATGGAGACCACTCCAACTTCCTTCCCTAAATATGATCAAGACAATCTAGTATCTAAACCTTCTACATGTGGAGATTCAATCCTATATAAAACTCTTGGAATCAAAATTGATCTTTATCCAATGTCCCAATATTCTGCTAAAATTTTGAACCAAACTAATCTTTAATTGAAGGAACTTCCCACTATAATCAATTATGCCTTCCTAGGGGAAATCAAACACATACTATTGTCATTTCTTTTTCTCTTGAAGCCAATCATGAGAGGATGCTTCTAGATGTCCTTAGGAAACATAATAAATCCATTGGTTGGACCCTGTCTGATATTACTGGGATTATCCCACTTATCGGGAGTCATAGGATTGTTCTGGAATATGATTCAAAGCCATGTCATCAACCTCAATGATGACTCAATCCTAATCTCATAGAGGTAGTAAGAAAAGAACTTCTGAAATTGTTAAAAGTTAGAATCATATATCCCATATCTGAGAGTGAATGGGTGAGCCCAATCCAAGTGGTTCCAAAAATGGTTGGAATCATAGTGATAACCAATGAGGATGGAGAGATTCTTTCAACAGGGTTGAGTAGTGGCTGGAGAGTTTGCATTGAATATAGGAAGATAAACTCATTCAGCAAGAAGGACCATTTCCCCTCACCATTCATTGACCAAGTCCTTGAGAGAGTGGCAGGTCATGCCTTATACTGTTTCTTATATGGGAACTTGGGGTATAATCAAATTGAGGTCTCCCTAGAGGATCAACGGAATAATACATTCACATGTCCCTTCGGAACCATTGCTTTCAAATGCATACCTTTCGGGTTATGCAATGCCCCTGGAACCTTCTAGCGGTGCATGATGGGAATATTCTCAGACATGGTAGGGGATTTTCTTGAGGTATTCATGGATTAATTGTCTATATTTGGGGATACATTTGAGGGATGTCTTTAGAATATAGAGAGAGTCTTGTAAAGATGCGAAGAAAAGAATCTGCTCCTAAACTAGAAAAAATGTCATTCCATGTTTAAAGAGGGACTAGTTCTAGGACATCTGGTCTCAGGAAGGGGGATTGAAGTTGATAAAGCGAAGGTTGAAATCATTCATAACCTTCCATCACCAAAATATATCAACTAATTTATGTCTTTCTTAGGAAATGTTGGTTTCTATAGAATATTCATCAAGGACTTTAGTTCAATCTTTTTTCCACTTTTTTCTATCCTAGTAAAGGATTCTCAATTTGTTAAAACAGAAAGCTGTGAGGGTTTATTCTCAACCCTAATATCCTCTCTCACCTATCCTCCCATTATGAAATTTTCAAATTAGAACCTTCATTTCGATCTTATGTGTGATGCCAGTGACTTTGTTGTAGGAGTTGTGTTAGGATGATGTTGTGATAAAACTTCTTATGTCATTTCTTATGCAAGAAAATCCTTAAATAATGCCCCAATCAACTACACCACCACTGAAAAGGAGTTAATTTCTATTGTGTTTTCCTTAGAGAAGTTTAGGTCCTACCTCTTAGGATCCCCCATCCCTATGTTCATTGACCATTCTGCACTAAAATACCTCTTCCAAAAACAAGATGCTAAGCATAGACTGATGAAGTGGGTCCTTCTCTTACAAGAATTTTTCCTCACAGTCAAGGATAAAAAGGGAATTGAAAATTTTGTAGTTGATCACATTGCTAGGATGGAATTCCAAGACAAGTCAAATCACATTTCTGTGTCTGATTCATTTCTTGATGAACACCTATACTCTGTGAGTGATTTCCCTTGGTATGTCGACATAAACAATTTCGTAGTTACAAAAGTCATTCCAAAATTCTTAGGGAATCAAGATCGAAGGAAATTTCTTTCTGATGTTAGGCACTATGAGTTTGATGATCCATACCTCTATAAGTTCTTCCCTGACCAAGTCATTATGAGGTGTGTCCTAGAATCTGACCAATTGTCCATCCTTAAATTCTGTCATAGTGAGGCATGTGGAAGTCACTTTTCCTATAAGAAAACTTTTTCTAAGGTTGTTTAGTTTGGTCTCTTCTAGCCCACCGTCTTAAGGGACTCCTACACATTTTTTCAAAGATGTCCTAGGTTTCAACAAGTAGGGTCCATCACAAAAAAAAATCATATGCCACTCACACCCATCTTAATGATTAAAATCTTTGACTACTGGGGAATTGATTTCATGGGACCTTTACAAAACTCCAGGGGATACCTCTACATCCTCTTAGTTGTTGATTATGTCTCAAAATGGGTTGAAGCCATTCCTACCATGTTTAATGACCATCATGTTGTGATCTGATTTCTGAAAGAGTACATATTTTATCAATTTGGAATTCCTAGGGCTATAATTAGTGATCGAGGAACCCATTTCTGCAACCGTCCATTCTCTTCACTCATGTCTAAGTATGGGATTTCTCATAATGTTTACACTGCATACCATCTTCAAAACAATGGTCAAGATGAGTTAGAAAATAGGGAGATTAAGAATATTCTTGAAAAAAACTATCAATCCTTCTAGGAAAGATTGGTCCGAGAAACTCTTGGATTCTCTTTGGGTATATCGTATAGCATAAAAAACCATCCTAGGAATGTCAACATATAGATTGGTTTATGGAAAAGCAGGCCATTTACCATTTGAAATTGAGCATAAGTCCTTTTGGGAAATTAAGAAAATGGATTATGATCTCTCATTGGCCAGAACAAAAAAGAAATTAGATCTCAATAAACTGGAGGAACTAAGGATGGAGTCTTATTAAAATCCAAGGATCAATAAAGCAAGAGTTCAATCCTACCAATCTAGGAATATCAAAGTAAAACATTTTGAATCGGGAAAATTTGTGCTCTTGTATAGTTCCAAAAATCATTTACACCTAGGAAAGTTAAGTTCTAGATGGTCAAGTCATTTCATAGTGCATCACGTGCACCCCCATGGGGCAGTATAGATTCAAGATCCCACATGTGGTTACATTTTCAAGGTCAATGGTCAAAGGTTAAAACCATTCATTGAATCATTCAATAAATAGGAAATAGAGGTTGAGTTAACTGAACCAACCAATGAACCAGGAAAAAATTGATAGATTTAGGATCCATGTTAGGCTAACGACATTAAACCAAGCACTGCATGGGAGGAAACCCATGGTTTTCATGTTTTCAATATTTTTGGGAATCATTTTTTTATTAATAATTTTGATATTTTAAAAAAAATAGATCGTTGGTCTGTTATTTTATTATGAGTACGGATGGGTATGAAATGGGAGCACCATATTCATCTGTTTCACGTGGTGTGATCCTTGAGTAATACCTTACCCAAAATTTTAAAAAGAAGACAATGTATCATCAGTTCATTTTTTTATGTGTTGGTAGGTTAAAATAAAAATAAAAATAAATAATAATATATTAATAAAAAAAGGGACACGTCATAGGTCGTGGGTCAAACCCCATCACAACCAACAAAGCCATAGGGAATCGAACCCGGGACTGACGGGAGACAGGGTAACTTGCTTACCACTGACCTATGGCTTTTTTTTCTTCCTTATTCTATAATTTATATATATATACTTATATTTTACTTTTTTTATTATATGAATAAATATATATACGTATATATATAGTTTTTTTGTTTGTTGTTTGTTTTCCTTTTTCCACTAGGGAACTCTCCGAGTGACATGGAGATCAAAGGAGTAAATTGGAGTAGTAAGAACTTCGACTTCAACCACCAGGTGACTTTGTTCCATGTTTATTATTACAAATAGAACTCATCTCCTCTATCTCTACCACCTTCTAAAATTTCTTTTCTTCAAACAATAGGGACAGTGTTATTTTAATTTGGGGGGGAGATAATATAAAAAATGATTTTGTGTCAAAAAAATGAATGATTTGAAAAAAAGTGTGTAAATGGAAGGAAAAATACCTTTAACTTTGAAAATGGTAATACACATTGCACACTTTGAAACTGAATATAAAATAATTTAGCATGCCCTGATTCTGATTTTAATCCTTGTTTAATTTCATGAGCATAGATTTTGGAAAGTGTGGCTGTCCAATGTGATATTTCATCATTTATATTTTCATCCAAATAAAAAAAATATCACATTACACATCCTTCAGATAGTGGGGTATTAGTTTGAGTTCATGGGGTCCCCCAAATAAATATCATAGGTTTGGTGATCATTTTAGTTTTAATATGAATATTCAAAAAAAATAAAAAAAACAATAAATTTGAACGTAGAGTAATGAAATGACCTAATGCATGGATTTCGGCACTTGGGGATTGTGACTCCATAGTTTTTTGGCCCAGAGTTAGTAATTGTATCTCTAGTTTTTGTAATTTTACTTTGTTTTTGATTGAGTTAACTCGAGATGATGCTTGAGTATGTGGGCTTCACTTGGTGCCCTAAGGCCTTTGAGCCATGGAGTCATCGGCAAAGTCTCGCTGTATGGGTTGACTCTTTGGAGTGCAATTTCAATTACCATGGAAAAATTGAAAAAAGAAATAGTACAATAAAAAAAATTGAATACTCATCTTAAAATTGAAATGTGATTCCACCTATCACTTCTGTCATTTCCCCCTTGAATAAAGATGAACCTCCATGTCTATTGTGATACACAACACATCCTCATACTTAATTGATATTGGATGAAATATGGCGATGAATTTGAACAAAAGAATGGGATTGGGATTTGGATATGCTTATGAAACAATATTGTATTTATATATTCTGATAAGTTACATGATTATTTGGTATAAGGGTTTTTTGTGATCAATGTGTATTAAAATGTTTTTGGGAAAGGGAATTCAAATTTCATATTTTTGAGATACATTTTGCTCGGGACTAAAAAAACTCAAGTTGGGGGTGTGATTAGCCACTAAATGAGTCTAATATTAATTTTTAAAATATAAAATATTCATATACTTTATTATTAATAAACACCATTTTTAGTGCATTTTACACATTGAACATCATTTCACATTATGATTGTAATTCCTTCTTAAAATTCACTATTACGTGGTACATTTTTTAACATCATTTAAAGTTCCCAATGATCTTGATTTTATTTTCATATTTAATTTTTGGGTTTTTAATTATATTGGGGACAATTAATACTTGTGTATTGTTGGATGATTCACATTGGAAGACCACCAAAATGGGATTTCATGCAAACAATTCTAGAGAAGGCAGATTGGACACCAGCCCACTGATGACAATGTGGGGCCCAACATACAGGCCCAATGAAGCCCAAATTTCATGGGATTCTATAGGAAATATATAGGAACAAACAATTATATAGTATCCAGTGCTGATGCGTCCTCCATTGTGGTTATTTAGGAGTCCCAATTTGAAGATAAAATTCTGGGCCAGATTCTGTGGCCCAAAAAACACAGCCCACTATTTTACATATATCTCCTTAACCATAAACTATTGCGGTCTGAACCTTTACCGAAGGTTAGGGGACATCAGTAGCTTCATTTTTTTATTATATGGATCACTCCAATTCGGCAATATAGATGGTCTTCCAGATGCATCTGTTCGGTGAAAGCAAGTTGGCTGCCACCTCGGGTCAAGGGTGGAAAAGACTCCTCTCCCTTAATTTCCACCAACCTAGGCCTACCATACTCAAGTAGGATATTTTTTACTATTGGAGGCTAGAACCAAGGCTCCCAAAATTCCAATTTAAGGTATTGGTGATGGAGTAGTTTATCATATTTGGTGCTTTGTTCAATTGTAATGTTATGCTGTGATTTTGTTGTCTCAAGTTTGTCTTTCACATGTAATTTGTTCAATTCACTTTAGTTTCTTAATATAAGTTCTTATTTTCCTCTTAATATGTTGTTCTTCATATCACTTTCATACCGTTGGTTCAAGGTGTGAATTTATTCACACCAAACCTTGTGAAATTATTCACACAATGGTGGAGTGATCATTTTCTTTTTATTGTTTTCTTTACTTCTTCAACTCCTCCCTCGTGAGTCTACTTCTCGCTTCCATTGAAACCATAGCATCAATGGAGGGCTAACCCACTTATGGGTTGATCCAAGGGAGTAGCAAGGGGCTGTATTAGATGTTATTTATCACCCCATTAATTTCTAATCACTTCTTTAATTGAGATTTTTATTTGATGGTTTTTAGACACCATCATCCTTGTTGAATTTAAGGCCCCAGACTTCAAGTGCTAATACGAACCTTTACCTTGAAGTTCTAAAAAAATGATCCTTCAAGTATATAGGTGATTAGGATTAAAGGGTGTAGGTATTAAACCAGTAAGTGATGATGTTGTTTTATCTTCTTAAATGAACCCATCTCTAATATAATAAATTGAAATCATTGAAAAGGAAATACGTCCAATTCACCCCAAGTGATAACCTTGGATCAAATCACTCTTTTAAATTGGATTCACTTAAGTCTCTTAGAGTTCATTTAAAACCATCTTAAATCAACCCAAGTTGGCCACTTCATATACTAAAACAATCCATATAATGTACATGTCTATAGGTTACTTCTTAGGTCTCTGAGGATTCGATAACCCAAGATAAACTACAAGGACCATTCTACCTTCATCTCTTGGGTAAATTTGAGCATAAATCATATGTTTATAGGTAATACATCACATTTCCTAGTTAGAGAAAACATTCCCAAGCTGGTGCCCATGTTTTTGTCTTTTCTCTTGTGACTGTGTACTCTGGTTGTTCTCATATAAATTGGTTGTTCCCATGTACTCTGGCCATGCCTACATACTATGATCACTCCCATTCCTATTGGCCATATTTAGGCATGTGTACCCCTGGGGTACATGTTGGGTCACCAATCAAGGTTCACACAAAATTTGAAAGGTCACACAGTGTGTGGTAGTTTTCTCTTTATATAAACCCTTTCCACTATGGATTTAACTCCATACTACTTGTGTTATTTCGAACTACATGCCATGTGTGTTAGGGTTTTTTATAATTTGTACCTCATTCATGAATCTTAGAATGTTCCACCACCACCTTTATATATACCAAAAATCACAAACATAGATATCTGATCTATGTTTGATCATCCCTGATTTTTCATTGGTGGCTGAATTTCGTCCACCCATCCACTTTGGAATTCCTTCTATCACACTGCACCACCACAATTCCAATATTTCGAATAAGGAATCATGATCCAAACCCCAATCTTCTATCATCATTATTACACCTATATCATGACTTCAAACCTGAATTTGAACTTGTGGAAATGATCTTTTGCACCAAATATTGAGGGAGGAAATGAAGATCTTATAATAATAAACAAGGATCAACAAATCACTTATAAATTAATAATTATACGAAGATAAAACATTAACCACAAATCAAAAATCAATTCATGAATTAATTACTATGGAATTAATTCACGGTTGATTGAGAAAATCTAGAAAAAATGTATTAAACCAACAAAAATTGTTATACCTAAACATTTTATCAATCACCGATGAAGAATGAATCCTTCTCCATTGTTTTTTGGTGTGATCCAATAATTCTATTGATGAAGGAAATCTCATTGTAAAATCAATCGTCGATCCATGATATCATTATCATTTTCAAATATATCCTCTATGTTCCTCTCAAATCTCTAGGGTTACATGGATAACCCTAGGATTTGTCAATAGCCATGTTTAAATATAGGGGGAATGGGTCACATCCATTTAATGACAGATATATTTATTTTATTTATTTATTTATTTATTAATCTGCCTGTGACTGCTCTTAAACAAAACATCTAACATGCACAAACATTTTTCCATGCCTAGGGTAAAACCCACATTAGAGATTTAATGGATGTCTCAATTTTCTCATTTATAGCTCCATTCTTGAGGCAATCCATCATTTTATAAAAAAATATTACACATAATATAATATATTTAATAATTTTATTATATAACCACTGAGGCTCCATGGACCCCAAAATCCCACACTAACACCATTACTAACTTTGAAAATATTATTTAAAATATTCCAAAGTGTTACAAGGAAAAAATAGATTCATTATGAATGTTTTCATTACACACTATCTCAATATCCATTATAGTCTCTCACACATTCCCATATTTCCTAGCTACCATATCCCGAAAATTTAGATAAAATAAAAATTCCACTAATACCACTGTGTAATGCCCTACCTTGTCTCACTTCAAACCATATTTAGAATGGACTACCACATGACATCAGGAATCCATCCCCATATTTTAGAGTCTATCAAATATAAGTGGGGTCTAAAGAGTTATCATGGAGAGAATAACCCCCCAATATCAAAGTGCATAATCATAAGAAATATCTAAATAATAGAGCATTTATAAATATAAAAATAAACACGAACATGTTATAGAAAAATGAAATTCGGCACAAAAACTCAAATGGTTATGCTCACATAAAAATTAAGGAAACTTAGGCTACATAAATGCCACATCCCAAGCTCTTGAACATCTGATTTATCCATATCAATCAAGAAATATCAAGCCTTATCCCAACCTGTACTTGTTACCAGGGAGAGATTCTCAGGTTCCAAAATTTCATGGAAACCCGATAAGGGTGTGATTTTATAACTTATATGGGAACCACCAATGTGGTCTCTTACTATACTATTAATGTGGAAATATGTGCATGTGACATACTCAAAATAAATACATAATCTTCTGGACAAAAATAAATAAACCAACCACAATACCTACTTTGTCCTAATTCCATAATGTCTCTAAGAATGTCATAATGATTATACCAACCTGTAAAATCATCACCCCAAGGGAATGATAATATATCATGGATCAATACCATCAACTATCATTGATTCTCAAGTCCAAAACCATGATTGACTATACCTACCTTGGAAAGTGTCAGAGTGTCTCTAGGAATGGGAATAACATTAGGGGAACCACTATACATTCATGGTGTATCCCACACTCACTCCTCAATTACAATGAGTAGTGAACCATAGTGTATCACCAAACATACCTCATCATCAATCCCTCAGGATGAACCCCATGGTAGTACCAAGCCATTCTTAATGTCAAGTCAATGAGTGGGAAATCATATAAATATAGGTGTGACTAACTCTTAGGAGGCCTGTAAAATCAAGTGTATTACCCACCATGTGTCCCATTTTTCTTATTATGGGAATCCAATATCTCACAACTCTTCATTCAATCCAATATGGGTGCATCGACCTGATCATAGGGGTATCATATGAATCGATTGAGGGGATCCAATAGTCACCCTTAGGGTATCAAACATCTATTCTTATGGATATATGCCCACATAACACCTCAAATCTCCATTTGAATCATGAGTATCCTGAGAATTAATAATGGACTATTGGTATCGACATTTGAATATCAGAACTCGAGTATTCACAATGGTATATCAATATGAGAGGAATCTTTGTCATCCCATTCATTCATATATATGATTCCACACACAGTCTATTGATATACCCTAGGTACCACCTCTATAAACCCAGTCTCATATCAACTGAATCACTAAATTCTATCCAAGATAGGCTTCCACGCCCAATATACCTTGAAATTAAACCCCAAACATACCAGGAATCCTGGGTCTCATACATGTTAACCAGTGATTCCTAGGAATATCAGGAAATCATAATAGTTCTAGGTTGAATGTCTACTTCATAAAAATACTATGAAATAAAATACTATAAAAACATTGTAAAATAAAACATATCAATTGTTGGTTGAATTACCACACCCATTACACAATCCAAAACCCCTTGGGATCACATGTTTATTACAATTTCTAGTTGATACCCACTACCATATATACCAATAATAACATACACACACTCAAGTTCATATCATTATGGGGACCCCATAGGAATCATATAGGCACTCATTTCATTGGTGGAATCCCACTCGGGATCCTGAATCAAAAATAGTCTCTTGAGAAAATGCCGAATGCTCGGAGGACATATCATCCCTTAACATCATCAAATTTTCCTCATGAAATCACAGGTAAACCAGTGTATACCTCATTGGAGACCTACAGGATAGATGTAATAAATCAAATATTAATATCCATGACCACTTAAGGTCTGTCACATGACCTAACCAGAGTCACACTACGACCAACTAGTGCTAACTAGTAACAAATTATCACCTTACTCTACAAGGAATGTCCAATTGCACCTAAACTGAGACCGTTAAACCAAAGTTCATTTTATTTATTGAATTTCACCACTCCTAAGGGATCTTATCATTATAGGGTAATCAAAATTCAAGTCCTTATCCATCAATCGATGAGGCATAATCCCAGTACACAAATCCCAACATGGACATGGAACTTTGTTCTAATTATGGAATATCAATTTAATTAAAAAATTAATTAATAATTAAACAATCCAAATTAAACAGGTTAATTTCCTTGATGTAAAGATCACATGTCCCATGAATTATAAACAAAGTTCATAAAATCAATAGGGATAGTATTAGAACCACCTACCTTATTTTAGAATATTTTCCCAGATTAATTTTACTGCCACGCCACTCCCACCTAGGCTATACTTAATCAACCAATCTCATCTCAGTGACATGATTTATAAACTCAAGACATACATTAGAAATAATTAATCATAAAAATTTAAAATTAATAGTTTTTTAAAAAAAATAATTAAAATTTTCAAACCCTTCACTAACCACCAATATATCATTGGAACCTCAACCAAACACACTCAGAGGACTTGTAACACACCCCTGGGACTAACCCAAGGAAGAAACCTAACCCACAGGGCTTATTCAATAATTATTTTAATTTAATTTAATGTAAACCCTAAATAAATCTACATTATAATACACCTTTATTGAAATAGGTAATGTTGATTGTGGGATGTTGTCTTGGGACACCCTCTATGCAAGAAATATGGAATCATAATAATTACAGTGATTTCCACCATGATCAAGTGGAAATCACCAAAAACCAAAAAAACACAAATAGAAAAATTTGGAAAAATGGAAGGGGAACAATAGTGGAGGGAGAATATTACTCGAAATCTCCACAAAACACCTCCAAAAACCACCCCAAATAAAATTGGAAGAAGAGATGAGGAGATCTGACCATCGACTCTCCCATATGCTCCCTTTATCGCCCAAAAGATTGAGGGGTTAGGACGCCACCATTTATTTTAGAAAATAAAAAAATTTGGAATCATGGAATGGAAAAAATGGGTCACTCCATGAATCAAATTGGATAACGGATTGTCCCCCTACCTTAAAATTTCTCCCCATGGTGCCATTATTCATGATGTGAAGGGCCTGTAGAAGACCTATCTACACCCCAGCATCTACGACCTTCCTCTAATAGCCTCTCAAACCCCCAGGTCATTACCTGATCCTTGGACATTATTTTAAAAAACCCATTTGTGTTTTAAAAATCCTCAGAATCCCATACTAAGCCCAGTTCATTGAAAAAATCCATCCACAAACTGAAAATTAAAATACCCACTGAATTTTTCACACCTATCCGGACATGGGGTATAACAAAAATGATTTTCATAAGATTTTTATCAGCTCAATTCCATATCCAATCTCTTTTTTATCATCTAAATATTCTTTTAAATTTAATAAATATGGAAAATTATTAATGGTAAATTTTATCTAGTCTCTAAAAAAAGTGTATATCGACATAGGAGGACATACAATGACTCAAATGGAGCCATTTGAATCATGTCCTGATAACTATTGTTATTCAAAAACTCTATTAATGGAAAATAATCCTTCAATGAGCCACCAAAATCCATAACACAATCTTGAATCTTTATTCTAGTTTCTAGATCTTTCATTCTGATTGTCCATCCATTTGAGGATGATATGTTGTGATCATGGTCAACTGGATACCCAATACATGCTAAAGTGATCACAAAATGTGAGTAGAAACTAAGTATCTTGGTTAGAGATGATCTAAATGGGTATTCCATGTAATTTTACCACTTCATAAATGCATATATTTTCTAATCCATCTATCGTACTAGATTCATGGATTAGAATGAAGTGAGAAGACTTTACGAGTCGGTCTATAATCACCCAGATTAAATCATACTTCTAAATAGTTCTTGGTAAAATTATGACAAATTGTATAGCATTCTAATTCTATTTAGATATGATTATAGATAAATATTGTATCATTTTAGTTATACATTGGTTCATAGAATTGATTTTTTGATATATTCTTTATTTAATCACGTAATCAACTAAATTTTTTCATACATGAACACTAAAAGTGGGACCTTAAATCCTTGTACATCTTTTGGATTCATGGATGAATTTCCTTCTTTGAATGGTGATACCCAAAAATAATTTTTTATTGGAAAGAGGGTGACATAACTATGCAATATAAAAAAAGAAACATGGTTAATTTATCTTGTTTCTAGTTGTTTATTATCTCCCCAACCTTAATTTTTTACGTAATGGTAAGGCAATAAGGATCCAATATTGAGCATCCTTAACATGCTCAAACAAATCATGTATGAGTGTCATAAAAAAATATTTAGACTTCATTTTGCTTAATGTAATCCAAATTCATATCCATAATGATACTCATTAATTTTCACTAATCAATAACTTACCTAGATAGTTGGTTATATGAATTTAGGCTTAAATCATCAACCATGGAATTTTCTTTAACTAATGTATAAAAAATGTAAAAGTTGAACATATAGAGATTTTCTATTGATATTATTTATCTCATGTTTAAATACCTTTGTGAAATTTTGTTTTTAATATTTTATAGTTTTTGAACATAGTAAACTTCTCTCCAAATAGATAATGTTGCTATATTTTCAATGCTTGTACCACTATATCCATTTCCAAGTTATGGGTTGGATAATTGTTCTCATTAATTGAAAACTATTATGATCTATAAGAAATGTAATGGTCCACTTTAATAATAAAACATCCATGTCTATATCTGGATGTGTCACAAAAAACACATAACCATTACCATATTCAGAAAATACATTGGTTATGAAGTAATCCTTTCCTTATTCTCAAAAAAGGATTTATAACAATCATCACTCCAATATAATGGAGTCCCCTTTTTCATGATAATTTTCATAGGTGATGTGAGATGTGAGAAGAACCTAATGAATCAATTATAGTAACCTATTATCCTAGAAAGTTTTTTATCTCAAAGAAATTCTTCGATGATTGCTAAGAAATTATAGCTTCAATCTTTTCAAGGTCAACTTATTGGCCTTTATTAGAAACAAAATGGAAAATGAAGTGAAATTCATGTATTAAGAAATCATATTTAGATAATTTTTCACAAATTCTATGTTTTCACAATATTCTCAACATGATCTCTAAATGATCTTCTTTATCTTTTCAATTTTGAGAATACAACCGAATTTAATCCAAAAATACAACAACAAAGAGTCTAGATTCCATTTAAATTCATGATTAATCAATTCTATGACAACTATTGAAGAATTTGTAAGACCAAAGGGAATGACCAGATGTACATAATGACCATAGAGACTCCTAAAATATATTTTCAAAATGTTATATTTTTTAACCCTAATTTGGTGTTACCCAAATTATAGCTTGATTTTAGAGAAACATTAGGATCCTTTACATTAATTAAAAATGTCACCAATTATTCTAATAGGATATATATTCTTTATCATGACATGATTTGGTTTATGATAATCATCATAGATTATTAATGAACTATCTTACTTATTTATAAAAAGCACTAGAGTAGCCTAAGGTGATAAAGTTGGTTTTATGAATCCTTTACTTTCCAATTCCTCCAATTAGACCACCAATTACATCAATTACATTGGTTAAATTATATATAATAGAAGAAAAATTGGATTTTTCTCTTTAATGAGATCAATAAAAAATTCCACATCCATTTTAAATTGAAAACAAGTGAAATTTTTAGGAAATGCATCAGGATACCGATACATAATGCAAAAAAACATTCTATTATCATTTATATCATTAGTCCCCAAAATTTTTTATATCAATTGATAAGAAATTTTTCCAACCGTTGGTGGAAAATATCCTACTTATCAAAAATTCATATCCCATTCACCTCTAATTATATTAATTGTCCCATCTAGATATGTAACCTTTACTCATAAGTGAAATAATCATTATGATCCTCGAAAACAACTATCCAATCCATTCCCAGGATTAATTAAAAGATATTCAAAAATAGAAATGTCCCAATCAAACTATACTCCGCTAATGTTTATACAACAAGATTCACAATTAAATCCCTTAAACTATCTCTTCTCTAAATGTGTTTGGATACCCATCATGTGTGGAATCATCATGATATTTAACCATGTTTTATTAGTGAAACATGTATCAATAAAAGAGTGGGATTCACCAGTATCACACAGAACATTCATAAGTGTTTAGTTAAGAATAATGGTACCTCATATACTTGAAGGGCCTAATTTATCCTCCATAATCACTACTTTTCATCATATAATTGTTTACTCATTCCTCCATGTCCCTTAATTCCTTGTCATGGTTTCATCATTTACGTAATTGGGGTGTTCCTATAATGACCTTGGATCACTTGGTTCTGAGGATAAGAAATCTTCTAATGTGGTGGTATAGTTGGATAATAATATTTTTGAGATATACATGATGTATTTCCGGCAATTAACTTTTTAGCATTTGGTAAATAATGTTAAAGATGTCATATTTGATTAATTTTCTAACATTATTTGGGTGGTGTTATACAATCCCTTTTATTATTATCTAATGAACCACATTGGAAAAATCTAATATTTATATAGAGAGTAGAGAAAAGATAATTGATGTAGTGGTTTGATTATATGATTCCCTACCACCATAGAAGTAGTTTTCCCTTTTCCACTTATTCCCAGCATAGAGTTCCCACCTGTACTTATGTATAATAACATATTTACTCCATTAAGATTCATAGTAATATCCCATTCAACCACTATTACTCTATTAACCATATCTATATAATTGGTAATAAAAGTCACAAATATCTTAGAATGGTTTTTTTATTATAGTACAAACTCAGATATTCATGCCCTCAAGGACGTACTAGTATCTACTTCTAGATAAAAATGAACTAAGTTCACAAATTCATCTTCATATCCTATCACTGATAGATTTTATTTCTTAGGACTAAATAAATATGTCATTATATTTATCTTTAAGGTATACATGTAATTTTTTTTTAAAAATAATTCTTCAAATCCCTCCCATGTAGGGCCTTGGAAAAATTTATCTGGGACAGCTAAATCCCATCATTGGTGTGTAAGAACCTCTAGTATGTATCTGTTAACTTTACCTTTATATTGGCTATATTATAAGGAAATCAAATATTTGGTTCATTCTGTTAATCCATTTTTATGATTTTTCATGTTATGAATCCCCTCGAAAGATTGGTGGATTATGTTTTTGAAGCTTTATAGAATGATATTTATTTCATGGTTTATCATTTAAATTTCCGCTATCGGTATCTTGAAAATATTGAACAATGCTCTAAACAGGCTATTGGTTCACTTGTGGTTATAGTACAACCACATTTTCTTTGACCTCTTCTTGGAATTTTCCATGTCTTCTAACCAATTCCATTTCTCTATAGTGAAAAAAACACCACCTAGTCATCATTTACTAGAAAACTAAAGTATTTGGATATTCAAAATCATCAAAAGAATAAATAATTTAACTAATTTCCAGGTATCATCAAATTTAATATGATCAATTTAGTCTCGTGTGGAAGTCTTATTAATAATTTATGAGACGCTACACTCATCGGCTAAAACCATGACGATGAAATGAAATAACTCCTATAGGTGTATAAAAACACCTTTTGTACCCAGACCACCTTGGTAGCATGAATTTAAACATTAATAGGTTAGATACATTTTTTAGGATATACAATTATAGTTTCAACATTTCTTATCTATTTTATATCATCCTAGTACAATGAACTGATCAAAAGTGATAACATTTGTAACATACAAACCTTAACCATTAGCTTGGAAAGAGAATATCTTCCATTAACCTTTGGTGATATCCATAAGAAAAAAAAGATGGAAATTAATTCCAAGGTATTAATAAAATATCGGGTAATATTTTCCCTTTTAAACTAATATAACCTATAAAGAAAAAAACAAGAAAACCAAACTATATGTTGCATTAATTATAAAAAATACTACTAAAATGAAAAAACAAAAAAAAAACTATTATATTAGAGTAACAACTAAAATAATAAACTAGAACAACAAGAAACTAAAATAATGCATGACTCAGGAACCAAGGTGGAACCACTCCAAATTTTAAAGACATGGCCAACTCAAAAACTCTAACTCCAGATAGCTACATCAAGAGGCCCCACTATAGAAATATAAAATCTTCCCATTTACTATATTATAGAAAATATCATCTTCATATGCACCAAATAGTATATGTGAGGGGTGGGTAATTACATCAGTAGGAAATCTAATAAAATTTTCCTACATGCTTCAATATAACAAGAAAATATTAGGTCACAACTCAAAATATAATTTAAAATAATGAGAGTAACATCAAATAAACATACTAATTTCAAATAATTTAAATTTAAAAAAGAAAAAAATTATCGTTTAATTCTACTTGTAATACCCAAACCACATCATCTTTCTCACACACACATACATGCCAAGTAATAGTCTCATACTCATGAGTGGTTACTCATTAATCCACCAATTTTTCACTAGGAGAATATTCTCTAGGTACCTCCAGTGTAGCACCTCACACCAAGATTATAATTTAAAGACCACATAAACTACAATGATGAGCATAAACCACCCACATATGTTATGTTCTCACACCAATTCATTTAATATAAATCAATTATTCCATTCAAAATATTTAATCAAATAAAATTTTTTTATTAAAAAAAATGATATTTTAAAACAATAAATCAAAATGGTTTTTAAAAAACCATTCAAATTCCTATATTTTTAAATTATCAAACAAATGGTTTTCTAATAAGAAATCGACAAGATTTTCTTTTGAGATTCAAAGTAATAAATTTAAATATTAAATAATTTAAGTTATATAAAATTTAGAGAAGATAGAGAAGGAATCTACCTATTATGGATGATTTCACCATTCAAAAATTGGAGAGAGATTTTTCCTGCACCCCAAAGAAAACAGATCCTTAGGCTGATGAAAAACATCTAAAATATCACCCTAAATTTTTCTGGATCCAAAAACCTGAGGAGAGGGTGAGTATATGTTATAAGAGGACTTCTTTAGTCACATATCACATTAAAACCCTCCCAATAGTATTGTACATGGGTTCAAAAATCCTCGACCAATATCGAAACTTGAATCAAGTTTTTTAAAACAATTATTTAGATCGACACCATGGACTGGTGGTGGCGTACAAAACCATGGTGCATTCAATCGCACAAATCCATAAACCCGCAACAGAAATTCACTATGGAATGTTGAGAAAACTCAATATATTTTGAATTCACCATTCTCTAGACCATGTCATGGTGAGGTCACCTTTTTCCATGTTTCACAAATAGACCCCTAGTAAACCATACCCAAGGTCACCCAATGACTATGACCTCCATTGGGTGTTTTTGTTCACTCATGTTTCACAAGAGAACCCTTATTACACAACACCCACCACCACAGAATATTTCAATATATGTTTCACTAATAAATTCTTAGCCACTCCCATCCACTTTAAGAACCCTACCAAGGCTCCCTAAACCCAAATAAATCCATTAAAAAGATTTAAATATTAAGAGAACATAGAATGTACCTCAAACAGGGGGCATCATAGAAATAGAATCCATAGTTGTCCTGACCATGGAACTAGGTAATTTTTCCATTATTATTTAAATCAACATGTTGAAATTTCATTAGGGTGATGTTTTTTATTTTTCATAAATAGTAAAATATGGATGTGAATAGTAAAATACCATATGAGTACCATATATGTACCATATTTTTTAATAGTGTGAATTTTTTTTGAGTTTTATAGGAGTTAGATGAATATATAAAATATTAATTTCCTATTAAAACACATGATCAGTACTATTGGATCAAAATTTTCATCACAATTTGAAAATATAATATTTTATTTAAATATTTTCTTCTAAAATACCCCTCTCCTCCCCTTATAAATACCACCCTTAACCGCCCAAAACCTCATTGAACCATAAGATTTTTAGCTTATCTAGTCTCTAAAAAAATACCTCCCTAAATATCTTATCGAAAATCTATAGGTTCTAGTCTTATCAATATACCTTTTTCGAAGGCATAATTCAGTTACCGAAGGAGTCATCCCAGAGAGTACTGTAAAAACTCTTAATCACTCTTTTTCATTTCTATTGCTTTAAATATTATTATTATACCACATAAATATGATCTACTTGTTATATTTAATAAAATATATAATACTAGTATATATTAAAATTAATATTGAAACCATATAAAGAGTCGATAGTTTTTTTCCTAAACAGACATTTGTTCATGGATGGTATAACCACCTATAAGGATGTTGTTTTTTAAACTATTATCAACTTTTTAACTGATTTGAATAAACAATTTTATGGTTAAATGTTAACTTAATAAAGATATAACAATATTATTAATATTATGTAATGGTTAAATGATCATAAGATTAAATAAAAAAATAATGTTCATAACAGCTGGTAAAATTTCATAAATAAACAAATGATTAAATGCTATCAATTATACTCAATGAGACATGAATATGTCTGGAAATTTATGAATATTTAGAAATATTTAAAATTATATAATAACATTACCATTATATGATCACACTTATAGATTAATAAAATTATTTTAAAAATCATCATTATCGATAAATTGATTTGACCTTGGAACCATGAAACAAAACATCCTCAGAATGGTTTACATGAACATAATGATTTAATGAAATTATTATAAATAATAAAAAATAATAATAATAAATAAAATATACATGAAAATTTTATTAATAAAATAATTATTAAATTTACTTTTATTATTCATGAGGTTAGATGCACAAACCAAATGAGTTTGGACATGAGGTAAAGAAACTCCCAAACCACATTTTTTCATTTGAATTATGTTATTTCTCACTTTAACTCTATTTTACTCACTTATTCACATTTAATTATTCTATATTCATTTTATATGTTTGTTACATGTCTACATAGTTTTTTCACTTTATTTTCTGGGGATATTTATGTTTTTTAAGTTCTTTTCTAAATGTTTTAGTTAAAACAAACTCGATTAAAGTCAGTTTTTATAGTCATTATTACTTTTACACAACACCCTTTTAAATTATTTTTTAATCCATGATTTCTAAAAATAATAACTATTTTAGTGGAAAATATTCTAGTATATTTAATGTTTTCTGGAAAACACTATGCACTATCCTTTTTAAAATGTTCTTTACTCATTTATTAAAACATCAATTAATAGGTGTATTTCTATAACTACTTCTCCACTTATTTATTATGATTTTTTCACTTTATCTATTTATTGATGAAATATTATTATTTATTTAATTTTAAAAGTCCAAAAATATTTAATCCATTATATATGAAATTTTAATTTTCTTTGATAAAATATTATGTAACCCATATCATTCTCACGGGTTTTCTCATGATTATGGTTTATATCTGATTTTTTTCCTAATATGGAAAAAATATTCATGTAGATGTTATTATATAATGGGTGGGACCAAAATTATATATCCCTCAAATTCATGGGGTAGTTTTTTTATCTTATTGGATATCATGTATTGTGCAAGGGTAATAAGACTAGCAAACTATGTTATGTTGTCTTGGACTTGAGAATTAACTTATATGATTTTCTATTTTATATCATTTCCCCATTATTATGATGTTTTGATATCTTATCCTTTATACTTTATATACACGTGATTATATATGACCCTCCTCTTTTATTAGATTTTTGTGTGACTAATAACTCATATGTTATACTTCACTTTCATGTTTATTCCCTTAATATAATTTATAATCTCTCCCTTTTATTCTATGTTTGTCCCTTGGGTCTCCTTGGTTGTAAAAAAATAACAAAGGTATTTAGGATCATAATATGCAAGTCAAAATAAATTTGATGTAGTTTATTTTTAATTTTAGGTATTATGTATCTAATGTCCCAAAGAAACTAGACCTTATAATTTATGGTTTATGATTTATGGATTATTATGTTAAAAATCTTATAATAAAATTTGTATAAGACTTGAGTTTATATAATTAGTATTATAGAAAGTTCAAATTATTTTGGGATAATATTTTAGAGAATGTAATAGGAAATATACCATGAATAATCTATATTTAAACCTATAAATTCATAAGATGGGATATAAATTTAATTTATGATTTATTCCTTCTATGTTCATAGTATTCATTTTTATATTTATATTAATTTGAGTATTCCCATCCCTAATTTTCCTCTGCTTTAGTAAATATCTGGAAATATGTGTAATCATGCTAACAACTACTGTGATGGTCAATGTAATGATTTGCCAAATGAAATGAAAAATATGATGGGAGAAGGAGTTGAGAACCCAATGGTGGTACTTATAAAACTCACTAAACTAATAAATAATAACTTGAATCATGTGGAACTCTCTTTTTCTCCCAAAAGATAAAAAGTTTTAGTTGAATAGTTTATACATCAAAGACCGTCCATTTTTATTTGATCTTATAATCCCATAATCTAGGAACAATTGATTGATTCCATTGAAAAGATATTACATGTCCTCTAATTCTCTGAGAAAGATAAAGTTATATTAACCATTTATTTCATAGTGGGGAATTTGATCAATGGAGGATACTGATCAAGAATATAAAACACAAATAATACATTGAATAAATGAAGTGGGATGAATTAATGAAAATATTTTGAAATAAATATTTCCTTTAAACCCTCTAGATTAAAATGAATATGGGGTTCCTTAGACTCAAGAAAAGGTGGGATGAATCAATCAAGTCTTATAAAGAAAAAATCATATGTATTGTAAAGTAAAACTCTAGATTTTTTTATTAGCCCTGAAAGTAAGGATCTCCACTTATTTAGTGGACTAAATTCATGTTTTGAAAATATTAATAAATTTAATAATTTTACAACTATAAGGAAATAGTTTGATGTTCCTTTAATGTGGTGATGGAGATTAGTTTTTATCAATGTTTTAATGTTGATGGAGATAAAAAATTGGATAATAGAGTTTATTTTTTTAGGTCCAAAGGATAAATATCATGTAGGGAAGAAAATACAACTACCCACATATCCTAAAAGTGGGAATAATCATTCAAGGAACTTTCTTAAGTGAGTAAGGAGATGTTTCTAGTGTGTATATGGGGGAAACAATCAAACTAATGTTGAATGGAGATAAATAAGATAACTAATATGATAAAATAAGGGAAGTTTCTTATCAATCATCCACCTACAGTCCAATTTTTTCTACTATAAAGAACATGTAAACTATGAAAGTTAGTGCACTAAGCTGAGGTTCGTTATGGAAAACTAAATATAATAACCCTCAAGTCTAAGAGATAAACAAAAATATTATGTTATCACTACTTCTGAGGTGGATCATAAAAATGAAGTGGTGATAGGAACACTTGTTATTCTTTAAATAATATTTAATGAACTATTTTATTTCTGTTTTACACATTATTTTATATCATACAGGTTAAGTAGAAATATTCAAACACCACCTCAAGATATTTTTGTTCAGTTATCAGTGAAAACACTAAGTGGTGAAATTGTTGCATATCAAGTATATAATTTTACCCAATTAAAATTTTTGGGTATAATCTCTTATAATCTTTTTTATAATCCCTTTTTTATAAGTTGATGTAATATTAATCATGGATTGGTTATATTTATATAAATCTAACATCAACTTATAGGGGAGAGAAATCAATTTCAATATCCCAATTCATCCTATGATTCTATACAATTGTAATGATAATTATGAATATCCATTGAAAACTCCTTCTCACACATGGATATTTTTTCAATAAGATAAATCATATCTAGCTCAAATGATTGAGACAAAGAAGAGTATTAACCTTGAATACATATCAACTATAATGTAATATGAATGTATTCCCCGAAGAGTTTTCGGGTCTTCCTTGTGATAGAGAGTTTGAGTCCTCAATTGATCTTATACTATATATCTACCTATATCCAGTAGTCCCTACATAATGTCCCCAGCTGAACTATAATAGTTAAAGAATAAAATAAAAGAGAATATTGAAAAGGGTTTCATATACCCACGTGTTTCACCATGAGTTCTGTCAGCCCTCTTTTCTAAGAAGAAGGATGCATCAATGTGTCACTTTATTGATTATCAAAAACTCAATAACATCATGATAAATTTAAATTATCCCCTTACAAGGATTGATGAATTATTTTATTAACTATGTGGGGATAAATACTTCTATAAGTTGGATCTGCAGCTAGGGTGTCATCAATTGAAGGTGAAGGGGGGATATTCCCAAGACTGGATTCATATAAGATAAAGAAATTATAAGGTCACAGTGATTCCATTTAGACTCAAAAATGATTCAGAATAATTCCTGGACTTGATGTATTGAATCTTTCAAGATTACCTCAAAAAATATATTGTATCCTTTATAGATTATATTATCATATACTTTAAAATCAAGGAGAAACATGCGGATTATTTTAGTATATTTCTAAAGACTTTGAGAAGGATCAAAATATATGAAAAGTATAATAAATGTGACTTTTTTATATAGAAATTAACATTCTTGGGGCATGTTATGATAATTAAGGGTAAATATATGGATCCTTTGAAGAAAAATAAAGTTGGTAAATATATCATACTGACATATGAAATGGATATACATAGTTTCCTCATATTAGCTAGGTGTTATTGATCATTTGTAAGGAAATTCACACAATTTTCAAACCCACTAATCCACCTAAATCTAAAGGGGGTAAAGTTTTAATAGAATAATAAATATGAAGAGATCTATAAGGAGTTATAGAATGGGGTAATAAGTACACCTATATTAACACTACCCACAAGTGGGGAGGGTTTTGTAATCTATTGTGATACTTAAAGGAAGTATTTAGGTTTTTCAATCATGAAAATGATAAAGTGATAGACTATACCTTGAGACAAATAATGTTTCATAGGAAACATTATCCAATGGATGATCTAGAGTGGCTATAGTAATCTTTTCATTGAATAATTGGAGGAATTATCTATATGGTGAGAAATATGACATATATAAATATCATAAAAACTTTAAGTATATATTTATATCACCATGAGTCTTATATACATATTATAAAATTATTTTTAACATAAAATTCCATAAAATACAACCCAGAAATATGGAGGTCTAGTATCTCTGAAAGATTTGATACATAAAATATAAACATAAAAATAATCTAAAATTTATTTATTCCAAAATACATATTATTATTATAAATATCTTTTAACCACTATTACTATATTGGATACCCTAGGTAATTACATTAGAAAAATCTTGATCATTAAATCCCAATAAGTAAAAAACATTATAAAGAAATATAACATTAGATTCAAGAGAAATAACATGATATCATAAAAGTGTATAACCATGGAGTCATGGAATAAATAATTATATATCATAGGATCATGTAATCATAAGAATGTGGATACAACATAAAACATGACATCATATGTATAATTCAAGGCTTCTAGTAAGACCACATAATAAAGTGTGCTAGGCTTATTGCTCGTGCACCATACATGGAATCTCATGAGATGAAAAAATTAATGAATGAATTAGTAGGATTTATAATTAATATCCCACCCATCACATTATAATATGTAAATGAATATTCATTCCATATATTTAATTTATATATAAAGCATAAGAATAAGAAAGATCAATGAAATGGGAATGGGTTACATAATCTTATCTAAAAACATAATCAAAGGATATATCATGATGATTCCCAATATAATAAGGAATTACATATTATTTAATGTTAATATTTTAATAATGTGTCATGTTTCTTAAATTAAAAATATCAAATGAAGAAAATTCATATGAAATGAGTGGATAAGTAGGTATAAATATGAACATTTTAAATTATATTTCAAGGGATGAGTAAAAAACCTCTGAAGATGGTGATCACATGGTGTTTTCCATAATAATAGTAATAAAAAATAATGTTTTACATAAAATATTTATTATTTTTTAAAATCATTTAAGGAAAAAAACTTGAAAATATTAACACCTGAAAAGGAAAATTAAAATATATAGTTCCCTTTAAACAGGTTTGTTTTTAAGAAATATTTGGAAGGGAACTTGAAAAACTTATGTAACCCTGATAAAGAATTATAAAATATACTAGTTATATATATAAGACACATATATAAATAATATATAACAATTTAATGAAAATAAAGGATATATAAGTTGAACTAGAGGGGGATAATTCATAACCTAAAGAAAAAGAGAGTGGTTCGGAAGTTCCCTTACCTCAGGTCCTCAATCACTCGATGCGTGTCTCTAACCTCCTACATAACCAAATTAAGTTTATTAATTAATTAATAAAATATATTTTTCACATGTATTTAATTTTTTTAATGTCAATTAATTATCATATTTCATTAATTTACTATATATTTTTGGATCTCATCAGTCACTTGGGGTTGTTCGGTCAATTTCTCTAAAACATATTAAGTATATATAACATGGTCAAAGGTTATATAAAATATTTACATAATATCAAAAATTATATATTTATAGACTATTAATCGTTATATTATAACAATATTTATATATATTTATAAATTTTAAAAAATATATTCATATTATGAAAGGTATCTCGGTATGCTAGTTTTGAGAAGTTAAAAGCACTATGATCATTAATTATTAATATCATTAATATAAATTCAAATTTACCCTTATATAAAATTAATCTTCTAATAAATAGAATATTTATTCAATAAATCTATTTTTAGAACTATACATGTAAGGTGTGATGAAAAATTAAATATTTTGTTCATGGAGGCGTTGAACCGGCCATAATAAAAGCAACATATTTATTTTTCTAATGGAAGTAAAGAAGGTAGATAATGGTGATTGAAACAACATAATAACATTTAAGTATACTAATGATATTAATTTAATTATATTTGTACGTGTATAATATAATTGGAGGGGGTATAAGAATAAAATGTAATGGAATAGAAATTCAAAAGTGGTTATGTGTTATTACCTTACTCTTTGGGATGATTACTTTGATAATTAAATTATTCCTTTTAATGATGGTATTTTTATGAAACTAGAACCTCTAGAATATATATAATGGTGTTTTTAAAAAAATGAGATTTTTGAAAATAATAATTTTAATTTTTTAGAAGAAGTCGGGTGATGAAGGGGTCTTTTTATAAGCGAGAGGAATGAAATTTTGTAAAAATTAATTTCTTAACAAAAAAGGAATGTCATATTCAAAGTCAAGTGGATAAAAATTTTATAATTAGTGAATATAGGATAATATAAGGTTATTAAATACCTCATACACCCATTTATAGATGAAGTTTTTTTATATTTTGTGACTTGTTTCCATGATTTAACACTTTTACCCCATTTTAGCCTTTACCATGGTGATTAACTTTTACTTTGGTAACATATTTCCCTGCCCTAAAATTAAATTAAACTTATTAAAAAATATTTATTATGTTAATTACAAATATTAAATCCATTTTATTGAATTTTATTTTTAAATTTTAAAAACATTAACTTCAATATAAGTACATATAATTCAAGAAAAATATCTTTTAGAAAAAAAATATTTGTAAGCATAAAAATGAATATATATTTATTTAGGTCGGTCGTGATGATAACCATGACATTTATTTATTTATGATTAAAGTATAAGATTTATTTTTCTTTCAAACTGATCCAAATAACAAATTCCATCTAGTGAATAATTAATTAAAGTAAAATGACCAAATATAGTTGTTTTAGAATAAAATATAACATAGGTTCCAAAATTTCAAACATAGGTTTCTAAATTCAAAATACTTATTTTAATGGAATTATTTTACTCCTTAAATACATATTTGATTGAGGGAATTCTTTGATAAATTTTTCACATCATACTTATATAACAATGATGTTATAAACTTTATTGTATTTATAAAAAAACCGTATTTTTACTATTCATAAAAAATAAAAATAAAATTAGAAAAATCCAAAAAATAAACCTTAAGATAACTTATTTTTTCTAATTCCAAAAATATAATTCATTTTATAAATATGATTTACTAAATTTGAGAAATTTACTTTTTAAATAAAATCCTTATTTATTGGAATATGTTAATTTATATGACAAAGTCAACTTTATGACCCTTAAAAATTACTTATAATTTCATAAAAGTATATTATAAATTATATAAAAATAAATATTTTTTGAAAAACTATTTTATCAAAATAATATTTATTTAAAATTTCTAAATTTATCATAACAAATTATTTTAATGAAAATAAATCATATATGCTTTACCAAAAATAAAATCATGATTTATTTATATAAAACACTTTTTATCATATTTAGCACCTATATTAAATTGTATTGGGATTTTGATTAATTATATTTTTATTCTCTAAATGTAATGTTATAAATTAATTAAAATTTGTTTTATATTATACTATATTACTAAATATGACACATGCTAAACCAAATGGATAATTCTTTGTATAAAAATTTAGGTCATTACATTCTTCATCACTTTAGAAATTTCATCCTCAAAATTTTATTCCATAAACTAATGTGAAAATGGATTAGGGTAGTCCTATTTCACTTCAACCCTAGGTTATCATGTTTCCTCTTTATACTTATGGTTCTATCAAGGTCTTTTGATATGGTGAATTTTTTTCTTGCACAGATCTTTGTTTCTACGATCCAGGAGTTTCACTGGTTGATCATAATAAGAGAGATCATGATCCAAATCTACCACCTATGGGTTTAGTAAATGTGAGGGATCAAGTATGTTCTTTCTAAAGAGGGATATGTGGATCAAATCATACACTTGAGATAGGTTTGGTGGGAGTTCTAGTCAATATTATACAGCTTCAATACGATCAAGAATATCAAAGGGGTCAATGTATTTGGGACTCAGCTTTCCCTTCTTCCAAAACCTCATTAATTTCTATAATAATGATACATTAAGGAACACAATTTATCAAAATTCAAACTCTATTTCATGTTGATTATTTGAATTATAGCACTTTAATCAAATTTTTGTTACACTGATGTATTATCGAATGGATTTGACCTTCTATGAAATTTATTAAACTTGTTAAAGTCCCAATGGTTTACATTCTCCAACATTATCCAAACATATTAGAGTTATACATTTATATCCCTAGAGGGATTCATTATTATCCATATAAATGCCTGAGTGGAAACTATAAATGTATGAGAATTCAACCATAGGAAGATATTAATCTCATATCCCTTTAAAATCTATGGAGAAAGATCTTAGAATATCCTCATGTGTTAGGATAGTCCATTTAGATTGTACAATATTATGATGGTGATAGTTCTTACTAAAGTTTGACTCTATGTTCAAGGAATATAGAATAATTTTCCATAACTTTTATGTGAACCTTGTATCTCGATCAAATACAATCAATAGTGTTGTTCCAAGTGTTGAGTCAAAAGACCTCTTTCTACCTTTACTTTTGAAAATTAAAATCCACCCTTCTAATGTTTTTATTAATAATTTTAATTTACATCATAGTATAAAGTTTGTGTTGGAAGAAATTTAGTATTATTGTTTATAGAAACTCAATACTATCAGAAGGAAATATACAAATTATATTGGATGGATGTGTACTAAGTTCATAGTACATAAGTATGAAAATTACATCAAATAGATGTATACATGTTCTATATGATGTAGGCTTATAAACTATATCAGACTAATTTTTACGAAGTGCATCAAACATGGTTTTACAAAGTCTATCAGATGGATTTTTACAAAGTCCATCGGATGGAGTTTTATAAATTCTATTACGTGGAAAGTTACAGAGTCTACCAAATGTATTTTTACTAAGCCTACTAGATATATATGTATATAAATTATATTGAATGGATATTTCATATTTCTATTATACATAATTCTATAAATAATTTTAATGGTGCTAAATTAGACAACCATCATACATAGTACGGATATTTTAAAATAGAAGATGGCATTTCTAATGTTGTTGAAACATTTCCTGAGAAGTGTCGAATATAACCATTGGAAGATTGTTTATAAATAGGACCATAACCTCAAGGAGAATAATTTATTGACTATATATAATTTAATGTTTTTGTTGAATTTTTCTCAATATCTTACTGTTGAGTATGCTTCAATTTTAATCTTTAGAAATTTTTCTTAAAGCATACATTTGAAATTTTATCATTGTAATTTCTTTATTGTTTGTCTATTGTAAAATTTTTTTACTATCTGGTGGATCAAGATATCTCAGGGATAGATATATAGAGGTTTATCTAATCATGTTCATTTTTGTCTCTCTGGGATAGAGAGATAATGTCATGTTTGTTCAGGTGGATTGAGGGCTCCCAAGGTTTTGAAGGATATACCTTATGACAAGATAATGTTTTTCAAACCTTAATTTGGGTTCAAATAATTTATTATCACTTTAGGTGAATGTGAATACCATTCTTAGTAAAGGTTATATACATTTTTTATATTATTTATAAAAAAAATTTACTGTTTTTTATCCTTGTTTCTACAATTTTTATATTTTCGATATTCATTTTATATAAAGTTTATATTGTGTAGTATTAACATTATCAATCTAATGTTTTAAAGTATATCAGATTAAATATTTATCTTGTAGTCTTATTTACACACAAGGACTTGGGGAAATTGTATTTTTAGTTTTTTATAAACTACAATTCACCCCCCCCCCCTTCTTACACTACCGTAAATGCTCTAGTGATCTTACACCATGAAGCCTCAACACTTATATAATGTATACATTTGAAAGATTATTGAGTTAGAAGTCCTCTAAAATAGTAATTAAGTGTGAAACATTTAGGATATGGTCCACTAAAACCCATATGGAATTATTAACTTTGTATTTATTTATAATATCCATGATAAAATCTATAGTTTTGTTCTCCCATTAACATATATGTATGGGTAATCATTACAACATCCACTTGGAATTTTCTCATTATACATTCACTTTTTGGTATACCAATAACTTTTATGTTTATTCAACAATATCCTTCTTTATATTTTCCCACTATTAGTGATCTCAAAGATCCCCATATATCTTTATTCTTCCTGGGTGGATAGAGAATGGTGTTCTATGATAATCAATCAATTTATACTTCTTTCCCTCATAATTTCAGGGTATGCATTGTTATTTCCAAAATCTCCCAAATCCTTGTTCATCAATTTTGAACTCTGAGATTTTCCACTTCCTTATAGAATCCACCTTTGTATTTCCACATTATCCCTTTGAGTTTTCTAAATTTTCTCTAGAATAGATGGTTGTATGATTATTTTTGAAAAGTATGATATTTTACAATTCTTTATAATTCCCATGTATATCCTTTACATGTCTAAGAATATTTTATCACTCTCAGTTCTCATCATGGATAAGGTTGCATGATCTTTTCTACCTAGAGAATCATCCACTTTATTAACCTTCTCAGGATGGTAATGGATTGGGTTATCATATTTCTTGATAATATATAACTATCATAATTGGTTCATGTTGATATACTTCTATATAAATATATACTTCAATCTCTTATTATTAGTCTATATGTCACACTTCTATCTATAGGTATGTTTCCAAATAATCAATGTGAATGTTACTAAATCCAACACTAGATCGTGTATTGGATCATTATTATCTTGAATATTCAATTATATATAGTCATAGGCGATCGATTAATCATTTTACATAAGTAAAAAACCTAATCTATTATCTAAATAATCAGTGTAGATCATAAGTCCTTCCCCGCATGTGGGTAGTGTGAGTTCAGGTTTAGATATTAGCCTCTTATTCAACTCATTTAATCTCTTTACACATTAATTAGTCTAGAAAAAATTGTACCCTTTCAAGTTATATTGGTTAGCGAGTTTGAAAATCAATATAAGTTCCTCAAATTCTTTTAATAGTACCAAACTAATATGAGAATACTATGAATCCCTATTATAGATATTATTCGAGGTCATTCCTCAATCACCCTTGGGTTTTAAGGATCTACATATATCCCCTTAAATTTGATAACATGCCCCAATAATTATATATGCTACATCTAAAACTCAAATTTAATAAAGTTTCTATATAACTTCTCCTTTATCAAATTATTTATCACAATACTCAAATTCCCCTCATGTTTCCCCTTTCTTTTCGACTATATGAGAATATCATCTATAAATACTACCAAAAAATTTCAATTTGTTCTTTAAAACTCTATCCATCATGTCCATGAAAATTTTTAGAGAATTTGTGAGTGGTTTTGGATTCTTTTTTTCGGGGTTGCACATCATGCATGGTGATGTTATTTTTATTTATTTCCTATCCTAGAGTGATTTTTTACCTATATTTGGTCACTATTCATCCATAATTTATGGTTTTTTTCCTTTTATTCCCACAACCTAAAGGTAGGAAGCCTCTAGAACTGTGGTTGGTGATGTTTGAACCTTGATCAAAATAAGATGTTGGGATATCAGTTCATCCTTCTATGGATTCCTCTTTAGAGATTATTTACTAATTAAACTCTCTACCATATATTTGATTCATGTTTATAAATCTCATTCCTAATTACATTTCATGGTGGATCTTATTTGATTACACTACTATGTCATGACAATGAAACTACCTATGATTAGAGATGATGGTGATAATGGGCATATTTGTACATCGGTGTATGTTGGGTGTGTTGGGAACCTATATTGTATTCCTCTTTCAAAGTCAATGGAATATCATATATGAGGTATCTTAGTTGTAGGACCCAAGGAATCCCATGTCCATCATAGGGTAATTTACATCATGGTCATAATACTTTTGAGGCTTTTACCTTATATGTCCCAAGTTGATTTCATGGGGGAGATATTCTAGATCAACTGGTTGGGTCATGGGTTTAAGGTATTATGGGGACATTATCAAATAATTAAAGTCTTGTGGGGATAGGTTCGTTATATATTTAACATCTTTTGGAGATATGTGGGTCATAGATTTAATGTCTTGTGGTGACAGTTTGGTCAAAGATTTGACGTCTTATGGAGATAGTTTGGTCAAATATTTAATGTCTTGTGAAGATAAGTTATTCAAAGATTTAACATATTATCGAGATAGGTTGGGTCATAAATTTACCATACTGCAGAGATATGTTGGTCACAAAATTAATTTCTTTTGGAAAAAATATTTTCACTAATTAAATTTCTTGTAGAGACAATTTGGTCACAGATCTAACATCTTGTGGAGACATGTTGATCACAGATTTAATGTCTTGTGGAGAAAGGTTGGTCATATATTTAATTTATTGTGGAGATGGGTTGGTCATATATTTAACATCTTGTTGATACATGTGGATGCGGTTAACTATTCCCCCAGGGGAGATGATCACACTTTGGAGTTACTTCCTTCCAGGTGAAGACATGCATATATAATGGTGGTCTTGGGGGGTCATGATTAAACCTCAGTGAGGTATCCCAGGTGTGCCTGGATTGAACCATTGCAAGGTTCTCTACATATCCTGTCAAGATATAGGGATAAAAACATACATTTTTCTAGTGCATAGTTTAAGGTCGTGTAATAGAACCAGTCCATGCGGTTTAATTTGATGTGGTAAGGATTATTGTTTAATGAAAGGAGTGAAACAAGAGGTTTTTGGGGTGGGGGACTACACTTTTATTATGTCCATCACTAGTGGTTCATCCAATAATGGTGGATACATGGTGTGGGGATGTGGTATTCCCATTGCAGATGTCTCATCCCATGACAGAGAGAGAGGTGGAATCCCATGATGATCATACATGGGGCATCTTGTATTCATCTCACAAGGTAGGGTATGAGGTGTTATACCATTCCAATCAAACATGGGGTATCCTGTGTTTATTTTAAAAGATATGGATATAGTTTAACTTCATTCACTGAGGATATTTACATGAAGTTTAATTTCTATGTATTTTAGCATCTTACATCTTGAACATGGTTAGGACTTATGCATAGAGTGCCCTATATGCTACTAAAGAGTAGTAATGGTATGATTATAGATTGCACATAGATTATTCATGGGTACTACAAATGGGAATACATTGTGTAGGTGGTTCTTATGCATGGGATATTTATTGTTTCTTTTAAGATCAACAATGATGTGTTTGGGGATTACATAGATCGGATGCCTAGGTGTTTCCATGGATCAATGATGGTATGAATTGGACTTACACTATTGGGATAGTCGGGTGCATCTATGGATAAGAAATGGTATGAATGGGGCTTACAAAACTAGGATACCCAAGTGTTACAGTGGAGAAATAGTGGTATAAATGGGGCTTACACAGCTGGTCTACCAGGGTGGTGCAATGGAGTAGTGATGGTATGAATAGGGCATGTGTGGCTTGGATTCCAAAAATATGGGGTACAATATCATTCATATCACATGATTCATATCATTTTCATCACACGAGGCATGTTGTTCTTATTACACTGGGCATCCCATGTTTGTTTCATTGGGTAAGGCCATAGTTTAACATCATATAAAAGAACATTATGTATGGGGATTACACAGTGTTTTATCCATTATTTCTTCCTCATGACAATTCTTAGGGGAATCTCATATTGTTTGATGTTTTAGGGATATAATTGGGGCTTAAACATGAGGATAAATCCCATTGTGGATGTTTGGGAGCAATCGGGATGCATGTGAGGCTTGCACTCGGGGGATGCCCATTATTTTTACTCATGTGAAGTAATGAGGTAATATTAGCCCACTAATGATTCAAGGAATATTATTTAGTATTATACCTAATTATGAGTCCCATAATTTTTTTTAGTGGTCTTATAATAATCATTATATGAGGCATATTACATTTAAAACTTAATTCATCTCATGATTTTCATAGGAGGCATCATATTCTCATCACATAGGGTATACTAAATTTTAATGTCATATAGTGAGGACTAGTATGTATTATATTCCTTGAAATGGATTATTTGGGACTTACACTAAAGCTTCTCTTGCTTTTTCATCCTAGAATGGGTGTAAATTGGTGTGATTTCAAGAATATCTTGAGGATTATTTTGAGCCACGGAATTCAGGGGAAAAAATAGGAGAATCTCAAATCATGTAATGAGAGAGGGACCAATATTAGTATGTCTAATCAAGTTATTTTATGGTTTTTAGAGGATTATCTCATATCATGGCATTATATGTGGTGGATTCCAATGTTGTATAGGTTGCAACCCAATATTTCCTTGACATGGATCAAAAAAATCCTAACGCGACACTCCATTTTTCATGGGGGTAAGCAACAATAGTAAAGAGATCAGGTTGGGTGCCCAAGGTCATATCCTGGAACTAGTCTTAACTAGGGGAATAGGGGTACATCCCCCATGGTATGGACCTGTGAGCACTAAGGTATGAGACTCGAGTAAAGGGTTTCACAAAAAATAGTGGTTTCTCAAAGGTGATCATATTTTGTGAATGTATGTTAAAAAAAGGAGTAATGAAAATATATATGTAAAACACGGTTTCCCAAAACATTTTACTTTCAAAAAAAATAATGTTTTTTGAATGAAGGGAATATAATTTGAATAGTGTTCTTCATGGATGAAAGTTATGAGAAACATCCTCAAACAATTTATGATATATAGAAGGGTTCACGTGAGGTAATTAATGAAGGATTGGTCCATGAGGATAATGAATTTCATTTATTTTTGAAACTATAAATCGTTACACAAATTGAGAGCATGGTTTCATGACATTATGAGTCCCCTGACACCCAAAAAATAATCAAATTGAGGTGGTATTTATAGGCACTAAGGTCATTGAAAGATACGTTTTTTGGAATTTCACCATTTTTATAGGATATTGAGTTCTAAAAATCTTTTAATTTCATTCATTAAAGAATGAGTTCCCAGAAATTTTGAATCTTGAAAAAGATTGGGTTTCATGAAATATTTATTTTCAGGAAATTATGAGTTTTGAGAAATTTTGTACTTTTTTCCTGAACCACCCTTTTTGTTCATTTTTAGAATTCTAACTTCAGATGATAATTACATTTGATATGTGAGTCGGGTTAGGCTTCACAACTAGTCAAATAGAATCCAATAAAGAAAAATATTATTCTTATTTACGGTTTGAATAATTTGTTCTATTATTGAATGAATTCTTCAGTACCAATAGTAATTCTAAATTGAAACACTATAAACTCATAGTTTCAATACCTTGTATGTAAGGTAGTCTTGGGAATATCTTTCTTATTCACCTATAATGGATGATATCCCAACTGAAGGTAAGACTTAATGTAATGTTAGGCTCCACATGGATGACTGAATGATTTATAAATCTTCAAAAGGGTATACATTTTTTGTTATGATCTTGTTGAGTTCATGATAATTAATGCAAATATGTATTGAGTCATCCTTATTCTTAATAATGAGATCTACTTCACCTTGTGGTGAAGAAATAAGGCATGTAATTTTTTTTCTAAATTCTATTATAGTTGGTTCTTCAATTCTTCCAATTCAATGGAGGCTATTCTGTAAGGACTCTTGGATATAGGAAGATCACCATGTATAAGTTCAATTTATAACTCAACCTCTTGATCATGAGTAATACTATAAAAATCTTAAGTGAATATATCTTTATATTCCCTTATATTTTTCATGTATTAAACTATGATCCATCCCTTTGTCAAAGTCATTTGATCCAGATATTATTCTTCTTAAGGCAATAATATTTATTCTCGATGAGGATTTTCCAAAGAAGGATCATCATCCTCCTTTCAATTTCATAGAATTAATGGATGATATTGGATATGGAAAATGATTTCCTTCTGTCGATAGTTGATGTCAGAATTATATAAAGACAATCAATCCATGCCCAGTATAATATTTAATTCCACTATAGGGAGTATAAAAAGTTTTTTTGGGAAATTCATTCAAAAAATATTAACTTGGGAAGAGTTGTATACTTTATATGCAACAATCATACCACCTGGTGTTTTCACTAATAACTCAACCTCCATTCCTTGAGAAGTTGTTTCAATACTTCTACAAAATCTTACAAGATATGAAAGAATGTGTATAACCATAATCAAATTGTATATTCATTATTATCGAATAAGTAAAAATTATACCTATCACAAATTAATTTTCATGATCCACCTTAGTAGTAGTGATATAATAATCCCATATTTTCTCACATGGCCTTACAGGTTGTTTCCTTTAGTTATCCTTGAAAATATTTAGATTAGTACACTAACTTGCATTGTGTATGTGTTCCTTGCAGTTGAAACATTAGACCATTGGTGGAGGATTTATTGGGTCCTTCCTTTATTACATTATATTATTTGGATTCTTCGTCTCCCTTTGATCTTCATTAGCTGGATAACCCTCATTTCAACAATTATAACATCTCTTTATTCCCTCAGGGTAGTGTACTAGATGATTATTTCAACATTTAAAACATATGTGTAATTGAATTTTCTTTATTCCGTGGTATTTATTCATTGATCATCTATAATTTAACTCCACCCTCTACTTTTTATCTATTAACCTATGAGACCCCTTAAAATCATGAATCTCTATCTCAAATTTAAGAGTGCATCGGACTATTTTTGTCATGAACTGAATCTGGTCGCCACCAATACCAGCACAAAACCCGGCCTGTGATAAGGCCTGAAGGGCGTTTCCTATCCCCCCGGGCTGGCACAAGTGCCCAGGTATCTTTAATTTAGGTTTGGGAATGATTTACCCAAGTATGAAAGCATAAAACATTAAAAACAATCCATAATATAAATCTGATGTTTTCGAGCCAAGGAAGTCTTAAGAAAAAACCAGAACAGAATAAATTGGTTAAAAGACAATAAAAGTGGTCTAAATACAAATAAAGATAGCAGCAAGACATCACCAAGGACTCCACATGACAAGGGTTCATCACCCACCAGTCGTCTCCACAACTCCGCACCAAGGATGGGAACTAACACCCCGAACCGTCGCCACCCAAAGCATTTCCTTTAACTGAGTCAAACATAACCAATTCTACTTACACCCAAGGGGTGTAAGTATGGTGTGATCCTAATCCCAATACTATAGAAGCCAATTATTCCAAAGAGCATTCAACACAATGTGAAATAGCATGTAGTTTTAATACGCAAGGAAAAGAGTGATAAATTCCAAAAAATGAAACATTCAATTGAAAATATTTTTCAAGCTAAAATTTTCAGAATGATGACACATTTAAATAGAAATGTTATCTACTATAAATTACTTACAAAAAAACCCCAATAAAATAGAAAATACCACAAATACAATGACCAACAAAATCGGGAACACCCCTAGACACTAGATAGTCTCAGGCCCCATGTACCTCATACCTCGATGTAAAGTAACCATAGTAAAATTCATTCTTGTGCATGAGAAACTATTAGGGAACACACCCATAACCTATTGGTACCAATTAATAATCCATATAGTTTAGTTAGAGTTATCGTTATCCAAATTCTAAGTGAAACAGGGACAAAACCCATCTGGTCCACTAGTCGTACTAGTAAACATCCCCCCACCAAGGTACTTGGGCTTCCCCCTTTGTGCTCAAACAATTTCAAAATGATACATAAATCCATTTTCATATCAAACACCACTAATGGTCACATAAAATCAGTACATTAACTACACACATTTTATACCACTTATAACACACAACAAAACACTTTGATTCTCAATAAAAATTCTTCTCAAAACCCCGCATTATTTTTGCACACAAAACTATTTAAAACCCACACTTTTCACACGATATGAACACTTTTAAATCCCCAAAACAGAAAAGTCATCCCAATATATTTCAATGAAACCAACAAATCAATTTTTGGGCAGCCCCAAGTGAACCAAGAAATGATAACTTTGTAAAACCTCCATTTTCACATAAACATGGCACTTAAAAATCACATGTTCCTAAAACACCATTAAAAACCATTTTCACATAAACAAAAAAAAGGTATAAACAATAAAAACATGATTTTTAGATCTATTAATTTTCAATAAAATATACTATTTGTTTATAGGGCATCCTCAATTGAACCCTTAAATGATTTCTATGAATAACCCTAAATTTCACCTAAAATGGAACTTCAAACTCATTTTCAATACAAACGCCACTAAAAATAATTTTGGCAGCCATAATAAAATGAAATAAATATTAAAATATCAAAAACATAGCAATATATTTCACATAAATTGCATAAACATGGAATTACCTACCAATTTAATGAAAACCCTTGAATCTCAGTGTGAAAATCAAATCGCACCACCGCTGCACCAAGAGAGACCTAGATCAAACCTAAAACCACAATAATTGACCAATAAAACCAAATTTTAAACCCTAAGTTCGAAACCCTAGTTTCTGGATATTAGTAACCTCAAGGACAGGGGAAGAAACTCTAAGAACAATGAATGAAACCCTAAGAAAATTGAAAGTAGAGTGAAAGAGACTCACATAATTGGGGGATCTTCAATAATCTCCCAAAATACACCAGTAGATGAATTTTAAAATAGTCAAAACTTTAAGGGAGGTTCAAAGAAGGATGAGGAGGTTATGTAGGAACTAGAATGGAGGAAAAGGAGTAATAATTGAGAGAGTTAAGAAGGAATAAAGTTACCTCTTCAATTCTGGCCGATTTGAGAAACCCTATAATGTTCTGCACTAATTCGAGATGAAAAAGAGCTTCAAAGATTGGGTAAAGAGGTTGGGAGTGTGTATAGGTCTTGTTTGAGACTTAGAATCACAAAAACAAATCTTTAAAATTGACATATTGATTAAATAAATTTTGTTTTTAAACCTATAAATGGGCCTTCGGGATGGCCCAATTCCTTAAATAAAGACACAACATACACCATTATTATGGATTAATAAAGGTTCCAAATTAAAATGGTGGTGTTAATGGGTCTGGGTAGTCCATTTATGAATTTTAATGGGTTAAAAATATTAAAAAATGATAATGTTTTAAAAGAAACAAACTTTATTTTTAAATCTGGAATTGGGCTCACGGTTTGACCTAATTCATGAAAACTCACTCATTCCTCCATAAAAGCTTGGGAAACCCCCAAAACAAAGCATGAATGGAAAATAAAAGCAAAATACCTATAAAATATTTCATTTATGTGACAATTCTCCCCACCCTGAAAACTTTCCATCCTAGAAAGTCAACTTGAAGCTTGATTAGAGAACAAGAACGAATACTCTTCCTCAACCCATGACTTCCACTCCCATGTCTCATGTGTATCATTACCATGATTCCAACGAACCCAGACTAGTGAAATAGACTTCCCTCGAAGCACATTCTCTTGGGAGTCCACTATTTTCACTAGCCACTCAAAAACTAACAAGTAAGGCTCACTTTCCAGTTCTTCCCAACTCAGCACATGAGACAGATCCAGGTGGTATTTCTTCAACTGGAGACATGGAAGATGTCATGGATGGACGTCTACTGAGAAGGTAAGTCCAACCTTTATTCCCCCTTTCGAATATGCTCGGTGATCTCAAAAGGGACAATATATCACGGCGTCATCTTCCCTTGCTTCCCCAATCGACCATGGCCCAGATGAGGGGCCACTTTCAAGAATACTCTGTCACCCACAGAAAACTCTAGGTCTCGACGCCTCCAGTCATCATAAGATTTATTCTTAATCTGAGTTGTCAACAAGTGTTTTCTGATCAATTTGACCTTCTCAGAAGTCTCTTGGACAAGGTTTGGCCCCAAAAGTGAAGTCTCACCTACCTCAGCCCAACACAGGGGGGGATGACAAGGCCGACCATAGAAAACCTCAAAAGGATCCACTCAAATTGAGGATTGGTAATTGTTATTATAATATAACTCTACCAACCCTTAATGGTTTTCCCAATAACCTCCAAATTCTAGGAAAAATGCACGGAGCATGTCCTCCAAAATCTGATTCACCTGCTCTATCTGACCATCCGTCTGAGGATGGTATATCGTGATCATCTTAATCTGAGACCCCAAGGCCTTCTGAAGTCCTTCCCAGAACCGAGAAGTGAAATGGGGGGTCTCTATCTAAGACAAATTTCGATGGAACTCCCTGGAGTCTCACCGCCTCATGATGATACCAACGGCTTAACACATCCACTTTACTAATATCTCTTATTAGAAAGAAGTGGGCTGATTTGGTCAGATGATCAATCACCACCCAAATGGAATTCTTACCCCGAGGTGTACAAGGTAATCCAACAATGAATTCCATGGAGACCTCATCCCACTTCTAGGTAGGAATAGTTAATGTCTAGAGCATACCAGAGGGCCTTTGATGCTCTACATTCACCTACTGGCATGTGTAGCATCTCGAAAAAAAGTCTACTATGTCCCTTCATATTCCAGGCCACCAGAACAATTGTCGCACATCATAATACATCTTGGTGGAACCTGGATGGGCATCCCACTAAGACTGGTGGCTGTCCTCCTTCGCCACCTTCCGCATGGATAATGACACTTCTGAACAGCGTTTGAATAACAATATGCCCTTGGGAGACGACGACCAATCAGAGGATATCTCCCGACCATGAAGAAACTTCTTCGACCCCTGAAAAAGCTCATCACTGGGTTATTACTGCTGAATAAACTCCAAAAGAGAAGGAGTCGACTGGATTATCTCCAAGAATTCCCCTCTAATATGTTCCCTGATCACCACATGCATCTGAGAAAAGAGCCCCATCAAAGTCCAATCATCACCAGACTTCCTCAAAGCCTACATGAGAAATCTTCTTCTCAAAGAATCGGCCACCACAATACCCTTTCCTGGGGTATAGACAATGTCAAAGTCTAACCCCTACAAATACTCGATCAAACCATGCTGCCTCAAGTTGAGGTCCTTCTGCGAGAAGATATAGGCCAAGATTTTGTGATCAGAGTAGACCACAAACTTCTCCCCAAAGAGGTAGTGACACCAAGTCTTAAAAGCATTCATCACCACTGGAAACCCCAAATCATGGGTTGGGTAGTTCTTTTCATGTGTTCAGATTTGGAGAGAGTTGTACGCCACCATGTGATCATCCAGCATAATCATGCACCCAAGACCCATACCTGAAGCATCACAATAGACTACATATCCCTTCCAACCTATGGAAAAATCAGTACGGGGCGGTATTCAACCACCTCTTCAGCTCCTCGAATGATTCTTGACATTCTGGATCCCATAAAAACATCACCCCTTTCTAGGTGAGCATGGTCATTGGTGAATCATGTTGAGAGAAATCCCAAACAAATCGCCTATAATAACCTTCCAGACCAAGGAAACTCCTGATCTCGAACATATTCTTTGGCTGCACCCACGACATAACCGCACTAATCTTATTGGGGTCCACTGAAAACCCATAATCAGAGATCGTATGCCCCATAAATCCCACTTCCATAATCTAGAAAGTGCACTTTGACAACTTTTCATAGAGGTTGTGATCCCAGAAAGTGCCCAAGACAATCCTCAAGTGATGTTCATGTTCCTCCTCAGAAGTCGAGTATACTAGATTGTCATCCATGAACACCACAATGAAGGAGTCGAGATAATGATGGAACACCTTGTTCCTAAGTTCCATAAATACCACTAGAGCATTGTTCAATCCGAAGGGCTTGAACAAATAATCAAAGGGGTCATACATGATTCGGAATGTTGTCTTTGGGATATCTGACTCCTTCACCTTGAGCTGATGATAGCCCGAATGAAAGTCTATTTTTGAGAACCAATTTTCCCCCTTAAACTGATCGAACAAATCATCTATTCTTGTAAAAGGTTATTTGTTCTTAATTGTTACCTTATTTAGCTTCCAGTAGTCAATGCCCAACCGGAGGGATCTATCAGCCTTTTTCGCAAACAACACAAGAGTGGCCTAAGGAGAGATGCTCAGGCAATTGAATCCTTTGGATTATAAGTCATATATCTATATATTTAATTCCCTCAACTTGGTGGGGGTCATGCGATAAGAGGGAAGAGATATCAGTTGTGTTCCCCATGCCAGATCAATCGAAAACTCCACACCCCGCTCTGGGGGAAAACCTGAGAAATCATCCAGGGATAACTCTAGAAACTCATTCAATACATGAGGTAGTGAATGGTATGGGGAAATACTAGCGTCCTCTGGTGTGATTGATGACAACTAGAAGATAAGACTTCCCAACTCTAGGAGTGGAGGTCCTACATGGCCCAACCGAGGATCCCATTCTCCAAGAAAAACCTGACGACTCCAATCAGGTGTCGTGGAACTCACACGATGCCGGTAGCAATCGATGTGTTCCTAGAAGTTTACTTGCCAATCAATTCCAAGTATTACATAAAAAAGATCCATATCTAAGACCAATAGGTCCCACTCTATCTTGACCACTAACATGGAAATCACACACGAGGGGCACCTGAGGCCCTGCTCCTTCTTTCCCAGCGTTGTCACCAACTCCATCGTGAAAAGACATAAACTCTATTAGAAAATTCAGCATGTATACAAAATGGGTATAAATAAATGAAACAGAGGTTCCAATATCAAAAATATAAGTATCTATAGCAGATGCGATCAACATGGTACCTCAAACTGTCAACGGTCCCACCTCTGATCCTACTGTATCATGATCGACCACATGGAGATGTCTGGTCTCTGCCTGAGGAAGACCGCTGCTCTTTGGTTGTGCCCCGAACTAGATCTACCCAAAATATGACCTAGACATACCACCATAGCCACAAAATTTAGATCCCCCAGTACTCAATGGCTCAAACTATACTGGAACTCTTCTTGAATCCACTGACCTTTCCCCCCTCAGAAGTGGATGTGCCACACCGCAGAAGCACTGTAAATGACCCATTCCTCCACACTGGTAACAAGGATATGGAGGAAGTGGTCATGATAGTCGGATGTTCCTTAGCTTCCCACATTGGTGGCACACGACCGATCTCTCATCAGAAGCCACAAAGAAAAACTACGTAGAAGAGTGGCCTGAACTGCCACCTCCTTTCTTCACAAGTTCCTCCCGCTTACTTTTCTTCTCTGAGAAGCTTCCACGGCCCACTACTGATACTGAGCTAGAGAAACCAGCCATGCCATTCCTATAAATCTCCACCATGCACACCTAGTCAATGACTTCATCATAGGTCTTCAACTTAAACATGAACTCATGGGAGTATATCTCTGGTCGCAATCCTTTCTCAAACCTATGGGCCTTCACCTTCTCATGGGAAATTATTTTTGGAGAATACTAAACCAACCTAGTGAAATGGTTGGCGTAATCCATCAAAGATAGATTCCCCTAAACAAGGTCCATGAACACTCTAGACCTAGAATAAGCTAACACCTCAGGGCAATATTGTTCATTAAAGACGGCATTGAAATCTCCCCAGTGCATCTGCTCATTCTTCCCATCCTGATGCACTAAGTCCCACCACTTACAACTGGGACCCTCCAACAGAAAAGAGTAACACTTCACCCTGAGATCCTCGGGTATTTCTATGAACTCAAACATATGCTCGATCTTCTCGATCCATTCCTCTGCTTCCAGGGGTTCTGAGCTACCTCAGAAGGTGGGAGGCTTCTTTTTCAGAAACTCATGTGCTTTATATTTTCTAGGACCTATCTCTTCTTCCCTAACAAGAATAACAGTAGGAGATGGTCCTTATCCCAAATCTTGGATAGCCTGAACCATAGCCTCGATGAGCCTCTGATCAATCGGTGTGGGAGAACTCTCTCTAGCATCCTCCCGTGGGCGCATGGGAGATTTCCGGGGAGGCATGTCGCTACAAAATACAATAATCACAAAAACAATAGTCAATACCAAAATTTGGAAAAAATTAATCAAATACAAAAAATATAAATAAACTAAACACACTTTAGTAATAAAATAAATAGCTACTCCACCCCCTCTTGGTGTCCACGTGTGGTCTGTAGCCCACACGTCTCGCCTGGAAGTGAACTTAATCAGACAATTCTAACATCCCATGGTGACTCAAGTTCTTCCAAGAGAGGTGCGGGCCAGGCACCCTACTCATGATCAAAACCCCAATCCCCAACATTCCTAACTCCTGTTTATCCCGACTTATCTCAAAATAGTGACATAATCCAAAAACATTAACCTCCTCTGATACCATTTAGTCACGAACTGAATCTGGTCTCCACCAATATCAGCACCAAACCCATCCTGTGAAAAAGCCCGAAGGGTGTTCCCTATCTGCACAGTCTGGAACAAGTGCACGGGTATCATTAATTTAGGTTTGGTAACGATTTACCTGAGTATGAAAGCATAAAATAGTAAAAACAATCCATAATATAAATATGAAATTTTTGAGCCAAACAAGTATTAAGAAAAAACCACAACTAAATACATTGGTTTAAATATAATAATAGTGGTCCAAATATAAATAAATATAGCATCAAGACATCCCTAATGACTCCACATGACAAGGGGTCATCACCCACAAGTCGTCTCCACAACTCTGCACCAAGGATGGGAACTAACACCCCGAACCGCCACCACCCAAAGCCTTTCCATTACCTGAGTCAAACATAACCAAATATACTTACACCCAAGGGGTGTAAGTACGGTGTGAGACTAAGCCCATTTGGATACCACCCAATGATTCCAAATATCATGCAATACAGTGTGAAATATCAAGCAGTTTTAATACGCAAAGAAAAGTAGTGATAAATTCCAAGAAATGAAACATTCAATTGAAAATATATTTCAAGCTAAAATTTTCAGAATGATGACACATTAAAATATACATGTTAGATATTGTAAATTACTTCCAAAAACATATCATTACAAGGTAAAATACCACAAATACATTGATAAAAAAATCGGGAACTCCCCTAGGCACTAGATAGTCGTGGGCCCCTTGTACCTCATACCTTGGTGTAAAGTAACCATAGTAAAAATTTTTCTCGTGAATGAGCCACTAGTAGGGAATATAACCATAACAAGTTAGTCCCCATTAATCATACATATAGTTTATTTAGAGTTATAATTATCCAAATTGTAAGTGAAATAGGGACAAAACCCATCTGGTCCACCAGTCGTACTAGTACACATCCGCCCCACCTAGGTACCCGGGCTTCCCCCTTTGCACTCAAAAAATTTAAGAATGATACATAAAACCATTTTCATATCAAAAACCACTAATTGTCACATATAATCAGTATAGTAGATACACACATTTTATACCACTTAAAACACCCACAAAAACACTTTGATTCTCAATAAAACCTCTTCTCAAAACCCTGCATTGTTTTGCCCACAAAACTCTTTAAAACCCACAATTTTCACACTATGTGAACACTTTTAAATTTAAAAAATAGAAAAGGAAGCCCAATATATTTCAATTAAATAAAAAAATCAATTTTTTGCAGCCCCAAGTGAACCAAGAAATTATAACTTTGTAAAACCTCAATTTTCACACAAACATGGAACTTAAAAATCACATGTTCCATAGACACCATTAAAACCCATTTTAAAAGCAACAAAAAGAGGGATAAAAATTAAAAACATTCTTTTCAGATATATTAAATTTCAATAAAATCAACTAAGTGAATATAGGTCATCCCCAACTTAACACTTAAAAGATGTCCAGGAAAAACCCCAAATTACACTTTAAAATTGCACTTCAAACTCATTTTCAATACAAACGCCACTAAAACAAATTTTGTAAGCCATAATAAAATGAAATAAACATGAAAATATCAAAAACATAGCAATATAATTCAAATATATTTCATAAACATGGAATCACTTACCAATTTAACGAAAACCCTTGAATCTTCGTGCGAAAATGAAATCGCACCACCGTCGCACCAAGAGATACCTAGATCAAACCTAGAACCACAATAATTGACCAATAAAAACTAAGGTTAAACCCTAGGATAGAAACCATAGTTTTTTTATATTAGTAACCTCTAGGATAAGGTATTAAACCCTATGAACAATGAATGAAACCCTAAGAAAATTGAAAGAAGAGTGAAATAGACTTACTTACTTAAGGGATCTTGAAGAATCGCCCCAAATAAACCCGTATCTGAATTTTAAAATGGTAAAAACTTCAAGGGAGGTTCTAATAAAAATTATTAGGTTATGTAGGAACAGAAATGGAGGAAAAAGAGTAAGAATTGAGAGATTTAAGAAGGAATAATGTTACCACTTCAATTCAGGCCGATTTGAGAAACCCTATAATGTTCTGCACTAATTCGCGATTCACAATAGCTCCAAAACGGGGGGGGGAAGAGGCTAGGCGCGTGGAAGGGTTCAATGGTCTTGGTTGAGACTTGGAATCACCATAAAATATTCAAAATTGAATAACTTATTAATTTAAAAAATTGTTTTTAAAACTGGAAATGGGCCTTCGGGATGGCTTAATCCCTTAAAGAAAAACACCACATACACCATTATTATGGATTAATAAAGGTTCCAAATTTCAATGGTGGTGTTAATATGTCATGGGAGGACATTTAGGAATTGAAATGGGTGAAAAATATTAAAAAATTAAAATTTTAAAATAGAAACAAAATTTATTTTTAAATCTGGAATTGGGCTCACGGTTTGGCCCAATTCAAGAAAACTCATCCATTCCTCCATAAATGCTTGGGAAACCCCCAAAACAAAGAATGAATGAAAAATAAAAGAAAAATAACTTTAAAATTTTTCATGTATGTGACAATTTCCATGTATCTTTAAATGTGTCAAATCACTAATTATTTTTGAAAACTTGGATTTAGTCAAATAAATAAGAGGTCAGCCTTACTTTTAAGGTTAATGAAAAATCCATAGGAATACCTTGAAATCCTACTTAATCCTTCCTCCTAAAGTTTCATTGATTCATCCTCTATTTTCATGAGTCCATGAATCTCTCTCTTTATTTTAATATAGAGAGTGTGAAGAAAATATTTTTTTAAATTCTTCTTATTAGATTGATTCGATCTTCCTAAGGTTTTGTGTTATTGATCATTTCCATCCACTGATCAACTTTTACTTTAAAATTATAAATGAACATTCTTGTAATGCCCCATCCCAAACTATTTAGTCTAATCTAGAGGGTAGTATAGACTCATGTGTAGTTCCCCATATGCAAGAGGTTGATGACTTACAGGGAGGGTCTATGTCAATTAGTGTGGTGACTATTCCCCTAGTATCATGTCCTAGAAAAAATAATAATATAACATAATGTAATAAGATATATAATCAAAGTAAATATATTAAAACTAAGTAGATGGAATACTAGTCATGTAGAAAATAAAAAGGTCTCGTATAGTATAAATCCAACCCATAATAAATGTAAATCATGTAATAAAAATATAAAATACTGGTAATCATTTTGATCCAATCCCATTAAACTACCAAATTTTTACTCCTTTTCTCATCCATCACCCATGGGCCCCTTTTCCTTAATGGAATCCTTATGCATGAATTCTGCACATGCATCGAAATGCCTATATAGGGTGTGAGTGAAAACCCAAGTAGGGTACCACTAGTGCACCCTTAAAAAGTGTTCTCATATATAACAAGTATGTTCCATGAAAATAATAAGTGTGTAAAAATAATAAAAAACCATACAACATGTATCAAGCGGTCATGTGCTAACCAAGCTACCACAGACCCTCGATCATACCTATTTCATCTCCATATTGGTGGGATAATTATAGGGTGTTATAAGTGAAAAAAATACACTAGTCTTGTATATTATCTTTCAACAACCTTAATACATCGAGATAGATCAGGGCCCCAAACCATCATATCCTGACTCCTTCATGGGCCAGGCCTACAAACCTCCATTCCCCATCTATACCTTAGTTCAAGCCTCCAATACATTATTCCCAAGACACGCTACCTTGGGTCAAGCCTCCAAACCATCATGCCCCTACTATATGATCAATTCCATATTAATCATCATCACAAGCTATGAAAACTCCTCTTCTAAGGGATAAACATCACATGATGGTCCGGCTATATCAAGTTCCAATAACAACCTTCAAGGAAATGGTAACACACATCACAAGATTGATCATATAATGAAGGAACATCATATCACTATGATAATATAGTCGCAACATATAACAATATTTGATCATAATAAAAAATGTAAACAATATACTGTATAAATAATCACGGAATCAAATATCATAACGGGACTCATGGGATACACACACCCAAATGTGATCACAATTAGGAATGGTAAACAAGGTATTCCAAAACAAGAATTTTACCAAGGAAACATATAAATAAGATCCCCAAAAGTTAATGAAATTATTACTTCAAAATTATTGATGTTTATTATTCAAGGTTTAGCAACGAATATTTACTCTAACTATGCTTATGTGTTCTTCAGCTCAAACTTCTTTCCAAGGATTCCTAAAACCAGATCTATTAATATTATTTTCAAAATAAATAAAATGCCACATGCGATATATGATCCTCTTTCCTAGATAATTTCAAAATTATTATTTTAAATTATTTCATGTGTTAACCACTTCTTCTTTAAAGAAAATTACAACTCCAAATATGATAATAATTTTCTCTCTCTAGAATAATCCTTGATAACCTAAGATAATAATTCTTTATCATTCTTTGAAAAATCCATATTATTATCATTTTACAAATATTTGTCCAAATCTTCCAGATGGAATATTAAGAACTATATTTTAAGTCCCTCATAACAAGAAGAAAAATATTATATAAATTCCCACTTATAATTATTATTTTAAAACACTACACCCAAAAATTTAAGAGATATTTAGGGTTATTCCATACTTGAAAACCAAGTGAAGAACTTGGTTTGGTTGAATATGACTTCATATATCTCTCATAAGATATTTTCTTGGCTGCTAAAACTCAAAGGAATCACCCAAAAAAAGTATAAAAATATTTTTTGCTATTTTAGATGAATTAATTCCACATATAGAGTCACAGTATTAAACCCTAAAATTAAATTAACAATTTAATTTGTGTTTTAATCTTTTCTTAATTAAGTAATATTTAAATAATTATATAAGTATGAGTTATGAATTTAAATGTTTCAAAGAAACTATTCTCATGATTTTTAGTATTAAAAATCATCAAAATATTTTACAAGATTAATATGGGAAGTAGAAAACACAAATAGGGTTTTTAATTAATTTCCACCCAAAAGGGGCACTACGTAAGGTTACTTTGTTCTTACCATTATGTACATATTAAATTTCACATATGGGTGTTGGTTTACCCTTACATAAACCTTGAAAGGAATGTTCTACCCTAATACAGCTTAACCCTACCCTTAAACACATATTCGAATATAGGATTTCCCAGTATGTAGAGAGGATATTACTCTTTTAAAACCCATATAAACAAAGGGTTGCATTTAAGCTGCTCAACATACCATTACACAGTGCATAGGTTACCCTTACATAAGTCAGAATTAAACCTTATGTAGTATATACAAAACTGGGATTAATCTTTTGTATCACATGAAAAAGTGCCTTTACCCTTATGCAACTCAAAGAAAAACCCATCTACCCTTATGTAAGGCATTGGTACTACGTAAGGGTAAGAATAAAATTGAAAATTTTTTATCTTTAACATAAGAGTTTTATAAAAATAAACAAAATAGGGTTTTATTAACATTTAAATATTGAAAAAAATATAATTATCCCCCTCTAACAATGTATCATCCCCGATAAATATCTTTAGCGATCAATCTCAAAGAACTCCATCCACTGAGTTCGAACACTAGAATCTCTCTCCCTCATCTCATCTTGGATCTGTAAATGCTTACATGGGATCTGGGAATGTGATTTCATATTCCCTAAAATAACTTTCTCACTTTTCTCTATAATCCTCACATGACACTTCACATAAGATGAATGTGGCTCTAACTCAACATCCTCAAAGTCTATGGCATGCATAATATTGGCCATTTACCACCAAAGCTATAACAAATGAAACACATCATGAATACCTAGGTTGAGATAAGGAAGATATATATGATATATTACTATCCTAAACCACTTAGTGATCTTTAAGGGTACAATAAACCATGGTTCCAATTTCCCCTACTTCCACAAACGATGATGCCCTAACCATGGTGACACTCACAGGAAAAATCGATCACTAACAATAAACTCTAAAGGTAATCTCCTCCAGCCAGCATAAGATCATTACATACTCTTTATGGTCACCAATCACTTATTGATTAGTTTTACCCTATATGATGTCTCTTGAACAAAACTAGGCCCAATAACTTTTACCTCACCCACATCATGCCATCACGATGGTGATTGGAATGAACATCCATGGAGAGACTCAAATGGTTCCATCTATATAAAATCCTAGAAACAATTTTTATAAGTGAAATATACCAAAGATAAATTATCATCTGAAGACTCACCAATGTTTAGAACCCAATCTTTAATCACATCCTTCAATTCAAAAATCATTATATTGGGTTTTCTATCTATCTGGGGATGATATGTTTTACTCAATCTTAGCTGAGTCCCTAGGGTGTTTCTCAATCCTTGTAAAAAGTATGATGTGAAATGTGAATCTCTATTAGAAAAAATTATCAATGGAAACCAATGTAAGTGTATGATATCATGGATATAAATATTTCTCATCTCATCTATTTAGTGAGTCTCTCTGATCGGTAGGACGTGAGTAACTTTCATCAACCGACCTAAAATCACCTAGATAGTATCACAACTCCTCGGGGTCCTGGGTATCCCTATCAAAAAGTCCATTGTGATGCCCTCCCACTTTCACCTGGGAACTAGAAGTGGTTGGATAAGACCATCATGATGTAGGTGGTTTTCCTTTATCCTCTGGTAGATAAGGCATAAAAAAATCCAATGATGTCCCTATATATCATTAGACACCAGAACTATTTCCTGAAGTCATGATACATCTTTATCACACTCATATGTATCACCCATATAGAGGTATATAAGTCCCACTTCATATATTCCCTATTAGAAAATTATAATACTATTATCCCATGCACAATGATCACATCTTCATCACCCAACAACAATTCGTATATTGAGTCACCTCTGGCTAGTTGTTCCCATATCACATAGCACTCTGGGTCTACCTCCTATCCAGCCTTTACCCAGTCTACTAGAGAATATGTGATCACCAAGGGAGAACAATTCATTGATCCTTAATCCTTAGAAGTATCCATCCTCCAAACAGATAATAATATCATCAAGTTTCACTTCTATTATGAAGACCACTCACCATGATCCTACTCAACCTGCATCTTTTGAATAAGAGCATCCAAAATGATGTCATCATTCCCTATTGTATAATCCATATCAAAATAAAAATTATAGAGATACTCTACAAATTACCTCTTACTCAATTGTAGGTCCCACTATGGGAATATGTAATAGATTCTCTTTTAGTCAGTGTGGATAAAAAACCTCTAGTTGAAGAGATATTGTATCCAATAATTCAAATCCAGAACTACAGATTTCAACTCCAAGTCATGAGTAGGGTAGTTCTTACATGGGGTAATAGTTGATGTGACCCGTATGCTACTAAATTCCACATCTAGATTAGTACTAATCCCAAACCAATGCCTTATGAATCACAGTACATGATGTAATTAACTCATAGCTTAGGAAGCCCCAATACTTGAGTTATATTCAACCTCATAATCAACTTAAGAAATGATTCTTGACACTATTCCAACCACTATAACTCTATTCACTTCTTTATCATTACATTTATAGGTGTCTATAATATGGACAATTCCTTGATAAAATGATAGTGATATCATGTTAAGACCATAAATATCCTAATTTCAAACACATTTTGAAGAATTGTCCTAGAAATCATTGCCTCCAATTTCTCTAGTTCCACAGATATACCTATCACAAACACCACATGCCCTAATAAAATTATATCCTAAATCCAAAAGTTAAACTTAGATATCTTGTATTGAAGCTGATGTTCTCAAATAATAATTTGGACTATCTCAAAATGTATGCATGTTTCTCCGATGTTGGTCATTTGATTATGATTTCATCAACAAACACCATGGAATATGAGTCTGGTTATGGGTGGAAGATATTTTTCATGAGATCCATGAATATTGTCAGTGTATTCATAAATCTAAATAGCATTACCAATAACTTGTATAACCTATACCTACTCTGAAATTCCATCTTCATGAAGTCCTCTCTATCCCATAGCTGGGTAAAGCCCAATCATTGATCAATCTTAGAGAACCACACGGGTCCCCATAACTAATTGAAAAGGTATTCAATCCTATTAAAATGATATTTGTTCTTCAAAATCACCTAGTTCAGGTTCTATTATTAAATATTGAGTCAAATACTATCATCTAACTTCTAGGAAAACAATACAGGTTCACTCATGATGATGTACTCAGTCTGATAAATCCCTTATGATCCAAGTCATCAAATTGCACCTTTGTCTTCTTCAGGTCAGTTGAAGTTATACAACAAGGGGGTATCAAAATGAGATTCCCACCTTGTATGAGCTCTATCTCAACATCAAATCCTCTATAATGATGAACCTCTATGAATTCATCTGAAAATATTTCCAGATAGGGATCCATGGATATAGGAAATTTTGAGGGGAATTGTAAAGACCTGTAAAATTCAAGGGAAATTTTTTCTAAATTTTCTTTGAGATTTTACAAGAATGCAGTTTCTGACGGCGCCTGATTCCGAGGCCCGGTGAGCCCGAAATCAATTTATGAATTTTAGCTCGGGTACGTTCAGTGAACGAACGAGTGGGTTTTCCAATATTTTAAACCGGTGCTCGGAATCAAATTCTGATGGCACTGATGGAACCGTAGCACCGGTAATTGCTTAGGAACTCCATTTCCGGAGTTGCGTTTACATGAGAGAAGTTGTTAATTTATGTGGAAGGTAAAATAAAAAATATGCAACAATTTTTATTTTCTCTAAGTGGATTTAAACTTTGGGTTACCCAACTTCCCATGGGAGGTTATAAGGGTGGTGGGGCCCACACGAACCCCACCCCTTCACATTTTTTAACTCCCTCAACTCACAATTATATTTGATAACTTATGTTTTAATAACATAGGATATTAATGAAGTGAGTTTAATGTGAGTGTTCGAATTTCAAACCTATGTTGAGTTAATAAAATAAGTAAGGGACTTATTTTATTTTTGTTGGAGTCTTGTTGCCTTGGGAGCTTTGGGAGAAAAGCTAAGGGATTCTTGAGTTTCTTCATCCTCTACGTCAAAGAACACGAAGAACGCGAAGAACGCCAGATTCCTTGGAGAACGACGTCTCCTTCCGCGACGTCTCCTTCTGCGACGCCTCTTCCCACGACGGATATTCCGCGACGAATCCTTGTTCGACGAACCTCCGTTCAAGCTACGCTCAAGTAGGGTTTTATTTATTTATTTTGTTCGTGAATACTACCTTGTCGTTCTTCATGAAAATACGACCAATTGCTATCAATTAACGAGAGGGGGCCGGACCGCACAAACACGGCCGACCCTCCTCCATTATTGATGTTGTTTCTAATGTGGTTGGAACGGTAATGGCGCGGTGTCGTCGCACCGCGCGGGATCATGCGGCAAGTAATGCACGGCGCCTTCGCACCGCGCCGGAGAACCGTAAAAGCACTGCGGCCGGAGCGGGGCCGCGGCGGAGGGGTGTGGCACCGTCACGCCGCACCGGATGAATGAAGGCCGCGGCCGATACCAGGCCACGGCAGAGCATGTGAACCGGCGGCCGGAAGCGAGCCGCCGGTGTCGGAGCAGGGAGGGGACCAGCCGTCGCCGGTCCCGTGGTGGTAGAAACTGGCCGGCCGGCCGGGGCGGCCCGACCGGACAAGGGAAAGCTGGGGGTTCAAACCCCCGGCCGGCCAACTGAGCGGCCCCCATTAAGGGGGGTCGCGGTTACAAACTAGGGGGGCAGGCGCCCCCCTCCTCAACGGCTCGGCCATTTGGCCGAGCGCCTGGCCAGCGCGCCCAGCGCGCTGCGCCCAGGCCAGGCCGGCTACCTGGCCGGTCTGCCAAGTCGGGCCGCGCCTAGGCCGGGCCGTGCCACGCCCAAGCGGGCCAGACCCGGACCCGGTTCGGGTCGACCCGGTGCGTGCCGACCCTGGGGGTATCGGACCCGAACCCCTTAATACCGAATATCTTCTGGTCGGTTGCCTATAACTTGTCCTACGGACCTATGATCGATGCACCGTCAGTTACGTAGCGATCCTTGGATCGAGATGGTCATTTTGGTATATCGCACTCAAGGTTTCGGAATACTTCGTGTTCGTCCGGGTTGGTTCGTACACGAAACCAACCAGGCCCTCGGAGTGTAAACGCTCGTAACTTGAGTTTCGGACGTCGGATTGACGTGTTGTTGACTTTTTTAGATTCCTCTTGATGAGACAGAACTTTTTTCTTACTCTTCTCAAGGTTTGGATGTCGTCGGAGTGCAGTCGGGTTGGATTGTACCTGAAATCCAACTGGGCCCCTGGAATGAAAAAGCCAATAACTCACAGACTGGGTGTCTGATTGATGCGCTGTCTGTCTCATTGATTTCCTCTTGATGAGACGGAACTTTTTGCATACTTATATTGAGTTTTGGATGCAGTTGGATAGTGGCCAGGTTGGATTGTACCCGAAATCCAACCGAGCCCCTAGAACGGAAAAACTGATATCTTTCAGACCGAACGTTCGTTTGACGAACCATCAGCGGCGTCGGTGGTCACGTAGAGAAATGGTACCTATGAGTACGCCCTATGAGAGTTCAGGGTACAGTTGATATACGACCGTGTTGGTTCGCAAACGAAACCAACCAGGCACCTGGGACGAAAAGGCTAATAACTCACAGACCGAGCGTCCGATTGACGCACCGTCTGTTGCGTTGAGACCCCTATGATGAGGTGGTCCTTTGAGATACTTCTTCGTGGGACTTTTAGATACTAGGAGTATCAACTAGTATATTGTGGAGCGGACCCTCCTGGAGACGAGCATACGGAGTACAGAGACCGTGTAGCTAGCTGTGACCTGATGACTGCTTGTCCGATTCGATTCGGAGTGACTAGAATAGCCCAATGGGGAGCACTACTTTGTGAGGTGGCAGACCCATGGCGGAGGAGCACTACTATGTCAGGTGGCAGACCTGCGGTACTCGATTGGAGGAGTACCTCTGTAGGCTATGAGGGGGAGCACTACTGTGTGAGGTGGCAGACCCATGGCGGAGGAGCACTACTGTGTGAGGTGGAAGACCCGCGGTACTCGACAGGAGGAGTACCTCAGCAGTCATAGGTTGGTGAGCAGTACCTCGGAGACATGACAGGATCACTGTACTCCCAGAGACGGAGCTCTTCAGCATTTACAGTTTCGATAATGAAATTCCTGGTTTGAGCTAAGTCTATGACCTTTGTGTTTACCTCATGATTGAGATGCGTCACTTGATTACTTAGGTATATGTATGGGCATATACCTGGGTAGTGGTTATCCGTTGATTTCATAATCTTTGTGTTTCCTCATGATTGGGATGGGTTACATGATAACATGGGTATATGTATGGTCATATACCTAGGTAAAGGTTATCTGTTGAGATCTTCTTTGTGGTTATCCTTGTTGGATTTAGTGAGACCTTGAGGGTCTCGGGGTCCCTACTGAGTATCGTTATACTCACCCCTGCACGGGCTATGCCCGCACCTCATTGTGTTGGTTGCAGACGATGAGCAACGCTGATGGAGATCGAGTGTACAAGGACTGGACGGCACCTGGTGGTGGACCTCTCGACGAGTTAGTACCTGGAGGTGGACCTCACGACAAGACGACACTCGGAGGAGGTTGACGGGCGAGAGCGTTGTGGAGGCTATCTGTACCTACGCTTCAGGTAGGATCCGTGGTGGACGATCCAGGAGCTGCACTATCTTTACCTACCCTTCAGGTAGGATCCTTGGTGGATGATCCAGGAGATGCGTGAAACCTTCCGACTATTTTTTCTTTTACCTTGTACTTTACAGTTGGGCTTGTATTTCTGGCCCCTTTACTTTCAGCACTACTTTTGTTTTTAGTTTTACTTAGTGTTTGCTTCCGCTTGTACTCTGTTTGGTGTTTGTTTACTTTTATAAAGGAAATGTCTTCCCAGTTATTGGGATTTACGCCTTTGGTTCTAGTCTCCAGCCCCTGGCTTATGGAAGGCGGGCTTGGGGTAGTCACGACACGGGCCTCGAGGACGTGTCGTGAGAAATTGGTATCAGAGGAGTCGGTTCTACCGCAGGACATATAACTCTGATATTTTCTTTTCTGTGAAGCAATAGTGTTAAGGTTACTGAGTGTGGTCTTCAGTTTAGGGAGTCCAGTGTTGGTGCGGCGGCCGACGTATCCATACACCAGGACCCTGACTACTGATTTCTGACTTTGTGCACAAAAACACTGATTGCGTGTGTGTTTCCAAAAGTTTTAAAGTCAGCTCAAACTAGGTCATCTCACCAGGTATAAATCGTTGACTGTGTCGCATCTGTTCAGGTTGTCTCCATGCAGACAGTCAGTTGGAGTTCCGAGAGAGTACTCGATTACGGCCCACCGAGTGGCGAGGCTCCGATGCGGGGCCCTTTTTACTATATTGGCACCCTTGGGTGGTGTACCAGAAGCACCACCACCTATTGGGCAGCAGATGCCACTAGTCATACTAGTGAACTGTGCACGCTGGCAGAGCATGTTGCACGAGTTCCAGCAGTAGAGGCCTCTGAGGTTACAAGGCGAGGCAGATTCCCAGACATCAGAGGACTGGCTGGAGGCGATTGCTAGAGTTTTCTGCCTAGTTGAGACATCAATGGAGTGGATAGTGGACTTGGCTAACTAGTGTTTTACAGTGAATGACCATGAGGATGGTCCGCAAAGTGATGAGGATTCGGTACGTGGACCGATGCCTGAGATAGTGCCTTCGGGTAGTGTGTCAGCTATACATCACTACCTGTTGGTCAGCAGTTACAACCGGCAATACCGGTAGGTGACATGTGTAGGCTTACTGCCTTATACGTGTTCCAACATCAGATACACTCAAGTTCTGAGGCGAACCTGACTCACAGGCGGCTAAGTACTGGCTTGAGGAGTTAGCAGAGAGTTTTCTAGAGCTTATACAGCTTCGGAAGGACGACGTGTCTGTAGCTGAGAATTCATCAAGGCGAACCGAACATTATGGGTACTCGATGAATACGATTTGATCAGTGTTATAGAGCTCGGAACTCTGAGCGTGGTGTGTTTTTGGATATTCGATCCAGCACTTTTTCCTCTATGCATTCCTACTCGCATTAGGGTTCTAGAGAGAACTTTGAGGTTGAATGTTCTTTGGATGATTGGTTTTAGCCAGTGAATGTTAAAAATGGGAAGATGCGAACTGGCGTCAATCTCAGAGACTTGGGCGTGCGAGTGTTTAAAAAAAGGGAAATGTTAAGGATAGATGAATCTGTAGAGTATCATACGTTGAGGAAGAGCTAGGAGATCATCATGAGGTGGTGTACATATCAACATGTTACAACCACCCGCCTTTGTTGTTCCCTCCAGGCTCAGGGGGCTAGAGGGCAGGGAAAGAGAGTAGCTGAATGCGGTCAAGGAGAGTGACCCAATGGCTCAAAGAATGATTTGAGGGAAAGTTTGTGTCCACTTCAAGTTGTCGTAGTAACATACATTGATACGAATCATTCCTTCCTTCAATGAATCTTGTCCCAGACCTAGAGTTTATGGTTAAGCCGTTGACTTGACCCTCGCGTCTGGAGATACCGTGGGAGGAGACTCGATAATCACACTTACGCCGACAGTGTGATCTGACCCACGAGGAGAGAGTTTCGGTTGGAATCTCTTGGTGGCAGTGTCGAGGCCTTACGACGTTGGTCTGAGTATGGATTGGATCCACAGTTCATACACGGATTGACTGTATTAGGCAAAAAGGTTGTGGTTTATCTACAACGTTGGGATGGGGTTTTTCCTTGGTCGGCAAAAAGGAAAACCCAGGCAGCACAAGATGGAATCATGCATAAGAGGGTGAATTCAATCACTCAGGAGATGGCCAAACTTACCTTTGTGCCAGAATTCTCCAGAGTTGCGGCGCCACTTCTAGCAGAGCTTTCAAGAGATGGGTTGACCGGTGTGCCAAACCTGTGGGCGTTGGTTACATAGTTCACTGCAACGCATTAGGGACTGGACTCGGGTGTGTCCTGATATAGGAGTGGACAGTGATCACCTATGGATCATGGCAGATGAGACTGCAGAGAGCTGACAGGAAGCCTCTAGAGTTCAAGGATGATGACCACGTCCTTATACGGGTCTCACCTCAACGAGGTTTACGGAGATGTGGCCAAGACGGAAAGTAATCTCCAAGGTTCAGCGGACCTTTCCAGGTCCTTAGGTGGGTAGGTGAGGTGGTTTACCGCTGGACCCATCCACCTCAGTTGCACCGGGTGCCCGACGACTTCCACGTATCTCAACTGCGGAGATACATTCTTGACCCGACGCATGTCATCGAACATGGGGAACTGGACTTTGGCGATGGGGTGACTTTTGCGGGGTTCCAGAAGAGGTTGAGGATCGATAGGAGCAGATCCTACGAGGATGGTCGATTCCTTGGGTGCGCTTTCACTGGCAGTACGGGAACCTCTAGGTGAGCACATGGGAGCGAAAGGCTCAGATGCGTGCTCAGTACCGCATTTGTTTCCCTAGTTTATGATGTAACTTTACGGGGACATAAAGCCCTGAGGTGGGAGTAATGTAAAGACCCATAAAATTCAAGGGAAATTTTTTCTAAATTTTCTTTGAGATTTTACAAGAATGAAGTTTCTGACGGCACCTGATTCCGAGGCCCGGTGTGCCCGGAATCAATTTCCGAAGTTTAGCTCAGGTACATTCAGTGAATGAACGAGCGGGTTTTCCAATATTTTGAACCGGTGCTTGAAATCGAATTCTGAGGGCACCGATGGAACCGTAGCACCGATAATTTCTTAGGAACACCATTTTTGGAGTTTCGTTTACACGAGATAAGTTTTTAATTTATGTGGAAGGTAAAATAAAAATTATGCAACAATTTTTATTTTCTCTAAGTGGATTTAAGATTTGGGTGGAAGTTGGGTAACTACCCAACTTCCCATGGGAGGTTATGAGGGTGTTGGGGTCCACACAAACCCCACCCCTTCACATTTTTTAACTCCCTCAACTCACAATTAAATTTGATAACTTAGGTTTTAATAACTTAGGATATTAATGAAGTGAGTTTAATGTGAGTGTTCGAATTTCAAACCTTATGTTGAGTTAATAAAATAAGTAAGGGACTTATTTTATTTTTGTTGGAGTCTTGTTACCTTGGGAGCTTTGGGAGAAAAGCTAAGGGAGTCTTGAGTTTCTTCATCCTCTTCGTCGAAGAACACGAAGAACGCAAAGAACGTGAAGAACGCTGGATTCCTTGGAGGACGAATTCTCCTTCCGCGACGTCTCCTTCCGCGACGCCTCTTCCCGCGATAGATATTCCGCGACGAATCCTCGTTCGACGAACCTCCGTTCAAGCTACGCTCAAGTAGGGGTTTATTTAATTATTTTGTTTGTGAATACTACCTTGTGGTTCTTCATGAAAATACAACCAATTTCTATCAATTAACGAGAGGGGGCCGAACCGCACAAACACGGCCGACCCCCCTCCATTATTGATGTTGTTTCTAATGTGGTTGGAATGGGAATGGCGTGGTGTCGCCGCACCACGCGGGATCGTGCGGCAAGTAATGCGCGGCGCCGTCACGCCGCTCCGTGAAATTGAACCAAGTCACGACGTCGTCGCGACGCTCCGGAGAACTGAAAAAGCACCGCAGCCGGAGCGGGGCCCCAGTGGAGGGGTGCAGCGCCGTCGCGCCGCACCAGATGAATGAAGGCCACGGCCGATACCGGGCCACGGCGAAGTATGGGAACCAGCGGCCGGAAGCGGGCCGCCGGTGTCAGAGCAGGGAGGGGACCGGCCGTCGCCGGTCCCGTGGTGGCAGAAACCGGCCGGCCGGGGTGGGCCGATCGGACAAGGGAAATCCGGGGGTTCAAACCCTCGGCCGGCCAGCTAAGCGGCCCCAATTAAGGGGGGTCGCGGTTACAAAACAGGGGGGCAGGCGCCCCCCTCCTCAACGGCTCGGCCATTTGGTCGAGCGCCTGGCCAGCGCGCCACGCCCAGGCTGGGCCAGCTGCCTGGCCGGTCCTCCAGGCCGGGCCGCGCCCAGGCTGGGCCGGCCCGCGCCCAATCGGGTTGGACCTGGACCCGGTTCGGGTCGACCCGGTGCGGGCCGAACCTGGGGGTATCCGACCCGAACCCCTTAATACCGAATATCTTCTGTTCGGTCGCCCATAACTTGTGCTACGGACCTCTGATCAACACACCGTCAGTTGCGTAGCGATCCTTGGATCGAGATGGTCGTTTCTGTATATCACACTCAAGGTTTTGGAATACATTGGGTTTGGCCGGGTTGGTTCGTACATGAAACCAACTGGGCCCTCAGAGCGGAAACGCTCGTAACTTAAGCTCCGGACGTCCGATTGACGTGCCGTCGACTTTTTTAGATTCCTCTTGATGAGACGGAACTTTTGGCGTACTCCGCTAGAGGTTTGGATGTCGTCGGAGTGCATTTGGGTTGGATTGTACCTGAAATCCAACCGGGCCCCTAGAACGAAAAAGCCAATAACTCACAGACCGGGTGTCCGATTGACGCGTTGTCTGTCTCATTGATTTCCACTTGATGAGACGGAACTTTCTGCATACTTCTCTTGAGATTTGGATGCAGTTGGATAGTGGCCAGGTTGGATTGTACCCGAAATCCAACCGGGCCCCTAGAACGGAAAAACTGATATCTTTCAGACCGGATGTCTGTTTGACGAACCGTCAGCGGCGTCGGTGGTCACGTGGAGAAACGGTCCCTATGAATATTCCCTATGAGAGTTCAGGGTACAGTTGAGATACGTCCGTGTTGGTTCGCACACGAAACCAACCGGGCCCTTGGGATGAAAAGGCTAATAACTCACAGACTGGGCATCCGATTGACGCACTGTCTGTTGCATTGAGACCCCTATGACGAGGAGGTCCTTTGAGATACTTCTTTGTGGGACTTTGAGATACTTGGAGTATCAACTATTAGCTCGTGGAGAGGACCCTCCCAGAGACGAGTGTACAGAGTACGGAGACCGTGTAGCTAGCTGTGACCTGATGACTGCTTGTCCGATTCGATTCAGAGTGACTAGCATAGCCCAGTGGGGAGCACTACTTTGTGAGGTGGCAGACCCATGGAGGAGGAGCACTACTGTGTGAGGTGGCAGACCCGCGGTACTCGACAGGAGGAGTACCTCTATAGGCTTTGAGGGGGAGCACTACTGTGTGAGGTGGCAGACCCATGGCGGAGGAGCACTACTGTGTGAGGTGGCAGACACGTGATACTCGACAGGAGGAGTACCTCAGCAGTCATAGGTTGGTGAGCAGTACCTCAGAGACGTGACAGGATCAATATACTCCCAGAGACAGAGCTCTTCAGCAGTTACGGGTTCGATAATGAAATCCTGGTTTGAGCTGAGTCTATGACCATTGTGTTTACCTCATGATTGAGATGGGTCACTTGATAACTTAGGTATATGTATGGGCATATAACTGGGTAGTGGTTGTCCGTTGATTTCATAATCTTTGTGTTTCCTCATGATTGAGATGGGTTACTTGATAACTTGGGTATATGTATGGGCATATACCTAGGTAGAGTTTATCTATTGAGATCTTCTATGTGGTTATCCTTGTTGGATTTAGTGAGACCTTGAGGGTCTCGGGGTCCCTACTGAGTATCGTTATACTCACCCCTGCACGGGCTATGTCCGCACCTCGTTGTGTTGGTTGCAGACGACGGATAGCGCTGATGGAGATCGAGTGTACGAGGACTGGACGGCACCTGGTGGTGGACCTCATGACGAGTCAGTACCCAGAGGTGGTCCTCACGATGAGACGACACTCGGAGGAGGTTGATGGGCGAGAGCGTTGTGGAGGATATCTGTACCTACCATTTAGGTAGGATCCATGGTGGACGATCCAGGAGCTGCGCTATCTGTACCTACCCATAAGGTAGGCTCCTTGGTGGACGATCCAGGAGATGTGTGACACCTTCTTGCTGTTTTGTCTTTTACCTTGTACTTTACAGTTGGGCTTGTATTTCCGGCCCCTTTACTTTCAGCACTACTTTTGTTTTTAGTTTTACTTACTGTTTTCTTCCGCTTGTACTCTGTTTGGTGTTTGTTTACTTTTATAAAGGCAATGCCTTCCCAGTCATCGGGATTTATGCCTTTGGTGCTAGTCTCTAGCCCCTGGCCTATGGAAGGTGGGGTTGGGGTAGTCACGACACGGGCCCCGAGGATGGGTCGTGACAGGAATATCACTAATTCTGCTAAAAGATACAGTCATGAAATTTGCCTCATGCTCATCCCAAGCTAATTTTATTCTAGACCAACACTACCTACTCCCAATTACAACTCTTCACTCATCATAAACCTCTATAACTTCAAAGAATTAAATGAAACAAGTCCTTAATGGAAATAAATGTGATCTTAAAAGCTGGTTAGATGGTCAATACTGAGAATCACATCGAATATCATCATCTCAAGAATCATGAAGTCCCATAGATGTCCATAACAAGAGATGGATATAGGAAAATATAGGAATCATTGAAGATGATCCACTTTCATAACCAATAGTTTATTAGGGGAAAGAGAATCATAGGATGAATTGACTGGTAAGTCAAGTCCAAAATCTACTTATATAGATATGAAGGAATGGGAAGTACCGATATCAAACAAGGAAGTTCATGAAGTATAGGTGATCAAAGTTTTAACTCAAATAGTAAATTTCTCCTCACCTCTATCTACTACAGTCTAATCCACTACATAAATGTAATCTGCCTTAGATATATGACCATGTCTCAAATTCACATGACCAGTCTGAGTCCTCATATGTGTCTGTTGCTGAGGAAATTAGCTATATCCCTATTTTCATAACTGTATCTTCCTTCCCCCTTACAAGATTCTGATCTCAATCTTTCCAATGGCCCGAAGGCCTTAGTTTTTTATTTATTATGATAACTCACCTTCCAAGGGGTGAGGTGGAACCCTTACAAGGCCCGTAGGCATAATAATTACATGGACTATAGGCCTCAGAAAAATTCATTACCCGTAGGCTTCAAACATTACATACAACCCAGACTAACTACTTGGAACTGCTCCTCCCTAGCATCTTCATCGTAAAATCATCTCTCCACCTTCACATGGTTGTTCATATAGGCTATCCCGGGCATGCACAGTCTTGTCCCAATGGAAAGTGTTATTCCCTCTCATTTTTGCAATCTGTGTAGCTTCTTCTGTGGTGAAAGCTTCTTTCTCATACTCCAATAGAGCTTGTTCCTTATAGGTTGTCTGGTTTGCATCAGCACTTAAGGTGTCCTGAAGGCCTTGAGGCGGCCCGAAGGCCTTACTACATTTTTTTCACTTGATATGAGTTTCTGAGTAATCCCTATGGAAATGTTTGATCTTCCCATAGTTTAATTACTATGGGTTACATCTTGAGGGAACTGAAGAAGATGAATTCTTCTCCACCTTAATACCACTAATCTATTTCACATTTCAAATAATCATCTTCCTAGTACTAGAAAAGATACTAATTATATTGGTAGAGGTTCATCTATATGAGAAATGAAGGTTATAATAAGTCCAACTACTCAACCCCTATCCATGATCTTCTTGATAGTCAAGGCCTTCCATAGAACCTTTGGTTATGATGCTAGGTTAGAGCACCAAACCTAGTGTAACACCTGAGACTTTTATGAGAAATATTTTTGTTTTTATGTTATATAAATCATCAAAGGAATCTTTCACTACACACAACACTAGTTTGGCTTGCTTTACACGCAACCGCGGCCTTCCTCGATAGCTTGCGTAGTACACAATACCGAGTTTCACTAAACAACGATCTGCTATTAAAATATTATTAAAACTAGCCGTTATGAATAGTATTAACTGAATTTTGAATTTTATAATATTTTAATTCAACTTATACATTTTCTAGAATGAGTTATAAAAGCAAAATCAGTTTTTTTATAAAAGAAGTATTTTTCAAAAAATGCAGTTTTGCAGCATTTTGATGGCGCACCCACATTAAATCAAGTTTTGGACATGATTATAAGTTAAATTGGACAAAATAAAATTCTTCTTTTGAATCAGGGTATAAAAAATTTACTTTGGACAAATTTTTGATATTTTTCTGATAACTTTGCATATTTTGATGAATAGTAAAAATATGCTAATTTTTAATTAAAAACAACTTTTTTCATTGAGATAATTTATATGGATAAATTATAATATTGAATGGTTTTAAAGTATAAATAGAATATATTTTTACAATTTAATATAATTTATGTCATTATCATTAATTTCACATTGAATTCATAGGTAAAAACATTTCAATCTTTGGCAATGTTTTAACTTCTAAAACCCGTTTTCTTAACAACGGGATTTATTTTAAATTAATTACTACAACTTATATATGTTTTGAATTTTGAAAAATGGATTCCATATTCCGAATCAGTGGGTCCAAATTATGTTAATAGGCTACTTTTTATTTTTGGGCATTATGAATAGTAACTACGGTAAATTTTATTTACCATAGTTAAAGGTAAATCGGGTAATTAAGGGTAAATATAAGATTATAAAATTACCCTAACACCTACCAAAATCCTATTGGATGAATAAAAGTTGACCCATATCACCTAAGAGTCGGATTAGATTCATTTAGTGGACTTTTTTCCATGAAAATAATTTAATTATTATTAAAACCAATGAATGTGACAACATGTCACTTTCTTAAATCTTATAAGTATAATAATTTTAATTTGGTGATAAACTTAATGAAACTTCTAACATTAATAGTCTAAAGAAAGATAATACAATTATCTACATCAAAGGAATTTATTTATAATTTTTAGGGATTAAATAATTATCATTAAGTATGACACAATAGTGATGTTGAAATTATTTTATTAATTAAAATATCAAATAAAATGTTTTAAAAATATTAAAATAAATATTATATGAACTATTTTATGTGCTGAACTAATTTTCTAGATACATATAACATTTTATGAATCTATTAATGCTTTTATTTCGAACATATCTTCTGTATATATTTTATTTAAATTCAAATAAATGAATAGTGTCAAAACTGACACTATTGTTATTTTATAAAAATAACATATTATAGAATTGTTTAAAAATCACAAAAATATTTAAAAATTATAAATTAAAATTTATATGGTCTAAAATGTCATAAAGTTTCAAATTATGGAAAATTCACAACCCATATGTAATTATTTATAATAATTTAAAATTTAGAATATTATTACACAAATAAAATTAAATTGATAAATAAGGATAAATCAAGTTGATAATGTTTAAAATAAATTCCTAACATGTCTAAATTTTATTGGTTGATTATATTACAACCCTATCTCATCTAAGATTCGGATATGAGTCATTTTGGAAGTTTTTAAGAGGGTTTTGGATTTAATATAATCTAATATTTCTTATATTTCCAATGGTGCCCCTCTCCTCCCTTATAAAAGGGAACCTCCTCCCTCTCCTCCTCACACCAATTTTAACCTTCAATATCAGCCAAAACCTACCACATTCTCATCTCCACTTACCTAGAGACATCCTAGAGGTCCTGGTATTCTTTAAAGACCAATGTTAGTGCCCTAAAAGGAGGTCTCAAAGAAGCGCTTCAAAGAAGAGGTAATGCTCATTACCGGTTCTTTCATCTTTATTTCTTCTTCCACTTCTTCTTCTTTAGTTTTTTCATTATGAGGTAATAACATCAGTATCACTAATATACTGATATGTTATTATAAATATTAAACAACCCTATTTCACCTCTTATCCATCCTACGGAAAACGAAATCACTGCGCGTGCGTACGTACAGAATACCGTCTCCACGCCGTGGTGTAATCTATTTTCCACAACCACCTTACTTGGATGGGTATAAGGGTGAAATTAATGAATATATATGATTATTGTAAAGTTTTATTGATTATTAAATAGTATACACACACTCCAATACAATTCCACAATCATGGGAACGATATCATCCCTCGTGCGTACGTACGGAATACCATCTCCATGATATGATGTGATTCGTTCTACATGATCTTCATTATATAATGATTATATAAATGAATTGAATGAATGAATATGATATATATTACACTAATAACATTCTTGAAATGAGGTATCTATAACCTAAATAGAAGAATAAGAATTTATTCGACAAACACGCATAAGAACAAAACGTAATAAACACCCGAATACCAAGTAGTAATGAAATATTACTAATAAGAAGCTAAGAATATGACCATATATGATATCATAACAATAATTATGATTCTGTAATGATTCAATAACATTATTTAAATCATTATACAGGAGGTCCGGACACTTACGAAGAAAATCGGACCTAAGGTAAGGGAAAATCTCGCAATCTCAATTTTTATCCGAGATTCTTTATACTTCAGAGTTTATTGGGGTGTATTTTATCATCCACATCCATGTTTCCTCAATATGTGATATTTATATCCTTCTACAATAGTTTATAACCAATTTTACCCTTCGGTGAGTTTTTAGTAAAGGATATGAAATGAATCTTTTGTCGTTTTTCCGTACGAGGTACTTTTTGACTTTTCCGACAAAAGTACGAGAAGAATGTTTTTTTTAACTTATACGGCATGAATGGATTTTTAAAACATTATTTCCATGAAGCTTCCTTTACAAGTTTTCAAGTTTATTTTTAATCAACTTCTTTTAGTTTAAAATTGTATGACATCTTAAGAAAGGAAAATGTTTTTGAAGTAGAAAGGATATTTTCCTCAATAATGGAGTTCAAGTGTTTTTATCAAAATTATTTTACATCTAAGATAATATAGTGTTCTGTTTATATCCCTATTATTACATTGATTTGATTATGTTGTGATGGAATTATTTTTATGAATTCTTTTATCTTATATGAATTGTTTTATGATGTCATGGTGTTTAAGAATCCCATTTTTATTACATGAGTTATGCAAGGATGTATGATTTATGATTTTGTGGCACAAATAAGAATGGTATCATTATGAGATGGGTGGGACCTATATCTCCCTCTAATTCATTGGGTAAAGATTTTATATCTCATGAGATGGACATGGATGGAACGGAAGGTTAAACCGGTTCTGTGAAACAGGACTGAAAGGAGGGGTGAACTCGGTTCAGAAATGGACTTTGTCCAATAAGATAGTCTTGGAAATGAGTCTTGACTAATAAGAAATGATTCTCTATGATTATGTGTGTATGACACAAAGTTTTAGGTTTTAAGTTATGATTGTTGGGATTTCATTTCACTACTATGATTTATCCCATGTTATGAAATTATTCTCTCTTTTGCAGGTTATGATTTCAAAAATGTTATGTTCTTATGAATATGATGTGATTGATATTTATTTTTTTTACCGTTACTGAGCATTTGAGCTCACCCTTTTGTATGTTTTCTTTCCCCAGGTCAGGAAGAAGGTTATTAAGTAAGATATTCAAAAAGGGACTATAGATATGATGAAAAAAATGGGAGACAGTGTAGACGCTTTATGAACCAGTTGTTTATGTTTCCCAGTTTCTAAAGACACTATACCTATACGGTCCTTTCATGGTTTTGTTATATGTTGTAATAAGTATGCTTCAATTTTTAAGTAATAACAATGTATGTAAAGTATGGGTCCTTATAGTTGGTATCAGAGGAAAGGTATAGTCAACCTTTGGAAACTAGGATATGAGTGCCTTAGTAAGAACCCTAAGGAAAATTCTAAGCATAGAACACAATCTTAGTGTTTTAGAAATGACCATGAATAACCTAGGATAAGACCTTAAGTGTGAAATTTTATTCTTGATTATGTGGTTTTCCTATTATAATTATTGTTGCTCACACTATTTTTCTTGGTTTTAGTCAATGGCTGGAACCCGAAGGAACCGTGTTAATGGGGAATGTGACGGGAAATGAAATGATTGTCCCCCTAAGAAACCAAACATTATGGGAGCTGGAATGAAAAATCTTGTAGCTAAGCTCACAAAACTTTCTCAAGCTATGAATCATGCAGGACTTCCAAACGAGCAAAGGAAGGAGCAACATTCTGTTGAATCCTTCATGAGGCAGCGTCCACCTTCTTTCAGCGGGTCTACTGATCCATTAGTTGCTGAACAATGGATTAGTACTACTGAAAAGATATTTTCAGTTCTTCAATGTTCTGAACATGATAAAGTCATCCTAGTATTGTATCGTTTGGAAGGAGATGCTGATCAATGGTGGAATCTTATTAAGAATACGAGGCAAAGGGATGAAATTGAGTCCATGGAATGGGACGAGTTCAAGAAATTATTTTTCAATAAGTACTTCCCTCGTATTCTCCGAACAAATATGGAGAAAGAGTTTCTTGAACTGAAGCAAAAGGATGATGAATATGTTGGTACCTATGAAGAAAATTTTACAAGACTTGCAATGTACGCTTTCGGTATTATTATCCAACCTAAGAGTAAGATGGATCGATTCTTTAGTGGCTTAAAACCAAGTCTTCGAAGGGCCTTAGCCATAAGGGACTTCAATAGCTATGAGGAAATCGTTCGATGTGCTCTCAAAGTTGATATGGAGAGTGGAGTAACCCATCAGTCATATGGGTTTGATAAGAAGAGGAAAATGGAATTCAAAGGAAAATCTAAAGAGCACACTGAAAAGAAGATGAGTTTTCCCTTATGCTCAAAGTGTGGAAAGAAACATGGAGGGAGTTGTCTTAAAGGGACAATTAAATGTTTCATATGTGGAAAGGAAGGTTATCGGGCATTTGAATGCCGCAATGATGGGAAGAATATATATAATGATGCAAACAAAGCAAGGGATACATAGAATGAACCTACTACACTTCAATGTTTCAAGTGCAAGGAGATGGGGCATTATGCCAATCAATTCCCAAATCCAAGGGTTGATGATGATGGTCGACGTCAACAAACTCTTAAGGATAAAGACAAAGGGAAGTCACATGCAATTTCTATCAGTGATGTGGAGTATGATAACGATGTGGTGAAAGGTACACTTACCATCCACTCTAAAGTAGAAAATGTTTTATTTGATTCTGGATCCACCCACTCTTTTATTTCTGAAGAATTTTCTAAGAGTATCACCGTATTACCTCAACAATTAGATGTTGAGTTAGCTGTAACAACCCCTAATGGCACAACAGTCGCATCAAAAGTTTATAATTCTTCCCTGATTGAAGCTTGTGGGAAAGTGCTTCCTGCAAATCTTGTGATCCTTCCTATAGTGGAATTTGATGTGATTCTTGGCATGGATTGGATTTCTTTATATGGAGCTCATATCAATTTCCAAATAAGGGAAGTCACATTTCATATTCCAGATCAATCTATGATCGTCTATCGATGCAAGAATGAATATAACCTTCCAGTGGAAATTCCTTCTATCTTATGGGTCTTGATTCCACTAAATGAAGGTTATTTATCTCAAATGGTTGGAGAGAAAATCACGATTAATAATATGCCCATTGTATGGGAGTTTTATGATGTCTTTCCAGAGGAATTCTCGGGTCTTCTACCAAATCGTGAAGTTGAGTCTCCAATAGAACTCGTACCGGGTGCTTTGCCTATTTCAAAGACACCTTATAGAATGACCCCAATTGAGTTGCAGGAATTGAAGAAGAAACTCCAAGAGAATCTTGATAAAGGATTCATACGCCCTAGTGCATCACCTTGGAGAGCACCTGTTCTGTTTGTTAAGAAGAAAGATCGATCAATGAGACTCTGCATTGATTATCGAGAACCTAACAAGATCACTAACAAGAAAAAATATCCTCTCTCGCGCATTGATGACTTATTTTACCAACTACGCGGAGCTCAATACTTTTCCAATATTGATCTTCGTTCAGGGTATCACCAATTAAGGGTCAAAAGGGAGGATATACCAAAGACGGCTTTCCGTACAAGGTATAGACACTATGAATTTATAGTGATTCTATTTGGTCTTACTAATGCCCCTGCTATCTTCATGGATCTGATGAATAGAGTCTTTAGAGACTATCTTGATCAGTTTGTGGTAGTATTTATAGACGATATTCTTTTTTATTCAAAGAGAAAGGAAGAACATGAAGATCACTTGAGAATTATATTGAAGACCCTTATAAAGGAGAAGCTTTATGCAAAATTTACCAAGTGTAAATTTTGGCTTCAAAAATTTTCATTTTTGGGTCACATAATCTCAAAAGAGGGGATATCTGTGGATCCAGCAAAAATAAAGGTTATCGAAAGATGGTCGAGACCAACAACAGTAACTGAGATCTGAAGTTTTCTTGGTTTGGCTGGATATTATCAACGTTTTGTGAAATATTTTTCACAATTATCTAATCCACTCACCAGGTTGACTCGAAAAGGAGTTAAGTTCGTGTGGATGGACGAATGTGAAGACAATTTCAAGGAGTTGAAAAGAAGGTTATCCAGTGCACCTGTACTCACACTTACTTCTAGTGGAGAAAGGTTTGTGATCTACAGTGATGAATCCAAGAAGGGACTGGGATGTGTTCTCATGAAAAATGATATGGTGATAGCTTATGCCTCACGACAGTTGAAAATCCATTAGCAAAATTACCCAACTCATGATTTGGAGTTAGCTACGGTAATCTTTGAATTAAATATTTGGAGGTATTACCTTTATGGTGAAAGGTGTGATATTTATACTGATCATAAAAGTTTAAAGTATATTTTCCCACAAAAGGAGCTGAATATGCGTCAAAGAATATGGTTGGAGATGATTAAGGATTACGACTGCTCAATTCATTACCACCCTGGGAAAGCAAACAAGGTGGTAGATGCATTAAGTCGACAAGACCATGCTAGCTTATCCATGATGAGGATCAAAAAAGATCCAATATTTATGGATTTACAAAGTATGGATCTTGGAATTATAATGGAAGGGGAAAAATATTATCTTTCTCAAACGAATGTTCAACCATCTACACATGTGAAGATAAAAGAGGCGCAGAAAGAAGATGTCGAGTTACAAAAAAAAGGTGAGAAATGTTCCTAAATTCAACCTTGATTGTGAGGGGATAATAAAGTTCAGGAATCGGGTTTGTGTTCCTCCCATCCCCGAATTAATGAAGGAGCTACTGGATGAGGCTCATAGTTCTTCATTCCCTATTCATCCTGGAAGCACAAAGATATATAAGGACCTTAAAGAGTACTTCTGGTGGGATGGCATAAAAAAAGATGTTGCTGAATATGTCTCTCGATGCTTGGTTTGTCAGCAAGTTAAAGATGATAGATAGAATTCTAAGGGAATGTCACAACCATTACCCATACCTGAATGGAAATAGGAAAACATCACTATGGACTTTGTCACTAAACTTCCTAAAACATCCAAAGGCAATAATGCTATCTGGGTTATAGTTGATCGTCTTACGAAGTCGGCACACTTCATTGCTATTAGAGAAGATTTTTCTCTTGATCAGCTTGCCAGGATATATGTGAAGGAAGTGGTAAGATTGCATGGAGTTCCAATTTCCATTATATCTGATCGGAATCTGAGGTTTACCTCAAAGTTCTTGAGAAGTCTTCAGCATACTCTGGATACATAGTTGAGTTTCAGCACTACTTATCATCCTCAGATAGACGGTCAGTCTGAGAGGACAATTCAAACTCTAGAAGATATGTTGAGAGCTTGCTCTATAGATTTCAAAGGTGGTTGGGATCAACACCTACCTTTGGTGGAATTTTCTTATAATAATATCTTTCACTCCAGTATTCAGATGGCTCCTTATGAAGCTCTCTATGTAAAGAAATGCAGGACTCCAACTTGCTAGGATGAATTTGGGGAAAGAAAGCTATTAGGACCTGATCTTGTTGATGAGATGGCAGAAAAGGTCAGATCTATTCAACAACATATAAGAGCATCTCAGTGTCGACAAAAAATTTATGCCGACAACCGAAGGAATGACTTAGAGTTTGAAGTGGGTGATAAATTGTTCTTACGAATATCTCCCTGGAAGAAGGTCATGAGATTTGGAAAGAAGGGAAAGTTGAGCCCTAGATATATCGGTCCTTTCAAAATATTGGATCGTGTTGGAAAGGTAGATTACTGATTGGCGCTTCCACCGAATCTCTCTCAAGTTCACGATGTGTTCCATGTATCTCTCCTGAGAAAGTACATACCTGATCCTTCACATGTACTCAGCTCAGAAGTTGTACCGCTGGAGCAAGATCTTTCTTATGAAGAACAGTCTATAGAGATTCTGGATCGTAGCGAAAAAGTCCTAAGAAATAAGACCACTCAATTGGTGAAAGTTTTATGGAGGAACCACCAATTAGAAGAAGCTACATGGGAGCTTGAGGATATGATGAGGGAGAGGTATCCTCATCTTTTTGTTATAAAGTGAAGAATTTCCAGGGCGAAATTCATTTTAAGGAGGGTAGAATGTAACACCTGAGACTTTTATGAGAAATATTTGTGTTTTTATGTTATATAAATCATTAAAGGAATCTTTCACTACACACAACACTAGCTTGGCTTGCTTTACACGCAACTGCGGCCTTCCTCGATAGCTTGCGTCGTACGCAATACCGAGTTTCACTAAACAACGATATGCTATTAAAATATTATTAAAACTAGCCATTATGAATATTATTAACTGAATTTTTAATTTTATAACATTTTAATTCAACTTATACATTTTCTAGAAGGAGTTATAAAAGCAAAATCAGTTTTTTTGGATAAAAGAAGTATTTTTAAAAAAATGCAGTTTTGCCGCCTTTTGAGGGTGCACCCACATTAAATCAAGTTTTTGACATGTTTATAAGTTCAATTTGACAAAATAAAATTCTTCTTTTGAATCAGGGTATAAAAAATTTACTTTGTATAAATTTCTGATATTTTTCTGATAACTTTCATATTTTGATGAATAGTAAAAATACGCTAATTTTTAATTAAAAACAACTTTTTTTCATTGAGATAATTTATATGGATAAATTATAATATTCAATGGTTTTAAAGTATAAATAGAATATATTTTTACCATTTAATATAATTTATTCCATTAGCATTAATTTCACATTGAATTCATAGGTAAAAACATTTCAATCTTTGGCAATGTTTTAACTTCTAAAACTCGTTTTCTTAACAACAGGATTTATTTTAAATTAATTACTGCAACTTATATGTTTTGAATTTTGGAAAATGGATTCCATATTCAGAATCAGTGGGTCCAAATTATGTTAATAGGCTACTTTTTATTTTTGGGCATTATGAATAGTAACTACGGTAAATTTTATTTACCATAGTTAAAGGTAAATCGCGTAATTAAGGGTAAATATAAGATTATAAAATTACCCTAATACCTGAAAAAATACTATTGGATGACTAAGAGCCGACCCATATCACCTAAGGGTCTGATTAGATTCATTTAATGGACTTTTTTCCATGAAAATAATTTAATTATTATTAAAACCAATGAATGTGACAACATGTCACTTTCTTAAATATTATAAGTATAATAATTTTAATTTGGTGATAAACTTAATGAAACTTCGAACATGAATAGTATAAAAAAATATAATACAATTATCTACATTATAGGAATTTATTTATAATTTATAGGGATTAAATAATTGTGATTAATTATGACACAATAGTGATGTTGAAATTATTTTATTAATTAAAATAACAAATAAATTGTTTTAGAAATATTAAAATAAATATTATATGAACTATTTAATGTGCTGAACTAATTTTATAGATACATATGACATTTTATGAATCTATTAATGCTTTTAGTTTGAACATATCTTCTGTATATATTTTATTTAAATTCAAATAAATGAATAGTGTCAAAATTGACACTATTGTTATTTTATAAAAACAACATATTATAAAATTTTTTAAGAATCACAAAAATATTTAAAAATTATAAATTAAAATTTATATGGTCTCCAATGTCATAAAGTGTCAAATTATGAAAAATTCACAACACATATGTAATTATTTATAATAATTTAAAATTTAGAATATTATTTCCACAAATAAAATTAAATTGATAAATAAATATAAATCAAGTTGATAATGTTTAAAATAAATTCCTAACATGTATAAATTTTATTGGTTGATGAGATTACAACCATATATCATCTAATCTTCGTATATGAGTCATTTTGGAAGTTTTTAAGTGGGTTTGGGATTTAATATAAACTAATATTTCTTATATTTCCAAAGGTGCCCCTCTCCTCCCTTATAAAAGGGCACCTCCTCCCTCTCCTCCTCACACCAATTTGATCCTTCATGCTCGGACAACCCCTACCACTTTATCATCTCCACTTCCCTATAGACATTCTAGAGGTCCTGGTTATCTTCAAAGACCAATTTTAGTTCCCTAAAAGGAGGTCTCAAAGAAGCGCTTCAAAGAAGAGGTAATGCTCGTTACCGATTCTTTCATCTTTAATTATTTTTCCACTTCTTCTTATTTAGTTGTTTAATTATGAGGTAATAACATCAGTATCACTCATATAGTAATATGTTATTATAAATATGAAACAACCCTATTTCACCTCTTATCCATCCTACGGAAAACAAAATCACCGTGCGTGTGTACGTATGGAATACCGTCTCCACGCCGCGGTGTAATCTATTTTCCACCACCACCTTACTTGGATGGGTATAAGGGTGAAAGTAATGAATATATATGATTATTTTAATGTGGTATTGATTATGAAATAGTATACATACACTCCAATACAATTCCACGATCATGGTAACAATATCATCACTCATGCGTACGTACGGAATATAGTCCCCACGATGTAATGTGATTCGTTCTACATGATCTTCATTGCATAATGATTATATAAATGAATTGAATGGATGAATATGGTATATATTACACTAATACTATTCTGTAAATGAGGTATATATAACCTAAAGAGAAGAATAAGAATTTATTTGACAAACACGCATAAGAAAAAAAAGTAATAAACACCCGAATAACAAGTAGTAATGAAATATTACTAATAAGAAGCTAAGAATATGACCATATATGATATCATAACAATATGTATGATTCTGTAATAAGTCAATAACATTATTTAAATCATTATACAGGAGGTTCGGACACTTACGAAGTAAATCGGACCTAAGGTAAGGGAAAATCTCGCAATCTCAATTTTTATCCGAGATTGTTTATACTTCAGCATTTACTGGGGAGTATTTTATCATCCACATCCATGTTTCATCAATATGTGATATTTATATCCTTCTACAATAGTTTATATCCAATTTTACCCTTCGGTGAGTTTTTAGTAAAGGATATGAAATGAATCTTTTGTGGTTTTTCCGTATGAGGTACTTTTGGACTTTTCCGACAAAAGTACGAGAAGAATGTTTTTTTAACTTATACAGCATGAATGGATTTTTAAAACATTATTTCCAAGAAGCTTCCTTTAAAAGTTTTCAAGTTTATTTTTAATCAACTTCCTTTAGTTTAAAATTGTATGACATGTTAAAAAAGGAAAATGTTTTTGAAGTAGAAAGGATATTTTCCTCAACAATGGAGTTCAAGTGTTTTTATCAAAATTATTTTCCATCTAAGATAATATAGGGTTCTGTTTCTATCCCTATTATTACATTGATTTGATTATGTTGTGATGGAATTAATTTTATGAATTCTTTTATCTTATATGAATTGTTTTATGATGTCATGGTGTTTAAGAATCCCATTTTTATTACATGAGTTATGGAATGATGTATGATTTATGATTTTGTGGCACACATAAGAATGGTATCATTATGAGATGGGTGGGACCTATATCTCCCTCCAATGCATTGGGTAAAGATTTTATATCTCATGATATTGATATGGCTGGAACGGCAGGTTAAACCGGTTCAGTGAAATAGGACTGAAATGAAAAGTGAACTCGGTTCAGAAATGGACTTTTTCCACTAAGATAGTCTTGGAAATGAGTCTTGACTAATAAGAAATGATTCTCTATGATTATGTGTGTATGCCAAAAACTTTCATATTTTAAGTTATGATTGTTGGTATTTCATTTCACTACTATGATTTATCCCATGTTATGAAATTATGCTTTCTTTTGCAGGTTAAGATTTCCAAAATGTTATGTTCTTATGAATATGATGTGATTGATATTTATTTTGTTTACCCTTAATGAGAATTTGATCTCACCCTTTTGTATGTTTTCTTTTCCCAAGTCAGGAAGAAGTTTATTAAGTAAGATATGCCAAAAGGGACTATAGATATGATGAAATAAATGGGAGACAGTGTAGACGCTTTATGAACCAGTTGTTTATGTTTCCCAGTTTCTAAAGACACTATACTTGTACGGTAATTTCATGGTTTTGTTATATGTTGTAATAATTATGCTTCAATTTTGAAGTAATAACAATGTATGTAAAGTACGGGTCGTTATACCTAGTGTCTGATGATGAGAGGATGTCTGATCTCAAACTTCCTAGCTTTCTGAGCCTCATTCCCATCTAGAAGAGGTGTAAAGAGAATAAGATTTGTAAAATGAGAAAAGTAAGAAGACAATTTCATATATCCATATTTTATTTATATGGACTCTTATTCTCATTCAATATTTAGATTTTTGGGGACTAAATCCCCAAAACAACAGGTATGCGATTGCCTCCCAAGTGAGCCCCTCATGTCGACCAGCCTGTCCTATGATTCCCTACCAATGCCTAGAGGGTCCCTATAGCATGAACATTGATAGCTTCACATTCCTATTTGTTAGTGTCTTGATGATATCAAAGACATCCTCACTGATGTGCACTCAATCCTCGGCATATTACATTCCACTAGTTCCTTGAAAGTCTAAAGGATTCTATAGTTGAAAATTCTTGGCATAGTCAACCATGGATCTCAAGGGAAAGACTCCCAGTTGGAGTGGGCCTACTTCATACAGTACTGGAGTATGCGTGGAATAATGTTGTGTAGTACCCTCCTACTCAATATGTGGTGGAACATAATCATTGAGATCAACTCGACCCACGTCAGTTGGTGGTCCCAAAAATCTTTTATAATGTGGAAGATTTTATAACACAAAGGTAAGAATTATAACATAAGTCATTATATCCTAATCAATATTATGGATCACACAAAGGATTATATAGGGTTATACACATAACCAAAGTTATAACCCTCCCAGCACTAACCCAAGTCCCATCATTGCATGTTATTCATAGTCATCTCATATATACTAAAACATAATAGCATGCTTAGTTCAACTAATTAATACCAATAGAGAAGTATCATGATATTAAGGAAAAATAGATATATTACACAATATAGAATCTGTCCCGAACTGATAGCACAATTCAACGAATTTAATTAAAGAACCAATATGTAATACAACAACAAGTATATATATGGAATGTTGACCTACTTCCTAGTCATGATGCATGAACACACCCAAAATCACATAAAATGTAAAACTAATCTCATTAATGTTAATTTAGATGTCTTTTACACATGTTTTTTTAAATAACATAGAAAGTCACCAATCTGAGTCTCATAAAACTACCTTCGTTTACCATGTCTCTGGTTAGTATAAAAATAAAAGTACAAAATTTTACTCTTATATTATTTTGTATCAGCCCAACCCAAATCATCAAGTTTGAGACAAAGGGTCTCATGACCTCAAGCATGCCACCCCATCTACAAGTTGTTGTTAACTAGTAGTGAGGGTCTAAGTCTATTAGTGGGGATACTATTCCCTCAGTATAATGTCATGGAATAAATAATAATATAATTTAATATAATAAAATATGATAATTAGAGTTCACATGTGGAAACTAAGTAGATGGAATACCAATCATACCATAAATAAAAAAGGCTCTCGAAGTGTCAATCAAAACCAGAGTAAATGGGAAATATAAAATAAATAAATAAAACAATGATAATCCTCCATAGTCTATGTTGGCCCAATACCAGATATGTGATCCTTTTATAATCCATTTACCATGGTCCCCTTGCACTTACTTATATCTCGATGCATGAATTTGGAATATTTACTGAAATGCTCATATCAGGAATGAGTAATAAACCCATTAAGACATCTTAAATACGTCCTTAAAAACTGTCCTCTAATAAAAAAACTGTTATCCAATGACAATTATAAATTCATAACAATCCTAAAAAATAATACTACACATACCAATCAGTCATGAACTAACCAAACCACAATTGATCCCCAATCATACTGGCATTGGATCCATAGGGTTTGGATAATAATATAGGGTGTCGTAAGGGAGAAAAATAATCCACTATACTCAAAAAACATCTCTTGGAAATGTCAAGTTATCAAGTATAATCAGGCTCTAGACCATTGTATCTCTTCTCCATCGTGGTTTAGCCTCTAGATCATTATACCCCATCTATGCCTCGGTTCATGCCTCCTAGTTTTCATTCACCAAAAATGCTACCTCGGTTCAGGACTCTAGACCAACATACTACTACCCTATTCTCAATTCCATCATCTTTTTCATCAAAAGTAGTGTGGACTCCCCCTATAAGGGATAAACATCACATTATGTTCCACCTATCTCAAGTACTAAAAACAACCTCCAAGTAAATGGTAACACACATCACAGGGTAAAGCATACAAGATAGGTATAACATATCATCATGAGAATATAGTAGCAACACATAACAATATGTGATCATCATAAAACATGGAAAAAAATAAACTCTATACATACTCATAAAATCACATGTCATAACACGTCTCATGGGTTACACACACCCACATGCAATCACAATCAAGAACAGTAAACAGGGTATGAAAACCCAGTAATTATACCAAGGTAACATATGTAAATAAGATCCCCAAAATGTAAGGAAATTCTTGCATAAAAGTTGTTGAAGAATAATCTTCAAGGTTAGTCAATGAATCTTCAACTGAACTACATCTACATGTTCTTTGGCTTAAATCACTAACCAAGGATTACTAGAACCAATTCCATTAATTATATTTCCAAAAGAAATAAAATACCACAAGTGATAACAGATTATCTATCCTGAATTATTTCCATTTTTTAAGTTATGGAATGTGTAAACCATTTCTTCTGTAGAGAAAATTATAATTCCACATACGATGATAATTATATCTCTCTTAAGTAATCATGGATAACCTAAGATAATAATTCATTATCATTCATAGTTAAATATATATAATTATAATTTTAGAAATATTTTTCCAACATTTCCAAAAGGCTTTTAATGAACTAGATTTATACTCACTCATGAAAAGAAGGGAAAGGTAATATAAATTCCTACCTTGAATTATTCTTTTAAAATTCTCCACCCAAAAAGGTAAGAAAGAGTGAGGATTATTCCATTCCTAAAAAATAGGTGAAGAGATTGGTTTAGTCAAAGAAGACTTTATAGATATTACATAAGATAATTTTCAAGATTATTAGACGCAAAACAATCACTAAACACAAAGTACTCAAAGGTTTGTATATTTTAAAATAAGGCATTCCATGTACAAGGTCATAATATTAATCCCACTAATTAAATTAATATTTTAATTTTTGGTTTAACTATTTCTTCATTGTGGACTATTTAAATCCTTTAATAAATATGATTTATGAATTTAAATGATTTTATGAAATAATTCTAATTATTGTTGGAATTCAAAGTCATCAAAACATGTTACAGGCTCAAGATGGGAAGAAGAAAACAAAAAATAAGGCTTTTATTTAATTTACTCCCAAAAAAGGATTTGTGTAAGGTTAACATGTTTTCACCCTTAAAAAAATATTAGGATCCCTTTAAGGGTATTAGTTTACTATAATGACCCGAAGCTTATCGTACATGGACATTACATTACTTTTGCGGAATACTTAGTACATAACAAAAACACACACACAAGGATCGTAATAGTTTAGTGTCTTTGGAAACTCGGAACGTAATCTTCTAAACGTGGTGAAAGATCTTCAATATCTCCCATAATGATCTTCCCCTTTTTTTTACCTAAAACCTTTCTTTATATCCTGGGGAAAGAAAAACAAAAAAGGGTGAGCTCAAATGCTCAGTAAGGGTAAACAAAAGAAATATCAATCACATCATATACATAAGAACGTAGCTTTTGGAAATCTTGACCTGCAAAAGAGCTCATAATATCATAACATGGGATAAATCATAGAATTGAAAATGAGATCCCCATAATCATAACATAAAACTTGAAACTTTGTGGCATGCACACATAATCATGGAAAATAATTTCTTATTAGTCATGACTCATTGCCAAGACTATCTTAGTGGACAAAGTCCCTTTCTGAACCGAGTTCACTCCTCGTTTCAGTCCTGTATCACTGAACCGAAATAACCTTATGTTCCAGCCATGTCTATCTCATGAGATATAAAATCATTACCCAATGCATTGGAGGGAGATATAGGTCCCACCCATCTTATAATGAATCCTTTCTTATGTGTGCCACATAATCATAAAACATACATCATCTCATAACACATGTAACAAAAATGGGATTCTTGAAACATCATGACATCATAAATCAATTCATATAAGATAAAGGAATTCATAAACATAATTCCATCACAACATAGTCAAATCAATGTAAAAATATGGATAGAAACAGAACCCTTTATTATCTTAGATGGAAAATAATTTTGATAAAACACTTGAATTGAATTCTTGAGGAAAATATCCTTTCTTCTTCAAAATCAATTTCTTTTCACAAAACATCATGCAATTTTAAAAGAAATAGATTTTATTGAAAATAGTCATGAAATATTTTAGAGGAAGCTTCATTAAAATAAGGCTTTATAAAACAATAGAAATCCGTTCGTTCCGTATAAGTTAAAAAAAACATTCTTCGTACTTTTGTCGGAAAAGTCAAAAAGTACCTCGTACGAAAAACGACAAAAGATTCCTTTCATACGTATTACTAAAAACTCACCGAAGGGTAAAAATGGATTTAAACAATTGTAGGTGGATGGAAATAATATTACATATTGATGAAACATGGATGTGGATGATAAAATACACCCCAGTAAATACTTACGAATAAACAATCTCGGATAAAAATGAGATTGTGATATTTCCCTTACCTTAGGTCCGACTTGCTTTGTAACTGTCTGAACCTCCTCTTCTTTGAAGTGCCTCTTTGAGACCTCCTCTTAGGGCACTAAAATTGGTCTTGGAGGAAGACCAGAACCTCTAGGATGTTGCTAGGGAATTGGAGAGGAGAAATTGGCAGGCGTTGGCCGAGATTGAGTGCTCAAATTGGTGTGAGGAGGAGGGGGAGGAGGTGTCCTTTTATAGGGGAGGAGAGGGGCACCTTAGGAATATCTCAAAATATTATTTTATATTAAAGTCAAAATCGGTTTATAATGGTTCCAAAGGGTCTTATTTCGAATCTAAAGTGGGTATGGGTCGAAATCCTATCAACCAATAGGATTTAGACAAGTTTAGGGTATTATGTTAACCTTATCAATTAGATTTAACTCTAAGTTAAATAATTTAACTTTTACCGTGTCTTTTTGTTTTCTTTCACTATATGGTTAATAAACATAATATAACATGCCAAACGAACCCCAAATTGTATATTATTAATACATATATCCTTATCTAAGTCATTTGGCCGAACCTTAGATTTTTAGGAATAAAATAACAATTAATAATATAATATTTGATTTAAAAACTATTTTGTGTCAATTTTGACACTATTTGATATATGATTTTTGTGAAAGTCATAACAGAATTATATGTTCGAAACAAGTTGATTAAATCAACACTAATATATCATAGTAACCTAGAAAATTAGTGGAATTCATAAAAAGTCTTAAATTACATTTAATTTGGTATTTATATTATCAATTATGTCAATATTTCATTAATAAGATAATTACTGCATCATCTTTGTGTCATAAATAAATTATATTATTTGATGTCTAAAAATTACAAATAAAATACCATAATGTAGGAAATCTTTTTATCTTTCTAATGAATATTTATAGTCGAATTTATCTTATGTATAACTCCATATTAAAAATGATTTACTTATTAAACTTTGATTTTAACTATTTTAACCCTTCTTTAAATAAATTAATAATAAATGTCCAAATCTAATCCAAGTGGGCCTAAATGGTCATATTTTATTCCTAAGTTTGTTTTTGGTCGAATTACACTTGTCCAATATAATTAGGACATGTGTTAGGGTAATATTAATATCATATTTACCCTTAGTTACCCTATTTACTATTAACCGTGGTAAAAAAGTAAAAAGTTACTATTCACTAAAAAATTATTTTCATCTCATTGAACCACATTTTAGTCCTTGATATTAACTGTGTCTCTCGGATTTTCGAAATTCCATTCACAGAAGCGGTAAAATTAAGTTTTATGCAAAATTCAGTTTTTAACCTACCACTTAGTAGTTTCACTATTCATCAAAAATTGATGTTTTTCAGAACAATGCCAAAATTTCATCCCAAGCTATATTTCATATTCCGAATTCAAAAATGAAGTCTATTTTACCAAATTCATAACATAAAAGTTGCATTAATTAATTTTATAATTAAATCCCGCTGTTAAAACAAATAGCGTGTTTTTAAGAAACAATATCTATCAAAAGATTGACACTTGTTTATGTCTAGTTTAAATGTGAAATTACATCCAATGACCAACATTGTATTAAATTGTAAAAATATATTCTAAATATACTTTAAAACCACTCAAATTAATGATTTATCACTATTAATTATTTCGATTAAAAAAGTTGTTTTTAATTATAATTTAGTAATTTTCACTATTCATCAGAATATGAAAGTTATCCGAAAAGTACCAAAATTTCACCTTAGGCTAAATTCGATACTCCGAATCCAAAAATGAAGTCCATTTTGAGAGTTAAAATTTCTAAAATTTAAAAAGTGGTTATTACTATTCATAACGGCTAGTTTTAATAATATTTTAATAGCATATCATTGTTTCGTGAAACTCAGGATTACGTACCACACACGCTATCGAGGAAGGTTGCGATTGCGTGTAATGCAAGGAAAGTCAATGATGCGTGTTGTGCAAGCTCCTTTTGGTGTAGCGTATAACACAAGACATTAGTAAAATAAAAAGAATATTTTTTTTTTCATAAAATCTCGGGCTGTTACATTCTACCCCCCTTAAAATGAATTTCGCCCTCGAAATTCGTCGGGGTTATAAATGGTTTACTATTTGAAAGTTTCTTTAATAGAAACCCACATCGTAAAAGGGAATACCAAAACTTTGCTTTTAAAAACTAAAGTATGAAATGTAACGATTACCCAAATAAACTAATCACTGGGTTTCCACATAGGTGAAAATATGGATATGGAAGAGAAATCTAACCATCATGTTCTGATGGAGAGTGGTAGTGAACATGGCTATGGAAAATCCAGTAATCACAAATCCATAGATTTGTGATGATATAAGGTACCATCTGATTCATCAGGTATAAGATCACTAGGACAACATTTTTGGTTTTCAAGATCATTTCCCTAAAGTTGAAAATTTGCTTAAAATAAATACTTACTTTATTTTGGTACAATCTCACTTTTGTTCGTGCCTTGAACAATTTCTACTTCATCTCTTAAATAAATGAAGTTGAATTTGTTATTTGTGAAGTGTTAGCAGATTATGTGATAGAATGATGGGTCATTCCATCTGTCTCAAACAAAAGGTTAGAAAAAGTTATTAAATATACATAAGTCATTCTATAGTGAGATTAATCACATATGGTTCCTAAAATGGACTTATACTTCATATATCATACTGCTTAATATAATAACACTAGTTTCTACTAAACAGGGACTTCCTGTAGGTCAATGGTAGGCGATAAAGGCCAGTCGCACTTCGGTTGTGGGTTCGATTCCTACAGCCTTGTCCGAAGCGATGGGTTGTCGCCCGTCCTGCAGGTTGTCCTTTTTCTAAAACTACGTTACTATAACATCCCATCAATAATATCGAAAATCTTATATCCTTAAACAATACTAACTTATGTCCAACATAATCCAGTCTAATCTTTAGGCTTATACATAATACTGCAGTCCACTCTCATAATATAGTGACAACGAGTACCAGAGATTTAATACTGTCGTTGATCCCCACATATCATAAGATATGTCTTGTTGGTCACATTCCAAACATTCAAAGTCCTTAATCGTGTATTCTCTTGAATACCTTAGTGAAAACATGAGTGCAGTTAAAAGTTAACACTTTCCACATACCAAAATACTCAAAATTCTATATACTCAAACCATGATATCACTTAGTCCTTATATCAATCATGAGCTCATGAATACTATTAAACATTTCATTTTCTCGTCTTCATTATGCGCATATCATCTTATTTCCAAAAAAATATCTCAATCACTTTGAATACCACATCAATAAATATTGCAATACTCAATGATACAACATTATTTTGGAATCCCATTACATAAACACTTAATCATTCCACCACATCGTTGTCATATTCAACATTTCCAATAGTGATCGCATGTGATTTCCCTTTGTCCTTTGCCTTCAGTGGTTGCTCATGTTGATCATCACTAACCCTTGGATTAGGGCAATTATTAGCATAATGCCCCATTTCCTTTCACTTGAAGCATTGAAGTGTTGGCGGTGCGTTCTCTGCAGTGTTTGCTTTATTCACATCATTAGAAACCCTTTTTCCATTACTTCGACACTCAGCTGCTCGATGACCTTCTTTTCCACACTTAAAACATTTTCTAGTCCCTTTAAGACAATCTCCACCATGCTTCTTCCCACACTTTGTGCATAAGGAAACATTCATCTTCTTTTCATCATTATTCTGAGATTTCTCCTTGAACTCCATCTTTCGTTTCTTGTCAAAACCATGAGATGGATATGTAACACCAACTTCCATTTCTACCTTGATAGCACAACGCACAATTTCTTCATAGCTACTGAAGTCTCTTATAGCTAATGCCCTTCGAAGACTTGGTTTTAAGCCACTGAAAAATCGATCAACTTTACTTTCAGGTTGGATGATAATTCCAGAAGCATACCTTGCAAGTCTTGTAAAATTTGCTTCATAGGTACCAACAGATTCATCGTCCCTTTGCTTCAGTTCAAGAAACTCTTTCTCCATCTTTGTTCGAAGAATAAGAGGGAAGTACTTACTGAAAAACAAGTTCTTGAACTCGTCCCATTCCATGGACTCAATTTCATCTCTTGGCCTCGTATTCTTGATAAGATTCCACCATTGATCAGCATCACCTTCCAAACGATATACTGCTAAGATGACTTTATCATGTTCAGAACATTGAAGAACTGAAAATATCTTTTCAGTAGTACTAATCCATTGTTCAGCAACTAATGGATCAGTAGACCCACTGAAAGAAGGTGGACGTTGCCTCATGAAGGACTCAATAGAATATTGTTCCCTTCTCTGCTCATTTGGAAGTCCAGAATGATTCATAGCTTGTGTAAGTATAGCAATAAGATTTTGCACTCCATCTCCCATAACATTTGTTTGTTCAGGAGGGCAATCATTGCATTGTCCATTGCATTGATCAACACGGTTCCTTCGGGTTCCAGTCATCGTCTAAAACCCAAAAAGAATAGTGTGAGAGGCAAAAATCATGCTAGGGAAAACAACATAATAAAGGGGGAGTACCTTCAATATCCAACATATTAGGTTTAATTCTATGATCGTTAGCGTAATTCTATTACTATAACCTATACGTATACTTATCCCTAGGGACATCCCTAGACATACCTTAGAAATATCTCTAGGGATCTCACTAAAGTTCTCGCATCCTAGTTTCCAAAGGTTGACTAAACCTTTCCTCTGATACCAACTATAATGACCCGAAGCTTATCGTACATGGACATTACATTACTTTTGCGGAATACTTAGTACATAACAAAAACACACACACAAGGATCGTAATAGTTTAGTGTCTTTGGAAACTCGGAACGTAATCTTCTAAACGTGGTGAAAGATATTCAATATCTCCCATAATGATCTTCCCCTTTTTTTTACCTAAAACCTTTCTTTATATCCTGGGGAAAGAAAAACAAAAAAGGGTGAGCTCAAATGCTCAGTAAGGGTAAACAAAAGAAATATCAATCACATCATATACATAAGAACGTAGCTTTTGGAAATCTTGACCTGCAAAAGAGCTCATAATATCATAACATGGGATAAATCATAGAATTGAAAATGAGATCCCCATAATCATAACATAAAACTTGAAACTTTGTGGCATGCACACATAATAATGGAAAATCATTTCTTGTTAGTCATGACTCATTGCCAAGACTATCTTAGTGGACAAAGTCCCTTTCTGAACCGAGTTCACTCCTCGTTTCAGTCCTGTATCACTGAACCGAAATAACCTTCCGTTCCACCCATGTCTATCTCATGAGATATAAAATCATTACCCAATGCATTGGAGGGAGATATAGGTCCCACCCATCTTATAATGAATCCTTTCTTATGTGTGCCACATAATCATAAAACATACATCATCGCATAACACATGTAACAAAAATGGGATTCTTGAAACATCATGACATCATAAATCAATTCATATAAGATAAAGGAATTCATAAACATAATTCCATCACAACATAGTCAAATCAATGTAAAAATATGGATAGAAACAGAACCCTTTATCATCTTAGATGGAAAATAATTTTGATAAAACACTTGAATTGAATTCTTGAGGAAAATATCCTTTCTTCTTCAAAATCAATTTCTTTTCACAAAACATCATGCAATTTTAAAAGAAAGAGATTTTATTGAAAATAGTCATGAAATCTTTTAGAGGAAGCTTCATTAAAATAAGGCTTTATAAAACAGTAGAAATCCGTTCGTGCCGTATAAGTTAAAAAAAACATTCTTCATACTTTTGTCGGAAAAGTCAAAAAGTACCTCGTACGAAAAACGACAAAAGATTCCTTTCATACGTATTACTAAAAACTCACCGAAGGGTAAAAATGGATTTAAACAATTGTAGGTGGATGGAAATAATATTACATATTGATGAAACATGGATGTGGATGATAAAATACACCCCAGTAAATACTTACGAATAAACAATCTCGGATAAAAATGAGATTGTGATATTTCCCTTACCTTAGGTCCGACTTGCTTTGTAACTGTCCGAACCTCCTCTTCTTTGAAGTGCCTCTTTGAGACCTCCTCTTAGGGCACTAAAATTGGTCTTGGAGGAAGACCAGAACCTCTAGGATGTTTCTAGGGAAGTGGAGAGGAGAAATTGGTAGGGGTTGGCCGAGCTTGAGTGCTCAAATTGGTGTGAGGAGGAGGGGGAGGAGGTGTCCTTTTATAGGGGATGAGAGGGGCACCTTAGGAATATCTCAAAATATTATTTTATATTAAAGTCAAAATCGGTTTATAATGGTTCCAAAGGGTCTTATTTCGAAGCTAAAGTGGGGATGGGTCGAAATCCTATCAACCAATAGGATTTAGACAAGTTTAGGGTATTATGTTAACCTTATCAATTAGATTTAACTCTAAGTTAAATAATTTAACTTTTACCGTGTCTTTTTGTTTTCTTTCACTATATGGTTAATAAACTTACTATAACATGCCAAACGAACCCCAAATTGTATATTATTAATACATATATCCTTATCTAAGTCATTTGGCCGAACCTTAGATTTTTAGGAATAAAATAACAATTAATAATATAATATTTGATTTAAAAACTATTTTGTGTCAATTTTGACACTATTTGATATATGATTTTTGTGAAAGTCATAACAGAATTATATGTTCGAACCAAGTTGATTAAATCAACACTAATATATCATAGTAACCTAGAAAATTAGTGTCATTCATAAAAAGTCTTAAATTACATTTATTTTGGTATTTATATTATCAATTATGTCAATATTTCATTAATAAGATAATTACTGCATCATCTTTGTGTCATAAATAAATTATATTATTTGATGTCTAAAAATTACAAATAAAATACCATCATGTAGGAAATCTTTTTAGCTTTCTAATGAATATTTATAGTCGAATTTATCTTATGTATAACCCCATATTAAAAATTAGTTACTTATTAAACTTTGATTTTAACTATTTTAACCCTTCTTTAAATAAATTAATAATAAATGTCCAAATCTAATCCAAGTGGGCCTAAATGGTCATATTTTATTCCTAAGTTTGTTTTTGGTCGAATTACACTTGTCCAATAGAATTAGGACATGTGTTAGGGTAATATTAATATCATATTTACCCTTAGTTACCCTATTTACTATTAACCGTGGTAAAAAAGTAAAAAGTTACTATTCACCAAAAAATTATTTTCATCTCATTGAACCACATTTTAGTCCTTGATATTAACCGTGTCTCTCGGATTTTCGAAATTCCATTCACAGAAGCGGTAAAATTAAGTTTTATGCAAAATTCAGTTTTTAACCTACCACTTAGTAGTTTCACTATTCATCAAAAATTGATGTTTTTCAGAACAATGCCAAAATTTCATCCCAAGCTATATTTCATATTCCGAATTCAAAAATGAAGTCTATTTTACCAAATTCATAACATAAAAGTTGCATTAATTAATTTTATAATTAAATCCCGCTGTTAAAACAAATAGCGTGTTTTTAAGAAACAATATCTATCAAAAGATTGACACTTGTTTATGTCTAGTTTAAATGTGAAATTACATCCAATGACCAACATTGTATTAAATTGTAAAAATATATTCTAAATATACTTTAAAACCACTCAAATTAATGATTTATCACTATTAATTATTTCGATTAAAAAAGTTGTTTTTAATTATAATTTAGTAATTTTCATTATTCATCAGAATATGAAAGTTATCCGAAAAGTACCAAAATTTCACCTTAGGCTAAATTCGATACTCCGAATCCAAAAATGAAGTCCATTTTGAGAGTTAAAATTTCTAAAATTTAAAAAGTGGTTATTACTATTCATAAAGGCTAGTTTTAATAATATTTTAATAGCATATCATTGTTTCGTGAAACTCAGGATTACGTACCACACACGCTATCGAGGAAGGTTGCGATTGCGTGTAATGCAAGGCAAGTCAAGGATGCGTGTTGTGCAAGCTCCTTTTGGTGTAGCGTATAACACAAGACTTTAGTAAAATAAAAAGAATATTTTTTTTCATAAAATCTCAGGCTGTTACATTCTACCCCCCTTAAAATGAATTTCGCCCTCGAAATTCGTCGAGGTTATAAATGGTTTACTATTTGAAAGTATCTTTAATAGAAACCCACATCGTAAAAGGGAATACCAAAACTTGGCTTTTAAAAACTAAAGTATGAAATGTAACGATTACCCAAATAAACTAATCACTGGGTTTCCACATAGGTGAAAATATGGATATGGAAGAGAAATGTAACCATCATGTTCTGATGGAGAGTGGTAGTGAACATGGCTATGGAAAAGCCAGTAATCACAAATCCATAGATTTGTGATGATATAAGGTACCATCTGATTCATCAGGTATAAGATCACTAGGACAACATTTTTGGTTTTCAAGATCATTTCCCTAAAGTTGAAAATTTGCTTAAAATAAATACTTACTTTATTTTGGTACAATCTCACTTTTGTTCGTGCCTTGAACAATTTCTACTTCATCTCTTAAATAAATGAAGTTGAATTTGTTATTTGTGAAGTGTTAGCAGATTATGTGATAGAATGATGGGTCATTCCATCTGTCTCAAACAAAAGGTTAGAAAAAGTTATTAAATATACATAAGTCATTCTATAGTGAGATTAATCACATATGGTTCCTAAAATGGACTTATACTTCATATATCATACTACTTAATATAATAACACTAGTTTCTACTAAACAGGGACTTCCTGTAGGTCAGTGGCAGGCGATAAAGGCCAGTCGCACTTCGGTTGTGGGTTCGATTCCTACAGCCTTGTCCGAAGCGATGGGCTGTCGCCCGTCCTGCAGGTTGTCCTTTTTCTAAAACTACGTTACTATAACATCCCATCAATAATATCGAAAATCTTCTATCCTTAAACAATACTAACTTATGTACAACATAATCCAGTCTAATCTTTAGGCTTATACATAATACTGCAGTCCACTCTCATAATATAGTGACAACGAGTACCAGAGATTTAATACTATCGTTGATCCCCACATATCATAAGATATGTCTTGTTGGTCACATTCCAAACATTCAAAGTCCTTAATCGTGTATTCTCTTGAATAACTTAGTGAAAACATGAGTGCAGTTAAAAGTTAACACTTTCCACATACCAAAATCCTCAAAATTCTATATACTCAAACCATGATATCACTTAGTCCTTATATCAATCATGAGCTCATGAATACTATTAAACATTTCATTTTCTCGTCTTCATTATGCGCATATCATCTTATTTCCAAAAAAAATATCTCAATCACTTTGAATACCACATCAATAAATATTGCAATACTCAATGATACAACATTATTTTGGAATCCCATTACATAAACACTTAATCATTCCACCACATCGTTGTCATATTCAACATTGCCAATAGTGATCGCATGTGATTTCCCTTTGTCCTTTGCCTTCAGTGGTTGCTCATGTTGATCATCACTAACCCTTGGATTAGGGCAATTATTAGCATAATGCCCCATTTCCTTGCACTTGAAGCATTGAAGTGTTGGCGGTGCGTTCTCTGCAGTGTTTGCTTTATTCACAACATTAGAAACCCTTTTTCCATTACTTCGACACTCAGCTGCTCGATGACCTTCTTTTCCACACTTAAAACATTTTCTAGTCCCTTTAAGACAATCTCCACCATGCTTCTTCCCACACTTTGTGCATAAGGAAACATTCATCTTCTTTTCATCATTATTCTGAGATTTCTCCTTGAACTCCATCTTTCGTTTCTTGTCAAAACCATGAGATGGATATGTAACACCAAATTCCATTTCTACCTTGATAGCACAACGCACAATTTCTTCATAGCTACTGAAGTCTCTTATAGCTAATGCCCTTTGAAGACTTGGTTTTAAGCCACTGAAAAATCGATCAACTTTACTTTCAGGTTGGATGATAATTCCAGAAGCATACCTTGCAAGTCTTGTAAAATTTGCTTCATAGGTACCAACAGATTCATCGTCCCTTTGCTTCAGTTCAAGAAACTCTTTCTCCATCTTTGTTCGAAGAATATGAGGGAAGTACTTACTGAAAAACAAGTTCTTGAACTCGTCCCATTCCATGGACTCAATTTCATCTCTTGGCCTCGTATTCTTGATAAGATTCCACCATTGATCAGCTTCACCTTCCAAACGATATACTGCTAAGATGACTTTATCATGTTCAGAACATTGAAGAACTGAAAATATCTTTTCAGTAGTACTAATCCATTGTTCAGCAACTAATGGATCAGTAGACCCACTGAAAGAAGGTGGACGTTGCCTCATGAAGGACTCAATAGAATATTGTTCCCTTCTCTGCTCATTTGGAAGTCCAGAATGATTCATAGCTTGTGTAAGTATAGCAATAAGATTTTGCACTCCATCTCCCATAACATTTGTTTGTTCAGGAGGGCAATCATTGCATTGATCAACACGGTTCCTTCGGGTTCCAGCCATCGTCTAAAACCCAAAAAGAATAGTGTGAGAGGCAAAAATCATGCTAGGGAAAACAACATAATAAAGGGGGAGTACCTTCAATATCCAACATCTTAGGTTTAATTCTATGATCATTAGCGTAATTCTATTACTATAACCTATACGTATACTTATCCCTAGGGACATCCCTAGACATACCCTAGAAAATATCTCTAGGGATCTCACTAAAGTTCTCGCATCCTAGTTTCCAAAGGTTGACTAAACCTTTCCTCTGATACCAACTATAATGACCCGAAGCTTATCGTACATGGACATTACATTACTTTTGCGGAATACTTAGTACATAACAAAAACACACACACAAGGATCGTAATAGTTTAGTGTCTTTGGAAACTCGGAACGTAATCTTCTAAACGTGGTGAAAGATCTTCAATATCTCCCATAATGATCTTCCCCTTTTTTTTACCTAAAACCTTTCTTTATATCCTGGGGAAAGAAAAACAAAAAAGGGTGAGCTCAAATGCTCAGTAAGGGTAAACAAAAGAAATATCAATCACATCATATACATAAGAACGTAGCTTTTGGAAATCTTGACCTGCAAAAGAGCTCATAATATCATAACATGGGATAAATCATAGAATTGAAAATGAGATCCCCATAATCATAACATAAAACTTGAAACTTTGTGGCATGCACACATAATCATGGAAAATCATTTCTTGTTAGTCATGACTCATTGCCAAGACTATCTTAGTGGACAAAGTCCTTTTCTGAACCGAGTTCACTCCTCGTTTCAGTCCTGTATCACTGAACCGAAATAACCTTCCGTTCCAGCCATGTCTATCTCATGAGATATAAAATCATTACCCAATGCATTGGAGGGAGATATAGGTCCCACCCATCTTATAATGAATCCTTTCTTATGTGTGCCACATAATCATAAAACATACATCATCGCATAACACATGTAACAAAAATGGGATTCTTGAAACATCATGACATCATAAATCAATTCATATAAGATAAAGGAATTCATAAACATAATTCCATCACAACATAGTCAAATCAATGTAAAAATATGGATAGAAACAGAACCCTTTATTATCTTAGATGGAAAATAATTTTGATAAAACACTTGAATTGAATTCTTGAGGAAAATATCCTTTCTTCTTCAAAATCAATTTCTTTTCACAAAACATCATGCAATTTTAAAATAAATAGATTTTATTGAAAATAGTCATGAAATATTTTAGAGGAAGCTTCATTAAAATAAGGCTTTATAAAACAGTAGAAATCCGGTCATGCCGTATAAGTTAAAAAAACATTCTTCGTACTTTTTTCAAAAAAGTCAAAAAGTATCTCGTACGAAAAACGACAAAAGATTCCTTTCATACGTATTACTAAAAACTCACCGAAGGGTAAAAATGGATTTAAACAATTGTAGGTGGATGGAAATAATATTACATATTGATGAAACATGGATGTGGATGATAAAATACACCCCAGTAAATACTTACTAATAAACAATCTCGGATAAAAATGAGATTGTGATATTTCCCTTACCTTAGGTCCGACATGCTTTGTAACTGTCCGAACCTCCTCTTCTTTGAAGTGCCTCTTTGAGACCTCCTCTTAGGGCACTAAAATTGGTCTTGGAGGAAGACCAGAACCTCTAGGATGTTGCTAGGGAAGTGGAGAGGAGAAATTGGCAGGGGTTGGCCGAGCTTGAGTGCTCAAATTGGTGTGAGGAGGAGGGGGAGGAGGTGTCCTTTTATAGGGGAGGAGAGGGGCACCTTAGGAATATCTCAAAATATTATTTTATATTAAAGTCAAAATCGGTTTATAATGGTTCCAAAGGGTCTTATTTCGAAGCTAAAGTGGGGATGGGTCGAAATCCTATCAACCAATAGGATTTAGACAAGTTTAGGGTATTATGTTAACCTTATCAATTAGATTTAACTCTAAGTTAAATAATTTAACTTTTACCGTGTCTTTTTGTTTTCTTTCACTATATGGTTAATAAACTTACTATAACATGCCAAACGAACCCCAAATTGTATATTATTAATACATATATCCTTATCTAAGTCATTTGGCCGAACCTTAGATTTTTAGGAATAAAATAACAATTAATAATATAATATTTGATTTAAAAACTATTTTGTGTCAATTTTGACACTATTTGATATATAATTTTTGTGAAAGTCATAACAGAATTATATGTTCGAACCAAGTTGATTAAATCAACACTAATATATCAGAGTAACCTATAAAATTAGTGGAATTCATAAAAAGTCTTAAATTACATTTATTTTGGTATTTATATTATCAATTATGTCAATATTTCATTAATAAGATAATAACTGCATCATCTTTGTGTCATAAATAAATTATATTATTTGATGTCTAAAAATTACAAATAAAATACCATCATGTAGGAAATCTTTTTAGCTTTCTAATGAATATTTATAGTTGAATTTATCTTATCTATAACCCCATATTAAAAATGATTTACTTATTAAACTTTGATTTTAAGTATTTTAACCCTTCTTTAAATAAATTAATAATAAATGTCCAAATCTAATCCAAGTGGGCCTAAATGGTCATATTTTATTCCTAAGTTTGTTTTTGGTCGAATTACACTTGTCCAATAGAATTAGTACATGTGTTAGGGTAATATTAATATCATATTTACCCTTAGTTACCCTATTTACTATTAACCGTGGTAAAAAAGTAAAAAGTTACTATTCACCAAAAAATTATTTTCATCTCATTGAACCACATTTTAGTCCTTGATATTAACCGTGTCTCTCGGATTTTCGAAATTCCATTCACAGAAGCGGTAAAATTAAGTTTTATGCAAAATTCAGTTTTTAACCTACCACTTAGTAGTTTCACTATTCATCAAAAATTGATGTTTTTCAGAACAATGCCAAAATTTCATCCCAAGCTATATTTCATATTCCGAATTCAAAAATGAAGTCTATTTTACCAAATTCATAACATAAAAGTTTCATTAATTAATTTTATAATTAAATCCCGTTGTTAAAACAAATAGCGTGTTTTTAAGAAACAATATCTATCAAAAGATTGACACTTGTTTATGTCTAGTTTAAATGTGAAATTACATCCAATGACCAACATAGTATTAAATTGTAAAAATATATTCTAAATATACTTTAAAACCACTCAAATTAATGATTTATCACTATTAATTATTTCGATTAAAAAAGTTGTTTTTAATTATAATTTAGTAATTTTCACTATTCATCAGAATATGAAAGTTATCCTAAAAGTACCAAAATTTCACCTTAGGCTAAATTCGATACTCCGAATCCAAAAATGAAGTCCATTTTGAGAGTTAAAATTTCTAAAATTTAAAAAGTGGTTATTACTATTCATAACGGCTAGTTTTAATAATATTTTAATAGCATATCATTGTTTCGTGAAACTCAGGATTACGTACCACACACGCTATCGAGGAAGGTTGTGATTGCGTGTAATGCAAGGCAAGTCAAGGATGCGTGTTGTGCAAGCTCCTTTTGGTGTAGCATATAACACAAGACATTAGTAAAATAAAAAGAATATTTTTTTTCATAAAATATCGGGCTGTTACATTTACCCTTATATAACCCTTTGAAGGATGAGTTTAACCTTAAACAACTCAGAAATACCCTTACTCAGCCTTTAGAAGCTAGGATCTACCCTTATTTGGAGAGTGAACTGCTCTTATGCAGCTCATATAAACAAAGGGTTTAATTTACACGGATCAGCCTACACTTATTCAGTGTATAAGTTACACTTATGAAGGTCAGGATTTAACCTTATTCAGTGTATAGAAAACCATATTTTCCCTTACATAGTCTGGGGAAAAGTTCCTTTACCCTTACACAAACTCAAGGAAAACCCCTCTACCCTTATGTAACCCTTGGAAAACATAAGTTTCCCTTTTTTAAGTCATTGGTTCTCTATAAGGGTAAGAATAAAATTTAAAACATTTATTTTTTCACACAAGAGTATTATTAAACATAAACAAAATTTGGTTTTGAGAACGTTACAAATATAACTTTATCCTGTTATGAGAATTTTAGGATAAGGAATACCATCTCAATGTAATTAATCCATTATTCCACAATCATGGGATAAAAAGATACACTAAAAGTTGAAGTAATTTTATATATAAAAAATTCAACCATAGATAGTTCTTTCATTAGAGAAGGAGGTTATTCTACATGATTCAACTGAATATTCATAACTAGAGTCAGTTTTGAAAGTACTAGCATGTGGTTCTCAACTCCTTCTCCTATCGTATTAGGAATATTATATGGGAAATCATTAAATTTTCCATAATATTGGTTTCTATAATTACTCATTCTATTTCTTACCATTTTCTAAAATAAAGGAAAATTATGGATGATAATAATCAAATTAATAATCATATAACAATATAAACTATGAACTTTAAAATTAATAACCCCTAAATTTCATGTATATCCTATCTTAATAATTTCGAAGTTTTAATCTAGGTCAATAATCATATATTTCCTATTAGGTTCTCTAATCTAATCCGCAAAAAATAACTATACCTTACTATGATACCAATTATAGAAACCTAGGTCTCATCCACATACTAAAACATAATTGTTTACATAACTTTCTATAAAACACAACCAAAAATATGGAGGTCTAGTGTATTTGGGAGATTATATACATAAAATATCAACTTAAAATAATCCAAAATATATTTATTCAAAAATCTATAATATTCACTTAATTCCATTTAAAACTCTATTACTACATTGGATACCCTAAGTACATATATAAAGAAAAGGGTGAGCTTTAAATCCTAATAAGGAATCAAACATGATTAGGAGTCCTAACATAAGTGTCAAGAGACATAACATGATGTAAAAAAAGAGGATAATAAAATATATTCATAGAATAAATAAGTATATATCATAAAATAATGGAATCATAAGAATATGGAAACAACATAAAACATGGTTCCATAGGCATAAGTCAAGGCTCACTGCCAAGATAATATAACATAGTGTGCTCACATAATTGTTCATGCACCATACATGGTATGTCATATGGTGAAAAACATTACCCAATTTATTGGAAGGTTTTATAATTATGGTACAACCTATAACATAATAATAAGTACATTCATATGTGTGCAATATAAAAAATTCATATATAATTTATAATCATAATAAACCCCCATGAATCGGAATGTGTTATGTAATATTATCTCAAAAAATAATGAAAGGATATATCATGATGATTACTAAGAGAATAGGTATTTAAATGTTTTATTAAATTCATATTTTAATAAATATTAATATGTCTTAAATTAATAATATCAAATGAATAAAATTCATAAGAAATGAGTAGAGAAATAGGTATATAATTATACCTCTTAAATGATGTTTTAAGGGATAAAAAAAAGAACACCTGAAAATGATGAGCATATGATGTTTTAATTATAAATATTAACACACTATAATAGTTTTCTATAAAATAGTTTTTATTTTTAAAAAACATGGATTGGAATAAAATTTAAAATATTTACATATGAAAAGGAATATTCAGTCTGAAATTCCCCTTTAAACTAGTTTGTTTTTAAGAAATATTGACAAGGGAACTTGAAAAACATATACCACCCTAGTAAATAAAAGTAACATAAAATTATTATATATTTAATACACATATATAAATAATATATAATAATTACATATGAATAAAATAGATATAAAGTGATCTAGAGAGATAATTTTTAACCCAATGGAAAATAGTGTGCTCTAGAAGCTCTCTTACCTCTAGTATCGACTCACTTGGTACATTCATCTTATAAACTGAATAACTAAATTAATTTTAATCAATACTTTATTATAAATATTTTTCAGGTATATTTCATTTTTTAAGTTCCACAAATTATCCCATTTCATTCATTTATTGTATATTTTTTTCTCTCATCAGACACTTGGGGTTGTTTGGTCAATTTCTCAAAAACTACATTAGTATGTTGAACATAGTTAAAGGTGTTATCAAATAATTCCATAATATACAGAATTATAGAGTTATATAGTATTTATAATTATATTAGAATTAATTAAATACAACTAAAAATATTTTTTAAAATATATTCAAATTATGAAATGTGTCTCGATATGCAAGTTTTTGGTGGTTAAAAGTACTATGATAATTTATTGTTAATATAATTAATGTAATGGAAAATATATCCATAAGGAATATTAACCCTGTATTAAATATAATATTTATTCATTAAGTCCATTTTTATAACTATCCATGTAAGGAATTTATGAAAAATGAAATACGTTATTTATAAAGGTGGTGAACCGACCATAATACATGCAACATTTTTATATTTTAAATATATTGGAAAAGGGTAGATAATGGTTATTAATTTAAAATAATAAAATTTTACTATAATAATTATAAAAAATATATTATATTAATATGGTTATAATATACTTTGTGGAGGTAGAAGAAGAAAATTTTTAGGAATAGAAATGAGAAAGTGATAAGGAGTTCTTTCCATACTCCTTGGGATGAATCCTTAATTAATTGGATTATGACATTGAAGGGTGATTTTTTTATGATATCAGAAACTACAATATGTGGATAATAGTATTTAGAAAGAGTTTTTGGAATATATTTATCAATATAATAAGCTTAATGTGTTTAGATAAGTGGTGTGGTGAAGCGGTCCTTTTTTATGTGAGAGGGGTGGTATTTTTGTAAATATAAATTTCTTAATATAAAAGGATTGAAATATTTAAGGAAAGTGGAAAAAATTGATAATTAGTGATAATAATATATTTTAATTTCATTAAATCCATAATAAACCCATTTATATTGAGTTTTAGTGATATTTTGTGATTTTATCTCCTGATTTAACACTTTTACCTCATTTTAGCCTTTTTCATGGTGAAAATCAAATTATCATATTAACTTATTTTTATTACTTAAAATTAATTTAAAATTATTAAATAATATTCATTATTATAATTAACATTATAAATACATTTTATTTTATTAAATTTATAAAGTTGATATAAATTAACTTCAACATAAGTACACATAATTCAATAAAAATAATTTTTAGAAAAAAGTGTTTTAAAACATTAAAATGAATTTATAATTTTTTAGAAAAATAATTTTACTACTGGTGAAATTTATTAATTTATTATTAAACAAATAATATTTATTTTTATTTAAAATAAATCCAAAACCAAATGTAATATTATGAATACTTAATTGAAGGAAAATAACTAAAAAAAGTTCTTTATTAGAATAAAATTTAACTTCGCTTCCAAAATGTCAAAAATAGGTTTATAAATTCAAAATATTATTTTTAAATTCATTATTTTACTCCTTAAATAAATTTTTGATCAATAAAAATGTTTCATAAATTTTTAAGTGATTCTTATATCATTATGATGTCATAAAAGTTATTGTATTTATTAAAAGTATATTTTTACTATTCACCAAAAATCAACGTTTTTAGAAAAATACCAAAAACATAACCCTAAGAAAACATTGACATGATGATTAAAAAAATAGAATTATTTTTAACATAAGTAATTTCTAGATTTTAGAAATATAATTTTTAAATAAAATCCTCATTTATTGAATAATGTTAATTTTTATGACACTACCAAATTTTTTACCCATTGAAAAATTATTTCTGATTTGATAAAATTATATTATCTTTTGTATAAAAATAATTAGTGTTTTAAAAGACCATTTGTGAAAGTAAATTTTATTTAAAATTTATAAATTTATCATAAAAATAATCTTAAAAAAAATAAAACATATATATTTTACCAAAATTAAAAGCATTATTTCTTTATATGAAACATTTATTTTATCATATTTAACACTTATATTTAACTATATTGTGATTTAGATTTATTATATTTATATTATCTAAATTTAATGTTCTAAATTATTTATAATTTTCTTTATATTATACTATATTACTAAATATGATATATGTTAAATCAGAAGCATAATTCCTTATATAAAATTTAGATAATTACTATATATACACATAAGGAGATCAACTTCGTCTAATGAAGATAATTAGAGTTGATCAAGTACTCTAACTACTCCATCCATTACCATCCTAGAAAGGAAAGAATGTGGTAGATTATCTATGTTTAAAATATCCTATAAACATATCAATGATGAGAATTGTGAAGGGTTTACTCTCCTTATACATGAAAAGAATAGTCATGGGAATTATAAATAAAGTAAAAATATCCTACCTTTCATAAATGATTTCTTAACCATCCATTCTTGTCAAGATTAAGAAATATTAAAGGGATGATATGGGGATAAAAAATATTTTGGATTCTATAGGGAAGGGGGGACCTTATAATTCAACATTGATAAATGAGTTGAGAGGTTTAGGATATGATTATGCATACCATTAGTGCCTGAGATAAAGGAGCTATAGAATGATGCCCATTACTCAATATTATTTATCCTCATAGGGAGCACAAATATGTTTAGAGATCTATAAGAGCACTACTGTTTAGACAATATGAAGAAGTTGATTTCTGAATATATATATATATATATATATATTAGTTTGCATGGTATTCCCACAAGTTAGGGCATAGTGGAAAAAGTCCAAGGGGGTGATGTAACAATTCTATATACCATCATGGAAATGAGATCACGTCACCATGGATTATATCATGGGTATTCTAAATATATATAAAGTAAATAATTCCATATAGGTTGTAGTAGAGTGTATTATAAAGACTTCTTACTTCAGCACTATTCTGGGGGACTTTTCACTCAATTTACATTCAATGATATATATTAGAGAACTGGTGAGGTTTCATGGAACACCACTATTTATTTTATTTGATCGAAATCTAAGGTTCACCTAAAAGTTATGGAAAATTATTAGAAATACCTTAAATGTGAAATTGAAAATTAGTATGTCTTATCATCAACGAACTGATGGCAAAACTAAAATTACTCTAAAAACACTTGAGGAAATGTTGAGAGCTTTCTCTATGGAATTAAAAGGAGGTTGAGATCAATATAATCCTCTAGTTGATTTATCAGACAATAATATATTCCACTCAATAATTTGGATGGATAATTATAAATACAACTATAGGAGGAAATGTATAACTCCAACATATTGGTATGAAGTTAGAGAATGTAAGTTAAAAGGACCAAAATTAGTCAAAGAAATGGTAGAGAAGGTCAAATCGATTAAATAACAAATCATAGTAGCACAAAGTTGGATGAATATCTTTACCAATAATCATTGATGAGTCCTATAGTTAGAAATTGGAGATAAAGTGATCCTTCACATATCTCCATTGAAGAGAATCATGAGGTTTGGGAAGAAGGAAATTCTATATACCAAATACATTGGTCCCTTTGAGATTCTTGATCACATCAGAACTGTGGCCTATTGACTATCACTCCCACCAAACCTATATCAAGTTTATGATGTGTTTCATGTAACACTATTGGTGATGAATATACCTAATCCCTCATATTTACAAAATACATAGGTGGTATAGTTTATGCATGAACTCTCTTATAATGAGCATCCAGTGATTATCTTAGACTGTAGAGAAAATGTTATATATAATAATACAAATAATAGTGTTAAAGTGATTTAATGAAGCCTTAACTATGAATAAAAATGATGGGAACCTGAGGATATAATGAAATAAAAGTACCCTCATCTATTTTCAACCTGTAAAGACCCGCAAATTTCAAGGAAATTTTTTTCTTAATTTTCTTTGGAATTTTACAAGAGCGCAGCTTCAGACGGCACCTGATTCCGAGGCCCGGTGTGCCCGGAATCAATTTCCGAAGTTTGGCTCGGGTACGTTCAGTGAACGGACGAGCGGGTTTTTCTATCTTTTGAACCGGTGCCCGGAATCAAATTCTGAGGGCACCGATGGAATTGCAGCGCCGGTATTTGCTTAGAAACGCCTCTTCCGGAGTTGCGTTTGCTCAGACGTGGTTTTTAAATTTTGCGGCTTTAAGTCAGAAATAAAATAAATTTGTGCGACAACTTTATTTTATTTCAATTAAGCTGCTTGGAAGCCACTTGAAGCCACTTAAAGGCGGCTTTAACTGTGTTGAACTGGATAGGATGCTATCCAGAAATATCCTACCCCCTTGATAGGATATTTGTGAGGTGGGGCCCGCACGAGCCCCGCCGTTTCTTTCGCTAAGTAACGCACCCGCGAAAACCCGTCAAAGAAACTGAAAAGTCAACCGACGCGTTTCTTTAATTCTTAACAGACCATTTAAATGGGCTGTTTCGCTCGTTGAATTAATTCAACGAATTAAATGGGTCGTTACTTACGCGTTTTACGTTTGTTGGCAAAAATAATAAAATAGACAAACTTGTCTATTTTGGAGGATTGCTATCGTTGTGCAATTCCTCTGAGCCTCCACCCTCTCCGCGAAGAACGCGAAGAACGCGAAGAACGCGAAGAACGCCGAACCCGGAAGTCGACGACGCCTTCGCCCGAGACGTTCTTCCGATCTCCGATCTCCGATCACCAACCATTCGAGGTGAGTGCTTTCGGATTTCCTCTCAAGTTCTTTTCTTTGGTTTTAAACGAAACACAGATTTAAATATTAATAATTTAAATCTGTTGTTCTTGATTCGTTGAGCTCGCCGGCTCAACGCCGGTTTCCGCGACGACGCGACACCTTCCCGCAACGACGCGACGATCGATCTCTTCCGCGGCGATCTCTTCCGCGAAGAACGCCCGCGCTCGACGATCATCAAGGTAGGGATTTATTTTGGAAAAGTTACCCCTTTTAAATTTTCTCGTGAACGTTCTTGAAAATTTAAAAAAGTCGGTTTCAAACGAACAATTTTATCTTTAAATAAAATTGTTGGATCATGTGTTGATCATCTTTTTCTTTTCTCCCGTTGATTATGGCTAACGCGGAGGGTGCGGGTCTAACGAACAAGACCCGACAACCCTCCGCCGATCTCTTTTGTTGTGCGGATATGGCGGACGACGACAAACCGCGCGGCAGGGGTGATCCGTTGATTCCGCAGTGAAGGTCGGCATCCGGGAGGGGCATCGGCGCAGACGGGAGGCAAAACGGGCCACCGGAGCATCTCCGGCGGCCCGCGGAAGGCAGCGGCGGCGCCGGCGACCGGAGGCGGCGGCGCCCGGCGCGCCGCCGTGGAGGAAGTCCGCCGCGGCTGAAGCCGCGGCGGCGGTGGCGGCCGGTTCCGCGGCCGCGCGGAACCGGGAACGGACGCGGCGGCCCGGCCACTTCCGCGTGACAGGCGGCCCCCCCGCGGGGGCCGCGTTTCTTCAAATGCCGCGGGTCAAACCCGCGGCGGCAGCCTGTTCGGCCGCTCGGCCGAAGCCGAGCCGGCCGGTCCGGTCGGCCGGGCCGCGCCCAGGCCGAACCGGACCCGGCCGAGCCGGTTCGGGCCGGTTCGGGCCGGGCCGGTTCGGGCCGGTTCGGGCCGGCCCGGTTCGGCCGACCCCAGGGGGGGTTCGGGCCGGGTCGCCCCGGGCCCAGAACCCCCGTTTTCGGGCCCTCTTCGGTCTTTCGCCCATATCTTGGGCCTGGGACCTCCGATTGACGAACCGTCAGCGGCTACGCGATCCTTGGATCAAGACGGTCGTTTCGGTATATTATACTCAAGGTTTCGGAAGACTTTGGGTTCGGCCGGGTTGGTTCGTACACGAAACCAACCGGGCCCTCGGAGCGGAAACGCTCATAACTTGAGCTACGGACGTCCGATCGACGTACCGTCAGCTGTGGTAGTTTCCTCTAAGTGAGACGGAACTTTTGGCATGCTCCGCCCGAGGATCGGATACAGGCGGAGTACGGTCGGGTTGGTTTTGCCCTAAAAACCAACCGGGCCCCTGGGACGAAAATGCCAATAACTCTCAGACCGGGCGTCCGTTTGACGCGCCGTCTGTCACGTTGAGATCCTGTTGTCGATACGGAACTTTTGGATACATCAACTTCGGACTACGTGTCAGTTGATGTATCAGCCTCTCGGCTCGTGGAGCGGACCCTCCTAAACGAGCTCGCTTTGTGCGGGAACCCTAGCGATGGCTGTGACTTCGACGACAGAGCAGAGATCCTCCGTGGACTGCGACGACGGCAGAGCAGAGATCCTTCGTGGACTGCGGCGACGACTGTGCAGAGATCCTCAGTGGACTGCGTCGACTACTGCACTCAGCGATCCTACGTGGATCAGTGCTACAGGTTCTGTGTGAGCCCGATCCTATGTGGGTCCTTACTACCAGTTCTGTGTGAGCCACTGCCTACAGGTTCTGTGTGAGCCCGATCCTGTGTGGGTCTTCTGCGGGGGTTAGTACCTATCGATCCTTTGTGGGTCCGACGACTTAGATGGATCAGTGATCATCTTTGACGTCATCTGAAAAAGTATACCTGGTTGAGCTGAATCGTATGTTACTCTCCTTTGTGGATTGTGTTGAACTATCCTATGTGGATTTTACTGTTTACTCTCCTTGTGGATTTGAGTCTTGCTTTCCTTTGTGGATTGAGTTGTTCTTGAGCTCGTAAGCAGAGCTGGAATTGGGGACTTAGGTATATGTATGGGCATATACCTAAGTCAAGTCAGATGTTACTTCGTGATTGCATCTTTCTTTTGTGCTATATCCTTTGTGGATTTCGGGAGACCTTCGGGGGTCTCGGGGTCCTTACTGAGTAGCTTGTACTCACCCCTGCACGGGCTATGCCCGCACCTTGTTGTGTTGGTTGCAGACGACGGACATCGCTGATCGCGGTTGGGGCGTGGAGCAGGACGGTACCTGGAGGTGGACCACTGGGCGGGACGTGCTCGGAGCGGACGTGGGACCCGAGGAGCCTGGAGGCTATCTGTACCCACCCTTCAGGTGGGATTGCCAGTGGACGACACGAGGCCGCCGTCTTTTCTTCAGTTCCTGTACTTTACTTTTCAGTTGTACTTTACAGTTGGGCTTGTATTTCCGGCCCCCTTTACTTTTCTGCACTTTACTTTCCGCTTGCTGACTATGTGTGGTTGTTACTTATAAAGGCAATGCCTTCCCTGTTTACTGGGATTTTACGCCTTGGTGCTAGTCGCCAGCCCCTGGCCTATGGAAGGCGGGCTTGGGGTAGTCACGGCACGGGCCCCGAGGACGGGTCGTGACAAATTGGTATCAGAGGTGGTCGGTTCTACCGCAGACTCTGATCGTCCTTTCTTTCTATATGAAGCAATAGTGTTTAGTGTATTGAGTGTGGTTATCAGTTCAGGGAGCCCAGTGTTGGTGCGGCGGCCGACGTATCCGTACACCAGGACCCTGACTCCTGATTTCCGACTTAATGCATGAAAGCATTGATTGCGTGTGTGTTTCAAGTTTTCTTTGTGATTACTTGTGTCAGCTCACCGGGTATACTGATCTGCTTTATGAAAGTCTCAAGTTTTCCTTGTGATTACTTGTGCCAGCTCACCAGGTATACTATTCTGACTGTGGTGCTCTTGTTCTCCTTTTCAGGATGGCCCCGCGACGACTGCCAGCTAGGGTTCCGAGTGTAGGGTGCGACGGCAGCCCACCGAGCGACGAGGCCTCGGTGCAGGGCCCTTTGCCAGCAGTGGCACCGGTGGTAGCCTTACCCGCCGAGCCACCGATGCTTCCAGTACCAGACGCTGACGATGCACGTCGCCTCAGGGCACTGCATGAGTTTCAGAGCCAGCGACCGCCCAGGTTTCGCGGTGAGGCGGACCCCCAGGCCGCCGAGGACTGGCTAGAGGCGGTGGTACGGATCTTCAGGCTAGTGAGGACACCAGCGGATCTCATGGTGATTCTCGCAGCGAGCCTCCTGCAGGCGGCAGCAGGACGATGGTGGAGCCTGATGCTCCAGGTTCACGATGAGGCATCCTTGCTCTGGGCGGACTTCGAGAGCCTCTTCCGCTCTGAGTTCGTCCCGGCCACCCTCCGAGCGGTGCGCATCCAGGAGCTTCTCCAGCTGCGCCAGGGCAGCATGACGGTCGCTCAGTACGCGGCGAGGTTCACGGACCTATCTCGCTACTCGACCGACATGGTACGGGACCCCTTCTTCCGGGCCCGGACCTTCGAGCAGGGCTTGCGACAGGAGATTCGGGCGTCGCTGATCTCCCTCAGCATTCCGACCCAGGCGGGAGTGCTGGAGCGAGCCCTCCTGATCGAGAGCTTCCTGGCAGAGCCTTCTTCAGCGGCGAGACCTAGCGCAGGGCGACAGGTAGCTGAGTCTTCGGCAGCAGGTAGCCGACGGATGACTCTCGGGTCCAGGCAGACCAGACCCCCACGCAGACGGCCTCAGGACACCGGCTCAGCAGTGCGGGGCACACAGCGGAGTGCCAGCCTTCCGAGAGGCAGACTGTGCTACTCCTGCGGCGGGCAGGGTCACATGGCTCGTGACTGCCCGACCCGCCGATCAGAGGAGCAGCAGACGGTGGAGGGGCCACCCAGGCAGAGGCAGAGGGTCGACCGTGGCGGTCCGCAGGGAGGAGGCGGACGAGGCAGAGGAGCTGGCCGAGCAGCGGGTGGTGGGCGACGCTTCCAGGCTCTACCCCCACCACCACCAGGAGGGCCACCTCGACCACAGGGAGCTGGCGGGCAGGGACAGGCCCAGCTCCAGGCAGTGGAGGCCTACGACCCCGACTTGCCAGAGATGATTCGAGGTACGATCTGTGTCTATTCCACCCTTGCTGCAGTACTTATAGACACAGGAGCGAGTCACTCTTTCATAGCCTCTGCCCTTGTTCGGAGCTCGGAGATTCCGACTGAGCCGTTGGCTCGATCCTTACAGCTAGAGACTCCTATGGGAGCAGACTCGACGATTACGCACTGGTGCCGGCAGTGTGAGCTTACTCTAGGAGGCGAGAGCTTCGGCTGGGATCTCCTTGTAGCGGCGTCGAGGCCTTACGACATCATCTTGGGCATGGATTGGCTATCCACGGTTCATGCCCAGATCGACTGTTTTAGGCGCAAGGTGCGATGTGTTCGCACCGACGGGAGCAGGTTTACCTTCACCGGCGAGAAGGGAACCTTTGCAGCACAGGATGGACTTCCGCGGAGGAGAGTGCAGCCCATCTCTCATCAGTTGGCTAGCCTCATCCTAGGAGCAGTGGACGTGCAGAGTCCAGCTTTTCCTGCAGTGGTGGACCAGTACGTAGACGTCTTTCCCGACGACGTTCCAGGGATACCTCCTCGTAGAGAGGTAGACTTTTACATCGACTTGTACCCCGGGACAGCCCCGATATCTACTCCAGCATATCGGATGGCCCCCGCCGAGCTTCGGGAGCTGCGGGTACAGTTGGAGGACTTGCAGAGCAAGGGGTTTATCAGACCCAGTGTTTCACCCTGGGCTTCCCCGATTTTGTTCGCCAAGAAGGCGGACGGGAGCTTGCGACTATGTGTCGACTATCGTCGCCTGAATCAGGTAACGGTGAGGAACAAGTATCCGCTGCCACGGATTGATGACCTCTTCGATCAGCTCAAGGGAGCGCGGTGGTTCTCGAAGATAGACCTCCGGTCAGGCTATCATCAGCTCAGAGTTCGAGACGAGGACGTGCAGAAGACGGCCTTCAGGTGTCGGTATGGCCATTATGAGTTCTTGGTTATGCCGTTCGGCGTAACCAATGCTCCAGCAGTGTTCATGAGCCTCATGAACAGGATCTTCCAGCCATACCTCGACCGTTTTGTCGTGGTCTTCATTGACGACATTTTGGTATACTCGACGACTGAGGAGGAGCATGCCTACCACCTGCGAGTTGTGCTAGACACGCTCCGAGAGCACCAGCTTTATGGAAATCTCTCAAAATGCCAGTTCTGGTTACGTGAGGTCCATTTCTTGGGACACGTCATCTCTGAGGCGGGAGTTGCAGTGGATCCCGCGAAGATCGAGGCAATGCTAGCTTGGGAGCCACCCAAGAGCGTGACAGAGGTGCGGAGCTTCTTGGGCCTAGCCGGATACTATCGGAGATTCGTGCCAGACTTCTCCAGAGTTGCGGCACCACTCTCAGCGTTGACGAAGAAGGGGAAACCCTTCGTGTGGTCAGACAGATGTCAGCAGAGCTTCCAGGAGCTGAGGCAGAGGTTGACCAGCGCACCTATCTTGAGGTTTCCTGAGGAGGGAGTTGGATACGTAGTTTACTGCGATGCGTCAGGGACTGGACTCGGGTGCGTCCTGATGCAGGAGCGGGCCGTGATCGCCTACGGATCACGTCAGTTGATGCCTCATGAGCAGAACTACGCCACTCATGACCTGGAGTTAGCAGCAGTGGTCTTCGCTCTGAAGACTTGGCGGCACTATCTGATGGGCGAGCGCTTCACAGTCTTTTCTGACCACCAGAGTCTCAGGTATATCTTCTCTCAGAAGGACCTGAACCTGAGACAGCGGAGATGGCTTGAGTTCCTCCAGGACTATGACTTTGAGATAGTCTATACTCCTGGGAAGGGAAACGTGGTAGCCGATGCCCTCAGCAGGAGGACGGGCATTCAGCTACTTGAGGAGGCGACAGAGCAGCTAGCCTCCTTGCAGATATCCTTCGTGGATAGAGACGGAGCAGCCTTTCTTCAGTCTCTCACAGTCTCTCCTCCACTTCTACAGCGGGTCAGAGAGGCTCAGCGTGGGGACGCTGACTGTGAGACCCGGCGTGCACTGATATCCTCAGGTCAGGCGCCTGATGGTTTCTCCCTTGGAGCAGAGCACGACATCCTTTTCAGAGGACGTACCTTCGTACCAGTCGCTTTACGAGAGGAGGTGCTGAGAGAGTTTCACACTTCTCCCTTGGCGGTGCATCCCGGAGTGGCGAAGATGTACCAGGATCTCAGACGACAGCACTGGTGGCCGGGCATGAAGAAAGCTGTGGCAGAGTTCGTTTCGCGATGCCTCACCTGCCAGCAGGTGAAGGCAGAGCATCAGGTACCAGCAGGCTTGGTACAGCCCTTGGAGGTCCCGGAGTGGAAGTGGGACGGCATATCTATGGACTTCGTGACTGGACTTCCACGCACTTCCAGAGGTCACGACTCCATTTGGGTGATTGTCGACCGACTCACCAAGTCGGCACACTTCTTACCCATCAGAGAGCAGGGCTCAGTGGAGAGCTTGGGACGTCTTTACGTCCAGGAGATCGTACGGCTTCACGGTGTGCCATCGTCTATCGTCTCCGATCGAGATGCTCGTTTCACTTCCCGGCTTTGGAAGGGGTTGCAGGAGGCGTTCGGGACGCGGCTCCATCTGAGCACAGCCTTCCACCCTCAGATGGATGGTCAGACGGAGAGGACCATACAGACACTCGAGGACATGCTCCGTGCATGTGTTCTCGACTTTGGTCGCAGCTGGGAGGACCACCTACCCTTGGTGGAGTTCGCGTACAACAACAGCTACCACTCCACCATCGGGATGGCACCATACGAGGCGTTGTACGGCAGACCCTGCAGATCACCGTTGTGCTGGACAGACCCTGGGGAGTCAGCACTCGTGGGACCAGAGATGGTCCGAGCCACGACAGAGAAGGTCCAGATCATCCAGGAGAGGATGAGGACAGCTCAGAGCCGGCAGAAGTCATATGCTGACAGGAGGCGGAGGCCACTAGAGTTCGAGGATGGCGACCACGTCTTTTTGCGTGTCTCACCTCGACGTGGTTTACGGAGATTTGGCCGAGGCGGCAAGTTGTCTCCACGCTTCATCGGGCCTTTCCAGGTCCTCAGCAGGATAGGAGAGGTGGCTTATCGCCTGGCTCTACCACCTCAGTTGCACCGGGTGCACGACGTCTTCCACGTGTCTCAGCTGAGGAGATACGTGCACGACCCGACGCACATCATCGACTTTGGGGAGCTGGACGTGGACGATGGGGCGACTTTTGCGGAGGTCCCAGTAGAGATCGAGGATCGACAGGAGCGGGTCCTACGTGGGCGGTCGATTCCTCTTGTGCGCATCAGATGGCAGCACGGGAACCTCCAGGAGAGCACTTGGGAGCGGGAGGCTCAGATGCGTGCTCAGTACCCCCATTTGTTCCCCTAGTTTTTGATGTATCTTTACGGGGACGTAAAGCCCTGAGGTGGGAGTAATGTAAAGACCCGCAAATTTCAAGGAAATTTTTTTCTTAATTTTCTTTGGAATTTTACAAGAGCGCAGCTTCAGACGGCACCTGATTCCGAGGCCCGGTGTGCCCGGAATCAATTTCCGAAGTTTGGCTCGGGTACGTTCAGTGAACGGACGAGCGGGTTTTTCTATCTTTTGAACCGGTGCCCGGAATCAAATTCTGAGGGCACCGATGGAATCGCAGCGCCGGTATTTGCTTAGAAACGCCTCTTCCGGAGTTGCGTTTGCTCAGACGTGGTTTTTAAATTTTGCGGCTTTAAGTCAGAAATAAAATAAATTTGTGCGACAACTTTATTTTATTTCACTTAAGCTGCTTGGAAGCCACTTGAAGCCACTTAAAGGCGGCTTGAACTGTGTTGAACTGGATAGGATGCTATCCAGAAATATCCTACCCCCTTGATAGGATATTTGTGAGGTGGGGCCCGCACGAGCCCCGCCGTTTCTTTCGCTAAGTAACGCACCCGCGAAAACCCGTCAAAGAAACTGAAAAGTCAACCGACGCGTTTCTTTAATTCTTAACAGACCATTTAAATGGGCTGTTTCGCTCGTTGAATTAATTCAACGAATTAAATGGGTCGTTACTTACGCGTTTTACGTTTGATGGCAAAAATAATAAAATAGACAAACTTGTCTATTTTGGAGGATTGCTATCGTTGTGCAATTCCTCTGAGCCTCCACCCTCTCCGCGAAGAACGCGAAGAACGCGAAGAACGCGAAGAACGCGAAGAACGCGAAGAACGCCGAACCCGGAAGTCGACGACGCCTTCGCCCGAGACGTTCTTCCGATCTCCGATCTCCGATCACCAACCATTCGAGGTGAGTGCTTTCGGATTTCCTCTCAAGTTCTTTTCTTTGGTTTTAAACGAAACACAGATTTAAATATTAATAATTTAAATATGTTGTTCTTGATTCGTTGAGCTCGCCGGCTCAACGCCGGTTTCCGCGACGACGCGACACCTTCCCGCGACGACGCGACGATCGATCTCTTCCGCGGCGATCTCTTCCGCGAAGAACGCCCGCGCTCGACGATCATCAAGGTAGGGATTTATTTTGGAAAAGTTACCCCTTTTAAATTTTCTCGTGAACGTTCTTGAAAATTTAAAAAAGTCGGTTTCAAACGAACAATTTTATCTTTAAATAAAATTGTTGGATCATGTGTTGATCATCTTTTTCTTTTCTCCCGTTGATTATGGCTAACGCGGAGGGTGCGGGTCTAACGAACAAGACCCGACAACCCTCCGCCGATCTCTTTTGTTGTGCGGATATGACGGACGACGACAAACCGCGCGGCAGGGGCGATCCGTTGATTCCGCAGTGAAGGTCGGCATCCGGGAGGGGCATCGGCGTAGAAGGGAGGCAAAACGGGCCACCGGAGCATCTCCGGCGGCCCGCGGAAGGCAGCGGCGGCGCGGGTCGCCGGCGCGGCGGCGCCGGAGACCGGAGGCGGCGGCGCCCGGCGCGCCGCCGTGGAGGAAGTCCGCCGCGGCTGAAGCCGCGGCGGCGGTGGCGTCCGGTTCCGCGGCCGCGCGGAACCGGGAACGGACGCGGCGGCCCGGCCGCGTCCGCGTGACAGGCGGCCCCCCCGCGGGGGCCGCGTTTCTTCAAATGCCGCGGGTCAAACCCGCGGCGGCAGCCTGTTCGGCCGCTCGGCCGAAGCCGAGCCGGCCGGTCCGGTCGGCCGGGCCGCGCCCAGGCCGAACCGGACCCGGCCGAGCCGGTTCGGGCCGACCCGGTTCGGCCGACCCCAGGGGGGGTTCGGGCCGGGTCGCCCCGGGCCCAGAACCCCCGTTTTCGGGCCCTCTTCGGTCTTTCGCCCATATCTTGGGCCTGGGACCTCCGATTGACGAACCGTCAGCGGCTACGCGATCCTTGGATCAAGACGGTCGTTTCGGTATATTATACTCAAGGTTTCGGAAGACTTTGGGTTCGGCCGGGTTGGTTCGTACACGAAACCAACCGGGCCCTCGGAGCGGAAACGCTCATAACTTGAGCTACGGACGTCCGATCGACGTACCGTCAGCTGTGGTAGTTTCCTCTAAGTGAGACGGAACTTTTGGCATGCTCCGCCCGAGGATCGGATACAGGCGGAGTACGGTCGGGTTGGTTTTGCCCTAAAAACCAACCGGGCCCCTGGGACGAAAATGCCAATAACTCTCAGACCGGGCGTCCGTTTGACGCGCCGTCTGTCGCGTTGAGATCCTGTTGTCGATACGGAACTTTTGGATACATCAACTTCGGACTACGTGTCAGTTGATGTATCAGCCTCTAGGCTCGTGGAGCGGACCCTCCTAAACGAGCTCGCTTTGTGCGGGAACCCTAGCGCTGGCTGTGACTTCGACGACAGAGCAGAGATCCTTCGTGGACTGCGACGACGACAGAGCAGAGATCCTCCGTGGACTGCGACGACGGCAGAGCAGAGATCCTTCGTGGACTGCGGCGACGACTGTGCAGAGATCTTCAGTGGACTGCGTCGACTACTGCACTCAGCGATCCTACGTGGATCAGTGCTACAGGTTCTGTGTGAGCCCGATCCTATGTGGGTCCTTACTACCGGTTCTGTGTGAGCCACTGCCTACAGGTTCTGTGTGAGCCCGATCCTGTGTGGGTCTTCTGCGGGGGTTAGTACCTATCGATCCTTTGTGGGTCCGACGACTTAGATGGATCAGTGATCATCTTTGACGTCATCTGAAAAAGTATACCTGGTTGAGCTGAATCGTATGTTACTCTCCTTTGTGGATTGTGTTGAACTATCCTATGTGGATTTTACTGTTTACTCTCCTTGTGGATTTGAGTCTTGCTTTCCTTTGTGGATTGAGTTGTTCTTGAGCTCGTAAGCAGAGCTGGAATTGGGGACTTAGGTATATGTATGGGCATATACCTAAGTCGAGTCAGATGTTACTTCGTGATTGCATCTTTCTTTTGTGCTATATCCTTTGTGGATTTCGGGAGACCTTCGGGGGTCTCGGGGTCCTTACTGAGTAGCTTGTACTCACCCCTGCACGGGCTATGCGCGCACCTTGTTGTGTTGGTTGCAGACGACGGACAGCGCTGATCGCGGTTGGGGCGTGGAGCAGGACGGTACCTGGAGGTGGACTACTGGGCGGGACGTGCTCGGAGCGGACGTGGGACCCGAGGAGCCTGGAGGCTATCTGTACCCACCCTTCAGGTGGGATTGCCAGTGGACGACACGAGGCCGCCGTCTTTTCTTCAGTTGCTGTACTTTACTTTTCAGTTGTACTTTACAGTTGGGCTTGTATTTCCGGCCCCCTTTACTTTTCTGCACTTTACTTTCCGCTTGCTGACTCTGTGTGGTTGTTACTTATAAAGGCAATGCCTTCCCTGTTTACTGGGATTTTACGCCTTGGTGCTAGTCGCCAGCCCCTGGCCTATGGAAGGTGGGCTTGGGGTAGTCACGGCACGGGCCCCGAGGACGGGTCGTGACACAACCAAGTATATGATTAGAAACTTTAAGGATGGAATTTATAATGGCAGAAGAACGTGATGACCCTAACTTTTATATATGGAATTTACCTTCTAAAAAAATGTGTGTTTCATTGTTAATAATACAGTATAAAATAAATTCACTATATAATAAAAATAAATAATTTTTTATTATATTAATTTAAAACATTATATTTAAAGAATAAATATACTCTATAAAATTGAAAATTATCAAAGTGGGAAAATAACCATAAAAAATATCTACAATAGGATAATTTGGATAGTTTATGTCTCCTATAATAATCACACTCACAAGAAATACTATAAGAAGAAAAAAAAATTAATAATTTAATTGATATTTTGAAATTTATAAAATACAATATGATTGTTGTAATAGTAAAGTTTTCCATTAGAAATGGAAAACTGGCTATTAGAATAGAAAAAATATTATTTAAGTATCTTATAAAATAATAATATAAGTAATGTATATCATAATATAATTGAATAAAAGTGTTATTTTGATGGAATATATATTTGACACAAATAAATCATAGTTGTATTTTTGGAAAATATATATTTTTTATTTTCATTAAAATAAATTGTTGGAATAAATTTAAAATTTTGAAATAAAATTTCAATTTCATAAAATAACTTCATAAAAAATGCATTGTATTTATATAAATAATAATAAATTACATGAAACCAAAAGTAAATTTTTAAGGGTTGTAAATTTGATCATACCATAAAAATTTATATTTTTTAATAAATAAGGATTTTATTTAAAAATATTTTTTTATATTTAACAAAAAATTGATAAAATAGATTTAATTTTTTGAATCATAACATTTCAATTTTATTAGAGGTATTTTTTAATTTTTTATAAATAGTAAAATACAGAGGTGAAGAGTAAAAATTCTGATCAGTTTCATATATGTACCATATTTTATAATAGTGTGTTTGATTGAATTTTATTGGTTTATAAAAGTTATATTAATATTTTAATGTCCTATTTAATATTAAATCACAATCCCATTATTATTAAATCATAATTTGTATCACTATTTTAAGGTACAATATTTTATTATAATATTTTAGTCCAAAACACACCTCTCCTCCCCTTATAAATTCCACCCCACTCCTCCACACACCTTAAGCTTTTTATTTTGTCTAAAATATACCAAAATATATTCCCGAATCTATTATCCACGTTATATAGGTCTTGTTCTCATCATAAGAAACCCCTTAAAAGACATAATTCAATTGGCAGTGGAGTCACCCATTGAGTAAGGTAAAAACTTTGAATCTGCATGTTTCATTTATATTCCTATAAATATTATTCTTATACCACATAAATATGATATTAAGGTTCCCTTTAATAAAATATATGGTATTAAGTTACTTTAATATTAATATTAAGAACATATAATGATGTAATAGTTGTTTTCATGAACATACAATCGTTCATGGTCGATATAACTTCCTATATAGATGTTTTTTTAAACAACCATTAAGAACTTCATAGATGGTTATAATAAACCATTTTATGGTTAAATATAAACTTAATAAATATATAATAGTATGATTCATATTCTGGAATTTTTAAATAATCATAAAATTGATTAAAACAAATGTAGTTCATAATGGTCTGTAAAATTGCCAAAATGAACGAACCATTAAACGATAACATTTATACTCAATGAATCATGCCCGTGTATTTTTTTATGTTGGGTACAAATACCATTTTTTATTGAAACAAAGGACATATATTTATTTGGTTAGAGGACACCGATTGTATGGATCGTAGAACCAAAGTCCATTAAATCCCATAATAGTATGGCCCATGGACCATGGGGCTTGGAAATCCTAATTCTAGGCCTGAATCTCCATTATTTTGTCCAAAGGCCCCACTAGTGAATTGTAATACTTTAGTACCCAAGATTCTACAATATCATCACCGCTACAATCCCTTTTACAGTACTCATCTTCGCAATAGTGTCATCGATGTTATAGTTACACTACTGCTATAGTACTACTATAGTGATACTATAGTAACATGTGACTGATGGGTTTTGAACCCCTTTCCTTGGATGTATTATGAAAGGGTTATTACCACTAATACAAACCCAAACTATAATGAAAAATTACCATGTGGGGAAACTCAAGTATATTTGGAATAATTTAAACTTCTGGAATGAAATTAACACTATATGATCACACTTTTAGAGTTATAGACTCCTTTGACAAGAAAATTAATCATTATTGAAAATCCATGTGACCTTAGAGCCCTAAAAAAACATCCTTGGGATGGTGAAAATGAACATAATTCCTTAATAAAAGGATTATAATTGAACATAAAATAAAAATAATAAATAAAATATACATGAAAAAAGTTAGTAACCAAGTATTTAATAAATTTAATTTAACTATTCATGAGGTTAGATACATGAACCAAACAAGTCAGAACACTTAAGGTAAGGGAACTACCAAACCACACTTTTTCATTTAAGTTATGATATTTATCTCTTTACCTCTCATTATATCTTTCTATTATTCACATTTACTACATCTATATTTTATATGAATATATTCCTTATATATATAACTATTTCATTTTCTCTTTATTTGTTGGGGATATAAATTTTTTTCATGTTCCCTTCTTAATATTTTATTTAAAACAAACCCGATGAATAGGAGATTTCATATTCCTTATTCCTTTCAATGTCACTATTTTAAATTCTTTCCCATTTAATGATTTCTAAAAATAATTAATATTTTATATAAAACTATTCTGGTTTATTTATAGTTTTAAGGAAAACATTATTTCCTTTCCTTCTTTAAATGTTCTTTACTCATTTATTAAAACATCATTTAAGATGATCATTTCTATACATACTTCTCCACACAATTTGTTTTTTCAAGAATTCCACTTTTGGGGGTTAAGTGGTAACCCAAAAAGACTTCCAAATACGAAATAAAACATAAAAAATAGGCAAAAATTTAAAAAAAATCAATCCAAAATAGATTCAAATTTTAAAATTCATGATTCGAATTGTAATTCTGAGCATATATGTGACACCTTGATCCGAGTGTCATCATTGTGCCTTGAGACATCTCCTTAACTTCTGAAGTTGAATGTCAATCCAAATTTCATCAGTACTACAACCCAATGAAAAAAATCCGATGAGACTAGAACTACCAAAACCTCTATCAATAAACCATCATCACCTTCAACCAATATTGAACCCTATTACACAGAATCCACTCAAAATCAACCCAACATTGTAGTATCATTTCCATTGTAAGATTAAAAACATATGAGGATCAAAAAAATAATTATAATTCCCCTAGTAAAACACTAAGATGAAGTTAATACCACCTCAGTCAAACCACCAGCCATTGAGACAGCTCCAGTGCATGAGTCTGGCATCAACTTTGAGTAGTGTCTCAACACCTTTGGAATCTAACACCCTAAAAACAGTTCATGCGCTCAAAAAGATTAAAACTCCCCCTGCATGATCCTAAACCACCACTTAGGGTCATCACACCAAAGAAAATGGGGTCAAGTGTGGTGAATATGGTCACAGGAGTAGTGGAATAATGAAATAAATCTACAGCATGTGATGGTTAAAGACCAAACTATGAGAGAAGAAACAATCATGCACTCGAAAAACTCCAAATCACAATCCCAATCTTCCAATTGTGCCATTGTGCTAAACCAAAAATGGGGTTTATCATGATTGGGGATGTGAAAAGAGAAGTGATGGGGTTAAATGAGTCTATAGGTTTCCAAAACATAGTACTACCAGAAATATGAACCCTAACACTCAGGAAAGGAAATATATCGAGAAAAATAGCAATTCATAGGTGGAAGAATCCTTGAATCACCGAAATATGGAGAAGAAGTTTTTAGCCAAGGGTAGATGATGAATAGGCCATGAATCCCCAAGGTAAAGAGAAGAGGGTTTCTTGAGATAAAAGGGGTCCATTCTCAATGATTCTGGTAGGTTAAGATAGTCCACATATAACATATCTACTTCTATGCTCATTTCTTGTGAATTTTTCTTCTCTTAAACTCTATATTCATAATCTATGCTTATTTATTCAACTATGAAATTATAAAAATACCAAATCCCTTATTTTATTATGAATATTTATGATATATCATTTGGTTATTCTATGATAAAAAAATATGTAAATTATTTCATTCTCATGGGTTTTTACATTATTGTGTTTTATATATAGTTGTGTTTCCTTATGTGGACCATATATGCATGTATGTATTATGATATGATGAGTTTTACTATAATTATAAACCCCCTAATACATTGGGTAATTTTTTTATCTCATGTGATACCATGTATAGTGCATGGGTAATTATCCTAGAACACTATGTTATGTTTTCTTGGTAGTGAACCTTGATTTATGCATATGATTCCACGTTTTATGTTGATGTCTTTTTCTAACCATGCTTTGACATAATCTTATTTATAACATGATTTTGTGTGATTAAATATGATCCTCATATTTTATGAAATATTTTATTCCTCTTTAATCCTATGTTATACTTCACAATCATGTATGTTCCGTTACTGAGATTTATAAGCTCAAACTTTTATTACATGTGTGTCCCTAGTGTATCATTTACAATAATAAAATAATAAATGGATTTAGGAGGACACTATGTAGATAAAAATAAATATTATGTAGTTTTTTTTTAAGTTGATATATTATGTACCTAATATGCCAAATATACTAGACCTCTTGATTTATGGGTTGTGTTTTATGGGTATTTATATTAGAAATAATATAATAATATATACATGATACTTGGGTTTATATATTATTGCAATGTGATTTGTTTATTCAAAAAAACTTATCAAAATAACCTTAAACCTTTATCTAACTTCTCTAATTCCTTAATAACATCATATTAAATCCAATAATGTCCATTGTAAATAAACACAACCATATTAGTTCATTTTTCAATAAACTTCATCATGACTAACCATGTTTCCAACATTCTCCTCAATGAATAATCTTTGTTCCAACATTCTCACCCATTCGGTTTTTTGTAAATAAAAGTGAAAATCAAGACCTCTAAATCTCCATAAAAGATAAATAAAAATATAATAACTCCCCCATCACTCTAAGTCTGTGTGATTCATGCTTCATGTATAAAAGAAGAGATCGAGAATGAATTTTATTTTGTGAGACATACCTATGACCTTAAACTCTAAAAAACACTTAAGAACCAATGAGTTTGAAAGATCCTTATATATTAAATCACTCCATGAAGTTACATACCATGTATCATATCTCCCATTTTCTCTTATACCAAATAGTCCCCGACAAGGGTAGATTTATCCCTCTAAATGTAAGAATTCTTATTTGACACTATTTGTTGGTCTTATCATGGTTTTATACCAATAATTTAATTTTAATCCAACTATACTAATTTCTAACACTTTGATAATAAAACCAAATGGTAAATAATATTCAATCACTAAATATAAAAGTAAACTAATAAATGCAAGTGGAGAAAGTATATTTTTCAAAACCCCTCAAGATGAGGGAGATGGCTGAACAATGATATTCAACTAATGCATCTTAAATTCCCATGTTTCTAACATATTTATAAAAATATTATCCATTTATTAATTAATTCCAATGTGATACACATTAAAAACACCTCATTAAAACTTCAACTTGGTTAAATGGTATTTAATCTCAATGTGTTTTATATGATATTGTTGTGTAGGGTTTTTCATTAGCTTAATAGTACTTTTGTTGTAATAATAGATTATTATAGGTACTTTTATTTTAATGTTGTATCCTCTAGTTTTTTTATCCAAATAAATTAGGTACATTCCTTCATAGATTTAATATATTATACTTCAACCATTCTAATAGATATATTCTCTTAATTCTTTATAATCCAACCAAAGAAGTTTTTTATGATGAAAAATTCACCTCCACTCACTAATTTTCTATTCAAAATATATCTTCCATATTTTTATCTCAATATTCCATCGAATATAAATATTTTACTATAATAAAAACCCAAAATATAATTTAGGGTGTATTTTATATATTTTATAGTCATTTTCTCTATAGTGAGATATTATTCCTTTGGGTTACTTTGATACCGAGCTTCCAAACAATTATAATAGACTATGTTAGGTATTTTTATTATTAAGTATAAAAATATCTTAATTCTTCTTTAGTATATATTAGGATCTATAGACTTTCAATTTTTTGAATCTTTCCAAGTTTGGTTACAAATAATATTGTAGTAGATGTTGGTTTAAAATAATGCATCTCAAACTTTTACAGAAACCCACTTGTTCATTTTGAGAGAAAAATAAATTTATATTCCTTATTGTGACTCACTTGAAACCGAAGGAAATAATTAACTTCAATAATAATGGATATTTTGAACTCCAATATCATCATGTTATTAAATTATTCTACTTATTTCAACTTTATTCTAACAAATATGATATCATCAATGTAGATGAGTATCATAAACTATTTTTCCTCTAATGATTTCACAAAGAGGTTGGGAAAAATATCACATATCTTGAATTCCAAATTCCCAAACTGTGATTCTAATTGATAATTACAACCCTAAAGTGATTGTTTTAATCCATATAAATATTTATTTAATTTCCATAGTTTAACTTTAAAATCTTCAATTTAGAAACCCACTGGATATTAAATAAATCCTTCCCCCTTTAACACTCTATTTAAGAATATTGCCTTTACTTAAATGTAATAATCTTTAAAACCAATTTTAGTTTCTAACATAAAAGAAAATTTTTATTGGATCAATTCTATATACCAGTGTGAATTTATATTCTACATTTATGCCCTTAATTTTTATATAGCATTTGTTCACCAATCGTTGTTTATTCAATATCACCTTTCTATAATCACTGTATTTATTATGGAATTATTATTTTGTTTTAATGATTTTTTGATCTTTTATCCTATTCAAATACTCCCAAGTATAATTTCTTTCAATTTTATCTAACTCTTTATTCATGGTCTTGACTCATGATTCATACTTTATTATTTTTAAAAAATTTAAAATTCTACTTGATATGATAGAGTGGCATGATCTATACTCTTGAACCTCTATGTTTGAGTTTGAGTAGAAGTGTAACCAATAATAATAGATTCATCAATTTTAGTTATGTTTATTCTTCTTGTTTGAGTTTATGGTTTACTCTCTTTAGCTATAACATCTTCCTCTAATCAAGCATTGAAATCCTAATTTTAAATCAGATATCAAAAGACTCCATAATTTGTTTCTATTTTATCTAATTCGTCATAAATTTTACTCAAGTTTAAATTTATAGATTTATCCTCAACTTTATATTTGATCACTTAAGCATCATTGTTTTCAATAATTTTATTTATACAGTTTTCAAAGAATTTATAGAAATTAATATTACTCAAGTATCCTAAAAACACTCCTTTGCCAACCATATCATATTATTTACCATGATTTACTTCATTGTTATTGATATGGAATGTACATAAAAGCACTCTAAAGTGTTTTAGTGTTAAATTACATCCATGTCACATTTATTAAGGTGTATTCTCCTCACTGGGACTTAAAAATTCTTGATTTTTACTATACATTGAAACTTTCACTTCTTCCTTCCAATGATATCATGAAATTACAATTTCAATAAGAAATATTTTTCTATATTATTCCCCATACAAATAATTTTCCACCATAATGAAAGTATAATCTATGACATTGTATAATCATAGAATTTTGATCAACCTTCTGGTTTCGTTTTTAGATCTCCTTTGGAAACACTTGATTTATTCTATCACTTCATTTTTATTTGTATAAAAATAATTCATCATATACTGATATAATCATTAAAAAAATAATATAAAATACCATTTATATAATGTTTTGAGATGTTTCTTCTAACAATACACATCATCATATACCAAATCAAGAAAATATAAGAATCATTTTTTCTTTTACCTATAATAATTTCTCACCATATTTCCTATCATGCATGCGTCATAAGTGTTTTCTCTATACCACTTAAAATTAGGAATGGAAATCCTAGATTTCATCTTTGATATATTTTTCAGGATTTTTTATATATAAAACAAATCCTTCTATTCCGTAAACTATTATCCACTTCCACTATGAGAAAACTAATGTTCACCTTGTTGTCTTCTTGATACAATTTGATATTGGTTTTTCAATTTTCCATTAATGAATTTTTAGGGTTAACATTGATTTGTAACTCATTATGATTTAATGTAACTTCAAGTATCAAGTAAAAAGTTTGAATTACACTCAATCGATTTTATTAACATCCATCCACATAAATCACTTATGTGTTCTTCAGTATGTTATATATTTCTAATTCCTTTTATTTTCAAATCCCCATCTTTTCTGAATCAAAAGGTTCCATCAAAAAAACCCTTCAAATTCTTCAATATATTCATATATTTTATTATGTGTGATGAAAAATCACTATCAAGGATCTATGTAGAATTTTTATTCATTATATTAATAAAAATATTAGTTATAATGACATTATACTTCTTCTTATTTTCCTATTAGGAAACTCTACATTAATTTGGGACAAGTGTGGGACTATCCTTGTTAACATTATCATGAATAGTGTATTAATCTTCCTCCTATTATAAAGGATAAAATTTATTTCCTAATGGAATCATGTTTTTCAGTTTATAATCCATCCTCCTTTTTCATCTATAGGAATTATTTTGACTCCTTCTTTGCTTATAATCAATATATTTGTAATGAAATTGAGAGCAATAAAAACAATACTCATAAATATAATTTCTTCTTTGGGGTTAAAGATATCTTCTCATTCTCCTTTTTTGGATTCATAGTGCCTCTCCTTACAATTAAATTTAATATTCCTCATAATGGGTTATTGTGTGGCCCAGGATACCTTATAATGATCACTTCAATAGGGAAAATTCATTGTCACATTATCTCCAAATTTTTTTACCTCTGAATAGTTTTTTAATTTTTGATAAACCCTTTATGATTTAGAGTTTTCTCTAAAATTTTACTTTTATTTCTCTTTATCACCTGTAGTTATGGTTTTTTAGGATTCTCCTATAAATAAATTTCAAAATTTTATGATTTTTTTGGGTTTTTTATCTTTTATAACCATCTCAATTTTCCACATGTCTCTTTTATCCCTTTAATTAAATTTTCCTCCCAAAATTTGATAAATTATAGCCTCGTATTTGAAATAAATATTTTTATTTCATCTTAAATTTTCTTCCCCAAAACCACAACTTATTATTTAATATTTTAAATATTTATTGCAGTCTTTTTAATACAAGAATTAATGTTATAAATTACCTTAGTTTAATTTTTAATTTTTATCCTTAAATCCATAACTTCTCATAGATTTTCAGCATTAAAAACTTATTACTTATACAATATTCTATAATTGAGTTAATTTAGCTTCAACTTGGTCAATTTACGCTAACAAATCCTTAAAAAATCATCTTATTTTCTTATTTTTCATCCTCATAAGATCAATTGACTTAATAGAAACTCCAAGTTCAACTTTGTGATCAGCACCACCATCTAATTGATTTTATTCCTTAATTTAAAATTGATTTTCTTGATTTTTTTCAATCATATAATCCTTAAAATATGATTAAAACTCAGTTTCACCTTCTTTAATACAATCCTTGTCTTTATCTTATTCATTGATCACAAAGTTTATCCATTGAAACCACTTTCCAATTGAATTTCAATATTTTAATTTTCTATTTGGAGGGACTTACATTTTTGTTTTTATGGGTATTCAAATTCATAATATCTATAAAACCTCCATGTTCATCTCATCACAATATGTATAAATTTTAAAAAACTGAAACATGTTATTGGTAGATTTCCTTCAATTCTTATTTTACCATATTTGAGTTTTCTAACCACAAGTAATAGAAATTAATCACTTACTTACTCTTCTAAATATCTAATTTTATTGATATCAATATTATCCATTTCCTTGAATTTAACCTCATTTTATGAACATCTTGATATGTCTTCTATCTTTATATTCATCACATAAGCAACCAAGTTACTATGAAAACCATCAAGTGAAAGTGTTATAAAGTTTCTTTCTTTAGGATGTAATGCCTTTGGGTTGTATAATAGTTGAAATATTCTCATAATTCTATTCATTATATTCACATTTTTATCTAATAACTAATTCATCGAAGGAATCCAACAGCCACAATAATTTGGTTGAAGAAACCATCAAAATGTACATTTGAAAACATCTTCAAATCAATAAACCTATTGTGTATTAATTATTTTTTACTTATTTTAATTTATTTTCACATTCCAAAATATTGGATTATTTATCCTAAATAAGCTTTGTATATATGAAAATCATTAATTATATATTATTCTAATTTTAAAAGGCTCTAAATAATGAATTATGTGCATTTTCATCGGCATTAAGAAACTTTTTACTTATTTTGATAAATGAAAACTCTTTGGAATCACTCATTAGAGTTCCTTGTATAGCATGAGAGAAAACATCAATCCTGGGATATCATAGATGTGATATCATTCAGATTTTTCAATTCTAATAATTATATCCATCAAATAATGTAATTATTTTTTCATTTATAACATTTTCTAGATATAATATCCTTATAAGATAGATTTATCAAGATTAACCTTATGACTCTAATACCATTTATTTCAACCATAGTTTCCCAGAAACACCCTTAGTAGGGGTGAATTGGGGTACGAAACTTATTTTAAATTAAAATAGATCATTAATTGAATTTTAAAAAATGAATTTAACCTATCAAGACTAGTAAAATATCTAATTCATCCATGTTTTGAAAATAAATGCACAGACATTACCATTTTACATGGTTCACCATGAAAGGATAATCCAATGAGAATACATTGATAATGTGTTCAAGTAACATGGGACTAAATACTCACTATTATGATTATAAATGTTTAATAAAGTATTACTATAGTGGCACAGGCTTAACATACATGGATATTAGAACATTTTATATGAATATTTAGTACATTTTCAAAAATACATTCATCAATACCATAATAGTTTAGTGTCTTTGGAAACTTGAAAACAAAATGTTCTATCCTGGTGAAAGATCTTAAAAGTCTCCCATAAAGATCTCCACATTTGGTAATTATACCTAAAACCTTTCTTCATAACCTGGTGAAAGGAAACATACGAAAGGGGTGATCTCAAATGCTCAGTAAGGTAAAATAAGGGAGTTATGTAAGCATAATCATGAGCATAAGGGTATGAGAACATGATCATGAAAATAAAATATCATACCTTGTATATCAATGATCATATAAATGAATTATAGCATAAAGATCAGTAGTTCACAAGGCATTAAACTTAAGGAAATAAAGAACATAAGCCATGAAATAATATCATAGGAATAAAACATGGAATTTTGGAAGACACATAATCATATATAATGATTTCCATAGAAGTCAAGGAATTGCTGCTGAGACCATCTTAGTGGAAAAAGTCCTTTACGTAACCGGGTTCAAAACCTATTATAACCCTGTATTACTAAACCGAGTTCACCCCTCATTTCAGCCTTGTATTACTGAACCGATATCACCCCTCGTTCCAGCCCTATATTACTGAATCGGGTTTATTTCCAATTATATCCATGTAATATTGAACAGAGTTCATCTCTTATTCCATCCATGTCTATCTCATGAGATATACTTCTTTACCTAATGAATTAGAGGGAAATATAGGTCCCACCCATATCATAGTGAAATTATACATAAATGTTTCAAAAAATCATAAACAATCATATCATAACCCATGGAATGACATGGGTATCATAAACATGTAAACGTATCATAACCTGTGGAAAAAGGTACAGGTTTAATAACCATTACATCAAAATAATAACCTGTGAAACAGAAACGGGTTTCATAAACATGTAACCCGTGAAATAAAAATAGATTTTATAAACATATAACCTATGAAAGAGAAATTTTGTTGATAAATACCATGATATTAATCATAACCCATTCATATAAAGAACATGAATTGAACCTTTAGATCATTTCCTAGAAGGGAATAAGTAACATCAATGGATGTCATCTTAGATGGAAAATAATTTTGAAATATATTCCAAAAACATTTCTTGATAAAAACTATCATTTCTTCTTTGAAAAATTCTTTTTAATTCGATCAAAAATAATTTTCTTATAAAATACCTTGAAAACTTATAAAGCAGTCATGAAATAATTTAGAAAACCTTTTTCATTGAAAACTCATAAAATAAGATTTAAAAACATTTTAAAAACATTTTTCTTTAAAAACACTCTGAAAACTTATAAATAAATATTGAAAATGTTTTGAAAACCTTTTTACTTGAAAACATATTAAAAGAGCTTGAAATTTTTTTGAAATCAATTTCTTTGAAAATAATTTGAAAAATTATAAATAAGGCTTGAAAACATTTTGAAAACAATTTTCCTTGAAAGCATATTGAAAACCATTTTTCTTGAAAATTAATTTTAAATAAATTATTAAAAATTATCCTTTTAGAAATGGAAATTAAGCTTCAAATAAATGATGGTGGGTAAATAAATACATGTTGTACGAGGTAAAAAGAATATTTCTTTTGCATGATATAAAGGATAAAAAAAAACTTATTCAGAAAGTGACAAGAATATTCATTTGAAGATATTGGTAAAATAAAAATAGGTAAAAATTTCTTTTAAATATTTTAAGAGAATAGAACAATATTCTTTGAAACCCTTTTTAGAAAACATGGTTTTGAAGGTATATATATTTCTTACCTAAGAGAGGGTAAAGTAAGGATTTCTTAAAAACACTTTCTTAACTCTATTATGTACCAAAAAGTAGAATAAATTTTACTAATATATGAATAAATCATTAATAACTGTAGGAGAAGAAAAGACATTAATTTTCTTGATATATGGATCATAATATTTCCTTAAAGGACACATAAACATAAATAATCTTGAAAATCAATGAGATTGTCTCAATGAACTCTTATAACATGGTAACTTGGGATCATACTCTCTATATAATAAAAGTAAATTACATGAAACATAAAATATCATGATAAGAGTAAACTCATTATATAACATTTAAAATGGAATTATATTCACCTATAAATAGGATTTATGTGAATAAAAAAACAAGAGTCTCAAAGAAGGAAAATTGAGACAAAACCATTTCAGCGATTTGGTAACTATTGGAACATAAACCCCATGAAAGAAAGATCATAAAATGGATATGTGAATACCCATAAATTTAATTATAAAATTAATAGAAAATAATGATCATATTTACATGCACCACACAAAATGAAAGAGTGGTTAACATAGTATGTATCTCCCGGAAATAAAAAAGTGAGATGAAGTCCCCTTAACTTGTGTCTTGACTCACATCATACTCATCCAAACCAACTGTATAATAAATAAAAATTTATTATAAATATTTTAAAAACCCATATTATTATATATAATACCAAATATTTTTTGATTATGAATTTATATTACTCTTTTGTTAACCATCCTATGTAAAGGTTTCACATTGGGTAATATGCGCTTTATTCTTTACATGTGTCTTAATTTGTTATATATTTGGATATTATACTTATATCAAGATTTTAAAAAATTAAAACATGTTATAAATATCATTTATATAAATTATATTTGTGTTATAATAATCTATATAATATATAATTATGAATTAGAATACACTGTTTAGGGAGACGGTAGGTCGTACGTACGTATGAACACTATTCCCGTTTAATTGTCTTGTTGAAATAAAAAAAGTAATAGAAATATATGTATATATATTTAATTATTAAATAATATTTATGATATCATATATATCATATATACTCACTAAAACCATCCTTAATACAATCCATGTAGTTTATGAATGAATCGTGTCACTTTGAGGGGGTGATAGTACACACTTCCTCAAACAAAATTATCATATTAACAAAAAATGGAAAGTAAAAAAATATATGTGTTTTAAAAATGAATAAAAAAGTATAAATACAGAATAAATATAAAACATTATATATAAAAATACAGTGCCCATTATAATTTCTACAATGAGATGCGGTAAGGAAAAATTGAACAATCATTATTTTGTGAGGCGGTATTTTATCATACACATAAACAATATGTCTGTTATCTATTTGATGGAGGATTGTGTAAGTGTAGGTAGAAAAAATAGCATAAAAAATATTATTATATTAATTATATTGGTATTTTTACACAATCATGGAAAAAAAATAAAGTGGTGGGTTGGCAAAATAAAATAATAGAAAGGACTTGAGAGAAGACATTGCCTCCTAATCAAGTAACTCCTTTTGGTTTCTGCCAAAAGGATTCCTTGGAATTTATTCTACCCAATAGAAGTATTTTAGGAGTAAAATAGGATTTCTGGGAAGTTTATTTGGCATATATTGTCCTAACCTAATATTTTTCACAGGTCTGAGGATTTGAGAGAGGTAGTGTCCATTTATAGGGAAGGAAAATGTCTCACATTGAATTTTTGAAAACAAGTTAGGTGTACACATGTTCTTATATAAAACAATTTAGACCAAACTAACCTAAATAAATAATTGAATATTTTTGGCAGAAATATGTCCATATAATTGGTTTTTTTCAAGTTCATAGTTCACGTGGTCCCCTAATAGTAAGGTTTAGTTCCTAATTATGCTTAATTTGACCCTAATCATTGTGATTAATTTTTAATTACTTTTACTAATCTTTTTGGTTAATAATTAAGTATATATTATTATAATATAATTATTATACTGATTTAAATGGTTTATTTCCATTTTTTAAATTAAATTCATTGAATAGTAAAAATTAAGATTAATTCTAATCCTGCAGACCGGATGAAATAACGGGTTTTTAAACTAGAAAAATGTTCAAGCATTTGTTAAGTTTTTATATTCAGTTTCAATGTGAAATTGTTTATAATGAACAAAATTGTATTAATATAAGTATAATTGATCTAATTTGACCTTAAAACAAATTTAAAGTTTAATTTAATATTAATAATTATTTAAACAAAAAGGAATTTATTAACTAAAATGCAGTATTTTCACTATTCATAAAAAAAATGATGTTTCTTAGAAAAATACCAAAAACTAACCATAATAAAATTTTGAAATTATAAATTAAAAATTTAACTTTATTTTATCAAATTAAATTTATATATGTGTCTATAATTAATTTTATTATCTTTTATAGAAGGGCATGCAATGTAGTTCATAGTATTTTTAAACATATATGGACTTTACAAAAAAAAATTATACCATTAATTATCAATATGTTATATATATATTAAACCATTATAAAAAATATTTTAAAAGTAGTTATTAATATTCATATAAGTAAGTTTAAATTCCATGTTATAATTATATCATTTAAAAAAAGTTATAATAAAATGAAGCTTTTCAGAAACTTAGTGTTTCATATAACATACAGAAAGTCTGTGTTGCGAGTAGTGCAAGACAAATTGGTATTATGTGTAGTGAAAACCAAGTGTTGTGTGAAATTAATGTTTGAATTACTATTTTAATATATATTGATATATTAATAACTATTTCTAGTGTCATGTGAAATGAAAAATATAAAAAAGATAAATTAATTCGAAAAAATATAATTCACGAAATCCTAGGGTGTTACTCTATACCCCTCTAAAAATGAATTTTGCACTCAAAATTCTTCTAGGTTATCAAAGGTTTAATAATTTAAAGTTTAATTATTAAAAACCCACATCGTAAAAATGAATACTAAAACTTCCCATAAAAGGGAATGTTTTGACCATAACAGTAACCCAAAGTAACATATAACTGGGTTTCCACAGAGGAGAACATTGGTTGGGAGTGAATATTGGACATGGATTAAGAACGTAAATATTTATGGGGATTTATTGGGATCATCAATCACAAATATTTTAATGATAAAATAAAAGTTTGAGGCCTCAAAGTCGTAAATATATGATGATTTAAAATTCCATAGGTTCAAAAAAATTAAGGTATTTGGACAACATATTTTCTTTTTATCATTATCCTAGTGTTGAGTAATTATTTTATTGACCAAGAATATAAGGAAATATACTTACTTGACATATTTATATAAACAAAATTTCATTCTTTATTTGTGAAGTTATCAATTTATAATTCATCCATTACTTCATGTAATGGACATCCAGAAATTAACTTTTAGGCATGAAGTGCTAAAATAAACATTAAGAAGATCTTAAGGCTCTTAAAATAATGAAATGTATAACTATTTATCTATAACTATTCTCCAAAATTAATATGGTTAATACATTAATCTGCAAACACTATTGTTTCATCTTAAATAATTATTCATAAAAAATAATTATAAATTAACCAAGACATTACATAGGCTAGTGGTAGGCGTGAAACCCTTATCATCCTTTAGTAATAGGTTCAAGACCCACAACCTTGTCAGACTTGATTGGTTGTCACCTGACATACATGATTTCATTTTCTAAATCCAAACTAATATAATTTCAAAAAATAAATAATATGTTCATCCCTGAAATAAGTTTAATCACTAAGTATAATTTTTTTTCTAAGGTTTCTAATACAATCTCAATAAATAAATACTAACTCCAAAGTTTAACATAAACTTTTCATAAATGGATAACCTTATAAACCATAGAAAATATGAAAATCCAAAACCATATAAATAAAGTAATGAAACCATCTTAACATTGATCCCACATATATCACGAATTATATCCTGGTTGTCACATTCCAAACATGTGAGTACCCTCATGGTAAATTCTATTAGAACATGGTAATAACCTAAATAACCATAAATCCTTTTGGAAAAAATGCATGCTTCCTTATTCTATTGATTACTAGATAAATTCCATAAATCCAATAAGTTGTGAACTTCATCCATGATTTCATGAACTACTTGGAAATATGTCCTTAATTAGTTGCAAGGTAATCATTACCATCCCATTTACATATTCTGAACAACATTATCTTAACATAAAGAATGTATTAAGGGTTTCCTTACCGTAGTAAAAATAACACCTTGTCCTTAAATCACTTCACCAGTCCATAGGGAACATTCAAAATGAACTTTTAAATACTAAGAGAAAAACATAATTAGAACAATCCTTTCATATTTCATCATTCATAGAACATAATTGTTTATTACAAAGCCATACAAACTTTGATTATTCCACTTAATCCTTATTCCATTAACAAGGCTACCTCATCCTATTACACAATACCTCTTTCCTTTCACATTTCATCTTTAGTCTCTTAATCATCATCAATGTTACCATTACTCACACCACCTTTATGCTTCCCTTCAAAATAATTCATCCTGGTACATTGATTTTCATAATAACCATTTATGCCACACTTAAAATGCTTAACCTTATATGATGTCTTGGTGAGGACAACATTCTAATCCATTTAATTAATCGAACTCTTCATTTTTCTTCTTGTAGTCACTTTATTGGTGTCCTTCTCTTCTAGAGTAAAAACATATTCTTTTTCCTCTAATACATTCAATTAGGTGATTCTTTCCACATTCTTGACACAAAGGAAACTGAATCTTCTTTCACTTTGGTCTATGTCTCCCAAACTCTCATAGAACTCATTCTTTCTCTTCTTTAGTGAGTTAGAGTCAGGCCCAAAACATCTTTTCAGAGTTGTTACTCCTAGGTACATTTTTTCCTGACCCACCTCCACTTGTAGTATCCATATAGGGATGTATTTCTAGGAAACAACTCAATCTATCCTTTAAAAAAATTTCTGCAAATTTTCCTAAATGTTAACTCATCCTTATACTTATCCTTAGATACATACCATGACATAACCTTATAAATATACCTAGTGATATCACTAAATTATTATTATGCTAGTTTCAAAAGATTGACTAAACCTTTCCTTTGATACCAATAATAGTGACCCAGACTTAACATACATGGATATTACAACATCTTATACGAATATTCAGTACATTAAAAAAATACATGCCTGAGGACCATAATAGTTTACTGTATTTCAAAACATAGAAACAAAACATTATATTTTGTTGAAAGATCTCCAACATCTCCCTTAAATATCTCCACCTTTAGTACTTCTACCAAAAACCTTTCTTTATAACCTGTGGAAAGGAAACATAAGAAAGGGGTGATCTCAAATGCTCAGTAATGGTAAATAAGGAAGATATGTAAGGATAATCATTATCATAAGGGTATGAGAACAAGATCCTAAAAATATAAGATCATACCGTACATATCAATGATTATATACATGAATTATGGAATAAATATTGGCACTTAACAAGGCATGAATATTAAGTAAATAAATAACATAAGACATCAAACCATATCATAGGAAGAAAATATGGTATTTTGGTAGACACATAAGCATATATAATTATTTCTATAGTAGTCAAGGCATTGCTGTCGAGACCATATTAGTGGATAAAGTCCTTTATAGAATCAGGCTCACACCTTGTTCTATCCCTGTATTACAGAACCAAGTTCACCCCTTGTTCCAACACTATATTACTTAACTGAGTTCACCCCTCATTTCAGCCCTATATTATTGAACTGAGTTCATTTCTTATTCCATCTCTCTAATAATAAAACAAGTTAATTTATCGTTCCATCCATGTCTATATCATGAGATATAAATATTTTTCCAATGAATTGGAGGGAGATATAGATCCCACCAATCTCATAGTTAAATAATACGTACATGTGCCACAAAATCCTAAACAATCATTTCATAACCCATGTAATGAAATGGGTATCATAAACATGTAAAAATAGCATAACCTATGGAAAAATATATAGGTTTCATAAACATTTCATTTAAATCCTAAACCGTGAAAGGGAAAGGGATTTCATAAACAAATAACTCGTGAATAATTTCATAAACATATAAGATATGGAAGAGAAATGGCACTATTAATCTGGGTGAGGGTGAATTTCTGGGTTACTATAGAAGTTACTATAGTAGGTACTATTCGGTATTGTAGTATATGGAACTATTCATCCGATTTGGGTCTTCGGGCCACCAGTTTGGGTCTATGGGTCTTAGGGCCTTTGGGCCACCAAATACCTTTAGTCCATAGGGCCTTCAGGCTATAAGGGCCTTCGGGCCACCAATGTCCTTCGGGCCATAGATCTTCCGAGCCACATAAAAGACCAATAAGTAGCGCTGACCACATAGGAGTATACCCATATGTGGGTTCAGAGCAAAAATAGAAACCACTAGATAAAAGCTAATTGAATTAGAATAATGAGAGGGTATGGAAACTACCATTGGGACCAGACACCATGAAACTCTGCACGAGGTAATGCTATCAAATCATCCATGTGAGTTGGGGAGCTAGGTGCCTTGAAAATGTAGATTCTCGGGGGGTCTCAAGTGTTTCGGTTCTTGGGCCTTTTAGGTCTTGTATTAGGTCATGTATGGGCCTTATGCCTTGGTACTACAGTTCATGTAAGGGTTACCCTTCAACCCTTAAAAGGGGGGTTATCGAAAAAATTTAAAATAAAATATGGCCTTCAGGTCATTCAAGGGGAATATTAAGTATAACACATTCATGGAAAGAATATGAATTAAACCTTTAGATCATTTCCTATAAGTTCATGAGTAATATCAATGGATATCATCTTAGATGAAAAATATTTTTGAAATATATTTCAAAAAAATTCTTGAGAAAAATATCCTTTCTTATTTGAAAAAGGATTTTTAAAAAATATAAACATTTGGAAATAATTTTCATAGAAAATATCTTCAAAACATATAAAGAAAACGTGAAATTATTTAAAAAACCTTTTCCTTGAAAACTTATAAAATAATATTAAAAATATTTTAAAAAACATTTTTCTTTGAAAACAATTTTAAAACCTGTAAGGAAATATGGAATATGTTTTTAAAAAATTTTTACTTGAAAACATATTAAATAAGTTTGAAATTTTTTGGAAAACCATTTCTTTGAAAATTATTTGAAAACTTGTAAATAAGTCTTAAAAACATTTTGAAAATAATTTTCATTAAAAAAATATAAAAGAAGCTTGAAAACATCTTTAAAACAATTCCTTGAAAATTAATTTAAAAAACATTTTCTTTAAAAATATCTTTTAAAAATTAAAAATAATATTGAAATAAATTATGGCGGGTAAATTCATACATGTCGTATGAGGTAAAAAGAACATTAAATTTTCACGGAAAAAAGGATAGAAAAATTCCTTATTCAGAAAGTGACAAGAAGATTACTTTAAGATATTGGTAAAAGACAAAAAGGGTAAAACTTTCATTTAAATATTGTAGGAAAAGGGTACCATATTCTTTAAAATTATTTTTAAAAACCATGTTTTTGAAGGAACATAGATTTCATACTGAAGAGAGGGTAAAGTTGGGATTTATTAAAAAAACTTTTTTAACTATCTTATAAACAAAAGAGTATAATAAATGGTACTAATATATGATTAAATCATTAATAACTATAGGATAATAAATTTCATGAATGTTCTTGAGATATGGATCATAATAGTTTATCAAAGGAAGCATAGACATAAACAATCTTGAAAAGTGATGAGATTGTCTCAATGAACTCTTATAACTTTGTAACTTGGGATCATACTCTCAAAGTAAGAAAATGAAATTACATAAAAATTAAAATATCATTAAAATATTTAAATTCATGATATAAAATGTAAAATGGAATTATATACCCCTTGAATGAGAATTTATGTGCATACCAAAACATGAGTCTCAAAGAAGGAAAATTGAAACAAAACTATTACACTAATTTTGTAACCATTGAAACATAATCCCCATGAAAGAAATATCAAAAAAGGATATGTGAATACCCATAAATTTAATTATAAGATATGTGTAATAAAATAATTGGTAGTATATACACCACAAAAAAGGAAAGACGGGAGAACATTGCATGTATCTCACGGAAATAAAAAGTGAGATGAAATCCTCTTACCTTGTATCTTGACTCTTGTCGTACTCGTTAAAACCACTTGTATAAAAAATATAAATTTATTATACATATTTTAAATAAAAATATTATTATATATAATACCATATTTGGTTTTATTATGAACTTATATTTCCCTCTTGTTAACCATCCTATGTTAAAGATTCACTTTGGGTAATATTATCTTTATTCTTCACATGTGTCTTAATTTGTTATATATTTGGTACTTATACTTATATCATGATTTCAATAATTTAAAAAATTATATAAATATAATTTATATAGTTTATATATGTATTATAATAATCTATATAATATATAAGTATGAAATTTAATACACCCTTCAAGGATATGGTAAGTCGTACGTACGCATGAACGCAATTCCCATTTAATTTTCATGTTGAAAGAAAAAAATGTAAAATACATATATTTATATATATCATTATTAAAATATATTCATCATATCATATATATTATATATTCACTAAAATTATCTTTAATAAAATCTATGTAGTGTATTAACGAATCATATCGCTCTGAGGGGGCGGTAGTCCACACTTCCTCAAACGAAATTATCGTATTAAAACAAAATGTGAATTAACAATATATTTGATGTAAAAAGGAATAAAAAATCTTAGAGACATTATAAATATAATATATGACATATATAAACATATTTTATATCATAATTTCCACTATGAGAAGTGATAAGGAAAAATTGAACAATCATCGTTTTGTGAGTCGGTAGTTCATTGTACACATAAACAGTATGTTTGTTATCCATTAGATAGAGATGTGTATAAGTGTAGGTTTAAACCTTAGAAGAAAAACATAATAGTATATTTAGGATAATTTTTTTTATAAAATCATGGGAAAAAATAAAGTGGAGGGGTGGAGAAAGAAAATAAAATAAAGGACTTGAGAGAAGACGTTACCTCTTAATCAGATAACTCCTTTTGGTTTATACCAAAAGGCTTCTTTGGATTGACTTATTCCAAAGATAAGGAATATATGATTAAGATAGGATTTCTAGGAAGTTTATTTTTTAGATCTTGTCCCAACATAAGAGGTTTGAGAGCTATGAGGATGTGGCAGAGATGGTGTCCTTTAATAGAGAAGGAAAAGGACTCGCTTGGAATTTTTGAAAAAAAGTTACATGTACACATGTTATTACCTAAAAAAAGTAATATAAAACCAACATAAATAAATATTTTAAGGTATATGGAATAAATATTTCCATCCAATGGGTTTTTAGGAATTTTATAAGTCATTTTCTCCCCTAAGATTAAGGTTTAGTCCCAAATTAAGCTTAATTTGACTTTAATCTCTATGATTAATTTTAATCACTTCTACTAATATTTTTGGTAAAAAGTTAAGTTTACATTATTATAATATAATTATTAGATTGGTTACAATGGTTTATTTACATTTTTTAAATTCAATTTATGGATTTGGAAAAATTAATATTAATGTTAATCCCCCAAATAGGACGAAATAACGGGTTTTTTAAGTAGAAAAATGTTCCAAAGTTTGTTATATTTTTGTATTCAATTTCAAAGTGAAATTGTTTACAATTACCTAAATTGTATTAATATATTTATAATTAATATATTTTTACATTAAAATAAATTTTAATTTTAATCTATCATTAATAATTATTTAAACGAAAAGGTATATATTAACTAAAATGCAGTATTTTTCACTGTTAATCAAAAAATGAAGTTTCTCAAAAAAAACCAAAAATTAACCTTAAGATAATTTAGGAATTATAAATTCAAAAATTAATTTTATTTTATCAAATTAAATTTCTATATGTTTCTAAAATTAATTTTATTTTTATAGAACGACATGAAGTGTAGTTCATAGTATTTTTAAACATATAAGGACTTTACAAAAAAATTATATCTTTCATTATCAATATTTTTGATTTATATAAAACTATCATAAAAAACATTAAAAGTTGTTATTAATATTCATATCATTAAGTTTAATGGCTTGGTTATAATTATATCATTTAAAAAATTATAATAAAATGGAATTTTTCATAAACTTGGTGTTACGTGTAACGTATGCCAAGTCAGTGTTGTAGGTAGCGCAAGACAAGTATTTATTGAATATAGAATAAACCAAGTCAGTGTCGTGTGAAATTAATTTTTGGTTTTGTGATTTAATATATATATTTATATAAAGAAAAATCTCTAATGTCACGTGAAATGAAAAATATCAAAAATATAAATTAATTCGAAAAAAATATAATTCAAAAAAACATGGGGTGTTACAATTATAGCTAATACAATAAAAACACTCTTAACTTATCACTTTTCATACTAATTTATAATAATAGTTTTAATACTATATTACTCAGAGGTCTCTAACAATGAATATAAAAATAATACTCAATCATCAATTTTTTGGGGGTTTCTTCTTTTTAGTTATAAATTTCTTTCCCAAATCTAGATCATAGATGATGTTTTGAATAGTAGTAGATCCATTCATAGAATAAAATAAATATAAATATTACTCTCTCTAATTCACATGTCGTTTTTCCATTAATTCCTATAATATTTCTCAAATTACTTCTTCAAATTGATCACATTAGATTAATCCTCTTTGAATGGCACATGTCAAGGTCTTTTTTACTTCAAAAACATACAATATTGATGAATCAAAACCTCCAAATTCCAATTCAACCTTCATATATTTGAAAGATATTTGATCCTTCACATTTTTTTATAATAATAAAAATCATTGAATAATATACCATATTACAGCATGATTTAATTCTACATCAACACATTATGTTAAAAAAAGTTGTTATTATAATATAATACCTTATTGAAACTAGATCCACAAATATCAGATCAAATATTAGTATTTACTCTTTAGAAATATCAAAACTATCCTTCAAATATATATAGATCTCAAACACATGAAATTTAATGAATATCATTATGAAATACACCATTTTCTAAAATAAGATCAAAATTCAATGACCTTCCATTACAACATAATATCAAATTCATCATATTCATACCATTTCTTAGTTTCAATTTGATATGATTATTTATGTCATAAATCACAATTCTAAAGGAAATTCCTATTTTTATAGCCAAGTCATTATATCATAATTGTGCATATCTTGATGAAACACTTAAGCATTATGACATGAAAACATTCTAGTGCCTTAAATTAAAATTTTTGAATCTAATGAAACCAAAATTATGGGGAGATATAAATTATTACACTAGGATTTGTTGGGCATGTATTGTCTCGATAATACTCTTTAAATCTTATTTATTTTAATGATCAAAAATACCCTTTTTCTAATAATTTTTCATTAATTTTTTTTCATGAATATTTATATGTCACATTTATATATTTTTTACAGAATACAAAACTACGGGATGTGTTTTGGAAACAATGTTGAAAACCTACGTTTGTTGAATGAATTTTTGGATCATCATCCCTATAATGAACAGTAAATTTATGGATTGAAAACCCTATGTTTGGATAGACGTATGGAATATATATCCAACATTGTGTTCTAGAATCACTAATCAAACCCAACATTCAGAGAATGAATGTATGGTTAATCAACCATATGATATGAAAAGGAACCCTATTATTTATAAAGGAACCCTACGCTACGTAAAGGAATCATACACTACGTAAAGGAAACATACTCTATCTAATGTAACCCTATGATATGAAAAGGAATCCTACTCTATGCAAAGGAACCCTATACTACATAGTTCAACCATAATTTTTTCTATTTAACAATGAATATTTAAATTCATGATTTTATCTGAGATTTCTATAATGGTCTTGACCGAAATAAAGATCAATTGAAAGATATTCTATTACTGATTCAAAGGCTCATTACAATCGATTAAAAGAACCATATTCAATCTAGAAAATCACTCCTAAGGGAATTAACGACTCCCCAATTTAATTTGAATTTGAATATCTATGATCTATCAGGAGACTTTCTTGGATCTTCTCAAACTAAAGAAATTATATCTATTTATATGAATGGATTATTATAGAAATATATGATATGTATGATACATACAATATAAAACTATGTATTTTTGAATTTATTCTCTATAGATATTATAAGAATAACGAACAAATTTTTTGTTTTCTAAGAGAGGATATACTTTGAAGTTCTACATATCAACCTTGTACTACAGAAACTACTGATATTTATTTATTTCTATTCATATTGAAGATCATTTGAAACTGGGATCTCTTTAGAGTTATTATTTCTTAAAGACATTCATTTATAAAGAATAAGATCCATATTTTTTAGTTGATTCTTATTTCGCCTCTGAGGTGGTGCGTTTGTGGGTTTGGGAAAAATGGAAATAATGGTCTGACAGGTGACAACCATTCATCTGTTATTATAGATACTTCCATGTCTCTATATTTTCTTTCACCTAATCCGTGTCTTTATTATTTAAGGGGGGATTGGATTGACCCCATGGGGACTGGGCAGTTTATCCCTTTTTCATTATGAAGTAGGTTCCACAGTCCAATGGTCCCAATGGGTGATTTTATAGGGTTAAGTATTTGTGCAATTGGTCCTCTTAGGATATGAATTCCTTGGATAGTCTCTAGTGGGATTATTCGTGGATCTAGAAACACCAAATGGTCCTAGTATCCATGATTCATGGACCTTCTTTCCAAATTTAGGTGCTTATTGTTGGAAATTTGGCCAAAGACACTTAAGGACTCCATTGGTCAATAGGATGAGAGGTCAGGCTCATCGCACAATTTGGTGGCGAATTATTGCGTATTCCAGGACTCTCTTATAGATTTAAGTCGTGTTTATATGTTCATGAATCCTTGTTTCATTCCTGAAGAATATATCCATGGGCTACCCTTTTATTTTTGGATCATCCAAGAAATACATGGATTTGATGCTACGTAGGCACTACTGATTTAAGCCATGCAATAAGGTGCTCCTGAGTTTATTGTCATCCAAGGGTAATAGAAGATGGCTTGATGTTGGGATTGGACCCATGAGATGGGATTCCTATGTATCCTTGGGAGAGGAATCAGATCCCACGTAGTCCGGTGAACTTGGTTCTTACGCATGGATGCTTCCCATTTAAGGGGACATGATTGGGTGAACCCTTTCGGAAACAACCGCATGCCTTCTCACCCACTGATGGGAGAGGTCGGGCCTATGATGGAAGATGTTGAGGCACTGGTGGGTGAGGTCATGGAGCAATGAACCCTTTAATGTGGGAGGACATTGGGTGTCATGCGGCTCGGCTCCAAGAAGGTTAGGGACTTACCTCAGTAAGAGTGCCCCAGAATGCTCTCTAGGAAAGGGGAGGAATGTCACCTCTTGTAAAAAGGAGAAATTAATATGGTTCCTTTGACTGATCACCATTCCTAATTGAATGGAAAATCAAGTGATCACCCTTAATCCCTAGAACGGGGAGGTTCACATTATCATCCCAAGGTTGGACTCCAGGTTACCATGGGAATGTATACTTACAGACATCCCTGGAGTCTGAACTATTGTGGGGATAGCATTCATGACTCTTCTTACCATGTGTATGTATACTCTAAGGGTCGCACTTATTTTCCCGATGATCTGATCATATGGGTTTGATGGCTTTGGAAGAGGCTTTGTCCTGATGTGGGGGAAATGGTTTGTGGAGGAGCTATGGAGGACTTGATGGTAATGGAGGGGTGAGATTGGAGCTGAAGGGGTGGACACCTAAAGAAACCCCATTCCATGTACTTTTTCTCATGTGGGATGGGGGGAGCTCTGCATACCATAATGGTATGCGGGTAGATGGTTCATCCGTATACTAAAGTAGTATGAATGCTTGGGCATGGACCACCACACACCAAAGTGTTACGCAGTCCTAAATGTGGTCTTCCACACTGATTCAGGTTCCATCCATGTACTGATGCAGTACATGGTGTAGAGTTCAATCTGGATAGTGATACACTATGCATAGCACCATATTAAAGGAGGGTCTAGGAAGCTATCGTTCACGGGGAGTTCATCCGTGAAGAATTTGTGGTCTACGATAACACTAATTAGGTTCGTGGTTTACCCATTATTATTAAGTTCCTTCTTTTTATGGTTCATTGATAGTAATAACCATTGAAATGTGGTTTGTGGTTTGAACTTCGTTGATGATTTGAAACCAAAGCTGGAATCCTCACTGAATTCATTCTTCCAACCTCTAGGGTCTCCTCCGTGCTTTCTTCATCCATCCTCCATCGTCCCCTTCTCAATTCCTTATGTGCTCCTTTTATAGAGCATTGAGGAAAATCATATCTATGGTCATGCGGCACCATTTGCAGAATCCCATGGAGGAAATATGGCCCACAGACAACTTGGTCAACTGTGATTTTTAGTGGTATGGGATGTTGATGGCTTCTCCCTATCCACAAATCACATCGTTCGTAGGGATGGTGTGCGGGGAGTATCTCTTTCAGATTATCACCAGTGAAAAAAGTTCGTGGAGCATTTGATTTATGGGTAGAAATTCACCATGAATAGTTTCGTTCACTGGCCAATGCCTAGAGGTCCAGTGTGTCGTAGGCCATCCGTGTACCGATGATTCACAGTTTATGAATTTCACAAGCCTTTCCTAATAAGCAGTGCGCAGACAGGCTTGGGTCCTTTTCCAAACCTAATTTCTTCACTTTTCTCCTCAATTTTTAAATCCAATCATGCATTTATTTGTGTCTCCAAAATTACAAGAGTATTTTAATTCCCTTTGCTGAATTTTTAGGACCCTATAAATTCCCCCCATCGGAATGTGGTCCAATTAGAATGAAGAGGAGGCTATTCCAATGTAGAAGTAGTCCTGACTTGAATGGTAGGATAATTATCTTTCTTTTTCTCGGTCCAAAGGACTCAGTGAGTATAGTTTGACTATTTCTAAGGTCACATGTATAACCCCACAATCTTTTTTCTTTTTCTCTTATATATCACCCTTATTTTTTCCTAATTCTGTTTGGTATGGGCTTAGATGGTATAACTTTAATTCTTCAAAGGCAACCCTTTTCAGGTTTTTGACCTAACTAGATTTATGTATATTTATGAGTATTTGATATATCAAATTTTTTTTCCTAAACAATAAATAGTATAGGTTTATTGAGTTGATACTCAACTCTTATCGAGGGGTTTCCTTTGCAGGATTTCACTCTGAAGAGTATTGTGTCTTTTTCTTAGGTGGTTTATATTCTTTCCACTCAGACTTATTACTAATTTTTTAGGTCGAAAATATTTGTCCAAAACATGATGGGGCGGGGCCCCAATGTGAGATTCATCAGTTGGTAATGTCCTAATAATCTCATACAGAACAGAGTGATTTTTCTTGAACCCGAATTTTTGTGTTTTGGATGTATATGAGGATTGGGAGTCATTTTAGGCGTACGGAGGTAGTAGAGGACTCTATTGAGGAAGAATTTTCCTTTGATTTATCATAATATTCTTGGCATAATACATAGAGCCACAAGATCATGATGTTTATAGTCAAGAAATGGTGTCTGTAGGACATTGGCCTTCCATCTCTGATGCCCTGGGATAATTTAGAACACTTTGGGTTTGTTTTTGAGGTTGGGGGCCACATTGGGTGGCCAGTTTGAGGAATGATGTCCGAAAGTATTAGGGGCATTTTTATTGGATTTGAATGGGAAACCACTCCCATGCAAATTTTACTTGTGTAAGGGAGGGCTGGAAAATGGTAAAATTTAATGTCATACAACCAGGACACTTGACACCTTTTATGGGATATCATTTTTCTCAAACCAAAAGAGCGTAAATGATTTATTAGTGCAATTATAAATTCTTTTAATGTCTGGGTGTTTGAAAAGGTAAAGACATGTAAGTCGTAATCCTTGGGTTTTTTTAAATTTGGGGAGTGAGATATGACATAAATGTCATACAGGTGTACGGAAACTATAAAGGACTCTCCTAAGGAAGAATATACCTTTGATTGATGGCCATTTTGTAGGAAACATGTGTAGATCCACCGGGGCATGATGTGCATAGTTAAAAAATGGTGTGCATAGAACATTTCCCATCCATCTCGGATGGCCATAAAGGATTATGGAGATTGGGACCTTTCTCAACACGGCATATGGCCTCTGAAAAGGGGATCACCTAAGAATTAAAGGGTACATTTCTTTGGATAAAATTTTCTGGGAAACCTCAAAATAAGTGGGGGCATTTTCTTTTCATATGTGAATCAACTTCATGCATGTGGATGGGGTATCATTATTTTACAGAAGCCTCAAGAGAGACCAGATGTGAATTAGGCCAGGATGTTCTAATATATCTAGGACATGGGTATGAAAGACAATGTAAACCATGACTCGGAGGGTTCTTGAATTAGGAGGGATGTCACGAGGCTTGTAATCTGTCAGGTGTACTAATGTATGAGGGGACTCTTATTTGGATGAATTTTCTTTTGGTTGATGGTAGTTTTATAGGAAACATATGCAGATCCACTAGGGCATGATGTTCATAGTCAAACAAATGTGTCTACAGGACATTGGCCTTCCATCTCTAATGGCCATGGAAGATTATAGAGATTCAAGATTACTCAAAGCATGGAGTTTGATGTATCGAAGTTGTGTATCCAGATATATTAGAAATTCTCGGGTTGTGATTTTATCATGGGATATGATAATCCCCTATGTAGATCTGGCTCATACGTAGGGTGATTCATTCATCCCATCTTTGGAGTACCCTATAGTTTAATGTCATATGGCCACGACCCGAAGTTCCTTATGGGGATGGGAACCGTAAAATTCCTTTTAGGGTCATGCTTCTAGGACCAAAACTCCTAGAATTATTCTCCATGATGCCATGGTGGATCCCCTAATGAGGTCCCTAATCTCACATTAGCTATGCTCAATGTGAGAAACAAGGGATTACGAGAATTCTGGATCACCACTTAAGAATAGAATAATCAATGGTAGGGGAATTTTATACTTAGACCAATGCTATGAAGTTTAACATCATGCATCAAGGACTAATTCCATGCAATTTATCATCATGTGAGCTGGATACAAGGTAATCCTGGCGTTAAAGAAGGGAAATATGACCACCCTTAAGAATCCCTCTAAATAGGACTTGTCTGAGGATTCTCTACGTTGATTATATTCATGCGCAGAATAGGGGACATTTTAGCACCTTCTGTGTCTGAGTCCAGATCGTAGAATCGGGGTCCACCACACATCTTCTAAGGGGAAAACCAAGTTATGCAAGATTCTCAAAGAACACTCATTTTTGAGGTTTTTCCCTTATTCGGTAAGGGAAAGAATTATTTTGAGGAGGTTGAGTGAAGATGAGAATATAATCATTTCCATTATGTGGTACAGTTTAATGTCATGCAGTCAAGACACTTTTGGCCTTGTATTTTAGCATCATGAAGTAAGGATTTTTTTTGTGCAGTTTAGAGTCATGCAATAAGGACATTATGTTGGAAAGTTTAGAGTCATGCAGTGCGGACACTCTGTCATAAATACCATAAATAGATTTTAGTTAATCGTGGTCTCGATATTCTAGTATTATATAGACATGAGTGATGATAAAAGGTGTAAAACATAGCCTCAGGGGGCTTGGATCAGGAGGAATGACATGGGGCTTGGAATTCATTGGGCGTACTGAGGTAGGACATGACTCTCTTGAGGGAAAATTTTCCTTTGGTTGATGGTTATTTTATAGGAGACATATGTAGAGCCATAGGGTCATGTTTTGAATAGTCAAAAAAAGGTGTCTATAGGAAACTGGGATTCCATCTCTGATGTCCATGAACATTTATGGGGACCCAAGCTTTTCTTGGAGTCTAGAGTTTGAAAAACGAGAATGATGTGTCTGGGAACATGAGAAATATCCAGACCATGATCAGTTGTGAACTATTGAAGCTTCCTCATAGATCTAACTCATATGTAGGGGGAAGCATGATCTTTTGAAACCTTATGAGTGTTGGAATTCAAACATGGAATTTCTGTCATCTCATTAAATTTTTTGTGAAATAAATTCAGGGAATGTGTGGATCTCCTAAGGTTGACAATCAGGCCTCTCATGACTCTTGAGAAACCTTGCAGTTTAGCATCGTGCAGTTAGGCCCTTTCATTGATTCCCCTGTATAATTCTATGCTATGCTCAGATGAAGGGTCAAAGTTATTTTTGGGTGACTGGACTGGGATAAAGGATCCAGATGTCACTACGTATCCTGCTAATAAATTGGAATCAAACCATATATTGTTCATAATGTTCCCTAAAAATGTTGAATCCATATGTAGGGACATGAGAGGGAATTGTTTTATTGGTTTCCAGGCCTGGATGTTAAATCCAAGCATCACTATGTATCCTGAAAGTGTAGGAATCAAGCCATATGTAGTTCTAAATGTTCCATGTACCGATCTGACTCGAACGTAGGAGAATGGGAATTTTTTTTTCATCCGCTATGGGTGTTAGGTATATCATATTCCTATATAGTTTTTTTACCTAATGGAATCCTTACCACCGATCCTAAGCTCACGTGAGTTATACACGATGTGAGAAACAAGGAGTGACAAGGATTTCCATCATAATATGTGGAGATAGAGTATATGATAGAGAAATTTTATTTTGTGGGAGCAAGGCCATGATTGAGGTTCGAGGAATCACTATGTATCCCACTAATTAATGGGAATCAATATGTGTGTATTTATTTGGGGACTATGTAGTTTATCATCATGCAATTAGGACGATTTATGTTATTCTGTTTAACATCTTGCAGCTAAGACACTATCTTGTGCAGTTTAGAGTCATTCAGTGAGGACATTGGTGTCATAATTTAGTGTCATGATGTAGGGAATAATTTTATATAGTTCAATTTCATGTGGTAAGGATGATGACTTGTAGTTTAGCTTCATATATTTTGGAATATATATATCAATGTTAAGTGAATTACTTATTCAGAAACCTTGCATTGGTGTGAGTTGTGATGAGCTATCCATCCATTGATATCAAGGCATATGCTCCATTAGAATAGACCCTATTTATGAAATATGGTCACTACCACTTTGGATCAATATTTGGGGGTTTCTTCCCAAGTATCATTGGGGTTCTGAGGATAGACACCATCTCTACTTCTAGGAAAGACTGAAGGTGAACCTTTTATTGATGGGTCGTGCAATCTGATTTTGTTAGACATCCTAATGGTGAAAAATATGCATCCTTTTCACATCCAGATGCTCTAACTAATCAAACCATTTCTATGATTTATTATCCATGGAAAGTTTATCACAAATGGAAACACTGAGTGATGGTACTTGAATTTTAATAGGCAAACCCACCTCTTCCCTGTATACTAGGGAGTAAGGGGTTTCCTGGGTGGCAGTGTGGGTCATGGTCCGGTAATCCCATAAAGCATGAAGAAGATTATATTTCCATGATTTCTTATCCTTACCTACCATATTTTGGAATATGTTGGATAGATTCTGGTTAAAATCCAATGTTTTCCCATTGGTCAATGCATGGTAGTAGGATGAATGGTTGGCTCTGATTCCATACTCCTAGTATAACTTTTGTAACTCATTAGAGCAGAAGTTGGTTCCATTGTCTGTCAATATTGTATGAGGGACATACAAATAGAAATATGACTTATTTCCAAACATCTATTTTCACAGTTTAAGAAAAACCATGGCAATAGGTTTATTTGAGGAAACGGTTTTATTGAAACCGTGGTTACTTCCCTAATTATCAGACTTATCCTCTCGATCGACTCACATTTTCCATCGGGCTCCCCTGCTTGAACCCTCACCTCCCCGAACTCTGCCTCGCTAATCTCTACTTCTCGACCCTCTCCTCCCCTCCCTGGCCTCCCCCTCCTGACCCTCTCCTCCCCTCTCTGTCCTCCGCCTCCCGGTCATCCGACCACTTCCCAGTGATCTCCTCCCCTCCCCGACCTATGCTCTCGACCTTGACCTCCTGGATTATGCCTCAACATCTCATCCTCCACCTCCCTTCCCCCATCCCCTCTCATCTCCCTTGACTCTGGTGACATCCCTCCTCCCCCCTCTCTACTCCCTATCCTCCGGCGATGTCCCAAAACGATTCATTGTATCTAGGTTTGGATTTTCTTCTTATCCTTGTTTTTTTATTCTTTCTAAACTAATCATTTATTCTTATATCAACAGCCTCAACAAGTTGACCTCAAAATTTAACTTTTTCATTTTTTATTCTTATATCCTCACCCGATTCATTACATCAAGGTTTGGATTTTCTTCTCACATTATTATTGCAACATCCTTTTCATAGATTATTCTTCCATTGGTAGGATGGTTAGGAAATGTTTTGTTCAATCATTGTTTTAGCATTGTTCGGTGACTATTTCTATAAATTGATGGATTTGAATTTTTTTTGGTAAGTGTTCAAATCTATGAGTTGAGGATTTTATGGATAAGGGTTTTTCATGTGATGGTCTTGATGGTCATGGTGAGGTTGAATTAAATTATATAAATGGTTAAAGGTAGGTGGTCATTACTTTCATTAATATTTTTTGATAAGGTGTTGTTAATATAGTTTTCTTAGTGGTTTAACTATTATATATGGGTTATGTTATTATAATATAGCCTATAAATTCGAGTCTTTTAATTGTAAAGGGTATCGGCCATATTTAAATTCATTAAAAAAATTCATAAATAAATTTAAGTAGTTCATTCGAATGAGTATATAATTGACCAAGTGATTTTGGATAATTATTTTAGATCATGTGATTATTATTATTATTATTATTATTTGTTTTTGTTGTGGTTTAGATGAAAAAAATTAGATTATTGAATCAATTTCATCATATTGTGATCGAATAGGTGATCCAACATTAAACCCTCGTCACACCTTTGCAGATTTTGTTTCTGGGAGATCCTTTATGTGTGATACAAATGAAGCATCATCTCAAATTTCTCCTTCTAAATTTCAGCATAATAGGACATCATTCATTTCTTTTTTGGGGAAGGAAATTAATTTTCCAGCATCATACTTTCAGTACTCTCTTATCAGTATGTTCATTAACTGATATCCTTTGAATAATTTTATCATGAGGTTTATTGAATCTATTAGATTTGTTAATTTTGATTAGGGGGTTCTTGATTCCTGACAAGTCCTGGTTCATTCGTCCTCAAGAGAGGATTATTATAGATTTTGTTCTCATGGAAGGTGGTCCTTTATAGGATGTTGTGTTAAGATGATGAAATAGACTTTATACTTTTAAAGATATGTTGAAAAAATTGTGATTTCCATTTTTCTAGTATTTCAATGTTTACATTTTCAGCTTTTCAATTAAAACAATTTGTCTATTATTGTTAATCATATTGGCACACCTATTAATCTCAATTCATCCACCTATAAGCTCTAAAGACTCTCTCTTGTGAGGATTTTCACATAGGTTAAGTTCTCCAAACCACTACACTTAGTTATCTAGATTAAGAATGGGGTGGAGGTATTTTGGAAAAAGGATTCTTATGAAAGCTAATAGATTACTATTTATCCTATTTGAAATTCAATCAGGATATTTTTTCGTGTGTCAAGGTGGTCTCAAAAGAAACCACTTCACAACATCCAGTTAGGTAGAAGGAAATTTGGATTGAAAAAGGGAATCATGGAACTCCGGTTGGAGTGTTGGACCATTTTCAGGATGGGAAAAATTAATATCTTAATATATCTTCCAAAAAAATTGTGTATAAGTAACATTCTGGTCATTCTAAACATAACCTGGATAAGAGACTTTAGATTTGGGATTTTTCTAGATTTATTTATTGTTAATAATGCTCAAACGAACTCTGAGGTGATGTTAAAAGGGGGTGATGCCTCTAATATATTAGGAGCTTCCCACCCCACTCATGAGGAGGCTCAAGGGGGGCATAGTGAATTTGGTGAATCTACTCCGGACACACTTGAACATTCATGCCAAATTAAATAATTTTTTTTACACTTGGTGGATACTTTTAACAAACATATATCTTTATGTGGGATGGTGACTTTAGTGGTATTAAAGATGAGTTTATCACAATGATTATGCGTCAATCACTAACTTTTCTAGAGGTGATGACTTCTTGTTATATGTGTTGAATTTTTTATATTTTAAATTTGAATGAAATATGATTTATGTAATTTTACTTACTAATTTTGAGTGCATATGGAATCTGAATTCTAAAATCAATTATTCCCATCCTCTATGGTTGAGGTTCACTTGATAGTTCCATTATGATATTAATGGGTTTTTTGATGATTCTATGTTAGTTTAAGGATTCTCCTTGACATAATGATGATGATTTAAAAGAGATGTCTACATGCATTTAAAGATTATATAATTGGTAAGTTGAGGATCAATTATTGCTATTTGTGGAGATGTTGTAGGCAGTGATGCTAATCATCCAAGATGACCATCAAGATGGGTTTTTTGATGATTTGATGGATGTTTCAAATTGATTAATGGTTTCTTATGATACATAAATAAATATCTTTAAATTAGTTTTACTTTAGGATGGAATTAAAATCTCTAGGGTGATACCAATTGGATGTGCTTCAATTGTAGAAAAAAAATGAATCTTCTTAGGAGTGGCTGTTATAAATGCTGATTAGATTTTTCGAGATTGAAATATATTTTATTGTATTTATGGTTTTTTTCATGTTGGTGAAAGCATGTTTCACCTCATTTTTTCATCTATACATTTTTACTATTATAAAAAAATGGGGGGTATGAGTTGGTTTTCCAACTCTTACCTTGGGTTGTTTCTGATTATTATTATTACTATTACTATTTTTATTATTATTATACCAACAAAAAATTATCCTTGTGGTCTGGGTTACGATATGAAATATAAAATTTCTAGGTTTCAAAACCTAGATCTTGTATTAATACATGGATTGTAAAGAATGTTATGTTTTGATTTTTTATAGGTGTGAATGTGGGAATAAGGTCTATGTGATTCCACATGTCTTGTATTGAATATCACTGAAGTGAGGATGGATAATTGAATAGTTGTTTAGGGATATAAATTAGTGGGGATTTATTTGATGATTTGGGCAGTGTGGTCTTCACATGGATAGTGAGATAGGATATTTAGAGGGATTTAGGTTTTCATTCTACATCTTATAGATATTTTAAATCATAATTTTTATATGCCTTGGGATCAAAAAAATGAATCCTTTTAGGTAGAAGTTTTTTCCATATCCTTTATGGTATATCGAACTACAAGTTTGTTATCCTTCCATGCTTGATCTATCTTACATTTTAGGATATCATCAATATTATTTACATTTATAAAAGAGGTAAATATTCTTCATCATTGTATTATCATTCTTTTTAATGATAATCAATTTCTAGGAAGAAATTATGTTATATCATGACATATAAATAACTTATCCAAAATTTCACTTTATAATATTTATTGGAAAAAAATAAATATTCAAAGATAAATATATTAATATGAGAATCCAATCTGAGGTGAATATAGATTATTTAATACTGATTGAGAATCCAAAAGATGGTATCCAACATCTATTCCTATTTTTAGGAGGACAAGATGGAATATTTTATACACTGAGAGAGGTGGAATCATTGTAGCTATTCAATTTATCACTTTTCAATACCTTATTTCTTTTACCTCATTTACTATTAGGTAACGTTTCTATTGTTCTCTCTCTATCTCTCTTGTTTTTTTTCACTCAAACAACACCTCTGAACACACACACACACAAGAGACATGATTATTTATAAGGTTCACCTTTCAGAATAAAATTTCATCCATTGGAATGACTTAGATTCCATTTATATGATATGATTCACTTGTATCAACCCATGAGCACAATTTGGCAGGTTTAATCCTTTTTCCCATGTTTGGTGTGTTGTCGCCAAAAACTCAAAGTGGTAGTTTGTGCTTATATAGCTTGCATGATATTATTTCATTGATGTTTTCCATTTTAATCCTTACCCCTTCTTCTCTCATTTGAGACACCACAAGAATCTACAATGATTTTTTTGACTCGTATTTTTGCATAATAGTAATCCTTGTGTCTATTTCCATCACACCAAAAATATTAACCGTTAAAATAATAAGATTATCATGGAAAAAATATTGACTATTTTCTGGTTTTTTTCTCTCTAAAACACATTTTCCATGTAGATATCATATTGGATTTTTCTAATTTTTTTACAATAAAAAATATAATATTTTGTTTCATTCCCCCATTTCTAAGAAATTTATATTTATCCTATTATGATTATCCCAATTTAAATTTCCTCCAGATATTTTAGGCCCATGTTCTAGAATGATGGGTGGCAGTGTGCAGGGGGTAGTGGGGGTGAAGGGGGAGGGGTGGTGTGCAGTGGGTAAGGAGGGGCAGGTGTTTGGGGTGCAGGGGGAGGGGGTCCTGGAAGGGGGAGGGGTAGTGGGTGTGCAAGTGGGGAGGAATTGGGGGTGCATGTTGGGATAAAGGTTGGAGGGAAGTTGGGGTGAAGGGGGTAGGGGGTTGTGTGCAGGGGGTGAAGGGGGAAAGGGGGAAGTGTGCAGGGGGTGAAGGTTGGGGGTGGTTGGGGTGAAGGTAGAAGTGTGCAGGGGGTAGTGGGGGTGAAGGGGGTAGCGGACAGGTAGGGGGTGTGGGCTGTAGGGGGATGGGGTGTCTAGGGGTAGGGGTGTTCATGGGGAGGGGTGTCCAGTAGGGGTCTAGGGGATGAGGGGGTAGGGGGAGGGGGGCTATCCAGGAGGGGGTTCGGGGTGGGGGTGGTGTAGGGGGGGACTAGTACTGGGGAAGAGGGGTGGTACTGGTGTTGGGGGGAGGGGTGCTGGGGGCTGAGGGTGCAGGGGGAGGGGGATGTCTAGGAGGGGGTCTGGGGATAGGGGGCTGGTGTAGGGGGAAGGTGCTTGGGGGATGTGGGGCAGTGGCGGTGCAGGTGGGGGTGAGGGGGATGGGGGCTGGGGGCTGGGGGAGGGGATGGGGGGAGTGGTGGAGGGGGGATGGAAATAAAATTTTTAAAGTGTTTTTGAAATGAACAGGATAAGGAAAATGGAAGGGAATGAGAAATATAAGGTGAACATGAGTTCCTTTATATTCTATTTGTTGATTATATACTGACCATACATAACTTGTTTTATATTATTTTATATGGTAATTGAGATATATATTGGAAAGAAATTATAATAATAGAATATGGAATGGAAATGATAATATGGAAGAGCGGTGTATGCTTCATGGATGCGTTATTTATATTTTTTATGCATGTACTGATGTAATGATTATTGATATTATAAAGAAAAATGTGTGTGTTTGTGGTTCTTTTGTGTTGACATATGACCACCACAAATTATCAGTCTAATGGGAGTGACGAAATGATGATATTGTGGTAATAATAGAAATGAATTAGATAATTTATAATGGTAATGGATTCATGTATCATTTATCATCACAGATCATATATATATAAGAAGTCATTATATATCATTTATTTTCACACTATTTCCTTACAGGTAGTCTCTTATGCGTGAAAGCGGAAAAAAAAGAATATTTGAGTTGTCGTCGTCAAAAGTAGCACACCTCGAGGTTGAGATAAGTTCCCTATTCCTAACCCTTTAATTTTAATTTTATAATTTCTTGAGTATTTTAAAAAATTGTTTTCATTATTATATAATGTGTATATGCAATGAAAATTGGTCGTGGATCTTTGAAATGAAATTTTCACATGTTTTACATGATTTCCCTAAGCCTTCAACATGGACTAGTAGAAAGATTAATCCATCTCAATAGTAGAAAAAGAAATTTCCTTCACTTTAGAGATGAAAATTCCCTCATTTTAAGAAAACATGAACCGAGAATTATCAAAAAAATCTAAAACATAAAGAATTTTTTTTTCCTTTCATCAAACACAAAAAATCAACCTTGAAAACTTGACACTTTCTTCAGTAATATCACTGTTAAACACTTAACCCAGAAAAATATAGAATTTAACCTATTAAAATAAATCCACCTTGGCATGATTCACGGTGTGACTAGGGGTTTAACACCAGGAATCCCTACCCCTATGAATTTCATGGCTTGAAAAAAATTTCATAGCCAGAAATGTTCGAGATAGGGGGTTCACCCTTCAACCAACCCCATTCAGGGCATAAACCTGGTGGGTCATATCATGAAAGGATACGGTAGCTTAAATTTCAGTTATTTTTCACCCTGAACCTCCACCAACTTCCACCCAAACATTAGAGGTTCCAAGGGGTGTGCTGGGTTTTTTTTGCAATGGGTAGGGTAGGGTGTAGGGGGTGTGCATGGGGGTGTGCAGTGTACAGGGGGTGGGCAGGGGGTGGGGTGGGTAGGGGGTGTGCTGGTAGAGGGGGCAGGGGGGGTGTGCTGGGGGGAGGAGGAAGGGGGTGCAGGGGGTCCAAGGGGTGTTCTGGGGGGGGGGGGTTCTGGGTTTTTTTGAAGGGCTAGGGTAGGGTGAAGGGGGTGGACATGGTGGGTGTGCAATGTGTAGGGGTGTGGGTAGGGGGTGTGGGAAATGGGTGTGTGCAGGTTGGGTGGGGTAGGAAGGGGGTATGTCGGGTTAGGGGGCAGGGGTGTGTACTGGGGGGAGGGGCAGGGGGTGAAAGTGGTGCAGAAGGATCCAAGGGGTGTGTTGGGGGTGTGATGGGTTTTTTTTGCAAGGGGTAGGGTAGGGTAAAGGGGGTGGGCATGGGGGTGTTCAGTGTGTAGGGGTTGGGCGGGGGGTGTGTGTAGGTGGGTGGGGTGGGAAGGGAGTATGCAGGGTGAGGGGGTAGGGGGTGTGCTGGGGGATGGGGCAGGGGGGTGTAAGGGGTGAAGGGGGTCCAAGGGGTGTGTAGGGTGTGTGATGCATTTTTTGAAAGGGGTAGGGTAGGGTGCATGGGGGTGTGAAATGGGAATGGTTGGGCATGGGGAGTGTGTAGGGGGGTGAGGTGGGAAGGGGGTGTGCTGAGGGGAGGGGCAGGGGGTGCAATGGGTGTGGGGGGGGGGGGGTCTAAGGGGTGTACTTGGGGGGTGTTGGGTTCTTTTGAAAGGGGTAGGGGTAGGGTGTAGGGGTGTGGTGGGAGGAGGGGAAGGGGGTGCAAGGGGCAGGGGGAGGGGTGTAAGGGGCAGGGGGAAAGGGGCAGGGGGTGTCCGGGAGGGGGGGCAAGGGGGCATGGGTGTGCAGGGGGTGTTCATGGGGGTTTTTCAAGGAGTTCAAGGTTAACTTAATGAATTGAATGAGTTAAATGGAACTGAACATGGTTAACTTAGAACATGAGAGATAATGCATCATGTAGTGAATTATATTATGGTTGTGTCTACTTTCTAAAGTTTAATTGGATGGAATGACAATATATATCAACCCAAGATCCACAAAATTGTGCCAAATGGTTTTGTAAGTCTTTCACCATATTGGATTCACGAATAGGTATGAAGTGAAATGACTTTGAGATACAATCCATAATCCCCATAAGGAATCCTATTTTCAAACCATTCTTAGTAAACCTATGAAACAATTGATAGTTATTTTCTCCAATTTCCACATAGATATAGGTTTGGTTTGCAACATAGAGGGGGTGTTCAAGGGGGTTGTCCAGGGGGTGTCTCGGAGGGTTCTATCCAGCTGGGGGGTGTCCAGGAGGGGGTGTCCAGGTGGGAGGGGTGTCTCGGAGGGGGTTGGGGGATTTGTAGGGGGGCTACTATAGGGGTGGGGTGCAAGGGGGTTGTCCAGGGGGTGGACTATTGTCGGGTGGTGCAAGGGGGTTTTTAAGGGGGTGTCCATGGGGTGGGATACTGCAGGAGGGTGTTCCGGGGGGGGGGGGGGCTTTCCATGGGGTGCAAGGGGGTGTCCAGGAGGGGGTTCAAGGGGGAATGGGTGTGCAGGGGGTTTCCATGTGGGAGGGGGTTTCCAGGTGGGAGGGGGTGTCTTGGAGGGGGGTCAGGGCATGGGGATGAAGGGGGTTTTCAAGGGGGTGCACGGGGGCTGTCCAGGGGGTGTAGGGGGGCTATCCAGGGGGTGGGGGTGAATGGGGGGGGGGTGTTCGAGGGGGTGCAAGGGGGTTGTCCATGGGGGTGAAAGGGGGTTTTTTAGGGTGCATAGGGGTGTTCATGTGGGGGAAAGGGGTTGTCCAGGGGGCATGGGGTGCAAGGGGGTGTTCAAGGGGGTGCAAGGGGCTGTCGAGGGGGGCATGGGGGTGCAGGGGTGTTCAAGGGGGTGCAAGGGGGTTGTCCAGGGTGGTGAAAGGGGGTTGTCCAGGGGGGGCATGGGGGTGTAGGGGTGTTTAAGGGGGTATAAGGGGGCTATCTCGGGGGCATGGGGGTGAAAGGTGGTGTTCATGGGGGTTTCTAGGGGCATGGGGGTGCAGGGGGTGTGTAAGGGGGTCCAGGGGGTGTTCAAGGGGGTGTAATTGGGTTATCCCGGGGGGTGATGGGGGCTATCTAGGGGGTGCAGGGGCTGTCCAAGGGGGTTAAAAGGTTTGAAAGGTGGTTGTCTAGGGGTGTAAGGGGGATGTCCAAGGGGGTTCAAGTGGGCTATTCAGGGGTGCAAGGGGTCTATCCAGGGGGTGTAGGGGGTGTTTAAGGGTGTTCAAGGGGGTGTTCAGGGGGGCATAGGGGTGTTCAGGGGGGCATGGGGGTGTAGGGGGTGTTCAAGGGGGTGAAAGGGGGTTGTCCAGGGGGTGTAAGGGGGTTGTCAAGGGGGGGCATGGGGGTGAAAGGGGTGTTCAAGGGGGTGCAAGGGGGTATAGGGGTGAAGGGGGACTGAATTTTTTTTATATAGTATAAATAATATCCCCACAGTTTTAACCATGGTAGTAGGGGACTAGTTCCATGGTTTTAACCATGTAAGTAGGGTCATATAGCCACAGTTAAACTTTGGAAGTAGGTATTACCTATTTCAACAGTGATAAGATCCACGAATTCCAAAACTATGTCCATAGGCTATTGCCACAATTTTCAGGCCTACGACCACGGTTCCAAACCGTGGACGTAGGTAAATTTTCTAGTTGTGACACCAAATCTGGTAATGATTTTGGCCTTCACAGAGCTAACAATGATTTTTTCATTGACCTGTTTTAAGGGCATGGCATTAGCCTATTTGGAAAATAAGTTAATTGCTGTGAGAATGACTTGAATTTCCTAGCTATGTCGGGGGGGATATGGTCCCACAACATCCATCCCCTATGTGGAAAATGGCCAGGAGTACTTAGTTGTGTGAAGTATCTTCGACGGTTGGTGAAAAAAATTGGCATGAACTTGGTAGGATTGTCACTTCTTGGTGAATATGGCACAATCACGTATCATAGAGGGCTAATAGTATCCATGCCTTAAACTTTGATGGGAGATCTTGGTTTTTGGTTGGTGTGCTCCACAATCTCCAGTGTGCACTTCTTTCATTATGGTAGCAGTCTCTTCATCATCGATGCACCTATGAAAGACTATGACAAGGTCTCATTTGTAGAGAACCTTTTCTTGGTTTACACCACTGTAAAAGAAAAAGTTGAATTCCCACCTTTGAATCTATTCCCTTCTAGCCCTATCTGTCGAGAGTTCCCCCCTCCTGAGGTAATCTATAATGGAGATCATTCAGTAGGTGGTGTGACCATAAGGCTCAGAAACAGGGATAATGTTTTTGATTCCCTATATATTATTCTGAATAAATGGAAAGACGATCCAATGGTAGGTAATGCTGATTACTATTTCCTCCCATTCTGGATCAGCCAGAGTTGTAGCTGCATTTTCCAATGAATCGGCTTGATCATTTTGTGATCAAGGTACATAGATCAGAATTGGTTCTGATATTAAATATTCCATTAGTTCTCAAACACGGTTCATAAAAGGTTCCAACCCTTCTTTCTTAATGGAATGGTCATCATTGACCTTCTTGATGATCAGCTCTAAATCACATTTTATCTTTAGTTGTTTGGCTCATGCATGAAGTTCTAGCTCTTGGCCTGCAATAAGGGCTTGGTATTCTACTTTATAATTTGTGAACCCCTCTAAAAGGAGGAAGGAGTAAGGAAATATGGCCTTCTTGGGGGATATGAGTATAAATCCCATCCCTACTTTTTGAGCATTTTATCCTCTACCCTTTTCCATATTGGGCTTTTGGAAGCACCGTCGAAGTACATTTCTCATGCCTAGGGGCCTTCTTGGATGGAGAATACTTCTTTATCTGGAAATTCAGCATCCAACGGGGTTGTTTCTTCCAGGGGTGCTCCACAAGGAAGTCTACTAACGCTCATCATTTAATTTCCTTCTGGGGGACATATCTTCTGTAGAACTATTTTAGGATGACTTCCCACCATGATAGCCATCCATTTATCATGGGAAGGTTGAGGATATACTTGAGTAGGTTATAATGGGAGACCAAATAGACCTCGTGGTGCTCCAAGTAATGCCTTAATTTTGGAACTGTGAAGATTATATCTAGGTAGTTCATTTCGATTATTTAATATCAAGTCTTAGCAATGATCATTGTTAAGCTGATGTAATAGAGATTGTTCTCAATTTCGGTATCATTCTTCTACATGAGGAAGGTTCCTAATAACCATTCCAAGGTGGTAATGTAAAAAATGAGTGGTCTCCCCTCAACTGGAAGCATCAGCACTAGTGGTATTAGAATATATCTTTTGATATTGTCGAATGCTTCTTGACAATCATTATCCCACTCATAAATAACCCCTTTCTTCATTAACCTAGTGAGAGTTTAACATTTACCCTCAAGGTTGGCTATAAAGTGTCGGATGTAGGCCAGGTGCCCCTGGATACCCCTCAACTCATTGAGTTTATGAGGTGGAGAAATTCCAATGATGGAGTTTGTCTTCTCTGGGTCAACTTTGATACTGCGATGGTATTTGATGAAGTTGATGAATTTCTCATAGGTAATGTCAAAAACACACTTTAGTCGATTCATCTTTAAACTGTGTTGTTGTAGTTTTTTGAAGATAGTTTCAAGATCTGTCAGGTGGTTTGATCACTGTTGTGATTTAACCACTAGATCATTGATGTATCAATCTATTAATTTTCCTAGGAAGGTCTTGAAAATGCGATGAAGGGCACATTGATATGTAGCGCTGAATTTTTTTGACAAAAGGGCATCACCTTATAAAAGAACACTCCCTAGGGGGCTTGAAAGTAGTATCTTATTCATCACCTTGGTCCATTCATATCTGATTGTATCCATAATAACCATCCTTGAAAGAGAGGGCCTCATATCCGGCAGTTTCATTGATCAACATTATGTGATCAGGACTGGAAAATCATCTTTTGGGCAGTGTCGTTTGAGGTGCCGAAAGTTGATGAAGACTCTAATCTCTTCATTATTCTTTTTGATAGGGACTATTTTTTCCAACCATATTTGACGTTAGACTTCCCAAATGAAGTTAGCTTTGATTATCTTTTCAAATTCAGCCTCTATTTTGGAATTATGTGTCGGGTGGGTCCTTCTGGATGCCTTCTTATAGCCACGATGGTCTTCCAGTCGACTCAGACGATGAATAGCGACCTTAGGACCGAGTCCTGTCATTTTTGTGTAGTTCTAGGAAAACACATCTTGATTATTCTTTAGGAAGGAGGTATATTCCTTGTGCTCCTAAAAAGTCATAACCACACTAATCAGAGTGGGATGTGGGTCGTCTTTGATGCACAGGTTTATCACCCTAAGTTCATCGATTGGGGTGGAAACACCTTCTTAGAATGTGGGAGGGGCATATTTGAGGTCTTCTTATTCTTCTTATTATTCTTCATCCTCTTCATCATCTTCTTCCTCTTCTGATAGAGAGAGGAATCTCGATATTAACTCTCCAGTTTTAGGAGAGAAATCATCTTCTTCCTTAGTGAGTAAGGTAGGAAATGTATGGGGTCCCGAGGACTGGCCGATAGTATCTTTTTTTGGGCTTTCCCTTACATCATAGGAGCTGACATGATCTTCAGCATATTTAGACTTGGAGGCCATAACAGAAATCATATAGGTGACTGAGTCTGTATTCAAGCTTGAAATTATGCACTCAACCTAGTTGATGGGTAATACATACTCTTCCTCAAGCTATTGGAGGGGATCGTTGGGAGCCATTTCCAACCAATTTGGGGTAGTGATCCAGTCAATGTTGTCATCCAAAGACTTCTTCTCTCTCAATTCATATAACTCTACATCGATTTAATTCTACTCACATGATTTGAATGGGGATTTATCGGCGTGAAATTCCCTGTTTTTTTCCATTATCACAATATTTGATGAACTTGTGGTATGATGACAGAATTGCAGCGTGATGATGTTGCTAGGGCCTCCCTAATAAGAAGATTAAGGTCTTACTCTTCCTCACTACCAAAAACTATAAATTAGACACAAGGTATCCAAGCCATGTTTTAAGGTTGATTTATCCCAATGGCTTCTACTCACTTTTTTTATCTCCCAGCAGAGTTGCGGTGAGTTGTGTTAGACTGCCTTCATCATATTCTAACCGATGAAGTGTTTGCAGCAGGGAGAGGTTGACTCCAGATCCGTTGTCAATGAAAATTATTTGGATATCAATTCCATTTATCTTTCAAGACACATATAAGGGTTTTATGTTCCCTTGAATGATGGAGTCTTCATCCTTACTTGTGAAGGAGATAACGGTGTGGAATTCTTCAAGATTGGTCTCCATCTGATAGAATTTGGCTGCTAATACTTCAGCCTTGAATTATTGGGGACTTAGTAAGGATTTTATGAGTGCCTCTCTAAGGTTTGCGGACAGACTCATGGCATCCAGGATCGATAGATTCACTAATACTGAGGCTAGCTACTTCATAATATCATATTTTTTCTCTAAATTTCGGCACTTCCCAGCTCGGGGATGCTCTTTCATGGGAGATTTAGGGGATTTAGATTTGGATTTAGATTTTCTAGCCTCTATGATAGGAGATGATGGCGCTATTGTACTTTCGGATTTCGGCCAAACTTGTCTGCCTATACGCCTTGAGTGATTGGATATTTGTTCCTCCTCTGACGGATACTCCAAGAATTCTAGGCTTGGATTTCTTCTAGTGGGGTGGATAAACATTATGGTTCCTATTTTGTCTATTGGAGTCTTTTTCTATGAGTTTCTGCAATATTGACGGTTTTAGATAAGGCATGTATAGGAATTTGACTCATGCCATGATCATTCCTTCCAGGAAACCCTTAGCCTATGTGGCCTCTTCCTCCAGTTCTCCAGTTGGACATGGAGAATTCAGGTTTTTTGACATAATATCCACTAGATAATGGTCCCATTAAGTTAATGACGTTGATGGAGCCTAAGATCATCTCTTGATCTGACAATGCTTCTATCTAACTGTATTATTCTGATGGTGTTGTTTGGTGGGGTGGTTCCCATTTTCCCAAGCCTGCTAGCATGAAGTCCAAAATTTTAAATACTGGATTCTACTTTGGTTCCATCTCATCTTCTTGATCTAGCTTTCTTACCTTCTGGCCCCCATAGGACTATAGGGCTGAGGATGATGGTAATGTCGCATCAGGAGCTACTGAGGGCATGATTGGTTGCTTCAAATGTGCCTGGAGGATTCCATGAGCTCGGTTGAATGTTTTTCGAGTCATACAACTATCAAATTTTTCCCCATTTTTTTGGTGACTAATTTCCATTCCTCTTCTCCTATTGGTTCTAAGGTGGAGACATATGCCACTTGTGCTGGCGGCGGACCCAACTTGACTTGCCCGAAATCCACCATCTTTTCCAGGAGATCCTTGAAGATGAAGCACTCCTAGATGGTGTGTCCTATTATCTAGTGATAGGTACAATAATTTAGATAGTCATCAAGAACCACTTCATCGTCTCTCTTTGGCTTTGGTAGCCAGAGTAAGTTGAAATTCATGGTGGCTATAATGTATCCACATACTTGGTCATCTCAGAACGAGTAGAATTTTTTTATTTGTTCTTAAAACTGATTTTTTTTAGTACCCCTTCACTCATATTGCTGATTTGGGGGTGATTTTGGAATCCAGGAGGCCCCACACAGTTTGGTTGAGGCCTCGCGACTAGAGATGGTGCCGGGGGTGGCTTAAGTGTAACAGAAGCCACTTCATCTTTTGCCGCTCTTTTTTTTGGCTGATGGGGCCACCTAGGAATTGATATTGGTCTGCTATAGAGATTCTTCTATCCTTTGGGAAATGGAAGAGAAATATTGGAATCCACTTGTGTACTTTACTAGGATGAGAAGTGTTTGCAATTCATCATGGAGGTTATCTATGCACATAGGGATCATTTCATCCTAGGGGAGCGGTCTGTTCATGGGTTAAGTTAGGCCATTCTATCTGGCAATGAAGTTTGAAACTCTTTCAATATATCACTGCTTTCAGTTCATGATATCACTAACCATTGTCTTAGGCAATGTCGAACTAAAATAGAAGAGAAATTGTCACTAGAGGTCCTCCTATCATTTGATTGAGTTAGCTGGAAAGCTAGTATACCATATGAAGGCTGAACCATGTAGGGTTCACATGAAGAAACTGAGTTTCACCACTTCTTACTACTCTGGGGTGCCCATAATGGGATCATAGTAAGATGCAATGTTCATTTGGTGATTTTAAGGGTCTCCCGAACCATTAAAATTTGGGAATACGGGGTTCCTAAAGTTTGGTGGTGGTGGAACGTTGTTAACCCAATTAGGTTATGTTTTATGTTCTAGTTGTATTGGGGCACATCACCCTTCCATAGCTTCCAGTCAAGCTGTTAGTTTCTCGATGGTATTCAAGATCCCTTGATGCATATCCATCTAGACTTGAGCTTGGGCAGGTGCAGTAGGGGGCATAGATGGATGTGCCAACACTGATGGTATTTGGGGTGGATACCTGGCCGGGGGTATCCTTTGTGGGTTTTCTTGAATGTAATCTGGTTTCTTTCCCAGTGGAGGGAAGTCTTGATGTCCTTCTGAGGATGGATTTAAGTAGGTTGATGGTCCCAATGTTGGATTGGATGGGCATCTAATCTTGAATTCATTTATTAGGATGAGGTCATGTGGTAGGGGTACCTCTTCTGGGAACACATATTGACATTCCACTTTTAGAAAACACTCGGCAAGATAGCTCCCTCAATGTAGTTCGGTATTGATTTGCCTGAGCTCATTCATTTCTTCCTCTTGCTTTGTGAATCTTTCCTCTAGAGTGAGGGATACATTCTTAGGGGGAGGATTAGGTGGGTCATAGATGACGTAGGATTTATTCTTCTATATTTTGGGGATTCTTAAGGGAGGTAATGGCGGATTAAATGAGGTGGAGCCCAAATTTAGGATAGCTCGCATGTTCTGAGTATGCACACCATCATACTTAGTGTGGGATACCTCCAGGAGGGAAATATCTTCTCTTGCATCCTCTCCCTTTGTTTAATTTCTTGTGAGATCTTTGGGGTTGACATTTACCATGTTCACTGATGTATATCACCTTGGGTGTGGTGTACCCATTTCCAAATGGTAGGAACGATTTTTTTATCCTTTGTTGGACTTTCTCCTTCCATTTTGCGGTATTATTCGGGTTTCGTGGTGGAAATTGACCTGAAGGGATCCCTGATATGACCTCGTAATGTGCCTTCATTCCGGAGGGTATGAACCACGATATGGGGTGAAACGGGTGACCTTTATGCTCATCATGCTTCCCATATGGGAGAAGACAGACATCCGTTGTGCGATAACATGAGGTAAAAATGCCCCCAACCCTATAGGATGGGGTTTCTCTTATTCTTCCACAGATTCACTACAATATGAATTTTTTGTTCTTATGGGGTAATTTTGAGTTAAAAATTTCCCCAGCCCTATGAGATGGTTCTGTTCTTGTATGGTGGTGGTTGCCACTGCTATTTCAACCTTTTTTTATTTCATTCTCTCCTGCACAGGTGTGAGATGAGTATGGTGCTGGATCCACACGAGATTTATGGGATTTTGAAGACATGATGACTAATTTTTGGTTGGATTCCCTTTGGTGGGATTCTTGATGTATGTTCTAAGTTTCCTGGCTTAGAAGGTTTTTGGTGGTTTGATCTCGTCGGGCCTAACACTTTTGAGACTTACATCGAGATGGTTTTTGTTGAGTATTCTATCTTTCCTTAGCATGGATTTTATTTGATTGCTGCCTTTGGGTAATGAAATTGCAAGATGTCATTTCTAATAAGGCCTACTAGAAAGGATGTTCAGTAAAGTGTAGAGATCCATGTTCTCCTCATCCCTGAATATGAACTCCATATGGGGTGTTGCCAATGAGGAAACACAACATGTGCAGTGCGTAGAGGCAAGCCAGTTCAAGGTTTTTCTTTTTCCTTTCTGATCGTGACTGCCATGAAGATAAGAGGTGTTCTAGGTCGATTAGATGGTGAAGCTCTCCTAACATGTTGACATGGTTTGCATACCCTTCATAGGGAAATAATTTTTCTTTTATATGGTGAGGAGTTGTCCAGATATTTAGGGGAATGTTATACATACATTCCTTGGACAAATCCCTTAGTATGTCGAAGTGAGAATTGGTCTTCGGATAATACATAACTGATATATTATCCTTAGATAGTTTTCTTCTCACGAGAAACATATCCTTTTGTTATTCTTTCAGGTACTCGTCCACTTGATATATCCATCTTGAGCAATTTTTAATAATTTCATTCCAAGAATTTGTGCTGGTAGGAGCCTCATTGATATGTGAACAGTGTGAGGGTGGCTCAGAAGATGAGGGTGGCCCTAAACCATCCTCTTTTGAGAAAGTATATCACTCGTTATAGACAAAGTGTCTGATATGTCTGAATCTATATTTCTGAGTACCTCATCATAGGATGGATTTCTCACATTTGTCTCGGAAATGGGAGGGCCTTATTTGCAGTATTAATTTTGATTATTAAGAAGACCTTCACAATTGTTTCTAAAATGGAGAGGGCTACCATTGAAACTTGATGCCTAATCGAGGGGAGTGTACTTACTGCATATACTCTAGGTAGGACCTTCAGGGTGAGCTACAAAGAGGGGAGGACCTTCTTACTACTTGATGTCACTGATGGGAGGACCTTCTCGATGACTACTATGATGGATATGACTACTATCGCAGCTTGATATCTGGCTGCAGGGAGAATTTCTATAGTGTACATCCTAGAGAGGGCCTTTAGGATATACTGCAATGAGGGAAGGACCTTATCATTTCTTTATGTTACTATAGGGAGGACCTTCATAGCAACTTACATTGCGGGGAGGTAATTTTCATTGACTATCATCATGGAAAGTACTACCATCATGACTCGACATCCGACTACAAGGAGAAGCATATTTGTAGAGTATACCCTAGAGAGGACCATCGGGGCAGATGAAAGCAAAGGGGGGACCTTCTTGCTATTTGATCATCAGGTCAAGGGGAGGGCTACCCTAAAACGCATTAGGAGATAGGGTCTAATGATCGATCATTTATGGCCCATGGAGTAAGCCCCCATGGGTACTATGGGGAGGACCTTCAGAGATACTGGTAGCAACATTGTGGGGAGGGCCTTTGAAACTGCTCCTGCCACTTCCATAATTTTTTAATTGACTGACAGGGTCTTGAGCCTTTATTGATATATTTTTGAGGGAATCAAGAACCCCATCTTCTAGCAGACCAGAATCATGTATATTCTCTTCGTTTTTCAGTTTTATTTGGCGCATTACATTCTTGAGTGCTCTCTTGTGGGTAAATAGGTTGCATGCTATTGGTAATGACCTTCATATATGGGTCCCTATTTTTTGGTTCCCATGATGCCACTGGGATACCCCAAAGAGCATCTTGAGTTTCGGTATGGATATATGCCTTCCCTGGAGCGGCCACCACGTTGGACCGGCATCCCCCAGTTGGAATGAGTATTTGTTCCCAATCCAGTTTTTTGTGTATTGCAGGATATTGTTGTCGACCCTCCTGGACTAGATCAAGGATGCATAACTACTCTGTAGTGACTAACCCATTTTGTGATTAAGTCATTATGTTCAAGGAAATAGGATCGTGGTCCTGGTTCCTCTCATTTTCCGTTGATATAATGATATCTTGGAATGTTTGGAGGATATGGTTTGGAATCGATGTTTGATCTTTCATCATTATAATTATGTGATCAAATACATATTTGGATGGAACGGGTATGAAGGCTCATTACAATGTCGAAGGAGGAGTTTGTTCCTACTCTGTTCCTCTATAGGTTTCTAGTAGATACTGGTAGTTATCCTTTGTCGTGAAAGAGGAATGAGTCTTTCATCGGTTGTATTCTCTGGTTTCCACCATATTTGACTAGCATGCTTCATATTCACGAGTGGAAATTTTCATATACTTGCTTGTCATTGTATTTGTCTCATGGTATTTTTATGAATCCATAGAAATTTCACTCTGATCATATTTTTTTCTGACATATTTGGATGGTGGCCTTGATAATAATCTATGAGTATTTTTTCCTTCATGTAGCTAGTTTCTATCCTATTTAGATGACGGGCTTCTTGTGCACCAACAGATATCTGCATCCGCCTATAATTTTCCACTCTGTCTGCACAGTAGGACCGGCAAGCACTGGTGGGAATCAGAGTTCTCATAGTTCAGATAGGTTGATTGTGTGGATATTTTAATCTTCACAAATCTCTAAGCTCACATGATTTATGCTCAGTGTGAGAAACAAGATTATGTGAGAGATTCAAACAACCACACGCCTTCTCTCCCGCTGATGGGAGAGGGAAGGCCTGTGGCGGAAGAATCTGAGGCGATGGTGGGTAAGGGTAAGGAGAAATGAACCCTTTAATGTGGGATGACATTGAGGGTCATGCGGCTCAGCTCCTAGAATGTTAGGGACTTACCTATGTGGGATTACCCTAGAATGTGATTTGGGAAAGCGGAGGAATGTCTCCTCCCATCAAAATTGAGAAGTGAATATAATTCATTAAACTGATCATCATTCCTCATTGAATGGAAAAGAATGTGATCACCCTTAATCCCTAGAATGGGAAGGTTCACATCAGTGTACCAAGGTTGGACACTAGGTTACCATGGGAATGTATACTTATAGACATCCTGGGAGTCTGAACCATTGTAGGGATAGCCTTTGTGACTCATCTTACCATGGGTATGTAAACTCCAAGGGATGCGTTGATGTGTCAGATTATCTTGTCATATGGGTCTGGTGGATTTGGAGGAGGCTTTGACCTGATGTCAGGGGACTAGTTCACGGAGGAGCTATGGAGGACCGAACGGTAATGGAGGGGCGATATTGGAGCTAGAGGGAAGGACACCCGAAGACGCCCTATTCTGGGTACTGTTTTCTCATGCGGGGTGGGGGGATCTCTGCATACCATTGTGGTATGCGGCTAGAGGGGTTGTCTGTTTACCGAAGCAGTACACAATTTTGGTCATGGACCACCACACAACAAACTGGTACAGAGTCCTAGATGTGATCTTCCACGCCGCTTCAGGTTTAATCTGTGTACTGATACAATAGGCGGCACAGAGTTTAATCTGCACAGCGATACACTACACAGAGCATTGTATTGAAGTAGGGTCCTGGAACCTTTCATTCATGGGGAGTTCATCCATAAGGAGTTTTTGGTTATCTATAACATTAATTAGGTTCATGTTTTACCCATTATTATTAATTTCCTTCTTTTTATGGTTTTCGTCCGGTTATACCTATGGAAATGTTGTTCGCGGTTTGAACTTTGTCAATGATTCAAAACCAAAGATGTAATCCTCTATGAATTCTTTCTTCTAACCTCTAGGGTCCTTTATGTTATTTATTCTTCCAACCTTCATTGTCCCCTTATCAATTCCTTATGTGCTCATTTTATAGATCATTGGGGAAAATCAAATCTATGGGCATGTGACACCATTTGTAGAAGCCAATAGAGAAAATCTGGCATGCGGATGACTTAGTAAACTAAGATTTGTGGAGGTGAGGTATGTCGATGGATTCTCCTCATCCACGAATCACATCATTAGTGAGGATGGTGTGCGGTGCGTATCTCTGTCGGATTCTCGCCAGCAAAAACGGTTCTCGGTGGCTTTGGTTCGCAGGTGGAAATTCATCACGAACAGTTTCATTTGCTGGCCAACCCCTCATTGGCCAGCATATCATAGTCCATTCACATACTGATGATTATCATTTTATGCCTTCCTCAAGACTTTCTCAGTAATCAGTGAACGAATAGGCTTGGTTCCCTTTCCAAACCTAATTTATTCACTTTTCACTTCAATTTTTCAATCCAATAATATATTTCTTTTCTTCTCCCAACTTGCGGGAGTATTTTCCTTCCCTTTGCTGAATTTTTAGGACCCTGCAATGTTGAAGTTGTAAAGTTTAATCTGAACCATCAACAAATAAAAAACTTTTTATTTATTGGAGTTTCAACTACTCATACTCAGTTTTGGATTAAGTGTCAGCTTCTTGCACTAATATGTAGATAATTGGTTCCCTGTAAAAGAACCATAAGGCTCTATTTAGCCTTATTGTAAAGGTTTCAACTATTTTTACTTAGTTTTGTATTTTAAGTCATGTGATAAGAGGACCTTTCTAGTAAAAATCACTAATATCACTGAGATAGAATTGGTAGAGTGGATTAGGGGATCTTTGTTCCCCGAATTACTATAAAAATTATTATGTTAATCTTTACTGTTTATCCACTGTTCATAATTATTATATAAAAGAACATTGTATATATGCATAAATTGAAAAGTGAATCAGAATCTAGAATCTATCAATATTATTGAAAAGATACAATTCACCACCCTCTTGTATGTCTTTATATTATTCCAACCTAAATTTTTTTATTATATGTGAGATTTTTGATAAAGAAGATAAATCTCTAAAAATATGAAAATAATTTGGTCAATAAAAAACATATGTTTATGGATGATCCGAAAGATGGTATGTATATGGTTTTTTCTCAATATTTTAGTGGTGATAGTTATGGATTTTTAAAATCACAAATGATTATATACATGAAGAATCTAGGATTCAAATTTTATTCGAAGATCATCACTTCTTATGTAATTCCTGAGAAACTAGAGACTTGGGATTCTGTAATAGAAGCTGAATATGACATCATATCAAAGTAAATGAATGTTATAATATGTGGACTTAGACCTGATTAATTAAATAGAGTATCACAATTCCCTACTACCTATGAGATGTGGCAAACAATAGTTATTTCATATGAAGGAACCAATATATTAGATATGCTACTACAAAACTCTAGTTTAACACCTTTAGAATATTTAATGGTGAAATAATCACACAAATGAATTGAAGGTTAAAAGATATTGTAAATGATATTACTACCTTTGGAGATCCCATCAGTCAATTAGATCAACCGTTGAATGTACTTAGTGTATATCCCTCTAAATGTAATGAAATATCCGCAGATATTCAAAAATCATCACCTGTCAAGAATTTAACTATGAAGGAATTAATTGGAACATTGATGATGTAAGAAGAATAAATTTAAGCTAAAGTTTAAGGTCACAAAATTGTAAAAAGTTAAAATACTACCCTTAATGTGACATCTCATAAGCATAAAAGAAAATCAAAATAGGGTGTCAAAATAGACAAAAATTCAGAATCCTCAGACTTTGCAATGGAACTGGCTCAGCTATACAGAAAATTTGGTAAATTCTACAAGAAAAAAGTGGCTTCAGAAAATACTTCAAGAAGGATGACAATCAACCTAGATAAGTAAGATGATACAATACCAAAACGTTGAGTCCATCATACCTAATTTCCCCCAATTGAAAGATAAAAGAAAAATAACATAGAAAAAATATCATAAAAAATATGATTATGAGCATAAAGGAAAAGGAGACATGAAAGTATGTGGAGTATATCTGAAGACTCCAGAATATCTTCAAAATATGATTCTGGGAAAGAGCAAAAAATATGAAAGAAAATATGTGCATTATGGCTAAGTATGAAGATGAGGTATAAACCCATTAATCTTCTTCCTCTGACTCTGATAGATACTCAAATAATAAATTATATTTTTAATGTTCAATGCTATAAGGAAAATATGATTCCATAAGAAAGAAACATAAATAATTAAAAAATATTCACAATTTTGTTTTAGGTGAAAGAGACAAAATTATAAAACAACATCAAGAACTAATTGAAAAATTCATTTCATCTACATCAAATTATATTATTCATGAAAAATGGATAAAAGAATTATAGGATGAAGTAAAATATTATAAAACTGCTAAAAGTATTTTAGTCAAAGTATAAAATACTCAAAATTACATTCTTGAAAATAATTTTATTAAAATAGAAAAATATGGAATAGGAAGTAGGGGTAAAAAATAAAAAATATACAAGAATTATTTTGTCCCTAATTCATAAAACACTACCTACTTTTAATTTGGAATAAAATTTCATTACACTAACAAATATTATTTAAGAAATCCTTAAATAAGTGGTATTTAAAATGATTTTAATTCCAAAAAAAATCTAAAACTAGTTATTAAATTTTGGAAAAATAAGGTAGATCTAGATTTCCATATCATTTCTCACTGACATAGTTAGATACAAGAAAGTATGGGTACCAAAACAAACATGTGTTTAAATTATTTTTCAGTTAAAATACCATAGGAATAAAAAATATTATATGGTATAAGGATAGTGGTTTTTCCAGACACATGAGTGTAAACTCATCAAATTTCCATACACTGACTCAACTAGACTGAGGTCTAGTCACTTTTGGTGACAATGAAAAAGAAAATATTGTTGGATTTGGAACTGTTGGAAATCCAAATTCAATCTCATTCAATAAATTATTTTATGTAAAAGTTCTAAAGAACAACCTGATATATATTTCTCAACTTTTTGATTATTGATTTTATAATGATTTCCTTAAAAATTCCTACCCAATTTTCAAAAATAAATTTCATAAATTTAGAGAACCTATAACTGAAAATGTTTATACTTTGGATATAAATTCCTTGTGTAAATATAAAGTGAATTGTTTAATTGCTAAGAAAAATGAGTAATGGATCAAGCATATGAGACTTAGACATTGTAATACATATTCTTTATATAAATTATCTAAGAAACAATTAATTTTTTATTTACCCGGTATTAAATTTGACAATGATAGATTTTTTTATGCATGCCAAATAGGAAAATAACACAAATCATCATCAATTAACAAAATTTCTACATCTAGTCCATTTGAAGTTCTTTACATGGATCTTTTTTGACCATCAATAGTTGCATGTTTGGATGGAAAATTATGTGTTTATGTTTTAATTAATGATTTTTCAAGATTAACTTGGGTTTATTCTCTAAAACTCAAAAGTAAAGTATTCAATATTTTAGAAATTTTTTGTAAAATTTTTCAAAATGAATAATATTTTAAAATAATTTCATGAACAAGTGATCAAGGTGGAGAATTTGAGAACTAAGAATTTATTTATTTTTTGCTCAAATTTAGGTATTAAACACACCTTATCTACACCAAGAACACCTCAAAAAATTGAATTTTTGAAAGAATAAATAGAATTGTTCCATAAATGGAAAGGACTATGCTGAATGAATACAATCATCCTACCTATATTTGAGAAGAAGATGTAAGAAAAACTTGTTATATCATGAATAGAGTTTTAATAAGACTAATTATTACAAATACACCCTATGAACTCTAGAATAATAGAAATCCTAAAGTAAAGTACTTTAAAGACATTGGATTTATGGTATATATCTTGAATACTGAGGATAACCTTGGTAAATTCGATTTAAAAGATAATGAAGGAATATTTCTAGGATATTCTACTACTTCTAAATCCTATAGAGTGTTTAATAAAAAGTAAAGGATTATTAAAGAATCAGTTCATGTGAAGTTTGATGAAACTGATCCTTTCATTAAAAAGAAATATAAAACATATGAAAATACTGAGTCTTTTTAAAACATGAGACTTGATTCACCTAGGACTGATTTTGAAAATGATATTAATAAATTTCAGTCTAGTTCATAAGAACAATAAACTAAAAAACCAAAACATATCTTACCTAGACAGTTTAAAACCTTAAAAGACCATCCTTTAGAAACTGTTGTAGGAAACCTAGACACATGAGGTAGTACTAGAAGAAATGAAGGAAACATAGCTGAAATTTATACCTTTCTATCTCAGTTATAACCGACATCTATTAAACATACTGTAGAATATGAGAATTGGTTATTAGTCATGTAAGAATCACTATATAAATTCAGTATAAATAAAGTTTGGGAATTAGTAAAAACACCATACAATTATCTAGTGATAGGAACCAAATGAATCTTTAGAAATAAACAAGATGATCAATGGATAATGACCAGAAACAAAGCTGGATTTATAGAAAAAGAATATAATCATGAAGAAAGAATGGATTATGATGAAACCTTTATGCTTCTATCTAGATTAGAAGTCATTTGAATCCTTCTAACCTATGCATCTCATATGAATTTTAAATTATATCAGATAGATTTTAAATATGATTTTTAAAATGGATATTTAATGGAGAAATGTTATGTTGAACAACCACCAGGTTTTGAAAACCTCATAAACCAAATTATATTTTTAAACTTACTAAATATTTTTATTGTCTTAAACAGGAACCAAGATCTTGGTATGAAATTTTAATATCCTTTTTTTTGCAAAATATATTTTATATAGGATTAATATATCCTACTATTTTTAATAAAACTGTTTGTTATTATATTTTATTAGTAAAAAATTATGTTGATGATGTTATTTTTGATTCAATAAATAAAAAAAATTGTAATGATTTTTCAAATCTAATGAAAAAAAAATTAAATGAGTATTATTGGAGAATTGAATTTCTTTTTCTATTTCAAATTTATAAAAAAATATTATGGAAATTTTTGAAATTAAAGTAAATATATTATTGATTTATTGAAATAATATGGTCTAGAAAATAGTAAAACTTATAAAACTCTCATATGTACCAATATAAAACTTGATTTGTAAGAATCTATAAAATATGTTGAAAAATTTTTATATGGAGGTATTATTGGTATTTTATTGTATCTTACTACTCGAAAAACAGACATAATGTTTTATGTGTGTCTATGTGCTAGATTTCAGTCAAATCTGAAATAATACCATCTTATTATTTTTAAAATAATTTGTTTTTATTTAAAAGGAACTATTTTTAAATAGATACTTTACCCAAAAACTTTTGAATTTAATTTAATTTCGTATTCATATGAATACTTTGGATGATGTAATTTAGATAGAAAAATTACCTCAGGTTCCTATCACTTTTTTGGGGAAAATTAAATATCATAGTAGAGTAAGAACCAAAATTTAGTTTCCCTGTCAACCGCTCAGGTAGAATATATATTTGTTGGAATTTTTTGTGCACAAGTGTTGTGGATAAAACACACACTCCAGGATTTTGGACTAAATTTTAATAATATTCATATTTTCTGTGATAATACCAGTGTTATTAATATTTCCAAAAATCCTATATGTCATTATAGGACTAAGAATATCAATATAAGGCATCATTTTCTAAGAGATCGTGTTCTTAGAAAAGATATATATTTATAATTTTTAAATACCCAATATCAATTCGCTTATATTTTTACTAAACCACATCCCACTGCATGTTTTGATCTTATTAAGGGGAAGTTATGATATTTATTTTTAAATAAATGTTTATCAACATATTTTTATTAATTTATTTATTTTTCATTTTTATTCATTTTTGTTTATTTAGTTATTTAACATTTATATGTTTTGAAAATTTAAAAAAAATGATTTATTTTGATTTTTCGATTTCATAATTTTCAAAATAAAATAATGATTACTTTCTCAATCACAATGAAATTATACCACATCACTAAACCATCAGACTTCCCCAACTCTCATTATTACTCTTTCATGACCCTTTGAATTATAGATCATATCTCATTTAATTTTTCTAAAACCCTAACCTTTGAACCTTTAATCCTCAAACCTTTGGCAATGGAACCTTCAATCATAGTTGACAAAGTTGATCTGAGTGAGCATCTATGTTATCATGTGAAGTATCGAAAAGTTATTCAAGTTACGTTAATTGATTTTGATTGGATAAATCAAACCAATATGTTACTAAAGAATGATATTAGATTTCAAGTCATGGAATTTATTTTTGAATACAGAAATTTTCCTATGGTGTTTGAAGTTGAAGTAAATGAATTTTTCTGAAATTAATCGTTTAGATTCGAATATAATGGAGACACTATTGTCTCTAATATTTAACATAATGAATTTTCTATTTATTCTGTGAAAATAGCCATGTTGTTGGATTTTTCCCCTAAGGGGGAATCTCATTTTTATTTAATAAATATTATAGATAAGAAATTTAAGTTGGAGAATATAATTATTTCCCTATTTGGAACTCAAAATGTCAAGAAGATGATGAATAAAGTCCTTAATGTTGATCAAAAGGACGTGATGAAGTTGATTTAATCTGGAATTTTTTCGAGGACAACTGAGTTAGAAAAAGTCTTGTATCAAGATATATATGTTCATTTTTTATTTCTGAACAATGTTAAGTTGAATTTCAGTCTATATGTGTTGAAGTATTTGAGTCATTGTTTTCATAAAGAATAAATAATGGCATTATTTCCTTATGGAAGGATTATTTCTCTCTTATTATTCATATTTAGAAAAATACAGGATGTCTCTCTAGGAATAAGATTTCATCATGGTAATATTTTAAATGATGGAACTCTAAGGAAGTTGGGATATTTCTGGAGTGAGTCCAGTGGTGCTCTGTTTCTTATTGTAATAGAAGAACAACAAATAATTATAGAAACTACTCATGGGGGATAGAATATTGTACAAGTTGTTGGTTTTGTGAGTCCCAAGCATGAAGAATATGAAGTTGAATCCATATTTTATGAGTCTAATATTTGATAAAGGAGAATAATTTCATTATATATTTCTGATTTTGAAGGAGATAATGAAGAAAGAGTTGAGCATGTGACTCAATTTGATGAGTATTTTGAGAAAGTGTCTCAAGGATAAAATCAACATGGGGAAGTTTTCTCTATTTCTAATGGATCCTCCCCTTATAATATATCTCTTATTTTTGTTGATTCTGTATATGTAGAGTTATCTACATTGAGATAAAGGGAAGAAGTTTGAAAAGAAGAGCCAAGGCTGGGTATAGTGGAAACTAGACATCAATCCAGAGTAATTTTTTATGAGTCTTCTGACTCATTGAACAAAAATACAGAAGCTCTAATTATTAATTTTCATTATTTGAATGAATAGAACTTTTCTCTGTAATAAGAGTTGGAAGCTGAAAATATTAATGATAAATATTTAAGAAGTTCTAATATGCCTAGGGATGATTTTGAAGCCCTTCAAACTAAATTTAGGTATATTCAAGAAAATTTTGTTACTGTTGGAGATATTGAATATTTTATCATATCTTTTGTAATGACCCGACCATAGTTACCCAGATCTGGTGAATTATTTTAATACATTGGCATGATTACAAGGAATCAAGTCCCGAAGGACTGATCGGTTTATCAGTCTTGGAAAATATATTACATACATTAACATTACATTACAATTTCAAACATAAAACGCAGCGTAAATAGTTCTTTGAGAAAACCATTATTCCCTTTAGCTTAACCCCACATATCAATCATAATACAATTCTTGGAATCCTGGGAAAAATAAAACATAGACAAGGGTGAGCTCAAACGCTCAGTAAGGGTAAGAAATATAGCGGAAGATAACAGAAATATTAAGAAAGGAGAATAATTGAAACCACAGGTCTTTACCAATAATAAACATGAATACTTTTATGGAAATAATATGAGATGATTAAATAATTCAATAATAAAAAATAATCATGGGTATTCTACTAGTCGAATGACCACATGAACCATCAATATTATTTCCGTAATGAAGGAATGTATAATGCCAGGCATTCTGAAACATTTTTCCAAGGCCTTGGCCAAGATGTCTAAAAATGATTAAGACCTCAGCCAAAACCATATATCAAATTGGGAAGGGCCTCAGCCAATTCCATGTCTAATTGTCTCATCAGACCTACCGATGTATCTAGGAGCTATAGTGGGCTCCACCCGTCACTTACTATGTCCATCACATTCCTCATATGAAAAGGTTGAAACATTACATAAACATTCGTGTTAAAACTAGCATATGAAATGTCAATACTTTATCAATAAACCATGAATGGTATAAAAATAACACATCCACAGTCAAACATTTCACAAAACCTTAGATACAATATGGAATATTTGTATCATAATAAATCAATTTCAAACAAGTTTGAAATCCATCAAAGGATGTTGACAAAGATGAAAATGATTCGTAAAACTCTTTGGTAGAAATACCCCTTTTCATGAAATCGTTTGTAAGTCTCACAATTTATAAAGGAAGTTATTTAAAATATATCTTTGAATAAAATTGTCCCATACCACTTTGAAACTTTTGAAAAGAGTTATCATTTCAAAACATTCATGTCCATATAAATAAATCCTTAAAATCATTTTGAAAATATGGACATTAATTAAAATGGTTTTGAAACATAAATTTTTAAAACATTTAACATGGAGATCTAGTTAAATAGACCCTCCCATAAAACCTTAAAATATTCCTTTTGAAAAAATATTTATTAAATATGGGTATCTATGATAATTATGTCCCAGAAAATACTTACACATGAACAATCTCGGATAATAATGAGATTGAGGAAATAACCCTTACCAATTTGGTAACTTACGAAACATACACCCCATGAAAGAAGTATCATACAATGAATATTTAAATACACATAAATTAAAGTGTATTACACAATGAATACAATTATGGGCAGTACATACAAGACACAAAAGGTAATAGTGGAAATATGGCTTGAATCTCACGGGAATAAGGAGTGAGATGAAAACCCCTTACCTTGCACTTTCCTTTAGTTGAGGGTACGTTTAACATCATGTATGAAGACTATAGTATGTTATTAAATTATACCAGAACCATATTAATATTTATGATATCATAAATTATTCATTTATGACTTTATACTACCCATTTAATAATAATTTCCATGTTATATTAATATTTCGGGTAATAATCGCTTTCTTTTTCGTACGTGTTTTAACTTGTTACTCTTGATTGTATCACTTAGATCATGATTTAAATACTTCCAAAATATAAAACATGATTTATATATAATATATATTTAGAAAATAAGTATGTATAATAGACATATATATGAAATGGAAAACACCGTTTATGGAGACGGTAGTCCGTACGTACGCATAAACGTTGTTTCCGTTTTCATATAGTATTGAACAGAACTAAGTGAATAAGATATATGTAAGTACATAAATAATTAAATAATTAAATATATATATATCTCTAGTAGCATTATTATGTCATATATTACATAATTATTAGTAATATTTATTTTTATAATTGTCGATGAATGGTGAACATGGAAGTGAATCTCATCGCGTTGTGGAGACGGTAATACGTACGTACACACGAGCGAAAATATCATTATTTTGATCCTAAAATAATATATAATTGGATGGTATATTATATATACAGAATCCTTATCATGTTATATTTATTATTTACATAAAATACACATCATTGTTATACCCATCCAAATAATAATGTATTGAATAACAATTACACCATGATGTGGAGACGGTAAGCCGTACGTACACACGTATGGTGACAATCCATTCAAAGGGTGGATAGAATAATGAATTTGGTTGTAAAATAATTATAATAACATCACAGTATATGTAAGATACTGGATTTAGTATTTTAGAATGGAAACAAAAAAGAAAAAAGGAGTGGAAGAAGAAAGGAACTTGAAAGAGGGTGGTGAAATCATTACCTCTTCTTCGGGTTCTTCCTTTTGATATGATCAAAAGGGCTCCTTAGGTTGGATTTCTGATCAAACTAAGGCCTCTAGGTTTAATGGAGGATAGTTGATAGGGTATTTGGGTAGGGGTTATCCAATCCAAATGTCTTAGAAGGTGTGAATTAGAGTGAAGGGGGTGTACCCTTTTATAAGAGGGGTGAGGGGAACCTTAGGAAAAACCTAAAATATTATTTTATAATAAATTAATATTCGGTTTATAATGGATAAAAATTGATTTATTTCGATTCTTAGGTGGTTATTAGTCTAAATACTCTCAAACAATAGGTTTTATATAAGTTTAGGTTACCATTTTAACCTTATCCTTTAGATTTAACTCTTAGTTAAATATTTTTACATTATATAGTTATTAAACTTACTATAACAAGCCAAGAGAACCCCAAGTGGTTAATTATTAATATATATAACCTTATCTAAGTCATTGTTCTAATACTTATATTTTTTGGAATAGAATATCAATTAATAATATAATATTTGTTTTAAAAACTCTTTTATATCAATTTTAACACTATTTGGTATTTTGTTTTTGCTAAATTTATAACAGAATTATTACTTCGAAAAAAATTTATCTAACCAACCCTAAGATGTTTTATTAACCTATAAAATTATTTGAATTCATAAAAAGTCTCAAATTACATTTATTTTCATATTTATAATATCAATTATTTTGATATTTTATTAATTAGGTAATTACTGCATCACCATTGTGTCATAAATAAATTAACTTATTTAATGTCTAAAAATTATAAATAAAATACCCTTATGTAGGAAATAATTTTATCTTTCTAATGAATATTTATAATAGAATTTATATTATGTACAACCCTATATTAAAAATGTTTTAGTTATTAAACTATGATTTTAACTCTTTTAACTCTTCTTTGAATTAAATAATAATAAATGTCCTAATCTAATCCAAGTGGACCTAAATGATAATATTTTATTCCTAATGTCTTTTTTGGTCATGATACACTAGTCCAATAGAATTAGGACATGTGTTAGGGTAATATTAATATCATTTTTACCATTAATTACCCTATTTACTTTTAACCGTGGTAAATAAAAGTAAAAAGTTACTATTCACCAAAAACAATTATCTTATTGAACCACATTTTACTCCTTGATATTAACCGTTTCACTCGGATTTTCGAAATTCCACTCACAGAAGCGGTAAAATTATGTTTTATGTGAATTTTCAAATTCTCCTAGGAGATGGGTAAAAGACGGTGAAAAGTTCAATAAACTTTTTATATATCTAAAATTATTATAAGCTAACTCCAATGAATTAAATTGAACTTATATAGGTATTATGTATCTATTTTTACCTAAAATAAAGTTAAATTAAATAAATAATTATTTAAATAAAAGTTTGGTTTTAAACTATAACTCAGTGTTGTTCACTATTCATCAAAAATTAAAAGTTTTCAGAAAAATAACAAAAATTCACCCTAAGCTAATTTTGATATTCCTAATTCAATAATTAAGTCTATTTTACCAAATTCAAAACATATAAGTTTCATTTATTAATTTAAAATTAATTCCCGTTGTCAAAACCAAAAGGCGTATTTTTAAGAAATAATAACTATCAAAAGTTTGGCACTTGTTTATGTCCAATTCAAAGTGAAATTACTTACAATAACCATCATTGGATTAAATGGTAAAAATATAATCTATTTATACTTCCAAACCATTAAAGTTTATAATTTAACACTATAAATTATTTTGGTTAAAAAAGTTGTTTTCAGTTAAAATATAGTATTTTTCACTATTCACCCAAATATGAAAGTTATTAGAAAAACACCAAAACATTATTGAAACTAAATTATTATGTCCTGATTCTAAATAAGATGTTTATTATGTCAAATTCAATACATAAAACTTTCAAATATTGGATTTAAAAAGGCATCTCCATTAAAAGGCGGTAAAATTGCATTTTTTGAAAAATACTTCTTTTATCTGAAAAAATGTATTTGTTTTTACATTATGTCTAAGAAACTCATAATATGGATTCTAAAATTATAAGGATTATATAAAGTTCAAAATTCATTTAATACTATTCATAACCCCTTTTGAATGGCTATTAGGTAAGTTATGGTGCGCTAGAACACGGTGTTGTGTAGTGCAAGTTATTGAATTACTTTGAAGAAATAACATACTATGAAATCATGGGGTGTTACATTCTTCCCTCCTTCAATAAATTTGTTCCTCGCAATTTGAAATTATTTTTAAAAAATAAAAGGTTGAAAACAAAAAATACCTTTTGGAAAACCCACATGGGAAATTAGGTTAATAAAATTTATTCTTAATAAGAGGAAAAGGGAAATGAAAGGGTCACCACCAAATTATGATCCCGATTAGGAGAATACTGGTGGAAATTAGAGACATATAATTAAAGGAAAACATAAATATTTATAGGTAGTGATTGAGGTCATCAATCACAAACAAGTGTAAAATTGAGGGCCTTAAATTCATCAATCTATGATGATTTAAAATACCATCGGTTCAACAAAACATTTGGTATTAGGATAACACATTTTTTGTTTTAATATCCCTTCACTAAAGTATAAGAATTAATTTCTTCACAGAATAAGAGAAGAAGAAAAATATATACTTGATAAGTAGAGTCCAATCCTTTTACTAATTTCTATCACAAACTCATATTTCACTCTAAAAGATAATAGAACTTAAAAATAATATTCTATTTATCCTATTCGTATAGGGTTCAAAAAAATGAATTTATGATTCATCTACCAGAATTTTTAAAAAAATACTACATTATTCAATCTAGGACATCACGTGGGCCAGTGGGAGGTGATACACCCTTGTCGCCCTTTGTTTGCGGGTTCATGTCTCACAACCTTTCCAGACGTGACTGGTTGTCACCCAACCTCCGAGTTGTCCTTTTAGGGAAATCCAAAAATAATCTAAAACTAGAAATATCCAAAATACTTCTATCCAAACTCACAATCCAAAATTTATAAGAAAGTTAAACACAATGAAGATCCTTTTTGCTGCGTAATAACATGTGAACACCTTCATCATGTATTCTTTTAAAACACTCCAACATACTAAATTACCATAAAACCTTATTGATTACATTCATGATCCCTTATTTCTTATAGAATACTGGATATACTCCTTTTATCCAAAAATGTTGTAAACTCTAATAATGATGGAATGTAAAAATCATTAATCAGTTTCAAGGTAGTCAAGAATATCCAATATAATTTATCCAAATCAATCATGTATTATTCCAAAAATCACTACCTCGGTATCAAAACCATAATATAGTTTATCTTTCTCTAAACCATTTATTTTCCAAAAATTTAACCTGCTATTGAGTCACTTTTCTTGGTTCCACACAATCTCAAGTCCTTAATGAAATAGTACTGCAGTACAATCCTTATATACTCCATAATTATTATAACCAGTACATTATTGATACAACACTCAAATTACATAATTCTCTAATAACAACATAAGAACTCTAATCATTCCTCATCATCTGTGGTAGTATCATAACTTGATTATTATCCAATAACATCATTTGAGGCATACTCTGATGATTTGGACATTGGTTTGCGTAGTGTCCCAACTCCTTGCAGATGAAGCATTTTACATTTGAAACCATTTTATTACCCTTTCAGTCACGTACAGGGTGTCCTTTTTCTCCACACTTATAACAAACTCCCATTCCCTTCAAGAAATTTCCAGGGTGTTTCTTCCCACAGTTATCACATATGGGAAAATTATTCTTTTCCCTCTTCCATTTATCCATCATTCTCTCTTCCATCCTTTTCTTCTCTTGCTTCCCTTCAAAACCATAGGACTCAGAGAATTCTTTACCTATCTTATTAACACATGATACTATTTCTTCATATGTTGAGAATACATGGGAGACAATTTCCCTTCTAAATGTTGGCTTAATACCGTGAAAGATATGATCCTTATTACTCTTTGGATCATACGTATTGATGGAGTTCACATTCCTTCTACTGGGTGCCATTTCTATACAATAGCATAAACTAGGCCAGTTTATGAATTGCAATGAATAATTCCAAACTTGTAAAATACCTAATTTAAATTTAATGGTCTGTGGATATAATCCATAATCATAATGATGTTTTCATTGAGTAATTATATACTCATAAACTCTTCATAATGATTTTTAAAGAAAATTATAATTATCCTAAGCATATCCCCTGGGAGTGTCATAACCAAGAGTGTAGCAAGGCCTGTTGTCGTGCACATGTTCTCATTCAAGTATAGCTCAAAGCGGTGTTTTCAGGTTTTACCCCTAGGTTCATCTGTGCCAGAGCTACCTCTACCTGCTCGTATCCAGACAGGGATTTATTTTCTAGGAAAACTCACAAAATCTCTACATTACCAAAATTCTAGGAAGTTCTTCTATACTAATCCTCAAATTATATCTTTGGGTAATGTACTCTAATCAGATTTTATCTAAATCTAGTTTCCAAGGTTATTTCTAAACTTCCTCTGATACCAACTGTACTGCCCCGACCCTAGTTACCCAGAGCCGGTGCATTATTTTAATACATTGGCATGATTACAAGGAATCATGTCTCGAAGGACCGATCGGTTTAGCAGTCTTGGAAAATAGATTACATACATTAACAATACATTACAATTTCAAACATAAAACGCAGCGTAAATAGTTCTTTAAGAATTCCATTATTACCATTATATTAACCCTGCATATCAATCATAATAAACTTCTTGGAATCATGGGGGAAATGAAACATAGAAAGGGGTGATCTCAAACGCTCAGTAAGGGTAAGAAATACAATGGAAGATAACATAAATATTAAGCATGGAGAATAATTGAAACCACATGTATTTATAAATAATAAACATGAATACTTTTCTAGAAAGAATATGAGCTGAGTAAATAATTCCATAATAAAACATAATCATGGGTATTCTACTAGTCTAATGACCACATGAACCATCAATATTATTTCCATAATGAGGGAATTTATAATTCCAGACATTCTGAAACATTTTGTCAAGGCCTCGTCCAAGATGTCTAAAAATGATTAAGACCTCGGCTAAAACCATATATAAAATTGGGAAAGGACTTTCCCAATTCTATGTCTAATTGTCTCATGAGACCTAATGATGCATCAAGGAGCTATAGAGGACTACACCCATCACTTAATATATCCAATACATTCCTCATATAAAAAGGATAAAACATTACATAAACATTCGTATTAAAACTAGCATATGAAATGTCAATACTTTATCCATAAACCATGAATGGTATTAAAATAACACATCTATAGTCAAACATATCACAAAACCATCGATACAATATGGAATATTTGTTTCATAATAAATCAACTTCAAACAAGTTTAAAATCCATCAAAGGATGTTGATAAAGAAGAAAATGATTCGTAAAAATCTTTGAGAGAAATACCCCTTTTTCATGAAATTGTTTGTTAGTCTCAAAATTTATAAAGGACTTCATTTAAAAGAGATTTTTGAATAAAAGTTTCCCATACCACTTTGAAACTTTTTAAAATGGTTATCATTTAAAAACATTCATGTCCATATAAATAAATCCTTAAAATCGTTTTGAAAATATGGACATTAATTAAAAGGGTTTAGAAGGATAAATTTTTAAAACATTTAACATGATGATCTAGTTAAATAGACCCTCCCATAAAACCTTAAAAGATTCCTTTTGAAAAAAATTTATGAAATATTGGTATCTATGATAAGTATGTCCTAGAAAATACTTACACATGAACAATCTCAGATAATAATGAGATTGAGGAAATAACCCTTACTAATTTGGTAACTTACGAAACATACACCCCATGACAGAAGTATCATACAATGAATATGTAAATACACATAAATTAATGTGTATTACACAATGAATACAATTATGGGCAGTAAATACTCCACACATAAGGTATTAGTTGCAATATGACTTGAATCTCACGGGAATAAAGAGTGAGATGAAAACCCCTTACCTTGCACTTTCCTTTAGTCGAGGGTACGTTTAACCTCCTATATGAAGACTATAGTATGTTATTAAATTATACTAAAAACATATTATTATTTATGATATTTTACATTATTAATTTATGACTTTATACTACCCATTTAATAATAATTTCCATGTTATATTAATATTTCGTGTAAAAATCGCTTTCTTTTTCTTATGTGTTTTAATTTGTTACTCTTGATTGTATCACTTAGATAATGATTTAAATACATACAGAATATAAATCATGATTTATATATCATATATATTTAGAATATAAATATGTATAATAGACATATATATGAAATGGAAAACACCGTTTATGGAGACGGTAGTCCATATATACCCATAAACGTTGTTTCCGTTTTCATATATTATTGAATGGAAGTAAGTGAATAAGATATATGTAAGTAAATAAATACTTATATATATAAATATATATATCTCCAGTAGAATTATTATGTCATATATTATATACTTATTAGTAATATATGTTTTTATAATCGTCGATGAATGGTGAACATGGAAATGAATCTCATCGCGTCGTGGAGACGGTAATCCGTACATACACATGTGGTAAAATATCTTTCTTTTGATATTAATATAATATATAATTAGATGGTATATCATATATACATCATCCTTATAATGTTATATTTATTATTTACATCAAATACACATCATTATTATACCCATCCAAATAATAATGTATTGAATAACAATTACCCCACGACGTTGAGACGGTAAGTCGTACGTACGCACGTATGGTGACATTTCGTTCAAAGGGTGGATAGAATAATGAATTTGGTTGTACCAAAATTATAATAACATCACATTATATATAAGATACTGGAGTTATTATTTTAGAATGGAAACAACAAAGAAAAAGGAAGTGGAAGAAGAAAGGAACATGAAAGAGGGTGGTGAAATCATTACCTCCACTTTGGGTTATTCCATTTGATTTGATCAAAAGGGCTCCTTAGGTTGGCCTTATGATCAAACTAAGTCCTATAGGGTGAAAGTAGGATAGTTGATAGGGTATCTGGGTAGGGGTTCATTGAGACAAATGGCTTAGAAGGTGTGAATTAGAGTGAAGGGGGAGTTCCCTTTTATAATAGGGGTGAGGGGAACCTTAGGAAAAACATAAAATATTATTTTATAATAAATTTATATTCAGTTTATAATGGTTACAAATTGATTTATTTAGATCCTTATGTGGTTATGGGTCCAAATAATCTCATACAATAGGTTTTATACAAGTCTAGGTTACCATTTTAATCTTATCTTTTAGATTTAACTCTTAGTTAAATAGTTTGACATTTACCATGTCTCTTTGTATTTTTATATTATATGGTTAATAAACATACTATAACAAGACAATAAAACCCCAAGTGGTTCATTATTAATATATATAACCTTATCTAAGTCATTTGGACGATCCTTAGATTTTTAGTAATAGAATATCAATTAATAATATAATATTTGTTTTAAAAACTCTTTTATGTCAATTTTAACACTATTTGGTATTTTGATTTTGATAAATTTATAACAGCATTATTACTTAGAAAAAAATTCATCTAACCAACCCTAATATGTTTTATTAACCTAGAAAATTATTTTAATTCATAAAAAGTCTCAAATTACATTTATTTTTATATTTATAATATCAATTATTTTGATATTTCCTTAATTAGGTAATTACTTCATCACCATTGTGTCATAAATAAATTAAATTATTTAATGTCTAAAAATTATAAATAAAATACCATTATGTAGGAAATATTTTTAGATTTATAATGAATATTTATAATCTAATTTATCATATGTATAACCCTATATTAAAAATGTTTTAGTTATTAAACATTGATTTTAACTCTTTTAACTCTTCTTTGAATTAAATAATAATAAATGTCCTAATCTAATCCAAGTGGACATAAATGATACTATTGTATTCCTATGTTTGTTTTTGGTCGAGATACACTAGTCCAATAATATTAGGACATGTGTTAGGGTAATATTAATATCATTTTTACCCTTAATTACCCTATTATTTTTAACCATGGTAAATAAAAGTAAAAAAGTTACTATTCTCCAAAAATTATTTCTTATCTTATTGAACCACATTTTACTCCATAATATTAACCGTGTCTCTCTTATTTTCGATATTCCACTCACAGAAGTGGAAAAATTAAGGTTTGTGTGAATTTGCAAATTCTCCTAGGAGATGGGTAAAAGACGGTGAAAAGTTCAATAAAAATTTTATATATCTAAAATTATTATAAACTGACTCCAATTAATTACATTGAACTTATATAGATATTATGTATCTATTTTTACCTAAAATAAATTTAAATAAAATAAATAATTATTTAAATAAAAATTTGGTTTTAAACTATAACTCAGTGTTGTTCACTATTAATCAAAAATTAAAAGTTTTCAGAAATACCAAAAATTCACCCTAATATATTTTTGATATTACTAATTCAATAATGAAGTCTATTTTACAAAATTAAAAACATAGAAGTAGCATTTATAAGTTTAAAATTAATTCCCGCTGTCAAAACTAAAAGGCGTATTTTTAAGAAATAATAACTATCAAAGTTTTGACACTTGTTTATGTCCAATTTCAAAGTGAAATTACTTACAATAACCATCATTGGATTAAATGGTAAAAATATAATCTATTTATACTTCCAAACCATTAAAATTTATAATTTAACACTACAAATTATTTTGATTAAAAAAGTTGTTGTTAGTTAAAATATAGTATTTTTCACTATTCACCCAAATATGAAAGTTATCAGAAAAACACCAAAACTTTATTGAAAATAAATTCTTATATCCCGATTCTAAAGAAGAAGTTTATTTGGTCAGATTTAATATATAAAAGTTTAAAATATTGTATTTAAAAAGGATTCTCCATTAAAAGCCGGTAAATTTTCATTTTTTAAAAAATACTTCTTTTATCTGAAAAATTGTATTTGTTCTTAAATTATGTCTAAGAAACTCATAATATGGATTCTAAAGTTATAAGGATTATATAATGTTCAAAATTCTGTTAATACTATTCATAACCGCTTTTGAATGGCTAGTTTGGTAAGTCATGGTGCGCTAGAACACGGTGTTGTGTAGTGTAATTTATTGAATTACTTTGAAGAAATAACGTACTATGAAATATTGGGGTGTTACAACTTTAGCTGGAGAAATCATAAATTTAAAGTAATAATATATGAATAAAACATATTTTGATGAGTTAAAACTAGTGTTGGGGAGTTTGTTTCAATCTCTCAAATAAATTCATCATGCATCAACCTCTACGCAACAAACTTCACCAGATTTGATCATAATATTTGAGGTGATAACTCATGTGTTATTAGATCTAAATTACAGAATTCACACTCTTTAGTGTGAGAGTACGTTGTTGAATGTTTTATTGGATAATTAGAGAAGTTTGATCAGTCAAATGACCTCTAGTGAATCTTGTTTGGGGCCATTTCTTCATCAATTGTAATATCAGTTATCTACTTTCATTAAAACTAAAGATTCAGTTAATGAATTTGTTAAAGTAAATTTCATTTAGTGTTTGAGAATAGGACAAGATTCCAGGAAGATGCTACAAAAATGGAAACAGGTATTCAACAATCACTTACAAGGTTTGTTGGTAAATCTTTATGATATTCATGGAGATCTTCAGTCAATTCCTCATCCTGCTACACCCTCTCCAAATGGATATTCAGATCAAGCTAATCAATTTTACCCAAGCCCAAATTTTTCAAAAATTTCTTTAGTTGGTTGTAGAATTTATTCATAATTTTATAAAACATTGGATCTGAAATTTACTTTACTTTAACTTATAATTATATCTAAGGGTTTTATATACTTTTATTATTTTATTATTTATGTTCAATTTCATTCTACCAAAACACTTGTCTTATTTTTCTAACCAGTACACTATAACATTCATTTACTGTTCTATTAAAAATTAAATATGTTTTAATCCTTTTTCTATTACTATAATTTTGACATCACCAAAAGGGGAAGAAATTAGATAAACACAAACATTATCAATTTAGAAGTATCTATTTTTATTTTATAGAAATAATACTATGAAATTGAAATAATATTGTGAAATAAAAATATTACTATCCAATAAAAATAATAATGTAGAAAATTAATCAATTTTTAAAACTTATTTAAATATTATTTTATTAGTATTTTCATTTCCAACATTTTCTGTAAATTATGTTATGGGTTTGTTTATCATCAAAAAGGGGATGATTTTTGTTCATGTATTTCCTCAACAATAATCTATAAATCTTATTGATTTTGATTCTCAAAAATACCTTTGTTTGTTTTCTAAAAAAGTTTCATTAAGTATTTTTTCAGGAATATGTATGTGTCATATTTATATCTTTTTGATTGAATACAAAGCTACAGTATGTGTTCTGGAAACACTTTTCAAACCCTATGTTTGGTTAACGAATGTATGGATCATTATCCCTACACTGAACAGTGAATAAATGGATTAAAAACCCTATCTTTGAATAAATGTATAGAATATATATCTAATGTTGAAGGTTTTAATCACTATTCAAACACTATATTCAGAGAATTAATGTATGGTTAATCAAACCTATGATACACAAAGGAATCCAATGCAATGAAAAGGAACCCCACACTATGCAGTTCAACCCTACTTTTTTCTATTTAACAATGGAGATTTAAATCCATGATTTTATCCAAGATTTCTACAACAGTATTGATTATAATAAAGATCAATTGAATGATATTATATGACTGAATCAAAGGCTCATTATGATCGATTCAAAGAACCATATTTAATAAAAAAAATCATTTCTAAGGGAATTTATGACTCCCCTGATCAATTTGAATTTAAATATCTATGATCTATTAGGCGAATTTCATGGATTTTCTCAAACAAAAGAAATTATATCTATTTATATGAACAGAGTATTCTTGAAATAGATTATACATATGATACATGTGATATACAATTTATATTTTTGAATATATTCTCTATAGATCTTCTAAGAATAAAAAATGAATCTTTTTTTCTAAGAGAGACTACACTTTGAAGTTCTACATATCAACCTTGTACTACTGAAACTGCTTCTGTTTATTTATTACCATTCATATTGAAGATAATTTTCAACCAAGATATATTCAAAGTTATTCTCTCCTAAATACATTAATTTTTTAAGAATAAGATATATATTTCTTCAATTTTTGTTTCATCTATAAATTTCAACTCGAACCATCGACAAATCAAACTCTTTTGATTTATTGTAGTCTCAACTACTCGTACTCGGTTGTGGATTAAGTGTTTGATTTTTTCACTAAGTTGTGGATAACCGGTTCCATGTAAAAGAATCATAATGATATTTTTAGCCTTGTTGTAAAGGTCTCAACTACCTACACTCAATTGTGGATTTCAAGGTCTTGTGATAATAGGACCTTTCTAGTGAAAATCTCCAAGATCACTGAGAGAACGTTGGTGGAGTGGACTAGAAGATCATTGAGACCCAAACCACTATAAAAAAAATTTGTTCATGTTTATTGTTTATCTGCTACTCAAATTTATTATAGAAAATAATTTTTCATTTCTTCATAAATCTAAAAGATATTTTTAATGCTAGAATATGTTGAGATTATTAAAAAGACACAATTCACCCCTCTGATGTATCTTTGTATTATTATGACCTAACAAGGTTTTTTTCATCAAAAAATCATCTCCAATGAATTTCAAAATATTATCAAACTTCTCAAATCCACCACTAACACCACATTAAAAATGATAATTTATATTTCCAACAAACAAAACTATATTGAATCTTGTTTTAAAGAAAACCATCATGAATATATTTGTTTATAACATTATCCTCAATGAATAAACTTGGTTCTAGTAATAAAACATCTTTATAAAAGATATAACAGTCCCAAAAAATTTACCTTGTATTTTTTTTTATTTTTATTTTTGGCTTATATTTCCTTGATTGTGGTGATCTCACACATGGAGGGTTAAACCTCCTTTTCAATTATTTATCCCAAGTGGGCCTAATGGTTTATCTTGTGTTCTACACTTAATTTTAATTCTTCTTGTATCTCATAATTTATTTATTTTTTTCATTAAATGAGAAATGTAATAAATTATTGTTTGTAAGTTTGATATTTATTTATTAATATTTATTTTTGAGTTTATTTATTTTTAATTCACTCTAATTGGTTTATTCTAAATATGATAATATGATATGGTTCATTTGGTGAGTTCCTAGATATCACTAACATGTGGATAAGAAAATAATTTTCTCAGTCATTATTTATTGAAATCCACCACTCCTAATTAAGATTTGTTTGAGTTGTAAGTGTTGTGTGTATTTTTGAATGGTATGGAGATTTATAAAAAACCTCCCCACTTACATAAGAAATTTTATCAGCATAGTGTAATCCTAGTGTAATTATTCTAGTATTTCAACTCAATCCAAGTTGAGGGATTTGTGATTATGAAATACTCACTAGGAAATAATAAGAGAAGGGATTAAATATTCTAGAGGATTATAATATAACATCCTAGGTGATATTAACTTGTATTTATCTTTTATATTTATCTCAAATTTCTAGAAAAATTGTTTTTTTTTTCAGATTATATGAAAACAAGTCAATTATCCCAAATAATTTACATAGTTTTTACTCATATAAAAAACTATAAAAAAGTGATACTTACATAGGAAATTGAATACATTGGCCTCCTTGAATGAAATCCTAAGGTTCCATCATTTAATTACTTTTATTAGGTTTTTATATTATTATTTATGATCCCATGATAACATTCATTTTTTATCCTTGAGTTAATAGTTTCCATGTGTTTGAGTTAGGCCCTCACTACAAGTAATTAGTCTCTGAAATATGAGGTGGAACACCAAAGGTCTTTTGGAGACCCTGACTTTTGTCCCAAAGTTATAACAATCCTGAGGTCATTACATAAGTATATAATATCCCCACCAAACTATATAAACAACTTACCGTTTAGTTATATTTTTTATATTTTGTAAGAAATTACATTCCAAAATTATTAGGTAATGTCTATTTATCATACCATATTTCAGTTTAAGAACACAAAAACCAACTGTAAAATATAAGTTCTTAACACTCATATGAAAATCCTCTATTACACCAGTAGGGTGTACAATAAAAATATTTTAAAATTGAGAGACTATACTTATAGGATACCCAATATTTAATAATTATAACCCATAATGAGGTAAAACATTTTTAAAATAACCGAAATAAAGAATAAAATCATAAAATAATTCTTGTATTGTATATGAAATCCAAAACACTCTAGGACATTTCATTTCATGGGAAGTGGTAGTTGGATCAGTTTAGTGATATTCCTACCAAATATTAACCTTGAATCACCTCTAAGTTATTTTCTATGTGTGAACATATCCTTTATAAACCCATAATATCATGGAATTAACTTTATTGCATCATTCAAAAGGATTTTAACTTATACATTTTAAAATATTTATAATATTTCCCTACCAAGTTCATTTTATTTTGGTTTTATAGATTAGTTATATCATTGGGAGAAAGGTATATGTATAGTTAGTCAAGGAATATAGTACCTTTACATTAGTGGGATACAACTCCATGATTGAATTTTATTCATTTTAATTTGTAGGGATCGTTATAATATTTATTTATTTAGAACATATCAACTCATATATAGTGTCCATTAGGTTGTTAATATAATAACCCTTCTTTTTTTTACACACTTACGCATGATTTATTACATAAAATATTCACTTGATACAACATATAAGATCGAGAGGTATAGTGTATTTGGGGCTTAGGATCATTACATAACAACATAAAAAATGAATTATGACATCTTTATTGAAAATTTCCTTTACATGACCACAACATTCCTTCGTACTTAACATTTCATGGGATAACCTGAGGACATACATAAGAAAGGGGTGAGCTATAAAGCCTAGTAAGGGAATAAACATGGAATAACATGAGGAAAAAAATACATGTTATAAAATAGGCATATAAATTGAGCACAATAGAAACATGAATTTAAAGGAATGATAAAGCATGATAATCATAACATGTAGATGTGGAAATAACACTTAACATTGAATTAGCATGAGCCAAGGCTCATTGCACATGGAGCATAAGTAAACTCTCATTTCACATGAAGAACGATTAAATCCTCATTTAACTTGAATAGGCATGATTAAAAACCCATTGCACATGATTTATCATGATACTATACTTTACTCAATGCATTGGATCACTATTAGGGTGCGCCCTTCATGATCATTTCATTTCATGCATAAGTGTGCCACATAGATCATACAACATGGATTCATTAACATTATATATCATTTAATGAATTAGTGATGTGGAATACATAAATGTAAGTAATAAATAAACAAGTACATGTAAATAAATTTTAATACTCTTGATAGAGGAGTGAGTATGGTATTCACTACACAATGATTTTGGCATCGTGATTTTGGTGTAATTTCGACAGCATAACGACGTCAAATAAAAATTAGTAAAATGGGTTGATGAGAGTGAAAGGGGTATATCATCATTTATACATTAAATTTATAGTAATGGGATCATGGGAAATAATATACCAACATATGGAGTGTAATTTAGATTCATAATATAAAATAATTTCTTGAATTTAAATGAGGAGAGAGAAATTCCTTACGGAATTTCGGCATAGTAATTGGTGTACATTGGGAGGAATTAATGAGAGATAAAATGGGTATATAATCATTAAAAAATTAATAGGGAAGTTTTGGGAAGGTGAAAAATCATAAGTAAACATTTTTAATTGAAAATAAAATGGCATAACAACATAATGAAATTTGGACAAAAATGAGAGAGGAAGAAATCTCTTACTTGGAAGTGTGATCCCAAAGGATTGGGAGAGGCTTGAGAGAGGCTTCTTGGGATCTTGGGGAACCTTTGGAGGATTCTAGAGAGATTAGGGAATAGGTTGGATGAAATATAGGGTCTTTTAGTGAAGATTAAGTGGGATCTTGGGTGGGTTTATATAGGAAAGGAGAGGGAATTCTTTATTATTTAGGTTTGGGACACCACACATTAAACTAATAAAAATAAAAAACCAGTCCTTGGTTTTTTCCCATGGTTTTTTCCAATGGGGAGTGAAAAAACAAAATTTTATAATTCCAATGGAATAACTTCTTAAAATAATAGGGTTGCTTATGTGGAGGTGAGTCACACTCTCAAGGAAATCAATTTAAAAAGCTAAAATGTTTTATATGTCTTGGAGGGTCAACTAAGGCTTTCAAAAACAAATAAAACAAACCTAAAATCACATTATTTTAATCTTAAAACATATATTGGCTGAACATATTGTTTACCGTATTTTATTACATCACTATTGGTTCATTATGATGTCATAAAACACATTATATATTTAAACGATATTTAATTTTTACCCAAAAATTCGACTATCTCAGAAAATTATGAAAAATTCACCATTGGATAATTTTGACATCATGATTGAAAAACTAATATTAATTTTATCCAAATAATTTTATATATATTTGAATTTTTACTTTTAAAATAAAAACCGCCATTTATCAAAAATTCATGGGTTTTGACAAAAACAGCTTTCAAACATTAATAAAAATTACAATTGTATTCATAAAAATAATATGATCATTTATACATAATAAAAAGTAATTTAATAATAATTATTATTTATTAATAATATTATTTCATTCAAAAATCCATTAATTTATCAAAATAGATTTCGTCGTTGAATATTAACTAAAAATACTATTTTTGATTTAAAAACTATATACAAAGTAACAATAATAAAAAAATGAATATATATTATTTATTATATACAAAAATAATGAACATAATCATAGTGCTAAGGTCTTGTCACATAACCCCTTATAACACTCACATAATACTGAAGGGTAAGGTGTGTGATGGTGACAGACTCCTGGGGTTTCTCAGATAACATTACTCGGGTGGTAATCTCTATCAACATCCACTTCAACCATAGTAGGTTCTGTTCGAGCTTAATATGTTGAATTTCAGATTGGTATTGGTCAAGAGAAAATCCCAATGACACCACCTCCTTTACGAGCTCTGAAAAATGGGATTTGTATGGGGCAAGTCTACTGGATGAGTCAATCGCTTCCTTTGTCTAAGTAAATTAGATTTGTTAAAGCCCTATATTTATACTAATCATGTGATCACTACTCAACGACTATATTAACAATGATCACAATTCATAATGATATTTTAAAATCAAAAAACATAAAACCAAGGAAGTTCATATGTTATATAACCATCTTATATAATAAGACATTTAATTAGATCAAGAGGAATTTACATTAATAAAATTTTGGGTCGTTACAATCATCCCCCATTAAGAAATTTTTCCCTAGAAATTTCCTTTTCCCACACTAAAATAGATGTGGGTAACTCTACTTCATCACTTCCTCAGATTCCCACATTGTCTCCTCAAACATTTGGTTGTGCCACAACACATTGATGAGCGGCATTGCCTTATTTCGTAGAACTTTTTCTCTACGATCTAAGATCTTCACTGGATGCTCCTCGTAAGAAAGATCATCCTCTAACTATACTACCTTTGAAGATAGTACATGTCAAGGGTATGGTATATACATACTTAATAGAGATATATGAAATAAATCAAGTACTTTTTCTATAGTAGGTGGAAGTTCTAGTCGATAGGCCACATCCCCAACACGATCAAGAATATCAAAGGGGCTGATATACCAAGGACATAACTTCACTTTCATTACAAACCTCATGAGCTTCTTCCATAGAGATATGCGTAGAAATACAATATCTCCAACTTTTAAATCAAGGTCTCATCGACGGTTATCTTTATAACTCTTTTGTCGACTTTGGGCTACCTTGATATGTTGTTGAATGGTTTTCACCTTCTCCACCATTTCTTCGACCATTTCAGGTCCTAGTAGCTTACTCTCACTAAATTCATCCCAACACAATGGTGTTCTACACCATTTCCCATAAAGGGCTTCATATTGTTCCATTTAGATCTTCAAGTGGAAACTATTATTGTAGGATAATTCAACTAGTGGAAGATGTTGGTCCCATCCTCCTTTGAATTCCATAGAACATGATCTAAAAAAATCTTCTAGTGTCTGACTAGTTCGGTCAGATTGGCCATCAGCTTGAGGATGATAGGTCGTACTGAAGTTCAGTTCAGTGCTTAGAGTATGTTGGAGACTTTTCTAGAACTTCTAGGTGAATCTAGGATCACGATCCGATACAATAGATAGTGGTACTCCATGCAGCCTTATCACTTCTTTTATGTAAATCTGTGAAAGTTGATCCAATGAGAAGTCCTCTCAAATCGCAATAAAGTGAGTTGTCTTCGTAGGAAAATCCACAACGACCCATATAGCATTGTTTCCTCTAGATTTACTCAAAATCCCAATGACTAAGTCCATGGTAATGTCTCCACACTTCCATGTTGGTATGGGTACTGGTTTCATCATCCCGTTAGACTTTTTCCGCTCAGCCTTCACTTGCTGACATACCAGCCAATTTGATGTATATTCAGCAATCTCCCTTTTCATATTTCCCCACCAAAAGTTTTCTCGGAGATCTCAATACATCTTTTTTCTCACCGAGTGAATAGAGAAGGTTGAGCTATGTGTGTCATTCAGAAGCTCCTTCTTTATCTATGGATCGTATGGTACACATAATCATGACCCAAATCTCACAATTCCATCCTTTTCAACCAATAACTCTAAGGATTTCCCATTTTTGATAGCTTCCACCCTTATCAAGATTTCCACATCCTTTCTTTGAGCATCCTTTATTTTCTCCATGAGGGATGGTTTAGAAATCATTTGAGAAAGGATTGATGATGTTCCTCCCTTAATGACTTCCTTTTCCATCCTCTAAAAATCTAATAAGATTGGATCCTTTTCAATTATCATCATTGATAATGATGTAGGATCCTTTCTACTTAGAGCATCCTCCACCTTATTTGACTTACCAGGATTGTAGTGGATCGAGTAGTAATAATCCTTGATGAGTTCTATCTATATTCATTGGCACATATTAACCTCTTTTTGTGTGAATATATATTTGAAGCTCTTTTTATCAGTATATTTCTTACACTTCTCCCCATAGAGATAATGCCGCTAGATTTTCAACTTAAAGACCATAGACTCCAACTCCAGATCATGTTTGGGATAGTTTTTTCATGTGTTTTCATCTGCCTTGAGGTGTAGGCTATCACTTTATCTTTCTACATCAACACACAACCCAGACCCTTCTTCAAAGAATCACTAAAAACCACAAACATTTCTCCACTTGTAGGTAAATTGAGCACGGGCACAGTGATAAGACTCATTTTTAACTCCTTGAATCTCTCTTCGCATTCATCACTCCAAGAAAACTTTACTCCCTTCTGAGTTAGCTCAGTAAGAGGGTTGGACAATCGTGATAATTTTCTCACAAATCATCCATAATATCCATCTAAACCCAAAGAATCTATAGATATTTGTTATCGATGTTGGCCTCAACCATCCCTCAATTACAGTTTTCTTGGAGGGATCCATAGATATCCCATTCCATGTGATGATATGACCCAATAATAAGAACTCATTTAACCATAAATCACACTTTCTGTACTTTTCATAGAGATTCTCCTTCCGAAAGGTCTCTAATACAGTTCTTAGATGCTCCTCATGATCCTCCTTGGTTTTGGAGTATATTATAATATCATCTATAAAGACTACCACGAATTTGTCAAGGTAATCTCTAAAGAAAATATTAATAAAGTCCATGAAGATTACTGGAGAATTAGTGAGTCCTGAAGGAATTACTATGAATTCATAGTTCCCATATCTTATATGAAAAGCAGTTTTGGGGATATCTTCCTTCTTTACCCTTACTTGATAATATCCCGACTGCAAAACTACCTTAGAGAAGTATTTTGCTCCAAGCAGCTGATCAAACAAGTCATAAATTCGTGAAAGGGGATACTTGTTCTTTATAATGATTTTGTTGAACTCATGATAATCAATGCAAAGGGGCATTGACCCATCCTTCTTCTTGGTGAATAGGACTGGTGCACCCCATGGTGAAGCACTTGGGCGTATAAACACTTTATCTAGATTCTCCTATAGTTGTTTCTTAATCTCCTAAATCTCCACAACAGTTATTCTATACGGAGTCTTGGATATTGGAAACAACCTAGGTATAAGGTCAATTGGGAATTAAACATCTCTTCTAAGAGGAAGACCAGGTAATTCCTCAGGAAACACTTCAGCGAATTCCTTCACAATATGCATGTATTCAAGGATGGTTTCCTCCTCAGACAAAATCATCTGATCCAGATACACATGCTCATAGGGTAGTAATATCCATTCATGAGATGATGGTGCTAAATAATATTCATCTTCCTTCTTTCACTTGTATAGAATCGGGGGTCGATTCTCTATATGGAGAGTGATTTCCCTCTCACGGAAATTTATGTTGGATTTATATAAGGAAAGCCAATCCATGCCGAGTATTGCATCAAATTGCACCAAAGGGAGTATGAAGAGGTTCGTCGAGAAGTTCAATCAACAAATTATGATAGGGGAGGAGTTATATTCATGGGATTTAATGATTGAACCATTTTCCATACTCATTGACATCTTTACTTCCATGATTTGTGGTGGTGTTGCGATTGTTCTACTAAACTTTCAAGATATAAAATATTTCATAGAACCAAAATCAAAAAGTATTTCTTCTATTCTTGAATTAATAACTAGAATACATATCACTACTTCATTGTCGGGGATCACTTCAGTAGTAGTGATGGAAAAAAGCTCTCCCTTGCTGCCTTAGAGGTTGTTGGTTGCCTCTGAAAACCCTTAACTTAGGGAATTGATTTTCAAGGTGCCCTGGTTCTTTGTAGTTGAAGAAATGAACAATGAATTGATAGTTTAATAGAGTGTTATTCTCCTCTGTCACAGCCACAGGGTTTTCTTGTCGGTAGTTAATGGATAGGTTCCCTTCTCTTCCACACCTAAATCATTTCCTCATCCCCTTCAGGCAATTTCCAGGGTTCTTCTTTTCACACCTTTGGCAAGTGAGGTACTGGATTTTATTATCACCATTGGATTTATCAATCAGACTACTATAATTGAATTCCACCTTCTGATTCTTATCTACATGATACCCCTAAGATTATTTGATCTCAATTTCGACCTTTAGGTCACATCAGACAATTTCCTCATAGATGTCAAAGTCACAGATCACCAGGGCTTTCCATAGGCTCGGTTTCAGCCCACCAAAGAAGCGGTAAACCTTGCATTCGGGGGTAACGACAAAGCTAGAGGCATATTGTGTAAGCCTTGTAAAGTTTTCCTCATACTCTCTGATGGATTCGTCATCTTTTTTCTTGAGGGCATGGAATTCCATTTCCATATTTAGTCGAAGGGTGAAAGGAAAATATTTATTGAAAAATATTTTCCTAAAACCTTCCATTCCAACGCCTCAATATCCTCCTTAGGCGTAGTATTTTTTATCAATGTCCACCATTTATCGGATTCACCCTCCATACGACAAGCATCCAGAAGAACCTTCACTTTTTCGGAACATTGAAGGATGGAGAAGATCTTTTCAATTGATTTGATTCATTGTTCGGCAATTGAGGGATCAAATGATCCATTAAAAGTAGGAGGCATTTGTCTCATGAATCACTCGATAGAGACTTATTCTTTCTTGGGGGGGGGGGGGGGGGGGTTAAGAATTACTCTTGACCCATGTTTCTATTCAAATATTGAGTTAACTAAGATAGTATCATGTCAAAGTTCACGATCCCTACTCCCATCGGATTGGGAATCTCATTAGAACAGTCATCACATTGATGTTCGCATCGGTTGTTATCCCGAGTCCTACTATTACAGTCCGTTGGCCGGAAAAAAAATGAAAGTTAGGGGTAACACATAAAGGGTAAACCAAGGAAAAAATGGATGACTTATAAATTAATTTTATTTCCTTAGCTTATGAATCTATAGCCTTCAATTTATGTTATCCATGATCTAATTTCTAACATATATTCTTAGGGGAATTTTTTTTAATTACCATAATAATGGTTCATACTAAGCTTGTGAATTTACCAAAGTATATCCCTCGGGAGTGTCATAAACAAGAGTGCATCAAGGCCCATTGTCATGTAACAGGATACCCTAGGTTAGCCCTGAAACTCCTTGTTGAAGTTTTCACTCATAGGTACATCTATGCCAGAGCTGCCTCTACTTGCTCGTATCTAGACAAGGATGTATTTTCTTGATAAACCACTTAATCAATACTCACAAAAATTTAGGGATGTTTTTAATATACTTAGTCTTTTCCCTAAGGCTTTTACTAGGGTTTTCCAATCCTAATATCAAAAATAACTAAACATATCCTCTGATACCAACTATAAAAACCATGCTTTTTGTTACACACTTAAAAATGATTTATTACATAAAATATTCACTTGATACAACATAGAATATTGAGATTTATAGTGTATTTACGGCTTAGTATCATTACATAACAACTTAAAACATTAATTACAACATCTTTATTGAAAACTTCCTTTACATGACCACAACATTCCTTCGTACATAAAATTGCATGGGATAACCTGAGGACATACATAAGAAAGGGTGAGCTATAAATCCCAGTAAGGGAATAAAAATGGAATAAAAATAGGAATACAATACATGTTAGAAAATAGGAATATCAATGGAGCATAATAGAAACATGAAAATAAAATCATGATAAAGCATGATAATCAAAACATGGAGATGTGGTAACAACACTTAACATAGAATTAGCATGAGCCAGTGATCATTGCACATGGAGCATGAGTAAACCCTCATTGAACATGAAGCATGAGTAAACCCTCATTTCACTTGAATTAGCATGATTCAACACCCATTCTACATGATGTATCATGATACTATACTTTACCCAATGCATTGGAGTGTTGTTAGGGCACTCCCTTTAAAATCATTTCATTTCATGCATAAGTGTGCCACATAGATCATACAACAAGGATTCATTAACATCATAATACATTCCATGAATAAGAGATGTGGAATAAAAAAATGTAAGTCCTCAATCAACATGTACATGTGCATAAATTTGAATACCCTTGATAGAGGATTTGGTATGGTATTCACTACACAATGATTTTGGCATGGAAATTTTGGTGTAATTTCGGCAGCATAACGACATCAAATAGAAATGTGTAAAATGGGTCGATGAGAGTGAAAGGGGTCTATAATAATTTATACATTAACATTATAGTAAGTGGATCATGGTACATAATATACCAACATATGTAGTTTTATTTATATGCATAATATAAAAGAATTTCTTGAATGTAAATGAGGGGAGAGAAATTCCTTATGGAATTTCAGCATAGTAACGGGTGTACATGGGATGCATTAATGAGAGAGAAAAGGGGTATATCATCAATAAAAAATTAGGAGGTAATTATGGGGGAGGTTATAAATAATACCCCAATATTTTTAATTGAAAATAAAAGGGCATAACAACATAATGAAATTTTGAAAAACATGAGAAAGGAAGAAATACCTTACTTGGAAGAGTGATCCCAAAGGATTGGGAAAGGCTTTAGAGAGGCTTATTGGGATCTTGGGACTCCTTGGGAGGATTATAGAGATAGTGGGGAAGAGGTTTGATGAACTCCAAGGGCTTTGAGTGAAGATGAAGTGGGATATTGGGTGGGTTTATATAGGAAAGGAGAGGGAATTCTTTATTATTTGGGTTTGGGACACCACACATTAAACTAATCAAAACCACAAACCAGACCATGTTTTCTGCCCATGGTTTTTTCCAAAGGGGAGTTTAAAACAATATTTTATAATTCCAATTTCCTAAAATCTTAAAATAATAGGGTTGCTTATGTGGAGGTGAGTCACACTCTCAAGGAAATCAATTTAAAAAGCTAAAATGTTTTATAAGTATTGTAGGGTCCACTAAGGCATTTAAAAATAAATAAAACAAACCTAAAATAACATTATTTTAACGGTAAAACATATATTTTCTGAAAAAAAAAATTATATTATTTTATAACGTCATTATTTGGTCATTATGATGTCATAAAACACATTATATATTTAAATGGTATTTAATTTTTACCCAAAAATTTGACTGTCTTAGAAAATTATAAAAAATTCACCATTTGATAATTTAGAAACCCTAATTACAAAAATAATATTAATTTTATCAAAATAATTTTCTGAATATGTGAATTTTTTACTTTTAAAATAAAACCCGACATTTATCGAAAATTCCTGGGTTTTAACAAAAACAACATTCAAACCTTAATAAAAATTACAATTTTATTCATAAAACTTATATGATAATTTTTTACATATTAAATATTAATTTAATAATAATAATATTTTATTAAAATATTATTTAATTCAAAAAACCATTAATTTATCAAAATATATTTCTTAGTTGAATATTATCTAAAAATACTATTTGTGCTTTAAAATTTATTTAAAAAGTAACAAAAATAATAAAATGAATGTATATTACTTATTATATAAAAGATTAATGCACATAATCATAGTGATAAGGTCTTGTTACATAACCCTTTATAACACCTTCATAAGACCAAAGGGTATGGTGTGCGATGGTGACAGATTCCTGGGGTGGCTCAGAAAACATTGCTCAGGTGGTAATCTCTATCAACTTCCACTTCTCTTGTAGGCGGTTCCATTCGAGCTTGACATGTTGAAGCTCAGCTTAGGATTGTTCAAGAGTAAATACCAATGACGCCACCTCCTTTCTGAGCTCTAAAAAATGGACTTCGTATGGGACAAGTCTACTGGATGAGGTCATCGCTTCCTTTGTCTGAGTAAATTGGATTTTTTAGAGCCCTGAGTTTATACTAATCATGTGACCACTACTCAATGGCTATATTAGAAACAGTCAAAATTCTTAATGATATTTTAAAATCCAAAAACATAATACCAAGTAATTTCATATGTTATATAACTATATTACATAATAAGACATTTAATTAGATCAAGAGGAATTTTCATTAATAAAATTTTGGGTCATTACAGTTAAGTTACCAACCAACCTGGAGGGTGATAGAAATGATATTTACCATATATATTAGGTTGGGTATTGACTGAAAATATTATGTACCCAACAATTTATTTTTGATTTCTCAAAATGGGTTGGTTAATTACCTAGATTAATTGTTTAGGCCATTCATGGTAGCTTGTGTTTTTTGTTTGGATCTTATTAGCCACCATTTTATTCATTTGATCCTTTAGGATAACATCATGTTTTTTAGGGGGTATAATATAGTCCTTGGGGATCATTAGTAATTTTAGGGTAGAGTTAGAGGATGGTAGCCTTGTCCTAAGTGATAACATGAATGTTATGAATGGATGAAATTATCCCTTCCTTAATGGATTAGTTTTCCTATATAACCAAAATTGGTTTGGAGGTAAGGTTATTACATAAAGGGTCATTTGTTTGGACAAATAGAAAATTATCCACCCAACTCTTAGAAAAAATCTCTTATTTGAGGGAATTGGTCTCTATAGTGAGTGTTAATAGTATAAATATCATATTATATAGAAGTAGGATGTTGAGATTTCCAATGATTAAATGAATAATTGATAAATAATAATACATACCTCATAAAACATTATTTCCAAATTTTATTCAAAATCATTCATTTTCACCATGTGTTCTCCTTTAATGGGTATGAAATATTGAAAATTGAATTATTGAGTGTTTTGATTCATGATGAAAATAACAAACATTATTGTAACTGTAGTCTTGTCTAATAGGGTACCATATACAATTACATCAATCAAACTATAATTAATTATAATTAACCCCTCCTAAAAATATCAAATTAGTATTTAATCACTACTTTGATAATGTAAGCATATTTAACATAATAATTTAAAAAATTACAAATTTCTATGAAGTGTTTCTAAATGATATTTTTGTATTGCATCTATTTCATTTTATATTTTTATTATTCAAGAGTTTGGTAAATATTTATATAAAAATATAAGTTTCATGTCTATATTAACTCTAATTGGGGGTTTTATATCATAGAGTTATTCATTCATAAAATCATTCATGTAAAAATGGAATGTCCTTAGTTTTATATGTTCTTTGACCACTCCTCGAAGTTTTAATTTTGTTCACATGATAAGAACTCTTTTAAGATCTTATGTTGATCATCTCAATAATGACCATGTAGCTTTGTAAACAAATGAAATAATAAGGATTAATGTTTAGAAGTAGAAGCTCCACCTAGGATTTGAATATAAGTTGGTTGATATTAAATATTATGAGTAATAAAATCTTTAAAATTTTTATTATTCTCCTCTATGTTACCCAATTATATTATTAGGTAAAGTTTAATTCTTTAATTAGAATGGTATTAAAGGTACTAGAAGGATTTTTTTCCTCTTTAAAGGTTTCAAAGTGTTATTTTATAACACCCAAACCTGGTTCATCGGAATAAAGCTAGAGTGATATGTAGCCTCATGAATGCCTCTCCATATATAAGAGGCTACCAAATAGTGACGACGGGGGATTAAACCATACATTGGGAAGACTATGACAAAAATATTTGATAACCATCAATAATAAAAATAATAGAAGTATTAATAAGTAATGAAATATGGTAAGGAATCATAGTATTAAGCTAACCATATAAATTAAATCACATGTTATTACAAAATAAATACATGTTAGTCATACATCTAATAAATAATTTATCCCCATAGGTGGTAAATCAATACATATGATAAACATATGAAAAAAATAATGTGGAGATACTCCTACTAAATTATCCCAGAGTATGCCTTGGAACTTCATTCATCCATACCTAGATTATCATGCTCATGTTCCTAACATAGGGGCCTTCCCTTTACCTGGATCCCTAAAAACAAATTCAACACACACACCAGGATTCATGTGCAATATGTGAGTAATAAAATCAAGTAGGGCACCACCAACATATCCTTTTCCTAAGTGAGACAATATATATTTGAGTGAATGAATTGTTGAAAAATGATTAATAGTAGGAAATAATGTGAAAGAATTCACTCATGTCATCATAAGCTAACCAAGCCACCATGAACCCTGCCCATACCTAATGAAATCAATTCTAGAAGAATGGAATCATCTTTTACTAAGAACCCATAACTTTTATTCAGGAAATCTATTTGGGGAGGGTATAAAGTATACAAACCCCCCACTCAAGTTGAACCATCCCTTCACATTGGATGTGGTTCCATGGATAAGTATCATATCCCCTGGTCCTTTGAGAAATTGTATAGGGAGGGAGTAACATATCCAACCTCCCATACAAGTTAAACCAACACCCTATTCATAGGTAAGGTCCCATTACTAGGTTGTATATAGTCATCATCATAGGAAAAAATTTGAGGAGGACATAATATATCCAACATCCTATGGGATATAAACCAATAAATTCCTTAGAGCTAAGGTACAATGGATAACTCCATTAAAACTCACAACACAATAGGTCGTAAGGAGAAAAAACCAATAACCCCAGTCACATGGTCGAACTACCCATGAAAATACCTCAAGTCCATAATTATTTGGTTTATTATCCACTCCCTAAACTCAACCATATCAACACTTCATAATAGACATTCTCATACATCATCCCCTGTATAATTTAAGGAGTTCCTCACCCAAAACCAAAATCCATGCCACAATACCTTTTATTCTACCACAAATACTATGCGTCTCACCTTGTTCTGAATCCATAAGACAAAAAACCTTACACAGTTATTACATAATCACATAGAATAGTTCATTTTAACACTAAATAACAATAACATCCCTTCATAAGTTTCATTATGTCACATATAAACTACAATTCCACTTAAATACCTTTGGAAAAAATAATACCAAGAAAACTCATTCACCTGTATTCACGATAGCCCATGCCATCACATACAAATTTTGTAACAAGACATTACTTCCTACCTCAATTCTTGGGGATCCAAATTTCCAAGACATGATACTCAAATCAACCATGATCGACTGATATCCCTAGAACATAGATAATCTATTGAAATTATGAATATTTTATAGAGTAATAAGGAACAAAAAATAAAACTATGTCCAGGGATACCATGGAATTAGACATACATGAAGAAGACCAATGAAATGAATGACACTTGAGTTTGGGAATAAAATAGAAAATAGGATTATGAGGAATTAAAGAGGGACCAAAAATAGTGGTTTGGTTGAGTGATTATTGGGGGATGAAGTAAGGATGTTAAAAGGGGGTATAGAGATAAAAATATATAAAATATTATAAAAACACCAAAGTAGAACATCAGATACCTAGTTCCCTCTTGTTGTATAATTTCAAAAGGAGTACCTTGATACCCCTCTCTAAAATACCATTATCTCTTAACACCACTAGACCACAACACAAATTAGATAATATTAAATAAATAAAATCCAAAATTAGCTCTAAATTATACCTCAAAATTTAGGGGCTATTACAAACTCCACCTAGGGAATTCTTATCCTTGAGAAACATCTCTAAGGATCCTCGCCAAATATATCAGGCCATTGGGATCACATATATGATTCTCAAACATAATAATCTCTTGGATACATCTATACTACCAAAATTAATGCATGATGGGTATTCTCTCCCCTTCAAAACATTCGCAAGTAAGTTGATGATAAGTGATGGAAATTCCTAAAATACTATTTTTGGATCCAACTTGACATCATTGATGGTAATAACATATATGAGGTCCTAATAATACTTCGAGAGCATCAGCACATAAAACACATCATGTGTACCCTAATTTCATAATGGAAGATTTAATAGGTATACCATGGTCCAGATCCACTTTATAATCTCAAATAGGATAACAGGACATGATTTGAGCATCCCTTTATTTATTAGAAATCAATTCCCTAATCAAAGTGATGCCCATAAGAATACCAAATCCCCCATGGAACTAAGGATCATCGCCTTTTATCGGTATATGAGTACTGCTAACTCTGAGTGGAAACCAACTGATTCCTAATCAACTACACCCATTCTATGATCTTTGAAACAAATCTTGGCTCAATGATTATTAACTCACCTACCTCTAGACAACACAGGGTTGAGCAGCATGGTTGATCATATAATTAATCATAAGGATCCATCTAGTTCTAATATTGATAATAGTTTTTTAAACTTTGTTAAAGACATATAGTTATCTTATACTGCATAAAAATATAACACACGCACCTGAAGCATATGTTATAGTGTCCATATCATCCTATTGGACAACCCATTTGTCATCAAGTGATAAGATATACTCAACTTCAACTGATATCCCATAGCCGTCTACAGTCATTTCCATAACCTGGATATAAAATGGGAGTCTTAATATGATACAATACACATAGGTATTATATGAATTCATATTATATATTATGAATACTTTCATGACCCATCCCAATGGGGTCCATTCCATGACTACCCCATGACCACCTCCAATAGGTCAAGGGTTGGTATCTAGTGATGAGTAGTCATATCACACACATGGGAGGCCTTAGCCAAATATACTTGTACACATGTACACATCTAAAAGCACATACAATGCTAAAATGTTAAACAACTGATAACCATGCTTGGATGCATCTATAATCTCACCACCAAAGTATAAAAACAAGTACTAGAAATTAAAAGAGCCAATACAATCATGCCATAAAGAAAATGATAACAAGTTCAACCGATAATGTGGGTGATTACTTCTTCTAATGTAACCATAGGAAAATACCTCGATCTGTCTGTCTCACTAAGATCTACCTAGTCCTGGCCCCTCTAGGACTCAATCAAATGGTTAGTCGTCTTCATTAGACACGAAACATATTGGAAAATACCATATGGGTGTGAGTATAAAAATACCTAGTAGGACACCCCGAAATCACTAATCTTATAACATCAAGAACAATGATCATCTCATCATAAGTATATTTCAATGACATATATGAAAAACATCCAGATGTACTCAAATTAGACAGACAGTCTCAAGTAATATCAAAACTATATTTCCAGTCTAGAATTATTTCTCGAAGGTTCCATATAGCCCTCATCCTAGAAAACACACTCCATGAGTTAGATTGTACTGATGACGTCTATTCGATATTTCATGCTTCTTGGGTCTCTCCATAAGAAGTATACAATGGAAGTCTAAAGAGAATGATACACATATGTGGATCACACCCAATTCCATGGGGTATAAAAAAACCCTATCCGGATTAACCTGATAATTATAAGATAGATATCCATGTAGTTTTGGTCATGATGATACCAAGAACCCCACCTAATGAAAATGTACTGATAAAGGATCTCACTTTGGGCCTCATGAATGGATTCCCACAACTCTATCCAAGATATAATTGCCTCATAGGGGATCTCCATCCTATAAATAGGATGTGACTCCATACTAAACCCTTAGATAATGGATCAATGGAACATACCCTAATTATACTTGTACAATCTAAAGAGGACAAGGGATCCAAGCCATATTTGAATGAGTACACGGTATGTAGTGGTAGTAAACAGTGAGTCTCTTTGGCACTGAGTCCTACACATGTACCCATTCCCATTACCTTGTTTGAGTACACATAATGTCCAAGCCCATGTACTCATAACCATTTCTATGTACGATTTTATAACGACCCATACTTTACATACATTGTTAGTACTTCAAAATTGAAGAACACATATTACAACATATAACAAAACCAGGAAAGGACCGTATAGGTATAGAGTCTTTAGAAACTGGGAAAAATAAACAACTGGTTCATAAAGCATCAACTTTTCCTCCCACTTATTTCATCATATCTAGAGTCCCTTTTTGGCATATCCTACTTAATAACCTTCTTCCTGACCTGGGGAAATAAAACATACAAAATGGTGAGCTCAAATGCTCAGTAAGTGTAAACAAAATAAATATAAATCACATCATATACTTAAGAACATAACTTTTGGAAATATTAACCTGCAAAAGAGATCATAATTTCATAACATGGGATAAATCATAGTAGTGAAATGTAATCCCAATAATCATATCTTAAAACATGAAACTTTGTGGCATACACACATAATCATAGACAATAATTTCTTATTAGTCAAGACTCATTTCCATGACAATCTTAGTGGACACAGTCCATTTCTGAACCGAGTTCACTCCTCGTTTCAGTCCTGTTTCACTGAACCGGTTTAACCTGCCATTCCAGCCATGTCTATCTCATGAGATATAAAATCTTTACCCAATTCATTGGAGGGAGATATAGTTCTCACCCATCTCATAATGATACTATTCTTATGTGTTCCACAAAATCATAAACAATACATCATAGCATAACCCATGTAATAAAAATGGGAATCTTTAACATTGTGAAATCATAAAACAATTCATATAATATAAAGGAATTCATAAAAATAATTCCATCACAACATAATGAAATCAATGTAATAATAGGGATAAAAACAGAACCCTTTATTATCTTAGATGGAAAATAATTTTGATAAAACACTTGAACTCTATTCTTAAGGAAAATATCCTTTCTACTTCAAAAACATTTTTCCTTTCTTAACTTGTCATACAATTTTAAACTAAAATAATTTGATTAAAAATAAACTTGAAAACTTGTAAATGAAGCTTCTTGGAAATAATGTTTTAAAAATCCATTCGTGCCGTATAAGTTAAAAAAACATTCTTCTTGTACTTTTGTCAGAAAAGTCAAAAAGTACCTCGTACGAAAAATGACAAAAGATCCCTTTTATATCTTTTACTAAAAACTCAACAAAGGGTAAAATAGGTTTTAAAAAATTGTAGGTGGATGGAAATAATATTACATATTGATGAAATATGGATGTGGATGATAAAATACACCCCAGTAAATACCAAAGTATAAGCAATATTGGATAAAAATGAGATTGTGATATTTCCCTTACCTTAGGTCCGATTTGCTTCGTAAGTGTCCGAACCTCCTGTATAATGATTTAAATAATGTTATTGACTTATTCCAGAATCATAATTATTGTTATGATATCATATATTGTAATATTCTTAGCCTCTTATTAGTAATATTTCATTACTACTTGTTATTCGGATGTTTATTACTTTTTGTTCTTATGCGTGTTTTGTTGAATAGATTCTTATTCTTCTCTTTAGGTTATAGATACCTAATTTCCAGAATGGTATTAGTGTAATATATATCATATTCATTCATTCAATATAATCATTATGCAATTAATATCATGTAGAACGAGTCGCATCACATCGTGGAGATGGTATTCCGTACGTACGCACGAGCGAAGATATCGTTCCCATGATCGTGGAATTGTATTGGAGTGTATGTATACTATTTCAGAATCAATATCACTTTACAATAATCATAAATAGTTATTATTTACACCATTATACCCATCCAAGTAAGGTGGTGGGGGAAAATAGATTACACCACGGCGTGGAGATGGTATTCCACACGTACGCACGCGCAGTGATTTCTTTTTTCGTAGGATGGATAGATGGTGGAATAGGGTTGTTTCATACTTATAATAACATATCCGTATATGAGTGATACTGATGTTATTAATTCATAATGAAACAACTAAAGAAGAATAAGTGTAAGAAGAAATAAATATGAAATAATCGGTAACGGACATTACCTCTTCTTTGAAGTGCTTCTTTGAGACCTCCTTTTAGGGCACTAAAATAGGTCTTTGAAGAAGACCAGAAAATCTAAGATGTTTCTAGGGAAGTGGAGAGGAGAAATTGGTAGGGTTTGTCCGAGAATTAAGGCTCAAAGTGGTGTGAGGAAGTGGGGGAGGAGGTGCCCTTTTATAAGGGAGGAGAGGGGCTCCTTTGGAAAAACTAAAAATATTATTTTATTATGAAGTCAAGTTAGGTTTTAAATAGCTCCAAATTGATTTATTTCGAAGATAATGTTGGTATGGGTCTAAATCCTCTCATCCAATAGAATTTATAATAGTTTAGGTTCCTATTTTAACCTTATCATTTAGATTTAACATTAAGTTAAATAATTTTACTTTTACCGTGTCTTCTTGTGTTCTTATACTATAAGGTTAATAAACTTACTATAACAAGCCAAAAGAACCACAAGTTGTTTATTATTAATATATATAACCTTATCCAAGTCATTTGGCCGAACCTTAGATTTTTAAGAATAAAATAATAATTAATAATATAATATTTGTTTTAAAAACTATTTTATGTCAATTTTGACACTATTTAGTAATTTATTTTTTCGAAAATCATAACAGAATGATTAGTTCGAAAAACGTTAATTAAATCAATACTAACATGTCATATTAACCTAAATTTTTTTTGGAATTCATAAAAAATCTCAAATTACATTTATTTGGGTATTTATGACATCAATTATGTCAATATTTCATTAATAAGATAATTACTGCATCATCTTTGAGTCATAAATAAATTAACTTATTTAAATTCTAAAAATTAAAATTAAAATATAATTATGTAGGAAATCGTTTTAGCTTTCTAATGAATATTTATTGTCGATTTTATCTTATGTATAACCCTATATTAAAAATGATTTTCTTATTAAACTTTTATTTTATCTATTTTAACCCTTCTTTAAATAAATTAATAATAAATGTCCTAATCTAATCCAAGTGGGCCTAAATGGTCATATTTTAGTCCTAAGGTTTTTTTTGGTCGAATTACACTTATCCAATAGAATTAGGACATGTGTTAGGGTAATAATAATATCATTTTTACCCTTAATCACCCTATTTACTTTTAACCGTGGTAAAAAAAGTAAAAAGTTACTATTCACCAAAAATTATTTTCATCTCATTGAACCACATTTTACTTACTTACATCAACCGTGTCTCTTGGATTTTTGAAATTCCACTCACAGAAGCGGTAAAATTAAGTTTTATGAAAAAATTAGTTTTTTTAACTACCACTTAGTGGTTTCACTATTCATCAAAAATTGATAGTTTTCAGAAAAATAACAAAATTTCACCCTAGGCTAATTTAGATATTCCGAATCCAAAAATGAAGTCCATTTTGAAAAATAAAATTTATAAAATTTCAAAAAGTGGTTATTACTATTCATAACGGCTAGTTTCAATAATATTTTAATAGCATATTGTTGTTTAGTGAAACTCGGTATTGTGTACGACGCAAGATATCGAGGAAGGTCGCGATTGCGTGTAAAGAAATCCGAGAAAGTGTTGCGTGTAGTAAAAGATTCCTTTGATGATTTATATAACATAAAGTTATCGGGTGTTACATTCTACCCCCCTTAAAATGAATTTCTCCCTCGAAATTCGTCACTTTGTAACAAACAGATGAGGATACCTCTCCCTCATCATATCCTCAAGCTCCCATGTAGCTTCTTCTAATTGGTGGTTCCTCCATAAAACTTTCACCAATCGAGTGGTCTTGTTTCGTAGGACTTTTTCACTACAATCCAGAATCTCTATCGGCCGTTCTTCATAAGAAAGATCTTGCTCCAGCGGTACAACTTCTAAGCTAAGTACATGTGAAGGATCAGGTATGTACTTTCTCAGGAAAGATACATGGAAGACATCATGAACTTGAGAGAGATTTGGTGGAAGCGCCAATCAGTAATCTACCTTCCCAACACGATCCAGTATTTCGAAAGGACCGATATATCTAGGGCTCAAATTCCCCTTCTTTCCAAATCTCATGACCCTCTTCCAGGGAGATATTCGTAAGAACACTTTATCACCCACTTCAAACTCTAGGTCTTTTCTTCGGTTGTCGACATAACTTTTCTGTCGACTCTGAGCTGCTCTTATGTGTTGTTGAATAGATCTGACCTTTTCTTCCATTTCATCAACGAGATCAGGTCCTAATAGATTCTTTCCCCAACTTCATCCCAGCAAGTTGGAGTCCTACATTTCTTTCCATAGAGAGCTTCATAAGGAGTCATCTGAATACTGGAGTGAAAGCTATTATTATAAGAAAATTCCACCAAAGGTAGGTGTTGATCCCAACCACCTTTCAAATCCATAGAGCAAGCTCTCAACATATCTTCTAGATTTTGAATTGTTCTCTCAGACTGACCGTCTTTCTGAGGATGATAAGCAGTGTTGAAACTCAACTATGTATCCAGAGTATGTTGAATACTTTGCTAGAACTTTGAGGTAAACCTAAGATCCCAATCAAATATATTAGAAAGTGGTACTCCATGCAATCTTACCGCTTCCTTCACATATATCCTGGCAATCTGATCCAGAGAGAAATCCTCTCTAATAGCAATGAAGTGTGCAGACTTTGTAAGACGATCAACTATGACCCAGATAGCATTATTGCCTTTGGACGTTTTAGGAAGTCATGTGACAAAGTCCATAGTGATGTTTTCCCATTTCCATTCTGGTATGGGTAATGGTTTTAAGATCCCCTTAGACTTCTGTCTCTCAGCTTTAACTTGCTGACAAACCAAGCATCGAGAGACATATTCAGCAACATCTCTTTTCATTCCATCCCATCAGAAGTACTCTTTCAAGTCCGTATACATCTTCGTGCTTCTAGGATGAATATAGAATGAAGAACTATGAGCCTCATCCAGCAGCTCTTTCTTTAATTCCGGGATGGGAGGAACACAAACCCGATTCCTGAACTTTATTATCCCATCACAATCAAGGTTGAATTTAGGAACATTTCTCACCTTCTTTTGTAACTCGACATCTTCTTTCTGTGCCTCTTTAATCTTCACATGTATAGATGGTTGAACATTCATTTGAGAAAGATAAGATTTTTTCCCTTCCATTATAATTCCAAGATCCATCCTTTGTAAATCCATAAATATTGGATCTTTTTTGATCCTCATCATGGATAAACTGGCATGGTCTTGTCGACTTAATGCATCTTCCACCTTGTTTTCTTTCCCAGGGTGGTAATTGATTGAGCAGTTGTAATCCTTAATCAGCTCCAACCATCTTCTTTGGCGCATATTCAGCTCCTTTTGTGTGAAAATATACTTTAAACTTTTATGATCTGTATAAATGTCACACCTTTCTCCATAAAGATAATGCCTCCAAATCTTTAATGCAAAGATTACCGCAGCTAACTCCAAATCGTGAGTTGGGTAATTTTGCTCATGTATTTTCAATTGTCATGAGGCACAAGCTATCACCATATCATTTTTCATAAGAACACACCCCAATACCTTCTTGGATGTATCACTGTAGATCACAAACCTTTCTCCACTACAAGGAAGTGTGAGCACAGGTGCACTGGATAACCATCTTTTCAACTCCTTGAAATTCTCTTCACATTCTTCCTTCCAAACAAACTTAACTCCTTTTCGAGTCAACCTGGTGAGTGGATTAGATAATCGTGAAAAATCATTCACAAAACGTCGATAATATCCAGACAAACCAAGAAAACTTCGGATCTCAGTTACTGTTGTTGGTCTGACCATCTTTCGATAACCTCTGTTTTTGCTAGATCCACAGATATCCCCTCTTTTGAGATTATGTGACCAAACAATGCAACTTTTTTAAGCCAAAATTCACACTTGGTAAATTTGGCATAAAGCTTCTCCTTTCTTAGGGTCTTCAATATAATTATCAAGTGATATTCATGTTCTTCCTTGCTCTTTGAATATACCAGAATATCGTCTATAAAGACTACCACAAACTGATCAAGATAGTCTCTAAAGACTCTATTCATCAGATCTATGAAGATAGTAGGGGCATTAGTAAGACCAAACGACATCACTATAAATTCATAGTGTCCATACCTTGTACGGAAAGCCATCTTTGGTATATCCTCCCTTTTGACCCTTAATTGATGATACCCTGAACGAAGATCAATATTGGAAAAGTATTGAGCTCCTCGTAGTTGGTCAAATAAGTCATCAATGCGTGGGAGAGGATATTTGTTCTTGATAGTGATCTTGTTAAGTTCTCGATAATAAATGCAGAGTCTCACTGATCCATCTTTCTTCTTAACAAATAGAACAGGTGCTCCCCAAGGTGACGCACTAGGTCGTATGAATCCCTTATCAAGATTTTCTTGGAGTTGCTTCTTCAATTCCTGCAACTCAATTGGGGCCATTATATAAGGTGTCTTTGAAATAGGCAAAGCACCCGGTATGAGTTCTATTGAAAACTCAACTTCACGATTTGGTGGAAGACCCGGTAATTCCTCCAGAAAGACATCGTCAAACTCCCGTACAATGGGCATATTCTTAATCGTGAGTTTCTCACCAATCATTTGAGATAAATTAACTTAATTTAGTGGAATCAAGACCCATAAGATAGAAGAAATTTCCACTGGATGGTTATGTTCATCCTTGCATCGAGAGACGATCATAGATTGATCCGGAATAGAAATGTGACTTCCCTTATTTGGCAATTGATATGAGCTACATATAAAGAAAGCCAATCTATGCCAAGAATCACATAAAATTCCACTATAGGAAGGATCACAAGATTTGCAGGAAGTACTTTCCCACAAATTTTAATCGGAGAAGAATTATAAACTTTTGATGCGACTGTTGTTCCATTAGGGGTTTTCACAGCTAACTCAACATCTAATTGTTGAGGTAATACGGTGATATCCTTAGAAAATTCTTCACAAATAAAGGAGTGTGTGGATCCAGAATCAAATAAAACATTTGCTACTTTAGAGTGGATGGTAAGTGTACCTTTCACCACATCGTTATCGTAATCCACATCGCTGATAGAAATTTCATGTGACTTTCCTTTGTCTTTAGCCTTAAGTGTTTGTTGACGTCGACCATCATCATCAACCCTTGGATTTGGGCATTTATTGGCATAATGCCCCATCTCCTTGCACTTGAAACATTGAAGTGTAGTAGGTTCATTCTGTGTATCCCTTCCTTTGTTTGCATCATTTGACATCTTCTTCCCATCATTGCGGCATTCAAATTCCCTATGACCTTCCTTTCCACATTTGAAACATTTACTTGTCCCTTTAAGACAACTCCCTCCATGTTTCTTTACACACTTTGAGCATAAGGGAAAGCTCATCTTCTTTTTAGTGTGCTCTTTATATTTTCCTTTGAATTCCGTTTTCCTCTTCTTATCAAACCCATATGACTGATGGGTTACTCCAATCTCCATCTCAACTTTGAGATCACATCGAACGATTTCCTCGTAGCTATTAAAGTCCCTTATGGCTAACACCCTTCGAAGACTTGGTTTTAAGCCACTAAATAATTGATTGATCTTACTCTCAGGTTGGATAATAATACCAGAAGCGTACCTTGCAAGTCTTGTAAAATTTGCTTCATAGATACCAACAGATTCATCATCCTTTTGCTTCAGTTCAAGAAACTCTTTCTCCATCTTTGTTCGGAGAATACGAGGGAAGTACTTATTGAAAAATAAGTTCTTGAACTCGTCCCATTCCATGGACTCAATTTCATCTCTTTGCCTTGTATTCTTAATAAGATTCCACCATTGATCAGTATCACCTTCCAAACAATACACTGCTAAGATGACTTTATCATGCTCATAACATTGAAGAACTGAAAATATCTTTTCAGTAGTACTAATCCATTGTTCAGCAACTAATGGATCAGTAGACCCACTGAATAAAGGTGGACGCTGCCTCATGAAGGATTCAACAGAATGTTTCTCCTTCCTTTGCTCGTTTGGAAGTCCTGCATGATTCATAGCTTGAGAAAGTTGTGTGAGCATGGCTACAAGATTTTTCATTACAACTCCCATAACGTTTGGTTGCTTAGGGGGACAATCATTGCATTGCCCGTCGCATTCCGCATTAACACAGTTCCTTCAGGTTCCAGCCATTGACTAAAACCAAGAAGAAAAGTGTGAGCAACACTAATTATAATAGGAAAACCACATAATCAAGAATAAAATTTCACACTTAAGGTCTTATCCAAGGTTATTGATGGCCATTTCTAAAACACTAAGATTGTGTTCTATGCTTAGACATATCCTTAGGTTTCTTACTAAGGCTTTCACATCCTAGTTTCCAAAGTTTTACTATAACCTCCCTCTGATACCAACTATAACGACCCATAATTTACATACATTTTTAGTACTTCAAAATTGAAGCACACATATTACAACATATAACAAAACTAGTAAAGGACCGTATAGGAATAGAGTCTTTAGAAACTGGGAAACATAAACAACTGGTTCATAAACCATCAACTTTGCCTCCCACTTATTTCATCATATCTAGAGTCCCTTTTTGGAATATCCTACTTAATAACCTTTTTCCTGACCTGGGGAAATAAAACATACAAAAGGGTGAGCTCAAATTCTCAGTAAGGGTAAACAAAATAAATATCAATCACATCATATACTTAAGAACATAACTTTTGGAAATCTTAACCTGCAAAAGAGATCATAATTTCATAACATGGGATAAATCATAGTAGTGAAATGTAATCCCAATAATCATAACTTAAAACATGAAACTTTGTGGCATACACACATAATCATAGAGAATCATTTCTTATTAGTCAAGACTCATTTCCAAGACTATCTTAGTGGAAAAAGTCCATTTCTGAACCGAGTTCACTCCTCGTTTCAGTCCTGTTTCACTGAACCGGTTTAACCTGCCGTTCCAGCCATGTCTATCTCATGAGATATAAAATCTTTACCCAATTAATTGGAGGGAAATATAGGTCCCACCCATCTCATAATGATACCATTTATATATGTGCCACAAAATCATAAACCATACATCATAGCATAACTCATGTAATAAAAATGGGAATCTTAAACATCATGACATCATAAAACAATTCATATAATATAAAGGAATTAATAAAAATAATTCCATCACAACATAATCAAATCAATGTAATAATAGGGATAAAAACAGAACCCTTTATTATCTTAGATGGAAAATAATTTTGATAAAACACTTGAACTCCATTCTTGAGGAAAATATCATTTCTACTTCAAAAACATTTTTCCTTTCTTAACATGTCATACAATTTTAAACTAAAAAAAGTTGATTAAAAATAAACTTGAAAACTTGTAAAGGAATCTTCTTGGAAATAATGTTTTAAAAATCCATTCATGCCGTATAAGTTAAAAAAACATTCTTCTCGTACTTTTTTCAAAAAAGTTAAAAAGTACCTCGTACGAAAAACGACAAAAGATTCCTTTCATATCTTTTACTAAAAACTCACCAAAGGGTAAAATAGGTTTTAAACAATTGTAGGTGGATGGAAATAATATTATATATTGAGGAAAAATGGATGTGGATGATAAAATACACCCCAGTAAATACCAAAGTATAAGCAATCTCGGATAAAAATGAGATTGTGATATTTCCCTTACCTTAGGTCTGATTTGCTTCGTAAGTGTCCGAACCTCCTGTATAATGATTTAAATAATGTTATTGACTTATTCCAGAATCATACTTATTGTTATTATATCATATATGGTCATATTCTTATCCTCTTATTAGTAATATTTCATTACTATTTGTTATTCGGATGTTTATTACTTTTTGTTCTTATGCGTGTTTTGTCGAATAAATTATTATTCTTCTCTTTAGGTTATAGATACCACATTTCCATAATGGTATTATTGTAATATATATCCTATTCATTCATTCAATATAATCATTATGCAATGAAGATCATGTAGAACGAGTCGCATCACATCGTGGAGACGGTATTCCGTACGTACGCACGAGCAAAGATATCATTCCCATGATCGTGGAATTGTATTGGGGTGTATGTATACTATTTCAGAATAAATATCTCTTTACAATAATCATAAATAGTTATTATTTACACCATTATACCCATCCAAGTAAGGTGATGGGGGAAAATAGATTACACCACAGCATAGAGACAGTATTCCGTACATACACACGCGCGGTGATTTCTTTTTCCGTAGGATGGATAGATGGTGAAATAGGGTTGTTTCATACTTATAATAACATATAATTATATGAGTGATACTGATTTTATTACTTAATAATGAAACAACTAAATAAGAATAAGTGGAAGAAGAAATAAAGATGAAAGAATTGGTAACGGACATTACCTCTTCTTTGAAGTGCTTCTTTGAGACCTCCTTTTAGGGCACTAAAATAGGTCTTTGAAGAAGACCAGAACCTCTAGGATGTTTCTAGGGAAGTGTATAGGAGAAATCGACAGGGTTTGGCTGAGCTTTAAGGCTCAAAGTGGTGTGAGGAAGAGGGGGAGGAGGTGCCCTTTTATAAGGGAGGAGAGGGGCTCCTTTGGAAAATCTAAAAATATTATTTTATTATAAAGTCATGTTCGGTTTTAAATAGCTCCAAATTGATTTATTTAGAAGTTAAGGTGGGGATGCATCGAAATCATCTCATATAATAGAATTTAGAAAAGTTTAGGTTCTTATTTTAACCTTATCATTTAGATTTAACATTAAGTTAAATAATTTTACTTTTACCATGTCTTCTTGTGTTCTTATACTATAAGGTTAATAAACTATCTATAACAAGCCAAACGAACCACAAGTTGTTTATTATTAATATATATAACCTTATCTAAGTCATTTGGCCGAACCTTAGATTTTTAGGAATAAAATAACAATTAATAATATAATATTTGTTTTAAAAACTATTTTATGTCAATTTTGACACTATTTAGTAATTTATTTTTTGTGAAAATCATAACAGAATGATTAGTTCAAAAAAATTTAATTAAATCAATACTAACATGTCATATTAACCAATAAATTATTGTAATTCATAAAAAATCTAAAATTACATTTATTTGGGTATTTATAACATCAATTATGTCAATATTTCATTAATAAGATAATTACTACATCATCATTGCGTCATAAATAAATTAACTTATTTAAATTCTAAAAATTAAAATTAAAATATGATTATTTAGTAAAGTTTTTTAGCTTTATAATGAATATTGATAGTCGATTTTATCTTATGTATAACCCTATATTAAAAATGATTTTCTTATTAAACTTTGATTTTAACTATTTTAACCCTTCTTTAAATAAATTAATAATAAATGTCCTAATCTAATCCAAGTGGGCCTAAATGGTCATATTTTATTTCTAAGGTTGTTTTTGGTCGAATTACACTTATCCAATAGAATTAGGACATGTTTTAGGGTAATAATAATATCATTTTTACCCTTAATCACCCTATTTACTTTTAACCGTGGTAAAAAAAGTAAAAAGTTACTATTCACCAAAAATTATTTTCATCTCATTGAACCACATTTTACTTACTGACATCAACCATGTCTCTCGGATTTTTGAAATTCCACTCACAGAAGAGGTAAAATTAATTTTTATGAAAAAATCAGTTTTTTTAACTACCACTTAGTAGTTTCACTATTCATCAAAAATTGAAAGTTTTCAGAAAAATACCAAAATTTCACCCTAGGCTAATTTCGATATTCCGAATCCAAAAATGAAGTCCATTTTGAAAAATAAAATTTATAAAATTTCAAAAAGTGGTTATTACTATTCATAACGGCTAGTTTCAATAATATTTTAATAGCATATCATTGTTTAGTGAAACTCGGTATTGCGTACGACGCAAGCTATCGAGGAAGGTCGTGATTGCGTGTAAAGCAAGCCGAGAAAGTGTTGTGTGTAGTAAAAGATTCCTTTGATGATTTATATAACATAAAAGTCTCGGGTGTTACAGATTGGCCATATCCGTGTATGGATATCCATGTCTATGTCTATGTACCTCCTCGAGTACACACCGAGCCACCAGGAAAGGGTTCCATGCTGTGTGAAATCTATCACATGCCATGATATATTTTTCTTCTCACAAAAACCTTAGTGCCACGCGGTGAGTAATTCTGGATTACACACTGTGTTACATGAGATTTTCCATAATCCTAGATCTAGTTCATGAATCTTTTTCTACTCCTACAACCTTCAATATGGCCACCAATCATGATAGTAATCAAGGAACACATCCGTATAATCCTTGTTGTCATTGATTATTGAGTTTCGGCCTTCGAATCAGTTCATAAATCATACATATGTGTTGTCTACCATCGCATGACGAATATATGAGGAATGTGTATAAGGGGTCCCACGTGTTGTGTAATTCCAAATTACACACCATGTAACATAGATTTTACCATAATTCCATATTTGGTTCACATGTCTTCGTCTACTACTCTAGTCTATGATCCGGAAAAAAATCATGCCAGTAATCAAGGAACACATCTATCTAAGCATTTCATTCATCTATTACTATGTTCCAACCTTTAAAACATTTTTGAAATCATCCATACTTTTTGTTTGTCATCACACGAAAAAGAACTAGTATACCTAAATCTATCATCGATCAATCATCCATCGTCTTATCTTGAGCTCCTCATCAAATCGATATTAAATTGGAAATATTAATCTATTGCACCAAGAAACGAGTTCATAATGATTGATTACCAATTATTCATTGAACTGTAATCCAAAGGGATTTCTCGTGATGAGTGAAGAATAGGGGAAGAAATGAAGAACACACAAACATGAGGAATTAACCGTGTCCAATGTTCATGTTGGCCTTGATTAATTTCCATTGGAATGAAAAATGAATAGATGATGATAAAATCAAAAAAAAATCCCCAATCCAAGATAATATCTATTTTGTACTAGTAATACACATGATTTGTGAATCAATAGATTAGTTAATTGATTCGCATTCATCATATGAATAAATCAACGGGGATAAATCCAAATATTAAAATTTCCTACCTTGAATTGGATTGATCACTAATAAAGAATGAATCTGCATAGTTTTCATTGGTGATATCCTCAAATTTAAATGGTACAATGATCCTTGATCATGATCTAATCTAATGTCATCCACTAAGAACACTCTCCTCCAACGGTCCTTTAGGTCCCCAGGGTAAAATTTAAAACCCTAATATTTCCTCATAATCATGTATTTATAGAGGAAAAATTGGTCATTGTGTCAACATAATAAAATAAATAATTTATTTTATTTATTTTATTAATTCTCCCATGACTACACTCAACCCAGACGTGTGACGTGCTCCAATCTTTAGTCACACCTAAGGTAAAACTCTGGCTATAAACTTAATGGTAGCCTCATATTGTCAATCTAATCCTCCATTTAAGAGTTATTCAAATTTCTCAACAAAACTATGATCACATGAAATTTTATATATTTAATAAATTTCAAAAAATAATAATTTTGGTCTCACTATGCCATGGAATCTCACATTATCTCAATTTATAGTTTCCTAAATAATCCATATAATATTTTAAAGTAATACATGAAAAAATTAGAATCATTACATATAAAACTTTCCTAACTCTTACATTGGATGAGTCTCCTAGAAAGGAAAGAAATGTGTAATCATTCTTAGATATTCCACTATCACCCACACCACATAATGAATTCTCAGGGTCCTCGTAATCCTAGGGACAAAGTCCATGGTCACCTCATCTCACATCCATATAGGAACTAGAAGGGTATAGATCAAACCTCTTATCCCCTGATTCTCTACCTTGATCTTCTATAAGGTCATAAAATGTGAAACAAAACCTACGATATGGTTTCTCATTCCATGATACCAAAAGTGGCACCTAATATCATGGTGCGTCTTTTTAAACCCTTTGTGAATGACCCACCATGAAGCATGGGAGTCCCTCTTCAACTCCACTCTCATAGAGGTAGAAACCAACACCCTACCATGGATATATGTCACTGCATCCTCATCCTAGACCACCCTATAATTAGGTCATCTCCCATGAGATTCCATATCATTGTGAGGTAATTAAAAATAGACTCTTGGATAGCTTTTATGAGATCCACTAGCGATGAGTTAATGGATATTTGAAAAAAATTCACAGCCACCTATCCCTCTATCATGTATAGTATCTATTACACAAAAAGTGATATCAACTTACACTCCTCACTAGATTCTTGAACCACTTAATCTTGGATCATCCTTCTAAGAGCATATGCCACAAAATTCCCCTTTATTGGGGTTTACTCCTGTAGGGACCCACAATTTTCATACATATATATCATATCATAATATAAAAATACTCATTACATAACATGATGATCCATGCTAGAATCATTTAGGTCTAGTTCTTTGGAAACCTGGAAACATAAACCACTACTTCATAGATGATATATAGCTTATCATGCAAATTTCTCCATATCTATAACCCTTATTAGTCTTATCATATATAAAACATTTCTTCATAACATAGGGAATAAAAAATAATAAATAGTGATCTTATATTCTCAGTAAGGGTAAATAAGGGAGATATCAATTATCACAGAATAATAACATGAGAATAAGGGTATGAGAACATGATCTTAGTATTCGAAAACTATACCCTGCATACCATAGATCATTACTTGAGTCATTGTATAAGTCATGGTAGTTCATAAGACATGAATCATAAAGGAATAAAAGTAAATAATCCATGAGAGCATAAAATTATCATAATACAAATATTTATGACATACACATAATCTTATAACATTGTGAACATGTACAAATAGAAATAGTTTCACTCATTAAGTTATAGAAATGAAATAAAGACCTTGCATAAACTTATGGACATGTTACCAGGCCCATTATTAATAATATGGAAATGAAAACCAATACCATTCTTAATCTTATAAACATGAAATCAGGCCCATTAATAACATTGTGGACATGAAAACATATTCATGCATAACATAATTAACACATGAGTTATCCATCATTCCCCAATGCATTGGAGAGAGATATAGGTCCCAAATATCACATAATCTATAAATGTTTTGTGTCACATAATCATAAAACATTCATCATATCATAACCCATGATATGGAAATGGGTTTTATAAACATTTCATCATAGTATAACCCATGGAAAAGGAACAGGTTTCATAAACCTCTTTTCATTATAAACATAAACCATATAAAGAAATAATAAGGATGGTATAATTGGATTATATCATGATTAAAGTTTAATTTACATAAAAGGATGTCATATTATATGGAAAATGATTTTGAAAGATCACTTGGAATATTTATTGAGGAAAATAAACTGTTTACTTTCAAAATATAATTTTTTTTTTAAAATTATAAGTTCAAAAAACATTGTGAAAATCCTTCTTTTAATAACATTTTAAAATTATAAAGGAATATTTAAAACATATAGTGTTCATTAAGTCGGGAAATTTCATTCATGTTGTACACGCTAAAAAATTCATTTCAGATTTTTGATAAAAATTAGAAAGTTCCTCATTCAGAAAATGATAAGAATGTTCCTTTTAAAACCATTTTGTAAAAATTAAAACATGGGTAAAAATGACTTTAAAAATATTTTGAGGGTATAAAAAAAATTCTTTCAAATATTTTTATAAAATATCAACATTTAAGAAAAATTATTTTCAAGTGAAGAGATAAATAAATTCAATTTTACTTAAAAATGTTCTTTTTGGAATCTTGAGTATATAGAGGGAGTAAATGGAAATGAAAAAAATTATTCTGAAGAAATAACTATATTAGAATAAAATTCATGTGTTTCTTGAGATTAAGATCATAATATCTCATTATTGTATGAATAATCATAAACAATCCCAATAAATAATAAGATTGTGACATCAAACCTTTACCACATTGGTAGATTTTGAATTGTAAGCCCTGCTAAATATGTAACATCTCATATTTTTGGAGAGGTGTATAATTTTAAGTTACTATTAAAAACTCTCATTTTATGTTAATAATGGTCTCTAATGGATAAGTAATGGTTCAATAGATTATGGGGAACATTAGGAGCTTAGAGTTCTTGAAAATGGGAAGGGATACTGAGCTACATGGTTAGTGTTAACTATTAAATTCAACTGTGTGGGGAACCCAATGTATAGGGGAAGTCTAACAAATTGGCTAATACCATGAAAAGAGGGAAACATGCCCATTTTAGGTTTTAGTCATCCTTTGAGGTTTCATTTTGTGTGACTTTCATGTGACTGGTCAAACAATGTGCCTAGCCCATGTGAGGGGTCCCCGTAGATAGTGTGGGGTGCATGGTTGGCACATGGTTTGGCCAACCATACAGCCAAACTGTGCATCCCAATAAATGAATGGAAAATGAATTTTTTTCCCCTAAAATGTTTTTAACCCTCAAATGATTCTCCATCCCCCTTCTTCCAGTGGACCACATGCTTGGTAATCCCTCTCTTATCCTCAAATAGGGATTTTGATATCTACCTCATACAATCTTGGTTCCTTCCACCATAGGATACATTAGATAGTTATGAGTAAGGTCTTTAATCCTCTTCCTTATTTTCCATTTTTTTCTTCTACTATATTTATTAATTTTGGTGTGAGCTCATTTTCCCCATTTTTATGGAATTTGATGATTCTTTCAATATCTTTTGTTCTAACTTGAATCAAGGGATGACACTAGATGAGGAGAGAACACTAAACTAAGGTAGGTGGTATAGATTCTTTCCCTAATGTTTCATCACTTTTATAACATGTGTTATTATGCTGCATACTGGACCTTTCTATCAATGCATCTAAATTTTTTAATAAATTAAAATTAAATGTTTGACCATATCCAATATGACCCTAGCGAGTGGATAATCAACCCTTTGGTTGACCGCTTTAACTTAGGCCACCCCAATGGGTGTGCTTTACCCTATAGGTATATTTTACCTTTATCTTAAATTGTATAAAAACCCCTTTAGGGGTGTTGCCTTGTAATAAACTCCTTGATTTATTGGATTGAGTTAAGATGAATGGTTGGCCCTGAGTTAGGCACCTATACCCCATGCCATAATTGAATTATTTCATTAAGTGATTTTAAAACCTTATTAATCATGTTATAAATGTTACCTTGATAAATGGTTTGATCTTGATAGTCCAATGATACCCTCACCATATGTTGAGGGAGAGATAATGGTCCTGAATTAAGGACCCTTGGATGGGCTCCCCATTCTGTAATTAGAATGTGTCAATGAATTGTAAATATGATAGGGGTGATTATAAGTATTCCTTGGATGGGCTCACCATGTGTTCCCTTTACATCAATACGAGTGATAATGGTTCCCTAGGGGAGACCCCATGGATAGGATTGGTGGAAATATGGTTATACTATGCCACGCGTGATTCTCGGACCCCTACATGAGATACGAGGGATGGACTTAGAGGTCTTTGTTATTTTTACATCTTGTTGGGAGTGATACTTGGGATATAATTTATGGTTTCTCTTGGATGGACTCCCATGGAATTGGGTATATTCAGTTATCCTAGAGAGATACTTGGGATTCCTTTAGGATTCCCTTGTAAAAGCATAGGGTGCCTCTACTTAATTCTAAAGATGACACTTAAATTAAACAATAAGAATATGCAACTAAATTTTCCTAGGATATATCCACCAAGCCAAATTATATGATTGGGGATGGTCTATTATTGATGCTTTATTTATGATGATCCATTTTTTCATATTATTCATATGTGTATGTCACCTTGGTTTAGAGACATCTGTCTTAGACTAAATCAGGTCGAGTCATATGGGTATCCAAAGAGGAACCCAGACCGATGTATTTATGTATTTCTTTATCATCTTGAATTTATTATTATTAGTAAACTACTCATTTTATATGAACTTACTAGATTGGTCTAGAAAACATTTGTGGTGGACTAATGATATATGTCACACTCCTATTAGGCCACCTTTGGTACTCAAGAAGACCTCATAGTTACATGTGTGGATAAAGGAAAGTGTTTGGCTTCTGATTCTTGATTTATGAGTTTTAGGATAGAGTATAGGTGTAGAGGACTGATCATATGGTTGAGAAACTAGTTTTGAATGTTTTTGGCATTTTTTATGTTTTTTATAGAATGTGGTATATTACTACTCACATGTATCTCGTTTACACATTTTATATAGCTATATGATCATCATCATAATTTTTCATCTATTTATTATTTAGCTTTTTCCTATTAATTTATTATTTTCCTGGTGCCTTTTATTCTATTGTTGATGCTTACAATTATTCATTACCACTGTAATTCACTCTGATCTATGAGGTTATAGTCTCCCCATATACACACTCAAGGCCCTCATTTCTAGTCAGAAGCCTCTATTTTATGGGGAGGTGTTCTTGAGGTTATGTTTCCAATTGTCACACACTACAAAAAAAACTGGGTTTAGCGGCTGTTTTGTGGCGGCGGTTCAAAAAACCGCCGCTAAAAGTTTTCGGTGAAAGGTTTCGTGGCAGTTTTTAATAAACCGCCGCGAAACCCTATTTTATTTCAAAAACCACGACCCTTTCCCCTACCCCTTCCACGGTTCCCCCACAAACCCTCGCCCCTCTTCCCCGATCCCCCCTCTTCCCTGATCCCCCTGGCCCCGGCGACACCCGCGCCCCCCACACCCTCCGGCAACCCCCGCACCCCCCACACCCTCCAGCGAACCCCGCACCCTCCTGGAGCCCCCCTCGACCCCCAGCGACCCCCGCACCCTACGCGCCCCCCACGCCCCCCACGCCCGCCGCACCCTCCGGCGACCCCCGCACCCCTCGCGGCCTCCGGCGACCCTCGCACCCCCCGCGCCCCCCACGCCCGCCGGCGAACCCCGCACCCCCCGGCGCCCCCCTCGACCCCCAGCGACCCTCGCGCCCTATGAGCCCCCACACCCCCCGCGCCCCCCACGCCCTCCGTCGACCCCCGCACCCCCCGCGGCTTCCGGCGAACCCCGCACCCCCCGACGCCCCCCGCGACCACCTTCTATTTTGGTAATTGTTAGTTATTTCTTGGTTCTTTGATTCGAATCATGAATTTGTTACACAATGTGAATCTACTGCAGGGTAGATACTATGAGTTTGGTTTAGAGCTTGAAGAATTATAAGCCATAAAACATTTTCAAGTTTTTAATGGGTTGATTAGGATTAATTCAAACTAAGGATACTTTTTTGGGTATTTTTATAAATCGTGGAATTCACACCATGAAAGGGGTTCATCACATTAATTATTTAGAACCAATGGTTTTTATCATGATTTACATATTACCCTTCTTCCATTCAATTTGAAGACCTCCCTCATAAATCCTAGAAAGATTTTGGATAATATTGGGTATCTTCCTCTACCAGATTTCTTTTCTTGGAGCATTTGTTTACTAGTGTGGTGGGTTGTCTTCCTTTGGGTATGTGTAATATCATTCACTCTCTTTATCATTTATATTCAGGGTTTGGTAGTGTTGTGTGATATGGTTTCGATGGTTTCATAAATAATATGTGTTATCAATCAATCCATTGTGGTTTTCCCTCATTCCTTTTCTATTTGAGGAATATCTGCTTGTTTCCAATTTATGTTGTCGAAGGATCTTAGGTTCCTTATGTTTATAAGGTAGGTGTATCTATACAAGCGGTTCTAATTTAAAATTTCCTTATATTCTTATTAATTTCTTTGGCTTGTTTCATGAAATTGATGGATTTAAATGGATTTTATGGAAAATATACATGTTTTTAAAGAGGTCTTTCTTCAAAAATGGTTTTTCTCACAAAAAGTGGTAGACTAAATTCTTTATGGTTTGGCCTATTTAGATTGAATTTTTTATACTAATGGATGTTTATCTTTATTTTTTATTTTAATTTGGTTTCATAAATTTATTATCTAAAACAAGATACTACTTTCATGTCTCTTTATTACACATCTCCATGTATAAGACCCTCTTGGGAGACTTGCCTAGTTTTCCCTAGTCGGTTCTTTATAAATTAATATCAAAAGGAATATTGAGCTTGGAATGTTACGACACTTCCTAGTTTTGGTTTAGTTTCATTGGTAGACTAGATTTAGTAGCACTAGAATTTAGTTAATATGTGTGGGATGGTGCCCAGACATCTCACCTCCATGTATGAATTCAAGTTACTATGGGTGGTTAGTTATTTTTGAAAATATTTTCACTTGGTCTTTGTTGTTGATTTAATAATCTAGATTTGGTGTCTATTAAAAAAAACTATTCCTTTCATATGTTTTATATTTCATTAATAAAATTCATAAATTCATAAAATTATTATTATTTTAAATCATTAATATGGATTATGGAAGTTGTTCTATGATTTAGGAATTTTCTCATGACTAAAGGGGTTTTCATCTTGTATTTGTTAGACGATTCCTACTATAAGAGGTATTATGAATCTAAGTGATAGATTTGTGAGACGGGTTTAATAGGAGAATCCCTTAGTGGTATATTCTTTAGTGGAAGTTATAATATGCACTATTCATACTTTGGTTATGAAGGTATTAAGAACCCAGGAGGAGTAGTGGATCATGACTCATAATTTACTAACAAGAATCCACCTATCTTTCATGGTGATAATGGAATCTAGATATATGAGGAGAGGATTGAGTAGATTGGTAGGAGATTTAGAATTATAAAGATTCCCAAGGAATTTAAGGGGTGGGGGTCAACATATATTCTTGATGGATTGGGAAGGAAATGGTGAGGCTCAGTTGTGCATGCTATATTTTATGAGGATCTTACGTGGGAATCCTTCAAGAAAATATATAAACAATAGTTTTATCCTAAAATGTTACATGTGGAAAAGACCTGATACTTTCTAACATTATAAAAATGGGAATGTATTGTTATAGTGTATTCCACTAACTTTTCTAGGTTGGTGCATTTCAAAGTGAATATTATTACCAATGTTTACATGAAATCTCTAAAGTTTGAGATTGTGCCAAGTGTCTCCTAAGAAACCTGATTGTGACATGGATTTATATTTATAGTGACACTTAATTTTGATATACCTGCACACTATTGTTTGTTTTATATTCGTGGACTAGATTATGCATTAGAAACCATTAGTGGTGGCCTACTTAATTTACCTCACACCATATTCATTACATGGATTGGTACCCAGATAGTCTTCTTTTTCATAGGAAATACGACTTTGATATGGTTGGTTGTGTATGAAACCATTGAGAAACATCATTCCTCTTGGAGGACATCTAAGGTCAAGCCTAAACAATCACATAATGTCTCAGGTTTAAAATTCATTATGATCAGTTTCGATCACACATCAATGGGGTGTTGTTTGAGGCAACATAAATGTGTGATCGATAGTGTTATGATAAGTGTGTAACCCGATATTCTTATTGCTCCTCAATGAGGTGTTGATGTTGTCTCCTATGGACCAGACTTGTTCGGTTGGTCTGAAGTGGTAAATGTGATCAATGAATCATCTTTATTATATTATGCATACTTTATGATCAATGGTTCATCTTTATTATATTATGTTTCTGTAATCTTACACTATCTTATATTTTGTGTAGGCACATTGTGATATACATGGATAAAAGCTGGATCACATTACTGAGGAACACACCTTAATATGTTAAGGGTTTGAATGAGTTTTTAGATTTTTCAATTTCTAATCGATCCGTTGAAGGGAGAATAAAATGTCCATGTCCTAAATGTAAATTTAGAACATGGTTGAAGAGAGATGAAGTTTATGAACATTTAATACTGAAGCAATTCCCTGATCAATATTTGTGTTGGATTTGGCATGGAGAATCAAACAATACAGAAAGATTGATGACTGATGCTAATCCACAGAATGAGGTCCCAAGTTTGTTGCCAATGGAAAATGAAATGCAAAACCTCATAAATGATGCATTTGGCACTTCAAGACACCACTATGAGCATCAAAACATATCAGAACAACCAGAAGAGGATGCTAAAAATTGCAACGTGACAAGTGATGTTTTTTAGACTGTAACACAAGTAGATCAAGATTGTAACATATCATTGGATCCTCCTCTTGATTCTGTGGAGCCAAATCTAAGGGAAAACTTCAGTGAGGAAAATGTGTTTCATGATTTATTTGACGATGGAAATCAAGAGTTGTATAGTGGGTGTTTGAAATATTCAAAGATTTCATTTCTGCTGAAGTTGTACCATATCAAATGTCTATATGGAATTACAAATAAGGCAATGTCCATGTTATTGGAATTGATTCGTGATGCATTTCCTGAAGAAAAAAACCTAGAATCGTTTTATGAGATGAAAAAAGTTGTAAACAAGCTTGGTCTGAATTATACAAAAATACATGCATGTCCTAATGATTGTATGCTTTACTGGGGAGAGGATTCAAGTAGACAGAATTGTAAGAAATGTTCTTCTTCTAGATGGAAGTCAAAAGGTGATGTTGGAAGTATGACTGAACATAATTTCATGGAGAAGAAGAAAAGGAAAACACCTGCAAAAGTTTTGTGTTACTTTCCTTTGAAGCCTCGATTGTAAAGATTATTCAGGTCATCAAAAGCCGCCGAACACATGAAGTGGAATTCTGTAGATAATAACAATGATGGGTTAATGAGACATCCACAAGATTCCCAATCGTGGAAGATATTTGATTCATTACTTCCAGATTTCTCAGCTGATCCTAGGAATGTTCGATTGGGATTGGTTGCCGATGGATTCAACCCATTTGGGACTTTGAGTATGAGTTATAGCATTTGGCCAGTTGTTTTGATCCCTTATAATCTTCCTCCATGGATGTGTATGCAACAAACATATTTTATCATTTCAATGATTATTCCTGGAAAACAAATGCCTGGAAATGATATTGATGTATACCTGCAGCCTTTGATTGAATAATTGCAGGAGTTATGGAGCAACGGTGTTGAGACATTTGATGTTTCTTCTAAAACAATGTTCAAAATGCATGCTGCTTTAATGTGGACCATTCGTGACTTCCCTGGGCTTGGGAATTTATCTGGTTGGAACACTTATACGGGTTTGGCTTGTCCCGTTTGTAACTTTGATTTCGAGCCCAAACGGCTACCTCACAGTAGAAAATGGTGCTTCTTGTGCCATCGAAGATTTCTTGATGCATCTCATAGATTTCGGCAGAACAAATAAAAATTTAATGGTTCCATTGATTGTAGACCACCTCCAAAGTTGTTAACCGGTTCTGAAATATTGACACAGCTTGAAAATGTTAAAACAGAATTTGGGAAGATTCATCATTTGACTGATAGCGGAAAATGAGTGCGAAGTGCATCGTCAAGTGAAATCAGAACGCAACAATGGAAGAAAAAAAGTATATTCTTCAAACTTCTGTATTGGGAATTTAATTCTTTGCGCCAAAATATTGATGTGATGCATATTGAGAAGAATGTATGTGATAATTTTATTTTCACATTACTTAATGAGCATCTAAATTTGAAGGATCATCTCAATGCTCGCAAAGACTTACAAGTAATGAACATAAAACGTGATCTCTGGCCAGATGAGAATGAAAAGTATGCTCTGGCCATTTTTTCAATGAAAAATAGGGATAAAGATGCATTCCTTCGAATTTTAAAGAATGTGAAGGTATCTGATGGGTATTCGAGTAACATCTCAAGGTGTGTTGATTTGAAGAATCGTAAGTTATATGGATTGAAAAGTCATGATTCACATGTTTTGTTACAACAGTTACTACCATTGGCATTGCGTACATTATTAACTGAAAAAGTTACTGCTGTTGTACTGCAATTCTGCATATTTTTCAGGCAATTATGTGAGAAAACTCTACATCCATTACAGCTTGACAACCTACAGGAGAGGTTTGTATTGACCCTTTGTGCAATGGAGATGATCTTTCCTCCATCATTTTTTACTGTCATGATGTATTTAACTGTGCATTTGGTTGACGAAGCTAAATTAGGAGGCCTCGTTCATTATCGATGGATATATCCAATTGAGAGGTATTTTATTTATATGTTTCCAGTTAAGTAAAAAATATTTGGAATTTAAATAAATGCATAATATTATTATTATTTTTCACAGATATCTTGGGCATTTGAAAGCATACGTGAGAAATAAAGCTCAACCAGAAGGCTCTATTGCTGAAGGCTATTTGGCCGAGGAGTGTCTCACCTTTTGTTCCAGATATTTGGATGATATTGAGACAAGATTTAATCGAGTTGGACGTGTTGATGACACATCAACTCAATCTCAAATGCATCAGAAATCAAAAATATTTCCTGCTATTGGCCGATCAGTTGGGAGGACCTCATACGCGACACTGACAGAATTAGAGTTATTATAGGCACATAGATATGTGATGCTGAATAGTGAAATTGCAGATCCATTTATTGAAGAGTTGAGGATACAAAAAAAGAGATGAATGAGAGGCTGAACACGAAATGAAAAAGATATAACGAAATCTGTGAATAAAGAGCTGGTAGAATGGTTTTCACGACGTGTAAGTTTATAAATATTGCAATAAATACGAATATTAGTTTGACACATACAATTTGAAAATCTATTAAATTATATTTTTATTCTTCAGATCATGAATACTGATACTCTAGTAGACTTTTCAGAAGATTTGAAGTTTCTTGCTAGAGGTCCTATAAAACAAGTTAGAAAGTTTGACACTTATAATTTGAATGGTTTTAGATTTCGTACAGTAGATCGAGAAGTGCGTTTGAAAACATAGAATAGTGGTATATTTACATTTTATGAAGTGGAATACTATGGAAAGTTGCATGATATTATTGAATTAAACTACCACGGGCATTTTTCTGTTGTTTTATTCAAATGCAAATGGGTCGATATTATCAGAGGTGTTAAAAGATATTCCTTGCAATTTACTTCTGTAAACTTCTCTCTCTTGATGGATGTTGGTGATCGTGAACTGCATGATCCATATATCTTAGCATCGCAGGAAAAAATGGTATATTATGTGAATGATGTTGTGGATGAAGGGTGGAGTGTAGTTACTCACGTAATACAAAGAGATTTGTATGATATGGGTGATGAAGTGGAAGATTTGACCTCTGCAATTGAATTTCATCAACAACAAGAAGCAGAATTATTTGTCCATCATGATATTGAAAATATTAGTCTAGAAAGGATGGATGAAGTGGATGAAGCAATGGAGCAGGAAACCGACATGATTGAAGGGGAAAATGATTGTATGTACAATTATTTATTCATTCAGCAACCACTTGTTTCATTTCTGTAGCCATTCATTATCATTGTTATATATATTTTGTTTGCTAGTACTGGGCATCTATTATCATTTTTAATTTTTTTTCTGCATAAATTTTTTGAAATATATATTCTGAACTTAATTTTATTTTATTAAATGACATGAATTCCAAGGAAGAAGCGGTACACCATTTCATCTACTTCTGTGACACATGAAGATCCGTCTGTCGCCACGACATCTAAGGCAGCAGCTGCCTACATCCCTGCATCATCTCCCCATGCACCATCTCTGACACCGTCAATGGATGTCTCATTAGAGGATGAGTCATCGCCTCCCCCTATAGGATCCTCAGTAGTGGGGCAGCGACACGCCCCTTCCAGTTCATCACGGACATCCTGGAGGGTCACAGTCATAGGTACAAATTTTAATTAAATTAATTTATTGCATTTTGTTTATAGTAATTGTTTGCTAATTGCAGATGAAAAAAATGAAACTGTGTAAAAACACTTAAACTGTTCTGGTGTTTGGAACATGAATGGAAAGAAGATAGTGGTTCCATTTGATTCTTATGGGGTCCCGAAGGATGACGTCGTAGGTTTACTTGGTCAGATTATAGGTCACCTGGCAACGGAGCCCATTTCCCTGCCTATTTCATATGATGATTGGAGGTATATGCCTCCAAACTAGAAAAATGAAGTTTTTGATTCTCAGATAAAGGTAATTTTATTACTTTATGGTTTAATTGAATGTCATGTTACAAATATATTCAAAATGAATTTCTGTATACAGATGTTCTTCCACTTTATCGTTGCTGATGTGATAGCACAGAAGTGGACATTGAAAAATCTTGGAAAAAAATGGAAAGATTTAAAATGGAGGTTGTGGTGTGATGTCAATGATACTTCGTTGACCATGCAACAGATGTATGAGAAGCTAACCAGTGGGGTACAGAAAGAACATTGGAAAGTTTTTTTCGATAGCCATCGTGATGAGAAGCAGATGGTATTGAAATATATATTATTATATTATCCTCATTTTACATTTATACATGTACATGAAGAGGAGATAGACATTGAATAGATTACTGTTAAATTGAATTTTATTTATTTCAGGATCTCTCAAGATATAATGCATCAAACCGGGCCAAGCAAGTCATCCCGCACACTGCGGGCTCAAAAAGCTTTGCTAGAAGCTGAATGTCATTGGCAATCTTTTAATTAGTTTAAATATTTATAAGACAATATTATCTATTTAACATATTTAATTGTTGATTTATATTTGTTTAATGCAGTCACAGAGTTTAGGGCATGAAGCATCCCGAACAGAACTGTGGCTGGATGTTCATAAAAAAACAGATGGAAGTTTTGTTAATGAACCTGCCAGAGAAGTTGGGGTATGAAGTCAATTATTTATTATAATAACTTATTATCAGTTTTTACTATGTTAATATATATTTATATTAGATTTATTGGTAAAAATTAAAGAAATATGGGATGTCAATCCTGGGAAATCCTACTCAGTCTCCCAGGATGACCCGGTTGGTAAAGTCCTTGGGAAGGAGCATCCTGGTAGAGTGTGCGGGATGGGTTTGGGACCCGTACCATCTGAGGTCTTTGGCAGTCCATCAGGGATTTCGGCTACATCTACTCCTGGTTATATTCATTTCATACCTGAAGATACTCATAGGGATATGTCTTCTCTACGAAACACAGTTCACCAGCAGGGGGATCAGATATCTGCTTTGCAGAAAGAGTTTCTTGAAATACGTCAGCATATGAGCAGATATGCCCCCGGTGGTAGTGCATCGGCTATTGGTGAGCAGGTAAATCACAAAAAAATCAAAATCATTTAGTTTTCACACTTTTATTGGTTTTGAGTTTAATTATAAATATGAAACAATATTTAATTTTCAATATAATGTTCTTATAGGTGGCAGCAGGTAGTGGAGATGAAGGTGGAGAGGGTGACGATGCAGCATCAGATGATGAGTAGTAGTGTTGTTGATGTGTTGAACAAGTATGAGAATGGTTGGTTTGTATATGTAACATGTATGGAACATAGTTTCCACCAAACATTTTTATGTCCTAACATTTTCTTGATTTATCATGTTTCCTTCTATAAATTTTATTTGTTTATGATGTTTCATTTTATGTCTTGATTTCATCGAGTGTGGTATACATAATTCCATTTAGGCCTGTGTTTGAATTGGTACTACATCCAATGAGAATACCATATATGTAACCCATATTCATACCATTTCTACTATATAGCAGCATTCGGGTAGCCCCATTGTGTAAGCTCGATTCATACCATAACTGATTCATGGAAGTACCTAGGTAGTCCAACTGTGTAAGTCCCATTCATATCATTGCTGCTCCATAGCAGCACATGGGTATCCTAGCTGTGTAAGCCCAATTAATACCATCACTATCAAGGCCCAATGAGCCACAACACATTACACAAGCATGAAGAAATTCTATCACATACCAAAGCCCCAAACATTCAATGGTATAAAGACAACCAAAACAACAGAAGATAAAAATCTCACTGAAGGGCTTCCATAAATTTTAACACATCCTTAGGTCTACGCTAGGTTGGTCTACACATGCCCAACCTATATCCATAATCACAACCAAAGTATATCCCCTTAGAATAAAATCTCAGGAGGGAGGAACAGTCACCCCATGTAACACTCAACAAGGCAGAAGTTATTAGGTAACATATTGGTTTTATATATGCCAATTTTTACTAGATACTCCCTTTTTCAATAAATTTCCTTACTAAGTGGAAGATAAATCACCTATCTGATGGCCCAATATGTTTTAGTTTAGCATAGACATACCCCTATTGGATCCATATCCAATATGTATCACACTAAAAGGCCAATCCCATGACCATAAATGTCTAAGGCATGAAAGGTTAATTATAAAAGGCTCTGTCATGGCCTTAAAATTTTTACACCACTCAAATGGGTCAAGGAATACCAATTTGTTTTTAGTTTAAGGTTGATATAAAACAATCTATGAGACCACATATCACATGTATCATAGAATAATGTATAAACCATAGGAAGAATGTTCAAGGACCATCTAATTGTAATAAAAAATGCATCAAAATATGTGTCATTTGGTATCCCAATGCACTAACCATCTTGAGAAACCTGGCGTCTCCGCAATTGAACAAACCCATACATTAGGAAAGCATCACATGAAACAACCATGGATTGATAATGTCCCCATGACAAAATTCCCAATAGTCACATTACCTTCATCACTAAATCTCTCTATCTATGAGATCTATGAAAATCCAACAATTATTATAAACCACATGTTAACCAAGTAAAATTACACCTAATAACTACCCAAATCCCCACTTGAAAGGATAATCTTAGACTATACAACCATCATACCAATTATGCTGATAAAGAACTCACGCTCTTACTGACATGGAAAGAGTGTATCTTGGAAGCCTCCCACAATACCTAAATTTAACCGTTATCAGTATAACATGAATCTAAGCATGTATACACTCTATTAAAACACCTAATATGCATCATTACAATAACATCCAAATAATCATAGTTTAACTTAACTTATCCCCCAAATAACCATGTCAATTATTCATGTTAGACTTAACAAAACACAAGCACTACCCATGCTTTTACATTCACAATACCAAATACAATGATATTACTAACTGAATACCAAACCATAGTCCACCTATATACCATCACTATAGAACAAAGTGTCTAAAATTACTTTCATTTATTTAATGAACTCATAGACCTAGGATAAGTCCTCTCTTGGATTACATACATACAAGAAAACCCTCATCAGGTGGAAATGAGAATCGCTATTTCACTTTATTAGAACACTCCAATCACCAATATCCCAAGATACATCTCAATATTACTAGTCTCTCTCAACCCTGGTTCACATGTCACATCCTATATAGGATACAACCCATGGAGAAGCATCTATGAACTCATCTCAAATATCACGAGGAAAATCATAGGCCAATATACCCACTCGAGGGTTCTCATGTATATCACAAATCCCATACCCAATCCAACTATGAAATCTAGGTTACTAATCCTTACTAGAAATCGACACACCATATATCCCCTGAAGGATAAAGATCACATACAAGCACATATATATTAATGACATTATCTTATGATAATAACTATTGTGAAAAATCAATATCATTTGGTTTGGTTAAGTATAATTCCACCAATAAGGTATTTAGGAAAACATTAGATAAGTTATTGTTGAAATTTTAAAAAACTCAAGCCTATTTTCTTTAATGAAGTCAATAACAACTATATCATGATGCATCCCATCCAACCTGCAACATGATGACCATCTTGGGATGTATACATGAAACTCTTATCTCATATCCAATGACATAACTCAAATCCTCAATAGGAAACATGTATAACATACAAGATCATAAACCATACTCTCTCAAGCACCATGCACAGTTAGCGTGTTGTCCAACCTAAAATGCACGCTAATTCACAAGTTACCCGTTTTCTATAGTAGGCATTAACAACCAACCCAAAACACACAACAAACCATACCATAACATACATTCTATAACTACTCAAACATCCATCTTTGGAACAAATTCTATACCCATATAAACATAATTTGTTCTGTCCCATAACACAAATCCATTGTTAAAAAAACCCAACCCATATCACAATCCACCCATGGATGTTATATCGGCCAACTTAGAGCATAACCAATTACATATCATTACACATCACCATGGTTATCATGATCACATAAATTGTATCAAAATTCATAACCATTTATTATATAGAGTATTAGTATCCATATAATATAAATCAACCCTTCTTAAAACACATAAGAAATTAAAGAAGCTAAAAACACATATACATATTGGGGGTCACATGGATTGGTTACTCACCAAATTGTGATACATACCTTTCCTTAGGTTGGACTCCATAACATACAACATTTGATCATATCTTATTTTTCAATTAATACTACCATGTTATTTGTTTGTATGGTGTCTCCTGTTCAATATTCTGGTTTGATTTGTTTTTCAGGGCAGTGGTGTGGTAGGAGCAGAATTTTTTTTTTCCAGGTCAACATTTCGTGGCGGTTTTAACCGCCGCTAATGCCTTACTGGTCAGCATTTAGCGGCGGTTATAACCGCCGCTAAATGTATTATGTTTAAATTTAGTGGCGGTTTTAATTGTCGCGACATAGGCGCATCAAACGCCAGAATATAGCGGCGGTTAAAACCGCCGTGAAAAAAAAGTATCATCTACGCATAAAACCGCCGCGAAATTGACAAAAACCGTCGCGAAAAGATGCATCTATGACGCTTTTCTTAAACCACTGAGAAATAGTAAAAACCGCCTCTAATAGATTGCTGACGCCCAGTTTCGAGGCTGTTTTTGTAAACCGCCGCCAAACCCTATAGCGGCGGTTTAAACCACCACTAGGGGCCGGTTTTTTTGTAGTGACGGGGCACTTCTAAGTGGATTCTGGGGTGGGACACAACAAAGTGGTATCGGATCCTTATTCTTCATTTTGTCTTACTATTTGGGTTTATATGGGAGACTAGGAAGAAATAGAATTTGTTAATTAGAATGTTCCTAGGAGTATCTGACACCCAAAAAGTGGAAACCCAAATTTCCAAGGATGAGTTATTGTTGTTTTGTTCTACACCTGTTATAGTTTTATGAATTTCGCTATTTGGTGGTGCACTTGATTTGTGTCACTACTATTGTTGATATTTTTAGGATGGATTTTCTTCTATAATGTCTTGAAGATATGTGGGTCTGTCATATCATGAATCACACTAGGAACCTTAGGAATTAAATTCCATGCATGATGCCATGCCATATCTATATTTCTGCATGAATTGCCTATTTTTCATGTGCTTGTTGCATGTTCCGTGATTTTTATATTAAAATGTTCTAATGCTTATATAGGAATAACATAATTATATTAATTAAAGTACCCATATCAATCTAAAAAATGTTTTCCCACACAGATTGATGATGGAACCTTAATTAACCAATTATTCCACATTTGAGTCGTGAACCACTTGTTCTATGGTATGAAACATTAGTAGATTTTATTGATGAATGTCAATGTAAATATAAGAATAAATTTCTTCTATAAATTTATAATGGTGGTTCATTTAATAAAATCATTATTCATGACATGTTACATCTTGATAACATATGTATAGGTCGGGTCATAGTTACTTGATGTGCCAATTTCAATTTATAAAGAGTATGGGTCTTTATAAATTTGGAATTGGTGATGCAATTAACTAGATTAGGATATCTATATTCAAACATAAAAGAATAAATTTCAATAAATTAATTTTTTAAAATGAAATTTTTCCACTAAATGGGGATTCTAAATACCAATTAAAGTGTGTTTTCCTCAATACCTTTCATTTGGAACTCCCTTTAATGGGACCTCTGTTTTGTTATGTGAGACCTGGACCATGACCATACCATAGTATTGGGTAGTATTCTATGTCTCATGTGGTCATTTTTTGTCTCTTTCATCACCTAGACCTAGCCTTAGGGGATTCAATAGAGGTGTGACTGGTTATAGGAAGGTGATGTACCTATCATTTCCTTATATGGTTTTTTATTATCTATTATAATCTTATTTGTAGAATGAACTTGGAAATTGTAGATGAATACAGCCATGAAATATTCATGTCATATGTGAGGAGGGTGGAGATGACCATTCTCTAGAGGTGGTGGGTGCAAATAAACTTGTATTACCTCCTTTAGTTCCACCATAGGCACCTCTTGTTGATCTTACACTAGGCACTGATGCTCAGTTTAGAGATAGCTTCTTCCGCTTCATGCAGTCTATATAGGGGGCTCCATAACCAATCCATACTATGGAAGAGTCGACCTAGGAATTCCAGTAATTGCATCCTCCCACCATCTCAAGGGATGGAGTTCCTCACGATTTTGAGTATTGGATAGAGTCCATGATTTCTATCTTCGAGCATATATAGATTCCTCCAGAGAGGAGGATAAATCTATCCACCTATATTCTTTGTGACTCTGCCAATCATTTGTGGGATGTCTTTACTCAGGATGGAAATCATAAGGGTATGGTCTAGGAAAACTTCCAGATGGCCTTTTTTACTACTTCTTTCATAATATGTTGAGAAAATACTATGCCTAAGAGTTTATACACTAATACTAAGGTGACATGTTAGTGATGGAGTATTCATCTAACTTAACTGAATTAAAGAATTTTTCCCCAACCTTGACCAGTGACGAGTTGAAGATTGTGAGACAGTTTGAGGATGGAATTGCATATTTCATCTGACCATAAGTGAATGTCTTATGTACGACCACAATTTCTTAGATTTTAAACCATGCCATAATCACTAAGAAAAAGATGAGGGAGTCTAGGAATGTGAGCCAGGGAGTTTCAGCTTCCAGGTAGGGAGATAGTTTATCTTGTTATAGGAATCGTCATTTTAAGGTTGCACATGGGGTCAGTACTAGACATATGGCATGCACCAACAGTTATTTAGTGAGTCACTAGTGTGGTAGGATAGGTCATAAAAAGATCTAGTGCATGAGGAACCAAATTGAGTGCCAATATTTCGATAGGATGGGTCACCTTGAGTGCTCTTTTAAAAAAATTACTCCTACCTAGATAGAGAGGGGGTCTATATTAGCACCACTCTCAGGTAAAAGATCAGTTATTCCATGTAAAGCCAAGAGTTGTTATATAACCAATTGATCAGGCTAAAGAGGTGGTTGTGGCCATGTTAGTCAGACATCTGAGGTTCAGTGCCAGTAGAGTGGTCTTTCCCAGGTCAATTAGGTTTTATATCAGGGTCGTGGGTCGGTCCATATCTATAAAGTATAGCCTAAACATGAGGAGTAGATTATAGGGACTTTACTATATGAGGTACTACTTTTTTAGCCTCTACCTAAGTATCTACCCTTTTTATGAAGGTGCATCATAATCCATCATATCTATAGTAATTATGGAATGTCTGGGACTAGTGATAGAGTGCTTCAGTGGCGTCATGACTCTTGAAAAATCATTGGTGGTTAAATCATTGAATATGTTCCAGTTTAAGGAGTGACTTATTGAGATAGGTGGGTTCCAATTCCTATGGAATTTATTTATCCTTGAGATGATTGGTTTTAACATCATTCTCAGTATGGACTAGTTAGTGCCATATCAATCCCATGTGGATTTGTATCATTTACAGATGTCATTTACCTCACATGAGGGCCACTTGTATATTCATTAGGTATAATGGTATATCCAGGTGAGTTGAGCTTGAAAAGAGTCTACTAGGATGGGCAGGGTGACATCTCAAATGGTTAGTCACTTATTGAGCGAACTGAGGATGTGGTTTGTATAATTCTCTCATATGGTGGATCATTTCAGGGATGTCTTCCCTGATTATTTTTCTAGATTACCTCCTAAGATATAGGTGGATTTCACTATAAATCTAGCACTAGGTGAAGCACCAGTGTCAATTCCTCACAATAGGATGGAACCTACATAACTACATGAACATAAGAAATAGCTGGAATATCTAGAGGGAAAGGGTTTTATATAACCCAGTACTTTGATTTGGGGCTCACTTGTCCTTTTTACCAAGAATTAGAATGGTACCCTTCGGTTTTTCATGGATTATAGATGTTTTTACCATATTATAATGAAGAAATAGTATCCATCGCCTCATATAGATGACCTCTTCAACCAACTCTGAGGAGTAACAGTTTTCTCTAAGATTGGTTTGAGTTTGGGCTACCATCAAGTGAATTTGAGACCATCGTACATAGAATTTACAGCATTACAGAGTAGGTACGTCTTGTAAGAGTATATGGTTATGTTTTTTAGCCTTACGGATGTTCCAGTAGTCTTTATAAATCTGATTAATCTCTTTTTCTTCACATGTACCTAGAACCGTTTGTGCTAGTATTTGTTGACATAATCTTAGTGTATTCTCATACTATACATGACCATGCCAACCATCTTGATGTTGTGATAAATACACTGAGAGGGCACTATATTTATGTGAAGCTCAGCAAATTCCACTTTTGGATCATTAAGGTTCACTTCTTGGGTCATAGCTATTGACCTCCTTGTTTTAATGGCCACAAAATCATGTTTAGTATGATATTAATGAGATTTATGTTTTATGATAGTATTTTATTTTATACGATGAATTGATGATATTTTAGTATATTTAAGAAAAGACTCACCATTAAGGATGAATCACTGTCAAGAAAGTCTCCCACCAAAAAAATTATCATATCCAAGGAAGTGACATTTTCAGAGATGACTCACTACTAGAATATAAAATTGGTTATGTACTGGGATGACTCATCATCAGCAATGAGTCACCGATGAGATTGAAATTTGAAAAATTATGAGAAAGCGCCAAACTTTGTCTCACCATCATCACCAAAATTTGGATAAGTGTTGGAGTCATCTACCGTTGAGAAGATTCACTTCCAGCCTAAAATGAAACCAAGACCTGACTCACCATCATAAGATCTCACCATTCCAAAAACTGAATATCATAATTTGTATCACCTCTAGAGTATCTCACCGCCATAAGTTCTCACCGTTCCAGAGACTCACCATCAAAATCTGTGTCATTGCCGGAATCTGAGTCACCACCAGTTTGATACACTACCATATTGTGTCACCATTATAAAGACTCACCAGTATTATCTTATTTAATTTTGAATTAAATGATTCTAATATAAATTTTATGAAATTTAATGCCCAAAATTATTTTAATGATTGTTCTTTAATTTATTGACAAGGATGAATTAAATAATGTGTCATCCCTGAGTATGAGGATCCAGGATATCAAGATTTTTTCTCATGTGGATGATTTTGTTGTTGTTGTTGATAAAACAGAAATCATACTCCTCCATGTTGATATATGAAGTTCTAAAAAACTAAGGCATAAATAGAGCTGCACACGTGAAGTGATATGAACTTTATTAGAATAACTAGAAGATCTTGCATGTTTCATCTTACATACACACAACTGTGAGAGTAGAGTTTAAAAAACATTCAAATCCTGTAGTCATAAAGAATAGTTTATGACACTTTATTCCACTACAAATATCAGGACCTCAACTTGATCCTCATCTCAAGATACATTCAAGAGTCACGAGCTGCATAGCCTATCATAGAGAGAAACATTATTATTTCTACATTATTTCTTTCCCTTTTTCCATTTATATTTACATTGTGAGTAGTGTGTGTATACTCTTTTTACTACATGAACATTGTCTCCTACTTTAAAATATAAGATACTTATAAATATTCTCAACTCCTTTTACACATGTTTCCCTTATGTTTTGGTAGAGGTCCAGTTATAGCCTTTTTTATTTTTATTCCCACAAATACTGTGGAAGAGGAATCTATGTGGCCTAGAGAGTTGTCATGATGTTGTAGTACCTGATACATGTTGTGTATCAAATTTTATTTTTATGAAAACTACTTGTAAATAGGTTATTTCCAAGTAGAGAGGACTAATTATCAACTTGAGACTGAACCTCTTGTGTTCATTTTCTTCTATGTGTTTTTTTTGTTTTATTTCTATGATTTAAAACCAAATATATTTTAAACTAAAAGAAATACCATTACTTTGATAGTTAGTTTTAATTAATGTTTATATAATATTTTTATCGAGTAAGTTGATTTCAAAATCTAAAATAGTTTTCATATTTATTTTAACAAAGAGCCAATGAATCTTTGAGAAATATTTTAAAATATTGAAACTTATACCAAATTTGATGTTTTAACTAACTAGGATGTTTTATTTAAATTGGGGGATTTTTTTTAAATATAATTTCAATAGAAATTTTTATTGGGTACTCAATTCACCCCCCCTCTTGAGATGCGCACTTCGACCAACATTTGGTACCAAAGGATTGTCTTCGGTATCAAAGTTTTTCAAAAAAACAACTGTTATTTTATTTGTTCTTTAATGATATTAAATTTATGTTAGTTCAAGATTTAATTCTTTAAATGGATAATTGAAAAGACGGTTCTACTACTAACAAGATTAATTTTTTCAATGGAAATAATTATTCTCAGTGGCATATCAAATATAAAATTCATATTGAAAGTATGGGGTTTGAGATTTGGTCTACTATTGAGGATGATTATGTCTTACCTAAGACTGATATAATTACACAAGATGATACTAGAAATATATCCTATAATAATAATTGAAAAGATATGAATGCCATGTATTATTCCTTAATAGATGAGTAATTTAATATAATTTCTTCGAGTAAAACTGAATTTGAAATTTGGGGAACATTAGTTGTTTCTCATGAAGGAACAACCAATGTTAAAGAGATGATATTGAATACATATAATATTAATTATTATAAATTTAATATAAATATTTATGAATTAATTTTGGATATGTATCTTAGGTTCAATGAAATTTTGAACACCATGATCTCTCTGGTAAATCCATTGTATGACAAGGATTATATCATGAGGCTACTCAAATTTCTTCCTGATAGATAGAGAAGGACATCAGTGTTAATTCGAGAATACTACAACATTATAAAACCACCGATTAAGGAACTAATTTGTAAGTTACTAATGTATAAAGAAGAGTCAAAAGTAAATAGAGAAGAGGATGATGAGTTAAAAATAAAGTTAGTATCTTTCAAGTCTTTTGCATCTAAATAAAAGTAAAAGAAAATAGAAAAGATACAATATAAAATATCCAATGATAGTGATTCACCACCTGACAGTGATGAGGAAATAGAACATCTGGAAAAAAATATTGAAGAAGTTTTATAGGAAGAAGAAATTTTTCAGAAATCCAGGTTATAAAGGAAAATATGATATTAAAGGTAACTGAAAGATTGATTGGAAAAAGGATGATAGCACTAATGACATAACCTGCTATGAATTCGAGAACAAAGAAAATGTTAAGGAAGACTATAGAAAATTAAAATACAAAAATTAATATGAGGGAAAGGGAATAAAATATAATAAATCCATGAAATAAACTTGAATATCCTCTGAGGACAACTCTAGTGACTCAAACTCCAATCTTAAACAAAATTCTTACCGAGCCCACATGTGTTTCATGACTAATGTCTCTAAGCTACCTATTATATCATATGTGATTAATTCTAATAACTCCAAAAGTGAACATAATGATGATTAAATGTCTCAATAAGAGATATTTTAGTATTTATAAATTCTTGAAGATACTTTCAATGAACTTGATGATAAATATAATGTTCTGAAAAAATAGTATGCTTTATCTGCTAATTCTATATCTCACCTTGCTGTAGAGAAGATAAAAATGATAAATTACTAAAATAAAATACTAAACTTAAATTTTCCAATGGACTGCTGAAGATGGATTTATAAAATTTCACCAATGGTAGAGAAATTCTTACTCGGATTATTGGAAAGCAAGTTGTTCAAAAATATATTATAGGTCATGGATATCAACCTAGGAAAAGAAGAATAGTAAGGAGAACTTTTGTACCTAAATATAATTCTAAAATATTTATTTCTAGTTATTTTTCTAATGGAAAAAAAATTATTTCAAAAGTCTTACATTTTTTTATAAGTCACCTATTAAAAATTTTGGGTTTTTAAATCCCTAATTACGAACACATTTGGACCCAAGAAAATTTGGGTACCAAAATCATTCCATGTAAAAAAATTATTTTCTAGGAAAGTTTCTTGAAGAACTCCTATAAAATTATTTGGTACATGGGTAGTAGATGTTTAAGTCATATGAAAAGATACTACTCAATTTTCATGAGACTAAGAAGGGTTGATAGTGTCCATGTCACCTTTAGTGATAATGTTAAAGGGAAAATCATCATCCTTGGACAATTTAGTAACACCAATTCTATTTTAATTCCCAAAGTACTATTTGTTGATGGTTTGAATTATAACTTGATTAGAATATCACAATTATGTGATTTTGGTTTTAATTTTAAATTTGAAAATAATTCATGTAATGTTTTTTATTCTAAAGATTCTTTAATTTTTACTACATTAAGGAATGAAAATATTTATGTTGTTGATCTTAATTATTTAATTTCTAAAGATGTTTCTTACTTGAGTGTTTTTTATAAATAATATTGTATTTGGAATAGGATATTAGGCTACTGTAATATTCACTCACTTAGGAATCTTACTATGAAATGGTTAGTCAAGGATCCACCCAAACTAGAGTTCATAAATGACAAATTTTGTAACCCCTATCAAAAAGGGAAACAATACAAGATTTATTTTAAATCAAAGAAAGAGGTTCCAACTTCTAAACCTCTTGAGTTGGTTCATATGGATTTATTTGGACCATTTAGCGTTTCTAGTCTAAATGGGAAGCACTATGTCTATATACTAGTATTTGACATTTCTAAGTATACTTGGGTCTTTTTTTTAGCTCAAAAAAGTAAATATTGCTCATATTTCACCAAGTATGCTAGATCTGTAGAAAAATTAAGTGGTCTTAGAATTAAGACCCTAAGAATTGGCCATGTTCATGAGTTTGAAAATCAAGACTTTTAATTATTTTTCTCAAAAAATGGATATAGTTATAACTTATCTACTCTTAGGATACCTTAAAAGAATGGAGTTGTAAAATGAAGGGATATAACACTCAAAATATAGCCCAGACTATGCTAAATAAATATGAATTACCCATCTACTTTTGGTTATAGGTTGTGAAAAAAACTTGTTATATAATCAATGGAGTGTTAATTAGACCTATCTTAATGAATACCCCTTATAAGATTTGTAATAGTAGAAAGCATAAGGTTAATTACGTTATAGTTTTTGGTTTCAAAGTATTTATTCTTAACACTAAAGATAATATGGACAAAATTTCATCCAAAAGTGATGAATGAATTTTCTCAGGTTATTCATCATCTAGTAAATCTTATAGAGTTCTTAATAAAAGTACCAAGACTGTGGAAGAGTCTATTAATGTAAAATTTGTTGAGACAGATCTACATGATCCCAATACCTCTTTATAAAACCTTAAGGATGATTTATCTTCACTATACGTAAATTACAAACCTGCTGATTCAACTGTGAATCAATCATAAAAATCATCCAATTCTAAAGAACTTCCAAAACATGAACCCAAAGTTGTAGAGAATCCTAAGGTGACCATCCCCACTTTTTCTATAGCTTTTAGGACCCTTAAGTACCATACTTTAGATGTTTTAGTTAGAGACCTAGATAAATATACACAAACTAGAGATTCTCTATGAAATTAGGTCGAACATCAATTATTATTTTCATATCTTGAACCAAGGAACATCAATGATGAAATTACTAATGAATTATGGGTAATGGATATGAAATAATAACTAAATAAATTTGAAAGAAATAAAGTATGGGAATTTGTAGATAGACCCAAGGGCACCTTGACTGTGGGAACTAAATGGGTGTTTAGAGACAAGGTAGATGAATCAGGCACTATAGTAAGAAATAAGGCTAGACTAATTTCACATGGGTGTAGTCAAGAAGAAGGAATAGACTATGATGAGACATTTTAACCACTATCAAAACATGAATCCATTAGAATACTACATTCTTATGTATCTCATCTAGATTTCAAACTTTATCAAATGGATGTCAAGAGTGCATTCTTAAATGGGTTTATAAGTGAGGATGTATTTGTTAAACAACCCTCAATTTTCAAAATTCATATTTTCCAAATATTTTTTTCAAATAATCAAAATATTTAAATGTTCTAAAACAATATTTTAGAGATTGGTATGATAGGATCGGCTCATTTATTATTTCAAAAGGTTTTTAAAAAGGTATTGTTGAACCTACACTTTCTATAAAATTAATTTCAAAATATGTTTCAGTTGTAAAAATTTATGTGGGTGAAATTATTTTTGGATATTTAAGAAATTATTTATGTACTAAATTTTCAAAAATAATGAAAATGAATTTTAAATGAGTTTAATGGGTGAACTCAAGTTCTTTTTTTGGTCTTAAATTTTTTTTAAATAATGAAGAAATTATTTTGAACCAAAGTAAATATAATAAGGATCATTTAAAATGTTTTAACTTGGATATAACTAAAATTCGTGATAGTCACATGATTACTACCAATAAATTGGATCTTGATGAACCAAGAAAACTAGTTGATCAAACCAGTTATAGAGGTATGATTGTAAGTATTCTATACCCAACTACTAGCCGACTTGATATTATGTTTAGTGTGTGTATGGGTGCTCACTTTCAAGAAAACCAAAAAGAGTCGCACTTGGTTGATATAAAACTAATTTTCAAATAACTCAAATATACTACTAATTTAGGATTGTTTTACTTGAGAGGATAATCATTTGAATTGGTTAGTTATTTAGATGCAGATTTTGGTGGATGTAAATTAGATAGAAAATTCACTTCTAGAACACATCACATTTTAGGAAAGTATCTAGTTTCATGGTGTAGTAAGAAACAAAATAATATCACACTGTCTATTGTTGAATATGAGTACATAGTTATGGGTAGCTTTTGTGCACAATTTTTGTGGATAAAACACACATTACTTGACTATGGATATAAATTCTGAAATGTCCCTAAAAATTGTGATAATGAAAGTGTAATAAATATGAATAATAATTATGTATCACATTCTAGAGAAAAACATATTGATATAATACATCACTTTTTGAGAGATAATTTTCAAAAAGGTGATATCACTCTTGAATACATTGGTACAGAACATTAGTTTGGTGATATTTTTACTAAAACTTGAATGTTGAGAGAATTAATTACATCAAACATGAATTAGGTATGATCAATTTCAATAATGTCTAATTTTCTAGGACTCATTGTTGAAGATTTTTCATTCATGAATATTTTTCACTGTTGAATATTTTTCACCATTGAATATTTCTCACCATTTTAAATGTCTCATTATTGAGGATTTATCATCATTTTGAATGTCTCACCATTTTTAATTTCTCACTATTAAATATTTCTCACCATTGTGAATGTATCTCCATTTTTAATGTCAAACAATTTTATAATTATAACCCTTTATACTTCTCACCATTTATACTTCACACCATTGTAGATTTATCACTATTAATAATTATCACTATTGTGATTTCTCACCATTGTAGTTCGCATGCCTTTGTTAATTTTTGTTTCACACTGTTAGTTTTTAAACGATCATTTTTAATTTCTTTATGGTTCATTTAATTTTCCATGATTAGATTTAAATGTTTTCCGATTTTTGATTATGTGAATCTCTGAAACCAAAATGAAATAAATGAGATACTTTATCTAGTTTCAATGCACTCGTTCCTCATAAATTTTCTCTCAAACCCTGTTATGTTATTTCTTATCCCAACTATTTTCCTAACTTAACTATCATTTGAACCAATCAATCCATTATCCATGTCCAAAGTGAAGAATCCTTTAGTGTCTTCGCTGGATAATTTGGGTCCTATAAAGAAGAAAAATGGGGAAATGAGTCATCTTGTTAGTTTAAAGTCATCTAATATTAATCTTTCTAAGAGAGTGGTTGTGCCTGAAAATTAATTATATGAAGAATGGTTTCTTTCCAATATGTACATATTTCATCAAGTTATAAAGAACCAATTATGGTTGAATTGGTTCTCTTCTAACTAGATACCATTATATCCTAGGTTGGTATACGATTTTTACTAGTTTTTAGAGTTTACCTTTGAAGAAGATGATGATTAGATAAGTAATCAAATCAATGGACACAATTTTGTTCTATCTTAAAGACATTGGGATTAGTATTTTAAAGTTCTGCATGAGGGTGTGTTTAAAGATTATCAAGGAACCATTATAGATGATAGTGATAATTTTATCTATGAAGATGTCCTTGTTAAGTTAAATGGTGATGAAATAGTTAGAATACCATTATCTTCTAAGTTGTATGGTGAATTATGATTAGTTTCCACATTCATACAACATATTATTTTTCCAAGAAATGGTGAATTTTCTATCATGATTTTTTAGGATGTCTACCTATTGTGCTTGATGAAAATAGGTGAGAAGATAAACCTTTGTAGATACATTATGCTTCACATGACATAAATGACCAAACCCACTTTAATATTTAAATCCCCAATCTACCCAAAGTTCATTTATTCTATGTTAAACAAAAAAGGTTTAGTTACTAATGATGAATAAGTTGTAGTGTATTTTTGTGGATTCTACATTACTAGAATAATATACATAAGGATGAATATCAGTTGAAAACCATGGAAGATGTAATGGGTAGCGGATAATGAAAATTTTTATAATGAGTTTAATCTAATTGACCACCCTTCGATACCTAGAGAAATTTTTTAACCTATTCTAGATACTAATGAGATTGTTGAGTACTCTGATAGTGATGAGAAATAAGAGGTTGATGCCTCTAAGGATTAAGAGGAGAAAGATTTTTCTGTGGATGAAGGCAGTGACCCTAGAATTCCTCTTAGATCTCCTGTTGTTACCTATAGGGAACCTAGTCTACCTAGGTATCTTATCAAAAGATAAAAAATTATTGGAATAAGGAAGTGGTGAGGATGAAATTGATGTTTTAAGAGATTAATAATTCAAGAGTATTTATAAATCTGATGATGAAAATGGTGATGATGTTGATGAAGAAAATGAAGAAAAGGGAGGAGGAGAAAATAGATATAATGATGAAAATGTTAATGGAAGTGGAAATGATGATGATGAAGAGGAGGATGACCATGATTGTGGTTATGATGGTCCTGAAGGACTAAGTGGTCAAATTAATGTAGAGGAGATTGATATTCCTCAAGAACTTATTGATTATCCACATGCATATAGTTCTAAATATGAAGAAATACACAGATTTCTTGGTGATGTGGATAGAGATGCTAGAGGAGAAAAAGAAGAACTAGTTTAGAGGGAGAAATTACCAATTTTGGATAGTATCCAAGTTATTGTTGATGATCAGATGGTTTCAGATCTTGTCATTGTTGAGAATATGAAAGTAACTGCTACTGTTGAGCTGTTAGTTACTAAGTAGATGTGTGATGAGCCTACTTATTTTGAGGAGTCTGTGGATGATCAAATATAATATGATTATACTAGTGTAGAGAATACTATTTTTGTACAGAGTTTGGATTCTTAGAGATCTGTTGGGACACCTCTTGTAGTTGTTCCTTCTGTATTTGTGTCTACATCTGCAAAGCCTTCAGTGGTTGAGTTTCTTGGTAATCCTTTGTATAGTTGTATTGACCCTATGTATGAAGAATGGGATAAGGTTTATAGTAAAGTTGGGAGTGCACTAAATAATGGGGGGGACTAATATTCAAAATTAAAATGATTATAAGGGATCATTGGTAGATTAAATTAATGTTTCTAGTGAGTTGTAGTGGTTTGAATCTGATGTGCCTACCAAGTTGTCACCTAAAACTACTCCTCTTGTCCCACCATTTCTTATATATATGGTCACTAAGGGTGACTTGGATTCCTTCAGTGAAAATATTTTATTTCGGTTTGATGTAAAGTTGAGGAACAATCCTTCTTTGGTTACCAAGATGAGTGAATTGTATGCTTGATATTTGTTTGAACTGGTGATTCAACATATTTAGTCAAAAATGTTGCACCATTTACAAGAAGTTTAAATAGAAAACCAAAGGCTTTAAAATGTTTTTAGTCCTTAAAATCTACTATAGAGGAGATTTATTATTCTATTAATGATTCGTTGGGATCCTTATTTGAATGGATTTAAAATATTTCCTTTAATTCTTCAAGTTCAATTTCTTCTCCTCCTTCAGATTTTTATGTTGATTTAATTATAAATGTTTTAGTGGAAGAGATTAAAGTTACAACTACTTTAGGTAGTGTACCAAAACAACCTCAAAATACTTTAAACAAAATTAGATTTAAAAGTGATCATATGTTCATATTTGTTAAATAGAATGTCAAGGACATGAAGTCTAACAGAGAGAATATAAAAAAATCTATCAAGTACTACCTGACTTGGATTTTCACTAAACATGATATAGATTCCCACTTTAAGTTATTGGGAGAAAATATAAGGATTCCTAGATTTTCTCAAGCCTTTAAGGATCAAGTAAACTAGTTGAAAGTTATGAATCTTGTGCTTAATAAATTTATGGGAGATAATCAAGACTTTTTCAGTGTTATAGATGTAGGTAGAAATATTTTCATGGATTTCATAAACCTTATGAAACCTTTTCTGTAAGTTCATGTAACTACAGTTGTAGATAATGAGTTTATACCTGTTATTTCCCATCTAACATCTCAAAATACTAATCCAGAGTTATTCACATAGGTAGTTACCAAATATCCTCATTCACCGCTTCAATCCATATTCTAGTCTTTTGCCTTATCTCCTAGAGAAGTTTTCTGGAACCTCAAACCCATCATCATCAGATATCCTCAATCTTTGACAGATGTTCATGTAGCTGTTCCTACTGAGAATCTAGCCTCAGTTGCTACAAACTTTACCTTAGAAAGGGATAAATAAAAAGATCCTCTATTTCCTTCTACCCATCCTAAGAGGAATCCTTGATAATTAGACATTGTTTTTTATGGAAATGTTTTTTGTCAATTTTTTATGGAACATTTTGGCTATACTTTCAATGAATTTTCCTAAATGTCAATATTTATGATTATGATTATTCTTCTTTTTATATGCCTTTTATATTTTCTTTATACTTTTTGATAATTCCAAAAGGGGGAGAAATATTCTATGTAAAATATAGTTTGATGATGGAAAAGACTCACCATTAAGAATGAGTCACTGCCATGAAAGTCCCATCGCCAAAAAATGTCTCACCACCAAGTATGAGTGACTATCAAGGATGAATCATCACTATAATCTAAAATAGTCTAAGTACTGGGATGAATCACCGTCAGTAATGAGTCATCGATAAGATGGAAATTTGATAAAGTATGAGACACATACAGACTTTTAATCACTGTCACCACCAAAATTTGGCTAAGAATTGGAGTCACCTACCACTAAAAAGAGTCACCAACAGTCCGACATATTGCTAGAGCCTAACTCGCCACCATTGGTTCTCACTCTTTCAAATACTCACCACCAAACTTTGTTTCACCACCAGAGTATCTCATCACTAGACTCTGAGTCACCATGAGTTCTTTACACCATCATATTTTTCACCATTTTAAAGACTCACGACTGCTATCTTATTTATATTTGAAATAAATATTTTTAATGGATATTTTATGGAATTTAATTACCAAACTTATTTTAATGATTGTTCTTTAATTACTTGATAGGTATGCATTAAATAATCTTTCAGCCTTGAGTATAAGGATGAAGGATATCCTGATTGCTTCTTTCATGGATGCTTTTATTGTTGTTGTTGATAAAAAAACTCCCTTGTGAAAATATATGATGTTCTTGACAACTGATACATACATAGAGTCTCACATGTGAAGTGAGTTAAACCTAATTTCAAGAACCAGAAGAGCTTGCATGTTTCATCTTATATACACACAACTATGAGAGTAGAGTTTAATGAACATTCAAATCCCACAATCAGAACAGAAGAGTTCACGACACTTTATTGCACTGATAATCTTAGAACCTTATCTCGAGACTCATCTAAAGATACATTAAATAGTCACGAGCTGTAGAGCCTATCAAATACAGAAACGTTATTATTTCTATATTCTTACTTGCTTTGTGTGTTCATTTATATTTACATTATGAGCAGTGTGTGTATACTCTATTTATCACATGCACACTATATCCTACTGTAAACTGAAATATACTTAGATATCTTCTCAGATCCTTTTACACTTATTTCCCACGTGTTGTGGTAGAGGTACAGTTGTGGACTATTTTATTTTTCGTCCCATAAATATTATGGAAGAGGTCTATGTGTGTCCTAGACAGTTGTCATACTGTTGTGGTACCCAATCTAGGTTGTGGATCAAATTTTATTTTTATATAAAATATTTGGAAGTAGGTGATTTCCAAGTAGAGAGGACTAAGTATAATCTTATAGAGACCCAATCCTTTTACATATAACATTTCATTATTTAAATCATAATTAATCATCAGAGTACAAGCCAAGGATCGTTGAGTCTAGTGTCTTGGAAGACTAGGTACATATAACATAAAACATGGGGCTAAAAAAACTTATTTATTTAATATCCATAAAGAGATACTAAATTCTTTTGAGCCCTTACATCTATATAGGGTACCCTGGGGAACACATGAACAAAGGTATGAGCTAAAAATTCCTGTAAGGTAATGAACATAAGAATACATCTTAAGAACATGAGTTTGGAGGCATGATATAATGATATCAAAAGAATGAAAGACATGAAATAATATCGTATAAACATGGGATAATATAAACATGGAATCATATAAATGTGGAATAATTATAAAACATTTCTTTAGTACGGTTCAACGATAACTGACATTCCCATTTCCAATTATAGTACGGGTCAAGTCTAACCGCCAATCCCGTTTCACATCACATCTCATGAGACCTAACTTTACCCAATGCATTGGAGTGCTATCTAGGCGCACCCATATAAACATTTTAATGAATATTCTTGCCACATAAATATTCTTACCACATATTTAATCATACATAATCAAAAATACATAAACATAAGGGTACCCATGGAAAGAATTGGGTACCACCATCATGACATAAATCATAACCAATGGGCGTATCACGAAAGTTTCCATGAAAGGGAAAGGATTAGAACAAACATGGAAGGTAATAGGGTAAAATAGGAATATAATATGGTAATTGGTTCCAAATATAAGTGACAACATATAATAAATTTATTTTAGAAACATTGGCATTAAAACATTTTTGTGCAGTTTTAAGAAAAATACCATAGAGCTTTTCAAATAGAAATAAGGAAATTATTTTATATAAAACCATAATTGAACCAAGAAGGGTATCATAATAAAATTACTGATTTTATAAAGAAATTTTTTTCTTAAAATAGATGATATAGTGCACTTGAAATTTGGTTAAAAATTTAGGAAGTCCCCTTAAAATAGGTTTGCTTATCAGAAAGTTCTAAGGAGGGAATCTTTTTAAAAAAATGTATATCCCTGAAAGAAAGTGATGAAGGGTTATTGATATAATAATTTTGTAAAAATAGCCATAATTTATAATATGCACCTAAATATATAAGAGAACACCATTTTGATGGAAATATAAGGCAACCTGAAAGAACAAAAAAGGTTCGGGTAGAATTCATTACGGTTTTATCGGCTTGGTGTCGGGTGTAACTAAGAGGGCTTGATGAGAGAGAGAAGGGGTTTCTCATCACTTATAAATCAAGAGGGAAGTATGGGGGAGGTTCATAAACATACCCCATCATTTGATATTATACACAAAAGGGCATAACATAGAGGAAAATCTTGATGAAGAGAGAAAAGGAGAGAATCCCTTACCTTAAATCCATTAGAGTTCTCCACTTGTTATTAAAGAACAGAATAAAAAAATTAGTCTTATTAATTCATAAGTACAAAACATATTATATATGTAATTAATTTATTATAACCCTTTTTAGTTCATTCATGGCCTTTTTGATTAGTTATAAGGTTCAATTTCATTGTTCAGGCTCGTTTGTTTACTTGGCTTTAAAATTTTGGTTCACTTATATTCAAGTTCGGATAAACATGAAAGATGGAATTGGTTGTCCAGAAATGAATTTATATGCTATTAGTGAACATCCAGAAGATTGCATGGTTTGAAATTTAATTTGGTTACTTAGATTGAAGTCGAACTTACCATAGAGACAACCATTTTTGTTAATCGGTGGATTTGATTGCAAAGAACATGTTTTTATTTATAACTTAATACCATTTGTACAAAAGGATTACATAACTAAAAATAGGATATATTAAATATATAATAATCTGGTTCAATTGTGACACAAATGGTTTCAGGACCAGAATTAAATATTATAATAGAAATTGATAAATTGTTGTCCTTGAATGTGCTAAATTAGCACATCTCAAACGGTGCTCTCATTTCTTTCAAATAAAATGTGGGGAAAGAAGCGAACATAATGAAATATCCTTAAATACCTTGTGATTTCAATAATAGTGTATTTGGATTATAATGTATTTATATGGTAAATTAATGTATTTTATTATTAACTAAAAATTCAAGTACTTCAGAAAAATCCCAAAAATTTACCATAACCATTTTTCAATGTGTAGAATCCAAAAATGAAGTCCATTTTTCAAAAAAAAAATTATAAATATGATTATCTTAATATTTAATTAAAATCATAATTTATTATCAAAAACCGGTTTTAAAACATTCATTTACTTATTCTAAAATATAGGTACATCGTACTTTCAACTTGAATAATATTTATATATTATAATAGGTAAGGTTAAAATTCATTATATTATATCACTATTTATAAGGGTATGTTACTATTCATAAGGGTAGTTTATTATTCACCAAAAATTAAGTTTTTCTTATTAGACTCCAAATAACTCATTGATTGCAACCGTGAATGTCAGATTTTTGAAATTCCAAACATAGAAGTGATGAACTTATGTTTAAAGGTCACTTAGCACTTCATAGTTAATTATGTTGTTTTTTCATATGATTTTATGAAATATTTATAAGAAAGTTATTTACATTGAAAAACATTGGGTCGTTGCATTCTTCCCCCCCCCCTTATGAAATTTCTCCCTCGAAATTTCATTTTACATTTTAAGACAAAAACATGTGTGGGTACTTTTCCTTCAGTTCTTACTCCAGTTCCCATGTTGCCTCTTCATAATAATGGTTTATCCATAGTACCTTAACTAGATGAGTTGTCTTATTGTGTAGAACTTTTTCTCTATGATCCAAGATCTTCACTGGCTACTCCTCATAAGAGAGATCATCCTCCAACTATACTACCTCTGAAGAGAGTACATGTGAAGGGTCTGGTATGTACTTCCTTAAGAGGTATACATGAAAGACACCATGTACTTTCAACATGGTAGGTGGAGTTGCGAGCCAATAGGCCACAGATCCGACTCGATCAATGATCTCTAAGGGGTCAATGTACCTGGGACTTAACTTCCCTTTCTTCCCAAACCTCATGACCTTCTTCTACAAAGATATTCATAGAAATACCACGTCTCCAAATTTGAACTCAAGGTCTCATCGACGGTTATCTACATAAGTCTTATGTCGACTTTGGGCTGCCTTGATATGCTGTTGAATGGTTTTCACCTTTTCCACTATTTCTTCAACCATTTCAGGTCCTAGTAGCTTATGCTCACCGACTTCATCCCAACACGTCGGTGTTCTGCTCCTTTTCCCATAAATGTCTTTATATAGTGCCATTCGAATGCTCGAGTGGAAATTGTTGTTGTAGGAGAATTCAAAAAATGGAAAATTTTAGTCACATCCTCCTTTGAATTCCATAGAACACACTCTCAATATGTCTTCCAGTGTTTGAATAGTTCGCTCAGACTGGCCTTCAGTTTGAGGATGATAGGTCGTACTGAAGTTCAGTTTAGTGCTTAGATCATGATGGAGACTTTTCCAGAACTTCGAGGTGAATCTCAGATCACGATCAGATACAATAGATAGTGGTACTTCATGCAGCCTTACCACTTTGATTTAAATCCCTGCAAGATGATCCAATGAGAAGTCCTCTCGAATCACGATAAAGTGATCTATCTTCATAAAATGATCCACAACGACCCATATAACATTGTTTCCTCTGTATGTCCTTGGAAGTCTAGTGACAAAGTCCATGGTAATGTTATCCCACTTCCACACTATTATGGGTAGTGGTTGTATCATCCTCTTATACTTTTTTCTCTCAGCCTTCACTTGCTGACATACGAGGAACTTTGATGTATATTCAGCAATCTCCATTTTCATATTGTCCCACCAAAAGTTTTCTCAGTGATCTCGATACATCTTTGTGCTCCCTGGTTGGATAGAGAAGGTCGAGCTATGTGAATCATTCAATATCTCTATCTTTATCTCTGGAACATATGGTACACATAATCGTGTCCCAAATCTGACAACTCCTTCCTCATAAATTTTGAAATCGAAGGATTTACCATTTTTAACAACTTCCACCCTTTTCTAAATTTCCACATCCTTTCTTTGAGCATCCTTTATTTTCTCCAAGAGGAATGGTTGAGTAATCATTTGCAGAAGGATTGATGATATTCATCCCTTAATGATTATCATGTCTATCCTTTGAAAATCTAACAAGATCGGATCCTTTTCAATTCTCATCATTGATAAAGATGTAGGATCCTTTCTACTTAGAGCATCCCCCACCTTGTTTGCCTTACCGGGATGGTAGTGGATTGAGCATTAATAATCCTGGATGAGCTCTATCCATCTTCATCGGTGAATATTAAGCTCTTTCTATGTGAATATATATTTGATACTCTTGTGGTCAGTATATATCTCACATTTCTCCCCAAAGAGATAATGTCGCCAGATTTTCAATACAAGGATCACCACCACCAACTCCAAATCATGCATAGGATAGTTTTTCTCATGGATTTTCAGATTCCTTATGGCTTAGGATATCACTTTATCATTTTTCATTAGAACACATCTTAATCCCTTCTTAGAAGAATTATTATACACTAAAAAGAGTTCTCCACTTGTAGGGAGTGTGAGTACTGGTGCAGTGATAAGCCTCTTTTTCAAATCCTTGAAACAGTCTTCACATTCCTATGTCCATACAAACTTTACCCCCATCTGTGTCAGCCTATTCATTGGGTTTGACAATCGTGAAAAGTTCTTCACAAATCATTGATAATATCCAGCTAGATCCAAAAAGTTGTGGATATCCGTTACAGAAGTTGTCCTAGGCCACTCTTCAATTGCCTTCGTCTTGGAAGGGTCCACATATATCCCTTTGATGGTAATAACATGCCCCAAGAATGATACTTCCTCCATCTAGAACTCACATTTACTGTACTTTTCATACAACTTCTCCCTTCTCAAAGTCTTTAACATAGTATTCAAATGCTCCTCATGTTGATCCTTGCCCTTGGATTATATTAGAATATCATCAATAAAGACTACCAAAAATTTGTTGAGGTAATCTCTAAAGACTCTATTTGTTAAATCCATTAAAATTTATGGAGAATTAGTGAGTCTGAATGGTATCACTATGAACTCATAGTGTCCATACCTTGTTCAAAAGGCAATCTTGGGAATATCTTCTTTCCTCACCATTAATTGGTGATATCCTGACCGAAGGTCCACCTTAGAGAAATAACTGGCCCCACGAAGCTGATTGAACAAGTCATCTATCTGTGGAAGGGGATACTTGTTCTTTATCATGATTTTATTGATCTCACGATAATCAAGGCAGAGGTGCATTGATCCATCCTTCTTCTTGATGAAGAGGACTGGCACACCCCACAGTATAGCACTCAAGCGTATAAAACCCTTCTCCATATTCTCCTGTAACTACTTCTTCATCTCTTCCAGCTCTATAGTGCCTATTCTGTAAGGTGTCTTTGGGATAGGTAGAGATCCATGGATAATTTCAATTGAGAACTCAAACTCTCAGTCAAGAGAAAGACCAGACAACTCTTCAAGGAATACATCAGTGTAATCCCTCATGATGGGCATGTATTCAAGAATGATTCTCTCCTTTGTCTCAATCATTTGAGCTAGATATGATTTCTCATAAAGTAAAAATATCCACAATAAAGATGATGATTTTAAAGTAGATTCATATTCCTCCTTACACTTGTAAAGAATTGGAGGATGCTTTGGGGTGTGAAGAGTGATCTCCCTTTCCTGACAGTTGATTTTGGCCTTGTACAATGATAGCCAATCCATTCCCAAGATAGCGTCAAACTCCACTAAAGGAAGTATGATGAGATTTTATGGAAGGTTCAGTCCACAAAAGTTAACCAGGGAGGAGTTATAAACCATGGATGCAATAATTTCCCCATTCTTTGTTCCCACAGATAACTTTTCCTCCAATTTTTGAGGTGGTGTTTGAATAGATCTACTAATCTTTCAAAATATAAAAGATTGCGTATAACCAGAATCAAATAGTACATTCACTATTCTTGAATTAATAACTAGCGTACCTATCACCACATCATTTTCCAGCTCCACCTCAGCAGTAGTGATAACATAATCCCTTCCTTGTTGCCTTGGAGGTTGTTGTTGATTTCCTTCGACAACCCTCAGCTTAGGGAAATTGTTTGCATAATGCTCATTCTCTTTGAAGTTGTAACGCTGCATTATAGGCTGAGTTTTGATCTAAAACATCCATTCATCTTCCTCATTAGTGGGACTTTTCATATCCCTTCGACACTTCTTGGTCAAATGAATAAACTTTCCGCATTTGAAGCAATTCTTGGTTCCCTTGAGATAGTTACTAGGATGCTTCTTCCCACAATTTTTACAAGGGGAAAAGTCAGGATTATTTCCATCATGGTATTTTTTTGATGAACCACCCATGTTGTAGTCCATTTTTCACTCCTTTTCATTGGGCCCATGAGACCACTAAGAGTCCCCAATCTCCATTTCAACCTTGAGGGCACAATAGACAATCTCCTCATAATTGTCGAAGTCTCAAATTGCCAATTCTTTTCATAGACTCGAATTTAGTCCGCTAAAGAAGCGATCCACCTTGATTTTAGTGTTCATGACAAAGGCAGAGGTGTACCTTGCAATCCTTTTAAAGTTCGCTTCATACACCCCGACGGACTCATCTTCCTTTTTCTTGAGTCTGAGGAACTCTCTTTCTATCTTGAGATGTAGGGTTCAAGGAATATATTTTTTGAAAAACATCCTCTTGAATTCCACCCAATCCATAGAATCAATTTCTTCTTGGTAATTTGTATTCTTGATCTGTGTCCACCACTGATTAGCTTCCCCATCAAAACGAAAGACCGCCAGTACAAATTTCTCTTCTTTTGAGCACTGGAGGACGGAAAATATCTTTTCAATGTAGTTAATCCATCGTTCTGTGAGGAGGGGATCAGAGGATCCGCTAAACATGGGAGTCCATTGTTGCATAAAGTATTATACTGAAACATGATCTTTACTTGGATAAGGATGAGGTTCTACCTGATTCAAGTTATTATTCATAACTCGAACCATTGATCAAGTACTGTCATGAAGTTTTGAGCACCCACTCCTGTCATATCAGGCATATCATTAGGGCAATCTTCACATTGCCTATCACATTGGTTGTTGGAACATGTTCTTATATTTCCCACCATTAACTAAGAAAAATAACATATAATTAGAGGTCTTGAATACTTAGCTATTGATCATAAAAATGAAACTTTCAAAAAAAAAGGATAAACTTATAAAGAAGAAGTATATCCTAACATTTGATTCCTTAGGTTTATATCCAAGTTATCCTCAATATATTTCTTAAATTGTATTTTTATAGGCTTTTCCCCTTAATAATGGTTTGTACTAAGCTCGTGAATCTACCAAAGTATATCCCCCAGGAGTGTCATAACCAAGAGTGAAACAACGCATGTTTTTGTGTACTAGGATACCCTGGGTCAAGCCCGAAACTCCTTGTCAGAGTTTTCACTCCTAAGTACATCTGTTCCAGAGCCATCTCTACCTACTCATATCTAGACAAGGACATATATTATTGATAAATCACTTACTCAATAATAACTAAAATTTAGGAATGTTTTCATATACTTAGTCTAGTACTTAAGATTGTCACTAAGGTTCTCTATTCCTAATCCCTAAAAATAACCAAACCTCCCTCTGATACCCACTATAGAGACCCAAGACTTTTACATATAACACATCATGATTTAAATCATAATTAATCATCAGAGTACAAGCCATGGATCATTAAGTCTAGTGTCTTAGAAAACTAGGAACATATAACATAAAACATAGGGCTAAAAACACTTCTTTATTTAATCTTCATAAAGATATCATAACTTACTTTGATCCCTTTCATCTGCATAGGGTACCTTGGGGAACACATGAACAAAGGGATGAGCTAAAAATCCCAGTAAAGGAATGAACATAAGGATACATCTTAAGAACATGAGTTAAGAGGCATGACATAATGATATCCAAAGCATGAAACATATGAAATAATATTTTATAAGAATGGGATCATATAAACATGGAATCATATAAATGTGGAAGAATCATAAAACATTTCTTTAGTATGGGTCAAGTCTAACCGCCAATCCTGTTTCCCATTTTAGTACGGGTCAATGCTAACCGCCAATTCCATTTTACATCACATCTAATGAGATCTAACTTTACCCAATGCATTGTAGTGCTATCTAGGTGCACACATATAAATATTTTCATGAATATTCTTGCCACATAAATATTCTTACCACATAGATAATCATACATAATCAAACATACATAAACATAAGGGTATCTATGAAAAGAATTGGGTACCACCATCATGACATAAATCATAACCAATGGGTGTATCACGAAAGTCTCCATGAAAGGAAAGGATTAGAACATACTTGGACGTTCATAGGGTAAAATAGTCATATAACATGGTAAGTGGTATCAAACATAATTTATGACATATAAGAAATGTATTTTAGAAACATTAGCATTAAAACATTTTTGTGCGGTTTTAAGGAAAATACTATAGGGATTTTCTGATAGAAGAGAGGAAAATATTTTATATAAAACCAGAATTTAACCAAGAAGGTTTTCATAATAAAAATATGAATTTTATAAAGAAAATGGTTTCTTAAAATAGAAGATAGAGTGCACTTGAAATTTGGTTAAAAAATCTGGCAGTCCCCTTAAAACAGGTTTGCTTATCAGAAAGTTCTAAGGAGGGAATCTTTTAAAAAACATGTCTATCCCAAAAAGAAAGTGATGAAGGGTTATTCATATAATAATTTTGTTTAAATAACCAGAATTTAGAATATGCACATAAATAGATAATATAACACCATTTTTAAGGAAATATAAGGAAACTCGAAAGAACAAAGAAGGTTCGGGTAGAATTTGTTATGGTTTTATCAGCATGGTGGCAGGTGTAACTAAGAGGAATTAATGAGAGAGAAAAGGGGTTTCTCATCACTTATAAATAAAGAGTGCAGTGTGTTGAAGGTGCGTAAACATACCCCATCATTTGTTATTACACACAAAAGGGCATATCATAGAGGACAATCTTGATGAAGAGTGAAAAGAAGAGAATCTATTACCTTAAATTTGTTGGTGTTCTACACTTGTTATTAAAGACCTGAATAAAAAAATTAGTCTTATTAATTCATAAGTCCAGAAACTATTATATATTTAATTGATTTATTATAACCCCTTTTATTTCATTCAAGGCCATTTTAATTAGTTATAAGGTTCAATTTTATTTTTCGGGCTTGTTTGTTTACTTGGCTTTAAAAGTTTGGTTCACTTATATTCAAGTTCGGATAAACATGAAAGATGGAAGTGGTTGTCTAGAAATGAAGTTATACTCTCTTAGTGAACATCCAAGAGATTACATGGTTTTAAATTTAATTTGGTTACTTAGATTGAATTCAAACTATTATATAAAACCATAGTGACAACTGTTTTTGTTATCAGTGGATTTGATTACAAAAAACATGTTTTTATTTATAACTTAATACCATTTTTATGAAAGGATTAAAGAACTAAAAATAGGATATGTTAAATATATAATAATCTGGTTCAACCATAACACAAATGGTTTCATGACCATAATTAAATATTATAATAGAAATTGATAAATCGTTGTCCTTGAATGTGCTAAATTAGCACATCTCAAATGGTGCTCTCATTTCTATCAAATAAAATGTAGAGAAAGGAGAGAAGATAATGAAATATCCCATTAGCACAAAAAATTCCAGTACATTTATATTACTAGATTTATCATACTATTTCGGTGAATGGAGGTGAGTAATGAAACAAAAATAAAAGAACTTAAAAGAAATTAAGGAATTTGAAAGAGGAATTTACCTCTTGAGACTTCCTCCTTTGAGAACCTCTAAAGTGGTGAGGTTTTGGTACTTTTAAGAGGCTAAGAGATTTTATAAGTGGGAGAGGATATTGGGGAGAGATTTGGGCAGAATATTATCAAGGCACAAGGATTGATAGGGGTGAATAGAAGAGGTAAGAATGGGTGGTATTTATAGTTGGGGAGAGTGGGGATTTCTCAATATAAAATTCATTAATTTATTATTTCCCCACAAGACAGGGAATAGTGAGTCTTCCATGACCAGGAATAGTAATAAATGTATGTGAGTTCTATATTTGGGTGCTTAAATAACTTGTGATGTCAGGAATAGTGGATTTGAATTATAATGTATTTATACAGAAGATTAATGTATTTTACTATTCACTAAAAATTCAAATATTTCATAAAAATCCCAAAATTTTACCAAAACCATTTTTCAACATGTAGAATCCAAAAATAAAGTCCATTTTTCAAAAATAATTTTCAAAGTATGATTATTTTAATATTTAATTAAAATCATAATTTATTATCGAAAACAAGTTTTAAAACATTAATTTACTTAATCTAAAATATAGGTACATCATACATTCAACTTGAATAATATTTATATATTATCATAGGTAAGGTTATTATTCATTTGTTTATATCACTATTAATAAGGGTATGTTACTATTCATAATGGTAGGTTATTATTCACCAAAAATTATTTTTTTCTTATGAGACTCCAATTAACTTACTAATTATAACCGTGAATGTCGGATTTTTGAAATTCCAAACACAGAAGTGACAAAATTATGTTTAAAGGTCACTTAGCACTTGGTAGTTAATTATGTTGTGTTTTCATTTGATTTTATGACAAATTTATAAGAAAGTAATTTACATTTAAAAACATTGGGTCGTTACAAATCTTGAGACTGAACTTCTAGTATTAATTTTCCAGTATATGTTTTGTTTGTTTTATTTACAAGATTTTAAACTGATTTTTTTAAACTACAAGAAAATCCACTACTTTGATAGTTAGTTTTAATTAGTGTTTATATAAGTTTTTGACCGAGTAAGTTTATTTCAAAATTTAAAATAGTTTTCATAATTATTTTAATTGAGATCTAATCAATATTTGAGAAATATTTTAAATGATTAAAACTTATATCAAATATATTATTTTAACTAACTTGGTTATATTATTTAAATTGGGGGATTTTATTTAAATCCATTTTTAACAGAAATTTTTTCAGGGGCTAATGGGAAGACTAAATTCAGTGTTGATCTTGATTCTTCCATAGCTAATCATAGGATACACTATTTACTATTATTCTTTGGGAATTGGCCTAGGATCAGTTTTGATACAGGGAGATCATTTTATAGTATATAGGTCCCCTTAGCTACGACTTCCCAAGAGGAATTACCATATGCATGAACTCGAGCTAGTTATTGTGGTTCATGCCTTGCGGTGTTAGAGGTATTATCTTTTGGGTGAGAGTTTCATTGTTTATATGGAACAAAAAAAGTCTCAAATATATCTTCATATAAAGAGACTTGAATCTAAGTCAGCACAAGTGGGTATAATACTTGCAGTCATTCAACTTTGAGCTGGCTTATACACATGGAAAGGGTAATGTAGTGTTTGATTTCCTAAGATGAAAGACCCAGACACATGCCATCTAGAAGGCTAAAAGCAAGTGTAAGTTGATGGATATATTTTCTAAGATGAACCTAATGGTTCATGAATAGAACGGGAAACCTATTTTAGTATCGATAGTAGTGATATCCTCTCTTTTGGAGTAGGTGAAGATGAGATAGCTATCAAATCCCAAATGTCTTGTCTTAAGGGAGAGTGTCTCTGGTGAGAAGCCACTACCTAGTTGGGTTGTTGATGAGAATGATATCCTACTCTTCTATGGGTGTGTTTGGGTACCTTCTGATATACAAGAAGAGTTGATGTGGTAATCTCATTCCTATGTTTGAGAATTTCACCCTAGGCTTACCATGATGTACCGACACATGTGGAATCAGTATTGGTGTTCAGGTTTGAAGAGGTAGATTACGGGTTTCATCACATGGTGCTCCACCTATCATCAGGTGAAGGCAGAGTACCAATGACATGCTATAATTCTATAGACTTTATCGATTCCTAAGTATAAATGGAATGGAATCACCATGGATTTCATAATGGGCATACCGATATCCCCTCAAGGTAGAGATGCAGTATGGGTGATTATCGATAGGTTGACCAAGGTTGCACACTTCTTACCAATCTTATAAACCTTCTCAGTTGATAATATGGTAAGGATTTATATCTAGTAGATTTTTCATCTCCACGATTTTCTATGTTCCATCGTATCAGACCAAGACACCCTCTTTACATCACGGTTATAGAATGGGATGTAGAAGGTACTAGTTTCACTAGTTCTCTTGATTAAGGCTTATCACCCTCAGTCAGAAGGGAATTATGATTAAATTATATTGGTGTTAGATGACATGTTATAAGCATGCATCCATGATTTTGGAGGTTCATGGGAGAAACACATACCTCCTTTTGAGTTTTCCAACAATAAAAGCTTTCAGGAAATGATTCAGATGGATTCATATGAGGCTCTTTACGGTAGGTCATTATGTTCACCACTATGATAGTTATGAAGGTTTCGGGCATAGTGAAAGCATGGTTGGGATGGAACCCAACTTTGATTTTTACCAAAATCAATTATTATTCTTGGATCAATATGACGATGAACACTAGTCTCCATGGAATAGAATCAAAGATTTATATAAAGAAGGAAGAGACCTGAAACCTTTAGAGAGGATCTTTCACATCATGTTTATAATTAATTTAATTAATTTCATAAAGAAAATAATACATGTATCTTCAGTATTTTCTTCATTGATGATGTTGATCATCCGGAATGACCCTTCTGGATTATCTCATTGCGCTTGTAAGGATCCAAACTAGAATCCCACTAGTGGTGATCCATGCATGCTCCGATGGTCTCTGATCGACACTACTCATTCTCCGAGTGCTAGTCCAATGAAGCGAGTGTCATGTGTCATTCTTTCTTGATCACTTGTTATTCAGCCTTGAAGAACATCTCTTTTTGTTAAGAGGGGTGGAAAGAGGATTAGAGAGAGAAAATTTTTAGCTCAATAATTCTCAATTCACTGGGTGTGTGATTTGGTGTCGTGTGGTGTCTGGTACAATAGGCATACTTGTCTATTTATATGCATGGAACTTCAGTTAAAATATTTAATTGAATAACAGAAATTAAATACATTCATGAACTTAGAGAAAACCCACACTCATAATAATAATACCATGTAATTATTTATGGTGCGCCAACTTGCACAAAACGGAATTATAAATAAAATTCTTCGTCTCAAAATAATAGCAGTTTCATTATTATTTTGACTTGTGCCAACTAGTTAAATAATTATTTACCATCTTGTAAATAATTATTTTACTACCAGACCGACCTTGGTCCACTCGAAATCAACTTCCATTTATTGAAAACCTAAAAAAAAAAAAAAAATTTATTATCTTAAATAAATATTTTATTTACAAACTAGTAAATAAATATTTATTAAATGTTCAATAAAATAAATAAATATATTTGATTTAATTTATGTGATCATTTTAAGTTGAATAAAATTATTCCACAGTCTTGAGAATAATATTTATTTCATTAATTAAATTCAAATAGAATTTAACTGAGACCACCAAAAACACTTAGTGTGTGGCCCTCTAGGATTCTTTCTCATTGGTATTAGGCGTGCTTGCCTAAAGTCCAAGAGTACTATCTAGAAATTAGTAAAGGCACCCAAGAGAAATAATTTAATGTTGCAAAAACGAAATCAACATACGAACGCTCATGGTGTAATATAATCCCTTTGTTGCAATATCTCATCAAGCAGGTTTTATGATAGTGTCATCAACTTTTATGCTTGATATGTCATTTTTTGACTACCTGAAATAAACTCATCATTACACCATGGCCACAGAATTTCATGTGATGGTTCTATTTCAATAAAAGGGTTGAGATATCAAATTCTATAAATATAAGGGACAAATCCTTCCTTGACTTATCCATTAATAACATGCCACTAGTGACGCACCCAACATACCCTACTTCCTGCCAACTATCTACGTGATGGTTTTCATCAATAAATCAAAGTGCGTGAGTTGTGTCATGTATTAATGATAATATTAAAGTCTAAAGATCATTATACATGCTCGCAGATAGAAATATCGGATGACACCAAAACATGAGGAATTTCTACTGACAGGTTTGTTCTCATAATCTCTTGTCTTGGAGATTACCAAGTGCGAACTTCATGAGAGGAAGTCTCATCTTCTTATGAGTACTCACACCTAACATTTTGTATGTTATGCATCCCATCATAGTATTTCATCCAATTGTAGAACTATATTTAAGAATATTGTTATATCATTTCAAGGTTCTCATCATAGCGGGGAACTTCCATGACCTTATCAATACAACAAATACTCTAGGACATTATTACACCATTGTCATGCAGAACAATGAAGAATATGTAATAAGATGTTTAATATTTAAATACATTACATGTACATGTAATCAAAGTAAAACCAGTTGGTTCTAGGACACCAACTCATACAAACTCACACGTGGACTAGAGCCAGCTGCCTATGACTTTCAGTCCGCTTGACCTCACATAGTGATTATGTTTCTGCTGAGTCAAGGCTTTAGTCAAGGGGTCTTCCACGTTGTCTTTCATGGAAATAATCCTTACTAAAACTTCACCTCTCAGAGAAAAATCCCATAAGATATAATGCTTCCGAAATATGTGCTTCATCCGTTGATGTGACCTTGGATCTTTTGTGGGATCCACTACTACAGTATTATCACAGTATAGTGTGATGGGATCTTTACTACTAGGTATCGCATCCAGCTCTTGGATAAAGCTTCTCATCCAAACTACTTCTTTAGCTACCTCAGAAGCTGCGATATACTCAGGCTCTACTGTAGAATCTATGACCACAATCTACTTTGAGATATTCCAGATCAATTCATCTCCATTCAAAGTGAATATGTATCCTTTTTACGACTTCATGTCATCTTGATCAGTATAGAAACTAGAATCTGTATATCCTATGATGACGAGTTCCTCATATCCTCCATAAACCATGAACATATCCTTAGTAAACCTCAGATAATTTAAGATATTCTTTAAGTCCATCCAATGGTGGTCACCTGGGTCAGCTTGATATCTTCCTACCGCACTCAATGCGTAGGCGACATCCAGCCTAGTACATAGCATGGAATACATGACTGACACAATCACTGATGTGTATGGAGTCCTTTCCATTATCTTTCTTTCCTCATGTTTCTGTGGATGCATTTTCTTAGAAAGATGAATTCCATGTGATGCTGGTGACAATCCCCTCTTGGAATGTTCCATACTAAATCACTTCAGTATCTTATCAATGTATGTACTTTGAATTAGGCCCAACAATCTTCTAGATCTATCATGATGGATCTTGATCCCGAGAATATATGTTCTTTCACCCAAGTCCTTCATAGAGAAGCATTGATTCAACCATTCCTTAACAGACTGAATGACTGGTATCTCGTTTCCTATAAGTAATATGTCATCAACATATACTATTAGAAAAACAACTACAGTCTCACTAAACAGTTTTTAGACACAAGGCTCACATTCATTCTTGATAAAACCAAATTTAATTATGGATTTATCAAAACGAATTTTCTATGAACTAGATGCTTTCTTTAATCCATAAATGGATTTCTGTAACTTGCATACCTTATTGGAATCCTTTGGAGTCATAAAACCTTCAGTTTGTGTCATGTAGACATCTTCCTGAAGGTTCCCATTAAGGATGGTTGTTTTGACATCCATTTTCCAAATCTCATAATCATGGTAAACGATAATGGCTAATAGAATTCGGATGGATTTCAGCATTGCAACTGGTGAAAAGGTTGCATCGTAGTCAATGCCTTGACATTGTTTGAACCCTTTTGCAACCATTCATGCCTTATAGGTGTTGACTTATCCTTCCATGTCCAGTTTCTTCTGGAATACCCATTTACAACCATCAATATTTACATCAACTAGAGGATCTACCAAAATCCATGCTTGGTTTTGGTACATGGAATCCATTTTAGAATTCATGGCTTCTTTCCACTTGGCAACATTTGTTCCACTTACTGCTTCCTTATAGGTTAGAGGATCATTATTATCAACTAATAATGAGTCACCATCCTCAGTAACTAGAAAATCGTACCATTCCGGTTCTCTAACCTCTCTTGTACTCTTACATAGCTCTTTTATCTCTAGAATAGTTCTTTCTTCCACAGGGATTTGTGGAATCTGTTCCTGTACCAACTATTGTGTACCTTAAGCCTCAACTTCATCGAATTATATCTCACTCTCACTATCTATTTTGGATATGTGATCCCTCACTAGGAATATGGAATGTCTTTCCACTATAACCTTTTTTTATTAGGGGTTGTATAAGTAATATGCCCTTGTTTACGTGGGGTATCCTATAAAGGTGACCTTTGTGCCTCGGGGTGTATGTTTTTTACCTGAAGAGTCCTTAACAAATTCATCGCTTCCTCACACATGTAAATTTGATAATATGTCTTTTTTTCCACTCCAGAACTCGTATAGAATAACATATATCGATTTAGTTGGTAAATGGTTTAGTATGTGAAAAGATTTTTGTAATGCATATCCCAAAAAGGATAATGGAAGACTCACATGACTCATCATTGATCTCATAATGTACAATAGGGTTTGGTTCCGCCTTTCACTCACACCATTCCATTGGGGCGTGTATGGAGGAGTGAGTTGTGATAGGATCTCAAACTCCCTTAAGTAAAAAATGAACTCTTAATTAAGATATTCTCTACCTCGGTTCTAGCAGAGTTTCATAATCTTCTTACCAAGCTGGTTCTCAACTTCAATCTTGTATTCTTTGAACTTATCAAAAGAATCTAACTTATACCTCATTAAGTATAAATATCCATATCTACTAAAATCATCAGTAAAAGTTATGAAGTATGAGTACCCTCCCCTTTCTTTAATTGTAAATGATTGACACACATCAGTATGAATCAATTCAATAAGTTCTTTATCCCTTTCACCTTTCCCACTAAATGGGGATTTGGTCATTTTTTCTTGTAAATATGAATGACATACACCAAGTGGTTTTAGTTCAAAAGAATCTAAATATCCATCTTGATGTAACATTTTCAAGCATTTATCATTTACATGACCTAGCTGGTGATGCCAAAGTTGGGTCTAGTATGATTCATGTGAAGTATCTTTGTTATCGATTCCCATTACTTGGTTTGTGTAATCCAAAACGTAAATACCATTGTATAAATGTGCCCTACCAAAACAAATGATAACTTTTTAAAATAAGCAACATTCATTTCAAAACTTGAAAATAAATCCATATGTATCTAATCTTGATACAGAAATAATGTTTTTAGTAAGAGATGGCACATAATAACAACCTTTTAACACCAAGATCATCCCAGTTTTCAATGTGAGGTGGTGGTCCCTGATAGCTACAGTAGCAAGACTGGCTCTGTTGGATACTTGTAGATCTACCTCCCCTCAGTCAATATTCCAAAATCTACTTGGATCCTATATTTGGATACATATGTGATTACCACAAGCTGTATCTAATATCCAATTTTTAGAAACAAATAGATTACATTCATTAAAAAATACACCTTAAGCATCCTCTTGCTTCTTGGGCTATGGTAGTTATTCTTCTAGTGGCCCTTCTTGCCACATGCGAAATAAACAGCCTCTTGTTCCCTTTCCTACCCTTTGATCTTCCTTTTCGTGGGAGGCGATGAAGAAGATATGGGATTAAATATCTTCACCTTCCCTTTCCTCTTATTCACCATAAGGATAGAAGGATTTTTTTTCTTATTATAATTTACCACTTGGAGAATGAGGATAATACGATCATATAGAGACTTATCAATGTTTTTCATATTGAAATTGAAAAAAAGTTAGAAAAGCTCTGAGGGAGTGATGCGAGAAAGAGATTGGTTCCCAGTTCTTAGGGGAGTTTAAACCCTAGAACCTCTAGGCGCTCAATGTATCCAATGAGATTTACTACATGAGGCCCAGCTGTGGAACCTTCTCCAAGATTACTCTGAAAGAGTGCCTTATTGATCTCAAACTTTTCCTATCTTTCTCTCTCCTGGTAAATACCATGGGGGTTCTTGAGCATGCTATAAGAATATATGTTTTCATGAGACTTCATGATCTCCCTAGACATTGATGATAGCATCAAACATTGAACTTCGAACGCATCATTCATATATTTCTCATTGACTAGGAAATCCTCATCACTCGCCTCTTTGGAAGGCGGATCGGGTAATGCTGACTCCAACACGTAAGACTTTCGTTCATGGCATTGTATAACTCAAAGGCATCTAAACCATTCCTGGAAGATACTACCAGTGAGGATGTTGTCTTTATCCATAATTTATCGTAGGGATATTATGGTTGAAGAGCTTGTCATTTTTATTCTACAATTAAAATAGAATATCAATAGTACTTTCTTGATTACATTTTATAAGAAATAATAAATTTTATTACTTTTTACACTATTTTATCAAGTCTCAATAGCCTTCACCATTGAACTCAGAATATCCAGTTGTCATGACATTCTAGTGGTAAGGATCCATATTCCCCTTTTCATAACCCCAAAAAGGTTTGGTCAAGCTGTTAAAAGGTATTTAGGTAGGCAGTTCATTGCCAACTGTGAGCTTGCAGCTCCTTGATCTGTTGAGTGGACTCCCCAATCCTAAAACCATGAATTTTGATTTCCTTAACTCTTGCCTTCAATATTACAGCATGTCTAGAAAGGGATACTCCTCTTGATGTAATGTGGTTAAGTCAACCCAAAACCTTTCATAAGGGATTCTTGTATAAAAGTAAGTGTCCCAACAAGGGTTGGTCAAACACATTGTTTTATTGAGTTTTTTCCTTAATCAAGTAACGTAATGCTTGGTCTGACTTAATATTTTATTTGAGGGATTTTTATCTCTTATGCGTGAATTTATTATTATCATTATCACATTCTTGTTAACATTAAGTGGAACTTACTTAATTTATTAACCATGTCTTGATAATATTTATTCATAAGTCTGGTTTATTTTAGTTCTATCTTGCATGCTTGTTTAATTCATTAATTATGTGATCGTGAAAACAAATCCATAATGATAAACCATGAAACTGATAGAAATAAAATAATTAGAATGATCATAAGCTTTTATAATGGTTAGTTTATCTATTAGTTAATAAACTAACATTGACCTAGGGGAGAAACATCTTGAACCTTTTGGGTTCGTGTTTACAGCTTTCCACCTATCCACCTCTATATCTCCTAGGATTGGTTTCGTCTCGGCTCTATCTTGAACCGCCTCCACTAGCTTTGGAGTTTCATCCATTACATATTCCCTTTTTTAACTCACATACAGGTGAGGGGTAAAAAGGGGTTTTACATAAAAAGAAACCTTAGGCACGTAGGCCCTACATATCAATGAGGAGAGATGGCTCGCTGGCCAACAAATTTGATTTAAATAAATAAATTAAAAGAAATCGTCCACATAAAAAGGTCTTGGTCTAGATCATTATCATCCATAAATTCAACTATGTTTACGCATAAATAAAACTAAAATTCAATTCTTTAATCATTCTTGTTTAAGATAAATCATGCTCGAATCAATTAATTATCATATTTAATTAATCAATCCTTTTATCTTAAACTTTTTTTATGAATTTCCTTAAGATTATCAACCATCATAATTTTAAACAAATAAATTCATTTAAAATTATCATTGTATGTAACTTGTACCTTGGAGACAACCTGGTGAATTCCTATTCATAACTACCCAATGAGTAGAAATGAACATTATGGAGATGTTAAATTAAACACATATATATATAATACATATCATGTGTTGTGCCTCAGCTTTACACATGCACGATGGTACACATATCAAGGGTTTGTATAATATAATAATAAATTTTAATAAAACTATGTAATTTGGATGAGTACATGGCGTGTAGTTCCAACTACACGGCGTGTACTATTTTTCACCATCCATCTGAAGTACATGATTAGGGAAACGGTGTGTGAGCGTACTTAAGAATATTCGGAGTACACGGTGTGTTCAGTGGGCTACACGCCGTATAGTATCTGCATTACACAGTTTCCAGCTGGACAAGCCGTGTACAGGGTACACGGTCCAACCCTAACCCAAAGGGACTACATGCCATATCTAATGGAATACACGGCGTGTAATCCAGAAACTGCGTGTCACCAGTTCCTGGTCAACACACATATTTATTTAATACTTATAAAGACTCCAAAACACATATTGGTTTAGTGGACCGGTCTGATGCATTGAATCTTGACTACATGATGTATACTACCAAATACACATTTTGTGTTCTAGTGTTGTATGGCCAGGAAGCTTTGGAACCTCTGGATGAGATCCTCTATTTTATTTTAATCAAAATTAAATGAAAATGTCAATTTTTTAAGGTGAATGTGAAAAAAAAATAGGAGGAATAGATCTCAAGATTCAGATTTGAAGAACGATTAACTTAAATTGAAACAACTAAATTATTAAATATGTAAGTCATCAATGAAATATTTAAATAATTATAATCTATGATGTAACCGCTCTAATACCACTTGAAGGTTTCTAGTGTAGCAGAATCATGGTTGGGATGGAACCCAACTTTGATTTTTACCACGATCAATGATTATTCTAGGATCAATAAGACGATGAATGCTAGTCTCCATGAAATAGAATCAAATATTTTGATAAATAAGGAAGGGACCCTAAATCTTTATAGAGGATCTTTCACATCATGTTTATAATTAATTTAATTAATCTCATAAAGAAAATAATACGTGGATCTTTGGTATTTTCTTAGTTGAAGATGTTGATCATTCAGAATGAACCTTCTGGATTATCTCGTTGTGATTTTAAGGATCAAAACTAGAATCCCTCTTGTTGTGATCCACATGTGCTCTGATGGCCTTTGATCGACACTACTCTTTCTCTGGGTTCTAGCACGGTGAAGCGAGTGTCTTGTGTTCGCCTTTCTTGATCAATTGTTCTTCGGCCTTGAAGAATGTCTCTTGTTCTCTAGAGGGGTGGGAAGATGGTTCGAGAGAGAAATTGTTTATCTCAACAATTCTCAATTCACTGAGTTTGTTATTTTTTGTCGTGTGGTTTCTACCACAAGAGTCTTACTTGACTTTTTATATGCATGGAACTTCAGTTACAATATTTAATTTAATAACACAAATTAAATACTTTCATGAACTAAGAGAAAAATCATGCTCATAATAAATAAATAAATAATTGAACACCTAGATAAATAAATGATTAATTTATTCTCTTAAATAAATATTTTATTTTAAAACTACAAAATAAATATTTATTAAATATTCAATAAAATAAATAAATATATTTTATTTAATTTATGCGATCTTTTTAACTTGAATAAAATTATTCCACGGTCTTGAGAATAATATGTATTTCATTAATTAAATTCAAATAGAATTTAACCTAGACCACCAAAAACACTTAGTGTGTGACCCACTAGGATTTTTTCTCGTTGCCATTAGGCAGGCTTTCCTAAAGTCCAATAGTACTATCTAGAAATGGGTCAAGGCACCCAAGAAAAAGAACGTAATGTCTCAACAACGACATCCACATAAGAATTATCATTATGTAATATAATTTATTTATTGCAATATCTCATCAAGCAGGTTTCATGATAGTTTCATCAACTTTTATGCTTGATATGTAATTCTTTAACTACCTGAAATAAACTCATTGTTACACCATGGCCATAGAATTTCATGTGACGATTCTATTTCAATCAAAGGGATGAGATATCAAATTCCATAAATGGAAGGGACAAATCCTTCCTCGACTTATCCATTAATAACATGCCACTCATGATGCACTCAGCATACCCTACTTCCCGCACACTTTCTGCATGATGTTTTTTGTTAGTAAATCAAAGTACGTGAGTCATGACATGTATTAATGATAATATTAAAGTCTAAGCATCATTACACATGCTCACAGATAGAAATATCTGATGACACCAAAACATGTGGAATTCTTACTGGCAGGTCTATTCTCATAATCTCTCATCTGGGAGATTACCAAGTGCAAACTTCATGAGAGGAAGTCTCATCTACTTACGAGTACTCACACCTGATTGTCTTCATTATATGTGTCCCATCATAGTATTTCATCCAATCGTAGAACAATATTTAAGAATATTGTTATTGAATTTCAATATTCTCATCATAGTGGGGAACTTCCATGACTTTATCAATGCAAAAAATACTCTAGGACATTATTACATCATAGTCATGCAAAACAATGAAAAATATGTGATAATATTTTTAATATTAAAATACATTAAATGTCCATGTAATCAAAGTACAACCAATTGGTTCTAGGACATCAACTCTTACAAGTTAGAGGTGGGTGAGGTAGCACAACTAGGTCCTCATCTCATTCAAGAGACTCCAGAGAAAGTACAGTTAATTCTAAAATATATGGTTATATAAAATTCTATAAATAAGTACTATATCAATTTTATTCATTGACCTTTGGAGTTTAAGGTGGGACATTGGGTCTTTTGTGAGTATCACCTAGATTATTTCATACACGGATATGGAGATAGCTAAAGTTATTACCCCACTATGTAGGGCCTTTCAAGATCATAGAGAGTGTTTTTTCAGTAGAATATAGGTTGTAGTTTCCTCAAATGCATCATGTCATTCATGACGTCTTCCATATATCCCAACTTCATTGATATCATATTGACTCATTGACTTTGAGGATATCAAGCTGTATGTGGATTCATCCTTTGAGTAGGATCCAATATGTATCGTTGGTTGGAGTACAAAGCCTCTCTAAGGTATGTCATTTATATTATTCCAACTATTATGGCATCATTGTTGATTTTTTTATGATACCTAGGAGTAGGAGGCTGATATACATGCATATTGGTTGGAAATTTTCTCAAACAAAATTTTAACACCCTCGGAAGGGTAATGTCTCATATTTCCATAGAGGTATATAATTTTAATTTACTATTAAAAACCTCTTGATTTATTATATCTATGGGACATGATGGGGGACCTCGCCAGCATTCAAGGAAGGTGGGGCATGGGAGGAGGAGGTAGGATGTGGGGGGACTACTTGGAAATATTTCGGGGCTTGGGGTGGGGGTTCTTCGTTTGTGGACATTGGGAGGTCAGTGGTTGGGAAAAAGTGTGGAGATAGAAGGATGGTAGGAAGGCTGGTGGCAGAGTGATTCATCGATGGCTAGTTCATGGGTATGGGGAGGATAGTGGTTGGTTCAAGTAATGGTTTGGAAGTAGTGATGGTGGTTGGTGGACTTCATAGCGGCACAGTAGGTTGTCGATGGTGGCGGGAAGATATGAGTAGGGTGATGCGGTGAAACGTTGGTCAATAGGGGATTGGCTAAGTGGTTTAGTGCGAGTAGCACTATAGCTGAATAAGGTTGGTAGAGAGCTTCAGTGAACTAATTACAATATTAATTCAGGGTCTCATACCTAGGTATAGTCTAGACGAGGTCAGATTAAGGAGCATACACCAGAAGTTATCTTAGATTTGGATGTTTTAAAGTGTATGGATTTTCCATTGGTACCAGGCCCATGTAATTAGTTATTGGGATTCTTACTGAGAAGTTTTGCAAGTGGGTTTATATGGATCAAAAAATTGGATCATTTGGGTGGGATTTCTTGGGTATTTGGTATTTGGGCCCGAAAAATCCATGAGTTTACAAAGTCCTTATGCCTCTTGGGTCTACGGACTATTTAAAGGTCACCCCTCAACCTATAAAAGGGGATTATCCAAATTAATAAAACAATTATAAGCCTTAGGGAATTCATGAAGGTTTGGGAGATTTTAGTGATCGTTCAGATCCCAAAGTTCGTGAAAATGGGAAGGAAGACTGAGTTGCACTGTTAGAACACGGTTAGTGATAAATGTGCGACTCAACCATGTGAGGAACCTAGTGCATAGGGGAATCCACACAGTTTTTTTTAAACCATTAAAGTATGGATACATGCCCATTTGAGGATTAATACAACCTTGATAATGGAATTTCGTATAGCTTACACATGGTTAGTCAAAATGTGTTCCTAGCATGTGTAAGGGGTCCCCTTAGATAGTGTGGGGTGCATAGTCTGGACAACCATGCATCCAAACCCTAAAACCCATTAAATGAAGGGGGAATAACCTTTTTCCTCTAAAATATTTTTAACCAGAAAATTCTTCTCCTCCATGCATGTTCTAGTGGACCACACACCTGGGAAGTCGTATCATATCCTTGAGTACGGATTTTGATATATCCCGCATATAATCTCTATTCCTTCAAATGTTATATGTATTGGAGAGCTAAGAGTAATATATTTAATCCTATTATTTATTTTCTAGGTTTATCTTATCCTCTATTGACTTATTTTGGTGAGATCTCATTTTCCCATTTTATAGGAATTTGATGATTCTTATGATATCTTTCTATATAGCTTGATTTAAGTGACGAAACTGGATGTGGAGAGCGCTATGAACCAAAGGTAGGTGGTCTAGCATCTTTCCCTCAATATTTTTTGTATTTATAGCATGAAACATTATGTCGCATGTTTTAACTTTCCACATTTACCTCTAAATTGTTTAATAAATTAAAATTAATTGCTTTACCATGCCCAATATGGCCCTAGAAAGTGGTGAATAAACCTTTTGGTTAATATCCTTGACTTAGGCCACCCAAATGGGTGTGATTTACCTTAGAGGTATGTTTACCCTTTATCTTAAACTATCTAAACACACCTTTAGGGGTGTTTCCTTGTAATAAATGCATTGAGTTAATGAATTGAGATAATAGGAATGGTAGGCCTTGAGTTAGGCCCCTACACCCCATGCTAAAATTGAATTACTTGATTAAGTGATTTGGGAAACTTGTTAATAATGTTATAAATGTTTTCTTGTTAAATGGTATGATATTGATAGTCAAATAATACAATGACCATATACTAAGGGCCACTTAATGATTCCTTGTATGAGCTCTTGTGCTTTAATTAGAATTTTTCAGGGAATTATAGATCTGTTGGGGTGATATTATGTATCCCTTGTAAGGGATCACCTTGTGTTTCATCTACCTCCATACGAGTGATACCAATTACCTAGGGGAGACCTCATGGACAGGCTCGATGGTGAGCTGGTTGTATCATTCCACGAGAAATAAGTCTACCCCTACATGAGATAACAAGGATGGACTCAAAGGTCTTTGTTGTTTTCATATCTTTCTAGGAATGATACTTGGGATCTCATTTATGTTTTTCCTTAGACAGAATCCCATGGAATTGGGTATATATAGTCCCCCTAGAGTGATACTTGGGATTCCTTCAAGATATCTTTGAATGGGCTCATGGTTCCTCTACTTAATTCTAAATATGACACTTAAATTAAAGAATAATACTGTGTGACTGAATTTTCCTAGGATGCGTCTGCTAAGCCAAATCACATGCTTGGGGATGGTCCCTCATTAATTCATTTATTTTTTATAACCCATTTCACCATATTATTCACATGTGTAGGTCACCTTGGTTCAGATACATTCAACTTAGGATAATGTAGGTAGAGTCAGATGTTAATCCAAATAGGAACATGAACCGATGTGTTAATATATTTCTTTGTTGTCTTGCATATATTATTATTGGTACACTACTCATTTTATATAAACATACTGGATTGATCTAGAAACCATTTTTGGTGGCCTTATAAGTATATATCATACTCTTTTTGGGTTTTCTTTGTTACCCAAGCACACTTTATTATTGCATGTATGGATAAAGGGAAGCGTTTAGCTTCTAATGCTTGATTTCTGAGTTCTAGGATGGAGTATGGGTGTAGAGGACCGATCCAATGCTTGAGATTATAGTATTGGAATTTTTTGAACTTTTTTGTGTTTTTTATAGAATTTGGTATATTCCTTATATCCTATATCCCATAAACACATTTTTTTTATAGCTACATGATCATCATTATCATTTTGTATCTATTTATTATTTGGATTTTGATTATTCGTTTGTTATTTTTATACTACCTTTTATTATATTTATGCTAGTTGCTAATATTTATTACCACAATGATACACCCTGATCTATGATGGAATAGGCTCTCCATGGTCACACCCTATGCCCTTACTACAAGTCGGCAGCCGCTGGCATATGGGGAGGCACGCTTGAGGTCATAGGGCCAACCGTCTCGGGGTGCCGCTAAGTGGCTTCCAATGTGGGGAACTAAAAAAGAATGTTATAAAATGAAAATTTAAATATCATGAGAATAAATAAATTCATGATATAACATGTCAATGAGTCTTTATATACATCACATAAAATAAGATAGTTGCATAACCTAAAAAATGTCTCAAAGAAGAAATTTTGAGATGATTTTCTCTTACCTTAAGTCTCGAATTACTTCGTACTCATTAAAACCTCATGTAAAATAAATATAGGTGTATTATAAATATATTAAAAAATTATAATTATATATTTCATATCATATATGATTTATTTATTACCTTTTTTACCCATTCATTAACAATTCCTTGTTAAAATCATGTTTCAGCTAATAACTACTTTATTTTTCATATATGTTTTGATTTGATATTTAAGACCCTTTTACTTTTATCATGGTTCCATCATCAATAGAATTTTTAAAATTATATAAACATCATATATATTCACAATATATGTATTTATATTAATCCATGAAATTTAGATATATAAAATAAAATACACTACTCATCGAGATGGTAGGCCATACTTACGTATGAATGCTATTTCCATTTTCATGATGGATAAAATGAAAGAATGTTAAATAATATATCACATTTATAGATTAATTATTAATTCATATATATCACATATATTCATTAAATGTATCCTTATTACCTTCCATGTAAATCGTAAGTGAAAAACGTATCACATCGCTTCGTGAGGTTTTAGTTCTTCCTACATACGAGCGATGTTATCGAATTCCCACGGGATGGAAAGTAAGAATTTATATGTGATATTATAATTACAAAAATATAATAATATCATAAATATCATATAAAAACATTAAAGTCATCATTATATCTATCCATGAGAAGTGGTGATCGAAAAAAATACATTGGTTCACGAGGTGGTAGTCTGTCGTACCCATAATAGGCGGTTTTGTTCCCCATTTGATGGAAGAGTGGATTGATATAGGTTATTACATAAAAATAATAACATATAAGTATATTTTAGAAAAAGAAAATATTATATTTAAGTTATTAATACATTAATAAAGGTGGTAATAGAAGGAGTAAAAAGAAATAGCTTAGTGAAGACAATTACCTTTTCTTAGAAATGCCTCCTTTGGATCTCTTATTTAAAACACTAGTGTTGGTATTTTGGGAATAAACTAAGCCCTAGAACATGTATAAGGATTATTTGGAGATATTTGTATAGGTTTTTTTGAAACCATATGTCTCGATAAGTGTGAATAAATTAAGGGAGTAGGTGACCTTTTATAATTGAGGAGGAGTGGTGGTTTTGTAAAGACACAAAACTATTCAATAATGGGAAGTCACCCCCAACCCAAATACATAAAAAATCGGTAAATAATGGATTGTATAGATTATATGTTATATAAATAAATCCACCACATGAAAAAAAAACATTTTTTAAACATGTTGTTCTTTAACATCTAAGTTTCCCTACTTTTACCATTTTAGTTTTCACTACGGTAACTAGCCTTTTTATCTAGGTAATTTATCATTTAAGACTAGAAATAAACTGAGACTTATTAGTTATTTTTTAATCAATGATTATAAATATTTAATATAATTTATAAAATAAAAATATTATTTTTATGGAAAATTAATTTTAACACATGCGTATGAAACACGCAAAACTCTATTTTACCCTTTTCCAAAGTAACAAAGTTTTTACTATTTAGAAGTCAATATAATTATTATAAAAGGAATATTAGTCCATGAATGGATTATGGTTGATATTTTTAAACTTATAAAAATAAATTGTAAGATTTTAAGATATTTATGGATTTTAAATCATTTAATAAAATATTATTTATTATGAAATAGAATTAATACAAATTTTGACACTATACTTTTAATTTGATTTTAAAAACATTAAGACAAAGGTGGAATTAAAATATATCATTTTTACACCCATATATAATGTTATATTTGTCTAATAAATTCATGAAATATAATAATTAATTCAATTTATTATACTTTTAATATTTTAGTATAATTTATTTTATTTTTCTATTGATAAATTAATTATTGTGTTTGAATTTCTTAAGCATTTAATGTAATTAAATAATTACTAAAAATTAAAAATAAATTAACCTAATAAAATTAATGTAATTTTTATCAAAATAAAAATCAATATTAATTCACATATTTCTTTTTAATATATGTGAACACATAATTAAAATTTAAAATCAAGAGGGTGACATTTCATCTTTTTCTTTACTTAAATTATTATTTTGGAAACATTCGTGGAAAAGTTTCCCAAAAGCACATAAAACTAGATCCTATGGTAATAAGGGTATAAATATTTCCATAATATAGGAATTTTCTATGTTTTTAGTTCATTTTAACCCTTTTACGTTTAGTTTAACACCATAGTAAACACGTTTTAACCTTAACCACAATAATTAGTTTTTACGATTTCTACTATTCATTAAGAATAAAAATTATGTTGATGTTATTTTATAATATTAATTATTATGATTAAAAATATTTATTCAATTTTTATTAATTCCATTCTCATAAGTGGAAAATTTTAATTTAAAATTAAAATCATAGAAGTGACGAAAAAATGGTTTTCCAAGGAGAAACTTTTCATAAGTATAGAAAATTTTAATATAAAAAATAAATATCAAATTGATCCAAATGATCTAAATTGGATTATTAAATATCTAATTAAAATATATTTAATTTTAAAACATTTTTTAACCATATTACATTTTTTAAATTATTTAAACAAAATGGAAGCTTTTAATAAAAATTAGTGTTTTTCACTATTCACCAAAAAAATAATCTTTTCACAAAATTCTCAAAAATTTACCGTAATCCAATTTTGAAAATTTTATTCAAAAAATAAATTTATTTTTTTCAAATAATTTTTCTATATGTTTTATAAATTAATTTTATTATTTGTTCAAATAAAGCAATAAAAATAATTTTTTGAGAGAAAGGTATTTTCGAAGCATATGAGGATATTACTAAAAATTAGGTACTTATTTAGACATATATTTTATTTATAAAAAACATTTATACTTAATTTTAAAAATATATTTGTTCCAAATCATACTTCCAAATTTAATGGCTAAGTTATAATGGTCAAGTTTAAATAATAATATTTATAGTATATTGCGATTTATTAAAACTCGATGTGGCATGTAATGAAAGCTATTGAAGAAATTAAATATATTTGAAAAAAAATATAAAATATTGGGTTGTAATATTCTACCCCTTATATAAAATTTATCCTCAAAATTTTAACTTGATCTGGATAATCAACATCTTGATATTTTAAAATACCTTTGTTGAAATCTCATATCATATAAAGGTTTAATAAAACTTTCCCCTAATAAAAGAGAAACGTAACTATGAAGGACATATCTAATAACACATAGATAGGTTTCCAAGTGGGAAAAAATTGTTAGAACAATTTTGAACCCCACAAATCCATAAATAGGTGATTAATTAAATGGCTATTGGTTCAATAGTAATGAAATAAACAAGACAAAGTTTTTGTCTCAATATCATTTTTCCTAAAGTTGAGTGAACTTTTTTTTATCATGATAAAGAGCATGATAAAATAAACTTACTTGATTTGTTTCCATTTAATAATAAAAATCCCATCCTTTGGTTGTGCTTTGATTAATTTAAACTTCTTTTCTTACTCTAATAAATGTAAATGGTTTTTTTTTCTAAAGCACTAAAAGATCATAGGATCCATAATAGAATGATAAGTCATTCATTTTATCTCTAGTAATAATAAAAACCTAAATAGTTAGAAAATGATATCCAATATAGATCAATATTCATATGATGAAATAATACATTAATCTCTAAAAACTATTCTAAAGATAAAATGAAACTAGTCCATAAATGGTTAACCTTAAGACTAATCCAAAATTCAAAAAATTATACAAAATGTTAGTAAATTTCCAGAATCAACTTAACATTAATCCACCAAATATCATAAAGTATCTCTTAATTATCACATGCCAGATATGTGAATAATTTGGTCATTCATTCTCTTGAAACAAGGTAATAAACAAAATTACTTTAAAATATCAATAAAAACATACATGATTTCAAAAATTAACTATTTACTCATAAAATTAAATATTATTGAATATATTCCATAAATCCAAAAATGTTTTAAACTCCATAAATGATAAGATAAAACAATTTTTCATAAAATCATTAATTTATTCCAATGTAATCACACCTATCCAATTTAATTTATCTATATCAATCATATCTTTATCCCAACATCATTATCTCAACATCAGGAACATGCTAAGGGTTATCTTTCCCTTAATCATGTGTTTTCCATAAAATATCAACTTTATATTAAATAACTTTTCTTGGTCATCGGTATAATTCAAAATATTCTTTCAAATCCATAATGAAAAACATCCATAGAAAAATCCTAATATATTTCATAATTCTTGAATTCCAATACATAATATCTTCAATAATAATACATCATTCTTAATCCATTAACTAGGATTCATTATCTTATTCCTTAATACCTCCTTCCTTTCATATGCCATTTTTAGTCTCTTTCTCATCAATAGTGAAACCATTACTCATAAAAACACGCTGATCTAATTCTTGGGATTTCCCCATTGTACATTGATTTGCATAATGCCCATACTTTATACATTTAAAACATTCAATCATTGATGATGCTTTAGGGAAACTATTATTCTCATCCATTTCATTAACTGAATTTTTCATTTTTCATTAGTAATTATTTACTTTGTAACCTTATTATCCACACATAAAACAGCTTATCATGCCTTTTATACATTACCTTGAGTACATCTTCCCACATTCTCATCATATAAGAAAAATAATCTTCTTTTCTCCATAGTCTCTATGACCCTAAATCTCAATGAAGTCTATCCTTATATTATTTGGTGAGTTTGATAGTTATTTAAGGTGAAATTTGTTAATCATACATTGTGATAACTTATTAGGAATAATCACAATGTCCTTCACTCCAGTCATCATCCCATTATTTTTTTATCAACACATTGCCTATCACATTAAACATTAACTTAATTCCTTATGGTTCCCTCCATTGACTAAAACCAAAAAAAATAGTTCAAACGAAAATATTCCTTATAGAAAAACACATAATTATAAAAGAAATCATTTATAAGATGACTAAATCATGACACTATCTTTTCAATATATGGCATATTAGGTTTAACCTATGCCATCCATGATTATCATGTATTCAAATCCTTTATAATGATTCATAAATAAAATGTTGATTAACCATAGATATCCCCTAGAAGTTTCAAACAAGGTATGAAATAAGGGCACCCTCACCATGCACTAGAATTATGGCCAAGATATATTTGACCAACTCTTTTCAGGGTTATATCTCATAGATGCATCTACACAAAAATCACATCCACTTGTAGTATCCATACAAGGATGTATTTCTATGAAAATCATATAATCTATCCCTTTACATAAATTTAGGATGGTATTCTATAATTAGACTCGTCTTATAGGTTCTTCACTAATGTTTTCTCATGCTAGTTTCTAAAGGTTAACTAAACCTTTGCTCTCATACCAACAGTAGGGACCCAAACTTTCCAAACATAGATATCTCATATTAAAAGACTAATATTCATTATATAACATAATGATACATGTTTTATCCATTTAGGTATAGTGCCTTTGGAAACTTGGAAATAAATCAAATGGTTCATAAACTATATACATATTCTACTAATAACTCTTTAATATATAGAACCCTTGTTAGAATTAACATAAATAAAACCTTTATTCATAACCTGGGGAAGAAAACATAATAAAGGATAATCCCATATTCTCAGTAAGGGTAAACAAGGGATATAACAATGACCATATAAGAATAATATAAGCATGAGGGTATGAGAACATGTTCTTAATATTTTAAAACCATACCCTATATATCATAGATCATAAACATGAGTCGTATAATAAATCTTTTTAGTTTTTAAGACATTAATCATAAAGTAATCAAAGTACATAATCAATGAGAGCATAAAATTTTCATAAGACATAGATTTTTGGCATACACATAAGATTATAACATTTGGAACATGTATAAATAGAAAAATATTCACTCATTATGTTAAGGACATGTAATCAAGCCCATGCATAAACTTATGGACATGTAACCAGACCCACTCTTAATCTTATGGACATGAAAACCAAACCCATGCTTAATCTTATGGACATTAAAGCGGGTCCACATATAACATTGTGACCAAGAAAACCGGTTCACATATAATATAATTAAATCATGAGTTATCCATTATTAAACAATGCATTGGAGGGAGATATAGGTCCCACCCGTCACATAATCCATACATTTTTTTACCACTATATCATAAAACATTCATCATATTATAACCCATGAAAAGGAAATGAGTTATATAAACATTTCATCATAGTATAACCCATGTAAAAGAAAATAGTTTCATAAAACTCTTTTCATCATCAAAATAATCCATCTAGAGAAATAATAAGGATTCTATAATTGGATCATATCCGTAGTAAATAAAAAGTGACATCAAATTATTTTATCTTAGATGTAAAATTATTTTAAAATATTTCATTGAAAATTTCTCGAGGAAAATAACATTTTTACTTTGAAAATCACATTTTTATAACTAAAAGTTCACAAAACATTATAAAAAATTTATTTGAAAATATCCTTTTAAAATTATAAAGTAATATGTAAAAAATTAGGTTTTTATAATGGTAGTAAATTTTTTTCATGCCATATATGTTGAAACAATGATTCCTTTCACATTTTCGGTAAAAATTCAAAAGTCACTCATTCGAAAAATGAAAAAGATTATTCCTTTTAAAACCATTTTTTATCAATTAAAAAATGGATAAAATGAATTTAAACAATATTTGTACATTATTAAAAAAATTCTTTCAAATATTTTTATAAAAAATAGACATGGTACAAAAAGGGTTTCTGACCAGAGAGATAAATAAATTCAATTTTTATTAAAAACATAATATTGGAATATTGAGTACATATAGAGAGGAAATAGAAAGAAAAAAATGTATTCTCAATAAATAGTTGTAATCTAAAAAAATCATGTGTTTATTGAGAGTTATAACATAATATCTCATTATTGGAATCATAATCATAAACAACCCTGATAAGTAATGAAATTGTAACGTCGAACCCTTACCACTTTGGTAACTTTTGAATTGTAATACCTATTTAAGAATGACATCAAATGAAATTTCAAATATCATTAGAATAAATAAATTCATGATATAACATTTCAACTATTTTTTATATAAAACTCATAAAATAAGATAGGTGAATAATATATCATATGTCTCAATGAATATAATTTGAAACGAAACCCAAATACCTTAAATGTTGACTTCCTTCATATACTTTAGAAAATCTGGTATGATAAATATATTTTTATTATACACCTATTATATAACCATAATTATATATTTAATAACATATATTATTTACTCATGACCTTTTATTTCCTATTTATTAACAGTTCCTTATTAAAATCATGTTTCGAGTAATAACTAATTTGTTTTTTATGTTTGATTTGATTGGATATTTTTGGTCCTTTTATATTGATCATGGTTAAAGAATATCCATAATGTTAAAAATCATATAAATAAAATCTATATTCATTATATATATATATATTTATAGTAATATATAATAGTAAAATGAAATTCATCATTCATAGAGATGGTAGGTCGTACATATGCATGAATTTTGTTCCCATTTTCTTGACAGATAGAAAAAAAAGTTAAATAATATATCACCTTTAATGAGTAATTATTATTTCATATATATCACATATATTCATTAAATTTATCCTTATTATTTTATATGTAAATTGTGAGTGAATAACCAATCACATCGCTCTGTGAGGTGGTAGTTCTCCATACGCACAAACGAAATTATCGTATTCCCACAGAATAGAAAGTAAGAAGTTATATATTATATTATAATTACATAAGTATAATAATATCATAAGTATAATATATAATAAGTATATATATCCTTTATAGGTGGTTATGAAAAACTAATTGCATCGTTTCGTGAGGTGGTAGTGTGTCGTACACATGATCGACAGTTTCGTTCCCCATTGGATGGAAGAGTATATGGATATATGTTATTTCATCAACATAATAACATCCCAATATGTGTTAGATACTATTTTTATTATATTTTAGTTATTAATAAATGAGTAAATGTGGTAAGAGTAGGATTAAAAAGAAATATCTTAGAGAATACAATTACCTTCTCTTAGAACAAACTCCTTTGGATATCTTATTATGGACCCTAGGGTTGATCTTTTGGGAAGAACAACAGCTATAAAAATTTTCCAAGGATTTTGGGGAGATATTTTTGTAGTTTTTTATTAATAAAAATGTCTTGATATATATGAATAAGTTAGGGGAGGATGTGAAATTTTATAATTGAGGAGTGGAATTTTTTAAAATACAAAAAACAATTTGATAATGGAGAGTCACTCTCAACACAAATGCCTCCAAAATTGATAAATAATGGATTTAATGGATTATATTTTCAATAAAAACATCCAAAACACAAAAAACACGTGTTTTAAACATATTAATTAACTTCTATTTTTCCTTACTTTTACCATTTTAGTGTTCACTATGGTGACTAGCTTTTTATCTAGATAATTTATCATTTAAGACTAGAAATAAAATGAGAATTATTAGATAGTTTTAACCAACTGGTTATAAATATTAAATCAAATTTATAAAATAAAAATCCTATGTGTGTATAAAATAAATTTTAACAGAAGCACGTGAAGTGGCCAAAACCCCATTTTATCATTTACCATAGTAACAATGTTTTTACTATTTAGGGGTCAATATAATTATTATAAAAGGAACATTGGTACATTAATGGATTATGGTTGATATTTTTAAACATATAACAATAACTTGGAAGATTATAAGACTTTTAGGGATTTAAAATAATTTAATAAAATATTATTTACTATAAAATAACATTAATGTGAATTTTGAAACTATACAATTAATTTGACTTTAAAAAAATCAAGACAAAGGTGGAATTAGAATACATAATTTTCATACCTTTCTATCATGTTTTATTTGTCTAAAAATCATTTAATATAATAATTCATTCAATTTATATTACTTTTAAAATTTTTAGTATCATTTATTTTATTTTTCTATTAATTAAATAATTATGGAATTGGTGTTCCTTAAGCATTTAGAGTTATTATATAATTACTAAAAATTAAAAATAATACTTATGAAATTAATTTCATTATTATCATAATTAACATCAATATTTGTTTACAATTTTCCTTTTCCCCTATGTGAATACATAATTGAAATTTAAAAGCAAGTGGGTGACATTTAATCTTTTTCATTACATAAATTATTATGTTGGTAACTTTCCTAAAAAAAGTGTCCCAAAAGCACATATAAATAGATTATAAGGTAATGAGGATTGAAATATTTCCATACAATAGGAATTGTACAAATTTATAGGTTATTTTGACCCATATCCTTTTAGTTTAACCCATGGTAAACCCACTTTTACCTTAACCACGGTACTTAATTTTTACTATTATTACTATTCATTTAGAAAAATAATAATTTGACATTATTATATATTATTAATTATTATTATTATATATATTTAATCCATTTTTCCAAATTCCATTCACATAAGTATCCAAATTTAATTTAAAATTGAACTAGTATATGCAAGGGAAAATGGTTTTCCAAATAAAAAATTTTCATAAGTATGGATAGTTTTAATATCAAAATTCAATATTAAAATGCTCCTAATGATCTAAATTGGGTTAATAAATATATAATTTAAATAAATTTACTTTTAAAACATTTTTAAATAATATGTAGCTTTGTAAATTCTTTAAACAAAAAAGTATTTTTCAATAAAAAACTGTATTTTTCACTATTCACGGAAAAATTAATCTTTTCATAAAATTGCCAAAAAATAACCCTAATATAATATTTAAATTTTAATTAAAAAATAAATTTATTTTTCTAAAATAATTTTTAAAACTTTTCAAAAATTAATTTTATTATTTTTTCATAAAAATTAATAAAAATAAATTTTTTGAGAAAAAGGTATTTTTGAAGCATATAAAGACTTTACTAAAAATTAAGTACTTATTTATTAATATATTTTCTTTTATAAAACATTTATACTTAATTTCCATAATGTTATTATTTCTGTTCATGCTGCCAAATTTAACGACTAGATTGTAACTATCAAACTTAAATAATAATATTAATAGTATATTGTAATTTGTTAAAACTCAGTGTTGTGTGTAATGAAAGCTATCAAAGAAATTAAAAATATTTGAAGAAAAAAATTCACAAAATATCTGGGTGTTACATTCTACCCCCTTAAATAAATTTCATCCTCAAAATTTGAACTTAATCTCAATAATCAAGGGCTTAACATTTGAAAATACCTTTGTTGAAATCCCACATCATATAATGGATTAATAAAACATTATCTTTATAGGAGAGAAAGTGAAGTATGAAATCCATCTAGTATAACACATAACTAGGTTTATGAGTGGGAAAACAATAGTGGTAATTTAAAATATGGACATTAAGGAGAAAAAAAAATCCTAATGACTAATAGAGAGTGATAGAAATCATGGTCTGGATAAAGTTAACAACCACAAAACCATGAATCTATGATAAGTTAAAATAATATTGATTCAACAGAAATGAAAGTAACAAGACGAAATTTTTGTCTTAAGATCCTTTTTCCTATGGTTGACAGAATATTTATTATCATGATAGAGAGCATGAGAAAATATACTTACCTGATTTATTTTCAGTTCATAATCACAATCTCATCCTTTGGTTATGTGTTGGTTAATTTGAAATTCATCTCTTAATCCAAGAAATGAAGATGAATTTTGTTATGCCTAAATCACTAATGGATCACAAGATCTATAATATAATAATAATTCATTCCTTCTATCTCTAGTTATCATCAAAACTGAAATGGTTAGAACATGTTGTCCAATATAGATAAATCTTCATATAATGAAATAATACAATAATCTCTAAACCCATATCTAAACTTAAACTAAAACCATTACATAAATGGTTAACCTTAATACCCTTCCAAAATTTAAAAATTTATACAAAAGGTCACTAAATTTCTAGAATGAACTTAACATTAATCACCCAAATATCATAAAGTTACTCTAAATTATCATATACCAAATATCTGAATACTTTTTACATATAATCTCTTGAAATGTGGTAATAACCAAAATTATAATAAAATCTCAATGAAAATATAAATGCCTTCAAAAATTAACTCTTTCCTCATAAAATCATAGATTATTTAATATATTCAATAAATCCAAAAGAATTGTGAACTCTGTCAATGATAACATAAAACACTTTTTCATAAAATCATTAATTAGTTCCATGTTAATAAACACTATCCAACATACTACATCAATCATATATTTATCCAAACATCATTGTCTCAATATCATGAATATATTAAGGGTTATCTTTTAATTAATCATGTGTTTTCTATAAAATATCACCTTTCCATTAAATCACTTTTCTAGGTCACCAATACCATTTAACATATTCTTTAAAATCCTTAATGAAAAACATTCACATAAAAATATTTATATATTTCATAATTCTTGAATTTTGATACATAAAAACTTCAATAATTCCACTTCATTCTTAAACCATTATCTAGGATTGATCATATTATTCCATAATACCTCCTTCCTTTCATATGTCATTTGTAGTCTCTTCATCATCAACAAAAAAACCTTTACTCATATAAATTTTTGATCCTTTTCTTGATATTTCCCCTTAGGAAATTGATTTTCAAAATTACTATACTTTAAAATTTTAAATCATTCAACCATTTATTATGACTTAGGGAAACCATTATTCTCATCCATTGCGTTAACTAAAATTTTCATTTTTCCTTGTAAATTACTAACTTTGTTCCCTTCTTCTCTATACATAAAACATCTTCTAGTTACTTTAAGACATTACCTTGAGTTCTTCATCCAACATTATCAATATATAGGAAACCAAATATTCTTTCCTCCATAGTCTCCACCACCGGAACTCTAAATGAATTCTATCCTTATATTCTTTGGTGAGTTTAAGAGTTGGTTAATGTGAAAGTTGTTAATCATGAATTGTGATAACTGATTTTTCATAATATCAATATCCTTCACTCAATGGATTATCACATTTGGTTTCTCATTAACACATTTTATATCACATTAAATATTAACCCAGTTCCTTATGGTTCCCACCATTTACTAAAACCAAAAATCATAGTCTGAGAAAAAAAATCATTTGAAAACCACATAATCATGAAAAATAATTTATACGATGACTAAATCATAAAAACATTTTTTTATCTATAAAATAATAGGTTTAAACTAGGTCATCTATGATTATAATATATTCAAATCCTTCATAATTATTTATAAAAAAATGTGGACTAACTAAATTATATCCCCGAGGATTGGCATAATAAGACCACAGTAAGGGTGCCCTCACTATGAACCAGAATGATATATAAGATATAATCAACCAAACATTTTAGGTTTTTATCCCCTAGATGAATCCGCACCAAAACCCCATCCACTTGTAGTATCCAAATAGGTATGTATTTCTATTATAACCATAAAATATCTTCCTTTTTAAAATGTTAGGATGTTATCCTATAATTATACTCATCCTATGGGTTCTTAACTAAAGTTTTATCATCCCAGTTTCCAAAGGTTAACTAAAACTTATCTCTGATACCAATAATAGGGAAACAAACTTTTCATATATATATATATATATATATATAATATTTATAGAAAAATATTCTTACACAGTATAACAATCCATGATAGAATAATTTAGGTCTACTACCTTGGGAAACTTTGAAACATAAACAACTAGTTCATAGGTGATCTATATCTTATACCACTAATATTTTATATATATCACCCTTATTAGACTTATCATACATAAAACCTTTCTTCATAACTTTATGAAAAACATAATAAAGGGTGATCTCATATCCGTAGTAAGGGTAAATAAGGAAGATATCAATGATCACATAAGAATAACATGACCAAAAGGGTTTGAGAACATGACCTTAACATTTGAAAACCATAACTTGCATATCATTGGTTATATACTTGATTCATGGAATAAATATTTTTAGTTTATAATACATTAATCATAAATGAATAAAATTACATAATCTATGAGATCATTGCATTTGAATAAGATATAGATTCATGGAATACACATAATTTTATAACATCGTCAATGTGTACAAATAGAAACAGGTTCACTCATTAAGTTAAGGAAAAGAAAGAAGTCCCTCGCATAAACTTATGGAAATTTAAGTAGGCCTACACTTAATCTTATGGACATGAAATCAAGTCCCACACTTAATCTTTTAGATATGAAAATAGGTTCACACATAACATTGTAAACATGAAAACTGGTTCATGTATGACATAATTAAATAATGATTTATCCATCATTACCCAATTCATTTAAGGTGGATATAGTTACAAAATATCACATAATATATATATTTTTGAGCCAAAATATCATAAAATATTCACCATATCAAAAACCATGAAAAGGAAATGGGTTTTATAAACATTTTATCATAGTATAACCTGTGGAAAAGGAACAGGTTTCACAAACCACTTATTATCATAAACATAAACCATCTAAATAATGAATAAGGATGGTATAATTGGATAATATCCCCATTAAAGATTAATTAACATAAAATTATTTCATCTTATATGGAAAATTATTTTGAAAGATAACTTGTAACATTTATTGAGTAAAATAAACTTTTCACTCTAAAAATAACCTTTTTAAAACTAAAAGTTCACAAATTTTTTTAAAATACTTATCTTTGAAAATAAACTTTTAAACTTATAAAGGAATCTTTAAAACATTGTTTGGCCATGACAGTAGGAATTTCAATTTCATTCATGTTAAAATAATGATTCCTTTTACATTTTTTGTAAAAATTCAAAAAGTACCTCATTCAGAAAATGACTGGAAAATTCCTTTTCAAAATATTTTTTTAAAATTAAAATATGGGTAAAAAATTCTATAAAAAATATTTATATGGTATTAAAAACATTATTTCAAAAAAAAATTAGAAAATATAGTCACGGAAGAAAAAAAAATTCGACCAAAGAGAGAAATAAAGTTGATTTTTCTTAAAAACATTATTTTAGAATATTTAGTATGTATAGAGAGAAAATATAAATGAAAACATGTATTCACAATAAATAACCAAAGTATAAGTAAATTAATATTGTTATTTAGAGTTATATCCTAATATATCATCATCATAATCAAGATCATAAACAACCCCGATAAACAATGAGATTGTAACATCAAACTCTTACCACTATCATATATTTTGAATCTTGATAACTATTAAATAATAACATTAAATAAAACTTTAAATATAAATTAGAATAAATAAATTCATGATATAACTTTTAAAAGGGGTTTTATATACACCTAATAAAATAATATAGTTCCATAACATAATATATGTCCCAAATAAGACAATTTAAGATGAAATTATCTTACCTTAAGTCTCTAATTCCTTCATACATGTTCAAACCTTCTATATGATAAATATAGGTTTATTATTAATTTATTAAATAAAAATAATATATATATATCATACCATATATCATTTAATTATTACCTTTTATCACCTCTTTATTAACAATTCCTTGTTAAAATCACATTTTAGGTAATAATTGCTTTGTTTTTCGTGTATGTTTTGATTTTATAGTTTTGGTCCTTTTACATTGATCATTGTTCCATAATATCTAGAATTTTAACCATTATATAAATATCATATATATTTATTATATATTTATTTATATTAATCCATAAAATGTAGATATAGAAAATTAAATACATAGTTTATATAGACGGTAAGTCGTACGTACGCATGAACACTGTTTCCATTTTCTTGATGGATAGAATGAAAGAAAGTAAAATAATTCATCAAATTTATAGAGAAATTATGATTTAAAATATATCACATATATTCATTAAATTTATCCTTATTACCTTCTATGTAAATCATAAGTGAAAAATGAATCACATCGCTTTGTAAGACTGTAGTCCGTTGTACACACGAGTGATATTATCATATTCCCACTAAATGGAAGTAAGAAGGTATATGTGATATTATAATTAAATAAATTATAATTATATCATAAATATCATATATAAAAATTAAACTCATCATTATATCCATACATTATATGTGGTGATAGAAAACAAATTATATTGGTTTATGAGGCGGTAGCCAGTCATACACACGATCAATAGTTTTGTCCCCCATTTGATGGAATAGGAGATTCATATAGTTTATTGAATCAACATAATAAAATATAAGTATATTTTATATGTTTATTTTATTATATTTTAGTTATTAATACATTAATTAAGTTGGTAATAAGAGGATTAAAATAGAAAGAGCTTAGTGAATGCAATTACCTTCTATTAGAACAACCTCCTTCGGATCTCTTATTAAGGACCCTAGGATTGGTATTTTTGGAAGACCATTTTATCTAAAACATGTATAAGTATTTTGGGAGATATTTTTGTAGGTTTTTTTCAAGAAAAATGGATTAATTGGTGTGAATAAGTCAGGGTATTAGGTGTCTTTTTATAATTGAGTAAGAGAAGTATTTTTGTAAATACACAAAACTATTCAATAATGGGGAGTCACCATCAACCCAAATTACTAAAAACTTGATACATAATGAAGTGTATGAAATATATTTCCAAGACACGCCTCCACAACACAAAACAAAAAACATTTTTTAAAGATGTTATTCCTTATCTTATAGGTTTCCTTACTTTTTCAATTTTAGTTTTCACTATGGTAACTAGCCTTTTCATCTAGGTAATTTATCATTTAAGAATAGAAATAAAATGATAATTATTAGATAATTTTTACCCACTATGAATAAATATGAAATAAAATTTATTAAATAAAAATAAATTGTGTGTGGAAAATTTATTTTAACACAAGCACATGAAACAAGCAAAACCTCATTTTACCCATTACCATGGTAATGAAGTTTTTACTATTTAGGGGTAAATATAGATACTATAAAAGGACCACTGGACCATGAATGTAATATGGTTTATTTTTTAAAATATATACCAACAAATTTGAAGAGTATAATATTTTTAGAAATTTTATATCATTTAATAAAATATTATTTATTATAAAATAACATTAATGTAAATTTGACGCTATTCATTTAATTTGACTTTAAAAACCAAAAAAAGGTGTAATTAGAATATATAATTTTCAAATATATAAATTTTTATATTTATCTAAAATATTCATTGAATACAATAATTCATTCAATTTATATTATTTTTAATATTTTTTGTATCATTTATTTTATTCTTCTATTAATTAAATAATTACGATGTTGGTGATTCTTAAGCATTTAAAATAATTATATAATTACTAAAAACATATTAAACTCCTGAAATTTATTTAATTATTCTCAAAATAAGAATAAATATTCATTTACATATTTCTTTTTTCCCTATGTCAACACATAATTTAAATTTAAAAGCAAGAGGGTGACATTTTTGTCTTTTTCTTTACTTAAATTATTGTATTTGTTGATATCATGGAAAAGTGACCCAAAAGAACATAAAAATAGTCCTATGGTAATAAGGGTATAAATATGGCTTGTAAATATAAATTGGAAAATTTTTTATTTCATTTTAACCCTTATCCTTTTAGTTTAACCCCCTGACAAACTGATTTTAACCTTAAACGTGGTAATTAATTTTTATTGTTTTTACTATTCATTTTGACCAAAAATTAAGTTTTACATATTATATAATATTAATTATTATAATTAAAAATATTTAACCTATTTTTTCATTTTCCATTAATAGAATTTGACAAATTTAATTTAAAATTAAAGGCATAAATGAGATGAAAAAACTGTTTTCCAAAGAAAAAATTTTCATAAGTATATAAAGTTTTAAAATACAAATTCATTATTAAATTGATTAAAATGATATAAATTGTATTAATAAATATATAATTGAAATAACTTTCTTTTAAAACATATTTAAATAGTATGTAACATCATAAATTCTTTAAACGAAAATGCAGTTTTTAATAAAAATCGGTATTTTCACTATTCACCAAATAATTGATCTTTTTAGAAAATTATTAAAAATTCACCCTTATAAAATTTTGAAATTTTGATTCCAAAAATATTTTTTTTGAAATAAATTTTTCCAAAATTGAGGAAATATAATTTTATTATTTGTTTACAAAAAGTAATGAAAAACATTTTTTTGAGATAATGGTATTTTCAAAGCATATAAAGACTTTAATAAAAATTAAGTACTTATTTATAAACAAGTTTTATTTATCTAAAAACTTTATACATAATTTTAAAATTTTGTTTATTCCTATTCATATTTCTAAATTTAATGTTTAGGTTATAATTTTCGAGTTTAAATAATAATATTAAGAGTATATCGAGATTTTTTATAACTCGGTGTTGCTTGCAATGCAAGATATTAAAGATAATAAATCTATTTGAAAAAAAATCATAAAATTTCTAGGTGTTACAACTCCATCTCTAAATCAAATTTCTATATGTATGATACCAAACACCTCTATCACTGGTTAAAGTCCCACTGGTAGAATATGTATCTTAATCTCTTATAGTCTGTATAGATGATAAACTTCACCCTAAAGAGATAATGATGTCAGTTTTTTAAGGTATAGACCACAATATCTAACTCCAAGTCCTGGGTAGGTTAATCCTACTCATAGGTATATAGAAGTAGAGACCCATAAGTGACCACCTTATCATCTTCCATCAAAACAGCACCTAAACTAAACCCAAAGGCATCACAATACATGGTATATCCCTTACCTGGGTATAATGACCCTGTCTTTTCATACATGGATATTACATAATTTTTTTGGAATATTTCATACTTTTAAAAAACACATGCGTAAAGACCATATTAGTTTAGTGTCTTTGGAAACATAGAACACAAAATTCTATTCTGATGAAAGATCTTCAATGTTTCCCACAAATATCTTCTACTTTAGTATTGCTACATAAAACTTTTATTTATAACATGATAAAAGGAAAAATAATAAAGGGTGATCTCAGAAGCTCATTAAGGGTAAAAAATGGAGATATGTAAGCGTAAACATTAGTATAAAGGGTATGAGAATGTGATGATAACATTAGAATATCATACCCTACATATCAAAGATTATAAACATGAATCATGTCATCAATATTAGTAGTTCATGAGACATGAATCATAAGAGAATCAAATAACATAATACATGATATCATAACATTGACATAATACATGAAATTGTGGAAAACACATAAACTTATAATGTTATGAGCATTTATAAATAGTAATAACTTCACTCATAAAATTAAGGACATGAAATCAGGCCCTTGCATAAACATATAGACATGAAAACAAAGTCTATGCATAAAATTATGGACATGAAAAGTTGGTTCATGCATAGAATTGTGAACATGAAATCAAGTTCACACATAACATATAAACCTCATGAGATATCCATCTTTACCCCATGTATTTGAGGGAGATATATGCCCCACACTTCATCTAATGGAAACAATACATATGTGTTCCACATGAACATAAATCATATCAGAACCCATAAAAATAAATAGGTTTCATAAATATTTCATAATAACATAACTCATAGAAAAGAAACATGATTCATAAACATTAAAATATTCAGTAAAATAATAATACTGATATCATTGGATCATATCCCCATAAAAACATAAGTAACATCAAATAAAATTGTCTTAAATGGAAAATGGTTTTAAAAGATCATTGGAAATAATTATTGAATAAAATATCCTTTCCACTTTGAAAACGTTTTCTTTTCTTAAAATATCATGAAATTTAAAAAATAAAATATTTTTTTTGAAAATAACCTTGTAATATTATAAATAAATCTTCAAATCATTAATCTGTCATGATGGCGGGATATTCCATTCATGTCGTATAAGTTAAAAAAATATTCCTTTTGTATATTTTTATCAGTAAAGTCACAAATATCATTGTTTAGAAAATAAAAAAACATTATTTTCAAACTGTTCCATAAAAATTAAAACATGGTTAAAAATAAATTTAAATATTCATAGGAGAATAGTAAAAATATTTTTGAAAATATTTTTATAAAACATGGATGTGGGAGATAATTATTCCCCAATAGTGATTTAAAACAAAATAATCCCAATAATTTGATGAGATTGTGAAATAATCACTTATCACTTTATAATCAGTAGAATAATATTCCCTATAAAAGAAAGAAAATTATATAGATATGAAAATACCATTATATTCAGAATAATACTCATAAAAATACATTCATGGGTGGTATATACACCACACAAAAGAAACAAGCAGTGTATAAGGCATGTGTCCCACAGAAATAAAAGTGAGGTAAAAATACCTTAGATTAATTCTTGACTTTATTCGCATACATTCAAACCTATTGTATAATAAATATAAGTTCATTATACATCTACTGTAATTCCTCAAAAATCTAAAGTAGGAATGTTATATTCGATAGTGTGTATGATCCCAACACCAAATGCGTAAGGGAATATAATATCCTGAGAATTTATAATATATTACTATTTTAAATAAATTAAATATATTTTATAGATTTAAATTCACATGACACTGAGTTAGCATATGTTACAGGAAACAATGAGTTTCTTTAATGGTTTTCATTACACGTAGGACCAAGTTTTACTGAACAATAATATATTATTAAAATATTATTATTTAATATAATAAGATATAACCTAGTCATTAAATTAGTAGTTATTAATAGTATTAAATAGCTTATGAAAATATATTATTTAAAAAATATATTAAATGAATTCATTTTTTAATAATTAATTAGAAATGAATATAAGAACCAATTGAATATAAAGGGAATGTTTTTATAAAAAACTATTTTTATGCTCACATAACTATTTTATCCTAATAAATTAAATTCATTAAAATTATTAAGTGATATAAATTTAATATATATATTTTATATTCAATAAAATCTTTTTAATATTCATCCAATATATTTTATAGACTTTATATAAGAACTAACCCAATATTACGCATAAAAACTATATTTTTATTAAGGCACCTTTACCGCCTTTTAATGGAGAACCTATTTTAAATATAATTTTTGGAAGATTATAAATATTATATACCAAAATAAAATTAATATTTGAAATAAAAATATAAAAATTAGGTTAGGTTTAATTTTTGGTATTTTTCTATGAATTTTCATTTTTTAATGAATAGTGAAAAATACAGAATTTTAATTCAAAACTTCTTTTTCATATAATTTTTTTATAAGGATAAGTAATATTTTAAAGTTGTTTTAAAGTTTAATAAGATAAATTTTTTATTATTTAATACAATTTAGGTAACCAAAATCAATTTCACTTTGAAATTGGATATAAAAACTTATCAAACTTTTGGATGTTTTTACTTTAAAAACCTGCATTGTCATCCTGTCTGTGGGGTTAATTTTAAAAGAATTTTATCCCTTATCTAATTGGAATTTGAAAAATTGGATTCTATATTTGGAATAGGAATAATTTATAATATATAATAATGTCATATTAGTTTTTTACAAAAAAAAATATTAGTGAGTGATTAAAATTAATTACAATGATTAAGAGGAAAATTAACTTACCAAGGGACTAAACATTAAAATTAAGATCCAAAATGACCTAGAAACTTGTCAAAAATCCATTTTTAGGTAATATTTAGACCCTATACTCAATTTTATATATTTTTTACCATTATTGGAGCCACTTTCAATGGGGAAAACGTGGGTGAAATTCCCTTTTCTAAAATTTACCAGTGTCAATCCTCTTCCACTATAAAAAGGCACTCACCCCTCCCACTTCCTCACACCTCACAAGACACTTTTGATCGAATAAGATCTTCCCAAATATATCTTCAACATCTATACCATAAAACTATAATACTAACCATGGTCAAAAATCCATCCATGTAGTCCTTTTGGTGCAAACCAAAAGGAATTTCCTGATTAAGAGGCAACATCCTGCCTCAAGCTCTTTAGTTTTGTTTATTTCTCCAATATTTAAATTATTATTATTCAATGATTATATAAGAACACCAATATCCTAAAAATAATTATATTTTTTAATTTTAATTTTCTTACCTACACTTACACAAACTTCCATCTAATGGGTAATGAACATACTTTTTATGTGTATGGTGAACTACCGCCTCCCGAAATGATGATTGTTTGTTCTTCCTTACCACATTTCTTAGTGGGGATTATGATAGAAACTATATTTATATATGATATATATAATTTTTATATTTTATTTATTATTCCATAATTTTTATATAGAACATACCTTTATGCTTTAAATCTTGTGTAAATATGATAACATCGTTTGTGGAAGTGTGGACTATCGCCTCCTCAAAGCGATGTGATTCATTCACACTATACATGGAACATATAAAGGATGGTTTTAATAAAAATATTATAAATATATGACATAGATATTATACTGTAATTATAATATACTTATATATCATTTACTTTTCATTCTTTTAATACAGAAAAGAAATTAAAGTATCATTCATGAATATGTATGACCTACCTTCTCCAGAAACGATGTATTTCATTTCCTATCTCCAAATATTATAGATTATTATAAATACCTATATATATATTAAATATATATGATTATTAAATCTTTCTGTATATTCCTTAGATGATTAAATCAAGATCTAATTAATAGTAACAACAAGTAACAAGTCAAAACATACTCGACAAACTAGGCAATTAACACTCGGAATAGTGAAAATAATGAATGTTAATAACAAAAGGGTAATAAGATATTATAAGAAGGTCATATATGGTATCATAAATATTAATATGGTTCTATTATAAGTTAGTGATATGTTTAAAACCCTTATATAAGAGTTTAAAGGATGTTCACCCAAAAAGAAAACGTAGGGTAAGGGATTTCGTCTCAATTTACATTCTATTGAGACTTATTTGTTGTTATGCACCTAGTTTCTTTTATATGGTGTATATACTTCCTTTTGACATGTTATATCATTAATATATTTATTATAATGATAATATAAGTTTCATTTATTTTTATTCCTTCATGGATATTGTGATTCAAATGTTTCAAATTGGTAAGGAACACTTTGGAATGTTTAAAGGTTATTCTCCTTGAGAACATTTTTAATGATTATCTTTGAAATCTCACTTACTTTTGTGATTATTAACAATATATTAAAATAATAAATTTATTATTGTGGACTTAATTTCATATATATGGTGTACATACTGCCAATTTTTCATATTATTTCATGATTCTTTTATTCTTCATGATATTTTTTGTATCAATTTTAATTATTTCATCTAAGGAGATTTGAGTTAACAGTTACCAAGTGGAAAATAATTTCATAAACCAATTTATTTTCATTGGGTTATACTACTAACTCATTGTCATTAATATTCTCTGATTATGTATATAATTACTTTGACTATCTATTAATATATTTCCACTTCATTATGTGGATTTAAATTTAATACACATAATCTACTCATTGATTGATTCTCACTTCAACGTTATAATCTTTTCAAGGGTTTACTTTACAATATCATTTTTTTGGGATTATTTTAATCCTAAATTTTAATTAGAGGAAATTATTTGTTAATTTTATAATAAAACATTTCATCTTCATCTCCTCTGGTTATTCATGACCTTTATCAAATAAAAGTACCATTTTCAACTCTTTGGTACTCAAAATATTTTAGAAAATGTTTTTAAGAAAACATGACTTCATTATCTAGTTAGTTGAGAACATGTTTTCTTATAAAAGCCCTATTTTCTAAAAAGTTTTTCAAAAAAAAACTAACTTTTCCAAAATTATTTATTAAAGAAATTTTTAGTCTTTTTTTCTTTTGTCCATGTTTTCAAAGTAATCTTTTTGTCGCTTTCTGAACAAAAAATGTTTCTAACCTTTTTATAATGCAAATGGAATTTTATTTTTACCTCATAAAGAATATACATATTTACCCACCTTGATTTCTTTGAATCATTATTTTCATGTTTAAAAGGTTAATTTTTAAATATGTTTTTTTTTAAATTGATTTTCAAAGGAAAGTATTTTCAAAAAAAAATCAATATAAAAAGGATTTTTACTCAAGAGTTTTTTAAAAATATCTTTTATATTATTTATATTAATCAAATACAAAAACCCATTATTTATAGTCCACTTGGGATATGATGTGTAGATACCATCCTTATTCTCCCTCTGGATGGTTTTTGATTTATTTGGTCAAGGATAGTATTCACATTAACATCCTTGATTCCTTTGTTTGTCCCCTTGAAATATTCAATATTATATTATCATTAGACATTTAATTTCCTCTAATTATCCATATCATTTATCATGGATATGTTGATTGTATAAACCATATATCAATTTACATACATTTTTTACTTTGACATTTATTTGATTATATAGGGAAATATTGATAAATTTGTATTCTTTATTCAATACAGATATTTGATAAGGCATATTATTTATTAATTAAATAGATTATTCAATATGATAAATTATTTGGAAATGAAATAAAGGTTGGTTCTTGGAATTTAAAATCCCCTCGATGCATCGATAGGTTCTCATGTGAAAAATAAGTTTCACAAATTAAACGTGTTTCTATCTATAGTTTTAAACTATCTGGAGGATGGATCTTAATAGTAGAGGATTTACATGTGACTAATACATTACATCCAATAATCAATCATTACATTTATTTTTATTCATTTGGTATTTATCCATGATATTTTGTATCAACATATCTATGGATTCATATCATTCTCAGTATATTGACTAAATGGATTGTGTTTTCAATTATTTACCTAGACATAATGTTTATAAACTTTCTTCTTATTTTATTGATTACATGGAATTTATCTTCAATTATTACATTGTCATATTTACTATTCTCATTGATTCATTATTTCTTTTATTATACTTCATCCTTACTGATCATTTGTGCTCGCCCTTATTTTTCTTACTTTCCCCAGGAATCCAAGAAATGTACAGAGAAATATATGAATGGATAATCTATATAGAGTAAAGATATTATCCTTAATAAAGAAAAAAATTATTTCACAATTAGTTTATTAATTTTTAATACAAGACTCGTGTATTTATCTAGTTTACCAAGACTACTAAACTGTTCGATCTTTTGGATGAAATTTACTTGTATCTTATGCCAATGTAATGGTAGTGGTAACTAGGTCTGGGATCTCTGGGTTTGAGTAGCTACATCTTCCATAGAACCATATTCATGTATATAATAACATATATGATTTACTTATGACTTTATATTACCCAATTATTAACAATTCCATGTTAATGTTACGTTTCGGGTAATATCCACATTGTTTTTCATATATGTTTTGACTTTTTATTCTTGATACTCTAAATTAGATCATGATTTACTTATTTCAAGAATTTAAAACATGATATAAATATCATATATATTTATAATAATTTAAAAAAGATAGAAATATTAAATGGAATACACCATTCATGGAAATAGTAGGTCGTACATACACATGAAAATTGTTTTTATTTTATTATAATGTTAAAAGAAAGTAAATTACATATATATATATATATTATCATTCTAGTATCATTATTATTTCATCCGTTTGGACTTTTGGGCCACCAGTTTGGTCCTCAGGTTCTTCAAGTCCTATGGTCCACCCAAGGTCTTCGAGCCATTAATTCTTTCTAGCCACCTCAAGGCCTTTGGGCCACCTCAAGCCTTTTGGCCACCTCAAGGATTTAGGACCACCTGAAATTGTGCTTAATGGACCAGGAAGAATCTACAAGGAGTAGACTCCATGTTAGGATTCAGAGCAGGAACATTAACTAAAGCAGAATCTAGTGTATTTGGAATAAATAGAATTTATGGAATTGTCATTAGGACCAGTTGGTGCATGCACAAGAAGCCTAATCAGATATCCATGCGAAGGTGGAGAGCTGACATCATAATGTAGAAGATGTGGAGGAGTAGTTCCATGTAGTTATTGTCTAAATATATTCCTTTAAGCCCTAAAAGTCATGTAATCTCTAAGACTACAGGCCTTTTAAGGGTTCCCCCTCATCCCTTTAAAGGGGGGTTATAATAAAATAAATAAAAAATAAAGCCTTTGGGCCATTCGAGTCAAGTAGATGGTGGTCCACACATCCACAAATGAAGTTATCATATTTACACAAAATGGAAAGAATGAAGGTATATTTTATGAAATATTTCTAGAAGCATAAGGATGTCATAAATACAATATATATCATAAAAAATAATATGTTCATCATAATTCCCACTATGGGAGGTTGTAAAGGAAAAATTAATAATCATCCTTTTGTGAGGCAGTAGTTTGGTGTACACATGAATAGTAAGTTTGTTACCCATTAGATGGAAGTGTGTGTAACTGTAGGTTGAACACTTAATATAAAAACAAATAATTATATTTAGGATACTGATATTATTATATAAATGTTAAATAAAAATAATTTTAGGGGTTTAATGAATAAATAAATCAAAAACATTTGTTGATGAACATTACCTCTTCTTTAGGTATCTTCTTTTGATTTGAACAGAAGGACATATTTTGATGGATTTTAAACCAAATTAAGGTTTATAAGATGAATTTAGGGAAGTTGGATGGATATTTTGATAGGTTTTGGCTAAATAAAATAGGTTTTGAACTATGAATAAGAGATAAGGAGAGGTTCCCTTTTATAAGAGAGTGGAGGGTGACTTTTGCAATTTCTCAAAAGATTAATTTATAATAAATTAAATCTCAATAAAAATACCACCAAACGTCCATTGATTCGAATATAATATATGCTAAGGTTGTAATATCATTGACCAATATATTTTATAAAATCTTTGGTATAGTTATAAACCTTAACTTTTTTAGTAACCCTCAGTTTACCTATTTTAATTTTAACTATGATAACAACTTTTTAAATATTAAAAGGTGAATATTTTTACATATAAGGTTTCAATTGAACCATAAATGGAAAAATTATGATATTTTCAGCCATATAAAATCCCATTTTTCCTTATTCAACATTTTTATTATTTAAAAATTATTTAATAAAATATTATTTCCATAAAAGATCATAAGTGTAAATTTTGACACTATTCATTACTTTGACTTTAAGAAACTCTATACAGTAAGATAACTTAAAAGAAAATCCTTTAATACACCAATAACATATCATATTCACCTATAAAATTAGTGTATATCCTTAATTAAGTCAAATTTTATTTATTTTTATATTTATCATATCATTTAATTGATTGTTTCATTAATTGAATAATTATTGCATCATCATTACGTAATTATTTATAAAAAATATTTCTTCACTAAAATTTAAAAATAAAATACCATGATATTTATAAACATTTTGTATTTAAAAATAATATATATAATATATAATATCATATAAATATCTACATATTAAAAATATTATAATTATTAAAAGTAAGAGTGTGACATTTTGTCACTCTCTTTGATTTTAATAATATCCAAGTCATTTTCGTGGAAGTGTCCATTGAATTATTAATTTTAGAAAATTATGTTTTAAGTGTAGAATTAAATTCATCTAATAATATTTGGGCAATTGTTAGAGTATTTTTATAATATTTATAATATTATTTTTACCCTCAATTTCTCGATTTACTATTAACCGTGGAAATAAAAATTAATAAAATTACTATTCATGTTGTCCAAAAATAAAAGGAACCTAATTAATAAAATTTGACCTTAGGATTTAAAATATGGAATCCATTTTTACAAATTAAATTCACATAATTTTTAGAAATTAATTAAAATTCAATCATGTGGATTGGATGAAACAAGGGGTCTTTAAAGTGAAAACGTTCAATAGATTGATATGTTTTTATATCCAAATTCAATGTAAAATTGATTTAAATGACCTAAATTTGATTAAATTATAAAAAAATTATCTAATTATACTATAAAACCAATAAAATATATAATTTAACACTATAAATTATTTCGATGAAAAAGTGGTTTTAAATTAAAATTCAATATTTTTCACTATTCATCAAAACATGAAACTTAACAGAAAAATACCAACAACTCAACCAAAGTAAATTTTGATATCCCTATTTCAAATAAGAAGTTTAATTTGTTAAATATAATTTATAAAAGTGTCTAAAACTATATTTAAAACAAGTTCGCTATCTAAAGGTGAAAAAACTACCATTTTAGAGAAACACTTCTTTTATAAGAAAAATTGGATTTGTTCTTAAATCATGTCTAGAAAACACATAATATGTAAGTTAAACATTATATTGAATATTATATATATATATATATCATTAATATAATCTAATAGAAGTGATTTTTTATATAAAACACACTTGTGTGTAGTTTTTCAGAAAAACATTCCCTTTTATTTAAAAAAGGTTTTTACATTTGTTTATAATTAATTGGTAAAAGAATTATATATACTTATGTAAAACATAATTTCATAATTTAGTTAATATTTTTAATACTCTCCATTATAATTTCTAGGTTATAATTCTCTTTTATAGATAATTATAATAATAAAATGTTGTTTCGTAGAAACTCGGTGTTGCGTGTAAAGCTAGCTAAGCTGGTATTGCAAGTAGTGAAAGATTAACTTGGTGTGGCATATAACACAAGAAGTAAAATAAATTTAATTTATTAAGAAAAAAACCATTAAAAATTAGGGTGTTACGTTCTACCCCCCTTAAAATAAATTTATCCATTAAAATTCATCATTCTAATACAAAAAAATGAGGATACATCTACCTTTTCATATACTCAAGTTACCACGCAGATTATTCAAACTATAATTTTATCCAAAAAAACATTAACCAAGTGAGTGGTCTTTTATTTTATAACTTTATCTCAATGATCTAAAATTTATGTCGGTTTATATTTATATGAAGGATCTTGTTCCAGAATTATGACCACTGAGTTTAGTATATATAAAGGATCGGGTATATAATTCCTCATAAAAGATACATGGAAAAAATCATGAAATTGAGAGAGATTTGGTATAATCTCTAACTGATAAGCTACCATTCTTATATGATCAAGAATTTAAAAATAAAATCACATTCTTTCAATTGGATATTGCACTTAGAAAATGAAAGATCAATTATTTGAAAATTCTTTTGTGGAAATCCCACATTGTAAAAATGAATACTAAAACTCCATTTTAAAAAAAGTTGTAAATATAAAGGTTACCCAATGTATCTCATAACTATTTTTCCACATAGAATAACATAGGTGAAAATTTAAAACATTGATATAGAATAGAAATATAACTATCAAGTTCTAATGAAGAGTGATAGAGAACGTTGTTAGGATAAAGTTAACGATCAAAAATACATAACCCAAAGAGGATTGGAAAAGTTCATTGATATCATAAATAATTATGATAATATGAGAATATTTTATTTCAAGACCCTTTTTTCTAAAGTTGGAGAATTTTTATGAGAATATATACTTACATGATTTCATGAAAACATCACCATTTATCATGCCTTTATCAATTTCCACTTCATCTATTATTCCAAGAAATGAAGGTGAATTTTTCATTCCTGAAGCATTAGTAGATCATGAGATCCATAAATAGATTGATATTTCATTTCATCTATCTTTATCGAAACAATAAGGTTAGAACAAGTTATCCAATATTCATAAATCCTCAAATGGTGAGATAATACTTTAATCTCTAAAATCTCATGTAAATTTTAACATAAACCATTTCATAAATGGTTAACCTTATAACCCTTATGAAAGATAAAAGTCAAAAACTTTATAAATAAGGTCACTAAATTTCCCAAAAACATCTTAGAATTTATCCCTTGTATATCATAAATTATCTCTTATTTTTTACATGCCACACATGTTAATACCTTTATCATGTATTCTCTTGAAACATGGTAATTACCATAAATCCTTATTTAAAATATGAATTCTTTCTTATTCCAATGATTATTGGATATATTAATTAAGTACAAAAATATCATAAACTCTATTTTTGATAGTATAAAATACTTTTTCAGCAAATCCTTAATCACTTTCAAGGTAATAATTACTATCCAATTTACGTATTCATATCCAACATATCTTTATCCAAACATCATTATCTCAACATTATGGACATATTAAGGGTTATATTTTCCTTAATCTTTTGTTTCCCATGAATATAGCATTGCCATTAAATCACATTTATATGTCTTCAGAACCATTTGATATGTCCTCAATCCTTAATGAAAAAATTTTACTAAAAATACTTATATATTTCATGATTTGTATAACATAATATTTGAATTCTAAAAAATATTTAATTTAATCATAAAAATTTATTCTTAAACCATTTCTCATATGTCACCATCTTATTTTTTCCTAGAATATAAAATATGAATCATTTATTAAGGTTCCTAAACCAAAATATAATCATTATTTTAATGTAAAAAATATTTTTAGAACATCACATACCTTTCACATATCATATTCAGTCTCTTTATCCTCAGTATTATAACCAATACTCATACCACCATCCTAATTATATTCAAGAGACTTCCACTTAGGACATAGATTTGAATAATTTTAATACTTTACACATACGAAACATTAAATGTTAAACCAGTTCCTTCTAGTTATTGTTATTTACTAAGACCAAAAATCATAGTGTAAGCAACACTTATCATAGCAGAAAACCACATAATTCTAAAAAATTACTAATAGGATGTCTAAATTATGACACCTACTTTTGAATCAAAGACACCTTAGTCTTATCCTTAGATAAATCTCTAGATATATCCTTAGAAATATCCCTGGGGATCTCACTACATTTTTCCCGTCTGAGTTTCTAAAGTTTGGCTAAACCTTTACTATATACCTACTATAACGACCTAGTATTTTCATACATGGATATCACATCATTTTTGTTGGAATATTTCATACATTGCACAAACACATTCCCAAAGACCTTATTATTTTATTTCACTTGGAAAAATGGAACACAAACTTCTAGTGTGGTGAAAGATCTTCAATGTTTCCCACAAATATCTTCCCCTTTAGTATTCCTACCTAAAACCTTTCTTTATAACCTGGGGAAAGGAAACATAAGAAAGGGTGAAATCATATGCTTAGTAAGGGTAAAAATAAAGATATTTAAGCGTAAACATCGGCATAAAGGGTATGAGAATGTGATCATAACATTATAAGATCATACCCTATATATTGAATATCATAGACATGAATCAGGGTATAAATATTGGCAGTTCATAAGACTTGAATCATAAAATAATCAAATAACATAATCCATTAGATCATAACATTGACATAAGAAATGAAATTGTGGCATACACAAAAAATTGTAACCTTGTGAACATGTATAAATATTAATAGGTTTACTCATTAAATTAATGACATGAAATAATTACCTTGAATTAACATATAGATATGAAAACCAGGTTTACGCATAAAATTATGGACATGAAAACCAATTCCATGCATAGAATTTAGAATATGGAATTATGTTCATGTATAACATATATACCTCATGAGTTATAAATATTTACCCATTTTATTACAGTGATATATAGGTCTCACCCATTATATAATGAAAACCATACATATGTGTGCCACAAGAACATTAATCAATATCATAACCTATAAAAGGGAATATGTTTCATAAGGATTTCATTATAACATAACTCATGGAAAAGAAACATAATTCATAAACATTGAACTATTCAGGAAAATAATAAGAATGTTATCATTGGATAATATCTCTATTAAAACATATTTAACATCAAATAACATTTTATTAAATGGAAAATGATTTTAAAATATCATTTTAAATAATTCTTGAGGAAAATATACTTTTCGCTTTGAAAAAACATTATTTTCTTAAAATACCATGAAATTTTAAAAGAAAAAATTTTATTTAAAATTAAACATGTATGGTTATAAAGTAATATTAAAAAAATTAATTAATCATGATGGTTTAATATTCCATTCATTTCATATAATTTAAAAATACATTACTTCCATATTTTTCATTAAAGTCACAAAGAGCCTTATTTAGAAAAAAACAAAAAAAAATTCTTTTCAAACCATTTTTTAAAAAGTAAAAAATGATAAAAATAACTTTAAATATCCATAGGAGGATATTTAAAACATTTTTTAAAACATTTTTAGAAAACATGGATGTGGAATATAAATATTCCACAATGGTGATTTAAAATGAAACAATCCTGATTATTGATGAGATTGTGAAATAATCACTTATCACTTTATAATCAGTAGAATAATATTCCCCATGAAAGAAAGAAAATTTTATGGATAATAAAATACCATAATATTCATAATAATACTCATAAATATATTCATGGGAGCTATATACACCACACAAAAGAAAGAAGTAATGTATAAGGCATGTGTCTCACAGAAATAAAAGAGAGACAAAAATATCTTACCTTAAGTCTTAACTTCCTTTGTATACATTAAAACCTCATGTATATAAATATAAGATTATTATACATATACCACATAACTATATTCATATATATAATATCATATATGACTTACTTATGACATTATATTACCCGATTATTAAAAATTCCTTATTAATGTTACGTTTTGGGTAATATCTACATTTCTTTTCATATATGTTTTGACTTATTATTATTAATAATATTTATTATATCATAATTTAATTATTCCCAAAATTTAAAACATGATATAAATATCATATATATTTATAATAATTTATAAAATAAATTAATATGAAATGGAATACACCATTCATGGAGACGGTTGTCCGTATGTACGCATGAATGGTGTTTCCATTTTTTTGTCATGTATAAAGAAAGTAAATTAAATATATATATACATATAATCACTATATTATAATAATTATTTCATATATATCATATAATTTTACAAAATCCATCCTTAATATATTCCATATAAAGTGTGATCGAATCACATCGCTTTGAGGAGGTGGTAGTCCACACGTACATACGAACAGAATGTCTGTTACCCACTAGATGGAAGTGTATTTAAGTATAGGGTGAAAAATTAATATTAAAAAATCTTAGTATATTTTTTATACTAGTTTTTTTTATGAACTTTAAATAAAAAAATAAATGGTTAAACAAATAAATAAAAGAAGATTTTTTGTTGATGAACGTTACCTCTTCTTTGGGTATCTCCTTTTGATTTTCACAAAATGACTTCTTTTCTTAGATTTATATGCAAAGTAAGGATTCTAGGATTACTTTATGGAAGTTTTTAGGTGATTTGGATAGGTTTGGCTGAAAAAAATAGGTTCTAAAGTGTGAATATGAGAGAATGATAGGTTCCCTTTTATAAGAGAGGGGAGGGGTACTTTAGAATTTATCAAAAGATTAATTTATAATAAATTAAATATCAATAAGAATACCTAAAAAAAGACATTGATTATAAGATAATATATTATAATGTTTTAATATCATCATCTAATAGATTTTATAAAATTTATGGTTTAATTGTAAATCTTGTCTTTTTTATTAACCCTTAGTTAACCTATTTTAATTTTAATTATGGTGACAAATTTTTCAATATTAAAAGGTTAATATTTTTACTTATAAGGTTTCAATTGAACCATAAATTTACAAATTATTATATTTTAGACCATATAACATAAATTTTTTCCATATTTAATATTTTTATGATTTCAAAATAATTTAATAACATATTATTTTCCTAAAATATTATAAGTGTCAATTTTGACACTATTCATTACTTTGACTTTAAAAAACTCAATAAATCAAGATAAGTTAGAACCAATTCATTTAATACACCCCTAACATGTAATATTAACCTATAATTTTCATTAAGAACATAAATTAAATCAAATTATATTTATTTTAATATTTATAATATCATTTAATTGATTGTTTCATTAATTGATTAATTATTGTATCATCATTGTGTAATTATTTATGAAAACTATTTATGTACTAAAATTTAAAAATAAAATTTCATAATTTAGATAAATATTTTAGCTTTAAAAATAATATATATAGTCAATAATATATTCTAATTAACCCCTTGTTAAAAATATTATACTTATTAAAAGTAAGAGTATGGTATTTTTTCACTCTCTTTAATTTTAATAATATCCAAGTCATTTTCATGGAACAGTATCCATTTAATTATTAAATTTTTAACCTTAGGTGTTAATGGTCTAACTAAATTCATAAAATGACATTTATTCAAGTGTTAGGGTAGTTTTATAATATTTATAATATTATTTTTACCCTTAATTGCTTCATTTACCCTTAACTATAGTAATAAAAATTACAAAAATTACTATTCATACTATACAAAAATAATAGGTAAATAATTACTAAATTTGGACCTTATTATTGAAAATAGGGAATCCATTTTTATAAATTGAATTCACAAAATTTTTAGAAATTAATTAAAATTTAATCTTGCAAATGGGACGAAACAACGAGTCTTTAAAGTAAAAACGTTCAAAATATTGATACGATTTTATATAAAAATTCAATGTAAAATTGATTCAGATGAACTGAATTGGATTAAATATTAAAAATTTATCTAATTATAATTTATCATTATAAATTATTTTTGTGAAAATCTATTTTAAATTAAAATTCAGTAATTTTTACTATTCATCAATACATGAAATTTAATAGAAAAATACCAAAAACTCAACCAAAGTAAATTTTTATATCCCTATTTAAAATGATAAGTTTATTTTGTCAAATATAATTTATAAAAGTTTTAGAAACTAGATTTAAAACATGTGCTCCATCAAAATATGGAAAAACTACCTTTTTAGAGAAATACTTCTTTTATAAGAAAAAATAGATTTATTCTTATATCATCCATAGAAAACACATAATATGGATTTTAAACATTTCAATGAATTATATATATATATATAATATAATCCAATAAGAGTGATTTTTTTATATAAAATACACTTATGTGTAGTTTTTCAAGAAAAAAGCATTTCCTTTTATTTAAAAAAAGGTTTTACAATCATTTATAATTAATTGGTAAATGAATTATATATACATGTTTGAACCATAATTTCATAATTCAATTAATATTTTTCATACCCACCATTCTAATGGATATTTTATAATTGTCTTTTTTAAATAATTATAATAACAAAATGATGTTTCATAGAAACTTAGTACTGCGTGCAAAGAAATCTAATCTGGTATTGTTTATAACAACCCATACTTTACATACATTGATATTACTTTAAAGTTGAAAAATAGTTATTATCAAATATAAAATATACATGACATGACTATATAGTTATAGTGTCTTTAGAAATTGGGAAACAAAAATAACTAGTTCATATGAAATATTCATTGTCTCTCACTTATTTCATCATAACTAGAATCATTTTTGACATATCTTACTTAATACCCTTATTCATAAACTGGGGAAAAGAAACATATTAAAGGGTGAGATCAGATTCTCAGTAAGGGTAAAAAGGTAGATATCAATGATATCATAATCATAAGACATAAGAACATAACATTTTAAAATCTTGTCATACATTTGAAAGATCATGATATCATGTCATGGGATAAATCATGAAATTTCATAAGAATCAATGAACATAATCCTGAAAGTCATAAAATAATACATGAAGTTTTTTGTCATAAACATAAGCATAAAAAATCATTTGATATTAGTGAATTATCATTTCCAAGTCTATCATAGCAGACAAAGCCCATTACTTATCCGAGTTCACTCCTCATTCCAACCCTATACTAATGAACCGATATCATTTATTCTTTCATCCATGTCTATATCATGAGATTTAAAACTCTACACAATAAATTTTATGGAGATATATTTACCACACATCTCATAATTAAATCACTCTTATGTATTCCACAATGATATAAATCATTCATCATAACCCAAGGAATAAAATGGGTTTCATTAAATATCATTCCACCATAACATAATCAATGTAAAACAAATGGATTTCATAAGTATAATTCCTTAATAAACACAATAAAATCCTAGGAAAATAATTATATTATACTTGAAATATAACCCAATTAAATTATTCAATCTTATATAGAAAATTATTTTGATATAACACTTGAAATTAATTCTTGCGAAAAATATCCTTTCTTCTTAAAAAACATTTTCTTTTCTCAAAATGTTGTGCAATTTTAGATGAAAATAATTTATTTGAAAATGAAATTGAAAATTTTTAGAGGAATATTCATGTAAATAAATCATTATTAAGACATAAAAATTAATTCATGTTTTATAAGTTAAAAAAACATTATCCTCGTACTTTTTCAAGAAAAGTAAAAAAGCACCTCACATCAAATAACGACAAAAGATTCCTTTCATACCATTTAATAAAAATTCACCAATGGGTAAAATTGAATTTAAAAAAATTATAAGAATAGAAATAATATTATATATTTAGGAAACATGGACGTTGATGATAAATATACCCCAGTAAATACTTACGAATAAACAGTCTCAAATAATAATGAGATTGTGAAATTATCCCTTACCTTAGGTTTGATTTCCTTTGTATGTATCCAAACCTCTAGTATAATGATTTAAATAATATCATTTTTTAGGATCATATTAATTTTTATGATATCATATATGATCATATTATCATCCTTTTGTTAATAACATTTCATTATTACTTGTTATTTGGGTATTAACTGCTGCATTTGTTTATGCATGTTTTGTCGAATAAATTCTGGTTATCCTTATTAGGTCATAGATATATCATTAAAAATGATATTAACATTATATATCATATTTATTAATTATATACATTTATATAATCATTCTTTAATTAAGATCATGTATAATGTATCGCATCACATCATGGAGATAGTAGGTCGTACGTACGCACAAGAGACTATATCATTCCCATAATTATTGAATGGTATTGAATTGAATGGTGTATAATATTTCATAATAAATATCATGTTATAATAATCATATATAGTTATTATTTCTATCATTATACGCATCCAAGTAAGGCTGTGGTGAAAAACAGATTACACCACCGCATGGAGACGGTAAGTCGTACGTATGCACTCATGGTGAATTTGTTTTTTGTAGGATGAATAGAAAGTGGAATATTGTTGTTAAATAATAATAATAACATCTCAGTATATAATTTATGCTTTAGTAATTACTTTATAATAAAAAAACTCATGAATAAGAAGGAGAAGAAGAAATAAGTTTGAAAAAATCGGTATAGGAGATTACCTATTCTTCAACGTGCTTCCTTTAATTCTCCTCTTAGATCACTGGAGTTGGTCTTTGAAAAAATATAACCTCTATAATTTTACTAGTGAATTTGATAAGTTAAAATGGAATTGTTTGCCTGATCTTTAATTCTTAAAGTGAATTGAAGAGGTGATGGAGGAGGTGCCCTTTTATAATTGACGTGAGCAAAATTTTTGGGATCTCTAAAAATATTAATTTATAATAAAATCAAAACCCATCAAAAACCCTCCAAAATGTCCCAATTTATTATATTATATGATATAGGGATTTAATATAATAAAAATATTTATATTTTAGACAAGTTTTTCTTCCAATTTAAACCTTATCATTTTAATTATTACTTAGTTATTCTATTTAATTTCTAACTAGGGTAACAAATATTTCAATATTAAAAGGGTGAAATATTTACTTATTTGATGCCAATTAGACCATAAATAAATACCTTATAACATTTTATATCATATAATAATTATTATATATTTCTAAAAATGTTTTATGCTTTTAAATAATTTAATAAAACATTATTTTGATAAAAAATAAATAGTGTCAATTTTGACACTATTCAATTCATTGATTTTTAAAAATATTAATATAACAAGTTAACTTCAAAAAAACTATTTTATTATATTCCTAATAGGTCAAGGTCATTTATCAAATTCATTATACAAATTAATTACCCAAAAGTTTATTTATTTTAATATTTTTAATAACATTTATTTTTTATCTCTATTAATAAAATAATTACTACATCAATTTTGTGTAATTATTTAATATAATTATTTTTTGAATAAAAATTTAAAATAAAATACTATGATGAAGATAAATATACTATATTCCAAAAGAATATTTTTATTAGAATTTATCTTCTGTAAAATCCAACATTTAAAATGTTGTACTTACTAAATTTTGAATGTGACAACTTTAATATCACTTTAAATAAAATAATATAAGTGTAACAATATCTTCTATAAGGCTAAAAATGGTCCCTAACTAGACCCTATGATGTTTATGTTCAATATATATGCTAAAAATAATCTTTTTTCATGTTTTTGGTTCTTTTGATGGTTATTAGAATTTTAATAAAAAAGTTATTGTTTTCTCATCAATTAATTAATCTTTACATCATCAAAGTATAAGTCTTTAAGGAGATTTTTTATTTCCTAAAAATTAAAAATTAATTTCCATGACAAATAAAAACATTTTATATTTCAAATTAGTATTTATAATCTAATTTATATTCTATATAGCCTTATATAAAAATGATTTAGTTATTAAAATTTGAGTGATACATATTTAACTTTTCTTTAAATAAAAATAAATTAAACATCATAATCTCATCCAAGTGTCTTCCAAAGGAAACCATTTCGACCCAAAGATTATTTAGGTCAAAAAAATCATCCAATGATATTAAGACATGTTTTAGGATAATTTTATAATATTATTCTTACCCTTAATTACCCAGTATACCCTTTTATAGTATTAATAAATATTTCTGAATTTACTATTCATAATGCCCAAAAAAATAAAGTTATTTACATAATTTGGACGTAATAATTCCAAATATGGAATCCATTTTAAAAAAATCAAAACATAGAAGTTTCGTGAATTAATTTAAAATTAATCTCATTGTCGAAAAGAGAGAACGAGTTTTAAAGGTTAAAACATTGCAAAAGATTGAAATGTTTTTACTTGTGGATTCAATGTAAAATTATTTCTAATTAAACACATTATGTTTAATGATAAAAATATATTTTATTCAATATTATAATTTATTCATATAAATATTTTTATGAAAAAAATTATTTTTAATTAAAATTTAGTGTATTTTTATTATTCATCAAAATTTGAAAGTTATCATAAAAATATTAAAATTTCATCCAAAGTAAATTTTTATATCCCTATTCTAAATAATATGTTTATTTTTTGATATAAAAATTATTCATGTGTCAAAATATTAATTTAAAAGGTTTTCACCATTAAAATGTGAAAAATTAGCCTTTTGAAAAAAAATTAAGTGTTTATACATAAAATAGGGTTTATTCATACCCTATGACAAAAACATCTATTGTACGAATATAAAAAATATTTTATTAATTATATAACATATATATTTCATTAATTTCATTTAATAATATTAATTCACTCAATTTATTAATTCAAAAATACAAATATATAATTGATTTATATTTTTAATAAATAATTGGTAGTGAATGACTTTACAATACTTTTTAATAAGTTAGTTTTATTTATTCCCACTAACCTAATGTATAGGTTAAAATGGTCATTTTATACTAAGTTCATATCATGTTTCTCGTAAACTCATGATTGTGTGAAATACAAGATATTGAAGAATTAAAATTCATTAAAGAAAATATTTCATAAAAGCATATGAGTGTTACATTCTACCCCCCTTAAACTAAATTTCACCCTTGAAATTTGTCACTTGGATAAAAATAAATGAGGATATACATCCCTCATCATATCCTCAAGTTTTCATATAGCTTCCTCAAATTTATGGTTCTTTCACAAAACATTAACCAAGAGAGTGGTCTTGTTTCGCATAACTTTTTCGTTACGATCCAGAATATCTATTGTTTGTTCTTCATAAAAAAGATCTTGATCCAATGGTACGACTTCTGAGTTTAGTACAAGTGAAGGATTAGGTATGTACTTTCTTAGGAGAGATACATGGAACACATCATGAACTTGATAGAGATTCAGTGGAAGTGTCAATTGGTAAGCTTTGTACCCAACAGAATCCAGAATTTCAAAAGGACTGATATAACTAGGGATCATATTTCCCTTCTTTCTAAATATAATTACTCTCTTCCAAGGAGATATTCATAGAAACACATTGTCACCCACTTCAAACTCTAGGTCTTTTTTTTGGTTGCCAGCATAACATTTTTGTCAACTCTAAGCTTATCCTATATGTTTTTGAATAGATCTGGCCTTTTTCTTCCATTTCACCAACAAGATTATAACCTAATATATTTATTTCCCCAAATTAATCCCAGAATTTGGAGTTCTTCACTTCTTACCATAGAGGGCTTCATAAGGAGCTATCTGAATACTGGATTGAAAACTATTTTTGTAAGAAAATTATACCAAAGGTAGTTGTTGATCCCAACAACCTTTGAAATACATAGAGAAAGCTCTCAACATGTCTTCTAGAGTTTTAACTCTCAACATGTCTTCTAGAGTTTTAATTGTCCTCTCATATTGAGTGTCTACGTGAGTACGATAAGAAGTTCTTAAACTTAACTCAATATCTAGATCATATTGAATACTTCGCCATAACATTGAGGTAAACCTTAGATCCTGATCAGATATAATGGAAATTAGTACTCTATAAAATCTTACCACTTCATTTACATATATCATGGTAAGATGATCAAGAGAGAAATACTCTCTAATAGCAATTAAGTGTTCCAACTTCATAAGGCGATCATCTATAACCCGTATAGAATTATAGCCTTTAGATGTTTTGGGAAGTCCGACGACAAAGTCTATAGTGATGTTTTCCCATTTCCATTATGGTATGGGTAATGGTTGTAACATCCCCTTAGACTTTTTCCCCTCATCCTTAACTTTCTGACAAACCAAGCACCGAGAGACATATTTGGAAATATCTCTTTTCATTCCATCCCACCAAAAATACTCTTTCAGGTCCCTGTACATCTATGTGCTTCCAGGATGAATAAAGAATGAAAAACTTTGAGCCTCATCCAATGTATCCTTCTTTAATTCTGGTATGGGAGGAATACGAACTCGATTCTTGAACCTTAGTATTCCATCACAATCAAGGTTGAGTTCCATAACATTTCTCACCTTCTTGTGTAGCTCTACATCTTCCTTTTTCACTTCCCTAATCTTCACTTGTATAGATGGTTGAACATTCAATTGAGAAAGATAATATTTTTCCCCTTTCATTAAAATTTCAAGACCTGTACTTTTAAAATCCATAAATATTGGATCTTTTTTTATCTTCATCATGGATAGGCAAGAATGGTCATTTTGACTCAAAGTATCTTCCACCTTGTTCTCTTTCCTATGGTGGTAATGTATTGAGCATTCGTAATCTTTAATCAATTCCAACAATCTTATTTGATGCATATTTATCTCCTTTTGTGTGAAAATATACTTTAAACTTTTATAATTAGTATAAATATCACACCTTTCACCATAAAGATAATGCCTCCAAATCTTTAGTTCAAATATTACCGCAGCTAAATCCAAATCATGAGTTGGGTAATTTTCCTCATGGATTTTCAATTGTCATGAGGCATAATCTATCACCATATCATTTTTCATGAGAACACAGTCTATCTCCTTCTTGGATACATCACTATAGATCACAAACTTTTCTCCACTACAAGGTAGTTTGAGTATAGGTGCATTAGCTAACCTTATTTTTATCTCTTTGAAATTATCTTCACATTCTTATGTTCATGCAGACTTAACTCCTTTATGAGTTAACTTGGTTAGTGGATTAGATAATAATAAAAAATATTTCAAAAAACATCAATAATATCCAGCCAAACCAAGAATACTTCACATCTCAGTTACTGTTGTTGGTCTTGGCCAATTTTCAATGACTTCCATTTTTCTTAGATCCACAGATATCCCCTCTCTTGATATTATGTGACCCAAAAATGAAACTTTCTGAAGCCAAAATTCACACTTGGTAAATTTTTCATAAAGATTCTCCTTTATTAGGGTCTTCAGTAAAATTCTCAAGTGATCTTCATGCTCATCTTTGATTTTCGAATAGATAATAATATCATCTATAAAGATTACCAAAAACTGATCAAGATAGTCTATAAAGACTTTATTAATTAGATCCATTAATATAGAGTAGGGATTAGTAAGACCAAAAGGCATCACTGTAAATTCATAGTGTCCATACCTTGTATGGAATGTCTTCATTGGTATATCCTCCTTCTTGACCTTTAATTGATGATATCCTGAACGAATATCAATCTTGGAAAATCATTGAGCTCTACATAGTTGGTTGAATAAGTCATTAATGTGGGGAAGAGGATATTTATTTTTGATAATTATCTTCTTAAGTTCTCGATAATCAATATAGAGTCTCGTTGATCCATCTTTCTTCATAATAAACAGAATAGGTGCTCCCTAAGGTGACTCACTAGGGCGTATGAATCCCTTATCAATATTCTCTTGGAGTATCTTCTTCAATTCCTACAACTCAATTGGGGTAATTATATAAGGTGTATTTGAAATAGGAATATCATTTGGTATGAGTTCTACTAAAAATTCAACTTCACGATTTGGTGGAAGACCTGGTAATTCTTCTAGAAAGACATCATCAATTTCCTGTAGAATGGGTGTATTCTTAATTGTGAGTTTCTTCTGAACCATTTGAGATAGATAACCTTCATTTATAGGGATTAAGACCCATAATATAGAATAAATTTCTACTAGAATGTAATATTCATCCTTGCATTGATAGATGATCATAGATTGATCTGGAATATGAAATATGACTTCCCTTCCTTGGAAATTGATATGAGATCCACATAGAGAAAGTAGATTCATGCTAATAATCACATAAAATTCCACTATAGGAAGGATCACAAGATTTTCAGGAATTAATTTTCCACAAAATTCAACTAGAGAAGAATTATAAACTTTTGATGTGACTGTTGTGCCATTAAGAGTTATCACGGCTAACTTAACATCTAATTCTTGAGGTAATATGGAGATACCCTTAAAAAATTCTTCATAAATGAAATATTGGGTGGATCCAGAATAAAATAAAACATTAGATACTTTATATTGGATGGTAAGTGTACCCTTTACCACTTTATTGTCATAATCCACATCGACAATAGTGATCACATGTGACTTGCCTTTCTCTTTGGACTTAAGATTTTGCTGAGGTCGATCATTATCAATAACCCTTGGATTAGGGAATTGATTGGAATAATTCCTCATTTTCATGCACTTGTAACATTGAAGTGTAGGAGGTTCATTCTATGTAGCCTTTTCTCTATTCACAACGTTGTACATATTTTTCACATCACTTTATCATTAAACTACCCGATGAGCTTCTTTTCCACACATAAAAAATTTTCTAGTCCCTTTAAGACAATTTCCTTTATGTTTTTTTCCACAAAATGAGCATAAGGAAAAAATCATCTTATTTTCAGTGTGGTCTTTATATTTTCCCTTGAATTCCATTTTTCTCATATTATCAAACCCATAGTACTGATTAGTTACTCAAATATCCTTCCCAATCTTTATATAACATCAAATTAATTCTTCATGGCTATTGAAGTCCCTTATGCATAATTCCCTTCATATACTTGGTTTTTAGCCACTAAATAATCGATCAATTTTACTCTTAGGTTAGATAATAATTCCTGAAGTGTACATTTCAAGTCTTGTAAAATTTTCTTCCTAGGTACCAAAGGATTCATCATCCTTTTTCTTAAGTTCAAAGAAATACTTCACTATATTTGTTCAAAGATTAAGAGGAAAGTACTTATTGAAAAATAATTTATTGAACTTGTCCCATTCCATGGATTTAATTTCATCTCTTTGCCTCGTATTCTTAATAAGGTTTCACCATTTATTATCTTCACATTCCAAATGATAGGATGTTAAGATTACTTTATCATGTTCTGAAAATTAGAGAACTAAAAATATCTTTTTAGTGGTATTGATCCATTATTTATCCACTAATGGATCAGAAGACCCACTAAAAGAAGGTGGATGATGCCTCATGATGGACTCAACAGAATGTTGTTCCCTCTTTTTCTTGTTTGGAAGTCCTCCATGATTCATAGCTTGAGAAATTTGTGTGAGTATATCAAAAATATTTTTCAATACAAATCCCACAACATTTGGTTTCTTAGTAGGATAATCATTTCATTTCTCGTCACATTAAGCATTAATAAAGTCCCTTCAGGTTCCAGCCATTGACTAAAACCAAGAAGCATAATGTGAGAAACAATAATCATAATGGGAAAACCAAATAATCAAAAATAAAATTTAAATTTAGGACACTTTAGGTTTTATCCTAGGTTATTCAGGATCATTTCTAAAACACTAAGATTGTAACCTATACTTCGACTTATCCTTTAGGTTCTTACTAAGGTTTTCTTATCCTAGTTTCCAAATATTAACTATACCTTTCCTCTAATACTAACTATAATGACCCATACTTTACATACATTGATATTACATCAAAGTTTAAGAATATTGATTACAAAATATAAAAAATCCATGATAGTACTATATAGTTATAGTGTCTTTAGAAACTAGAAAACATAAATAACTAGTTCATAAGACATATTCATTGTCTCCCATATATTTATTCATAAATAAACCCATTTTTTACATATATTACTTAATACCCTTCTTCATGATCTAGGGAAAAGAAAAATATGAAAGGGTGGTCTTAAATGATCATTAAGGGTAAACATGGAATATATCAATCATATCATAATCATAAGACATAAGAATGTAACATTTGAAAATCATATCCTTTATATGAAAGATTGTGATATCATGCCATGGGGTAAATCATGAAAGTTCCTAAGAATCAATGAATGTAATCCAAAAATTCATAAAATAATACATGAAGTTTTTTTCATACACATAATCATAGAAAATCATTTCATATTAGTAAATTCCCATTACTAATACCATCATAGTGGAAAAATTCCTTTACTAAATTGAGTTCACTCCACGTTCCAGACCTGTACTACTAAACCAAGATCATTTCTCATTCCAAACATTTCTATCTCATGAGATATAAATATTTAACCAATTAATTTGAGGGAGATATAGGCCCCACCCATCTCCTAATGAAATCATTATTATGTGTTCCACAATAACATAAATCATTCATCATAACCCAAGGAATAAAATGGGTTTCTTTAAGCATCATTCACCCATAACATAATCCATGAAAAACAAATGGATTTAATAAATAGTATTCCATCATAAACACAATAAAATCATAGGAATAATAAATATATTATACTTAAAACATAACTGTATTAAATAATTCCAACATAGATGGAAAATATTTTTATATAACACTTGAAATTAATTCTTGAGGAAAATATCATTTCTTCTTCAAAAATGTTTTCTTTTCTCAAAATGTCGTGCAATGTTAGAATAAAATAATTTATTTTAAAATAAAATTGAAATCATATAGATTAATATTCATTTAAATAAGGCTTTATAAATACATAAAAATCAGTTCATACCATATGAGTTAAATAAACATTATCCTCATACTTTTTCCAGAAAAGTCAAAAAGTACCACGTATCGAATAACAACAAAAGATTCATTTCATATCGTTTAATAAAAATTCACCAATGGTTAAAATCGAATTTAAAAATTTTTATAAGAATATAAATAATATTACATATTTATAAAACATGTACGTGGACGATAAATATACCCCAATAAATACTTATGTATAAACAATCTCATATAATAATGAGATTATGAAATTATCCCTTACCATAGATCTGATTTCCTTTGTATGTATATGAACCTCATGTATAATGATTTAAATAATGTAATAGAATTATTTAAGAATCATATATATTTTTATTATATCATATATTATCATATTATCATCTGTTTTTTAATAACATTTCATTATTACTTATTATACGGGTATTAACTGCTTTATTTTCTTATGAATGTTTTGTCGAATAAGTTCTTGTTCTCCTTCATAGGTCATAGTTATATCATTAAAAAAATTATATTAATATTATATATATCATATTTATTCATTCTATACATTTATATAATCATTATTTAATGAAGATCATATATAATGAATCGCATCGCATTGTGGATATGGTAGGTCGTACGTACGCACGAGTGACGATATCATTCCTATAATTATTGAATGGTATTGAATTGAATGGTTTTTAATATTTAAGAATCAATATAATGTTATAATAATAATATATAGTTATTTTTTCTATCATTATACTCATTCAAGTTAGGTGGTTGTGAAAATAATATTACACCATGACGTGGAGACGGTAAACCGTAAGTACGCATGCGTGGTGATTTCGTTTTCAATAGGATGGATAGAAATTTGAATATTTTTCTTCCATAATCATAATAAAATCTCAGTATATAAGTGATACTAGAGTTATTACTTTATAATGAAACAACTCATGAAGATTAAGTAGAAGAAGAAAGAAGTTATAATGAATCAGTAGAGGAGATTACCTCTTATTCAACATGCTTCATCTAAATATCCTCTTAGAACACTATATTTGGTCTTTGAAGAAGACCATAACCTATAGAATGTAACTAAGGATGTTTATAATGGAAAATAGTGGGTTATATATAAGATTTAAGGCTCAAAGTGAAGTCAAGAGGTGAGGGAGGAGGTTCCCTTTTATAATTGAGGTATGGGACATTTTGGGGATCTCCAAAAATATTAATTTTCAATAAAATAAAACCCCAACCAAAAACCTCAAAAATTTCCTAGTTTAGAAAAATAAAAGATATAGGGTTGTAATATCATCAACCAATAGATTTTATAAAAGTTTTTATATCAATTTAAACCTTATCATTTTAATTATCACTTAGTTATTCTATTAAATTTTTAAATTGGGTAACAAATATTTCAATATTAAAAGGGTGAAATATTTAATTATTTGATGTCAATTAGACCATAAATAAGTACATTATAACATTTTAGACCATATAATAATTATTATATATTTTTAAAAAAGGTTTTATGATTTTTAAATAATTTAATAAAACATTATTTTGATAAACAATCAATAGTGTCACTTTTGACACTATTCAATTCATTGATTTTTAAAAATATTAATATAAGAAGTTAAATTCTAAAAATATATTTTATCATATTATTAAGAGATAAATTTAATTTATAAAATTAATTATACATATCAATTATCCCAAATTATATTTATTTTAATATTTTTAACAACATTTATTAGTTATCTCTATTAATAAAATAATTACTACATCAATTTTGTGTAATTATTTAATATACTTATTTTTAAATAAAAATTAAAAATAAAATCCTATGATTAAGATAAATACACTATATTTCAAAATTATATTTTTATTTTTATTTATATTCTGTAAAATTCAACATTTAAAATGTTATACTTATTAAATTATGAATGTGACAACTTTAACACCACTTTAAATAAAATAATATAAGGGTCACAATCTCTTCTATAAGGCTAAAAATGGTAACTAAATCGACCCTTGCATAGTTATGGTCTATATATACTTGACCAATAATATTTATTCAAGTTTTTGGGTCTTTTATGGTTATTATAATTTTAATAAAAAAATTATCGATTTCTCATCAATTAATTAATTTTTACATAATCAAAGTATAAGTCATTAAGGTAATTATTTATTTCCTAAAAATTAAAAATAAATTACCATGATAAAGAAAAATATTATATATTTAAAATTATTATTTATAATTGAATTTAACTTATGTATAGCATTATATAAAAAATGATTTAGTGATTAAATTTTGAGTGATACATATTTAACTTTTCTTTAAATAAAAATAACTTAAATATCGTAATCTCATTCAACTGGATTCCAAAAGACACCATTTAAACCCGAGGATGATTTAGGTATAAAAAAACTAATCCAATTATATTAATATATGTTTTAGGATAATTTTATAATAGTATTTTTACCTTAAATTATTTGGTTTACCCTTTTACTGTATTAATAAAAATTACCAAAGTTACTATTCATAGTGCCAAAAAAATAAAATAAATTTATTTATATAATTTGGACCTAAAGATTAAAAATATGGAATCCATTTTTCAAAAATTAATACACATAAGTTTTAGTAACTAATTTAAAATTAATCTTGTTTTCAGAAAGATAGAACGAGTTTTAGAAGTTAAAACATTGCAAAAGATTGAAATGTTTTTACATTTGAATTCAATGTAAAATTAATGATAATGACATAAATTATATTGAATGATAAAAATATATTATATCTATACTTTAAAACCATTCAATTTTATAATTAATCATATAAATTATTTCGATGAAAAAAGTTGTTTTCAATTAAAATTTAGTGTATTTTTACTATTCATAAAAATTTGAAAGTTATTAGAAAAATATTAAAATTTCATCCAAAGTAAATTTTTATTTTCTGCTTCTAAATAACATTTTTATGTTGTCATATAATGATTATTAATGTTTCAAAATCTTAATTTTAAAGGAGTTCTCCATTAAAAGGTAGAAAATTACCCTTTTGAAAAAAAATATAGGTTTTTATACATCAAATAATGTTTATTCATACCATATCAAAAAATTTCTATTAGATAAATATAAAAAATATTTTATTAATTATATAATATATATATATCATTAATTTTGTTTATGAATAGTAATTCACTCAATTTATTAATTCAAAAATATAGATATATAATTGATTTATATTTTTCATAAATAATTGGCAGCGAATGACTTATGCATAAATTTTCATAAGTTGGTTATATTTATTTCCACTAACCTAATAGCTAGGTTAAAATGGTCATTTTATACCAATTTTATCTCATGGTTTGTTTAAACTCATTATTACGTGGAATACAAGCTATTGAAGAATTAAAATTATTTAAAGAAAATATTTCATAAAAACGCTTGGGTGTTGCATTATGTGTATCACAAGCTTAACATGGTGTAGCGTATAACACAATACATGAAAGAAATTTAATTTATTTAAAAAAATATATAAAAACTTTGGTTTTTATAGTGGGTCTAGAAAATTTATAATTGAAGAGGTCAATATTGATTTCAAATCCTAAAAAGACACTTCACATTGATCGGTCAACTTAAATCGCATAGCCTTCTTGGACAGGCCCATAATAGGTGTTAATAAGAGAGATAAATCTTTAGTGAATCACCTATAACACCCTATCAACCCAAGTAAACTCTTAATCTTGAACACATTATTAGTTCTGACCTAAGAAATCACCACTGATACTTTCTCTAGGGAAACTGATATCATCACCTATGATATTCCTTTCTTAAGGAATAACACCTATTGAATATATAAATGAAACTTTGAGTACTTATCATAGAGTCAATGTTATAAGGGTATAATCAATACAACCTCCAAGTGTTTTTAATATAACTCCTAGGTATATTAATACACTATAATGTCATCTAGAAACATGCTGATAAAGGATTCCAGGCAAGGATGGAAAATTCAATTCATGATATCCCTAAAAACTTCAAGAATATTTATTCAACCAAATGATATCACAAGATACTTATATAAACAATACATACTCCAAAATACCATATTTATTACATCCTCTATCCTAAATCACAACTGGTGATAGCCCGGCTATAAATTAATCTTAGAGAACCATTGGGATCACCTCAATTAATCAAATAAATCATCTATCTGAGGAAATGGATACATGTTATTAACTCTAACTTGATTCATCTTATGGTAATACATGTATAACCTAAAATTGTATTTTACCTTATTATTGAATAAAACTAGATTTCCCCAATGAGAGGTACTCAAATTAATGAAACAATTCACCTCAATATCCTTGAGTTGCACCTTTGGTTCTCTCAACTCGTTCAGTGCCATGTAATAAGAAGGTATTAATATGGTCTCATAACCCAGCTTGAGGTTGATCATAAACTCAATATACCTCTAGTAGGTAACCCTAGTAAATAATTTAGAGGATAAATCTTGAAATAATCTACTATATAAGGTAAATTAGATGGAACCATCCCTAGATCCGCTATAAGGACCACACCATCTATCTACATTATAAGGGCTCCCAACTAATTGAGGTAGGGAAATTATCTACCTTATTTGGAATCCCATTCACTAATGAAGGTATACTCCTTCCCATTGAGGGATTAAAAAAACACCCACCTCTAGTAGTATTCAATTTGATCCTGGTAGCACATAAACCAAACCTTCCCTAAGATGACATAAAACTCACTATATCTAAGAAAAATAAATCACATAAGTGTCCATAAACCCCAACCATTATGGTACACCCTAGGTATCTCTGAATATGATCCAAATGCTTCTTGAGATGCATATAAATAAATATCACACCAGAGGATAACTCCAAATTTACCCCCAACCCAAACACCACATAAGAAGATATAATATAATGCGATGCTCTTGTATAAAATAGAGCAACAAAAAGTGTCGAAGAAACCATAACTATACCTCTCATGGTATAAATACCCTCTAAAACATCATCTGGAACCTATTATAGTGTAAAAACTCTACCTAACTTAGATCTATGTCCTTAAACCCATGATCCTAAAAAATATTGAGGAATTGATTTTCGGGGATCCAGTTGCTTCTGTACCTAATATATTTGACCACCACCATAACCCAACCTCCCAAGAACACCCGGCTGTATATGTACTGAGGCCCCTCACACCAATATTGGGAATCATATTTATACCTGAACCATAACCTAAACCCTACTAAGTAATAATTTACGTAAACCTCTATATATACCCCCATCCTAGAATATATATATATATATATATATATGGTACTCCCTCGATTGGTTGGTACATGAATTTCAATAATAAACCCACCACCTACATTGATAGCACGCAATAGGAGATCATCTTAAAGAATGATGTGATGAGACTCTACCCTAGCTTGGATACCTCTATCTTCCCTGTAACATCTCATCTAACCTCATCTTCCCACTATTTGAAGAGGCTTCACTAGAAAATTTGGAAATACCACCACTAGGTCCACCAATAAAAGGAAGGGAATTGGTCGCATTTTCATCTAGCTAGATCTTCTCTATAGTGAGAGACTTGTGAACTATATTATAATATGATATTGGGAAAGCACTCTCACTCGACACCTAAAATAAATCCTAGGACATATCTCAAACCTATAGGTCTTTTGGGCCATGTTCCCAACTAACAATGGAGTATACTATAATAGTTTTGAGAAACAAGTGACATAATCCATCACTAACAATGCCCCTAAATGAGGCTCTATAAAATCCTAATCTCAATATAGCTTTAGTAACCTTGGTAAAAATTCTCAAATAAGAGGTCCTTTATGGCCTCACATGATGGTCCCTCATGCCTCCTGGACTAGACCATAACACTCCATCATCTCTTAGAGGGTCCTTAGAGCATGAAATCTTATGGCTTCACCCGTCACTTATCAAACACCCCATCTACTTATTTATTCATTATTATTTATTACTTTCTATTTGTTATTTATTATTTATTATTTCTTATTTATTATTTCTTATTTATCATTTCTTATTTATTATTTATTATTTATTATTTATTATTTCTTATTTCTTATTTCTTATTTTTATTTTTTTATTTCTTATTTCTTATTTCTTATTTCTTATTTCTTATATTTTATTAATTATTTCTTATTTCCTATTAATTATTTATTGTTTATTGTTTTTTATTTATTATTTACTATTTACTATTTATTTATTATTTTTAACACCCTGAGATTTTAAATTAAGAACATTATTTTTGATATCATATAAGACATGTAACACCGAGCTTAAACGACCCATGAAATATATTATTTTGATATGACCATTATAACCTAATAATTGGATCAGAGGGTATAAATAGGATTCAACTCATTATGATATATATATAATGGTCTTAAATAGTATAAATGTATCGATTTATTCTTATTAAATAAGCACACAATTTTTAATAAGGTCATTTTATGCTTTAAAAATATGTTTTATTAAAAATGGTTTTTATTGCCTTTTATGTGAGGATAAAATAATTAATTTCTTACACTTTAAGTAATGATATTTTATAAAAATTGTATCATTTTTGAAATAAAAATATTAAAATAAAATTAGGTTAAAATTTTTATATTTTTCTAAAAATATTAGTTTTTTCAATGAACAATGAAAAATATTGATTTTTGTAAAATTGTCATTAATTTTTATTGAAAAATCCCCATAATATTTTTAATTTGATAATAAATTAATATAATTCTGTTTTATTTATAAATAATATAATTAATTACATATTAATTAATATTATATATGATCATGGAATAAAAATACTTTTAGACTTAAAAAGGCATTTTTTCAAAAAAAACTGTTTTTCATCGTGCTTAATGGGATACTTATAAAATGGATTAGACCATTTATATATTTTTTATTAGGTAAAATGGATTTTATATTTTTAATAAGAATAATTAATATTATTTAATTATTCTAACTAAATTTTTTGTCATAATGAATAGTAAAACATTATCACCACAGTAAAAGGGTAAATCAAGTTAACCTAGGTTAAAACTAAGTGATAAGGCTGCCATTTTCATCTTAAATATTATTGGATGAAGTTAATTATACTATTATCACCATTTTATTTATATTAACTTATTTATGTGAAACCGTTCCATGAAATTAACCTATATAATATTTAAAGTAAAGAAAAAGGCAAAATTCCACTCACTTTTAAATATCTCTTATGTGTTCGCATAGGGAAAAATCAATTTGGGAATGAATATTAAAGGTTATTTTGAGAATAATGAAAAAAATAATGATGTTTATTTATTTCTAATTTTTTATTAATTATATAATTTCCTTAAATTCATATGCAATGTTGACACAATATTTCTTCAATTAATAGAAAAATAAAATAAATGATTTTAAAAATATTTATAGTAATATAATTTGAGTGATTTATAGTGTTACATTAATTATATATATATATATATATACAATATTGGGGATATTATAAAATAATATATTTTAATTCCATCTTTTTATTGGTGTCTTTAAAGTCAAATTAAATGAATTGTTCCAAAAATGACATTATTGGTATTTTAGGAAAACAATATTTGATTAAATTATATTAAAAAACTTGAAAGAGGACAAGGTGGGAAATATATTATCTTAAATTTAATCCAATTTCCATTTATGATCCAATATATACCTTATAATTAAAATTATAACCCTTTAGGAGTGAAAAATATGTTACTATGGTTAAGGATAAAATAGGTTAACTAAGGGGTTAAACCAAAATGTAATGTTTAAAACACAACTTAAACCTATAAATTTTTTATTTTTTGATGGTATTTAAACCAAATATTACTATATATTCAAATATAAATCCATTTTGAATCATTTTTCTATATAATTACCATTTCATATATTAATATTTTAAGAAAATCCAAAATTGCCCCTCCCATCACTTATAAAATAGTCCTCCTATTATCTTTTATTAACACATAAAAAGCAATTTTTTTGTAAAATACATACCCAAATACCTTAATTAATTAAATTACCACATCTTTTAGTCCTTAGTTTTATTATAAAACCCTCCTAGGAAGGATTTTGGTGCACCCATAAAGTGGTTGTCCGAAGAATAGGTATCGTTCTTAACTGAGAATTTTGGTTTTATTTCTTCTTTAACCTCCTTAAAATGTTATTAAAACATTATTATATAATAAAATCATTATATAAAATATAATTATATATTATTATGTTAATTTCATAGCCTATATATATCTCATCTTCCATCAAATGGGAAAAGAAACTATTATTCACGTGTATGATAGACTACAGCCTCACGAACTGATGTAATTCATTTTTCATCATTTCCTTACATGTATATTTATGATGATGGATTTAATATATATATATATATATATTATAAATTTATGATTCTATAAAACTAATATATCAAATATTTTCTTGCATTTCCATTCATTGAAAAATAATAACGACGTTCGTGTGTACGTATGGATTATCGCCTCCACAAATTGATGTGATTCATTTTTCATTTCATAATCACATGAATGATATATGTAAGTGTATTAAAATAAATAATATGACATTTATAAAAAAAATCATTATTTAAATATAAAATAATACTTACCTCATTTTCATTATGATCATTGAAAAATGGAAACATTACTCATGCGTACGCATAGCCTGACATCTTCATGATTGTAATGTAGTTCATTTTTCATAACAATATTTCATAGTTGGTTTTAAAATTATAATTTATGTATAAAAATGATAATTATTTATTTAATATTATTTTAGAGATTATTAAATAATGAAATTATTGACCATATTCAACCCACTGAATTCGTTTTAGACTTATGAGTCGAATATCATCAAAACGACTGACATAAACTTAATTGATTAAGTAATTGAATATAAAATGGTATTTAATATAATAAAAGAAATTATAAACTTAAAAAAATTTCTTAATAAATTAAATAATTAACATAATTTTATTATTCATGATGAAAAAGAACAAATATGATGAGTTAGACTTGGGGTAAGGGGATTCATAAATCAATTTCTATTCATTGAGTTATATTACTTCTTAATTGTCTTTGATATTCTAAGATTATCTATGTAATTACTTTTGATTATTTTAGGTTTTATTTACACTTTTTTATATGGATTTAAATTTGATACACATAATAAATTCATTGATTAATTCTCACTTAAATTGTATGATCTTTGCAATAGATTTCGTCTCAATTTCCACTCTATTGAGACATATTTGGTATTGTGAACCTATTGATTTTTATGAGGTATATATACTACCCATTTATATTTTATATTATTAGTATATTTATATTCATGTTATTTAATATTTTATTTTATGTTATTTCTTTCATGGGGGTTATGATTCAAACGTTACTAAAGTGGTAAGGGTTTTATATTTCAATATCATTGTTTATCATGATTGCTTATGATTAAGTTTCCAAGGATGAAATATTATGATATACCTCTCAAGAAACTCATGAATTTTATTCTCGTATGGTTATTTCGGGATATTACACGTTTTACTTTAATTTTTCTCACTTTAATAACTCAAGAGAAGGAAATAATTTTTTAAGTAAAATTGACTTTATTTCTATCTTTGGTTAAAAATCCTTTTTCTTACAAGTATATGTTTTCTAAAAATGTTTTCAAGATTATTTATAATGTTTTTCTATGGTTATTTCAATTCATTTTTACCCATTATTTAATTTTTAAAAACGTTTTAAAAAAGTATTATTCTTATAATTTAATGAATAAGGTACTTTTGGAATTTTTACAAGTGTGAAAGGAATGTTTTACTTTAACATATATAGAAAAAATAGAATTTACCTCCATCATAACCACTCAATGATTTGAATATTAATTTACAATTTTCCTAGGTTTTTTTGAAAAAATGTTCTCTTTAGTATTTGGGAAATTTTTAGATTTCAAATAATTGATTTTAGAGTGAAAAGCGTATTTCACTCAATAAATGTATCAAGTGATCTTTTAAAAGTACTTTACATCTAAAATGACATCATTTTATGTTTAAAAATATTTATTTGGGACATTATTAAATGATAACATTATTATTCTTTCTCTTGATGGTTTATGATTATAATGTTAAGATTTTTATGAAACTAGTTCCTTTTCTACAGGTTATGATATGAAGAATTGACGAAATATTTATGAAACATGTTTATTTCCCATGAATTATTCCAAGATGAAATGATTATGAAACTAATTTATTTTCATGTGTTATTATATGATGAATTTTTTAGGATCATTTATAACACATTTTATTATTCTCATTTTGTGATCGGTGGTCTTGAAATTATATATCCCTCAAATGAATTAGGTAAAGATAGATATATCATGAGATAAAAAGGACTGGAATTGGTAGTAAACCCAGTTCAGTGAGGGACTATGTCTACTATGATAGTCTTATAAGTAAACCTAGACTACTAAAATGGTTTTTGGAGTGAAACCAATCCACTATGATTATCTTGGTATTAATATTCGACTATTAAGGAAGTGATTTTTTATGCTTATGTGTATAACACAAACTCATGTATTATGATAATGTTATGCTCTCATAGATCATGTTCTTTGATCCATTTATGATTCATGTGTTATAAAATACCAAGATTTATTCCATGAATCAAATTATGATCTGTGATATAAAGGGTGTGGTTTTCAAATGTTATTCCCATATTCCTATACCCTTATGCTCATGTTATGTTTAATTAATAATTGATATCTACCTTGTTTACTATAAGATCCCAGCCTTTTCTGGAGTCATATTAGGTGTGTTTCTAGGTACTTTTTGAGTTTTTTATGTACCTTTGTTTTGTATTAGTGGCTTGGGGTGATTTTGGGTGAATTTTTAAGAAACACTAATGAATAGTGGGTTGTGCACGGTTTGCACACGGTTTGACAAACGGTTCCACTAAACAGTGCCAACTGTGAAAACTCAGATAGAGAGGTCCACACGATTTGTGAACTGTTTGAAAAAACTATGTGACTAAACCATTACAACCATGCAAACCTATAGAGAGAGGTCTACATGGTTGGTGCATGGTTTTCCCTACTCATGCACCTCTTCCTAGAAAACCATGCGCGTGGAATTAAAAATCTGAAAATATATTTTTAAAACCACTAGAACCCCCAAGACTTCCATATTTCAACCTTGTCTAATCCTTGAAAAATTATAGGTGATCCCAGATCTTTTTAGAGGGATTCCAAGGTGATTTGAACATCGTTCTTTGATATCGGAGGCCCGTATTGAATATCTACTCTCTTCCCGGTAATTAGATTTAATCTTGTTGCTTCTCTCGTTATTTCCTTTGTCTTTTGTTAATATTTTCATGGAAGATATTCACCATTTTCATGGATCTAAACCTATGATTTGAGACCTAGATATAGGATTGTAGATCTAGATCTAGATTTTTAAGATCTTGATGCCTTTGATATTAATTCTGTTTTATGGATTTAGATCCAAATCTTGATCGACGACGTTGTGTCACTCAGATTTTGAGGATTTATGTTGGGATAACATCCATCAATAAACTAAGGTAGGTGGTCAAAATCAAACTCCCATGGTCATTGATTTGATATGTGAATCTGATTTTATAATTTTCTAGCTTCCCTTGATAATTTATTTCCTAAATTAGAGTAATTAGGAATGTGGAATTGACTTGTGATTTCCTTAGTGATTAATTTATAATTGAATCACCAAATAAATGAAGGGGGTTTCCCAAATAGATATTTTTTTGAGGGATTGGTTATGGGTTGATATATTTTAATTTAGATAATGAATTTATTATGTTAAGATAATTAATTTGGGGAAATTAATTATGAAATGATGTTTTGTTATGTAAGATAATTAATTGTGAGAATTAATTATTTTCCATGATGTTGATCTTAAATAATTAATTGTGAGAATTAATTATGACAAGTTGAGATTTGATATGTATAATTAATTATGAAGAATTAATTATGGAATGAAAATTGTGTTGATTTATTAATTAATTGATGAATTAATTAATGGGTTATGTGCTTAGTTAATTGTTGAGTTAACTAATGGCCTTTGAAATGTTTAACTAATTATTGGATTAGTAATGGAATGATTTGGATAATTTTTGTGAATTAAACAATAGTTAAATGTTTGAGATTTTTTTGGTTCTAGACATGGCGTTCTAGACCGATTAGAAGTTGGTACTTGGACATGGTGTTGCTCCCCAATAGTTATCCAAGATTGAGATTTTGGGGTGCTAGGAATGACGACCTACACTGAATGAGATTATGGGGTTTTAGGCATGACGACCTTCACCGAATGAGATATGGAGTGCCAAGAAGTATGACCTACACTGAATGAGATTTGGGGTGCTTGACATGACATTCAACACCAAATGAATGATAATAATGAATTATAATTCAAATGGGAAATATGAATTGAAACTTATCCTAATGTGATAATTATTTAATTATGTATTGTATTTATTGCTTCATAGAACTGAATGTGATATCTTTTGACTGGACTTGTTTTAGACACCATTGGTGGTGGCCTACTCATTTGTACTCACACCCTATCCCGGCCACCTGATCAGCATCTGAGTAGACTTTTTAGTTGCCGAACAGGATAAGGGTAAGGCCCTGGGATATGTTTCTATTGGGATTGGAGCATAAGATAGGGAACCAGATGTGGTTTGAAACCTTCTTTGGAGTCATTGTGTCTTTATTTTCAATTAAACTATAGACACTTTACATTCTCATTTTCATATCATGTTTTACCTTTCAGTTGAGTATGGTATTTTCTTGTTTTGGATATCATATGACATGGTATTGTTCTGGTTATTTATATGCTTCTGCACTTGGTTATTGTTGTTTGCTTCCATTGATGTTTTATTCTTATAAAAAAGGGTAAAGTCTCCCCAAGACTGACTTACTATACCCTTGTTGTTAGTCGTCACCCTCTGGTATACGGGGAGGTGCGCTTGAGGGCATGTGGCCAACCGGCTTGGGGCACTGTTTAGTGGCACCCGAGTCGAGATGTCCCAAAGTGGTATCAGAGGATTTTTATTTTCTTTCTTATTATTTTTTATTACTATTTTGGGAAAGGTATACATGATACTAGGAAGAATCAAGTCTTGGTAATGAGCTTGTGCATGGGAGTTGTAAACCCATGTACAGGGGAAAATCTAAGTAATAGTGGTGGGATTGTTGTGATTGTAGTTTGTTGTTACATTTGGATATTATTTCACCTTGGGTGATGCACTTATGGTGTGATGTGATAATTGTTTTAACATATTTTGAATTTTAATTCGCGGCCTAAAGAGGAATGATACCTGAGTCTGCATGCATCATTCTAGGAACTCAGGATTGATGTGACATGCATCATTCTAGGTAATCACTAGAAAATGAGTTATGGGTAAGTTGTTGAACTTGAACTATTTTTCCATGTTGTCAGATTAAAATAATGATGAAAAATCAGAATAAATGGGTGTCTAGTGAGAACCTCAGTTGATTGAATGGTTATTGTTAATTAATTAATTGTTTAATTAATTAATTTTAGACAATGTGATTAATTAATGGCAGAATTAATTATAAAAATGAATGTACCCTTGTTAACCAAGACCTTGGAGTAGGATTGTTAAGGGTAGTGATGAGGCCTCGATGTTGACTGTGTGGTGAGAAGAGGGAGAAAGGGCATGTTGAAACTTTTTATGATAGTTTCTTCCCTTATTTAAATGTAATAAGGTTCTGTTATAAGACCTAAAATGTGTGTTTGGATTAGTAGAGATATGCCTCCATGATGCTTTTTAAATGAGAGACCAAAGGTTGTGTCCTGGAATGAACTTCTAGATAAGGAACTTGAGGCACCATTGGTGAAAGCTAAGGAGAAAGGGGAACAGTTTCAAGGGAACTTTTCTTGTTTCATGAAATTCATGGAGAGAGACCTAGGGTGGGTTCTAAAGATTATGTCTGAGTTGAAAAGGGAGTTTCAGTTGTAGCACCCTCCTACTTTTACTAGAGAGGGTAGACCTGAGGGAGCTGAATTATAGATTGAATCTATAGAGATAATACATGATAATTTGTAGACTCTGGCTAATAGTAGGGTCAAATTGGCTGCTTATATGATACAGGGGTCAGGGAAGCACTGGTGGGACATTCAAGTACGATCTGGATAGACTGATGATATGTTATGGAAGGACCTTCTAGAGAAGTTATTGGAGAACTTCTATATAGAGACATTGGGACAAGATAAGGCTTCAGATTTTAGGAATCTGACCTAAGGAAGCATGTCTATAATGTATTATGATGTATGTTACATAGATTTATAGAATTTTTCCCCAACTTTGGCGGTAGATGAGGCTTCTTCAGAAAAATGATTTCAAGACAGACTTAGGTGTCAAATTAAGACCCATGTGAATATCTTTAGGCTGAATAAATTCTCAGAAGTGGTTAATCAGGATCTCATTTTAGAGGTAAATCTGAAGGAGACATCCAGTACAAGATAGGTAGCTATCACTGGATGATCAGGGGGTGTTCCTTTCAAGAGTAGGAAGCGTCGTTACAAGAACCTTAGTCAGGACAGTGGAAAGAAAGGTGGAAAGTTAGGAGGAACAGTTACACTGGATCTTACTCATGCGCTTTGCCACTAGTTTGGTAGATAGGTACACTATTGTACATATTATCCTCAACCACTGGTGGATTTTTAGTTTTGTGGAAAGATTTTAAACCTACAGAAGTTCTGTAGGAAGTAGTGACAATATGCTGATGAGGAAGAAGCTGCTCAGATTTGGAGTGTGGGAAGGGGTCCTTCTACACCATATAGGCCTAGTAGCTAGAGTTATACTAGAATAGGTGGTAGAGGTAGTAGACATGGTGCTTCAGGGTATGAGATCCTGTATCATTAGATTAGTGCTACTCAAGGGAGTTAGATGACACCGTAGTGAATATGGGCAGGATAGTTACATGCAGTGCAGGCTACACTTGTGGAGAGAGAGGATGGTCCATCAACTATGAGAGGTACTATTCTAGTTCCTTCTACTCTAGCTATTTCCTTGTTTGATATGGGTGCCTCTCATTCCTTTATATCTATAAATCTTGTTAATGGTTTGATCCTAGAGGTGGGTTTCATAAGTGGGGTGATGAATATTGATACACCATTGGGAACACGGTCTAGGGATATCCGTTTATGCAAGGAATGTTCACTAGATATTGGAGAGTATCATTTTCATTGGAATATCTATGTCCTTGATATAATAGGATTCTACTTGATTATGGGTATAGACTAGCTAGTCGCATACCAAGCCCACATATATTTTTACTAGAGGAGAGCAAACTTTATATCTCTTAAGGGTGACTGGTATGTTCATCGTGGAGAATGGGATATCCATGCAGGCTAAGCTAGGACAATTAATCAACAACTGAGAGATCTCATAGTCCAAGTTTCTAGTATTTTGCTGGATGATGGTAGTGGTAGGAAATAAGTCCTTTCCCCAATAGTAAAACTATTTCAGGATGTCTTTCTTGAAGACTTTTCAGGGTTTTCACCTGAGAGATATGTGTAATTCACTATTGATTCCATTCTGGGGGCTGATCCAGTATCTATTCCACCTTACATAATGGTACCGACTGAGCTTCAAGAGCACAAAAATTAGTTAGAGGATTTGGAGGATAAAGGGTTTATCCATCCAAGTACATCACCTTGGGGATCACCTATATTGTTTGCAAAGAAGGCCGACGGGAGTTTACGTTTGGGTGTCGATTACCGGAAGTTAAATAAAATGACCTTGAAGAACTGATACCCTCTTCTACATATTAATGATCTGTTTGACCAGCTAAAGGGGGATTGTATGTTCCCAAAGATTGATCTGAGATCAGGGTATCATCAGGTGAGAGTTCAGACCTCTGATATACCAAGAACTACTTTCAGAAGTAGGTATGGCCTTTATGATTTTTTTGTAATGCTGTTGGGTTGAAAAATGCTCCAGCAGTATTTATGGCCTTGATGAATATAATATTTCATCTGAACCTATATCAGTTTTTCATGGTGTTTTTGGATGACATATTGGTGTATTATAAGACTTATGACAATCATGCCCAACATCTTGACATCGTCCTGGGTACATTGAGATAGAATTGGATATACACCAAGCTATCTAAATGTCAGTTTTGGATTGATAGGGTACACTTTTTGGGGCACATCATCTCAGAAGAAGGTGTGGTAGTGGACCCCGAAAAAGTACAGGCAGTGATTTCTTGGGATCCGTCCAAGAATCTTTTTTATATACCAAGATTTTTGGGATTAGATGGATATTATAGGAGGTTCATCCAGAACTGTTCCCGATTGGTAGCATCGCTTTTAGGTTTTACAAAGAAATGGATAAAGTTTTATTGGATAGAATCATGTGATAATAATTTCTATGAGTTGAATAAGTTCTTGACATTGGATCTAATTTTTATCTTACTTGAGTCGGGTGAGGATTATATGGTGTATTGTGATGCTTTTGGGATCAGACTCGGAGTTGTGTTGATGCAAGGGGATCAAGTCATTGCTTTTGGGTCTTGGTAGTTGAGGAAATATGAACGGAATTACCCTATGCATGACCTTGAATTGAAATTATTGCTTTATGATATTAAGTGTTGGTGAAATTATCTTTTGGGTGAAAAGTTTACAGTTTTTACGGATCACAAAATCTTGAAGTATATCTTTTCACAGCGCGATTTGAATCTTCAGTAGCAAGGATGGGTAGAAAATATGTAGTCCTTTAATTTTGAACTCACATATACACCTAGAAAGGGGAACAATGTGGATTATTCCTTGAGAATGAAAACTCAGACTCAATTGGTATATGATTCGAGTGTGGATTGGAAGATGATGACTTTTCTAGTAGAAATTCATGTGGTAGTTTAGGAGAGTCAGGAGAGGATGAATCTGCTTTCTATAGTAGTGGAGTCTACACTCTTGAGATTGATTAGGGATAGGCAGTATGAGGATCTAGAGTGTTTATCCTTAGTGGAAATCCTTGAAGGTGGGGAGACACATTCAGACAAGATAATAGATTAGGATGAGATCATCTATGTGAAAAATCGGGTTGTTGTGCCTATGAGTATATGAGAGGAACACATGTGATAATTTCATTCCTCAAAGTGGGTAGTACATCCTAGGGTGAAAAAAATGTACCATGACCTACGATGATATTTTTTGTGGCCAGGAATGAAAAAGGAGATAGTAAGTTTCATAATAAGATGTTTCACCTGTCAGTAGGTGAAGGTAGATCATCAACGATCTAGAAGCCTATTACAGCCATTGCATATTCCAGAATAAACATAGGAAGACGTGACTATGGATTTTTTTGGTAGGACTTACAAAGACTCTTGGTAAGAATTATTCTATTTGGGTCATTGTGGATCAACTAACAAAGGTAAAAAATTTATTTCTTATTAGGTAAACCTTTACAATATAACTATTGGGAGAAATGTATGTACGAGAGATAGTTTATTTTCATGGGGTGCCACGAACTATAGTTTCAGATAGTGATTCGTGTTTTACTTCATGATTATTGAAGGTCTTACAGAAGGCGCTTGGTACACAGGTTTTTTTAAGTATGGCCTTCCACCCAAAGATAGATGTGCAGTTGGAGCGTACCATATAGGTGTTAGAGGATATGTTTCGAGCATGTGTTCTTGACTTTGGTGGTTCTTGGGAGAATCACTTGGATTTAGTGGATTTTTCCTATAACAATAGTAATCAGGAAACTATATTGATGGAACCATATGAGTCACTTTAAGTTAGACCTTGTAGATCACCGTTATGCTGGATAGAGGTAGGTGAGTCAGAGCTATTAGGACCAAGTCTCATTTAGGAGACATCGGAGCAGGTGCAGTTGATTCGGAAATGTATTGTTATGGGTTAGAGTAGGTAGAAGTCGTATGATGATATATGGAGATAACCCCTGGAGTTTATAGAGGGTGATCGTGTATTAATTTGGGTGTCACCTAGATTGGGTCACCACAAGATACAGAGGCAGGGCAAGTTGGCGTCTAGGTTTGTAGGACCGTTTGAGGTGCTGGAGAGAATCGGGCCAGTGGCATACCAATTATCCCTTACACATAAATTAATCTCTATGAATGATGTTTTCCATGTTTCACAACTATGGAGGTATCACCCTAAACCTTATCATGTGATTTATGTGGAGGAGGCTGACCTCGAGGTAGATGTGTCCTTTGAGGAGCATCTGATACATCTGTTGGGTCACGGTGAGAAAGTATTATAGGGAAAGACCATGTCATTAGTTCGTGTGTTATGGAAACATGTAAGTCTTCAGCAGGAAACTTTAAAGTGGGGATATTGTGAGATCTTTTCCTTTTCTAGATTCATCTCGGGCATGTTTCTAGGTACTTTTTAAGGTTTGTAATTTCCATTGTTTTATATTAGATTCTTGGGGTGCGTTTGGGTGAATTTTTAAGAAAAACTGACGGAAAATGGTTTGTCCACGGTTTGTGAAGGGTTTGACAAACCGTGCGACTAAACTGTACCAACTGTGCAAACCCGAATAGAGAGGCCTACATGGTTTTTTCACAGTTTGACAGACTGTGTGACTAAACTATTCCAAATATGCAAACCTAGATAGAGAGGACCGCACTGTTAGTGAAAAATTTTCCCTAACTGTGCACCTATACCTAGGAAACCATGAATGAGGAATTAAAAATATGAAAATATAATTTTAAAACCACCCAAACCCCTGAGACTTCCATATTTTGACCTTGGATTAGGTTTAAAAATTTCTAGGTGATCTCAATGCATTCTAGAGGGATTCCAAGTTTATATGAACATCTTTATTCGAGATCGAATGCCCGGATTGAAGATCTGCTCTCTTCCCAGTAAGTGGATTTCATCTCGCTGCTTATCTCATTATTTTATCTATCTTTCCATGATATTTTCATGGAATATCTCCACTGTTTTCAAGGACCTAAACATATGGGTTGAGATCTAGATCTAGGATTGTGGATATAGATCTATATTTTTAAGATCTTGATGCCTTTGATCTTAATTTTGGTTTAGGGATTTAGATCTGTATCTTGATCGACGATGTTGGGCCACTCAGATTTTGGGGATTTCCGTTGGGATAAAACCCATAAATAAATTGAGGTATCTGGTCTAAATCAAACTCCCATATTCATGGATTTGACATGTGAATGAGATTTTATGATTCTCCATCTTCCCTTGATAATTGATTTCCTAAATTGGAGTAATTAGGAATGTGGAATTGACTTGTGATTTCATGGGTGATTAATTGACAATTGAATCCCAGAATAAATGAAGGGGGTTTCCCAAATATATGTTTTTTTGGGGGGTTGGTTATGGTTTGAGATATTGTAATTGAGATAATGAATTAGTTGTGTTAAAATAATTAATTGGGGAAAATTAATTATGAAATGATGTTTGTCTATATAAGATAATCAATTGTGAGAATTAATTATGTGTCATGATGTTGATCTAAGATAATTAATTGTAATAATTAATTATGAAAAGTTTATATTTGATATGGATAATTAATTTTTAAGAATTAATTATGGAATGAGAATTGTTTTGATTGATTTATTAATTGATGAATTAATTAATGGGTTATGTGCTTAGTTAATTGTTGAGTTAACTAATTTCCTTTGAAATATTTAATTAATAATTGGATTAGTAATGTAATGATATGGATAATTCTTATGAATTAAATAGTGATTAAATGGTTGAGTTTTTTGTGGTGTTATACATGGAGTTCTAGAATAATTAGAAGTTAGGACTTGGAGATGGTGTTCCACCCTAATAGTTATCCAAGCTTAAGATTTTGTGGTTCTTGGCATGATGACCTACACTGAATGAGATTTGGGGTGCTTGACATGACGTTCAACACCAAATGAATGATAAAAATGAAAGTTGATTCAAATGGGAAACATGAATTGAAACTTGGCATAATGTGATGATTAAAGATTAAATGAAAATGTGATAAATGTTTAATTATGCATTGTATTTATTGCTTTATAGAACTGCATGCACTATCTTTTGACTAAACTTGTTTTAGACACCGTTGGTGGTGGCCAACTGAGTTGTACTCACACCCTATTTGGTCCGCTTGATCGGCACCCGAGTAGACTTTTTTGTTGTAGGATAGGATCAGGGCAAGGAGTGGGATAGGTTTCTGTTGGGATTGGATCATGGGAGAGGGAACTGAACATGTTCGGAACCCGCTTTGGAGTGGTTGTGTCTTTGTATTCATTTTCACTATAGACACTTGATATTCATATTTTCATAGCATGTTTTACCTTTTAGTTGAGTATGGTATTTTCTTATTTTGGATATTATATGACATGTTATTGTTCTAGTAATTTCTATGCTTCTGCACTTGGTTATTGTTTCTTTATTCCATTGGTGTTTTGTTCTGATAAAAGAGGGTATAGTCTCTCCAAGAATAAATTACCAGACCCTCACTGCTAGTCAGCACCCTTTGGTGTACGGGGAGGCATGATTGAGGGCATGTAGCCAACCAGTTCGGGGCACTGTTTAGTGGTACTTTGGTTAGGATGTCACATTTACCCTTAATGAGTATCTAAGTTCACCCTTTCTTATGTTTCATTTCCCCGGGTTATAAAGAAAGGAATTAAGTATGATATTTCTAAGAAGGGTTCTAGTTATGAAGAACTATGTGGGAGATGATTTAGATATCTTATGAACTGATAGTTTATGTATCCATTTTTTCAAATATATTATACCTTTATGATTTTGGTGTGGTTCATTATGTTATGTAATGAATATTCATCTAATAAGATGTAATTTTTATGTATGAAAAGTATGGGTCACTATAGTTGGTATTAGAGAAAGGTTTAATTAACCATTGGAAACTAGGATGATAAAACTTTACTAATAATCCTTAGGATACTCCTAAGTATAGGATAATTTTCTAATTTTTATTAAAGTAAAGATGGTGTATTTCCTATAAAAACATCCATGTCAAGATACTAAGTATATATGAATTTGAAACATATGCATCTAGGGGTAATAACCCTAAAAATAGTTAGCCGAGTATATCTTGGCCATAATTCTCATTCATGGTGAGTGTTCCCATACTGTGCACCTGGTTTGATACTCCCAGGGGATATTCTTGGGTTATTTCACATTTCTTTATGAACCATTGTTGCGAATTTTAATAAATGATGACAATGAATAGCCTAGGTTAAACTTAAGGTGTATTAGATCGAAAATAAGGTGTCATGATTTAGACATCCTATAAATAATTATGTGGTTTTCTAATATGTTTATTATTTCTCATACTATGATTTGTTTTTATTTAATGGATGTAACCTAGAGAAATCATGTTAACACTAAATGCGATGGAAAATACAGTTATTACGAGTGACCAAATTATATGATGACTAGAGAGAAAGATATTGTGATTATGAATAATCAGTTAACACAGTATATGATTAAAAACCTTCACCTTAACCAATTATATGACTCACCAAAGAATATATGGATGGATTTTACTAAGAGATCAAATAGTGGAGACCATAGAGGAAATAAGTATCAATTTCCTTCATGTCAAAATTGTGGAAAGAGGCGCCCCGAGGAATGTCTCAAAGGAAGAGGAAGATGTTTTCTATGTGGAAATAAAGGACATAGAGAAATAAATTATCAATTAGTTCAATTTATTATATATGGGTAACATGGAAATTATCCAATTCAATACCCTAATCCAAGGGTTTAATCCTAAACCAAGGAAGGACCTATTACATGACAATCATTTAAGTGAAATGGATTGAAGTGTTTATGCATTGGGATTTGATAATTAAATTGTAGAATTGTCAAATAAATGATATTTCAATTATATAAATCATGAAAAATATAAGGATTATTCCATATTAGTTTTCTTTAAGTATTTTAAATCATATGTTGAATGGTACGGATGGCCTAGAAAAATAATTTAAGGTTAAGGTGTAATTTTATGGAAAACACATGATTAGGGGAAATATAACCCTTAATATGTGTTTTATGTTGAAGTAATAATGTTTAGTTGGTATTAAGACATGGTTGAAATTGATTAAGTAAATCAGATAGTATTTTTTACCTTGAAAATGATTAGATATTTAGTGACAAAGTAATTTATGATGGATTTTAATACATTTTTAGATTCATGGAATATATTTGATAATCTATGATTTTATTTAAGGAATATGGATATAGTTAATTTTAGAAGTAGTTATCTTTTCATTGAGGTTTTATAGTGATCAAGGTATTCAAATATTTGGTATGTGACATTAATAGTTTCTCTATAATGTTCTAGGGATTAATATTAAGTTTATTTTTGAAATTTAGCAACCATATTTCTAAATTTTTGAATTTTGAATTTGTTCAGATGTATTTTGTAAGTGTTTTAAGGATAAATACTTATATAATGGATTAATTTGAAAATTGGGTGTTACTATTGAGGTTTTATATTTTAATGTATTATATAGAATAACTTTTTCTAACCATTTTGGTTTTGGTAAATATTTATAGGCAAACGAAAAGACATGTCACTCTTTTATGATTCTTATGATCTATTAAAAGATAATTTTAGTGATTTGGGACTAAAAAGTTCATCTTGGATATTCATTTCTCGAAGTAATAAATGAATTTGAAATTGATCAAAATAAAACCAAAGTATTAAATTGTGTTGATGAAATAAAAATATTTCAAGTATATTTTTTGGTTTTCTCTATCTTAATAGTAATAGAATCCCTCAATCTTCGGAAAAGGATCTTAAAATAAAAATGTAGTATATTTACCTTCATTTTTTATGAATCAATATTCTTTTCACCCATAACATATTTAGGGATTTATAGTCATTAAATTTCTCTTAATCATGTTATGTATCACTCTCTATTAGTCCTTGGGCATTAGTTTTATCCTCCATGTCCATATTTTCACTTCTTATAAATGTTATCATATTTGGAAACATAGTTTTGTGTTATTATATATATCCTTCATATTTATATTTCCTTTTTTCTAAGAGTAAATTTTATTAACACTTTTTATGATGTGGGTTTAAAAAAAAGGTATTTTAGAATATTAAACTCTTAATTATTGAGATAAAGTTCAAATTTTTAAAATGAAATTTATTAAATTGGAGAGAATGTAACACCCTGAGTGTGAAATACTAAACATGGATACCACTCAGAGGTTCCCTAAGCTTGGTTGGCTACATGGCCTCAATCGCATATCTATGAATGAAAGAGGCTTCCGACTAACAGTGAGGGTCTAGGGTGTGTCTGTGGGAAGATTATTCCCTCATTACCATAGTGGAACATAGAAGATAAATATAATAATAGGTAAATATTGGAATTAATATAAGTAATTGAATGTCATAACAGAAGTATACACTAAATACACTAAACCGGTAACCCGTCATAGGGAAATAAGATATGAATAATAAATATCTGAAGCAAATAATAATAATACTCAAAAGTTGATGATAATTTATGTCATGTTTCTATAAAACTGGAAAATAGGTATACATGGAAGCAGGAAATACATGCTATACAAAATAAGAAGAAATAATCCAAAAACTATCCCAACATCCCGAACTCCAGCTTATCCATCTGCTTCAAAGCTCCATCCTAATGAAGGAAATCAATATCAGGTTTCTAAGGTGAAATTATTATCTTTTCAACACCTGCATACATGTAATCTTCCTGGGTACCAATAGAGGTCTTCATAGGGTGTGATATAAATATTAAAAGGCTACCACCAACGGTGTCTATAACATTGGGTCCATGTAATGTAAACTAAAACAGTGTATAGGCATGAATATATAAAATTAAAGAAGTGCAGTAATATAAATACCCAAGTACCTTCTTCAGCCTCATCTCGTATCTGAACATGTAACAGTTTCATTTATTAATTTTGTTCTAGTTTATATAATAATTCATGTGTGGTATAACTAGCACTGAAATCATGTCATGATAATAATAGTAAAGGATCCAGGGTAGATCAAGGAATCATGTGATGATGATAATAGTAAGGAGGATCCAAGTTAATAACCAAGGCATCCTTGACCTCATGGGTAAAAACAACTCAGTAATAATCTGTAACCTAGCTAAAGGGGTAAGTTTTTAATCCAATGGGAATCACCAAAGGTATTACATAATAATGTAATTCTAACCGATTATAAGGAGTTCATCCAAGGTAAAATGGGATAAGAAATGACTAGTCCCAAGGGTGTATCCAAGGAGCCACATTTTCATAGACATCATGTTGGATCCAAGGAGTGTATCCAACACATCCTATAATAATAATGGAGGGATCCTACAGTGTCATACCAGGAATCCACAAGTAGAAAATGATCGGGTTACAAAGTGGGTATCACCTCTAGAAACTAGCATCCCTGGATCATAATGGCATCCATGAGTGCTCAAGGAACTCCCTCAAGAATCCAAGGATGGATTGAGTTTGTCCACTCTTATAATGATAATAAATTCCATATGCAATAGGCACCATATAATTGATTCATTATATAAATTAATCCATGTGTTACTCATGTAGTTAAATAATTCATTTGGTTCAAGTTGTTTCCTTTAATTGGTGTGACAAGGCATAACTAGGCATGTAACCATTTATTACTGAAGTTACATAATCATTAATTAGGCTCACTTAGTTTCCACCCATAAAAATGGCAAGGTGTGCTACAGACATGCAACCAAATCATTTAATTACTTTTAAATAGGACAAGTGATATATATAATATACTTTAAAGTTACATTTAATACTTATTTTATTATATTGAATCACTTACCTTAGAAGGTTCAAGTAATAGGAATACTTTTTCTAAACACTACATTTCATTTATTTAATTAACGCTTACCTTTATCAAGGTCAAGTCAAATCACACCCAAATGGTGGAGCAAATATGCATAACATCCACTAAAGGCATCATTATGGAAACACCCTATATTGGGTGGAAAGAGTTGAGGTCATAATGTCCAACAATGGATAACATATATAGAAAGGGTCTTAGAATATGATTCTAATGACTACAAGAAAAGCATGTGAATTTAATAGTCCACGCCCGATGAAATCGGAATGCACACAACAAGAAAACTTTATAAAACTACGAAACTTAAGGGATGAGTTATAGACCACCTACCTTAAGAACGTGCGACTCTCCTCATCCAGTATCAGCCTTTAGTTTTTCCTAGATTGAATGAAATATGAAGAATGGATCAATTCCCTGAAAATTGGGCATATGATCCTAAATCTAAATAGTGTCATTGAGGGAAAGAAAAATAAAAAATGGATAAAAAGGAATCAATTAATTACCGATGCATATCCAACATGATGAACAGGGATCAAATCAGACTTTTGATAGTTGAACAGGATCCAATCCTAGGATTTGGATTCAAGGAGTGCTCTCAAAGTCCACTATTTTCCAAGAGGTGGATAATGAGTAATAGCTTTAGGTTTAAACATATTTTAATGGGAAAATTCATTTTCTAAGAGTTACTAGGCCGCATGGTTTGACCGTATGATTGGCCAAACTGTGTTCTAATCGTGTTCCCTTTTCTATTCTAAGGGGTTACTTGCATAGTTATTGCACACGATTTTATTAACTGTGAGCAAACCGTGAAAAACACCTATGCTAAAAAATTTAGGTGCTCCCACATGGGCATGCAGACCCTAGAGAAAGTTTAGGGAAATCCTTTCACTCTACTTCAGCCCACTGTCCAGCCCTGTGTAGTTAGGGGAGACTGTGTGGGATGGTAGCATGATTTATACAAACTGTGCGGCCTAGTGCTTTTCTCCACCGGTCGGGGTTTCGAGCTTTGAACAAGCCCTAGACACCCCCCAAAAAACTTTATAACCTCATAGATCATCCCTATTAGGTCTAAAATAAATAATTAGACAAAATTTAAAAGGACCCATATCTGATATAAAAATTGGGTTCTTATATTCTTCCCCCTTAAAAGAACTCATCCCCGAGTTCCTCTTCCAAGGGAGGCGAAACACTTTCTGAGGACAACTTTGGCCACTAGGCACATACATCATCCTCCCACTCCTAAGTCTATTCCTATACATAGTCTTGATTTCATAGCAACCATATTAAATGGGCATACTAGCCTCAAAGATACTTTTTTCTCAATTCAATGATGTATATTGGATACTCCTCAAATGAAGCATCAGAATCTAACTCAGCCTCATTATGATCAAAAGTATGAGATGGTCCGACATGATAATGGTGAAGCTATGAAACATGGAATATTTCATGCATAGCATAATACCTCTAAGGTAATTTAAACAGATATTCTAGGAGCCTGACTCTCTCCAAAATATCAAACGGTCTGACATAATGAGGCAATAGCTTCCATTTCCTTTATATCAGCTTATTCCCAAGCTTGTGTGATACCTACAAAAAAACATGATCCCTGACCTCGAACACTAGTGTCCATCAATAGTGATCATCATAAGATTTCTATCTAGACTAGCCAATATACATACACTTACTGATCAGTTGAACCTTCTCTGAAGTCTCCTACACAAGATGAGGACCTAGTAGTGCCACATCACCTGCCTATAACTAATACAGGGGTGAATAGAAAACCTACCATAAAATGCCTCAAAAGGATCCATCTGAATCATCTCCTAAAATCTATTATTATAGCAGAACTCAACAAGAGGGATATTCTTCTCCCATGAACTTCCGAAATCAAGGATGCATGATTGGAGCATGTCCTCTAATACCTGTAACATCTTTTCTGACTGGCCATTATTTTGAGGGTGAAATATTGTACTCAGAATCACCTTTGTACTCATATCCTTCTACAACACCTTTTAGAACCATGACGTAAAGAGATCATCCCTATCAGAAATGATAGTAAGAGGGACCCCATGTAGTCGGATGATCTCATGGATATAAAATCTTCCCATATCATTAATTGAGAAAGTCTAATAGATAGGAAGGAAATGGGATGCTTTTTTCACTCTATAAATGACTACCCAAACTACGTCTCTACCTTGAGGTGACCTCAGTAAGATGACTAAAAAGTCCATAGAAACATCTTCTCATTTCCATTTTAGGACTAAAAGTGGATGTAACAAGACTGCAGGTCATTGGTTTTCCACCTTCACCTACTAACAGGTGGAACACCTAGTGAAAAATCCTTCTATTTGTTGTTTCATCCTAAGACACCAATACTAGCATCACATGTCTCGATACATCTTGGATATTCCTGGATGAACTTCCCAATGTGAAGAATGGACTCTCAAATCAGTTTCTATATCATATCTATAGTAACCAAGACATGTCCATGTATACATAGGATGTCGTCTCTATCCATATACCAATCTATAGGTGGGTCCCCACTAGAATTTCTCTCCCAGAAAACTATGGCTTAAGGATCTAAAAATTTCTTGATATTTACCCTCTCAAGGAGTGAAGAGGTAACTGTCAAGACTGAGAGATAAGACTGCTCATGACTATCATAAAACTCTATATGAAACTCAAAAAAGAGGGCCATCAATTTTCATTCATGATAGGCTTCTTGTATGGCTTGTGCATGAGTTTTCTGAATCAGTGAATCAGCTACTATATTGACCTTTCTAGGCATATAGGAAAGCTCAAAATTAATGCACTGAAGATATTTGACCCATATTCTTTGTCTGAGATTCAATTCATGTTTTGTAAAGATATATTTGAGGATATTTTGGTCCGTATACACTATAAAGCGCTCACCCATCACATAGTGTCTCCAACATCATAAGGCATGGACAACTGTTGCTACCTCGAGGTCATTCATAGGATAATTTCTCCCATGATGAATCAATTGATGAGATATTTATGCAACAAATTTATCCTCCTACATCAGAACTACACCTACCCAGATGTCTAATGCATCAAAAAACACCGTATGACTTCTACTGTGATCTGGTAGAATCATAATTGGTACAAAAAATCATTCCTTTCAACTCCTGAAAGGATTAACTCGCTCTTATGACCACAAGAACTTAACACCCTTATTTTTAAGAACAATAAGAGGTGAAGAAAGGAGTGATAATTCCTATATGAAATTCCAATATTATCCATCTATCCCTAAGAAACTCTGTATATCAAACATGTTCTTGGGTTTCTGCTAGGAAACCATAGCGCTCACCTTATCTAGGTCAACAAATACTCCATATTCCAAGATAATATAACCCAAGAAGTGAAATTTTTTGATCCATAAGTGGCACTTATCAAGATTGGCATAAATATGGTGGTCTCTTAGTGTATTCAAAACAATCTAAATGTGCTTATAATGGTGGTTGCGAGGGTGATAATACACCAAGATTTCATCCACAAAGACTATGAAAAAATAATCTAGATATGGGTGGAACACCCTATTCATCAAATCCATGAAAACAGTAGTCGCATTTGTAAGACTTAATGGTATAATTATATATTCATATAGAACATACCTACTATGAAAATTTTTTATGAGGAATTTTTGAAGGTATGAATCACATCTGATGATATCCCGATATCAAGTTGATCTTTGAGAATACCTTATCTCCTCAAAGCTAGTCAAAGAGGTCATTTATTTAAGGTAGTGGATACCGGTTCTGGATCATAATCTAGTTCAACCATCTATAATTCACGCATAAATGAAGGGTCCCATCTACCTTATTGGAAAAAAAGCATAGGTGAAACCCAAGAGGAAGTGTTAGGTTGTATAAAACATTTGGCCTATAAATCCTAAAATTTTCTCTTGATCTACTAGATCTCAGTAGGTTCCATATTTTATAGAGGAATGGACACTGGATATACTTCTGGAATGAGTTCAATTGTAAACTTTTTCTCTCTACTGGGAGGTAAGCCAAAAAAATCTTTGAGAAATACATCCCTAAAATGATTTACTGTGGGAGGAAATTCTAATAGATATACTCTTTACTCCTTCATGAAGAGACTAGAAATATGGTTGGTCACTCCACCTATCCCATGATTCTTTGGTCCCGCTCTATGAGCTTGGGCATCCCACTCACCCTTGTGTAGATAACTACTACCCTATAGTGATATAAATGATAAACTATAGTGATAGTAGTCTAAAAAGGTGTGATAGGGGACCAAATAATACATCACAAGAATGAAATAAAATCCTATCATTTCGAGAGAGAGAGAGAGAGAGAGAGAGAAAGTCCCACAATAAAGGGTAACTTCCTACCTAAAGGGGATAGTCCCTAAATTGGTATATTCCCCTGGATATATTCCCAATGATGTGTATAGGGTCATTACACCACAGTAATATTGAATTTCCATCCTGAGACTTTACATGATAGATAAAGAGATAAAGGAGTGTGAAGCACCTATATCAAATAAATTGGATACTATAATGGAGGCTACTAGAATAGTACCTCATACTATAAATAGTCATGCACTCTGATCCTCAGGTATCGGCTGTAAAGCTTTCAACTGGCCGAATCCATGGCCATGTGTTGTAGCTGGACTACCCTGAGTATGACCACTCTGATGGCACTGATGATCTGAAGTCTGGCTACCACATCCATGACCTCCTCATTGGCCAGTCCTTCTGCTGATACTCCAAATCCCCACCTGATTTTCTGTAAAATAACCACCCCTAAAGGTGGAACTGGTGTGGATCCTCTTTCAAAAGAATAAAATGTAAAGGTCCAACATAATCTCTGAAGATTACCCATATGGCCTCAATAATGGAACTCCAATAGGTGTCTACCACACTAAGGCTTTAGATTCCACTATCATTCATACTGATGGCATAAAACAGATCTGCTGGTACAATTACTCTAACTTCCACTACTCTGATGTGATACCTTGGGGGAATGTTTCTTACTACTGAAAGAACCACTAGACTACCTCAGTAATGATCCTATATGCTTGGTATTATCTTCTTCACTCAGGTTTCACTTAGTTATAAGATCCTTATTGATGTTCTCAGAGAAAGTAGGTAGGAAAAAAACGTTCACATGAGTATGGATAGAATAATAGAGCCCATCCTCTAAACCTCTATCACATGAAATATCATCTCCATCTCGAAGAAGTAAAAATATGTGTAACTCAGAAAAACATTATGAATACTCTGTAACTAATATAGCACCCTGCTTAGGTGCATCAACTCTCTTTCTTCGTTATCTCTCAGCATCTAAGGAAATAAATGATCATAGAAATCATTCTAGAAATCATCCCAGATAATGCCATGATGGATACCATCCTTGGTAATCACATACCACCAATGTTTGTCTGAATCACACAGCATATAGGTAGCAAGATTGACCCTATTCTTGAAAGGAATCTCCAGATGCTCAAAGATAGATAGTGTGGACTCCAGCTAAGACTTGGCATATTTTGGACTTCCATTCCTTGAGAAGTTGGGAGGATTATTCTAATGGAACTCACATGTCAAATCAGTCACTGTAGGTTCGGGTCATGGAGAACCTTTTATAGACTATGTCAGATGTAGGAAACTCTCACAAAGTTGAGCATCAATTCCTAGATCATGTATAATAGGAAGTGATGCCTCTGAGAAGTGGTCCTCTCCCCCATCTCTTGCATACTAGGGTTTTCCCTTGGCTTCAAAATGGATGGGGGAGGCTCAAAAATGCTACTCTGATGATGCCTCCCCTTTCCCTCTGCCCCTGTTTTTTATTTTTTCTCAAAGGTCGGTGTTTGACATCTTCGTGGCGTAGGTGGATCTGGTTGAATCTTTGAGGTTGAAATATCAGGTGGTATGTTTGCATCACTGCCATCATAGGTGTTCCATGCCCCTCCTTTATGATTTATTACGCTTCCCATGTATGGCTCAATTTGGACTCTGTAATTGTTCCTTCTGCAGTTTAGACCTGACCAGATCTATGCTCGGGGCGGTGTTTTTGGTTCAGATCATCTTGGATCTCTCATTGGTGACACTACCTCGACACGGTGTTGGGCCTCCAAGTCATGGGTGGTGGTGGTTCAGCTTCACGATTCTACTTATTCCTTCCTCTTTAGTTTTCTTCTGTAGTTGGGTTGTTAGAGGAGGTCTTGTGGATAGAAGGGGGTTCTTCGTATTTGGTTCTGGAATCTGGGTCAGTGTCATGATGGAGGTACATTCATGGAGGAATGATGAATATTGATTCATGAAGGGGTTATTTTGTGTCTATTTATTAGATTCTTGTTTTTTGATGATGTTTGATGTTGCGTTTGAGAGGCAGAAGGAGGAGGATATGGCATCTATGAATTGTTTTTGTGAAGGTCTTTTGTGTGATGTTGGAAAAAAAATTCTTCGTGGATTGTTATTTGTGTAAATGTTTGCATTTTGACCTTGTGGTTTTTGTTTAAGGTAATTTGTAACAATTTTTCCTAAAGGTGTGCTCCATAGGAGGTTTAGAGTAGAGATATTTCACCTATAATTTCCATTAGTATTTGGACATTTAATAGGGTATGGAATTTCCATCGATACTAGGCTTGTGTATTCATGTATGGGACAGAATGCCGAGTAGCGATGAGTAGTTGAAAGGTGGTCTTCATGGTTATGATACTGGGTAAGAACCTTGCTTTATAGTTTTGAATGAGTTTTTCTGTCCTTCAACTGACTGTGGAGGCTTGGTTGTTGTTTAATTCATGATGTCATGTTGGGTTAACCCTCGGCCTTTAAAAGGGGTTTTATGATAATAAAAAATAATAATTTTCAGTCAAGTATAATAGGCGGTGACTCAAGTGGAACTACTGGTGGTATAAATTGTGGCTCAGGACCCACCATGTATGAAGAATTATTGTCAACACCCTATGGGAACATGACATGATGAAATCATGGTGTAATAGATCAATAAATTCTAAGAACATGCCTCGAAAAAAGATCAAGTAGATAGAAATATTAGTATAATCAGAACATAAAAATAAGGGCTTACTATGTAAGGTATACTACCCCAACTACTCACTTATAAGACTAGGTATTGGTAAGTGTTCAAGTTTAAATTACTAGGGTTCCAGTATATGAAGGTTCAATTATACCTTGCCTCATCATTTACTAGAAACCATTTTATTTTTTAATTCATGTTTCACATTTTTAAGTTTAATTTTCTTATAAACTTATCTCAAAATATGATTAAAATGGATTTTCATTCTTTGTGAATTAGGTATCATACACCTTATCACTAAAATAAACACCCATTTAGTTTCTAGTTAACACATTCTATATTTAGTCTTAGAATGTAATGGGTTATATATGATGTCTTGACTTAGTAAACTACCCATTCTAACCCAAAATTTCCCATGAACCTCATGAATTGAAACTGGAAATCACTCAATCAAATCCAAAGATTATCACAAGCATATATACAACTACCATAGCATCACTCAACAATAACAGGAAAAACAGGAAAATGAAAGTAATGAAATGTACCAATATGGCATGGCATATGCATGGAACGTGAATTATAGGTCCCTATAATGATGCATGATTTATGCTCCTTACCCTCATCTCATCGGGCCAAGGATAAAATGAAACTCTCAATTAGAATAATAATAATAACCATCAAATTTTATGTTCATCACCCAATGGTGAAAATATATCAACTCCAATAGAAAAAAGTAGAATAAAAATTGTTATTTTTGGAAACTCTACATTTACCCCGAACAAGGGTTATCCATGACTAAGCACCACTTATAATCAAGTTTCAAAGCATTACTAATCTCTTGTATATTGTCTCCAAAAATTACAGCAATAAAGGAAACCTCTAATACCACTTTATGATGTCCCGAACTCGGATACCACTCAGAGGTGCCCCGAGCCTAGTTGGTCACACAGCCTCAGGCGCATCTCCATAAATTATAGAGGTTGTAGATTAGATGTGAGGGCCTAGGGTGTGTCCATGAGAAGAATATTCCCTCATTACCATATTATAACACAGTTTATAAATATAATAATAGGTAAATAGTGTAAGTAATATAAGTTACCTGATGGAACGGAAAACGTAGATGCTAAAGTCACTGAACCAATAACTCGTCGTAGTATAAGAAGACAAGAATAATAAATATTTGAATCAACTAATAATAATACTAAAAAGATGATGATAATATATTTCATGTGTCTAAAAAACTAGAAAACAGGTATGCATGGTATTATTAAATACATGCTATAGAGAATAAGAAAAAAGAAGCCAAAAAATATCCCAACATCCCGAGCTCAAGCTCAATCATATGCTGCCAAGCTCCATCCTAATGAAAGCAAGCAATACCAGGTGCCCAAGGTGTTTTCAACACTTGAATACTTGTAATATTATCAGGTACTAAGGGTGGATCAGATAGGGTGTGGGATAAGTATCAGTAGGCCACCACCAATGGCGTCTATAACATCCAGTCTATGTAATATAAACTAAAATAGTGTGCAGACATGCATATATAAAAGCAAATCAGTATGGTATGTAAATATCCAAGTACCTGATTTATCCTCAGTTGGTTTATGAACATATAACCATTTAATTTATTAATTATGTTCCAGTTTATAAGTAATTCATGTTTGTTATAACCAACACAAACATCAGGTCATGATAATAATATTAAAGGATCCAAGGTATAATAAGTAATCTTATGATGCAGATGATAATAATAACGAGGATCCAAGGTAAAAACCAAGTCATCCTGACCTCAAGAGTCGATCCAACTCAGTAATAATCTATAGCCTTGCTAAATGGGTAAGAATGTAATCCAAGGGGCATCTCCCAAGGCATTCCACAATAATTTAATTATAACTGAGTCCAATGAATTCATCCAAGGTAAAATATGATAAGTAATGACTAGGACCAAGGGTTTATTCAAGGAATCATATAATAATAATGGAGGGATCCTATGGTGTAATACCGGCATTCACAAGTAGAAAAAGATCGAGTTCCAAGGTGAGTATCACCTGTGGAAACCGGTATCCCTGAATCGGAATGGAATCTAGGAGTGGTCAAGGCATTCCCTAGGGAATCCAAGAGTAGATCTATTCTGACCACTCCTATAGTGATAATCATGTCCATATGCAATAGGCACCTTTTAATTGATTTATTTTATAAATTAATCCATTTATTACTCATGTTATTAAATAAGTCTTTTGCTTCAAGCCATTTCCTTTCATTACTGTGACAAGGAATAACTAGGCATGAAACCATTTAGTACTTAAGTTACATGATCATTAATAGCGTTCACTCCATTTCCTTCTATAATCATGGAAAGGTGTGATATGAACATGAAACCAAATCATGTAATTACTTTTAAATAGGCCAAGTGATATATATCATATAATTTCCAATTACATTTAAGAATTATTTTATTACATTGAATCACTTACCTTATAAGGGTAAAGTGATAGGCATTCTTATTCAATCCATTACATTTCATTTATTTAATTAACACTTACCTTTATCAAGTTAAAGTTAAATCACACCCCAATGGTGGAATAGATAGGCATAGCATCCACTAAAGGCATGATTATGGAAACACCCGACATGGAATGGAAATCATTGAGGTCATAACCTACAACGATGGATAAAATATATTAAAAGGGTCTTATAATACAATTATAATAACTATAAGCGAAGAACATGAATTTAATAGGTCACACCTAATGAAATCAGCATGTGCACAACTAAGGAAACTTATAAAATAGAAATAATTAAGGGAGGGGTTATAGATCACATACCTTAATCTTTTATGAATCTCCTCATCTAGTATCAACCTTTAGTTTGGCCTAGATTAAAAGAAATCTAAATAATGTATCAACACCCTAAAAATAGGTCATATGACCCAGCATCTAAGTAGCATCGCTGAGGGAAAGAAAAACGATAAATGGCTAAAAAGGAATCGAGTACTTATTGACTCGCATCCAACGTTATAAATAGGGATAAAATCATACTTCGGACGGATGAACAAGATCCAAGCCTATGATTTGTCTTCAAGGAGATGTCTTAAAGTACACTTTTTCTAATAGGTGAAGAATGGGGAATAGATTTAATTTTAAACATATTTTAGAGGGGTAAAGTTCATTTTCCAAGATTTACTAGGCCACATGTTTTGGCCGCATGGTTGGACAAACTATAAACCAACCATGCTCCCTTTTCTAAGATAAGCGGAACCCACGTAGTTATTTCACATGGTTTGATTAACCATTCACAAACTATGGAAAACACCTCTTCTAAATATTATAGGTGCTCCTGCACAGGCATGCAGCCCCTAGCGCACAGTTAGGGAAAACCATACACCCTACTTCACCCCACTATCTGGCCCCACATGTTTAGGAGATACCATTTATTATAGGCCACATGGTTCTACTAACCATGTTCCCTAGTTCCTTTCTCCATCAGCTAGGGTTCCGAGCCTCGAATAAGCCCCAGAAATCCCTAAAACATTTATAACCTCATAGGAAATCCCTATTAGGTCCAAAATAAATAATTAGACCAAATTTAAAAGGATCTATGACTTATATAAAAACCAGGTTCTTATACTAATATTTTAAAATAATAACATTATGTTCAATAGTATATACGACTTGCAATACCAAACTTAGATGACCTGAAAATATATTATTAAGATATGATCATTATAAACTAGTAATTGGATTAGAATTTATAAATAGGATTAAATTTATAATTATATATATATATATAAGGGTACTAATCAATAAAAAATTATTTATTAATTATTAGGAAATAAGAACATGATTTTCAGAATATTCATTTTATACTTTAAAAATGTGTTCTTCAAAAATGACTTTTATTTCTTTTTGTGTGTGGATAATATAATTAGATTCTAAAAATTTTAATAATTTTATTTTATAAAAAGGATATAATTTTTTAAATCGGTATATCAAAATAATCTTGGGGTAAAAAGTTTGGATTTTTCTAAAAAGATTCGTTTTTCAATGAATAGTGAAAATATCAATTTTTGTAAGTGCCATTTATTTTCTTCAAAAAATCCCCATAATATTTTGAATTTGGTCCTAAATTAATATAAGTATCCAATAGTTATAAATAATATAATTAATTACATATCAATCAATATTATACATGATCATCATATAAAAATACTTTTAGACTTAAAAAGGCACTTTTTCAGAAAATCGTTTTTCATCATGCTTTGAGAGATACTTATAAAATTAATTTATTCCATTTATATAGATTTAATTTGGTAAAATAGATTCCATATTTGGAATCATAATAACTAATAATATTTAATAAAAGTGAATTATGTTTTTTTCATATTGAATAATAAAAATAGAAAAAAAAAATATCACCATTGAAAAAGTGTAAATGGATTTAACCTAGGTTAAAACAAAGTGATAAGGCCACCTTTTTATATTAGATCTTATTGGATAAATAGATTTAAACCCATATCAAATTTTTCTTGATATTTATTTATTTATGGGACACCTTTCCATGAAAGTGTCTATATAATAGTTTAAGTAAATAAAAAACACAAAAAGTCACTCTCTTACTTTTAAATATATCTTATGTGTTCACATAGGGAAAAATACAATTTTGAATGAATATTAATAGTTATTTTGAGAATAATGAAATTATTTTCATTATGGTAATTTATTCATAATTTTAATAATTATATAATTATCTTAAATCCTTATGCAATGCTGACATATTATTTCTTCAATTAATAAAAAAATAAAATAAATTATTTTAAAATTTTTAAAATTAATATAATTTGAGTGATTTATAGTGTTTCATGAGTTTTTTAGATACATATGACTTATTATGGATTCTTTAAAAGAATATATTTTAATTCAATCTCTTTCTTTGTGTCTTTAAAGTCAAATTAAATGAATAGTGTCAAAAATAACATTATTCATATTTTATGAAAATAATATTTTATTAAATTATTTAAAAATCATAAAAATATTTAAATATAAAAAGGTGGATAATATATGATCTAAAATTTCATCACTTTTCAATTTATGATTCAATTTTCACCTTATAATTAAAATTATAACCCTTTAAGAGTGAAAAAGGCATTACCATGATGAAGGTTAAAATAGGTTAACTAAGGGGTTAAACCAAAAGATATCATTTAAAAAACCACTTAAACCTATCAAAACAATTGATGGTATTTCAACCAAATTTTACCTTATATTTTAATCTCTACCAATTTGGAAGCATTTTTTTAGAGAATAGACATTTTATATTTTAATATTTTATTAAATTCAACAAGTGCCCCTCCCCTCACTTACAAAAAGGAACATCCTCTTCTCCTTTATACACACTTAAAAATCCTTTTGTTTCGGAAAATAACTTCCCAAATATATTAATAAATTCATTTAACACATATTATAGGCCTTATTTTGATTATAAACCCCTCCTAGGAATGATTTTTGTGCAAACCTAAAGAGGTTTTCCGAAGAAGATGTATTGTTCTTAACCGAGATTTTTTGTTTTATTTCTTCTTCAAAGTCCTTAAAATATTATTTAAACATGATGATTTAATAAAATAATTATATACCATATAATAATGTTTTATTATATTAATTTAAAAACTACACCCATCTCCTTTTCCATCAAATGTAAAATGATTCCATTGTTCGTGGGTACGGCGGACTATCGTCTCGCGAACTAATGTAATTCGTCTTCTATCATCACCTCCAATGTATATTTATGATGACAGATTTAATGTATATATATGATATTAATTAAATATTTATCATTATTTAAAATTAATATATCATATATTTTCTTACCCTTCCATTCATTAAAAAATGATAACGTCGTTTGTGTGTACGTGTGGATTACCACCTCTACGAAGTGATGTGATTTTTTTCATTTACACGTCATATGGATGATATATATAAGTATATTTAAATAAATAATATTATATTTATTATATATTGATAATTATATAAATATAAAACAATACTAACCTTCTTTCCTTCATGATCATCGAAAAATGGAAACATTACTCAGGCGTACATATAGCCTACTATCTCCATGATCATAACATAGCTAATTTTTCATTAACATATATCATGGTTGATTTTAAAAGTATAATTTATGAATAAGAATTATAATTATAAAATTATCATTATTTTGTGTATTATTAAATAATGAACTCATTAATCATATTCAACCTACAGATTCCATTTTGGACTTATGATCTGAATATCATCAAAATGCCTAATGTGAACTTAATTGATTAAGTAACTAAATATAACATGGTATTAAATAAAATAAAAGGGATGATAAAGTTGAAAAGTATTATTAAGAAAGTTAATAATTAAATATGTTTATTATTCAGGAATATAAATGGCATACATGATGAGTCAGACTCGAGTTAAGGGGTTCCATAACTTAATTTCTCTTTATTGGGTTATATTACTTCTTCATTACCTTTGATATTATTAGATTATATGTGTAATTAATTTTGATTATTTTATGTTTTATTTCAAATTATTTTATTTGTATTTAAATTTTATACACATAATCAATTCATTAATTAATTATCATTTCAACGGTGTGATCTTTTTAAGATATTTTGTCTCAATTTTCACTCTCTTGAGACATATTTGGTATTATACAGTCATTTATTTTTATTAGGTGTATCTACATCCCATTTGATATGTTATATTATAAATATATTTATAATCAAGTTATTTAATGTTTCATTTCAAGTTATTTCTTTCATGGGGGTTATGATTCAAAATTTATCAAAGTAATAAGGGTTTTATGTTATAATATCATCGTTTATCATGACTTTTTAGGATTAAGTTTTTGACGATGAACTATTATGATCTACCTCTCAATAAAATCATGAATTATAATCTTCTCTAGTTATTTCTCTATATTTCATTTTTTATTTTAATTTTTTCTATTTAATAATTCAATAACCAAAATAATTTCTTTAATTAAAACTAACTTTATTTCTCTCTTTGATTGAAAATACTTTTTATTCCATGTCTATGTCTTAAGAAAATATTTTCAAGGGTGTTTTTAATATTTTAGAATGATTTTTTAAAGACATTTTTATCCATAATTGAATTTTTAAAAAATGGTTTACAAATTAATCTTCTTTATATTTTCCTAACGAGGTACTTTTTGAATTTTTATAAAAGTTTTAAAGGAATTTTTTCTTTTAAATTATATGGAATGAATGGAATTTCTCCATGTCATGACCACTCATTTCTTTAAATATTCCTTTAAAATTTTCAAAGGTTTTATTCAAAGAAAATGTTTTCTTTAATATTTGGGAAATTTTTATATATAAAATAAATTATTTGATAGAGATAATATTTTCATTATTTTTCAAGTGTGTTTAAATGATTTAATCTCTTCTAAATAATCAATTTGAGGTGATTTTCAATAATTTAGTATTTTTGGTGAATTTTGGGCTTAAATGTGAAAATTTGTTAATTCCATAAATTTAGTAGTTTTCTATTTCTTATGTATTTTTTTCATATCATTTACAATTTTGATCCAAATTGATTTATCCCTTTTTTATAGGCTTAATTTTTTTGTGTGATTAAACTTTATCTTCTATACCCAGATCCAATTAGAATCACACAGGCCCTGAAAAATAAATCCAGTGGATAATGTTTTTTAGATGACAGAATGGACCCCACATTAGTAATGGATTAATATCTTGGAATATTTACATACAAATGTAGTGATTAGATCTGAAATAAAAATTTTATTATGAACCTCATGTCCACATTAAATTTCATAGATAAATTCTATAATTAAGAAATCAATTTAATGCAAAAAAATTGGGAGGTGAGAAGTCTTCACAATCATAAAACGTTATCTTCAGTAATTTGGGTATAAAATTTTTTACACTTGTCCAAATTTTCTGATATTTTGTGGCATCATGAAAAATATAGAGTGGAAAAACTTTTATAAATAATTCTTCATAATATTTTTCCATTTATTATGATAAATAAACTCATATTTTTTTAGGATTGAATATGGAGGGAAAATTTTCCGCCCTTCAACCCTATATATATGAGTGTCCACTTCTATTAAAGGGAGTTTAAGAAGTATAAGGAGGTGTTATGTTGGGGTATTGGAACAATGAATTTATTTTTATTTTATATTTTCTTTTTTTAGTTTTATTATGTTTTATTCTTCCCGTTTCAACTCTATTTCCCTTCACATAGAGGGGTAAATCCTTTGAGTGATCAGGGAAGGGGGGGTTTCACTTTTGTAATGTTGGAGTCTTGTTCTTTAATTTGAATCTCTATTTATTAGTTGAATTATTTATATTTTAAGTGGTGTCCAATTATTTTAATGTGATTTTATTTTGGTTTTTGGTTTCATTTATTTTTTATAGCTTTGGTTGAAGAACTTTAAACTCCCTCCTCCTAGTGCAGTTTGTCTCAATCAAGCAGATTATGATAGGTGGTTAGTGTCTATTGATTATTGTCATGTGTGTGGAATAAGTGAACTTCTTCTAAATTTATAAGGATAAAAAATTTCTGATCAGTACATACCTTAGTTATTTGGGAATGGTTTATGAATTTTCATACACATGGGGGTGGGTTTCATTACTTCCTTCAACCAAGGGTGATTGATAACTCGATTGAGGAGTATTTCACTTTTCATTCAATAGGAAGATAGGGGAATAATCTTTACTACTATGATGATATTAAAAAATGTGATTATACCCTAACCCCGACACTCACTTCATCCACTTGTGTTAAATCTTCATTTTAATTGGTTGTTTTCTTTTTTAAAATCAAGCAATTTCAAAAATAATCTCCCCTTATTTCAAAAATTTTAAGGTGATAACTTTATTGTGGTGTGATCATATCTAGATAAAACCTAGTTTGAAAAATATATTTCATTTTAACTTAGGAAATATTTTTTTGCCACAACCCATGACAGACATGTGTCAAAACTTGGCGTCGTTGTCAGGGAGGTGGTGTCAATAATTTTTTTCCCTTTCTTTTTTCTCCTTCTTTTTTTCTTTTTCAAAATTACATGGCTAGAACATCAACCACTAAAAATTCCCCCCTAGATCCTAAAATTGAAATAACCTTGTTGAATATAATTAGAAACCTTAATTTTCAATCTGAATTTGAGGAAATTTCTCTTGCATACTCGAGTGAAAATTCAAGTGTTCACTCTGATCCTTTCATCATTGTGGGAAACCAGAACCAAACCCATAGAGACCTATGTGCACCACAATTCCTTAATTAAAACAATAAAATTTATATGAACTTTTTAAAAATTATTTTTGAGATGAAACCTAACATGATCTCATTGCTTCCAAAGTTTCATGTATTGGTAATTAAATATCTAAATAAACATATTAAAGAGTTCACACATGTCTACACTACTTTCAAACCCCATGTAGTAGCTGAGGAGAAGCTAAAGTGGAAGGCATTACCATTTTAATTTTAAGGAGATACCAAAGAATAGTTTTATAGTCTATAACTAGGATATGTTCATGATTTAAATGACTTAGTGAGATGCATCATGTTAAAATTCTTCCCCACCTCTAGAAACATGACCATCAGAAATGAATTTTATGATATTAGAAAGTCATATGGAGAAACCCTTTACAAGTTATCAGAAAGATTTAAAAATATATGTTCTATCTACACACATAAATAAATATAGGAGCATCACTTTCTTGTATTATTTTACCAATTTTTACTAGACAATGACAGAAACATTCTAGATACATCATCTAGAGGCACATTGATTGACAAGTCACCAGAAGAATCCAAGGGCCTAATTTTGAAGATTTCATAGAACTCACAACAGTTTGGTATAAGAGGTATTGACACAAGAGGTATTCATGAGGTAATAACTTCTTATCCATCACCTTTAATAGAAACTAGGATTGAAGAGATAACTAGTTTGGTGAGATATATGTCATTGAAACAAGTGGTTGACTAGTAAGCATCAGCTAAGGTATGTGGTTTATGCTCATCACATGATCATTTCACTAATCAATGTGCTGAAATACCAGGAATGGAAACTTGTGTGGTAGCCTTTCAGCCAAAGAAATTCAAAAAAATCAAGAATATAGAGAGTTTAACCAAGTTCAATATGGATTTAGAAATCAGCAGAATCAAGGTAGACCCCCATACCAAAACTAGTTCCAAATCTAACCCCCATTTCAGAAAAAATTCAAAAAACCACCACCATTTCAACAAAAGAAATACTATAACCATCCTTATTACAAACAACCACCCACTTTCCAAATACCCTATGATCATCCATCAACCAGTGCACAACCCCTGATTTAGAACCAATAGCATATATCTGATATTGAGGTAATGAAATACACAATAAAAGATTTGTCCAATAGTTCGAAAGTATCATGGACTTCCTAACCAAAAAACCTGGGAAAATACCTTCCCAAAAAATTAAAAACACAAAAGATAATTTAAGCATAATTAAAACAAGAATTAGAAGAAAAAAAATATCACCACCAATAGCCCATGAACCTGAAACAAGACCACCTGATATGAGGGAGAATGAAGTTTTAAATTTTGAAAATTATATAAAAATGAACTATGAAGAAGAGAATAAATAGGATCATGAGAATGATAGGATGAGGATAAAGATACAAAAAACATAATTTCAAAGGAAATTAAGGGAGAATAAATACTTACCCCCACCATTTCCATCAAGGATGATTGAATCAAAGAGATTTCAGGATGAAGCACTTCAAAAAGAAATTATGGACACCTTTCAGAAAGTGTAAATTAATATCCCCCTTCTTGAATAACTCAAAAAAAATAAAAATTATGATAAATTTATTAAGTATATTTGAACCAAGAAGATGATAATTCAAAGGAATGAAAGTATCAACTTTTGAAGAAGTGTATTAGGCCTTATCACACTATAATTTCCAACCAAATGTCAAGATCTATGGACATTTTCAATTCCTTACACCATTAGTCCTTTATATTTCTCTAATTATTTGTGTGATCTAGGTAATTTAATTAATGTATTGCCTCATCTAGTATACAATTCTTTTCATATAGGATATTTTAATCCCATAAGAGTGGTGGTCCATATTGCAAATAGATCCACAGTTTTTCTAATAGGAGTTCTGGGGGATGTCCTGGTGAAAGTAAAAGATATCTTATTCATAATTAACTCTTATGTGCTGAATATGGAAGAAGATAGGATCTCATCACACTCGCCCATAATTTTGGGTAGACCATTCTTGAAGATAGCCAAAACCATCATCAATGTCCATGAAGGGACACTCACCATGGAATTTGGAGATAGCACTATCCACTTCAATATTTTTGAATCCATGAGGCACCCATCGAATGATCACTCCCTCTTTACACTCTCCCATGGAGTTGGTTCTGAGCCAGTTGAAGAATTAGTTATGTGCCATGAAATTTTATCCCTAAGAGATAATTTTTCCATTTAAAATATCACTAAATATGTGGATTCCCAAAATGCTGTAGATTCTAATTTCATGTGGGAAAAAGAGGTAAAATATGATTTATTTGATTATTTTTTAGAAGATGGGGAAGATTATATGGTTTCTTATGTGAAAGAGGTCCAACATTTGGATGTGGGGAATATCATTCTAATTTCATCTTTTGAGAAACCACCTGATTAGTAATTAAAACCACTCCCTACTAATTTGAAATTTGTTTACCTTAGGGAGGGAGATAAATTTCCAGTGATGATTTATAATAATCTATCTGAAACAGAAGAAAAATATTTGATTGATCTTTTTAGAGATAATTTCCAAGAAATATGGTGGATCTTAGGTGATGTCCTAGGAATAAACCCCAAAATGTGCTCACATAGAATTATTCTTGAGGGATATTCCAAACCTGTCAGACATCCCCAAAGGAGGTTGAATCCCACCTTGATGGAGGTTATAAAAAAGGATATAAAGAGGATCTTGGAATATGGGATCATCTATCTCATCTTATATTCACAATGGGTTATCCTCATTCATTTATTTCTAAAAAAACTAGCCTAACCACTATAAGGAATGAAATGAATGAATTAATCCCTATGAGAATTTAGAATAGCTGTAGAGTGTGCATTGATTTTAGGAAATTGAATCAGGGCACTCGAAAAGATCAATTACCCATCCCATTCATTGACCAGATATTAGAAATATCATAATTGAGAACTCACTATATCATTTTGGATGGATTTTTAGGTTATTTTCAAGTACCCATTACTCCTAAGGATCAATAGAAGACAACCTTTACTTATCCCTTTGGTAATTTTTCATATAAAAGGATGTCATTTGGGTTATTTAATGATTTAGGTAAATTTTATAGGTTCAAATTAATTATTTTTTCTGATCATGTTGAATATTTCTTCGAGGTTTTCTTGGATAATTTCACAATTTTTGGAAATTATTTTGACCATTGTTTGAAAAATCTTGAAAACGTTTTGAAAACCTAAATTGAAAGGAATCTTGTTTTAAATTTTCAAAAGTTTCATTTCATGGTTGAGATAGTAATTTTCCTTGGGAATTTCATTTCAAAAAAAATAATTGTAGTGGATAAATCAAAAATAGAAGTGATAAATTCATTTCCTTACCCATCTTGTGTGAAACATGTTAGATCATTTTTAGGACATGCAGAATTCTACATGAGGTTTAACAAAGATTTCAGTAAGATTTATCTCCCTATATCTAGATTTATTTTTAAAATTGTGATTTTGATTTCAATGGTTCATGTAGGGAAGAATTTGATTAGTTAAAGAAGAGATTTATTACACCACCCATGATGCAGACACCAAATTGGGAAGAACCATTTGAGATACTTTGTGATGCTTCCAATCAAGCAGTTGGAGCAGTCCTTTCTCAGCAAATTGAGTGAAGGAAACAAGTCATTTACTATGCCTTGAGAACCATATATGAGGCTCAATTCAATTACACAACCATATAAAAATATTTTTTAGCAGTTTTGTTTCTTTAGAATGATTTAGATCATATCTTCTTGGAACTAAGTCACTGTGTTTTCTAATCATGCATCTCTTAGGTACATGATAAATAAGGATGAAGATAAAACGAGGCTAGTGAGATGGATGTTACTACTATATGAGTTCAATATATAAATCAAGTACAATAAGGTATATTAGAACCAAGTGGATGATCATTTATGCAGACTACCCAACACTGCTGAAGCTGAAATTCCAAAAAAAGAACCATTGAATGATTAACTTCCAGGAGAGCAGTTGTACTTGATTAAAGGATAAGTTTATTGGTATGCTGACATAGTGTCAATTATCTGGTAACAAATCAATTCCCATATCATTTCAATTATCACCAAATTCACAAAATTAATGTTTAATCTTGATATTACATTTGGGATAATCCATTTCTTTAGAATATTTGTAATGACTGGGTGATAAGAAGATGTTTTCTTGAGAGTTAAATTGGTTCTATCTTTGAGTTTTATCGCACTTTAGCTTATGGAATCAACTTTGGACCTAAAAGGATGTAAATGAAGTTTTTATAATCTATAATTTATTGGACCGCCCTTTTTAAAGATTCTCATGAATTTTTCAAAACATGTCAAAAATGTCATTTTTCTAGAAACATTTAAAATAGATAAGAAATTCCCTAACATCCACTTAACTTTTATGAGATTTTTGAAGTCTAGGGGATATATTTTATGGGACCTTTCTCAATTTCATTTGGAAATTTTTATATCTTTCTTGTAGTTTATTATGTTTCCAAATGGGTGGAAGAAAAATCCACCAGGACTGACGATGATAAGGTTGTTTCTGATTTTGTCAGGGCTAACATATTTATTAGGTTTTTAGTTCCTAGAGACATCATCGGTGATCAAGGGAATCACTTTTTCAATAATATATTGGAGTGTTTCCTGAATAAGTATGGGATGCATCATAAAACATCAACTCTCTATCATTCATATACAAATGGTCAAGTAGAAGTGTCTAATAGGGAAATTAAAGGAATTTTGGAGAAGACTGTAAAACCAAATAGGAAGGATTGAATCCAAAGGTTGGAAGACATATTATGGACTTACATAATATCCTACAATACCCTAATTGAAATGAGTCCATATAGGCTGATTTATGGGGAAAGTTATCACCTACCTATGAAATTGGAGCATAAGGCATATCAGGTTGTGAGGAAGATGAATTTTGATCTTAAAAGTGTAGATAAAGAGAGAACATTGAAGTTTAAATAGATATAGGAAATTAGAAGGGAAGAGTTTGAAAATTTCATGATTTACAAAGAGAAAATAAGAGTGTGTCATGACAAGATGATCCAACTGAAATAATTCCATCCTAGAGACAAATTGTAATTATTCAACTCAAGGCTCAAGTTGATTCTAGGTAAACATAGTTCCATATGGGAAGATCTATTTATAGTTACTCATGTATATTTTTTAGGTGTTGTTTATATTGTGAAGGATGGAGAGAAAGATCAATTCACTATTAATGGACATAGGCTGAAGAAATTCCTTGGGACCATTCCATTAGATCTAGTAGAGGAGATCACACTCCTCCAATCTATTTACCAATAAAATCCATTGCGTAATATCTCTCCTTTACACTTTATTGCTTGTTGTGATTAAATTTAAAATCTTATTACATGTAAAATCTAATTGAATGCATTAATTATACTGCATCATTTAATTGTGGGTTATAGAACCTTTGTAGTTTAGGATTTTCATTTCTTGTTTGTTTTATGTTTTCCCAAAAAAATGTGTCTGTTTTTCAAATTTTTGTTTGTTTATTTTTCATTTTTTGTGTGTTTTTGAAACTTTTTAGATAAAATTATTATCATTTCCATTTTTTAAACCCATATCAATAAGCGAACCAATTTATTCCATGAAACTGAGATTAGATGAATGCTGAAAATGACTTTGTTTCAAGTTCAGTTCTTTGGGAATTTCATAGTACTCTGATTTTTTAATCTCATTCCACATATCAATTTATTTATCTTTAAAATCACTTTCCCATGAGGCTTCTAAACCCTTTTCTCCATATTCATTTTAATCACCACACTTCTTGAGAGAACCAAATGATGCTTGCTTTAACTAGAATTTGATTTATTCCTATAAAAAACATGAGGGTTTGAGGTACTTGTGTTTTAAATTATTGAGGCATTTTTTTAGTTTTAAATTCAATTTATAAGAGAATACTATTTATTATATCCTAAATTGTATATTTAATCCTTTAATCCCTTATAATCCATAAATAACCAATTAGGTTAGCCATATTATAATCCATTTTTCCCTATCCAACCTGCTCTTGAAGTAAAATTGCATGATATAGTTGAACTTAAATGTGGGGTGAGTTGTCTTGTATTGTGATATCTCATTTGGTGATACTTTGGGTGGAAAATCAAATTCTTAATAGATGTGTTTTTTGATGAAAAAAACTCATTCTATTGAATGTTTTTTCTTTTTAGAGATTTCATGATAAGAGAATTTGTGCCTTTCTGGAGCTTCCAATGGAGAAAAAAAATTATGCCTATCTGGTGCTTTCAAGAAAAATTATGTCTGAGAAGATTGAAATTTTTTCTACTAAAATTCTGAATGGAGTGAACATTCCTTTATTTTTCCTGATGATGGAGTTGGTTTTCTACTAAGGTAAGTGATTATGATACCATACTTGAGTGAAAATTATAATCTTACAATTTTTCTTCAAAAAGAGCCAAGCCTTCCTCATTAGGCCTCATAATTTTTAGACATCAAATCCTACCAACCAAAAGCCACATAAAAACCTTAAAAATTACTCATAATAAACATATTTCCTTGACTCACATTGGGTGGAGATGTAGTAATTTATCAATCCTATGGTGACAATTTCATTGGTTTGGATGAGAAAATCCTTGTTGAAAATTGATATTTGTGAGATGAAAGAAAATTCATGTGAGGTAGGTGTCTTGTGTGTATGGGAGGAGAAATGAAGAGTAAATATATATAATGTGTTAGTTTGAGGACTTGAAATAATAGTTTTTTATGGGGCATGATATCTTTTGTTTCATGGTGTGGAATTGATGGATCTCTTGGGTATGTGTTTTGAATTTTATTTGATTTGATTTTGATGTTGACTTACCCAACCCAGCCTAGGCCCACAGCACCCTGACCCACCAAACCTGCCCTATAAAACCAAGCATATATTTGTGAAATATTTGAACCCCTTACCTCTTGGTTATTCTACAAAGCCTTTACCTCTCCACCAAACCCTTCATATGATGACTAAACAGACATTAATATATAAATATATATGGATAAATACATGTAAATGCACAAATATGTGTACATATATTTATTCATAATTTTTAAATACATACATATAAAAATATAATTACATGTGTGTGTGTGAGTCGATATAATATATATATATATATATATATATTAAACATAAAAGCATACATATATACCCATATAATATTTATAAATACAGATAAATACATATAAATATATATAAATATACATAAATATGTATAATTATCTGTCAAAATATATAAATTTATATAAAAGCATATATATATTATTAAATATAATTATATATAAAGAAAAATAAATATACATAAATGTATATATACAAATAAAAATATATATCCACATAATATATATAAATATAATACATATGAATATTTATAAATATTTATAAATATATATAAATATAAATACATATAAATATACATAAATACATATAAATTTCAATAAAAATATATAATTATAAATAAATATACATAAATATATATAAATACACACACATGTATATAATTAAAGATAATTATATATAAATTTCAATATCAATATATATAAAATCACATATAACGATACTTAAATATGCACACACACAAATATATATATATATATATATATACACACCCACATAATATATAAATATATATATATACACAAATATACATAAATAAATATAAATACTTATAAAAAACTTTAAATATATATAAATATAAATAAATTTATATAAATATGTAAACACACACACACACACACACATATATATATATATATATATATTAGAGTATAATTATATATATATATATAAACACATATAAATATAAATAAATACATATATATATATATATATATAATTATATAGATATATACCCACATAATATATATTAATATAGAAATATATTTGTGTTTGTGTTTGTGTTTGTGTGTGTATAATTAATAATTAATAATTGGTAAATAAATAATGATTAACAATTTGTAATTATTTAAAATTTTAAATAAGAAATATTTTTAATGCTAATTAAAAATAAAGATAATTATTAATAATAATAATAAATAAATAACAATATATAATATATAATATATAAATATACACAAATATATATATACATACATATAATTATCTATATCTATATATATACACACATAATATATATATATATATAAATATAGACAAATCTATATAAATATATATAATTAATAATTAACAATTCATAATTTTTTAAAATTTTAAGTAATAAATAATAAATAAATATTAAATGTGAATAACTAATAATCAATAAATAATTAAAAATTAAAAATGAAAATTCATTTTTTTTAAACTGTCATTAAATATTTTGCGGTGTGAAATGAACCGCCAATAAATAAATAGAAACTAAAAAATTAATAGTGGTTTTGAAAACTGTCGCTAAAAACTCACTGCTGACCACCATTTTTCTTATATTGTGAACCCCTTCAACTATAATAGGTATGATATGAAACACCCCTTGTAGAAGCAGTGCTGCTACTAAACCACCTAAGTAGCCTCGGGGGCTTGCTCAGCTCCTCCCTCTTAGACATCTAGAGGTGTAACTAGAGTATTCTGAACCTTAGGGACATCCTCAACCCTATCCTTATGTGTCATCATGAGACATCGTTGAGGGAAAATTCTCTTAAATGCCAAAACATGGACTTAGAAGTTCCTTTAACAACTTAAATCTCAATAAACTTTAAGCATTGATAGACATGCACAGATGCATCCACCCTAATATACACACCCTAAATACCCCCTACAAGAGACACTAGACACCATAGATCACTACTTACCTAAGGCATAAGACCATATTGTTGTTCATGAACGTTAGTTAAAACCATATATAGAGAAATAATCACAAACCTTGAGTTAAATTAATTAGATGTCAGGTAATGTATTTAGGAAAACATTGAATTGATTATTGCTAACATTTAATTAATTTAAACCCTTAACAATAATATACAAGTGCATGAAATGTGAAACTATATTCCAAATCATGATGAATTAACTCACACACTCACACCACCTCAATTAATAGAAAACATCAATAAATAATTAATCTCAAAAAATCTCTTGAAGAACAAAACAAAACTGTAATTGTGTATCTAATAAAAAAAATATCACTACCTTAACAACTTGAATTTCCACTATACGAGTTCTAGTTAGACATAAACATAGCTTCCCAACTAATACTTGGACATTTTACCTCTAATTTACCAATAATAAATAATTAATTCAAGAAAAAGGGCTCTGATACCATTTTGAAACACCCCAACATAGTTCATTGAGATCAGGTCGAAGTGGTGTGTTGTTTCATGTGAACCTCACTATACATAAAAGGATTTCAACTAGAGTTGAGGGCCTAAACTACACATTGATAAGATTATGACCTCAATATTCAATAACCATCTATAATAAAAATAGTGGAAGTGGTAACAATAAATAAAAAGAGTTTGGAATCACAATTATAAGCCAATCATAAAAATAACATCACGTGTTATAAAAAAATGAAAACATGTCATTCATACATCCTGTAAAAATTTTATCTCCATAAGTATTAAATCAATATATATGATAAATAAAATAAAAAAGGAATGTGTATTTATTTCCATAAGATAATCCTATAGTATTTCATGGAACTTCCACCATCCATGCCCAAATTTTTCTACTCAATCACCCAATATAGGGGCATTCTCCTTATCTAGATCCCTAACAAAAAAGTCTACTTGTGAATTAGGAAGTTTTGTGGGGTGTGAGCAATAAAACCTAATAGTAAAACATAAAAATATACTTAACACAAGTGTTTAAATATATATGTGAGTTCGTGAACTACAAAGAAATAAATAAAAGAAAAAAATAATACACTTAAGTCAGGTCATCATTCACTTACCAGGATATAATGAACCCCGACAAAACCTAATATGATCAATGACAGAAGAAGGGAATTTTCATGAACTAATAAACCATTATTGTTATCAAAGGAAAAGGTATAATTATGGTATAAAGTATCCATATTATCATGCATGACAAACCATACCATCACATTGTGTGTGATCCCATGGTTATGTCTCATATCCTCTATTCCCATAGGAAGTGGTATGAAGAAGGCATGTCATAACCAACCTCCCACACAAGATGAATCAATACTCTCCTCTAAGATAAGGTCCCATGACTAAGTCTAATATACAGATCATCATAGGTAAAAATATGAGTTGAGTGTAGTATATAAAACCTCCCATGTAATAATGACCAACACCCTCTTCAAAGGTAAGGTCCCATGGCTAATTCCATCACAACTTACAATATAATAGGAAGTAAGGACACCAAACTAATGATCTTAATCATATATTTGAACCACCCATTCTAATACCATAATTACTAACCAATTATATAAGGACTTAACCCATTGTAAATTCCCTAAACTCAACCCATCTCAACAATTTATATTAATCATGCCCACACATAAACCCCTTCACAATTGAAGGAGGTCCACACCCAAACCAAAAACCCATTCTATAAGCCCTTCGATGCCACTATGAAACCTAAACATCTCAATTTTTACCTAATCCTAAAGGCACAAATACTTATACAATTATTCTATAACCACAACATCTAGTTCACCCTCAAATAAGCACACCTATAACACCCCTTCACAAGTCCCACTCTATCACATAGAACCAACCCAACCAATTTTATACCTTAGGTTGAGGAATCTCTATAGGATTGAAATGGTATAGAGATTATACTAAAAGAGGGGGGGGATTTTAGTTTGAAAATAACTATTTATTTCCATCCTCATAAAAAGAAATTTTTATCAGTATTAAAAAAATGATACACCCATAATATCAAAGTAAAATCAAAGTATCAATATTTAAGTAGTAGTATTTCAAATTACCGAAGAACTAAACATATATAGTGGAATTATAAAATCAATCGGTATTAAAAAATATTGATGAAATATTTAATGCACCAGAATTAAAATAAATAATGGATTATATATTTTCAAATTAAATACCCCTAAATATATTATAAAATTATCATTTTAAAACCAAAGTGAATAGTAAATCTATAAACCCAATCTAAGGTATCCTTGATTTCCAACCTATTGAAAGGAATCCACTTCTTAAAGTATAAATATAGAATATATATTCCTTAACATAGATTTCCTCAATTATCCTAATTGTAATTTTATGACATCCCGCCTTTTTATTACATAACTTTTCATTTATATGGTACAAACAAAGGATCTTTTAAAGTTTAGTTTCTTAGAAATAAGATATATAATACAATGAAACTTAAAAAATTTATTATAATTCACTTTAAAGGATTAATCATAGGTTAATCCTCAATAAATTTACTATATCTCATAACCTGGCGATATATACAAAGGAAAGGTTGAGTATAAGGACCAGCAAGGGAAAGTAAGGGAAACAATTTATATGTGATCTTGAGAGATATAAAAAATAACTTGAGGAATATAATAAAGGCATGATCAAAGGAAAAAATGGGAATTTCATAATAAAAATAGAATGAATCCTAACATGGATATGTGGCTAAAAAATTTAAATGAGACATTCATAAGAATATCACCAAGGTTTTTCACTAAGTTGTTGTAAAAATTACCAAGGTTATTCACCAAGGTATCGTAAAACATGTCATCTCTAGAGATTAAATTATTTACCCAATACATTGGAGTGCTATAAGGGTGAACCCTTTATATGTTGTAATTTTCATGTGATCCATGTATAATATAATAAATAATTTCATAAATAACCCATGGATAATAAAATAAAATGGGTTTCATATCAAAATCATGGCGTTTCAAAAGTGCTTTAAAAACATGATCATTATGTCATTTTTAACCCATGGAAAGGAAATGAGGGTTTTATGTATGTAATTACCAGAATAAAATAAATATTTTTTACAACATAGTGAATAACCCTATAAAATAAATAGCTTTGTTCATTCACAAAAATGAAAATAAAATGGAATTTCTTGAGAATAAGAGATAAATTTTGAGAAGTAAAATCCACAACATTACGGGTATAAAACATGCTTTTAGAAAAGGGTAAAAAGATAGGGGATAGAGGTCTCCCATTTATAAAAAATAATTTCATAGTTAGTTAATGAATAAAAATAAAATAATATAGATTTAAAAAAATTATCATAAGACATATACAAAACGAGATTCTTGAAACAACGAGAAAAGAAAGATATTTCCCTTACCTTGAAGACTAACTCTTAAAACTCAAAGATTGGGGCCTTGGGGGATTTATGAAACCTTGAGAGAACTCCTTGGGTGGTAAAACTATCATAAATCCATTAAGGATGAATTTTTAGTGAAATTAAATGGATAAATGGGGGGGTATTTATAGAAAAATTGGGGGATTTGTTTATTAATTTGTAAATAAAGGCCTTGAGCACCTAGGTAGTGGTAAATGAAAAACCATGGGATTTATCATGGTATTTTCCCATGGTATTGGACACTTGGGACACCTTTTATGTTATTGTAATCCATAAGAGTCAAAATTCAATTTATATTACTTATTTTGGTAAGTAAAATTAAAGATTTCACAAAATAATATTTTTTAAGTAAATGTTTCCATTTTAGAATTTGGAAAGTAAATTATATATTTGGAAACTAATTAAAATATATTAAAATACTTGATATTAGTAAAATAAAATATTTTAATTCATAGTTTATGTTTAATTATTTATTACATCATTATGACATAATTATGATTTCATTAACATACTGAAAAACTCAAATTGTATTTTTACTATTCATGAAAATAATAAAGTATTTTAGAAAATTATCATAAATTCACCCTAACTTAATTTCATCATGATTATTTCATAAATTATATTTATTTTATCATAATAATTCTCTAAATACTAGAATTTTAACTTGTAAATATAAAATTCATTATTTATTAAAAATAATTAAGGATTGGTAATGCATAGTAAAATTTCTGACACTTGGAAAAAAAATAAAATTATTTTATCCTTTGTATTTAAATAAGAGTGTTTTATCATACTATTTAATTAAAATAAAAAATATTTATAATAACTTAGTTTATTATATTAATTTATATATTTTCTGAAAAGTACAATTTTTTCTGAAAAATTAATTTATCAAATTCATCATATTTTTATTAAGAAAAACTATTCTTATAACAAAATCAATGGAACAAAAATTTCATTTATACAAAGGGATTACACTTTAAGTAACTAATGCCTTCATTCATAACCCCTTATAAAACCCACATATGAACTAAGGGTAAGGTGAGCGATGGTGATAGATTCATGGGGCGGCTCGGCTGACATCACATGAGTGGTAATTTCCACTGACTTGATTTTCTCTCACAGTAGATTTCATTCAAGATTCACTTATTAAAGCTCAGATTTTTCTTGGTCAAGAGTGAATCCCAGTAACACTACCTCCCTCCCAAGTTCTGACAAATGGGATTTGTAGGGTACAACTCTATTGGTTGAGGTTATTATTTCTCCTTTCTGTATTAATTATCCTTTTTCATTTATACTTATAAACACTAATTATAACATTAAAATTATTATTAATTGTATTTTTTTCAATGGTCATGTTGACCAATGGTCGTGTTGACCAACGGTCGTGTTGACCAACGGTCGTGTTGACCAATGGCCATGTTGACCAATAGTCATGTAACGATTATATAATATTCAAATCTAGATGGTCACATTTCAAATTATACTCAGTTAATTATTAATGAGATATATTTTTGTTGAGTAGAAAATAATATAACACACATTTTATCAGGAAAAAAATATCATTTAAAAAGTTTGGGTCATTACATTCTTTCCCCCTTAACAAATTTTATCCCCAAAATTTCAACTCATTCTCTCATTTGAGAAAAGGTGTGGGTACTTCTGCCTCATTTTTTCCTCTAGTTCCCACATCACTTATTCATATTTATGGTTCCTACACAACACTTTTATAAGGTGTTTATTCTTGTTGCATATAACATTGTCTCTATGGTATAATATCTCCACCAACTTCTCCTCATAAGAGAGTTCATGTTCGAGTTGTACCACCTCGATATTTAGTATATGTGAAGGGTTAGGTATATACTTCCTCAAGGTAGATATGTGGAATACATCAGGAAATTGATCTAGGTTTGGTGGAAGTGTTAGTTGGTAGGCCACTACTCTTATATGATCAAAGATTTCATAAGGGCCAATGTACCTGGGGATAAGCTTTCCTTTCTTCCCAAACCACATGACTCTCTTCTATGGTGAAATTCAAAGGAATACTTTTTCACCAATATAAAACTTAAAGTCACTTCGACAGTTGTTATTATATCTCTTCTACCGACTTTGAGCAGCCTTTATGTGTTGTTGGATAGTATGAACCTTTTATATCATCTCTTTCACAAGATCAGGCCCAAGAATATTTCTCTCACCAACTTCATCCCAACAAGTAGGAGTTCTACATCACTTCCCATAGAGATCTTCATAGGGTTCCATTTGAATACTCGAATGGAAGTTTTTTTTGTATGAGAACTCAACTAATTAGAGATATTGATCCCATCCACCTTTAAATTCCATTGAGTATGTTCTCAGTATGTCCTTGAGTTTCTGAATAGTCCTTTGAGATTGGCCATTAGTTTGGGGTGATAGGTCATACTAAAATTCACTTCAGTATTCAAATAATGTTGAATACTTCTCTGTAATTTTGATGTGAAACTTGGATCATGGTCAGAAATGATAGATAGTGGTACCCTATATAGCCTTACCACTTCCTTCAAGTATATCTTAGCAAGTTGGTTCATAGATAAATCTTCTTTAATGGTGATGAAATGATCATTCTTGGTGAGATTATCCACTATAACCCATATCACATTGTTTCCTTTTGATGTTCTTGGGAGACCAGTGACAAAGTCCATAGTGATATTATCCCACTTCTATGTTGGTATGGGTAGTGGTTTTAATACCCCTTTAGGAAGTTTTATCTCTTCCTTCACTTGTTGACATACCAAGTACCATGTAGTGTAGACAGCAATCCCCCTTTTCATGTAATCCCACCAATAATGATCACGAAGGTCCCTATATATTTTAGTGCTTCTAGGATGTATATATAATGTAGAGCTATGAGCTTCATCCATCAGGTCCTTCTTTATTTCTGAAATAGATGGAACACATAGCCTTGTATGAAATTTCAATAAACCTTCTTGATCAATATTGAACTCTGTAAACTTCCCATTCTTTATAACCTGTATCTTCTTTTGTAACAAAGGATCTTCTCATTGATATTTTTTTATCTTCTCTAGTAATGGTGGTTGAGAAATAATTTGGGATAGGGTTGATTATGTACCTTACCTTATGATTCTCATGTCCATTTTTACTAGTTATTTGATCAAAGTAATTCCTTGAATCCTCATAATTTCTAGCACAATAGGGTCTTTCCTACTTAATGCATTAGAGAGTTTATTTACTCTTATAGGATGATAAAGAATTGAACAATCATAGTCTTTAAGAAGTTCCAACCATCTCCAATATCTCATGTTCAACTCCTTTTGTGTGAAAATATACTTAAAAAATTTGGTGGTATGTCTATATATCACATTTATCACCATAAATATAGTACATCCATATCTTCATAGAAAAAACAACTACAACCAACTCCAGGTCATGTGTAGGATAATTATACTCATTAGGTTTTAACTATCGATATGCATAAGCAATCACCTTATCATTTTGTATAAGGATGCACTCAAGACCCTTCAAACATGCATTGATAAAAATAATGAATTTTTCTCTGATGGAGGGTAGATTTAACACAGGTGGAGTAACCAATCTATTATTCAACTCTTCGAAACTTTATTCACGCTCCTTTGTCCAGATGAACTTGGCCCCCTTTTTAGTTTACTTGGTTAGTGGATTAGAAAGTCTTGAAAAGTTTTTAAAAAACATCCAATAATATCCCTCTAATCTAAGGAAACTATGAATATCGGTTACTATTTTTGAATGAGGCCACTCCTCCACCACCATTTTCTTGGTAGGGTCAATTTTTATTCCTTCATTGGTTACAATGTTCCCCAAGAAAGAAACTTGTTGTAACCAAAATTCACATTTTTTGAATATTTCAAATAGCCTATACTTACTCATAGTTTTAAATATAACTCATATATGATCCTCATGCTCCTCACAACCTTTGGAATATTTCATAATATCATAAATAAAAAATACCAAAAAGTTTTCAAGGTAGTCCTGAAAGACTTTATTCATGAAATCTATCAATATAGTAGGAGTATTATTTAAGCTGAAGGGCATTACAAAAAACTCATAATTCTCATATCTTAATTGGAAGGTGATATTTAGAATATCTTTTTTCTTCACCCTCAATTGATGATAACCAGATTGAAGATCAATCTTGGATAATAATTAAGCCTCGTGAAGCTAGTCAAATAAATACTCAATCCTTGGAAAAGGGTACTTGTTCTTCATTGTGATCTTGTTAATTTATCTATAATAAATGAATAGATACATCTATCCATCATTTTTATTCATAAAGAGAATAGGGTCTCCCCAAGGATACACACTTGGTCAGCTAAACCCCTTCTTCAAAATATATTGGAGTTGATTCTTTAATTCCTCCAACTCCACATTCACCATTCTATATAGGGTCTTTGATATCAACTTGGATATGTGCATGAGTTCAATGAATAACTCTACCGCTCTTTCTAGGGGAGGTCCAAGTAACTCCTAAGTAAATACATCAATGTATTCCAAAATAATGGGGACATTCTCTATCTATAAAATTTCATTTCCTTCTTCATCTTCACCGATCATCTCCATAAATAAAGATACAAGAGGTTCTTATAGACAAATATCAGATCGATATATCTCTCCTTTGGAAAAAATTATAGGTTTTCCATTCAAGACTACTGATATTTACTTAATTATACAATTTATCTTAGTATTATACTTTGAGAGACAGTTTATCCCTAGTATAGTGTCAAATTCTAGCATAGAAATTACTACTAGATTTTTTATGAGATTTTACTATCAAAAGTTAATACTAGAGTTACTATACACTATTGATTCTTAGATAATACCTCCAAGATTATTGACTGATAACTCTACTTCTAGAAGTTTAGGGATTGATTCAATATTTTTTGCAAACTTGGAGGAAATAAAGGAATGCGTAGAAGTAGAATAAAACAAATTACTTGCTAGATTTGAGAGAACAACAAGAGTACCTACCACCACATCATTTAGAGATTAAAATTCAGATTTCATTATAGAAAAAGATCTACCTTGTTTCCTTGGACTTTGCTGAGGTTGATGGTGATTCCCCTCCATTAACTTCAGATTTGGATGGTGATTGGAAATGTTTTCAAGCTATCCACACTTGAAGAATTAGACTTCGGGATGGGCCTGCACCATCTTCCCTTTATCATTAGTGTTAAGATGTTAAGGATTCACCTCACTATGATAGTTCCGAGCAATATGACCATCTCTTCCACACTTGTAACATTTCTTAATCTTGAGCATGTAGTTCACCAAATTCTCCATACCACATTTTTTGTGTATGTAAAGTTACACTTACTTTCCTCCTATTTCATGATGAAAGTTACTCACAAATCTTGGATCCATTGATATCTTCTTTTCCTTCAATCTATGGGACCAATACATCTCTCCAAACAATGGTTCATCCTTTATAGCACTTCACACTATCTCCTCATAGTTTTCATAGTCCCGATTAGATAGGTTCTTTCATACATGGGGTCTTAGTCCACTGAATAATCTATCAACCTTTACATTAGGATCCATGATAAAGCTAGATGTTTAGCGACAAAGTCTTGTAAATTTCATCTCATAGATTTTCACATATTCATTTTCCTTCTGATTCATCTCTAGGAATTCATTCTCCATTTTTTTTCATATCAAACATGGGAAATATTTTTTTTAAAAAGGTTCCCCTGAACTCTTCCCACTCTATAGCTTCAATATCCCTTATTGGATTCATGTTTTTAATCAGTGTTCACCACTGATCATCTTCTCCCTCTAAGAGGTATATAGCCAGGGTGAATTTCTCTTATTTCAAACAACATAGTACAGAAAAGATATTTTCTATATAACTTATCCATTGTTTAGAAATCAATGGGTCAATAGATCTATTGAAAGAAGGTGGTCATTTATGTATAAAGGAATCAAAGAAAATTTTTTCTCTTCAGGATGAATATTTTCACTCATCTTGATTCAAGTTATTGTTCATAATTTGAGTTAATTGATTCATCATTATCATGAATTTTTCCATTTTGACTTCCATCAGAGGTTTGTCAATGCATGGTCTGTTGCACTCACCATTTATGCAGTTTCTCTTATTTTATTCCATTTTCTAAAAGAATAAAATATTAATGAGAAATGTGTTTCATTTAATAATCTTATAATTATAAATGAATTTTTATGTATTAAAACACTGTGCTTAAATATTTTATTCTTTAACAATAATTAAATTTTCTATAAATCCGTTATAATGGTTCATACAAAGCTTGTGGTTAACCAAGAATATCCCTTAGGAGTGTCAAACTTGGAGTGCAGTAAGGCCTATTTTCATTAACCAGTTCCCGTTTGAGTCTAGATCAATGCGGGTTTTTCAGGTTTTACCCCTAGATACATTTTTATCCAAGCCACATCAACTTATTCATATCTAGATAGGTATTTGTTTTCTTAGAAACCACTTACTTAATATTTCACCAAAACACCAGGATGTTTTCCTATATTTGAACATATCTATAGGGTTAAACAAAAATTTTTAAAATCCTAATTTCCAAAAATAACTAAACCTTCCTTTGATACCAACTATGGTATCCTGCCTTTTTATTACATTACTTTTCATTTACAAGGTAAAAACATAGGATCTTTTAAAGTTTATTTTCATCGAAATAAGGTACATAATACAAGAAAACTTAAAAAATTATTCTAATACACTTAAAAGTATTCATCATAGGTTCATCATAAGTAAATTTACTACATATTATAACCTAGGGACATAAATCAAAGGAAAGGGTGAGCATAAGGCCTGGTAAGGGAACGAAAGGGAAACAGTTTACATATGATCTTGAGAAATATCAATAAGAATTTGAAGAATATAATAATGGAATAATAAAAGGTAAAAAGGGGAATTTAATAAAAAAACATTAATCATAACATGGATATGTGGATACAACATTTAAATGATACATTCATAATCACATCACCAAGGGTTTTCACTAAGGTGTCATAAAATTTATGAAGGTTATTCACCAAGGTATCATAAAACATGTCATATCTAGAGATTAAATTATTTACCCAATGCATTGGAGATCTATCAATTCACAACATTAATACATCTTAATTTTCATGTGATTCACATAAAACATAATAAATCATTTAATAAATAACCTGTGGAGAATAAAATAAAATGGGTTTCATATCAAAATCATGGTGTTTTAAAAGTTCTTTATAAACGTGATCATTATGCCATTTTTAACCCATAGAAAGGGAATGATGGTTTTATGTATATCATTAAAAAAATTACATATTTTTGAAAAATCCTATAAAATAAATAAGTTTTATTATTCACAAAATGAAAATAAAAGGGAATTTCTTGAGGATAAGAGAGAAATTTTGAGAAGTAAAATTGGTAGCATAATGGGTATAAGACATGGTTTTAGAAAAGGGTAAAAAGGGAGGGGACAGAGGTATCCCATTGATAAAACATAATTTGGAAGTAATGGAATGAATAAAAATAAAATAAGATAGAGTTATCATAACATTCAGAAGACATATACAAAAATATATTCTTAAAACGAAGATAAAAGAAGGATATTTCCCTTACCTTGAAGAGTAACTCCTAAAACTCAAATATTGGGAACTTGGGGGGCTTGAGGAAACCTTGGGAGGACTCATTGGGAGTAAAAACTATCATATATTCATGGATTATTAATTTTTAGTGAAATTAGATGGAGAAATGGGTGGGTATTTATAGCAAAATCGGGGGTTTTGTTTATTAATTTCTAAATAAACGCCTTGGACACCTAGGTAGCGGTAAATGAAAATACATGGTATTCCCCATGGTATTTTCCCATGGTATTGGAAACTTGGGACACCATTTATGTTATTTTAATCCATAATATTTTACCATAATTTTATATTACTTATTTTGGTAGCAAAAATTAAAGGTTTCACAAAATAACATTTTTAAAGTTAAAGTTTCCATTTTAGAATTTGGAAAGTAAATTATATATTTTTAAGTTGATTAAAATATATTAAAATACTTGATATTAATAAAATAAAATATTTTAAATATTTTATTGTGTTTAATTATTTATTAAATCATTATGACATAATTATGATGTCATTAATATACAGAAAAAAATCAAACTATATTTTTCCTATTCATGAAAAAATAATGTATTTTAGGAAATTCTCATAAATTCAGCCTAACCTAATTTCGATGTTCTAATTTCAAAAATGATATTTATTTTATCATAATAATTATATAAATATAATAATTTTAACTTTAAAATATATAAATCCTTATTAAAAATAATAGTGGATTGAAAATGCATAGTAAAATTTCTAACACATGGAAAAAATAAAATTATTTTATCCTTTATATTTTAATAAGAGTGTTTTTATCATACTATTTCATTAAAATAAACATTATTTATAAATATTTAGTTTACTATAATAATTTATATCTTCTCTAAAAAGTACAATTTTTGTCTAAAGAATCAATTTATCAAATTCATCATATTTTTATTAAGAAAAACTATTCATAGAACAAAATTGATGGAACAAAATTTTTATTTATATAAAGGTATTATACTTTAAGTAACATGGGCCTCGATACATAACCCTTTATAAAACCCGTATACAACCTAAGTGTAAGGTGTTCAATGGTGATGGATTCATGGGGTGGATCGGCTAACATCACCCGATTGGTAATGTCCACTAACTTGAACATCTCCCGTAGGCGACTTCATTAAAGCTTCACTTATTAAAGCTCGGATTTGTCTTGGTCAAGAGTGAATCCTAGAAACACTACATCCCTTCTAAGTTCTGATAAAAGGTATTTGTATGGAATTACTCTACTGGTTGAGGTCATCATTTCTCCTTTCTTCATTAGTTATCCTATATCATTTCTACTTATAAACACTAATTATAATGATAAAATTATTATTAATAGTATTGTTTCTATCAATAATATTTAACAACAGTCATATAACACTCAAATCCATATGGTCACATTTCAAATTATACTTAGTTCATTTCTCACGACCCATCCTCCGGGCCCGTGCCGTGACTACCCCAAGCCCGCCTTCCATAGGCCAGGGGCTGGCGACTAGCACCATGGCGTAATTCCTGATAAAAAGGGAAGGCATTGCCTTTGTAAAGTAAACAAACACCACAGAGCAAGCAAGCAGAAGTAAACACTAAGTAAAAACTGGGTACAACAGTAAGTGCGGAAAAGTAAGTGGGCCAGAATACAAACCCAAACTGAAAGTAAAGTACAACTGGAAATGGAAAACAGCAACTGAAAGTAAAGCTACACCCTCGAGCCGTCCACTGGAAGTCACACCTAAAGGGTGGGTACAGATGGCCTCCACATCTCCTCGGGTCCAGTCGTCCGCTCCGTGTACGTCCCACCCAATGGTCCACCTCCAGGTACCGACCTGCTCCGCAAGCCTCAACCACAATCAGCGTTGTCTGTCATCTGCAACCAACACAACATAGTGCGGGCATAGCCCGTTCATGGGTGAGTATAATCTACTCAGTAGGGACCCCGAGACCCCCAAAGGTCTCCCAGAATCCACAAAGGATAATCCATAAAGGAAAGATATAATCATGAAGTAACATCTGACACTACCTAGGTATATGACCATACATATACCTAAGTCATCAATTCCAGTTCTCTCCAACATCTGAGCCCAAGTAAAACCCAGTACACATAGGAAAACACAACCCATTCCACACAGGAAAGAAAAACGTAATCCACATAGGATATCAAGTCAAACTTATCGAAGATAAGGATTGAAAGTCAAGATTCAGCTCACACAGGTATACTTCTTCGTAAGACGATAGAGATGGTCAGATATTGCCACTGATTCATCTAAGTCATCGGACCCACATAGGATCGATAGGTACTAACCCCCTCAATGACCCACAAAGGATTGATAGGTACTAACCCCCGCAATGACCCACACAGGATCTGACCAACACAGGATCGATAGGTAACTAACCCCCACAATTACCCACACAGGATCGAACCCACACAGGATATGTAGGCACTGGACCACACAGGACCGCTGAGCGCTGACCCACACAGGATCAGTAGCACTGATCCATGTAGGATCGTTGAGTGCTGTAGTCGTCATCGTTGAATCCACGAAGGATTTCTGTACAGTCGTCATTGTCATCACAGTCACAGCCAGCTCTAGGGTTCCCGCACACAGCAAGCTCATTCAGGAGGGTCTGTTCCACGAGCCGAGGGGATGATACATCAAATGACACATAGTCTGGAGTTGATGTATCCAAAAGTTCTATATCGTCAACAGGAACTCAACGTCGCAGACGGTGCGTCAATCGGACGCCCAGTCTGAGAGTTCTTGGTTTTTTCGTTCCAGGGGCCCGGTTGGTTTTTAAGTTAAAACCAACCCGACCATACTCCAACTGCATCCAAACCTCAATCGAAGTAATAAAAAAGGTCTGTCTCCCTAAGAGGAATCCAACAAAGTCTACAGATTGTCAATCGGACGTCCGGAGCTCAAGTTATAAGTGTTTCCGCTCCGAGGGCCAGGTTGGTTTCGTGTACGAACCAACCCGGCCGAACCAAAAGTACTCTGAAACCTTGCGTGTAATATACCAAAACGATCATCTCGATCCAAGGATCACTATTCAACTGACGGTGCATCGATCGGAGATCCGTAGCCCAAGTTATGGGTAACAGACCAAAACGTCCGGTATTAGGGGGTTCGGGCCCGGTCCGACCCGGCCCGGTACCCCTTGGGTCGGCCCGAACCGGGTCGACCCGACCCGGGTCCGGGTAAGGACCGCTTGGGCGCGGCCCGGCCTGTCCTGGCGTTCCGGTCGGGCGGCTCGGCCGTTTCGGCCGAGCGGTGCGGGGTGGCACGCTGCCCCCTACCTGCACGTAACTGCAGCCTCATGGGGGCCGCTCCTCGTCAACGGACGCGGCCAAGCGCCGCGTCCCGCCTGCTTCGGTCCTGCGCAGTCGCGGGACCAGTGGCCTGCTGCCGTGGCTTCAGCCACGGCGACCCATCCCGGCAGCGCACCGGGCGTCGCCGCCTCCGGTCGCTGGCGCTGCCGTGCCGGCGAGGCGCGCCGGCGGAGTGCTCCGCGGACCACCGGATAAGCTCCAGTGGTCGTATTTTCCTGTCGTCTTCACCAACGGCCCTCCCGGGACCTTTCCTTCACTGCGAGGACCTCACAACACCCGTGCGGCCTGCTTCATCATCGCCCGCTGATCCGTACACCAAGAACGAAGAGACAGTGGGTTCGGACTTGTTTGTTGGTCCACACCCACCGCGTTAGCGGTTTAAAAAGTCTTTCGAAAAAAATTTAAACATATTCCAAGGGTATAAATCACAAAGATTTAATTGAATCAAAACCCCTACCTCGTCGAATTCGTTGAGCGAGGGTTCGTTGCAGAAAAGTACGTCGTGGAAGAAGGCGTCGCGGAAGGGGGATCGTCGCGTCGTGGAGAAGGAACGTCACGGAAGAAGAATCGCGGAAGAAGCGTCATTGGCGTCGTGGTACACGGCGTCGCGTAGTTGATCTTTTAGGATTTGGCATTCTTCGTCAGATATCGGTGCGTTCTTCGCGTTCTTCACGTTCTTCGCGTTCTTCATCGAAGAAGAAGGCTTTTATCCAAATCCTCTCCACGAAACAAGTTCCCACCCAAAATAAAATAAGTGTTGTCTTATTTTATTAACACTCAAACCAACTGTTAGAAATTCAAAAAGAAAAGAAACGATCAATTAATTGGGGAGTTTAAAACCGCCCAATTAATGAGACGTTTAATATCCAGATTAAACGCAAGAGTTAACTTCATTTAAAAAGGGGGGTGCGGGTGCGTTACTTAAGAAGAAAATAAACGGTGGGGCTCGTGTGGGCCCCACCTCACAGATATCCTACCAAGTTTGTAGTATATTGTGGGTCCCACATCATCTACTTAACATAGGTTAAGCGACTTAAAATAAAATAAATTGGTCGCACCATTTTATTTTATTCATTTACTTAACCTGAAAAATTTAAAAACCACACTCGAGCAAACGCAACTCTAGAAAAGGTGTTTATAAGAAAATATCGGCGCTGCGATTCCATCAGTGCCCTCCGAATTCGATTCCGAGCACCGGTTAAAAAGTTAGAAAAACCCACTCCTTCGTTCACTGAACGTACTCGAGCTAAACTTCAGAAAATGATTCCGGGCACACCGGGCCTCAGAATTAGGTGCCGTCAGAAACTGCGTTCTTGTAAAATCCCAAAGAAAATTAAGAAAAAACAAATTCCCTTTAATTTTATGGGTCTTTACATTACTCCCACCTCAGGGATTTACATCCCCATAAAGATACATCAAAAACTAGGGGAAACAATGTGGGTACTGAGCATGCATCTGAGCCTCCCGCTCCCAAGTGCTCTCTTGGAGGTTCCCATGCTGCCATCTGATGCGCACTAGAGGAATCGACCGTCCACATAGGACCCACTCCTGTCGATCCTCAATCTCCACTAGGAACTCTGCAAAATTCTGCCCATCATCAACATCCAGCTCCCCATGGTCAATGATATGCGTCGGGTCATGCACGTATCTCCTCAGCTGAGATATGTGGAAGACGCCGTGCACTTGGTGCAACTGAGGTGGTAGAGCCAGGCGATAAGCCACCTCGCCAATCCTGCTGAGGACCTGGAATGGTCCGATGAAGCATGGAGACAACTTGCCGCCTCGGCTAAATCTCTGTAATCCATGTCGAGGTGAGACCCGCAAGAAGACGTGGTCGCCATCCTCGAACTCTAGTGGCCTCCGCCTCCTGTCAGAATAAGACTTATGCCGGCTCTGAGTTGTCCTCATCCGCTCCTGGATAACCTCGACCTTCTCTGTCATGGCCTGGACCATCTCCGGTTCCACAAGTACAGACTCCCCAGGGTCTGTCCATCACAGCGGTGATCTGCAAGGTCTGTCGTACAACGCCTCGTATGGTTCCATCCCGATGGTGGAGTGGTAGTTGTTGTTGTACACAAACTCCGCCAAGGGTAGGTGGTCCTCCCAACTGCGACCAAAGTTGAGGACACATGCACGGAGCATGTCCTCGAGAGTCTGAATGGTCCTCTCCGTCTGACCATCTGTCTGAGGGTGAAAGGCGGTGCTCAGACGTAGCTGCATCCTGAACGCCTCCTACAACCCCTTCCAAAGTCGGGATGTAAAGCGAGCATCTCGATCGGAGAGGATAGATGATGGCACACCGTGAATCCGTACAATCTCCCAAACGTAGAGGCGTCCCAAGCTCTCCATTGATCCATGCTCTCTAATTGGTAAGAAGTGAGTCGACTTGGTGAGTCGGTTGACAATCACCCAAATGGAGTCGTGACCTCTAGAAGTGTGTGGAAGTCCAGTCATGAAGTCCATAGATATCCCGTCCCACTCCCACTCCGGGACCTCCAAGGTCTTTACCAAGCCTGCTGGTACCTGGTGCTCTGCCTTCACCTGCTGGCAGGTGAGGCATCGAGAAACAAACTCTGCCACAGCCTTCTTCATGCTCAACCACCAGTGTTGTTGTCTGAGATCTTGGTACATCTTCTCCAAGCCAGGATGTACTGCCAAAGGGGAAGTGTGAAACTCTCTCAGCACCTCCTCTCGTAAAGCAACTGGTACCAAGGTACGTCCTCTAAAAAGGACGTCGTGCTCTCCTCCTACAGAGAAACCATCAGGTGCCTATCCTGAGGATATCTGTACACGCCGCGTCACACAGTTAGCGTCCCCACGTTGTGCCTCTCTGACCTGTTTCAGTAGTGGAGGAGTGACTGTGAGTGACTGGAGGAAGCCTGCTCCATCTCTATCCACGAAGGATATCTGCAAAGCGGCTAGCTGCTCTGTCACCTCCCCATGTAGCTGAATTCCCGTCCTCCTACTGAGTGCATCGGCTACTACGTTCCCATTTACAGGAGTATAGACTATCTCAAATTCATATTCTTGGAGGAACTCGAGCCATCGCCGTTGTCTCAGGATCAGGTATTTCTGCGAGAATATTTACCTGAGACTTTGGTGGTCAGAATAGACTGTAAAGCGCTCATCCATCAGATAGTGTCGCCACATATTCAGAGCGAAGACCACTGCTCTTAACTCCAGGTCATGGGTAGCGTAGTTCTGCTCATGCTGCCTCAACTGACGTTATCCATTGGTGATCACTGCCTGTTCCTGCATCAGGACACATCCGAGTCCAGTCCCTGATGCATCGTAGTAGACTACATACCCTACTCCCTTTTCCGGTAGCCTCAAGATAGGTGCACTGGTCAATCTCTTTCTTAGCTCCTGGAAGCTCTGCTGACATCTGTCTGACCACACAAAGGGTTTCCCCTTCTTCGTCAAAGCTGAGAGTGGTGCCGCAACTCTGGAGAAGTCTGGAAAAAATCTCTGGTAGTATCCAGCTAGTCCCAAGAAACTCTGCACCTCTACCACGCTCCTGGGTGGCTCCCAAGCTAGCACTGCCTCGATCTTCGCATGATCCACCGTAACTCCCGCCTCAGAGATGACGTGTCCCAAGAAGTGGACCTCGTGTATCTAGAACTAAAACTTCGAGAGATTACCATAAATCTAGTGCTCTCAGAGTGTGTCCAGTACAACCCGCAAGTGGTAGGCGTGCTCCACCTCAGTGGTTGAGTAAATCAAAATGTCGTCGATGAAGACCATGGCAAATCAATCGAGGTATGGCTGAAAGATCCTATTCATGAGGGCCATGGACACTATTGGAGGATTGGTTACATCGAATGGAATAACCAAGAACTCATAGTGGTCGTACCAACATTTGAAGGTCGTCTTCTGCACGTCATCGTCCCGAACTCTTAGCTGATGATAGCCTGACCTGAGGTCTATCTTTGAGAACCACCATGCTCCCTTGAGCTGATCGAAGAGGTCGTCAATCCTCGGTAGCGGATACTTGTTCCTCACTGTCACCTAGTTCAGGCGACGATAGTCGACACAAAGTCGCAAGCTCCCGTCCGCCTTCTTGGCGAACAATATCGGGGAAGCCCAGGGTGAAACACTGGGTCGGATGAATCCCTTGCCCTGCAAGTCCTCCAACTGTACCCGTAGCTCTCGAAGCTCAGCAGGAGCCATCAGATATGCTGGGGTGGATATCGGGGTTGTCCCGAGGTATATATCAATATAAAAGTCTACCTCTCTGCGAGGAGTTAGTCCTGAAACGTTGTCGGGGAAAACGTCCTCATACTGATCCACCACTACAGGAAAACCAGGACTCCGCACGTCAACTGCTCCTAGGATGAGGCTAGACAACTGATGAGTTATGGGTTTTCCTCTCCTCTGCGTGAGTCTATCCTGTGCTACGAAGGCTCCCTTCTCGCCGGTGAAGGTGAACCTGCTCCCATCGGTGCGTACACATCGCACCTTGAGCCTAATACAGTCAATCTGAGCATGGACTGTAGATAACCAATCCATGCCCAAGATGACGTCATAAGACCTCGATGCCGCTATAAGAAGATCTCAGCCAAAGATCTCGCCTCCTAGAGTAAGCTCACACTACTGGCACCAGTGCGTAATCGTCGATTCTGCTTCCGTAGGAATCTCTAGCCGTAAGGATCGAGCCAACGGCTCCGTCGGAATCTCCGAGCTTCGAACAAGGGCAGCGGCTATAAAAGAATGAATCGCTCATGTGTCTATAAGAACTGCAGAAAGGGTGGAATAGACACAGATAGTACCTCAAATCATCTCGAGCATGCCGTGGTTGTAGGCCTCCGCTGCCTGAAGTTGTGCCTGTCTCTGCCCGCCAGCTCCCTATGGTCGGGGTGGACCTCCTGGTGGTGGTGGTGGTAGAGCCTCAAAGCGTCACCCACCACCTGCTGCTCGGCCAGCTCCTCTGCCTCGTCCGCCTGCTCCCTATGGACCGCCACGATCAACCCTCTGCCTCTGCCTGGGTGGTCCCTCAACCGTCTGCTGCTCCTCTACACGACGGGTCGGGCAGTCACGAGCCATGTGGCCCTGCCCGCCGTATGCGTAGCACTGTCTGCCTCTCGAAAGACTGGATTCGTGTTGTGTACCCTGCACCACTGAGCCAGTGTCCTGAGGTCATCTTCCTGAGGGTCTGGTCTGCCTGGACCCTTGATTCATCCATCGACTGCCTGCTTCAGAAGTCTCTGTTACGTGCTACCCTACGGTAGGTCTCGCTGCTGATGTAGGCTCAGCAAGGAAGCTCTCGATCAGAAGGGCTCTCTCCAGTACCCCTGCCTGTGTCAGAATGCTGAGGGAGATCAGCGATGCCCTGATCTCATGCCTAAATCCCTGCTCAAAGGTCCGGGCCTGGAATAATGGGTCTCGTACCATGTCCGTCGAATAGCGCGAGAGATCTGTAAATCTCGCCGAGTACTGGGTGACTATCAAGCTGCCCGGCCGCAGTTGAAGAAGCTCCTGGATGCGCACCGCATGGAGGGTGGCTGGGAAGAACTCCGAGCGAAAGAGGCTCTCAAAGTACTTCCATAGAAGAGATTCCTCTTCGTGCACCTGGAGCATCAAGCTCCACCATCTGCCTGCTGCCGCGTGCAGGAGGCTTGCTGCGAGGATCACCATGAGGTCTGCTGGTGTCCTCACTAACCTGAAAACTGTACAACTGCCTCCAGCCAATCCTTGGCTTCCTGAGGGTCCATCTCCCCACGGAACCTGGGCGGTCACTGGCACTGAAACTCATGCAGTGCACTAAGGCGATATGCATCGTCAGCGGCTGGGGCTGGTAGCATCGGGGGCTCGGCGGGTAGCAGTACCGTCAGTGCCTCTGCTGTCAAAGGGCCCTGTACCGAGGCCTCGTCACTCAGTGGGCTGTCATCACGCCCAACGCTCGGAACCCTAGCTAGCTGCTGTCGTGGGGCCATCCTGAAAATAAACAAGTGTACCATGTTTAAACAATATACCTGGTGATCTGACACAAAGTAATCACAAAGAAAACTTGAAACAAACATGCAATCAATGTTTTCGTGCATTAAGTCGGAAATCAGAAGTCAGGGTCCTGGTGTACGGATACGTCAGCTGACGCACCAACACTGGACTCCCTGGACTGATAACCACATTCAATACTCTTAACACTATTGATTCACATAGAAAAGGATCAGATTCCTGAGTTCTGCGGTAGAACCGAACTCCTCTGATACCAATTTGTCACGACCCGTCCTCGGGGCCCATGCCATGACTACCCCAAGCCTGCCTTCCATAGGCCAGGGGCTGGCGACTAGTACCAAGGCATAATTTCCGATAAAAAGGGAAGGCATTGCCTTTTTAAAGTAAACAAACACCACAGATCAAGCAAGCAGAAGTAAACACTAAGTAAAAACTAGGTACAACAGTAAGTGCGGAAAAGTAAGTGGGCCAGAATACAAACCCAAACTGAAAGTAAAGTACAACTGGAAAGGGAAAACAGCAACTAAAAGTAAAGTCGCAGCCTCGAGCCGTCCATTGGAAGTCCCACCTGAAGGGTGGGTACAGATAGCCTCCACAGCTCCTCGGGTCCAGCCATCCGCTCCGTATACGTTCTGCCCAATGGTCCACCTCCAGGTACCGACCTGCTCCGCAAGCCTCAACCACGATCAGCGATGTCCGTCGTCTGTAACCAACACAATGTAGTGCGGGCATAGCCCATGCAGGGGTGAGTATAAGCTACTCAGTAGGGACCCCAAGACCCCCAAAGGTATCCCAGAATCCACAAAGGATAATCCACAAAGGAAAGATATAATCATGAAGTAACATCCGACACTACCTAGGTATATGCCCATACGTATACCTAAGTCATCAATTCCAGTTCGCTCCAACATCTGAGCCCAAGTACAACCCAGTCCACATAGGAAAACACAACCCATTCCACAAAGGAAATCAAAACGTAATCCACATAGGATATCAAGTCAAACTTATCGAAGATAAGGATTGAAAGTCAAGATTCCGCTCACACAGGTATACTTCTTCATAAGACGATAGAGATGATCAGATATTGTCACTGATTCATCTAAGTCATCGGACCCACATAGGATTGATAGGTACTAACCCCCGCAATGACCCACAAAGGATCGAGAGGTACTAACCCCCGCAATGACCCACACAGGATCTAACCCACACATGATCGATAGGTAACTAACCCCCGCAATGACCCACACATGATCGGAGCCACACAGTATTTGTAGGTGTTGGCCCACACAAGACCGTTGAGCGCTGACCCACACAGGATCGGTAGCACTGATCCACGTAGGATCTATGAGTGCTGTAGTCGTCGCCGTCGAATCCACGGAGGATTTCTGTACAGTCGCCATCGTCGTCGCAGTCGCAGCCATCTCTAGGATTCCCAGACATAGCAAGCTCGTTCGAGAGGGTCCGCTCCACGAGCCGAGGTGCTGATACATCAACTGACACATAGTCCAGATTTGATGTATCCAAAAGTTCTGTATCGTCAACAGGAACTCAACATCGCAGACGGCGCGTCAATCGGACGCCCGGTCTGAGAGTTCTTGGCTTTTTTGTTCCAGGGGCCCGGTTGGTTTTTAAGTTAAAACCAACCCGAACATACTCTAAATGCATCTAAACCTCTAGTGGAGTATTCCAAAAGGTCTATCTCACTAATAGGAATCCAACAAAGTCGACGGCACATCAATCAGACGTCCGGAGCTCAAGTTATAATCATTTCCGCTCTGAGGGCCTGGTTGGTTTCGTGTACGAACCAACCTGCCCGAACCCAAAGTACTCTAAAACCTTGAGTGTAATATACTAAAACGACTTCCCGATCTAAGGATCGCTACGCAACTGACGGTGCGTCGATCGGAGGTCTGTAGCCCAAGATATGGGTAACAGACCGAAAAGTCTGGTATTAGGGGGTTCGGGCCCGGTCCGACCCGGCCCGGTACCCCCTGGGTCGGCCCGAACCGGGTCGACCCGACCCGGGTCCGGTTCTGGCCCGCTCGGGCGCGGCCCTGCCTGGCGGTCCGGTCGGGTGGCTCGGCCATTTCAGTCGAGCGGTGCGGGGTGGCACGCTGCCCCCCGCCAGCACGTAACTCCGGCCTCATGGGGGGCCACTCCTCGTCAATGGAAGCGGTCGAGCGCCACGTCCCGCCTCCTTTGGTCCCGCGCGATTGCGAGACTAGCGGCCTGCCACCGCGGCCCATCCCGGCGGCGCGCCGGGCACCGCCGCCTTCTGGGGGCCGGTCGGTGCCGGTCGCCGCCTCCGGCCGGCGGAGTGCTCCGCGGACCACCAGACGAGATCCGGTGGTCAGATTTGCCTTCCATCTTCACCAACGGCCCTCCCGGGACCCGTCCTTCACTGCGAGGACCTCACAACGCCCGTGCGGCCTGCTTCATCGTCGCTCGCCGATCCGCACACCAAGAACGAAGAGACGGTGGGTTCAGACTTGTTCGTTGGTCCACACCCACCGCGTTAGCGGTTTAAAAAGGCTTCCGACAAATTTTTAAACATATGCCGAGTGTATAAATCACAAATATTTAATTGAATCAAAACCCCTACCTCATCGAATTCGTTGAGCGAGGGTTCGTCGCGGAAAATCACGTCGTGGAAGAAGGCGTCGCGGAAGGGGGATCGTCGCATCGCGGAGAAGGAACGTTACGGAAGAAGCGTCGCAGAAGAAGCGTCTTTGGCGGCGCGGTACACGGCATCGTGTAGTCAATCTCCGAAGATTTGGCATTCTTTGTCGGAGATCGGTGCGTTCTTCGCATTCTTCGCGTTCTTCGCATTCTTCGTCGAAGAAGAAGGCTTTTCTCCAAATCCTCTCCACGCAACAAGTTCTCACCCAAAATAAAATAAGTGTTGTCTTATTTTATTAACACTCAAACCAACTCTTAGAAATTCAAAAATAAAAGAAACGATCAATTAATTGAGGAGTTTAAAACCGCCCAATTAATGAGACGTTTAATATCCAGATTAAACGCAAGAGTTGACTTCATTTAAAAAGGGGGGTGCGGGTGCGTTACTTAAGAAGAAAAGAAATGGTGGGGCTCGTGTGGGCGCACCTCACAAATATCCCACCAAGTGTGTAGGATATTGTGGGTCCCACATCATCCACTTAACATAGGTTAAGTGACTTAAAATAAAATTAATTGGTCGCACCATTTTATTTTATTCATTTACTTAACCCGAAAAATTTAAAAACCACACCCGAGCAAATGCAACTCCGGAAAAGGTGTTTCTAAGAAAATACTGGCGGTGCGATTCCCTCGGTGCCCTCGGAATTCGATTCTGAGCACCGGTTCAAAAGTTAGAAAAACCCGCTCGTTCGTTCACTGAACGTACCCGAGCTAAACTTCATAAAATGATTCTGGGCACACCGGGTCTCGGAATCAGGTGCCATCAGAAACCGTGTTCTGGTAAAATCCCAAAGAAAATTAAGAAAAAAAAATTTCCCTTGAATTTTACGGGTCATTAAATCATTATTAAGGAGATATATTTGTATTGATTACAAAATAAAATAACACACATTTTCTCAAGAATCAAATATCATTTAAAAAGTCTGGATCATTAAAAATTTCCCCAATATAATAATAAGTGTCTCAGTTAACCCATTACTTAAACTGGTAGTACGATACTTCTACTATTACAACCCACAACTTGGTTTTCCCACTACTTTAACCAGTTTCTCTATTTGAATGAATACAACTAAAATACTAATAGATTTAAAGTATAGCTAAAAAAATTGTAACTCTTAGTATAAACACTTAGAAATAAAAAATATTACACTTAATAGAAGCACTCAATAAATAAGAAATTGTAAAGGTTCAAAATGGTCAACAAATTTTAAAATGATCCCAGAGTTTCCTACTTATGTATCGATGTTCTATGTACTATTGTTATTATGATCCATGAGGTGTAACTATATTTATAAAAAATCCTCCTACTGTCAGATTTTGTATATATTGGGGTTAGTTGCAATAGTGTTAGTAGAAACTTCCATGTTCATATTTTGATGGAATTAGCTTCTTTACACATCTAACAATGAGTTAGTTAAACACCAATTCATTACTTCATTTGAAAACCTTAAACTTTCAGTATAAAAAAATTCCTTAGGTTATCTAATTTTCATAAATTTTTGTAATCGATATTTTATTAAACATCAAGTTATTGATATTTTTGTTAAACTTTTTTATATACTAAAAAATATCAAATATGAAGTAACAAACTTAAGTTAGATCAAATAATTAATAAATTGTTTCATGGTTTTCAAAACATTTGAAGTGAAGTGATTCAATTACTCAACAGTATCCCCCTTTTTGAAAAATAGGAACATGAAATGAAAAAAAATAAAATGGGCTAAAAATACTTCCCAAATGGAATTACTCCTTGTATATATTTAGATAAAGATATATTTATTTCCTCATTTTCAAAGTTCTCCCCTTTTTAAAATGAAAATTTATAAATATTTTTAAATATTTATCCCCCTTTTTAAAGAAAATTAAATTACTCCCCCTTTTAAAAATAATTTTTAAAGGCATATCCCCATTTTAAAAATAATTTTTAAAGATGTATACCCCTTAAATTTTTAAATAAATTTCTTCCCTTTAGGAAAAAATATCCCTTCCCCTTTGTAAAAGAATTTTAATTTTTAGAATATTTCTCCCCCTTTTGTGGTTTTCAAAAAAAAAGTTTGGAAAATAAATTGAAGAAAACTTATGGAAAAAAAAGTTTTTCATTATATGAACAAAGAGAGAGAGAGATAGAGAAGTTATAAATATTATATAAATGTTAGTAAATTTATTATATAACATTCATACAAATATCATTGATATAAACAAGTAAAACTATTAAAACATTATCATCAAAAAAATATTTTTTAAAAGTTTGTAGATCAAAGTTTCTAATTTATAATGATACAAGAAATTAGAAATTTAAAAAATAAATCATTATAAATTTATTTTTTAATAATGTGTTTCATCTTCTTGATATATTTTATTTCTATACTAACATATGATCATGAAAATTTAACTTTTGATAAAACTAAACAACTTTCTATGAAATTTTTCCTTCTTGAAGTTTCAAGTATTGATCTTGTTCAACAAATTTTTCTTCTAAATAGGTAATATTGTGGGCCTAATCCTCTGATTTCACTTTATACTCAACTAACTTCATATTCTGGTACTCAATATGTTTGTTCTTAATTACAACAAGGTTCTTCGGGTCCTCAACTGAAAAATAAATTCCTTAAACTATACCTTCAAAATCTTTTAAGGAATCTTGAAGAACAATTGACATTTCACAAATATTTTCATAATTATGATGAATTGAAATTGTGTTCTCACCAATAATATTTAAACCCTTATCTTTATCTTTAAATTTATTTGTGAAGTTTTTATAATTTTAATCACAAAGATCTATTTCTTGTCGTGCTTCCTTCAAATCTTCCTTTCCTTTTTCTATGGAATCAACTAGCTGGATTTGGGATTTAGGATTCTAATTATGAATCATTTGAATTTGAAATAGTTTTAATATATTACATAGTTTAGGAATAATACTAATGTTTTGTTTCAACCATTTTTCCATGATTAGAACTACATATATCTTTTGATCAACGGATTGATCTGTTACTGAAGTTGTAGATTCTGATGAGATTTCCTTCTTCTTTTTCTGATCTTTAGAAAAAAAGATTGAAATTTATTCACTTTTTCATTCTTAGAATATTAATAATAAATGTTAAAAGGTTCATCATTAATATAATTTCAATTATTGATATTTCTCTCAGAAGAAATTGATGAGTAACAATTAAAATTGGAACTCCCCTTCGATGAAACTGATTTTAGAATATTTTTCATTGAGGGTGAATAAGTGACTACAATAGATGTGTGAACTGAAGATTTGATATGGGATAAATATTTTACTATAATTTTATTCTATTAGTATTCAATCTTAATCTAAATTTATTTTTCAATAAAAACTTCTTTTGATATATATTCAATAGGAGAAACTTTTTCTTTAGCAGATGGAGGAACTTCTGCTCACTGAACTTCAGTTGTCTAAACAACTGATTGTTAAACTTCAAATCAATTCTCAATTGGAATTCTAGTTTTTCTTTGAGGTAAATATATAGAGAATTTATTTTTTGAAATTTATAAGGTGACATATTTTCTTTTTCCTTTAAAATCAATCTTTCTCTTCAAATAAATTTTAATAACATTCTCCTTAATCATAACCCCTAGAAGAATTGTTTGATTAATTTGTGATTTCGTTAGTTTTAGAGAATACTTATTCTTATTATTATTCTATTCCACTAATTTATGTTATATATCTTCTCTCAAGGACTTAGACTTGGATTTATCTAAACCAAAATAGGGTTCTCCTACTTCTCTTTCTTTCTTATTTTTCTTTTCTTATTCAGCTTTCTATTTCAGGAAACGATTATGGGTATCTATCAATTTCTTGATCTGGTCATATGAAGAACTTATTTTCTTTTTCAAATAATATTTCTTTTGATAATCTTCTAGTCTAGATAATTTTTATTTATCCTTTTCTAAAGTTTTAACTACTTATGCAATTTTAACTTCTCCAATTGTTTTAATCTTATTCACATTAGCCTTTCTTGAAATAAAAACTTTAGATACTTTCCTCTTTGCTAAAAATTGAACTTCCTAAACTTTTTCTTCTTATTCAGGTGGTTTTTTAATATCCATATAAGTAACTATAGAATATCCTTATACAAAAATATTTTCTTTGAAATCATATATTAATCTCATTCATCAAATTTTCTTTACATTAATCGAAGTATATTTTTGTCTTTCCAGATGTTCTTTTTTATCAACATTATATTCCTTTAATATCTTCATAGGAACCCAATTGAAAATTCATCCCTAAATCAAAAAAATAATCTTAACTTGTCCATTTTTTATTGCTTCAACATATGACCAGACAAACTTTTCAAGGTTAAACTTCTTGAACTTCACAAGAAAAATTATTTTATATACATCCTGAATCATAATTGTTTCTTTATCTCTATTTCTTAATAGAATAATCGATATGATCCACTAGAAAATAATTCTAACTTTTATTAAAATATTTCTAATTTTATGGAATTTTTTTTATTACAAAAAAAAATATTTTCAAATTTAGTTTTGATAAACTCTATATATACTTCAGATAGTTTGTGGGATGTAAAAAGATATTATCCCTCAAATGGAACTTCTAATATCTAAAAAAACTTTTAAAATATTAAATTAATCTTATAAAAAAAGTTACTTTCTTAGTACATTTTTCTTCAGAAAACTTAGTTAGTCTATAGAACTTTTGAATCAATAAAGGATAGTATAGTTCATGCTTTTCTTCGGTCAAAAACAATTTCCTCCATCCTTTAAAGGTAAATATGTTTTTAAAGTATATCAAAATCCATTAACCTTTCATTTATAATCACTCTTCTCAAGAATTATTTGGATGATTCCATCTCAGAAATAAAAAATGAATAGTGCAATCTGAAAAACATTAATAGATTTGCTTCCAATCATAATGAATTCATTAAAAAAATATTGGGTCCACCTCTTTATAAAGGAAATTTTTTGAAGGTGAAGAGTCAACACCAATTTAATTGATCCAACATCTTAGATTGAATCCCCCCAAAATGCATGATATCATGTTAAGTTTTAAATTTCTTATTTAAATTTTTAAATTTATAATGTTTTATGAATTTGAATGGAATTTTAGAAATCAAGTAAGAAAATGATATTTTGAAAATCCAATAAAAATGAAAGTCTAATAAGTCAAAAATATTTTTAAGTTTATATAAAAATTAAATATAGTTATATTTATAACAAATTTAAAATAAGAAAAGTAAATAACACTTTCTAAAAAACCAATGAATTGGAAAAATTGTCTAAACAAGTTTGGAATTTATCTTTCATTGATGAACATATTGATCTTATTCTTTTGAATATAGTTTCATAAATGTTTTTCATTAAATTTTATGTTATTTGGTAAATTAATTTTTTAAGTTAACTATAAATTATTAACAAATAACCCCCTAAATAAAAGGAAATATGAAATATAGTAAGAAACTTAAAGTAACAGATTTACAAAAATGTAAATAATAAATATTATAGGTAACTGATTTTAAACAATATAAAAAAATACCATAGGTAGCATTGATCAATATTTATCTGTCAGTTCATAGCAATGTAAATCTTCAGGATTGTTTCTTCTTAAAATGTTCTTATTTTTTTCTAGAAGTATTTGAAAATAAAATCTTCTAAACCCATATTTGAGTGTATATTTTCTATTCATAGGCAGAAAGTTTCAATTCTATAAAAGTTCTATATTATCCAAAATATTGAACTCTTTTGAGGTAATAATTCTTCCTTCGGTTTTCTTCTTGTTAGAATTGGGTGTAGAAATGTGATTTTCTTGGAACATAATACCTTTTCTGATAGACTAAATTTTAGTGTTTTTACTTCCTATTCTAGATACAGTTCTTGTTAGGCATTATCTGAATATAAATCCTTTAAAATTCATTCCTTTCTATGGTAAAATTAGTCAATATATTTTTTAACCTTTTGATCTTAGACTTTAATTTGATAATCTATTTTTTTTCTTAGGAAAAAGGAACACTTTTAGAATTTTATTTATTTTCCTTCAAATTATCTATATTTTTATCTTCAGATACTACCACAATACCATTTTTTATTTACAAAAACCTTTAAAGGGAAGTGAGAACCCTCACAACAGTATAGTTTAAGCCCCAAAAGATATGAAATTTTTTTTGAAGAACAATTTGAGATGATTAGAATCAAAGTCTCTAAACATTATTCAGGGAATAAAGCTTACCTGAGTGCCAGGATCATCCCTCAATATGTCTTCAAAATTTTCTTCCAAGATGTCACAAGACTACATGTATTCCTCCAATTTAATCTTCCCCATGTTGAATCCTCTAATCAAGATTTGGTTCTGCCTATCAATCCATTTACCTTGCCCCTTTTTTCATTTCCACTCTAAGAATTTTACCCAATATTTGGTTGATTACTTCCTACAGTGCCTTAATATCCAAGAATTTCTCCACTATTTCTTCATTTGAGTGAAGAAGAAGATCCATGTGATTAATCACTGAAGCAATCTATTTATGAGATTCAAAAGGAATATCCACTTCATGCTAATGTGCAGGAGGATGAGCAGGTCGCACATCCTCACTCTACAGCCTAGGAGGATGTGAAAACTCCGCTGGGGGAGGTTCTGCAGCCACAAGGTGCACCTAACTGACCTCTGCTTTAGAGATAGAATCCCTCGTGATCATGCCATCACCTTTACATGTTTTCTAAGGAGGTTTACCTTTACTTGTGGACCTATTTACCAAAGGACTGGGAAAGTTGTAATAGTATTTTATTGGGCGCATCCTCCGGGTATGCTTGATAAATCCTTCTAAAGATATAATGGTGTTCTCTACCTTCCTTGAAGAGGATCTAAAATAATCCTCTATAATCCCCACTTCCTTGGACTCACCAGGGGAGTCCAAATTTGAGTCCATATCAACTTTGAAGACCTCCCCTCCCATATCATAATCCTCACCAGGGCTGGCCTCCATCACAATACCTTCACCAAGAGCATGGCCCCCACCTTCTCCCAGCACAGCAAACTGGTTTTGAGATTTCTTGAAACTCTCTCCAGATTTTTCCTTCTCAGCATAGGAAGGTTTTTCCTGCATGTCCTGCACTGAGATGGTTGGACCAATTGGTTGTACAAATCCATAGCCAATGTATTAAAAATTCATAGGAGTGTCATCCAATACCTAGTTTTTGGGATCCTCACCCATGGTTGTTTCTGCATCAACTGCATTATTCATGGAATCTTCCTTGAGTGGAACCTGTTGCATGCCCATACCAACATCCAAGTGAACCTCCCTCTCCTTGTGTCCATACACTTTCTAAACCATACCTTCCTTCTCGCTAACCCCAGCCCTTCCTTTAGGAATCTCAACAGAAGAACAAGGATCATCCAAGTCCTTTTTTAGGTGGTTGAAAATATCAAAAACTTTTGGGTTCATTTGAGCATCCTTTGAAGCCTTCTGAGGAACCTCCATTCTATCCCCATCACGAACCTGCACTGGAATCTTGTAGATATCTACAACCCTTGGATAAAAACTCACTAGTACATTATCTCTCTAGAGTGGGTAATTGTACACTTCCTCCACATTCAAGTTAACACCATAGGTCCATTCAAGAAATCCAGACTCTCTATGAGTAGCAGGAACAACCTCCCCATAATGAGAATGGAAATGGTGGAATACAGATGATAAATGCCCCAATAGTTGACATGAATAAAAATAGTCTGACCATGATTCAAAAATAAATGATTGTCTACACCAAAACTCATCCCCCACTTTGATCCATATCTGATCTACCAGAGGCTTAGAAACAACCACTTCCACATATATACGTGGGGATATAGGGTGACACACTGGGTTGGTACGGCTATCCGAACACAAGAAATTCCTGACCAGATTTCCTAGCATTCAAATAATGGAGGGGTTTTCACATTATCCTATCTAAATTATATTAGATTATCCTCAGCGTTTAAAAATTTGTATTTTCTTTCAGTGGTTCCTCTTTTAATATTAGTGTATTTCTTATAAAATTTATGGTATATATATTCAAATTCAAAAATATATTCTCTCATTTATTTAATAGTTTTAGTATATCGTTCCTCATTGTCTGAACTAAATGAATTATCATCATCAATATCATATTAATATTCATAAAAACATTTTGAATTTAGAGACAAATTTGTAAGAGCTTGAATAGTTAATCTTCTCATAATTGTTTTTTTTTTTTTTGATTTTTAGAAAATTATAAAAGAATATATTTATCCTTATACTATGATCACTTTCTTCAGATAAACTATCTAAATTAGATTCACTTTTACTTGTGTTCCATATATCCAATTCTTTAATAATTTTCTTGATTTTCTTCTTAGAATACTTTCTAGAATATTTTCTATCTTTCTTTTTAATCTCGGGAAAATCAGATTGAATATGAACTTTCTTTATGGATTCATATAAAATTGTTTCAGAAGTATCACCCTTATATTTTATTTCCTTAGAATAATTTATTCTAAAATTCTTCTATTTGAAAATTATTCTTACTAGATTAGAAATTTCACTATCAATGGGTTCACACTCACTTCTTCATAAACTTTTTTTGAACTTTTCTTAGGTGTGTTTGTTTTATAATTTCTAGTATTTAAATTTCTAGTATTTCTAAAAGCATCACCATTTTTCTTTCTTTATTTCTATGAATCTCTTTTTAAATGATAATAATACTTCATAAGGGTACCAATTAATTCATTTAGACTTAACTTAGTAATGTGCTTTGTATATTCTATACTATTTTTTTCTTCTAGTTCTTATGGAATAATTTCTATGATATTTTCAATAAGTTGATCATCGTATGATTATTTTTATCTAAGGGATTTTATATTGTTTACTATTTCCATGAATCTTTAATTCATTTGAGAAACTAGTTCACCAGGTAGAAAATAAAAAGCTTGATAATCTGCTATTAATGTAATATCTTGGGTTTTAATTGAGGTATAGATCCTTTTAGTTTCAGTAAAAACATTTTTTATCTAAATAGAAGTGAATAAAGGTGTTATGGAAGTTTTAGAAGTGTTCAGGTTTGGTTTAGGGCTCGGAGTTTTGGTTTTTGGAAATAAAGGGGGAGGTACATGGTTAGTGCATAGTTAGCAATAATCATGCCCCTAAACTATATAGCCCTATAAGGGAGGATCATAGTTATCCAAACCAAGAAAAAATGGTTGCACAACCATGAAAATCCTTCAATAAATTATAGAGGTACCATTCATGGTTTGAATATGGTTTGTCTAACCATACACGTAAACTATGTGGGGTGTGGGTGCTTGGAGAGTGGTTAATGCATGATTGGTGCACGGTTTGGAAAACCATGAGGCTAAACCATTTTCCCCTTTAAAAAGTTATAAAAGATGATTTTCCCCTCTATACTTTAACCTTTATTATACCATTTCTCCTCCTCACATGCACAGTAGATTATTATGAGCTCTCCCTTATTCCCTCTCTCAGGGTTTGTGATATATCCTCTATTCATACTCTATTTTGATCTTCATAGATTGCTTTAGATCACCCTCAGTAAGTCTAACATTCCTCTTTCCTCTTTTCTCAACTTGTCTTGTTATCTTTGGTGTTATCTCCATGAAAAGTAATATATCATGTTTTTAGAATATTTGTCTTGCTTCTTATTTTTCTCTTGTTCCAGCCTAAATCTGACGTTCATATGAGATGAGGAGTCTAATACTAAGAAATGGTAGGTGGTTTATTACATTTGACTAAAATTCATGGTGTTTAGAATTTTTCATTATTTTTTCACACGCCGAACTGTCCACACATTTACTCTAAAATGTGTAACTCATTTATTTAATTTCTGAGATCATGAATTAGAACCTTCATTGCACCTATTGAAATTGTTGGAGGTTGAAGGCTGCAAGATGAACTACCCCTTAGGGTAAGTTCAATTAAATTATAATGATTACCATTTTTTCCCTGAAACCAAACTACCCATTGGGTTTGTAGAGTTTTCCACCCATAAGTGGAAGCCACGACTGAATTAAATAAATTGTTAAAGTAAATGTATACAATTATTGACCCTTTTGGATCACTTTTAATGGAAATGACTAATGAAATAAATAGAATAGATTTACAGAAAGGATACTTCCCTTGGCCCTCTTGATTGTTTAAGAAATGAAATAACCATAGTGGGATAAATTGAATTGATAATGGAATGGTTTCATCACATGGACCATTGATCACTTATTTCTTATTCTTATTTATTATATTGGACTTGATTAAACCATTAAAGGTATGGTATTCCTAGATTAAGACTTAGATTATTGATGTGGAATGCCTTGAGAAAACTCATAGGATTCCACCCAATTCATTGATGTGACTTCCAAATGGTACACCAACCTTAGAGTCGGTCAATTCCTAAACTTATGAATGCCTCCATATGAAATCAATGATTCACCCAGTTTATTTCAAAAATTAGAATGCCTTGGATTATCTCCTTGGATTCGGATTGATGTCCTTAGACATGGACCTCCTTGGATTATCTCTTTGGGCTCTAATAAGGTCTATATCAAGATTACCTTGGACTTTCTCCTCAAACTTTATAAGGATACCTCATCTATGGGCCTTGGATTTATGACCTACTTATTGGTCTATATTCAGAGATATCTGATATGAACCAAATATGGTGGTTTTTACCTGGTTCATCTTCATCATACAATTTTACCCAATTATATATATCGTGAATTGTTTCTATTTATATTCTCACACTGGATTGTGTTGGGCTTATACTTTATAGTTTTCCTCATTCATGTATATACTGCACACTATTGCAGTTTACATTCACATACTAGATTTGCAATAGACACCATTGGTGGTGGCCTGTTGAGTTTTACTCACACCTTGTTCGGACTGCTGATTGGTACTCGAGCACACTACTGTAAAATTAATTATTTGCAATGGTTCTTTTTCAACGGGGTCCCATCACAAATGAACTGTTATAGAAAATAGCATTGCAAATAGTTTCTCTGAGTTTTTTAAAAAAAATCTGTTACGACGGGCCCGTCGCAAAAAACATAATAAAATAAAAAATAATTAAATAATTATTTGAGATGGGTTCGTCGCAAAAATCTTAAAAAAATAAAAAAAATTATTATTAATAAAATTGAATAAAATAATATAAATAATAATAATAAAATAATATTAAAAAATAATAATTAATAATATTAATATATTAATAATAATGATAAAATAAAAATATTATTATTATTATTATTAAAATAATATTAATTAAATTAATAATAATAATAATAATAAATTATAAAATAATAAAAACCTCAATATTCGAACAAATATAAAAAATTAATAATAATAACAAAATAATAATAGTAATAAAAAATAAAAATAAAAACAATTTTAATAAAATAATAAAATAATAATAATAAAATTAAATAATTAATAAAATAATAAATAATTAAATAAATAATTAAATAATAAAAAATGCAATATACGCAACAATATAAAAAACACACTATATAGAAATTTAAATATATAATATTACAAAAAATGCACATTTAAATGTTTTATCATAAAAAGTAAATACGTCACTAAGGGGGAGGGTCTTCTGGAGGAGCTTGAAGAAATGGTCAAGAGAAATTCATCCCTAAACCATGAGTCAGACATTGCATGTACTCCATTATCTGCTCATGTTGTTGTTACTACGATCAGCACAACCCATTCTGTTATTGTTGCTATCGATGGAGCTCTTCTTACTGCCCATGTGTAACACCCTGACCCCTCTAAACTAGAGTCAGTGCATTACTAATCACATTGGAATGGTTAGAAGGAATGAAAATACAAAAGTAACAATCAATTTAGTAGTCTTGAAGAAACTAGATACATATGTGTAACTCAAATTACATTGGAAAAGGTTACAAAATACAATATATAACAAAAACTAAAAACTGCATCCACAAGAACTCAACAAATGATATCCTCCTCATCACCTATTGAAAGTAAATAGTGAAAGGGGTGAGTTCAAATGCTCAGTAAGGGTAACAAATAGGGGAAACATGAATCAATAATAACTGAATTGTAACCAATTTGAAATAATCAATATGGCATGGTGAATAAATGAAAAACTCACGCCATTAATAAACTGAGAATGAAACTGCATCCATAGATTTTTTCATAGTGAAAACCTCATGGATAGTAATAACTGATAATGAATAAAGAGAATTATTATTAATTGGAATTCATATACCTGGCACATGATACCATAATACCATAAAAACGGTTTAGTTCTGTGGGTAGAAACCCGTCTGATTTTTGGAAACAAACTCAAAAGGTTTGTCGCCAACTGATTTATCTCATGAGACCTACCGATTCATAGAGGGGCTGTAGAAGGCCCCACCTACCACTTCATTTACAAATCATTCTTTATACATAGATTAAACACAAGATAAATATTCCTTTACATTATCTGTATAGAATAGAGGATATGGATTCATCAATATTTCCACAGTCAAAACAGCATTCAAAATAAATACTGTATGTAAAATGGTATACGGCTTAGAAAATAATCATATCCATGATATGAGAATATTGACATTTAAATGGAATATAATTTCAATTGAAAATTGATCTCAAATGGGTAGTAGGTACACCATATAAAAAAGAGTAGGTGCACAATACTAAGCAAGTCACAATGAAGTGAAAATAGAGACAAAGCTCGTCACCATGTTGTAATCAATTGAGTCATATGATAAAAAGTTAATAAACACCAAATGAATAATATAATACCATAAATATAAATATAATCATGATAATAAATATCAAATTTCATTACACCTATACCACATATAATAAATAATAGGTGAATAATGGAAATCCCACAGAATTGAAAGTGAGATGAGAAAACCCCTTACAAACATTTTGGTATGGTAACGAGTGTTCTTGAAAGGGCTTAATGAGAGATGAAGGGGTATCCCATTATTTATATATCATAAGGGAAGTATGGGGGAGGTTCTAAAACATACCCCATCATTAGGTATTAAAAATAAAAGAGCACAACATAGGGGGGATTCTTGAACAAAAGTGAGAGAGAGGATCCCTTACCTTATGCTCGAAGGTGTTCTTGATTGTTCTTCACAACCTGAATAATAAAATTTAACTTCATTAATTAATAATTCCAGAACCTCATCAACATGTAATTGATATTTTATAACCTTATTAGGTTCATTAATGGCCTTTTTATGGGTTTAATAGATTCAATTTTATTGTTTTGGTAGCATTTCCTTCTTTGGTTTTCATGATCTGTTTACTTGTATTCATGAATGGATGTTTGTTTGAAATGTGACTAAACATCCAGAATTGTTAGTATATATTATTAGTGAAATTAAAGAGATATAAATTATCTTATAATGATTCTAGTTATATACCATGAGGATGACTCATTCGATTAGTTAAAAATAAACACTTGGATTTGGCTTGGCAGTTTTGTGCACAATAAATTTTTTTTGTATTATTATTTCATATTATGAATTTATAAGGGTTCTAGAACATTAAAAAAGATAAAATACATATATTATTATCTGGTTCAACCATTTAAAAGGTTTAATGACCAGTATTTAATATATTAATGCAAATTGAAAACCTATCTTCCATGAGTGTGATAAATTAACACATCTCAGATGGTGTTTACGGTTATTGTATAAAAGGAGGGGAAAAAGAGAGATTATGATGAAATATTCCATTAGTAGAATGAAAATTAAGTTAATTTAAGGTACTGGAATTATCATGGAATTTAGATGAGGTGAGTTGAGAAGAGAGAAACAAAATAATAAAACTTTTAAAATAATTTGAAATAAAAGAGAATAGAGGTTCACCTCTTGAGTACTCCTCCTTGAGAAACTCCTTAAAACCTTTGTTTTTTGACTTTGGGTGAGACCAGAAAGTCTTGGATGTGGGGAGAGGTCTTGGGAAGAGTATTTTGCAGAATTTAGGCAAGGATTGAAGCTTTAGTGGTGTGGGAGGAAGAGGGTGTGAGGGGTGGTTTATATAGTGGAGGGGAGAGGGGATTTCTCTATATTATATTCATTAATTTATTATTTCTCCAAAATACAAGGAATAGTTAGTAATACAAGAACAATAATAGCAATTTTATCATATTAATCCAAATAAATTGGGCTTACATCAGCAGAACATCATACATGACTCTATAATTATTGTATTTAGCTTATTTTGTAAATTATGGTATTTCACTATTCATCAAAAATTCAAGTATTTCAGAAAAATACCAAAAATTTAACCTAACCATTTTTCAATGTGTAGAATCCAAAAATGAAGACAATTTTTCAAAAATAATTTTCTAAATATGATCAATTAAATATTTAATTAAAATCATTATTTAATTGAAAAATATAAACACTTAAAATATTCATCATTATTTTAAAGGTGCCTAAATTTATTTATACATCCATGGGTATGGATGAAATTCATAAGAGTTATGTTACTATTCATAGAGGTAAGTTATTATTCATAAGGGTAGGTTATTATTCACTGAAAATTAAGTTAATTCTATCAGACTCTAAATATCATCCTGAACATAACTGTGTATGTCAGATTTTCAAAATTCAAAACACACAAGTGAAAAATTTAAGTTCAATGGCTAGGAAATGACTATCTCCTAAATAACCAAGTGTTGTTTCAAAGAAAATTAGTTCTTTATGAAATATATGCTATGACTAGAATGTATTTAAGAGAAAAATACCATAAAATGTTTGGGGTGCTACATTATTCCCTCCTTCGGAAATTTCATCCTTGAAAATTTTCATTTATAAAGCCCACCAAAAAGATGTGGGTGATTCTTCTTCATAACATCCTCAGGTTCCCATGTTGCTTCCTCCATATTTTGGTTTTTTCAAAGAACCTTTACTAGACGAGTCATTCAATTTCTCAATACCATCTCCCTTGTGTCAAGGATCCTGATAGGATCTTCACAGTATGAAAAATCAGGTTCCAGTTCTATTTCTTCATAGGTGAGTACATGCATTGGGTATGGCATGTATTTCTTCAACAATTACACATAGACACATCATGAACTTTAGAGAGACTTGGAGGTATTTCTAAATGGTAAGCTACAGCTCTGATTATTTCCAGAATTTCAAATGGCCCGATGTTCTTGGGGCTCATTTTCCCTTTCTTACTGAACCTTAAGACACCCTTCCAGGAAGATACTTTCAGAAAGACATGATCTCCTACTTTGAATTCCAAATCCTTTCTCTTATTGTCAGCATAACTCTTCTGCCTACTTTGGGCTGCTTTAATATGTGATTGGATTTTCTTCACCTTTTCTGTGGTCTCTTCAATAAGTTCTGGGCCTATAAGTTTCCTCTCACCAACTTTTTTCCAACAAGTTGGAGTTTGACATCTCTTTCCATATAATGCTTCATATGGAACCATTTGAATACTAGAATGGAAACTATTGTTGTGGGAAAATTCCACCAAAGGCAAGTATTGATCCCACATACCTTGGAAGTCAAGAGAGCATGATATCATCATGTCGTCCATAGTTCGAATAGTCCTTTTAGACTGTCCGTCATTTTGGGGGTGATATGAAGTACTCATACGAAGCTCGGTATTCAAAGCCTTCTTGAGACTTTTTCATAATTTTGATGTAAATCGGGGATCTTGATCGGGCACAATAGATAGAGGTGAACCACGAAGTCTTACACCTTCATTAATATAAAGTCTTTCTAGGTGCTTAAGTGGTAAATCATCTCTTATAGGAAGTAAATGTCCTGATTTTGTGAGACGGTCAATAATTACCCATATTGCATCATTCCTTCTAGGTTTCCTCGGTGGTTCGGTGAAAAAATCCATAATAATGTTATCCCACTACTACATAGGAATATGTAGAGGTTTCATCACTCCTCTAAGATGTTGTCTCTCTACCTTTACTTGTTGAAAAACTAGACACCTTGACACACAGTCAGCAATTTCCCGCTTCATATTATCCCACCAAAAATATTCCTTCAGATCTCTATACATCTTTTTTCTACCTGGGTGTATAGAGAAATTTGAGCTATGAGCATCATCTAATAGTTCCCTTTTTAGATCAGGTACTAATGGAACACATAACCTCTTCCCAAATTTTAGAACACCTTCTTCATACATGAAGTCTTCCAATATCCCATCCTTGAGAGCATTAATTTTCTTGTACAGATTCTCATCATCAGATTGTGATCTTTTTATCTTATCTAATAAAGATGGTTTAGAAATCATTTGAAAGAGAAAAGATATTTACCCTTCCTTAACAATTCCCATATCCATCTTCAGTAGATCCATGAATATAGGATCTCTTTCGATCTTCATTTGGTCCAGGATTCCATGATCTTTCCTGCTTAATGCATCTGCCACCTTATGTGGTAGTTTATTGAACAATCGTAATCTTTGAGTAACTCAAGACATCTTATTTTCCTCATGTTGAGTTATTTTTGTGTGAAAATGTATTTCAAACTCTTTTGTTCTATATAAATCTCACATCTTTCTCCATAGAGATAATTTCTCCATATTTTCATAGCAAAGATTACAGCTGCTAACTCAAGATCAAGAGTTGGATAATTTTTCTCATGAGTCTTCAACTGTATTGATGCATAAGTAATAAATTTATCATTTTTCATAAGGACGTAACCTAGTCTATTCTTTGATGCATCGTTGTATATTACAAATCCATCACTTACAGATGGAAGATTCAAAATTAGAGCATTAACCAATATTCTTTTCAATTCTTCAAAGCATTTTGTACATTATTTTTTCCACAAAAACTTAACTCCTTTATGTGTGATCTTGGTTAGCGGGTTAACCAATCAGGAAAAATTATGAACAAAATGCCGATAGTAACCTGCTAAGCCAATAAAACTGCATACCTCAGTTATGTTTGTTAGAATGGGACAATATTGGACTGCCTTTGACTTTGTAGGATCAACTAGGATTCCATCCTTAGAGACAATATGGCCTAAAAAAGAAACTTATTGAAGCTAGAATTTTCACTTTCTAAACTTCCCATATAATTCATTTCTTCTAAGAGTTTTCAAAATAATATGAAAGTGATCCTCATGGTATTCATATATTTTTGAGTACATCAGGATATCATCGATGAATACCACAACAAAGTTATCAAGATATTCCTTGAAAACTATATTCATTAAATCCATGAAAATAGAGGGTGCATTATTGAGTCCAAAAAGCATCACTGTAAACTCGTAATGTCCATACCTGGTTCGAAATGTTGTCTTAGGAATATATTCCTTCCTCACACACATCTGATGATATCCATATTGAAGGTAAATCTTCAAAAAGTATTGAGCTCCATGAATTTGATCAAATAAATCATCAATCTGAGGCAGAGGATACTTATTATTTATTTTAATAGCATTAGTTTCCCTATAATCAATGCATATCCTCATGGATCCATCTTTCTTCTTGACAAACAGGACCGGGGCTCCCCATGTAGAGACACTAAGTTGAATAAATCCTTTTTCAATCAACTCCTCTAGTTGTTTCTTTAGCTCCACTAACTTTAAATTGGCTATTCTATAGGGGGTCTTTGATATAGGTCTTGCACCATGAATTAAGTCAATGGAAAACTCAATTTCCCACTCTGGAGGATGTCTAGGTAAATCCTATGGAAATAAATCAATTTATTCTTGCATTATATACACATCTTCAATCTTAATAGTTCATTCCTCGCCTATATATATTGGTTTATCTTCCTCTCCAAGTATTGAATTTATTAGAGCTATTGGGGGGATCTAGATAAGAATTAGGTGGAAAAGTTTATTCTCTAAAGATAAGGGATTCTATACCATTTTCAAAAATTGTAACTTCCTTTCTCTTGTAATAAATCTTCGTATCATAGTTTAACAGCCAATTCATACCGAGAATTATATCAAATTCAATCATTAGTATAATGATTAGGTTTGAAACTAAAGCACGTTTATGTGTCACCAGGGGGACTAGTTGACAAGACGTTGTTGCAATGATGCATCCCCTAGGAGTTTTGATTAATAACTCCTTTATTAAATCAAATTTTACATGTCTAATTTTCTTGGAAAATTGGGAAAATATAAATGAATGCGGTGATCCAGAATCAAATAAAGTGTTGTATAAGTTTGAGGAAACAATTAAAGTACCTTCCACCACATCATTAGGAACTTCAACTTCTGTGGTTGTAATCACATAAGCTCTCCCTTTCTCTCTTGGCCTTTTCTGAGGCATGTTTCCTTGGAGATTAGGAAACTCATTTTCATAGTGTCCCTTATCTCTACAATTATAGCATTGAACATCATCAAATTGTTTCTTCCCCTTGCATTCATTAGATATATGCCATTTTCTCCACCCTTATAGCTGACTCGCATGCCTTTCAAGAATTTCCTGAGATGATTCTTTCCACAATTCTCACATAATGGGAATTTCTTCATTCCCTTGTTATGCTTTGGAACTTCACCTTTCCCTTGGTTATCAGAGTGCCTCTTTTTATCTTGGTTTCCCTTGAACAAATTTGATCTAGAAAATTCCTTCTTTGTTTTGATGTCACTTGATACAATTTCATCATATGATGAAAATGTTTGAGAAGCCAGTGACCATCGAAGACTTGGGTTAAGACCTTCAAAGAAATGATCAATATTGTCTGCTGAGTCACGTACGTAATCTATGTCATACCTGGATAGACTTGTCAAGGTAGCCTCATACTCTGCAATACTATCTTCTTCCCTTTTCTTTAAGCCAAGTAATTTCCTCTTCATTTAGGTTCGTTTCTCACGAGGGAAATATTTTTCGACGAATATTTCCTTAAAATTACTCCATTCCATGTCTTCTATTTCTTCTTCCTTCATGGTATTTTGAATCAAGGACCACCATTGATCAGTGTCTCCCTTGAGACAATATACTGCTAGTACTACCTTTTCATTTTCATTTCATCTTATTGCCATGAATATCTTTTCAAGGGACTTTATCCATTACTCAGAAACCACTGTATTAGTAGTCCTGCTGAATTATGGGGGCTTCTGTAACATGAAACGATCTAACACAAGTGTGGAATGGTTATTCGTTACAACCTGAGTAAGTTGTACCAATATGGTCATGATCTAATCTTCTCAAACATTGACTGTGTTGACTTGATCAGTGGGGAGATCCCTAAATTTCCCACGAGTATTGATTCCCCTTCTTCGATTAGACTCCATTTCTAAATAATGTCACACACTAGATTAGGGTATGAATCATAATTTATAATCATAAATTAACAAAATACTTAGCATAAATTGAGATCCTACGCATGGATAATCCCATAATCAGAAAATTGGTTTCTTTGAGGAATAATTTACATTTCAATCCTTTATAATGGATTGTAAAGAAAATATGAATTATCCTAATCATATCCCCCAGTAGTTTCATAACCAAGAGTGCATCAAGACCCATTTTCATGTACCAAGATACCCCGGGTCAAGCCCGAAACTCCTTGTCATAGCTTTCACTCCTAGGTACATCTGTTCCAGAGCCACCTCTACCTACTCGTATCCAGACAAGGATATATTGCTTGAAATATTCACATAATATTTTCCTTACCAAAATACAGGGATGTTATTTTTTGTTTGTCCTCAAATACTACCTTAGGTATTTGTTCCCTAATCTATGTTTTCTAATCTAGTTTCCAAGTTTTCTACTAAACTTCCTTTGATACCAACTGTAACGCCCTGACCCCTCTAAACTAGAGCTGGTGCATTACTAATCACATTGGTATGGTTAGAAGAAATAAAAAACCCAAAATAATGATCAGTTTAGTAGTCTTGAAGAAACTAGATACATATATGTAACTCAAATTACATTGGAAAAGGTTAAAAAATACAATACAAAACAAAAACTAAAAACTGCATCCACAAGAACTTAACAAATGATATCTTCTTCATCACCTTTTGAAAGTAAACAATGAAAGGGGTGAGCTCAAATGCTCGGTAAGGGTTAAAAATAGTGGAAGCATGAATCAATAATAATTCAATTGTAAACAATTTGACATAATCAATATGGCATGGTGAATAAATGAAAAACTCACGCCATTAATAAACTGAGAATGAAACGGCATCAATAGATTTTTTCATAGTGAAAACCTCGTGGATAGTAATAATTGATAATGAATAAATAGAATTATTATTAATTGGACATCATTTATTTGTAACATGATACCATAATACCATAAAAATGGTTTAGTTATATGGGTAGGAACCGGTCTGATTTTTGGAAACAAACTCGAAGGGTTTGTCGCCAACTGATTTGTCTCATGAGGCCTACCGATTCATCGAGGGGCTGTAGTAGGCCCCACCCATTACTGCATGTCCAAAACATTATTTATACATAGATTCAACACAAGATAAATATTCCTTTACATTATCCGTATAGAATAGAGGATACGGATTCATCAATATTTCCACAGTCAAAACAATATTCAAAATAAATACTGTATGTAAAATGATATACGGTTTAAGAAATAATCATATCCATGATATGAGAATATAGACATTTAAATAGAATATAATTTCAATTGAAAAGTGATCTCAAATGGGCAGTAGGTACACCACATAATAAAGAGTAGGTGCATAATACTAAGTAAGTCACAATGAAGTGAAAATAGAGACAAAGCTTATTACCATTTTATAATAAATTGAGTCGTATGACCAAAAGTTAATAACCAAAAAATGAATCATAGAATACCATGAATATAAATAGAGTCATTATAATATATATCAAATTCAGTAAATCTATACCACATATAAGAAATAAGTGTCAAACAATGGAAACCCCACAGAATTGAAAGTGAGATGAGAAAACCCCTTACAAACATTTCGGCATGGTAATGAGTGTTCTTGAGAGGTATTAATGAGAGTTAAAGGGGTATCCCATTATTTATATATCATAAGGGATGTATGGGGGATGTGAAAAAACATACCCCATCATTAGGTATTTAAAAAAGATCACAACATAGGGGAGATTCTTGAACAAAAGTGAGAGAGAGGATCCCTTACCTTATGCTCGAAGGTGTTCTTGATTTTTCTTAACAAACTTAATAATCAAATTTAGATTCATTAATTAATAATTCCATAACCTCATAAATATTTAATTGATATGTTATAACCTTATTAGGTTCATTAATGGCCTTTTTATGGGTTTAAGAGATTCAATTTTATTGTTTTGGTAGCATTTTCTTCTTTGATTTTCATGATCCGTTTACTTGTATTCATGAATGGATGTGTTTTTGAAATGTGGTTCAACATCCAGAATTGTTGATATAAATTATTAGTGACATTAAAGAGATATAAATGATATTATAATTATTCTAGTTATATACCTTGATGATGACTCATTCGATGAGTTAAAAATAAATGCTTGGATTTGGCTTGGCGGTTTTGTGCACAATAAAATTGTTTTGTATTATTATTCCATATTATGAATGTGTAAGGATCACATAACATTAAACAAGATAAAATACATATATTATTATTTGGTTCAACCATTGAAAAGGTTTCACGACCATTATTGAAGATAGTAATGCAAATTGAAAACCTGTCTTCCTTGAGTGTGATAAATTAACACATCTCTGACGGTGTTTGCATTTATTATATAAAAAGGCGGGTAAAAGAGAGATTATGATGAAATATTCCATTAGAATAATGAAAATCCAGTACATATAAGGTACTAGAATTAACATGGCATTTGGATGAGGTTAGGTGAGAAGATAGCAACAAAATAATTAAATTTGTAAAAGAATTTGAAAGAAAAGAGAAGAGAGGTTCACATCTTGAGTACTCCTCCTTGTGAAACTCCTTAAGACCTTTGTTTTTGGCCTTTTGGTGAGACCAACAGGTCTTGGAAGTGGGGAGAGGGTTTGGGAAGAGTATTTGGAAGAATTTAGGAAAGTATTGAATCTTGAGTGGTGTGGGAGAAAGAGGGGGTGAGGGGTGGTTTATATAGTGGAGGGGAGAGGGGATATCTCTATATTATATTCATTAATTTATTATTTCTCCATAAGATAAAAAATAGTGATTATTTCAGGACCAATATTAGTAATTTTATCATGTTAATCCGAATTAATTGGGATTACATCAATATAATATCATACATGACTCTATAATTAGTGTATTTATCTTATTTTGTAAATTATGGTATTTCACTATTCATCAAAAATTTAAGTATTTTAGAAAAAAACCAAAAATTCACCCTAACCATTTTTCAACGTGTAAAATCCAAAAATGAAGTCCATTTTTCAAAAATAATTTTCTAAATATGATTAATTAAATATTTAATTAAAATCATTATTTAATCGAAAAATATAAACACTTAAAATATTCATTTTTATTTTAAAGGTGCCTAAATTTATTTATACATTCATGGGTATGGATAAGATTCATAAGATTCATGTTACTATTCATAAGGATAAGTTACTACTCATAAGGTTAGGTTACTATTAATAAGGGTAGGTTACTATTCACCAAAAAATAAGTTAATTCTATCATACTCTAAATACCATCTTGAACACAACTGTGTATGTCCGGTTTTCAAAATTCAAAATACACAAGTAGAAGATTTAAGTTCAATGGCTAGGCTATGAATATTTCTTAAATAACCAAGTGTTGTTTCAAAGAAACTTAGTGCTTTATGAAATATAATCTATGACTAGAATGTATTTAAAAGAAACATACCATAAAATGTTTGGGGTGATACACTATGCATACTCTCTATAAGCTCCCCCTGAGCTCGCAGCTACTCCTGATACTATGAAGCAGATGATGATGACTCTCAATAAGCTCCTCTAGAGCTGCACGCTGACATTGCAGTGGTACCATAATAACTCTCAGGTATCAATCTAGATTTCATACCAACAACTTGGCCCTTCTCAAAGGCATGTTGGGTCACCTGCATCCATACTGCCTCATCAAATCTTACTACATTGATCTGATCATCTATCTCAGCCTAACTCTCAGTCTGTTTTTGATATGTTATGACCTCATATGACTCCTTCAATTGAACTTTAAAATTAAAATAGTTAATATATTATTTTTAATTAATTTTAAAACTCAAAAAGAAATTATACTAACTACAATTTGATGTCGGTGATCACCTCTAATCTCTCTAGTGACAGGATCGGCATACATCCTCCTATAAATGTTGAACCCCATAATATCGGGTTGTTCGACTTCCTATATGAATATAAAATAATCATTTTACATTTAAATTTATATAAATTAATTAAAAATTGGTACTTACCATATGTTCTCCATGAGAATTGAATGTACGACTACTAGCTCAATGTGTCACCTCTTGTCTCCATCGATTTTGTCGACATACTGATGATCTCCTCTAAAAACAACCACTCATCTAGTGTGAACATAATCCATCCCAAACCTAATATGAAATGTAATCAGCTCAGTGTGCGCAACAAAACTGATCAAACTTTGTGACTCATGCTTTCCTCATTCTTGTCCTCTTCAAATTGTGTAAAAAACGATGGTAACACTCATGCATACAGCCCTCCCATGCCTTTCAGATAGAGTCGATCATCCTCTCATTGATGGGATACCAGAAATCCTATAAACAATTAATACTATCAAGTTATTAATTAAATAAATTATAAAATAAATATTATTTATTTACGTACCATCCAATGATCTAAAATTCAATATTGAACATCTATAGGAATCTAATACAATATAATCCATGCTCTAGAAAAATAATTTCGCAATATATCACTCTTTTATCCAATAGCTATATGTGAAAAGCTATAAAAAAAGAAAAAATAATAAAACAGTTAGTATATAAATAATTTAATGATAATTAATGAAAAATAACTAAAATACATGAGTAAACATACCTATTCATGTGTGGATTGAAGCCAAGATGTGGGCGTTGCTCAGGGATAGATTCAGGAATCATCAATCATGCAAGACCATAACCCCTTCGAGTCCTCGTTGCACCGCCAGCAGTTTGAGGGTTAGATGATCCAACATACTATTTTTCATCAAGTAGATCAACACCCTCTAACTCAAAAAACATATTTGTTTCCATCTAAAACATGAAATCATTATTTTTAGAAAATAGTTGAAAATAACTATTATATATAAATTTATATTATATATGATTATAACTAGCATTTAACTGTTTAAATATTCATCTTCATCCTAATTTTTGTATATGACGGTGTTAATATCTTCATATTCCTCCTCAGTATCATTAATATATATAGGAGTTTTAGTTTAATCATCTCGTGTCATTTCAAATTCATTCTTTATATCAATAACATCACCATCACCATTGAACCTTAACTATGGGGTGTCATCATCGATATTTGTGTTTCTTCATGGAAAGGATGGATTTGGAGTAGTCTCTTGAAAATTTTCAATTCCTTGTACTTCAGCGGAACCACATTCACTTTGAATAAAATGATTTTCCTGAGATTTTATTTTTATTATGCTCCACCAATCACCCAACTCTCTTGAAGTAGCAAAGTAATTTGCATAATAAATTTTATGTGGCTGATGAGCCAATAAAAATGGTAAATTTACTACAAGAAGACTTGTATATTTAATATCAATAATTTCATGGATCAGATGAATATACAAGCCTCTATCTATATCTAACCACTAACATTTAAACATCTTTATGTAATTATGTTCTAGATAACACAGATCAATAATTTCTTTCAACATGCTATAAAAATCAACTTCAATTTATCTATGATGAGATCCTATCAAGAAAACATCATTGTTCATTATTTTTTTATCTCCCATATTCACATGTATGAAATCTAAAACCTTTCACCACATATGAATTATAAGATTTAATCATTTTATATTGTGGGTTAATCAATACACACAATTAATTATCAATTTTATTAGCATGTTGAGATACCTGAAAATTTATAAAACAATTATCAATATAATAAGTAATAAATTTATTTTATATTTTAAACCATAAATAATTTATTTTACTAGTTTTTGAAATTATTAGGAAAAATTATTTTGTCGACGTTCTTCAAGAGAAGCTGTTGTAATTTGTGGAATCTATTTCTTGATATGATTGTCATATAACCTAAAAGTAAAATAATATTAATTTAATGTAACAAATATTATAGAATAAGTGATAGTATCACTCATAGTAAAAATGGTTTCATTTCTTCACAGTTGAGCAGAACATATGTATGAGCTCTTTAATGTTCATCATCTACAAGCCATCATTCAGGAACTCTGCCAAAGAAAAGTTAGGGCTGATTAAAATTTGATAATTTATTTCTCATTTCATCGACAACATTTCCATCATTATAGACCATGTGGTTGTGTTTTTATAGATATTCATGTTGAAAATAATGATATCAGAAAAAAAAAATCCTCCAACAAATAAGCTTCTACAATTGATCATTCAACTGATGCTTTGTTATGTACTTTTTTCATCAATTTTTTCATGCATATCTCGAATGGGTAAATCCATCGGAACTATACTAGACCACCACATTTTTCTTCATGTTGAAAATGTAATATCAAATGTTCCATTGAGTTAAAGAAATCCGGTGGGAATATTTTTTCCAATTTACATAAAATTAAAACAACATCTTCTTGTAGTCTGCTTAGTGTATCATAGTCTGTCATTGTTGCACATATGTATTAGAAAAAATATAATATGTCTATTATCACATCCCAAATCGTAGAATTCAACAAATCTCTTAATCTAATTGGCAGTATTCTTTCCATTATAACATGGCAGACATGAATTTTTAATTTGGTAATATGACCATTTCTGACACATCTACCCAAATTGGAAACATAACCATCTAAAAGTATCAAATCTGTAATCTACTGAAAAAATAATAATTGATTTTCTTTGAAAATTTTATAATCTGATTTTGGTTTTATTAACTTCCGTGATGTGATATTTTAAAACAGTTCAAGTTCCGGTCACCTGTAAATTTGGGAAAGATCTAATCGTGCCTTTACATTATCTTTGGTCTTACCTAATGTATCCAAAATTGTATAAAATATATTATCAAAATAGCTATTTGTAATATACATGACATCTAACATGTGACAGACCAAAAAATCAGACCAATATGGAAGATCCCAAAAAATTCTTTGTTTTATCCAATTGTGTTCTTTCCCAAAATCCATCAATTTTCTATTGGTTTATAGTTGGTCCAAATATAATGGGTGGTAATGAATAGAAAAATTATTTTAACTTCATACCTGAGATCATTTTTGGAGCTTTATCTCTTTCAAATGTTCCTTTTCTAAAATGATATTTGTTCTTTTGAAAATGATGATCAGTTGGAAGGAATCTACGATGACAGTTGAAAAAAAAGGTTTCCTTCCATTGACAATCATAAATGCTTTTTTATCTCTCATACAGTATGAACATGATTTTGGACCACGTGTACTCTAGCCAGATAACATGTCATATGTTGTAAAGTCACTAATTTTCCACATCAATGTAGCTTTCAGTAAGAAATATTTTTTCAAAGCAACATCATATGTACTAACATCATTACTCCATAATAAATTTCACTCATCAATCGATGGATTTCAAAAGACATCAATATTATTTTTTGGATGTCCTAGAATTAATAAGGTCAAAAATATATATAACTCTTTCATCAACATCTAGGGAGGTAATTATATGGAGTTATAAAGATAGGCCAATAATAATATTAACTACCATAAGAACCAAATTGATATAAATCGTCAGTAGAAAGACTCAATTGAACGTTTCGGGCTTCTGAAGAAAAAGACGGATGTACTTGGTCAAAAAATTTCCATAAATCACCATCATAGAAATGATTTAATCTTTTACTGGTGTAAATATTGGTTTTGTGCCATAACATCAATGAAATTGTGTTCTAAAACATAAATAAACACTACAATCTGGATGTAAGTGGGAAATACCTCAACTGTTTAATAGAAATCAATCTAGAGTTCCCTAGTTAAGCATCTTTATACCTCAATTTTCCACATGTAGGACAACTATCCAATGACTCATTTTTACCATAATATAAGATGCAATCATTTGAACATGCATGAATCTTCTAAAAATAAATACCCAGATTACGAACCAGCCACTTGCTCTCATGGAAATTTATAGGAAACATATTTCTTTCAGGTAACAGTGTTTTAACCAAAGATAATATCTGATTAAAACAGCTATTTGACATTCCATTATCTAATTTAATATCCATAAATTTTGTAACTACTTCAAATTTTCTTATCTTGTAACCAAGATATAAGGCATCCTTAGGGGACCTCAATAAATCATAAAATTATGATGGTTTAAACTCAAGATTTCAATCAATATCATCTTGAGTTTCATTTTGTTGAAAATATAGACCTACCACATCTTGTACTAAATTTTGATACCGTAAAGGATTTGGAACCAAATTATAAATATCTACTATAGAATTGCATTCACCATGTTGATACCAAAAAATATAACTTGTTTGAAAATCAAAATGCAATAGATGACCCCCAACATTGTCAAATGTGTCAAACATCCTCAGTCCACATTTTTTATATGGACACTTAATTGTACCTTCTGAAAAAAAATCTGGTTTTGAAGGTGTAAAATGATAAGAAGGTTTCAACACCCTCAATATATGCAGGATTTGTACCAGAACCATTTGGATTCCTGTACTGATTGATCCAAGTACGGTTATCTAATAATTACTGTTGTTGACTTCCTTATTCCATATTTCTTTAAAAAATATAAAATAATTATTTTTTTATGAATTATTTGATATAATAAAAACACGATCCAAAAATATTATCAATTATTCCTAAGTGTTCCTATTTACTGCTATTAGCCATTAATTATTCATATTTATTAATATTTATTACTAATTATTACTAATTATTACTAATTATTACTATCTATTACTAATTATTACTATTTATTACTATTTACTACTGTTTATTACTATTTATTACTATTTATTACTATTTATTACTATTTATTACTATTTATTACTATTTATTACTATTTATTACTATTTATTACAATTTATTACTAATTATTACTAATTATTACTAATTATTACTAATTATTACTACTTATTACTATTTATTACTATTTATTACTAATTGTTACTATTTATTAATATTTATTACTAATTATAACTAATTATTACTAATTATTACTATTTATTACTATTTATTACTATTTATTACTATTTATTATTATTTATTATAATTTATTACTATTTATTACTATTTATTACTAATTATTACTAATTATTACTAATTATTCATATTTATTACTAATTATTACTAACTATTCATATTTATTACTAATTATTACTAACTATTCATATTTATTACTATTTATTACTATTTATTACTAACTATTCATATTTATTACTATTTATTACTAATTATTACAATTTATTACTAATTATTACTAATTATTACTATTTATTACTATTTATTACTATTTATTACTAATTATTCCTATTTATTTCTTTTTATTCATAATTATTCATAATTATTACTAATGTTTACTAGTTATTCTTAATTATTACTAATTATTCCTAATTGTTACTAATTATTACTAATTATTACTTTTTATTACTTTTTATTACTATTTATTATTATTTATTACTATTTAGTCCTATTTATTCCTATTTATTCCTAATTAGTCCTCATTATTCATAATTATTACTGATTATTACTAATTATTACAAATTATTACTATTTGTTATTAATTATTACTATTTATTACTAATTATTACTATTTATTACAATTTGTAACTATTTATTACTATTTGTTACTATTTATTACTAATTATTACAAATTATTACTATTTATTACTATTTATTAATATTTATTAACATTTATTAGTATTTACTACTATTTATTACTATTTATTACTATTTATTACAAATTATTACTATTTATTACAATTTATTACTGTTTATTACTATTTATTACTAATTATTACTATTTATTACTATTTATTACTAATTATTCATATTTATTACTATTTGTTGCTAATTATTACTATTTATTACTATTTATTACTATTTATTTCTGTTTATTACTGTTTATTACCATTTATTACAATTTATTACTAATTATTACTATTTATTACTAATTATTACTATTTATTACTAATTATTATTATTTATTACTAATTATTCATATTTATTACTAATTATTACTAATTATTCAAATTTATTCCTCTTTATTCCTATTTATTACTAATTATTCATATTTATTCCTATTTATTACTAATTATTCCTACTTATTACTATGTATTACTAATTATTACTTATTATTTACTAATTATTACTAATTATTACTGTTTATTAATATTTATTACTATTTATTACTATTTATTACAATTTATTACTATTTATTAATAATTATTATTTATTATTACTAATTATTACTATTTATTACTATTTATTACTAATTATTACTATTTATTGCAATTTATTACTAATTATTACTATTTATTACTATTTATTACTATTTATTACTATTTATTACTATTTAATACTATTTATTACTATTTATTACTATTTATTACTATTTATTACTATTTATTACTATTTATTACTATTTATTACTATTTATTACTATTTATTACTATTTCTTACTAATTGGTACTATTTATTACTATTTATTACTATTTATTACTATTAATTACTCTTTATTACTATTTATTACTAATTATTACTAATTATTACTATTTTTACTAATTATTCATATTTATTACTATTTATTACTATTTATTACTAAATACTATTATTTATTACTATTTATAACTATTTATTACTATTTATTACTATTTACTACTGTTTACTACTAATTATTACTATTTATTACTATTTATTACTAATTATTGCAATTTATTATTATTTTTTACTAATTAGTAGTATTTAATACTAATTATTACTAATTATTCATATTTATTCCTATTTATTACTAATTGTTTATATTTATTACTAATTATTCATATTTATTACTAATTATTACTAATTATGACTAATTATTCCTATTTATTATTAATTATTACTAATTATTCATATTTATTCCTAATTATTACTAATTGTTCATATTTATTCCTATTTATTCATGGCAAGGTTAAATTCACCTGTAAATGTTTAAAATGACTAAATATTTATATATTATCACTTCTGGTTTATTATTTCATTTTTACAAGGAAGACCATCAATAAACCGACTTTGGAAACCATGAAAAGAACGCACCCGAAACAACAAAAATAACCAAATATTTTTAATAAATGGGTGGGAAAATGTTATAAGAAGATAATGTAAAGTATTATAACATGAGTTTAGTTCGGTAATATATTAATAACACTATTCAAACCATTATACACGAGGTTTGAATGCATTTGAAGGAAGTTGAACCCGAGGTAAGAGACTTTCCTTTTAAAATCCTTTTAAATGTCTCTTTTACAAAATTCAAAAAGATTATTCTTTCCTTTATATGACGTGAGGGCTTTCTCTTGATTTCATGATGCTATATTATTATCATGTTTCCATTATATGTTTTCATAATTATTTTTGAAGAATGTGATTTCATTATTATGTGGACGTTTTTTATATTTTAAAAGTGATTTGTTTTACAAAAAAATGGTATTTTGAAAATCTGAATGTGTTTTACTCAAGGGTTTAAATGAGTTATCAAGTGTTTTATTCATGATATGTTCATTGGACATTGTTTATGTTGGGTTGAACCCATTATAGCTCAAGATACGACGGGTTGAGCCCCATTATACCTCAAGATATGTTGGGTTGAGCCCATTATAGCTCAAGATATGACGGGTGAGCCCCATTATAGCACTCCAATGCACTAGGTACTCCAGATATGGAAGTTGACCGAATGGTTATTCCATATGCAAGGGTGAATGTAAGAGTGATATGATAAATATTCCCCAAGGCAACTACATGATGTTTCTATGCATGTTAATAAGTTTTTATATAATGGGGTTTATTGGTTTTTATACTACTAAAACAATATTCATGTTTTCACAATATAAAACATTTAAAAATAAAACATGATTTCTTTTACAAATCTTCATTACATTTAACTTGAATACCTCTTTTCTCTTACACGTCCTTATAACCTGTGAAAAACATTTAAAAACATGGGATAAGCACCAAAATCTTAGTGAGGGATATAAGGAAAGAAAAATCGTTAGTCCAGTGAAAACATGAAAAGCCATTATAAACCCTTTTCTTAAAAACTCATAAGCATGCATAGAAATATCATGTAGTTTCCTTGGAAAATATTTTTCATATCACTCTTACATTCAACCTTACACATGGAATAACCATTCAGACATCTTCCGACTCCGAAGTACCCAATGCATTGGAGAGTTATAATGGGGCTCACCCGTCATATCTTGAGCTGTAATGGGCTCAACCCAACATATATTGGGCTATAATGGGGCTCAACCCGTCATATCTTCTGCTATAGTGGGCTCAACCAAACATAAATTATGTCCAAGGAACATGTCATGAATAAAACCCTTGATAACTCATTTAAACCCTTGAGAAAAACACTTTCAGATTTTCAAAATACCATTTTTTTCATAAAACAAACCCCTTTTAAACTATTAAAATCATGCATATAATAATGAATTTATATTTATTCCTAATTATTATTAATTATTACTATTTATTACTATTTATTACTATTTGTTACTATTTGTTACTATTTATTACTAATTATTACTAATTATAACTAATTGTTTCTATTTATTACTATTTATTACTAATTATTACTATTTATTACTATTTATTACTAATTATTACTAATTATTACTAATTATTACTAATTATTCCTAATTATTCATATTTATTCCAATTTATTCCTATTTATTACTAATTATTCATATTTATTCCTATTTATTGTTAACTATTCATATTTACTCTTATTTATTACTAATTATTCCGATTTATTACTAATTATTAATAATTAATCATATTTATTATTAATTATTACTGATTATTCATATTTATTCCTAATTATTACTATTTATTACTATTTATTACTAATCATTACTATTTATTACTATTTATTACTAGTTATTACTAATTATTACTAATTATTCATATTTATTCCTATTTATTACTAATTATTCATATTTATTCCTATTTATTACTAATTCTTCATATTTATTCCTATTTATTACTTATTATTTCTAATTATTACTAATTATTAATAATTATTCATATTTATTATTAATTATTCATATTTATTATTAATTATTACTAATTATTCGTATTTATTCCTAATTATTACTAATTATTCATATTTATTCCTATTTATTACTAATTATTCCTATTTATTACAAATTATTACTAATTATTCTTATTTGTCACTGATTATTCCTAATTATTTCTAATTATTACTAATTATTCTTATTTATTACTATTTATTACTATTTATTACTATTTATTACTATTTATTACTATTTATTACTATTTATTTATATTTATTACTAATTATTCCTAATTATTACTAATTATTCCTATTTATTCCTATTTATTACTAATTATTCATATTTATTACAAATTATTCCTATTTATTACTGTTTATTACTAAATACTGCTAATTATTACTAAATACCGCTAATTATTACTAATTACCGCTAATTATTAATAATTAGTGCTAATTATTGCAATTTATTAGTATTTATTACTAATGAAACAACATGTTTGTAAAAAAATAATGCAAAATAATACTATCTATTTCTAATTTAATTTAAATGTCGCTAGTTAACAATAATTATAACTAAAATAAAATTAAATAAATTAACTAAAAATAAAAGCAATAGATAAATACCTTAAAATAGAGTCGTTTGTACGATGCAATACTTGAAAATTGCTCTGATTAGAAATTGTAAACTTTGGAAAATTTTCAGAGAGAAATATGAGAGTTCAGAGAGAGAGAAAGGAGTTGAGAGGTGTGAAATGAAAAAAAAGGATGGGGGTATATATAGATTAGATTATTTGGGACGAGAGTATTTGTGACAGGAGTATTTGCAGCGGTATGCCAATCGCAAATAGTATTATTTGCGACGAATCCCGACGCAAATACTAACCCCCCATTAATGAAGGGCGGCGGTTAAAAAGGTATTTATGACGGGATATCAATCCCATCGCAAATGTTAAAAATCCACCAAAGGGTAATTGCGATGAGTTTAGCCACCCGTCGCAATTACCCTTCCCGCGGTTTGGTGCGCATTAGGTGCTAAACCTTTTGCGACGAGACACCTATTCTCATCGCAAATAGTGTATCCTGACGAACTTTTTATGACGGGACCCTTTCCCATCACAGATAACATTTTTATTGTAGTGGTAGATTACATGGATATAAGTAGGGACAATGGGAAGTGCACGGCTATTGATGCTTGATTTATTTTAGAATGGTATCTTGGGAGCAGATGATCGAGCTAGTGCTTGGGATACTTTGGAGATAGCTTTTTGGTCGTTTTGGTTTCCTTTGGTATATGATGTACTGTATTATATGTCTGCTACCATGTATGTCTGCCTCATTTTTGTATCATCATGACAACATCTGTATATGATTTCTATTATTGGTTATGTCTATTATTATTGGTCAGATGGTTTATTCATCCAGTGCCTTATTATTTTCATTATGTTTATCTCTCTTTTTTTCTTCATTGTTATCAACTACTATGTTTCACTGTGATAAAGAGGGTATAGTCCCCCCACCACACCACCATAGACTCTCGTTGTTAGTCGACATCCTCTAGCATATTGGGAGGCATGCCTGAGGCCATGTGGTTAAACGAGTTCGGTTACTTATGAGTGAACTGAGCCTGGGACTTCCCACAGTGGTATCATAGTTGTTTCTTTTCCTTTTTCTTATAATTTTGGGTTGGTAGACAAGAGACTAGTATGTGTCAGAACTTGGTAATAAACCATGCATGGGAGCAGCTAACCCATGTTTGGGGGAAAATACATGTTACCAGGGATGGGATTTTTTATTCTAGATTTCATATGTTATGGTTGTATTACTTTCACTATTGAGTGACACACATGTTTTACAATTCTTTGTTTTATGTATTTTTACCTTTAGGCTAGTGGGGAAAGGGATAATTTCCTCATGCATCATTATAGGAACATAGGTATATATATTTCATGCATATCTCAGTACTTGGTTTCTTGTTTCTTATGGTATGTGCCTTCATTTTCATACCAAGTATTTTTTAATGTTTCTTGCAGAAAAAAGAAGAAAATAATTGGTTACTTGAGGTGTGTTCATCAACCTAAATGGAGTTTTCCCACATAGATTGATGTTGGAACCTTAACTAACCGATTATGGCATTTTTAAGCCATGAAACCTTGGTTACGTGAGATGAAATGTTATTTGGTTGTGATTAAATGGATTCTAATTGTAATTTTTAAAGTTTGTGCCTCTATAAATTGGGAATGGTGATCCATATAATTGAACCATAATATATGGACTTGTTTCATCCTAATAATGGATGTAAATAGTTGGTTTTAGTTACATTGAATGGCAGTTATAACTTATAAAGCTTATGTCTTCATTACTTGGGAATGAAAATACATCTAACTAAACTATTATATATCTAAACTTTCTAAAACATGTAACTTTTAAAGGAACTGGTTACCGTTAAATGGGGATTCCAATTACAACTTAAAGAGAGTTTTCCTCTATAAAGTGTAATTGAGACTCCATATAACATAAACCTTATGATTAAAACTTAGAATATTGCCATATACTTTGACCTTAGAATCAGGTGGTTGGCTAGCGTATCTCTAGTATTCAAGCCATAGGCCTCTTATTATTTTCTATAATTAATCCTTTCTTCCTAATATTTTTCTGATCCATGTGCTTGGTATTGTAGATATATGCCTCCATGATGTCCTCGGGTCGATTACCAGGAAGGGGGCAATAACTATGCTCCGATGGTGGTGGGGCATGGCCCGCTAGTACTGCCACCTATAAAACATCAAGTAGTACCACCCATTATTCATGGACCGATCACTAATTCTCAGCTCAAAGAGACTTTTATATGACTAATTTAGTCTAAGGAGGGAGCACAATGACCTACACCTTCTATGTTATAGTTGATGATGGAATTCCAGTAGTATCACCCACCTACTTTTTCAGGGGAAGGTAGTCCCTAGGATTATGAGTCTTAGTTATAGGTCATACTTTTGATCTTTGAGCATCCAGATACACCTTCTGAAATGAGGGTGGATCACACATCTTATATGCTTTGGGGTTATTCCAAGTGATGGTGGGATGTTTTTACATATGAATGTCAACATTAGGTCACAGTTTAGAGGGATTTACATACTAGTTTTTATGAAAACTTATTTCCTAAAACGTTGAGGGATGATCGAGCTAGAGATTTTATGCATCTGGAGTATAGTGTTATGTTCGTTATGGATTACTCTTCTCATTTCACTAAGCTTCAGAATTTTTTACCCACTCTTGTTGGTGACGGACTTTCCATGTCTAGACATTTTTAAGATGGTATTAGGTATTCCATGAAATCCTAGGTAAACATATTCTAATTGAATACTATCTCTGAAACAATAAATCAATCTCTTATCTCTGAGCACAATCATAAAGAAGCTGAAGGTACAAGGTATGGGGGTTTATCTTCTAGTCAAGGAAGTGAATCATCTAGTGACAGGAATCGTTGCTTTGATATTTCTCGTGAGGGTCTTGGTAGTCAAATTTTATGAATTGAAAATTATGTAGTATGCCATCGGTGTGTAAGGCAATGTTATATGAATCTTTAGTATGTCAGAGACCCAGTAGAGTGCAGAGCCTGTGGTGGAATGGTCCATATCTATATATTTTTCAATACCTTTCCATTGGTTCCCAATGAAAGGGGATTCTCATTAGCTTTGAATTATGGAGTGAGATTAGTAGTTTCATGCAAGGAAGGAAGTTGGAGTACTACCATCCAATCAGGCTGAGGTAGCGTTCATGGTCGAGGAAGCCAGAGTTATGATGTGCAGCACTAGTAGATCAAACATACTTATGGAGGTATGGTTGCGACTTAGGGTCATGGATTAGTCCGTTTACATAAACTTCATCTTATACCTAAGGAGTGGGGTGTTGGAAAATATACAATGTGAGGTATGATCTTATTATCGTTGACTTTAGTATCTTATTTGTTTGATATCAGTGCCTCACACTCATTTTTATATGCAGTTTTAATGGATAGTCTTAGGCTCGAGATTGAGTGCTTTTGTGGAGTAATGAATCTTGATACTCTTTTGGAAGTGTTTTTAGAAAGTGTACACTGGTACAAGTAATATCCCCTTATGATCAGCAATTTCCATTTCTTATGGAACCTTTTCATCCACAAGATGACAAGTTTTGATATAATTCTAATGATGGACTAGTTAGTTCCTTATAGATCCCATATAGATTGTTATCACCAAAGGGTGTCCTTCTTATCACCTGGGGGATGTAGTTATGTTCATAAAGGATAATAGGATGTCTAGGAAATTTGATATGGACCTAAGAATCATGGGCTAGGTAGAGTGTCGGCCTAGATTTCTAGTATTTTTCTTGATGTTCAATGAATATGATAGTATATTTTTCCTCTACTGGTAGACTAATTCAAATATGTTTTCATGGATAAATTTTTAGGGTTACCTATATAGAGAGGTGGATTTCACCATTGAGCTTGTTCCAAGAGTGGAACTAGTATCTATTCCTCCTACAGGATGGATCCTACCAAGATTTAAGAACTCAATAGGCAGTTTGAGGACCTGGAATCCAAAGGGTTTATATAACCCAATATTTCTCCTTGGGGTTCACCTGTGCTTTTTTCTAAGAAGGCGGATATAACCTTAAGTCTATGTGTGTATTATTTACGATTGAATCATCTTATAGTTAAGAAACGATACCCACTTCCTCATATAGTCGATCTCTTTAACCAACTCCGAGGAGTTAAGGTCTTATCAAAGATTGATTTAAAATCAGACTACCATCAGGTGTGAGTTAGGACCTCATATATACCACGTACAATGTTCTGAATCAGTTATGAATTGTATGAGTATTTTTTATGTCTTTTAGTCTAACCAACACACATGCTGTTTTTATAGCCTTGATGAATCAGTATTTCCACCCAAACCTAGATTCTTCCATGGTTGTTTATTTGGAAGATATCATAGTGTATTCTCAAATTCAATATGATCATGCTAAACACCTTGAAATTGTATTGAGTACACTAAAAGAGCACTAGATATATACCAAGTTCACTAAATGCCACTTATGGATTGGAAAATTTCACATCCCAGGTCGCATTATATCAGTAGTAGAGAGAAGGTGATTGAAATTGTTTCTTGGGAGCAGCCCAAGAACGTCTTTGATATATAAAGTTTCTTAACTATATTTGATTACTATTGAAACTTCATTCAGAACTTTTCACACCTTAAAACACCACATATAAGCTTGACTAAGAAAGTTGTAAAGTTCATGTGGTTTGAAGCTTATGAGAAGGCCTTTCAGAAGTTGAAAGGAAGGATAACCTCAGCATTGATCTTGATTTTTATTGATCCTGGTAGAGGTTTTATAGTGTATTGTGACACATCAGGTGTCATACTGGGATCTGTTTTGATGCAAGGGGAATGAGTTGTGTCGTATGAGTATTATAAGTTGAGGCCACATTACCATAATTACCTGACATATGATCTCGAGTTAGTATCAATGGTTCATGATTCTCATTAATGGAGACATTATTTGTTTGGTTAACTCTTAATGGTATACACAGACCATAAAATCCTCAAATACATATTCACTCATCATGACTTGAACCTTAAATAATGAATATTGGTTGAATACATTCATTATTTTGATTTTTATCTTTCTTACATGCCTGGTAATGGAAATTCAGTTGCTGATTATTTGAGTTGGAAAACTCATATGGAAATTATTCAATAAGACAATAGATAATGGAAGTTAATGAATCTTATTTCTGAGATACATATGGAAGTTCAGTAATTTCATGACCAACCTTTCCTTGAAGCTTTATTGGTGACTTCGTCACTTCTGGATAAGATAAAGAGGATGCATCTTTCAGATCCTAAAGGCTTGGTCCTGAGAGAGAGTGTTTCTAACAATGACCCATGGATTGGTTGGATTGTTGATAAGGATGATATTTTTTATATATATGGTCATGTATGGGTACCTAAAAACATGCGAGATAAGTTGATTATAGAATCTCATGCATCTAAATGGGTAGTATATCTTGGACTAACAAAGATATACCATGAAAAAACTGTAATAAATTGTAGAGGTACCATGCATGGTTTTTGCAATATTTTCAAACTATGCACCTAAACTGTGTGATGTATGGGTTCTTGGATAGTGGCCAATGCATATTTTGTATAGGGTTTGGAAACCACATGGCCAAACCATGTGCCCCTTTAAAAATTTGGTAAAGATGATTTCTACCCTATAACCTTTAACCTTTCCTCTCCCATTTCTCATCCTCACATGCATAGTATCTTGTTGGGATCTCTCCCTTATTACCTCTCTTAGGATTTATGATATCTCCTCCATCCGGACTTTGTTTTGATCTCTACTAGTTGTGTTGGATCACCCTTATTAAGATTAATATTCCTCTTTATTCTTTTCTCAGTTTCTCTAACCATCAGTATTGTTGTCTCTTTATGACCTAATATATCCTATTTTTAGGTAATTTGTTTGGTTTCTCAGTTTATCTCATTCTAGAATGGATATGAGGCTAATATTTTATGAGTATTCTACTACCGAGCTAAGTTAGGTGGTCTATTACTTTTTAATAAAAGTCACGATGTTTATAATTTTCAATCATTGTGTCGCATGTCAGACTTTCCCAATATTGCCTCTAAAATGTGTAACTATTTTATTTAATTTCCTAGAACATGAATTAGACCCTTTATTAGACCCATTGACATTTAGGTTTAATAACTCAACATGAACCACCCTTAGGTTGGTTTCTATTAAATGCTAATGATTACCATTCTTACCTTGTAACCAAACCACCCCTTGGGTGTGTAGAGATTTAAAATTTTAATTGAAAGCCACAACTAAATTAAATAAATTTTTAAAGTACATTTATATATATCTTAACCCTTCTTGATCACTTTTAAGGGAAATGACTAATGAAATGAATGGAATTTTTTTTCTAGAAAGGATACTTCCCTTGGCCCTTTTGATCATTTAAGAAATGAAATGACCCTATTGGGATAAATTAAATGATAATGGAATGGTTTCATCACATATACCATTGATAACTTACTTATTATATTTATTTATTACACTAGGCTTGATGAAACTATTAAAGGTGCAGCATTCCTAGAGTGATACTTGGATTCCCAATGTGTAATTCCTTGAGCAAACTCGTAGGACACCACCCAATTCATTGATGTGACTTTCAAGTGGTACACTTGAATTGGACTGTATCAATGTCTTAGCTTGTGAATTCTTCATTATGACATTGAAGATTCACCTATATTGTTTGGGAAATTATAATTCCTTGTATTATCTCCTTAGATTTGACTTGATGTCCTCGAACATGGACCGCCTTGTATTATCTACTTGGGCTCCAATAAGGTCTATAATGAGATTACCTTGGACATTATCCTCAGCCTTTATGAGGATTCATTAGTCATAGGCCTTGGGTTCCTATCCTACTAATAGGTTTACATTTAGAGATATCTAGTATGAGCCGGATTTGGTGGGTTTTTTCTGGTTCATCTTCAATATATATTTTTATATACATTAGGTGCTTGGAGGTACAATTATATTCAAAAACATGCACACCACACACCCCCCTAAAAGGTAGGTCATATCCCCCAAGGCATAACCCACCAAACTTTCCACTTTATCACATAATATTTTCTTTATCCCAAAGGCCTAATGGGCATGAAGCCCATTACATAGCCCATGGGCCTGAAATTTTGGGCCCAAGGCCCATTCTATGAATGGTAACCCAACTGCTATAGTATCACTACAATACTGCCACTGCTACAGTTTTCCCTCCACTACTATAGTCTCACTTTCCACTATTATAGTGTTGCCTACCATCGCTATAGTGTCACCGGTCAACAGTTCCACCACTACTACAATACTCTACATTCTTGCTACAGTAACCTGTGACCAACAGGTTTTGAAACCCCATTTTTGATGTAGTATTACCCCATTATATATATTTCACATTTTTAGTTCTTATATTCTCAAAATATAATGTGTTAGACTTCTTTTTTACAATTTTCCTCACTCATGTATATGCTTCACACTATTACAGTTTATGTTCACAGACTGGGTTTGTATTAGACACTGTCGGTGGTTGCCTACTAAATTTTAATCACACCATGTTCAGGCCACCAATTTCAACCTGGAAAGATTACATGTATGTGGTTAGGGATAAAGGGAAGAACCTAGGTATATGTGTTTTATTTTTTTAAGATGGGATCTTGGGATCAGATGATAAATCCAGTGCATGAGATTCTTTGGAGATAACTTTTTGGTCTTTTTGGTTTCCTTTTGTATATGTCGTATTGTATTGTATGTGGGATAACATGTATACCTGCCTCATTTTTTATAATTATGACATCATCTATATATTATTCTTACTGAAGGTTGTATTTATTATTATTGGTTGGATGGTTTATTCATCCACTACCTTACTATTTCCATTTCATTTATCTATTATTCCATTGTTTCATTATCATATACCACTATATTTCACTCTGATAAAGAGGGTATAGTCTCCCAATCGTAGAACTATAGACCCTCACTCCTAGTTGGTAGCATCTGGCATATGGGGAGGGGCACTTGAGACCGTGTGGACAAGCAAGTTTAGTTACTTATGAGTGAACTAGGTCTGAGACGTCACACTTAACATAGCTCTCTTAGTTTTTATAACTTTTAAATTTTTGAAATGAGTAACTTCAAGAATTTCTAAATAAAAAAATTAGTTTGACATAAATAAACTTGGATATAAATATTTCTCTAAATATAACATAAAAATATATTTGTGACTCTGAAATTTAATTAAAATTCATTCTTCTCTTCTCTTGTAAAATTAGAAACTTAATTTTTTGATACTTTATACTCTCCAGTAAGCATGAGATAATTTTTAACTCTAGTGATGATAATATAGGTTTCTATTCAATCTCCCCAATATTAATAATCATTCTCATCAAAGATAAGTGGTTTATTTAGATCAAGATTGTTGATTGATCTGACATGTATATCATCAATAATTAAGAAAATATCTATACACTTTTTAAGATCAATGAAACTAAAATATAAAAATCTAACATAGTAACATAAAATCAAGAAATAGAAATATCAGGTTTAGCTTTAAATGTAGAAACCTCTTTCGATGCCAAATGTAGAATTGAAATGGTAAGGTAATTATACTATAATATGGGGGTGAATTATACTTTGAAAATAACTATTGATTTTCATCTTCCTAAAAAGATATTTTTATTGGTATTATAAAAATATGATACACCCACAATATCAAAGTAAAATCAGAGTATGAGTATTTAAGTATTGGTTTTTCAAGTTATTGATAAACAAAACATGAATAGTGAAATTATAAAAGCAATTGGTATTACAAAATACCGATGAAATATTTAACATGTTAGAATTAAAAAAATAGAGTATATATTTACCAATAAAATACCCCTAAAAATATTATAAAATCCACACTTTTAAACCAAAGTGAATGGTAAATATGTAGACCTTATCCGAGGTATCCTCAACTATCAACCTATAAAAAGGTATCCACTTATTAAATTATAAAGAAATAATTTTTCTTCCTTTCCCTGGAATCCCTCAATTAGACTAATTAGGATTTCCCTTATTACAAAAATTGGTAGCTTAGTTCACTCGCTACTTTGACCAATAGATTAATACTTTTGATACTACAACCAGAAGCTCAATCTTCCCACTAATTTGACCAATATCTTAATTTTAATGAATATAACTAAAATACTAAGATATTTACAAGTATTACCTCACACAATGGTAGTTCTTAGTAGAAACACTCAAAAATAAAAATATTTCATTGAACAGAAGCACTCAAACAACTAAAAATTACAAGGCTTCAAAATGATCCAAAACTTTCCGAATGATATCATAGTTTCATACCTATATTTTTTTTATATGTATTGTTTTTCGTTTGACCCATGAGGTGTAGCTCAATTTATAATAAATCCTCCAATGGTCAGATTTTGTATATCTTGGGGTTAGTTACAATGGTATTGGTGTTCGTTTTATTATTCATCTTTTAATGGAATTAGTTTCTTTCTACATCTATCAATTAGTTGATTCGGTATTTGTATAATTATTTAGTTAAAAACCTTAAACTTTTAGTATTAAAAATTTATTAAGTTGTTTAATTTTCATAAATCAATGGAATTGGTATTTAATTAAACCTCAAGTTATCAACATTTTTCTTAAATAGTTTTATATACTAAAAACATTAAAGATAAAATAACAAACTTAAGTTACATCAAATACTTAATAAATTGTTTTGTGGTTTTCAAAACAAATGAAGTTAAGTGAGTCAATAACTCAAAAATCTACCCATTTTTAAAAAAAAACAAACATGGAATGAAAAAAATAAAATGATCTAAAAATAATTTGGGGGTGGAATTACTCCTTGTATATCTTTAAATGAAGATATATGTATTTCCTCATTTTAAAAGTTTTCCCCTTTTAAAAATGTAAATTTATAGATATGTTTAAATGTTTCTCACCCTTTTTAAAGTTAATGTAATTTTTCCCTCTTTTAAAAAGAATTTGTAAATATATCTCCTCCTTTTGAAAATAATTTTTAAAGATATCCATCACTTATATTTTTAAATAAATTTCTCCCCCTTTATGAAAAAAAAGATCTCCCCTTTTGTAAAATAATATTAATTTTTAGAATATTTATCCCCATTTTTGGTTTTCAAAAAGAAGGTTTCGAAAAAAAATGAAGAAAAATTATGAAAATTAAGTTTTATATTATACAAATAAAGAGATAATTTTTTTTAGAAAGATTATATAAATGGTAGTACATTCATTAGATAACACTCATACAATGATTGGTGATATAAATACGTAAAACTATTGAAACCTCATTATAAAAAAATTATTGATCAAAATTTTTTAGATCAATGTTTTTGTGTTATAATGATACAAGAAATTATAAATTTAAAAAATTAGTCCTTATTAATTGATTTTTCAATCGTGTGTTTCAACTTCTTGATATATTTCTATTAATCTGCTAACATCTGATCGTGAAATTTGAACTTCTGATCAAACTTGAAAACTTTCTCTAAAATTCTTCCTTCTTGAGATTTCAACTATTGATCTTATTTGGAAAAAAATTATTCTAAATTTTTAATCTTCTAGACCTCCTCATATGATTTATATTTATACTCACATAACTTAATATTCTAGTCTTCAATATGTTTGTTTCAAATTATATCAAGGTTTTTTGGTTCAAATGAAGAAGAAATTCCTTCAAATTTATCATCAAGATCTTTTAAGTTATATTCAAGAATGATTGAACTTTCACAATTAATGTCAAAACTATTATGAAATAAAAATTTTAGTGCACCAATAGCATTGACATCCTTCAATTTATCTTTGAAACACTTTGTGAAGTTCTTTATATTTTGGTGACAAAGATCTATTTCCTGTATTTCTTCCTTCAAATCTTCCTTGACTTTTTCTATGGAATTAATCAACCATATTTGAGATATAGGATTCTAATTATGAATCATTTGACTTTAAAAGAGTGTCACTCTAGTACTTATTTTAGGAATCGTACTGATATTGTGATTCATCCTTCTTTACATGATCAAAAATTCATGTATATTTTGATAAAAGGATCAAGTTGTTACTAAAGCTATAGATTATGATGATATTTTCTTCTTATTTTTCTAATATTTAGAAACAATAGGTTAAAATTGCTATAATTTATCATTACTAGGAAAATAATCATCAATGTCAACAGGTTCATCATTAACTACATTTATATTATCGATAGTTATCTTATAAGAACTTAATGAAGAAGAACTAGAAATGGAACTGCCCTCAGATGAAACTGATTTTGGAATATATTTCTTTTAGGATAAAGAAATAACTACAGTAGGTATGTGAACTGAAGATTCAATATGGGATAAATATTATATTTAAATTTTCTTCAATGATGCTTCTCACTTATTCTCAATAATTTTTTCAATAATAACTTCTTTTGATAAAGATTCAGCCGGAGAAAATTCTACTTTAGCATATGGAGGAACTTATGTTGACTAAAATATAGTTGTCTAAACAATTGATTGTTAAACTTTAGATTACTTCTAAAATAGACTTTTAATTATTCCCTGATGTGAATATAGATAGGATGAATTTTTTTAAATTTATAAGGTGAAAAATTTTCCTTTTCCTTTAAAATAAATCTTTCTCTTTAAAGGAATTTTAGTAACATGTTCCTCAATTATAACCCCAAGAAGAATTTATTGAGAAATTTATGATTTATTTGGTTTTATAGAATAGTTATTCTTCTTATTATCTTTTAATAATTTATATTCCATAACTTATTTTAAGGCCTTAACCTCAGCTTTATCTAAACTAAATTAAGATATTTCTTTTACTCTTTCTTCCTTATTTTTCTTTGCTTGTTAATTTTTCTCTTTTAGGAAACTGCTCTAGGTATAAATCAATTTCTCGATCTGGTCACCTAAAAAAATTATTTTATTTTTCAAAGAATCTTTCTTTTTATGATATTCTAGTTCAATTAAATTTTTCCACCTTTTATAAAGGTTTATCTACTTATTTATTTTTAAATTCTTCGACTTTTTTAAGTTTTTTCGCATGAGCCTTTTCTAAAATAGAAACTTCATATGATTTCTTATTTGCTGGAAACTAAACTTCCTAACCCTTTTCTTCTCATTATTTTATTTTTGAATATTAATAGATGAAAATACATAAGAATTTTCTATAAATATATTTTCTTTGAAATCATAAATTAATCTTATTCTTGAAATTATCTCCACATTAATTGGACTATCTTTCTATCTTTCTATAAGTGCTTCATTATCAACATTCTCTTTCTTTAAAAACTTCTTAAGAACCTAATTCAAAATCTATCCATGAAGCAAAAAATTCTTCTGAACTGATCCTTTCTTAATTACTTCAATATATGACCATAAAAACTATGCAAGATTAAACTTATCATACTTTATCAAACAATCCATCAGATAAAAATATTGAATCTTAATTGTTTATTTATCTTGTTTTATTGGTGAAAAAACGATAATATAAATTGTAAAATAATTATAACTTCTAATAAAATATGTGTGGTTTTATGAAATTTTCATTGATTACAAAAAACTTATTTTCATATTTAATTTTGATAAAATATCCATATACTTCAGGTAGTTTTTGGGATGAAAAAAATATATACTCCCTTAAATAAAACATTATACTACTCAATGAACTTTTCTGATGTTAAATTAAACTTTTGGAAAAAAAATAATAAAAGTTACTTTCTTAGTACCTTCTTCTTCAAAAAAAACATAGCGGGTCCATAGAGATCTCATAGCAGCAAAGGATAGTATATTTCATGCTCTAATTCTATTGAAACCAATTTCCTCCATCCTTTAAAGGTAAGGATATCTTTCAACATGAACTCATACTTTTCAAGTAGATCAGAATCTATCAACCTTTCAAAGATAATATCTCTAGTCATGAATTATTAAAATGATTCCATTTTAAAAGTGGGGAATAAATAGTTCAATCTGAAAAACTTTAAGAGATTTACTTTTGATCAAAATTAATGCTTCCAACAAACTTTGGGTCCACCATTTTATAAAGGAGATTTTGGGAATACAAAGAGTCTCCATTAATTTACTTGATCAAGTATCTTAGATTGAATCCTACTAAATCACATGATGTCATATTTATTTTTAAATGATTTATTTAAAATTTTAATTTATTGATTCCTTAAAAACTTGAACTGAATTTTAAAAATTAGGTAAACAAACAATGTTTTGAAAATCGAATGGAAATGAAATTCTGGTAAATGAAAAAAAATGAAATATAGGTATATGTATAAAAAATTGAAAATCTGAAAAGTAAATACCACTTTCTAAAAATTAAATAAACTAAAAAATTATCTAAATAAGTTTTGAATTTATCCTCCATTGATAAACTACTTGATATTCTTCATATGAATATGGATGCATAAATTGTTTTCCTTAATGTTTATGTTCCTTTTAAAATTAAAAATTATTTAAAAGTTAGCTAGAATAGATTAACAAATACCCCCCAAATAAAAGTAAATATTCAATATAGTAAGCAAATTAAAGTAATGGATTTTAAAAAATGTAAACTACAAGCAACAAATTTTCAAAAATATAAACAATAAATACCAGAGGCACTGATGATCGGTATTCAACTGTCAATGCATAGAAATGTAAAGATTTAGAATTATTTTTTTTTGGAAAATATACTTATCGCTAGTATAAATATATATTTTAATAATGCTGGTAAAAGGGCTTTATCAGTGCTATAGAAATGCTAATAATGTGAGAAATTTTAAAGGGTTTTCTTTAATAGTTCTCGCAAGAAGCACTGATAAAGACACCCTTTAACAGCGCTATAAAAACATTGATAAAAGGGTCTTTATTAGTTCTTTTTTAGCACTGATAAAGGGGGATTTTATCATCACTTTTTTTAGAACTATTAAAGGCCACCTTTATTAGTTATTTTCTTAATGCTAATAAAGGGGGGTAAAATTATTTTTGTTCAGACCTCTTCCCACCCCACCTTTTATCAGCTCTTCTCACCCCCCCTTTATCAGCACTTTATGTAATACTAGCCTCCTGCGCATGCCTGGATTTGATCCTTGTACATCTCATTTGTAACTCAAAATTGTTTACCACTACACTATGTTGTCTTATTGTCTATTTTATGATATTTATATTTATTTATTTATATATACATATATTTTTTATTTATATAATTATATAATTATTTTCAAATACTTCTATAAAATATATGTTTGTGTGTGTGTGATATATATATAATTAAATTTATTTAAATATACTGTATATTAATAATCATTTACATATACTAGAATATAATATAAATATATATCTATTTATTAGTACACACATATTAGCTGACACAAGTATACATTTATATTTCTCACATACACATACAAATATTTACATAATATGTATTTATTTACATATATTAGAATATACATAAAATTATATTTTTGTATTAACATACACATATTTATATATAAATATTAATTATATAGGTATATATATGCATATTAATGTATTTTTATAATGTAAATAAAATGGATAAATTTTTATTTCAAATAAAATGAATAATAAATAAATATTTTATATATTTAAAAATAAATTCTTATGTAAATATGTTTAAATATGTATTTAAATAATTGATTTATTATAAGTAAATATAAGAAAACATTTATAAATTTAATTATAAACAAAACTACATTATGAAAAATGATAAAATTTCAAAACCATAATATCAATATGAATGTAATCTGTGGGAATAAATTAATTCTCTACTAAAAAAGACAATAAGGCCCTGTTAAATGGGGCTAAAATTCCATCCAATGTTAAAAATTTGGTATAGATCGACTAAAAACATAGTTTTAGAGGCCTTATGGGACATTTTTGGCCTTGAAATATGTGATTGGATGTTCCCTTGGTCACCAAGGAAGATATATTTTCGATATCATTGATTTGATATGTGGTTGAGCTCAAACGGACACTCGGATCAAAATTTATGGTTGTTTGAAGTTTAAGTCATGGTTTTTACTTATTTTAGAGCGTTTATTAATTTTTTTATTTTTTATATATTCTAATTGTTATTAAATAACTATTACTTGATAATAATTAGAAAATTATTAATTAATATTATTTTTTAATTATTTTATAATCCCTTTTTCACTAAATACCTTATACATTAAGTGTAAATTCGTATTTAGCCTTATATAAATCATATTTAATAAATATTATATACATATCAATAAAAATATATTTTTATGTTAATATGTTATTTTTAATGATTTATATTTTTTTATAAAATTTACCTTTTATCAGAGCTGGTAAAAAAGCACTAATAAATACCCGCATTTATCACCTCTTATTTACTAGTACTGATAAAGGCCCCCCTTTATCAGCACCTTTTTATTAGAGCTGATAAAGGGACCCCCTTTATTAGCACTTTTTTACTAGTGCTAATAAAGGTCCCTATTTATCAGTTATTTTTTATTAGTGCTGATAAATGGACCCCTTTATCAGTGCTTTTTTAGCACTGATAAATCCAAGATCTTTTAAAATACTATTTTGGTGTAGTTTATTTTTGTCTAGAATTATATGTAAATAAAATATTTGGAACTCATATTTGAGTAGATATTTTATATTCATTGGTAAAAAGTTTCAATTATATAAAATCTCTGTGTTATCCAAAATATTGTACTTTTTTTATGAAATACTTCTTCCTCCAATGTCCTCCTTGTTGACATTGGGTGTGGAAAGGTGATTTCCTTAGAACATATTATCTTTCACAATAGTCTAAATTTATACTGGTCTTACTTCCTAATATGGATGTAGTTCTATTAGGTCTTATCTGACTATACATATTTTCAAATTCCTTCCTTCCTATGGTAAACTAAGCTAATAGATTTTTTAATCTTTCGGACTTAGAATTTAATTTGATAATCTCATTTTTGACTTGGTAAAAAGTAACACTTTTATATTTTTATTTCTTTTACATAAAATTATCTATCTTTGTATATTTAGATGTTATAAATTTCATTTTCCCTTTAGATCAACATTGATTTTTCTATCCATTTCTTTTTACTTTTCCAAATCGAAAATAAAATTTACATTCACCTTTCTAAATTCTATTATATTATCCTAAAATTTTATAAAGTTGTTTTTCTTTCAGTAGTTTTTCATTTAAACATGTTGTATTTATCATATAACTTCTAGTATATATCTTCACATTTATAAATATATTCATTCATTTCTTCAACAATTTCTGGAACTCTTTAAACATCATATGAACTAGATGAATTCTCATCATCAGTGACATCTTCATATGCATAAAAACATTTTGAATTTAGTGAAAATTTTATAATATCTACACCAGTTAATCTTCCCATAATTTTTTTTTTATTTTAGAAAATTAGTATAGAATCCAATTATCTTTTTGCTATCATAACTTTCTTCATATGAACTATCTGAAGTAGATTCACTTTCACTTCTTCTCCATGTGTCAAATGTGTTCAAAATTTTCTTTATTTTATTCTTAGAATACTTTCTAGAAATTTTATTTATTTCTTTTTAAGCTTAGGAAAATCAGGTCAAATATGACCTTGTCTTATGAATTTATATTAAATTGGTTCAAAAGTATCACTCTTCTCTTTTCTTTCCTTATAATAATTTCCTTTGAAATTATTTTGTTTGAAAATTCTTCTTATTAGATTAGAATATTCACCATTATTTGGTTCTCATTCACTTTCTTCAAAAAAATCTTGAAATTTTCTTAGATGTGTTTATTTTACAAATTTTGGTATTTAAAGTTTTGGTGCTTGTAAAAGAAACACCATTTTTATTTCTTTCTTTCTATGCACCTATTTTTACATGACTTTTGATACTGAATAAGGGTTACAATTAAGTCATCTAGAATTAACTTGGTAATTTTATTTATATCATCTATAGCAGTTATTTTTTATTCTCATTCTTTAAGAAGAATTTCTCTAATATTTTCAATAAGTTGATCATCATATAATTATTTTTCTCCATAATATTGTAAACTATTTACTATTTTCATGAATCTTTTAGTAATTTTAGAAAATGATTCACCAGGTATAAAATAATAGGCTTGATAATCCATTCTTAACATATGTATCTTAGTTTATAGAACTTTTGAAGTTATGAAATGACTAACTTTAATCTTTTTCCATATTCCACAAGTAGTTTTACATGAAGAAATTAAAGGGTTCAAGTGCATCAGAAGTGCCTTTGGTGGGTGTAATATTAAATTTTATTTTAATTTAGAGTTTCTATAATCCCTAATTTGGGATATTTGACATTAAATTTATAACTAATTTATTTACATCAAGAAGAAGTGATTATCTTGTCTTAGGATCATTTATTTGATAATGTTTCTCATCTTTCAAAAACCCTTTCAAATTATGTACATTTTATTATAAGGATTCAAGTCAAGAATCCATTTAGTGGTGATCCACACATACTTCTTTGATCTCTGAGTAATGCCAATTGATTTTTAGGTGCTAGCGTGGCGAATCAAATTTCTTTCATTATTCATCTTGAATAGTCTAAGGTCCTTCAGGATTGAATTAGTTCTTCTTGTTCTTGAGAGGAAGAGAGGAATAATTTGAGAGAGAGAGAGAATTATATTGTGGGTAACAATTCTTTATTCTTAGTTTTTATTAACCCTACATAATAGACATAACCATCTATTTATAGAGATAGGGTTTAGGTTAAAATATTATTTAATTGTATGTTGTATCTTAAATAATATAATAATATTTATTAAACCCCATACCAAAAATAATAATATTATTATTATTATTTTATGGAATGTTCTGTAACTTTCACAATAAAAAATATTGTTTAATTGTCCTGTAAATTAAAATTTTTCACTAGAAATAGTCTTGGTCTATTCAAACTCCTCATCATTTATTGAATACCTGAATAAGTATTTAATAAAATATTTCATTCGTTGATAAATATTTTTGATCGATAAAACATGAATAAAATTATTCTTTGATCTTGAGAATAATATTTATTCCACTAATTAAATTCAAATAGAATTTAATAAAGATCAATGGAAACACTTAGTGTGTGACCGTCTAGGATTCATTCTCATTGGAATTATGAAGACTTTCCTAAAGTCCAATATTTCTATTTAGAAATGGATAAAGGACCCGAGGAGAAAAAACTTAATGTTGAAATGATGATAACCACATGTGAATTCTCACGGTTTAATATAATCCATTTGTCTTTATATCTTATCAAGCAGGTTGTACAATCATTTCATCAACCTAAATACTCGATACATATTTATTTTACTATTTGAAATAATCACATCCTTGCACCATGTCCATGGAATTTAATGAAATGGTTTTATTCTAATCAAAGGATCAAGATATAATCTTCTATAAATATGGAAGGAAAAAATCCTTCCTCTACTTATTCATTAATAACACATCACTTGTGATGCACCTAATGTATAAAACTTCATCATAAACTGTTATCATCGTGGTTTATGAAATAAATCAAAGTATGAAAGTTTTAACATGTATTGATAATAATTTTATAGTCTAAGGACTATTGAACACATTTGCAGATAGGAATATCTGATGACACCAAAATATACAGAATTCCTACTTGAAGGTCTATTATCATAATCTCTCATCTTGAAGATCACCAAATGAGAACTTCATGAGAAGAAGTATCATCTGCTCTTGAGTACTCACACCTGACAATCACATTTTATGTGTCCCATTATATAATTTTATTTGACCATATAACTATATTTAAGAGTATCATCATAGCACTTCAAGGTTCTCATCATAGTGGGGAACTACTATGACCATATCAATAATATAGATACCCTAGGACATTATTACATTAAATAAATACATAATAATGAATAATTTGTATATATATTAGGTGCTCGGGGGTATAATTACATTCAAACACACACATACCACACACATAGAGACTAAAAAGGCAGGTCATAGCCCCCCTAAGGGATAAACTACCCAACTAGAAACTTTGTTACATTAATATTCTAGATCGAAGGACTAGTGGGTATGAATCCTATTACATGGCCCAAAGGCCCATCATACTAGCCTGAAGGCCCATCATACCGGCATGAAGGCACAATGCAGCGTCATGTCTGCATCATCCTGCCTGTATCACCAGGCCTATGTCATGACTATATCACCACCAGTATAGCATTGTAATAGTACATGCGCCCACCAGGGCTTGAACCCAAGACCACCTAGATGTAGATTCCAGTGGCTGAGTTCCATTTAGCTACATCACTGTCCACATGAACAATATATAATCATATGTTTTATTAATATTCAATTAATTGAATATACATGCAATCAAAGTAAAAATAGTTGGTCCTAGAACACTAAATCCAACAAACTCCCAGTTGGAATAGAGATAATTGGATATGAATTTTAGTACACTAGACCTCACATGATAATCATGTTTATGCTGAGTTAAGGATTTAGTTGAGGGGTATGAAATATTGTCTTATGTGAATATTCTGCTCACTGCAACCCCGAATCTCTGAGAAAAATCCCTCAAGATATGATACTTCCAAAGTATGTGCTTCTTCTATTTATGTGACCTTGGATCCTTTTTGATAACCACTGTTGTAGTATTATCACAATAGATTATGATAGTATCTTTACTGCTAGGTACCGCATCAAACTCTTGAATGAATTTTTGTATCCAAGCAGTTACTTTATCTTCCTCAAAAGCCACAATATACTTGATCTCTACTATAAAATATATGACCATGACCTACTTTGAACTCTTCCAGCTCATAGAACCTCTATTGAGAGTGAATATTTATACCGTTTTCAATTTCATTTCATCTTGATCTATTTGGAAACTAGCATCTATATATCCTATAATTAATATTTCCTCATCTCCTCTATAAACCAAGAGAATATCCTTAGTATGCCTCAAATACTCAAGGATAGTCTTGACTATAATCTAATGGTAGTCACCTGGGTTTACTTGATATATTCCTACCACACTCAATGCATAGGAGACATCTAGCCTTGTGCATATAATAAAATACATGACCGACCCGATCAATAACACGTATAGAATCATTTCTATTCTTTTTCTTTCATCATGTTTTTGACGACACGTTTTCTTAAAAAAATGATTTCCATTTTACATTGGAAAAAATACCCTTTTAGATTTTTCCATAGTAAACCTCTTCATTATCTTGTCAATATATGCACCTTGAATTAGTTCGAGAAGTTTCTTCTATCTGTCATGATGGATCTTAATCCCGAGAATGTATATCACCTTGCTTAATTCCTTCATGGAGAATCATTTGTTCAATATTCCTTAATAGAATATAAGAATAGTATTCCATTTCCAATAAGTAATATTTCATTAACATATACTATTAAGAAAATAACTGAACTCCCACTAAACCACTTATAGATACATGACTCGCACTTACTCTTTAAGAAACTAAATTTCATTATGGATTCATAAAAACAATTATTCTATAACCAAAATGCTCTCTTTAATCCATAAATGTATCTTTACAATTTACATATCATGTTAACATCCTTTTGAGTCACAAACCCTTCAGGTTGTGTCATATAGAAATATTCCTAAAGTTTACTATTAATTAAGTATGTTTTAATATCCATTTTCCAAATCTCGTAGCCCTGGAAGGCCATAATGGTAAGTATAATTCTGATGGATTGTATCATTGCAACTGTTTAAAAGGTTTATTTGTAGTTAATGAATTGATGTTGTTTAAACCCTTTGGCAACCAGAAATGATTTATAGGTATTGACTTGTCCTTCCATGTCCATTTTCTTCTTGAATACCCATTTACAACTAACATACTTTACATCCATTGTAGGGTCTATAAAAATCCAAACTTGGTTTTGGTACATGGAATGCATTTCAAAACTCATGTCTTATTTCCACTTGAAAACATTTGTGCCGCTTTCTACTTCCTTATAGGTTAGAGGGTCATTATTATCAACTAATAATGAGTCACCATCCTTAGTGACTAGAAAACCATTTCATTTCAATTCTCTAACCTCTCTTGTACACCTATGAAGTACTTGGGTCTCTGGAACACTTTCTTCTATGGGGATTTATGGAATATGTTCCTCTACCAACTCTTGTGTATCTTGAGCCTTGACTTCATTGAACTCTATCTTGATCCCACTATCTCTTTTAGAGATATGATCCATATAAAGGAATGTGGGATTTATATCAATGAATACCTTTTATCTGAAGGATTGTATAGGTAGTATATCTTTTTTTCCTTAGGATATCCTATAATGATACACTTTGTGCCTTGGGGTTCAATTTTATTACCTAAAGAGGCCTTAAAAACATCTCATATCCCCATATATATAAGTATGACAACATGAGTATATTTCTATTCTATAATTGGTGTGGAATACCATTTGCTGCTTTAGTTGGCACTCAGTTTAGTATGTATGTTACTGTTTGTAATGAATATCCCCAAAAGGATAATGGAATACTCATATGACTCATTATTTATCTCATTATTTCCAACAAGGTGTGGTTTCTCCTTTCAATTACACCATTCCATTGATGTAACATCCTGAAAATTTTACATCTTGGTTTCTTTTTATACACAAATATTTTTATTAAATGGATTAATTTATAAACTAAGATGAGTTTTAAATAAGAATTATTTATTTAATTAACTTAAATTAAGTATTAATTCAAAGATCAGTAATAAATAATATTGATAAAAATCAAAAATGAAAATTTATTACAAATGTACTAATAAAAAATTTTGTATAACAAAAATGATAATATTTCAAAATTAAAATAATTATGAAATAATATTTATAATTATCCGAATTATAGTTTAACGCTTAAAATTGATTTATAACTAATAATTACATAGAATTAATTATATTAAGTAATTTTAAATTCATATTAGTTTTATAGATTATGTTTTTATTAGTCATAAAAATTTTTAAAATACTAATAATATAATCAATGGGTAATTCATATTATTATATTATAAAATTAATGAAATTATGATAATTGTGAATTTATAAAAATATTAATAAACAAAATTTGAGTATCTATAATTATGAATGTTAATAAAATTTCTTCAAAATAAAATAGATGATTTATAAATCATATAAATTAATTTACATTCAAAATTATGAAATATAAGAAAATTGTAAATAATCTACTTATTAATAATATATTATAAAATTTATGTAATATATTATAAAATCCTATTATTATTTCATAATTAAAATATTATATAAATATTATCATTAATTATAAAAACAATATTTTTTTTATAAAATATATTAAAGAACTTATACTAAATAAATGATAATAATAATTATAATAAATGTTAGTTAAAAAATGAATGAATAAATAGAATTAATTAAGAAAACAATAAATTGAATAAGAGTAAATCGAATCAAGGGATTCGATTAAAGTGTAGAAGGGTTTGGCTTCAAAGGATAAGCCTTCTTCTCAGAAGGAACTTGACCATTGTGGTTTCATCTTCATAGGTTTCGAGAGATGAGTGAGGAGTCACAGACCAAGTCGATCAAGATGGATATGAGGATCCAAAGGTAGGTGGTTGCAGTGCTCCAAGAGGCCAAGTAGAATGAGGATGTTAATCCTGAGAATATATCTAGGGTTAAATGAACACCATGACTAAGTATATTGTAAGTTGTAAGAATTTTTTACCATGTTTGATCAAGGATAAAGGTTAACGAGCATAGAGATCCATGTCGTCTTCTTCTGCAAACCGATTTGTAGATCTATTGTAGGTAGAAATTATTTTGGGTGTTTGAATCTTATCTTATTGATTGTTCGTAGTGTATTAAATTACCTGCATGTCATCTATTTAGATTTCTATTTCTCCCAAAGTCGATATTTGATACAGTTTTCAGTACTCTTTTTAAAGTTTTTGGCTGGATTTGTCTCTTTTCATTGAAACCTCCCTATCATATTTAATTTATTTCTTAGGTGTCATTGATTATTTGAAACCCATTATTATCTTTTTCTAGAAATATTAATCCTAAACCACTCATTCTGAATTGTTTTGGTTGTTTTCTGCATCTGCTACATATGGTAGGATATAAATATTTATATATATGCATCAACATTGATTTTAAATTTTCGAAATAGCTCAAAGATTTATCCAAATTCATCTATGAAACCAAATATATAAAGAATATATATTCATTTCCACCACTAGATCTTAAGTATCTCACTTGAAAAATTGTTTTGATCTCTTTTTTCTTCAAAATGAAGTATGCGGTGAGGGATAGACTTTTATAAATATATATTTTGTGTTGTATTAAAACCACTGATTAAGTAGATACCTAATGTTGTCCTATAAAATTGGATGCAACTCATCTATTATACATTGAAAAAATACTTTTAACACACCACCCTGCTCAGCGGAACCAAAAGGGAAGTAGACCCTGTTTCAGTCCTTATTAATTATTTGAGGTAAGGGGAAATGTTTAATTTTTAAACATTCCATGTTTAATTATGCTATTGTAATTGATCTAATTTCAAAATATATAGTTTTTAATCTTCTTATTTATAATTTTTTAAGGGGAATATTTATGTTTCAAGTATTTGGTTCATTAAATTTATTAATGTATTATTTACTTATTGTTAATGTAACGCCCCGACCCTACATACCCAGAGTCGGTGCATTATTACATAACATTGGCATGATCACAAGGGATCAAGTCTTGAAAGACTGATTAGTTTAGTAGTCTTGGAAACACTATATATATTCATAAGTCTTACATTACATCATAAGGTAAAAAAAACTACAACAACATCTTGTCTTCATATCCCCTCATACTATCCCTGCAGGTCATTCATAAATTACTTCTTCATAATCCTGGGAAAAATAAAACATTGGAAGGGGTGAGCTCAGATTCTCAGTAAGGATAACATTATAGCATAAGCTTTCATAGATAAGCATAAACACTTAAGGTAGTTTATAACTAAAACAAAAGACTTTTAAACTTGAACTTTAGCATAAAATGGAAAATATTAAATAAAATAAAGCCATTTACTTACTCACATGGATATTCTACTAGTCGAATGATCACATGAAATATCAATAACCACTTTCATAATGATGGAATGCATAATGCTAGACTATCATAACCACATAGCCAAGGCCTCGTGCCAAGACTACAAATAAGATTTTTTCAAGGACTTGTGCCAAGACACTAGTTTGTCTCATGAGACCTACCGATGCATCGAGGAGCTATAGCGGGCTCCACCCATCACTTACTAAGTCCAATGCATTCCTCATATGAAAAGTTTGAAACATAACATAAATATTCGTATTAAAACTAGCATATGAAATTCCAATACTTTATCAAAAACCATGAATGGTATAAAAATAGCACATCCACAGTCAAACATAACTCATTCGATACAAAATGTAAGATTGTATTGAATCATATTAACCTCAATCGAGAATAATGAAGGATATTGACATAGATGAAAATAATCATCAAAACTATTTGAGAGAAATATCCCCCTTTTCCTTGAAATCATTTAAAGTCACACTATTTTTCAAGAAGCTTTTTAAAAATAGATTTTTGAATCAAAGTGTCCCATACCACTTTGAAACTTTTAAAAGGAGTTTTAATTTTAAAACTTTAATGTCCATATAAATAAATCCTTAAAAACATTTTTAAAACATGGACATTAATGAGCAAGATTTAGAAGACTAAGTCTTTAAAACATTTAAAAATTGTATTTTAGTTAGAGTTTCTAACCAAAAGAGAGACACTTGAATACAAATAATTGAGGTAATGAAAACATTTTAATATCATGAGAATAAAGGAATTCATGATATACTATGTCAAAGTACATTATATACACCACATAAAAGTTATTTGGTGTATAACAACAAAGAAGTCTCAATGGAATGTAAATTGACATGAAATCTCTCATAAAGGCTGTATCCTTAGGTTAAGGATAAATCAACGACATAATTATGTGTGAAAAATATAAATACACTAAATATGATTGGATATTCATTGTAATACAATCAAAGGACATTCACACATATTCTTGTAAAACAAAACCAACGAATTGGATGTTTAACGCAACAAATGGAGAATGAGTTAAAATTACTCTTATCAAATTCATATCAATGACTTGAGAAATTATCAATGGAGTGATTATGTGTATAAAAAGTATATCCACGGTAAGGGGAGTGGAAATTATGACATAATCAAATGAATAGTGATTCCACACATAATCTTGGGGTAATATAATCAATGAAATATGCGTAAAGCCAAATGAGTGGAAATTGAAATTTCAAATTCCCTTATCGATTAGGTAACTTACGAAACATACACCCATGAAAGAAGGATCATACCATGATGATGTAAATACCCATAAATTAAATTATATTACACAATGAATACAATCACGGGTAGTACACATACACCACATGCAATAATTAAGTGGTGAACAATGGAATTCTCAAGAAATTAAGAGTGAGTTAAGAAACCCCTTACCACATTGTAATCAACTGAGTCATATGACAAAAAGTTAATAACCAACAAATGATTTACAGAATAACATGAATATAAAAAGAATCATGCTAATATATATCAAATGGAAGTACACAATACACCACTTTCAATAAATTAGTGGCGAACAATGGAAATCTCACGGAATTGTAAGTGAGATAAGAAAGTCCCTTACCTTGTACTTTTCCTTGGTTGGGGGTAGCTTAACCTCCTGTATAATGATAAAATAATTGTTATTAAATTATTCATGAATCATATACATTAATACGATATCATATATGATCTTTTAACATTGCTTTGTTAATAATATCTTAGAATTATTGTCGTTTCGGGTGTTAACTTACTCGTTTTCTTTTATATGTTTTGTTACGTAGGCCATGTTTTTCATGGATAAGTTGTATCTTATTCATATCCAGAATGATATAAAGTTCTTAAAAATTATTTTTAAATCATCTAATGATAATTATACTTGAATGGATATGATGGAGAATGAATCTCATCGTGTTCGTGGAGACTGTAGTCCATACGTAAGCACGAGCGACAATATCATTCTTTTGATATTAAAATAACATATAATTGGATGGTATATCATATATACAGAATAATTATCATGTTATATTTATTATTTAAATGAGTTACACATCATTATTATACCCACCCAAATAATAATATATTGAATAACAATTACATCACGACGTGGAGACGGTAAGCCGTACGTACGCACGTATGGTGACATGTTATTCAAAGGGTGGATAGAATACTGAATATGGTTGTACCATATTTATAATAATATCACAGTATATATAATATACTGGATTTATTATTTTATAATGGTAACAACAAATAAAGAAGAAGTGGAAGAAGAAAGGAACTTGAAAAGGGGTGGTGAAAACATTACCTCTTCTTCGGGTTCTTCCTTTTGATTTGATCAAAAGGGATCCTTAGGTTGGCTTTCTAATAAAACTAAGGCCTATAGGTAGTATTTAGGGAAGTTGAGAGAGTATTTGGGAAGGGTTTTTCTGAACAAAAAGGCTTTGAAGGTGTGAAGAAATGAGAAGGAGGAGTGCCCTTTTATAAGAGGGGTGAGGGGAACCTTTGGAAAAGCTAAAAATATAAATTTATAATAAATTTATATTCGGTTTATAATGGCTCCAAAGTTGATTATTCAAATGTTAAGGTGGGGATAGGTCTCAAACCATTCAACCAATAGAATTTAGACAGGTTTGGGTCACTATATTAACCTTATCTTGTAGTTTTAACTCTTAGTTAATTAGTTTGATATTTACCATGTCACTTTGTATTTTTATATTATATAGATAATAAACTTACTATATACATCAAAGAGACCCCAAAGTGGTCCATTAATTATATAACTATCATGATATAAGTCTCTTGTCCGAACCTTAGATTTTTAGGAATTTAATATCAATTAATAATATTATATTTGTTTTAAAAACTCTTTTATGTCAATTTTGACACTATTCAATAGTTGATTTTTTTGAAACTCATAACAGAATGATTAATTAGAAAAAATTCCATTAAATCAATCCTAATATGTCATATTATCCTATAAAATTATTGTAATTCATTAAAAGTCTTAAATTATATTTATTTGGGTATTTATAATATCAATTATTTTAATTTTTCACTATTATGGTAATTACTGCATCATCATTGTGTCATAAATATATTAAATTATTTAATGTCTAAAAATTATAAATAAATTATCATTATGTAGTAAATCTTATCATATTTCTAATGAATATTTACAATCGAATTTATCTTATGTATAACCCTATATTAAAAATGTTTTAGTAAATAAACTTTGATTTTAACTCTTTTAACTCTTCTTTAAATTAAATAATAATAAATGTCCTAATCTAATCCAAGTGGACCTAAATGATAGTATTTTATTCCTAAGGTTTTTTTTGGTCGAGATACACTTGTCCAATAGAATTAGGACATGTTTTATGGTAATATTAATATCATTTTTACCCTTAATTACCCTATTTACTTTTAACCGTGGTAAATAAAAGTAAAAAGTTACTATTCACCAACAATTAATTTCATCTCATTGAACCACATTTTACTCCTTGATATTAACTGTGTCTCTCAAATTTTTGAAATTCCAATCACAGAAGCGGTAAAATTAAGTTTTATGAAAAAAAATCAGTTTTTTAACTACCACTTAGTAGTTTCACTATTCATCAAAAATTGAAGTTTTTCAGAACAATGCCAAAATTTCACCCTAGGCTATAATTGATATTCCGAATTCAAAAATGATGTCTATTTTACAAAATTCCAAACATAAAAGTTGCATTAATTAATTTTATAATTAATTCCCGTTGTCACAACAAATAGTGTGTTTTTAAGAAACAATATATATCAAAAGGTTGACAATTGTTTATGTCCAATTTCAAAGTGAAATTAATTCTAATGAACACCATTGGATAAAAAGGTAAAAATATATTCTAATTATACTTTAAAACCACTCAAATTCATAATTTATCACTATTAATTATTTTGATTAAAAAAGTTGTTTTTAATTAAAATTTAGTAATTTTCACTATTTATCAAAATATTAAAGTTATCCGAAAAGTACCAAAATTTCACCTTAGGCTAAATTTGATACTCCAAATCCAAAAATGAAGTCCATTTTGAGAGATAAAATTTCTAAAATTTTAAAAAGTAGGTATTACTATTCATAATGGGTAGTTTGATTGGTTGTGGTGTGTTAGAATCTCGAAGTTGCATACAATGCACGCCATTGAATTATTCGAAGGGAAACCTACCATGGAATCTTGGGGTGTTACATTCTCCCCTCCTTCAATAAATTGCGTCCTCGCAATTTTTAAAATTTTGCTTAGGAATATAATGGAAAGTCCCACATCGGAAAAAGAGTCAATAAAACTATCACTTTAAAAGAAAGAAAGAGAGGTATAAAGATCAACCAAGATAACCCATACTCGGATTCCATGTAGGAAAACATGGATATGGATGATAAACTAAGTTTCAAGTTCTGGTGGAGAGGGATAGAAATCATGATCAGGAGAAAGTTAACAATAAGAAAACCACAAACTTTTGTTGGGACAAACGGCCATTAGTCTCCTAGTAGGAAAGTAAACGGACAACATTTTTTTGTTTTAAGTTACATTACATAAGGATGAGGAATTCATTTATGATATTGACTAAGAATATAAAGATATATACTTACATTTTAAGTAGAGTTTCATTCTTTAATAAATTTCCACCACTAACTCATTTTTTTTAAACGACGAGTATTCAAGAAGACTTGGTCACACTGGAAGAGCTAGAATAAACTTCTATAGAATCACATGATCCATGCATGATGAACTATATATTTACATTGTATTTAGAGATTAATCAAAACCAAAATGGTTAGTAAAAGATCTAATGATCCCCCAAAAGGATATTCCTTGAGAGAAATAAACACTAATCTTAATTTCCAAAATTAAACCAACAATACCCCAAAGTTAAATAAATACCATTAAATAATCAATTGTCCTTAAAATCCTTCAATATAATCAAAACTAATATTGAAAACCAAAACTTATTAAGAATTTAGTCTTCCACATTAAATTGTATCTCCAAATGACATTAATTACTCTTAAAGTCACATACTTAAAAGTAATTAACCTAATCATTTCCATAAATATCCCAAATAATTATAAATCCACAATAAAAACATAGATAAAAATCCACCATTACTCCTCAAATGAAATCCCATAATATTATATTTTCCTTGGGCATATAGTGTTCACACCAAAGCGAACAACTTCCAAAATAACATTTATCACTTAATCACCAAATCATTTTCCTATACTAAATGTATTCATTTGATAAGACATAAGATCCCAAAATAAAATCATTTAACTAAAAATAATAGTCACACTAAACAGGGACTTCACATAGTCCAGTGGTAGGTGATAAATCCCAATTGCACTTTGGTTGTGGGTTCGATTCCCACGGCTTTGTCCGACGCGACAGGTTGTCACATGGTCTACGTGTTGTCCTTTTTCAAAAACTATATTTTATAACATTACCAAAATGAGATAAATTCCTCAAAATAAACATAACATAATTTGACCCCAAATGTTATGTCATACCTTGCATTTTCATCCCAAATTATAATAACTTATAATTGCTTCAAACCCAATGATCATATAAAACCAATTGGTTATTCATAACTATATCTACAAGAGAAAAGATAATTATTCCTCAAATATCATTATCACATGGAAAACTGCAAGGTTACAAATTCAAGAGAAAATTATTCCAAATTATACCCATCAATAAGGAGCACTAAAACTTTTTAAACATTTCTCCAACCATTTATTTCCACATAGATTATTCTTTGACCACAAAAATATCCTATAAAATAGGGAATTCACTCGGGTAATGGCCAGGTCCCCTACATTTATGGCCAATGACTGTAAATGGACTCTTGGGACCATTTTTATCTTATTCCATATCACTCTTCATTTTTCTTCAGCAATTATTCACTTTATGCCCTTCCTTCCCGCACGTAAATCATTTCTTTGTTCCATTGAGACACTTTCCTGGGTGTCTCCTTCCACATTTCCTGCATGATGGAAATTGAGAATTTCTTTCTCCATGGTCTCCATTACTGGAGCTCTTATCATTCATGACATTTCTCTTCTTTGTTGAGTCCGGTAATCGGTTAATATATATATTTTTGATCATATTTTTGGAAAATTGATTTGGCATAAAGACGATATCTTTTACACCTATCAATATTCCATTTTGTTTCTCATTTCCACCACTGTTCCCACCTTGTACATCATTCTCAAAGTCACTATGACTTCCTTGGAATCCAGTCATTCACTAAAACTAGAAAGCATTGTGTGAGTAATAGTAGTCATATAATCATTTAGAGATTAACATGTCACCATATTCTCAATTTGAAACACATTAGGATTAACCAAGGTCATTTACTCTCATATTATATATATAATACTTTAAATCGGTTTGTAAAGAAAATGTAAATTATCCTAAGCATATCCCTCGGGAGTGTCGTAACCAAGAGTGCAACAAAGCCCGTTGTCGTGCACCAGTTCCCATTCGAGTCTAGCTCAAAGCGGTGTTTTCAGGTTTTACCCCTAGGTACATCTGGGCCAGAGCCGCCTCTACCTTCTCGTATCCAGACAGGGGTGTATTGCTCGGAAAACTCACAAAATCTCTACAATACCAAAATTCTAGGAAGTTATTCTATACTAATCCTCAAATTTCATCTTAGGTCTACGTGCTCTAATCAGAGTTTATCTAAATCTAGCTTCCAAGGTTTGTACTAAACTTCCTCTGATACCAACTGTAACGCCTCGACCCTAGATACCCAGAGTCGGTGCATTATTACATAACATTGGAATGATCACAAGGGATCAAGTCTCGAAAGACCGATTAGTTTAGTAGTCTTGGAAACACTAGATATATTCATAAGTCTTACATTACATCATAAGGTAAAAAAACTACAACAACATCTTGTCTTCATATCCCCTCATACTATCCCTGCAGGTCATTCATAAATTACTTCTTCGTAATCCTAGGAAAAATAAAACATTGGAAGGGGTGAGCTCAGATTATCAGTAAATATAACATTATAGCAGAAGCTTTCATAGATAAGCATAAACACTTAAGGAAGTTTATAACTAAAACAAAAGCCTTTTAAACTTGAACTTCAGCATAAAATGGAAAAGATTAAATAAAATAAATCCATTTACTTACTCACATGGATATTCTACTAGTCTAATGATCACATGAAATATCAATAACCACTTTCATAATGATGGAATGCATAATGCCAGACTATCATAACCACATAGCCAAGGCCTCGTGCAAAGACTACAAATAAGATTTTTCCAAGGCCTTGTGCCAAGACACTAGTTTGTCTCATGAGACCTACCGATGCATCGAGGATCTATAGCGGGATCCACCTGTCACTTACTAAGTCCAATGCATTCCTCATATGAAAAGTTTGAAACATAACATAAACATTCGTATTAAAACTAGCATACGAAATGCCAATACTTTATCAAACACCATGAATGGTATAAAAATAGCACATCCACAGTCAAACATAACTCATTCGATAAAATATGTAAGATTGTATTGTATCATATTAACCTCAATCAAGAATAATGAAGGATATTTACATAGATGAAAATAATCATAAAAACTATTTGAGAGAAATATCCCCCTTTTCCTTGAAATCATTTAAAGTCACACTATTTGTCAAGAAGATTTTTAAAAATAGATTTTTGAATCAAAGTGTCCCATACCACTTTGAAACTTTTAAAAGGAGTTTTAATTTTAAAACTTTAATGTCTATATAAATAAATCCTTAAAACCATTTTTAAAACATGGACATTAATGAGTAAAATTTACAAGACTAAGTCTTTAAAACATTTAAAAATTGTATTTTAGTTAGAGTTTCTAACCAAAAGAGAGACACTTGAATACAAATAATTGAGGTAATCAAAACATTGTAATATCATGAGAATAAAGTAATTCATGATATACTATGTCAAAGTACATTATATACACCACATAAAAGTGATTTGGTGTATAACAACAAAGAAGTCTCAATGGAATGTAAATTGAGATGAAATCTCTCATAAAGGCCGTATCCTTAGGTTAAGGATAAATAAACGACATAATTATGTGTGACAAATATAAATACACTAAATATTATTTTATATTCAGTGTAAGACAATCAAAGGAAATTCACACATATTCTTGTAAAAACAACACCAACGAATTGGATGTTTAACTCAACAAATGGAGAATGAGTTAAAATTACTCTTATCAAATTCATATCAATGACTTGAGAAATTATCAATGGAGTGATTATGTGTATAAAAATTATATCCATAGGAAGGGGAGTGTACATTATGACATAATAAAATGAATAGGGATTCCACACAAAATCTTGGGGTAATATAATCAATGAAATATGCGTAAAGCCAAATGAGTGGAAATTGAAATTTCAAATTCCCTTATCGATTAGGTAACTTACGAAACATACACCCATGAAAGAAGGATCATACCATGATGATGTAAATACACATAAATTAAAGTATATTACACAATGAATACAATCATGGGCAGTACACATACACCACACGCAATAATTAAGTGGTGAACAATGGAATTCTCACAAAATTAAGAGTGAGTTAAGAAACCCCTTACCACGTTGTAATCAACTGATTCGTATGACCAAAAGTTAATAACCACCAAATTATTTACAGAATAACATGAATATAAAAATAATCATGCTAATATATATCAAATGGCAGTACACAATACACCACTTTCAATAAATTAGTGGCGAACAATGGAAATCTCACGGAATTGTAAGTGAGATAAGAAAATCCCTTACCTTGTACTTTTCCTTGGTTGGGGGTAGGTTAACCTCCTGTATAATGTTAAAATAATTGTTTTTAAATTATTCATGAATCATATACATTAATACGATATCATATATGATCTTTTAACATTGCTTTGTTAATAATACCTTAGAATTATCGTCGTTTTGGGTGTTAACTTACTCGTTTTCTTTTATATGTTTTGTTAGTAGGCCATGTTTTTCATGGATAGGTTGTATCTTATTAATATCCAGAATGATATAAAGTTCTTAAACATTATTTTTAAATCATCAAATGATAATTATACTTGAATGGATATGATGGAGAATGAATCTCATCGCGTTCGTGGAGACGGTAGTTCATACGTACGCACGAGCGACAATATCATTCTTTTGATATTAAAATAATATATAATTGGATGGTATATAATATATACAGAATCATTATCATGTTATATTTATTATTTAAATGAGTTAAACATCATTATTATACCCACCCAAATAATAATATATTGAATAAAAATTACACCACGGCGTGGAGACGGTAAGCCGTACGTACGCACGTATGGTGACATGTTATTCAAAGGGTGGATAGAATACTGAATATGGTTGTACCATATTTATAATAATATCATAGTATATATAAGATACTGGAGTTATTATTTTATAATGGTAATAACAAAGAAAGAATAAGTGGAAGAAGATAGGAACTTGAAAAGGGGTGGTGAAAACATTACCTCTTCTTCGGGTTCTTCCTTTTGATTTGATCAAAAGGGCTCCTTAGGTTGGATTTCTGATAAAACTAAGGCCTCTAGGTTGTAGTGAGGAAATGTGAGAGAGTATTTGGGCAGGGGTTGGCCGAACCAAAAGTATTTGAATGTGTGAAGAAATGAGAAGGAGGAGTTCCCTTTTATAAGAGGGGTGAGGGGCACCTTTGGAAAAGCTAAAAATATTAATTTATAATAAATTCATATTCGGTTTATAATGGCTCCAAAGTTGATTATTCAAATTTTAAGGTGAGTATAGGTCTAAAAAAATTCAACCAATAGAATTTATACAGGTTTGGGTCACTATATTAACCTTATCGTTTAGTTTTAACTCTTAGTTAATTAGTTTGACATTTACCATGTCACTTTGTATTTTTATATTATATAGTTAATAAACTTACTATATACATCCAAGATACCCCCAACTGGTCCATTAATGATATACCTATCATGATATAAGTATCTTGGCCGAACCTTAGTTTTTTAGGAATTTAATATCAATTAATAATATAATATTGTTTTTAAAAACTCTTTTATGTCAATTTTGACACTATTCAATAGTTGATTTTTTTGAAACTCATAAAAGAATGATTACTTCAAACAAAGTCCATTAAATCAATTCTAATATGTCATATGATCCTATAAAATTAGTTTAATTCATTAAAAGTCTTAAATTATATTTATTTGGGTATTTTTAATATCAATTATTTTAATATTTCACTATTATGGTAATTACTACATCATCATTGTGTCATAAATATATTAAATTATTTAATGTCTAAAAATTATAAATAAATTATAATTATGTATTAAATCTTATTATATTTCTAATGAATATTTACAATCGAATTTATCTTATGTATAACCCTATATTAAAATTTTTTTAGTAAATAAACTTTGATTTTAACTCTTTTAACTCTTCTTTGAATTAAATAATAATAAATGTCCTAATCTAATCCAAGTGAACCTAAATGATATTATTTTATTCCTAAGGTTATTTTTGGTCAAGATACACTTGTCCAATAGAATTAGGACATGTGCTATGGTAATATTAATATCATTTTTACCCTTAATTACCCTATTTACTTTTAACCGTGGTAAATAAAAGTAAAATGTTACTATTCACCAAAAAATATTTTCATCTCATTGAACCACATTTTACTCCTTTATATTAACCGTGTATCTAGGATTTTCGAAATTCCAATCACAGAAGCGGTAAAATTAAGTTTTATGAAAAAATTCAGTTTTTTAACTACCACTTAGTAGTTTCACTATTCATCAAAAACTGAAGTTTTTCAGAACAATGCCAAAATTTCACCCTAGGCTATAATTGATATTCCGAATTCAAAAATGATGTATATTTTAAAAAATTACAAACATAAAATTTTCATTAATTAATTTTGTAATTAATTCCTACTGTCACAACAAATAGCATGTTTTTAAGAAACAATATATATCAAAAGATTGACAATTGTTTGTGTCCAATTTCAAAGTGAAATTAATTCTAATGAACACCATTGGATAAAAATGTAAAAATATATTCTAATTGTACTTTAAAACCACTCAAATTCATAATTTATCACTATTAATTATTTTGATTAAAAAATTTGTTTTTAATTAAAATTTAGTAATTTTCACTATTCATCAAAATATTAAAGTTATCCGAAAAGTACCAAAATTTCACCTTAGGCTAAATTTAATACTCCAAATCCAAAAATGAATTCCATTTTGGGAGATGAAATTTCTAAAATTTTAAAAAGTAGGTATTACTATTCATAACAGGTAGTTTGATTGGTTGTGGTGTGTTAGAATCTCGAAGTTGCGTACAATGCACGCCATTGCATTATTCGAAGGGAAACCTACCGTGGAAGCTTGGGGTGTTACAGTTAAAATTTATTTTATATAGAAAATCTATTATGTTATCTCAATAATTTCTATGACATAAAATGATAAAGTTTTGATAGAACTGTTTTTCTTGGGATTTTTATTTTATCAAAATCCTTATGTTTATATTTGAAATGAATTAATCCATGTGTATTTTATAAATTATAGTAAGTTTTAAGAAATAAAGACTATCATTTTATGTGTGAAAATGATTTTTACATTCATGAATTTCCTTTATATTGTAATATGTGTCAATTATCTATAATTTGTGACATTTCATGCATGTACCTATTTAATTTTTATTGAGTCTTTTTTTATGTACTTATATAGTGAATAATTTTCCCCTTTATAGTAAGTTATTTTCAAAGTGGATTTTATGAATTTAATGAATGAAAAATAAAATAAAATAATGTTAATTATTATTTAATTAACATTCTATGTATTTATGAGATGTTTAAAAGTGGATAAATTTAGTTTCTCTAATTTATCTTAAGTTTTCTTAATTAAGTTATAAGTGTAAATTTATTTAAAGAATATATGAATATGTTGTCAATATTTTTTAAAGAATAAAACCCAGTGAATAATGTATGTATAAGTAAAGAATCTTAAAATATTTTTATAAAATCGGGCACTTAGACTTTGTAAATATGATAGGGAAATGGGGAGTGAACTCCTCCCTTAAGTGGGTTGGTCCAATACAACCTTTAATATTTCAAGTGGCCCCATTGTTTTGTTTTCAAAATCTTGAATAATGTTTTCTGAAAATCACTAGTTTATTTTTAAATCATTTTCAAAGTGTAAATATTTTTGAAGTATTAAAGTATTTTCAAAAGTGTATGTGTTTTCAATAATATTTTCATGATATTTTCAAAATTATTTCAAAATTATTTCTCAAAAGTTATTTTTTAATGAAGATTTCATAAAAATGAATTTCAATGATTTTAAAACCCATTTCTAGGAAATTAAATGTTTATCCCATGTTTTTAAAAATACTTTCATAAGTATCTTAGAAGTTCTTAGATGAACATCATCTCTTAATGAGTTATCACGAGCAAAGAAAATTAAATGTTTTAATTATTTTTATTTTATTACAACTTTGATAAATTTTAAGGTTTTGTCTAATTCTCCAGAACCTAGACCGAAAAAGTTCATGGATTGTATTAACTGTTGTGTATTTGTTTAGTTTCTTTTATAAAAAAAATACACATCATTTTTATGCACTAAATCCATAAGCGCGGGTTCGAGGTTTTGAAATTTAGGTGTATATGGTGGAGTTATTTGGGATAGAATCCCAAAATACCATAAATAATAAATGAAGTATTGATTAAGATATTCTCCACCATGGTCTGAGCATAGTTTCTTAATATTCTTACCAAGATGGTTCTCAACTTCATTATTTTAATCTTTGAATTTATAAAAATAATCTAACTTACACCTCATCAAGTATACATTTCCATATCTACTAAAATATTTTATAAAAGATATATAGTATGAGTACCCACCCCTTGCTTCAATAAGAAATGGTTCACACACATCAGTATGAACTAATTCAAGAAGATCTTTGTCCCTTTCACCTTTTCCACTAAATGGGGATTTTGTTATTTTACCTTGTAAAAAATGTGTGACATACACCAAGTGGTTTTAGTTCAAAATAATCTAAATATCTATCTTTGTATAATTTAGTAAAATTATTTTTTTACATAACCTAGCCAATAATGCCAAATTTGGGCATGTTATGATTCATGTGAAGTAATTTCATTATCGATTTCCATTACTTGGTTTATGTAATCCAACACATAAAGATTGTTATTTAAATGTGTCTTACCATGAAAATTTATATTTATAAAACAATTAACAAAATATTCCCGAACATGAAAATAAATCCATCCATATCTATTCTTGAACAGAAATAATGTTTTTGGTAATAGATGGAACATAATAACAACCTTTTATACTAAAATCATTTTAGTTGGCAATGTGAGGTGTTATTCATTTATAGCTACTGTAGTAATTTTAGCTCCATTGTATACTCATAGATCTTTCTCCCCTCAGTCAATCTTTTTCATTCTACTTGGTTCATATATTTGAATACATTTGTAAGAACCACAAGTTGTATCTAATACCCAATTTATAGAAATAGATAAATTTCACTTGATAAAAAATGCACCATATGCTTACCCTTGCTTCTTAGGATGGATGCAGTTTTTCTTCCAGTGGAACTTGTTGCCACATGTGAAAAATACAGTATCTTATTCCCCTACTTTAACTTTGATCTTCCTCCTCTTGAAAGGGTGTGAAGAATATTTTATCTTATAGCTATTCACTTTCCATTTATATTTGTTCAACATAATGATGGAAGTATTTTAATGTTTCGTCTCCTTATATAATTGGAAAAGAAGAGTGAGGATATCTAGAAGAGACTTCTCAATGTTGTTCATATTAAAATTTATAATAAATCTACAGAAGCTTTGAGGTAGTGATGCAAGAATGAGATCAATGTGTAGTTCTTCATGGAGTTTAAACCCTAGAACCTCTAGACGCTCAATGTAGTCAATGATCTTGACTACATGAGGCCAAGTTGTTGCCCCTTCTCCAATATTACTCTAAAAAAATATACTTGGAGTTCTCAAAACATTCATGTCTATCTCTCTCCTGATATAGGCCATATAGATTATCAATCGTGCTATAAGCACCCATATTTTCATGAGACTTCATTATTTCACTATATATTGATAAAATTATCAAAAATAAAACATAAACCATGCCGTTCATATGTTTTTCATAGACAAGGAACTCTCCATCACCCACCTCCTTGGCTGATGGATCCGGCATTGAGGATTCTGGCATGTAAGATTTATGTTCATGACACAAAACAAACCAAAGTCCTTTAAACCACTCCTAGAAGTTATTGTAAGTGAGGATATAGTCTTTCTATAATATTGATCACAAGGATAATTTGGATGAAAAAATTTCCATATTTCTATAATTATAAAAGAGAATATTATTAGTACTTTTCTTGATTATAAATTATGTGAGAAATAATAAAATTAAGTTTATTAAATTTCCCAATATTTTATCAAGTTCTAATAGCCCTCACCATTAAACTTGGAATTTCTAGTTGCTTGTAAATTCTTGTGTAAATGATCCATATTTACATTCTTTATAATCTAGACTTTTTCCATGAAAACCACAAGAAGGTATTTAGTTAGGTAGTCTTTCCAACTACGGGCTTGCGACTCCTTGATCTATTGAGTAGACTCCCCAATCCAGAAATCTTGACTTGGATTTCCTCAACACTTTACTTGAAATTTTTATTTAATATACTTTGAATATTAAATTAAATACAGGTTTGGTTAATTTAATCCAAAAATTCTCATGATAACTCTCTCATAAAAGAAAGAGTCCAGACTTTGAACACGTAAAAAAATAGTTCTATGGTTATATTCCTAATAAATTAATATAAGTATTAACCTGTATTAATATCATGTTTGAGGGATTTTAATTTATTATACATAAATTTTATCTTGTTTTATCCTTTACATAACTTGATAATATTAAGTGGATTTTACTTAATTAATTAATCGTGTTGGATAAAAAATTTATGCATAATCCATTTATTTAAATTCCATATTTTCACATTAATTCATTTTTTATATGATAACAGTCTTTCATCCATAAAATAAATAATGCATAAGATAGAAAGAAAGAAATTATAAATGACCTGATTATGGTTATTTTTAGCAGTTTATTTATTGAGTGGATAATAAATCAACAATTGACCTAGAGGAAAACCCTTGTGCTGGACTTGGAATGAGTTACATCATTCCACTTATACACTTGTATATCACCTAGGTTGGAATCATAATGGTTTCGTCTTGAACCACCTCTATGTGTCTTGGGATACTCCATTAATTACAAGTATTTATTACTCACATGCAAGAAAGGGGAACAAAATGATTGGTTAATGGGTATTACATAAATAACCATGGAAACACAGGTCCTAAATAATACTAGAGGGGGGGTGAAACACGAACCATAAAATTTAATTTATTATTATGCAATAAATTAAATTTAAACAACCAACATATACACAGGTCTTGGTCAAGATCATGAATGGTAATAAATGCAATGAATATGTAAAAGTAAAATTAGTTAACATTCATTTATATTATTTCTTTATTATTAAGATAAATGTGTTTATATTAATTAATTAATTCCCTTTTATCTTAATGGCCATCTGAATTATTTTAGAGATTCCCATCATTAATGGAATTATTTCCAAATAAATGGCAGAACCAATAATTACATATTTGTTATAATAAATTAATTGGACATTTATAATTATTTAAACCCATTATTAAATTTTCAAACACAACAGATGTTGATCGATAAAATAAGGTTTTAATACCATAATTATTAATTTAATTCTGTTATTAATTTGGAAACTATACTGCATGTATTATCCAGTTACACGTTGTGTATCTCAGTTTCTATTTATCTAGGGTACACACCTGGGGCTTCGACATGTACCTTGGATAGACTACACAGTATATACTAACTAGATACATGACATGTGTTTTTCATGTCATGTGCCCAGGATACATGATCGGGACTTAGGTGTGAATCTCAAAAGATTGCACGGTAGGTATAGGCTATCTACATGTTGTGTGGTCATAATGTCATGCGCCTATTCCACCCATTGAAATGCTCGGTGTGTTATCATATGAGAGACTACACAACATGTATAGTTAAGCTACACATAATATATTTCTTATTTTTTATGTATGTTTTTTCTCGCCGAATGGATAGGAATGTATTCTGGACACATGGAATGATGAACTACATATCATGTACACTACATACACATCATGTATATCATTAATTCTCTAGGATGTCATCCTCATATGGTTTAACCATGCATAATGAACAAACAAATTGCATGAATTTTTTCGCTAACTTTTATAGACTACTTGGTGTGTATACCGGCTGCACATCATGTAATACGACATCTTATGTTCCAGGTTGGCTTGGTTAACACACGATGTGCAATAAATACACCATGTGTAATTTACTACTCCACACGTCATGTATCCCATGACACAACCAAGTGCAGTGCACTTTGGTACACAACAAGTAATCCGACTTCATGCCATGCAGTCACATGCTATCCAGCTAGAATCCTCTACACTTCCCGATGGCATATTTGGTCATTATTCATCTATTCTTAGACCTTTAATAAAATGAAACACTAAACAAACATGATTAATATGTCGATAACATTTTAATTCAAATAAGATTAAATAATGAGTAATATGAAATGAAAATATAACCATTGTTGCATATAGATCAACAATCAAATAAACAATTATAAATTTAAAATGCGGCCCCTTTGATACCACTTGAAGGTTTTGAGAACAAAAAAAGTGACTTTGGTGGGTATAATATAAAAATTTATTTTAATTAAGAGTTTCCTAAATCACCAAGAGAGGATATTTCATGTTAAATTTACAACTAATTTATTTAGATAAGGGAGAAATGATTATCGCATATTAGGATCCTTTCTTTGATGATGTCGTTGATCTTCTGAAAACCCTTTTGGAATACCTTCATTTTTTATAAGGATTCAAGTGTAAAATACCTCTAATAATGATCCAAACATGCTACTTTGATCTCCAAACAACACCAATTGATTTACGGATGCTATCATAGTGAATCAAATGTCTTATGATGTTTGTCTTAATCACTCCAAGATCCTTTGGGATTGAAGGATTTCTTCTCGTTATTGAGAGGAAGAGAGGAGTAATTTGAGAGAGGGAGAGAGGTCTATTGTGTATAAAAATTATATATTCCCAATTTTTTATTAACTCTACATAATAGACATAACCATATATTTATAGAGTTAGAGTTCAGGTAAAAATATTATTTAATTATATATTGGTCATTAAATAATATAATAATATTTATTATAAATCATTCCAAAAATAATATTATTATTATTATTTTATGGTGCACGCTAACTTAAGAAATAAAAAATATTATTTAAGTAAATTGTAAATTAATATTTTTATTCGGACGTGGTCTTGGTCCATTTGAACTCCAAGAAATTTATTGAATACCTGAATAAATATTTAATAAAATATTTAGTTCATCAATAAATATTTTCAATCGATAAAACATAAATAAAATTATTCCTCAATTTTGAGAATAATATTTGTCCTATTAATTAAATTAAAATAAAATTTAATCGAGATCAATAGAAATACTTAGTGTGTGATCCTCTAGGATTATTTCTCATTGGAATTAGGTGGGCTTGCCTAAAGTCCAAGATTACTATCTAGAAATGGGTCAAGGCCCCAAAGAGAAAGAACTTAATATTGCAATGATGATAACCACATATGAATGCTCACTATATAATATAATATCTTTTCCTCAATATCTCATCAATAAGGTTTCACAACCGCGTGATCAACCTATATGTTCAATACATCTTTCTTTGACTATCTAAAGTAAACATATTGTTGCACCATGGACATGGAATTTAATGTGACGATTATATTCCAATCAAAGAGTCAAGATATAAGCTTCCATAAATATGGAAAGTACAAATCCTTACTTGACTTATTTATTAATAACACATCACTTGTGATGCACCCATCATATATTACTTCACCATGAACTAATATAATCATGGTTTATGAAATACATATAAGTTTTTAAGTTGTAAAATGTATTAATAATAATATTAAATTTTAAGGACTATTAAAAAAATTTATAGATGGGAATATCCAATGACACCAAAACTTATAGAATTCCTACTTTCTATTCTATTCTCATAATCTCCCATCTTGAAGATTACTAAGTGCGAACTTCATGAGAAGAAGTCTTGTCTTATTATGAGTACTCACACCTAATAACCATATTCTATGTGTCTCAAAATAGAATATTATCTGACTATAAAACTATATTTAATAATATCATCATAGCACTTCAAGGTTATCATCATAGCGGGAAACTGTTATGACCTTATCAATGTGACATATACCCTATGACATTATTACATTAAATCCATGAAGAACAATGAGTAATATGTAATAAGATGTTTTATTAATATTCAATTCATCAAATATACATGTAATCAAAGTACAAATAGTTTTCTCTAGAAAACCAACTCCAATAGAAACTTATTTGTAAATATTTCTCTAAATAGAACATATAAATGTATTTCAAACTCTGAAATTTAATTGAAATTCATTCCTCTATTCTCTTGTAAAAGTTGAAAATTATTTTTATAGTACTTTATACTTTCTATTAAGGGTGATATAATTTATGATTATAGTGCTTATAACATAATTTTCAATTCTATCTCTCCAATATTCATAATATTTCCCATAAAAGATAGGTGGCATGTTTTGATTAAGATTTTAGATTGATCTAACATACATACCTCTTGGACATAAAAAAATATCTATACACTTATTATGAAGAAACTAAATTATAAAAAATTAATATATATATGAAAAATAAATAAATATAAATATCATGTTTAGTTTAAATTATAGAAACCACCTCTGATACCAAATGTAACATCGAAATGGTATGGCCATTAAACAATAAGAGGTGGTTGAATTGTAGTTTGAAAATAACTATTGGTTTTATTTCTCCTAAAAATATATTTGTATTGGTATTAAAAAGATATAATACACCCATAATATCAATGTAAAATTAGAGTGTCAGTATTTAAGTATTAGTATTTCAAGTTATTGATGAATTTAACATGCAGAGTGAAATTATAAAAGAAAACAGTAATATAAACTGTTGATGAAATATTTAACACAAAAAAATTAAAATAAACAATGGTGTATAGATTTAAAAATCAAATACACCTAAAAATATTATAAAATCCTTATTTTTAAACCAAAGTGAATGGTATATATATAGACCCGATATGAGGTATCATCATTTATCAACCTATTGATATGTATCCACTTATTAAAGTATGAATCTATACTTTGTCTTCATGACTTTGGAATCCCCCAATTAGACTAATAAAAATTTCCCCCACTAAAAAAACCAGTATCTCAGTTCACCTTCTACTTAGATCGGTAGCTTGGTTCTTCCACTACAACAACTGATAAATTACTTTTCCCACTACTTTAACTGGTAGCTTGGATTGAACGAATACAACTAAAATACTGATAGATTTATGATTCTAACCTCATACAATGATAAATATTAGTATAAACACTTAGAATGGAAAATATTACACTAAATGGAATAACTCGATCAATAATAAATTGAAAATATTCAAAATGATCAGTAACTTTCTGAATGCTCTCTTAGTTTCATACTTATGTACTATTGTTCTTCAAATCCATGAGGTGAATATTTATTTATAATAAATCCTTTAATGGTCAGATTATGCATATCTTGGGGTCATTTACAATGGTATAGGTACTATATTTATTGTTTATCTTTTGATGGACTTAACTTCTTTCCACATCTACTGATGAGTTGGTCCAGCACCATTACTACACTTCACTTGAAAACCTTAAACTTTCAGTATTATGAAATTCCTTAGAATGTTTATAAAATCAAGACCATTATTATTTCATTAAACCTCATGTTATATATATTTTTCTTAAACTATTTTATATAATGAAAACATAAAATATAAAACAACAAACATAATTTAGATTAAATACTTAGTAAAGTGTTTTGTGGTTTTCAAAAAAAGTGAAGTAAAGTGAGTTAATAGATCCAAAATATCAATAAAACTCATTCACATTCATGGATTATGGCCCATTCCATCACTTACAAATATCATAACTTTTTAAGGACCTCCTACCTCATGTATAGAGGAGTGAACTTTCAAATCCAAGTAGCTCGAATTAATCCAAATCTACCAAAATCCAAAAACCATACATAAAACCATGATATTAGGAATTTGGTATAGATTAAGGATGAGTAAAAAATAAAACTATGTCTTAGGAACCCATAGAATTAAACTTACTCAAAGAATACCAACACAACAAAAGATGCTTGGAATAGTGAAAAAATAGAGACTAGAGGAGCTCGAGGAGGCTAAGTGGGACTAAAAATGGTGGTCTAGTTGACTGAGGCTCAGGGAAGGAAGGGAAGAGAGTAAAAGGGGAGATAGAGAATAAATTAAAAATAACCACCTAAAAATGCCCATTAAAACTTCTAGGTACCTATTCTTCTTGTACCAGGTACCCAGTACTCCACCAACCACCTTGCTAACCCCCACTGACCAACCAGTGGTGCTATAGGGACTGAAGGGCCCCTAGACAGGCCACTAGGTATCTAATTCCCCTACTCCAGGTACTTAATTTTCTCCTAATACATAATTATAATATGAATTCCCAGTATCCATCTCTAAAACACCACTATATCCCAGAACCACCCAAGAACAACATAAATTATCCAATATTATATAAATAAAAGATAGATTTTGTCTTCGAATTGTACCTCAAAATTTAGGGCCCATTACAATGGTTTTGTTGTCATAGAATTCATTCTAGTTCGATTTTGAAAAGTATTAGTTATCTTATAGTTGAATATATCATGAACAAATACTAATAATAAAATAAGATAACACACAACTATATTTAAAACAATAGAAGTACAAAAATTAAAATAAATATGTACAGAAATTACAAAGAAATTACCAAAAATGAAAACCCTAAACAATGGTGCTCCCCAAAAATGATGTTAGAATTTGATCACACCATCATGAAAAAATAAATTAGTTGGTATTAGATCAAAGTTTTTATCATAGTATATACTATTCATCATCTCTCAATGATTATTAAAGGTTTTTAATATGTATTATTTATAAGTTAAAAGTAACTAAAAATAAGGGGGTTTGTGATAATGTTTTGATCATATCATAGACATCATCGATCTAATGGAATAAATGTTTTTATCTTACTAGGAAATATGGGTTTTGATAATGATTCAAAAGGAATAAAACATCGTAAATATAACCAGTGGTCTTTAACTAATAAAAAAGGATTCAAGGGAGGAGTGTATAGGTTATTATCACATGGTTACTATATAGAATGTTGGGTTCATTATTATTAAATGTTTATTTAGATCAATGTAATTTTTAAGTTGTCAAGTTTTAATTGAGATATTTATTAACCTATAGTCCCTTGAAATATTTTAATTAGATATATACTTTAAAAAACAATCATTTTACCAAGATCCAAAGATTGTGTGTGGCATTAAGGCTGCCAAAGCATAGTTATATATCAAGTGTGTGTGATAAAAAGGGATCCTTATTTTTTCCAATATAAAAAACACATGTAACTTACTCAAAAACTCAAAGTATAATACTTGATAAAAGAAGGGAATTTTATTTAACATTCTAAGACATAATGTTCTGATTAGAAAATATATTCATGCATAACTAAATATAATGTTACAAACTCAAAATACACTAAAATATTAGACAAAACATTATAGTAACTCTCTCTAAAAGTGTGTAACTCCCTCATAATGATCATCCAAACTTCACCTTTCATAGATAGGTGAAGGTGGATCGAAAGAAAATCTATATTAATTTATGTTCTCCTTATGAAGGAAGGGATCTCTAGAAATTATAGCATGAAGATATACATCCAAATAGTCTAAAAAATAAAATAAAATTTCGACTTGATTGAAGTTTCCAAATATGGTAATCAGGGTATATATTTATAAACAAAGGAGAAAGTGTTTTTATACATTGTTTTCTTAATACTATTTAACACAAAGTTTTGGAAAATGAGATAGTCTTATTTCAATTTTTATAAAACTAAAAAAAATATAATGGATCTTGATTGTGACCATGACAATTTGAAATAAATTAGAGTTTTAAAGGCTTATGTATGATAAATTTACATAATTTTCCTCTTATTTGGGGATAGTTATGGTTTCTCCAAATATGCCATGTTTTGTGCCTTTATATGGATGGGATGTTCTTATTGAATTTCATGAAATTTTCATCCCATGTAATAATGATTTCACCCATGAAATATGAGCTCAATATGATGGTGATAATTCTTGTAATATGAATTTTGACCCACTGAATTATTCGATCTTGTACATAGTTTTTCTCATTTTTCTTTAATTTCTTTTTGGACATTCCATATTTTCTCTACCCACTGTGAAAATGTGGAAAATATTTTACCAATATTTAATATTAAAAAATGATTTATATAAAACTTCAAGTGATACTCAAGTAGGTAAATTAAAATGCAAAAATAATTAAGAATATTTATACAAGGGTGTAAAAGAATAGTGAATCACAATGTGATCAATGTATTTATAATAAGTTTTAATTTATACTTATGATGTCACATTATTAATTTTACATCACATTCTCAAGATATGTTAAATGTTTATCCTATTTTAATTCTTTACTTTTGAGTTAAATAGACTTTTTCTACTTCATATAAATTTATTTCTCCATGTTTTCATATTTTTATGCCCATACAGTGTTATTAGTTCACCCTTTATTTTGATGTATGAACCTCAAGGTTAATATGTAGTGGGAAGGTTATAATGATTTTATGGGAAGAAAATCACGAAAATTTAAATAAATTTTTATATAATATGTATGTAGATTATATATTATGTAACAAATCATTGAATTCACTAAGCATTTAGATCCTAGATATTTGATAATATGTGAGTTATTATGTACATTTGTAAGAAAATGTCGTAAAAATCAAGCATATGAAATGTGAGTCATTCTAATGACCTTTCTAAGTAGAAATACACACCCCCGCATGTACACTCATGTGAATTTGATCTTGTGTTCTTATAGATTCTTGATATTATGTAGAGTGAGGATTTTTATGGAAACAAGTTGTATTGATGTTTGATGGTGAAATTTTTCATATTATTATAGATATATGATTCTCACAAGGTACGTGGGAGTTTTATAAAACTTTCCTAAATTCTCAATAGGTTTTCTTTTAAGATGTTATATTGGGGTTTTTTTGGGCCTTTTAATATTCTTATATATTACTATTATTATATGATATTAATGCATGACTCATTGGATATATTTTTGGTTGAGGGTATCTCACCTTGACATGTTACTTTTAGTTTTAATTGAGTGTTTATCATGTGTTGTTGATATTTTGAACGTAATTCCATTTGATGTGTGTATATAACACCACTAACCTACACTCATAGGTCTAGCTCTAAAAAACATTATTTAAACACTATATTTTATATAATGTGAGAAGAACTTATCATTACTTTAGAACATTACCATAGTTAAACATTACATATCATAATAATTACACAATCCCAAGAACAGAAGGTTTAGTATCTTTGAGGGTCCACAATATAAGAAACATATTTTATGATACTTATGAATATTTATCTATAATAGAACCACATTGGAATCCCTTATATATTCCTCATAGTTTAGACTCATCTTTATAACTTGGGGAATGGAAACATAATAAAGGGGTAATGTAACATCCCAAATTTCCAATGAATGTTTTTATAACTTTTTTTTCATAAATATAAATATATATAAATGAATTTATTTAATTTTAATAAATCAAGGTTTTATAAAAATATTTATCGCCTAAGTTATTTGTTTATATATTTTTAAAGTATAATGGAAAGTTATTTATTAAAGTAGTTTTATAAAAATGGCAGCTCGCATGCCTAGTGACAACTTGTCGCATCTGATGAGTCCACGGGACTCGAACCCATGATCGAACGGCAATAATGGTGAATTTCCTACCACTGGCCTATGTATTATCCTACTTCCATATTCCATAATTTTTATATATATTCTTATATCACTGTTACTATATTTATGATTATTTTTACATATATATTTTTATTATATAGCTACATTAAATTTACTAATAGTTTTATTTTCATGATAATTAAGTTATTAAAATCTAATGGTTAAATATTATTTTTTACACCAAAATAAATATTTATCATACATTTTTAATTTCATTTTTTTCATTCAAAATCTATTTTTTATCCAATTTGTTTACAAGTTTTATTACTCTAAAATTTTACATTTATATATGGTAAGTAACATGATTCATAATAAAATAAAATTATGAAACCTGTATTATTTTTATGTAAATAATAGTTTTTCATCATCACAAAAAGATTATTATGTTTTTATAATACTATTTTTAGGAAAGTAAAATTTTCATTTTCATAGCCTTATAATAATTATGTATAAAGGTCGTTGCACTAAAACACATTTTCTAGATTATGTTTTTTGAAGCTAAATTCCACCTAGTTTGAAGATTATTTTCATAAAATGTATATATTTTCCTTTTATTAATTATTAATTATCAATAATGTAATAATAATATATAAAAATAAAGATAAATGTAATCAATTGTAACAAAAGCGATAATCATTATTTTAAATTAATAGTTTTTCCATTTATTATGAGATTTTATTTAAAAGTTAAATTTATAAATTTTAGGAATTAAATTTGATAAAAAAATTGGATTCATCACATCAAAATTATATTATGTTGAATTTTTGTGATTTTTCTTATGAAATTGATTTTTGGGTGAAAATATCATTTTTAGAAAACCTTAACATTTATGAACTAATCATCATATGATCATAATTTAAAATTGTAAGAACCCGGTTCTTATTCTTGAGGTACGGGTTTCTTTTTTTCCTTTTCCCTTAAGTGTTTTTGAGAAAATAATGGAAATGGGGAAAATCCCAAATTTTTTGGGTACACACCATGTACTTTTCCACACGTCGTGTACTTTGTCCATGTGGGATGAGTACACAGGGCGTGTAGGCCTGTCGGTGATGAAGGGTGTAAAAACTGACTACACGTTGTGTATTAGGTATTTACACGTCGTTTAATCAATCGGAAGGTGAATAGTAAGGCGGTGGAAGTAGCCGCCAGCTGAGCAACAGTACCCACCATGTATTCAGAAATACATGTCGTGTACTCATGTCGGCAAGTGAACAGTTCAGCAGTGAAAAGTAGCCACCAGAGGAATAGTTAAATGATGAAAGTACACGCCGTGTACTTGAGAGTACACACCATGTAGTTTTTTTTTGTTTTTTCTTAAAACGGGAAGTATCCTCCTCTTTTAATAGAGGAATCTTAGAATGTCGGAGGAGCTCGGGAGAGGAGGTCAGATCTTGGGAGATCCTCCAACCGCACACTGGGAATCGGATTCTTCTATCGTCGATCTTGTTGGAACCATGCGGGTAAGAGGTTCCTTCTTCTTGATCCGTTATTACCAATTGTTTCCCAATGGGAAGTTATTTGAGGTTGAATGTGTAGTTGTTTATCTCAGATCTATGCCATTCTTGTGCGTTTCGGGAGGCGCCGTTCGCGTATATCAATCAGTGGAGATCAAGATAGGTGGTCTGGTGTTTATTTCCAACTGTTGAGTTGAATTTGTGTACTGTTATGCTATAAACCCATGTTTGGGGTGTCGTATGGCTGTGGACTTTACTAAAAGTTATCTAGAATTGCATAGATAAAATTTTGATAAGTTTAAACTGATTTTTGGGATCACTTCTTGGATCCAGGACCACCCCGGGGGTGTGTTCCTATATTTATCCATTTGGATAGAATACCTGTGGGTATACCGTGAATTTTAGAATGCTTTGAATTGCCTTGAGAGTAATTGTATATAATTTCTTACTTATGTGTTGGGCTCAGCCTGGTTACTTGCTTATCCTGAGGGCAGTGTTTCGTTTAGCCTTTGGGAAACTCTTATCATGCCTGTGGGCAGTAGTTTCGGTGCCTATGGGTGACACCTCGTACGCCTGTGGGAAATATTTATTATGACTGTGGTAAGATACCTGTGGGTTTCGATTCTGATTACCTTAGGGTAAGGATTGTATGTCTGAGGACAGTGTTATCATGAATATTCACTGTGGTGATTTTTATATGTTATACCTGCCAAGTTAAAACACAGGCTTGGCATGGTTAAATGAATATTAAAATGGAAATATTATTGGTAAAGTTAGTTACTTTTTAGTACTACTTAGTTTATTTTATTTACTATTGCACACTGTTGTTGCACATTTCCACTAACAGTTGGGCACAGGCCTTTGGTGGTTGCCTACTAGGATTTATTTCTCCTACCCTGTTTGGGTCATGTATTCAGCCTAAATAGATTACATTTATACAGGTGTCGATAGGGTAAAGGGTCCCTATACAGGTACATTATTGTAGTACAGGAGTGGGAGAGCATGGGACCGAGCTTAGGCTTGTGATGTTGCTGTGTTCTGTTTACTCTACTTTGTTTTTTTTGGTTGTACCTTGTACTTTGAGTTGTATTGTATTATATTGCAGTGTATCCTGTTCTGGATGCTTTCATATAATTAGTGACATGCTGAATATTTATATATATATGACTATTGGTTCTCTTTTACTTCAGTTGTCCATTTCAGTTGTATATTTTTTATTGCTTTCGTTGTTGTATGTTATTTATCTTTTCTACTGCGCTACACTTTGAAAAATGAGGTCATATTTTCCCCACTATCAGACCTGGGCCCTCACTACTAGTCGGCAGCCTCTGGCATTTGGGTAAATTCGCTTGAGGTCATGTGACCAACTGGGTCTGGGGAACATGTTGAATGGATTCTGGATCCGGGGCGTTACAAAGTGGTATCAGAGGAGTTATTTTATTTGACTTACTGTTTGGAGCCTTATTCAGGGATAGGATGGAAATGGTAGTTGGTAATAAGTTGTGCCTGAGAGTATCTAACCTGTGTACAGGGAAAATCTAGTCTACCTCGTTATTGCAATTTTTCTGATTTTGCAAATTTGACGGTTGACTTGATTTTCACTGTTTGGTGACGCACTTGTAGGGTGTTGTTTATATTTTATACATGGGTTCTATTTAGTTTCAACCCAATGATATGAGGGTATTCCATCTCATGCATCATTTAGGTACATGCTAGAAATCACAGGTCATTCATTCTCCCCATGCCATGTAGGTGCATTAGAGATTGCATGTTGTTGTGATAGTTGTTGTTCTAGAAAAGCATGTTGTTGTGATAGCGGCTTTGATAAATACCTTCTATTTGATAAGGTATTGTTGTGTGATGTTGTTGATAGGATGAATGCCAAACTTTGGTTTTTGGGGAGTATGGGCCCTCAATGACCGGAATTTGGGGGATCATTGACGAGTTTACTTTGTTATAACATGTGAAAGATGCCAAGCTTTGATTCGTGGGGAGTATGGGCCCTCACGGATAGGAATTTGGCACTTAGGTGGTTGTTTCGACATTTTTCTGGGTTTTGGAGTAGTTTCTAAGGCTTACACTACTGGAAATGGGGTCTATCCACATGCATCTATCCCCACAGTTTAAAGAACCGTGGGGATAGATTGGTTTTACTTGTCTATACCCACGGTTTTATTAAAACGGTGGGTATTCAATCTTCCATCGGACCTAACTATCAGGCTCCTCCTCCTCAAACTTCCATCGCACTCCCCGATTCAACCCTACCTCCCCGACCCTCGACTCCTAGCCATGTCCTCCCCTCCCCGACCACCGACTCCCAGCCCTCTCTTCCCCTCTCTGACTCCCCTCCCTAGCCTACGACTCCCGGCTCCAACTCCTGGCTCCGACTCCTGGCTCCACCTCCCGACTCCCGACCTGGACCTCCCGGCCTTCGCCTCTACCTCGACATCCTGGCCATTGCCTCTTAAACAAGGTAATATTGTACATCTTACTACGAATCAGGATGTAATTTTGAAATGATTGAAGATCTATTGGTATTTAGTAAACTCTCAGCTAGTTCATCCTTTTGGAAATAAGTTCTGGAATACACAAAAATTAGTCAATCAATTATCGAACTTTTAGGGTTTTAGAAACTTAATATTTATCCCTATAGGGCGTGGATACTTTCACATACTATTTTCTTCTCATGAGCTAAAGAAAAATGCATGAGTAATTGGATATATTGTGTTAATTATGAGAATAGTGTTCTTGTAAGAGTGGGATGAAATTTAGGATATGGATTACTTGGTCAGGTATAGATAACTCATGTTCTTATGCATATTATTCATCATATAAGGTGTTATATAGGTGAATGAAATTAATATAATTTATAATTATGTATTCATCCGATGAGGATTATATTTTTTGGGGTGTTTCCCATGCTTCAAATGGGGAGGGAAGTAAATCTAAAAAAGTTTGGTCTAGTTTGGTTGTTGTATGAGACTCTTGATCTTGTGCCATTTTCTTCTTATTTTGGTTTCATCTACCTCCAGATGATGGGTTTTATGGTGTAAATTTGGATAACACAGGAGGTGTAAAGACCACAATAAATTGAAAATGTTGTACCCTAAGATTAGTATGGTATTGATCAACTATCTTTTGTGTTCTTCAGTCATCAAACATTCAATCATGCCTATCTAGAACATATTTCTGGACACTTTTTCCCTTTGATTGGGCAGTAGAAACATGGTCCACTTTTGATAAGGATTTTACAAGTATCATCTGTTCTAAATCAACCACTATCTAGAGGATATATTTGAAGACAAAGAAGTATTGGATGCTGTGGAATGGACTCCAGTGAAAAGGGAAATATCCAGGATGATCACTAAGGAAAACTTCCTTAGGTTTCCTAGGATCGATAAGCCTAAGGAGATAATTTTCCATAATGAAAATAATGTAACTAGGAACATATTCATTTAAAAATAAATAAATTATCCTTTTACTCCTTAAATAATGGGAAACCCTTATATCTCTTTTCCTCTTGACCATGACAGTTTTTTGTTTTGTTTTACTGAGTGGGAGGTGTCAGGTGATGTAGAGATTTCTTGGTTTATCCAGTAGTCAATGACACTAGATTGAGTGTAATAGCTACAGTTTCTTCCTTAGAAGTTTTATACCTATTTCATTAAATGGTATCTTCTAGATGCTACCCCATGTATTTAAACTCCCAGAATCTACTTAGATATTTCAACGAGATCGGTAGTGTCTACACTTCATCATGGATGTTCTCTACAAAAAGTTCAAAAAACTTTCCCTATGGGAGTAGAATTTTGAGTGAGTAAATTAGGCATTTCCATCTAGAGATAAAGCTAGAGAACTTTTAATAGTAATGGCCTTATCTCTCTCTCAATTTTTGACACTTTTTTCCTTAGAGGAAGGATTGTTTTTTTTTTGAATTGACCAACTGGTGTGTGAGTTGTTCAGACCTACAACATCTTCCATGATAAATAAATTAAAGGATTCCAACATCGAGGGACTCTAATAAACCTAGGATGAAGTGAAGAGAAAATATTTTTACTCACCCAATCCTTGAATGCATATTTCATATGAGGCATTATCTATTATATACAATAGGTCTAGGAGGTTGTGGGTACAAGTATGCCACATGCTCTTTCAATGTCCTTATAACCCTGAATCTCGAGCCATAGAGAGATTAGAAATGTCTATTTTGATATAAAATCTTATTTACCACCTAAATATGATCATCATATATTTTATAATGGATTTTTTTATCCTTTAACTGATATATATTTTCCCATAGTTTCTAGCATAAGTAAGTCAAACATTCCTCCTTTAGTATATATGGGTTCAAGATACGGCTGATGGTGATGATATGGTTAGGTTATGGGTAGTTTGAAACTCTTCCATTTCAAGATGGACATGTTTGTGGTGAGAAAGATGGTAAGTGAAACTAGTATTAGAAGGATATTGTGGTCCTAGATTCATAGGGAATGGATCAAAAAACATGATATGATGTAATGGAGGGGGGTTATAATGATGTATAGTCTTGATATAGTAATATGGTTAGGTTACTAAATTTTCATTTTCTCCAGTATTTTTAGGTTCTACTTAAGAAAATAATGATGTATGATTTGTTATCCTTAAAGTTATCCTACTCTGTACTTACTATATTTGGTCTTTAATGATATTTTGGAGCTTCACTTATATTCTCTGATTTGTATAAGATGAATGATATTGTTCCTCATTACTTTAAATTAATGAATCTTCTTCTCCAACATGTATACTCTAAACACCTTCATCTCATCACTTGATTGTTATGATCAAGTCTCACTTCTTAATGTTCTTCTTGTAATTTTTCAAGGTAAAACCCCATTTATGAAACTTCACTCCCAAGCTCAGATTACTGTGTTTCGAAAATGTTATTTCCTACTAGTTAAGGCCATCATTTACCCCTATATATAAATTATCTTCACCATTACCCTTAATATGCACCAATTCTAATTATCACATTCTAACAACTACATCTCTAATGTCTATAATGTCCAATGATCATATTATGGACATGTAAAGTTCTGAATTTCTAGTAATCTTTTGTTTATTTTTTATGAAATATCACAAATATAATTTATTCAATGGTAAATTCCCATATAAAAATTAGGGGTCGTTACAACCATGATGTAGACATGGAATTTGATGGATTTTATTTATTAATTTTTCTTAAACTTATCTTGAATTCACTTATTACCCATCAATGAGTATGATTCCAGTAAATAAAACATAAAAATTTCATTCAATATCCCTGAATGTATTTTATTCATTAACAATTTCAGAGTAATCAAACACTAAAAATGTTTCTTAAACACTGAACTATTGTAATGAATAATGGTTTTCCTAATTATTTAACCCTCAGAGTAAAGATCAACACTATACTACCAATGTCTTAATTAATATTTAATCACCACCCCCTTAATCAATTAACTTAATTAGGGATCTTAGACTCTAAGACATGTTAAATTTTCTGATCATCAAGGGCTCTTCAATTTCCTCCTTTTTATTTGTCAAAAACATGGGGAACAATACATGAACTCTTCTCTAAGTTTCAACTGCCAACTCCCTAAGTCTCCCCAATAAGGAACACTCTCTATATATTCTCAATTTATCATCTCCTATAAAAATAAATAGAGAGTCCATATCCTTTTTAAAAAATAGAACATTTTTATTCTCCAATCCTACGGTACTGTAATTCATTCTCTTCATTCATTCTTAGATAACATAAATTTTCAACATCACTCACTTGGAATAAATAGCCTCTAGCACTTTTATCCTCTTTTGACCACTCTTCCATCTTCAATGTTCTCAACCAATAACCCATAATTCCTAAAAAAAATATTTCCTTTATCATGAAATTGAGAGACACTTAATAGATTGTGTTTTAATCCATCAACATAAAGAGTGTTTTTTGATTTAAGGTTCTCTTTCCCAATAATAATTAAACCAAATCCTTTAACCTTTAGTGACCCATTATTTATGAAGGTAAGTAATCATCCATTTCATTTTTCAATAGATTCCAATGTTTTTAAATATTTTATCATGTGAGCATAACATCTACTATCCAAGATCCATGGACTTTTCCCTTTGTATACTTTGGGTGAAACTTTAACAACTAAATCTTTCTCCTTCACTTTTATATTCTTCTTTTGAGGATTTTTAGTATTAAAACTAAAATTTTTTCAGAATGGTATAATTATGAGGCATTAATTTTCATCATGAATAGGATGGTCACACCTTCCATAGACTTATTCAAGAATATCAAACATGTTATGTGATTTCTATATATTATTTACAATACGTTTCTAACTTTTATTCCTTTAAAGGGGTTGAAACCCCCAAACATTTATTATCAATACTCCCAAGTATGTCATGATGTATATTTTAAAAAACATATCTTTTCCATATGAACAAATATTCCAAAGTTCCAATAGAATCCATAAAAATTATATATTTTAAGCATCATGTTGTACAAAATTTGTAGGATACCTTGAAACATTTTTTCAATATTAATTCCAAAACATTAAAGTTATAACTACTCTATTTTCATTGAATTTTTTATTCCCCATCAAATAACCCCTACCAAATAATCTATAAAATTATAAATTCATATTATTAAAATAAAATTTTCTTCCCATGTGTATAATGCCTCTATATCTATAAAGGAGTATTTTACATTGAAATTTTCTTTTTTATTCCCCATTAATGACCACTTGGGAGTGTCTTTTTTAACCTTTTTCTTTAGTTTACATCTCAAGGTAGAACTTTTTCCCTTTTTTCCTACTTATTCAATCATAGACTCCTATGTTCATTAAATATGTTTTTCTAGCTACTAATATGCTTTGATTAATTTAATAATAAAATTGATTGTAATTAATTTTTTAAATATGATTTACATTGTTGATTTAATGATAATTTTTTTCTTGTTATAGAATGGATAGAAGTTGGATGTATCGTACCAATCAGATTTCAACCGAGTTTCAAAATAATTTGGAAATTTTTTTAGATTTTGCATTTAGCAATGCGTCAGATGGAGGTTGTATACAGTGTCCCTACTATAATTGTGTTGGAAGACCATGGTTAAGACGAGAAGAAGTTAGTTACCATTTAACGAAATTTGGATTTAAAGCAAACTATAATGTTTGGTTTCACCATGGAGAGACGAGTCAATATTCGACTGTTCATAAATGAAATGAATGAAGTGACATAGAGAATTTGATATTTGGTCGGTTTCCATATGTGCATCATTCTGAGAGAGATAGCATGTTGGTGAAAGAAGACAATGATATCAGTAAACATGAGGAAAATGCTGAAGACGATGATGTTGACAGAGTGAAAAATTTATTAGATGATTCCAGAACTCCAGTATGTCAAGAATGTACTAAAATTACCAAGTTGTAATTTTTAATGTGTTTATATCATGGGAAAACCATGTAAGGGATTTCTAATACTGCCATTGATTATATTCTTAAATTTTTGAAGGACTTTCTTCCTGATGGTGCAGATATCCCCTCAAATCATTACATGGCATGGAAGTTAATTAAGCAGCTTTGATTTGGTACTAATAAAGTCCATGTCTGTCCTAAAGATTGCAGTTTATTTTTGGAGGAAATAGCTGACTGTAATGATTGTAAATAATGTGGTACATCTCGATGGAAGAAAAATGCAGATGGAACACTATCTCATGTGGCACAAAAATTCATGTGGCACTTTCCATTGATTCCCAAACTTCAAAATCTATTCATGTCTCCAGAAATCTCATTCAATATGCGATGGCATGATGTTGAGAGAATTAAAGGTAATGAGGAGCTGGTTCATCCTGCAGATGGATTAGCATGGTGGACATTTGATGCACAACATCCTGATTTTGCAGTTGAGGTGCGTAATGTCAGATTGGGCCTATCATGTGATGGTTTTAATCCGTTTGGTTAGATTCTTACTGCTCATAGCACGTGGCTGGTTTTTATTCATGTTTATAATCTTCCTCCGTGTATGTGTATGAAAAAACCTTTCACTTTATTGGGTATACTGATATCTAGACCTTCGGATCTTGGTAATGATATAGATGTCTACTTGAATCCTTTAATAAAAGAGTTGAAACAACTTTGGGATTTAGGTGTGCATACATTTGATGATTTTTCAAATAATACGTTTCAGATGCATGTTGCCCTTCTATGGACCATAAATGATTTCCCTGCCTATGTAATGATGTCTGGGTAGAGCACGAAGGGAAAACTATCATGTCCTATTTGTATGAAGAATACACGATCGAGAAGGCTTAAATATCGTCGTAGTTGCAGTTTCATGGGGAATCATCGATTCTTGCCAATGGATCATCAATACAGGAAGAATCATCAGAGGTTTGATAATAATTTTGACACAGAAGAACCACCTCAACGTATTTCAAGAAGTGATGTGCTTGATAAATTGAAATATTTCATCTTTTCATTAGGAAAAGGTCAGTTGACATCTCGAAAGAGGAAGAATGCTGATACTGAAGTCACTTACAATTGGAAAAAGAGAAGTATTTTTTTTTTGTGTTTCCATATTGGTATACTAATTTGTTACATCATTGTTTAGAAGTAATTAACATTGAGAAAAATATATGTGAAATGTTGCTTGCAATTCTTTTGAATATTAAGGGGAAGACCAAAGATGACTTCCAATCTCGCCGGGATTTATTGGATTGGGGTATTCGACCAGAACTATATCCTATTTGTATCGGTGAAAAAAAATGGAAAGTTCCCTGTGATTCTTATGTGATGACACCGATATAGAAAGATCAATTTTAGGCAGTATTGGAGAATATCAAGGTTCCAGATGGCTATTCTAGCAACATATCTAAACAAGTCAACAGAAGACATTTGAAATTGAAATCCCTAAAAATTCATGATTATCACATCCTTATTCATGAATTGATTCCAATAGCAATTCAGCATTTTCTATCCAATAATGTAAGGGTGGCAGTGATTTGGTTGTGTCATTTTTTTAGATACCTTTGTGCTAAAAGGTTATCCAAATCATTGTTGATAAAAATGCAGCAAGAGGCACCGTTAATTCTATGTGAGTTGGAAAAAAAATTCCCTCCATCCTTTTTCACTTGCATGTTGCATTTAACAGTTCATCTTCTAAATGAGACACTTCTTGGGGGACCAGTCGCTTTTCAGTGGATGTATCCCACTGAAAGAAATATGTGCACAATGAAATCATATGTCTGAAATAAGAATTATCCTGAAGGTTCCATTGTGAGGAGTTATCTGGCCCAAGAATGTATGGATTTTTCTTCAATGTATTTTTCTGATGTGAGAACAAGACATAATCAACCAATTAGAAACGAAGATGAGTAGTATGAGGAAATTCAGCCCTCGTTTCCATCTCTTCCCCAAACAGGTGTAATTGTCGGGTCATATACATTGGTTACATTGAGCTTTGAAGAGCGGAATATGGCACATCGTACAGTCTTGTTTAATTGTGGTTTGTTCAATGCCTATATCAAGTAATTAATTTGAATATACATATATTATCTCATACGATATCATATCACATATACCTTATAATTTTATTGTCATTTTATGTAGAGAACATAAACAAATTATAAGTAGTGTTCATCGGTCTTTGTCGTTGAGAAGGAGAGAGGCTATGCATATCCAAGAGTTTCCAGCTTGGTTGAAATATAAGGTATGACCATTACATTAAATACCTTAAAATATAGATATATATTTAATTATATTACTCATATGTATTCCAGGTATTGAGTTTACCTACTGACTTCATTTCTCAAGAATTAAGAGTGTTGGATTTTGGTCTCAATTCTTTGGTTCGTGACTGCAAATCTTTAATAATCAATGGATATAAATTTGTTACAACTGATAAAGCGATGAAAATGAGAACACAGCATGATGGCATTATGTTAACTGCTAGAACGGATTGTTATGCCAGTGCATCAGATAGTCGACCTCGATATGAAGATGTGTATTATTATGGACTGGTTGTGAAAATATTGTTATTGGATTACTACTCTCAAGGTCGAGTCACTATGATGAAATTTAAATTGTTTGATTCAATGACGTGCCATGGTAAATTTATTAATTATTGCGGATTTAGAGTTATTGACATAATTCAATTCCTGCATACCGAAAAACCATACATTTTGGCATCAATGAAAAAACAAGTGTTTTATGTGAAAGATCATCTGAAACATGATTACGGTGTCATTAATGAAGTAATCCCAAGACATATTTTTCATGATGGTGGGGATGAAATTTTCACCATTGACACCCCCATCGGTGTTAGCCAAAATATTGTATTTGATGACACAAATTGTCCCATTGTGAGAGATGATGTTGAACCTAAGGTAGTGGAGGGTAATATATAAAAGCAACCATATATATTCATAGTTCATTTAGTTTACCTTGATGTGAGTTTCTCAGGTTGGTACTAATGTAATTACTTTAATTTAGTTTTAGTTTGGAATGATATGTCTATTTTAGTAATGTTTGGTTTCGTTTCATTTAATTATATTTCTTTTAATTCAGAAAACTGGATTTAAAATGTGGTTTTAAAAATTGTATAACTTGGTTGTAAATTATCATTACTGAAAGATGTTATGAAATTTTTTAAGTTGTATGTATGATTTGTAAAAATTGTTGCTAAAAAATATTTATTTCATTCTTATGCAGATTATGAAGAAAACTACAGAAGCTCACAAGAAGATATTATTTGATGTTGATCCTATTAGACACGAGCGCGAGTTGTCTTCAGTGAGTATATTAATTCTAATATTTATCTTCTGCATTACATATAATATCAAGTTCATATTTTTGATCAAATTTTTTTAGGGACATATAACTCCAGAGTTTCCTCTTCCCAGTATGGGACCGAGTAGGGATCCTCCTAGACCTAGGTGGAGCTCTCGTCTTACCACTCCCCATAATAACCTATTAGTGGACATCCCATCTACCACACATGTCTTCCCTCCGCTTGAGACCCCTGGGATGTTCCCATACATGTCGCCATCATCATCCCATTTACCCTCTTTTTCCCATTCCATGTCCACACCGACTCGACCGATGTTCTCACCTGCACAATTTCCATATCCATTCATGTATCCCCAGACCTACTATGCATATTCTGACATGTCTATCCCACCTTCTTTTCCTACCATCCATCCTACACATATTGATTCTGTTCCTTCAGTTTCCACTCCTATTCATAAATATCAGTCGGAGCATGCTGTGGAACAGATACTTCCTTCAGAGGATGCTGATCCAGCACAGTCCACAGATGCCTCACAGCCTATTCAGGAGCCTGCATTAGGTTTTTTTATTATAAATGTTTCAAATTATATCATTTCACTTTTTTCCTATTGTATTTTCACTTAACTCTTCTCTTTTCACCTCTTATCTTATTTAGTGGGATCTTCTAGTAGGCGACGTGGGAAAACTCGAATGCGGGATGCCTGGAATCGTGAAACTCATATTATGGTGGATTAAAATTCTCAAAATTAAATGGTAGGTAAAAATGCTAAGGAGTGTAGAAGTTTCATGGCTACTTTATCCAAATATCATGATATCGTTCCAGTGGAACCGGTCTCATGGAGACATATCAGTGCTGACATCAAGGATAGGGTATAGGCGTAGATATGGGTACGGAAATTTTATAAATTTATATTTATATTAGTAATGTATTTATACGACTTAACATGTTCGTTGCAGAGTCGATTTAACTTTCCTAACGGTGAAGCTGCCAAAGCTGATAGGTTGAGTGATCTTGGAGAGTATTGGCGGTCATACAAGTATGATTTACATATTGGTTGGAGGAGCAGAGTGGGTAATGAGTTAGAGGGTGTACCCACAAACCCTGGCTGTCTAAAAAGTCAATATCAAAAAATGATCGCACATTGGAAGACTGAACAGTATAAGGTACTAGTGGTTTTTATATAAAATTTAATTTTTATTACTTGTATTTTTTTTCTTAGGAAGTGTCAGCAAAAAACAAAAAAACAAAGATGAAATGACATATCTACACACATTGGGGCACACTACAATTACCGACAAAGAGAAGCGGTTGGTATGTTCATCTGAATTAAAATAATGTATTTATTTATAACATGTCATCACAACTTATTCCTGCCTTCCCTTGGTTAGTCCATGTATCCTAGAAATCACATCTTATACTAGTATAAAGCTTGTCTATTTTTCCTAAACAAGTAGTATATTTCCTTGAAACCCACTTCAGAAAACCATTTCTGAAAACCATTTCAGAAAACCACCAATCGGTTATGACTGTCATTTACCTCAATGTTTGTAGGTATTTGTTGCAACTCACTTCAATCCAGTTTTTTTCATTTATCATATATGGTTTTAATCCAAATTTGTGCACTTATCACATGCAGAAAGCTTAATTGGGCATTGAATGTCCTGTACCTCATGCCAAATTATTCTGCTTCAGTAGGAAAAAAAAGATAGAACTGCAGTTAATTCACAAACACAAGATAAAATTGTAAGTTTGTTTATTTATATTTCAAAAATTTATATGAAATTCATAATTTAATATGTTTATAATTTCAAAAGTCTGCCTTGGAGGCCATGGATGAGAAGGAAGCTGACAACTTAGGGCCAAATGATCATTTGAGTCAGGTGTTAGGTGTGGAGCATCCAGGAAGATTCCATTGTAGACTAGGCAAAAACATTGTCCCCTCTAGGTATTGGTCATCATCAGACTCCTCTAAGGCCTATGAGTTGAAAAGTTCACGTGATGAATTAGTTGCGAAAAATAAAATAGTATTAGAGGAGCGTGAAAAAAGTAAGCTAATGAATGAACATTTCATGAAAGCTCTGTTAGTTTTGATTCAGTCACTACCATCAGAGGTTAATTCCACTTTTAATTCATGTATGACATCAATGCGCTCTTTAAATAATGCCTCAGGTGATTCCCATGAGGATCCTAGTGGTGATGACGGTGGTGGCGATAGAGCTGGCGAGGATTTTGCTGATGTTGTTGTTAGTGATTAGATTGTTGATGATGATGCTGACGGTGCATTTGGTGATGATGCTGATGATGATGTTGATGTCGATGTTGCTGATGATGATGATGATTTTGTACATGGGGGTGACGATGATGGTGATGGAGGGGATATTAATCCCCTCCATTTTTGACTTAGCAGAGAGACTTGTGTTGGAGTTTAATGTTTTTTTGTATTGGTGGACTGCTTGTATGTGAATTTCTTTATGCAATGAAATGCATTTTGGATTATGTTTTCATTAGGGGTGTTATTTGTCAATTATTTAGGTAATTTTCACATGCCATATATTTTTTTATGGTTTGGTGTGTTTATTATTATCTCTCCATCTAATCTTGGCCTTAGCAGTGGAGGGGAGGCCTGGGCTGGGGGCTGTAGTGGAGGGCTGGGGGGCTGGGAGGGAAAGGTTGGGAGGGGGGCTGGGAGGGTTGGGGGGGCTGCAGTGGAGGGTTGGGAGGGGGGGTCGGGAGGGGAAGGTTGGGAGGGGGTGCAGTGGAGGGTTGGGGGGCTGTAGTGGAGGGTTGGGAGGGCTGGGGGCTGCAGTGGAGGGCTGGGAGGGGGGCTGGGAGGGGGGAGGGGCTGGCCAGGAATATAATGGAACGTACCAGAGTGTTCATTGTTCTTCCTTATAAATTTCAAGATTTACTTCTTTAAATCTGGTATGGTATTTCCATATTACGTATTACTTCTCTATGTATTTTCATATTGTGGATGATGTTCTTGGGATTAACAAGAAATAAAAAATGAAATTTGAATAATATAAGAACTCAGCATTCTTCTAATTATGCACACAAATAAATTGACCCACTTCTCAATATGGCTGCATTCTAATTGAATATATATGCAAGAATATTGTTGTAGGAAGATTTCAACTGAAGATAAAAAGATAATTGATGGTTCCCTCACCAGGCTGACTACTGAATATCTGCGTAAGGTAGTGAATATTGTTGTGGATAACAACCCTCAATTTGAAGGTGCGGTAGAAGAAGTGTACCTTGACTTGGATGCTCAGGTCACTATCATAATTCTCTGCTCAACTCTCTTATGAATTAAGAACCTTTATTTATCTTATTTTATACTAAACTCAATAACTGCATACTATACGTAATTGGTATGTGGGATGCATAGTAAATCAACATTTTGGAAGCTGAAAGTGTTCTTTAAGGGTGCGCTGGAAACACAAAGCAAGTGAACGGGTGAGGTGGATGTTAACAAAACTTCCCAGAGCAGCCACTTCAACAAGAAAAGGGAGATTTACAATGCTCTTGCCAGGACCACCAACAGAAATGATAAAAGGTCCTCCTTTTGATATTGGGAAGTTGTAAATTCCTTTGCCAATGCTATGCTCATTTTTTGTTTTTTGGGTTTCATTTGCTTCTCCTCAACTTAATTTCAAAGCTTACTCCTGCCGTTTTCTGTTGAAGGTTCTCCTCAGTGTACTCCCCAAGAGACGATGGCCAAATTTTTCATATCCACATTGCTGTGAGTTGGCTCTTCTTTTGTAGCTATCCTTCTCCTACTCTTTGATGACTTCAAGATCTTATTTAAGTGAAAACAAACTTGTCATTGAAATCAATCTCACTGATAACTTAACACCAGTTTTTGAATTCATTGATAATCATCTACAAGTGTATGATATGAACAAAAAAACAATCAAAATTCCCCACTACTTCTTCTAGTTTTTCTTAACTACCCCAATGTGAGACTTTACCTACCTTGTACAATACTGATGTGGGAATATACATACATAATATATCATACCAGAAGTTCCCTCGACCTTTCATATAATTTTATTTCACTTTGAATCACATTCCAACTCATAAATTATCACCATTATATATAAATCATGATTCACTAATGAGACATCCATGTATTATATCACAACAAACCTAGGTTTCAAAACTTTTTACCAACAACTAGATCAATATCCTAACAAAACCCAACACACAGTGACTCATGTTCTTTACCATGACTGACTAATCATCCCCAAACTATAACATTGATACGGGGAGAATCCTACTATAATCTAATGGTCTCACACACTCCAATCATAGCCTAATACATTTTATCCTCCTTTTTATCAATTAACATTATCATCATCTACCCTATGTCGCATAAATCTGGAGGATACCACCAAAACAATGGGGGTCAAAACAAATTCATAGGACCTGAACTTTGTACACATGACCTCAATGACCTCAATAACCACAATGAGAAACATCTCTAATATCCTATTTCCAAACCTTTTTCAACACCTCTGATAATGGTCAATATAATATGCATTATACAAATGATCCTCCATATCCAGAATCCTAGTGGTAAATGTCACTCACAGTAAGGTGGATTTTCACTCATCATGTTCCCAAATAAGTGAATCAATTAGCACATACCATGAATCACCACATTAAAACATGTGATATCATTCTCATCAATCCACTAAACCACACCATATAATATCCAGTGTATATAAGGCCAAACTAACCATTTTAAACACGATAATACCCCTATTTATCTCTTATGAGCTATGGAAGTTGAAAGTTGTTCAGTTCTTGGTTAGACATACACAAACCTACCCTCACCCATTTAATACACAATATATGTAACACATCTATCTATTATCTATACTAAAACAGGATTCTTCCAGCTTACCTGTCACCTTATTACACAGCCACGTCACCATCCAAAACAAATTGCTCCCTCCAAAATCGGGCATCCGTCGACCGCGTTCCCATTTCCCTTGTGCATCCATCCTCCACTCCTCCCTCTATCTTAGGGTTTAATTTCATCCGTCGCGAGCCATTCGCCTCCGCCTCCACCTTCATCAGTGAATCCCGCACCTGTTTCACCTCCACCACAATTCTTACAAATCTTGCGTCCATTTCCCCTTCGGTGCCCCTCTTATGGTTCACACTATTGTTTCCTCTCCGGCGTTGCACCTAGGTTTGTCGCTCACATTTCCCCTCCCATCACCAGTACCCAAAAAACACTGAAGGCGTATTCCTCACTAATGTTTTCATCATGTACTACGTTTCATCATCCCAAATTTCCTCATCTCCTCATATGTTGCCCGCAATTCCTACTCCTTCAAAGAATTTTAGTCAGAAACCCTCCAGATTCACTCTATATCATTCCCTAATTCCCTTAAGATCATGATTTCTATCCTCATCTACAACTGTAGACTATTTCTACTCAATCGAATCTTGACCGATGTGTTGCTCACCCCGCAATAGGCATGTTCTCGTAATATCGTTGAAATAATATCCTAGACAATTTGCAGTATTTCCCTTCGCATAATACTTTTTCATACGTTATTACGCACTTCATCTTTTAAGATGAATATTGATTATTTTTATGTATATATTGCAGGTGACTCACTCTGAACATGAAGAGATCAAGGTAATCCTGCACTAATAAGTTCCAGATCTCTACAACAGGTATGTTTTCCTAAAATTGTGTAATTAACCTCCCTACCATGAATCATTTTTCATTTGCATTTACACACTATATGAATGCAGGTTATTGGTTGTAAAACATGGAGTTAACCTCCCTTTCATCCAACATATGAATGCAGGTGATATGTTTTCACTATTGACTCCACTGTATATTGATTTTTGTGGACTAAAAACATATGAAACAGATGATTATAATGATTTTATACAATTATGTTTTCACTATTGACTGCAATGTATATTGACAAGGTAGTATTTTAGTATGATTATGTTATGATTTAGTGAGTTTTGTCTCCATTATGGGATATTCATCTCACATGAATAGTCAATGGATCTATTCAATGATGAAAAGTTGTAGATTTGTGGGTCATGGCTAAGAGTTTCTAGACATACTTTGATTGTTCTCATCCCAACATAGCGATGAACCAAAATATTGGTGAAATATTGGTGAATGTGCATGGGTTGATGGAATGAATGCCTTCAATTTACAAGCATGGAGAAGAAACTTAAGAGATGTGTATCATTTATTTCTTAGCGAGGATTGATGCAGGTATTTTTTTTCCCAACTAACTCTTCAACAGGATAGGATGTATGGAATTTTATATTGTTTACAACTCAAGAAGTAAATGATACAGTGATAATCACATTATTCATGAGTTTGACTAGTATTTCTTGTGTTATAATCTGTTTTGTATTACAGTGAGTTGTATTACCTTAAATAAACATACCTTAAGGGAACATATTTAGTTGGACACCCGATTTTAGATTTGTTTTCTATTATAATCTATTCTGTAATATAGTGAGTTGTAGTACCTTATCAAATTTTTAGTATGTTTTCTAATAGGTTGCAGTGCATTACCTAGTTGGGTCTGCATCCAAATAAAACATGTCATGCATCTACATATTTCATGCAGGGAGATTCAGGCTTTGAAGTAGATTTCAGTGGCACACTCTGTTACTGTTACTAAACCTGAACAACTACAATACTCTATTCTGGCCTATAAATGAGTTGAACTAAATTATATGGGTTTTTGATGATTCTTTACACATGCAGCATCTTACAATGAATCTTAAATCTTTAAGAAATTATTTATATGATTTCAGGTATGATTATTTTATAACTAAAATACTGAATACTAAATGACTGTCCATTCTTATTGCAAGAGTAAAAAAAATCAAATCTGTTTTGAGAAACATATCTTATGACAACGCCAAGGATTGGGTCAACAAACATATCTTAAGGGAATGAATCTGGTATGTTTTTTGTTCTAATTTTTTCTTTATTACAGTGAGTTGTATTACCTTACAAAAAACATATCTTAAGGGAACTTATTCAGTTTCATATTCGAATTCATAATTTTTTTCCTGTTATAATCTGTTATAATCTATTTTATTCTATTTTATATTATAATGAGTTATAGTACCTTATCAAATATGTTATACTATTTTCTAACAGGTTTCAGTATGCTACCCTAATCAGGTATTCAACCAAGAGCTGGGCAGTGGGGAGGGCTGGGCAGTGGGGAGGGAGGGGGAGGGGCTGGGCAGGAGGGCTGGGCTGGGGGAGGGCTGGGCAGTAGGGAGGGAGGGGGAGGGGCTGGGCAGGGGGGAGGGAGGGGGAGGGGCTAGGCAGTGGGGGAGGGGGAGGGCATGGGCAGTGGGGAGGGAAGGGGAGGGGCTGGGCAGGGGTGCTGGGGAGGGGGAGGGCTAGGCAGGGGGAGGGCTGGGTAGTGGGGAGAGAGGGGGAGGGGATGGGTAGGGCTGGGCAGTGGGGAGGGAGGGGGAGGGGCTAGGCAGGGGGGAGGGGGAGGGCTGGGTAGTGGGGAGGGAGGGGGAGGGGCTGGGGAGGGGGAGGGCTGGGCAGTGGGGAGGGAGGGGAGGGGCTGGGAAGGGGGGAGGGGGAGGGTGTGAGCTTATTATTTAGAAATGGCTTGTGGATTCCAACTTGTGTTTTTTAATGTTCAATTGGATGGATCATTGTAGGAGATATTAGGTATTTTCTATGAGGAGATCGTTTTTTTACTTTGTGTATTGGGACCGTTTGAGGAATACCATTTAAAGAAGTCTATTTTTCTATACTTGATCAACTCTAAAAAGGAGCTTGTGGATGGGATATATAAACTGTTGTAGGAGTCTTTTAGATGGGGTATATAACCAATCACTGAAGGAGTTTTAAATTGTGGTGTATAACCAATTTTTGAATAAAGGATAGGGTGTATAACCATTTGATGGATTTTTATAGTCATGGTGTATAACCAATTAGTAGTGATATTATTATAGTATCCATGTTGTCTCGTATAACCAACATGGAAAGTAGGATTTTCAGTAAACTTTGTAAATCATCTTGTTCCGGTATTGTGCTTTCATTTTAAAATGTATGAGGTAAGGATGATATTTTTATATAGAGGATCATGTATTTAACCATCCATATAACGGATTTACAGTTCTAGTTTAGCTGTTTAGATGTTGGGGATTAGGTTGGATTATCGAACAGCTAGTTTTACATGTCATGTATATGTGCTATTGCAGGTGCAGAATGGAGGTGCAGAATGGTGGGATGAGGTGCAGAATAGTGGGATGAGGTGTAGCTGCCTGGGGAACCAGTCTATACCCACGGTTTACCAAACCGTGGGTAAATGTTTCAGTAATTCTGTAGGTGCAGTGTTGCCAATCTATACCCACGGTTTGATAAACCGTGGGTAAATGTTGCAGTGCTTCCAATATATACCCACAGTTTGGTAAACCGTGGGTAAATGTGGGCTGCTGTGAATCAACATACCCATGGGTTTTACATCAATACCTACGGTTTGAAAACTGTAGGTATACATCAATAACCATGGTTTAATAAACTGTGGGTAATAAAAATTTTACGTGGTCTATACCCACAGTTCTCTGAAAACCGTGGGTATAGACCAATTGCGATGAAAATACAGCCCACGGTTACTAAAAATGTGGGTATAGGGAATAACCACGGTTTCAAGGGCTATACCCATGGTTTAAAACTGTGGGTATAGGTTCTATTTTCAGTAGTGTTACTGTCCGGAAAACCCAGGATACACGCCGTGTAGTTCCTTGGACACACGCCATGTATTCTTCTGTTTGGGAAGAAATGAAAACTTTTTAAGTACATGCCGTATACCCTCAGTACACATCGTGTAGTCTCTTCCCATGTCATAGACCGTGTGGGCGGGGACACGGGGTAGGGAAGGGCTTGTGGAAACACGCCGTGTACAAGTTGTACATGCCGTGTAGTGTCAACCCGGTGTTCACCCATGTAACTAACAACACGAACAGAGGAAACCTTAATACATACACGTTGGGTCTACCTTGCACAAGCCGTGTAGTCTGACCCAGGTACCCGGCCATGTCACGAACAAACACGGGTCGGTGTTATCTTTCCTAGTACACACCGTGTCCGCCTGTAACATGCCTTATAGTGTCAACCGTGTAGCCAGCCATGTAGCAAGAAACACAGGTCGATCTGGGGATTCTTTGAACACGTCGTGTCTTTCTAAACACGTCATGTAGTTTTTTTGTAGGAGAGTAGTGTGTATTAAGCCGTGTAGAAGGACTCGGGCAGGGAATAAGGATTCAATTATATGTCGTGTGTTAGGACAACACGCCGTGTAGTTGGGGTGATACACGACCAATTTTTCTGGAGTACACGCCCATGTGAATGGCCTGTACAAACATGATGTGTAGTATTTATACACGCCGTGTAGTCAAGTTTTGTAAATATTGAATGATTTCCTTATCTTGTTCCCTTTTTGGTCTCCTCATTTTTGGTCATGGATAATCTTGATCTAAGGCGTGTGTTTGACTTTGTAGAGTCATGTCGCCGAGACGACCACCGGTTGTTCACCAGGAGAGCGACGACGATTATACTCCTAAGAAGGTGGGCCATGGGCTACCAATGGATCCTCCAGCAGAGCCATATGCAGTGTCAGCCATTATACCAGACACAGGCACTGATGCACAGTTCCGTGAAGGCTTCATGTGGTTCATGCAGACCTTTCAGGGAGCATCGTCGGTTGCCACATCTATGGAAGAGCTGAAACGTATCTTCTAACAGCAGCATCCACCTACATTTTCGGGGTATGGCGGACCACAGGCTGTTGAGTCTTGGATGGGTTCCATGTAGACTATCTTCGAGCATCTAGAGACATCTCCAGGGTGGAGGGTCAAGCTCGCTACATACATGCTTCATGATTCCGCCAAGAGATGGTGGGATGTTACCACCCAATCTGAGCATCACCGTTACATGGAATGGGAAGATTTTCAGGCATCCTTCTATGACTTATTCTTCCCAGAGACACTGAGGGTAGATCAAGCTCGAGAGTTCATGAATTTGCAGCAAGGAGCCATGTCAGTGATGGATTATTCTTCTCACTTCACCAAGCTTCAGCGTTTTTCACCTGTTCTAGTGGGTGATGAGATGTTGAGGGCTAAACGCTTTGAGGATGGTCTTCTATATGACATCTGAGCACTGGTGAACATTTTCAAGTTGCCAAAAGTGAATTCTATTATGAACCAGGCACTGATTACTGATCGGAACCTGCGGGAATCTAGTGGTGTGGGCCAGTCGGTTCGACACCAGTTTCTGGTACTATTTCTACTGGTAAGAGGAAGAGACAGATGGACTTCTCTCATGGTGGAAGTACTATCCAGAAGAATACTTCAGGTGTCCAGGCCATGTGTTACCAGTGTGGTAGAGAGGGACACAAGAGACCTCAGTTTCCGAGTGACCCAATGGAGTGTCGAGGTTGCGGCAGGATGGGTAATCTCTAGCGTTTTTGTAGGGTGTTTCCACCAAGGTCTAGTGAGAGGGGTTATGTGCAGACTCCTCATGTGGGAGCAGGACCAGAAGCTTCTTACCAGTCTCAAAATTGGAATACTTCAGGGCGTGTAGGCCGAGATGGTGGTCATGGCCATGGTATCCAGACACCAAGATCTTAGAGGCAGTAGGGTGGGATAGCTCAGGGTATCCAGGCTATGTCACAGGGCCGTAGCACTGGGCAGGAATATGCAGTGCAACAGACCCAACAGGAGCAAGAACCCGGACCTTCCATTGTCAGAGGTACTATTCTAGTAGCTTCTATTTTATCTTCAGTACTTTTTGATACCAGTGCTACACATAGTTTTATATATGTGGATGTTGTGGAGATCCTTGGGCTCTGTGTTTCTTCTTCTTCTGATATCATGACGTTAGACACACCGTTGGGAGTGAGGAGGTCAGGTGTGCATTAGTGAGGGGAGTTCCAGGTTGGTGGGTGTCACTTCCTATGGGACCTCTATGTCTTAAAGATGACAGGTTATGATGTCATTCTCGGGATGGACTGGTTGGTACCCTTCCAAGCCTTTTTGGATTTCTATCGTTGCAGGGTGAGTTTCACGTCACCAGAGGGTGGAGAGTTTCTATACAAGGGTGAGTGGGATGTGCAGGCGAGTCGAGCTAGACCCGGGCATCATGGGTGAGGTGGAGTGACAGCCCATATTGCGATTTTATATCTGGATGATCAGGGGAATTTTTATAAGGATTTCCCTCCAGTATTTGATCGTTTCAGGTATGTCTTCCTGGACGACTTTTCTGGTATTCCTCCAAAGTGAGAGGTGGATTTCTCTATTGATCTTGTGCCAGGAGCGGCACAAGTGTCCATTCCTCCTTATAGGATGGATACACCTGAGTTGAAAGAGCTCAAGAGGTAGTTAGAGGAGTTATAGGAAAAGGGTTTCATCCGACCCAGTACTTCTCCTTGGGGTTCGCTGGTCCTCTTTGTGAAGAAAGCAGACAGTACCCTCAGACTATGTGTGGATTATCAGAAGCTGAACCAGATAACGGTCAAGAACTAATATACCTTACCAAGGATTGATGATCTTTTTGATCAACTTAGGGGAGCATGAGTGTTCTCATAGATTGAATTGAGATCCGGATATCATCAATTACAAGTTAGACCATCGGACATACCGCTTACAGCTTCTCAGAGTAGATATGGTCTATACGAGTACTTGGTTATGTCGTTCAGACTCACGAATGCGCCAGCAGTTTTCATGGCTCTGATGAATCATGTATTCCACCCTTATTTGGATTCTTTTTTGGTAGTCTTCATGGATGATATCTTGGTGTACTCTCACACTCGACATGACCATGCCACCCATCTTGAGATCATACTGAATACACTAAGAGATCATCAGCTATATGATAAGCTCTCAAAGTGCCACTTTTGGATGGACTAGATTCACTTCCTGGGTCATATCATCTCGGAGGAAGGATTTGCAGTAAACCCAGAGAGGTGAGAGTAGTTGTTTCCTGGGAGCATCCTAAGAACATGTTTGAGATACGAAGTTTTTTGGGGCTGGCTAGTTACTACAGGCATTTTATACAGGCCTTCACTTGCTTAGCAGCACCGTTGATGGGTTTGACTAAGAAGGGTGTGAAGTTCATTTGGTCAAAAGCTTGCGAGACAGCCTTTTAGGAGTTAAAGGGAAGGTTGACATAAGCACCAGTCCTGATACTTCTAGAGCCAAGGGAAGAGCTATACAGTTTACTATGATGTATCAGGTATTGGGTTGGGAGCAGTGTTGATGTAGGGCGATCAAGTAGTTACGTACGAGTCTTGGCAGTTGAGGCCACATGAGACTAATTACCCGACGCATTATCTCGAGTTGGTTGCAGTTGTTCACGCATTACATTGTTGGAGACATTATCTCTTGGGAGAGAATTTTGTGGTGTTTACAGACCACAAAATTCTGAAATATATCTTTACCCAGCATGACCTGAACTTGAGACGGAGAAGGTGGGTTGAATACCTATAGTCCTTTGACTTTGAGCTTGCCTATACACCTGGTAAGGGTAACGCAGTTGCTGATGCACTGAGTAGGAGGACTCAGTTACAGGCAGTGCAGGAGGCCAATGGTGAGTGGAAGCTTATGGATTTGTTCTCTGAGATGCATTTGGAGGTGCACAATAGTCAGGGGCAAACCTATCTTTCATCCTTAGCTGTGACTTCTACCCTCCTGGATAGAGTGAGGATGAGATAGCTATCAGATTCAGAAGGCCTAGTTCTATGGGATTTGGTGGAAAGTGAGGACCCTCCTCCTGGTTGGACGATAGGCGATGATGAGGTACATCATATCCATGGACGAGTGTGGGTTCTAGGGGATATACGCGAGGAGTTGATGCGGGAGTTTCATGCTTCGGCATGGGTTGTGCATCCCAGAGTTACCAAAATTTACCGTGACTTGAGACGTCAGTATTGGTGGTCGGGTATGAAGAGAGATGTATCTGGTTTTGTTAGGAGATATTCTACCTGTCAGCAGGTGAAGGCAGAGCATCAGAGGCCAGCCAGACTGTTACAGCAGTTACCTATTATGGAATGGAAATGGGATGATGTCGCGACAGACTTCATGACCGGGTTTCCAAGGTTACCTTGAGGCAGTGATTCCATGTGGGTTGTTGTAGACAGACTTACGAAGGTAGCTCACTTTTTTCCGATCAAGGAGACCTTTGGTGTTGACGAGCTTGGGAATTTGTATATCTGTGAGGTTGTACGTCTTTATGGGTTCCCTCATTCTATCATTTTAGATAGGGGCTCCTGCTTTACATCTCATTTCTAGAAGAGCTTTCAGAGGGCACTGGGTACACAGGTGTTTCTGATCACAGCTTACCACCCTCAGATCGATGGCTAGTAAGAGCGTACGATACAAGTTCTAGAGGAAATGATGCGTGCATGCGTCCTAGACTTTGGGGGCTCTTGGGAGAAGCATATACCCCTGGTCGAGTTTTGCTACAATAATAGTTTTCAAGCAACCATTGAGATGGAACCTTACTAGGTTTTATATGGTAGGCCATGCCAATCACTTTTGTGCTAGATGGAGGCAGGTGAGGCAGCTTTACTGGGACCATGTCTCATGCAGGAGACTTCAGAGCAGGTCCAGTTGATTTAGAAGTGGATGGCTACCACACAGTCTCATCAGAAATATTATTTTGATCGTTGTAGATGACCCTTGGAGTTTGTGGTCGAGGATCAGGTTTTCTTGCGTGTTTCACCAAGGTTGGGACACAGGCGGATCAGGAGACAGGGTAAACTTTCACCGAGGTATGTTGGGCTGTTTTAGATTCTGGAGAGAGTCGGGTTGGTTGCCTGTCCGTTGTAGTTACCACAGAGGTACTGGGCCATGCACAACGTCTTCCATGTATCTCAACTACACCGATATCATTTTGACCCGTCTCATGTTTTTCAGCCCGAGGAGGTTGAGCTTCAGGTCGATGCATCTTTTGAGGAGCATCTGATTCATATTGTTGATAAGAGCATGAAGGTTCTCTGAGGTCGGTCAGTTCCTCTCGTATGGGTGCTATTGCAACATGGACGAGTGTAGGATGAAAACTGGGAGCAGGAGACTGACGTACGTGCTCAGTGGTCGGAGTTGTTCACAGCTGTATCATCACCACCCTTGGAAGGGAAATTTAGGGACGAATTAAGGGGGAAATTTGTAAGAACATGATTCTTATTCTTGAGGTACGGGTTTCTTCTTTTCCTTTTCCCTTAAGTTTTTTTGAGAAAATAAGGGAAATGGGGAAAAATCCCAAATTTTGTGGGTACACGTCGTGTACTTTTCCACACGCCATGTACTTTGTCCATGTGGGATGAGTACACAAGACGTGTAGGCCTGTCGGCGATGAAGGGTGTAAAAAACGACTACAAGACGTGTACTAGGTATTTACACACCGTGTAATCAATCGGCAGGTGAACAGTAAGGCGGTGGAAGTAGCCGCCAGCTGAGCAACAGTACACACTGTGTATTCAGAAATACACGTCGTGTACTCATGTTGGAAAGTGAACAGTTCGGCGGTGAAAATTAACCGCCAGAGGAATAGTTAAATAATGAAAGTACACACCGTTTACTTGAGAGTACACACCGTGTAGTTTTTTTTCGCTTAAAATGGGCAGTGGCCTCCTCTTTGAATAGAGTAAGCTTAGAATTCCAGAGGAGCTCGGGAGAGGAGGTCGGATCTTGGGAGAGCCTCCGACCACACACCGGGAATCAGATTCTTCCGCCGTCGATCTTTTTGGAACCATGCGGGTAAGAGCTTCCTTCTCCTTGAGTCGTTCTTACCAATTATTTCCCAAGCGGAAGTTATTTGAGGTTGAATGTGTAGTTTTTTATCTCAGATCTACGCCATTCTTGTGTGTTTCGGGAGGTGTCGTTCGTGTATATCGATCAGTGGAGATCGAGGTAGGTGGTCTGGTGTTTATTTCCAACTGTTGAGTTGAATTTGTGTACCATTGTGCTATGAACCCATGTTTGGTGTGTCGTATAGTTGTGACCTTTGCTGAAAGTTATATAGAATTTCATAGATAAACTTTTGATAAGTTAAAACTACTGTTTGGGATCACTTCTTGGATCCAGGACCACACCGGGGGTGCGTTCTTCTGTTTAGCTGTTTTTCCAAAATACCTGTGGGTATACTATGAATTTTAGCATGCTTTGAATTTCCTTGAGAGGAATATAATATAATTTCTTACTTATGTGTTGGGATCGTCCCGATTACTTTCTTAGCCTGAGGGTAGTATTTCATTTAGCCTGGGGGAAACTTTTTTCATGCCTGTGGGCAGTAGTTTCTGTTCCTGTGGGCGAAACCTCGTACGCTTGTGGGAAATATTTGTTATGCAGACACCTGTGGGTTTTGATTCTGATTACCTGAGGGTAAGGATTGTATGTCTGAGGACAGTGTTATCATGAATATTCACCATGGTGATTTTTATATGTTATACCTTCCAAGTTAAAGCACAGGCTTGGCATGGTTAAATGAATATTAAAATGGAAATATGACTGGTAAAGTTAGTTACTTTTGAATACTTCTTAGTTTATTTCATTTACTACTGCACACTGCTATTGCACATTCCCACTGACAGTTGGGCATGGGCCTTTGTTGGTTGCCTACTAGGATTTATTTCTCACACCCTATTTGGGTCATGTATTTGTCCCAAACAGATTACATTTCTAGAATTGTCGATAGGGGAAAGGGTCCCTATACAGGTACATGATTGTAGCAGAGGAGTGGGAGAGCATGGGACCGAGCTTAGGCTTGTGGTGTTGCTGCATTCTGTTTACCCTGCTTTGTTTTGTTTGGATGTACCTTGTACTTTGAGTTGTATTGTATTGTATTGCAGTGTATCATGTTCTGGATACTTTCATAGAATTAGTGACATTCTGCATCTTTATATATATATAGGACTATTGGTTCTCTTTTACTTCAATTATCCATTTCAGTTGTATATTGTTTACTGGTTTCGTTGTTGTATTTTATTTATCTTTTCCACTACACTACACTTTGACAAATAAGGGCATAGTTTCCCCACTATCAGACCTGGGTCCTCGCTGCTAGTCGGCATCCTCTGGCATTTGGGGAAATGCGCTTGAGTTCATGTGACCAACCGGGTCTGGGGCAACTATTGAGTGGCTTCCGGATCTGGAATGTTACAAAAATCTATAAATCCTTTTTATTGATCATAAATGTATTTATGTATTAATATAATGAATTTAAAAATATTAATTTATATTTATAAATATATTTTTGATGTTTTGGAACCTAAGTTGCATCTTTTATAAAAAATATTTTTACACATTATATATTTATTATTTTAGAATTAATTTTTATCTCATTTATAATTATAATCAAGTAAAATGGGTTTGATATTTATAATCAAAAGTTACAAATTAGGTAACAAGGGTGATTTCATTTTTAGGAACAAAAATAAGTTACCTAGGTAAAAAGTGAGTTACCATGGTAAAGGTAAATTAATGTGAAAGGTTAAATTTAAAGGGTAAAGGCATAAAATACCTAAAAACACACCATTAAATAGGTGTTTAAGGGGTTTTATGTACTTAAATACCCTTTTAAACTTTAATTATCAACCAAATTCATTTAAATTAATTCCACCCAATGGTGGTTGGCCTTAATAATAAAATAATCATTATTTTAACCCTTAAACACCTCCCTCCTCAAGTATAAATACCCGCCCCATCTTCTCATTCTCCTATACCAAAACTTGAAGTTATCTCTTCATAGATATCTCAAGGAGTATCTTCCATTACTCTATTAAATATTGGTGATTTTTATTGGTCATAATGGTTATATCTAAGCTAATAATATCAAGAGAAGTAAGGGTTTCCTCAATCCTCCTCTTTCCTTTACATGCTCATTACTTTTGTTACATTTCATTTTTTTAATTTATTTTTCATATAATAAAATTATTATTATTCCATGATATTATCTTCCATTTTATTTTTATTGAATGATAGTTTATTTATTCCCTCTCATTTTAGTCTTTTCCTAAGTCATTATTATGGAGAAATAAGGGTTTCTCACCCCTCATTTCCCATTACTTTAGCAGGCCATTTTAAATTACTTTTCATTTTAATGGGAAATGTTATTATGAACCATTTTTATAATTTCCTTACTATTTTATCAATTATATACCACCATTAACTCTCATTATACTATATTCATAATCTATTATAATGCTCAAACTTTTCCATACCCATAAAACCATCAGAAAATTGGTATAGAAAATTGTGTTTATTTTTTCTTTTAACAAGATCTCTATATGGATAAAAATAAGTGGATAAAGGTTATGGAACACATGTACCTAGGGGTAATAACCCTTAAAAGTGTGTATTGGGTATTAACTCAATCATCACCCAGTTCATGATAAGGAGGCCTAACTGCACACCTAGTTTGATACTCCCAGGGGATATGCTTTGGATAATTCACATTATTTTTATAAGTAATAATGAAGGATTGAAGTATATGGATAAAGATTAACATAAAATTTATATTCTTATTCCATGAAAGTACCTTCTATTACTACTCCATGAAATTTATTCAATTGGGGTACTACCCATGGTATTGTGAATATCCTATATTTTTTCAAGTTGATTGTCGAATATTCACCTAGATATCCCCATTAATCCATTGAAGAGGATTATTTCTTACTCATTTTGTAACTGATGATTTTTTTACCACTCTCCATATTTATCATTTATTTTACCTTTCTCCTCCATATACTTGTTCCTATGTGCATGTGGTATAATGAAAATGAAATATCTAGAGGGAATGATCCATCACAACCTTTGTCTCACATTATCATCAATTATGATTAAATTTTACGTTTTACCTATATCTCTATCATGATGTTTTCATGATCACAAACACTCATATATATATCTAATGATCTCATTTTAGTGGATATAATTTTCATTTATAAAGTTCCATTTGTTCACCCTAATGAAGAAAATAGTGGAATCATGTTGAAGTTGGATGTTCATGTTAAAGAAATTGAAGTGTCTTTGAAGATATTGATAAGGTCTTAATAGGTATGTTGAAACCCTGTAAGGAAGGTTCAAATATCATTAAAGTATTAGTAAGAATATTGAAGGGCCAATTGTTGAAGTGGAAGCATAATGCAGCACTGTATTGCTGGTGTAAAGCCATTGGATAGCCAGTGGTGTGGATAGAATATCCTCAAGCATTAGAATCCCACTGTCCAACTAGTGGTAGAGCATTGTCCAGCCGATAGAGGACCCCAGGTCAGCTGGTAGAAGAAACTCGTGCAAGGATGTCCCAAGAAATATTACTGGATAGCAGGTGGGCTCGTCCATCTAGATGGTGGGGTCGATCCAAATTAGTCAAGATGCATTTATGGGAGGTCCTAAATGATTTTATGCAGACCATTAAATCCCCAAGTTGTCCCAAGATCTTTATGACTCCAATGAATCCTATAAATGGGGATCTTGAGTGGCTTGGATTTTATTTCACAAAGATAGTGGATTTAAATATTAAATCAAGTGACATGTCAATGATGGATCTCAAGAAAATTTCTTTCCAAACTCAGAATCCTCTCTAGATCCAATTCCAATTATCAATTCTATTTGTATTTATCTATCATGAGCCCTCCTGATTCATCCATCCATTAAACGCTTGAACTATTTTATTATAAGGCCTGAAGGGAATCCCCAATCACCATGAGCTGGAAACTAGTATTGGGAATCAAAGTGGACTAAGTGGGAATAGTTTCTCCCAATAAATAATTAGTAAAACAAGAAGCGGAAATTAAATAAACTTTTAGAATGAACCATCCATATGTCGGATGTCGACACAAAATCAAATATATAGGAACAAATAAAGCAGTAGACATAATAACAGAAATAAATATCTATACTAATCCCTCTACTCACCGCCATACTCTCTCCCCTACAATGCATAAACACACAAAAAGACACCTAAAGATGATTTCGATTTAGGCAATAGAATATATCACTGCCCTTTATCCATATAAAGCAGCAAAATTATTATAGGCTAATTTTATAAAGGAAATTAAAATAAAAAAAATGACTAACATACCTCCATGTGATTATACAAGTCACCATCCATAATTAATACCTCAATACCCCATGGGTGTAAATAAAATATCCAGAGCCTGAAACTGAAATGATATGATAGGTATGAGTATGAAAGTTAGTAGGAAATCCAAATGAAACCATACCCCGGGCATAATATTTAAAAAATATCCATTAGATGCTAGTTTCAAATAAAATTATTAAAGTTGGTTTGTTTCTAATTTTTTTATTTAAAAAACAAAATAATGATTCTCATTCATTTCAAAAGAAAATATCCTATCGAAACATAGAGGGATATGAATTTTTAAAAAAACATTCATTTCAAACATAAAATGAAAGAAAAAAATTGATTTGAAAGAACATTTCACCTACCTCAAATCAAGTAATTTATTTATTTTAAAAGGAATACAGAAAAGGTAAATAAAAAAATTGAGCATAATGGGAAGCCTTAGGTCACTAAGTTTAGGCCCCATCCTAGGATCCTTATACTCTCAGTGATCGAACCACATAATCATTCATGTGAAAGAGTTATTAAGGAGGTTGAAGCCAAAGACCCAATGGTAAGCAATACATATCATCATCATGTTGTTTAGTTAGTGTGGTATAATAGTCAATGGGCTAGGGAGGACATACCTTGCCTAGTAAACTTTTCCTAGTCTACCCACCTAATTACCCATGGTTCCCATGTGCAAACCTCTTTACGTTAATCCAAGTACCACATGTATACAAATTAAACCCACCTTGAAAATATCCAAGAACATGAAATAAACCCTCAAAACATCAATTCATATGTCAATATAATTTTTTAAAGCCTTTAGAACTAAAGAAAACATATTCCATTTATCAAAAAACTGTATAAAATGAAACCAACCACTTGAAAGTGACAAATGGGCATCATAATTTGAACTTTTTAAAACTACTTAGAACTTTGTTTGAAAACTGAGTTAAGAATCGATCTTTCAATTCTTAAAATTCCCCTCTCATTGTGCTAGTATACATTTATATATATATATATATATCATGTTTCACAAATATACACACTGCTATGTGAATTGGTACACACAAACACATAGATATATAAATAAGTTTACCCATGTATATTAGTATAACCATTGAGGGAAAAATAGTAATTACAAACCTCAAGCTTTTATAAAAAGAGGAAAAATTTTGAATTAAATCACTAAAATTTATCATTTCAAGTATTACTTAAAATTCCAAGTAAAAAAATATAAAATCCAATTTGAAAACTCACTTTAAATTTCCAAAACCCATTTTTAAAATCATATAAATTATCTATGAAGGACATAAAATTTTTATTAAACATCCAGGTGTGAAATATTAATTAATGAAAATTTTACACTAAGCTTCCAATTTTGGAAAAAACATTTGAATTAAATGTAAAATCAAGTGAAAAATCTATTTTTCCTTCAAATACCCCTTAAACATATTTGTTATTATCTTTTTATATAAAAACTAGGGATTAAAAATGAAAGAAATATATGTTATTAAATTTAAAGATAAATGAAAGGGAAAACCTACCTAAAAAATATGGAATATAGTTATTGGGGGTCTGAAAGTTGTCTCCCTCAGCAAATACTGCAATAATGAGTCTCACATCATCCCACACAAGTACTAGGAACCAAGACCATAAGGAATTGGAAGTGTTGGAACTGAAACCCCACCTATAGTACATCCTAGGGTGATGCATAGTAATAGAAGGGGATAATAAGGTAATAAAAGAGGAAATAGAGGGTATAGGATACCATAATTTAAATATTATGACCTAAACTATGAAGAAACTAGGAGAAATCGATGAATAATGAAGGTCTGGGGAGGGGTGTGGTGCGTGCATGAGGGAGAGGGATGAGCATGGTGTGTGATCAGGTATGGGGGATAGATGGTGAGGTTTATGTTTTATTTTGTTTTATTTTAGTTTTAGTTGTAGTTTTCAATTTTTTAGGTTAGGATAACTCACATGGTTTAATAAATAGTACTCCAACCATTCAACCCTCAAGAAACACACCTAGAAGCTGCATGGTTGGTTTGTACAGTTTGAGTAACTATACGTCAACCATGAAAAACTATTCTTCCAAAAATATAGGTCATTTGTACAGTCTCTTCATTGTTAGTACTAACTGTGTGGCCTACACCTAACCTAAAAAATCAAAAAAAAATAAAAATGAGTGACCTAGAAATCAAGGGTGTTAATAAAGATAAATAAACAAATAAAAGTTCAAGGTTTGATAATTCTACCCACTATAAAAACTTTATACCCCCATAAATCCATAAAATTTAAAGGATAACGCAATTATAAAATTTTAAAGGGGAGTTGTGCCAAGGTAAATTGTCAATTGGAAAGGTTGAAACTGTAGCACAGCTCCAAACCATCCCAAATTCAAACCAAAACTTCTAAAACCTGCAATCTCAATGTGACTCTTAGATCTATAAGTTACACTCGACAAACTCAAGAAAGAACTAGAAAACGAAGATCTGACATGGACCTCTCCACCATATAAGAATGATGTTAATATAGTGGATCAATTAAAGAAGAACATCCTAAAAGGTCACCATAAGAATTGTCTCAAGATTCAAAATAAAGATAACTCAAACAAGACACTCAATTAGGGAACACCCATAAATATTACCAAAACAATCCTTAGTTCTCAAAGTAGGTTCAAAATCTCAAATTTTCTAACCACCAACCACATAACAATAGAAACAATGATATGGAAACAAGAAGTAAAAGGAAAGTATATGAGGAAAGATAATGAATTGCCTCAAAATTCCATCAACCCATTATCAAGAAAGAGCATAACCCAAAGAAAAATCAGAAAACCTCAAAACAAAGACCATTGAAGTTCCAATCACTATTCTTCAAATCATGAGTGACAGGGAAGAAGAGGGGTTTACATACCACAAACATGCCTCCCCAAAATAATATGAACTTCTACTCCATGTTAGGAGTATGGGAAGAGTAACCTAGGAACTCAAATCTGAGTTAACACCCATGGTGACTCCAATAAGTCAAACCTACACTAGCTAGAGAATACCCTTAATTGGTGCACTTGGGGTTTTCCTTTCCCATACTCACCCTATCCAAGACCAAGTAGAAGATAATCACATGTTACCAAAATCTATAGATCAATAGAGATATCAAGGATCAAAGAGGAATACATAACCCACTAAACCAGTTGAAACAACATTTTACACATGAGGAACCACTAAAATACCTAAAGAATTATAAAGTTGGAACACCCTAATCCTCAAACTATTTTGAAGATCACCCAAAATTGGATCACGCTGAAGAACTCAAGGAAATCAAAAAAATCAAAACATTATTAATTGTATAATAATTGATATAGAATCGACCAATAAAAAAGAAACACTAATTCCTAGAGTGTCACTATCCTCAGAGACTTTCCTGGGAGGAAAAATTAAAATAACAATGAAAGAAAAAACATAATCAACATGACCCAACTCAAATAAACCCAATAATAAATATTTCATAACATAAAACAAAACTCAAAATAAATATCCATGACCACTAAATAAGATCATATTTTTCCTCTTCATCAATAGTTTCAAAATTTAACACTTTTAACTTTGAAATGTTATGAAATTCGTTAAAAATAATTTCAAAATACCATACTTTAGTAAAAAAAATTAAAGAAAAAAATTCAGAAAAAATTTAAAACCCAATGTAGTTAATCATAAAAATTTTATCATATTCCAAAATATTAAACCCAAAATAAAAAACTCACTTTCAGAGTAATAGACAAGTAGAAAAATTCTCAACCACTAATCAAGGGTCATGGAACATAAGGGAATTAGTAATTCATTTTCCATAACCATTTTCATGATCACACACTATTATATAAAAATTACTGAAATTCGACTTGAGAATCAATTTAAAACCTCCCAAATTATTTTCCTAAAACTATTGACCATTTTTTTCACCATTTCTACTTTATTTATTTTAAGAAAAAGTCCTTTAAATTCCCAAAACTCCACCTTTCACCCTTAAAATTAGAGTTATAAATGGCAATTTTTCTTTCATTTATTTAAAATAGGACTATTCATAATTATTATTTCAAAAAAAACTCTCTTATTTTCAAAATTACTTTTTCATTGTGAAATATCTTTAAAACCATTCCAAATAACGCCCACACATAACCCAAAATAATTTGGATCAAATGGGTCTCAACACATGATTTCCAAAAAGGACTAGTGGCCAAAAATGACTTACTTGTATAGCTTGATGGGCCAGGAGCCGATCATTCCCTTACCATGGGTAGGTATTTTGAACCATGTACTCAAGCTTCAAATGGTTTTCCAGACCATGAAAGCTAACTAGGTGCCACTATTTCAACTCCCATTTCACCACAAAAATATGAAAAGTCTCTAAGAAATCCATATAATTCCATCATAATTTAAAACACCATCAACATGAACCAAATATAATCTGAAAGAATAAAAAGTAAAACTCTAAATCTAAATTCAAATCCCAACATCACATGGTAACTCGGGTTTCATAACGAGCGATGATGATCATTCAACCATCTGTGGCCTACCTCCCAAGCTCCGATGATACTAAATCCAATCTAAAATTATTTATCAAATAAAAAACCTCCCTATGATACCATTTTATCACAAACCATCCCAATTAATACCTCCATCAGATGCTCGAACCAGCCTGTGATAAGGCTTGAGGGGTATTCTCGATCCCCATAGGATGGAAAATGGTACTGAGCATCAAAGTAGACTAATTGGGAATGGTTTCACTAAATAAATAATTGAGAAAAAAGTAGTGAGAATTAAATAAAAACCCTCCATATGTCATTAATTCACCCACTAGAATATATCACTATCCACTATCTATATAAGGTAGTAAAAGGATTATGTGTCTGATCTGATAGGGGAAACAGAAATATAATAAATGACCAAAATACCTCTACATGACTATACAAGTTATTATCTATAACTAATACCCCAATTCCCCATGGGTGGAAATAAAAGAGTCAGAACCTAAAACTAAAATGATATGATAGGTATGAGTATAAAACTTAGTAGAAAATTCAGATGAAACCACACCCCATGGATAATCTTTAAATAAAATACCCATTACATTCTTTTTTGAAATAAAATTTAAAAATTAGGTTTGTTTCCAATTGTTTTTAGTTAGAAATTAAATAATGATTATAATTCATTTCAAATTAAAATATCCTTTCAAAATATAGAGGTTTGTGTCTTTTTAAAAAAACATTAATTTCAAACATAAAACAACATAAAACATTGGATTAAAAGAACATTTTACTTACCATAAATTAAACAATTTATTTATTGTGAAAGGAAAGTATAAAAGATAAATAAAAATAAATCACAATGGGTATCCCTAGGTCACTAAGGTTAGGCATAATACTAAGATACTCATACTCTTGGTGATTAAACCACATAACAGTTCACGTTCATGATCCACTGAGGAGGTCAAATCCAAATTCCCAGTGGTAACCAATTCATATCATCATTATGTAGTACATTTAGTGTTTTAGTGTAGTCCATACTCTAGAGAGGACATAGCTTACCTAGTGTACTTATCCTAGTCTACCCACCTAAGTACCTAAGGTTCACATGTGTTAAACTCTTTACATTAATCCAAGTACCACTTGTACACAAATGAAACACACCTTGAAAATTTCTAAGCACATTCATTCAACCCTCAAAACATCATATCATATATAAATACCATTTTTGAAATCCTTGAGAACTAAAGAACACATATTTAATTTATAAAACAACTATTTTATATGAAACCACCCACTTGAAAGTGCCAAAAGAGCCTTATATTTTAACTTTTGGAAAACCAATTAGAACTTTTTTTGAAAAAAAAAGGTTAATAATTAACCTTTGAGTTCTTAAAATTCCACTCGTTTTCTTCTCGTATACATTTATACATATGTGTGTGTGTGCTGGTGTATGTGTGTGTGTTTCACATTGCACTAATTTACACACTCCCATGTGAATTGGTGTACACACACACACACACATGTACACACACACACACACACACACATATATATATATATGTGTTTAACCATGTATATTTGTATAACCATTGAGGGAAAGGAGTAATTATAAACCTCACTCTTTTATAAAAATAGGGAAAAAATGAAGTACATCTCCAACACTTGGCATTTCAAGTTTAACTTGAAATGCCAATAAAAAATTTAAAATCCAATTGAAAAATCACTTTAAAGACCCAAAACACCTTTTTAAAATCACATAAATGATCTATAAAGGACATCTGATTTTTTAATAAACATATGGGTGTGTAATATTAATTAAATCATATTTTCCACCAAGCTTTCAATTTTGTAAAAAACCTTGAATTGAAGGTAAAATCAAGTGAAATTTTATTTTTTTTCCTTCAAATACTCCTTAATAATATTTATTCTTATCATTTGATATCAAAACTATGGATTGAAAATGCAAGAAAGTTTTTTCTTAAATTTAAAGATAAATACAAGGGGCAACCTACCACAAAAAAATATAGAATCAAGTCATTGGGGGGGGAATTCATCACATTCAATGAATAATGCTAGAATGGGTCTCACATTAGGCCACACAATATCTAAGAACTAAGACAAAAATGAATTAGATGAATCAGAACTGAAACCCCACCTAGGGTTCAGCCTAGGGAGATGCACAGTGAGGGGAGGGGAGAAGAAGGGAAGAAAAGAGGAAATAGAGGGAGGAGGAGATCATAACTTAAATATTCATACTAAACCATGAAGAAACCAAGAGAAATTGACAAATAATATATGTTTGGGGAGGTGATATGGTACATGCATGAGGGACAAGGGAGGTGGTTGGTTTGCAACCGATTATGGGGAGAGGGTTATGAGGGTTATATTGTAGTTTTTTTATTTTAATTTTAGTTTTAATGTTTAATTGTTATTTTTCATGTCTAGATAACTCACACAATTTGGCCACATAGTTTGGACATATAGATTAATAAACTATGTGTCAATCATGCGCCCATCAAGAGACAGACCAGGAAGTTGCACAGTTGTTCTGTATGGTTTGACTAACTATTCAAAAACTATGTGAAGTTGTTCTTCCAAAAACACCAGTCATTCGTACAGGCTTTGTATAGTTAGTACTAAGTGTGTGGGATAACCATTAAACCTACACTGAACTTCAAAAAATCCAAAAAAATTAAAAGGAATGACCTGAAAATCAAGGATAAGACCAAAGAAAAATTAATTAATTAAAGGTCAAAGAGTGACAATTATCACCACCATAAACACTTTATGCCCATATAAAGTCACTAAATTTAAAGGATGATGCAATTATAAAATTAAAAATGAGATTTTTGTCAAGGGAAATCATAAATAGGAAAGTTTAAAACCACAACATGGATCCAAACCATCCCAAATTCAAACCAAAATCGATGAAACCACTTATCCTAATGTTAATCTTATCTTCACAAGTCACACTTGATAAACTCAAGGAATAACTAGAAAAATGAGATCTGATATGGACATCCCTTTAATAGAAGAACAATGTTAATATGGTGAATCACCTAAACAAGAACATCCCAAAAGGTCACCATAAGACTTGTATCTAGATTCCAATTAAAGAGAACTCAAACAAGACACTTAATCAAGGAACACCCATAAATTTACCAAAATGATACTTAATTATCCAAGAAGGTGTAAAAGATCAAAATTCTTGAAAAAATCCATAGATCAATAGAAAAAATGATAAAGAAACAAGAATAATTAATAAAGAGAGGAGTGAATAGAAAGGATTTACTCAAAATTATATCAACCCATTCTTAAGAAAGAGAAAAACCCAAAGAACAATTTGAATACCCAAAAATGAATACCATTAAAGTTCTCATCACTATTATTTAAATCATGAGTGAGAGGAAATAAGGGGTATTACATACCACAAACATACCTCTCCAAAACAACATAGACTTCCACTTTGGTTTGGGAGTAGGTAAAGAGTAACCAAGGAACTTAAATCAAAGTCACCAACCATGGTGATTCTGACAAGTCAAACCAACACTGGAAAAGGTGTGTACTCAACTAGTGCACCCAGGGTTTTCCCTACCCATACTCACCCTATCCTAACCCAATTCAAAGCTCATAACATAATCCCCACAATCCATATATTAGGAGAGACATAAAGGATCAAAGAGGCATGCATAACCCACTGAACTAGTTGTAATAAAATTTAACACATGAGGAAACACCAAAATACCTGAAGAATCATCAAGTCAAAAATACCCAAATCCTAAAACAGTTTCTAAGATCACCCAAAACAAAATCAAATATAAGACCTAAAGGACATAAAAAAACTAAACATGATTAATTGAATAATAATAAAAGTAAAATTGACCACTAAAAATGAAATACCAAATCCTAGAGAGACAATGGCCTGAGGGACTTTCTTGGGAGGCAGACTTAAAATAGAAATGAAAGAAAAAACATCATCAACACAACCCAACTCAAATAAAGACAATAAAAAATAGGTCATAACCCAAAATATAATTCAAAAGAAATATCTAGGACCACTAAACAAGATCACAATTTTCCTCTTCTTGAACAGTTTCAAAATTTAACACTTTTAACTTTGAAATTTCATGAAATCCATTAAAAATCATTTCAAAACCCATACTTCAGTAAAAATTTAAGAAAAACATTTAGAAAACATTTAAAACCCAATTTAGTTACTCATAAAAAATTTATTTTATTTTGAAATACTAAACCCAAAACAAAAAAGAACTCTCTTTTAGAGTAACAGTTAAGTGGAACAATTGTCAATAACTACTCAAGGGTCATGAAATAAAAGGGAATCAACAAGTTCTTTTCCAAAACCATTTTTATAATAACACACATTTGTATAAAAGTTGCTTAAATTTCACTTGATAATGAATTTAAAACTTCCCAAATTCTTTTCCTAAAAACATTTACTTATTTTCTCTCTAAATCCACTTTATTTCTTTCAAGAAAACCTCCTTTAAATTCCCAAAACTCCACCTTCCACCCTTAAAATTAGATTTAAAAATACCAATTTTTCTTTAATTTATTTAAAATAAGCCTAATAATAATTATTATTTCAAAAAAAACTCTCACATTTTTTAAATTACTTTTCCGTTATGAAATATCTTTAAAACTAATCCAAATAGCACCCACACATAACTTGAAAGAATTTAGATCAAAGGGAGTTCAAAACATGATTTCCAAAAAGTAATGTTGTCCAAGAATGACTTGGAATCATAGATTGGAGGGCTAGGAGCTGATCATTCCCTTTCCATGGGGAGGTATGTAAAACCATGTACTAGATCTATACATGGTATTCTAGACCATGCAAGCTCACTAGGTACCACCAGTTCAGCTTCCATTTCACCCCAAAAACACGAAAAGTATTAAGAAGTATATATAAGGTCATAATAATTATAATAACCATCAACATAAACCAAATATCATAAGAAAGAATCAAAAGTAAAACTCTAAATCAAAATTCAAATCCCAACAACCCATAGAAACTCAGGTTTCATCACGAGCAGTGGTGATTAGTCACCCACCCGTGACCTATCTCTAAAGATCCAATGATCCTAACTCAATCTAATATTACTACCCAAATAAAAAACCTCCCTCTGATGTCATTTTATCATGAAATGTACCCAATACTTCCCTCCATCAAATGCCCAAATCAGTCTATGATAAGACCAGAGGGGCACTCTAAATCCCCACAGGCTAGAAAATAGTTTCAAGCATCAAAGTGAAGTAAGCAGGAATGGTTTCACTAGATAAATAATTAAGAAAAATAGTATGAATTAAATAAAATTTCGTCATGACCCATCCATACATTGAACGTCCATGATCAAATATGAAAAAATAAATAAAGTAGTAAACAAATCAGTAGAAATAAATATATGTGTTAATCCATCCACTCACCCCCAGACTCCCTCCCTTATAATGAACAGACATAAAAAATACACCTACATATGTCTTTTATTTGGCTACTATAAAATATCACTACCCTCTATCCATGGAAAGTAGTAAAATACCTACATGGCTGATGCGATAAAGGAATATAAAATAAAATAAATGATCAACATACCTCCACATGACTATAAAAGTCACCATCCATAAATGATACCTCAACACCCCATGGGTGGAAATAAAAGAGCCAAAACCTAAAGATAAAATGATATGATATTTGTGAGTATAAAACTCAGTAGGAAAACCAAATGAAACTACACCCCATGCATAATCTTTAAATAAAAGATCCATTATATGCTAATTTGAAATATAATTATAAAAGTTGGTTTGTTTCCAGTTGTTTTTATTTAAAAACCAAATAATAATTCCCATTTTAATTTCAAAAGAAAATATCCTTTCAAAACTTAGAGGGATATGAATTTTTAATAAAACATTCATTTCAAACATAAAATGAAAGAAAACATTAGTCTAGAAAAACATTTTACTTTCCATAAATTAAAAAAATATTTTAAAAGGAAAAATGAAAAGGTAAATAAATAGATCAATCACACTAGGAAGACCTAGGTCACTAAGGTTAGGCCTCATCCTAGGACCCTCATACTCTTGGTGATCAAACCACATAACTATTCTCATAGACGGTCCGTTGAGAAGGTTGAATCCAAAGTCCTAGCAGTAACCAATCCATATCATCATCATGTAGTTTAGTTAGTGTTATGGCATAGTCTATAGGCTTGGGAGGACATACCTTTAGTAGCATACCTATCCTAATTTACCCACCTAAGTACTTGGGGTTCCCATGTTTTAACCTATTTTCGTTAAGCCATTTACCACTTTCATACAAATGAAAACACTTTGTAAATATCTAAGAACATAAAAAAATACCTAAAAACATTTAATATACCAATATAATTTTTGAAAACTTTGAGAACTAAATAAAATATATTTTATTTATTAAATAATGGTGTGCTATGAAACCACCCACTTGAAAAGTTCCAAACGAGCCTCATAATTTGACTTTTTGAAAACCACTTAGAACTTTATCTAAAAACCAAGTTAATCATCGACCTTTGAATTCTTAAAATTACTCTCTCGTTATGATTGTATACATTTATACATACATACATACATACATACATACATACATACATACATACATACATACATACATACATACATACATACATACATACATACATACATACATACATATATATATATATATTTGTGTGTGTGTGTGGGTGTTTCATATTACACTAATTTACACACTCCCATATGAATTAGTACACACACACAGATATATATATATATATATATGTTTACCCATGTATATTTTCATAACCATTGAGGGATAATGAGTAATTACAAACCTCATTCTTTTATAAAAATAGGAAATAATTTTAGGTACATTACCAACACTTGGAATTTCAAGTATTACTTGAAATGCCAAGTAAAATTTTAAAATCCAATTGAAAACTCACTTTAAAGATCCAAAACCACTTTTATTAAAATCATATAAATTATTTATGAAGTCCATTGTATTTTTATTAAATATATCAATTCACGGTATTAATTAAATCATCTTTTCCTTTAAGCTTCTAGTTTTGGAAAAAAAACATTGAATTGATCGGAAAATCAATTGAAACTTGATTTTTCCTTCAAATACTCCTTAAACATATTTATTATTATCATGTAATATCAAAACTAGGGATTCAAAATGCAACCAAGCTAGGTACTTAAATTTAAAAGATAAATGTCAGGGGAAACCTACGTCAAAAAATCAAAAACCAAGTCAATAGGGGTCTAAAAATCATCTCCTTTTATGAATATTTCTAGAACGGGTCTTACACAAAGACACATGATCCCTAGGAACTAAGTCTAAAAGGAATCAGAAGCATTAGAATTTAAATCATGTCTAAGGTTCATCCTAGGGAGACGTACACTATGGAAAAACCCGTTATTTGCAACGGGCTATTTGCGACGGGATTTATTCTCGTCACAAATAATCTATCGAAGAGGTTATTTATAATAAGATGACCATCCCATCACAAATAATCAATTATTTTCGATGGGAATAGGTTCCCTATCGCAAAAAATTGCGCATGGATTGGCACGGTTTGCGCGCCAAACCACGTGAAAGAGAATTTGGGACGGGTTGGCACCGCCCGTCACAAATGTCGGGTGGCGGTAAGACCTAGTTCTGACGGGGGGATCCCTCGTTGCAACTAATTCGACCCCCGGAGGGTATTTGAGATAGGATCTGTCACAAATAACTGGAGGCGGTAAAAACCTATTTGCGACGGGATGTTATCTCATCGCAAAAAGTGTGTCACCATGTCACTTTTTGCGATGGGGCTCGTCGCAAATAATCTTTTAACCGCTGACAGAAATTAATGCGGCCGAACATATTTTTGATGGGACCCGTCGAAAAAGTACTATTAGCGATGGGATTCACGTCGATAATAGTCTTGTCGCCACTAATCTAACCTATATATACCCCCTTTGTTTTTTCTTCTCTCCGCCTGAATTTCTTGTTTCCCTACTTCTGTAAACTCTAATTTTAGTAATAATTAGTAATAATTAGTAATAATTAGGAATAATTAGTGATAATTAGTCATAATTAGTGATAATTAGTCATAATTATTCATAATTAGTAATAATTAGGAATGATTAGTAATAATTAGTATTAATTAGTAATAATTAGTAATAAATAGTAATAATTAGTAATAATTAGTAATAATTAGTAATAATTAGTAATAAATAGTAATAAATAGCAATAAATAGCAATAAATAGCAATAAATAGCAATAAATAGCAATAAATAGCCATAAATAGCAATAAATAGAAATAATTAGCAATAATTAGAAATAATTAGCAATAATTATCAATAATTAGGAATAATTACGAATAATTAGGAATAATTAGGAATAATTAGCAATAAATGTCAATAAATGGCAATAAATGGTAATAAATAGCAATAAATATCAATAAATAGAAATAAATAGAAATAAATAGGAATAATTATAAATAATTAGCAACAATAAGAAATAATTAGCAATAATTAGCAATAAAATCAATTGTAATAAATTTTAATAACTTGGCACAATTTTCAGTGGATTGACGGCACTCCTTTTGCTCGACGACTCTTCTCCTTTCAACTCTCACCGACTCAAAACATTATGAAAAGTATGCTTCTACGTATGCATATCCAATCTCATATGTGCGAGTTTGAATATTCATTTTTAGGACCACATTTTTTATTATGTTTTCAGGCAGTGATAGTTGTAAGAAAAAGATTCATCGACGAAAAGGGGGATCTTTTGTCTGAAGGACCATTTACTTGCATCTTTGTCACACTGAAAAAAAAAATAAGAATCTACTAGGAGGTAGGAATATGCATTCTCATATGCATGAGAATTAATAACCGTACCCCTAAGTAGATTCTTAATTGTAATTTTAGTGTGAGAAAGTTGAAAGTAAATGAGCCGTCAGACAAAAGAGTAGTCGCCAATCCACTAGAAATTGGGTCGCTCATAATTAATTATAATTGTTAAGAAGTAGTTGTAATTATTTATCTTCTTTTTTTGGATAGTGTTTTTTTAATATCAAATTATTCAAAAACAGTAATGATTTTATATTTTGTAGAAAAATATGGAACAAGGAAGTCGACAACAGTTATTATTAGATGATCACGCTTGGATAAATCAGTACAAAAATCCAAACGGTTCGGGTTTAAATCCTGTATATATTGAGGGTGTTGAATCATTCTTATCATTTTCATTATAAAAAACATAATTTGTTTCAGAAGTCACAATTAAGTGTCCTTGTAAAAATGTTATTTGAGAATGTTTGATACATTTGACAAGGTTGGGGGACATCTCTTACAGTTTGGTTTTCAACTAGATTAAGTTTTTTGGTATCAAAACGGTGAACGCAGTTCCAGAGAATATACTAATAACTTGATTCTGGATCCATCACGGTTTCAAAATTTAGTACATGATGTTTCAGGTCCATCTATTCAACAAACTGAAACTCGGGATGCTATTGATTTAACTCCTGAGTTGGCACCATATGAATTATATGAGTTGTTGAGTTCTGCTGAGGATTCGTTATATCCTGGTTTCAAGATAAGAAAATTAGAAGCGGTTGAAAAATTTATGGCTATTAAATCAGATAATGCAATGTCAAACAACTGTTTTGATCAGATATTTTCTTTGGTTAAAACACTGTTACCTGAAGGAAATGTGTTGTATGTAAATTACTATGAGAGCAAGAGGTTGGTTTGTAATATGCGTCTTAGTTATCGGAAGATTCATGCACGTGAAAATGATTGCATCTTATATTCTGGTTAAAATGAGTCATTGGATAGTTGTCCCACATGTGGAAAATCGAGGTATAAATAATCTCAAATGGGGAAGTTTGGAATGATTCTTATGAAACAGTTGAGATATTTCCCCCTAACACCTAGGTTGAAGCATTTGTTTATGTCTCAGAACACAGCATCAATGATGTCATGGCACAAAACCAAGATTTCAACCAATAAAATCTTGAATCATCAATCTGATGGTGATTCATGGAAACATTTTGACTGACAGTATCTGTCTTTTTCTTTAGAATCTCGAAATGTGCGATTGGGTCTTTCTACTGACGCTTTATGTCTATTTGGTTCTTATGGTAGTCAGTATTCATGTTGGTCTATCTTTATAACTCTGTACAATTTACCTCCATCGATGTTGGTGAAGGAGCCCTATATATTTTTGACCTTATTAATCTTATGACATCCAAAAAATAATATTGATGTTTATTTGAAACCATTGATTGATGAGTTAAATTCATTGTGGAGTAATGGTGTTAGTACATATGATGTTTCTGCGAAACAAAATTTTGTATTAAAAGATGCATTGATGTGGATGATTAGTGACTTCCCAGCATATGGCATGTTATCTGGCTGGAGTACACATGGTTCAAAATCATTTCCTTAATGTATGAAAGACAACAAAGCCTTTATGCTCCTAAATTGAAAAAACCCTTGCTATTTTGATTGTCATCACAGATTTCTTCCAACCGATCATCCTTTTTGGAGGAACAAATCTCATTTCAGAAAAGGAAAAATTGAAAGGGATGAACCTTCAAAAATGATATCAGGTATAGAGTTAAAATTAGTTGTATTTTCATTACCTCCCATCACATTTGGGCCAACAATAAACCAATAGAAAATTTATGGTTTTGGGAAAGAGCGTAATTGGATAAAACTGAGCATTTTTTGGGATCTTCCATATTGGTCTGATTTGTTGGTCTGCCACATGTTGGATGTCATGCATATTGAGAAGGACTATTTTGATAATTTATTTCATATAGTTTTGGATACACCAGGTAAGACCAAATATAATGTAAAGGCACGAATAGATCTTGCCCAAATTTACAGACAATCGGAACTTGAACTGTTTCAAAATGCTAGATCACAGAGGTTAATGAAGCCAAAATCATCTTATACATTGTAAAAAGAGATTTTCTTATTATTTTGTCAATGGATTGTAGATTTGAGACTTCCAGATGGCTATGCTTCTAATTCGGGAATATATGTTATGAATGGTCATATTACTGGATTAAAAATTCATGATTGTCGTGTTATAATGTAAAGACTTATGCTGATTGGATTCAAAAGTTTGTTGAATTTTATGATTTAGGATTCAATAACAGACATATCATATTTTTTTCAAGACATTTGTGTGGTGAAAATAGACTATGATTCACTAAGTAAACTAGAAGAAGATGTTGTTGTCATTATATATAAACTGGAAAAAATATTCTCGTCGGCTTTCTTTGACTCAATGGAACATCTGATATTACATTTTCCACATTAAGCTAAATGTGGAGGTCCAGTACAGTTTCGATGGATGTACCCATTCGAGAGATGCATGCAGAAATTGAAGAAAAAGGTACATAACAAAGCATCAGTTGAAGGCTCAATTGCTAAAGCTTATTTTCAATAGGAAATTGATTTTTTATGCTCTCATTATTTTAAATCTGAATATCCCTAAAAACACAACCACATGGGATAGAATGAGGGGAATGATGATGATGAAATGGACAATCAATTATCATTTTTTAATCATCCAGAGCTTGGATTTGATGGATTTCATGAACGATGGATTTCAGATGATGAACATCACAGAGCTCATACATATGTTCTGCTCAACTGTGAATAAATTAAATCATTTGTACTGTGAGTGCTTCTATCACTTATTCTATAATTTATGTTATATTAAGTAAACTTATTTTATTTATAGGTTATATTATAATAATATCAAGAAACAGATTCCACAAATTACAAAAACTGCTCTTGAAGAATGCTGACAGAAAAAATTTTATCAATGGTTTCAAAAAATGGTAACATAAATTATTGATGGTTTAACATATCGATTCAGTTTATTATTTATTATATTGATATTTATTTTATAAATTTTCAGGTGTCTCAATATGCTAATAAAATTGATAAGTGGTTGTATATATTGAGTAACCCACCATCCAAAATGGTTAAATCTTACAATGCATATGTGGTGAATGGTTTTTGATTTCATACATTTGCATATGGGGAATCAAAAAAAACAACAAACAGTGGAGTTTTCTTGAGAGGATCACATCATAGAGAAACTGAAGTTGAATTTTACGGCATACTGGATGAAATTATTGAACTGTGTTATCTAGGAAAAAACACATAACAATGTTTAAATTTCGGTGGTTAGATACTGAGAGAGGCTTGTGTGTTCATCCGATTCATGTAATCGTCGATATTAAATATAAAATCCTTCTTACATTAAATAAACCATTTTTAATGGCTCAACAGGCACATAAAATATATTACACAAAGTACTGTGCTACTTCAAGAGACCTGAGTGATTGGTGGAGCATAATAAAAATGAAATCTCAAGAAAATCAGTTTACTCAAACTGAATGTGGTTTTGATGAAGTACAAGGAATTGAAAATTTTCAAGAGACTACTCAAAATCCATCCTTTTCACAAAGAGATATGAATATCGATGATGACACCCCACAATTAAGGGTCGATGGTGATGATGATGTTAATGATGTTACAAATGAATTTAAAATGGAAACAGATAATGAAACTGAATCTCATATGGATATTGATGATGTTGATGATGAATATGAAGACATTGACATCGTCATATATGAAGATGACGATGAAGGTGAATATTAACACAGATAAATGCGGGTTATAATCATAACTAATATATATCTAAATGTAATAGTTATTTTAAACTATATGCTAACAATAGTCATTTTTTGTTTCAGATGGACCCTGATCTACTTCATGATTTGGAGGAGGCTAAGCTACCTTTGGATGAGGAGGATTTGGGATCATCTGACCCTCAGGCTACTAGCGGTTCAGGGGGTACACAGAGGGGGCGCAGTCTTGCGTGACTTATGATTCCTAACCCTATCCCCGAGTGGCATCCACATCTTGGTTTCGATCCACACATGTGGAGGTATGATAACTTTTGTATTTTAGTTATATTTAATTAATTTATTTATATACTAATTTTTTGATTATTTGTTATTTTTTCACAGTTTTACGCATGTAGCTGTTGGACAGCGGACCACTATCTAGCACAATTATTTTTCTCAACCATGGATCACATGGGAATAGATTCTCATTGATGTGCAGCTTGGAATGTTCAATCATTGGTTGGTATGTAAATAAATAATATTTATTTAGAAATCTATTTCATTGATAACTTGATATTATAAATTATTTGTAGGGTTTATGGTATCCCATCGATGATAGCATGTGTGGCGCTATCCACGAGGCATGGGAGGTGTCTATGCGTGAGTGTTTCCATTAGTTTTTACACAATTTATGAAGGACAACCATTAAGAAAATAGGAGTGGCAGTATTTGATGAGTCATGTAGAGACCACCGGCCAGAGTACATTTCATCTCACATTTGGGATGGATTATGTTCACACTGTTTGAGTGGTGGATTTCAGAGGAGATCTTCATTAGGATGGCAGAATCGGGGGAGACAGGAGGTGACACATCGAGCTGGTAGTTGTATATTCAGTATGCATAGAGAGAATCTGGTAAGTATCTTTTTTAAATATTTTATATAACATTACATATAAATAGTTTATTTTATATTCATATAGTCATTCGAGCATCCCGATATTACGGAGTGCGGCATTTATCGGAGGACGTATAGTGATCCATCCACTGGAGATATTAGAGGTGATTGTCAGCTTCATATTGTGGTTAGTATTATTTCTTTTTAAGTTTTAAAATTAACTGCATATAATATTTTCACTATTTTAATTTTAAATTGAAACTGAAATAGTCATATGAGGTCACGACCCCTCAGACACGGGCTGAGAGTCAGGCCAAGACGACTGATCAGACTAGTGCCCACCATTTTGATGAGGTGTCATGGATGCAAGTGACCCAGTATGCCTTCGAGAAGGGCTGAGTAGTTGGTATCGGCTCTCATGTGACTCCTGGGACATATTATGGTACATTCACTATGTCGGCATCTAGCTCGAGAGGAGCTCGTGGAGAGGCATCATCTTCTGGCTCACAATATCAGGAGTAGTTGCGACCTCAAACTGAGCTTATAGAGAGTTTGCAGAAGCAGTAGAAAGAGATGTGTCAGCTACAGAACAAGGATGACATGCATCGATGGCAGTAGAAGCAGTAGCAGCAGCACAAGGAGGACATGAGTCGATGTCAGCAATAGCAGCAGCTGCATGATGAGGAAATGCGTCGATGGCAACAACAGCAGTATGATCAGATGTAGTACATGTGTCGTCTGACTCATAGTTTAGGGATGGAGTTTCCTCCACCATCTCTTCCAGCTCCTCCAGCTCCTCTAGAAGACTATCCCCCCCAATGATTTTTTTGTTCTGTTAAAAACATTTGAATTGAAAATTTGTTGTAATATGAACTATTTATAGTTTTTGTCTTTTATATTGGTGCGAATATTGCATATTTTTTTATTATTTTTAATATTTTATTATTTTATTATTTATTATTAGTATTATATTTTTTAATGTTTGATTATTTTAATAATAATAATAATAATAATTTATGATTTTTTTATATTTTTTTCTGAATATTGATAATTTTAAAATTTTTTATTTTTTTTATTTTAATAATATTAATATTGTTTTTTTCATTAATCATAATTTTATTTTTATTTTATTTTATTAAGTATTTTCAAATATTGAGAATTTTAATATTTTTTTATTTTTTTTATTTTAATAATATTAATATTATTTTTTTATTTTATTAAGTATTTGTGATGGGACTTTTTACAATGGGGTTCCATCGCAAATAGATTATATATATTTTTTAAAAAAGTTTTTGTGATGGGTTGATTTATCATCGCAAAAAAAATTACGATGGGCCCATCACGAAAGGTTCTTGTATATATAATGTATTTAATTAGACATCTATTTGCGACGGGCTCGCATCCCGTTGAAAGTAGTATTTTTTGCGACAGGTCCGTCTCAAAAAATACTTTTTGCGATGTCATTTTCTGCAACGGGACCCCTTCGCAACAGGGTTTTTGCGACGGGCTCCCGTCGCAAATATCCCATCGTAAAACACCGAAACTCTAGTAGTGGTATAGTGAAAGCAGGGGAGAATAAGGGAATAAAAGAGGAAATATAGGAAATATTAGATCATACCATGGATATTCGGACCTAAACCATGAAGAAACCGAGAGAAATTTATGAAAAACAGAGGTCCGAGGAGGGGGTGCAGCATGCACATGATGAATAGAGGAGGAGACCGGTGCTTTATCAGGTATGGGGGATATGTTGTGAGGGTTATGTTTTATTTCATTTTTTAATTTTATTTTTAATTTTTAATATATTATTTTCTTATTTGGATAACTCACACTTTTTAATAAACCATGCACCAATCACGCACCCCTCAAGAGACACACTTAGAAGATGCATGATTGTTCTGTATGGTTTGACTAACCATACCCTAACCATGTGAAACTGTTCTACCAAAACTATAGGTTATCTGAAAAAGCTCTGCATTGTTAGTACTAACCATGAAGGGTAACTATGCAGCCTGCACTGGCCCTAAAAAATCTAAAATTTTAAAAAGGAATGACTTGGATATCGAGGGCAAGATTAGAGATAAATAATAAATTAATTAATAAAGTAAAGGCCAAGGTGCGAAACTCTCATTAATTATCACTCTACTCAAATTGTATATATACTTCTTAAGAGATAAGGAAGTGGCATTGTAAAGGGTTTTAATTAAGAAAATATTTCTCTTCTCATCCTACCTTCTACAATGGGTTTCTTTCTACAACTAGTGAAAATGAAGGGAGGTGGGTTTCTTGATACTTCCATCAAAAATCAAGGGAGGATGTGGTTTCTTGATCTCTATTAAAATCAAGGGTGTGATAAAAACCTCTCAACATGAGTGGAGGATATGCAGGGGCTCACACCAATCTATTATTGAACTCCTTTATCAAACCTTGTTTTCTCTAAAATTTAATTTATACATTGCATCATCCTATCTCGATACACATAAAGTGCATAAATTCAATACACTTGTTTCTGTTGTGATTTCCTAATTAACTTTGATATTATCTTTTATAACACAGATCAAATTTATCACTTTATCACTTCATTGTATTGAAATCATTCTATTTTTGAATTTATCCTTTGTATTTATTATTTTATTTTATTTAAAGGTAGTTTACCCCCCCCCCCCCCACACTCTTGTCAATCTACTCTGACCAACAATTAGTATCAAAGGAATATTTTATTTTTAAAAACCTAAAAAGCTTCAAATCTTGATTTTTTTGAAATGGAATATTATTCCCAAAATGATCATGTGGGAATTTCTTTGGGATGTGATCTTTTATTTAATACTTCAACCTACTCTTATTGGAAAAAAATCATATCTACCTTTCTTAGTAGTATGGGGTATCCTATTTGAAAAAATAGTTATGCTTGGAAATGCTCCTGTAAAAGAATCATAATATAAATAGACTCTTCAAGATATTACTTCTTTTAGACTTAATGGAAAATATATAAACACTCTATATTGTAGTATTGACCAAAATAAATGTAATCACATATCTACTTGCAAAACTGCCCATGAAAGCTATAAATTTCTAGAAGTCACACATGAAGTTATGAATAAATTTAAAGACACCAAATTGGATATGTTTAGACGAGACTTTTAAAGCATTGCCATGCATTTAAATGAATCTATTACTAATATATTTACATGTTTTACAGATATTTACAATCGTTGAAAGTCTTAGTGATGATTTGTCTATAGAAAAATTAGTGAAGAATATTCTTTTTATTTTACCTAGATCTTAAAAACCCAAGGTTATAACTATAAAATAAGTGAAAGAAATCAAAAATATGTCACTCAAATAACTAATTGTCTATCTCATGGCATATGAGGTCACTATGAAGAGATAATCTGATAAATAAGTAAAAGAAACAAATAATTCCAAATAATCCAAAATAATAATTACTTTAAAATCTATTAATGATAAAGACTCATTTGAAAGTGAAGATGACATTGAACATTTTTTCAAGAAGTTAAATAAACTCATAAATAATAAATCAAATAATCATACCATGAAGGAAAAAATGGACCATAAGTGATGTGTTATGAATAGAAAAATAAGGGTTATATCAAGCTAGAATGTCCCATTAAGAAAAAAAGTTGAAATAAAATAAGAAAGGTAAGAAATATCTTAAAACATAAACCTAGAGTGTAAGTGATGACTCTATGAAATCAACCTCCTTAAGAAACCCAAGTCCTAAATGTATCACCTCAAATATTAAGGTAGGTGATAAGGTTAGTTCTCATATTTTGAACTCTTCTTCCCACTCTTCCTCTTCCTCTTGTTTATCCTCTTCTTTTTCTCTTTTAATCAAAAAAATGAACTTGAGATTTTTTATAAAGAACTCATTTCTAAATATAAATAACTTTCAAAGAAATAAAAATTAGTTATTAATGAAAATATCAACTTTTTAATGAAAGGGATCTCATTCCTAAAGAAAAAATATTTAGTTTTGAAATTACAAGAACACCCAAACATTGATAATTTAAGATATCAAATCAAAGAGCTTAAAAATAATCCTGCTCAATTCACCCATGATAATCAATATCTTGATATGAATTTGGGTTCTCAAAATCCTATAAAAATACATCATGGATTTGGTTTTTCAAATAATCCATGTTCTTCTAAAAATACTACTTTTTTAAAATAGATTTCACAAAATAAATTTTGAAAATATTGTTGAAAATTCAGGCATCTTATTTATGAGCTAAATTGAAAAAATTCTAGGTATAGTAGACCAAAATTTATTCAAATTTTTTCCCATATATTCAATATAAAATACCATTTGAAACAAGTTTGGGTACTTAAATCTCTTTAAGCTAACATTATCATACCCAAATTCTGTGTACCAAAAGGTACTCACATTTGAGATTTTGAATGGTTGTGCCACTAGACCTTATTGACATATCATAAGGTCGATTTTTAATGAAAATTTACTTTTAGACCCAAAAATTATGATCCTTAAATCTCAAAAGTTTTTATTTTAGTTTTAAAACTATTTGATGGGTAGTGAATATTTTATACAAGGGGTGTCTTATGTTTATTTCTTACCCCTCTTATTTTCTTATATTGTTCTTTTTTTGGTATAAGGAAAATTAATGCACATGATTATAATATAATTTATGCTATTTACTTATTTAGCATATAGTTAAATTTGTTACTTCATGGCATGGTTTAAAAATATTCATTCTTTAAGTTTCTTTTCAAATGTTTTATATTTCCCTTCTTTAAAAGTTTTTTTTAGAGGTAGTTCCTATTTTTCAAAATTCTTAGTCATGTTTATTGGAAAGTGTTTCTAATCGGAGATTTTAATTTCCTTCTTGAATCTTTTTGAAAATATTTTCTCATTAAAATATTTAATATCTTTGAAATTGTTTTGATATTATTGTTTTAATTATTCTCTTGAAATCATTATTATTATCATTATTACTCTCACTCTCTATTATGGTGAAGTTTCCTTTACTTATTAAATGCACCAATTGAAGGGGAGCCTTATCCAGTGAAGATTAGACAAATATAATTTCTTAAAGGGGGACTATTTATTCTTGATTTCAAATTCACCCCTAGTTTTCTACTAACCTATGAAGTTATGGGATGATATACACTGGTGATAGGTTTTTTATTTCTTTAATATTTATTTCCCTATTGAACTTATTTTCTATATATCCTATTTAATTATCTCTTGTCTATGTCTTCTTATTAATAAAAGAGGAGTGGTTATCTTTTAAAAAAAACTTTTTTGTTTTTACTTTATTTGTTTCTTTTAAATTTTGTTTTCAAATAAATATTATTTCTTTTTCAAAATTATTTTTATTTCCTTTTTAAAATTTATTTTTCTTATTTTTTCAAATTTATTTTTCTTATATTTTTAAAATATATTTTTCTTATATTTTTCAAATATATTTTTCTTATATTTTTCATATTTTTTTTCAAAATATTATCTTTTTAAAATCTTGAAGATTCAATCATATCCTTTTATCTTGAAATTTATTATCATATCTAATATTCAATGAATATATTTGTAATTTGAGATGATGTGTGTTTTATCTATAATACATTTCATGCACTTTACTTATTTCTACTGTATGTTTTTTTATTTTTCAAGTCTTGTTCTATAATATTTATTTTTAAGTTCATGATAATCATTAATGGGGGAAATAATATTGCATGTCTCTATTATTTTACCTTATAAGAATTTATCTTATTGATTAAAATATATTTATTTCCCTTGTTTTCTTTTTGATAATCACAAAGGGGAGAAGTTTTTTATTACTGGTGATAAATATTTTATATCACAAAGGGGGAGATGTATCTTGGTTTTAGGTAGAAGTTTATTAGGGAGAAGATTTTTTGTTAAAAGGAGAGAATTTTTTTAAGTTCTTATGTTATTTTTATCTCTTGATCATATTTAATATCTTTTAGTTAATCTATTGAGCATATTGAATATATTTTAGTTAATATCTTAAGAATGTTGAATATATTTTAGTTAATATCTTGAGAATATTGAATATATTTTAGTTAATATATTGAAAATACTAAACATATTTTGGTTAATCTCTTGAGCATATTGAATATCTTGACATTTTGAATTAATTTAAATACTTGTTTTACTCTTTTTTTATACTTGATATATATTTTTATGTTAAGTGTTTGTGGTCATCAAAAAGGGGAAGATTATTATAGCTATCTCTCTCTCTAATGATGTTTTCATGATCACAAACACTCATTTATGTATTAAATAGTATCATTTTAGTGGATCACAATTGCATTTATAAAGCTCCATTTTTTTATCCTAATAAAGAAAATGGTGGAATCTTGTTAAAGTTGGATGTTCATACTGAAGAATTTTCAGTGAATTTTAAGATCTTGATGAAGTATTTATGGGTTTATTAAAGCCTTGGGAAGAATTTTAAAAGATATTTGAAGGCTTATGAAGAATATTAAAGGTTCACCTATTGAATAGGAAGTAGAAAGAAGCACTGGGTTAATGATATAGTTGTACTGGCCATCCAATGGGGTTTATAGAAGCCCCACAAGTAGTAGAAGTCCACCAACTAGACCATGGAAGTAGGAAGTTCCATGATGTCCTAAGAAAGCCTACCGTCTAGCTAGTTGGTTCGTCTAGATAACTGGTGAGTTCAATCCAGATAATTCAAGATGCATTTAAGGGAGGTATTAAATGGTTTAACTCAGGCCATTAAAGCTCTAGATTGACCCAAAAATCCTCCAGGTACTATGAAGCCTAAAAAAAGGGACCTTGAATGGATTTTATTTTATCTCATGATGATGATGTATTGAATGATCAAATCAATTTATGTGCCAATGAAAGATCTCAATAAAATTATCTCCAAAATCAAAATCCTCTCTAGATACAATTACAATTCTCAATTCTCTTGGTCTCTCTCCTTCATTATATCTTTATTTATCTATTCAAATTTTATTTATCCTTTTTGAGAGATAAGTGAGTGAAATTTTAATAGATTTTAATTAAGAAAATATTTCTCTTCTCATCCCAACTTCTATAATGGGTTTCTTTCTATAACTAGTAAAAGAAATGGAGGTGGTTTTCTTGTCACTTTCTTCAAAAATAAAGGAAGGATGTGGTTTCCTGATCAATGTTAAAATCAAGGTAATTAGACAAAACTCTCAACCTAAGGGGGGATACATAGGGGCTCACATAAATCTATTTTTGAAACCCTTTATCAAATTGTGTTTTCTCTCTCTTTTAATTTATGCATTGCATCATATGATATAGATATGCATAAAGTGAATAAATTAAATATGTTTTTTACATTGTGTTTACTCTCTTAATTAACTTCGATATTATCTTTTATAATAAATATAAAATTTATCACTTTATCACTTTGTTATATTGAAATATATTTTTTTGAATTTTTCAATTGAATTTATTATTTTATTTTTTAAAGGTAATTCGCCCCCCACACCCAATTTATATTCTACTCTGACCAATATTTCTTCCAATTATTTTATCTTACGGATACCCTTGTATGATTATTCTATTTGAATGGTTTTCACCTAAATACCTATAAATTGATTAACTATAGAAATTATTGATTAAAATATATACATGTTATCTCTATGGTGTAAATTCCTTATACTTAATTATCTTGATTGATTGGTATTTACCTAGAAAGTTACCAAATTTCATTGGATAACCATTTAATTTCTAACAACCTTATCATGTTATTATTATTAATGGATTTATGCATGATTTTCCCTATATGGAATGCATAAATTTAGGCATATGAAGGGTTAACCCTGCTAGAACTCCAATGCATTGGGTAAAGAATTAATCTCTAGATATGACATGCTTATGATACCTTGGTATAATTCTTCGATAATATTTTATGATTCCTTACTAAAAAACTTTGGTAATATATTTTATGACACCTTGGTGATGTGATTATGAATGTATCATGTTTATGTTATTGCCACATTCTTATGTTTCCGTGATCATATGATGTCTAGTTCTTTATGCCAAAATACTTATATAATCATTCATGAATTATGATCTATGTTATATTGGGTATGATTATTTTATATTATGTATTTCCACCTTGAATGCATTCTCATAACCACATTATTATCTTATGATATTTTATGATCTTTGACCATTATCTCTTACATTTACCCTTATTGAGCATTTTAGATCATCATTTTATTATGTTCCCCCATTTCCCCAGAAATTTTAATCAAAGGGAAACATATAATAGAATTACATGTGTGAATAATCTTTGTGGAATAATTGTGTATTGTACTATTATTTTACTCCAAAAGGTTTAGGATCAAGACAAGATTGATCCTAAAATTCATTAATAAAACATAACTAAATAGTTCAGTCATTACAATGGGTTATTTAAAATATGGGAGTAAGTGGTCTCTCACATGTCCTCATCCACCACGGATGTGAAATTTTCCAAGGTCTGAAATGACCACATGAAACCCATCTACATAATCTATCTCTTTGACAAAGCATATGCAACTTTATTTTCTTCCCTTTAAGAATGTGTGATGACCAAGTTGAGATGGCAAGTGACCTCAATAAATTCAATCCACTAAGGAAGCAATTTCCATGGAACATTCCTATCCATGGATTTCAGGGCTTCAATATAAAGCTTTGAGTTTGACTCAATCCATATTGAATTTCATCCATGATAGACAATATGCTTGATCATGGGAGTTTTTTATAATTCTTGTGATATATTTAAAAGTATGAATGTTTAGAACTAGATTCATAAGTGAGGGTCTAAGGAATCTTAGTTGGTATTAGAGAATAGTTTGGTTATTTTTAGGAATTATGATTCATAATATTTGGGTACAGATCCTTAGGTAGATAACCTTTTTTAATAGAACTAGGTTGATTATAACTAGTATGTCCTCATAGGATTAACATCTTCTAGGTATTTATAATGTTTCTATTTTATAGATAACATTTAAGTGAACATTTGGGTTTAATAAGTGTTTATCAGTGGGTAAAATAGTGATGATACAATTTTTTAAGGGGGTAGAATGTAACATCCCATATTTCCAATAAATGTTTTTATAAAAAAAATCATAAATATAAATATAAATATTACATGAATTTATTAAGTTTTAATAAATAAAATATTTATAAAAATATTTATCACCTAATTTATTCATTTACATATTTTTCAAGTATGATGGAAAGTTATTTATTAAAATATTTTTAACAAAAGGGTAGCTCACGGGCTGAGGAACCACCTATAGCACCTGATAAGGCCATGGGGATCGATCCCATGACTGAAGGGAGATAAGGGTGTATAACCTACCATTTGACTATGTTTTTTCCTACTTCTATATTCCATACTTTTTATACATATGATTATATAATTATTATTATATTTGTAAGCATTTTTACATACATAGTTTTATTTGATTACTACATTAATCTTACTAATAGTTTTAAATTCATGAGAATTAAAATCTAATGGTTAAATATTATTTTTTACACCAAAATTATAACTTATCATACATTTTTACTTAAATTTTGGTTCATTAAATTTATAAATTATTTTTTTCAAATTTGGTTACAAGTTTTATTACTTTAAAAAATTACCATTAAATACGATAAGTAACAAGTTTCATAAAAATAAATTATGAAATGTGTATTATTTTTATGTAAATAATAGTTTTTTATCATCACAAAAAGGTTATTGTGTTTTGAAAATATAGTTTTTAGGAATGTAAAATGTCCATTACCATATACTTGTAATAATGATTATATAAAGGTTATTTCACTAAAACTCATTTTCTAGATTCTATATTCAGAAGTTAAATTCCACATAATTTGAAGATTAATTTCATAAAATGTAAATATTTTATTTTTATTAATGATTAATTATCAATAATTTAATAATTATTAGGTAATAACAAATATAAATGTAATCACTTATAACAAAAAAGATAGTCATTGTTTTAAATAAGTTATTTTTTCATGTATTATATGATTTTATTTAAAAGTTAAATTTTTTAATTTTAGAAATTAAATTTTATAAAAATGATATCATTTTTGGAATCATCACATTGAAATTATCTTAGGGTGAACTTTTGGTATTTTTCAGATGAAGTTGATTTTTAGGTGAAAATTCCTTTTTTAGAAATTCATAACATTTATGAACTAATAATTATATTATCATAACATAGAAATTTTTAAGATTTTTATTGATCATAAATGTATTTATGTAATAATATAGTTAATTTAAAAATATTAAGTTAAATCTATAAACTTATGTTTGATAGTTTGGAACATAAGTTACATATTTTTTAAAAATTGTTTTTATGCATTATACATTTATTATTTTAGAATTAATTTTTATCTCATTTAGAAATTGAATCAAGTAAAATGGGATTGATATTTATAATAAAATTTTACAAATTAGGTATCAAGGTAAATTTCATTTTTAGGCACAAAAATAACTTATCAAGGTAAAAAGTGAGTTACCGTGGTAAAGGTAAAATAATGCAAAAGGTTAAAATTAAAGGGTAAAGGCATAAAATACCTAAAAACACACCATTAAATAGGTTTTTAAGGGTTTTATAACCTTTAACAAACTTTTTTACATTAATTATCATACAAATTCATTGAAATTAATGTCTCCCAAAGGTGGTTGGCCATAATAAAAAAATTATTATTATTTTAACCCTTAAACACCTCCCTCCTCAAGTATAAATACCCACCCCTCTTCTCATTAACACACCAAAATTTGAATTCCAATCATCATAAATCTCTCAAGGAGTCTCTCCCATTTCTCTATCTTAAATATTGAAGAGTTTTGTTTGTTTTAATGGTTGGATCTATGCTAATAATTTCAAGAGAATTAAGGGTTTCTTCAATCCTCCTCTTTACTTTCCATGTCCATTACTTTTGTTATATTGTATTTTTAAATTACTATTTCATATACTTTTATGATTATTATTCTATGGAATTATCTTTTATTTTATATTTATTAAATGTTATTTTATTTATTCCCTCTCATTATATCCTTTTTCTAAGTCGTTACTATTCTGGAATAAGGGTAACTCACCCCACCTTTCTCATTACTTTTGTAGGCCTTTTTAAATTCCTTTTATTCTCAATGGGAAATGTTATAATGAATAATTTTTATAATTTCATTACTATATTATAAATTATATACCACCATTACCTCTTAGTTTTCTATCTTCATAAGTCATTATAATTCTAAAACATTCTCATAGCCATAAAACCATCCAAATTTCGGTAAAGAAAAGCATGTGCAGTTTTCCTAGTGACAGCATATTTATCTAGATACAAACAAGTATATACAAGATCTATAATAGATGTACCTATGGGTAATAACCCTAAAAAGTTCAGATTTATTATTAACTAAATTTTCACTTGGTGTACAACAAAGAGGTCTAACTGCACAGCTAGTTTGATACTCTCAAGGGATACGCTTTGAATAATTAACATGACCTTTACAATCCATAATGAAGGATTGGAATATATAGATTAATATTCACTTAAAATTGATATCCCTATACCATAAAAGATCCCTCCACTACTATTCGATGAAATTTCTTTGATAGGGGTATTACTAATAGCATTGTGAATATCCTATAGTTTCTAAAGTTGATTGTTGGATATTCAACTAGATAGTCACATTAATCCATTGAAAAGGATTATTTCCCACTCATTTTTTAATTGATGATTATGTTCTTTATAACTCTCCATATTTATCATGGATTTTAAATTTCTCCTCCATTTCCATGTTCCTATGTATATGTGGTGTTGTGGAAATTAAATCTTTATAGGAAATGATCCATCACTGCCTTTATCTCACCTTATCATCAGTTATACCTAACTTTTCTTCCAATTCTTTTACCTTATGGATAACCTTGTATGATTCTTCTATTTGAAGGGTTTTAACCTAGATACTTATACATCAATTTTCTAGTTAAATTATTAACTAAACTACATACCATTTTTCTATAAGGTGTAAATACCTTATACTTAGTTATCTTGATTGTTGGGTATTTACCTAGAAAATTACCAAATTTTATTATACACCCATTTTATTTCAAATATGTTTATAATGTTATGATTATTTATGGATTTATGTATGTTTTTATCTGTATGTAACAATTAAATCTAGACATGTTAAGGGTATTCCCCATAACTCTCCAATGTATTGGATAAAGAATTAATCTTTATAGATGGCATGATTATGATACCTTGGATGCATATTTTGTTAATGTTTTATGATACCTTGATAAAAAACCTTGGTAATATGTTTTAAAACACCTTGGTGATAAAAATTGGTGATATTTTTATGAATATATCATATTTATGTTATTTCTACAATCTTGCATTTCTATGATCATATGATGTATGCTTATTTATATCTAAAGCCTTATGTAATGATTCCTGAATTATGATCTATGTTGTACTGTGTATGATTTATTTATGTTATGTTTTTTCACCTTGTATATGTTCTTATACCCATATGTTTATCCCATTCTCTCTTATGGTCATTGATTGTTATCACTTATATTTACCCTTACTGGGTATTTGATCTCACCCTTTTCTTATATTTCCCCATTTTCCTAGGAATTACAATCAAATTGATACTTAAAATAGAATTAAATGTGTGAAGAATCTTTTTCAAAAAAAATGTGCATTGTACTATGAGTTTGGATGGATATATACCTAGTTCCCAAAGACACTGGACTTTTGATCATGGAATTTTTTTTATAATTCTTATGATATATGAAAATTGTGAATGTTTAGCACTAGATCTGGAATTTTGGGTGTGGGGCATCTCATGTGATCTCAAATGCTTAGAAAGGGAAAAATTATCAACCTGTCATCAAGGTTTATATCATAATCATATAAGAAAACATGATCAGGGGATAAATATATTATTAAAATGATCATATAATTATAAGAGTTGTCCAAAAGTCATGATAGAAGGACCAGTAATCTCAAATGAACAAACATTTACCATGGAATCAGAGTGTGAGATAAAAAACATGAGTCATGGAGATTAATAATAAGCATAAAGACAACCCATGTCATGGAAATGAAACATAATAATAAACCATGTCACTAATATAGGCATAGGAATCATAAAATAATGGAGAGGGAGTCACTACTTGTTTCCCATAACATGGTGGAGTGGGCATCACTACCTAATTATCATAAACATAGTGGAGTAAGAATCGCTACCTGATTTCCATAACATAGTGGAGAAAGCATCACTACAAAAAAAATAGCATATTATAGGGGTTATTCACAACCCCCTATAAATTCATTTTTTGTATAATTAGAGGGGGGTTTGCACAACCCCATCTAATCATCAAATATAAATGGGGTTATGAACCCCCTTTAAATTCATTTTCTATAAAAAAATAGAGGGGAGTTATATAAAACCTTCACTAATCATTGAATTTAAATGGGGTTATGGAACCCCCTCTAATTTATTAAATTAGAGGGGATTTTTAACCCCCTCTAAATTTTTTAACATTATTTTTTTAATATCCAGTTGAATTTTAAAGGGGGTTCAAAACCCCCTATAATATCTTAAATTAGAGGGGGTTGAAACCCCCCTCTAATGTCTTAAATTAGAGGGGGTTCAAAATCCCCTCTAATTTCTTAAATTATAGGGGGTTTAAGACCCCCTCCAATTTCTTTAAATTATACGGGATTCAAAACCCCCTCTAATTTAAGAGATTAAAGGGGGTTGTGAATCCCCACTATTTTTTTAAATAAATTTCCATAATATATATATATATATATATATATATATATATATATATAATTAAAACACAATATAAAAATGTATTTAAATACATTATATGAACATATTGTATAAAATATTTATATGATTTTATTTATTTGTATTTATATGTATATATAAATATAATTGTATAATATTATCTAAATTAATATATATTTATTTGTATAAATTGTATTTAATATAATATTAATTATTTATAATATAAAATCATAAATATATTATATAAATATATACATAAATATAATTTATTTAAAAAATATATCATATAAAAAAACGAAGCTTGTATTTTTTATAATTTATATTATAATAATAATAAATATATTTTTAAATAATATTTTTATGCCTTTATATTATATATAATTAATATTATATGAAATATAATTTATAAAAATAAATATATATTAATGTATGTAACACCCCCAAGCTTCCATGGTACGTTTCTCTTTGAATAATAGAGCAGCGTGTGTTGTACGCAACCTCGAGTTCTAACACACTGCGGCCAATCAAAGTAGCTGTTATGAATAGTAATACCAACTTTTTCAAATTATATAAATTTTATATTTCATAATGGACTTCATTTTTGGATTCAGAATATCAAAATTAGCCTATGATGAATTTTTGGTATTTTTCCGAGAACTTCCAATTTTCGATGAATAGTGAAAAATACTTAAAAACAACATTTTTAATCAAAATAATTTATAGTGATAAATTATACTATTGAGTGGTTTTAAAGTATAATTGGAATATAATTTTACCATTTTATCCAATGGTGGTCATTAGAATTAATTTCATTTTGAAATTGGATATAAATAATTGTCAATCTTTTGATTGATATTGTTTCTTAAAAACACGATATTTGTTTTGACAACGGGAATTAATTATAAAATAAATTAATGCAACTTATATGTTTGGAATTTTTTAAAATAGACATCATTTTTGAATTTTTAATATCAATTATAGCTTAGGGTGAATTTTTGGTATTATTCTGAAAAACTTCAATTTTTGATGAATAGTGAAACCACTAAGTGGTAGTTAAAAAACTGATTTTTCGTTTAAATGAAATTTTACCGCTTCTGTGAATTTAATTTCAAAAATCTGACATACATGGTGTTAATTAGGAAGTAAAATGTGGTTCAATGGGATGAAAATAACTTTTGGTGAATAGTAAATTTTAAGTTTTATTAATTGCGATTAAAGGTAATTAGTGTAATTTAAGGTAAATATAATGTTATAATAATATGAAATTACCTTTACACTTGTCCTAACCTTATTGGATGGTTCATGGAAGACCACAAAAATCCATGGGTCAACTTGGGGACCTCATGGAGCCACTTGGGTAAGAAAATGACATTAATAACTTTTTATTTAAAGTAAAAATAAAATTGTCACAAACATGTGTTGTTTTACTAAAACAATTATTACATGGGGTTATATAAGTTAACTTTTAGACTATAAATATTAATTGGAAAGATAAAAATATTTCCTACATCATGGTAATTTTTTTATAATTTTTAGGCATTAAATAAATAAATTTATTTATGACACCATGATGATGCAGCGATTACCTCATTAATGAACAATTTAAATAAAATGAAAAGATAAGGTAAAATATAAGACTTAAACTTGTCTAAAACATATTGTATGGTTATATTTAGAACCCTTATCACCTTATCCTTGAAATATATAATTTCGGGACCTTTAAAATCCGAAAATCATTTCATAATAAAGTAACATTTCAGGACTTTCCAAGAGTGCCCCTCATCTCCTCTTATAAAAGGCCCCCACCTCTACCACCTTATTCACACCTTAAAAGTCATTTGGCTCAGCCAAACTCTACCCAAATACTCTCTCAACTTCCCTACCTTACTCCTAGAAGCCTAAATTTGGGCAGAAGTCTTCCCAAGGAAGCCTTTGGCTCAAATCAAAAAGAGTTACCCGATTTTAAGGTAATGTCTTCTCTTATGTTATTTTGTTTTATTTTGATTCTCCAACCCCTTAAACTCTTTTTATTACTTTATTTTGTAACAAAACCAGTATCTTAAATATACTACGATGTTTTTATGAGAAGTATTTTATTTACACTTACACACACCTTTGTCTAATGGTTAAAAGAACATATTGTTTCTGTGGGTGGCGAATTACTGCCTCACGAAACGATGATTGTTCAATCTTCTTTTAACACCTCTCATGGTGGACATTAAGATGTCACTATATTTATATATGATATATATTATGTTTATGTATTCCTTTTACTTCTATATTTTTCATTTATGACATACCTTTATGATTTCCATTATGGGTAAACACGATAATTTCATTTTAGGAAGTGCGGACTACCGCCGCCTCAAAGTGATTTGAATCGTTAATGCCATATGTGGGACATATAAAGGATGGAGTAAATGATATTATATATGATATTATAATGTAATTATAATATACCTTTATATCATTATGATTTCATTCCATTAAATACAAAATAGAAATGAAAGTAGCGTTTATGCGTATGTATGGATTACCGTCTCCATGAACGGTGTATTTCATTTCTTACCTCTAAATGTTATGTAATATTATAAATGAATGTATATACTGGATACATATGATATATATGATATCTACATCATGAATATAATTCTTTATATAATGGATATTTTACCACATGAACAACTTGTAATTATAAGAAGTTTATTTTTGACTCAAGTACCAAAGATCAACAAAACGACCATTACTAACTTAAATAATTACATAATGTTAATAACGTGGTAATAAGTGATATAAAATGAATAATGAACTTGAAAAAGGTTCTTAAGCAAGTATAAATTAACTCTAGTTTATTATTCCAAAGGTTAAAGAACGATCGAGTCAAGTCGGACACGAGGTAAGGGACTTCGTCTCAATATCCTTTCATTGAGGCATATTTTATCTTATACACAACTTTCTTTTATACAGTGTATAAACCCCTTTGACTTTTACTTTTATTCAAAAGGAATCTTTTTATATGAAGCGTTTTACTAAATGAAAAAAGGGAATTTTTTTGTCGTACGTATGCAGCGACAACGAATTCTCCGCCGTCGTGACCATTATTTGAGTTTCGGCTTCCTCTTCAAGCCATAACTTTTTAAAAAAATGAAAAATAAATACCATGTTTTACTTTTTTTTATTTTGGTATTGAAAATGGTTTTATCATGTCAATGTGTTGTATTGATATCTTGTTATTGAAATGTGGAAATGTTATGTTTCCATTATGCATGTTTTATGTGATACGATTATGTTATGGTTTATGATATGTTTAAAACCTTTTCATATAAGGAATGCATTGGACTTAGTATGTGATGGGTGGAGCCCGCTATAGCTCCTCGATGTATCGGTAGGTCTCATGATACAAACTAGTGTCTTGGCACATGGCCTTGACAAAATCTTATTTGTAGTCTTGGCACAAGGCCTTGACTATGTGGTTATGATAGTCTGGAATTATGTATTCCATCATTATGAAAGTGGTTATTGATATTTCATGTGATTAATTGACTAGTTTAATATCCATGTGAATAAGTAAATTGAATTATTTAATTTTATTTTTTCCATATTATGCTGAAGTTCAAGTTTAAAAGGATTTTTTTAGTTATACATTGCCTTAAATGTTTATGTTTATTTATGAAAGTTTCCACTATATTTTTATCCTTACTGAGCATCTGAGCTCACCCCTTTCTATGTTTTATTTTTCCTAGGATGTGCAGAAATATTTTATGACTGACCTGTAGGGATAGTCTGAAGGGTATATGAGTGTGGACTATGGAGACCATGTTATTGTAGTTTTTCACTTTATGATGTAATGTAACATTTATGAATGTGTCTAGTGTTTCCAAGGCTACTAAACTAATCGGTCTTTCGTGACTTGATCTTTTGTAATCATGACAATGTTACGTAATAATGCACTGAATCTGGGTAACTGGGGTCGGGGCGTTACAGTTGGTATCAGAGGCAGTTTAGCACTAACCTTGGAAGCTAGATTTAGAAAAACTCAGATTAGAGCACATAGCCCTAAGATAAACTTTGAGGATTAGTATAGAAGAACTTTATAGAATTTTGGTATTATAGAGATTTTGTGAGTTTTCCGAGCAATACATCCTTCTCTGGATATGAGTAGGTAGAGGAAACTCTGGAACGGATGTACCTAGGGGTAAAACCCAAAAACACCTCTTTGAGCTATACTCGAATGGGAACTGGTGCACGACAATGGGCCTTGCTGCACTCTTGGTTACGACACTCCCGGGGGATATGCTTGGGATAATTCCCATTTTATTTACAAACCATTATGAAGGTTTTATGAGTATATACTTCCTAAAATAAAACATTTTTATGATTATGGATTATATCAATAAACTGTTCAATTTATGTTAAGTGTTTTACAAGTATGGAATTATGTATTTTGATTCATAAACTGATCTAGTTTATGCCATTGTTTAGAAATGGCACCTAGTGGAAGGAATGGAAACTGTATCAATGCACGCACTCCATGTAGGGATTTCCCTCCAGGTCAAGATAATTATAGTTGAGCTGGTGATACAACTGGTGCTGATCAACTTATCACCATAATGGGACAACTCACTCAGGTTATGAATAATAACCTTACTCGTATGAATCACCCTGATCCGCAACGTGGAGGATCAATGTTAGACCGCTTCATGAGGAAACAACCACCAACATTCAATGGGAGTACAAATCCCTTATTATCTGAGCAATGGATAAATTCCTTAGAGAAAATATTCCATGTCTTGGGGAGTAGTGAAAGGGAAAAGGTTATCATGGTAGTTTACCGCATCACTGGAGATGCCGATCAATGGTGGTCATTGATTCAAAACACAAAGGAAGATGATGAAGTATCAAATATGGAATTTAGGGAGTTCAAAGAGCTTTTCTTATAAAAATACTTTCCTCATGACCATCGAGCAGATATGGAAAGGCAATTTCTGAGTCTGAGACAAAAGGAGGATGAGAATGTCGCAAAGTATGAGGCCAACTTTACAAGGTTAGTGAGGTATGCTGCAGATTATATACGTAACCCAAGAAGTAAGATTGATCATTTCTTTGATGGGTTAAAATCTTTTCTCCGTCGAGAATTGGTCTCACAATCCTTCTCGTTATATGAAGACATTGTCTCATGTGCTATTAAGACGAAAAAGGAATTCTCTAAGTCTTGCGACTTTAAAGAAAAGCAAGAGAATAATAGATCTGTTGATCACTCTGGAAATAGAAATAAGGGGAAGAAGGGAAAAGTTGATTATCCATCCTGTATTAAATGTGGGAAGAAACACCCCGGTACTTGCTTGAAAGGAATGGGAGTTTGTTACAAGTATGGTGAAAAAGGCCACCAATATCGTGATTTCAAGGGGAATAAAGAAGCTACCGATGTTCAATGCTACAATTGCAGGGAGATGGGACATTATGAAAATGAATTTCCTAAGCTTGAGGGGAACTTACCTTAGAAAAGTCCAAGGGATCAAGGACAAGCTTATGCTATCAATACTGCAGAGGTAGAAGCTCTGAAAGACGTGATGGTAGGTAATTTAATGGTTTCCTCAAGTTTAGAAAATGCATTATTTGATTCTGGATCATCGCATTGTTTCATATCTTCCCAGTTTGCTAAGAAAATTAGATATTTCCAATTTGATTTAACAAGGGAGTTGTCAGTCAAAACTCCTAAGGGAAATATCATTGTAACAAAGTTTTGTGAATCAGTTCCCATTAGAGAACATAAATATTCTTTATCTGCTGATCTCATCATCATACCCATGATTGAATTTTATATAATCCTCGGTATATATTGGCTTTCGAACCATGATGCGAAGATTTATTGTAAGAAGAAGGAGGTTACGATTTTTGATGATGATGATAAGGAACACCTTATCTTTAGAGCAGAATCATCACCACCTAATTCTTATCTAGATCCACCCCCAGTATCTCAACTAAATTCACTTATTGGGGAGGAAGAGAATGAAATAACTGTGGGTGAGGAAGGGAATTTTCAAATAGAGGATGTACCTATTGTGAGAGAATATGTTGATGTGTTTCTAGAAGATTTACCTGGGCATCCTCCAGAATGAGAAGTTGAGTTTTATATTGACCTAATGCCAGGTTCAAGGCCCATATCGAAGACCCCATATAGAATGGCCACTGTGGAATTAGTTGAACTAAAGAAATAACTAGAGGAATTGAGTAATAATGGATTTATTCTCCCTAGTGTTTCTCCATGGGGATCCCCTGTTCTTTTTGTTAAAAAGAAAGATGGATCTATGAGGTTATGTATCGACTACAGGGAGATAAATGATATAACAATAAAGAACAAGTATCACCTACCTCGCATTGATGATTTATTTGACCAACTGCATGGAGCTCAATACTTTTAAAAGATTGACATTCGATATGGATATCATCAATTGTGTGTGAAGAAGGAAGACATTCCGAAGATAGCATTTCAAACTAGGTACGGGCATTACGAGTTTACAGTAATGTCTTTTGGGCTGACTAATTCACCCTCTGTTTTCATGGATCTAATGAATAGAGTTTTCAAGGAATATCTTGATGAATTCGTAGTGGTGTTTATTGATGATATCTTAGTATACTCAAAAAGCTATGAAGATCATGAAAATCACTTGCACATTATTCTAAAGACTCTTAGAAGACACGAATTATATGGGAAGTTAGCAAGTGTGAATTCTGGCTTCATGCGATTTCTTTTCTTAGTCATATTGTCTCTAAGGATGGAATCTCTTTTGATCCTTCTAATACAAGAGTGATCCAAGAATGGCCAGCACCGACAAGTATAACTGATGTACGCAGTTTTATTGGTTTAGCAGGTTATTATCGATGTTTTGTACAGAATTTTTTCCGGTTGGCTAACCCATTAACAAAGCTGACACGCAAAGGGGTTAAATTTGTTTGGAAAAAAGAGTTTGAAGAATGTTTCTAATAACTAAAGAGAATATTAGTCAATGCTCCTATATTGACTCTACCATCGGGGAATGATGGCTTCGTTATTTATAGTGATGCATCGAAGAAAGGACTTGGTTGTGTCCTCATGCAGAATGATAGGGTTATTTCCTATGCATCACGACAGTTGAAAATTCATGAGAAAAACTATCCTACTCATGATCTCGAGTTAGCAGCTGTGATATTTTCTTTGAAGATATGGAGACACTACCTCTATGGTGAAAAATGTGAGATTTATACTGATCACAAGAGTTTGAAGTATATTTTCTCACAAAAAGAACTCAACATGAGGCAAAGGAGATGGATTGAATTACTCAAGGATTATGATTGCACGATACACTACCACCCGGGGAAGGAAAATAAGGTGGCAGATGCTTTGAGAAGAAAAGATCATGGAGTTTTGAACAATATGAGAATTGAAAGGGATCCTATTTTCATGGATCTAGTGAAGATGGACATGGGAATAACTATGGAAGGTGAAACATCAATGCTTTTTCAAATGGTTTCCAAACCATCTTTACTATAAATGATTAAGAGTTCTTAGACCGATGATGAAGAGTTTCAAAAGAAGATTAAAGTTGTGAAAGATGGGAGATTGAGTGACTTTGTGTATGAAGATGGAATTTTGAAATTTGGGAAGAGACTTTGTGTTCCCGATATAGCTGGTCTAAAAAGGGAATTATTGTATGATGCTCATAGTTCCAATTTCTCTATACACCCTGGTAGCACTAAGATGTATAGAGATTTGAAGGAACATTTTTTGTGGGACAATATGAAGAGGGTGATTGCTGATTTTGTGTCAAGATGCATGGTTTTTCAATAAGTGAAAGATGGGAGGCAACTTCGTAGAGGAGTTATGCAACCTCTTCCCATACCTGAGTGGAAATGGGATAATATTATGATGGACTTTGTCATGGGACTACCAAAGACTCTTAGAAGGAATGATGCAATATGGGTCATTGTTTATCGTCTTACCAAGTCAGCACATTTTCTTGCTATAAGAGAAGATTTACCACTTGAACTTTTAGCAAGACTGTATATTAACGAAGTTGTAAGACTTCATGGATTACCCCTATATATTGTTTCAGATCGTGATCCCCGTTTTACATCAAGATTCTGGAAAAGTCTTCTGAAATCCCTAGACACTGAACTTCATTTGAGAACTGCTTACCACCCTCAAACAGATGGACAATCAGAACGGACTATTCAAACCTTAGAAGACATGTTGAGATCATGCTCACTTGACTTTCAGGGTATGTGGGATCAATATTTACCTCTGGTAGAATTTTTCTATAATAATAGCTTCCATTCAAGTATTCAGATGGTACCATATGAAGTGTTATACGGAAAGAGGTGTCGCACACCAACCTGTTGGGATGATGTTGGTGAAAGAAAACTCATGGTCCCAGAACTTGTTGAGGAAACGATGGAAAAGGTGAAGGTAATCCAAAACCACATCAAAGCAGCTCAAAGTAGGCAGAAGATCTATGACAATAACCAAATGAAGGATTTGGAATTTCAGGTAGGAGATCATGTTTTATTGAAGGTATCTCCATGGAAGGGAGTTATATGATTTGGTAAGAAGGGAAAATTAAGTCCCAGGTACATCGGACCATTCGAAATTCTAGAACGAATTGGGGTTGTGGCTTACCATTTGGAAATGCCTCCAAGTCTCTCTAAAGTTCACGATGTGTTCCACGTATCACTGTTGAGAAAATACATGCCTGACCCAACGCATGTAATCACCTATGAGAAATTAGAACTGGAACCCGGTCTGTCTTATTGGGAAGAGCCTGTCAGGATTCTGGATACGAGAGAACAAGTGCTGAGAAACCGGACGACTCGTCTGGTAAAAGTTCTATGGAGGAACCATAAGATGGAAGAGGAAATGTGGGAACCCGAGGAACTTATGATGAAGAACCACCCAAGTCTTTTTATATAGTAATATTATAGAAATTTCGAGGACAAAATTATTTGAAGTAGGGGAGAATATAACACCCCAATCTTCCATGGTACGCTTGTCTTTGAATAATAGAGAAGCGTGTGTTGTACGCAACCTCGAGTTCTAACACACCGCAACCAATCAATGTAGCCATTATGAATAGTAATACCCGCTTTTTGAAATTATATAAATTTTATATTTCAGAATGGACTTAATTTTTTGATTTGTAATTTCGAAATTAGCCTATGTTGAATTTTTGGTATTTTTCCAAGAACTTCCAATTTTCGATAAATAGTGAAAAATACTTAAAAACAACATTTTTAATCAAAATAATTTATAGTGATAAATTATACTATTGAGTGGTTTTAAAGTATAATTAGAATATAATTTTACCTTATCCAATGGTGGTCATTATAATTAATTTCACTTTGAAATTGGACATAAACAATTGTCAATCTTTTGATTGATATTGTTTCTTAAAAACACGCTATTTGTTTTGACAACGGGAATTAATTATAAATTTAATTAATGCAACTTATATGTTAAGAATTTTGTAAAATATAAATCATTTTTGAATTTGGAATATCAATTATATCTTAGGGTGAATTTTTGGTATTTTTCTGAAAAACTTCAATTTTTGATTGTTGGTCGGAGTGGTTAACTCAAGAGGGGGGTGAATTGAGTACCAATTAAAATTTCTGTTAAAAACAATTTCTATTAAAATCCCCCAATTTCAAAAACAAATTAAACTGTAGTAAATTTATATAGATTATAAAGGTTCAATTAGTTTCTCAAAGATTGATTAGTTCTCAGTTAACTTAATCTTATGATTAAATTAACTTTTGAAACTAACTTACTGATTTATAATAAATATAAACACTTGCGAATTTAATTATCAAAGTAGCTTTGAAGATAAATTATATTTCAAAGTAATAGCAGCGGAATATGAAATAAATATGTATAGTATGGATAAAGTATGTATCTACTAACACAGAGAATTAACCAAGAGGTTCAATCTCAAGCCGAGACTTAGTCCTCTCAACAGTTTATATAAAAATGATCCACACCCTGGATCGGGGTTAACAACAGTGAACACACTGTCCAGGTCACAAGACCTCTACCACAGTTCTACGTGGGAAAACAAACAACAGCAGCCAGCTGTCCAGGTCACAAGACCTCTACCACTATCCACAGTGGGAAATAAAGTGTAAAAGGTTTGATGAGGATTTACAGATCCTCCAGTGAAAGTACAGGAGTCAGTGTGTGTGTTTAATACAGCAGATAACACACACTGCTCAAAATGTAGAATAAATAAATCACAGAGCAGAGATGTAGAGTTTAGAAATGGCTCTAGTGATTTCAGTGTAGCACTGGACTCGTTTTGGAATTAATCAGAAGTGATTCTGAGTCCTCTTCTCGATTTTGTTTGAGAAGCAGAGTGTCGTATGCTTCAGGTTCACAGGCAGTGAGATGTAGTCGATGAAGCTCTTCAATATTCTTTTGTATGCACAGAACTCTTCTTGAGTAGGCTTGATTGTATATGTGATTCTGTCTTGCTTGGTTCTTCTTGTATGCACAGATCTCTTCTTGAGTATGTCGTATGTCTTCCTTGTCTCTGTGTGTGTTATCTCACTGTTGTGTGTTGTCTCTATGTGTTCTCTTTCTTCCTTCAGCAGAGTCTTCTTGTATTTATATCACGTGCTCCGTAGGACAGAAAAGGTTTCCTTTCCGCAGGTACGAGGTACGGTTTCCTGACATACGACAACCTTTATTAATTAATTGTCAGGGTATTAAAATATAACTAATATGACCGTTGGTTAGAATAAATAAAGATAAAGAAAAAGAAATTCAAACAGTTGTTTATGACTGTTCAAGTGATCGGTAGGTCATCAGCATTAGAGTAATGATCGGTGACTCAGATAGATCAGCATCGGTCTGTCATCTGATCGGTGAGTCATTTGCATCGGTGACTCATTTGCATCGGTGAGTCATTTGCATCGGTGACTCATTTTCATCGATGAGTCCTTGGATCGGTGCGCCTGGTGGATCGGTGAGTCTGATGGATCGGTGAGTCTGATGGATCGGTGAGTCTGATGGATCGGTGAGTCTGATGGATCGGTGAGTCTGATGGATCGGTGAGTCTGATGGATCGGTGAGTCTGATGGATCGGTGAGTCTGATGGATCGGTGAGTCTGATGGATCGGTGAGTCTGATGGATCGGTGAGTCTGATTGGTCAGCATCGGTGAGTCATTTTGATTAGTGCGACCGTTGTCCTTTGATATTGGATCAGGGCTTCCGATGTCTGTTGAATCCAGAAGACTTCCAACATACTTTGTAAGTCAATAAGCATAGACAAAAACATGATAACAGATTCATTTACAGATTGTAATTAAGTTTATGAGAAAACAAACCAGATTAAGCATTAATGGTATGTGATGATTTGTGATTATTAAAACATCAAACATAGACATGAAATCAACAATCTTCCAGAGGGCTCAACAATCTCCCTCTTTTTGATAATCACAAATCTTTATATATATAAAAAATCAATCAATAATAAAAACATAAAATCATAATGAGAATAAGAGTAAAGAGATATAAATCTCCTTCTTAAGTTAACATTCCCATATATATAATATTCAGATTGCTCCCCCTGAGATATGGATCTCCCTCTGAGATATTCACATCTCTCATATATATCGTTCTCCCATTATATATATCAGATATATCAGATCTTTCTCCCCCTTTGGGATAATCAAAAAGGAGGGAAAACAGATAAGAGAAAGTGAAAGTAAAAGCAGAGAGTAGAGAGAGAAAAAGAGAGGAAAAAAATGATAAAGTACAGATTATTACAAGTAGCACATTGTTCACCCCATCAAAGACAATACACAACTATTTGGTGGGATACAAAGGGGCTTTGCCTTTGTCTTTGGGATCAATAGTAGGTAAGGTGGAAGGTTTGGAGACATGCTGGTCTTGGAGAATCTGAAGTGGTGGTAGGACAACTCGGGCAGGTGTAGGAGCAGGTACCACAGAGGGTTGTTGTTGAGAAACAGGAGCTGATTGAGGAGCTTGCTGAGGAACTGGTCTTAATTGAGATAGAGCTTGGGCAACAGACAGCTGATTTGGAGCTACATCAGAGGCACTGAGAGTTTCAGAAGTAGGAAGTACAATTGCAGTGGCCGGTGCATCCAAATAAGGCTTCAACAGATGAATGAAGTCCTGAATGACTTCTGCTCCATACTTCATAGCTTTTTCAAAATCATCTTTATTCTCCATGAACTGTGCCAAGGAAGGGACAAAATCTTGCAATTGGCGAACTTGAGTTTTGAAGGCCTGAGTGACAGGAGGTAATTTCAGATTCTCTGCTAACACCTTGAAGCTTGCAGTCATCTCATGTTTTGTATAAATCTTGGAAAAGTAAGTATCAACTTTTTCTTTGATCTCTTGCAGGGCTTTCTTAGCATCTGCTGAATATACCAAGGCCATCTTATGACTGTTATCACAGAGCTCTTTCATCTTCCTCAAAGACTCTAAATCAAGAATTTGTCTTACAGCAGCCAACTCTTCACGCACAACTTCTTTTAGATCTTCTATCTCACGGGTAGTGATCTTGGTTACCTTGCCTGTACTGGCTTGGCCGACTATGTGAGTTAGTTCAGCTTTCAACTTCCTCGGGTCAGACTTGTTGAGATGTTCAATCAGATTTCTCCAAACTTCCATCATACCAGAGATGGTTGATCGGAATTCGCGTGATAGAGATACCAGGCCGGTGTGAAGATCCTTCATAGTTTGATTCAAAAAGGCTATTTTCCTGCCAATAAGTTCACCAGTATTGGCTAGGTATACTCTCTGTGAGAAGGCTTCCAAATAATTTTCAGAAACTTGTAGAGACACTTGAGTAAGAGAATTAGAAACTTCTTCTCTAACTATGGTTCTCACAGCAGTTAGCAATTCAAACTTAAACTTATCAAGATCAGCTTGACTGATTCCAGAACCAGGGAAATTATTATTGGTAGGATCAACAGTAGGAACAGACCTTGCTTCTCGTGGGAGGTTCCTCTTCACAGCTGCAGCAGATTCTGGCATTGCTTCTTCATCTTCAGAATATTCTAAGCCCAACACAGCATAACCAGGGTAGTCATCCCAAACGGCAGCACACAGAGTGTATTTTGGTTTTTCATAGCTTGCTGTTCCACTGATTTTTGGTGAGTCATCCTTGCCACTGATATGGATTTCTTGTACTGACTGAGGTTGTTCTACTTGATCTACAGCAAGACCATCCACCGGTCTGTTAACACCATCAACAGCAGCTTCAACAACATCAACATCATCATCATCACCATGATTGTCATCAGCATCACCTTGCTCATTATTACTCTGCTCAGAGGCTTCACTGTGATATTCTTCAGTATCAGAATCTTCTTCATCACCAAGAATAGGTTCTGACTCTGGTAGGGTTAAGGGTGGACTAGCAGGTCCAAATTCTATTCTTTTCTTGGGACTAGAAGTGTCAGGGTCACTCCTATCATCAGGAGAAGACACACTTCCTTCTACAGTAGCAGATTCTTCTTGCTCATCATCATCAGAATAAATTGGTTCCTCATCTGGTTTTAATCCAGGATCTCTCAAATACTTTGGCCTCTTGCCATGATCTATGGGATTGTAGGCTTCATACAATTGATCTTCATCTGCAACCCAGCACTTCTTCCATGGATTCCAATTTATTTTCATCCTCTTGCAGATCTCTTTGTTAAGACAGAAGGTATGGTCTGTTTAATTAACTTCATCATCTTCATCAAGACAATCTAGATTCTTGAGCATGGTAAATATCATCTTTGAATAAAACAAGGCAGTGGCTTTCTTGGATGGTTTTATCATTCCAGCTATGTGTACCATCACATATCTACACAAATTGATTTTCTCATGTGTTTTCAGAAGAAACAACAGGAAAACATCCTGGTATTTTACAGCAGCAAAATCTCCTCTCCTAGGGCAAAGTTGGTGCTGAATAAACTTGAAAAGAAGTCTGCACTCACCATCTAATTCTGAAGCTGTGATTCTTCGTGACTCTCTGTTTCCTGTCAGAAGCTCCAGAGCTAGCTCATAAGAAAAGTAATCAGATGTCGGAGGAATATTCCCAGCATAATCCTCATACCGACCTTCATGAGGTACGTTCAGGCACTCAGCCCACTGCTTAGATGAGAAGGATATTTTCTTTCCTTTTACCACAGACGACATCTGGGCAGCCTCCACACCATCTAAAGTGATTTCCAGATTCATATAGAACTCATGTACCAGCTTCGGGTAGTCTATTCGAGTGTCGTCAGAAAACCAGTCTATCCATCTTTGCGATTCAAGAACTTGCAGCAACAGTGACTTACTTGACAAAAGTCAGGCAGAGTTTACTTCTTTTTCTACAGCAACAATCCGAGTTTCCAGGTTCGGATTTACTGATAGTTGAGAGGTACTACTCGACTTGCCTCGAGCATGCTTTGAAGGTACAGGGCTATCCGGTCCTTTGCTCGGTCTCTTTTGCTTATCCATTCGAGGATTTTGAGAAGGCAGGAGTTCGAAGGTTCGAAGTGGAGGGGAAGAGATGTTGAGAGGTTCGGCGGGAAATGAAAGGTCAAAAGGTTTAGGGAAGATAAATAGCCGCGTATCATTTATTTTATCATTTAGGGTTTCCATAAAAAGTAATTTACTAATTAGTAAAAAGTAATTTAAAATAGATCAGTTTGACAGAACAGTGTGACAGATCGGTTCCACAAATCGGTTTCACAGATCGGTTTCACAGATCGGTTTCACAGATCAGTTTTACAGATCGGTTTCACAGATCAGTTTTACAGATCAGTTTCACAGATCAGTTTCACAGATCAGTTTCACAGATCAGTTTCACAGATCAATCATACACAACTCTTGTTTAATAAATTTCATTCTTTCAGAGCATAAGGGCTTTGTGAAGATATCAGCTAATTGATTTTCAGAACTAACAAATTCTAGAGAAATATCACCTTTCTGATAATGATCTCTTAGAAAGTGATGTCTGACATCAATGTGCTTAGTTCTAGAGTGAGACACAGGGTTTTTAGATATATTTATTGCACTAGTATTGTCACAGTTAATTGAAACATGTTTAAAATCAAATCCATAATCCAATAAAGTGTGTTTCATCCACAAAATTTGTGCACAGCAACTACCAGCAGCTATGTATTCTGCCTCGGCAGTAGACAATGCAACTGAATTCTGTTTCTTACTACACCATGATACTAGGGATTTTCCAAGCAAATGACATGTTCCAGATGTTCTCTTCCTATCTAACTTACATCCTGCAAATTCAGCATCTGAATAACTCATTAAGTCAAAGGATTGTCCTTTTGGGTAAAACAAACCTAAGCTAACCGTGTGTTTGAGATATTTAAAAATTCTTTTGACAGCAAGAAAATGAGATTCTTTTGGATTAGCTTGAAATCTAGCACACATACACACACTAAACATAATATCAGGTCGACTAGCAGTAAGATAAAGTAAACTACCAATCATACCTCTGTAATTGGTTTGATCAACTGGTTTCCCAGTTTCTTCTGCATCCAATTTACAGGTAGTACTCATAGGAGTTTCACTTTCCTTGATACTATCCAGACCAAAACGTTTTAAAAGATCCTTTGTATATTTACTTTGATTCAAAATAATACCATTTTCATTTTGAAATACTTGAAATCCAAGAAAGTACTTAAGCTCTCCCATTAAGCTCATTTCAAATTCATTTTGCATATATTTTGAAAAATCAGTACATAAAGAGTGTTTAGAAGATCCAAAAATAATATCATCAACATATATTTGTACAACTAAAACATCTTTAGAAATTCTTTTAATGAAAAGAGTTGGATCATCAATCCCTTTAGTAAAACCTTTTGAAATAAGGAAATTGCTAAGTCTATCATACCAAGCTCTTGGAGCTTGTTTCAAACCATACAAAGCTTTAGAAAGTTTAAAAACTTGATTTGGAAAATGGGGGTTAGTAAATCCAGGTGGTTGTTCTACAAAAACATCTTCAATTATAAAACCATTTAGAAAAGCACTTTTGACATCCATTTGATATAACTTGAAATCCAGATGTGCAGCATATGCAAGTAAGATTCTAATGGATTCTAGTCTAGCTACAGGTGCAAAAGTCTCCTCATAGTCTATACCTTCTTCTTGACTATATCCTTGTGCAACTAGTCTAGCTTTGTTTCTAACTATATTTCCAGATTCATCTACTTTATTTCTAAAAACCCATTTTGTGTCTATTGTCAAAGTGTCCTTAGGTCTGTCAACTAATTCCCAGAATTTGTTTCTTTCAAACTGATTTAATTCTTCTTGCATAGCCATTACCCAAAACTCATCATTGATAGCATCATTGATATTTTTAGGTTCTGACTTTGAAAGAAAGGCTTGATGTTCAACCTGATTTCTTAGAGAAGCTCTAGTCTGTGTTCCTCTATCTAGATTTCCTACAACAGCATCTAAAGGATGATTCTTTAGAATCCTCGTTGATCTGGTAAAGGTTGGACTAGAAATTTCAGGTTCATCTATAGATTGAGGTTCAATAGAAGCAGGTTCTGGAGAATTTCCAGAGCTGGATGTTTTAACTATAGTTCCATTGTATTTATCGTTGAGATTCAAACCAGAGAGATCATCTTCAAGAGAGATTTTAGGTTCATGTGGACCAGTTTCATCAAATTTGATGTGAACAGATTCTTCCATGCATTTGGTTCTTTTATTGAAAACTCTATAGGCTTTACTAGAGATAGAATAACCTAGGAAAATTCCTTCATCACTCTTGGATGCAAATTTGTCAAGATTGTCTCTAGTATTGAGAATGAAGACTTTGCAGCCAAAAACTTTGAAGTAGTTAACCTTGGGTTTCCTATGGTTCCACAACTCATAAGGGGTCCTCTTAAGAACAGGTCTAATTAAGACTCTATTAATGACATAACAAGTTGTATTAACAGCTTCATCCCAAAAGTAAATAGGCAGTTCATATTCATTGAGCATGGTTCTAGCAATTTCTTGCAGGGTTCTGTTTCTTCTTTCTACTACACCATTCTGTTGGGGTGTTCTAGGGGCAGAAAAGTTATGAGTATAGCCATTGTGTGAGAAATAAGATTCAAAATCTTGATTTTCAAACTCACGACCATGATCACTTCTTAAGGTTTTAATCTTAAGTCCACTAAGGTTCTCTACAGACTTGGAATATTTAATAAAGTAAGAACAAGCTTCACTTTTGTGAGCTAGAAAGTATACCCAAGTATATCTAGAAAAATCATCTACGAGAACATAGACATAGTGCTTCCCATTTAGACTAGAAACTCTTGATGGTCCAAACAAATCCATGTGAACCAACTCAAGTGGTTGAGAAGTTGAGACTTCTTTCTTTGATTTAAAAGAAACTTTATGTTGCTTTCCCTTTTGACAGGGATTACAAACTTTGTCTGCTGGAAATTCAAGTTTGGGTAAGTCTCTAACTAAGTTCTTCCTAGAAAGTTTTCTAAGTGAGTGTACATTGCAGTGTCCTAATCTTCTGTGCCAAAGCCAAGACTCTTTATGAAACGCATTTAAGCAAGGAATGTTCTGTTTAGCTAAAGAATTCAGATTAACAGCATAAACATCCTCATTTCTTAAGGCAGAAAACACCAAAACATTCTTAGAATTAAAAACTTTGCAAGAATCATTTTCAAATTTAACATGAAAACCATCATCACATAACTGAGAAATACTTAATAGATTATATTTAAGGCCATCAACAAATAAGACTTTAGAAATTAATATTGAGTCAGTGTTACCAATCTGGCCTAAGCTGATGATTTTTCCTTTTGAATTATCACCAAAAGTGACAAAGCCTCCATCAACTTTTACTAAGCTCTTGAAACATGAAAAGTCTCCTGACATATGTCTTGAACATCCACTGTCTAAGTACCATATCTTCTTGTGACAGCTCTTCAAGCAGGTCTCCTACAAAACAGATTTAGATGGGAGATGATTTTGGTACCCAGATCTTCTTGGGTCCAGACAGGTTAGCCAATAGCACTTTAGGTACCCATATTTGTCTAATGGGTCTCATATAATTTGTAGAATTATCATTCTTTGAAAGATAAACCTTATTAGATCTATAACTATGAATATAACTAGTTGAGGCATATGAAGTTCCAGAATTAACTATCTTCTTTCCAGATTTAGGAATGAATCTAGTTTTGGAAACTTTCCTTTGTCCAGGTTGGTATCCTATCCCAGTAGTATATTTAGGTGCAACTTGCTTTCCTAGCATCTGTGTTAGAGTATTCTTTCCATTTGTGAACTTCTCTAAGTATTTTCTGAGTTGTTCATTAGACAATTTTAGTTCAGTATTTTCTTTAAGCAATTGAGCATTCTTTTCTACTTCTATATCCAGATCAGATTTATGCTTAACACTTAAAGCATACTGTTTCTTTAAACCTTTATATTTATCCTTAAGCTCATTAAAAGTTTCTTCTAACATGTCACAGTATTCAAACAATTCAGATTTTGACATGTTTTCTGAGTCAGAATCTTCTCCAGAATAGTATGAATTAAAAACAGGAGTCTCTGATGTTACCTCAGAAGTGTTTGTCATGAAACACATGTTGGCCCGATTCTTTTCAGAGTCTGAAGATTCAGCTTCACTTGTGCTATCTTCTGAAGCACTCCAAATAGCCTTCATGGATTTCTTGTACTTGTTATCCTTGTATTCATACTTCTTTCTGTATTTCAGCTTTGGACAGTCTGTTTTTATGTGCCCTTTTCTTTTGCATTCATAACAGACAACTTCATCAGTTCTGTCAGCCTTCTTCCAATCCTTTTTCCATTTGCCTTGTTGGTCATACTTTCCCTTGTAATTTGGTTTCCTAAATAATTTCTTTTTCCTATAAAACTTTTTGAATCTCCTGGCTATTTGAGCCATCTCAGCATCACTGTCAGAATCATTCTCACTTTCCTCACTGCTTGAACTTTCATTGATAGCTTGAGGCTTTTCTTTGTCCTTATTCTTTGAAGTTGAGGATTTGAAAGCGACAGACTTTCTTGCAGGTTCATTTTCTTCCTCTTTGTTCACTTTAAGCTCTTCTTCATACATCATCAGCTTTCCAATTAGTTCCTTGACAGGTAGAGCAGCAATGTCACAGGATTCTCTAATGGAGACAGAGGTTCCTCTCCATCTTTCAGGTAGACATCTCAAAATTCTCATGATTTGCTCCTTTTCTGGAACATCCTTTCCCAGAGAAGTCATTGTGTTGAAAATTTCATTGAACCTGAGATACATATCAGAAATGGGTTCATCAGGCTTCATCTTAAAATTATCATACTTAATAGTATAGGTATTCAATCTCATCTCCTTAACATTAGTTGTTCCTTCATGAGAAACAGCTAAGGTATCCCAAATTTCATATGCAGTTTTACATGCAGAAATTCTATTAAACTCTTCATCTCCTAGAGCACAGTACAGGGCATTCATAGCTTTACAATTGTTATTGTAAGCAGTCTTTGTAGGTTCATCCCAAGTAGATCTAGCAGTAGTGGGAATTTTGTATTCTGATTCAATAGCAGTCCAAATATCAAAACCTATGCTTTCTAGATGAATTTTCATTTTCAGTTTCCACTGAGCATAATTTGTTCCATTGAAGAAAGGTGGCCGGTTAGTAGCATCACCCTCAAGTCTATTGTCCATGATGAGAGAATTTTAAAGAGATAAAAATTTAGATATAACAGAAATTTTAAGACCTTTAAAATACAACTAAAATCACAGTTCAAAAGTAGAGTACTTTTAGAAAGTATTTTCAAACCTCTGATACCAAGTGTTGGTCGGAGTGGTTAACTCAAGAGGGGGGTGAATTGAGTACCAATTAAAATTTCTGTTAAAAACAATTTCTATTAAAATCCCCCAATTTCAAAAACAAATTAAACTGTAGTGAATTTATATAGATTATAAAGGTTCAATTAGTTTCTCAAAGATTGATTAGTTCTCAGTTAACTTAATCTTATGATTAAATTAACTTTTGAAACTAACTTACTGATTTATAATAAATATAAACACTTGCGAATTTAATTATCAAAGTAGCTTTGAAGATAAATTATATTTCAAAGTAATAGCAGCGGAATATGAAATAAATATGTATAGTATGGATAAAGTATGTAGCTACTAACACAGAGAATTAACTAAGAGGTTCAGTCTCAAGCTGAGACTTATTCCTCTCAACAGTTTATATAAAAATGATCCACACCCTGGATCGGGGTTAACAACAGTGAACACACTGTCCAGGTCACAAGACCTCTACCACAGTTCTACGTGGGAAAACAAACAACAGCAGCCAGCAGTCCAGGTCACAAGACCTCTACCACTATCCACAGTGGGAAATAAAGTGTAAAAGGTTTGCTGAGGATTTACAGATCCTCCAGTGAAAGTACAGGAGTCAGTGTGTGTGTTTAATACAGCAGATAACACACACTGCTCAAAATGTAGAATAAATAAATCACAGAGCAGAGATGTAGAGTTTAGAAATGGCTCTAGTGATTTCAGTGTAGCACTGGACTCGTTTTGGAATTAATCAGAAGTGATTCTGAGTCCTCTTCTCGATTTTGTTTGAGAAGCAGAGTGTCGTATGCTTCAGGTTCACAGGCAGTGAGATGTAGTCGATGAATCTCTTCAATATTCTTTTGTATGCACAGAACTCTTCTTGAGTAGGCTTGATTGTATATGTGATTCTGTCTTGCTTGGTTCTTCTTGTATGCACAGAGCTCTTATTGAGTATGTCGTATGTCTTCCTTGTCTCTGTGTGTGTTATCTCACTGTTGTGTGTTGTCTCTATGTGTTCTCTTTCTTCCTTCAGCAGAGTCTTCTTGTATTTATATCACGTGCTCCGTAGGACAGAAAAGGTTTCCTTTCCGCAGGTACGAGGCACGGTTTCCTGACATCCGACAACCTTTATTAATTAATTGTCAGGGTATTAAAATATAACTAATATGACCGTTGGTTAGAATAAATAAAGATAAAGAAAAAGAAATTCAAACAGTTGTTTATGACTGTTCAAGTGATCGGTAGGTCATCAGCATTAGAGTAATGATCGGTGACTCAGATAGATCAGCATCGGTCTGTCATCTGATCGGTGAGTCATTTGCATCGGTGACTCATTTGCATCGGTGACTCATTTGCATCGGTGACTCATTTGCATCGATGAGTCCTTGGATCGGTGCGCCTGATGGATCGGTGAGTCTGATGGATCGGTGAGTCTGATGGATCGGTGAGTCTGATGGATCGGTGAGTCTGATGGATCGGTGAGTCTGATGGATCGGTGAGTCTGATGGATCGGTGAGTCTGATGGATCGGTGAGTCTGATTGGTCAGCATCGGTGAGTCATTTTGATCAGTGCGACCGTTGTCCTTTGATATTGGATTAGGGCTTCTGATGTCTGTTGAATCCAGAAGACTTCCAACATACTTTGTAAGTCAATAAGCATAGACAAAAACATGATAACAGATTCATTTACAGATTGTAATTAAGTTTATGAGAAAACAAACCAGATTAAGCATTAATGGTATGTGATGATTTGTGATTATTAAAACATCAAACATAGACATGAAATCAACAATCTTCCAGAGGGCTCAACATTGATGAATAGTGAAACCACTAAGTGGTAGTTAAAAAACTGATTTTTCGTTTAAATGAAATTTTACCACTTCTGTGGATTTAATTTTAAAAATCTGACATACATGGTTGTAATTAATAAGTAAATGTGGTTCAATGGGGTGAAAATAATTTTTGGTGAATAGTAACTTTTAAGTTTTATTAATCGCGATTAAAGGTAATTAGTGTAATTTAAGGTAAATATAATGTTATAATAATATGAAATTACCTTTACACTTGTCCTAACCTTATTGGATGAGTCATGGACGACCAAGAAAATCCATGGGTCAACTTGGGGACCCCATGGAGCCACTTGGGTAAGAAAATGACATTAATAGCCTTTTATTTAAAGTAAAAATAAAATTGTCGCAAACATGTTTTGTTTTAATAAAAAAATTATTACATGGGGTAATATAAGTTAAATTTTCGACTATAAATATTCATTGGAAATATTAAAATATTTCCTACATCATGGTAAATTTTTTATAATTTTTAGGCATTAAATAAATAAATTTATTTATGACACCATGATGATGCAGCGATTGCCTCATTAATGAACAATTTAAATAAAATGAAAAGATAAGGTAAAATCTAAGACTTAAACTTGTCTAAAACCTATTGTATGGGTATATTTATAACCCTTATCACCTTATCCTATAAATATATCATTTTGGGACCTTTAAAATCCGAAAATCATTTCATAATAAAGTAACATTTCATGACTTTCCAAGAGTGCCCCCCCTCTCCTCTTATAAAAGGCCCCCACCTCTACCACCTTATTCACACCCTTAAAGCCATTTTTCTCAGAACAAATATTCAAAAATACTCTCTAAACTTCCCTCTATTACTCCTAGAAGACTCACTTTGGGAAGAAGTCTTCCCAAGGAAGCCTTTGGATCAAATCAAAAAGAGTTACCCGATTTTAAGGTAATGTCTTCTCTTATGTTCTTTTGTTTTATTTTGCTTCTCCAACCCCTTAAACTCTTTTTATTCATTTATTTTGTAACAAAAAAAGTATCTTCAATATAATAGGATTTTTTATGAGAAGTATTTGATTTACAATTACACACACCTTTTTCTAATGGTTAAAATAACATATTGTTTCTGTGGGTGGCGAATTACTGTCTCACGAAATGATGATTGTTCAATCTTCTTTTAACACCTCTCATGGTGGCCATTAAGATGTCACTATATTTATATATGATATATATTATGTTTATTTATTCCTTGTGCTTCTGTATTTTTCATTTATGGCATACCTTTATGATTTCCATTATGGGTAAACGCAATAATTTCATTTTAGAAAGTGCGGACTACCGCCCCCTCAAAGTGATTTGAATCGTTAATGCCATATGTGGGACATATAAAGGATGGAGTAAATGAAATTATATATGATATTATACTGGAATTATAATATAACTTTATATCAATATGATTTCATTCCATTAAATATGAAATAGAAATGAAAGTAGCGTTCATGCATACGTACGGCTTATCGTCTCCATGAAAGGTGCATTTTATTTCTTACCTCTAAATGTTATGTAATATTATAAATGAATGTATATACTGGATATATATGATATATATGATATATACATCATGAATATAATTCTGTATATAATGGATATTTTACCACATGAACAACTTGTAATTATAAGAAGTTTATTTTTTACTCAAGTACCAAAGATCGAAAAAACGACCGTTATTAACTTAAATAATTACATAATGTTCATAACATGGTAATAAGTGATATAAAAGGAATAATTAACTTGAAAAATCTTCTTAAGCAATTATAAATTAACTCTAGTTTATTATTCAGGAGGTTAAATAATGATCGAGTCAAGTCGGACACGAGGTAAGGGACTTCGTCTCAATCTCCTTTCATTGAGGCATATTTTGTTTTATACACAAATTTCTTTTATACGGTGTATAAACCCTTTTCACTTTTACTTTTATTCAAAAGGAATATTTTTATACGAAGTGTTTTACTAAACAACAAAAGGGAATTTTTTTTTCATACGTATGCAGCGACAACGACTTCTCCGCCGTCGTGACCATTATTTGAGTTTCAGCTTCCTCTACAAGCCATAACTTTTTTTAAAATGAAAAATAAATACCATGTTTTACTTTTCTTTTATTTTGGTATTGAAAATGGTTTTATGATGTCAATGTGTTGTATTGATATCTTGTGATTGAAATGTGGAAATTTTATGTTTCCATTATTCATGTTTTATGTGATACGATTATGTTATGGTTTATGATATGTTTAAACCTTTTCATATAAGGAATGCATTGGACTTAGTATGTGATGGGTGGAGCCCATTATAGCTCCTTGATTCATCGGTAGGTCTCATGAGACAAACTAGTGTCTTGGCACAAGGCCTTGACAAAATCTTATTTGTAGTCTTGGCACAGGGCCTTGACTATGTGGTTATGATAGTCTGGAATTATGAATTCCATCATTATGAAAGTGGTTATTGATATTGCATGTGATTATTCGACTAGTAGAATATCCATGTGAATAATTAAATGGTATTATTTCATTTTATTTTTGCCATATTATGCTGAAGTTCAAGTTTAAAAGGATTTTGTTTTAGTTATACATTGCCTTAAATGCTTATGTTTATTTATGAAAGTTTCCACTATATTTTTATCCTTACTGAGCATCTGATCTCACCCCTTTCTATGTTTTATTTTTCCCAGTATGTGAAGAAATATTTTATGACTAACCTGCAAGGATAGTCTGAAGGGGATATGAGTGTGGACTATGGAGACCATGTTATTGTATTTTTTCACTTTATGATGTAATGTAACATTTATGAATGTATCTAGTGTTTCCAAGGCTACTAAACTAATCGGTCTTTCGAGACTTGATCTTTTGTGATCATGCCAATGTTACGTAATAATGCACCGACTCTGGGTAACTAGGGTCGGGGCGTTACAATGTACATAATATTATACTATTATATTTATTGAAATACATATATATATATATATATTAATGTATGTAATAATAAATATATGTATTTAAATAAATTATATAAAAATTTGTATAAATTATATTTCATATTATATTAATTATATATAATATAAAATTGTATTTCATATAATAATTAGTATATATTTGTATAAATTATATTTCATATAATATTGATTATATATAATATACATATTAATTATATATAATACAAAATTATATTTCATATAACATTGTATAAATATTTTTATAAATCATATTTTATATAATATTAATTATATATAATATAAATATTTTTATAAATTTTATTTCAAATAATAATAATTTTATAATAATTATATATAATATTATACATTTTATACAAATAAACATATATATTATTGTAAATAATAATAAATATATGTATTGAAATACATTATATAAATATATTTTTAAAGACCTTATATAAATATATTAAGTAAATACTTATATATATATTATTTAAATAAATATTTATATAATATATAAATATATATTTAAGTGTATAAATAATTGACATAAATATATAATATAAATGTATTTAATATAATATATGTATGATATAAATCATAAAATAAATGTATAGTATTTATAAAACTAATATATAATTTTTATAGTTTGAAAAATAGGTGTAATAAAAATAATAATAATTAATAATATTATTATTATCACACACACACACACACACACATATAAGTATCATATATATATATATATATATAATATTTGGGTAATATATAAATATAGAATATAGAATATATATAATTTTATATAATTTTATATACATATAAATATAGTAAATAATATATATAAATACATTATATATACTTGTGTATATATATATAAATATAGTAAATAATATATATTATATAGTAAATATATTAAATAATATATATATTATTATTAAAATGTATTCAATATATTATGCAAATAATATTTATTAAAATAAAAAATCAAATATATATAAATATATAGATGTGTAATTTAAAAATGAAAATGCATTTGTCATAATGGTTAGGGGGTTGGGGATCCGATAGTGTTTCTTCCTTGTGGTTTTGGGTTCCAATCCCAGGCGAGAGATATTTTACATACGGTAGGGGTGTTTGGGTCATGCGGTGCATGATTGGGGGAGTCAAAGGGAGGAGGGAGGGAGTTGACTGCCAGTGGGGTGAGATGGGAGTGAACAGGAGAGATTGGAAGAGGGGCGAGATGGGTCAATTATAGGGAAAGGAGGTGATAATGGGAGAGGAAGGAGGGGCGGGGCGGATGGGTGAATTGGAGGGGAGAATGAGAGAGAAGAGGGGGCAGGACAAATTGGGGAAAAACTAATAAAAAAGCCATATTTAAGGTGGTTTTATAAAACCTCCCATAAATGTGTGACTTCAAAAAAATTAGGGGTGGTTAAAATCACCCATAAAATAAATATATTAATTATAGGGGGTTTTAATCCCCTTTAAAATTTCATTTTCTGGAAGACTATTGAAACATTAGAGGTGGTTTTAACCCCCTCTAATGTAAATGTGGTTAATTATCCCTCAATTATATCAGTGCTTTCTAACAACTACCCCTACCAACATAGGGTGACCACTTTAGTGCTGGTTCACCATAACGTCCACTAAAGCCTTTATAGGGGTTATAACCCCCTCTAAATTCCAAAAAAAACCTTTCTAATCACCCTATTTTTTTTGTAGTGCATCACTTCCTGATTCCCAAAGTGAAGCGAGCAACAATACTTGATTCCCATAATTATCTCATGAGATATAAATCCTTAACCAATTAATTGGAGGGAAATATAGGACCCAAACCTTCATAGTAATAATCATCTATAAATATGTGTTCCATTAAAACATGAAAACATTCATACTTTAGACATTACTTAATTAAACCGTAGAAAAGAGATGAGTTTCATGAAAAACTTTCCTATCGCATTCCATAAGACATCCTAGGAAATAAGTTGAAAGGTGGATTAAAAATATCCCAAGTGTAACATAAGGAGAATTAAGAATGTTTAAATAGATTAAAAAATATTTTTTAAGATCATTGGATAAATCACTTGAAAAATATGAGGAAATGCACCTTTTGAAAGGCTTTATAACTCCTTAAAATGTTTTCTTTAAATGAATTGCTTTGAGTTTGACAAAAAAAATTAAAAATTATCCTTGAAAACCAATAAAAATGTTTTCTAAAGAAAAATTTTATAATAGAAATATACTTATAAATACTTTATTTTAGAATACATAAAAACACTTTATTATTTCTTTATTAAAACACGAGCCTTTAAAATCCATTTTAAAATCAAAAAATTCATTTTAAGAATAAAACTTTTACTTTTAAAAAATATAAGAATATTTCATTTTCTTTTTAAATTCATAAAAAGTTAAAATCATTTTTAAATCCATTTTAATACATGTAAAATCATCTCCATAAATAATAATTCCTATACGATGAGAGAAACCATAAAATATTTTATAGAAAATATTTTTATCATATTCGTAAAAGAAGAAGTTATGAGTCACATTCAAAAGTCATTTTCAAAAATCAAAAGTGATTTTTTTTTGAAAAATTTTAATTTTAAAAAGGATCTTCAAAAATAGATCCTTGAAAGGTGTATAAATTTTTTTAGAAGAAATTTGGAGTTGAAGATACAAAATTTGATTTTGAAAGGATATAAAAACTTTTGAATATTTTGAAAATTCCTTAGTTAAAAATACACATTATAAAAATAGTAACAATACATCCTTTTTAAAATATAAGAAGGGAAATATTAAGGTCACGTGAGATAGAACATAATTAGGTTTCCAAATATAAAATAAACCATTGGAGGGGAATGTAAATATGGATAAGTATGGGAAACCATTGTTAATGAGGATGAAAATTATTCTCAACAATGATATACTTTTTAAGGAAGAAACCGATCAAGGTAAAATATTTGAATTAAAAATGAATTCTCCCCATAGAGGAAGATAAATTACCATGAAATAAAATCTTAGGGTGGAATAAACCAATCATAGAATAAATAATTTCAAGAAGAGGCGTTATAACTCAAAGAAAGTAGATTTGAGTTATCAAAATACCATATGGATTTAGTAACACTTGAATCAAAAAACCTTGAAAAGGGATATCAATATGGATTTATAAACCCTTATATTACATGAAAATTATGATAAAATAAATCCATTCTCAATATATATACACCACAAAAAAAAGTAAACAAGTGTTGAATACACATCATATCTCAATGAAGAAAAATTGAGATGAAAAAACCCTAATAACATTGATATCCATTGAATCAAAATTCATTTAAATAAATAAAATGATATAGATATTTAAACCCAATGGATTAAATTAATATTTTAAAAATAAATTCATTGGTAAATAATCAAACCATATCAAAGATATTATGGTGAAAAATATTAAATATGTCTTAAGAAATTAAATTTGTGATAAAGAACTCCATACTTGAATTCCTGAATTACACTAAAGTGATTAAATATACTGTTTAAAAAATAAATACTTTAATAACCTATTTTAGAACCATTTTCATATCTACAACCTTTTATAAATTTCATTTATAATTATTCTTTACATTTATATTAGTTAGTTATTATCTATTTTCAATATTAAGTATGAGTAATATTGATCATTTTAAACTTGTTTCGTAATAGCGATATTATTATTCACTCTTATCCCAAAATTCACCATTACCAGATCATAAAATTTACTTTGATTGATTATTTATAATTATTTATAATGTTATAATTTCATTCTATGGGAGTTTTAATTATGATCCTTAAATATTAAATCAGCAATGAGCATGTTTTGATGATTTTTAATGAACAAACATTGGTTTCTCAATTAATGAGTTTTATGTTAATGTTGCCATTAAAAAATTAAAAATAAATCATTATTTAATTATTTATATAATATATTTTTAGTAATTAATTTATCATAGTCATACATTATATTATTTTATAACATTGTTTAAGTATGTGGTTAGACCGACCCAAACTGAACATAACATAATTAATGGGGGGTTATGAAGTGATTTAGTTGTAACATCATTATTCTAGGGGCATGATGATATTTTTTTACATTATATTAAAGTTATAAATTAGAATTTAAGACAATTAAAGTAAAATCTAATGTATATAAAACTATTACATATTATGAATAAATTGTTTTCCACTTAGTATGTTCATTTTAGACGGTTGAATTTACAACATTAATTTGTTACTCATATATTAATATTTTTTTCTAATTTATCTTACCATAATACTAATAATTTAATAAAAAAATACTTATCCATTAAATTCCTTGTTAGTACCGGTCATTAAAGTGGTGAATGAAAATGAAACATGATGATTTGTGGAGGTAGTAGTCCACACGTACGCACAAATGTGGATTTCATTTTTCTTAAGGGAAATGGGGAGAGGTGAATAATTATTATTACCAAAATAAAAAAAATATTAATTATACTATAAATATTTAATTAATAATATATTATTGGTAAAAATAGATTTTAAATGGAAATAAAGAAGAGAAATAATGTTAGGGAAAAGTTTGTACTTAAGTTGAGAACTTGAGTTTTTTCTTAGAAATGTCCATGGAAATGGAGGCCTTATGCTAACTAATTGAGACCATAGGATTATTAACTTGAGATATATTTCTAGGAGGATAAAAAATATATAGTTTTTGGATTAAATTATAATTTATAATTCTAACATTAAGTGGTGGAAGTAATCCCCATTTATAAATGAATAAAAAAGGAATTTTTGTAAATAATCCTTTGTTTTCAATAATGGAATAACACTATTACATGGTAAAGGGCTCAAAAGGTTATAAATAATGGAATTTATGGAAATTTAAGGTCTATAATCCTCTCTACCATACATTTTTGAGACAACTTTAGTGATTTTAAGATTTTCCCCTTAGTTTTTTTAAATTTTACCATAATTTACTTTTATTGTGGTAACTAATTTTTAACCTTGGTACTTAATTTTATTGAAAAATATAAATGTTGTACATATTTCATAATTTCAAAATTCTAATTCCATATCTGATAATAATTTCATCAAAAAAAATTATCTATGAGAAAATATAATTTTAGAATTAATGCACAAAGCGTGTAAAAACTATTTTTAAGAAAATAGTTCTTTTAAGTTTAAATTTTATGTATTAGATAAAAATTATCAATGTTATTTATTTTAATGAAATAAATTTGTTTGCTATAAAACAAATAAAATTTTTTTTGTTTCCAAACCAAGCCAAAACCGAATATATTGATTAAAATTTTTAATTAAAAGAAAAGACTAAGAATAGTTTTTAAATTAGAATGAAATGTTACTTATGTTCTGCAATGTTGAACATAGGTTTTCTAGGATTAACATATTATTTTAAAATACATAATTTTAATCCTTAAATACATATTTTATCAATTAAAATGTTTTACAAACTTCTAGGCCTTACTTATATAATAATAAAGTCATATAAGGTATAGTTTTGGTAAAAAATTTCTTTTTTACTATTCATCTAAAAATTAATTGTTTTTAAAAACTATTAAAATTTCAAACCAATATAATTTTTGAATTAGGATTTCAAAAATTAAATTCATTTTAAAAAAATAAAATTCTATAATTTATGAATTTATTTTTTAAATAAAAATAAAATATATAAATAAAAACTGTTTTAATTGAAAAAATGAATTATTTAAGCTTTAAGTGTTCTTAATTCTATTTTGTATGAATTTTTAATTAATTACTATCATTTTATTTACTATTGGTTTTATTATTCTTAAATTTTCTTAATAATATTCATCTAATTTGTCACAAATCGTTTTAGTTTGGGATTGTGTGTGGAGTGTCACGACCCATCCCCCGGGGCCCGTGTCATGACTACCCCAAGCTCGCCTTCCATAGGCCAGGGGCTAGCGACTAGTACCGAAAGGCATATTCCCTAAAACGGGAAGGCATTTCCTTTAAACCTATACAAACACACGGTCCGAGAACACAACAAGAAGCAACTGTGAAGTAAACTGATGTAGTAAAAGTGTACTAAAATTAAAGGGGCCAGAATACAAGCCCAACTGGAAAAGTACAAGTACAACTGAAAAGTACAAAACAACTGAAAGGTGAAAAGAAGCTTATGGATCATCCACCGTGGATTCTACCTGAAGGTTATGTGCAGATCGCCTCCACGGTACTCCTCGCCCTCCAGTCTCCTTCACGTCACGTCACGCTGAATGGTCCACCTCCGGGCACTGTCCAGTCCTGGCTCCCTCAGCCTCGATCAATGTTGTATGTCGTCTGCACAAAGACACAACAAGGTGTGGGAGAAGCCCATGTAGGGGTGATTATAATGATACTCAGTAGGGACCCGGATACCCCGAAGGTCTCCTAAAGTTACACAAATAAAAACCATAGAGTAACATCACAAAGGTAGTTTACCACACAGGTATAGTGCCACGTAGCATAACCTCAATCAAAAGCACAAAGTAAAGACAGCTCACAAAGAGTCTCAGCTCAAATCAGGTTTTTAGTGAATTATCGAAGTACATATGATTAGTCGCGAAGCTAGATCATCTTATTCTGTCAAGAGGCAATGCTCCTGACCATACGGAGTTTGAGCCACATAGGATCGATAGGTACTAACCCCCGTAATGATTCACATGAGATCTGACCCATCCAGAGTCGATAGGTAACTAACCCCCGCTAACCCACACAGGATCTGACCCACACAGGATTGGTATGCACTGACCCACACAGGATCACTGAGTGATGACTCACACAGGATCTGACCCACACAAGATCAGTATGCGCTGACCCACATAGGATCGCTGAGTGCTGAACTCCTCATGATCTGTCTCCAACCTCCGCCTCACTGCCAGCCACTGGATTCCTCATACCTGGTGCGCTCAAGTTCCATAGAATTTTCCCTTGAGATATAGGTCCTGCCTCAACCATCACTAAGCTCCACAAAGGAGTAACCTAAAGGACTGTCACGTCATAAGGGTTCCAACGCGATAGACGGTGCGTCAATCAGACGCCCGTTCTGTGAGTTATAAGCATTTTAGCTTCAGGGCCCTGGTTGGATTCGGGTTCGATCCAACCCATCTGTACTCCAACTATCTCCAAAACTCAAGAGGAGTAAACTAAAAGGACTGTCTCGATCCAAGGATCCCAACGCCATAGACAGTTCATCAAACGGACGTTCGGTTCTCAAGATATGGCTTTTTAAATGTTTTTGGGCCCGGTTGGGCCCATGTCCGATCCGACCTAGTCGGACTGACCCGACCCGTAAGGGGGCAACCCGCAAGGGCGTCCCGCAAAGGGAGGCTAGAAAGGGCGGCCAATAATGGCGGCCCAGCCCGAATAGGGCTGCCTGTAAGGTGGAGGCCCGACTCGCAAGGTGTGGTGGCCCGCTGGGGCAGCGGCCCATTGGCGCGGCGGCCCGGATCCGAGGGCGGCGGCCCGGCAGAGGGCGGCGGCCCGGCAGAGGGCGGCGGCCCGGCAGAGGGCGGCGGCCCGGCCGAGGGCGGCGGCCCAGCTCTGAGGACGGCAGCCCAATTATGTCCGATGTGGGGGGTGTAACCCCCTAGTCTCCTGGATTCCCGAAGGGCCCAAAGGTAGTTCGGTTGGTGAGGCGACGGCGCCGCTCGGTCTCCACGGAACCCGCCGGAGGCGGGTTTAGCCTCCGTCACGGCTTCGGTCGCGGCTTCTATTTTCCGGCGGCCCGGCGGTCGCGCTGCCTTCCTTTCCACGGCCAGTCGTCATGTCGGTCTCCTCCTCCGTTCGCCACGGCTGACGAGTCGCGACCTTCCTCTTGCGGCGTGCATCAACGTGCTCGCAGTCTTCCAAGGAGGCACAAGAATAGCAAGATAACGGAGGGTTTGGTCTGGGTTTATTTGGCATGCGCCCTCCGCATTAGCTTGTAACATGAGGGGGGTTAAGGGTTTAATAACAATTGAATTAAACAACAAGATAAACCCCACAAGATTCCCCGCAACAACCTCCCGCAAAGACGAATGAATCGTGGGTCAACCCGTTAGTCGGTTTACCTGCGTTCTTCATATAATTTCAAGAACAGGGAAGAAAGAATCAATAATTCACAAAAGAAAATAACCACCTACCTTGAAACATTGGAGAGCGCTTGTGGTTGAGGGAGTCTTGTTGTTCTTCATCCCCGCAACAAGCCGTCCTTGCCGCCACTCAAACTTCAAACTCCGGTTCGGGGTTTTGGGGTCGCACGTCACCTCCTGATGGGGTTGTCTCTATCCTCTAAGGGCTCGGTTTCATGGTGTTCCTTCAGCACTTCGCTTCTTGGTGAATCTCTATGATACCCCTCCCCTAGCACAAAATATATAGGAGAGAGAGAGGATAAGTAACAGCATGGGGAAATAATGGGGATCCTTAATTAGGAAGCTTTCTAATTTCCCCAACGTTGTCCTTACTTTAGGTTGGTAGGTCAAGACATTTAATGGCTTGAGACACTACTGGCCTCACCCCTTTAATTGGTCCGTTGTAGGTTTATTAAATAAAATAACAAAAATTATTTTATTTTATTTCTTTTAAGAAGTCGCAAAACTTAACTTTTTCTACGAACCTACTGCGGAAAAAGTAAAGTCTCCCTTAATCGAATCCTGGCACTTTGGATTCAACGGTGCCTTCATATTTTTAATCCGAGCACCGGTTCAAAAGTTAGATAACGCCGCTCGCGCGTTTACTAAACGTACTCGAAAAAAAAGTTTAGAAAATTATTAACAGTCACCCTCAACCTTTTTCAGTCGAGGTTAGGATCTGCCTAAGTGAAACACACCCCAACGAACCCAAAAGTACTCTCAGATTTCCAATTCGAGTTACCATTTAAAAGTTATGGATTTTACAATAAAATAATTGTCACTTAATTATTTTATTTACATCCAAAAACTAACTTTCACTAGTGACCCGCGCTGACCAAAGTTAGTATCTTCCTAAAGAGATCATACCCTCACGAGTTCAGCGGTGGTCTTGAATTTTCAATCCAAGTTACCATTCGTGAGTTATAAGAATTTAAAAAATAAAATAATTTATTTAATTATTTTATTTATGTTTATGCCATTTTTGGGTTTTCTCACAGGAGACCCGCGCCGACTAAACATAAGTCACACCTAGGGTAAACCCGCCATCCTGAACATAATGGTGTCGTCAGATTTCTGATCCGGGAAACCATTTAATAATTATTCCACTTTTTCAGGAAAACTACTTACGAGTGCTAGTTAAAGCTTAACAAAACTTCAATAGATCATTTTTGGGCACTCTGGGCCATGGAATCATGCACCGTCAAATTTCACGGTCTCGAAATAATTCCATATAATTAAAAAAATTACATGGAAAATATGGGTCTTTACATTCTCTCTACCTTAGGGCTTTACGTCCCCGAAAGCCACAACATAGACTAAGGAAACAAATGGGGGTTCTGAGCACGAATCTGAGCCTCCTGCTCCCATGTGCTTTCCTGGAGGTTCCTGTGATGCCAGCATATGTGCACCAGAGGTATTGACCACCCACGAAGGACCCGCTTCTGTCGATCCTCAAACTCCACCGGGAACTCTGTAACGTCACCCCATCATCGATTTCCAACTCACCATGGTCAATTATGTGAGATGGGTCGTGCACGTATCTCCTCAGCTGAGATACGTGGAAGACATCGTGCACCCTCTCCAACTGTGGTGGAAGTTCCAAGAGGTATGCCACCTCGCTAAATCTCCATAGTATTATAAATGGTTGGATAAACCTCGGTGATAACTTTTTGCCTCGGCCAAATCTCTGCAAACCTCATCGAGGTGAGACCCGTAGGAAGACATGGTCTCCCTCCTCCTGTCGGCATAAGACTTCCACCGGATCATTGCAGTCTTCACTTCTTAACAAGTGAGGCATCGCGAAACAAACTATGACACTACTTTCTTCATCCCTGGCCACCGGTGATGACACCGAAGGTCCTGGTACATCTTTTCCACACCGGGATGTACCGCCAGAGGGGACGTATGGAACTCCCTAAACACCTCATCCTGTAGCACCACCAGTACCATGGTATGTCCTATAAAGAGGATGACGTACTCCCCACCTTCAGAAAATCCATCAGGTGTCTGTCCTATGGATACTTGAGTACGTCGAGCCTCATAGTCAATGTCCCCAAGTTGTGCCTCCCTAACTCGCTGAAGGAGTGGGGGAGTGACATTCATAGACTAGAGGTAAGCTGCTCCATCTTTATACATGAAGGATATCTATAACACGACTAGATGCTCTGACACCTCACTGTTGGACGGAGAAGTGATGGCAAGAGGGGGGGTGAATTGCCTCTTAAAAAATAATTAACAATTTAAAATCAAAGTTAAAAGTGCAGCGGAAATAAAAGAGGCAAGTCACAAAACTTGATAACGGAGTTCGGCTTAAACCAAAGCCTACGTCTCCGCTCCCAACTCAACCGTTGAGAGATTTACTACCGCTTTCTTTTTAATGGTTTTAGCAAGAAACCCACTAGAATTTAAGGTTAGTCTAGAACCTATTACAGCTTGCTTTTAATGGTTATGCAAGAACCCACTTGCTTTTAATGGTTGAGAAAGAACCCACTAGCCTTCTTACAGGTGAAGGCTAGCTCACCTATGACTCAAGCCTTTTAAAGGGAAGGCTTGACTAACCTCTTCACACATTGAAGGTGGTGTGAAAACCCAAAGAAGAGAGGATGAGAGAAATGAGGGGTTTGTAGGCACAAACCCAAATTGAAGCTCAAAATAATAAAACAATGAAAAACCGTAATAGGGAGAATCCTTGGGCGCCAAAGGATTGATGGAGTTGATGAAGAGCACTCCCAAGCTTCTTTGGTGGTGCTCCTTGGATGTGGAAATGAGTTGGAGCAAGTGGGGTTCCTTGAAGCAATTCGCCGGAGGTTCGCCAAATGATCAAAAATGTTCCTGTGGGCTTTCGTGTGTTTCCGGGGCTTCTTAGTCCTTTATTTATAGAGGGGGAACCCTCATATGGCCTTTGGAGGTCTTCGGAGCCGTTGGAGAGGCCTTCGGAGCCGTTGGGAGTCAAGTGGACAAGCCTGGTCAAAGCCCAACGGCTAGTTTGACTGGCTCCACCGGCTGACCGGTGCTAGGCCACCGGTTGGCCGGTGCTTTGAAAAAGGAGAGGCCTTCGGGCTCAGGCACCACCGGCTGGCCGGTGAGGAGGCCACCGGTTGGCCGGTGCTGAGGCAGTAGCTGACCCATTCTGTCTGGGTTCCACCGGCTGGCCGGTGGTGGGACACCGGTTGGCCGGTGGTCTGGACAGAAGGATGCCTTCTGTCCAGGCTCCATCGGCTGGCCGGTGGTCATCCACCGGTTGGCCGGTGGACTGAAAATCAGTCCACTTTTTCCTTCTTTCTTTCTTGGCCCAATTCCTTGGCAACCTGAAATCATGTCTATCATCCAAAAACACTTAAAACAAGATTAGATAAATAAGAGAGTGATTGTGATCATGAAAATTAAACCACGAGGGGTACGAGAGGTACAACAATATCCCCCTATTTTGATGATCACAATCACCAAAACAAACAATGTAAAAGATTGAAATGAGGCATGTTTTAAAAGATTTCTCCCCCAATCAACCAAGAATTTCTCCCCCTTTGTGATTATCAAAATAGCACGGGGCATAAAACTTGATTGAGGGATTGAGTTGAAAAACAAGATAGAGATTTTAAACCAATTGGAATTTTTGAAATTGAATTGAAAGTTTTGAATTGAAAGTTTTGAATTGAAAGTTTTGAATTGAAAAATGCAAAAAAGCTTAAACAATCCTAACTCCCCCTAAATAAAAACAACAAATCACCGGGGAGAGGATTTTAAAACCGAGACAAATTTTGGTTCGGTGAGACTCGCTAAAAGGGATTTTTCAATCCATACTTGTCTAGTGGCGGGTCTTCTCCTAAGAAATTCATCACTAAGGGAAATGGTTTTAGGCCTTCCATACCGGGCATTTTTTCAATCTCACTCATAAATTAAGTGCTCGGGTTTTTTGCAATAGTTACAAAATTTATTTTGAGAGCTCCCCCTTACAAAAATAGTTGGAGCATGGGAAGAGGAAGCTTGCTTGGAATAGCCAAGCCCTTCGGTGGTCTTAGATATGCGTTGGAAACCTAGAAATTTGGTCAAATTTTGTTAACCTTGGGTGAACTTGGCAAGAGATTCCCTTAAATCTTTGATTGTTGATTCCATAGAATCAACATCGGGAAGGTTTTGGATCTTGAGGGACAACTCCTCCTTTTCTTTGAGAAGTTGTTCCTTTTCGGAAGAGAGTTTTTTGAAATTCTTTTTTAAAGCAACAAATTTGGAAGAAAGTTCGTGAAAACCTTCCTCCAATTGATCTCTTGCATGTTGGAGATCCTCATAAGATAAATGATTAAATGAATTTGAAGAACAAGAGGATGAGGAGTCGGAAGATGTTACCTCATGAAATGCCATTAGGCATTTTTTACCGTTGTCGCTTGAGGAGGAGGAGGAGGAGGATGTGGAGCTATCACTCCATGTGGCCTTGAATGCCTTCTTCTTTTCCTTTTGCTTGGCCCTTTTCTTGTTGAGTGGACAATCGGGCTTGTAATGTCCTTTCTTGCCACACCCGTAACATGTTACCTCAGGCTCGGATTTTTCGTTGGGTTGAGCCTTGCGGGATTTCTTCTTCTTGTGCTTCTTCATGAATTTGTGCATTTTGCGGGCAAGATTCTCCATTTCTGAATCGCCGCTTGAAGAGGAAGACAATGAGGAGGAGGATCTTTCTTCGTTTTGAACTTTGAAGGTGATGTTCTTTGGAGTTTTGATCGGTTTGCCTTCCTTTTCATCTTGCCTCCTCATGGTAATCTCATAGGTCATAAGTGATCCAATGAGTTCTTCGACCGGCATGTTCTTGATGTCTTTTGCTTCTTGGATTTCCGTGACTTTCGGTGCCCATGAGCTTGGTAAGATCCAAAGGATCTTCTTGACCATCATCTCTGCAGAAACATCATCTCCAAGAGATTTTCTTCCATTGCAAACATCAGTAAAACGAGTAAACATTTCAGTTATATTTTCAGATGGATGCATGGTAAAAGATTCAAAATCTTGACGGTACATATCCAATCGAGTATCCTTAACTTTGTTGGTCCCCTCATGGGTAACCTCCAAAAGTTTCCAGATTTCATGTGATTAGGTACATGTGGAAACTCGATTGAATTCATTACGATCAAGGCCGCAATGAAGAGCGTTCATGGCTTTGCCATCAAGCTCGAAATTTTTAATGTCGTCTTGAGTCCATTTGGATTCATCGGGAGAAGAAAGAGAATAACCATGCATGAAAATTTTATAAATAGGATAACCTATGCTTCTAAGAAAAGTGGTCATGCGGGTTTTCCAATAGTTATAGTCGGTTCCATCAAAAAATGGAGCACGACCCAAAGAATAGCCTTCAAGGGCGAAAGAAGTTGAAGCCATCATAAAGGATCTTGAATTTGAAACCGGTTAGGGTATTACTCAAATTTTCCTCTGATACCAAGTGTTGGACGGAGAATTGATGGCAAGAGGGGGGGGTGAATTGCCTTTTAAAAAATAATTAACAATTTAAAATCAAAGTTAAAAGTGCAGCGGAAATAAAAGAGGCAAGACACAAAACCTGATAACGGAGTTCGGCTTAAACCAAAGCCTACGTCTCCGCTCCCAACTCAACCATTGAGATATTTACTACCGCTTGCTTTTTAATGGTTTTAGCAAGAAACCCACTAGACTTTAAGGTTAGTCTAGAACCTATTACAGCTTGCTTTTAATGGTTATGCAAGAACCCACTTGCTTTTAATGGTTGAGCAAGAACCCACTAGCCTTCTTACAGGTGAAGGCTAGCTCACCTATGACTCAAGCCTTTTAAAGGGAAGGCTTGACTAACCTCTTCACACCTTGAAGGTGGTGTGAAAACCCAAAGAAGAGAGGATGAGAGAAATGATGGGTTTGTAGGCACAAACCCAAATTGAAGCTCAAAATAATAAAACAATGAAAAACTGTAATAGGGAGAAGCCTTGGGCGCCAAAGGATTGATGGAGTTGATGAAGAGCGCTCCCAATCTTCTTTGGTGGTGCTCCTTGGATGTGGAAATGAGTTGGAGCAAGTGGGGTTCCTTGAAGCAATTCGTTGGAGGTTCGCCAAATGATCAAAAATGTTCCCGTGGGCTTCCGTGTGTTTCTGGGGCTTCCTAGTCCTTTATTTATAGAGGGGGAACCCTCATATGGCCTTTGGAGGTCTTTGGAGCCGTTGGAGAGGCCTTCGGAGCCGTTGGGAGTCAAGTGGACAAGCCTGGTCAAAGCCCAACGGCTAGTTTGACTGGCTCCACCGGCTGACCGGTGCTAGGCCACCGGTTGGCCGGTGCTTTGAAAAAGGAGAGGCCTCCGGGCTCAGGCACCACCGGCTGGCCGGTGAGGAGGCCACCGGTTGGCTGGTGCTGAGGCAGTAGCTGACCCATTCTGTCTGGGTTCCACCGGCTGGCCGGTGGTGGGACACCGGTTGGCTGGTGCTCTGGACAGAAGGATGCCTTCTGTCCAGGCTCCATCGGCTGGCCGGTGGTCATCCACCGGTTGGCCGGTGGACTGAAAATCAGTCCACTTTTGCCTTCTTTCTTTCTTGACCCAATTCCTTGGCAACCTGAAATCATGCCTATCATCCAAAAACACTTAAAACAAGATTAGATAAATAAGAGAGTGATTGTGATCATGAAAATTAAACCACTAGGGGTACGAGAGGTACAACACTCACTCAGAAGTTGTTGACCAGACCTCCTGCTGAGTGCATCTACTACCATGTTCCCCTTCCTAGGAGTACAAACTATCTCAAGGTCATAGTACTGGATGAACTCTATCCATTGTCGTTGTCTCAAGTTTAGGTTCTTATTCGAGAAGATATACCTGAGACTCTTGTGATCAGATTAGACAGTAAACAATTCACCCATCAGGTAGTGCCACCACATCTTCAATGAAAAACCATTGCTGCTAACTCCAGGTCATGGGTAGTATAGTTCTACTCATGCTGCCTCATCTGTCATGAACCATAGGCAATCATTGTTTTCTCCTACATCAGGACACATCCTAGCTCGGTCCCTGATGTGTCGTAGTAGACTACATACCCAACTCCCTCTTCTGGCAGCTTCAAGATGGTGGCACTCGTTAGTATCTGTCTCAGCTCCTAGAAACTCTATTGGAATCTCTCTGTCCATAGGAAAGGTTTCCCCTTCTTTGTCAAATCTGACAAGGGTGTCGCAACTCTGGAAAGGTCAGACGCGAATCTTTAGTAGTACTTAGCCAAAACAGAATTCCCTCTCCCTTCGGGGTGGTAATCCTGGAAACATCTTTTGAAAAGATGTCCCCATATTCTGCCACTCCTGTTGAGAACTCAAAACTCAAAACTCCTACTGCCACAAGGGTAAGTCTGGCAGACTCAAGAGTGATCAGTTGCACCCTCCTATGCATGATTTTATCCTGTGCTACCTGGGATTTCGTTTTTTCCGACCAAGAAAAACCCCATTCCAACGTTGTAGATAAACCACAGCCTTTTTTCCCTAATACAGTCAATCTGAGTATGAACTGTGGGTGTCCAGTCCATACCCAAACTAACGTCGTAAGGCCTCGACGCTTCCACTAAGAGGTTACAACTGAAACTCTCACCTCAAGGGTCAAATCACACTATCGATGTAAGTGTGATTATTGATTATCCTCCCAAATGTATTTCAAGACGTGAGGGTCAAGTCAACGGTTTAACTAGAAACTCTAGGTCTTTGACAAGATTCATGGAAGGAAAGAATGATTGGTACCTATGTCTATTGATACGATAGTTGGTAGTAGACACAGACCATACCTCGAATCATTTCTAGATCCCTTGGGTCACACTCCTTGACCGCATGCAGCTACTCCCTTCCCCTATCATGCAGCTCCCTAAGCTTGGTGGGGACCACATAGGGGGTGGTTTGTAACATGTTGAAATGTACACCACCTAATTTTTCTCTCCTAGCTCTACTTCCACGTCTACAGCCCTGTAGATTCGTCTGTCCTTATCAAATCCTATTCTTGAAACATTTTACATGCCAAGGCTCTGAGACTAGCGCAAGTTCCCTTCTTTCCCACTGCTAACATTAACTGGATGTATCTGTTCATCCAAATAACATTCAACCAAAAAGGTTCTCTCTAGCACCCTAACATAAGTAGGAATGCCTAGAGGAATAGTGTTGTATCGGATGTCCCTAAAGACACCTCGCACGGAGGTCCGAGCCCTGAAGCACTAATCGTATCGTATTCATCGAGTACCAGGAATGGTCGGTACGCCTCAATGAATACTCAGTTATCGACATGTTGTCCATCCAAAGTTGTAGAAGCTCTAGGGAACTCTCATCCACCTCCTCAAGACAGTCCTTAGCCATATGTGAGTCAGGCTCGCCTCGGAACCTGAGGGGTATCTGATGCTGAAACATGTGTAAGGCACTAGGCCTACATGTGTCCTCTACATGTACCTCCAGTTGTAACTGTTGGCCAACGGGCAGTGATATGGCTGACACACTACCCGAAGGTACTATCTCGGGCAATGGTCCATGTACCAAAGCCTCATCACTATGCATACCATCCTCATGGTCAATCACTGGAAAATACTAACAGATAAGATCATTATCTTCTCTACTGGTGTCTCAACTAGGCAGAAAACTCTAGCCACAGCCTTCAGCCAGTCCTCAGCCGCCTGTGGTCTATCTCACCTCGGAGGCCTCTTCCGCTGGAACTCGTGCAACATGCTCAGTCGACGTGCACCCTCTACTGGTGGGGATGGTGGAAACGATTGTCCAATGGGCAGTGGTGCTGCTGGTACACCAACTGAAGGTGCTAGTGTCGTAAGAGGGCCCTACACCGGAGCCTCTTTACTCGATGGGCCGTCATCACGTACTCTCTCGGGAATCCTAGCTAGCTGTCTACACAGCGGCATCCTGATATGGAATAGGAGTGACACAGTCATTAAGTTATACCTGGTGAGATGACTCTAAAGAAATCAAAAGAAAAACTTTTCAAAAAAACACACCCAATCAGTGTTTTCATGCACTGAGTTGGAAATCAGAATCCAGGGTCCTGGTGTATGGACATGTCGGTCGCCACACCAATAATGGATTCCCCAAACTGAAAACCACACTCATAACACTTAACAATATTTTCACACAGAAAATATCATAGCCATAGTTATTTGGTAGAACCGAACTCCTCTGATACCACTTTGTCACGACCCGTCCCCTGGGGCCCGTGCCGTGACTACCCCAAGCCCGCCTTCCATAGGGAAGGGGCTGGCAACTAGCACCAAAAGGCATATTCCCTAAAACAGGAAGGCATTGCCTTTAAACCTGTACAAACACGTGGTCCGAGAACACAACAAGAAGAAACTATGAAGTAAACTGTTGTAGTAAAAGTGTACTAAAAGTAAAGGGGCTGAAATACAAGACCAAATAGAAAAGTACAAGTATAACTGAAAAGTAAAAAACAGCTGAAAGGTAAAAAGCATCTCTTGGATCATTCATCGAGGATCCTACCTGAAGGGTAGGTACATATCGACTCCACGGTACTCCTTGTCTGCTCGTCTCCTTCACGTCACGTTATGCTGAATGGTCCACCTCTGGGCACCATCCAGTCCTGGCTCCCTCAACCTAGATCAATGTTGTACGTCGTCTACACAAGAAACAACAAGGTGTGGGCGAAGCCCGTGCAGTGGTTAGTATAACGGTACTTAGTAGATACTCTGATACCCCGAAGGTCTCCTAAAGTTCCACAAAGAAAAATCACAGGGTAACACCATGAAGGTAGTTTACCACACATGTATAGTACCACGTAGCTAACCTCAATCACAAGTACAATGTAAAGAAATCTCACAAAGAGTCTTAGCTCAAACCAGGTTTTCAGTGAAGTATAGAAGTACAGATGATTAGTCACGAAGCTAGATCATCTTATTCTATCAAGAGGCACTGATTCTGACCATATGGAGTTTTACCCACATAGGATTGATAGGTACTAACCCCCGTAATGATCCACACAGGATCTGACCCACCCAGAGTCGATAGGTAACTAACACCCGCTAACCCACACAGGATCGGTATGCGCTGACCCACACAAGATCACTGAGCACTGATCCACACAGGATCTGACCCACATAGGATTGGTATGTGCTGACCTACACAGGATTGCTGAGCATTGAACTCCGCATGATCTTTCTCCAACCTCCGCCTCACAGTCAGCCACTAGATTCCTCGCACCTGGTGCGCTCAAGCTCCATAGAATCTTCCCTCAAGATATCAGTCATACCTCCACAGTCACTAATCTCCAAGAAATAGTAACCCAAAGGACCGCCATGTCGTAAGGGTTCCAACGCGATAGACGGTGCATCAATCAGACACTCAGTTTGTGAGTTATAAGTGTTTTAGCTCCAGAGGCCCGGTTGGATTCAGGTTCGATCCAACCCGGTCATACTCAAACTATCTCCAAAACTCAAGAGGATTAAACCAAAAGTATCATCTTGATCCAAGGATCCCAACTCCATAGACGGTTTGTCAAACGGGCGTCTGGTTCTCAAGATATGGCCCTTTAAATGTTTCTGGGCCCGGGTCCGGTCTGACCTGGTCGGACTGACCCAGCCCACAAGGGGGCGACCTGCAAGGGAATCCCACAAAGGGTAGCTTACAAGGGTGACCCGACCTGTATATGGCGTCCTGGACAGTATAGGCCGGCCCGGCCCGTATAGGGCGGCCTGCAAGGGGGCTGCTCGACCCACAAGGGGCGGCCGCCCAGCCGAGGGCGGCGGTCCGGCGGAAGGCGGCGACCCGATCGAGGGTGGTCGCCCGGCCGAGGGCAGCCGCCTGGATCTAAGGGCATTGGCCTGCTTGAGGGCAGCGGCCTGGTTCGGTCCAACATGGGGGGTGTAACCCCCCGGTCTCCTGGATTCCCGAACGGCCCAAAGGTTGTTCAGTTGGCGAGGCGACGGAGTAACGTGGGCACTGCTCGGTCTCCGTGGAACACGTTAGAGGTGGGTTCGGCCTCCTCCATGGATTTTTTTCATTGGCGGTGTGGCGGTCACGCCGCCTTTCTTTCCATGGTCGGCCATCGTGTCGACCACCTCCTCTGTTCGTTGCGGGTGACGAGCCGTGGCCTTCCTCTTGCGGTGTGCGTTGATGTGCTCACGGTCTTCCAAGGAGGCGCAAGAATAGCAAGATGGTGGAGGGTTTGGGGTGGGTTTTTTTTTCCTGTTCCCTCCCCGTTAGCTTGTAACATGAGGGGGGGTTAAGGGTTTAATAACAATTGAATTAAACAACAAGATAAACCCCACAAGATTCCCTGAAACAACCTCCCGTAAAGACGAATAAATCACAGGTCAACCCATTAGTCGGTTTACCTGCATTATTTGTATAATTTCAAGAAAGGGGAAGAGGGAATCAAGAACGCACAAACGAAAATAACCCCCTACCTTGAAATGTTGGAGATCACTCACGGTTGAGGGAGTCTCATTGTTCTTCATCCCTACAATAAGTCGTCTTTGTCGCCACTTGAATGACAAACTCCGGTTTGGGGTTTCGGTGTCGCATGTCACCTCCTACCGGGGTCGGCTTCATCCTCTAAGGGCTCGGTGTCGCGGTGTTCCTTTAGAAATTCGCTGCTTAGTAAAGCTCTTTGATACCCCTCCCCAAGATCGAAATATATAGGAGAGGGGGAGGATAAGTAACAGTGTGGGGAAATGATGGGGCTCCTTAATTAGGAAGATTCTTAATTTCCCCAATGTTGTCATTACTTTAGGTTGGTAGGTTAAGACATTTAATGGATTGACACACCACTGGCCCCACACCTTTAATTGGTTCGTTAGAGGTTTATAAAATAAAATAAAATAAAAATTTATTTTGTTTCTTTTAAGAAGTCACAAAACTTAACTTTTTCTCTAGACCTACTAAGGTCAAATTAAATCCTTCTTTAAGAAAATCATGGCACTACGGATTCAACGGTGCCCTTGTATTTTTAATCCGAGCACTAGTTCAAAAGTTATAAAATGCCGCTCGCGCGTTTACTGAATGTACCCGAAAAAAAAGTTCATAAAATTATTAACTGTCACCCTCGAGCCGTGCTAGTCGAGGTTAGGATCTTCTTAAGTGAAACAGACCCCAAAGAACCCAAAGGTACTCTCGGATTTCCAATCCAAGTTACCATTTAAAAGTTAGGGATTTTACAATAAAATAATTGTCACTTAATTATTTTATTTACGGCAAAAAAACTAACTTTCACTGGTGGCCTGTGCCGACCAATGTTAGTATCTTCATAAAGGGACCATACCCTCACGAGTTTAGTGGTGGTCTCTGATTTTCAGTCTGAGTTACCATTTGTGAGTTATAAGCATTTGAAAAATAAAATAATTTATTTAATTATTTTATTTACGGTTATTCCATTTTCGGGTTTTCTCACAGGAGGCCCACGCCGACTAAACATAAGTCGTGCCTAGGGTAAACCCGCCATCCTGAACGCAACGGTGCCCTCGGATTTCTGATCTGGGAAACCGTTTAATAGTTATTCCACTTTTTCAGGAAAAATTCTTATGCGTTCTAATTAAAGCTTAACAAAACTTCGACGGATCATTCCGGGCACTTCGGGCCTGGAAATCATGCACCGTCAAATTTTCCAGTCTTGAAATAATTCTATATAATTAAAAAAAATACTTGGAAAATCTATGTCTTTACATGGATAAATATATCGAACGTAATATTAATTTAGAGAAAAATAAATTCCAAAATATCAGGGAGTTACACCCCCCCCCCCCAAATAAACTATGACCTCAAAATTTTAATTATCATTCACTAAAGGAAGAATCTAATGGATCCATAAAAAATCAATATTTATCTTCTACTGATATATCAACCTCATAATCTTATATACTAGGAGACACATCATCTCCCACATAATAGGAATATATTGAGATTTTTCCATTACCTCAAAAAATTTCACCAAATATGTTTCCTTAGTTGGTTATAGGAGTTTCTAAGTACATACCTTTCATAAATTTATTTTCATGATCCTATTTTCAACCAAATACTAAAACCAAAATTTCTATGATAATATCCAATAAAATCATAGTAAATGATCATATGAATGCGAAAACTCAATCCAAATATATGTTCTCTAATGTCACCTTAATTTTAGTTTATGATATTTTCAATCCAACTATGATATAAATGGATCAACCTGTAACTTATTTAGTTTATCCTATTTTTTCTATGGTCATATTCCTATTAGGTCCTCTATCCTAACAAGTTATATATTACATACTCAAATTTCATTTAAATCCTTCATAATGGTTCGTAAAGAGAATGTGAGTTTACCAAAGAATGTCCCCCGAGAATGTATGGACAACTTTGTATTATTATTCCCACTAATCTGCATTGGGTAAAGATCAAGTTGATACTTAACCATCCCTTTTTAGGGTTATTACCCCTAGGTGAATTTGTGCCACAACCGCATCCACTTTCTGGTATCCAAATAGATATGTAATTTCTAGGATAACTACATTCTCAAAACTTTACCAAAACTTGAGTATTTTATCCTATACTTAGACTTATACTAAGGTTTTTCCCTAATTTTTTCTCATCCTAATACCAAAAATAATTAAACTAATCTTAAAAAATAACTAAACGTTTCTATGATACCAACTATAACATCTCAAACCCGTACTCCTAGGTCTGGTACTAAAAAAACTTTCTTTAAACATTGTCTTTGATAAAAAGTGAGATAAACCTATATTTATTTTATAACAATTCCAAGTTAAAAATTACATCTCACAATAATCACACAATCCCAATAATATGTGGTTTTGTGTCTTTGAGAACTAGCTAAATCAGAAACTTATTTTATGATACTTGTGAACATTTATCCATAATCAAACCACACTAGACTCCTCATAGGTTATACTCATCTTTATAACATAGTGAATATAAACATAATAAATGGGTGAGATAAAACACTTGGTAAGGTAAAAAATCATTAACATTTCATCAAGGTTTAGATCATAAGAATATGAAAAAACATAAGTGGGGGAGAAATATCTTATTAAAATGATCATGAAAAAATAAGAGTTGGCCATAAGTCATGATATAAGAATATGTAATATCAGATGAAAAAATATGTATCATGTAAGAAAAGTTTGAGATAATAAACATGAGAAATATAAAATAATAATAGGCATAAATATATGGTATGTCATGGAAATAAATACTACAGGACTAACATAAGAGTAGAAATCATAAAAATGTGGAGTAGGAATCACTACATATTTATTATAACATGGTGGAGTAGATAGCACTAACTAATACCCATAATGGAGAAATAATCACTACCTAATTCCCATAAACATAGTGGATCATTCATTACTACCTGACTCCCATAACATAGTAGAGCAGACATCACTTCTTGATTCCTATAGCAAAGAGAGGATAAATACTCTATTCTCATAATTATCTCATGAGATATAAATCCTTAACCAATAAATTATAGGTAAATATAAGACCCTAACCTTCACAATAATAACCATCCATATATATGTGTTACATTAAAACATGAAAACATTCATAATTATGACATAACTTAATTAACCTGTAGAAAAGAGATGGGTTTCATAAAAACATTTCCTATAAAATTACATAAGAAATTCATTGGATGGTAGATTAAAAATATACCCAATGTAACATAAGCATCATTAAGGATGTTTACATACATAAAAATTATTTTTAAATTTCATTTCATAAATCACTAGAAAAATAAGAGGAAATACCCCTTTTAAAAGAATTTAAAACTCCTTAAAATATTTTTCTTTAAAATAAAATAATTTTAGCTTGATAAAACATTTTAAAAAATATACTTTAAAAAACAAGGTTTTCCAAAAACAAATTTTATAATGTAAATATTCTTTCAAAAACTTTCTTTGAGAAGATATAAAAACACTTGAATAGTTCTTTTTTAAAACACAAGCCATTAAATTCCCTTTTAAAATCAAGAATTACTTTTAAAAATAAAAATTTTACTTTAGAAAAATATAAGAATATTTACTTTACTTTTCAAAATAATAAAGAGTTAAAATCATTTATAAAACCATTTTAAAACTTGGAAATTAAGCTCTGTAAAGAATAATTAGCGTGCAGTGATAGAAACTGTAAAAGAGTTTTTAGAAAATGTTTTCACCATACTAATAAAAGAAGAAGTTATGGGTCACATTTAAAATTAATTTTAAAAAATGTGAAGTGAAAAATATTAGAAACATTTATTTTTAAAAAAATATTTAATTATGGATCCTTTAAAAGTATATAAAGGTTTTTAGAAGAAATTTGGAGTGGAAGATAAAATATTTGATTTTGAAAGAATAGAAAACCTTTTTAAAATTTTGAAATACATTTATTGAAAACTCATATTATTAAAAGAGTAAAAACACTTCCTTTTTAAAATAAGATAAGTTGAATATGAAGGTAACATGATATAACACAAAATTGGGGTTCCAAATATAAAATATAAAATTGGAGGGAAAGGTGAAATATTGATAATTATGGGAAACCATCATTAAAGAGGGTGAGAATTGTTCTAAAAATGATATACTTTTTTAGAAGTAAATTCAACTAGATAAAATATTTTAATTAAAAATTAATTATCCACATAGAGGAAGATAAATAACCATGAAATAAAGTCTCATATTGGAATCAACCAAGAATATAAGAAATAATTTTAAGAAGTGGTGTTATAACTCAAAGAAAGGTAATTTGAGTTATCAAAATACCTTACGACTTTAGTAACACTTGAATTGAAAACCATTTAAATGGAATATCAAGATGGATTTTTAAATAATTTATATTTAATGAAAAAATATGATAAAATAAATTCATTCCCAATATATATACACTACAAAAAGGAAACAAGTGGTGATTATGCATCATATCTCAGTAGAGAAAAATTGATATGTAAAAACCCTAATAACCTTGATATACTTTGAATCAAAAAACATTTAAAGAAAAAAGATGATATAGATATTAAAACCCCATTTATTATATAAATATTATAAAATACATCCATTAGGTAGTAATCACACCATATCAAATATATTATGGTTCACAATATGAAATATGTCTCAAGAAATTAAATTTGAGACAAATAACCCCTTAACTTAATTTCTGACATCTGCTAAAGTGCTTGAATATCCTGTATAACAAAAATTAAAATCTTAATCGCCTATTTAAAATCATTTTTCATATCTATAACCATTTATAAACTTCACTAATAATTATTCTCTACATGTATATTAGGTATTTATTATCTATTTTCAATATCAGGCGTGAGTAATCTTGATAGTTTTGAACTAGTTTCATAATAGTGGTGTTATTATTTATTCTTCTCCCAAAGTACATCATTCCTAGATAATAAAAGGTACAGTAATTTGTGATTTATAATTATTTATAATTTTATAATTTAATTTTATGGGATTTTTTCTTATGATCCTTAAAATGAAATCGACGATGAGAATGTTTCGGTGATTTTTAACAAACGGATGTTGGTTTCTTAATTAATGAGTTTAATATTAATGTAACCATTAAAGAACCAAAAAATATATTTAATTATTTATATCATATATTATCAATAATTAATTTCTCATAATCATCCATGATATTATTTTATATCTTTGTTCAAGTTGGTGTTTAGACCAACCCAAACATGAATATACCATAATTAATGGATATTTATGAAGTAATTTAGTTGTAGTATCATTATTATAGGGGAATAATGATATTTTTTTATGTTTTATTAAAGTTATAAATTATAATTTAATATAATTATAATAAGGGGTAATGGATACAAAACTATTATATGGTATGAATAAATTTCTTTCCCTCTTAGTATGTTTGTTTTAGATGATTGAATTTATAATGATTGTTTGTTGCTCATATTATTAATAGGTTGCCAAATTTTTCTTACCAGGATCATAATAATTTCATAAACATAATATTTTTTCATCAAATTCCCCATTAGAACCATAAATTTATTTTGGTGAAGGAAAACAAAACATGATTCTTCGTGGAGGCAGTAGTATGCACGTACGCATGAATGTCATTTTTGTTTTTCTTAAGGTAAGGGGGAAAGGTGGATAATAGTTATTCCCAAAATATAGAAACATTAATTATTCTATAAATACTAATTTTTTCATATAAAATTGGGTAAAATATATTTTAAATATAAATGCTGGAAAAAACAACATTAGGTAAAAGTTGGTACTTGCTTTGAGAACTTGAGATGTATCTTAGACATCCCCTTGGAAATAGAGGCCTTAGGATGATTAATTTATATGAGAGGATTATTAAAATGATGTAATATTATAGTAGGAAAAAATGGAAGAGTTTAAAAATAAAATCCAAAGTTATGGGTGTATCATGAAGTGGTATAAGTGATCCTATTTTATAAGTGAATAAAAATATATTTTTTGTAAATGCTCCTTAGTTTTCAATAATGGAAAAAAATAAAAGGTAAAATGATGAAAAGGTGGTAAATAATGGAATGTGTGAAAAGTTAAGTTCTATAATCCTCTAAACCATACATTTTAGAGACAACTTGAGTTATTTTAGGCTTTTCCCCTTAGTTTTTTTAATCTTTACCATAATTAAAATTTACTACGGTAACTAATTTTTAACCTCAGTAATTAATTTTAATGAAAAAAATAATAATATTGGACTTATTACCTGATTTAAAAATTATAATTACATATCTATAAATCATTTTATAAAATAAAATTTTTATGTGTGAGAAAAGATAATTTTATAATTAACACATAAAGAACGTAAAAACAGTTTTTAAGAAAAGTGTTTTTTTAATCTTAAAATTTATGTATTGAATAAAATTATTGATGTTATTTATTTTCATGACATAATTTTTTTTTATAAAACAAATAAAATTTATGTGTCTTCCAAAGATTTAAAAAATTGAATATCACTATTCAATTTTTTAATTAAAAGAAAAGACCAAAAACAACATTTAAATTAGAATGAAATTTTACTTATATTCTAAAATGTTCAACATAAGTATTATAGAATTGAAATATTATTTTAAAATAATAATAATTTTAATCATTAAATACATATTTTCTCAATTAAAATATTTTATAAACATATAGGTCTTACTTATATAACAATAAAGTATAAAAGGTATAGTTTTGGTAAAAACTGTATTTTTCATTATCTGCCAAAAAATAATTATTTTAAAAGGTCCCAAAAATTCATCCCAAAATAATTTTGGCATTCTAAATTCAAAAATTAAGTTCATTTTACAAAATTTAAATTCTATAATTTATACATTTGGTTTTTAAATAAAAATAAATATATAAATAAAAATTGTTTTTATTGAAAAAATGAACCATATAAGTTTTAAGTGTTCTTAATCCTATTTTGCATTCATTTTTTATTGATTATTATACTTTTATTTACTATAGGTTTTATTATTATTTAATTTTCTTAATAATATTTATTTAATACGTTGCAACATGTTTTATTTTTTGGGTTTCATGTGGAGTAAGCTATCGAATATAATATTAATTTAGAGAAAAATATATTCCAAAATATTAGGGTGTTACATCCCCCCTAAATAAATTGCATCCTTTTAATTTTAATTATCAATCACTAAAGGAAAAAAAATAATGGATTTATTATAAAATCAATATATATCTTTTACTATGATATCAAGCATGCAATCTTAGATACTATGAGACTTGTCATTTCCCATATAATAGAAATGCATTTATATTTTTCCTTTACCTCATCAATTTTCACCAAATATTATTCCTTGGTTGGTTATAGGAGTTTATAGGGACATACCTTTCACAGCTTTATTTTCATGATATTATTTCTAACCAAATAATAAAACCAAAATGGTTATGATAACATCCAATAAAATCATATTGAATGATCATATGAATGAGAAAACACAATCCAATGTTGTTTTCTCTAATAAAACCTACATTTCAACCTATGATAATTTGGGTCCAACTATAATATAAATGGATCAAACTATAAATCCTTCAGTTTATCCTATGTTTCCCATGGTATCACTTCTATTAGGTTCTCTAAACTAATAATTTATATATTATATCCTAAAATTTCATTTAAATCTATATAATGGTTTATAAAGAGAATGTGAAATTACTAACGCATATCCCTTGGGAGTGTCTTTCTATGTGTGCATTCTTGATACCACTAATCATGTACCAAGTGAAGATCTAGTTATTACTAAACTATTCTTCTTCAAGGTGACTAACCCTAGGGGCACCTGTGCTGCATCCACATCCACTTACTAGTATTAAGACAGGGATGTAATTTCTAAGAGAAGCATATAATAAAAAATTTATCAAAATTATAGGATGTTATCCTATACTTAGACTTATCCATAGGGTTTTCACTAAAGTTATTTAATACTAAAACTAGTATAAAAATGTGTTTTCACATTGTTTTTTTATTTTAACATCGGTTTTTAACTGACGTTGTTGTTTCCATCATTAAAAGTGGGACTTTCAAAGTCAATTTTTATAAACTGATATCGAAATATGATTTTGATTTCAGTCATTATAATAAATGATTTCAAAAGAATAATTTTCAACTTTTAATTTTGGTTTTCCAAAAAAACTATGTTTAAAGTAAATTCCATGTCAGTTATTAAAATAAACAATGTGGAAAGTTCATGATTGTTTTTGAAACATAGATGCATACTACTCGCTTCAAAGAAAATAGGAGAAACATAAATTCAAAATTGTAGAAACCACATGATAAAAACAAAAATAAACTTAAATATCTAACCTAATTTCATTGCTTTTGGTGGTTTTCTTTGAATTGAATTGTTTTTTTTTTGATATTCCTCTTATTTTTAGGGAAGAACTGATACGGCAGCCACAACGACCATTGATTAGGAATTTTTCACTTTGGTTAGTGAATCTCATATGGAAATTTTATCTTCATAACTCAATTATAAGAAGACTTATTCATCATAATAAAAATTATGAAGAAAATTATCAATGAATTAAAATGATAATAAATAAATTAAATGATAATAATAAATACCATGTTGAAATCTTCGATCAAATAAGCGATAAAAATTTGATGTGGATCAAAGAGGTCAAAAATATTGAAAGAAAGAGAATGAGAAGTTATATAAACTAAATGAAAATATATTTTTAGAAATGTATTAAAATTTATGCATGATATTAAAAATTGAAATGTGCACTGTGAAAAAATATAAATGCCAAACTCACGAATTTTAAAGTTTACTTTTAACATCAATTATAAAAATAATTGAAGTTAAAATGATTCTCATGTTTGGGTTTTAACATTAGTTATATATATAACTTATGTTAAAACAAAATTCAAAAAAAAATTAACATAGATTATATATATAATTGATGTTAAAATGAAATGTAAAGGGTATTAATGCTTATTATTTATATAATCGATGTTAAAACACAAAGTAGAAGGTTTTTTACATCGGTTCTATAAATAACAGACATAGAAAACATTTTTTATATTGGTTATTAAAACCCTAACATTAAAATATATTTTTATACTAGTGTAATCCACAAAATAACTAAACTAATCCTCTAAAATAACTAAATATTTCTCTAATACCAACTATAACACCTCATACCCTCACTCTTGGGTTTGGTGCTAAAAACATTTTCTTTAAACATTAGGTTTGATACAAAGTGAGATGATTCTATCTTTATTTTACAAAATTATTATAATTTAAACATTAAATCCCATAATAATCACACAATCCTAGGAATATAAGATTTAGTGACTTTGAGGATTAACTACATAAGAAACTTATTTTATGATAATTATAAACATTTCTCCGTAATCAAACCACACTCGACTCACTTATAGGATCCTCATAGGTTATACTCGTATTCATAACCCGAGGAATGAAAATATAATAAAGGGGTGATATAAAATGTAAAAACTAATCAACATTCTTTCCAGGGTTAGACCATAATAATATGATAAATTATGATTAGAGGAGAAATATATTATTAAAATGATTATAAAACAATAAGAGTTATCCATAAGTCATGATAAAAGGACATGTGATCTCAAATGAACTAACATGTACCATGTAATCAAAGTGTTAGATAATAAACATGATCCATGGATCATGATCATAGGCATAAATATATTTCATTCCATGTAAATTAATCATAACATTAAACTATGGCACTAACATAGGCATATAAATCATAAAATAGTGAAGCGGGAATCACTACCCATTTTCCATAACATGATGAATCATAAAACACTAATTAATTACCATAGTGGAGTATACATAAATACTTAATTCCCATAAATATAATGGAGAGGGCATCACCACCTGATTCCCATAACATAGTGGGGTAGGTATCACTTCCTAATTCTCATAGTGTAGGGAGAATTAATACTTGATTCCCATAATTATCTCATGAGATTTAAATCATTAACCAATGAATTGGAGGGAAATATAAGTCCCTAACCTCTATAATAATAATCATCCACACATATGTGTGTCATTTTAACATGAAAACATCCATACTTCATACATAATTTAATTAACCCATGGAAAATAGATGGGTTTCATGAATAACTTTTTTGGAACATTACATAAGATATACAAAGAAAGAAGTTGGATGATGGATTAAAAATATACACAGTGTAACATAAGTATCATTAAGTATTTTTATATAGATAAAATTTCCTTTTTAAGAATATTGGATAAATCACTTTAAAAATAAGAGTAAATACCCATTTTGAACGGCATAAAAACTCCTTAAGAAAGTTTTTATTAAAATGAAATACTTTGAGTTTGATAAAACATTTTAAAATTTATACTTGAAAACCAAAAACAAGGTTTTCCAAAAAAAATTATATGATAAATATCCTTTCAAAATAATTCTTTGTAAATACATAAAAAACTAGAAGAATTATTTCTTAAAACACAACACTTTAAAATCCATTTTAAAATCAATAATTCCTTTAAAAAATTAAACTTTTACTTTCAAAAAATATAAGAATTTTTCCTTTCCATTTCAAGATAATAATTAGTTAAAATAATTTGTAAAACCATTTTAAAAAATTTAAAGGAATCTTAATAAAGAATAATTCTTATATGATGGGAGAAACCATAAAAGAGTTTTTATAAAATATTTTTATCATACTCATAAATGATGATGTTATGAGTCACATTCAAAATTCATTTTCAAAAAGGTAAAGTGAAAACTTTTAGAAACTTTTAATTTTAAAAATTATATTCAATAATAGAACCTTTAAATTTATATAAAGTTTTTTATAATAAATTTTGAGTGGAAGATAAAACATTTGATTTTGAAAAAATGGAGAACCATTTTAATATTTTGAAATACCTTTGTTGAAAACCCACACTATGAAAGGAGTAACAAAAATTACCTTTTAAAAGAGGAAAATGGAAATATAAAGGTCATATAAGATAACACATAATTAGGTTTACAAATATAAATGTGAACATTGGATGGAATGATCAATATATACAAGTATGGGAAACCATCATTAATAAGGATGAGAATTATTCTAAAAAATGATATACTTTTTAAGGAAGAAATTAATTAACATAAAAATATTTGAATTAAAAATTAATTCTCCCAAAATTTTAAGAGAAAGTAACATGAAATAAAATATTAGGGTGGAAAATCCAATCATGGAAGAAAGAAGTTCAAGAAGAGGTGTTATAACTCAAACAAAGGAGATTTCAATTATCAAAATACCTTATGGATTTAGTAACACTTGAATCGAAAACCCTTGAAAATGGATCTCAATATAGATTTGTAAATACCTCATATTTCATTAAAAATTATGATAAAATAAATCCATGTCTAATATATATACACTAAAAAAAGAAACATGTGGTGAATACACATCATATATCAATGAAGTAAAATTGATATGAAAAAATCCACACAACCTTGATATCCTTTGAATCAAAATACTTTTAAATAAAGAACACAATATGTCTCTTTAAACCCCATATATTACATGAATATAGTAAAATAAATCCATTATGTATTAATTGCACCATGTCGAATATATTATGGTGCATAATATGAAACATGTCTTAAGAAATTAAATTTGAGATAAAGAACCCCTTACCTGAATTCCTAAATTACACTAAAGTGATTGAATATCCTATATAAAAAACATAACTACCTTAATCACCTATTTAATAAACTTTTTCATATCTATAACCATTTATAAAATTCATTTATAATTATTCTTTATATGTATATCAGTTGGTTTTTATCTATTTTCAATATCAGGTGAGAGTAATCTTGATCGTTTTGAACTAGTTTCGTAATAGCGGTGTTGTTATTCATTATTATTCAAAATTTAATCATTAAAAGATCAAAAAAGGTACTTTAATTTATGATTTATAATTATTTATAATGTTATAATTTCATTCTATGTTATTTTTTTTTACAACCCTTAAAGATGAAATCGGTGATGAGCATGTTTCTGTGATTTTTAATGAACGGATGTTGGTTTATTAATTAATGAGATTAATGTTAATGTTACAGTTTAAAAACAAAAATAAAATAATTATTTACTTGATTATTTCATATATTATCAGTAATTAAGTTCTCATAGTCATAAATTATATTATTTTATATCATTTTTTAATTAGGTGGTTAAAACGACCCAAACATGAGCAGACCATAATTAATGGATGATTATGAAGTGATTTAGTTGTAATATCATGATTATATGATAATAATGATATTTTTTTAGGTTTTATTAAATTTATAAATCATAATTTAATATAATTATACTAATAGGTAATGGATATGAAACTATTACATAGTATGAATAAATCATGTTCCCTCTTAGTACGTTTGTTTTAGACGGTTTCATTTACAACGATCATTTGCTGCTCATATTATTAATAGATTGTCCAATTTTTCTTAAAAAAATACTAATAATTTAATAAAAAACGTGTTTATTCTTTAAATTACCCATTAGTACCATTCACATAATGGGGTGAAGGAAAACGAAACGTGACACTTCATGGAGGCGATAGTTTACACGTAGGTATGAATGTCGTTTTCATTTTTTCAGGGAAAGGGGGAAAAGGTGGATAATAGTTATTACCACAATATAAAAACATTAATTATACTATAAATACTAAATTAATAATATAATTTTGTGAAAAAAATATTTTAAAGGGAAATATAGAAAAGAAACAACATTAGGGAAATATTAGTACTTACATTGATAACTTGAGATTTCTCTTGGAAATATCCTTTGAAATGGAGTACTTGAGATAAATAATTGAAATCATAATCTTATGAACTTAAGAGAGTATTATAGAAGGATAACATTTGTATATTTTAGAATAAATTTGGAAGATATGGGTGTATCGTGAAGTGGTTTAAGTGGTCCCCGTTTATAAGTGAAAAATTGATTTTTTGTAAATACTCATTGGTTTTCAATAATGGAATAACACTATTACAAGTTAAAAGGCTCAAATAGTGAGAAATAATGGATTTTTTGACAATTTATTTATATAATACTCTCAAAAATTCATTTTTAAAAAAACTTAAGTGATTTTAGGCTTCCCCTTAGTTTTTTTAACATTTAACATAATTTACTTTTACTATGGTAAATACTTTTTAACCTTGGCAGTTAATTTTAATGAAAAAAATTAATATTGTAATTATTAACTAATTTAAACATTATAATTACATATTTGAAAATAATTTTATCAAATAAAATTTTTATGTGTGAGAAAATATAATTTTAGAATTAAAGCACAAAGCACGTAAAAACATTTTTTAAGATTAGTGTGCTTTTAAGATTAAAATTTATGTATTGGATAAAATTACCAATGTAATTTATTTGCATTACATAAATTGGACTATTATAAAAAAAATTATGTGGCTTAAAAATCAATCCAAAACCAAATATCTTCATTAAAATTTTTAATTGAAATAAAAGACTAAAAACATTTTTTAAATTAGGATGAAATGTTACTTATGTTCTAAAATGTTGAACATAGGTTTTTTAGGATTAACATATTATTTTAAAATAAATATTTTTACTAATTAAATGAATATTTTATTAATTAAAATTTTTATAAACTTTTAGGTCTTTCTTACATAATAATAAAGTCATATTAGGTATAGTTTTAGTAAAAACTGTATTTTTCACTATTTATCTAAAAATTAATTATTTTAAAAAATTATAAAAATTAATCACAGGATAATTTTGACATTTTGAATTAAAATATTAATTTAATTTAAAAAATTATAATTCTATAATTTATATAATTAGTTTTTGAATAAAAATAAAATGTATAAAGAAAAACTGCTTTTATTGAAAAAATGAATTGTTCAAGCTTTAAGTGTTCTTAATCATATTCTGTGTGCATTTATAATTGATTAATATTATTTTAGTTACTTGTGGTTTTTTTATTCTTAAATTTTATTAATAATATTCATCTAATATATCTCACCCCATTCTATTTTGGGGTTGTGTATGGAGCAAGCTATCAAACATAGTATTAATTTAGAGAAAAATTTATTCCAAAATATCAAAGTGTTATAGTGTATGAATACTTTCAATGTTAATAATAAATCTTTGATTAATTGGAGATATATTTAAGAATAAATTTCTAAGATCATAAACTGTATAGTTAATACTTCAAATGGAGTTAGATCATGTCAATAATTGACAGATCCTGACATTAGTATCATGATATAAAAAAAATTATGTTAGATTTTTTATAAATACAGAAACTCAAAATGATGTGATTAAAATAAATGAGAAAAAAAACATTTAACATTACAATAAAATGGGTTAGGGAAGAAAATTAACATAAAAAATTATTTGGTTCGAAAAGAATCCCACATCCTTGAAGAGATATTATAATTTCATTATGTAAGATAGTTGAAATTACAAAGCAAAAACAACACACGCACACACACACCTTAGCTTGGAAATGAACCCAAAATGCAACACGCATTACTACAATACCCCTTATTATTATAGTACCCCATGTTGCTACAATACCCCATACATTCATAGTTACCATAGTGTTGGAATACTTTTTTTGGTGTTGTTAGATAGCTCTTCTAGAGTAAGCAATCCTTCCATGATATTTCAAAATATGAACAATTCCAAAAAAATAAACAAAAAAATAATCTTGATAGAAATTTTATATAGTTAATGGGGAAAATATAAATTTTTTAATTAATAAACTCTAGGTTATATTTTATTACTATGAAATAAAAATATAGAATAACACATATAATTTATTGGTTTATTTTCCTCGCATATTAATTTTTTCTATTATAAATACCATGCTGAACAAAAAATTTACTTGATCAATTGAGGAAATTATTTTTAAAATGAAGGTTCAAACCAATTTGTATAGTTTTGGATATTAAATAACATATAATATTTGTTGGCTTTTACATCCTAGGACCAAATTTTTTTACTTTGATTACATGTATATTTGATGTATTAAATATTAATTAAACATGTTATTATATATTGTACATTGTTCTGCATGGATTTAATGTAATAATGTCCTATAATATTTGTTGAATTGATAAGGTCATAGTAGTTTCCCTCTATGATGACAACCTTTAAGTTCTATGAAAATATTCTTAATATAGTTCTGCGTTTGGATAACTTACTATGACGGGGCACATGGTATTTAGATCATCTGGTGTGAGTACTTATAAGCGTATGAGGCTTCTTCTCATGAAGTTTCACTTGGTAATCTCTAATAAGGGATATTATGAGAATAGACCTGCTATTATGAATTCCTCATGTTTTGGTATCATCAGATATTCTTATCTACAAACAAGTCTAATGGTCCTTAGACTTTAATATTATCATTAATGCATTTCATGACTCACGCACTTAGATTTTTTGATGAAACGGTGATGACATATGTTCATAGTGAGGTAGGGTATATTGGGTGAATCATGATTGAAATGTCATTAATGGATAATTCAATGAAGGATTTGTCCCTTCCATATTTATGGAAGCTGATATATTGGCCCTTTGATTGGAATAAAACCATCACCCTAAATTCTATGGTAATGGTGTAACGACTTGTTTATTATAGATAGTAAAATAAATACATATCAATCATATAGTTTGGTGACACAAATGTGCAACATGATTGATGATATATTGTAACAAATAGATTATATTATACATTTATCATTTGTATGTGGTTTTCATAGTTGAGAAATTAAGTTCTTTATCTTGTATGTCTTGACTCATTACTAGATATTAATCTTGGAATTTAGGAAATCTCACCTCCTGCTAATGAGAAATAATATTATAGGATCACACACTAAGTGTTTTTATTGATCTCTATTGAAACACCCTTCCCCTCCTTATTGGCATGAGATGAGGTGAAATTGCTACTTGGCCTTAGGTGACATCCCCAAGACACCAAACGCAAGAAATAAATGCCAAGGGATTCAATAAAATTGGGGGAAAATTTTCCCTTTGAAAATAAAACAACCAAAACCAACATACCATAACCAAAAACCACTATATGATACATGATAACAATTTAATTCAACACGAAGTAATACCAAAAGAAAACAATACCAAACTACACCATAACCAATATCAGAGTGCCAAAGCATAAGACTAAACCACAAAGCTCAAAGACTCCAAATACATAACACCATAGATCCCAACATGATCCATGCTCCAAATCCACAATACATGCCCATAGTATCATGATTAATCACTAAATAAATGAGATACCTTACCTTTACCTATATCCTGATAAACAATATTTTCAAAAGCACCAAAGTGCCAAAGTAAAGAGTGAGTAATGAAACTCAGTATGTTTTCCCCAAATGACTTCCCTACTCATTCCACTAGGATGAAACTTGTTAGAAAATTTATATAAAACAGTTATATAAAAACATTTAAAAAATTTTAATAGTTTATATCAAATCCAATCATTTTCTCAATAAAATAGTTTTCATGGAAAGCAAACAAACAAGTTCTTCAAACCATTTCACAAATCCATTTGGCATAACCCATTCCAATTCACACAACCACACATGCATGCCTAAGTGATAGTTCCATATTTATGAGTGTTCTCTCTTTGATCAACCAATTCATCACAAGGTGACCATATACTAGTTACCCAATGTCACTCACCCCTTCCATAGGGTCACATCAATGAAAATGAGCACATACCAACCAATTATTCCAAAATCATTCCAAACGAACTGTTCAAAAACCACTTCAATAAAAAAAGTATTTTTATTTAAAACCTTTCCACAAAAACTTTTTCCATGAATAAAACCAAACAAATATTTTAAAATCAATATTTTAAAATCATTCAACAAATCACTTTGCACAAAAAAATCCACAATTTCACAACCCATCACTAAAGAAAATTTCTACCAACCTTTGTACAACAATTTCACAATAAAATTCAAGAAATTTAATGAGTTTGAAAACTGGAATTCTAGTTCTATAAAGAGGATTCAAGAGTGTATCCACCTACCTTGGAAACTATAGTTAAAACTAAGAATAACATGAATTCTTCAACAAAACAGTTTAAAACTCCAAAAACCCGCCTTATATTTTGTTCCCTATCATCAACACAACCAAAAATCATCTTGATTAGCATAAAATAATATATATTTATCCCCAATGGATTAGATATATGAATCTAAGATAGGTAAGAAGAGGATATGTAATAAAAACCACCATGAACGGAGACTTACCAAGAAATTTGGGCTTCAATGCACCAAGATTTTCCAATGGATAACCCCCGAATTGAAGGGAAGAGTCTCCAAAACATTTGGGAGGATATAAATTTGAGTTAGTGTTGCGATAGAAGAAAAATGAGGGATTAAGGGGATAAAATGAGTTAGATTCACAATTTTCAGATCTAACTTTTGGTTGTGCATAGTTAGGTCACACAGTTACGTAAACTTTGTGCTAACCATGAACAGGCCTCTGGCTAAAGAAGTACCTTATGTGGTTGGTACACATGGTTAGACAAACCTTGTTCCAACCATGAAAAAACCATCTTTTCCAAAATCATGGTTTCTCCTAGGTGGTCACATGGTTTGGCCAAACCGTGCACCTACCCAGTAGCCTCTGTTCCACTTTACATGGTTTCATGGAGGTGTTTCACGGTTTCTATTAACCGTGATCAAACCGTGAACCTCCATAAAAGCCCCCAAAACATTCTAAAATTCCTCCAAACCTTCCCAAACTTCACTTAAACACTTTAAATACTTAAAATAAATAAATAAAGGGTTACTTACTTTAAATAGAGGGTGCAAAATTATCCCCACCATTGGACTTTCTGTCTTCGAAAAGTAGAAAACCATCATTACCCCCAAAATATTTTGGGCCATTTCTCAACCATTTATTTCTCCCATTCCCAAGTTTTTTCCTAAATCTGGCCATGTTGCCACAAAACCTACACTAGACCGATTCTTTTCCCATGCAAGACTTTCTGTTGCCTATCCACAATTTGTATCGGCACATATACTAATGAAGCATCCTACTTTAGGTCAATGTGATCCCATTTAATCATATGGTTAGGATCAGGATAATATTTTTTAACTAAGATACATGAAACACATTGTGCACTGAACTAAACTATGGTGGAAAATCCAACTGATATTCCACCTCACCAACTCATTCAAGTATCTAAAAAGGGCCTATGTATTGAGGAGATAACATGTCCTATTTTCCAAAATGAGGATTCCCAAGCCTTTGATAGATTCTAAAGAACACATGAACACTCACCTAGAATGAAAATGGCCATTGATAAATATTCTCATATGATTTCTGATGACTCTAAGTCGTCTTTATCCTCTTTTTGATTAACTCAATCTTCTTCATTGTATCTTGGACAAGGATTAGCCCAACCAGTGAAGTTTCACATGTTTCCACCTAACAAAGTGGAGAAAAACAAGGACACCCATGAAATTATTTAAAATAATCCATGTGTATCGAGGCCTAGTAATTGTTTTCATATGAGAACTCCACTAATGTTGTGTGCTCTTCCCATAATCCACCAAAATCCATTAAACAAGCCCGAAACATCTCTTCAAAAGTTGTATCATTTTTTGAAATTTTCCATTTGTATGAGGATGATACACCAAACTCATAGTCAACTAAGACCTAAGGGCTTTCTATAAAGATTTATATAAATAATATGTAAACCTAGAATCTCTGTTTAACAATATCAAAACTAGTACGCCATTATATAAATAATATGTAAACCTAGAATCTCTGTTTGACACTATCGAAACTAGTACGCCATGCCTATTTTCTAATTCTCGGATATAGATTCTAGAAAAGTCCTTTACCATATGATATTCACAAATAGAGATGAAATGGGTTGAATTCATGAGTTAATCCACTATCACCCATCTGGAATCATGTTTATGAACCATTCTCAGAAGACCTATCACAAAATCCATGGCTATCTCCTCCCATTTCTAAATAGGAATAGGTAAAGATTGAAACATACATGATGGTCATTGATACTCTACCTTAACCTGTTGATAAGTGAGGTATCTTGAAACAAACTCAACCACCTTCCTTTTCATGTCAACCCACCAAAACTGTACTTTCAATGCCGTATACATATTCTATATTCTAGGATGAACAACCTATCTAAAATGGTAGTAAACCTAGAGAATTTTTCCCTAATAAGCTAAAGGTACAACCATCCGATCTCAAAACTATATAACTAAACTCTTATCCATCTTTCATCCCTAAATAGTCTCCCCTCCATTGAGTTTTGACCTCATAGAAACACGTTCTGAATCTAATTTTTGTACTTATTTAACTATTTCAACCAAATCAAGATCTAAATAAACTCAAAAGAAATTTGTAACATTGCCTCAGTCTTCACAATCCAAGTGCATGTCGACTATTACTGACATCAAATGCCCCTGATATAAAGCTTCTTTTGTCAATTGAGCATATAACTTTCTGCTTAATGCATCTTCCACTGAATTTCCTTTACCCTGTGTATATATCAAGTCAAAGTCAAATATTTGGAGATACTTCATCCATATTCTTTGTCTTAGGTTCAAATTTCTATATAAGAAAATGTGTTTCAAATCATGGACTATGATAGCTAACTCCAAATAATTTTTTGGGTAGTTCTTCTCATGAAACCATAACTGTCATAATCCATAAGAAATAACATGTTCTACCTACATGAGAATGCATCCAAAAACGGATCCCAATGCATCACAATACACCATATACCCTTGTCATGATTTTGGAAAAATAAATATTGGTTCTGATGTAAGATGAAACTTAAACTCTTGAAAAGACTTCTGACATTCATCATTCCATTGAAATGGAATGTTCTTCCTTGTTAAAGTTGTCATATGTGAATCTAGTCATGAAAAATAATAAACAAAACATTGATAATAGCTATCTAAACCAAGGAAACTACATATCTCAAATACATTATTTGGAGGTTTCTAATAGATTAGAGCTTCTATCTTTTATGGATCCATAGAAACACCTCTTTCAGAGATTACATGTCCAAGGAAACATACCTATTGTTTCCAAAAATCACACATTGATAATTTGTAATATAGATAATGATCCTGTAAAATTCCCAACATTGTCATCGAGTGTTGCTCATACTCATCCCTTGTCCTTGAATACACGAATATGTCATCCACAAACCTCACCAAAAAAGATTCCAGATATCTTTGAAATATATGATTCATCAATGCCATAATGACTTTTGGTGAATTCAAAAGACCAAAAGGTATAACCATATACTCATAATGGATATATATACTTTTGAAATCAATCTTCAGATTATCCTCCTTCCAAATCTATAATTGGTGGTATCCTGATCACAAGTTAATTTTACAGAACCATTGGGCTCCCCTTAATTGATTGAATATATCATCAATGCATGAAAGTGGATATAGATTATTTATTATCACTTGGTTAAGATTACGATAATCCACACACAGCCTTAGAGTTTTATCTGCCTTTTTCACAAACAATATCAGTGTTTTTCATGGAGACATGCTATAATGGATGAACCATTTTATTTATAACTCTTCCAAATAGACTTTCAATTCCCTTAATTATTTTTTCCCATTCGATAATATGTGATAAATCCAACTATTAGTTACAACAAGCATGTTTCACCTAGATTTATATTCCAATCTCCTCTAAAGAGATTCTCAACATCATCATCAGTCATAAAACTAGTCATTAGGGTATAGCAATCGATGTGATTTTGGAACATAATCAACCAATCCATACCCAGGATTTTTTCATAGACATCTATCTCAAGTACATAGAAATACCATATCAACTCAACTCCACCAATAGTTATAGAGAATGCGTTTCATACAAAGGCTCGATATTCTATTTGGTCAAGATGAGTTTGAAGTTTCAAAACAGAAGGAATAATCTCAATATTTAAACCCATAAGATCAACAACACGAGGAGAAATAAATGAATAGGATGCACTTGTATCAAAAAAATCTTTCATAAGTGTATAATTCAAAATAATCGTACCTCTCACCATCGATGGTCTAGATCGATCATCCATAATCACCTATTCATCTCCATACAACTACTTACTTGCTACACTTTGTTATTTATGGCCCTGTTGAGATTTTACTACCTGAGGAGTCATGGTCTTCCTAAAATCACCATGGCTATATCGGTTCTACTAATGAGAATTATTTTGTTGCACTCATCCCATCAAAGCATATGACATATGTGAACCATGAGATGTGTCCCAAACACCTGACCATGGAGCACTACGACAATGGTGCTGAAGATTCCTCATTTGATTGAAATTATGGCATGATCTAGGTGCTGTTGTACAATCTCGTTTTATGTGATCAAAATTTCCACATTGGAAACATCCAGCTTTACTCTTGTGTTTTAGAGGAAGATTCATTGATCCGGACATCTGATTTTTGAGTCATTCCACTACCTTGGAAATAGTATTCCCTCTTCCGCTTATTCAAAACATTAGAGTTCTCAGTGTTTCCTATAAGTATCAATATTCTCCCTCCACCCATAGCTCCTGAGATTTCCATTTTTTCCACCATCTCTCTATTGACCATCTCTGTATAATTTTTCATACAAAGTACAGAAATCTTTGAGTGAATATCTTGCCTCATTCCTGATTTAAAAATGTGTTCCTTAAAGGATGTTCTAGAATAAACTTTGGGTGAAAATGGACTAAATTCATAAATTTAGTCACGCACTCTTTCACTAAGAGGCTATCCTACTTCAAGATGAAAAATTCCATCATTCTAGCGATCTTGAACATGTGAGGATATAACTTTTTGTTGAAAAATTCTTCAAAATCCTCTCATGAAATGCATTGGTCTAATTTATCTTGAACTAATAAATCCCCCCATTGGCGTGTAATATCCTCCATCATGTATATTTATAACTTGAATTTTAACTCAAATGGTGTTCAAAGGAAATCAAAGATTCGATTCATCTTATTCAGACATACCTCTTCCTTTTCTGGTTCTGAATCACCTTAAAAGATGGGTAGATTCTTCTTCTAGAACTGAATAGGATATTCCACTTTCCTTAGTTCATCCCTTCAATTACCTCAATCCACAACTTGAAAAGCCTATATAATACTCTGAACTAGATATTGGTTCACCTGTGTCTCAGATGCAACCACATTCTCATCAGCTTCCTCTGGTAAGTTTCTTTTACACCTAACCAGTTCCATTTTCTAAAACCAAAAAAAAATACATAAGTCTCACTCTCTAAAAACTAAAGGCTTACCAATTTCAAATTATACCACATCATATATCACAAAATTTCTTTCCAAAATTCAATATTTACCACATTCAACCATTTTTGAAAATTTCACCATGCTTTTAAAAATCAAACCATATTCAAAATACCATTATCATGCCTTTTAAAAATCTCATATTTGAAAAAAAAATTACCATTTTTCAAAAATAAAAATGTTTGTACCACATCATAATTCATTAATCAAAATGAAATATGCACTCCTAGTAGGAAGTCATTTATAACAATTCATGTCATGCTATTCTCATTGACTAAACCCATGATAATGAGGTAAAAAATCCTATAAGTTCCTAAAAACACTTATGTACCCAACTCCCTGGTAACTTGGGGTTCAAAATAAATAGGTTAGTTATGCCTTTTATGATATACATTTCAAGTTCCAACAATCCTACTACTTTATACCATCCCAACTCAAGGTCTAATCAATAATGAATATTTAACTCCAAGACTGACACAACTGATACCCAAGAATTAAAAAAACTAGTACCACTTGTCCCAAAAGATTTGGATTGGCCAATACTGATACCAGTTGTAACATCCCTCCCCTCCTCATTGGCTTGAGATGAGGTGGAATTTCTACTTGTCCTTAGGTGGAATCCCCAAGACACCAAAGGTTGGAAATAAATGCTAAGGGATTCAATACAATTGGGGGATGATCCCTTTGAAAATAAAATAAACAACCATAACCAACATACCGTAACTAAAAACCATTATATGATTCATGATAAAAATTTAATACAACACAAATTAATACCAAAAGACAACAATACCAAACTACACCATAACAAATATCAGAGTACCAAAGTGGAAGACTAAACCACAAATCTCAAAAACTCCAAATACATAGCACCACAGCTCCCAATATTCTCCATGATTCAATTCCACAATCCATGCCCAAGGTATCACATTTCATCACTAAAGAAATGAGATACCTTTCCTTTACCTATTTCCCAGTAAACAATATATGCAAAAGCACCAAATTTTCAAAGTAGGGGGTGAGTAATGAAACTTAGTTGGTTTCCCCCTAATTATTTACCTACTCGCACCACTACAATAGAAAGTTTTAGAACATTTATATAACATACTTATATAAAAACATTTAAAACATTTTAATAGTTTATATAAAAGCCAATAATTCTCTCAATAAAATAGTTTTCATGGAAAACAAACAAATGAGTTCTTTAAACCATTTCACAAATCCATTTGGCATAACCTATTCCAATACACACATCCACACATGCATGTATAGATTACAGTTCCATACTCATGAGTGGTCTCTCATCGATCTACCAAGTCGTCTCAAGGTAACCATATACCAGTGCCCCAATGGCACACACCCCTTCCATAGGGTCACATTAATGAAAATGAACATGTGCCATCCAATTATGACAAAACCATGCCAAAGTAATTATTCCAAAACCACTTTAATAAAATAGTCTTTTTATTGAAAACCTTTCCACAAAACCTTTTTACATAAATCAAACTAAACAACCATTTCAAAATCAAAATTTTAAATTCATTAAATAAATAACTTTTCACAACAAGTCCACAATTCACAAACCATCACTAAAGAAGGTTTCTACCAAGATTTACACACACAAAATAATAATCAAATTCAAGAAATTTAACCAATTTGAAAATTAGGGTTCTAGTTCTATAAAGAGGTGTCGAGAGTGAATTCACCTACCTCAAAAACTATGGTGAAAATGAAGAATGACATGAATTATTAAAAAAAGGGTTAAAACTCTAAAAACTCACCTTATATCTCATTCCATGTTATCAAAACAACCAAATATCATCATGATTGTCATTAAATAACATATATATATCCTCAATGTATTAGATCTATGAATCCAAGATAAGTAAGAATATGAGATCTAAGAAAAAACCACCAAGAATAGAGACCTACAAAAAAAACTTGGGCTTCAATACACCAATATTTTCCAATGGATCACCCTTGGATCAAAGGGAAGAGTCTTAAAAGCCTTTGGGAGGTGAGAAAATCAAGTTAGGATCGTAATAGAGGGAAAATGGGGGATAAGGGGCTAAGCCGAGTTAGATCCATAATTTTCAAATCTAACTTTTGGTTGTGCGTAATTAGCTCACACGGTTAGAAACATCATGCAATAACCATGAACATGCCTCTACCTCAAGAATCACACTGCATGATTGGCCCACATGGTTAGACAAAGCATGTGCCAACCATGAAAAATCCCTCTTCCCTAAAAACACAGTTTCTCATAGGTAGTCTCACAGTTTGGCCAAATTGTGCGTCTAATTGTGTGCCTACCTAGTAGCATCTGTTTCACTTTTCATGGTTTATTTGAGGTGTTTCATGGTTTATACTAATCGTGATAAAACTATGAACCTCCATAAAAGCACCAAAAACATTCCAAAATTCCTCCAAACCTTCCCAAACTTCACCCAAAAACTTTACATACTTAAAATACATAAAGAAAGGGTTACTTACTGGAAACCGAGGGTGATACATCAATTAAATTCTATTTAAATTTAATTAATGTAATAAATATTATTATCAAGACCAAGGAATAATTTTATTCAAGTTTTATTAATCATATAAATTAAATAAATATATATTCACCAGATTGTGAATAAAATATATTTATTTATTTTATTGAATATTTAATATATGTTTATTTAATTATTTATGAATAAAATATTTATTTAAGAGAATAAAATATTTTATTTGGGTATTCAATAAATGATAGAGGATTTTGAACAGACCAAGACCAAGTCTGGTGACAAATATTAATTAACGAGTCTGTTAAATAATACTTGTTATTGCTCAAGTTGGCACGCGACACAAAATAGTAATATTATTATTTTATTATATGGAATGGGGTTTATTAAAGGTTATTATATTATTTAATGTTCATCATGCATTAAATAATTATTTTAACATAAATCCTAGATCTATAAATATACAATTATGTCTATTTTTTAGAGTATCGATTGGTGCAATCAAAATAGAGAATTGTTTCACACAATGAATTCTCTTTAAACTCCTCATTATCTACACCTCTCAAGAATGATAAATTAAAGAGATATTTCTTCAATACCAAATAATTAATGATCAAGAACTAAAAACACAAGACATTCAATTCACCGAGCTAGTACCCAGATATCAAGTGGTACAACTCAAAGATCATAAGAGCACATGTGGATCACCACTAAAGGGATTCTATCCTAAAATAATCACAGTGCAATGAAGTCAATCCAAAAGGTTCTTCTCGAATGATCAACATTAATCAATAAATAAATATCCTAAGCTCATGTATTCATTTCTTCAAATATTAAATAAATAAATTATAAAGTTGATGTGTAAGATCCTTACTCATGGTCTTGGGAAATGATAATTAAAAGAAATTTTAATATATCGCCCACCAATATTCGCTTCATCTATTCTCAGAACCAACAAGTGGTATCAGAGTGGTCACATTTAAATTTATAATTATTTATTTTATTTTTGATCTATGAGAAATTATGGTTAGATTTTCATTTCATGTTATTCATTATTTAATTTGATTTAAATTAACATGATTCTAAATATTAATCACGATTCATTCATTGTTTAATTTTCTTAATGGTTTAAGAATAAATAAAAAAGGACCGAATATTCCATCAAGAAACTACCAATTTTTGGTCGGTAAGATAGGGTTACATGGAATGTACTCAGAAGTACACATCGTTTACCCTAGTGCACTACATCTAGATGCACTGAGGGGTACATGATGCACCCCACAGTAATTACATGTGGTGTACACTGTGCATTGACCAGCCAACCTGGAACATGGTTTTCAGATTACATGGAGTGTATTAGTGTACATTCCATATGTTCTACATGGGTTAGCAGAATAAATTTCACAATCTGTGTGGTCATTATACACAGTCAAAATTGTATGATAGTTAGAGCATTTATGATATACATGGCATGTATGTGGTGTATAACATGTATTTCAACAATTATTTTGTCCAAGAAACATTTCAAAGACCTAGGTGTGAATCCCAAACACATGGTAAGCAGAATACACAGCATGTAGCTAGTTTGTACATGTCGTGTAGTTCAGAAAAGGTACACACCACAGACCCAGGCATGTACCCAGGATACACAGCAACCAAGATACATTACGTGTAGATAGTCTGTATGTTCCATGTAGTCTCCCATTAAAGGATAGAATTAAAAATTACATTAAATTAAAAATTGCAACATTAAAACCTTATTTTAGGGATTGGTACACCAATGTATATTTGAAAATTTAATAATGGTTTTAAATAATATTAAAATCTCAATTAATTTATTGTAATTAATATGTCGTTATTGGTTTTTCCATTTATTTTCCATGAATGTTATAAATTATGGGTATCTCCAAATAATTTTGGATGGTCATTAAGATTAGAAGGAATTAATTAATTAATTTAAGCACATTCATCTTAATAATAAATAATGAATAAATAAATGAATGTTATCCAGTTACTTTTTCGTATTCGTTGCATGTATGATTGTTCATGAGATTGACCAAGACCTATGTATGATTTGAATGTTTTAATTTAATTTATTACATGGGTTTTCAATTATTTATTAAATTTGAAAATCATTTGTGATGTTTTTTTTTATAAAATTTTGTATTTGTTGAAAACTAATATTTTTGTAAAAGAATGTTTTTATGCATCAGGTGAAATATATGTTGTTGAAATTTTATAAAAAGTTTTCTAAAAATTTTCTTATAATCCAAATAAAGAAAGTTTTTTTGAAAATTTAGCAATCAGATGAATCAGATTAGTACCAATTCATCAAAATTAATTTTTATACAAAGTTATAAGTTTCTAAAAATCAGATTCAAAAATATTGTTATGTTGCTAAGTCTGGAAGTTATGAAAATTGTTAATGGATATTTATATAACTTTACAAAACAAATCTGATGATGATTTTTTGTTATTTCAAGTCTCTAAAATATCATGAAGAATTCATGATACAAGCATAAGTTTGTAGAAGAAGTTACAGAAACTGATACATCGGAATGTTGTTGATGCCTATAAAATATATTCAATTTCTAAACGAAATTAAATCAAACTGAGCTGAGGAAGTTCCATTGGACTAAGTTGTGGAAGTTCCATAGAAATGAGTTGAGGAAGTTCTATCGAACTGATCTAAGGAGGTTCTATCAGATTGAGTTGAGGAAGTTTGAACTGACTGATCTAAGGAATTTCTAACAGACTAAGTTTTCTAACCTATAGTTTCTAATATTTTGGTGAGAATTTGAGAAGATGTTTTGGAGAATTAAAGAAGTTTCTAGAAGACACTAGAAGAGATTATAAGGTTTTAAATATTAAAATATAAAGTTCAAATGTTAGTAAAATCCATAGTTTTTTGGAATTTGGGTGAGTAGGAAAAGCATTTCAGTTTCCCACCTTTACTTTTTCTATACCACCTATAAATAGAGGTGGAAATTAAAGGGGTGATTAACAATTTTCACATGTGAAAAAAAGGTATAAGTGCTACAGAGTTAATATGAGGAGTTTTTTTAGGATAAATATCTCATCAGAAGATCATACTAGAGTTAGTTCAGATTATTGGACTGAGAAAATCAGACTGAAAAAGATCATCCTGAGTTTGAGAAGAAGTGTGGAAGGTGCTAATTGAGAGAAGGAAAATCATACTTAGTCAATCAGACTGAGGTTCATTGGAATTAGGTTCATTGGACCCAGGGAATTTTATGGATCAGTTTGAACAAAGTTTTTATACTTTTGTTATGTTCATTTTAGTAATCAAAAATGTATAAACTGGTAGGAGTTAGTATAATCTTTCTTATAGGGATATATAAGGTGTCTAATGGGATTTTACACAAGTTATATCCACTTATTTATAATAGTGAATTTCCATAGACCCGCAAGCGTGGATATGGAAAGTATGTTGGTTCTCACACTGAGGCCAAACCTTGTAAATCACATGTTCTTTACTTGCTTTCATGCTTTTTCATTCATTAGTATTTATTAAAAGATGATAAGGTAATGAAATTTAATAAGTTACAGGGGTTAAGTTTCTAAATGTTTGAAACTTATAAAAATTAACAACTGATTCACCCCCCCCCCCCCTCCCTCAAGTTTTTATTTGATCCTTTAGATCTTCAATTGGTATCAAAACCAAGGTTTTCTTGTTGAATCTTTATCATGGATAATATCAATTCTATCAATAGTAGAGTAATTCCACCATTTTATGGAAAAATTTACTATGGTTGGAAGAATATGACGATTTCATGCCTTCTATATCTTGGCCTGAAAGTTGCTGATGCTGCTACAATTGGTTTTCTACCTATTGAGAAAGATGGTCATATTATGTTTACTAACAAGATAAATATTAAAGTTGATAGAAAGGCCAAAAATGATGTCCTTATCTCTATTAGAAAATTTTTATTTGAATTTTATGGGTCTCAAAACTTCAAAGAGTTTGTGGGACAATCTGAAAAATATTTTTGAATGGAATACTAAGGTGAAGGAAGTAAAGCTACAAATTTGGTGTAGTAAGTTTGAATACATAAGAATGAGAGATGAAGAGACTATTGATGAATACTTAACCAGAGTAAATGAAGTTATTTGTAACATAATAGGTTTAATATATGTATTGTAATATTCTAAAATTATGAAGAAACCCATGATAAATGTTCCAAATGTGTTTGATTCTAAAATTTCAGTTTTAGATAATAAATATAATTTATCTCTTGAAGAACTTCATAACTTTCTTATTGATTATTAAATGATAAAATCTCTAGTGTTAAAAAATAAGATTAAAGATGACATGGCTTTTGAAGTTATGAGAAATATAAAAATCCAAGATGTTAAAGATGTAGATCCTTGTGATTCTGAATATAAATAGGATGATGAATTTGATGATAAAATCATGTCTCTTATTTTTAATAATTATAGGAGAGGAAGAGGGAAGTATGGAGTAAAACATCCTCTCAAATGTTTCAAGTGTGGTGGAATCAAAAACTTTTCTATGAATTGACCCAAGAAAAAATTTGGATAATATCAAGATGATTCGAATGAAAAACCTCCATAGAATAAGTGGAACAAAAGTTCTAAAGAAGAAAAGTTATCCAATAATTATAAGAAGAAGTTCACTAGAAAAAAAATAATTGTGTTGAGTAAGAAAGATGAAATGGACTCGAATAAAAACAATTCTCTAGAAGATTAAATTTTAGAAAAGGTTAGAACATTCATTGAAAAGGTTGATAAAACAGAAGTCTCCTAAAATAGTGAAGAAGAAGGTGGTGAAGAATATTAGAGGGAGTATCAACTCAGAATAGAACTTGTTGAATTTCTTAAGAAAAATAGGCCTCTCAAGAAAAAAATCTTAATGATAAAGAAATATAGTTTATTGAAGGTGAAAAATATGTTTTCAAGAAAGAATAAGAATACATTCAGGAGATCTTAAGTTACAAACTTAGAATTTTTGAATGGGGAAATATGGTTAAAGATCTCTGTGAGAAGTTGGAATCTAAGGAAGAGGAAGTTAACAAGTCTCTATCAAAACTTATTGAGGCTGAAATTACTTTAATAAATATTAATGAAAACATTAACAAAGATTTAGAAGTAAAATATGATACTTATAAAGTTGTTGAGAAATCTCAAATCAAGATTCAGGTGAAATCCTCACCCACCAAAAATAATGTTTCATCTGATTTTTCTAACATTTCAGGTGAGAAGAAAAGTGTTGGGAAATCATGGGTTGATAAGGGATGTGAGAATCCTCTCACATATATAAAATTTAAAAACTCACTCATTAGGAAAGATAGTACACATCCAGAGTATGTTATAGAAGAAATAATTTATCAACCTCAACAAAGTTTCTACATAGAAAGATCTTACTTCAATAACAAATTGAGATTTGATGGTTTTTTCTGGTGCTATGGAATCTATGGGAATAGGTAATATAATTTTTATCATAACTTATCACTTCCCAGAATAAGGGTTGAATATAGTGGAAGTAATGGTGGAATAAAAATGAGTAATTTTTATAACACCGAACAAGTTAGAAAATTAAAAACTCAAGATATTAGAAAACTACCGATAGAAAAAAATTAATGTCTAGAAGAATTATGCGGAAGATGTGACCATTATTTTCATCTTTCTAAAAAATGTATGACACTCCTTCAAAAACAAGTTTCTTATAGTAGAAAATAAAAGGAATTTGGAATGAAGAAAGTTGAGGAAAGAGCTTTTGTTGTTGAGATAGCTTTGAATGCAAGTAAAAAAGAACAAACCATGGATACTTGATAGTGTTTGTTAATAACACATGAAAAGTGATTTTAAAATTTTTAAATATGTTGAAAATTGTGATGGAGGAGATGTTACCTTTGGGAATAATAGTTCCTTAAAAATAAGAGGAATTGAAATGGCTAAGATTGAAGCAAAAAGATTAAAATCTAAGGAAGTTCTATTTGTTAATGGGATAAAACATAACTTAATTAGTGTAAGTAAAATTTGTGATTATGGAAAAGAAGTGATTTTTAGAAATTATTCTTGTATAATTAGAAGTGTATAAGATGGAAAAAAAATTACAAGAGGATAAATAACTAGTTAAAATCTCTTTCAAATAGGAGAATATTATAACTCACGTTACTTAAGTGCTAAAGATGAAAACAAGTTGTGGCACTAGAGACTTGAGAAACTTGGATAGAAAAATATGAAAAAACTTTCTAAATTTTATGTTGTATAAAATTTTCTATAATTGAAAATAATAGAAGAATATTTTTTTCATAACTTTTCAGAAATGGAAAATGACTAATAAAATTTATAAGAAAGTTGAGATTTAGTCTACCAGACCTCTTGAACTTATTCATTCCAGTTTATGTGGGATGATGATACATCAATAAAAAAAGGGTATTTGAACATTATCACTTTAATTTATGGTTTTACTCAAATTACCAACATCATGTTTATGAAGCACAAGTCAGAGGTAGTAGAAATTTTCAGAGTTTTCAGAAGAGAAGTTGACAGAGAGATGGGGGTTTATATAAAGAAGTTGAGAATAGATAATGGAATATAATTCACATGAAATGCCTTTGAATCTTATCTAAGAAAGCATGGAATCAAACATTAGTATAGTTCTCTATACACCCCCACAACAAAATGGAGTATCAGAAAAGAATAATATAATTTTGGTGGAAATGGGAAGAAGCATGTTAGCAGAATACGAACTTTCATAATTCTATTGGAGTGAATTTTTTAGTACTATTGTACATATAAAAAATAGATATTTGTTGATAATTAAATACAACATGAATTCCTATAAAAAAATTTATAAAAAAACATTTATTAAAATACTTTAAGGTTTTTGGAAGTCCTTATTTACTAAAAATCAAAAATATGGATCTTGGGAAATTTGATGAGAAAGATGAATAAGGAATTTTAATGGGATATTCACCCAATGGAAGAAGTTACATATGTTGGAACAAAAATTTACAAAATTTTATGGATTCATATGATATTAAAGTTATTGAAAATCCAAACTCATTAACAAAATTTATTGAGAATATTGAGGAAGACAAACTGAAGTTTTCCAATGAAATTGAAAGTGAATTAGAATAGACTTTTCAAGATTCAGAAGAATCATGTGATGATAAAAGTAAATATTTAAGGGGAACTTTAAAATTTCATAATTTATAGAAACATGTTGAAACTAAAAATATTATTGGGAATCATAAAAATCCAGTTCAGATAAGAAGATAGTTGAGATTGGAAAACCAAACTTCTCTCATATCAAAAGGTAAACTAGAATTAGTTTTAGAAGCTATTAAACACAAATATTGGGTAAATATTATAAATGAAGATTTGGATCATATTGATAAAAAACTTGGGAACTTCTTCCATATCCAGCAAATAAAAAAGTTATCAGAAAAAAGTGGGTTTACAGAAAAAAGTTGAATGAATAGAGAGAAGTTTCAAGAAACAAAGTAAGACTTGTTTACAAATTCTATGCACAGGTGGAAGGTATGGATTTTGAATAAACATTTTCCCTAGTTGAAATATTAAAATATTAGAATGTTTCTAGTAGTTTCTGAACATCGTAATTACAAATTTTATCAAATGGATGTAAAGTCAGTCTTTATAAATGGTGATATTGAATAAGAAGTTTACATTGAGAACCTTGTGGTTTTTTACGTGATTAAAATGAAATAAAAGTTTCTAAATTTAATAAGGATTTTTATGGGTTTAATTAATCCCAACATGCATGGTATTATAAACTTGAATTTTTTTGAGAATGTTGAATTTTTCTAAAGGAAAATTTGGTAGCAACTTGTATGTGAAATAAGTTAACTCCATCACCTTGATTGTAATTATGTATGAGGATGAAATAATTTTTTATGTGGATAGAGAATATTTTTATAAAATATTTTCTAAAGAAATGAATAAGAACTCTAAGATGTTAATATTGGGAGAATTAACTTTATTCCTTGGTTTATAAGTTCAACAAATGGAAAAATACATTTTCCTATCTCAAGAAAATTATATCAGGAAATTGTTACAAAAGTTTGTTATGGAAGAATACAAAGAAGTTTCTACTCCTATTTTAGTTAGGATAAATATTAGTAAAGATGAATCTATAAAAAGTGTGAATCAGAACGATTTTTGAAACCTGATAGGAAGATTTCAATATCTCATAGCCGTAAGACCTAATATTTTTTATGTTGTAACTTTGTGTGAAAGATATTAGAGTGATCAAAAAGAGTCTCATATGTTGGAAACAAATATAATTCTAAGATATGTCAAAGGAACAACTTTACATGGGATATTATAAAAAACAAGTTGTAATATGAACTTTCATGGTTATACTGATACTGATTGGGGTGGAGATTACAATGATAGAAAATCAAATTCTAGAGGAACATTTTTCTTGGGAGAATGTTGTGTGAGTTGGTATAGTAAGAAACAGAGTTCAGTAACTTTGAGCATAGTGAAATCAGAATATATTGTAGCTTCCTGGGATTGTAATCACATGTTATGGATGAAGGTTCAGTTGGAAGATTTGAAAGTTGAAGTTTTCATACCATTGAAGATACATTGTTATAATTAGAGTGAAATTGATATTTCTAAAAATCCTATCCAACACTCAAGATCAAAACATATTGATATCAAGTTTCACTTTATAAAAGAAAAGGTTGATTGTGGAGAAGTTTTTTTGGAATATATTTCTATGAATATAAAATTGTTGATATCTTCACAAAAGCAATGTCAAAAGAGATATTTATAGAATTAAGGCTGAAACTTCATGTTTAGACTCCACCAAAGTCTTCCTAAACATATTAATAAGATTTCCCACTATTATTTGTATTATGTTGAAAAGGTGGGATAATATGTAAAACTTTATCCTTCAATGAAAAGAGAAGTAATTTTCTTACTTAAATGGATTTGAAGTTGTGGTTATCATAAAATGGGGGAGATAAAAAGAAAATTGAGAGGAAAAGATAAAAGTAATGGGGATTTTATCTTAACATGGCTGCAAAATTTTCTTATCACTGAGGGATGGAATTCCTTCAAAAATATTACTTTATCTGGTAGTGTGGTGTTGGGACACTCTCCTTTGAGAGAGGTTGTGTTTTGGTAAAATTAAAAAATACATAAGTTGTTTACAAATATGAGTTGTGAAAAAAATAATTTGAGTGTTTAAAAAATGGTGAGTTGAAAAATTTCTTAACAAAAGTTTTCAAAAAATCCAAAAGGGAGGATTGAAGATCCTTTGTGATTTTTTTTTACAAAGTTTTGTATTTGTTGACAACTAATATTTTTGTAACAGAATGTTTTTGTACATCGGGTGAAAGATGTGTTTTTGAAAGTTTATAACATGTTTTCTGAAAAGTTACTAAGAATCTAAATAAAGAAATATATTTTCCATATTTTTTGATCAGATGAACCAGATCAGTCCCAGTTCATTGGAATGAGTTTTTATAAAAAAGTAAAAATTTTTTGAAAATTGTATTCATAAAGTCTACTATATTATTGAGTCTGGAAGTTATGAAATTTGTTGATGGAGAGTTGGATAACTATATAAAACAAATATGATGATGATTTTTTGTTCTTTCAAGTATCTGAAATATCATGAATAAGTCATAATGCAAGCACAAGTTGGTAGAAGGAGTTGCATAAATTGGTACATCAGAAGGTTGTTGGTTCCTATACACCATATTCAATTTTTGAAAGAAAATAAATCAGAACAAGATGAGGAAGTTCCATAAAACTAAGATTAGGAAGTTCTATAAAACTAAGCTGAGTAAGTTCTATAGGACTGAGCTGAGGAAGAAAGTCAATCGTAATATTCTAAGGAAGTTTCATCTGATTGAACTAAGGAATAAAGTTAATCGAACTGAGCTAAGGAAGTTTCATCAAATTGAGATGAAGAATAATTTCAATCAAATTGAGCTGATGAAGTGTCATTGGACTAATCTGAGGAAGTTTCATCATACTGAGTTGAGTAATTTCCATTGGACTGAGCTGAGAAAGTTCAAATGTACTGATCTAGGGAAGTTCTAATGGACTGAGTTTTCCCGACTATAGTTTCTGATCTTTTGTTGAGAATTTGAGAAAATGTTCTGGATAATTCAATAATTTTTTATAAGACACCAGAAGATATGAGATTGTTTGAATTGGTCAAATATGAAGTTAAAATGTGAGTGGAATTTGAATTTTTTGGAATTTGGCTGAGTAGGAAAAACATTTCAACTTCCCACTTTTACTTTTTCTAGACCACCTATAAATATAGGTGGAAATTACATGGGTGATTAACACTTTTCATGTGTGAAAAAAAGGTGGGAGTGTAGCATAGTTCATGTTAGAAGTGTTTTCTGGATAGAGATCTCAGTAGAATATCAGACTGGAGTTAGTTCAAATTAATGAACTAAGAAAATTAGACCTAAGAAGATCGGCCTGAGTTTGAGTAGAAGTGTAATAGGTACTGATTAAGAGAAGGAAAATTGGACTGGGTCAATCAAACTGGGTTTATTGGACTGAGGGTCATTGGACTCAGGTTAATCAGACCCAAGGACTTTTATGGAGCAGTTTGAACAACGTTTTTATACTTTTTTATGGATTGTTTTTTTAAGAAAAATTTTTGTAAACTGACAAGATTCGGTATAATCATTCCTATCAAGAGATATAAGGTTTCTAACAGGAGTTAACACAAGTTTTATTCACTTATTCATAATAGTGAATTTTCATAGAACCGTGAGAGTGGTTATGGCAAGGATGTAGGTTCTCACACTGAGGCCAAACCTTGTAAATCTCGTGTGCTTTACTTACTTTACTAATTTTTCATGCATGAGTGTTTACTAAAAGATTATAAGGTAATGAACTTTAATAGGTTATAGGGGTTAAGTTTATAGAAGTTTTAAAACTATAAAAAGTTAACAACTGATCCCCCCCCCCCCTCTTAGTTATTATTCAATCCTTTGGGGCTTTAAAATTAAATATGATGGTCTACATATCATCCATCCCTCCATTATTATGTAGAACTGTCATGTCCAATGATATCTATGTAATCACATTTAAACCAATACTTCAGCTCCCATCACCTATATTTACATCATAAATACAAGTAATTAATAGAGTATCCCAAGGCATGTGGTGGTGGTTCAATATGAAACCATTATAATGCCAACTCAGGTGATACACAGGTGGACAGATGGGATGTTGTAACTCGTTCCAAGAACAACAATGGGATTTATTTCCCCTAGGTGAAAGTTTTATTTAATGTCCTCTAATTAAATCAATAATTAGATAAATCTCATGAATGATTCATTTAATATTTATTTATTTCTATCTATGCAATTATTTATTTTATGGATGCAAGGATATGATCATATAAATAAGTAAATTAATGTGAAAAGGAAAAAATTAAATAAATTAATTATGCATAAATGTTTTATCCATCATGGTTAATTAATTAAGTAACATCCACTTAATATTAACTAGACATGTAAAGGATAAAATAAGATAAAAATTTATGCATAATTAATTAAAATCCCTCAATTAAATATTAGGTCAGACTTGGTCTTCAATTACTTGATTAGGAATGAAATCCTTGAAACTAAGTGTTTGACCAACCCTCATTGGGACATTAAATTTTAATGTGGGGTTCTTATAAAGGTTATGGGTTGAATTAACCATCTTATATCAAGAGAATTAGATCTCACTAGACTTGATGTAACTTGAAGGTAAGTGATGACTAAATCCAAATCAAAATTTCAGGATAGGGGAGCCCATTCAACATATCAAAGAGCTACAAGCTTGCAGTTAGAAAAGATATGTCTACCTAAATACCTTCAATTAGCTTGATCAACCCTCATCAGGGTTATGTGAAGGTGAATATAGATTATTTCCACTATAATGTCATAGAAACTAGACATTCCAAGTTCAATGGTGAGAAATATTGGGACTTGATAAAATAGTGAGAGATTTAATAAAATTTAATAAAATAAAATAAATTTATTAATTATCACATGATTTTTAATCAATAAAAGTAATAATACTCTACTCTTTTAATTGTATAATAAAATAGAAAACTCATCATCCACATTATCCCTACGATCAATATTAGATAAAGACAACTTCCTCACTTATAGTAAATTCTAGGAGTGGTTTAGAATCCTTCAGGTTATTCTATGCCATGAATGGAAATATTACATGCTATAATCCTCAATACCTAATCCACCTACTAAAGAGGTGAGTGATGAAGAGTTACTAGTCTAAAAAAACATTTGAATGATACAGTCGACATTCAATGTTTGATGATTTCGTCTATGTTTAGTGAACTCATGAAGTCTCACGAAAACATGGATGTGTATAGAATGATTGAGCACCTTCATGGTCTTTACCAAGAGATAGATAGACAATAATGGTTTTATATATCCAAGGCACTCTTTAAAATCAATCTTGGAGAGGGTTCCCCAACTAGACCTCACATTCTCAAGCTAATTGGCTATATTGAAGGACTATAGGTTCTAAGGTTTATACTCTCCAAAGAACTGGACACCGATCTCATTATGGAATCACTCACTCGGAGCTTCTCCAACTTTTTTATAAATTTTAATATGAATTATACTAAGAATTATCTTACAGATCTTCTTACTCTCCTTCACCAAGTACATAAGGATAAGAAGTTTGAAAAGTCATTTGTCCTTATGGTGAACAAAAAGAAAAGGAAAGTGAAGAGATTTAAGCCTAAAGACTATTCAGATATTTCCAAGAAAAAGAATATAAAGGGGAAAGAAAGGGAATAATATGTTGTTTGTTTAACATGTGATAAGAAGGTTCAATGGAAAAAAAACTGTACCCATCAAATGAATAAATGGGAGGTGCATTTTTTATCAAGTGCATATTATATGTTTCTTCAAATTGGGTATTAGATACAACTTGTGGTGCTCACATTTGTATTCAAATACAAGAACAAAGTATATTTAGAAAGATTAAATGAAGGGAGGTAGATCTATGAGCAACTAATGGAGATGAACTTTCTATTTTAGTTATCAATGACTACCACCTCACATTATCAACTGAGACGATATTGGTTTTAAAGGGTTTCTATTATATGCCTTCAGTTACTAAAAATATTATATCATTGTCCAAACTAGATACTCTTAGGAAAAAATCCCTCACGATGGTGTTTTTTGGTTGATTGTGTTTGTTGAGAAGGTTTAAGGTTGTTGACAAAGGTTGGTTGTCAAAGAAGGCATGAAGAGTTAGCATGAATTACTGAACTCACAAAGAACAAATTCTGAACTGAACTTGTCTAAAGTGTGCATGCAAATTTGGACTAAGGACTCATGCAAAGCATGAACACAGACGAGTGACTTGTGCTAGGGGTTCGTGCTTAGATCTCATGGAGCGTGTGATGCCCATGATGTGGACGGTTGTCTATGATTTGTGGAGTTAAGGTGGTGGATTTTTGCCTATAAATACCCCCTAACCCATCCTTAAAAATTGAAGAAATTGTGGTTAAAATATTGATCTGAAGAAACATATGGGAATTAGGTTCATAGATAGAACTCATGAAAGATGTTCGTAGATAGGTCTCATGAAAGAGTATACATGATTGGCATCACGTAAGTGTTGTGCTTGATCTGAACAAGGTCTCGCACAAAGAGGTCTCACACTAGGGGACTCACGCAAAGCACGAAAGTGGATTCACACCAGTGGTTTGTGCCAAGGTTTCACGCTAGGATACTCGCGTAAAGCGTAAACAAGGTTCATGCTAGGGGAATAACGAAAGCAGACTCACACCAGGATATCGCACAAAGTGTGAAAGTGGTATCACACTAGGAACTCGCACTCAGCATGAAAGTAGACTCATGAAAGGGACTCATGCTAGGGTTTTACACTAGGATCTCATGCTAGGATCTCATGCAAGGAGTTACATGCCAGGATATCACACAAGGAGTTACACACCAAGATCTTACACAAGGGGTTATGCGCGAGGGTCTCACATAAGGGTATCACACTAGAATATTGTGCATGGAGATACATTCTTACATTTCCTTGTGAACAATATCATTTACATATTCAAATTTAGAATAATAAGAAGAAGATATAGGATCTACATCATTCGATGATACTTGAAGAAGTAGTTAATGCACTACTACATTCAAAGTAGTGAAAGGAAGACTTGGTAGAACTTGAAGATCTTGCCAAAGCATAGGTAATTGTTGTTTCTAAAACAAAGATAATTCTTTTAAAGTTGTTTGGAAAATGTAAGTGTTTCATACAGGTGTTTTTATAAGAGTGAAGGAGCAACCCAAAAAGAGAATGAAAAGAGCATCTACCTACAATTGAGGATGCATTCATTAGTGATAATGAAGGGACCTACATGTCCATAAATTGTGTGTGGATCCTTTTCAGAGTAGTGAGCAAAGGAAGAGGAATAATGTGATCTTTTCCACTGATAGTGAGCCGGAGAAAGAGACTTAGGGAGTGACCCTTGGGGAAGTACTTAGCTAGCCCTAAACATTGTAAAGGAAGTGAGCTTGGGAATAGAATTGATCTAGCCTAAACCTTTTATTTTAGCAGTGAGCCTTAGTATATTTGGTACATTGGAACATTTTCATTGTATACTCCTTAGATGTAGCCTAGTGAGGGTGAACCAAGTAAAATCTATGTGTGTTTGTGCTTGCATTCATGCTTTACTTTCTATGCATCATCATCAGATAAAGTTGGAAAGTATAAGAGAAGTGTAAAAAATAAATAGAAAATAGAGTGACCCTTATAACAAATAGGTCAATATCCAATGGGGAAGGAAGAAATTTGGAAAGAATATATGTTGAGTCAATAAGTTTCCTTATTAATTTTCGATTCCTTTATATTTTAAAAATCATAAACACATTTTCTTAAGGAAAATTATCTATCTCTTAGAAAATTTCTCTTAAGGAAAATTTTCTTTATCTAAGAATGTTTTTTTCTTTACCTATGATTTTCAATGAATTATTTAGTGTTTTAGTAACTAAACCTAACCATATTTTATTAAGTAAAAAAATAAAATCCTTATATAACTCAGAACCTTATAGATCCTTAGAATCTGATTTCCATAGAATTGTGAATCTGAAATTCAGAATGCAATTTCTTCTGAAATCAGACTTTGATTTCTCTAGAAATCAGACTCTGATTTCTCTTGAAATCAAACTCTGATTTCTTTTGAAATTAGACTTTGATTTCTCTAGAAATCAGACCTGATTTCTCTTTAAATTATACTCCGATTTCTCTTGAAATCATAATTCGGTTTCTTCTGAAATCAAAATCCGATTTCTTCTAAAACCAAACTCTTATTTCTTTTGAAATCAGATTCTGAATTCATCATAATTCAGAATCTAATTATCAATTTTTCTAGAATCTGATTTTCACTTTCTTAAGAATCCAATTAAATGATTTTCTTATAGTTACCTCATTTCCTTAAAGTAAGATTTCATTTTATCGAATCCAAAATGTGAAAATGTTTCTTAATCATGTCAATGCTTCTCATAGTTTGTTATTGAAAATGATGTCATCCAATCTATTTTAACTTAACTGTTGTCTGAGTTCCATGTGTACAGGTCCCTCTAAAATTCAAGGAAAAATATGACCGTTAGAGGAGGAAGTCGACCATTGGAATCCATGCCTATAAATACCCAACCATTTGAACGAGCTTAGTGCTAGAGTTTTCGTGGAGAGTTATTGATCTCTGGAATGAAGTGATACTCTATGAAAGATCTTCTCAAACCTTCTTTGTGCAAATTTTGTAAACAACTTGTTCAAGCTGAGAATATCTTGTTCAACCTTCCTAGTGAAATTATGATTGTTATTGATCAATCGAGGGCTTTCAAGGATATGAAGATAGAGATTTCGATCACCTTATAGATCGAGGGCTTATGGGGATAGTAAGAAAAATTTATATATTTGTATTGAGGGATTACCCTAGCGTGGGTAAGATAGAATTTCTTGAAAGTATAAATCAAGGGACCTTTATCCAAGGTTTTTGGATACCCTTCTCTTTGAGTTAATAGATTTCTTATACTTGTCATGTTTTGTTACAAGTTTTATTCCATTGAATTTTGTTAAATATAGGAAGTGTAACTTTATTCCCCTTTATTATACTTGTATACTCTAATATAAATAATATTTTATATGTTTTAAGTTAGAATCTTTCCCTAAGTAAACTTTTCTTAAGTTTCTTTATCAAATCCATATTATTAGATCCTGAGCAAGTTAGTTTCTTTGTTAAGAACTAAATAGGGTTTGTGAATCTATCTTGTTTAACTTTGTTAAACATAGATTTTCTTAAGGATAAAAATTAAAGTTTTTAAACCTACAATTCACCCACCCCCCCCCCCCTTGTAATTGAGCAATCTATATATATATATTTCAATCCTAAAATTGGAATATATCAAGCTAATCCAAAATATGTCTATTATACTTAACAGCTAGTTGTCCAGACTTAATGTTTTCAGTATGTTGATGTGCAATATATCAATCTAATCCAAAATAATCTCATTTAAAAGCATTGAAAATATTTTTTTTCTATTTAAAGGGAACCATGGATTTAGGAATTTTCTATTCTTCTAGAAATGATTTATTTTAAAAAATATTTTCAGATGCTGAATTTGGTGGTTGTAGAATGGATAGAAAAAGTACATTTGGAACTTGTCATTTCTTAGGATATTCATTAGTTTCTTGGTTATGTAAGAAACAACACTCAATATCACTTTCCATTACTAAAGTTGAATATGTAGTATCTGGAAGTTTTTGTGCTCAAGTGTTGTGGATGCAACACACACTCACAGACTATGGCATGAGTTTTACCAAAACACAGATAATTTGTGATAATATTAGTGTCATTTCCCTAATCAAAAACCTTTAATATCACTCTTGTGCAAAGAACATAGATATTAGGCATCATTTTTACTTTTTTAGGGATCACACACTTAAAGGAGATATTATTCTTCAATTTATAGAAATGCAAGATCAACTTGCTAACATATTTACAAAATCTTTACCCTCCTATAGATTTGAATACATTAAACAAAATTTAGGAATGGTAAACGTAAGGTAATCCTCCATATTAAATTTCTATTGAAATCTATCTCCTAATATTAAGATACTCTTTTTCATAAGGGGAGTACATATGTTTACTCTTTTTATATTTCTTTTTCCAAAAAAAAATCTAGAATCTAAAATTTTTGGAACCTAAAATGTTTTCATTCCCTAATAAAACTTTTCAAAACCTAAGTTTTATAAAAAGAATCTTATTAATACTGAAAAATATTTATAACCAATATAGAAGGTACGTTTCCTTATCTATATCATCGTAATTGCATTTCTTCTTATTGGTATTTCAATCTTGTTTTAAGAAAACCTTATCGGATACACTTTCCTTGAATCGTATTTTTTCCTTAAAACCTAAAAAGATTAGAACCTATAAATACTTCTTCGACATTGATATCAACCATTAGATCAGATCAATAAAATCTCAATTTTTGTACTGATTTGGGAATATGAATCGTCACCACGAAGCCTATAAAAAGTACCCCCATATTCGCATCCCACATCGGTTATCTCAGTGATTTTGCGTTGAATCCCTACCGCCCTTCAAGTTTGTCATTCATTTTTCCTTCTCTTCAACTCTGAATGTCTCTTGAAGTTTCCTCGCAGACTCCAATGGCCTCAAACAAGGAACTCAAGGATTGGATTATTTTTAGAGAAATATTGGTAGACCCAAATTTCTTTGTCAAATATGATTCTTTAATTTCAAAAATCAAAAAGAATAATGGATGGGAAAGTCTCTGCGTAGCCAAGGAGAATAATCAGGATCTGGTATATGCTGATCTTGTTATATAATTTTATGATATATTTCATTTTTATGAACAAAGAGGAAGAGAAATGTTTTATTTCAAGAGTTATGGAAAGAGTTATTCTTTTTCTTTCAACAAGACTACAAGTATCTTGGATATACCTTGTGAAGGTGAAGAAATATTTTGCTCACACAAGTTTCCTGATGAGGAAGGTTCTTTTAAGAAATTTAAGGCTATTTAGTACCTTGGGATTAAGGGAGAGAAGACACTGAAGATCGCTTATCTTTATTCAAGACATAGATTGCTAGATCTTTGGAGGAAAAGTTTTCTAATTTTGATGAAGGGTTATAAGGATTCCTTGAAAATATGTGATATCTTCATGATGGATTTCTTGGTGAATATAAGGAAGATAAACCTTGTCAATTATATTCTCTTAATGATCAGAAACATTAATAACAACATGATAAAATCTCAAATTATTATGTATCCTGTGATCTTGTCAAAAATTATTGTATTATGTTTATACTCTTTCAAAATAACATGAAACCCAAAGGCTAAAGTTTTCAAAATCATGTTGTTAAGTGATGATACTTTGAGATGGATAAAGATTGGTTTTAGTAATAAGATAGGATATTTCTTTGATCTTCCTAATAAGGATGACCAAGATATAATGAATAAAGGAGAAATTGTAGAAATCTCTAAGAAAACTCCTAAGAAAAGAAAAGGTAAAGAGTCGAAACCTTGGGAGAAAGTATTAGCTATTGAAACAATATCTGCTCCACCAAAGCCTAAGAAAAAAAAGACTTTTTCTGATGAATTTATTGCCAAATGGATAGAGATAAAAAAGAAAAGTAAGGAAGGAGATGTAGTTTTTGGGTTAAACCTTGTTAAGGTTAAGGCATTAAGAATTCAAGGAGCCGAAGAGCTTGAGAGGCAAGACAAAGAAAAGAATCTGAAGAAGAAAAAGTCAGAAGCTGAAATTATCCAAGCATTGTTAAAAGAAACCAAGAAGGCATATGAACAAGTTCAGATACCAGAATCTTTCTTAAAAGAACCAGTGCCAACTGAAACTCTGGTTGCAGATAAGAGAAAGAAAGATATTTCAATTCTGGAACCCATAGTTGAAGAATAAGTTCATCAATAAGAAGAAGAATAGGATGAGGAAATTGATGATGTTATAAGAATGGTTTAAGAATATCAGGATAAGGAAATTACTTTTGAAAAGTTGTCTATAAGAACGTCCCAAGATTAATCCACCAAGATTATTTCATAAGAACAATCTGTTTGGAAATATGTTGATGCTCAGGATGAGGTAAATAAAGTTCCTTTAGATGATAAGAGTATAAATGATGATATTGTTCAACAAGTTGTTGATGAAAAGGCTGACAAGAAAATTGATGATAAAGGGGCTGATAAAGAAGTTGATTGTGATGATGATAGAATGGTTCATGTTTCTAAAAGTGAGTGTGAAACTTAGAAAGTTGAGAAGGAAATATCTATGACTCAGAAAGGTAAGCAAGTTGTTGTTGATTCACCAAATAAATTTTTTGTTATAAGAGAAAAAAAGGATGTTGCTAGAACGTCAAAGAGGAAAGAAGATGATCAAGATAAAGTTCCCTCACCAACAAAAGAATCTTATTTGGAATCTTCATATTCCTTAGGACATGATTTTGTGTTTCAATCCTTGAAAAATCTTGTGAACTCAATCCCTTTTATTCCTTCTATTGATTCAAGATGGCAGCTGCTTCAAGAAACAATCAATCAGAATTCAGATTCAACAATAATTCTTATGGAAAAGTTTATCAAACTTGAATCCAAATTTAAGACTTTTCAAATCAGTTTTGATGCCCATATAAGATCTTGAAAAGAAATAAAAAAGTGTTCCAAGTCAGTCATTGACAATCTTAAAATTCTTAATAATTTCACTAATTCATTAAAAGATTCCTTTGATAAGTTTGATAACAGAATAAAGAAGCTTTCAACAAGTTTTTCAGAAAAGATAAAGGAAGAGCAAGATATCCATCAATAGGAAGATAAATATCTCAATGGGAAATTGAATTCGGTTGCTCTGAATATAAAATGGGAAATGGAAATCAGGGAAGAAATGGCTGAAAAACTCAAATATCAGGAAGAAGTGATAAAGCCTCAAGGAAAAATTCTTAAGTCTTGGGAAGACATAATCAATGATCTTGGAAATAAGAATCGGGATAAGGAACAGTTTATCAAGAAGTTTGAAGATGGTCAAAAGTAATTGAATAAGTTGAAGGCTACCTTGAAAAAGCTGATGCCAAAGGAGAAAAAGAAGGATGAATAATATTTTCAAACCTAGTCTTTTGTTGTAAAAACATTTGTTATATTAATGAAATTTTTTTATCTTTCTATTATCTTATTTTTTATATTTATAACTTTTTAGGTACAATTTTTTTATTTCACTTTATTCTTTTTTGAAAATCACAAAAAGGGAGAAAGAAATTATCAAAAATAATATTAATTTAAAAGAAAATAATGCCCTAACTAAGGGGGAGATTACTTAAACAAAAAATTATTAAAGAAGGGGGAGTAATTTCTCTAAGAAAGATAAGAATATGATCCTTAGGGATTTCAAAACCTCATGTGGAGTTAGTTGTATTCATCATGAACCATAAATAAAAAGGGAGATAAGTGTTTATTTTAAGCTAAAAATGAAAACTTTAGCTTTTATATTCTTTTATGAAAAGTTGTTTGTGCTTTCCAAAAAGGGGGAGACTGTTGAGTCAATAATTTTCCTTATAACTTTTCCATTCCTTTATGTTTTGAAAATCACAAACACATTTTCTAAGGGAAAATTATCTTTCTCAAAAAAAAATTCTTAAGGAAATTTTTCTTTATCTAAGAATGTTTTTTTCCTTACATATGGTTTTCAATGACTTGTCTAGTGTTTTCCTAACTAAACCTAACCATATTTTATTAAGTAAAAAAATTGGATCCTTATCTAACTCATAACCTTATAGATCCTTAGACTCTAATTTCCACAGAATTGTGAATCCGAAATTCAAAATATTATTTCTTTTGAAATAAGACTCTGATTTCTATAGAAATCACACTTTGATTTCACTTGAAATCACACTCTGATTTCTTCTGAAATCAGAATCTGATTTCTCTAGAAATCAGACTCCGATTTCTCTTGAAATAAGACTCCACTTTATTCTGAAATTAGACTTTTCTTTCTTTTGAAATCAAACTTTAGTTTCTTCTAAAATCAGACTTTGATTTCTTCTCAAATCAGACTTCGATTTCTTCTAAATTCAGACTCTGGTTTCATCAAAAATTATACTCTGAATTCATCAAAATTTAGAATCTGATTATAAATTTTTCTAGACTCTGATTTTCAATTTCTTAAGAATCTGATTAAATGATTTTCTTATAGTTACCTCATTTCCTTAAAGTAACGTTTCATTTTATCAAATCCTAAATTTGAAAATGTTTCTAAATCATGTTCATGTTTCTCAATGTTTATTATTAAAAATGATGGCATCCAATCTATTTTAACTTAACCATTTCTCGAGAGCCACATGTACAGGTCCCTCCAAAATTCAAGTAAAAATATGACTGTTAGATGAGGAAGTCGACCATTGGAATACATGCCTATAAATACCCATCCATTTGAATGAGATCAATGCTAGAGTTTTTGTGGAGAGTTGTTGATATCTAGAATAGAGTGATACTCTACAAAAGCTATTCTCAAACCTGCTTTGTGAGAATGTTGTGAACAACTTGTTCAAGATGAGAACATCTTGTTCAACCTGCCTAGTGCAATTTCGATTGTTGCTAATCAATTGAGGGCTTCTAGGGATAGGAAGATAGAGGTGTTGATCACCTTAGATATTGAGGGCTTGTGGGGATAGAAAGACAGATTCCGATATTCATATTGAGTGCTTACCCTAGTGTGGGTAAGACAACCTTTATTGAAAGTATAAATCAAGGGACCTTTATCCAAGGTTTTTGGATACCCTTCTCTTTGGGTTAAAAGATTTCTTATACTTGTCTTATTTTGTTATAAGTTTTATTTCCACTATATTTTTTTAAAGATGGGAAGTGTGACTTTCTTAAACTTTCTTATATTTGTATACCCTGATATAAATAAGATTCTATACACTTTAAGGTATAATATTTCCCTAATTAAACTTGTCTTAAGTTTCTTTATCGGATCCATATTATTAGATTCTAAGCAAGTTAGTTTATTTTTTAAGAACTAAAGAGGGTATTTGAATCCATATTGTTTAACTTTGTTAAACATAGATTTTCTTAAGGATAAAAATGAAAGTTTTTAAACCTACAATTTAGCCCCCCCCCCCTCTTGTAATTGAGAAATATACATATACATTTCAATCCTAAAATATACATACCCTGATTCACCCCCCCTGCTCAGGGTATCTAGCCCCCTTTTGGACCAAACAATTGGTATCAAATCATATGTTCCTTTGTTGATTTTTTTATCTAAAAAGTTTTACTCTACTATTGGAATTAAAGTTTTAGTTTTCTTTTATCTTGATGTAACATGGCAATGGGAATAACTACAAAGAAGAAGAATAAGAAGTCAGGTGGTGTTCCTCGGTGTGGAAGTGTCTACGGAAAAAGTGTGATTCGGTTTAAGGAAACCAAAAATGTATTGAAGAAAGGTTTAGATGAATTAGATATAGAAAATATATACTCACTCAATTATGTTACAAGAATGGTTGAAGAACCTGATATTCCAAGTGATGTTAAAACTACTGATGATGAAGAAACTCCAAGAAGAAGAAAAGTGGAATTTGTTCATGAAACAAAGGAATTGGATCATAAATTAGATGAAGAAATTAAATCTAAATATATTCAGATCTAAGTACAGGAAATTGAAGTCAACAAGATAAAAGGATTAAATAAAAGGCTTGTTAAAGTGGCTACAGATCTAATAGAGAAGAATGATTCTCAATATGAAGAATTGTAAAAACTGAAAGATAATGAAATGGGAAAGAATATAGACTCAGATAAAATTCAGAATTTGAAATCCAGAAATGATGATCTTGCTACACACATGTCTGAACTAGTTCAGGAGAAGATAAGGCTACAATGGGAGAATGCATGCTGTAATGATTTTTTTGCTCAAATTAATTCTAAGTTAAAGGAGAAATCTTACATGATGGATAATTTATCCTGAGAATAGGAAGATGATATTACTATAGGGAAGAATATCAAGAGATAAATTAATGATTAACTTGAATCAAAGGATAAGAAGATTCAACAATTGGGAGAAGAGATAGAATCAGTCAAGAAAGAAGTGGAGAAATCTAATGCCAAAAGAAATCCCAAATTGAAGGATATTTTTCACTTACTATTTGATTATCCTTCAATAGGTGATAATGAAATGAAAATAAAATATGCTACTTTAGAGGAAAAACGTGAAATGATTGTCTCATCCCAAAGTTCGTCCGGTTTTGGAAAATCTCGTATTGGATATGATGGACCCTCTTCTATGCATGATGTGAATATAGCCATTAATAGTTCCAAAAATAAGAAAATCATGTGGATACTTGAAACATTCCTAAAAATGATTTTATAGGAATAAATAAAAACATGTGCTATTTTTGTGGGATGTATGGTCATATTTCAGGTTTTTGTTTTGAAGCGTTAGAATATATTTCATATTGTAAAGATAGAAATATTTATAAATATGTAAATGAGCATAAGATTCTTGATAAGTCTAAATCAAAAGTCTCTCAGAAGAAATTAGTTTTCAAATGCTATTACTTTGGAAGATAGGGATACACCGTGAGTACGTGTCAAGAATCTCGAGGGATCAATGTTAGAAGAAGAACTCTGGTTGCATCAACATCTCATCCGAGAAAGGATGAAATGAGGTATGCCTTTAATGGAAGATGTTTTATATGTGATAATCATGGGAATTTGGCAAGAAATTGCAGCAGGAAGAAAGAAGGTAAGGAAAACAAACCCATAAGGGTATTTCTAACATTGGCAGTGTATAATGAAAAAACCTATATCGGAAGACAACATGATAAGTTGAAAAATAGATTTACAGCATCATGGGAATCACAAGGATCTCAATGAAATTCATATCAATCACTTTATCTATTACACTCAAAAAACTCTCTTGTAAAGAATGTAAAAAACATGTATGAAAATGGGAGGAGATTCTCTAATTTTTATTAAGAATAATGTAAATTTAGTGGAAGAATCAAGCCTAATAAGAAAGGGTGGAATGACATGGTTAACTGATAAAGGAAGAATGAATAAAGAATGACTTGAAAAAATCACATGCCATGCCACATAGAGAGAAGTTAAGGAAAGATAAAGAGTCCTATAATGGAGGAAGAAGTAAGAGAATATGACCAGTGGAAAGATTACTTCTCAAAGAAAAAGTCATGAAAAATGGCATATCGATGGAGCATCAAAGAATGAAATTTCTACAAATGGGTTTAAACCCAAAATTATGAAAAATACCAAGCCTATAGAATCTAAATATCAAAATAAGACTTAGTATGTGTATAGAGACCCGAACTTTTCTTACATTACTATTACATCATTTTAAAGATAAAAAACATAATAGTATTACACATAGAGGATCCAAAGGTTTAGTGTCTTGGGAAAACTAGGACCATACATAAAAAATATAACATCAAGCATAAACATTTATTTAATTTCTTCTTCTCTAGATTCTTATTGGCACTTGTCCTCTCCTTATTACATGTAGCCACCTGAGGATATACATCAAAATGGGTGATCTAGAAGCCCAATAAGATGATAGATAAGAACAATATAGCATGGGGTGATCATAATAATAACATGTAAAAAGATCATGAACATGAGAGGAAGCATAAATATAATAATTTAAATGTGGCAAGGCATAAAAATGAAACATCATGTCTTAGTGGTTAACTACCACACATACTTGTGAACCAAGATAGAATCTTGTTCACATATCATTTCACATTTACTCATGAGATTCATCACTTTACCCAATACATTGGAGCGCTGTATAATTCTGGGCGCACCCGTCACATTGAAACATTCATATTGCGCTATATAATTCTGGGCGCACCCGTCACATCATAACATTATCATCATCATGATTGCCACATAGAACACATATCAAAAATTTAAATAACTAACCCATGGAATGGAATGGGTTTCATCTCATAATAACACATTCATAAGCTTTGGGTTCCCAAAATAAAGAGGGAATAACATACATGTTGCAAGAACCGTCCACTTTGAGTGAGAAGTAAAAGGGGTGTTCTTAAAAGAGGATTTCTTTTGGAAAACATTTTGTTTGACATAAAAATCAGTGACAAACATGTATATACCAGAAAAGTAAATACAATGATGAACAAATGATCTTTAAGGAGTAACCATATCAAAAGTGGAGTGAAAGAGGGAGAACCCGAAGGAAGAAAATTGGGTTCGAGATTTCCCCTTACCTTGTATCTGAATGCTTCCTTCTCTTTAATGTCCTGTATAATGACATTATATTCATTAATTAGAAATAAAAAACCTTTTTTACATTAATATGGTTCATTATGGTTTCATTAAGTGATTTTATGTGCCTTTGGATGAGTTGTATAGTTTTAAAACATTTTTCGAGAATGTTTGTTTTCATGGTTTTCTTGAGTGGATCACTTGTATTCTTAAATTGAAGTTTGGGTAGAACATGAGTAAACATCCTGAAATGATATTACATGTTATTAATGATATTACAGGAGTTTTAATTATCTTATAATTAATCATATTATATCCATGTGGATGAATCATTAGATAAGAATTAAATGATGATTGTTTGGGTTAATTTGAACGGTTTTTCGATCATAATGAACTTGTTTTAATTTATCACTTAGTAATATGAGCATAGGTTATTTCCAGAACTTTAAATAGGAATTAATATATAAAAAAAATTCTGGTTCAACCATAAAAATGGTTTCATGACCATATATGAAGGTATAAATGGAAGAAGAAAGCATGTCGTTCTTGAAGGTGATAAATTAATACCTCATGAACAACGTTCTCTTTAATAAAATAAAAGTAAGAGGGAAAGGGGTTTGGATGATATAATATCCCATTAGAATCATAAAATTACAGTATATGTATAATAATGGATTTAAAATACCATTTTTATGAATATAGGTGGGGAGAGATCAATAAATGAACTTGAACTTGAAAGGAAAATAAAGGAGAAGAGGGAGAGAAATTACCTCTTAAATCCTCCTCTTGAGATCCTCCTTAAGGAAGCTAGGCTTGGTATTTTGATGAGACCAGAAGCTCTTGAACATGGGATAGGGACTATGGAGGATGTTTGGGTGGAGTTTAGATAAGTCTTGGAGCTTGAGAGGTGTGAGTAAATGAGGGTGTGAAGGGTGGATTTTATAGTGGAGGGGAGAGGGGTTTCCTTAATATAAAATTCATTAGTTTATTATTTCTTCACAAGACAAGTAATAGTGAGTATTCCATGACCAAGAATAGTAATTTTATCATGTGATCCCGAACCAAGTGGTCTTACATCAGTAGAACATCACACATGACTCTATAATTATCTTATTTAGCTTATTTTTGTAAATTACGGCATTTCACTATTCATCAAAAATTCAAGTATTTCATAAAATTCACAAAAATTTACCCCAACCGTTTTTTGTCGTGTAGAATCAAAAAATGAATTCCATTTTTCAAAAATAATTTTATAAATATTATTAATTTAATATTTAATTAAAATCATAATTTACTTTAAAAAACAGTTTTTAAAAATTAAAACTGATTTTATAGTGCTTTCAAAAATTACGTAGGGTCTTATAAAATTATCTAAAAACTATAAGACATTGATTTGATAATTAATTAACACATTTTAAGAAAATAATTTTTCTTTTAAATTAATTAATTAATTAAAATTAATTATTTATGACTTACAAAATACCAAAACGTTTACTAAGGTCAAATTGTCACTTTCTAAGATGTCTAAATTTTATTTAATTATTCATTAGTAAGGTTACTCTTATGTTGGATGATTTACTATTCATAAGGGTCGTATTAATATTCATAAGGGTATGTTTCTATTCATAAGGGTAGGTTACTATTCACCAAAAATTATTTTTGTTTTATTAGACTCCAAAAATCATCTTGAACACAACCGTGTATGTCAGATTTCTGAAATTCAAAACACAGAAGTGAAAAAATTATGTTTAAAGGTCACTTAACACTTAGTAGTTCATTATGTTGTGTTTTCATGTGATTTAATGACATAATTATAAGAAGGGAATTTCCATTGAAAACTTTGGGTCGTTACATTCTTCCCCCCTTAAGAAATTTCGCCCCCAAAATTTCAGTTTACACAAACAGGTGAGGGTGTTTCTCCTTTATTGCCTCTTCTGGTTCCCAAATTGCTTCCTCAAAATTATGGTTCCTCCACAACACTATGACAATATGGGTTGTCTTTTTGCGTAGAACCTTATCTCTCTGATCTAGAATCTTTACTGGATGCTCCTCATAGGTGAGATCATCTTCCAGCTACACCACCTATGCGTTTAGTACATGTGAGGGGTCTGGTATGTACTTCCTCAGTAGTGATACATGAAACACATCATGAAACACATCATGAACTTGATCCATATTCAGTGGAAGTGCAAGATGATAGGCCACAGCTCCTATTCAGTCAAGGATCTCAAAGGGTCTAATATACCTTGGGCTTAGCTTCCCTTTCTTCCCAAATCGCATGACTCTCTTCCATGGAGATATTCAAAGGAAGACTTTATCTCCAATTTTGAACTCCAAGTCCCTTCGACAGTTGTCATCATAGCTATTTTTCTGACTTTGAGCAGCTTTGATTTGTTTTTGGATGACTTGAACCTTCTCTATCATCTCTTGAACAAGATCAGGTCCAAGTAGCTTTCTTTCTCCAACTTCATCCCAACAAGTTGGAGTTCTACATCGCTTTCCATATAGAGCTTCATATGGATCCATCTGAATACTCGAGTGGAAGTTATTTTTGTATTAGAACTCAACCAATGGGATATGCTGATCCTAAACACCTTTGAATTAAAGAGTTCAGGCTCTTAGAATATCTTCAAGTGTCTGAATAGTCCTTTCAGATTGGACATCAGTTTGCGGGTGATAGGTCATTCTGAAATTTAATTCAGTACTCAAAGCATGCTGAAGGCTCCTCTAGAATTTAAATGTGAACCTTGGATCATGGGCAGAGACAATTGAGAGTGGAACACCATGCAGTCTCACCACTTCCTTCACATATATCTTTGCAAGTTGTTCAAGCATGAGATCTTCCCGAATAGCGATAAAATGGGCAGTCTTGGTGAGTCGGTCAACCACAACCCATATCACATTATTTCCCTTTGACGTCTTTGGGAGACCCGTGACAAAGTCCATAGTAACATTTTCTCATTCCACATGGGTATAGGCAATGGATGCATCATACCTTTGGACTTTTTTCACTTAGCTTTAACTTACTGACATACCAAGCACCTTAATATATATTCCTCAATCTCCTTCTTCATGTTATCCCACCAGAAGTGTTCCCAAAGATCATGGTACATCTTGGTACTCCCCGAATGGATAGAGAAATTTGAGCTATGTGCATTGTCCAATAGCTCCTTCTTTATCTCGGGTGATGAAGGCACACAAATCTGTGTTCCAAACCAAATTACACCATCATTGTCAATATGTAACTCTTGTAGCTTCTCTTCCTTTACTGCATTCACCCTCTTTTTTATCTCCACATCATCCCTTTATGCTTCCTTAATCTTCTCTTATATGGATGGTTTCACAATCATTTGGGCAAGGTAGGATGTATCCCCTGCCCTTATGATTTCCAAATCCATTCTTTTAATATCCAAGAATATAGGGTCTTTCTCAATCCACAACATGGATAGAGTAGCAGGTTCTTTTTTGCTTAGACCACCAGCTACCTTGTTTGGATTTCCAGGATGATAGTGAATAGAGTAATAGTAATCCTTGATTATCTCTAACCATCTCCTTTTATGAATGTTGAGCTCCTTTTGTGTGAATATATACTTTAGGCTCTTGTGGTCGGTGTATATGTCACACTTCTCACCATAAAGGTTGTGTCGCTAGATTTTCAAGGCAAAAATCACTGATGCCAACTCTAGATCATGAGTTGGGTAGTTCTGCTCATGGATCTTCAATTGTCGTGAGGTGTAGACTATCACATTGAAATTTTGCATGAGTACACAACCCAAGCCTTTCTTTGAAGAATCACTATATATCAAAAAAAAAATCTCCACTTTTCGATAGTGTGAGTACAGGTGCAGTGATCAGTCTTCTCTTTAGCTCCTTGAAGCTTCCCTCACATTCTTCTATCCAGAAATACTTTACCCCTTTCCTTATTAACTTAGTTAGCGAGCTTGACAATCGTGAGAAGTTTCTCACAAAACGTCGGTAGTACCCAGCTAATCCAAGAAAACTACGGATTTCTGTGACACTAGAGGGCCTGGGCCATTCCTTGATCACCTTTGTTTTTGAAGGATCCATAGAAATTCCCTCACTTGTGATCACATGTCCCAAGAACATGACTTGTTTCATCCAAAAGTCACACTTTCTAAACATGGCATACAACTTCTCCTTTCTCAATGTCGCCAACACAAGTCTTATATGTTCTTCATGTTCCTCCTTGCTCTTGTAGTAGATGAGAATATCATCGATAAACACTACCACAAATTTGTCAAGGTAATGTCTAAAGACTCTATTCATCAAATCCATGATGATTTCAGGGGCATTAGTAAGTCCAAAGAGCATCACCAAAAACTCATAGTGCCCATACCTTGTTCGGAAGGTAGTCTTCTGAATATATTCCTTCTTCAACTTTACCTGATGATATCTAGAATGAAGATCCACCTTTGAGAATTATTGATCTCCTCTTAACTGATCGAACAAGTCATCAATCCTTGGGAGAGGATACTTGTTCTTTATGTTGATCTTGTTTAGTTCCCAATAATCGATACACAACCGCATTGTTCCATCCTTCTTCTTCACAAAGATCACTGGTGCACCCCAAGGTGATGCACTAGGGCGTATGAACCCTTTGTCCAGATGCTCTTGAAAATTCTTTTTTAACTCCTCCAGTTCGATAGGAGCCATCCTATAGGGACACTTTGAGATAGGAGTAGCTCCGGGTATGAGTTCAATTGAGAACTCTACCTCACAATCTGGGGAATTCTGGGTAACTCTTTGGAAAATACATCATCGTATTCCCTCACGATGGGAATTTCCTCAAGGTTGGCACTTTCTTTTGACTCAACCATTTAGGCGTGGTATGCTTATTCATAGGGAATCAACACCCAAACCATTGAAGGATTTTTCAAAGGAGATTCATGATCTTCCTTGCATTTGTAGAGGAGGATGGGATGGTTCGGAATATGAAAAGATATTTCCTTCTCCCGACAGTTGATTTGTGCTCTATATAACAAGAGTCAATCCATTCCCATTATAGTGTCAAATTCTACCAAGGTAAGTATTATGAGATTTGCCAGAAGAATCTTCCCACATACACCAACAAGAGAAGAGTCAAACACTTGGGTTGCAATGATTTCACCACTTGGTGTTTTTACAGATATCTCTACTTCAAGGTTTCGGGGATTCGATTCTATAGTTCCAGAAACCTTGCAAGATATAAAGGAATGTATAGAATTAGAATAAAATAATACTTTTTCCATTCTTGAGTGAATAGGAAGTGTACCTTGTACAACTTTATTATCATGCTCCACCTCCGCAGTAGTGATGGAATAAGCCTTCCCTTGTTCCTTTGGCTTTGGTGGCTACTGATGCTGATTACCCTCGATAACTCAAGGTTTAGTGCACTAGTTTTCATAGTGACCTAGCTCCCTACAATTGTAGCATTGAACCATGAATGGTTATCTCCTTTAATCAACTACATTCTCCTTAATTTTCGTGTCTTTTCGAAAATCTTGAGCATGGTGTCCTTCTTTCCCACACTTAAAGCATTTACCCGTCCCTTTGAGGTAGTTCCCATGGTGCAACTTCCCACATTTTTGGCATGTGGGTCATTGATTTTTCTTCCCACCTTTTTCATTAGATCCACCAACTTGAAACTCCATCTTTCTTTTCTTATCACCATAGCCAAGGGACCATTCTCCAAACTCCATCTCCACTTTGAGAGCACACCGAACAACTTCTTCATAACTCCCAAAGTCTCTAATTGCAAGATCCTTTCGAAGGTGTGGTTTTAATACACTAAAGAATCTATCAACTTTGCTATCATTGTTGATAACAAAACCCAAAGCGTACCTTGCAAGCCTTGTGAAATTCGCTTCATAGGTTGTGATAGATTCTCCTTCTTTTTGATTAAGCTCTATGAATTCTCTCTCCATATTCGTGCAAAGAGTTCATGGGAAGTACTTATTTAGAAACATTATCTTAAATTCTTCCCATTATATCTCTTCAATTTCCTCCCTTGGCTTGGTGTTCTTAATCAAATCCCACCATTGATCGGCTTCTCCATCTAGACGATAAATGGCTAGGGTCACCTTCTCCATCTCATAATAGCGAATAACAAAAAAGATCCTCTCCATGGATTTGACCCACTATTCTGCAACTAGTGGATCGGAAGATCCACTAAATGTCGGTGGTCGTTGCCGCATAAAACATTCGATAGCCAGTTGCTCCCTCTTTGGTGAAGGAGGGTGTTCCCCATTATTATGGTTATTATTCATAACCTGTGATAATTGGTTAAGCATCTCCATGAAGTTCTTAACTCCACCTCCCAAATCACTGGGGATGTCGTTTGAGAAATCGTTGCATTGGCCCTCGCACGAGTTGTTGGCCTGATTTCTCCCGGTTCCCACCATTTTTTAAAATAGAAAAGGTTAGAACAAAACATAAGTAAACAATTCATGAATAAATTATTCATTTAAACAATTTATACAAAAAACATAACATATGGGATCCCTATGTAAATATTTTTGTGTGCATATTTGTACTTAGTCTCATGCTATAGGTTTTCTCTAGGGTTCACTAATCCTAATTCCCAAATTAATTAAACCTTTCCTCTGATACCAACTATAGCGACCCGGCCTTTTATTAAATTAATATTACATAATTTTAAAGATAAAAAACATAATAGTATTACACATAGAGTATCCAAAGGTTTAGTGTCTTGGTCAAACTAGGACCATACATAACAAATACAACATCAAGCATAAACATTTATTTAATTTCTTCTTCTCTAGCTTCTTATTGGCACTTGTCCTCTCCTTAGTACATGTAGCCACCTGAGGATATACATCAAAAGTGGTGATATAAAATCCCAGTAAGAGGATAGATAAGAATAATATAGCATGGGGTGATCATAATCATAACATGGAAAAATATCATGAACATGATAGGAAGCATAAATATAAGACTTGAAATGTGGCAATGCATAAAAATGAAACATCATGTCTTAGTGGTTAACTACCACACATACTTGTGAACCAAGCTAGAATCTTGTTCAAACATAATTTCACATTTACTCATGAGATTCATAACTTTACCCAATGCATTGGATCACTATATAATTCCAGGCGCACCCGTCACATTGAAACATTCATATTGCACTATATAATTCCAGGCGCACCTGTCATATCATAAAATTATCATCATCATGCTTGCCACATAGAACACATATCAAAAATGTACATAACTAAAACATGGAATGGAATGGGTTTCATCTCATAATAACACATTCATAAGATTTGGGTTCCCAAAATAAAGAGGGAATAACATACATGTTCCAAGAACCATCCACTTTGAGTGAGAAGTAAAAAAGGGTGTTCTTAAAAGAGGAGTTCTTTTGGAAAAAAATTTGTTTGACATAAAAACCAGTGACAAACATGTATATCCCAAAAAATTAAAGAAAATGATGAACAAATGACCTTTAAGGAGTAACCATATCAAAAGTGGAGTGAAAGAGGGAGAACCCAAAGGAAGAAAATTGGGTTCGAGATTTCCCCTTGCCTTGTATCCGAATGCTTCCTTCTCTTTAATGTCCTGTATAATGACATTATATTCATTAATTAGAAATAAAGAACCTTTTTTAAATTAATATGGTTCATTATGGTTTAATTAAGTGATTTTATGTGCTTTTTGAGGATTTATATAGTTTTAAAACATTGTTCGAGAATGTTTTTTTTCATGGTTTTCTTGAGTGGATCACTTGTATTCTTAAATTGAAGTTCGGGTAGAACATGAGTAAACATCCAGAAATTATATTACATGTTATTAATGATATTACAGGATTTTGGATGATCTTATAATTAATAATATTATATCCATGTGGATGAATCATTAGATAAGAATTAAATGATGATTGTTTGGGTTAATTTGAACGGTTTTTCGATCATAATGAACTTGTTTTAATTTATCACTTAGTAATATGAACATAGGTTATTTCCAGAACTTTAAATAGGAATTAATACATATAAAAAAATCTGTTTCAAGAATAAAAATGGTTTCATGACCATATCTGAAGGTAGAAATGGAAGAATAAAGCATGTCGTTCTTGAAGGTGATAAATTAACACCTCACGAACAACGTTCTCTTTAATAAAATAAAAGGAAGAGGGAAAGGGGGTTGGATGATATAATATCCCATTAGAATCATAAAATTACATTATATTTATAATAATTGAGTTAAAATATAATTTGGATGAAGATAGGTGGGGAGAGATCAAGAAATGAACTTGAACTTGAAAGGAAAATAAAGGAGAAGAGGGAGAGAAATTACCTCTTAAATCCTCCTCTTGAGATCCTCCTTAAGGAAGCTAGGATTGGTATTTTGATGAGACCAGTAGATCTTGAACATGGGAGAGGGGATAGGGAGGATGTTTGGTCAGAGTTTAGAGAAGGCTTGGAGCTTGAGAGGTGTGAGGAAATGAGGGTGTGAATGGTCGATTTTATAGTGGAGGGGAGAGGGGTTTCCTTAATATAAAATTAATTAGTTTATTATTTCTTCACAAGACAAGTAATAGTGAGTATTCCATGACCAATAATAGTAATTTTATCATATGATCCCGAACCAAGTGGGATTACATCATCAAGACATCACACATGACTCTATAATTAGCTTATTTAGCTTATTTTTGTAAATTACGGTATTTCACTATTCATCAAAAATTCAAGTATTTCAGAAAATTCCCAAAAATTTACGCCAACCATTTTTTGTCGTGTAGAATAAAAAAATGAATTTTATTTTTCAAAAATAATTTTCTAAATATTATTAATTTAATATTTAATTAAAATCATAATTTACTTAAAAAAAAGTTTTTAAAAATTAAAACTGATTTTATAGTGCTTTCAAAAATTACGTGGGGTCTTATAAAATTATCTAAAAACCATAAGAAATTGATTTGATAATTAATGAACACATTTTAAGAAAATAATTTTTCTTTTAAATTAATTAATTAATTAAAATTAATTATTTATGACTTACAAAATACCAAAACGTTTACTAAGGTCAAATTGTCACTTTCTAAGATGTCTAAATTTTATTTAATTATTCATGGGTAAGGTTACTCTTATGTTGGATGATTTACTATTCATAAGAGTCATATTACTATTCATAAGGGTATGTTACTATTCATAAGGGTCGGTTACTATTCACCAAAAATTATTTTTGTTTTATTAGACTTCAAAAATCATCTTGAACACAACCGTGCATGTTGGATTTTCGAAATTCAAAACACAGAAGTGAAAAACTTATGTTTAAAGGTCACTTAGCACTTAGTAGTTCATTATGTTGTGTTTTCATGTGATTTTGTGACATAATTATATGAAGGGAATTTCCATTGAAAACTTTGGGTCATTACAATATGGGTAAATAATGTTTAGTCATATGAAAAAAATAGTTTAACTTGGTTGGGTGGTTGGAACAAGAACAAAAATACTTTTCAAGAAAGTATCAAAGGGTTGATCCATTAGGATCGACCATAATCTTGTTATTTAGGATTCCAAAGGTTACCCTCTCCCTATGTATAAATTCTATTAATTGACTCTCAAGTGTTTCAGGTTCAAGGGGAGATGCAATCCAAGGGGAAGTGGTACAAAAAGATGAAAAGTGGTGATGTGATGTGCTCCAGAATTTCAAGTGATTCAAATTAGTTACTAGAGTTTAAGAATAAATTTGGAAGAATTCATTGAAATGATTTAATTGTTTATGTGTGATTGAGAGGTATATAATTAACTGAGCATAATGGATATTGATTGTGTTATTAACTTTATATCTTATTTCCTACACTGATTTCTGACTTAGTAGGCTTAGAGTTTTTGTTGATGGCTCATTGCAAAGTGTCACATGTGAATAAATGATGCAGGAGAAGAAGAATTTTTATGGGTCTAAAAAGTGGGCCTAACAACAGGAAGAGATTCACATCATAGGGGGAGTATTCAATCTCCTAATTATATGAAAGATATCAATGGTATATAAAGGATGAAAGTTTATGTTGTCTGACATCCAGAAAACCAATTAGGGGAGAAGCATAAACATTCATGTATTTCATGATTATCTATTTTGTTCTAAAAATATAGCATTAGTTGAATATTTTTAGGATACTAAGAAGCTATGAGAGAAGATTAAAAGTGTTTCCAACAAGTGGTATACCTATTCTGAAGAGTAATTCAACATATGAAATAAACAGAAAATTTGGTATTAATGATTTGTATCAGTCCAATGTTGGAGGTTTTCTAGGAGATTATTTTGAGGCCAAAAAATAAGAATTTCATTGGGACCAAATGGTTCTTTCACAAAAATATGAATAAATATGGCACATTTATTTGAAAAAAATCATGATTAGTGTTCAAAGGGTACTCCCAAATAGAGGTTGTTGTTGATGAAACATTTGCACCAGTTGTGGGGCTAAAGACAATCAGATTATTCTTGGCCATAACAGTACATAGAAGGTTCAATGTTTTCTAGATGGATGTCAAGTCAGCATTTCTAAATGGGGTTCAAGAAGAAAATTTTATATTGATCATCCGGATGGTTTTCTCATTTATGAAGATGATAACAGAGTTTATCGGCTAAGGAAGGCACTATATGGGCTGAAACAAGCACTAAAAGCATGGTATTCAAGACTTGCTCAATTTTTAAAGAAATGTAGTTTTCAGCATGGTAGAGTTGATTAAAATATTTATGTCAATGATGATAGTAATCAAAGGATGATGGTTCCAATAACACAAGGAAATAATAGAACATTCATTTCTCAATCTAAATATATCAAGGAGGTTTTGAGAAGATTTGGAATGGATAATTCCAAGGAGATGACGACTCTGGTGGCTACCCAGATGAAACTGTCACGTGATGATGAAGAAAAGGTAGTTAATGTCACAAATACAAGCAAATTATTGGCAATTTATTATACTTGACATCAACAAGACCTGATATTCTTTTTGTCACATGCCAAGCAGCATGGTATCAAAGTAATCCCAAGGAAACCCACTTGCTTATAGTAAAAAGAATACTTTGGTATATCAAGGGATCAGTGGATTTCAGTTTTCTGTACAATGACAAATCTCAGCAAGAGTTATTGGGATATAAAAATCACTACTACAAAATAGGCCTTTAACAGCACTAGAAATGGCATTTATCAGTGCTAGAAAAGCATTGACAATGTGAGCGACGTTAAAATCCTATCAGTGCTGAAAAAACGCCGATAAATGGAACATTTATCAGCACTTCTTAAAGTGCCACTAAAATATTTCTTTATCAGCACTATAAAAGCACTGATAAAAGGCCATACATTAGTATGCTATAATAGCACACTACAGCACCACTATAGTGTGCTGTTACAGCACACTACAACACCAAAATCACCAGAAGCACTAGAAACACACCAGATATATCAACAAAAAAATTCCTAATACATAATTTAAATGAAATGAAATTTACAAAATAAATAACAGAAAGAAACATTATATTATATACATTTCAAACATTTTTTTATACAATTACATAAATACAAATTATTACATACATTCAAAAAAAATTGTAACTGTCAATGTTACCACAATTTCTATTGACTTTCTTTGTCGAACTGCCAACACTGCATAATAAGCTTCGAACAAACCACATAAACTCGAACAAAAGAATCCACCTGTTTAAGAAAACAATTATTATGTGAGTAATAATAAGAATAAATAAATTAAAAATAAATATTAAACAATTCATTAATTATATGGACAATAATTTTATTGTTCAAACACCAAGATTACCTTTGTGATTGAGCAAAGGTAGCATCTTTGATCTTCCTTTAAAGGAAGTGGAGGTAACTTGAAAGAAAGTGATAAACACACCACTGCATGGGTGAAAATATTTTTAAGGGAGAAGAAGCGTGAAAGTTGAACAGAGCACCCCAACTTGAAAAAAAATAATCCACCTGTATAAGAAAACAATTATTATGTGAGTAATGTTAAAAAGAAATGAATTAAACATAAATATGAAACAATACATTAATTCTATGGACAATGATTTTACTATGTAAACATCAATATTACCTCTGTGATTGAGCAGAGGCAGCATTGTTTCTCTTCTTGCAAAGGAAGTGGAGGTAACTTGAAAGAAAATGATAAATGCACCACTACATGGGTGAAAAGATTTTAAGGTATAAGGATTATGAAAGTTAGAAAGGGCACCCCAACTCGTACAAAAGAATCCACTTGTATAAGAAAACAATTATTATTTGAGTAATACTTAAAAGAAATGAATTAAACATAAATATGAAACAATACATTAATTCTATGGACAATTATTTTTCTATGAAAAAATCAAGATTACATTTGTGATTGAGCAGAGGCAGCGTCATTGATCTTCCTACAAAAGAAGTGGAGGTAACTTGAAAGAAAGTGATAAATGAACCACTGCATGGGTGAAAATATTTTAAGCGAGAAGAAGAATAAAAGTTGGACAGAGCACCTAAACTCAAACAAAAGAATCCACCTTTATAAGAAAACAATTATTATGTGATTAATACTAAAAAATGAATTAAACATAAATATGAAATAGTACATTAATTCTATAGACAATGATTTTACTGTGCAAACATAAAGATTCCCTAACATAGCACAATCAAGTTACCTAGTTACCCAGGATTCCCTTTTATTTTTTCTCAATCAAGTTTCACATTCACATGTCACTAACACGGAACATTTACAAACACAAGTCATGCCAAAAAAAGTAAACATAATATGCCACTAATTGCACACCCAAACCCCATTTGAAAACATACACACACAAAATCATTTCACAAACATGCCTCATACATATTATGTATGTTAATAATTCATTTAAAAAGTTTTCTAAAATAAACCTCGAAGGCACCGCAAGGCTTTACATAAAAAACACACCCAAGTTCACATGAAAATGATAATTTTAAAATCAAATACACCGCATAACTTCATCGAGCATAATTTTCAACACTTATATAATTTAATAAATCAATTAATTAATTTATAGAACACTTCTAATTAACAAAACTAGATTTTACACCAATTCGCAACCAATTCCATAGTAAGTCTCTTTTTTACAAATTTATACACAACTCGAAATCATTTTCAAAACATGTCTTCCATCCTTTAAAACAATTTACAATTCACATTAAAAAAAGGTAAAACATGTTCAACATGGAAAAGTATGTCAATTTACTTTAATAACTTACTTCCAAACCTATCCACATTTATACGCCTTTGAAAAAATGATTTTCACCTTTCAAACAACCCATAAAACCCTTCTACGGAACACCACACTAAAACACACACACACACAACATATCCATTTTCCATTACAAAACCCAATCCCAACACAAATCACACCAAACCGTTTTAAAACACATTTCGCATCACTCAAACCATTTAATAAACCATTTCCACATCCCAAATTTCATTTATAAAACAAATTCTTCATTATTTAAACACTTCACAACTCATACTCAAAAGCACACAATAAGAATAGAATGTCCAAAACAATCCATTTCCCATCAAAAATAATTTTTCAACACATGTGTGCCTTAAGAACCCACAAAAACACATTTCTCACTACTCAAAAAATTAGTTGAACACTTTCACTGATTTTTCACAACAAGGCCTATATAGAAACATAACAATTTCTCTTTAGAAAATTTATTTTCAACACAAATTCATGTCAAAACATTTCCAAAACATGTTCGCACCACCAAAATAAACTATAGAGCATGCAAAAATTAACCAAGTGAGCAAATTAAATTATCTAAAAATTTTAGGGCATGGAACCACCTACCTCGGATGGAGGAATTGTTGGAAAATGATGTGAATCCTTACCTACATCACAAACATAATAGAAAACCAGATGTCAGATGATATGTTTGTGTAATTTGAGTGGCGACATTAGTCGAGTGGTGTGATTTGAGCTTCAATTCACTAAGGAGGAGAACTGACAGTGGGTGGATTCCACAGAAATCTCTTGATATCGTGACGAGTTCACAAATGGATAGGGTTTTTAAAATAGATCAGGACACTTTTATCAGCGTGTAACGTCCCGAATCTGGGTTCCGCCCAAAGGTTCCCTAAACCTGGTTGGTCACATGACCTCAAGCGCATTTCCCCAAACACCAAAGGCTACCGACAAGCAGTGAGGGACAAGGTGTAATAATGGGGAAACTATGCCCTCATTAGAAGAGTATACACAGTGAAAAACAAATAGTAAATAATAGCATAGGTAGTAATACCAAACAGAAATAAACAGCATAAGACTTAAATTAAATCCAACAGAAGGCACAATATATATATATATATGATTCATGGCATATGTATCTAAGAAAAATATCCAAACAAGTCACAATGATGAAAATAAATAAAGAAACCAAAGTAAAAAAAAGAAACAAATAAACTCCAGGAGTATTGCAAGCCTTATCTTGGTCTCATGATCTCCAACTCCAACAACAATCAAGTACATAATGAAGAATGGTGCTTTCCCTTATCTATACCTGCAATCATATAATCTTTTTGGGTCCAAAAGCATGACCCAAACAAGGTGTGAGATGAATCCCAGTAGGTAACCACCAAAAGATTTATGCCTAACTATCAGTGAATATATGTAGTAGTTAATATGAAAAAATGAAGCAATAAACTAAGAATTACTCAAAAGTAAACAATCCTATAGTTTTAAATTACATTCATTTAACATTTATTATTCATCTGTTGAATCGTGTAACCTTGGGATCTAGCCTAATCTCTGCATCCCCCATGTAAAGTTACCAAACATACATCCATCAAGACCATCTAAACAATAAAGTAAGACTGAATCCAAGCTTGTGATTTGGCTTGGCATATGCATCAAAATTATTCAATTTACTCACAACGACCCTCTGGGAAAGCTCTCACAATCTAACCCCTTTATTCTAACAACATCAATTCATTCAAATAATGACCTTATGGGAAATCTCTCGTGGTTTAATCCCTTTGGTCCAACATAGCATTAATTCATTAAATAACGACCCTCTGGGAAAGCTCTCATGGTCTAACCCCTTTGGTCTAACATAGCATCAAATATAAACAACCACCTAGGAAATATCTCACAGTATAATCCCCTCAGATCAACTATCTACACCAAGGCTCTCACAGTCCTATGAAAATAATCTGGAAGTCCCCTCAGTTATCCTGGTTCAAGGCTCTCACGGTCCATTGGAAAAATATAGTGCGCATATAATATCAAAGAAAAATAATCTGGAATTCCCCTCAGTCTTCCTGGTCCAAGGATCTCACGGTCCATTGGAAAAAATAGTGTGCATATCATATCAAAGCAGATCATGTAACCTGAAACTACTACATGGATAAAAATTCACAATGCATATCACATGAATTTCACATAATCATTTAAACTTCATCCTAATCAAACAAGGCATGGAAAACAATGTACGCCTCATAGGAAACCAATACCAAACGGTCCTAAACAATCAATCAAGGGAAACACACCCATGGGGTGTCCCATAAATAATGTATCTAACCTTACACATAAGAAACAACCCTTTATCAATCAATAAAACCATAACATGTAATAAATAGGGTTTAATTCCAAATCACGCAATACCCAAAACATAGGTATGAATCACTTTTAGTATATATAATCCAAATAAAAACAACAAAAGACATAAACCACTTGCCTCAATGTCGTACGATCGATATACTTGAACATTTTCCCTTGAAATGTCCTAGATCGGAGTAGATCTACAAAAAGGTGAAAAATGCTTAACCCTTGATAACTCAATCGAGAGGAGGAATCAATAAGAAAGACTCAAGAGGATTCTATAACTCACTAGTGGGATTCTAATGCATCTGATGGTGTCTCAATAGAAGCTCAGATAGAGAGTCAGGAGTTCGGAGTTCTTTTGTCGCTCTGGAGCGCTCCTGTATGAACCACAACCAGAAGACATTTTCGGATATGAGACACAACCCCACTCTGATTTATCAAATAAAAAGAAACATACATGGCATGTTCATTAAAACTACACACCGTTTAGTAGCCTTAAATGGCCCCCAACTTAAGTGGGTCTACTAGGTCACCACACAGCCATGTACTCGACCATTTCATGGTCAAAACGCGGTTTTACGTGGCAAGATAGGTACACGACGTGTACTCAGAAGTACACGGTGTGTACTTAGAAAATCCTCTTTTAATTTTTTTCCTCAAAATAACCTGGAATAAAGATCCATACCTGAAAAAAAAGGTTCTAGTTCTTACAACCCCCCCCCAAAGCAATTCGTCCCTAAATTCCCTTCCAAGAGTGGTGAAGAAGAATATGCGAACAACTCTGGCCATTGCGATCACACATTGGCCTCCCTCTCCCAAGTTTAATCATGCACTCACCTATGCTGCCATAGCACCTATACTAGAGGAATAGACCGGCCAAAGAGAACCTTTGTGTTGTGATCCACAATCTGAATAGGGTGCTCCTCGAAGGATGCATCCACCTCCAACTCAACCTCCTCAGGTTGAAGAACATGAGACAAGTCTGAAAAGTAATTTCGTAGCTGAGAAACATGAAATACGTTGTGCATATCCTGGTATCTCTAAGGTAACTGTAACTGATAGGAAACTGGCCTGAATCTCTCTAAAACCTCAAATATCCTGACGTATCTCGATGTAATCTTCCCCTATCTCCTAATCCTTCTATGTTCTAACCTCGATGTGACACGTAGGAAAACCTGATCCCCGACCTCGAACTCCAAAGGTCATCTTCGTCGATCAGCATAAGATTTCTGGCGAAACTATGTAGTATCCATTCTCTTCTGAATCAACTCCACCTACTCAGTGGTCTCCTAGACAAGAAGATGTCCCAATATAGTTGTCTCTCCTACCTCCATCCAATATAGGGGTGATCGGTATGGCCTACCGTAAAAAGCCTCATAAGGTTCCATATGAATTGTTTCCTAAAAACTATTATTGTAGGAAAACTCCACTAGGGGTATGTGTCTCTCCCAAGAGCCCCCAAAATCCAGGATGCATGCTCAAAGCATGTCCTCTAAAACCTAAATCGTGTGCTCAGACTGACCATCTGTATGGGGATGGTAAACTGTACTTAGAAGTACCTATGTACCCAAATCCCTATGTAGTCTCTTCTAGACATGAGAAGTAAATTGGGCATCCCAGTCTAGAATGATAGAGTGAGGAACCTCGTGCAAATGTATTATCTCTTGGATGTACAACTTTCCAAGCTCATCAACAATAAAGGTTTCCTTAATCGGTAGGAAATGTGCAACCTTCATGAGTCTATTGATAACAACCCAAAACGAATCATTCCCTCAAGGCTACCTTGGTAAACATGTCATAAAATACATTGCGACATCATTCCACTTCCACTCGGGAATGGGTAACTGTTGTAATAGCTCTATTGGTCATTGATGCTCCGCCTTCACCTGCTGACATGTGGAACATCTCATAACAAAACTAGCTATATCTCTCTTCATGCCTGGCCACCAATACCGATGATGTAGATCTTGATACATCTTGGTGACACCAAGATAAAATGCCCATACTAAGGCATGAAAATATCCCAAAAACTTCTTGCGTATTTCTGCTGACACCCAAACGCGCCCATGAAAATGCAAAACCTCATCCTCTCCTAAGGTCCACCCAGGAGTAGGGTCCTTGCCTAATACACTCTCTCATAGGACTAAGCCTTCGGAATCTGATAGATGCCTCATTCTCACTCAATCCAGTAGAGTGGAGGTAACGACTATAGAAGAAAGAAACATTTTCCCGTGTTTATTGTGCACCTCCAAATGCATCTTAGAGAAAAAAGTCATAAGATACTACTCACTGTTGGCCTCATGAACTACTTGTATATGAGTCCTCCTTCTCAACGCATCTGCCACTGCATTGTATTTCTCAAGCATGTAGGAAAGCTCAAAGTCAAAAGACTGAAGTTACTCAACTCACCTTCACTGTCTCAAATTCAGATCTCGCTGAGTAAAGATATACTTGAGGTTTTTGTGGTCTGTGTACACCAAAAAATTATCTCCCAAAAGATAATGTCTCCAACAGTGCAATGCATTAACAACTACATCCAACTCAAGATTGTGTGTCTGTTAATTCATCTCATGTGGCCTCAACTACCATGACCCATATGCAACGGCTCCTTCCCCCTGCATAATCACTGATCCCAGCCCAATACCCAATGCATCACAATACACAATGTAACTCTTGCCTAGTTCTAGAAAAAATAGTATTGGTGTTGAAGTCAATCTCCCTTTTATCTCCTAAAAGGATAAATTGTAGGAATATCTCCACAAGTACTTTGCACCCTTCTTAGTCAGGCCCTTCAGTGGTTCTAATAAGTGTGAAAAGTCTTGAATAAAGTGTTTGTAGTGACCAGCCATCCTCAGAAAACTCCATACCTCAAAGATGTTCTTTGGATGCTCCCAGGAAACTACTGCTCTCACCTTCTATGGGTCCACTGATACTCCTGTCTCTGAGATGACATGACCCAAGAAATGAATCTGGTCCATCCAAAAGTAGAACTTTGAGATCATATAATATAATTGATGCTCTCTCAGTGTACTTAAAATGATCTCAAGATGGGTGTAATGGTTGTTTTGAGTATGATAGTATGACAAGATATCGTCCAAGAAGACTACCACAAAAGAATCCAAGTAAGGATGGAAGACTCGGTTCATTAGTTCCATGAAAATTTCTAGCGTGTTCATGAGACGAATGGAATAACCAAATACTCTTATAGACCATACCTACTCCAAAAGGCTGTAAGAGGTATATCTGATGGTCTAACATGAAACTGATGATAATTGGACATCAATTCAATCTTCGAGAACACCCGAGTTCCTCGAAGATGATCAAATATATCATCAATCCTCAGCAAGGGATATCAATTCTTGACTGTCAACTGGTTCAGCTTCTAATAATCCACACAAAGTCTGAGGGTATTGTATCCCTTCTTCACAAAAAGTACAGGTGAACCTTGAGGATAAGTACTAGGTCAAATGAAACCCTTTTCCTAAAACTCCTCTAACTGCTTCTTGAGCTCCTATAACTCTAGTGTAGCCATCCTATATGGAGTAATAGACACCAGTGTCTCTCCTAGCACAAGATCAAAAGAGAAATCCACCTCTTTCTTTGGAGGTAAACTTGAAAATTCATCTAGAAAGACATCTCTAAAACAATCCACCATTGTATGAAATTCTATTTGTGAAGTCCCATGGTCATCCAGATATAAACTAATAATCTGGGATATGATTCCTCCCAACCCATGATTCTCGGATCTAGCTCTGCTCGCCTGGATATCTCATTCACCCTTGTGTATAAAAGATCGGCCCTTTGGTGACGTGAAACTCACCATACGATGATAGAAGTCAACAAAGGCCTGAAAGGAGACCAACCAGTCCATTCTGAGAATGACATCGAATCCTATAATCTCTAAGACATAAAGGTCCCATAATAAGTGACACCCAACAACCTTAAGAGGGAACTCCTTGCACTAATGTACACTAGTCATCCTAATCCCCAATGGAGTGTCTAGCGTCATAACATCATCATAAGTAAATATACAGATCCCAAGGCTCTCTATAATGTCAACAGATATAAAACTATGGGAAGCCCCTATATTAAAAAGAGTAAAAGTTAAAACTGAGGCAACAAGAATCGTACCTCTAAATGTAGAGGGTCTAGGATCCTGATCCCGATGGACCTATTATATCACAAAAGTCTGACCTGTATCGTGGTCCTGTGACCCTATCTGGATATCCTGAGTTGATCCACCCTACTGTCACTGAAAACTTGTTGTTTGGATATCATGTCCATGACCACCTCCTTGGCCTGAATAGCCTGACGAACTCCAGTTCCCTGACTGATGAGAAACTGGTGCCCCCCCTCATGTATGTGGAGTCATAATAGATCCCCTATCACTAGCTGTTGGTGATAAAATCCTATAAAAACTCTAAATATGACCCATATTTCCATAAGATCAGTACTCAACTAGGTCTCTCAGGCACTTCGATCTCGTTTTCTTACTCTTCCCACACTGGTAGCACCTCAGCTGGATACCTGAAGATACATCCCTTCTACTGGAATAACCACGCAGATGCTCTCTACGGAACTTCCTACTATCAGTCAAAGGAGTACCAGCCTTGGATGTTGAACCTCCCTAGATTAGTGCTCCAAAATCCCTCAAATTACACTTGGTAATCAGCGCTTGGTTTACTATAGCAGTCACTAAAGTCAACCTGGAAACATTCACCTAAGGTTAGATGTTGTACCTGATACCATCCTCAAATAGTCTAACCAGTGATAACTTTTCACCCCCAGAACAGGTGTGAAGCGTTGAAGCTATATAAAGCAATAAGAATAATCCATCACTAAAAAAGTGCCCTGCTCGAAATGCATGAACTCCTGAGCTAAATCGGCCCTCAACATCTCAGGATAGAAGTAATCATATAAGGTCCTCTGAAACTCTTACCAAGCCATATCCCGATGAAGTCCCACTTGTGAAACAACGTCCCACCATATCTTGGTAGAATCACATAGCATGTAGGTCGTGAGCTCCACTGTCTTGTCAAGAGGCGTCTCCAGATACTTGAATATAGAAAGCATTGCCTCCAACCATGACTCTGTAGCCTATGGAACTCCATCCCCTAAAAAAGTGGGAGGATGCTGCTATAGGAACACCTGCGTCAACTCTTCCATAGTCGGGGTAGGATGTGGTTCACCCTTAAAGGTCTGTATCATCCTCATAAAGCATTCACGGAACTTTGCATCAGCACCTACATCTAGTATAACAGTTGGTTCCAATACGGGCATGATGGGAGGATCTGATAGTAATCCCTAATCTACCATTTCCAGTGTCTAATAATCGTCCTGTACCTGGCGTATAACCGGAGGACTTCTTGGTGTCATGACTCTGCAAAATCAAGCGCACACCTTAGTATGAGATTAACAAAAACTACAACTCATAAGTGTAGGAATGGAACAGGTGAAGGAAGGCATTCAAGTTTTCTAAAAGAGGGTTACACAGCATGTAGAACCACTACACATCGTGTTCCCTTAAGCCTTAACATGGTTGTGTAACCCTACCAACCTGGTTATGTAACACCCCATACATATGACGTGTTCCTCCTGAGACACGGTGTGTACTTGAATATTTCCTTCTGCCTGTGTACTTCTGCATGGATAGAACTACACCGTTCTACTGGTGTAACACTACACAGTGTGCACACTCTAAACACAGTGTGTACAATAGAAATTCCATCCACCCATGTCGTTAGTCACACGGTCAGACACATAGTCGATTATAGCACAACGTGTACTTCCAGTATAGGATGTGTTCTACCAAAAGTTTACTAACCATATGTCTCTACTCACAAATTCATTCACACGGTCAACAACTACACGGTGTATACATACGGTACATGACATGTACTTAAGAAAAGTCATTTCTTCTAGAACAGAATGACACATGGAGTGTGTTCATAACATCACACATTGTGTTTTATAGGTTTTCACTACTAGAAAGGCTAGCTTTCCCAACACTTTTATACCAATGGTTCAAAATAACCATTGGTATATGTGTCCTTTACCAATAGTTTTAATAAGCAGTTGGTAAAGGTGTTGTTAGGGAAGGATTTCACAATGGTTTGAAGAAACCTTTGGGAAATCCATGATTTTCCCAATGGTTTTTAATAACCATTGGGAAAATCCCCCCCCTCCAAATTTACTAAAACAGAACCACGACTCCCAGAAGTGCCCGATTTCTAGAAGCACATTCTCCTGACTCCCAGAAGTGCCCGCCAGGTGAACCTCTTCCATCCGATCAGCTACAACTCCCCCATTAAGGTTAGATTCATTCAACCTCTTCTCATATTAGCTAAGGATATCCTTCTATTCTCAACATTTCTCCATTTATTTCACTATTTAGAAAGATCACATCATTTTTTCCTATTTCTAGGGATTTTGGAAATTTTTATGATTCACTACTCCCTTCACGAATTGTGTACTCAAATCACTACATCAATGTACACATTGTCCAATTAATTTTTTCATTACACATATACATTTATAAGGGCATGGTCTCTTTCTTGTGTTCTAATTTTAAAGATTCATAGCTATTTTTTTAATCTCAATGCTCCAAATATTACAGCTTCATGTATATGAACTCATAAGAAATTGTTTGTAATATTTATTCATAGTATTTCATGAAAATAACTCTTTTCATTAAGATCATGTCAAACATGAAGATCTTATTCATCTTCATTTTTGTACACTATGTGTATTACATAATAAGTATGTATCATGTTTCTATCAAAATCTTTATATATATAAAATGACACACTGTTCACTTATCCTTTTCACAATAGAACATATGGAGTATCTTCTTCAACTTTGCAAAATAGTATGTGGTCCCTAATTATTTTTTATAGAAGAAATAAGAAATAATTAACCATATAATCCAATGTTCTTTATGAATAAAATATATACAAAGAGAACTTTTGGTGGGACCTCTCCTTCTCCCATGTAGTACTTCTTCCTTATTCATGAAACTAATTCACAGAAAACCCTTTTAGATTTTTTCTTCAAAACCATATAAAACCCTTTTAGATTTTTTAGTTGTCGCTTTAATTTATCATATCATTATATTAAAATGTTATATAAATAGACTATATAGTTATATACCTCTCGGTGGTCACCTACATGAATTTTATCTCACACATTGTTCGAGATGCCATTGGTTACCCGGATAAACTACATGATTATATGTTTAGATAAGGGGAATCACCATTTTATAGATGCATGACTACTCACATGACATAGGATGGAGCATGTAGTAGATGATTGGGTTGTAGCTCAAGAAGCTAGGTCGAATTTTAGAATTTATTAAGCCTCTTTCATAGTACGACTTCCTACTAGTTGTAACTATGTTTTTCTTCTTGATACATGACATACATTACCATCATTCGATTTATGATTCTTTTATTAGTTGGTATTACTGATTTGGTTATTTTCATCCATTTCCAATATTTTCCCATTGTTATCTTTCTTCTACTTTTTAACAGATAATATTAAAATTGTGAAACTTAGGTAATGAGGGAATAGTCTCCCCCAGACACACCAAATGATCTCACTATTAGTCAATAACATTTGGAATTTTGGTAGATGTGCTTGAGGCCATGTGGCCATCTGGTTTTGGGTCACTAATGAGTGGAATCCTAGTTTGGGACGTTGCAATTCCTGGATATCCTTTTTATAGGTGTTTCTAATCAAATACATACCTATAACTATTGAAGGTCCCTCTCCAAAATCAATTGGGACATGATTCAATGAATACACCCTACCAACCTATGATCTATGGCCCCAAACCTAGGATCCTTTAATCCATGGTTAAGGTGAAACTTGATGAGGCCATAACTACTTTTGATGTGATCCTCATCCTACTCCTCATCCTGATCTCCCTAGAGAAGTTAAAGTATAAAAATCATGTACTCCCAACAAGACCCTTAAGGATTATGTATTCCTTGATCCACTTCCAATATCTTATTGGGAAATCCTTGAATATAGGCAATAGAAATTCTATATCTTATTTTCTTATATACATTGTATTTTGTTGTGTTTCTTAATATGATTCTCATATAGAGTAATGTGTCAGTTATGATTTTATATAAAGTAAACAATTTTCATTTACCTAAATATTTTTTTGATTGAACTTCAATATTATTGAATTGCTTTAAAATGACTTATTGCAGTTTTTTTACAGAATGGATAGAAGTTAGATGTACGAAACTAATCAGATTTCAATTGATTTTCAAAATAATTTGAACATCTTTTTAGATTTTTCATTTGACAAGGCTTCAGATAGTGGTCGCATACACTGCCCATGTTCTAATTGTGTTGGAAGACCTTGGTTGAGTCATGAAGCAGTTAGATATCATATAACCAAATATGGTTTCCAAACAAACTATTATGTGTGGTATCACAATAGAGAGAAAATGGAATCTCAAAATTTTGATGATCCAAATGATAGGACTGAATTGGAGAGTTTGATATATGATCGGTTTCCATTTATTCGGTATCATGAGAAGGAAAGGATGTCCAACCAACAAGATTTTGATACAAGAACACATGATGCATCCAATGAAAATGATGATGTTAATAAGGTGAAAAAATTGAATGATGTTGTGATGACTCCAGTATATCGGCAATGTGGTAAAATGAAAAAGTTGGAATTTTTAATCTGATTGTTTCATGGGAAAACTATGTATGGGATTTCAAATACTATAATCGATTACATTCTTACCTTATTGAAGGACTTACTTCCAAATTATGTAGATATTCCCTCAAACCACTATATGGCATGGAAGTTAGTTGATGAACTTGGATTCTCAAAAAAAAATCATGCTTGCCCGAAATGATTGCAGCTTATTTTGGGAGGAAACTGCTGAAAGAAATGATTGTATCAAATGTGGAACCTCCTGATGGAAGCCAAAAGATGATGGAACACCATCTCGTGTGCCAAAAAAAGTAATTTGGAACTTTCCATTGATCCCTAGATTACAGAACCTTTTCATTTCTGATGAAATATCAGTAAAAATGTGATGGCATGACACCGAGAGAAAAAAGAATAATGAAGAGTTGGTTCAACCTGTAGATGGATTTTCATGGCAGAGATTTGATACTTGATATCCTAAATTTTCAGCCAACGTGCGTAATGTGAGACTGGGTCTTTCATGTGACGGTTTTAACCCATTTGGGAAGATTCTTACTTCGCACAACACATGGCTGATTTTCATACACATTTATAACCTTCCCCCATGGTTGTGTATGAAAAAGCCTTACACTTTCTTGAGTATACTGATATCTAGCACTTATGATCCCGGAAATGATGTAGATGTATACATGCAACCTTTAATAAAAGAGTTGAAACTTATTTGGGATGTGCGTGTTCTCACATATGATGTATGTTCGAAAGACATATTTCAGATGCGTGCTTCGCTTATGTGGACGATCAATGATTTTCCTACTTATGTAATGATGTCTGGATGGAGCATAAAAGGAAAATTGTCATGTCCTATTTGTATGAAGAATACTCAATTGAGAAGACTGAAATATCATCGTAGTTTTAGTTTTATGGGACATCGATTATTCTTTCCAATGAACCATCCATATAGAAACAATCATCGAAGATTTGACAATACCATGGAGACTGACGATCCACTTCAGCATATGTTTGGAACTGATGTGCTTAATGAATTGAAAGATTTAAGTTATTCATTTGGGAAGGGTGTAATGAAATCTAGAAAGAGGGAAAATGTTTCCAATGATACTTGTTACAATTGGAAGAAGAAGAGTATATTCTTTGAGTTGTCGTATTGGTCAACCAACTTGTTACGTCATTGCTTAGACGTAATGCACATTGAAAAGAATATATGTGAAATGTTTCTTTCTATTCTTCTAAATTTCAAGGGGAAGAAAGAAGATGATTTACGATCTCGGTGTGACTTGGTAGATTGGGGGATCAGACCAGAATTGCATCATGTCTGCATCAGTGAAAATAAATGGTAAGTTCCACGTGCTTCTTATGTGATGACACCTGCTGAAAAAAAATCAATTTATGGAAGTTCTAGAGACTATTAAAGTTCTTGATGGCTATTCAAGCAATATATCAAAACGAGTCAATAGAAAAGAGTTGAAGCTGAAATATTTGAAGACTCGTGATTATCACATCCTTTTTCATGAGTTGATTCCAATAGTAATCCATCATCTCTTGTCCAATAATGTAAGATTCTCAATTATTCGGTTGTGCTATTTTTTTAGAGATCTTTTTGCTAAGAAGTTGTCCAAATCCTTTTTGAAAAAACTATTGGAAGAGACACCATTAATTTTGTGTGAGTTAGATAAAATATTCCCTCCATCATTTTTTACATGCATGTTACATCTAACTATCCATCTTCCGACTGAAATACTTCTTGGAGGGCCTGTTGATTTTTGTTAGATGTATCCAACTGAAAGAAATATGTGCACATTGAAATAATATGTTCGGAATATGAATTATCCCAAAGGTTCTATTGTGAACGGTTACTTGGCTCAAGAATGTATGGATTTCTGCTCAATTTATTTGTCTGGTCTTACTACGAGAATAAACAAACCAATGAGAAATGAAGAAGAACAGTATGAGAAAATTGAATCCAGTTTTCCATCACTTCCTCAGACAGGAGGAATTTTGGGATCATATACATTGATGACATTAAGCCTTGAAGAGAGAGAGATGGAACATCTCACAGTGTTGTTCAATTGTCATTTGTTCAATGAGTATATCAAGTAAGTAAATTTTACATGTATCTTTTATCTTATCTCTTGTAATTTTAAATATTTGTTAAACTGTTATTATTTTTATCTATAGGGAACATAAATAATTGATATATAGAAAGTGTTGTTCTTTATCTTTGAGAAGGAAATAGACTTTTCATAGCAAAGGGTTTTCTACTTGGTTGAAATTTAAGGTAAAAATATTTCTGTAATAACTAAATAAAAATAATATTTAATTAAGTTTACTATTTGTTTATATTTCAGGTATCGAGTTTGCCTATAGACTCTGTTTCTGAGAAAATAAGAGCTTTGTCTTTTGGTCCTAATACCATGGTTCGTGCTTGTAAATCACTTGTGATAAATGGATACAAATTTATTATCACTGAATGAGCAAGAAAGATGAGAACACAGCATTATGGTGTTATGTTAACTGCCACAACAGACTGTAATACCAGTTCATCAAATAATAGACCTCATTCTAAAAATGTAGCTTATTATGGAGTCGTAGAGAAAATAATAATTTTTTATTATTACTCACATGGTCGAGTCACGATGATGAAATTTAAATGGTTTTATTCAATGACAATGCAAGGCACCTTTATTTATGATTGTGTATTTCAAGTTATTGACATGACTCTCACTCTTACCACTGATGAACCATATGTATTGGCATCAATGTTGAAACAAGTTTTTTATGTAAAATATCATCATCATCATAAATTCGGTGTAATTATTGAAGTAAATCTCATACATGTTTTTGATGATGGTGATGATGAAGTTGACACTATCCCTACTACAATTAGAAGCAATCCATTTATTACTTATGATGACTCCAATAGCTCAATTGTCAGAGTTGATTGTGAACCCGAAGTTGTGGTGGGAAATATATAGAATCATACAGTCGTGTTCTCACCTACATGTTTCACCTACATCATTCAGAGTGTGTATCCTAGTACATACCTTCAAACCACCATAAATATTCTGTTTCTTTATGTTTTTTTATCAGAATGGTTTTTCTATATTTCATTTTTTAGGTTACACATTAGTTATCTATTTCTAATTACTTCCATATTTGTTTTCATTGCAGAAAATGAAACCCATTGAAGAGATGCAGCGGAAAAAGATGACAGAAAATAATCGTCGCATGACACAGATGGGTGTTCCTCCACTCATCCCTATTGTGATTATTTTATTTCAAATATATATATTTCAATAACTTATAATATCATGTGTTTACTTTTGTGTTAAACTTTTTTTCAGGATCCACTCCCTAGACGAGAGATATCCGATAAGGAGCCTGATATTTCTCCCAGTACAGAGGATAGTGGTAGGAGGGGGGTGGTGTCAGAGTTAGACGATCATCTGGTGGTCCCGGTACTGAGGCTGGTGGTATGAGGGCTCATGGTGCGAGAGTTAGATGATCCACTGGTCATACCCGATTGGACTATTCCCCTACCACAGACGTATCTTCTATGCCCCATTTTGATCCTGGTGTGTCTTTAGGGACACACGGGATATTTAGGCCTCTGATTTTTACACTACCAGTTGGCCAGAAGTCTGTGCCATCATCTTTTTCTTCTGGTTCATTATCTCTGAGCTATTATATTCCACCTTCTTCGACTCCTACTCTGACACAGTATGTGGCTGAGGAGCATACACTAAGGGACACTCCACCTATACAGGATATTCCTTCAGCTTCTGCACATCCAATGATGCCCATTGATCTGACTACCATAGGTATATTTATATAACTCTAACAAATTTTTATACCAAAATTTATTTTTATTATAACTTGTACTGATATTTTTTTTCTTTAATAACATATTCATCTACTGATAGGAGGCAGGGGAGGGGCGTACTTGCTTGCGTGTGGTATGGAACCTCTAGACACAGTTGATGGTTGAATACAATAATGATGGACAGATGATTGATAAACCTGGGCAGGAATGTCGGGGTTTTTTGGAGACGCTAGCCAAATACTCCGACATCATTACGGTCAGCCCTCTCTCTTGGAGACATCTGCCACATGAAGTCAAGGATAATGTGTGGGCACAAATATGGGCAAAAAAACTATTGGATTTAATGTAGTATTTTTTTATATTTATATGAATTGATCTATTGGGTGTCAGCTTCGGTTTAACTTCCCTGATGGCGAAGGTGCACGACCAGAACGTTTAAAGGAGCTAGGAGAGCTTTGGAGAGCATGAGTTGTATGTTGGCTAGTGTGATAGAGTGGGAACGGATTTGGAGACAGTACCTATTGTGGATGACTGCCCGATAGAGTAGTATCGCCAAATGATTACCCATTGGTAGACTGCCAAATTTAAGGTATTAATCCCATTTGAGGTATTTAAATGACAATTTTCATATTTTTAATTAATATTATCTTATTTATTATTAAACATTATTTAGGAATATTTTGGAAAAAAACATTGATTCAAATCAATACCTCCACACTTGGGGGTGTACTAATATGTCAGATCATGAGAGGCAGCCAGTACGATATAGTTGTTTATAATTTTTCTTTAGGACTTTACCTTTTTATTGTTTCCTACTTAAATTATGTGATTTATTGAATATTTAATATATGATTATACTTGCACTTTATATTGTTTCAATGTCATTACAGAAGCACAAATTGAATATTGAAGGACATCTCCCTCGAGTAAAATTGTTTTGCTCGAGTAAAAGGAAAAAAGATGGAACTGCGGTTAATGAACCGACACAAGAAAATATTGTAAGTTTTAATTTGTTTATTTCAAAGTTTAATATCTATTTTGAAATTTAATAATCTATTAATATTTTTAACAGGCTACTTTAGAGGCCCTTGATGCACAGGAGCCTGAAAATTTAGGGCCACACGATCATTTATATCAGGTTTTGGGAGATGATCATTCTGGTCGAGTACGCTGCTGACCTAGTAAGAATATAGTCCCGATGAGGTATTGGTCCTCTCTAGGTCTCCATTCTAGTACCACCAAGTTGGAACAGGTCAAGGAGCATGCAAGACAGTCTGATAAAAGGGTCACATAGTTGGAAGAATAGGTTCAAACGAGGGAGAAATAATTTATGAAACTGATCAAATTTAACACCCCAATCTTCTACGGTACGCTTCTCTTTGAATAATGCAATAGCGTGTGTTGTATGCAACATCGAGTTCTAACACACACCACAACCGATCAAACTAGCCGTTATGAATAGTAATACCAACTTTTTGAAATTTTATAAATTTTATATCTCAAAATGGACCTCATTTTTGGATTCGAAGTATTGAATTTAGCTTAAGGTGAAATTTTGGTACTTTTCGGATAACTTTAATATTTTGATGAATAGTGAAAATTACTAAATTTTAATTAAAAACAAATTTTTTAATCAAAATAATTAATAGTGATAAATTATGAATTTTAGTGGTTTTAAAGTATATTTAGAATATATTTTTACCATTTAATACAATGTTGGTCATTGTACATAATTTCACAATTAAACCGAACATAAACCAGTATCAATCTTTTGATAGTTATTATATCCTAAAAACACGCTTTTTGTTTTGACAGCAGGAATTAATTTAAAATTAATTTTTGCCACTTATGTGTTTTGAATTTGGAAAAATGGATTCCATATTTGGAATCAGGATGTTCAAATTGTGTAAATAGGTAACTTTTATTTTTAGACATTTTGAATAATTACTTCGGTAAATATTTTATTTACCATGGTTAAAGGGTAAATCCGGTAAATAAGGGTTAAAAAAATAATATTATAATAATAAAAAATTACCCTAAAATGTGTCCTAACCTTATTGGTTGATACATTTCCGACCATGGGCATATTTGGGTCGATTTTGGGACCCCATGGTGCCACTTGTAAGTGATAGGGACACTTTATTTTAATTAAGTTAAAATGAATACAAAAATGACACAAGCATATATCTTTTAGACAAACAATTTTTACATAGGGTTATATATGTTGGATTTTAGACTATAAATATTAATTAGAAAGATAAAACAATTTAATACATAATGGTAATTTATTTATAATTTTTATACATTAAATAATTTAATTTATTTATGACAGAATGGTGATGCAGTAATTACCATAATAGTGAAAAATTAAAATGATTGATATTGTAGATACCAAAATAAATATAATTTGAGACTTATAATAAATTAAACTAATTTTCTAGGATAATATGACATATTATTATTGATTTAATTGACTTTGTTAGAAGTAATAATTCTGTTATGATTTTCACAAAAATCAATTATTGAATAGTGTCAAAATTGACATAAAAGAGTTTTTAAAACAAATATTATATTATTAATTGATATTAAATTCCTAAAAATCTAAGGTTCGGCCAAGAGACTTATATAATGATAGGTGTATCATTAATGGACCACTTGGTGGTCTATTGGATGTATATAGTAAGTTTATTAACCATATAATATAAAAATACAAAGAGACATTGTAAAAGTGAAACTAATTAACTAAGAGTTAATACTTAATGATAAGGTTAATATAGTAACCCAAACCTGTCTAAATTCTATTTGTTGAGTGTTTTTAGACCTATACCCACCTTAAAATTTAAATAATCCACTTTGGAGCCATTAGAAACCAAATATGAATTTATTATAAAATAATATTTCTAGCTTTTCCAAAGGTGCCCCTCACCCCTCTTATAAAAGGGCACTCCCCCTTCTCATTAATTCACACCTTCAAAGCCTTTTTGTTCGGCAAACCCCTGCCCAAATACTCTATAAACTTCCCTCACTTTATCCTAGATGAATTACTTTAGTCATAAAGCCAACCTAAGAGCCCTTTTGATCAAATCAAAAGGAAGAACCCGAAGAAGAGGTAATGATTTCACCACCCTTTTCCAAGTTCCTTTCTTCTTCCACTTCTTCCTTCTTTGTTATTACCATTATAAAATAATAAATCCAGTATATTATATATAATGTGATGTTATTATAAATATGGTACAACCATATTCATTATTCTATCCATCCTTTGAATAACATGTCATCATACGTGCGTACGTACGGTTTACCGTCTCCACGTCGTGGTGTAATTGTTATTCAATAAATTATTATTTGGATGGGTATAATAATGATGTGTAACTCATGTAAATAATAAATATAACATGATAATGATTCTTTATATATTATATAACATCCAATTATATATTATTTTAATATCAAAAGAATGATATTGTCGCTCGTGCGTACGTACGGACTACCGTCTCCACAAACGCGATGGGATTCATTTTCCATCGTATCCATTCAAGTATAATTCTCATTTGATGATTAATAATAGTATCTAAGGACTTGATATAATTCTGGATATGAATAATATACAACATATCCATGACAAACATAGCTTACGTAACAAAACATATAAAAGAAAACGAGTAAGTTAACACCCGAAATAACGATAATACTAAGATATTATTAACAAATCAATGTTAAAAGATCATATATGATATCATATTAATGTATGTGATTCTTGTATAATTTAATAACAATTATTTTACCATTATACAGGAGGTTAACCTAACCCAACCAAGGAAAAGTACAAGTTAAGGGTTTATTTCACAATCTCTTCATTATCCGAGATTGTTTATACGTAATAATCTACTGGGACTTATTTATCATCCACATCCATGTTTCTTAAAAATGTATTTCAAAACATTTTTACTATTTACTATAATATGGGTTAAAGTCATTTATTCCCTTTTTTGACTTTTATAAGTGGTTTATAAAGGAATCTTTCCGTCATTTTCCAAACAAGGTCATTTTTAACCTTTTCGACAGAATTAAGGTAAGAATGTTTTTTTTAACTTGTACGGCGGGTGCGGCTATTTTCCGCCGTTATAAAATCTTCAAAGATTCACTTACAATCTTATAAGGATATTTTAAAAGTAAATTTTTTATTTTATAATTATGTTAATTTTTAAATGATTTCAAAAAAAGAGATATTTCTCTCCAATATATGAAAATCCAGTGCAAATGTATACGTATTTAACGCAAGATTAAAAATGTTTTTAGAAAACCCGAATCTCGAGTGTGGTAGACAGGAAGGGATTGGGCATGGACCCATCATGGCCTGTAATTAGTCGAGCAGTCTTAGAATTAGTTATTTTGTTTTCAGAAGCTTTCATAATGTTTTCATAAAAACATTGAAGTATATTTGAGAAATTTTAAACGTAAGTATCTTCTAAAAAAATTGCATAGGTAGGTCTCGTGAGACAAACTAGTGTCTTGGCACAAGGCCTTGGCAAAATATTATTTGTAGTCTTGGCACGAGGCCTTGGATATGTGGTTATGATAGTCTGGAATTATGCATTCCATCATTATGAAAGTGGTTATTGATATTGCATGTGATTATTCGATTAGTAGAATATCCATGTGAATAAGTAAATGGAATTATTTCATTTTATTTTTGCCATACTATGTTGAAGTTCAAGTTTAAAAGGCTTTTGTTTTAGTTATACATTGCCTTAAATGTTTATTATTATTTATGAAATTTTCTGCTATATTGTTATCCTTACTGGGCATTTGAGTTCACCCTTTTTCTATGTTTTATTTTTCCCAGGATGTGGAGAAGTAAATTATGAATGACCTGTAGGGATATTATGAGGGGATAATAGTGTGGACTATGGAGACAATATGTTGTTGTAGTAGTTTTTCACTTTATGATGTAATGTAAAACTTTATGAATATATCTAGTGTTTCCAAGGCTACTAAACCAATCGGTCTTTCGAGATTTGATCTTTCTTGTGATCATGCCAATGTTATGTAATAATGCACCGACTCTAGGTAACTGGGGTAAGGGCATTACAGTTGGTCTCAGAGGAAGTTTAGTACAAACCTTGGAAGATATATTTAGATAAACTCTGATTAGAGCACATAGACCTAAGATGGACTTTGAGGATTAGTATAGAAGAACTTCCTAGAATTTTGGTATTGTAGAGATTTTGTGAGTTTTCAGAGCAATACATCCCTGTCTGGATACGAGTAGGTAGAGGCGGCTCTGGCACAGATGTACCTAGGGGTAAAACCCGAAAATACCGCTTTGAGCTAGACTCGAACGGGAACTGGTGCATGACAACGGGCCTTCCTGCACTCTTGGTTACGACACTCCCAGGGGATATGCTTAGGATAACTATCATTTTCTTTACAAATCATTATGAAGGGTTTATGAGTATATACTTCCTCAAAGAAAAAATTTTTATGATTATAGATTATATCCATAAATAGTTCAATTTATGTTAAGTGTTTTATAAGTATGGAATTATGTATTTTGATTCATAAACTGATCTAGTTTTTTCCATTATTTAGAAATGGCGCCTAGTGGAAGAAATGGAAACCGTATCAATGCACGCACTCTATGTAGGTATTGCCCTCCTACTCAAGATAATTATAGTGGAGCTGGTGATGCAACTGGTGCCGATCAGCTAATCACCATACTGGGACAACTCACTCAGGTTATGAATAATAACCTTACCCGTATGGAGCACCCTGATCCGCAGCATGGAGGATCAATGTTAGATCTATTCATGAGGAAACAACCACCAATGTTCAATGGGAGTACAAATCCCTTAGTAGCTTAGCAATGGATAAGTTCCCTAGAGAAAATATTTCAGGCTTTGGGAGTAGTGAAAGGGAAAAAGTTATCATTGCAGTTTACCGCCTCACCAGAGATGTTGATCAATGGTGGTCATTGATTCAAAACACGAAGGAAGATGATGAAGTGTAAAATATGGAATGGAGGGAGTTCAAAGATTTGTTTTTAGAAAAATACTTTCCTCGTGACCATCGAGCAGATATGGAAAGGCAATTTCTGAGTCTGAGACAAAAGGAGGATGAGAATGTTGCAAAGTATGAGGCTAACTTTACAAGGTTATCAAGGTATGCTAGAGATTATATACGTAACCCAATAAGTAAGATTGATCATTTCTTTTATGGGTTAAAACTATTTCTCCATCGAGCATTAGTCTCACAATCCTTCTCGTCGCACGAAGACATTGTCTCATGTGCTATCAAGACAGAAAAGGAATTCTCTAAGTCTTATGACTTTAAAGAAAATCAAGAGAAGAAGAGATATTCTGATCAATATGGGAATGGAAATAAGGGGAAGAAGGGAAAGGTTGAATATCCATCCTGTGGTAAATGTGGGAAGAAATACCCCGGTACTTGCTTGAAGGGAATGGGCGTCTGTTACAAATGTGGTGAAAAAGGCCACCAAGCTTGTGATTGTAAAGGGAAGAAGGAAGCTACCAATGTTCAGTGCTAAAATTGCAGGGAGATGGGACATTATGAAAATGAATGTCCTAATCGTTAGGGGAACTTACCTCAGAAAAGGCCAAGGGATCAAGGCCAAGCTTTTTCTATCACTACTGCTGAGGTAGAAGCTCCAAAAGACGTGGTGGCAGGTAATTTAATGGTTTCCTCAAATTTAGCAAATGAATTATTTGATTCTGGATCATCGCATTGTTTTATATCTTCCCAGTTTGCTAAGAAAATTAGATATTTCCAATTTGATTTAACAAGGGAGTTGTCAGTTAAAACTCCTAAGGGAAGTATCATTCCAACAAAGTTTTGTGAATCAGTCCCCATTAGAGTACATAAATGTTCTTTATCTGCTGATCTCATCGTCATACCTATGATTGAGTTTGATATAATCCTTAGTATGGATTGGATTTTGGACTATGATGCGAAGATTTATTGTAAGAATAAGGAAGTTACGATTTTTTATGATGATGATAAGGAACACCTTATCTTTAGAGCAGAATCATCACCACCTAATTCTTATCTAGATCCACCCCCAGTAGCTCAACTAAATTAAATTATTGGGGAGGAAGAGAATGAAATTACTATGGGTGAGTAAAGTAATGTTCAAATAGAGTATGTACCTGTTGTGAAAGAATATGTAGATATATTTCTGGAAGATTTACCTGGACATCCTCCAGAACGAGAAGTTGAGTTTTCCATTGATTTAATTCCTGGATCAAGGCCTATATCGAAGACCCCTTATAGAATGGCCATTGTAGAATTATTTGAACTAAAGAAACAACTAGAGGAATTGAGTAATAAGGTATTTATTCACCCTAGTGTTTCTCCATGGGGATCCCCTGTTCTTTTTGTTAAAAAGAAAGATGGATCTATGAGGTTATGTATCGACTACAGGGAGATCAATGCCATAACAATAAAGATTAAGTATCCCCTACCTCACATTGATGATTTATTTGACCAAATTCATGGAGCTCAATACTTTTAAAAGATTGACCTTCGATCTGGATACCATCAGTTGTGTGTGAATAAGGAAGACATTCCGAAGACAGCATTTTGAACCAGGTACGGGCATTACGAGTTTACAGTAATGCCTTTTGGATTGACTAATGCACCCTCTGTATTCATGGATCTGATGAATAGAGTTTTCAAGGAATATCTCAATGAATTTGTGGTGGTATTTATTGATGATATCTTGGTATAATCTAAAAGTTATGAAGATCATGAAAATCACTTGCGCGTTATCCTAAAGACTCTGAGAAGACATGAATTATATGGGAAGTTTAGCAAGTGTGAATTCTGGCTTCAGAAGATTTCTTTTCTTGGACATATTGTCTCTAAAGATGGAATCTTTGTTGATCCTTCTAAGACCAAGGCAATCCAAGAATGGCCAGAACTTGCGAGTATAACTGAGGTACGCAGTTTTATTGGTTTGGCAGGTTATTATCGACGTTTCGTCCAGAATTTTGCCCGATTGGCAAACCCATTAAAGAAGCTCACACGTAAAGGGGTTAAATTTGTTTGGAAAAAAGAGTGTGAAGAATGTTTCGAAGAACTGAAGAGAAGATTAGTCAATGCTCCTATATTGACTCTACCATCGGGGAATGATGGGTTCGTTATTTATAGTGATGCATCGAAGAAAGGACTTGGTTGTGTCCTTATGCAGAATGATAGGGTTATTGCCTATACATCACGATAGTTGAAAATTCATGAGAAAAACTATCCTACTCATGATCTTGAGTTAGAAGCTGTGATCTTTTCTTTGAAGATATGGAGGCACTGCCTCTATGGTGAAAAATGTGAGATTTATACTGATCACAAGAGTTTGAAGTATATTTTCTCACAAAAATAACTCAACATGAGGCAAAGGAGATGGATTGAATTACTCAAGGATTATGATTGTACGATACACTACCACCCGGGGAAATCAAACAAGGTGGAAGATGCTTTGAGCAGAAAAGATCATGGAGTTTTGAACAATATGAGAATTGAAAGGGATCCAATTTTCATGGATCTAGTGAAGATAGACATGGGAATAACCAGGGAAGGTGAAACATCAATTCTTTTTCAAATGGTTGCCAAACCATCTTTACTAGAAAGGATTAAGAGTTCTCAGACCGATGATGAAGAATTTCAAAAGAAGATTAAAGCTGTGAATGATGGGAGATTGAGAGAATTTGTGTATGAAGAAGGAATTTTGAAATTCGGGAAGAGGCTTTGTGTTCCTGATATACCTGATCTAAAAATGGAATTGTTGGATGATGCTCATAGTTCCAATTTCTCTATACACCCTAGGAGCACCTAAATGTATAGAGATTTGAAGGAACATTTTTGGTGGGACAACATGAATAGGGAGATTGCTGATTTTGTGTCAAGATGTATGGTTTTTCAACAAGTAAAAGCTGGAAGGCAACAGCCTGGTGGAGTATTGCAACCTCTTCCCATACTGGAGTGGAAATGGGACAATATTACGATGGACTTTGTCATGGGGCTACCAAAGACTCCTAGAAGGAACGATGAAATATGGGTTATTGTTGATCGTCTTACCAATTCAGCACATTTTCTTGCTATAAGAGAAGATATACCACTGGAACGTATAGCAAGACTATATATTAATGAAGTTGTGAGACTTCATGGAGTACCCCTATCGATTGTTTCTGATTGTGATCCCCATTTTACTTCAAGATTCTGGAAAAGTCTTTAGAAAGCCGTGGATACTGAACTTCATTTGAGCACTGCCTACCACCCTCAGACAGACGGACAATCAGAACGGACTATTCAAACCTTAGAAGACATGTTGAGATCTTTCTCACTTGACTTTCAGGGTATGTGGGGTCAATATTTACCTCTGGTAGAATTTTCCTATAACAATAGCTTCCATTCGAGTATTTAGATGGCACCATATGAAGCGTTATACGGAAAGAGATGTCGTACACTAACCTGTTGGGATGAAGTTGGTGAAAGAAAACTTGTAGGCCCAGAACTGGTGGAGGAAACAATGGAAAAGGTGAAGGTAATCCAAAATCACATCAAAGCAACTCAAAGTAGGCAGAAGAGCTATGTTGATAATCGAAGGAAGGATTTGGAATTTCAAGTCGGTGATCATGTTTTCTAGAAGGTATCTCGATGGAAGGGAGTCATACATTTTGGTAAGAAAGGTAAATTGAGTCCCAGGTACATCGGACCTTTCGAAATTCTAGAACGAATTGGGGTTGTAGCTTACCGATTGGCAATGCCTCCAAGTCTCTCTAAAGTTCACGATGTGTTCCACGTATCTCTGTTGAGGAAATACATGTCTGAACCAACGCATGTACTCACCTCTGAGGAATTAGAATTGGAACCCGATCTGTCTTATTGTGAAGATCCCGTCAAGATTCTTGATACGAGAGAACAAGTACTGAGAAACCGGACGATGCGTCTGGTAAAAGTTTTGTGGAGAAACCATAAGTTGGAATAGGCAACGTGGGAACCCGAGGAACTTATGATGAAGAACCACTCGAGTCTTTTCATGCGGTAGTATTCTAGAAATTTCGAGGACGAAATTATTTGAAGGAGGGGAGAATGTAACACCTCAAGCTTCTACGGTACGCTTCTCTTTGAATAATGCAATAGCGTGTGTTGTACACAACATCGAGTTCTAACACACACCACAACCGATCAAACTAGCCGTTATGAATAGTAATACCTAATTTTTGAAATTTTATAAATTTTATCTCTCAAAATGGACCTCATTTTTGGATTCAGAGTATCTAATTTAGCTTAAGGTGAAATTTTGGTACTTTTCAGATAACTTTAATATTTTGATGAATAGTGAAAATTACTAAATTTTAATTAAAAACAACTTTTTTAATAAAAATAATTAATAGTGATAAATTAGGAATTTTAGTGGTTTTAAAGTATATTTAGAATATATGTTTACCATTTAATACAATTTTGGTCATTGTACATAATTTCACAATTAAACCGAACATAAACCAGTATCAATCTTTTGATAGTTATTATATCTTAAAAACACGCTTTTTGTTTTGACAGCGGGAATTAATTTTAAATTAATTTCTGCCACTTCTGTGTTTTGAATTTGGAAAAATGGATTCCATATTTGGAATCAATATGTTAGAATTGTGTAAATAGGTGACTTTTATTTTTAGACATTTTGAATAATTACTTCGGTAAATATTTTATTTACCATGGTTAAAGGGTAAATCCGGTAAATAAGGGTTAAAAAAATAATATTATAATAATAACAAATTACCCTAAAACGTGTCCTAACCTTATTGGTTGATACATTTCCGAACATGGGCATCTTTGGGTCGATTTTGGGACCTCATGGTGCCACTTGTAAGAGATAGGGACACTTTATTTTAATTAAGTTAAAATGAATACAAAAATGATACAAGCATATATCTTTTAGACAAACACTTTTTACATAGGGTTATATATGTTGGATTTTCGACTATAAATATTCATTAGAAATATAAAAATATTTCCTACATAATGGTATTTTATTTATAATTTTTAGACATTAAATAATTTAATTTATTTATGACACAATGGTGATGCAGCAATTACCATAATAGTGAAAAATTAAAATGATTGATATTGTAGATACCCAAATAAATATAATTTGAGATTTTTAATAAATTAAACTAATTTTATAGGATAATATTACATATTAGGATTGATTTAATTGACTTTTTTTGAAGTAATAATTCTGTTATGATTTTCACAAAAATCAATTATTGAATAGTGTCAAAATTGACATAAAAGAGTTTTTAAAACAAATATTATATTATTAATTGATATTAAATTCCTAAAAAACTAATGTTAGGCCAAGAGACTTATATCATGATATTTTTATCATTAATGGACCACTTGGGGGTCTATTGGATGTATATAGTAAGTTTATTAACCATATAGTATAAAAATACAAAGAGACATTGTAAAAGTGAAACTAATTAACTAAGAGTTAATACTTAATGATAAGGTTAATATAGTAACCCAAACCTGTCTAAATTCTATTGGTTGAGTGTTTTTCAACCTATCCCCACCTTAACATTTAAATAATACACTTTTTAGGCATTAGAAACCGAATATGAATTTATTATAAAATAATATTTCTAGCTTATCCAAAGGTGCCCCTCACCCCTCTTATAAAAGGGCACTTCCCCTTCTCATTAATTAACACCTTAAAAGCCTTTTGGTTCAGCTAAACTCTGCCCAAATAATCTCTAAACTTCCATCACTTTATCCTAGAGTCCTTCCTTTAGTCAGAAAGCCAACCTAAGAGCCCTTTTGATCAAATCAAAAGGAAGAACCCGAAGAAGAGGTAATGATTTCACCACCCTTTTCCAAGTTCCTTTCTTCTTCCACTTCTTCCTTCTTTGTTATTACCATTATAAAATAATAACTCCAGTATCTTATATATACTGTGATGTTATTATAAATATGGTACAACCATATTCATTATTCTATCCATCCTTTGAATAACATGTCACCATACGTGCGTACATACGGCTTACCGTCTCCACGTCGTGGTGTAATTGTTATTCAATAAATTATTATTTGAATGGGTATAATAATGATGTGTAACTCATGTAAATAATAAATATAACATGATAATTATTATGTATATATGATATACCATCCAATTATATATTATTTTAATATCAAAAGAATGATATTGTCGCTCGTGCGTACGTACGGACTACCGTCTCCACGAACGCGATGAGATTCATTCTCCATCGTATCCATTCATGTATAATTCTCATTTTATGATTAATAATAGTATCTAAGGATTTGATATCATTATGGATATGAATAAGATACAAACTATCCATGACAAACATAGCTTATGTAACAAAACATATAAAAGAAAACGAGTAAGTTAACACCCAAAACAACGATAATACTAAGATATTATTAACAAATCAATGTTAAAAGATCATATATGATATCATATTAATGTATGTGATTATTTTATAATTTAATAACAATTATTTCACCATTATACAGGAGTTTAACCTACCCCAACCAAGGAAAAGTACAAGGTAAGGTTTTATTTCGCAATCTCTTCATTGTCCGAGATTGTTTATACATAATAATCTACTGGGACTTATTTATCATCCACATCCATGTTTCTTAAAAATTTATTTCAAAACATTTTTACTATTTACTATAATATGGGTTAAATTCATTTATACCCTTTTTTGACTTTTATAAGTGGTTTATAAAGGAATCTTTTCGTCATTTTCCAAACAAGGTCATTTTTAACCTTTTCGACAGAATTAAGGTAAGAATGTTTTTTTTAACTTGTACGACGGGTGCGGCTATTTTCCGCCGTTATAAAATCTTTAAAGCTTCCCTTAAAATATTATAAGGATATTTTAAAAGTAAATATTTTATTTTATAATTATGTGACTTTTTAAATGATTTCAAAAAGAGAGATATTTCTCTCCAATATATGAAAATCCAGTGCAAATGTATATGTATTTAACGCAAGCTTAAAAATGTTTTCAGAAAACCCGACTCTTAAGTTTGGTTGACAGGAAGGGATTGGGAATGGACCCATCATGGCCTGTAATTAGTCGAGCAGTCTCAGAATTAGTTATTTTGTTTTCAGAATCTTGCATAATGTTTTCAGAAAAACACTGAAGTATATTTGAGCAATTTTAAACGTAAGTATCTTCTAAAAAAATTGCATTGGTAGGTATCATGAGACAAACTAGTGTCTTGGAACAAGGCCTTGGCAAAATATTATTTGTAGTCTTGGCACGCGGCCTTAGCTATGTGATTATGATAGTCTGGAATTATGCATTTCATCATTATGTAAGTGGTTATTGATATTGCATGTGATTATTTGATTAGTAGAATATCCATGTGAATAAGTAAATGTCATTATTTCATTTTATTTTTTCCATACTATATTTAAGTTAAAGTTTAAAAGGTTTTTTTTTAGTTATACATTGCCTTAAATGTTTATTATTATTTATGAAAGTTTCTGCTATATTGTTATCCTTACTGGGCATTTGAGCTCACCCCTTTTCTATGTTTTATTTTTCCCAGGATGTGGAGAAGTAAATTATGAATGACCTGCAGGGATATTATGAGGGGATAATAGTGTGGACTATGGAGATAATATGTTATTGTAGTAGTTTTTCACTTTATGATGTAATGTAAAACTTTATGAATATATCTATTGTTTCTAAGGCTACTAAACCAATCGTTCTTTTGAGATTTGATCTTTCTTGTGATCATGCCAATGTTATGTAATAATGCACCAACTCTAGGTAACTGGGGTCGGGACGTTACATCAAAGCTTTATCTTCATCACTTCCACCAGAGTCCAACACAGCTTGTCAGACATATATGTCATCGATGGGTGAATTATCCAATACACCAGGTGGCAGTTCTAGTGGTGGTCAAGATGATGATGTTCCTGGTGATGATGAGGATGCTGAAGAGTACGAGGGTGAGGATGAGGATGAGGACAAGGATGAGGATGGGGACGAGGGTGAGGATGGGGCTGAGGATGATCATGGGGACAATGACGAGGATGACGACGAGGATAGAGATGGCGGTGAGGATGAGGCTGATGATGACAGTGGTGATGGTGATGGTGATCAGGGGCAGATTGATCCATTACTTTTTTAAATTCAGTATAACTCTTTATTTTTTAACCTGGTTTTCACTCTGGTATGGATATTTTTGAATTTATTATAACTCTTTATTTTCGACCAAATATGGAAGCCTAATGATGTTATAATGGTTTATGGGGCTTCTGGGGCTTTTTCGGAGCTCAGAACCCCGGTCGGCGTAGAAAAACACTATGCCTCACGGTTAGTAAAAAATTTAAGTCCATCCCAAAAGTTATCTACCAACCATATAGGGATATATATTATAAGAAATTTTCATGATTTTTCCTACCCATGCACCAGGGGATGCACATCATGCACAATGTCTATAGTTTTAGTATAAGATATTATCATTTTTGTTGCACGATTTGCCTAACTGGAATACAGAAAACCAACCAAATGCATTTGGATTGTGTTGATACTTTATTAAAACAATCCATGAGTCATATGTGACATGTACGAGTCAACCCCACCTCAATCTGAGTCACGGTGTGGCCGGTATCACTCAAAGTGTCTCTCTTTTGTTTAAAATGGACACCCTTTAAGTAAAAACAACTGGCATACGGAAAACCAAAAAAACATATTTTTATTGTGTTGATACTTTAGAAAAATGATCCATGGGTCATATGTGACGTGTATGACTCAACTCTGCCTCAATCCGAGACACGGTGTGGCCGGTACCACTCAAAGTGTCTCACTTTTATTTGAAATGGACAACATTTTAAGTGAAAACAACAACTGACATACGGAAAATGGACCAAACGTATTCAGATTCTATTGATAATTTAGTAAAATGATCCATGGGACATTTTTGACATGTAGGATTCAACCCCACATTAATCTGAGTCATGGTGTGGCCGGTACCACTCAATGTGTCTCACCTTTATTTGAAATGATCAACATTTTAAGTGAAAACAACAATTGGAATACGGAAAACCATCCAAACGCATTCGGATTGTGTTGATACTTTAGGAAAACAATCCATGGTACATTTTTGACGTGTATGAGTCAACCCCACATCAATACGAGGTATGGTGTGTTCGGTACAACTCTAAGTGTCTCTCTTTTGTTTAAAATGGACAATGTTTTAAGTAAAAACAACTGGCATACGGAAAACTGACCAAACATATTCGGATTGTGTTGATACTTTAGTAAAACGATACATGGGAAATTTTTGACGTGTAGGAGTCAACCTCACATCAATTTGAGGTTCTTTGTGGCTGGTACCACTCTAAATGTCTCTCTTTTATTTAAAATGGACATCATTTTAATTGAAAACAACAACTGGCATACATAAAACCAACCAAACACATTCATATTGTGTTGATACTTTAGTAAAACTATCCATGGGACATTTTTGATGTGTAAGAGTCAACCCTGCATCAATCTGAGGCATGGTGTGGCCGATACCACTCTAAATGTCTCTCTTTTGTTTAAAATGGACATCATTTTAAGTGAAAACAACAACTGGTATACGAAAAACTGACCAAACACATTCGGATTGTGTTGATACTTTAGTAAAAATATACATGGGTCATATGTAATGTGTACGAGTCAACCCCACCTCAATCTGAAGCACGGTGTGGCCGGTATCACTCAAAGTGTCTCTCTTTTGTTTAAAATGGACACTGTTTTAAGTAAAAACAACTAGAATACGGAAACCAAACATATTTGGATTGTGTTGATACTTTAGTAAAACGATCCATTGGTTATATGTGACATGTAAGACTCAAACCCACATCAATCTGAGGTGCGGTGCGGCTGGTACCACTCAAAGTGTCTCACTTTTATTTGAAATGGACAACATTTTAAGTGAATACAACAACTGGTATACGGAAAACCAACCAAACGCATTTGGATTGTGTTGATACTTTAGGAAAACTATACATGGGATATTTTTTATGTGTAAAAGTCAACCCTACATCAATCTGAGTCACGGTGTGGCCGGTACCACTCTAAATGTCTCTCTTTTGTTTAAAATGGACATCATTTTAAGTGAAAACAACAACTGACATACAGAAAATAGACCAAACGTATTCAGATTCTGTTGATACTTTAGGAAAATGATCCATGAGTCATTTTTGATGGGTAAGAGTCAAACTCTCCTCAATCTGAGATGCGGTGTGGCTAGTACCACTCATAGTGTCTCACCTTTATTTGAAATGATCAACATTTTAAATGAAAACAACAACTGGCATATGGAAAACCAACCAAATGCATTCGGATTGTGTTTATACATTAGGAAAATGATAAATTGGTCATTTGTGATGTATGCGAGTCAACCCCGCCTCAATAAAAGGCACGGTGTGGCCAATAGCACTCTAAGTGTCTCTCTTTTGTTTAAAATGGACACTGTTTTAAGTAAAAACAACTGACATACGGAAAACCGACCAAACATATTCAGATTGTTTTGATACTTTAGAACAACAATACATGGGTAATTTATGACGTTTATGAGTCAATAGAGCCTCAATATGAGGCCTGGTGTGGCCGGTACCACTCAAAGTGTCTCACTTTTATTTGAAATGGACAACATTTTAAGTGAAAACAACAACTGGCATACGGAAAACCAACCAAACACATTCGGGTTGTATTGATACTTTAGGACAATGATCCATGGGTCATATGTGACGTGTATAAGTCAACCCCGCCTCAATCCGTGGCACGGTGTGGCTGGTATCACTCTAACTGTCTCTCTTTTGTTTAAAATGAACATCATTTTAAGTAAAAACAATTGGCATACGGAAAACCAACCAAACGTATTCGGATTGTGTTGATACTTTAGCACAACAATCCATCGTCCAGCCTCACATAATCAACTTCTCATGTGAGGAACTCATACCCCTATTCTAAAACACATGACATTTAATATTCCAAGGACAACTATATTCCCTAAGTCACACAAACCATGACATTATATTTTTTTTTGGTTGAATTCATTTATTCATTTCTTTATTTTAGGTTATTAGCTTCTAATTTCTGAATTCAATCGTGTATGTGTTATAAAAAATGCAATTTTGTATGTATTCTTAATTCTTTATGACATATAATTATGTATTCAGTTTTTAATGTATTATATTCATAATTGATTATTAAATTATGTATCCTTCTAATTATCATTTTTTAATTATGTATCCTTATTATGTATTGCATTTTATGTATTCTGTATAATTCACACAGCATCACGTAGAGCAGGCTGCTGTGTGAATTGTACAGCAAAGCCTATACCAATGGTTTTAAACCATTGGTATAGGTTCTGTATGTATTTTTTTTTTACCAATGGTTCTAAACCATTGGTACAAAAACTTTACCAATGGTTTAAAATGTTGGTATAGAGGTGAATGGAAGACTAAAAAAGATATGTCAACGGTTTTGAAACCATTGTCATATGTGTTGTATAAGAACTCTATGCCAACGGTTTTATAAAACCATTGGTATAGAGTAAATTTCTTCACATATACCAACGGTTTATCTCAAATCGTTGGTATATGTCTATTGTCATGACTTACTGGGCTACAGTTTCTAAAACCGTTGGTATAATTTATACCAACGGTTCTCCACCATTGGTATACCTTAAATTTCCAGTAGTGTTTCTAGACATTAAGCCTTTGAAACTTATATGGAACCAAAAAATCTTAAAATTTGTCCAAGGAATGCTAATTTTTGATCCATGAGAGCTCATAATCTATGCGAATCAAAGTTTTTCATCCTTATTCATATCATATCTTAACATAATTTGATTAAAGTTCAAACATAATCCACCAAATTCTGATCCAAGAGGGTCCATAACACCTTAGGGACCAAAACTTGGTGTCCATTCAAATGAAACTTCACATATAAAAATACCCTAACAAAGTATCAGGTATTTCTATCACAACATCTATCACAACATCATGCATATCTAGCACAACATCTATCACAACAACATTCAATCAGTAATGCTCTCTAAATGGCATGTCAAGAATGCATGGAATGTGATTTCTAACAAGTGCTTATATGATGCATGTGATGGAATACCCTCATCTCATAGAGTTTCAACAAAGTAGAACCTTAATAATATCAATGATAACAACACAATACATGTGTATCACCCAATGGTAAAATCAAATCAACTGTAACAATTACAAAATCGGAAAAACTGCAGTATTCGAGGTAACTTGGATTTTCCTTGTACACGGGTTAGCTAATCCCGATAAAATCTTATTACCAACTACATATTTATTCATATCCTAGTTTATTGGCTCCAAATATTAAGGAAAAATAGGAAATAAATTCCTTTTATACCACTTTGTAACGTCCTGGATCTGGGTGTCGCCCAAAGGTGCCCCAAACCCGGTTGTTCACATGACCTAAAGCGCATTTCCCAAAATTCCAGAGGCTGTCGACTAGAATCAAGGTCCAAGGTGTGATAATGGGGAAACTATTCCCTCATTGGTAAAGTATACACATTTGAAAAAAATAGTAAACAATAGCGGAAGCAGTAATACCAAATAGAAATAAACAGCAGAAGACTTAAAGTAAATCCAACAGAACGCACAATATATATATATATATGATGCATGGAATATGTATCTAAGAAAAATAGTCAAAAAAGTCACAATTCTGGAAATAAATACAGAAACCAAAGTACTAAAGAAATAAATAAACTCTAGCAGTATTGCAAGTCTTGGATTGGTCTCATGCTCTCCAGCTCCAACAACAATCAAGTACCTGATGAAGAAGGGTGTTTTCCCTTATCTATAATTGCAATCATATAACCTGTTTGTATCCAAAATCATGACCCAAATAGGGTGTGAGATGAATCCCAGTAGGCAACCACCAAAAGATCTGTGCCTAACTATTAGTAAATATATATAGCAGATAATATGAAAAAATAAATCAATAAACTAGGAAGTACTCAAAAGTAAACAATCCTACAGTTTTCAATTAAATTCATTTAATATTTATTATTTATCTATTAAATCATGTAACCCTGGGATCTAGCCTAAGTTCTATATCTCTCATGTAAAGTAACCAAATAGACATCTCTCAAGACCATCTAAACAATCAATTAAGACTGAATCCAACCTTGTGTTTTGGATTGGCAGATGCATCACAATCATTCAATTTACTCACAACAACCCTTTGGGAAAGCTCTCACAGTCTAACCCCTTTAGTCTAACAGTATCAATTCATTCAAATAACAACCCTCTAGGAAATCTCTCATGGTCTAACTCCTTTGTTCCAACATATAATCAATTCATTAAATAACGACCCTTTGGGAAAGCTCTTGCGATCTAAACCCTTTGGTCTAATATAGCATCAAATATAAACGACCACCAGGGAAATCTCTTATAGTCTAATCCCCTCGGGTCAATTGTCTGCACCAAGGCTCTCATAGTCCTATTCAAATAATCTGGAAGTCCCCTCAGTCTTCTTAGTCCAAGGCTCTCATGGTCCATTGGAAAAATATAGTGCGCATATAATATAAAAGTGAAATAATTTGGAAGTCCCCTCATTCTTCCTAGTCCAAGGATCTCATGGTCCATTGGAAAAAATAGTGTGCATATCATATCAAAGAACCTCATGTAACCTGAAAATACTACATAGCTAAACATTCACAATGCATATCACAGGCATTTCACATAATCATTTAAACTTCATCATAATCAAACAAGGCATGGAAAACAAGGTACGCCTCATAAGAAACCTAGACCAAATGGTCATAAACAATCAATCAAGGTAAACACACCCATGGGGTGTCCCATAAAAAAGTTATCTAACCTTACACATAACCAACAACACTTTATCAATCAATCAAACCATAATAGGTAATAAACAGGGTTTAATTCCAAATCATGTAATACACAAATCGAGAAATGGTCCAAATTTTTAGTGTTCCACGGTGACAGATGTAATCAACCTAGTATATGAAGAGGAAAACAATTTTTAAATATTACATGGATCATATATATCATATATTTTCTTCCAAAATAATCATTCAGGTACCAAGGCATGTGACAGAAGCATATGAGATGAAGATTTAAAACTTTTATCTCTGAAGTGACGTAATTAAGTTGACTCCAACGATGCACAACCCAATATAGAAGTTAACGATCTCGTGTGAAGATTTTTAAGCCGAAAAATAAATCTAAGATTACCTCGTTTGTAATACCCAAAACGTGGTTATGCGGAACTTTTAGCATATATAATCCAAATACAAACAATAAAGGCACAAACCACCTGCCTTGATGTCGTACGATCGGTATACTTGAATGTAGGCCCTTGAATCGGCGTAGATCTACAAAAAGGTGAAAAATTCTCAACTCTTGATAACTCAATCGAGAGGAGGAATCAAGAAGAAAGGCTCAAGAGCATTCAAGAACTCACTGGTGGGATCCTAATGCATCTGACGATGTCTCAATCGAATCTCAGACGGAGAATCAAGGGTTCGGAGTTCGTTCGTCACTCTGGAGTGCTCCTATACAAACCATGACCAGAAGAAGACGTTTTCGGATATGTGACGCGACCCCGCTCCAATTTATTAAATAAAAATAAAAGTACACAGTGTGTTCATTAAAACTACATGTCGTATAGTAGCCTTAACTGGCCCCAACTTAAGCGGGTCTACCAGGTCACCACACATCCATGTACTCAGCCATTACACGGTCAAAACGCAGTTGTATGCGGCAAGATAGGTACATGGCGGTACTCATAAGTACATGACATGTACTTAAAAAATCATCTTTTCTTCCTTTTTTTCTCAAAACAACCTGAAAATAAGATTCATACCTAAAAAGAAGGTTCGAGTTCTTACACAGTGCTTATAAATAAGTGCTGATAAAACCAATATTTATCAGTGCTAAAATTAGAGAATTGATAAGTCTTCATTTTATCATCGCTTTATTTAGCGTTGATAAATCCTCATCTTTATCAGCACTTTTTTTGTGCTGATAAAGATTCTTTTATCAGCGCTTATTAACGAAGTGTTGTTAAAGGATTTATAATTATGAATAAAAAAATTGTAAAAAATTATAAATACTTAATAAATATATGTAAATATCAATATAGTAAATATATTCCTTTTTAAATATATTAATTATAATTTTATAATTATTTATTTCTAAATATTTTCAAAAAAATTTATTTATATCATTATATATATTTATATAATGATATATATATATTTAATAAATATATATAAAACCCCTCATGCTCGGCTGGGGTGGTAAGGGTGGGGAGGGGTTTGGCGCGTGGTTGCGGGGTCAAGTCCCTGGACCAGCGAGTTTATCTATATTTTCTTCTTTGCGTGTATACCGCTTTCATGGTTGTACCCAATTTTTTTAAAAAATAAATATAAATATAAATATAGTAAATGTATTCATTATTTAAATAAATTTATTATAAATTTAATAATTATTTAAATATACTTAATTATTTATTTATAATTATATAAATTCTTTTAAAAAATATTTATTTATTTATATTTATAAATATATAATTATATAAATATAGTGATTGTACATTTATAAATATTTTTTTACAAATATTTTTTTAACGTTATTAATGAATATCTCCTTTTAAGTGCATGAATCTATGTTAAAATTGAGTGAAATTGAATAAATTAAGAATAAGCACACTTTAACAATATTAAAAAATGGATAAGTTTGATGTATGTGCATTGTATAAAAAAATCCATTAATTACATATATTTAAAATCAATATAACACACATTTGATTTATGTTAAATTGAAAAATCAAACGACATTCGATTATATGTCGAGTACTATGCAATTATAGTCAATATTTTTAATTCATATTAATTTTTAATTATAAACCATTATTTAGTAAACATTTGACTATTTAATGTAAAGCGCATAAATATTTTGTAATATATAAATCATATTTATATTCATTAATATATATATCTATATATTTAATATATACAATTTAATACCATTAATTATCATAATTATCTAATTAATAAAATGTTTAATAATTAATAATGTATAATCAATCTATTAATTTTTATCAATAATTATTTAATTAATAAAATTTGTAATATTTTTTTAATAAACACATTTTTATTTATTATTTATTTAATTATTTCATTTTATTTTTATAAATATTAATCAGCACTAAAAATAAAGCGCTGATAAAGGATATCATTTATCAGTGCTAAAATTAAAGTGCTGATAAAGGATACCCTGTATCGGTGTTAAAAATAAAGCATTGATAAAGGATACCCTTTATCAGTACTAAAAATAACGCGCTGATAAAGAATACTTTTATCAATGCTAAAAGTAAAGTGCTGATAAATGTTTTCTTTTATCAGTGCTAAAAAAATAAGTGCTGATAAAAGGTTAAATTTATTAGTGCTTTATTTAGCATTGATAAATATGCCATTTATTAGCATTTTGTTATAGCACTGATAATTATTAGCATTGTTAAAGGCGTGTTTTGTAGTAGTGGATACAGATTGGGTTGATTTAGCAGATGATAGAAAATCAACATCGGGTGCGCATTCTATCTCAGCGAATTGTGTATTTCTTAGCTAAGTAAGAAGCAATATTACATTCTGTTGAGCACCACAAAAGCTGAATATGTTGTGGCTACTCAAGCGTGCACACAATTATTATGGTTAAATCAATAGCTTGATGATGTGGGAGTTAAAGTGAAACCTTCAATCGAAATCCATTATGATAATTCAAGTGTTATAAATCTCAACAAAAATCCATTCCATCACTCAAGGATAGAGCACATTGAAATCAAGTATCATTTCATCAAGGAGAAGGTGGATCAAGTGCTTGTAATGTTGGAGTATGTGCCTACAAAACTACAGTTTGCAGACATTCTAACAAAATCCTTACCCAAATAAGCGTTTAAATGTTATCGACTGGCTCTTGGAGTTCAATCAACTCTCTGCACTTGAAAAAGTGTGGATATGGGACCCCCTCTCCCTGAGGTATGATGTGTTTTTCCCTGATATGTTGATTTGTGTTCTTTACCCTATTGCAGACCACAATGAAGTAACCTTCGAGTTCGTTGACAAAGGGGGAGAAATTGTGGCTATAAAAGGGGGGAATTTATTAATCAATACGTGGGGATAAGCTGACAGGGGGAGCAACTAAGTAGGGGGTGTTTTAAATCTGACAATGCTAAAGATGATCAATCACAGGATATATATCACGAAAAATGAGGTTTGTGATGAAAGCAGTTGAGTGGTTTTGGAATGAGGTATTTCATTGATGAACATTATATGATAATCTTGTTTCTCATACCCAGTATGGATCATGTGGGCTTTAGTGTGTGTTGATTAAATCTTTAATCGCTATCAGAATCACAAGAAGAAAATTTTTGGAAGAAGATGGATAAAGCTTTAATATGGTATAAAAATGTGAAGAGTTTTCAACAAACCCAAAGGGGGATATTATTAGGCAAAAATCCCTTATAATGGTGTTTTTGGATTGATTATGTTTGTTGACAAGGTTTGAGGTTATTAATAAAGGTTGGTTGTCAAAGAAGGAATGAAGAGTAAGTAAGAATGACTGAACTCGCGGAGCATAAATGCTGAACTGAACTCACTCAAAGCGCAAATGCGAATGTTGTAACATCCCGACCTGGAATCCACTAAACTGGTGCTCCGAGCTGGTTCTCCACAAGGCCTCATGCACGCCTCCCCATACACCAGAGGCTGCCGACTAGCAGCGAGGGTCTAGGGTGTGATAGTGGGGAGATTATGACCTCATACCAGAGTAAGAAAACAGCAGAAATAACTAAGTATCATACACAGTGGAAAGTGAATAGAGTGTAGAAGCAATAAAAAACTAAATAGAGCAAGTTGTAATAGTAAAATGCTGTAAAAGCCAAAACAGCTATGCAATAAAATACAACACTGGTCACCCACCGGGCCAACCATACAGATACAAGTACAAAAGAAACTGAAAGTAAAAGTACAGGGCTCTTCTACTAACTTCGAGCCAATCCACATACCCAATCTCCCGACACTATCTAACTGCAGCAGCCTGATCAGTAGAACCACTCGAGTAGCTCCGCTCGATCATGCAACATTGGGCCTTATCCCTATCCATCATGCAACTCATGCTCAACCTGAAAAGCAGACATAAGGTCTACACGTACATCTAGGTGCACGTGCAGGGGTGATAAATAATCTTAGTAGAGCACCCCGACAAGCAACCTATAACTGTGATGCTAAAAGTGTATGCAATAACAATGTTCTCAGCATAGCTGGAACACAACAAAGAGGAAGTAAACCCAAACGTGCAGCCACAGTCAAACTCAAGGTATGTAATCCCTATCAACTGGGCAAGTGCCACCATGGATGTCCATATCTATATACGTACACTTGTATAGTCCCATACCTACACACATATAAATAAATATGAATATTCTTGATTAAGTGATTCAAATAACAAGAAACAACATCAGCAGTCGATCCTTGGGACCATAAGCCTGATCTCCTGGACATCCTATTCAAGGGAATTGAGATGGATGTCGTGCCACTCAAGTAGTGTATCAATAAGTAAATCTTTGGGTTTGTAATCCCATCGATATGTACCTACTTCAGCCAATGCTGGAAATATGCCTCTGAACAAGCTAAACAAAAACAATTTACCCTCTATTTCAACCAATCAATCACAAGCAAGTAGATAACACAACAGGTAACCCTCTGGGAAGTACTCATAGCCATCCCCTCTGGTCCTACCTAGCAAGTACAAGCAATCCTTTGCATAGTACACTCAGCCTAACCCCTCTGGTTTGGTCATAAGAATTCATAAAGACCCTCTGAGGAAGCACTCATAGTCAATTACCCTTATAGTCTAAGGCAGTCAAGTACTCTCTGAGGAAGCACACAAGGTCAATTCCCCTTATAGCCCCAAGGTCAAGAGACTCTCTGAGTAAGCTCACACAGTCAATTCCTCTTATATCTTCAGGTCGTTCACATACTCTCTGAGGAAGCTAACCCATTCAATTCCCCCTATATCCTGGAGTGGTTCAAGGTAATTCAAAGTAAAACAAAGACTCTCTGAGGAAGCTCACTTGGCCTATCCTCGTATAGTCTATAATGCCCAAGGACTCTCTAAGGAAGCTCACTCGGTCTATCCCCGTATAGTCTATAATTCCCAAAGACTCTCTGAGTAAGCTCACTCAGTCTATCCCCTTATAGTCTATAATGCTCAAAGACTCTCTAAGGAAGCTCACTCGGTCTATCCCCTTATAGTCTACTACACCAGGTTCTCACGACCCCGTGTAAGTCAACGCATAGTAATGCAATATGGACAAAGTAAACATCAATAACTACTTGGATAAAAGTCTACAGTATATCACAACATTTCAGATAAAACCACTCCATCCTAACAATACTAGGCATGGAAGCAAGGCAGCCTAATAGGAAAAGCTAGACCAAACGGTCAAAATCAAGCAACATGGGAAAACACATCCACAACAATGTAAATAACCCCATTTAAAATCAACCACCTTTACCCAGTAACACAAGGAAAAGTAAGCATCCAAACAAACAAGAAATATGCCTCTCATCAGGATCAGCAGCCACCAACCAGGAAGCACCTCTGGTAACCACTACAGCATCAGCAACCCAAGTCAGATATAAACAAACGAGTGAGGGTGGCCTGAACGCCCAACCAAACAAACATCCAAATCCCAAAGGGGTCACCAGTTTGGCATGGGTTCTAGGTGACACCCAATCACCATCTCTACCCAAACCTGACATAACAACTCAGGGCCGGTCAAACAACGGGCACCCAATGGGTCCCTCAAGTCAAACACTAAGGAAGTATCATACTCGGGATTCTCCAGGTAAACACGAGTGAAGGCATCCTATGTGAGATCCTTAGAAAATATTAATGGGGGAATCCTACATGATATCCTCAAAGGAAGGACAACATAGGCATTCCATAACATGGTTCCTATCAAAGGAAGAACAAGAGAGAGATCCTATAAGGGACTCCCTAGGTCAACACACCAACAAAGGCATCCCTCAGGGGATCCTTAGAAGTATCCGGTCTCACAGACTCATAGGACAGAAGGGAACGTCTCACAAGGGGAAAGTCCCCTAAAGCATAGGTTACGAGAGATAGATCATAGCTCATATCCTATTAAATGTCTCAACTAATTTTTTCTGAACACCCAATCTATCATCCACGCCAAGTCTCACTCTTAGGTGTCAACTGAACTTAATAACTGGAGGAAGAACCCATCTGTTTAGATAAAAAAATACCAAAACCCCATTTATATGACCTATAAATGTCAAAAGTATTCCACCACTACGATCTACGTGGAAAAACGCTCAGAATCAACTACTCACATGCCCAATTCTGACTTCCAGAGCATAAGATATCCCAAAAAATACTATCCGTGTTCTATTTCACACGGCCACCCACGCAGCCACCCACTACACAACATGTACTCAAATTACACAGCGTTTACTTAAGAAAACTTAATATTACCTTAATGGGAAGAACACATGGTGTGTACCCCTGGAACACATGCCGTGTATTCTGGGTTTTCTGACGAGAAATCCCTCGAAACGCCCAAAACGCCCGTTTTCGCCCCCGAAACAACAGATCGAGCCCCATGGGATTACAAGAAATCAATATAAGGATTTAAAAACATAAACCAACATGTTTTAAGGGGATATTTGGTGAAAACATAAATGGACCTACCTTTGGGCGGAAACCGTCGAAGCTTCGGTTGATTTCACGGCTCACGGTTGTCGCACGCCGACTCAGCATGTCGAGAGCTTCGAATCGGTACCCCTCTTGCCTCCCAACTCTCCCTCTTTATCAATATATATATCTCCCATAGGTCATGAACAAGGGGGAGGAATAGGAGACGTGTTCAAGGAGTAGGAGTAAAGAAGATAAGGAAGAAAAGAAAAGAAAAGGAAAAGAAGAAAAAAGGGGTCTGGGCCAGCCCCGATGCCCGACATGAGTTTATGCCTCCCCTATGCTAAAATCCTCATTCCGGACTCAATGGTGCAGACAGAATGTCAATACAATGATCCATTTAGAAGTTATTGACAAACGAACCTGTGCGAATAATTTAATATTTAATTTAATAATATTAAATATTAAATATTCCGCTAAAATTCGAACAGCTCAGATTTCCACCAAACTCCTATCCTAGGGTAATCGCCCTATTCCGGGACCAAAAAAGTTGTCAGAAAAATTATCCAAGATCAGATGGTAGGCTAAAATGACCATTTTACCCCTCACGAGAATCCAACAGCAAAAATTCAAATTTCTGCTCAAAATGACTGTCCAGAAAAACACGGGTTCTTACAAACTCCCCACCATAAACCTTCTCGTCTCTGAGAAGCCCAGTGAAAGAACCAGCATCCATGATCCCAACCCGAGCATTTGCACAACCAATCTATCTAAACTATCCAACAACTAGCCTTATTGTATTAACCACCACCTTCTCCACAGAAGATATTTAATTACGACTGAACTGGTACTGCCCACCATAGGAATACCCTTGTCATCATTTTAAAAGAAAACACTGAGCTCAAAAGCTCCTATAAAACACCGAAGTTTAACCTAAACAAGGAAAATCACCCTCAAAAGGACAACGATGCACTCCCCACCATATGGATTTCCTTACACTACTCCGAGAGCACAACCAGAAAAGGTTCCATCCGCAACACGGATGAACATTAAGAAAGAAAAAGGAGCTCAATGTAGGGTCGAAGCTCTATTAGCATACTAAAGACGAATCAAGATAGTGCATGATCATCTCTAATTGGAGTACACTAAGATTTCACTGAAGGCGTGGCTAGCTCCCTCCAATCCACACTAACATCCTGCTAAAACCCGACCAGAATTCAAGCACGGGTCAACCATTTTCAAACAAGTTTCCCTAGAACAGAACAGACATCGAAATACAAGGGTTCGAGTCAAAACCAAGGGTCTATAGGTCTTCCACCTATCCCTACAGAAAAAGCCTCACAACTGGGTCACAAGATCTAACCACCTATCCCGAAAGATATAAAACCTCTTAGAAGATGGTAAAGATCACAACGACCAATGAAATTCAAAACCAAAACACAGCCTACAAGGGCCCTGATCCTCTCCGAGCATCCTCAGAGGGAACGACTCCTTAGAGGTCACAATCATAATAGAAGAGACAAGCTGGACTAACACTCATCTATTATCTGTATACAGCAATACCACAAAGAGGTTCAGTTCATAAGAAAATCCTTGGTATCTATCGACATCATTCTCAACAATCCAACTAGATAACCACAGAGCCGAGAAACAACACCCAATAAGGGTTAAACAGAAATGCATCACGTGTCATATCGACCAACTGGGGTCACTGAACCACCTGTGCATGAGGACTGAGTCATCATCATCACACTAACACCTCAACATAGATCCACATAACCTTCCATAAGAGTAAAAATCATGTGGAAGCAGACCCAAAGGTCTCAGTCGTCAATAAAAACACACACTAGCAGGCTTATATGTTGTGAATCCTACGTGCCTAGTATGATGCATGATACACCTCTTGCCTTTGCTGGCCAAGAGTCAAAATCCATCCCTGACATCTTACCAATGTCCAAGATCTAGATATCCATAGTAAATCAAAACACCACACAACATGTGCGTCGCTCAAGGTGAAAATCATATACAATTGTAACATCGCAAAATCAGAACAGTAATCCCAAACCCTAGCAACCAGGACTTCTTACTGGAACAAGTGTTCTTGACGCACCAGCCTGATATACATCACAGGTTCCGACACATTCCTAATACTCCTGTCTACCATATCCAAAATAGTAATAACCAAGAAAGAAAACTCCTTTGATGCCACTTTGTAACATCCCAACCTGGAAGCCACTAAACCGGTGCTCTGAGCCGGTTCGCCACAAGGCCTCAAGCGCGCCTCCCCATACGCCAGAGGCTACCGACTAGCAATGAGGGCCTAGGGTGTGATAGTGGGGAGACTATTCCCTCATACCAGAGTAAGAAAACAATGGAAATAACTAAGTATCATACACAGCAGAAAGTAAATAGAGTGTAAAAGCAATAAAAAACTAAATAGAACAAGCTGTAATAGTAAAATGCTATAAAATCCCAAACATCTATGCAATACAATACAACACTGGTCACCCAACAGGCCGACCATATAGAGACAAGTACAAAATAAACTTAAAGTAAAAGTATAGGGCTCTGCTACTAACTCCGAACCAATCCACATACCCAATCTCCAGACACTGTCGAACTGCAGTAGCCCGATCAGTAGAACCACTCGAGCAGCTCCGCTCGATCATGCAACACTAGGCCTCAACCCTATCCACCATGCAACTTGTGCTCAACCTAAAAAGCATACATAAGGTATACACGTACACCAAGGTGCACGTGCAGGGGTGAGAAATAATCTCAGTAGGGCACCCCGACAAGCAACCTATAACTGTGATGCTAAAAGTGTACGCAATAACAATGTGCTCAGCATAGCTGGAACACAACAAAGGGGAAGTAAACTCAAACGTGCAGCCACAGTTGAACTCAGGGTATGTAGTCCCTGTCAACTGGGCAAGTGCCACCATGGATGTCCATATCTATATACGTACACATGTATAGTCCCATACCTATACACATATATATAAATATGAATATTCATGATTAAGTGATTCAAATAATAAGAAACAACATCAGCAGTCGATCCTTGGGACCTAAGCCTGATCTCCTGGACATCCTATTCAAGGGCATTGAGCTGGACGTCGTGCCACTCAATCCGTGTATCAATAAGTTAATCTATGGGTCTATAATCCCATCGACATGTACCTGCTTCGGCCAACGTCAGAAATATGCCTCTGAACAAGCTAAACAAAAACAAGTTACCCTCTAGTTCAATCAATCACAAGCAAGAAAGCAGATAACACAATAGGTAATCCTATGGGAAGTACTCACAGCCATACCCTCTGGTCCTACCTAAAAAGTACCAGAAACCCTCTAGGCAGTACACTCATCCTAACCCATCTGGTTTGGTCATAATAATTCATAAAGACTCTCTAAGTAAGCACTCACAGTCAATTCCCCTTATATTACAAGGTAGTCAAGGACTCTCTGAGGAAGCACATAAGGTCAATTCCCCTTATAGCCCCAAGGTAAAGAGACTCTCTGAGGAAGCTCACTCAGTCAATTCCTCTTATAGCCTCAGGTCGTTCACAGACTCTCTGAGGAAGCTCACACAGTCAATTCCCCCTATATCCTATAGTGGTTCAAGGTAATTCAAAGTAAAACAAAGACTCTCTGAGGATGCTCACTCGGTCTATCCCTGTATAGTCTATAAAGCCCAAAGACTCTCTGAGGAATCTCACTCGGTCTATCTCCGTATAGTCTATAATGTCCAAATACTCTCTGAGTAAGCTCACCCGGTCTATCCCCTTATAGTCTATAATGCTCAAAGACTCTCTGAGGAAGCTCACTCGGTCTATCCCATTATAGTCTACTACAGCAGGTTCTCATGGCCCCGTGTAAGTCAATGCATAGTAATTAAATATGGCCAAAGTAAAACTCAAGAACTACTTGGATAACAGTCTAAAGAATATCACAACATATCAGATAAAACCACTCCATCCTAACAATACTAGGCATGGAAACAAGGCAGCCTAATAGGAAAAGCTAGACCAAATGGTCAAAATCAAGAAACATGGGAAAACACATCCACAACAAGGAAAATAACCCCATTTACAATCAAACCAAATCTACTCAGGAACATAAGGAAAATTAGGCATCCAAACAAACAAGAAAGACACCTCGTGTTAGGCTCAGTAACCACCAACCAGGAAGCACCTCTAGTAACCACTACAGTATCAGCAACCCAAGTTAGATATAAACAAACAAGTGAGGGTGTCCCGAACACCCAACCAAACAAACATCCAAATCCCAAAGGGATCACCAGTTTGGAACGGGTTCTAGGTGACACTCGGTCACTATATCTACCCAAACCTGACGTAACAACTCAGGGTCGGTCAAACAATGGGCACCCACTGGGTCCCTCAAGTCAAACACTGAGGAAGCATCATACTCGGGATTCTCCAGGTAAACATGAGCGAAGGCATCCTATGCGGGATACTTAGTAAAGATTAAGGGAGTAACCATACATAGGATCCTCAAAGGAAGGACAACATAGACATTCCATAACATGGTTCCTATCAAAGGAATAACGAGAGAGAGATCCTACAAGGGACTCCCTAGGTCAGCACACCAGCAAAGGCATCCCTCAGGGGATCATTAGAAGTATCTGGTCTCACATACTCATAGGCCAGAAGGGAACATCTCACAAGGGGAACTTCCCCTAAAGAATAGGTTACGGGAGATAACTCATATCTCATCTTCTATTAAAGGTCTCAACTAAGTTGGTCCAAACACCCAACCTATCATCCATATCAAGTCTCACTCTTAGGTTTCAACTGAACTTAAAAACTGGAGGAAGAACCCCTCCGTTTAGATAAAAACCCCCAAAACCTCATTTAGATGACCTCTAAATGTCAAAAGGATTCCAACATTGCGATATACATGTAAAAATTCTCATAATCGACTACTCACATGCCCAATTCTGACTTCCAGAGCATAAGATATCCCAAAAAATATTAAACTGAAGTAGTACATGGCCAGAGCACATGGCCACAACACATTGAGCCTACCTGTGTAATAGTACACAGCGTGTAATTTAATTTACATGGCATTTAATATTCAAATAAAGTCACTTCATGTGTGTTTTCACTAAAACACATGCCCAAGTACCACTACACGGCGTGTACTCAAAGTACACGGCATGTACTCCTTAAAAACCACTATTCCATGTTCTATTTCACACGGCCATCCACTACACAATGTGTACTAAAATTACACAGTGTGTACTTAAGAAAAATTCATCTTTCTCGAATATGAAGAACACATGGCGTGTACCCCTAGAACACACACCGTGTATTCTGGGTTTTCCAACGAGAAATCCCTCAAAACGCCCGAAATGCCCGTTTTCGCCCCCGAAACAACAGATCGAGCCCCATGGGATTACAAGAAAACAATATAAGGATTTAAAAACATAAAAAAAATGTTTTAATGGGATCTATGGCGAAAACATAAACGGCCCTACCTTTGGGTAGAAACCGCTGAAGCTTCGATTGATTTCACGGCTCACGGTTGTCGCACGCCGACTCAGCGCGTCGAGAGATTCGAATTGGTACCCCTCTTACCTCCCAACTCTCTCTCTTTCTCAATATCCATATCTCCCATAGGTCACAGACAAGGGGCATAATAGGAGAAATGCGCAAGGAGAAGGAGGAAAGAAGAGAAGGAAGAAAAGAAAAGAAAAGGAAAAGAAGAAAAAGGGGTATGGGTCGGCCCCGGCGCTCAACATGAGTTTATGCCACCCCTAGGCCTAACTCCCCATTCCAGACTCAACAGAGTAGACATAATCTCAATCTGACGCTCCATTTAGAAGTTATTTACAAACTAACATGTGCAAATAATTTAATATTTAATTTAATAATATTAAATATTAAATATTCTGCTAAAATTCGAACAGCTCAGATTTCCCCCAAACTCATGTCCTAGGGTAATCTCCCTATTTCAGGACCAAAGGAGTTGTCAAAAAAATTATCCGAGATCAGATGGTAGGGGAAAATGATCATTTTACCCCTCATGAGCATCCAACCATAAAAATTCAAATTTCTACTCAAAACGACTGTCTGGAAAAACACGGTTTCTTACAAATGCGGACCAGGGACTCGCGAAAATCACAAACACGGAATAGGGACTCACGCAAATCGTGAATGCAGACCAGTGAGTCATGGTATGGTTTCATGTACAGATCTTGCAGAGCACGTTATTCCCATGAGGTGGATTTTTTTCTGTGATTTGTGGAGTTAAGGTGGTGGATTTATGCCTATAAATACCCCAGAACATATCCTTAAACATTAACAAAATTGTGCTTAAAAGATTGATCTAAAGAAAATTATGAGAAGGGGGTTCACAGAGAGAACTCACAAAAGAGGTTTTCGGAGAGGTATCATGAAGGACTATACGTGATTGACATCGCATAAGTGTTGTGATGGATTTGAACAAGGTCTCGTGCAAAGCGGTCTCACACCAGGGGACTCATGCAAAGTGAGAAAGAGGAATCGCACCAGGGGTTTATGCTAGGGGTTCACACTAGGAGACTCATGAAAAGCACGAACGAGGTTCATGCCAGGAGAATCATGAAAGAGGACTCGCACCAGGATCTCGTGCAAAGTGTGAAAGAGGACTCACACCTAGAACTTGCACTCAGTGCGAAAGTAGACTCATGGAAGGGACTCATGTTAGGGTTTTTCACTAGGATCTCATGCTAGGATCATGTGTAAGGAGTTACACATCAGGATCTCACGAAAGGGGTTACATTCCAGGGTCATGTACAAGGGTATCACACTAGAATATTGTGCATGGAGATATGTTCTTACATTTACCTATGAATAGTATCATTTTCATATTCGAAATCAGAAGAAGAAGAAGAAGAAGAAGAATATAGAGGATCTGTATCATTTGATGATACTTACAGAAGGAGTTTATTCACTAATACATTTAAATCAGTTAAAGGAAGACTCGAAATCACTTGAAGATCTTTCCAAATAAGAGGTAATTGTTATTTCTACAGTAAAGAGAAGTATGTTATAGTTGTTTGGAAAGTGGAAGTGTTGCATCTAGGTATTTTCATAGGAGTGAAGCAGCAACCCAAAAAGAGATTCAATAGAGCATCCACCTACAATTGAGGATGCATTCATTAGTGATAATGAAGGGACCTACATGTCCATAAACTGTGTATGGATCCTTTCTGGAGCAGTGAGCAAAGGAAGAGGAAGAAGGTGATCTTTTCCATCGGTAGTGAGCTAGAGAAAGAGACTTAGGGATTAACCCTTGGGAAATCAGTGAGTTGACCCTAAACATTGTAAGGGAAGTGAGCCTAGGCATAGAAGTGGTCTAGCCTGAACCTTGTATTTTGGTAGTGAGTCTTGGTATATTTCATACATCGACACATTTTCTTTGTAAACTCCTTGGACGTAGCCCAATGAGGATGAACTGAGTAAAATATATGTGTGCTTATGCCTGCATTCATTCTTTACTTTTTATGCATCATCGTCAGATAAAGTTGGAAAGGAAAAGAGTATTATAAACACTAAAGAGAAATAAAAGTAACCCTTATAATAAAGAGGTCAAGATACAATGGGGCGGGAAGAACTTCAGAAAGAATATCCATACCCTGATTCACCCCCCCCCCCCCTTCAGGGTATCTAGACCCATTTTGGTCCTAACAGATACAAATGGTTTTATTTTAAAATTTTAAAATAAATGTTTCTTCTTTTATAAAGATAACATTTTTTATGTTAAGGTGAAATTAACTAATAGTCTTTATGTGTTAGACTAAACAAACTAAGTGATGGAAATCGATAACAAAACAACCTCACATGACTCATACCACACCCAAATTTGGAATCACTAGCTAGGTCATGTAAATGAAAAGTTCTTGACTAAACTACATCAAGATGGATATTTAGATTATTTTAAACTAAAACCACTTGGTGTATGTCACACTTGTTTATAATGTAAAATTACCAAATCCCCATTTAGAGTGAAAGGTGAAAGGGCTAAAGAGCTTCTTGAATTAATTCATACTGATGTATGTGGACCATTTCCTGTTGAAGTAAGGGGTGGGTACTCATACTTCATAACTTTTACTGATGATTTAGTAGATATAGATATGTATACTTAATGATGTATAATTCATATTCTTTTGATAAATTCAAGGAATATAAGAATGAAGTTGATAACCATCATGATAAGAAGATTAAGAAACTTTTCTCATGCTGTAGTATATAATATCTTAATCAAGAATTCATTGATTATTTATGGGAGCTTAGGATCCTATCTCAACTCACTCCTTATATGCCTTAGTGGAATGGTGTAAGAAAAAGGAGGAAGCACACCTTATTGAAAATGGTGATATCAATGATGAGTCATGTGATTCTTCCATTATCATTTTAGGGATACATGTTATAAACAATAGTATAAATACTAAACCAAGTACCAATTAAAGTATAAAATAATATACCATACCAATTATGGAAGGGAAAGAAACTTTTGTTGTCATACTTACATGTGTGGGGTTGTGAAGCATTTGTTAAGGACTCTTCAGGTAACAAAATTACACCCTGAGGAACAAAGTGTACCTTTATAGGATTTCCTAAGGAAACAAGGAGATCTTACCTATACGACCCTCAGACAAAAAGGTTATAGTGGTAAGATATACCATATTCCTTGAGAGGGAGCACATATCTAAAATAGATAGTGGGAGTGGGATGGAATTTTATGAAGTTGAGGCTCAATGTACACAAGAGTTGGTACGAGAATAGATTCTACAAAGCCCAGTGGAAGAAGAAATTGTTTTGAAGAAACAAGTATTGCGTAGAAGTACAAGAGAGGTTAGAGAACCAGAACATTATGGTTTTCTAGTCACCAAGGATGGTGACTCATTATTAGTTGATAATAATGATCCTCTAACCTAAAAGGAATAAATAAGTGGCATAAATGTTTCCAAGTGGAAATAAGCCATGAATTCTGAAATGGATTTTGTGTACCAAAAACAAGTCTAGATTTTGGTGGATCCTCCAGTGGATGCAAAGCTCATTAGTTACAAATGGGTATTAAAGAAGAAACTGGACATGGAAGGACAAGTTAGTAACTATAAGGCATGAATGGTTGCAAAAGTGTTTAAACATTGTCAAGACATTGACTATGATGAAACCTTTTCACCAATATTGAAATATATTAAAATTTTACTTGCCATTGTAGCTTACTGTAACTATGATATTTGTAAAATGGATGTCAAAATAGTATTCCTTAATGGAAACCTTCAGGAAGATGTTTATATGACCCAAAATGAAGGGTTTGTGACTCTAAAGGATTCCAAAAAGATATTAAAATTACAAAAAAATCATTTATGAATTAAATCAAGCATCTCAATCATGGAACATTTGTTTTGATGAATCCATAACGAAATTTGGTTTCATAAAGAATGAGTTTGAGTCTTGTTTCTACAAATGGTTTAGTGGGAGTGTGGTCATTTTCTTAATAGTATATGTTGATAACATATTACTCATTGAAAACAAAATATCATTCTTTCAGTCTGTTAAGGTGTGCTTGAATAAATGCTTCTCTGTGAAGGAATTGGGTGAGGAAACATATATTTTTTGGATTAAGATCCATCGTGATATATCCAAGAGATTTCTTGACCAAAATCAAAGTACATACATTGACAAGAAATTTAAGAGATTTAGTAGAGAAAAATCTAAGAGGGGATTGTTTCCAGTGTCACATGACATTCATCTTTCCAAGAAAATGTGTCCTCAAACACACATAGAAAGAAATCGAATGGAAAAGATTCCATATGCATCAATGGTTGAGTTATTCATGTATATTATGTTATAAACTAGGCTATATGTCGCCTACGTATTAAGTGCGGTATAAATATATCAATCTGAACCAGGTAACCGCCATTGGATGGCAGTTAAGACTACCCTTAAGTATTTGAGGTATACTAAGGATATGTTCTCAGTTATCGAGGAGATGAGGAACTAGTCATCATAGGAAATGCATATTCTAGTTTAGGAATTGATCAAGATGACATGAAGTCAAGAACATGATACATTGTCACTTTGAATGTAGGTGTTGTGAGATGGAAGAGCTCAAAGCAGGTTGTGGTTACAGATTCTACAACAGATTCTGAGTCTATTGCGGCTTGTGAGGCAATTAAAGAAGCAGTATGGATGGAAAAATTCATTCAAGAGTTTGACATGGTACCTGACAGTAAAGATCTTATCACGCTCTTTTGTGATAATACTACAATAGTGACTCTTGGAAAATATCCAATGTCAAATCAGTGAATGAAACACATACTTTGGAAGTATCATATCTTGAGGAATTTTTCTTAGAGAGGTGAGGTTGCAGTGAGCATTATTTCCACAGAAGACAATGTGGTGGACTCATTGACTAGAGCCTTGACTCAGCAGAGCCATAATTATCATGTGAAGTCTAGTGGACTGAAATTCATAGATAGTTGGCTCTAGTTTAAGCAGAAGTTTGTTGGAGTCGGTGTCCTAAGACCAATTGTTTTCACTTTGATTGCATGTATATTCAATGTATTGAATATTAATTAAACATCTTATTACGTATTGTTCATTTTTCTACATGGTTTTGATATAATAATGTCCTAGAGTATTTGTCGCATTGATAAGGTCATGGTAATTCTCTTCTATGATAAGAACCTTGAAGTGTTGTGACAATATTCTTAATATAGTTCTGTGGTTGGATAACGTACTGTGATGAGACACATGATATTTAGACCATCAGGTGCGGGTACTCGTAATTCGATGAGGCTTCTTCTCATGAAATTCACACTTGGTAATCTCCAAGACGGGATATTATGAGAATAGACCCATCAATAGAAATTCTACATGTTTTGGTGTTATCAAATATTCCTATCTATGAGCTTGTGCAATGGTCCTTAGACTTTAGTATTATCATTAATGCATGTCATGACTCACACACTTAGATTTGGTGACGAAAATCACGATGACATATGTTCGTGGCGAGGTAGGGTATGTTGGGTGCATCACGATTGACATGTCATTGATGGATAAGTCAAAAAGGATTTGTCTTTTCCATCTTTATGGAAGCTGATATTTCACCCCTTTGACTGGAATAGAATCACCACCCTAATTTCCATGATCATGGTGTAGCGACGTGTTTATTCCAGATACACTACAAAAAATTTAGTTGTTAGAGGGGGTTATTTTTTTAATTAAAGGGGGTTATAACCCCCTCTAAATGCTTTAGCGGCCTTTGTGGCAAACCGCCGCTAAAGTGGCCACCCTTTATTGTTAGGGGAGATTTTTAGAAACCGCTGGTAAAGTAGGCTGACTATTAACGATGGTTAATATAGATTTATTTATTTATTTGTAAATATTTATATATATTTTTTCATATGTATGTATGTTATATATTACATATTTATGTGTATACAATTAAATGAATCTATATTATATATTATGTATACAAATATATATAATATACAGACAATCAAATAAATTACTTATATAATACATGCATGTTTATTTATATGCATTTGTGTGTAAGTATCTGCATAATCTATTATTATTATTATATAAAGTATAAAAACTACAAAAGTTTTTATATGATACATTTTTTAAATAAATAATATTTATGTATTTATATAATATATTTATACTTTTATATTATAATAATTTTATATGAAATAGAATTTTATACAAATAAATATATATTAATGTACACGTTATATAATTATATTTATGTGTAGATATAAATACGATTAAATACAATCATATAAATATATTTATATAATATGCTCATATAATGTATTTAAATACATTTATATATTGTGTTTTAATATATATATATATATATATATATATATTAATGAATTTGTTTTTTTAAGAAAATATTGGGGGTTCAAACCCCCCTTTAATATTTTAAATTATAAGAGGTTCAAAACCTCATCTAGTATCTTAAATTAGTGGGGGGTCACAACCCCTTCTAATCTCCTAAATTAAAGGGGTTCAAATCCCCCTCTAATTTGTGAGATTGATGGGGGTTTTGGACTTCCACTGTCACGAACCAGCCCAGGTACCCTAGTAACCCGATAACCGAGCCAGCCCTGACATAGCCCGAAGCGCATTCCTGATCCCCACGGGTCGGCGACTAGCACCTGGCATCGCACAACATACAATTGGGAATGATTTTTTCCACAAGAATGCGGAAGAAAAAGAAACAAGACAGTATGCAAAACAAAAAGAAACTCCACTGGGAGTAATGTTCCAGAAAACATAGAGACATAAAAATCCCAAAGTACTACAACCCAAGTACTAAAAATGGTAAAAACAGCCCCAAGGTCCCTAAGGACACAACTCACCAAGACCAAATATCAACAACTGGATCCACCTCCAAGAGGTCCCTTCCCTTTTCTCAATCCTGGAAGAAGAAAGTCTACAAACACCTGAAGGAAAAAGTAGGGTGTGAGCCTAAGCCCAGTAGAATACCACAAAAGATTCCGTAACAGATGCCAAATATAGATTATCCAAAGAAAAGCTTTCAATTTTCAAATAAATAGGTTTGGAAACTCAAAATCATATTTTAACAAAACATGCTATACATTTTCAAATGATGGAAAAATTAATTTAAGCAAAGGCTTTACAATGATGGAATATTTCTAAAACAATGGCTTAAGCAAAACATTTATATAAAACAGTTTATATAAATTTATTAGGCATGTAAATCAGTTCAAAAGCATTGGAATAAATTTATATCTCAAATATAAATAAACAAGCGAGGAACATGGTCGTCTTCCAAAAGGTATGATAGTATTAACCAGTTATAGGATTCCACACTCTCTATGTGAACTTAGAAAAATGTGTATACACACGTATCTATGACACTAGCCAAAGGAGACTCGTCACCAACCCGTCAGGGATGTGACCCGCCTCAATTATGTTTTAGAACGTTATCATAGCGTAGAGTGTATCCAAATAACTCACTAACTACCTAAGACTTGCATGCGCTCTTACATGATGGGCAAACTATTTTAAGAATGCTTAAAATACGATCAATCCAATTCTTCCATTTCAAAAGTTCCAATTTCATTCCATTTAAAACCAAAATAGGTTTTATTCAAAACATGCCTTTTCACAAGATAAAACCAATGAGTTTCTATCAAATCATTTTAATACATTTTCACCAGTTTGAAATCCATTCAAAACCAATTCCATCATCACACAATTTATTTCCACAATTTAATTCAAAAATTTAATTGAAATAATTTCCATCAAATCCACAATTTAAATTAAACAATTTCAATAAGAAAATTTCCATAAACACACCCAATTCAATGGAATTGGGGTTTTTCAAATTTCCATGCCAAAACCATTTCAAATATCTCGATTCACTGGAATTGAGTTTTTATCAATTTAATTGAAAGAAAATTTGATCAATTGAATTTAAATCAACAATTGAAATAAATCAATCAAATACAATGATAATCAATTTGGTAAGTCGGGATGAAACCACCTACCTCAAAGGTTCTGACGAAAACCACAACGGTCGAAGAACGCTCAAGAAACCCGGGTCGATTCTCCAAAAACCCACCTTAGATCTCTTCTCCTAGAAATATAAAGACCAAATCTCATTATATTTGGCATAAAAATACTTAGATCTACCCATAATGGGCGTATATTTAAGAAATCGAGAGAAGTGGAGAAGTAGATCTAAGTAGATCTAAGAAACTGATCGAGAACGATGAAGAACGATCACATACCTCAAGAATTCGGCTTCAATTCACCAAGAGAAGCCTTTGGATCTCCTCCGGAATGATGGGAGAACCTTATCTGACCTTATGAGAAGCAAAATCCCAATTTAGGGCCACTTAGGAGGAAAAATGAGGCACTTACAGGCAAAATGAGTGAGATGCACAATTTAAGGATCTCATTTAAGTGCTCGCACGGTTAGTTCGCACGGTTTGATAAACCGTACGCTAGCCGTGCATTAGCTACTACCTCAGCCATCCTTCATGCACAGTTTGGCTGCATGGTTAGACAAACCATGCATTTCCCATGCAGAAGCAACTGCCTCCAAGACTAACTACGCACGGTTTCGCTGCACGGTTTGGACAACCCGTGCGCCACCCGTGCGACTTCCCCTTTACCCCAAAACAACATTTAAAGTTCTCCCAACTCTCCCATTTATCACTACTCTAAAACAAAGGTACTTAGAAGCATCAAAAGTACTTGAAAACATAACGTGATGTTACAACCTCCCCACCATAAGATCTTTCTGTCCCCAAAAATCCTATAAAGAAACCTCCACGTCAAAAATATGAGGCCACTACTCTCTCATTAGTGTCTCCCTTTCCCACGTCTCATGAGAATCAGAACCATGATGTCATAGTACATGGACCAGAGGTATCGTTTTCCCACGAAGTACCTTGGTCTTAGAATCAACAACCCTGACTGGTCGTTCAGTCACAGATAAATCTGGTTCAATATCAAGATCACTCCAGCTCAAAACATGAGATGGATCAGAGAGATACTTTTGCATATGCGATACATGGAACACGTTATGTATTGACATCAACTGTGGTGGTAGAGCTAGATGGTAAGCAACTTTCCCTACAAGACCAACAACCTCGAAAGGTCCCACAAAATGAGGAGTAAGATTCCCTTGCCTCCCAAGCCGTCGATGACCTAATCAGAGTGAAACTTTCAAGAACACCTGGTCACCAACTGAAAACTCTAAAGGTTTATGGAGACGATCAGTATAAGACTTATACTGACTATGTGCTGTCAACATTCTCTAACAAATCAACTGGATCTTAGTTATTGTCTCTTGGACCAAACTCGGTCCTACCAAGGAACTTTCACCAATATATGACCAACATAAAGGATATTTACAAGGATGGCTATAAAATTCCTCAAAAGGATCCATTTTGATCACAGAATGGTAACTTTTGTTATAAGAAAACTCAACTAGCCCCAGATGATCATCCCAAAACCCACCAAAGTCAAGAACACATGCGCAGAGCATATCCTCAAAGATCTGAATAGCTCTCTCTATCTGTCCATCTAACTATAGATGGTAGGTCGTGCTTAAATGGACCTGAGATCCCAGTGCCTCCTAAAGGCCTCTCCAAAAGAGAGAAGTGAAACAAGGATCCCTATCAGAGACTATAGCAGATGGAACTCCATGCAAATGAAAATTTTCTTTCACATAGATATTTCCCAACTCCTCAACTTTGGTTGTATCCTGAATAGGTATAAAGTGAGCCGACTTGGTCATCCTATCGATCACAACCCATATCGCGTTCTTCTTCCCCTGGGTTTGAGCACTACTGGAAAGTAGGTTTTTACCAATGCATTTATACCAACGGTTTAAGAAAACTGTTGGTATATATGTGGTAGGAATGTCTATCTCTATGATTTTAAAGAAACCATAGGTATACCATCCTCAAAAATCAATCATGTCAGGCTCATCCCTGCGTGCCACTCCCCCTGCAAACTCTCCTCGCCCCCGCAACCCTCTTCTTCCCTACAACCCTCTTCTCCCCCGATTAACCATTGATCTTATCCGGTGAGTGCCTCTCCCCCAGCGCTTATCTGGTGAGTGCCTCTCCCCCGGTGCTTATCTGGTGAGTGCCTCGCCCCTGCAACCCTCTTCTTCCTCAGATTATCCATCGCTCTCATCCTGTGAACTCTCTCCTCCATTGTAGTCGAATTCGCGAGTCAAATCATACAATCATACGAGTTTGCGGATGGACTTATCCCCTTCGATGACTGAAGAATCGATTTGATGCAGCTTCAAACGCACAGACTCGGAGCGAAATCACTCACTCGGGTAGACTCGGTGCTTCCATCAGGCGAGATCATGTTTCTTTTTTAATTTCAAATTTGAAGGTTTTTAATCAGTTTCAACCCAAAGTAACTCACATACCTAGGGTTCAATTTATTCCCCTCTGCTCCCATCTCTTTGCTCTTCGGCAGTGTTTCCCTCTTCTATAGCCTGAATGAGCTCTGCCAGTGGCACCCTGATGTAGAACTCCTCCAGGTCTCCATATCCTTTGCTCAGCAGGTGCCACCACCAACATCAAAAGCAGGTATATAATAATTTCATTCAATGCATCACTCATTTAGTATATCACTTGATTTTACTACTGGTAATATAGAAAATCAATGAATTAGGTGAACATATATGTCTATTTTAGTGTTTATGTTTTATAATTGCTTCATTTACATGGAAAAGGCTCTGTCTTTAGAATCCCTACTCCTGCGATGTTTCTCTTGTAGGCCCTTCCATCGAATCCCTGCTCACAATATGATATTTCCTTTTCATCTCAAATTAATTACTCCATTATCTTGTTCATCATATTATGCATATAATTAGTACCAGTTAATGTAGGTGGATCGATCGATCTGGGAAAATTAGACCGATGGGTGGATTGATTTTGGGCGGGCCTGCATGTCTTTTAGCAATTCTATTTCATTATGTATATATGTGTGTGACTAAATTCCCAGTAAACTCACAGGTCTCCAATTATTTTTCTTGGTTTCCTTTTGGGTTTCTTCTTACCTGTTGTAATTTTTGGTTTGTTCAAACCCAGGTTTAAGGGGCCGACCCAATTTTTGTGGTTTCTTTGGTGTTTAGGATTCATGGTAGTTTCTTATTGGTTGTTTGGCCATCCACCGTCATAGGAGATGCATTCTTGGTCATGTGTTGTTGATTCGTGGTAGTTTTTTTTATGCCCTTACTCTCAAGGTAAGTTTTTCAATGATGAAATACAAGTTTTTTTGATAAATTTATTTAAAAACCATGCATGTTGATAAATATAATATTTTTGATATAACATTATGACTTAACTCGGCCATTTTCATTAACCATTTTATCTTAATTTGTGAGTTGTCAATCAATCTTTCAATAATTCCCAAATTAGAAAATTTATCTATAACACATTCTAGATGATTAAAATAATGATACATATATTAGGGCTTATCTTAGACTTGTTTCATAGATCTTATACCTACAAAAATATCTTCAATTGGTGAGGAGTTTCTTTACCTTTAATTGATTGGTTCATAAAACATAAGTTGGTGTTTCATATATTATGTAATTGGAATTGGTAAAGTAAAATGTTGGTCTTGGATTTCCGTGTTGGTTATTTGGATGGTATTCTATATCAAAAGTGGGTATATCTCTATTCAATATGGGTGTATTTTCCAATTGACCAATGTATTTATTAAATTGACCATGCAATACACATTTTCCACAATACGGAATCACCACAGAAATCATAGATAGACACTACACACCACAAGACACCCATGGGAGACACCCCTTGACATATACGGATAGTTAAGGGGCCATTAACTTAGGAACTGAAGTCGATTGGCACTCAAGCCTTGAGAAATTCCCATTTGTGGTAGAAAAGATACCAACAAATTTATTCTTAGTATAGTATAATGAAATGGGTTACACCCTCATGAACAAGTATACCATCTAGTTTATGGACTGGTGCCCAACCAGGTTCAAGAGTAGGATCAACTACTAAACATTGATTGTGGTCCCTATGAGGTTCTTTCTATAGTGAAGAGGGTTATGTGCACAATCTTCAACTCAACTAATGTAGCATAGGTGCATATTCAATGGCTAAGTGTACTAGTATGGTGTTTCCAACAACATGCTATATGAAGAACATAATGAAAAATGAAGAGATTATTAAATGGAGCTGTTTCCTCCTTGCTTACAGGAACATGATTTGACCCATGGGGCAGTGTGGTTCTTATGTATTGGGAGGTGACATGTATAGTCACAAGATACGGGTATGTTTTTGTTTAGTTTTTATTTTATTTTCTTTATCGCATTGGCCACTTAGGTATTTTACTTCTTTCTACGAACAGAGGGTAGTGATGTTATCCTGACTAGTTGATGTAGATCACTTGTATACTGTAATACCATGAGGTGTGAGTGTGAGGAAACATTGGAAGATAGAGGAGCCTTGGGGTCTTCCATGAGATGAAATCGTTTTTCTAAAACATTGTGTGGGAACATTTTTGGAGTATGTTGGAGTTATGAAATAACCCCAAGTGTCTCCATGAGATAGCATAAATAACCCCAAGTGTCTCCAAGTGTCTCCATACATCGTATCATCCTCGCATGGGTTGTCCACTTACCCAATCCTATCAAACCTATCCTAGTCTATCCTCTCAGTCACATAGTCTAGATTCATCTCTTGAGGATTATCCCATGCCTCGATGCACATCTCATCATCCAACTAGGCAAAGAGGATTATTCACCTTATGATTGTCCTAGTCACAAAAGCACACCATGTCGAACCCATCTACATTATATTCTCAATAATCCAGTCAAGAACCTCATCAAAATCATGTATTATAACCCATCCCCACTAACCAGGTTCTATCCTAAGCTAAATCACACCAAGCCTCTTGGAATTATAATGCCAATCTGTCCGACAATACCCAAAACCCACACTAGCATCTCATACTTCATCTCTTTAGTTGAACTCACTGGTGGAAATTTCACCTATACCAACGCTTTTTTCCCAACGGTTCATATGAACTGTTGGGATATATCTATCTAAAATCATTTTTCCATCGGGATACTTCTCATATCCCTAAGCCACACTTTTTCAAACCCTCAGTGCCATTCACATACTCCTCCCGTCCTCACTGCCGCTCCCATACCGACCACCCCTCGCCGCCGCTCCCATCCCGACCACCCCTCGCCGTTCGCCGCTCGCCGCTCGCCGATCGCCGCTCGCCACTCGCCACTCATCGTTCCCCACTCATCATCACTCACGCATCCCCCTTCAAGCCACAGTTATCCAAACCCTACAAGGCTTCTCTGCTCCTCCCATCATTGTCACTACTCTCATCCCCCTTGAGTTCCCCTCCTCCCATCCCGACTCCCGCTCACCGCTCACAGCTCCCCGCTCATGGTCGCTCGTGAATCCCCCTTCTACTGTTTAAGCATCAATTCTAACTCTCTGTAAGCTTGAATTCAGGTTAATTATGAGTTATTATTAGTATTTATATGATTCATTCAGGATATATACCAGTCATTTCCAATGTTTTATATGATTTATTTTATCTATGTTGATGATTCATGCCTTTACAAAATTATCCAAAGGAGAGTGATTCAACAATACATCATTGAGTTCACATGTACATTGAATCAATGTTTTTTAATTCCAAATGTGCATACGTGAAACCCAATAACTACAAGACATGTGTATTATAATTAGTATCCCAATTTGTTTGAGGGGTGATCTTCCTTATTTAGATTCTTTTCTTGTTTCCTTTCTATTGATACAATGTGTTTGACTTTATATTGTTTTATGAGATCATTTCTCTTCTTTGATGTGATGCTTTTTAATGGATTTTCCCTTTTTTGAGAGGCATCTCACACGAGAGATTTCAAGATCTAGATTGTTTAAGCTCATCAAACACTAGACGTACAATTGCCACATCTATCACCATAAGGCCCAATCCTCTTAGGAATATTTTACTTGATCTAAACCCTCATTCAGTCCATACACATATCATCCAAATTATAAGACATATGTTAGACCACTAATATTCCAATCGATATCTTATCCACTTGGAGACCTAGTGACAGGGTGATTTCATTTCCATAAAATCACTAAATAATTTTATCTAAACCTAGGCGGCTTGTGAACGCCATATATATAGGTATACTATGTTAATCTATTTACTTTCGTTTATTGTCCTTAGACTCCATGACTCCCATGGAACATAGTTATAATCAATCCCTTGGAAATCTATTATTGAATAATAAAGTTAGTGTTTAAGGGTCTATCGAGGCTCTTAATACTGTCTTTATATACATAAGAATTCTTATTTAAAGAAACAATTAATTTAAGTAATGGTTGATCACCCATGGAGGTGCTTATACTTCATCTTCTAACTGCTAAATGATGTATTCCCTCCACCTGAATGAGGAATTAAATAACTCCCCTTCCATGTTCATGTAAAACCTATATTTTCCAAAGACATCATACTAACTAAAAATATATAGGTGAGAAAAATCAGAAGAATGGTCCATGATCACATCATTAGTCATAGCTTCATCACAAATCTTCATGCCTTAATCCTTATATTAATCATATGATTTTACATATACTTACCAGATTAGTGAATGTTGATTCATATTCAATCACTAACAATTTTTCTTAATAAATATCTAAGAGATCTCAAGATCTAGCTTATTTAAGCTCATCTAGGAAGTTTTGGTCATTGAAGATTAGTTGTAATCACTTTTAATAATGTTTTCATCCTTCCATTCCACAATAACTTTACACCACAGCCTATCTTGACCCTTTAGTAATGGTGTAGCCATGTAATTTTCCAAACAAACTTGTATTGAACAAAACCAAACTAAGTTGAAACTCGAGCCAAAATAATTATATACCATTTATAGGAAGATTAATTGTTAATTAATAGGAATGTACTTTTTGATAGTATCATTTTGAAACATGGGTTTGTTTCCCCCTTTCTTACAGGAACATGATTTGACCCATATGGCGTTGTGGTTCTTATATGTTGGGCGGTGACATGTATAGTCACAGGAGACAGGTATGTTTTAGTTTAGTTTTTATTTTATTTTCTTTATCGCATTGGCCACTTAGGTCTTTTACTGGTTTCTATGGATAGGGAGTAGTTATATTCTATGAAGGAGGCTAGAAGGGGTTCAGATTGTTTCAGTCTGTCGGCTTTGATATGAGGTAAGATTATATGATTACTACTTGTCTTGCACCTCATATATTTTGGGGATTTCAATGTTTTTGACTCCATATTATGTTTTTGGTAGGGCGTTGGATCATTTTGTGTTGGTTCGGGTGGATTTGGTTCTCGCCAATCGAGGTAAGTCTTTAATGTTGTTAGTTGGTTTTTCACTGGTTATGTAGGGTCTTTTATGTGTTTTAAGGTTCTTAATATCCTTTGTGTAGTGTGTTGATCCCTGCTTGTTGGTTTCGAGTCACCAAGTCAAGGGTGACTCACCTGCGTGTGCATAGGTAAGTAAGTATATGTATGTGGGTTCCCCCGTTACGTGTATAGTCAACCATGGCAATGATTATACACGTATGGGGATAGGTGTGACCATGTATATATATAAAAATGCATACGCAGGTGAGTGAAGACTAGTATATGCATATAATCATATGTGTAAGGACCCCCTTGCACATGCTCATGGCCTTGCGGGTGTGTGCATAGGGGATAGGTGTCCTTGCATGTGTGTGAAGGTGTGTATACCCAGTGGGGGACTAGCAGATTTTAGTTATAAAGCTCTAAGAGCTGAAGTGGATGGCTTGGTTCCACCTTGAGGTAGAGTCCCTCTCATAGTCTCTTTAATTTAAGAATGCTTTAAATTGAATTTAGCTTCTTTCTTAATTTTGCTTAATTATATTGAATTGCATATCTTGAATAATTTTTCTTTAATATAATTGTTTCATTTGATAAATAAAGTCATGTTTTTATAATAAAACCACTTTTAAAAACAACGAATATAAAATATATATCTTTATCATACCACAATCCCAAATCAAGAGTCTGCTTTTTATAACATAAGATTGGTTTCTATAATGTGAAGTACAATTACATAGGATTTATTTAGAATCCTGGATAGAAGATATTACCCCACGTATGTTGCTAAACTGGGCCAACACGTCGCGGTCATGTCGCGGTCACGCCGCGGTCACGCCGCGGTCACGCCGCGGTCACGCCGCGGTCACGCCGTGGTCACGCCATGATTTGGCCCTGCTCTAGGACGACACCCCGCAGCGGTTCGTAGTCCTATTAGAATTCAATGTATGATACCTAGATATATTTTTAGATATATTGTCCACTCATAGTTAATGGGGAGGGAGGTGATGGCCGGAATTTTGCCTCACTTCCTCCCGCTCCCTTCGCTCCTGGCTGGAAGATGCTGCCCCGCAGATGTCGCTGGACCGGGCCAACACGCTGCGGTCATGTCGCGGTCACATCGTGATTTGGCCCTACTCCAGGACGACACCCCGCAGCGGTTCGCAATCCTATCAGAATTTGATGTATGATACCTAGATTGAGTTTTAGATACATTACCCACCCATAGTTAATGGGGAGGGAGGCGATGGCCAGAATGTTTCCCCGCTTCATCCCGCTCCCTTCGCTCCTGGCTGGAAGATGCTGCCCCGTAGATGCCGTTGGACCAGGCCAACACGCCACGGTCACACCGCGTTCATGTCGTGGTCATGCCATGATTTGGACCTACTCTAGGATGACACCCCCGCGGCGGTTCGTAGTCCTATCAGAATTCTATGTATGATACCTAGATAGAGTTTTAAATACATTACTCACCCATAGTTAATGGGGAGGGATGCGACGACTGGAATGTTGACCCGCTTCCTCCCTCTCCCTTCGCTCCTGGCCGGAAGATGCTGCCCCACGGATGTTGTCGAACCGGGCCAACACGTTGAGGTCACGTCGCGGTCACGCCGCGGTCACACCGCGGTCACGTCGCGGTAATGTCGTGATTTGGCCCTGCTCTAGGACAACACCCCGCGACGGTTTGCAGTCCTGTTAGAATTCGATGTATGATACCTAGATGGAGTTTTAGATATATTACCCACCCATAATTAATGGGGAGGGAGGTGACGACCAGAATGTTACCCCACCTCCTCCCGCTCCCTTCACTCCTGGCTGGAAGATGCTGCCCCGCAGATGTCGCTGGACCATGCCAAAACGTCGCAGTCACTCCGCGGTCACGCCGCGGTCACGCCGCGGTAATGCCATGATTTGTCCCTACTCCAGGATAACACCCCGAGGTGGTTCGAAGTCCTGTCTAAATTTTATGTATGATACCTAGATAGAGTTTTAGATACATTACCCACCCTCCTTTCTAGACCCCGAACAACCCCCCCCCCCCCCACCCTCCACCCTGGACCCCAGACAGCCCCCCGGACAACCCCCCCACCCTCCTCCCTAGACCCTAGATAGCCCCTGGATAGCCCCCCAAACCCTCCTCCCTAGACCCCGGATCCCAATCTATGCTCTCTTAAATATTCACCCTAAATCCCAACGGAAAAGAGGGTTTTAGAGCTTCGGAAGAAGATGAGAGAAGAGTGCAAACCCTAATCGAAAAGAGGAAGCAATAAGAGGATTAGACTCACCTAGATCTTCAATTCACACTTGACGACACTCAAAACGCCCAAGTGACATGTACGAGTCAACCCCTCCTCAAACCAAGGTGCGGTGTGGTCGGTACCACTCAAAGTGTCTCACTTTTATTTGAAATGGACAACATTTTAAATGAAAACAACAACTAACATACGGAAAACCAACCAAACAGATTCAGATTGTGTTGATACTTTATCACAATGATACATGAGTCATTTGTGACGTGTACGAGTCAACCCCGCCTCAATCTGAGGCACGGTGTGGCTGGTACCACTCAAATTGTTTCACTTTTATTTGAAATGGACAACATTTTAAGTGAAAACAACAACTGGCACACAGAAAACTGACCAAACGCATTTGGATTGTGTTGATACTTCAACAAAATGATCCATGGGTCATTTTTGACGTATAAAAGTCTACCCCGCCTCAATATGAGGCACGGTGTGGCCAGTACCACTCAAAGTGTCTTTCTTTTTTTTAAATGGATACTCTTTAAGTAAAAACAACTGGCATACAGAAAACCAACCAAACACATTAGGATTGTGTTAATACTTTAGTAAAATGATCCATGGGTCATTTTTTACATGTAAGAGTCATCCCCGCCTAAATCTGAGGCGTGGTGTGGCCGATACCACTCAAAGTGTCTCTCTTTTGTTTAAAGCGGACATCATTTTAAGTAAAAACAACAACTGACATATAGAAAACCTACCAAACGCATTCGGATTTTGTTTAAACTTTAAGAAAACGATCCATGGGTCATATGTGACGTGTACGAGTCAAAACCACCTCAATCTGAACCACGGTGTGGCCGAAACCACTCAAAGTGTCTCTCTTTTGTTTAAAATGAACATCATTTTAAGTGAAAACAACAATTGACATACGGAAAACTAACCAAACGCATTCAGATTCTGTTGAAAATTTAGGAAAATGATTCATGGGTCATATGTGACGTGTACGAGTCAACCCCACCTTAATCTGAGGCATGGTGTGGTCGGCATCACTCAAAGTGTCTCTCTTTTGTTTCAAAAGGACATCATTTTAAGTGAATACAACAACTGACATACGGAAAACTGAACAAAGGCATTCATATTCTATTGAAACTTTAGGACAAAGATAAATGGGTCATATGTGACTTGTAAGAGTCAACCCTTTCTAAATACGAGGGTCGGTGTGGCTGGCACCACTCAAACTGTATCACTTTTATTTGAAATGGACAGGATTTTAAGTGAAAACAACAACTGGCATACAGAAAACCGACCAAATGCATTTGGATTGTGTTGATACTTTAGTATAATGATCCATGGGTCATTTGTGATGTGTATGAGTCAACCCCGCATCAATACGAGGTGAGGTGTGGCCGACACCACTCAAAGTGTCTCTCTTTTGTTTAAAATGGACATCATTTTAAGTGAAAACAACAACTGACATATGGAAAAATGACCAAACGCATTCGGATTCTGTTGAAACTTTAGGAAAAAGATACATGGATATGTGACGTGTATGAGTCAACCCCACCTCAATCCGAAGCACGGTGTGGCTAACACCACTCAAAGATAGTGATTTACATTCATACCTTCACAAACTTTGAATCTCTTGATACCACTTTGAAATATCATGAGAGATGAGTAGGGAATCAATACTTCTTCAATCTCAAAATCATTAATTGAACCTGTAAATGACATATTCATGCAACCATGATTAGAATACTTTTGGATCAGTTCAGAGGTTACAAAAACAGTTAACAAGTTTTTTGATTTTGTAAACATATTTTAGATTTTCTGTAACCATGATCAAAAAAGTTTTAGAGCAGTTCACAAGTTATAAAAACAGTTCACAAGTTCTTGATTTTTTAAACCGATTTCAGATTTCCTATAACCATGATCTAAAAACTTTTAGAGCAGTTCACAGGTTACAAAAACAGTTTACAAATTCCTGATTTTGTAAACATATTTCAGATTTTTAGTTTTCTGTAAACAAATTCTAGATTTTGACAACCCAACACATTGCTGAATTCACAGCTTATCCCTTTTAGCAGCTCTTTCTAAATACATGATTCCCTTTTAGAGATCACTCCCCAAAAAGGTTAGACACATATCAAACTCTAAACGCACCTATCATTTCCAAAACCACACAATAGATGTATCGTGAAACCTTAAGAACCCACACTATCGGCTCAATCATATACCCTAAATGATTTTCTATTTAAACACACTATGAAAACTAATTTCACACATCAAGGATTCTTCACTAGAATCACAATGACACCCCAACCAATCCAAATCCAGTTCCACAAACCTATGATCCTTCTAGAACAAGGATTATATATTTGCAACAAATACATCACTCCCCACCATAGAAGTTTCATCATCATCAACTCACCCAAAAAACCTCAACCACTTTTTCGAACTCTCCAACCACTACTAAATACAGAATTAGACGTGTCTATATTTCCTACACCTGAGCAACCAAATGAAACATTAACTGTCACTCATTCCCTGCATCCTTGAATGAAACCCAAGGTATTATTCAATATTTGATCCACTATGAGGACCTCGCCCATAAATAGTCAACGGTGTAGTTTCCACCATGTGGCTTCACAAAAACTCTCCATGATCATAACCCCTAATATGTTTCATATCTGTCCAAAAGACAGTAGGGTATCTAGACATATAGCCATTGCCTCCCATTATTCTAATGAAGATATTATTGTTTTTGGAATGATTATCACTAAATAATTGTATGCTATGATTTTATCGATGAATACCACCAACAGTAATCTATTTCATATACCAATCACTATATGGACATGTCAAAGTCATTTAAAAGTCTTGGGAATCCCTACCCATGATAATATCATCACATCGAAATCATTCATCCTCCTACTCATAGTTTTCTTCCCTACTCAAGAAACTCAGCCTACGACCTATAACTGGTCCTACCCCTAGTAACCACATGCACTAGAAAAACACCAACACTCCAAGTGATTCTCATTTAATGAAAACTAGGAACCTCCATGTGCTTCCTACCAAAACCAAATCTCCCATGCACAGTCTTCACCCAAAGAGAAAGTTTGCACATAAAACCACATCAACCCACATTTCCTTGAGCACCTATTATTCTCATGATCAAATTTATAAGTATAAGGACCACCCATTTTAATATACATTACATGGGATAGGCACACAAACATGTCCATCCCTCTAGAAGCCAACCACAAGGGTAAACCACAATCACTCAAGTTCTCTTCCTAAAAACCAAAGCCACCCTACATTCCAAAACCCATATCAGGTTTCACCATTCATGTACTACTTTAAAAGGTCCAAAAAATACATCTTGATGTCACACATCCAAAATCACACATAGCCTACTTGACCTATCTCATCTTCTGATGCATTTATCTAAGACTAATTTTACTTCTGAAGTAATCACGCATTTATTCCTTTAATTTTCTCATCTGCTTCCAGAGCCTTAAACACCATATTTTCTTCTTATATTCTTGAAAAGAATTTTCAATTTAACATTTCATAATTTATTTCGGTGATTACTACACCATTTTTTTCATGTTTTTTTATTGAAACTCTCTTCATAAGGTGAAGTTAACCTTACATTCCTCAGGAATCAATCTTAAGGACATTTTCAATTCGTTAAAGTGTTCTATTCTTTCGATCATCCTATTTTCTTCATATTTTGATGACCATAGTTTCTCAGTATTTATACAACCTTCAAAAGTAAAGTGTGTGACTTATAGTTAGTCTATTAACCAAAATCGTCCCGATTTTGGGACGATTTGAAGATGGATGAAATCGTTGGGGAGAAATCTGTTTATCCCCCTTTCTGTGGAATCCATTTCTCTTGGTGGTTTCGAACTCACCAAACAGATTTAATCCATTTCTTTCAGTGGTCCTATGACTTTCACTAGAATCGAGATCCTCCGACTACTTCACTTTGGATGTTTCGAAACCTCCTGGAAGTTTTGTGTGGTTTGAGGTTGACCAGTGGGTTAGCGATCTGGTCCTTCATCTCTAACATATAGATATGGTATTTTTGGCTTGGATCTTGGAAAAAAAGAGGCATACCATGCAGGTTCACATAACATGGAAGAAACAGAGGCATGGAAGGAGGGTGATGTCGGTAGATCCATTTCCAAGGGAGTTCCCCTTCAGAACAGATTCTTAGATTTAGGTGAAGGTCCTTCAGATGACGATGGTTCATGGAGTGGAAAAGGGTTGGTAACAGAAATCCCAAGAAGGCTAGGAATTTTAAAAATGAGAAATCTTCAGTGATTCAAGAAGGAGCAATTAAACCTTCTAAGAATTATCATACTTTATTAGAGTAAGAGAATGAGAAACCAACATTTTTCTACTATAATGGAATTAATAAAGGAAATAAATTGTCCATTGAATTTGATGATCACCTATTTACTATTAACCAACCAGTTTATTTAATATATCTCCAAAATTTCCTTTGGATTTTCAATATCTATTAACCAACTGGTTTCTTTAATATATCTCCAAAATTTCCTTTGGATTTTCAATCTCTCTAACTACTGGCTTCTCAACATTTATCAAACCTTTTGTAAACAGTTATCTTTAAACTATTAACACTTTGTATTTAACTTAAAGATCAATTTAACAACAATTTTGTATCTTGGAGAGGTGCAGGTTTTCAGTTTTACAGGTTGGGGTTTACAGGTTGGGAAATATATTGGATAGGTGCAGGTTTACAGTTTTACAGGTTGGGGTTTACATCTTTGGAATCAGGGGTTTACATGAAGGCTGTTTACATAGGATGCAGGCTGTTTACATGCAGGCTGCCCAATTTTGGGGATATAAGATGTATACCAACAGTTCTGCAAACCGTTGGTATATAGAGTATGCTGGACAGAGTATGCTAATGGTTCTGAAACCGTTGGTATACAAGATAGAGTATACAAAGTATGCCAACGGTTCTAAAACCGTTGGTATACAAGTATTCCAAAGGTTCTGAAACCATTGGTATACTATGGGTTGGAATAAAATGTATACCAACGGTCTGAAAACCGTTGGTATACCCACCAGTACAAACGGTTCATCAACCGTTGGTACATATATATACCAACGGTTTAAGTAGAACCATTGGTATAGATTAATTGCAGACCATATATGCCAACGGTTCTCTGGGAACGGTTGGTATAGAGCTACTGCCACGCCTCACATACCAATGAGTTGTGAAACCATTGGGAAATACTATCCCAATGGTTTTATTGGATATCCCAATGATTTAAAACCATTGGGAAAGATGGAATTTCCAGTAGTGGAGGTAACCCAACCACAAAGTCCATAGAGATTTCATCGCACTTTCATGTAGGGACTAGAAGTGGTTGAAGCAAACTTGAAGGTTTCTGGTGCTCGGATTTCACCTGCTGGCATGTATAGAAACGAGATACAAACTCAGCAATGTCTCATATCATACCTGGCCACCAGAACTATCACTTCATGTCATAGAACATCTTCATGGTTCCTGGGTGCACAACCTACTGAGAGTTATGGTAATCCCCCATCACATCCTTCCTTGACGATAACAACACAACGTAACGGTTTCGATAACACAAAACACCCTCTTTGGAGAACGACCACTGAGTTTCGGTCTCCCCACCATAAAGAGAGTCCCTAATTCTATGGAATTCATCATCCAGTTGTTGTTCCTGAAGAATTAACTCGAGAAGAGCAGATGTCAACTGGACACTGGCTAAAGAAACTTCTTTCCCCTTCCACTGAATTCCAATATGAAACTAAGCAAAAAGAGCCATCAAACTCCACTCTTCTGAAGATTCTTTCACATCATGTGATGGAAGTTTCCTACTTAATGCATCTACAACTACATTCTCTTTCCCTGGGGTATAGGCAATGTCAAAGTCGAAAGACTGCAGGTACTCCACCTAACACCTTTGGTGGAGATTTAAATCTTTTTGAGAGGAGATATAACTCAAGCTCTTGTGGTATGAATACACAGTAAACCTTCCTCCATAAAGGTAATGTCTCCAACAATTAATTGCATGCATTATAGCTGCAAGTTCAAGGTTATGGGTAGGATAGTTCTTCTCATGAGGCTTAATCTGACGAGACCCATAGGCAACAACATGATTACCCTGCATGAGGACACATCCCAAACCTGAACTCGATGCATCACAGAAGACCACATAACCTATCCCAGCCTCAGGAAGAGTTAACACTAGAATATTAGTCAAAAGACTCTTTAGCTCAACAAAAGAACTCTGAAATTTATCAGTCTAGGAAAACTTCACTCCCTTTTGAGTTGGAGCAGTCATTGGAGAAGCTAACTTTGAGAAGTCTTTAACAAACCGGCGATAATATCCTGCTAATCCCAAGAAGCTCTGAATCTCGAAAACATTTAGTGGTTGTTCCCAAGTTATAATAGCCCTCACCTTCTCAGGATCAACTGATATTCCTTGTTCTGACACCACATGTCCCAATAATTTCACTTCCCAAATCTAGAAATCTCACTTTGAAAGCTTGGCATAAAGTCAGTGATTCCTTAGAAGACTTAGAACTGTTCTGAGATGATGCACATGATCCTCCTAAGACTTGGACTAGACAAGAATGTCATCCACAAAGACTACCACAAAAGTATCTAGATACTCACGGAAAACCTTATTCATCAAAGCCATGAAAATTGCAGGAGCATTTGTTAGGCTGAAGGGCATAACAAGGTACTCATAATGGTCATACCTACTCCAAAAAGAGGTCTTTTGAATGTCATATTATTTTATCCTCAACTGATGGTAACCAGATCGAAGATTAATTTTTTGAAAACCACTTCGCCCCTTTCAATTGATCAAACAAATCATCAATTTGTGGTAACAGATATTTGTTCTTTATCATAACTCGATTGAGATTTTGATAATCAACACATAAGCGAAGATAACCATCAGCCTTCTTGGTGAAGAGAACTGGTGTTGCCCAAGGTGACACACTTGGTCATAAAAAACCTTTCTCAAGAAGATCATCTAACTAAAACTTCGGTTCTTTTAGTTCAGCTGGAGCCATTCGGTAATAGGGAATAGAAACCAGTTGAGTACAAGACATTAAGTCAATATAAAAATCAACCTCCCTTACTGGTGGAAAACTAGAGAAGTCAGAAGGAAACACGTCGGGAAACTCAGCGACGAATGGAGGAAGATCACCACACATTGAATCTCTCTCTAGATCAAAATCAAACACTGATATAACTTTCCCCAACTCTGGATAAGAGGTTCCATCTCTACTTGACCTTGGGTCCCATTCTCCTTGAAAAATAAGAGGCACACCACTGGGTGTAGTAAGGTAGACCCATCGAAGATAACAATCGATCTGGGCTTTATTGGCAATGAGCCAATCCATCCCAAATATGACATCAAAAGATTTCATGTCAAAAACCAAGAAACTCCAAGCATGATCAACATCTGATAGAGAGAAGACACAAGCAGGAATACGGAGACCCTTCTCTCTCATTGTACCAAGGGGTGTAGTAATATCCATCACACAAGATAAAAGTTCCATAGGTAGATTAAGCCAATTAACAATATGGGTTGAAATAAATGAGTGAGATGCACCAATATCAAAAAGAGTTGTCACTAAATATGAAGCTATAGTAATGGTACCTCTCACAGTTGCAAGACCTGGATCAGCTACCTCTGGCGACTCTTCTACTGCGTGAAGAAGCTTCTTTCTGGATGCCTATGGATGGAACCCTTTTGTACGTGAATCATTTTATTGCCTCGTAGTTTCTGGAGGTGTTGATGATCCTTTTCCACTACGTGGAGTAGAGAAGTGATGGCAGAATCTCTGTAAGTGCCATAAACGTCTGCAGGATCTACAGTTCTTGGTTGCCTCAGTGCAAACCCTCTTAGAATGTCCTGGCTTTCCACACTAATAGCAAGTCAATGAATCCCCTCCTGTTGTTACCAGAGGTCTGGAATGACTCTATTGTCGAGAACTACCATGAGAAACGTCACGCTTACATTTTCTTTTAAAGGAACCAACATTGTCGCTAGGAGGGAAAGGAACTTCCTTCAACCCTGACTTTCCTACCAAGTCCATCTCAACCATCATCGCCCTATCCAGCACATCAGCATAAGTGGTTAGCTTCAGTAAGAAAACCTGAGAAAAAATATCTGATTGAAGTCCCAACTCGAATCGTCGAGCCTTTATCCTCTCATTAAAAACAATCTCAGGAGCAAATTGTACCAACTCAGAAAAGCGATTTAAGTACTTAGTCACGATTTTGTTGGCCTGCTCAAGCTTGAAAAACTCCACAACCTTGGCCAACACCATTGATTCTGGATAGAACTGGTTAGTGAAAATAACCCTAAAGTCTTTCCACTCCAAACCCTCATGTTTCCCAGTCATCACCATCATGTCCCACCATCTCCTACTTGGTCCCTCCAGCACGAAGGTGGCACACTTCACCTTGATCACATCAGGTGTCTCCAAGAACCCAAACAGACGTTCAATCTTACTCAACCATTCCTCAGAATGTTGAGGGTCAGTGGAGCCTTTGAAAACCGGTGGCTTCTGGTGTAGGAACTCTTGAGAATGACTTCAGAGAATATCACTATGAGGATCTATAGCTAGAGTCTGAACAGGAACTGGAGGTGGCGCCTGTCCTAGAGCTTGGACAGTGCGAACAATCACCTCAACCAGACTCAGATCCACAATAGGACTCGGTTGCTGACATTCAACAGCAGCCTCTTTTTGGATCCTATTCTCACGTCTTCTCAGAGGCATGTTGCTACACAACATAAAAATACATTTGATTAACACTCAAATAGAGTAACAAGGAAAACCATTCTTAATATAAGGGATTAACAATATTTGGATTCCACTATATCCAAATCAAAATAGGGAAAATACTAGAACTAATCCACAAGTCGTATTTCTCTAACCAACCTTGGTGACTTAAGGTTCAATGTGGTGAGAGCTGGCCAGACACTCAATCACAACTACCTCCTCAGTCCTGATAATAATATTCAAATGCATACTGTCATCAAGGCAAGATGATTAACCTGCCCTCTGATATCATTTTTCCATGAACCATCCCAGGTACCCTGGTAACCCGATAACCGAGCAAGCCCTAACATAGCCCGAAGGGCATTCCCGATCCCCATGGGTCGGCGACTAGCACCTGGCATCATACAACATACAAGTGGGAACGATTTTTTCCACAAGAATGCGGAAGCAAAAGAAACAAGACAGTATGAAAAACAAAAAGAAACTCCACTGGGAGTAATGTACCAGAAAACAAAGAGGCATACAAAGCCCAAAGTACTACAGCCTAAGTACTAAAAATGGGAAAAACATCCCCAAGGTCCCTAAGGACACAACTCACCAAGACCAAATATCAACAACTGGATCCACCTCCAAGAGGTCCCTTCCCTTTGCTCGATCTTGGAAGAATAAAGTCTACAAACACCTGAAAGCAAAAGTAGGGCGTGAGCCTAAGCCCATTAGGATACCACCAAAGATTTCATAACAGATGCCAAATATAGATTATCCAAATAAAAGCTTTCAATTTTCAAATAAATAGGTTTGGCAACTCAAAATCATATTTTAACAAAACATGTTATACATTTTCAAATGATGGAAAAATTACTTTAAGCAAAGGCTTTACAATGATGGAATATTTCTAAAACAATGGCTTAAAAAAACATTTATATAAAACAATTTATATAAATTCATTAGGAATGTAAAGTAGTTCAAAAGCATTGGCATAAATTTATATCTCAAATATAAATAAACAAGCAAGCAACATGGTCATCTTCCAAAAGGTACGATATTATTAACCAGTTATAAGATTCTGTACTCTCTACGTGAACTCAGAAAAATGTGTATACACACGTCCCTATGACACTGGCTGTAGAGACCCAATCTTGACATACATGGACATTACATTACTTTTGTGGAATACCTAATACATAACAAAAAGAGATACCAAAGGACCGGAATAGTTTAGTGTCATTGGAAACTCGGAATATAATATTCTAATCTCGGTGAAAGATCTTCAACATCTCCCATAAAGATCTTCCCTTTCTTTTCTTACTTAAAACCTTTCTTTATATCCTAGGGAAAACAAAACATATAAAGAGTGAGCTCAAATGATCAGTAAGTGTAAGTATGGAGAAAATAAAAAAAACCATATACATTTGAACTTCAAAACATGAACATAAAGTTTAAACATCAAAATCTTGAGTTGTGAAATAAATTTTGGCAGTACGTAAGGCATAGGTCATAAAGGAACATCAATCCAGATAAAATAGAATGGGAATAAAACATTTAATTGTGTAAAACCATTAATCACATGATATGATTTCCATAGTATCCAAGGCATTTCTTCCAAGACCATCTTAGTGGACAAAGTCCCTTTCTGAATCGAGTTCACTCCTCATTCCAGTCCTGTATCACTGAACTGGATTAACTTACCATTCCAGCCATGTCTATATCATGAGATATAAATCTTTACCCAATTAATTGGAGGGAGATATAAGTCCCACCCATCTCATATTGAAATCATTCTTACGTGTACCACAACAAAAACATAAATCATTCATCATAACCCAAAGAATAAAATGGGTTTCATAAACATCATCCCATCATAACATAATCCATATAAAACAAATGGATATCATTTCATCATAAGAAAAGTGGAACCATGTAAATCATAGAGACATTATACTTGAAACATACACATATGAAATAATGTCATCTTGGATGGAAAATGGTTTTCATAAAACACTTGAAATGAATTCTTGAGAAAAATATCCTTTCTTCTTCAAAATATTTTTCTTTTCACAAAAATGCCATGAAATTTTAAAATAAAAGGATTTTCTTGAAAATAGTTATGAAATTTTTTATAGGAATCTTCATTGAAATAATTCGTTATGAAACTTTAAAAATACGTTCATGTCGTATAAGTTAAAAAACATTCTCCTCATACTTTTGTCGGAAAAGTCAAAAAGTAACTCGTATGGTAAACAAAAGAAAGATTCATTACATACCATGTAGTAAAAGTAAAAAATGGGTAAAAAGGACTTTAAATATACATGAAACAATTTGTATAAAATAGGGACATGGATGATAAATATAACCCCAGTAAATACTTACGAATAAACAATCTCAGATAAGAACGAGATTGGAATAGTTATCCCTTACCTTAGGTCCGATATGCTTTGTACGTATCTGAACCTCCTGTATAATGATTTAAATAATGTAATTGACTTATTAAATAATAATATTTATTTTTATGGTATCATATATGGTTCACTTATGACTTTATATTACCCGTTCTTTTGTAAATTCCATGTTAAAGCAGCGTTTTGGGTAAAATTGTTTTATTTATCGTACGTGTTTGGACTTGTTGTTCTTGATATTATTATTACTTATATCATGATTTACTTACTTCCAGAATGTAAATAATGATTTATATATCATATATATTCAGTATATATATATATATATAATAGATAGATAAATGAAATGAAATACACCGTTCATGGAGACGGTAGGTCGTACGTACGCATGAACGTTGTTTTCCTTTCCTTATTGACTTGAATGGAAGTAAATAGATGAAATATATATATACATAAATCCAGTAGATTTATCATGTCATATATTTAATTATTATTCATTATATATACTCTATAATCATTCTTGAATGGTTAACATGGAGAATGAATCTCATCGCGTTGTGGAGACGGTAATCCGTACGTACGCACGAGCGATGATATCGTTCCCATAATTATTGAATTGAATTCGAGTGGATGATATAATATCTCAGAATCAGTATTATGTTATAATAACTATATATATTTATTATTTACACCATTATACCCATCCAAGTAAGGTGGTGGTGGAAAAACAGATTACACCACGGCGTGGAGACGGTATTTCGTACGTACGCACGTGCGGTGATTTCATTTTCTGTAGGATGGATAGAAGGTGAAATGGGGTTGTTTCATATTTATAATAAAATATCAGTATATTAGTGATACTGATGTTATTAATTTATAATGAAACAACTAAATAAGAAGAAGTTGAAGAAGAAAGAAACTTGAAAGAATCAGTAGAAGAGATTACCTCTTTTTCGACGCACCTCTTTTATGCTTTCTCTTAAGGCACTAGAGTTGGTCTTTTGAGGAGACCAGAACCTCTATAATGTTTCTAGGTAAGATTATAAGGGAAATGTTCAAGGTTTTTCTGAGCTTGAAGGCTCAAAATTGTGTAAAGATAAGAGGGAGGAGATGCCCTTTTATAAGGGAGGAGAGGGGCACCTTTGGAAAAACATAAAATATTATTTTATAATAAAGTCATATTTGGTTTATAATGGCTCCAAAGTGACTTATTTCGAAGATAAAGTTGGTATGGGTCTAAATCCTCTCAACCAATATGTTTTAGACAAGTTTAGGTTAATATTTTAAGCTTATCATTTAGATTTAACTCTAAGTTAAATAATTTAACTTTTATCGTGTCTTCTTGTTTTCTTACACTATATGGTTAATAAACTTACTATAAAAAGCCAAACGAACCCCAAGTGGTTAATTATTAATATATATAACCTTATATAAGTAATTTTTCTGAACCTTAGATTTTTAGGAATAGAATAACAATTAACAATATAATATTTGTTTTAAAAACTATTTTATGTCAACTTTGACACTATTTGGTAATTGATTTTTGTGAAAATCATAACAGAATTATTAGTTCGAAAAAAGTTAATTAAATAAATACTAACATTCCATATTAACCTAAAAACTTAATTTAATTCATAAAAAGTCTCAAATTACATTTATTTGGGTATTTATTACATCAATTATTTTAATATTTCATTAATAAGATAATTACTGCATCATCATTGTGTCATAAATAAATTAAATTATTTAATGTATAAAAATTATAAATAAAATACCATTATGTAGGAAATATTTTTATCTTTATAATTAATATTTATATTCTAATTTATCTTATGTATAAACCTATATTAAAAATGTTTTAGTTATTAAACTTTGATTTTAACTCTTTTAACTCTTCTTTGAATTAAATAATAATAAATGTCCCAATCTAATCCAAGTGGACCTAAATGATAATATTATATTCCTAAGGTTATTTTTGGTCGATTTATACTTATAAAATAGAATTAGGACATGTTTTAGGGTAAAAATAATATCATTTTTAACTTTAATTACCCTATTTACTTTTAACCGTGGTAAATAAAAGTAAAAATTTATTATTCACCAAAAATTATTTTTATCTTATTGAACCACATTTTACTCCTTGATATTAACCTTGTTTCTTGTATTTTTGAAATTTAACTCACAGAATCAGTAATATTAAGTTTTATGTACAATTGCAAATGCTCCTAGGAGGTGGGTAAAAGACGGCGAAAAGTTCAATAAAATTTTTATATATCTAAAATTATTATAAAATGACTCCAATGAATTACATTGAACTTATATAAGTTTTATGTATCAATTTTGACCTAAAATAAATTTAAATAAAATAAATAATTATTTAAATAAAAATTCGGTTTTAAATTATAACTAAGTGTTTTTCATTATTCATCAAAAATTGAAAGTTTTCAGAAAAATACCAAAAATTCATCCTAGGCTAATTTCGATATTCTGAATCCAAAAATGAAGTCCATTTTTAAAGATAAAATTTATAAAATTTCAATAATTGGGTATTACTATTCATAACGGCTAGTTTATATAATATTTTAATAACATATCGTTGTTTAGTGAAACTCGGTATTGCGTACAACACACATTATCGTGGAAGGTCGTGATTGCGTGTAAAGCAAGCCAAGTCAGGGTTGCGTGTAGTGCAAGATTCCTTTTTGTTGTGTATAATATAATTTAACCATATTTCATTTATACATTGAATATATATATATATGCACACTCAATGTTGTGTAGAATAACTTCTATCAAACGAACTTGAAATTTTGTGTAACACGATCCAAGAATAGTGTTGTGTATACTGCAAGCTAATATAGTGTTGTGTATAGCGCAAGATAATCTTGGTGTAGCATAAAATACAAGACATCAAATAAATTAAAAAGACTACTTCTCATAAAATCTCGGGGTGTTACATTCTACCCCCCTTAAAATGAATTTCGCCCTCGAAATTCGTTAGGGGTTATAAATGGTTTACTACTTGAAAGTTTCTTTAATAGAAACCCACATTGTAAAAAGGACTACCAAAACTTAACTTTGAAAACTAATTTATGAAACGTAATGGTTACCCAAATTAACTAATCACTGGGTTTCCACATAAGAGAACATAGGTGAAAATATTTATATGGAAGAGAAATCTAACCATCAAGTTCTGATGGAGAGTGGTAGAGAACATGGCTATGAAAAAGCCAACAATCACAAAGCCATAAATTTGTTATGATCTAAGGTACCATCTGATTCATCAGATATGAGGGCAATAAGACAACATTTTTGGTTTTCAAGATCATTTTCCTAAAGTTGAAAAAATTGGAATTAGAAGAAATACTTTCTTGATTTTGGTACAATCTCACCGTTGGTCGTTCCTTGAACAATTTCCACTTCATCTATTAAAGAAATGAAGTTGAATTTGTCATTCGTGAAGTGTTAGTAGATCATGCGATAGAATGATAGGTCATTCCATCTATCTCAAACAAAAGGTTAGAAAAAGTTATTAAATATACATCTATAGTGATATTAATCGTATATGGTTCCTAAAATAGACTTATACTTCATATATCATACCACTTAATAAATTAAAACTAATTTATACTAACCAGGGACTTCATGTAGGCCAGTGGTATGCAATAAAGGTCTGTCGCACTTCAATTGTGGGTTCGATTCTCACAGCCTTGTCTGACGCGATGAGTTTTCGCTCGTCCTATGGGTTGTCCTTTTTTTAAAACTACACTATTATAACATTCCAGAAATTAAAAAAAAGTTTTATCCTTAAAAAAATACTATCTGATGTCCAACATAATCCATTCCAATATTTAGGCTTATCCAAAATACATATGTCCAATCTCATAGTATAAAGAAAACGATTACTTGAAAGGTCACATAACAAGCACGTGAATACCATCATTTATCCCCCATATATCATAAGATATATCTTGTTGGTCACATTCCAAACATTTGAATACCTTAATCATGTATTCTTTTGAAACATGAATTACCATAGAACCTTAGTGAAAACATGAGTGTTGTCAAAAGTTAACTCCTTCCACATACCAAAATCCAAAAATTTCTATATACTCAAACCATGATATCACTTTGTCCTTATATCAGTCATGAGCTCATGAATACTATCAAACATTTCATTTTCTCCTTATCCCTTCATTATGCGCATATCATCTGCTTTCCAAAATATTTGAATCACTTTTCATGGTTACTGATACCATATAATTATTGAAAACCACAATAAACCAATACATAGATATTCCAATATTCCACAATACTATAAATGAGATTCCATAACATTATTTCGGAATCCCGTTACATAAACACATAATCATTCCACTACATCATTGTCATACTCAACATCACCAATAGTGATCGCATGTGACTTCCCTTTGTCCTTTACCTTAATATGTTGTTGAGGTCGATCATCATTAAACCTTGGATTAGGGCATTGGTTAACATAATGCCACATTTACTTGCACTTGTAGCATTGAAGTGTTAGTGGAGCATTCTCTGTATTCTTTTCTCTATTCATGTCATTAGAAACCTTTTTCCCATTTCTTCGGCACTCAGCTACTCGATGACCTTATTTTCCACACTTGAAACATTTTCTAATATCTTTTATACAATCTCCACCATGCTTCTTTCCACACTTTGAGCATAAAGAAACATTCACCTTCTTTTCACCATTGTTCTGAGATTTTTCCTTGAACTTCATCTTTCGTTTCTTGTCAAAACCATGAGATGGATATGTAACACTAACTTCCAGTTCTACCTTGATAGCACAACTCACAATTTCTTCATAGGTACTGAATTATCTTATAGCTAATTCCCTTCGAAGACTTGGTTTTAAGCCACTGAAGAATCAATCAACTTTACTTTCAGGTTGGATGATAAAGCTATATGCATACCTTGCAATCCTTGTAAAATTTGCTTCGTATATACCAACAGATTCATCATACTTTTTATTAAGCTCAAGGAACTCCTTTTCAATATTTGTTCGAAGAATACGAGGGGAGTAATTATTGAAAAATAAGTTCTTGAACTCATCCCATTCCATGGATTCAATTTCATCTTGGGGCTTTGTATTCTTAATTAGAGTCCACCACTGGTCTTCTTCACCTTTTAACCGGTAAATAGCCAAAATGAATTTGTCATGTTCTAAACAAAGAAGTATCAAAAATATCTTTTCAATGGTACTAATCCATTGTTTAGAAACAAGTGGATCAGAAGGCCCACTGAAAGAAGGTGTACGTTGCCTCATGAAGGACTCAATAGAATATTGTTCCTTTCTCTCCTCATTTGGAAGTCCATAATGATTCATAGCTTGTGTAAGTATAGCAATGAGATTTTTCACTCCATCTCCCATAACATTGGTTTGTTCAGGAGGACAATCATTGCATTTTCTATTACATTGATCAACATGGTTCCTTCGGGTTCCATCCATCGTCTAAAACCCAAAAAGAACAGTGTGAGAGACAAAAATCGTGCTATGAAAACAACATAATAAAGGGGGATTAATTTTAATATATAACATCTTAGGTTTAATTCTAAGATCATTACCATAATTCTAGGACTATAAAATATACGTATACTTATCGTTAGGGACATCCCTAGACATACCTTAGAAATATCTCTAGGGATTTCACTAAAGTTTCCGCATCCTAGTTTCCAAAGGTTAACTAAACCTTTCCTCTGATACCAACTGTAGAGATCCAATATTGACATACATGGACATTACATTACTTTTTCGAAATACATAATACATAAAAAAAACAGACACCAAAGGACCATAATAGTTTAGTGTCTTTTGAAACTCAGAATATAATCTTCTAATCTCGGTGAAAGATCTTCAACATCTCCCATAAAGATCTTCCCTTTTTTTTCTTACCTAAAACCTTTCTTTATATCATGGGGAAAAGAAAACATATAAAGAGTGAGTTCAAATGCCCAGTAAGGGTAATCATGGAGAAAATAAAACAAACCATATACATTTGAACTTCAAAACATGAACATAAAGTTTAAACATCAAAATCTTGAGTTGTGAAATAAATCTTGGCAGTACGTAAGGCATAGGTCATAAAGGAACATCAATCCAGATAAAATAGAATGGTAATAAAACATTTAATTGTGGCAAACCATTAATCACATGATATTATTTCCATATTAGCCAAGGAATTGCTACCAAGACCATCTTAGTGGACAAAGTCCCTTTCTGAATCGAGTTCACTCCTCGTTCCAGTCCTGTATCACTGAACCGGATTAACTTACCATTCCAGCCATGTCTATCTCATGTGATATAAATCTTTACCCAATGTATTGTAGGGAGATATAGGTCCCACCCATCTCATATTAAAATAATTCTTACGTGTGCCACAACATAAACATAAATCATTCATCATAACCCAAAGAATAAAATGGGTTTCATAAACATCATCTCATCATAACATAATCCATATAAAACAAATGGATATTATTTCATCATAAGAAAAGTGGAACCATGTAAATCATAGAGACATTATACTTGAAACATACACATATGAAATAATGTCATCTTGGATGGAAAATGGTTTTGATAAAACACTTGAAATGAATTCTTGAGGAAAATATCCTTTCTTCTTCAAAATCATTTTCTTTTCAAAAAATGTCATGCAATTTTAAAAGAAAAGGATTTTGTTGAAAATAGTCATGAAATTTTGTACAGGAATATTTATTAAAATAAGTAATTATGAAACCGTAAAAATCCATTCATGCCGTATAAGTTAAAAAAACATTCTCCTCATACTTTTGTCAGAAAAGTCAAAAAGTAACTCGTATGGTAAACAAAAGAAAGGTTCCTTACATACCATGTAGTAAAAGTCAAAAATGGTTAAAAGGACTTTAAATGTATATGAAACCATTTGTAGAAAATAGGGACATGGATGATAAATATAACCCCAGTAAATACTTACGAATAAACAATCTCGGATAAGAACGAGATTGGAACAGTTATCCCTTACCTTAGGTCCCATATGCTTCGTACATATCTGAACCTCCTGTATAATGATTTAAATAAATTCATTGACTTATTAAATAATCATATTCATTGTTATTATATCATATATGGTTCACTTATGACTTTATATTACCCGTTCTTTTGTAAATTCCATGTTAAAGCAGCGTTTTGGGTAAAATCGTTTTATTTATCATACGTGTTTGGAATTGTTGTTCTTGATATTATTATTAATTATATCATGATTTAATTACTTCCAGAATGTAAATCATGATTTATATATCATATATATTCAGTATATATATATATATATATATATATAATAGATAGATAAATTAAATTAAATACACCGTTCTTGGAGACGGTAGGTCGTACGTACGCATGAACGTTGTTTTCCTTTCCTTATTGACTTGAATGGAAGTAAGTAGATGAAATATATATATATACATAGATCCAATAGTTTTATCATGTCATGTATTTAATTATTATTCATTATATATACTCTATAATCATTCTTGAATGGTTAACATGTAGAATGAATCTCATCGCGTCGTGGAGACGGTAATCCGTACGTACGCACGAGCGATGATATCATTCCCATAATTATTGAATTGAATTAGAGTGGATGATATAATATCTCAGAATCAGTATGATGTTATGATAACTATATATAGTTATTATTTACACCATTATACCCATCCAAGTAAGGTGGTGGTGGAAAAACAGATTACACCACGGTGTGGAGACGGCATTCCGTACGTACGCACGTGCGGTGATTTCATTTTCTGTAGGATGGATAGAAGGTGAAATGGGGTTGTTTCATATTTATAATAACATATAAGTATATTAGTGATACTGATGTTATTAATTTATAATGAAACAACTAAAGAAGAAGAAGTTGAAGAAGAAAGAAACTTGAAAGAATCGGTAGAAGAGATTACATCTTCTTCGACGCACCTCTTTTATGCTTTCTCTTAAGGCACTAGAGTTGGTCTTTTGAGGAGACCAGAACCTCTATAATGTTTCTAGGAAATCTGAGAATGGAAATGGGCAGAGGTTGGCTAAGCTTGAAAGCTCAAAATTGTGTAAAGAGAAGAGGGAGGAGATGCCCTTTTATAAGGGAGGAGAGAGGCACCTTTAGAAAAACTTAAAATATTATTTTATAATAAAATCATATTCGGTTTATAATGGTTCCAAAGTGACCTATTTCGAAGATAAAGTTGGGATGGGTCGAAATCCTCTCAACCAATAGGTTTTAGACAAGTTTAGGTTACTATTTTAACCTTATCATTTAGATTTAACTCTAAGTTAAATAATTTAACTTTTATTGTGTCTTCTTGTTTTCTTACACTATAATGTGTGTATAAATATATATATACAACGATATATAATTATATATATAATTGTTTATATATATAAACAAAGCCATTAATAATATATATCAATTAAGTGTGGTTTTTAAAAATCCATTAATAATATATGTGTGTGTGTGTGTGTGTGTGTGTGTGTGTATGATTTAATATATATATATATGTATAAACAAAGCTATTAATAAATATATATATATATATATATATCAATGATTTAATATTATATATATATATTAACTTGTTGTATATTAATAAAAAAAAATAAGTATGGTTTTTAAAAATCCATTAATAATATATATATGTGTGTGTGTGTGTGTGTATGTATATGTATATGATATGATATATATATATATATATCAATGATTTAATATAATAGTGTATATGTATAAACAAAGTCATTAATAATATATATCAATTAAGTGTGGTTTTTAAAAATCCATTAATAATATATATATATATATATATCTATATATGTATATGTATATGTATAAGTATATGATTTAATATAATATATATATATATATAAACAAAGATATTAATATATATCTATATATATCAATGATTTAATATTATGTATATAATAACTTTTTGTATATTAATAAAAAAATAAGTATGGTTTTTAAAAATCCATTGATAATATATATATGTGTGTGTGTCTATGTATATGTATATGATATAATATAATATATATGTATATAAACAAAGCTATTAATATATATATATATATATCGATGATTTAATATAATAGTGTATATATATAAACAAAGCCATTAATAATATGCATCAATTAAGTGTGGTTTTTAAAAATCCATTAATAATATATATATGTATGTATGTATATGTATATGATTTAATATAATATATATATATATAAACAAAGCAATATATATATATATATCAATGATTTAATATTATATATATATAATAACTTGTTGTATATTAATAAAAAAATAACACACTCGCCTAATGATGTTCGTGCAAGTCTCTCAACTTCATTAATTTTTTTAAGTACGTTGCAACATGCATAAATTATATATACTATACATATATAAATCTATTTAGAAAAAAAAATTAACTCACCCAATGATGTTCGCGCACACCCCCAATATATATATATAAACAAAGCCATTAACTCACCCAATGATGTTCGCGCACACCCCCTAATTATTTTTTTACAATTTTCTCATATTATATATATATATATAACTTATTATATATTAACAAAAAATAACTACTCACTAAATGATATTTGCACACCCCCAACCTCATTATTTTTTTAAAATATGATAAAACTTTCATATATTATATATACTATATATACATATATAAATTTATTTAGAAAAAAATTAACTCACCCACTACTCTGTAGCCGCTAAAGGTGTAATTTCAGTCCAGACAGGGCCGGGTTGGGCTTACCCTGCAAAAAAATTAAAAAACGTTTAAAAAAATGTTTTAAATTAAATAAACGCTAAAAAATACTTTTAATAAATAAGTTAAAAAAATAAATGTAAAAAAATGTTTTAAATAAATGATAAAAAACATTTAAATAACAACACTTTAAACTCACCACTCACTGTTGCGCACCCCCCAATAACTCATTATTATTTTTTTTAATTTGTACATAATATATATAAATTCACAGACATGTATAAATCTATTTAAAAAAATAACATATTCACCCACTGTAAAATGTTTTTACAAAAAACGTGTAAAATGTTTAAAAAAAATACATGTAAAAAATATGCGTTCAAAAAAAAAACTTTTTAAATTAAACGTCTAAAAATATGTGTAAAAACATTTTAAACAAGTGTTAAAAAATGGTTTAAATAAAAATGTTTAAAAAGTTTTTAAAATAATCATTTAAATTAATTTTTTTAAAACAAACACTTAAAAAATACTTTTTACATTAAAATGTGAAAAAATGTTAAATGTTTTAAAAAAATACTTGTAAAAAGCATGCGTTTAAAAAAATTCAAAAATGTTTTAAATTAATCATTTAAAAATAAATGTAAAAAAATATTTTAAACATATTTAAAAAAACAGTTTAAATAAAAAAGTTTAAATAAAAAATACTAACAAACGCTTAAAAATTATAAATACGTTAAAAAAAATGTAAAAAATGTTTTAAATAAATGTTAGAAAAACGTTTAAATAATAAGGCTTTAAACTCACCCACGGCAGTTGCGCACCCCTCATTATTTTTTTTCAATTTGCAAATAATATATATATATATATAGACAAAAAAAACATATCCACACACTATAAAATGTTAATAAAAAATAAAATAAATTTTTTTACAAAAAACATGCATTTAAAAATAAATGTAAAGAAACATTTTAAATAAATGTTATAAAAATGTATAAATAAAAAAATTAAGAGACAATTATTTTGAAAATAATAAAAGCCCACCACGGCCCGATTTGAAAAATCCCGGCCCGGCCTGAAAAAGCCCGTCCTGGCCCGATGGTTTGGGTCGGCCCGAGGCCGGGCTCGGGCCGCCTCATGGGGTTGTTCGGGCCGGGTCGGGCCGGGCCGAAATTACACCCCTATATATGGTTAATAAACTTACTATAACAAGTCAAACGAACCCCAAGTGGTTCATTATTAATATATATAACCTTATCTAAGTGATTTGGACGAACTTTAGATTTTTAGGAATAGAATAACAATTAATAATATAATATTTGTTTTAAAAACTATTTTATGTCAATTTTGACACTATTTGGTAATTGATTTTTGTGAAAATCATAACAGAATGATTAGTTCGAACAAAGTTAATTAAATCAATACTAACATGTCATATTAACCTAAAAAATTAGTAGAATTCATAAAAAATCTCAAATTACATTTATTTGGGTATTTATTACATCAATTATTTTAATATTTCGTTAATAAGGTAATTATTGCATCATCATTGTGTCATAAACAAATTAAATTATTTAATGTCTAAAAATTATAAATAAAATATCATTATGTATGAAATCTTTTTGGCTTTATAATGAATATTTATATTCTAATTTATCTTATGTATAACCATATATTAAAAATGTTTTAGTTATTAAACTTTGAACTCTTTGAACTCTTCTTTGAATTAAATAATAATAAATGTCCTAATCTAATCCAAGTGGACCTAAATGATAATATTATATTCCTAAGGTTGTTTTTGGTCGAATTATACTTATCTAATAGAATTAGGATATGTGTTAGGGTAAAAATAATATCATTTTTAACTTTAATTACCCTATTTACTTTTAACTGTGGTAAATAAAAGTAAAAAGTTACTATTCACAAAAAATTATTTTTATCTTATTGAACCACATTTTACTCCTTGATATTAACCGTGTCTCTCTTATTTTTGAAATTCAACTCACAGAAGCGGTAATATTAAGTTTTATGTACAATTGCAAATGCTCCTAAGAGGTGGGTAAAAGACTGTGAAAAGTTCAATAAAATTTTTATATATCTAAAATTATTATAAAATGACTCCGATGAATTACATTGAACTTATATAGGTATTATGTATCATTTTGACCTAAAATAAATTTAAATAAAATAAATAATTATTTAAATAAAAATTCGGTTTTAAACTATAACTCAGTGTTTTTCACTATTCATCAAAAATTGAAAGTTTTCAGAAAAATACCAAAAATTCATCCTAGGCCAATTTCGATATTCTCAATCCAAAAATAAAGTCCATTTTTAAATATAAAATTTATAAAATTTCAAAAAGTGGGTATTACTATTCATGACGGCTAATTTATATAATATTTTAATAACATATCGTTGTTTAGTGAAACTCGGTATTGCGTACAACACACGCTATCGTGGAAGGTTGTGATTGTGTGTAAAGCAAGCCAAGTCGGGGTTGCGTGTAGTGCAGGATTCCTTTTTTGTTGTGTATAATAGAATTCAACCATATTTCATTTATACATTGAATATATATATATATATATATATACTCAATGTTGCGTAGAATAACTTCTATCAAACGAACTTGAAATTTTGTGTAACATGATCCAAGAATAGTGTTGCATATACTACAAGCTAATACAGTGTTGCGTATAGCGCAAGATAATCTTGGTGTAGAATACAACACAAGACATCAAATAAATTAAAAAGAATACTTCTCATAAAATCTCAGGGTGTTACACTGGCCAAAGGAGACTCGTCACCAACCCGTCGGGGATGTGACCCACCTCAAGTATGTTTTAGAATGTTGTCGTAGCATAGAGTGTATCCAAATAACTCACAAACTACCTAAGGCTTGCATGTGCTCTTACATGATGGGCGAACTATTTTAAGAATGCTTAAAATACGATCAATCTCATTCCTCCATTTCAAAAGTGCCAATTTCATTCCATTTAAAACCAAAACAGGTTTTATTCAAAACATGCCTTTTTCACAAGATAAAACCAATGGGTTTCTATCAAATCATTTTAATCCATTTTCACCAGTTTGAAATCCATTCAAAACCAATTCCATCATCACACAATTTATTTCCACAATTAAATTCAACAATTTAATTGAAATCATTTCCATCAAATCCAAAATTTAAATTAAACAATTTAAATCAGCAAATTTTCATAAACACACCCAATTCAATGGAATTGGGGTTTTCTAAATTTTCATGCCAAAACAATTTCAAATATCTCGATTCACTGGAATCGAGTTTTTATCAATTTAATTGAAAGAAAATTTGAGCAATTGAATTTAAATAAAAAATTTAAATAAATCAAACAAATACAATGATAATCAATTTGGTAAGTTGGGACGGAACCACCTACCTCAAAGGTTTTGACGAAAACCACAACGGTCGAAGAACGCTCAAGAAACTCGGGTCGATTCTCCAAAAACCCGCCTTATATCTCTTCTCCTAGTAAGATCAATACCAAATCTCATTATATTTGGCATCCACACACTTGGATCTACCCATAACGGGCATAGATCTAAGAAACTGAGAGAAGATGAGAAGTAGATCTAAGTAGATCTAAGAAACTGATCAAGAACGATGAAGAATGATCACATACCTCAAGAATCCGGCTTCGATTCACCAAGATAAGCCTTTGGATCACCTCCGGAACGATGAGAGAACCTTCTCTAACATTAGGAGAAGCAAAATCCCATGTTAGGTCTGTTTATGAGGAAAAACGAGGCAATTAGAGGCAAAAATGAGTGAGATCCACAGTTTAAGGATCTCATTTAAGTGCCTGCACGGTTATTTCGCACGGTTTGATAAACCATGCACTAGTCATGCGTTAGCTACTGCCTTGGTCACCCTTCACGCACGGTTTGGACACACGGTTAGACAAACCGTGCACTGCCCGTGCGGAAGCTACTGCCTCCAAGACCAACTACGCACGATTTGGTCGCACGGTTTAGACAACACGTGCGTCGCCCGTGCGACTTCCCCTTTGCCCCAAAACAACATTTAAAGTTCTCCCGACTCTCTCATTCGTCACTACTCCAAAATAGATGTACTTAGAAACATAAAAAGTACCTGAAAACGTAATGTGATGTTACATCCACTATTTAAAAAAACAAATTCCATATGTGTGTGTAATGGCCCGGACCTCTCCGGCCCATTCCTTTATCAAAAAGAAGGCCACGAAGTGTTCTGGAGGGTAAAATGGACTTTTCCCACACTTTCCAGAATTTTGAAACTACACGCCGTGTAGTTTGAGTACACGTCATGTACCCTCTTGCCGGGTATACCCCGTGTGGATGGTCGTGTCTTTGCCGCGTGAAGAAATGGGTACACACCGTGTGTCCAATCTACATGTTGTGTAGTCCTTCCCCACGTACGAGTTACCATGTGTTGACCAGTCGTCGGTTGTGTGCCGCGTTGGATCCATGTCCTTGCCGTGTTCAATAAATGGGTACACGCCGTGTGTCCAATCTACACGCCGTGTAGTCCTTCCTCGCGTATGCGTTACCTTCAAACCGTGTGTTGACCAGTCAACGGCTGCGGAGCCGCGTTGAAGGCCGTGTGGAGATCGTGTGAAAATGGACGAGTACACGCCGTGTACCATAAGTACACACCGTGTACTTTTGCTTTTCATGCCTATAAAAGGAGGGGTCCCCTCCTCCTTTCAACTCACACATCTCCTCCCCTCTCCTCTGAGCAGAGCTTTCTCAAGAGACTTGAAGGCTCTTTCTTCCATAACTTTTTCATCCGGGCTCTGATTTACGATCCGTCAGCGGCCACGGGATCGTAACGACGAGGTGGAATTTCCGAGCTTGGATCCGTTGTCTTTCCTTCAGCTTTTCCTCTCCGACTTCCACCCGAGGAGGTTTTGCCGGGACGCCGACGAACGTCTTCTAAAGTTGATCCGGGGGAGCGTTGTGACCAGAACCTGTTGAGGCAGGGGTTTTACCTTTGTCTCTCTAATTTGTGCATCATGCGGGGTGGGTATCCTTTTTGTTTTCATGAGAAATGGTTGAACCTTTAAATAAATATAATAACTAGTTAAAGAACGGGGATGAGAAGTTTGTGATTGATGTTACTTTACCTTTTATATCCTGTGATATTATGTTGTGAAATGAACAGGCTTATGCCTACTGAAAATCACGGTCGTTGGGGGACTTTGCTTGCGCAATTAAATGTTGCCTTATCTTTCTAGACCGTTTTTGTGAGTGGAACTTTGTTGAATGTGGAAATTGGATAATCACGTAAAGTTGGTTGATTAAATGAAAATCTGGAACCCTTGTGTGATCACCCCGGTTAAACAAAATGGAATAATGAACATGTGGGTGTTGGCTTGGTTACGTGGAATGTGATGGGGGTGTTTTGTGGGCTGTTGTGGTTTGGGTGAGCAGCGGGGCTGCGGTTTACTTGGTTGTGGGAAGGTGTTAATGTTTAATGGTGATGGGCAGCGGGGCTGCAATAAGTGGTATTAAAGGGATAACGATGTGTGGTGTGGTTATAATGGTTGGCAGCGGGGCTGCAGGGATGGGTTTAAATGTGAGCGGACTATGGGTTGGGTTTAAATAATAAATGGAAGAGTTAATGAATGATGGGGCTTGGTAATGAAACGGAAATAATAATCAATGGGTTGGTTGGTTATTAAGAAGGGTTTTGTTGTGCTGCTTGTGTTTCCCTAACTTGTTTTGTGGATGGAAGGGATATGTTTTACGAATGATTGAAGTGGTTAGTTGTGGATAGTTTCCCAGTAGTTAACAAACTAAATAAGCTAATTTCTGCTGAAATGTGAAAACCTAAATGGGGTTGGGGTTGTTTGTTGAATGCATGCTTCGTGGTAGCAGTGTCGAGGCACGTGGTCATTTTCTCTTTTTAGAAGCCATAGGTTGGGCTGAGCGGTTGCTATATATATATATATATATTTTTTGTGTTTTATCGCACCACACTCATGTTGAGCACTTAGTGTCGAACACTCCCATTTCATGGGAGAGGGTGTTTTCCCATAGTTACTAGCTCCTTCCTGCTCCTTCTCCCCTAGGCTGTGATGGCTTGAGGCGACCTTACACCCAAGACTCTTCAGGTAGGTTTCGATTGGGGTGGTTAGGCCCAAGACTCTTCGGGCAGACTTATAGGCTGTGATGGCTTGAGGTGACCTTACACCTAAGACTCTTCAGGTAGGTTTCGATTTCAGGCCCAAGTGTCTTCGGGCGAGAGTTCTGTTACCATTACTATTCCCAAGAATCTTCGGGATGAGGCCCAGGTGTCTTCGGGCGGGGATGTGGTTGTGGTAGTGAGGCTCAGGTGTGTGCGAGCGGGATGTGTGGTTGTGAGGCCCAGGTGTGTGCGGGCGGGATACGTGGTTGTGAGTCTCAGGTGTGTGCGGGCGGGGAGAGTGTGACAGCGTCAGGACGTTCAGCTAACTAATGGGAAATGGTGTGGGGTACCCAATACTCTTGTTCTTATACTACTACTACCTGATGTGATTGTGTTTTGGTGAGTGTGGCTGGCGAGATTGGGTGGATAGATTCCCTTTTTAGGTTTATTTTGTTGTTCTCACGGGACATTAGGGTGTCTCCCCACTTGTGCACGAGAGCTTTAGGTTTCCCTACTAAGTATACTTGTATGCTCACCCTACGTTTACTTTCAGGTTTCCAGGAGGACTACCAGGGCTGTGCAGGACCCTACTAGTCGGACAGTTGGAGTTGTTGTTGTTGTTGTACCTTTGTTTTCTTTTGGTATTGTACTTTGAGCTTTCTTGTACTTGTACCTTGTTATAAAAATTGTTTAACCATGCATGTGGGCTTGGTTTGGGTTTATTTATATACACTTGTTCTTTTCCCTTTTTGGTGGTTGACTTGTCCTATTTCCCGATCCTAAATAATAAAAAGGGTAATGCCTCCCATATTTGTGAAAACTCATACCCTTGGTGCTAGTCGCCAACTCGGGGCCTACTGGAGGCGGGACTCGGGGGTCATTATCTCCCTTTCACCATTACCATCTTAGGAGGGGCATCTTTGGTGGGAGGGGGTCGTGATAGAATGGTATCAGAGGTGATGGTTGAGATAAAGGATGGAGTCTGTAGTTAGGCACAGTGAGGATTACATGGGATGGTAGGGAAACAGTGTTAGTTAATCTTGGTGCGTGACATAGGCCAGGGAAGACCAGCTAGGACACGATATTTTAGGGCCCCCTGTGATCCGATGCAAGGACTCTGAGCCTACCTAACGACCAAGTGATACTACATTGATTATAGGGTAGAGACCCTAGGGAAGGTACATGCATCATCATGTTTTTGTTTTACTTGATTTGGGTGTTCTGGGAAAGAAATTGAAATAAAATGATAAAATAAAACCTTGAGTTTTTCCTTACTACTTGGGCTTAGGCGATCCTTGTTTACCGTACAGCTATGGCACCTGGACGTCGTCCCCGGGTGGCTCAGACGGCCGAGGCCCAGTAGATTCAGGCGGTCGATCAGTTGAGGATTGACCGAGAGGAGGAAGATAGCCAGTGGCAGAAGACTCTCTGTTCCTTCCAGCGACAGACCCTCAAGAAGTACGAGGGTAGTACTTCAGATACGGAGACAGAGGGGTGGCTTGAGGAGCTAGGGATCGCTTTCACCTTGATCCGTGCTCTGAGGGAGTATTTGGTTCCCCTAGCAGTCAGTCAGCTGAGAGGTGCGGCGCGACAGTGGTGGATGCTCTACCTCGGAGAGAGGATAGAGGCAGAGGTTTCATGGGCTGACTTTGAGAAGGAATTCTGAGAGGAATTCCTTTCTTCCATGATCAAGGCGGAAAAGCGGCAAGAGTTACTCTCCCTTCAACAGGGAAGTATGATGGTGCGAGAGCTGGGGATCAAGTTCAAAGATCTCCTGCACTTTGCTCCGGATCTTTTTCCGGATGAGGAATCTCGGGCGAGACGTTTGGAGGAGGCGCTTCGTCCTTCGCTCCAGTATGCTGTCACCCCCTTCACCCTTCCGACGTACTTGGTAGTGCAGAAGAAGGCATAGGTCGTAGAGAGGATGCACTCGTTGGGAGGTGCACCGCGTGAGGTGTTTCAGCCAGGTTCGTCGAAGGGGAAGGCAGTCAGCAGTAGGTCTCCTGCGACAGAACCTTCCAGGTTCAGGCCAGTGGGGAGCAGGCCCCAGCAGTTCTAGTTCAGATCTTCGGGTCCTCGTCCCTTTTCCACGAGCCCAGGAACGAGGTGTTTTTCTTGTGGAGGTTTCGGGCACGTTCAGAGTCGGTGCCCGACCCGAGCTCCGTACAGTGGAGGTGGGCAGGTTCAGCGCCCACCGCAGCAGCACCAATTGTCGGCGAGGCCCTTCCAGTAGTAGCAGGACCATGCTCCTCCGAGGGAAGACTTTGCGGGAGGAGGCTGACCTCAGGGTGCTCCTCAGGGACCTCGACCAGGGCGTGGTTGGGGAAGTGGACGACATCAGAGAGGCAGAGGAGCGGGACGTGGATAGTTGCACACAGTAGAGTTGGAAGCTCCAGCAGGACCAGAGGTGGTGCGAGGTACGATTTGTTTGTTCAGTACTCTTGTTTCTGCTTTGTTCGATTCGGGAGCCTCGCACTCTTTTTTTGCACCTAGTCTAGCCCATGTTTTGGGACTAGAAGTAGAGAGACTTTCCATACCACTGGTACTGAGTACACCAGTTGGGGGCCAGACCAGTGTATCTTGTGTTTTTCGGGGATGTGGGCTGACGTTGGGACCACATCGATCTAGTGGATACCTTCTTCTGTTACAGATGCAGCCATACGATGTCATCCTAGGCATCGACTGGTTGTTTTCTGTTAGTGCCATTATCGACTGCTTCCGAAGAAGAGTCATGTTCTCCGACATAGATGGGCAGCGCGTACCTTTTGTTGGCGAGAGGAGCTATCAAGCGGGAAGCCGGCGTGTGGAGCCTCTCCTTTCCTTGTTGAGCGGGTTATCAGTGGTTCCAGCTGATACAGAGATGATGGATGTCCCAGAGGTTGTTGGGGAGTTCCTCGATGTTTTTCCTGAGGAGGTTGTAACTCTACCCCCCCCCCCCCCCCCGACGAGACGTTGAGTTTGGGATAGACTTACAGCCTGGTGCCCGTCTGATTTCGATGGCCCCTTATCGGATGGCACCTTCGGAGTTGCGGGAGTTGCGGATTCAGATTGAAGATCTGATGGAGAAGGGTTTTGTTCGACCCAGCGTGTCGCCATGGGGTGCTCCAGTTTTGTTCATGAAGAAGGCAGATGGTGGTCTCAGGCTATGCATAGACTATCGAAGGTTGAACCAGGTAACGGTCAAGAACCGTTATCCCCTCCCGAGGATAGATGATCTTTTCGACCAACTGAGGGGAGTAGGTTGGTTTTCCAAGATTGATCTACGATCAGGATATCATCAGTTGAGGGTGAAGGACAGTGACATCTTGAAGACAGCTTTCAGGTGCAGGTATGGGCACTTCGAGTTTGTAGTGATGCCGTTTGGAGTTACGAATGCACCAGCTGTGTTCATGGGACTTATGAACTTTTTCTTCCAAGAGTTTCTGGACCGGTTCGTCGTTGTGTTTATCGATGACATCTTGATCTACTCAAGATCAGAGGAGGAGCACGTTGAGCATCTCAGGGCAGTCTTGGAAGTCCTTCGACACCACCAGCTTTACGGGAAATTGTCGAAGTGTAAGTTCTTGACACAAGAAGTACACTTCCTTGAGCACGTGGTGTCTCAGCATGGAGTATCGGTGGACCCGTCGAAGGTGGAGTCAGTTGTTTCTTGGGCAGCACCCAAGAGCGTGGCAGAAGTTCATAGTTTCCTAGGGTTAACAGGTTACTATCGGAGGTTCGTTTCGGACTTCTCTCGAGTTGCTGCTCCATTGACAGCTTTGACTAGGAAGAACCAGGTCTTCCTATGGAGCGAGCAGTGCCAGAAATCTTTTGACTACCTGAAGGAGAAGTTGGTCAGTGCTCCCGTACTCAGGTTTCCAGAGGAAGAGTTGTTGTATGAAGTGTTTTGTGATGCTTCTGGCCTTGGTCTGGGGTGCGTGTTGATGCAGAAGAAGGGTGTGATTTGTTATGGGTCTAGGCAGTTGCGCCCTCACGAGCGTAACTATGCCACCCATGACCTGGAGCTTGCAGCAGTAGTGTTCGCATTGAAGTTGTGGCGACATTACCTCTTTGGGGAGCGCTTTGTGGTCTTCTCAGATCACAAGAGCCTGCGTTATATCTTCTCCCAGCGTGACCTGAACTTACGACAGTGGAGATGGGTCGAGTTTCTCCAAGACTATGACTTTGAGATCTCTTACACCGAAGGTAAGGGCAACGTTGTGGCTGATGCTTTGAGCAGGAAGTCACATAAGGAAGTGGTTCGGGAATCCGCTGATGCTTGGAAGGCGATGGGAGAGTTGGCTGCCCTGCACTTAGATGCAAGGGAATAAGGTGTTAGAGGCTGTTTGTTCCAGATGATGGTGCAATCCTCCTTGTCGCAGCAAGTGGAGGAGTCTCAGTGGGGGGACTCCGAGGCAGAGGTGATGCGGGATCGTGTTGATTAGGGGAATGCTCCAGAGGGATGGTCAGAGGACAGTCGACATCAGATGCTTTTCTGTGGAAGGTTGTTTGTCCCAGAGGCGATGCGTGAGGGAGTTCTCTGTGAGTTCCATAGCTTAGCCTTAGCGGTACATCCAGGAGTTTCAAAAATGTACCGAGGCCTAAGGGATCAGTTTTGGTGGCCCGGGGTGAAACGGGCAGTGGCAGAGTTTGTGGTTAAGTTCCTAGTGTGTCAGCAAGTGAAGGCTGAACACCGTGTTCCCGATGGTTTGTTTCATCCTTTAGATGTCCCCGAGTGGAAATGGGATGACATATCAATGGACTTCGTCACAGGACTACCTAGAGCTCAGGGTGGTTATGATGCTATCTCGGTAGTGGTGGATCGACTGACAAAATCGGCTCAATTCTTAGCAATCAAGGAGTCGGGCCCATTGAGTACCTTAGCACAGAGGTACGTAGACGAGGTAGTGTGTTTTCATGGAGTTCCGAGGACTATCGTCTCAGACCGGGATACTCGGTTTACCTCACGAGTCTGGAGGGGGTTACAGCATGCTTTTGGCACCCAACTACGCCTTAGCACTGCTTTCCACCCCCAGACCGACAGGCAGACAGAGCGGACTATCCAGACATTAGAGGACATGCTGTGAGCATGCGTTCTGGATTTCGGAGGATCATGGGTATGACACTTGCCTTTAGTAGAGTTTGACTACAACAGCAGCTTCCACTCTACTATTGGCATGGCACCATTTGAGGCTTTGTATGGAAGGTCATGTCGTTCACCCATTTGCTGGGCAGAGGTTGGTGAGACAGGTGCTCTTGGGCCAGAGGTAGTGCAGAGCACCACGGAGAAAGTCCAGCTTGTACGTGAGAGGATGAAGGCGGCTCAGGACCGACAGAAGTCTTATGCTGATCGTCGGAGGAGGCCCTTGGAGTTCGAGGTGGGAGACCATGTGTTCTTGAAGGTTTCCCCTCGACGGGGGCAGCGGAGGTTTGGGAAAGGGAGCAAGCTCTCACCTAGGTTCATCAGACCTTTTGAGGTGCTGAGGCGAGTCGGCGAGGTGGCCTATCAGCTGGCCCTGCCACCTCAGTTGGAGAAAGTTCATGACGTCTTCCACGTCTCCCAGCTTCTTCGGTACTTACACGATGACTCTCACGTTATCGAATGGGGAGAGTTGGATATGGGAGACGACGCGACCTTCGAAGAATGACCAGTCAGAATCGAGGATCGTAAAGAGAAGGTGCTCCGTGGACGAACTATTCCCTTGGTTCGTGTGTTGTGGAGGCATGGCGGCCTCGAGGAGAGCACTTGGGAGCGGGAGACCCAGATGCACGCTCAGTACCCGGAGTTATTTTGACTTGTGTTTTCCCTTGTTCTTCTGAGATTTGTGTTGATGTTGTACTCTGTACCTTTGATATATGGAATGCTTGGCTTATCAGTTGTGAGACCTTTTGTTTTTCTTGTTCCCTGGTAATGTGTAACATGTCCGGATGCGTGGGAAAGGGGAAAAACCTGACCCTTAATCGAGACGCATTAATATGGATGTGATTGAACCTGTGCGGGCGAGTCAGTGCCGCCTAAAGCGGATAATATCTCGACATAGGTGAAGGAATTTCCCAAACCCATGTGTTCGGGCAGTGTGTTGGTTGTGTGGTGCTGGGGTTAGTGCGAGTTGAAAAATCCTAATGCATGGAAGTGGGAAGACCCAATCCTTAATCGAGACGCATTAATGAGGATGCGATTAAACCCGTGCAGGCGAGTCAGTGCTGCCTAAAGCGGATAATATCTCGACATAGGAGAAGTAATTCCTAACACCTATAATTAGGATTGTTGGTTGGGTTCCTGTTATAACGAGGGCCCTAAGAGGTATCTTGTTGGGTTCCCCTGGGTTGGTTTTTGAATTCTCGGGGACGAGAATGTTTTAAGAGGTATCTGATGTAATGGCCTGGACCTCTCCGGCCCATTCCTTTGTCAAAAAGAAGGCCACGAAGTGTTCTAGAGGGTAAAATGGACTTTTCCCACACTTTCCAGAATTTTGAAACTACACGCCGTGTAGTTTGAGTACACGTCGTGTACCCTCTTGCCGGGTATACCCTGTGTGGATGGCCGTGTCTTTTCCGTGTGAAGAAATGGGTACACACCGTGTGTCCAATCTACACGTCGTGTAGTCATTCCCCGCGTACGCGTTACCGTGTGTTGACCAGTCGTCGGTCGTGTGCCGCGTTGGAGTTGTGTCCTTGTCGTGTTCAATAAATGGGTACACTCCGTGTGTCCAATCTACACGCCGTGTAGTCCTTCCCCGCGTATGCGTTACCTTCAAACCGTGTGTTGACCAGTCAACGGCCGCGGAGCCGCGTTGGAGGCCGCGTGGAGACCGTGTGAAAATGGCCGAGTACACGCCGTGTACCATAAGTACACGCCGTGTACTTTTTCTTTTCACGCCTATAAAAGGAGGGGTCCCATCCTCCTTTCAACTCACACCTCCCCTCCCCTCTCCTCTGAGTAGGGCTCTCTCAAAAGACTCGAAGGCTCTTTCTTCCATAACTTTTTCGTCCGAGCTCCGATTTACGATCCGTCAGCGGTCACGGGATCGTAACGACGAGGCGGAACTTCCGAGCTTGGATCCGTTGTCTTTCCTTCGGCTTTTCCTCTCCGACTTCCACCCGAGGAGGTTTTTCCGGGATGCCGACGAACGTCTTCTAAAGTTGATCCGGGGGAGCGTTGTGACCAGAACCTGTTAAGGTAGGGGTTTTAACTTTGTCTCTCTAATTTGTGCATCATGCGGGGTGGGTATCCTTTTTGTTTTCATGAGAAATGGTTGAACCTTTAAATAAAGATAATAACTAGTTAAAGAACGGGGGTGGGAAGTTTGTGATTGCTGTTACTTTACCTTTTATATCATGTGATATTATGTTGTGAAATGAACAGGCTTATGCCTACTGAAAATCACGGTCGTTGGGGGCCTTTGCTTGTGCAATTAAATGTTGCCCTATCTTTCTAGACCGTTTTTGTGAGTGGAACTTTGTTGAATGTGGAAATTGGATAATCACGTAAAGTTGGTTGATTAAATGAAAATCTGGAACCCTTGTGTGATCACCCCGGTTAAACAAAATGGAATAATGAACATGTGGGTGTTGGCTTGGTTATGTGGCATGTGATGGGGGTGTTTTGTGGGCTGTTGTGGTTTGGGTGAGCAGCGGGGCTGCGGTTGACTTGGTTGTGGGAAGGTGTGAATGTTTAATAGTGATGGGCAGCGGGGCTGCAATAAGTGGTATTAAAGGGATAACGATGTGTGGTGTGGTTATGATGGTTGGCAGTGGGGCTGCAGGGATGGGTTTAAATGTGAGCGGACTATGGGTTGGGTTTAAATAATAAATGGAAGAGTTAATGAATTATGGGGCTTGGTAATGAAACGAAAATAATAATCAATGGGTTGGTTGGTTATTAAGAAGGGTTTTGTTGTGTTGTTTGTGTTTCCCTAACTTGTTTTGTGGATGGCAGGGATATGTTTTACGAACGATTGAAGTGGTTGGTTGTGGATAGTTGCCCAGTAGTTAAGGAACTAAATAAGCTAATTTCTGCTGAAACGTGAAAACCTAAATGGGGTTGGGGTTGTTTGTTGAATGCATGCTTTGTGGTAGCAGTGCCGAGGCACGTGCTCAGTTTCTCTTTTTAGAAGCCATAGGTTGGGCTGAGTGGTTGCTATATATATATATATTTGTATATTTTGTGTTTTATCGCACCACACCCATGTTGAGCACTTAGTGCCGAACACTCCCATTTCATGGGAGAGGGTGTTTTCCCATAGTTACTAGCTCTTTCCTGCTCCTTCTCCCCTAGGCTGTGATGGCTTGAGGCGACCTTACACCCAAGACTCTTCGGGTAGGTTTCGATTGGGGTGGTTAGGCCCAAGACTCTTCTAGCAGACTTATAGGGTGTGATGGCTTGAGGTGACCTTACACCTAAGACTCTTCAGGTAGGTTTCGATTTCAGGCCCAGGTGTCTTCGGGCGAGAGTTCTGTTACTATTACTATTCCCAATAATCTTCGGGATGAGGCCCAGGTGTCTTCGGGTGGGGATGTGGTTGTGGTAGTGAGGCCCAGGTGTGTGCGGGCGGGATGTGTTGTTGTGAGGCCCAGGTGTGTGCGGGCGGGATATGTGGTTGTGAGGCCCAGGTGTGTGCGGGCGGGGAGAGTGTGACAGCGTCAGGACGTTCAGCCAACTAATGGGAAATGGTGTGGGGTACCCAATACTCTTGTTCTTATACTACTACTACCTGCTGTGATTGTGTTTTGGTGAGTGTGGTTGGAGAGGTTGGGTGGATAGATTCCCTTGTTAGGTTTCTTCTGTTGTTCTCACGGGACATTAGGATGTCTCCCCACTTGTGCACAAGAGATTTAGGTTTCCCTACTGAGTATACTTGTATGTTCACCCTACGTTTACTTTCAGGTTTCCAGGAGGACTACCAGGGCCGTGCGGGACCCTACTAGTCGGACAGTTGGAGTTGTTGTTGTTGTTGTACCTTTGTTTTCTTTTGGTATTGTACTTTGAGCTTCCTTGTACTTGTACCTTGTTATAAAAATTGTTTAACCATGCATGTGGGCTTGGTTTGGGTTTATTTATATACACTTGTTCTTTTCCCTTTTTGGTGGTTGACTTGTCCTATTTCCTAATCCTAAATAATAAAAAGGGTAATGCCTCCCATATTTGTGAAAACTCATACCCTTGGTGCTAGTCGCCAACCCGGGGCCTACTGGAGGCGGGACTCGGGGGTCATTATCTCCCTTCACCATTGCCAGCTCAGGAGGGGCATCTTTGGTGGGAGGGGGTCGTGACCGTGTGTGTGTGTAGTGCCACTAATTTAATAATTAGCGGCGTTTTTGATATAACTGACTCTAAAATCCAACTTAATATTAAAAAAATAATGATAAGACGTTTAAAGGGGGTTTAAAATTCCCTCTAAATTTGAAGATTAGTGGGAGTTGTGCACAACCCCCTCTAAATTCGACGGTTATAAGGGGGTTGTGCAGAACCCCCTCAAATTCGTACAAAAAATGAATTTAAAGGGGGTTGTGCATAACCTCCTCTAAATAATCACCATTAATCTATTGTTTTTTTGTAGTGATAGTCAAAGAAAGACGTATCAAACATATAGGTTGGTGTCGCGAGTGTGCAACCTGCTCGATGAGATATTACGACAAAGAAATTATATCATATAGTGAACATTCATATGTGGTTGTCGTCGTTGCAATATTAAGTTATTTCTCTTAGGCATCTTAACTCATTACTAGATAGTAATATTGGACTTTAGACAATCTCACGTAATGTCAAAAAGAAAGAATTCTAGAGAGTCACACATTGGGTATTTCCGTTGATCTCGATTAAATTCCATTTGAATTTAATCAATGAAATAAATATTATTCTCAATACCGAGGAATAATTTTATTCATGTTTTATTGATCACATAAATTAAATAAATATTTATTCACCGTATTATGAATGAAAGATACTTATTTATTTTATTGAATATTCAATAAATATTTATTTACTGGTTTGCGAATAAAATATTTATTTAAAAGAATGAAATATTTTATTCGAGTATTCAATAGATGCTAGACGAGTACAAACAGACTAAGACTGAGTATGATGACAAATATTAATTAACGAGTTTATTCAATAATACTTGTTATTACGCAAGTTGGCGCGCGACACAAAATAATAATAATAATATTTTATTACGTGACATGAGGTTTATTAAAGGTTATTATATTATTTAATGGTTGACATGCATTAAATAATTATTTTAACTTAAACCCTAGCGTTATATCTATTGTGTAGAGTATCGATCGGTGTAATCAAACTATAGAATTGTTATGTACAGCGAATTCTCTATCGACTCCCCATTCCCTCTCCCTTTCAAGAAAAAGAAACACAATAGAGGTTTCTTTAAGATCGAAGAATGAACGATCAAGAACAAACAACACAATACATTTAATTCGCGGTGCTAACACCTGGAGATTGGGTGACATTGCTAAGAGATTATAGGAGCCCACATGGATCACCGCTAGAGAGATTTTATCATTGGATCCTCACAGCGCGATGAAGGCAATCCGAAAGGATCATTTCGAATGATCAACATTCATCAACGAAGAAAAATACTAAGCCCATATATCCATTTATTCAAAAATTAAATAAATAAATTATAAATTTGACGTGCAATATACTCACTTATACTTCCAGACAATGATAATTAATTTTTTTTAATATACCATCCACCAACGGTCGTTTCCAATACGCTCGGAACCAACAATATTTAGTTGTTCAACAAATATATAAAAAAAACACAATTTCAAAATATTTAATAAAACCACCTTTAGTTCGACAACAAGAAAATTTATGACTTCCATTTTCACCTCAGCTTCTCGGCTGACAGTCGGACCGAGAGGTTTAGGGCATGCTATTTGTGCCGTTGTGATGGCTAGATTACAATAGAAGGTCGATGCCATTTTGAAACGGAGGCGCCATGAAAAATACCTGGATCAAATCCGATTTCAGGTGATCAGGCTGCAGTCCTGTTACCTATCCTTTCATCACATATCTTTCTTTCTATAACCCCTGTCTCTTTGTCTGCAGCTCTCTTCGTTCCTTCTCTTATTTTTTATATCCTCCGACTTTCCACCACTGGGTTCAGTGGTGGAAAGGGTTTTTCTAGTACTCTAGATCGATGGCTGAACTCCCTTCGGCACTAATTTGTATCCACCGCAGCTGACTGCGTCTCCTTTTTCTCTGCGTAGGGGTTCTGTGTGTCGGATTTGAAGCTGAACATGGTTTGATCTCTTCTGATGGACAGGATATCCGCAAGCCCTAGGCCAGGTTGTGGTCGGAGAATTCTGGCCCAAAAAGGTCCTCGCGTGGATGGATTTGTTAACAGCGTTAAGAAACTTCAAAGGCGGGAGATTTCCTCGAAGCGTGACCGTGATTTTAGCTTGAGCAATGCCCAGGAAAGATTCCGCAGCATGCGCCTCATGGTTTGTTTTCTGTAAAATAATTTGGTTCTTTTATTTTGAAAAAATAAACTAAGTGAATTACTTGCTACCGAGAATAAGGGGCATAATCACTCGTTATTTTGTTGTATAGCATCTGGCACCCTTGTGCATGCATTTGAATTGCGAAGTATTGAAGATTTACATTTTAGGATCGCAAAATGCTCTGCCGCATTTCCTTTACTTCGTTTCAAACCTTAACTCTTATATCTGTTAAAAAAAGCACATCCATTTGCACTTCTATATGCTACTGAGAGAGATGTTTGTCCTGATTCTACTTGCCTGCTTCGAATAATTACCACTTTGTTCATTGCATTGCTGTGCTATTCAGCATGAAAAGCTTTTAATTTTATGGAGCGCAACATATCATGGGCGTGCTTGGTTCTGAGTGCAGTTGTTTAAATGTTACAGTCTCTAGGTGGGAAAATTATCCTTGTTTGATTTCTGTTTTTGAAATTTTTTTTCTTCTTTTAGAAACCCAAAAAAAAAAAAAAAAGACGGTTTGTTGATATGTGTTTTTTTCCTTTCCAATTTTTTTATTTCTTATGATGCTAAAAAATGATAAAACCTGGGTTTGTTTTTGTTTTTTGTTCTTAAATAAAGTAATGAGTTGCACACTTGGAAGGTGAAGTTTGGATTTTACTGGGTCAACCCGAAGTGCTCAAGCCATCAACCCACTCTTTTAGTTCAACCCCCTTTTTATAAAACTAAAATCTTAAATTAATTTTAAAATGAATGCATCATTAAATGTCGTCAAAATAATAAAAAAATATTAATTGTTTGAGTGAGCTGGATTTGAGTTCTGTTCGGGCCGCTTGACCCCAAATTTCGGGTCCAGGCCTAACCCCACCCCAAAAATGCACATTGGTTGGACTCAAACTCACATGTCATTTTTACACGATTAGTGTTCATGTCCTCATAACGCTCAATGCGCTGTCCCCACATTAGGTTGAATATATAATGAAATGACTTTTTAAAATATTTTTTTTATTTGTTTTAAAAAATTTAAAAAACAGGCCCAGACTACAAACCGTAAAAATAGACTGCCCCTTACACCCGACCTACCTCCTATTTATAACAGAAAAACAAGACAATTACAAATCTACCCCTGGCGGTTATAAAACCCAACCACCGGGCAGTTAGGCAGTCACACCATCCCTTACTATATCACTCCCCTTCCCTTTCCTATGACAGGTAAACCGTACAACAGGCCTATTGCCGATCCCTTGAAGCACCACCTTGTCCTCAAGGTGAAAATTTGGAAATTGGATTTTAATCTTCTCAGCTTCTTCCCAGGTCGCTTCATCTGGAGTTTTACCACACCATTGTATTAACCACATAAGAGACCTCCCCTGAGTTTTATCCGCTAGAATTGCAATAGGGAAGATACGGTCAACAATAAATTCTGGAGGCAATTCTGCGTTTTCAGATTGTTGTCCAATTGCAGCCTTGAGTTGCGAAACATGAAAACCAGGATGGAGCCTACTATTTGCCGGCAGTTTGAGGCGATAAGCAACTGGCCCAACACTTCCAAAACTTCAAAAGGTCCAAAATAGCGTGCAACCAACTTGGGATTTATCTTCAAACGTACCCCAGGACGATTTGGCCGTAATTTGACCCATACTAGATCACCCTCCTTGAACATGACATGCCTCCTATGTCGATTAGCATTCTTCACCATTATTTGTTGTGCCCGATGAAGACTTTCACGCAACTGTTTGGGAACTTCATCTCTCTCTAATAGTGTTTCAGCTACTGCTTCTACCGCTGCTTCCCCCTTGGTATAATGAAAAACATATAGAGGATGCCATCCATATACAACCTCAAACGGAGTACGCCCGACGGATGTATGATAGGATGTATTATAATGATATTCTGCCCATGGAAGCCAGGTCGCCCAATGCTTAGGATGATCTTAAGAAAAACATCGTAGATATGTTTCGAAGCAACGATTTACTACTTCGGTCTTTCCGTCACTTTGAGGGTGGTAGGAAGCGCTCATTTTAAAAATAGTTCCTTGTAACTTGAATCACTCTTGCCAAAATAAGATGGTGAAAAGTGGCCTATGTCGCTTACATTAGCACTAGAAATTCCATGCAACTTAACTATTTCCCTCACAAAAACTTCAGCTACTGTTGTAGCCGTATAAGGATGGCGCGATAGAAGAAAATGAGAATATTTGCTTAATCTATCAACCACTTCCAAAATAACATCACATCCTTTTGATTTCGGCAGACCTGTAATAAAATCCATTGATACCTCTTCCCAAATGAAATCTGGTAGAGGTAAAGGCCGTAAGAATCCAGCAGGAACCATTGCTTCATATTTGTGGCGTTGACATACTTCACAAGACCTGGTAAAGTGTTGACTGTCCCGGGTCATTCCCATCCAATATACTCCGTTGGCCAGATGTTTATAGGTTTTTAAAAAACCCGAATGCCCCCCAATAGGTGACGAATGGAAGTGCTGCAATAATTTTGGGATCATATCTGAATTTTTAGGAAGAACCGGCCTGTTCTTATAGAATAAAAGATCCCCTCTAGTTGAATACCCCTGCTTGGAAGTGCTGTCAGCATGTAGGTTCCGTATAATTGCCTGTATAGTCTTATCCCGTTGTACTTCCTGCCTAACTGTTTGAAGATCCAACCAAGTTGGTCTGGAAATGGACAGATGAGAACATTCTTTTTCTCTAACACTCCGAGATAAAGCATCAACATCATTATTTAACCGTCCAGGCTTATAGATTACTTCAAAATCATAGCCTAACAACTTGGCCTGCCAACATTGTTGGCTCAAACCACCCGCTGACTCAATAAATGCTTGAGACTCCAGTGATCAGTAAAGACCTTAAACTGCCTTCCCATAAGATACTGCCTCCAATGTTGTATAGATTGAACTAGGGCAATTAACTCTTTCTCTTACACCAACTTTGCCAAATTGGTCTCTGATAAAGCTTTACTAAAATAAGCAAGAGGACGCCCTTCTTGCATTAATACTGCACCAATACCAGCGCCTGAAGCATCACATTCTACTACGAATTCTTTAGAGGAATTAGGCATGTCAAGAAAAAGGGTTGTTGTCATTCTCAGCTTCAATTGTTCTAAAGCCTCCTGAGCTGCAGGAGTCCATAGGAAACCGTCTTTTTTGGTAAGAACAGTAAGGGGCTTAACAATTTTCCCATAATCTTTCATAAATTTTCTGTAGTATCCTGTTAAGCCGAGAAATCCTCTAACCTCCTTGACATTCTTAGGCCGCTGCCACAAGTTAATGGACTTCAATTTCTTAGGATCCATGGATACCCCTTTTTCTGAAATAATATGCCCAAAATACTCCACAAACTTCCTGCCGAAGGCACATTTCTTAAGGTTAGCAAATGGAATATTGTCTTCCATGGTCTGTAAAACTCTGTAAATCTCTGATATGCTCCTCCCAGCTTCTACTATAAATCAAAATATCATCAAAAAACACTAACACTGATTTCCGAAGCAAAGGTCGGAATACTGAATTCATCGTTGCCTGGAAAGTAGCAGGGACATTTGTTAATCCAAAGGGCATGACAAGATATTCATAGTGCCCCTCATGTGTTTTGAAGGCTGTTTTCTCTATATCCTCTTCCCGCATCCAGACTTGATGAAATCTAGATTTCAAGTCAATTTTAGAGAAAAAATTTGCTTCAAAGAGTTCATCTAATAGCTCTTCAATTACAGGTATTGGGTATCTATCCAGAACTGTCTGCCGATTTAAAGCCCGGTAACCGACACACATCCGCCACCCACCATCCTTCTTTTTGACCAAAATAATCGGACTGGAATAAGGTCCAGTACTGGGTCTTATCATTCCTTGCTTAAGCAGTTGTTTTTCAATCTCGTTCTTCAAATGATAAGCATGTCGATATGGTCTGATGTTAATTGGTTCAGTTCCTTCCTTTAATCTGATGGAATGACCTGTTTCTCTTTTTGGTGGAAGAACTCGTGGAGTTTTAAAGACTGTCCCATGGTTTTCCAACATTTCTTGAAGCTGCTGCGTCTGGATACTGGGCAATGGGTCTTCTTCCTGTCCTAACTCTCCGGGTTCATTCTAACATAGCCCTTGGACCTGATATTTAATTCCCATAAGGAACTCTTGGAGAGCCCCAATTGCGCCATGTAAAGATGGTTGTATGCCTTTAAAGGTGACATGCCTTCGCTCCCACCAAAAACTCACCGTCATCTCTTTCCAATGCACTGTTACATAACCCAAAGTCTCCAACCAGGTTATTCCGAGAACTAGATCTGGTCCGGTTGTGTAAAAAATGTAAAATGTAAGCATCGACAAAAAATTCCTCTTTTCCCAATTCCACTTTCAAAGATCTGCAAATTCCCCTTGATTGCACCCTTTGTTCATCTCCCAACTGGATATTGAATGACTTGGTATCTAGAACATGTGCAGAAAATTGTTTTAACAGCTTTTTAGAAATGAAATTATGACCGGCTCCACTGTCTATAAGTACCAACATTGGTACTTCATCAATGCTTCCTTCTAGCATCATTGACTTAGCCCCTTTTTCCTGGTTTTTCTCTTTAATACAAGCAGTTGTTCCTTGCATTTGCATTTCCCAGGTTCCTTCCTCTTGTTTTTCTGCAATTCCTTTTACTGTCTCAGAAATTATTGCATCCTTGTCAATTTCTTCACTAGGTTCTATATACTCCCATATCATCAATTTAAATTTCTTCTCTGGACACTTATGTCCAGGTTGGTATTTCTGGCCACAAGCATAACACAATCCCTTTGCCCTTCTTTCTTCACATTCTTCCCTGGACAGACTTCTTACTCCCCTCTTGGTTCTGGTTCTATTTTTCGTTCCCTGTTCACAGTGTTTGTAGGATAATTTGGTCTCACTGTATTCAATCCCCAGTTTCGATTCTGGCTACTTAGGGGTGTTCCCCTTCCTCTCGGCTCAGGCTGCTTAATTACTCCTTGCACAATCAGTTTCCTCTCCACACGCCTGGACAAGGTCAGAAGTCGAACCTTATTTTGAGGTTCATGAGTCAAGATAGAACTCCCAATCTTTGGTCGTAATCCTCCAATAAACATGCTCACATACCAACGCTCCGTTAAATCTGGAATACGCAACGCAACACGTTCAAACTCTTCTATATACTCATCCACAGAACCAGTCTGCCGCAATTCTTTCAAAAATATAACAGGATCCTCCTCAGCTGCATTACCATATCGGCCAAGTAGCTCTTCTTTCAGCTGTGTCCAGGTAAGAGTCAGATTGACTGACCTCAAGGATATAATCCAATATTGTACCATTCCTTCCATACTTAATTGAGCCAGATGTACCTTCATACCCTCACGAATTCGGTGTAGCGAAAAATATGTTTCTGCTCGCACTATCCAAGAGACAGGATCCTCGCCAGAAAAAGTTGACAATTCTACAGGTTCTGCTATAGACCGTATTGCCTCCCATTCTACTTCTCAGTCGTTGTTGCCTTCTTTAGGTTTCCTGAAACTGCTTCCTCCTTCCTCATTTTCTACGGTTTTTCCTTTATTTCTTTCTTGTTCTATTTTCTCTTCTCTAGCTGTAACCTGCCGTGAAACTTCCGCCATCATCTCCTTCATTTGTGACTCAATACGGAGCATCACATTTTCCTGCCGTTCCTCCTGTCGCTGAATTTCAACTTGTAATTCTGCAACAGATACTCCAAGACCGGAAATAGAAGTCTCCAAACCAGCTACTCGAGTTTCCATCCGAGTGGACATGAAACCTCAACTCTTGAGTTCGAAATCTGCTTCAGAATCTCCTATCCAAGATTCTCTCACTTCTAGTTTGTCTCACTAGAAATTGCTCTCAATGAAAGCACCAAATTGATAGGAGAAATCTAAGATGAGAGATGGAGGAAAGGATTCGAACCAGAATTTCAACTACAGATTCAATACAACGTACCTAGAAACAGAATGAATTCTTCTGCTTCCCCTTGGGAGATCCCTCTCTCTCAGGCCCAGACTACAAATCGTAAAAACAGACTGCCCCTTACACCCGACCTACCTCCTATTTATAACAGAAAAACAAGACAATTACAAATCTACCCCTAGTGGTTATAAAACCGAACCACCAGGTAGGCAGTTACACCATCCCTTACTATATCACTCCCCTTCCCTTTACTATGATAGGTAAACCGTACAACAGACCTATCATATATAAACAATTATTATTATTTTTTTATTTTTCTAAAACAATTTCTAATTCAAATCTTATCGCACAATGTTTTTTGTTTCCTTATCTTTGAAACAAATTTAAGTTATCCCTTTTAAACGATTATTTTTATATCTGGTTGTTAAAAACTAATTTCTAAAAATTGATTTGTCAACATTTTTTGAAAAAAAACAAAAACAATCAAACATATCATTAAACTCAGTTGATTTTTTTTTAGTTTTCATTTTTTACCTTTTCAATTTTCAATTTTTTAAAAATAAAAACCTTGAAGCTGTTCGATAATAAGTAAATTGTTTTTATCCAATATTTTATTTTATTAAATGAATAACATATATGCCAATGCACGTATTGATATTGATCATTGTAAATTAAATACTGTGTTTTTTCGTAAAAAATATATATATTTTTTTATTTTTGAATGCCATAGTATGGATTAATACACATATAAGGACTTTAATTTTAACTAACAACTGACAATCAAAACCATGCCATTTTGTGGAGTAAAAAATAAGCATATCGTGTTTGATTAATATTTGAAAATATGTTCTCTTTGATTAATGGATTACTGTTTATGATTTAAAGGGAATGATTCAAGTCTCATGTGTTAGGGTTTAAAATTTAAAGCTTTAAAAAGTTGAGATTCATAATTTATACAACAAAAAAGCCTTAAACCCAATTAAATGGGGTCAACTACATGGATCAAACGTCGCCGATTAGCTCTATTAAAGTCCATATTTTCATTGAAATCTTTTAGAACAAGATCATCTTGAATGATTTGTTTAAGAGTCCTTTTAACAAGTGAATTTGACATTAAGCTTGCCCTATTAACAAGTGCATCCCTAGGTTCTTTTCTAACATGTCCAAAACATCTTAATCTATTCTCAGTTATCTTTTCGTCAATCGGAGCCGGTCTAATTTTCTATCGAATACATTCATTTCTAATCTTATCCATTTTAGTATGTTCATATGTCCATCTTAACATTTTTATTTCTGCTACCTTTTTTTTTTGTTCAAGATGTCCCATCAAAGCCGCTCACTATCATATAAAATTTGCTCTTCAATTTCAAAGGAATTTTACGATCACAAAACACCCTAGAAGCCTTTTTCCATTTTATCCATCCAGTTTACATCTGCATTAATATCTCCATCACATTGCGAAAACAAGCCTAAATATCGAAAACAATCAACTTTTAAAACCACATGGTCTTCCAATCTCACATCCACAATACTACTAAACAATCATTTGCTAAAACGACACTCCATATATTCTGTCTTATCCCTACTATGAAGAAAATATTTCGATTCTAAAGTCTTTCCAAAGTTCCAACTTTAAATTAATAATCTCTTTGAATTCTGCAATGATAACTATATCATCCGCGTATGCAATTAGGTTTCTCATCTTGAATATGCTTTGTAAGTTCATCTAAGATCAAAAGAAAAAGGTATGGGCTTAAAGCCGAACCTCGAGTCAAACTTCCACTGGAGTTCTGACTCGAGTCAAACTCCCTTCATACGTGTCTTGGATGAGTTTGATATATGCTACCCGCACCCCTTTTTCTTTCAATAGCTTTCAATAAAATGTCTTTTAGAAACTTTATCATATGATATTAATGAAAGCCATATGCAAATCTTGGACTTTTTGTTGATAATACTCTATCAAACCTCTAATCAAATAAATAGCTTTCGTGGTTGAGCGTTTAGGCATAAAACCAAATTGATTATCTGAAACTTTAGTTTTCCTTTGAATCCTATGTTCAATTACTCTCTCCCAAAGTTTCATGGTATGACTCATAAGCTTAATGCCTCTACAATTCCCACAACTTAAAATGTCTCATTTATTTTTATACACAGGTACTAGAGAACTCTTGCTCCGTTTAGAATTTATGATTCAAAATTTTAGTTTGTAGAGCTTATGGTCTAAGGTTTACATTTTTGGGTTTTATAGTTCAAGAAATACAATTTAGGGTTTAAGGTTTAAGGTGTAAAGTTTAAGAATTTTATTTTTTATAATTTAGTGAAGGTGGAATTTTGTAGTTTTAAATTTTGGATTAAAGTTTAGAGTTTCAATTTTAAGATTTATAATTTTGTTTTTGTTGATATAAGCTAGTGGTTTAAAATCAAAATAAAGTCTGCCGTTTTTCATTTTTTTTTGAAAATTGATTGGCAGTGATTCGATTTTTTGAAATAAGAGTTCTAGCAAGCATGTTTTCATGTTCAGTTTCCAGAAATGAGAATGGACATACGGAAACTGAAAATTGAAATAAAAACAAACCGGGCAGTGTTGAAATGGTGAACTGGCACATCAAACAGTGGCATGAAAACTAAACAGTATTACAGTGACGCAAGACTACAAAAAGGACGAAGAGCAATTTTATATTAATGTGTTGATGGTAAAGTTAAATCTTGAGTCTGGTGGCGTTCTTTTAGTTCAATACCCTAGATGTTTGATTCCTGATATTAGGCATTTTAATGTCAATGCCAAACATGCAAAGAATGTGATACTTGGTATCCCAAAAATGCCAAATAAGCTCTAATTCTCTAGCTTTGCAATATTGGGATTAGTACTTGATCCCACGAAGAAATATAAAGTTGTTGGTTCCGTTGTTCAGGCCGATTACCTAGGCGATTTGATGAATGGAAAATTTTGTATGCCTAGAAATTATTAATAACTAAAAATGATATTGTCCAATGTAAAAGGATTGCACCATGATTGCTGATCTTGTATCAAACTACTATAATTGAATTTCTTCCTTTGTAATTAAAATATATCAAATCATTTACTGCAGGTATTTTACGTGATTACAATCCTTGGTCAGGCATGGTCTTACTATTGATTTTAATCTTTTGGCCTGACATCGAACTCAACTTGAATGCATTAAATCAGAACCTATTGTCACAAAGGATAGGCAACTCAATGCACACGGGCACTAGTAAACAACAGTCACTAACAAATACCTATAAAATCCAAGGAACATAAAAATCACTTATTAGACACATTTCATGTAATAAATGAAACCAAAGACACAAGTACATACCCAAAATAGTTTCATCGGAATGCCAGCACAAACTAGCGTGCTTATGTTTTTTTTGTCATTAGGTTCAAGTGTTTGAACAGTAAGGATGAGCATTCTAATGATGGGAAAGCAGAAATGCTTAATGCATTGAAGTTGTGAGAAGCTTCAATGCAAATTTATGGTGATTTATTTTTTAGGAGCTATTGGAGCGATCTTTCAACAACGAATAGTGTCCAAATAATGCAAAATACGTGGAAGGAGCGGCAACACACTATGCTTAGTGTAAGGCTATTCCAATAGGTGGATTTATAGGGCTGGCTACCTTTTCTGCTGAATGTGGGTTGTTATGTTTCCGAGGTCACTTATGAGACCAGTGACTATCTTCATAGACCAATACATGCTTTAACAGTGTGTTTTGTCCTCACACACTTTTTTGAGAAAACTTCATAGAAGGGCAATTGTCTAAGAGCGTGCAACCAAATGACAGAATCAGGTGCCATCGTGTCTAAACAGTGGGGCCGAGCATTCAAATGATAACACTGCAATAGCATGAAAATCCATTATATTTGTGTTATTTATATGGGAGATTGATATTATAGGCACTTCCATCTATGGTGTAAGATATGCAAGTTGAAGCATAGCTCAAGGGAATGAATACCTTCACTTGTGTTGAGCTCTGAGCATGTTTGAATTGTGGAGCCTAATTAGTTGGGCAAGGTTGGGTTAATTGCTGAAGGTCCATATTGAACAATGGTCCAACGCTTTTCGTGGATGACCTCTACAGCGAGGTCACTAGGGGTTGCAGGGAGCAGCATGTCCTTGCTTAGGTCCTGGCCAAATTCCAGCCACTGTAGCATGTCCGACCACAGTAGCAGAGCTGACCAGATGTACTGACAACGGTCACTGTAGCATCATGTACCACTATGCAAACCTGGGGACTGTAGCAATGTGGGGTACTGTATTAACAAGTTTTGCTTTATGAGCTCAGCTCGAGCCAGGGTTTCTGCAATGTATTCTCACCCCTATGATTTTGCTCTTGAAAATAGTAAAATCACTTCTTTCTCTTTGTGGATGTAGGGATTCTTCCTGAACCATGTAAATCTATGTGTTCATTTTTATCAAATTTGCTTGATCTGTTATTTGCTTCCTCTCGCTCATTTCCGTTCATTATTAGGGCTTCCACCTTCTTAGCAGAGCACACACACTTGGCATCCGTTCTTCCACATTTTTCTGGTTTTTTCAGCTATTGAAGAATCACCTATGATGCAGCCTTAAAGTTGTCATTTTTCATGTGAAATTTAATGTATCAATTGGCAAACATCGTTTTTTCACAGCATGGCAGTGAAGTGATGCATTAAAGGGGTTGGCACCCAAGGAATTCCATGTACCTTTGAATTAATTTTTTTTTTTTTTTTTAAATACCAGGAGGAGTATGATACACATGATCCTAAAGGGCATTGCTCGTTAGTATTGTCTTTCCTGATGAAAAGAACGAAGGTTATTGAGATCGTTGCAGCGTGTGACATTGTGTTTGCGCTTGCACATTCTGGTGTTTGTGCAGCCTTCAATAGAGGTTTTGCCTGATGCTTTCTACATATATGGGAATTTTATCATTATATTTTGCACAAATTTGGGCCCTGTTTGTCTGTCATGAATTTGGAAATCACTTACTCTTTGTATATTGATTAAATAAACAGAGACAAATGAGAGGATATGCTTTCTGAATGTGGGCCCTGATGAAGTCATCCGAAGCTTGTTTTATAATAAAAACAACGATTCACTTATCACAGTATCAGTTTATGCCTCGGACAACTTCAGCTCCTTGAAATGCAGATCTACCAGAATTGAGTGTGTAGCAAATTGCATCCTGTTTCTCTGTTTGTCACTACCTTTTCCCCTGATTCTTGTAATTTTCTGATATGGTGTCTCATTGCCTCCTGTTTTAAAATTACTCAGGTACATAAGGAAGGGAAAGCCAGATGGCGGCTTTGCCCTTTTTGAGTCTGAGTCCTTAAAGTGGCCAGGCTTTGTAGAATTTGATGATGTCAATGGAAAGGTGCTAACTTACTCTGCACAAGATAGGTGATTTTGTGCTTCTCATTGTCTGGCCATGCTTCAAAATGATGAACCCTGTCTGGCTTACATTTTTTTCTTTCTTTCTAGCATATATAAGGTTTTTGACCTGAAAAACTACACAATGCTGTACTCCATATCAGACAAGAATGTTCAAGAAATCAAGATCAGGTACTCTGGAAAGTTAAATTTATATATGCTGGGTTTTTTCCCGTGTTATTCTTTTTGTCATGCTAGAGCTGAAACTTTCTGTTCCTTTTCAAACTTATGCAAGGCTGCTAATTGAGTTCAATGATAATTTTTTATTCATTTAACATACATGTTGTCGAGTTGTTTCATCACCAACATTTTAGGGCATCTAGTGCGGCATTCGTTTTTTTTGTTACAATTTGTGTCCATGTTTGTGCAAGTGAATTGTTTCCCTTCACGAGACTGATGTTAGGTGTGCAAATTTGGCACGTTGGGCTGGATTTTCAGGTCGGTCCGGTTATGCCCGTTTTTGATCATTTTTTTATAAAATTAAATTACAATAAATTAAATTTATTAAAATATTTAAATACTGGTCCTGGACCCAGATCTGTCCAAGCTGAATTGGGTTGGTGGGCCCCAGTTGGGCAACTTGCGCCTGGTTCGTTTACTGTTGGAGCCTGGCCCACCTTGAGGTATACAGGGGTTAGGTCTATAAGGTTTGGGCTAGGTTTTTTCCTTGGAAATAGGAAAAGATTCACGGCCCTGCCTGGCCTGTTTATTAGCCGGACCTTGAAATATAATTATATTAAATGAAAAAAATCATGATTTTAAAATAATAAAAACATAAAATTATGGTTTCTTTGAAAATTATTGTTATAATACATCATTATTGGGTGAGCAGGATCACAGAATGTGGTCTGAGCCTGGCCCGATTATTAACCGGGCTTTAAATAATGACCCATTTATCATCTGAGTCACAAAATTTAGTCCCAATTATACATTTTTATCGGGCCAGGTGGGTCCCCTGGCCCATGTTTCGCCCCGCCCAAGAAGGGCCATCAATGGGCCAGTTAGTATTCCCGTACTGATCTAAATCACCGTCTGCAAATGGACAATAATTAATGACATGATCTGGTGTTCTCACATTTGAATGGTTATCATTTTTGTAGCTTTCATCTTTTAAAAAAAAATAGAAAATGTAATTTTAACTGCGATGCTCTGATTTGTTGAGCATAGTGAGTTTCCATTTATGAAAGAAGCACCCTTAAAATTAACATATCATACCCAGTGGATTTTATTCAATTGATTTTACATTATTTATTGTCAATGTGTACCAGCCCAGGCATCATGCTGCTTATTTTCACTAGATGTAGCAGCCATGTTCCTCTGAAGATTTTATCTATAGAAGATGGAACAGTACTAAAGGTCTTCAACCACCTGCTGCATCGAAATAAGAAGGTGGATTTTATTGAACAATTTAATGAAAAGCTACTTGTCAAACAAGAAAATGAAAACCTCCAAATTCTTGATGTAAGGATCTTTATTTTATTTTATTTCAGTTCATTCATTTATTTGGGTGTCTGGTTCTGTATCTGTAGACCTTACTTATACTGCTCTATGTAGGTTCGAAATGCTGAGCTGACAGAAGTTTGTAGCAATGAGTTCATGACTCCCTCTGCGTTCATCTTTCTATATGAGAATCAGCTGTTCCTCACCTTTACAAATAGAACTGTGGCTGTGTGGAACTTCAGGGGGGAGCTTGTGACTTCTTTCGAGGATCACTTGTTGTGGCATCCAGATTGCAACACCAACAACATTTACATAACAAGCGATCAAGATCTCATCATCTCGTACTGCAAAGCTGATACTGATGACCATTGGGCGGAAGGCAATAGTAAGTACACACTTGATGATAGAGGTTAAGGTCCTCTTAGGTAGTCGACAGCCTGCATAAAACTTCATCGTATTTTTTCACGACATAGATCAAATGTATCAATTGACCGGAAGCAACGCGCTGCATTGCTTGAGTGTGGTGTCAAATGAGCTAGAGCCGCTGCATCAACGCCCGGGTGTAGTGTTAAATGAGCAAGGGTCTTCACTCCTTTCTGGACGGATGGGGGGTGGATAAGGAAGCTAGTCCAAAATCATAACATGGATCAAATGTATCAATATGCTAATACTAGGTCGTTGCTCGGAAGCAATGAGGTACATTGGTCGAGTGTGGTGTCTGTTATTGATAGACATTATGATTAGAAAAGGGATTATTGTATTGTGTTTACAAGAGACTAATTGTGTGAGAGAAAAGGCAAAAGAATTAGTTAGCTTCAGTTTCAAACTTTGGTACCTGGGTAAAATTGAGACTAAAAATGGTGTTGTGGATAAGACTTTAAGAGATAGTGGTCGGCATTATAAAATTAGGGGATAGAATCATAGCCGTTAAGACAATTGTAGGAAACGAGACTTCAACTTTAGTTTTTATGCACCTCAAGTAGGTCTAGATGTGCAAGAAAAGTATACTTATTGGGTTAAATAATTTAGAAACTTTGATTCAAAGTTTTTCCCAACATGAGAAGATTTTTATATGTAGTAACCTAAATAGGCATGTTGGAATGGATTCTAGAAATCACATAGATTGCCATGCAAGGTTTGGTTTGGGTGTAGTAAATGATGATCAACTATCTTAGGCTTCGCCTATAGTTGTGATTTTGTGATAGTAAATACGCGCTTCAAGAAATGAGAGGAACATCTTATTAATTATATAAGTGGAGTCACAAGAAGATCCAAAATTGATTATTTCCTAGTAAAAAGGTCACATATTAGATTTATGAAGGATTGTAAGGTTATACCTGATGAAAGTTTTACCTCCTAACATCATTTATTACTTTTAGACCTCCAAGTTAAGAATTACAAGGAAAATATGAAACAATTAGGGAACTCGAGAATCAAATGGTGGCGCCTAAAAGGATAACCTTATAATGAAATTTAAGAACAAATTTTTGAAAGAATTGGACTGGGAAGTTCAAGGAACCGTCAACTACATGTGAGATGGAGTGACTAAAAGTGTTTGCAATATAGCTACTTCTATTCTAAAAGTATCAAAAGTGTCCAAAAGGAAAAGAATCATGGTGGTGGAATGAAAATGTCCAATTAAAAGTTAAGCAGAACAAGAGTGTTTTAAAGCTTTTCACCTTTGTAGTATTGAAGATACTTGTACTCAATATTGTGTTGATTGTGGAGAGACTAAGTAGTTAGTGAGGCTAAATCTCACGTTTTTGAGGAGCTGTACTATTCATTACATACTAAGAATGTTGAAAGAAAAATCTACAGTTTAGCTTGAGGTAGAGAGCGAAAATTTAGCGATTTAGATCAAGTTCGCTGCATAAAAGATGGACATATCCTTTTTAAGGATGAGGAAATTAAGAAAACATGAGGGTGATACTTTAGTAATCTCTTCAATGAAGAGCAGATATGTGGATTAGACCAAGTATTAATAAAGAGAAACTCAATTATAGCTATTATCGAAAAGTTCATCCTTTTGAGGTTAAAGATGCTTTAAGAAGGATGAAAAATAATAAAGCAGTTGGGCCATATAACATTTGCATTGAAGTGTGGAAATATTCAGGGGAGTTGAGTATTAATTGACTTACTAGGTTATTTAATGAGATTATGAAATCTAATAAAATGCCTAATGAATGGAGAAAGAGTTCTTCAGTACCTATGTATAAAAATAAAGGCGACGTTTTAATTTGTGGGAATTGATGAGGCATTAAGCTTGTGAGTCATACCATGGAACTTTGGGAGAGTGTTTGAACAAAAGATTCGAAGGGAAACTAAAGTTTCAAATAATCAATTTGGTTTTATGCCTTGACGTTCAACCGCACAATCAATTTATTTGATTAGAGGTTTGATGAAGTATTATCGACAATTAATCCAAAATTTGCATATGGTTTTCATTGATTTGAAAAAGACATGATAAATATCCTAGAGAGAGGGTGCTAATGACGTATATTAAACTCATTTAGGACATGTATGAAGGGAATTCGACTCGAGTTAGAACTTCAATAGGTGATAGCACATACTTCCCTGTCTTGAGAGCCCGTGTTATTTCAAAAGTTGATTGTTTTTGATATTTAGGCTCATTTCTGTAATGTGATGGCGATATTAATATAGATTTGTCTCATAGGATTCAAATTGGATGGATAAAATGAAGAAAGTCTTCTGGGGTATTTTGTGATCGTAAAATTCGTTTGAAATTGAAGGATAAATTCTATAAGAATGTTATTAGATCAGCTATTCTATACGACAGTGAGTGTTGATCCCTGACATGACACATTGAAAATAAAATTCGGGCAACATAAATGAAGATGTTAAGATGGACATGTGGATATTTTAAGATGAATAAGATTAGAAATGAATGTGTTAGAGAAAAAATTGGACCGACTCCGATTTACGAGAAGATGACTAAGACTAAATTTAGATGGTTTAGACATGTTAGAAGAAGATCTCGAGATTAAAGGTAAACTTAATAAAAAATTCAATTATCAGAAGTAGTGGTAAACCTAAAAAGACCCTTGATAAATCATTCAAGATGATCTTGTTTTAAATGGTTTCAATGAAAATATAGTCTCTAATAGAGTTAATTAGCGACGTTTGATCCATGCTGTTGATCTCATTTAATTGGGTTTAAGGTTTGTTTATTGTTACTGTTAAGAAAATATGTATGGGGAGTAGGAGTAGAAGTGACAATTTTTATCCTGACATGATCATTCGACATGACACGACGTTAGTTGAATGGATTTGGGTTGGGTGTAAATGGGTTTGGGTTGTAATCAGGTTGAGTAACTGGACACGAATAATATCCTAATGATAATTAATTTTATAATTTTATAATATATTTTATTCTTATAATCAATTTAATTTGAAATAATTCAATATTTTTGTTACACATTTATTTTAAATGACTTAAGAGGGTCCAGTTGCAATGTAGATAACGTAAGTTTCATATCAAGTAGGTTATTTTTAGACTAAATGGGGTAATTCAATTTGGTTAGGTTATTGGGTTTATATGATATTAACTAGTTGGACATGTCATGATGCGGTCTATGTTGTATATTTAAAGTTAATCAGGTTGGCGGGTCGTGAACCCGTTTGATTAAATGGATTGGGTCGAGTCAACCCGTTTGATTAAATGGATTGGGTTAGTGTTGAGCTTTAATGAGTTCACAGGATGGCTAACCCGACATGAACCTGACCCGTGAACCTGATGAATTGCCATTTCCAAGGAACCTGATGAATTGCCATTTCCAAGGAGGGAAATTTTGAAAGTGTGTAAATTACCTCCAAGCATTTTCATCAGAAAACGTGGAAATATGTATTGCAAGTCTGAACCAAACTTGGAAGCGAATAGAATATTGTTGTATTCATGTTATACATGACAACTTGGATTCGGATCAAAATCCTCTTCGAGGGCAAAACAAGGGACCGGAGTCTGCTAAATGGGACCCACTCGTCTTGTTGGCAGACTCCACACTACCGGATCTGGCCGGGTACTGTAGACGGTTGGATTGATGTAGAACCTAACTGGAGGGGTATTATGAGTGGCTGCCATTCAAATTCTTTGAACTGCTTGGAGTAGCTGACGTGTTGTGGATGCAGCAGGGTCTATCAACATCAGCAATATATTGACAGGAAAATGCCTCGCTAAAATAAATTCAAGCATTGGCGGCTCGAAGGCTGAGGCAGGCGAGTGTGATGGTAGAGACAGCGGCTGCAGAAAGCGGGCTCGGTCTTGCCGGGTGAGAAACACTGTGGCAGAGGCTTTAGAAGACATCACTGCACTCTTCTACGATGAAGTACGGAACGAGATATACACGGGCAACCGGCAAGGGCTGGTTCATGTGTGGTCTAACTGAGCCCCTCACCTCACTGTACTGTATTTTTGTGTGACAACCCTCTGATTAAAGTAGCCTCTGATTAAAGTAGCCTCTTTTTTAGAGAAGTTAATGTATTATTTAATAGGTCTTTTCTGTGGGTTGCCACTGTTTTGTGTTCTTTTTCTGCTAAGATCTCGTTTGTATTTGGATTTGGCGTGTGTATCCAACTGCATGCAAAGATTGTCATTTGTGTCAAAAATGAAGGTGAAATTAAGTTCATCATTAACTTGCAATGCATATGCAAGTCATTTGTTTTTGTATGGCATCTCACACTTCATTTATTGGATGAGTGCACTGGGTTTTGCTGTAGGGTTGATAAACCCCTTCACTTTGGTGTTAGGAAAACAAACACCCGTTTTTTCCCTTTATTTTCATTTGTCTCATGGGCCATGATAACTTTGGAAATGATTGTGACTATCATATGAGACTGACGTTAGGATCAGGATTGCCAAAAAATTAATTTGCACAACATAAGAGCTGAAAGGAAGACATAAAAATCTGATGACATAAATGTTAGTCATGTGGGGGGGGGGGGGGGCGGTGTGGGCTGTCAAGGGGCAACATTGTATGCGGTTTTGTATTTTCTGTGGTTAATAGGATGATCGGTCACAGGTAGGGGGTTGTGCTGGCTGGGCAGTTTTGTATTTTTGGAGTTAAAAGTTGTGATGGCCGGCTGTAGCTTGTTGGGGCTGTTGGTCAGGTAGTTGTACCAGATTGCCGTGAAGTAGGTTGAAAATGCACATATACTGCTCACTGGGATAAGGTAAGTTGCATCACCTATCCTAGCACGAGTCATGAGGATTGTAGCGAGACAGAAGACATTTTTCCTTGTGCAGCTTGACTCGTGGAAGTTCAGAACACATGAGATAACGATTTATGGGAGGATTTTCTGGTTGTTCCAAGGTTAGTTCGATTCCCAGCTTCCGCAGGAGATGAACCTTTTGGTTAGAAAAAATTGGTTGTTGGTTTTGTAGAGGGAATTGTTCCAAATTCTGGAAATGTTGATGTAAGCTAGGAGTTGCCATTGTTGATTTTCAATTTGGCTACGAGTGAAGTGATTTTGCCGGAAGTAGCGAGTATCAAGTTTGGTTAGCAACGAGTGCAACATTTGTTGTGGAGTACTACTGCAAGCTGGACCGAAATCTACCAAAGGGGCAAAGGCTTGTACAAGCGACACAAGAATTTGTCCCACAAGCCATGCATCTGGTAGAACTACCGTTTGTGGCAGGGATGGTGGAAAAAGGTTGCAACGAAGACGCTGATGTAGTTGGGTTAATAGGGGTGTGTGGATTTCCAGCAGGGCCAATGTACAATATGTGCAACGGTGTAATAATTCTTCAAATATGGCAATGATTCCAAGGAATAGTTCGAAGTCAAGGGAGCCATCATTGACTGGGGAGCTACATGCTCCATTAATGGTAGGATCGAACGAGAATGAGACGAACCAGTGGTCGAGTGGGTTTGATGGTGCTGAAATTGGAGTTGACACTAACAAAGCTCCATTCCAACATGATGCAACTTTTGGACTTGTTAGGAAAAACTAAGGAACCGGGGTCCTCGTGAACAAAGTTAGAACTTGTGGTGGCATGAGTAGTGAACTGCTGAAGAGTATATTCCTATCTACTGGGATAATGAGAGAGTTAGAGAGAAGGTAGAAATGAATTGGAATAACGCTGTATTGTTAACGACTGGAGGAGTTACAGTGGAAGACATGAAGGAGAAGAAGAATCTCCTTGGAATGACCATCTTCAGGAGCCTAGGCGACCACGCCTTAGTGACCACACTGTTAATGCCCAAAAATATCATTCATACCCCCTCCCCTTCTACCAACTCCTCTATTTAATAGCCTAACTACCTGGCCAATAACCCCCACAAGCTACAACCAACCATAACAAGTTTTAACTCAAAAAATACAAAACTGCCCAACCATCACAACAACCCCCACCCTCCCCAACAACAAACCACAACAAAGTCCAAAACCTACTACAGTTGACCAAGCACCCTATTATCCACATAATATACAATACCACATACAATGTGCCCCTTGGCATCTTGCACCCCCACATACCTAACAATAAATATTCAAGTTGAAAATTTCTCAAACATTTCTCTCGAGTAATACACGAAATAATGTGGCAAACACTCATATTCAACTTGAAAAATTCTCAAACATTCATGTTGAATAATACAAGAAAATATACCGCATACACTCATATATGAAATTTTAGTACTCAGGTTGGAAGTTACCGATAATCTCTCAAGATAGGAGATTATATGATCAAGAATATCTTGATATGCCTTCTCAACACGCCTTTGATGTTACCTATGAATGCACCACTCCAATCATCATAACTTACCATCCGATTTGAATAAATAATGCATTCGTTAAAACATTATATTTGTTGTCTCTTTTATGAAGATTAAAACATATTAATTGATAAATGTGGTTAGATCACATAATAACATATTTATTGTTTAACAATGCTTGCATACAATTAATTCCTGTTGCATATCAAGCAACCAACAAACATATCAATGTCACTCAAGTTATAAAAGTATTGTTGTAATCTAATCAACCACTTGTGTTACCTAAATATCTCATTTTGTCCAAAACTTATGCGCAAGATATTAAATACGTTAATCTTGTATGACTCAACTCATCATTTCTCAGAGATGACCAATCAAAATAGATATTTACATTTCATGTAATACATTAGAGTATAATCATGCATCTCCTCGATCTTTTTAATTGACGACCTTGATGTCATACCTTTCATATAGGCGAACAAAACCTATCTTGATTAGTTAAATCAATATGCATGATCCATGCAACACCCATCCATTTATCTCTATGATTACTTTCTCACAATGATGTTAGATAGATGTCAAAGTTTGAAATTTTACATATAATGAACTTGGTCAATCCTATGATTATAGACAAGCATTAGCTTTCATCTAAGAAAAATCAAACATATATATGACGATTCATGTAAAACCCTGAATCTTTCCTTGAAATTTATGTGGCCATGATGTTTTAAATAATTAAGGGCTCATGATTGAATATTTTTTTATGTTATAAAAAAATTATTATTTTTGAAGATCTTGTATCACATCTCTTAAGATAAACAAAGCTGTAATTATTAGTGAATGTAATTGTCTTTTAATTGTAAGTGAACATGAGTGAATTAAAACTTTTGGATTCGATGAGGGTGTCATAAAACTTCTTTTTCTCAATTGATCTATGCTAGAATAACTGCATTATTAAAAAATAATTAAAAATTAATAGTCATGGATCCACAAATAACACACAATGACCAATCTATCACATTGAGCAATGTTCACAATTGGTGTCACTTTACATGTCATGACCCTCCCCCCAAAGTGTACCCTTCTTGGGCCGATAATGAGAGGAGGATGGTGGCTGCCCGAGTCCCATCTTCAGTAGGCCCCAGGTTGACGGCTAGCACCAGGGGTATAATAAACATGTATATGAGAGACATTACCCTCTAAAAGAACATGCAGAAGAGAGAGATAAGAGAGATACACCAATCAACACCTGCTCAGACATATATATATATATAAAGAAATCCCAAGTGCAAACATGCAATGCCATACAATACTATAACTGAAAGGAACTACAAGTATCAAAAGGTAAAGATGACAACGACCACGAAGCCCAAACAACTCCTGCAAAACCACAAGCTAGTAATATCCATTACGATTACCAACCTGCTCCGACTGACCTGAAAAATAGTTTATATATATGTAGGGTGAGCATATCAGAATATCCAGTAGGATCCTCACTGGAACCTGCTAAACCACAATGAACAACAATGAAACTAACTAATCACCTAAGCAAGTATACTAAGTTCCCGACCTCACCATGACTAACTCTCACCAAGTATCGTATACAAGAGAGCATATAATATAATAATGAAACATCAAGGGTACCCGCTCCCACTTCCCCACTGACAGCCGCTCTACCCCAACGTCGCACGTCCTGATCCATCTCTCCAAAATAAGCCAGCCTGAAGACAGCTGGACAAGGCATCACAACATGCACCTCGTGCATCACATCATCACATCATCTCATCCACATATCCATATATAGTAACCAAGTAATTTTCGAGAGCTACCACAACCCATATGCCATATATCACACATCGGGTATTATACCTTAAGCCATTATAACACATACACTGAATTAGTACCTCAAGCCATCACAACCTATACACGTCATACTTATAACAATTCTTTTGATACTATATCCAGTAATACATGTGTGTGAAATATACATAAGCCATCACAACCATCCACACACATATATGGGAAAACTAACCGTTGTGCATACCGACACAAGTAACTACCAAGAGAAGAGAGTGAGACCAGAGGGGGTAGTCAGCCATCCATCCCCCCATCGAGATGTTGGGGAAAACACCCTCCCAAAGTCCACTGGATGTCAGTTTCCCTAACCGATATGGGTGGGATAATGTATGAAATCACAGAATATATAAGATATAATATAGCTCACAACCACACTATGAGCATAACCTAGTCTTAGACTCAACAACAACTTACATCGCTTGGAGTCCTGACTGCCACTGCTAAGACTAGATATCCTATAAGCACACAAGTAATTAAAAGATCTACATTAATTACTTTTCTTTTTATCATTTACTTTTGTTAATTAATTTATCATCCATTAATTAACCATTAACATTATTCCACATTACATTACATTAACCACCAGAGTAAATTCCATGACCTCCAGGCATAATCAAACTGAGTCCATGATTTCTCAAGATCAACATCTTTTCAGCATTTTCATTCCTGCAAAACCAACCCCGCAGGTTAAGAATTTATTTATTCATTATTAGAATCATTACATATCCAGGTACTCTAGGAAAACCATCATAAGCTACCACCAAGAGGAAACATGCAACCAAGAACACCCAACTACCTCAAGGAGTGTGGGGAAATAAATGCGGATAAAACAAGCAACCTGGCCATCAGCCATTAAATAGATTCTTAAGTGAGAATCCCATCTCTTAGCATCACATCAATGGTTTAGCCCAACTTTAACTTGTTCCATCATCTCCGATTCCATCCCTGACACCCACATGCATATTTCGATGCATCTCGCCATCACAGGCGTCAACTGATATCACATCATCTGGACCTCCCTACCCACATATCACATCATCCATCCCAGGCTCAGCCATCCCAGACTCATATCACATATGGGCCTCTCCACCCCATATCACATCACATAACGAAGTTCACATTTGAAGCACATCATAAAATCAATAGGAAACAAACCAGCACAACCAATAGGGAATTCTAGGCCCTAAAACAAGGCATCCAACCTTCACACATAAACGAGCTCTCACAGCTCCAAAGATCAGGCACTCGACCTTCTCAAGGAGAAGGACAACTCAGGACCTAACAATTATCTTTATCACACAACCGATTCTTATTCCATTTTGAATGAACTGATTCATTAATCACAGGTTCTAGCTACGGGCAACCTAAGACATCAAGCTATCACAAGCTATCAAAGCTAAATATGCTCTTAGCATTAAAACCAGTTTCATCAAACTGTGAGAAGAATCATTCTCCATTAACATGACTTTTTATTTATTATCAACATTCTCAATAATTATTATCATGCTTCACATTCTTTATCAATTCCATTAATCACATGGAAGATCATTTTCAATTATACATGCACATTGCATCAATTTGATTATCATCAAATTACATCAACCACCAGATTAAAAACACGGACCTTCTTTAATTTATTAAGCCAATTAATTATCAATTAATCCCAACTTTACATTCTTTAACATTTTCAATATGATACTCCAAGCATAAGAACATGCTAACAAATCATAGCATAGATATCACATTATCTAAAAAATCAAGAGGCAAACCACTATCATGATATAAAGCACATCAACATGCGATCTCTAACCAATTCATTATTAATATGGTTTAATAATTGTTAGGTTAATTCCATTTCCATCTAAAGGGATAAACCATGCTCAATTTACGATTTCACATAAATAAATAGAGAAGAAAAAAACCCCCTACCTCAAAAGCATCAATGTTCTTCACATGAGAACAGACCAACGTTGCGGATCCCGATCACCTCTCCCACAAGAAGCTACATCCCTCCAAGGACTTCATGGTACAACCAAACAAACAAAAAACCAATAAAAACCCCATTAGAAACATGGGAGATGATTCGCCATCGCATGGTGAGAAGAAAAGGGAGGAAACGAGACCGATCAGGGAGAACCTGTTAGAAAACGAAGAAAGAACGCACCTTGGATCACCACAAATTGAAGACGAGAATCCAAGGATCAATCCCCATCAAAGGAATCCCTAAACACATGGGAAGAGGGTCATCGACTGCTTGGAAAACGAGAGAAGCTGTAGGTTTTGAGGAAAACCCGAGCCGCTGCAGCCTTTATAAGCATGCTGCACAGGGCATTTACATGGTGTGTAACCCTTACACATCATGTAAATGTCAGGATTCAAGTTTCTCCAAAAAAGGAATTGACTCAAAGCATTTAATCCTAAATTTTTACATGTTGTGAAGCATCCCGTGAACCATCCTTAATAAGCCATGAACTACGAATAAACGATGTGAAAAACACTTAAACGCCGTGTATTCCCCCTATTTCCATTTTTAGTATCCGAACCCCTCTAGACTCACACTAGGCCTCCTTCGAGCACCATGAGCTTTGAAAAATCACAAAGGGTCAGATTATAAGGATTCGAGCCCTTACATTAGTTACCTCTCAAAACATTCTCATCCTCAAGAACCTAAAAACCAAACCAATGAGAACAAAAAGGGGTCGTCTGAACAAACACCTTGTGAGATACCTCTTAAGGATCTCACCATCATCGGAGCTCAACTATCTCATTAGAGGTACAAGTGAAAAACCACACAATAACAAAAAATAGCTCCTAAACACTCTCTCGGGGGATATACCTCTCAAACAAGAGTAAAGTCACAATAAGAAACAAGAGAAAACCATATCATAAACCAGAAAGGTCAACATCTACAAGGAAATAATGTTAGAAGAGAAGTTCTAAACATCAAACAGCTCGAGGTACTGGGTGTGCATCTACGAATCACGTTCCTAGGTACTCTTCTACACACCACTATGCCTCCACAAGTCACAAACCAAAGGAATAACACGCTCGCACAACACCTTCTACTGGTGGTCCTGGATCTCCACAGGCCGCTCCTCGAAGGTCGCATCATCATCAACATCGATCTAACCCCAATCGATGACATGAGATACGTTATGGAGATAATGATGGAGATGCGACACATGAAGAACATAGTGTATTTGACCCATCTATGGGGGAAGTGTTATCCGATATTCCATGGCACTAACACGAGCCAACACCTTAAAAGACCCAACAAAATAGGGAGAAAACTTACTCCCACTTCCAAAACTTCGGTACCCATGATGAGGAGTCACCTTCAAGAACACATGATCTTAAACATCTTACTCTAGAGGTCTCATCCTATGATTGGCATAAGATTTATGAAAATCCTGCACTGCCTTCATCCTCTTGTGAATTACCTAAACCATCTATGTTGTATTCTGTACCGGTTTTGACCTGAGAATTGCTGCCTCACCGACCCTAGTCCAACACAATGGAGAACAGAAAGGCCGACCGTACAAAGATTCAAATGGTTCCATACCAATGGTGGAGTGGAAACTATTATGGTAAGAAAACTTGATCAAAGGAAGGTACCTAAACCATGAACCTCCAAAATATAGGATACAAGAGCGCAACATATCTTCAAGAGTCTAGATGGTCTGCTCTGTCTGACCGTCCATCTGCGAATGAAAAGCAGTGCTAAGGAATAACTGAGAACCAAAAGAATACTGGAGAGCTCTCCACACCCTAGAGATAAAACGGGGATCTCAATAAAAGATAATCATCCTTGGTACTCTGTGGAGTTGTACTACCTCCTCCAGATACTGCTTCAACAAAACCTATACTGAGCTCGACTCCCTGATCGCTATAAAGTGGGCCGATTTCATCAAATAATGCACTATCACCCATATAGAATCATAGCCTCCCGAGCTCAAGGTAAACTAGTAATGAAGTACATTGAGATGTCCCCCACTTCCACTGGGGAATATCTAATGGCTGGAGAAAGCCACCGGGAACACGGTGCCCAACCTTCACTTTATGGAAGACCAAACCTCAAGAAACGAACTCTGCAACTGTACACTTCAACCCAGGCCACCAAAACTAGCCTCTCAAATCCTGATACATCTTTTTCACACTGGTATGTATCACCAAAGGTGAAATATTGAACTCATGGAGAACCATCTCATGCATCATTGAAGGAATGGAAAGCCATCCTTGGAACAACACCGAGTGCTGTCCATCCTCATACTAACCATCAGGGGCATCACCAAAACAACTTAGTATCTCCAGACCTCTACCTCAGAATCCCCCAATTGGGACTCCACCACCTTCTTCACTAAAGACGACTGCACCGTCATATGGAAAATAAAACCTTTGCCTTCAATCTCTCCCATATCTAGATGCATCATTGAGATTTCTTCCATCACTCTCTAGGAATATCTAGATTCTTGAATGACATCACTATGTGGCTTCTTTCTCAGTGCATCAACCACAAAATTTTCCTTTCCCAGTGTATATGAAATCTCAAAGTCATAATCCTATAAGAATTTCATCCATCGATGCTGATGCAAGTTCAAGTCACGCTGGGAGAAGACACACCTAAGGCTCTCAAGAAATGCTTATCGATGAGGTAATGTCACCACAACTTCAAAGAAAACACAACTGCCACCAACTCAAGATCATGAGTGAAATAGTTACGCTCATGGGGACATAACTGTCGAGACCCATAAGAAACAACTAATCTATGTTGCATTAGAATGTATCCCAAGCCAAGAAGTGAAGCATCACAGAGAATCTCAAACTAAACTTATTTTGTTGGAAAGAAAAGGACTGAAGCACTAACCAAACTCTTCTTCAAGTACTCAAAAGATGCTTGGCACTGGTCAAAGCACAAGAACACCTGATCATTTCTCATTTCTGGTTAGGGCTGTCAGAGGAGTTGCAACCTGAGATAAATTGACTATGAACCTCCTGTAATAGCTTTCAAGACTAAGGAAACTCCGCACCTCTACCACTGTCTTGGGGGATTCCCAAGACACAACTGCCTCTATCTTCGAAGGATCCATAGCTACTACCCACTAGGACACAACATTCCCTAAGAAACAGACTCAACGAGACTAAAACTCACACTTTGACAACTTCCTAAATAGATGCTCATGAAAAACTCCCAAAATGGCATGCAAATGCTCTGCATGCTCCTCCTCACATGTGGAGTACACAAGGATGTCATTGATAAAAACCACCATGAAATTATCCAGTAACTCTCTAAACACTACATTCATTAACCCCATGAGCATGGCTGGAACATTCATCACACCAAATGATATCACAAAAAACTCATAATGCCCATGATGACAACAAAAAGAAATCTTCTGAATATCCTCATCATTCACCTACATATGATGATATCCTAACTGAAGGTTGATCTTCGAGAACCAAATTTATCCCTTCAGATGATTGAATAAATCATCAATCCACTGAAGAGGATAGCAGTTCTTCACTGTCACTTGGTTCAAGTGACGATAATCGACACAAAGACACAAAATTCCATCAGCCTTATTCATGAACAAAACTGGTGCACTCCAAGGTGACACACTCAGCCAAACAAAACTTCTCTACAACAGATCATCGAGCTGTACTCACATACCTCACAACTCATTAGGCATCATCCTATATGGAGACATCAAGATAGGAGACATGCCTGACTGTAGCTTGATCCCAAACTCAATCTCCCATCAAGGGGGTAACACTACAACATTCTCTAGAAATATATCAGGGCACTCTTCCACAATCCTAGGAAAAACCGACCGCTGAACCTCCTATGAGATCAACATCAACTCGACTACCAAAGAAGACAAGGATGTAACACACCTTTGACCCATCCGAGGGTCTCGCTCACCAACAAATGCCACTGGCTCTCTATCAGCATCATAAAACAAAACCTTTATCCTTAAGAAATCCATGATAGCTTGCACTGAATACAACCAATCCATGCCGAGGATGATGTCATATGGTTGTATCTGTAAACTTAGGAAATCTCCCCAAGAGCTGTGCTTCTCCAGCACTAGCTCACAATATCTGCATACTTTATACAAGTCAGCTCAATCTCCAACTGGAATAGTCAATGCTAAGGGCACTAAAAACCTCTCTAACTCAAGTCCCAAAGCATGGATGAGGGTAGGTGATATAAAGGAGCATGTCACTCCTAAATCAAACAATGCATGCATCCAAGTAGAAAACAAGAAAAGGGTACCTCAAACAATATTTGGCTTGCTCGATGCTGGCAATGCTAAAGCATGAAGCTATCCACGACCTAATCCACAACCTCTCTAACCCTATTGATGACCACCTCCATGGATGTGCTCTGCTCTATGAGGACGAGGAGCATATCAGGGCTGTACTCTACCCGCCCCATCTCCTCTATGCTAATCCCAAACTGGAACACCCTGCTACTGCTTCCTCAGCTAAAATTGCCTCAATAGAGGAACCTAAAGTGGAACACCTGACACACGCTAATTGCTTAGAAATTTTGGTCACTCTCACCACTAATGAATTCAACCACCATAAGAAAAACACACATCCAATCCCTTGAAATAAGTCTGATAGCTACCCCCGAAGTAATGAGATGATGAGGGATGAGACCTACCTATGGCTGAATGAAATCTCTTCTGTCCAGGAAATTGGGAACCCTGAACCATAGCTACACTTCATAAGGAATCCTAAAAAATTTCCTCACATGATGATCTAGTTCTGGTCAGCATCCTCTCAATGACCACTTCTCTTACTAGCATATCAAGATACATCTTTATTATAAACTGGGTGACCTAATGCTAGATATATGGACACAAAGCCTCCTCGAAATGACTTTCCCTAGCCTCCTCATCTGGAAACAAGTTTGAAGCATATCACAAAAGGTTCCTAAAATGGATCCCAAACTCTTGAATGATGGAACTCCCTTATTGAAGGGTGAGCAGATCCTGGCGACTGACCACCTTCATGGTCAAAGAAAGGAACTTTGTTCGAAACTGGTCTCAGAACATATCCCACAAGACTGCCGAATCCTCATGATCCCCAAGGATCAAGAACCACCACTACCTCACTGTTCCACACAATATCATCATAGCCAATGAAACTCAGTGCTCCTTCCGAGCATGGATCAGACTGAAAGCTATCTCAACCTCCTCCAACCACTCCTCTATCACTTAATACAAAATGGATCCCTCATACTTCTAAAGAATATAGTGCTGAAAATATTAGAGTGTCCTCCTTTAAGTGTCGTCATCTCCAACCTCTACTCTATGACGATCAGCTGGCATATCCTGTCAAACACCTTCAGTGAGAATCTGACGATGACGTCAACCTGGATCCATGCCTGAAAAAAGAACAAAATTTTAGAGCTCCTAAACTTGGAATATGAAATATTTAGCATTATTTAATTAATTATTTAATTATATTGTTAAGGTTTTAACCTATCCCATGGTCTACCCATTTCAAACATAGGCGCAAAGAAGAATGATGCATGCTCCTTTCCTAGGTATTTACCCTACAACCAGTATCACTTCATTTAGTAGACTCAGTAACCTTAAAGGCCCATGCATCAGATCATAGGGGAACTTAAATACTCATGTCTCGGCCGATCTCCCATGTTTACATCACTTACTAAACTTATCTAATACCATTTCCCTACCAACCCATGAAACCTCACCTATGCCTAACTCTAAACTCCATCATATCTATCAACTCGAAGGCTTTGATATCACTTTGTCATGAACCCCTCCTCGGATGAAAATGAGAGGAGGATGATGACTACCCGAGTCCCACCTCTAGTAGGCCCTGGGTTGGGGAATAACACTGAGGGTATAATAAACATGCACATGAGAGTCATTAACCTCTAAGAGAACACGTGGAAGAGAGAGAAAAGATAGATACAATAATCAACACATACTCTCTCTCTCTCTCTTTCACACACACACACATATAAATAAATCCCAAGTGAAAATATGCAATGCCATACATTATTATAACAACTAAAAAAAACTAAAAATACCAAAGGTAAAGACGATTGTGACTATGAAGATCAAACAGATCCTACAAAACCATGAGATAGTAATATACAGCCCGATCAATAACCTATTCCAGCTGATCTAAAAAATAGTTTATATATACTTAGGGTGAGCATAATAGCATACTTAGTAGGATCCTCTCCAGAGCCTCTCATGTAAAAGATAAATAAAGCATGCTAAATCATAATGAACAACAATGAAACTAACTTGTCACCTAAATAGGTATACTAAGTTCCCAACCTCACCATGGATAAATCTTACCAAGTATCACATACAAGATAACATATAATATAATAACGAAACATCAAGGGTACCCCACTCCCATTTCCCCACTGGTTTACCGCTCCACCCCAATGTGGCACGTCCTGATCCACCTCTCTCCAAAATAAGCTAGTCTGAAGACACCTGAGCAAGGAATCACAACATGCACCTCATGTATCACATCATCACATCATCCCATCCAAATATCCATGTATAGTAATCAAGTAGTTTTTGGGAGCCTCCACAATCCGCATGACATGTATCACACATCAGGTATTATACCTCAATCCATTATAGTCCATACATCGAGTAAGTACCTCAAGACATCACAACCTATACACGCTATACCTATAATAATCCTTTGGATACTATATTCGGTAATACATGTGTGTGAAATATCCAAAAACCATCACAACTCTCTACACACATATATGGGAAAACTAACCACCATGCATACCAACACAAGTAAATACCAAGAGAAGAGAGCATGGGAAAAGGGGGTAGTTAGCCATCCATCCTCCCACTGGGATGTTGGGGAGAACACCCATCCCAGAGTCCATTGGGTGTCAGTTTCCCAGACATGGGTGGGGTAGCGTATGAAATCACATAATATACAAGATATAATATATATATCACAACCACACTATGATCATAACCTAGTCTTAGACTCAACTTCATCTAATGTCGCTCAGACTCTCGACTTCTACTGCTAAGACCAAATATCCTATAAGCACACAAGCATTTAAAAGAGCTACTTTAATTATTTATTTTCTTTTTATAATTTTCTTTTGTTAATTAATTTATCAACCATTGATCAACCATTAAAATTATTCCACATTACATTACATTTAATAACAAAGTAAATTCCATGCCCTTTGGGCATAATCAAACTGAGTCCACTGTTTCTCAAGTTCAACTTCTTTTCAGCATTTTCATTCCAGCACAACCAACCCCACATGTTAAGAATTTATTTATTCATTATTAGCATCATTCCATATCCAAGTACTCTAGGAAAACCATCTTAATCTACCACCAAGAGGAAACATGTAACTACAAACATCTAGCTGCCTTAAGCAGTGGAGAAAGGAATGCAGATAAAACAAGCAACCTAGCATTTAGCCCTTAAACAAATTCATAAGCAAGAATCCTAGCTCTCAACATCACATCAATGGGTAATCCCAACTTCAACCCGTTCCACCATCTACTGTGCCACCCCCAAAACCCACATGCATATCCTAATGCATCTCTCCATCATAAGCATCAACTGCTACCACATTATCTGAGCCTCCCTGCCCACATATCACATCATCCATCCTAGGCTCATCCATCCCAAGATCATATAAAATATGGGCCTCCCTGATCCATATCACATTGCACAATAAATATTACATTCAGAGCACATCATAAAAGCAACAATAAATAAACAAGCACAACCAATAGGGAAATCTAGGCCCTAAAACAAGGCATCTAGCCTTTACACATAAACATGTTCTCACGGATCCAAAAATCAGGCACTTGGTCTTCTCAAGAAGATGAACAACTCAGGCCCTAGAAATTATATTTATCACACAATTGATTCTTACTTCATGTTGAATTAACTATTTCATTATATAGGTTTCATCTACGGGCAACCTAAGTCATCAATCTATTGCAAGCTGTCAAAGCTAAACATGATCTTAGCATTAAAACCAGTTTCATAAAACTATAAGAAGAACCATTCTCTATTAACATGTTTTTTTTATTTATTATCTAAATTCTCAACAAGAATTATCATGCTTCACAATATTCATCAATTCCATTAATCACATGGAAGATCATTTTCAATTATACATGCACATTTTGGTATAAATTCATTTTTAGGCTTAAAATGCATTTTTTGAGAAAACTATTTTTTATTGTGTTTTGCACGTTTATATTAAAAATAATTTATAGCAATTATGAAAAATGAATATTGAAAATTTTATTTTATATTTTTAATTATGGGGTTCAAATTTAGTAATGAGTTCAATTTCATTTTTGATCATAATGAATACTAACCATGGTAAAACATTGTCACCACAATACAGGGTAAACAAGTTAATTAAGGTTAAAACTATGGGATAAGGTTTAAAAATCAATAAAACACTTGAATTTATTTAATTGTATGGGTATATTTTGGGTTACTTCATCCTATATTTCAAAATATGTAATTTTGGTGCCACTTGCCTTTGATTATAATCTTTATGTTATTTTTAGTAAAGGATAATTGTAAAACATCACTCTCTTTCTTTTATTATCTACAATATGTGGTCATTGGGATAAAAAGAAGTTATGAATGGTTCTGAATATTTATTTTTAATATTAATAAATTATTGTTATTATAGTAATTTATCTTTAATTTTTAGTGATGTTATAATTACATTGAACACTTAAGCAACGTTGATGTAGCACTTGTGCAAGCAGTAGAAAATAAAGTAAATGATTTTAAAAACATTAAAAGTAATATTTTTTGGATAAATTATGGTTTTAAAAAAAATATTGGATAATTATAATTTATAATTTATGTTTAAATACTTTATATTCTAATTACATTGTTTTCTTGATGTCTTTAAATTCAAATTTTATGAATAGCCCTGAAAATGACTTTAAATGGTATTTAATGTTTAAAAAATATTTTTAAATCGTTATAAAATCATTATAAAATCATAAAAATCCTATATTAAATCAAATTTAGGGGAAATTTTCTATAATATTGTGAATTTTTCATTTATTTGTCACTTTGAATTTTTAAAATTTCTTTCACGACCCTTAAAGATTGAAAAATGTGCTACATCATTTAAAGTTTAAGAGGGTTAAGAGGGGATTAAACCAAAATATAAGGTTTAAAATGAAACCTAAACATGTATAAATTTTATTTTTTGAATTTATTTAGACCTTATACTCCTTATATTATAATATATGGCACTCTATATCCATTTTCCATGTGTTAGACGCATATTATATATTAAAATTTCATCTATTTACAAGATTGTCACCAACCACACTCATAAAAGGGATCCTTATCTCCTCTCTTCTACACACCTATTGAGACATTTATATAAACAAATACCTACCAAAATCCATTATCAAACTTCCTACTCATGTCTTATAGGTCTTATTATCACCAAAAGATCAACCTAGAAGGCTTACAGTGTTAGAAAAAGGAAGTTTCACAAAAGAGGTATAACTCTAAACCTAGTGTTTTCATGTTTATTTATTTTTCTACCACATTAAAATATTATTAAAAACATGCTAAAATAATAAAATTATTCTATTCCATAAAATTAAATTTTATTATGATTATGGTACAACCCCTTTTCATCTCCTTTTCCATCATATGGGAAATGAAAGCATCGCTCATGTGTACGTGTGGACTACCACCTCTAAGAAATGATGTGTTTTGTTTTTCATCACCATGTCACAATATTGGTTATTATGATGGATTAAATTAATAGATATGATATTATTGAAATAATTATTATTCTATAAATATAATAAATTACTTACCTTCTTACTCTTCCATTCATTTAAAAATGATAATGTCGTTTGTGCATACGTGTGGACCATCACCTCCACAAAGCGGTGTGATTTGTTTTTCATGTATAAATTTTATAAATAGTTATAAATTGTATTTAATTTATAAACATGATAATTATGTAATTATTAATATTTTGTATATTATGGAATAATTACCCCTTTGTCCATGGTCAGCCCACATTAAGTTGTTTTGCGATTATGAACCAAATGTCCACAAAACGTTTGACATTAACTTAACTGATTTAATATGTATATAAGACATGGTAATAAATTAAATAAAAACAAAAATAATAATATAATGCAACTTAAAAAAATTATTAAGTAAATAATTAATATAATATTATTATATATGAATTAAAGTACGTATGTGGTGGGTCAAACTCGAGCTAAGGAATTTTTCTTTAAAAGGTTTAAATTTTTTCTTCTATTTTTATCCATGTCCATGTTATTTGAAATATTTAAAGTATGTTATTAATATACTAAAATGTATTTTCAAATTAATTTTAAACCATGTTTTACTTTATTGATGAAATTTAAAAAAATGTGTTTTAATGTTTTTTAATGGGTTATTTCTTACATTTTTACAAGTGTGAAAGGAATATTTATTTTAATGTATATTACATGAGAAGAATTTATCTTAGTCATGACTATTATTCTCTAATAATATTTCTCTAAAAAAATTCATGGTTTTTCAATGAAAATCTTATTTCCCATTCATTGGGGAAATTTTCATTTTAATATTTTTCAAAGAAAATGAATTTTTATCCTTATTTTTACATGAATCATGTAAATGTTTCTTCATAAGTTTTAAACATAATAATTTATGATATTTTATTATTAAAATTCAATATTCTATGTGTTTTATGTATTTTTTTGTCCTTGGAAATTTCTAATGGAGACATGTGAGACTGATATATCTCTCTAATGCATTGTGTAATGATTTTTTTCTCTCAGGAATATATTTTTTAATTAACCGAGTGGGTTATTCCTTTTGTAATATTTATATGAAGAAGATGTCCCAAGTTACCTACATGAATTTTATATGCTTGAAAATGAGTTTTCATGGAAGTATTTTTATTTCATAAGGTAAGTAAATATGATTATGTTTAAAGAAGATTATATGCCCAATTTTAAGGGTGACGAGTATGTTTTTCATGAAAAAAATTAATGAGTGATCATGTTTTATAAGAAACACTCATTATTAGGATTTTTCCTTTATACTTCATTAAAAAATGTTTTATGAAAATCTCTAGGAATTTAAGTTGATTTTTTGAGTAAGTAAATGATTATTTGAGCTCAAAATTATTTATATAAAAGGAAAATTTTCTATGGGATTTCATTAATTTAAAAATGGACTAATGAGTTTCTTTATTTTTGTATCTATTACTAAGATTTTTATAATCACCCCAAATTTTCAAATGTTTTCACATGGACAAAGGATGAGTAGAAACTATATCAAGGTTTATATTTCTGTTATGAGGATTCATCTTAAAAGAAGTGAATATTTTTTGAATGAAACATATGCTTAATTATAAGAATCTTGTTTTTGTGGAAAAATGGATTTTGAGTGGAAGTGACCACTTTTTATTTTAGGGGTTTGATATGTGAGGGTTTTTCCCAATTCTATAAAATTATAAACTGAAAATATAATCAAAATGTAAGAAAGTAAAATTCTTGTTATAAATCATGTAATTATGGGTTGTTTAAGTTACAGGATGTTATATATATTGATTATCAAAATAGATAATTACATTTACTTGGTTTTTTTATGATGTCCTTAGTGGATACAGTTGTCAATGTGCTTGGATGTGAATTATGACATGGAAAATAATTCCATGTAAAGTGACACCAATTGTGGACATTGCTCAATATGATATATTGATCATTGTGTGTTATTTCTGGAACCATGAAAATTAATTTCTAAATATTTTTTAATAGTGTATTTATTCTAGCATATAATAATAGAGAAAAAGAAGTTTATGATGGTATCACAAAATCTAAAATTTTTAATTCACTCATATTTACTTGAAAATTAAAATACAATAACATTATTTAAGATATGTGAGTATAATATCTTTAAAAATATTGATTTTTTATAACATAAAAAAATCATCCAATCATCACGCAAACTCTTAATTGTTTAAAACATCATTTCCGCATAAATTTCAAGGAAATATTTAGGGTTTTTCATGAATTGTCATATATATGTTTTATTTTTCTTATGTGAAAGCTAATTCTTGCCAATAATCAGTGGATTAACCAAGTTCATTATATGTAAAGTTTCAAACTTTTACATCAATATAACATCATTGTGAGAAATTAATCATAGAGATAAATGGTTGGGTGTTTCATGGATAATTCATATTGATTTAACTAATCAAGAAAGGTTTTATTCACCTATATGAAAGGTATGACATCAAGGTTTTTGATTAAAAGGATCAAGGAGATTCATGATTATACTCTAATAAATTACACGAAATGTAAATATCTATTTTTGATTGGTTATATTTGAGAAATTATGAGTTGGATCATACAAGATTAAAATATTTAATGTACTGTGCATAAGTTTTGGACAAAAGGAAATATTTAAGTAACATAAGTGGGTAAATAGATTACAATAATAATTTTGTAACTTTAGTGACATTGATATTTTTTTGGTTGCATGATATGAAACAAGAATTAATTTTAGACATACATTGTTAAACGATAGATATTTAATTATGTGATTTAACCACATTTATCAATTAATATGATTTAATCTTCATGAAAGAGACAATAAATGAAATGTTTTTAACGAATTCATTATTTATTTAGATTGTGTGGTAAGTTATGATGATTAGAGTAGTGTATTCATAGGTAACATCAAAGGTATGCTAAGAAGTCATATCAAAAGAGTCTTAAGCATGTGATATCCTATCATGATAGATTCTCCGTAAATTCATTTTTAGGCTTAAAATGCATTTTTTGAGAAAACTATTTTTATTGTGTTTTGCAAGTTTATATTAAAAATAATTTATAGCAATTATGAAAAATGAATATTGAACATTTTATTTTATATTTTTAATTATGGGGTTCAAATTTAGTAATGAGTTCAATTTCATTTTTGATCGTAATGAATACTAACCATGGTAAAACATTGTCACCACAATACAGGGTAAACATGTTAATTAAGGTTAAAACTATGGGATAAGGTTTAAAAATCAATAAAACACTTGAATTTATTTAATTGTATGGGTATATTTTGGGTTCCTTCATCCTATATTTCAAAATATGTAATTTTGGTGCCACTTTCCTTTGATTATAATCTTTATGTTATTTTTAGTAAAGGATAATTGTAAAACATCACTCTCTTTCTCTTATTATCTACAATATGTGGTCATTGGGATAAAAAGAAGTTATGAATGGTTCTGAATATTTATTTTTAATATTAATAAATTATTTTTATTATAGTAATTTATCTTTAATTTTTAGTGATGTTATAATTACATTGAACACTTAAGCAACGTTGATGTAGCACTTGTGCAAGCAGTAGAAAATAAAGTAAATGATTTTAAAAACATTAAAAGTAATATTTTTTGGATAAATTACAGTTTTAAAAAAAATATTGGATAATTATAATTTATAATTTATGTTTAAATACTTTATATTCTAATTACATTGTTTTCTTGATGTCTTTAAATTCAAATTTTATGAATAGCCCTGAAAATGACTTTAAATGGTATTTAATGTTTAAAAAATATTTTTAAATCGTTATAAAATCATTATAAAATCATAAAAATCCTATATTAACTCAAATTTAGGGGAAATTTTCTATAATATTGTGAATTTTTCATTTATTTGTCACTTTGAATTTTTAAAATTTCTTTCACGACCCTTAAAGATTGAAAAATGTGCTACATCATTTAAAGTTTAACAGGGTTAAGAGGGGATTAAACCAAAATATAAGGTTTAAAATGAAACCTAAACATGTATAAATTTTATTTTTTGAATTTATTTAGACCTTATACTCCTTATATTATAATATATGGCACTCTATATCCATTTTCCATGTGTTAGACGCATATTATATATTAAAATTTCATCTATTTACAAGATTGTCACCAACCACACTCATAAAAGGGATCCTTATCTTCTCTCTTCTACACACCTATTGAGACATTTATATAAACAAATACCTACCAAAATCCATTATCAAACTTCCTACTCATGTCTTATAGGTCTTATTATCACCAAAAGATCAACCTAGAAGGCTTATAGTGTTAGAAAAAGGAAGTTTCACAAAAGAGGTATAACTCTAAACCGAGTGTTTTCATGTTTATTTATTTTTCTACCACATTAAAATATTATTAAAAACATGCTAAAATAATAAAATTATTCTATTACATAAAATTAAATGTTATTATGATTATGGTACAACCCTTTTTCATCTCCTTTTCCATCATATGGGAAATGAAAGCATCGCTCATGTGTACGTGTGGACTACCACCTCTACGAAATGATGTGTTTTGTTTTTCATCACCATGTCACAATATTGGTTATTATGATGGATTAAATTAATAGATATGATATTATTGAAATAATTATTATTCTATAAATATAATAAATTACTTACCTTCTTACTCTTCCATTCATTTAAAAATGATAATGTCGTTTGTGCATACGTGTGGACCATCACCTCCACAAAGCGGTGTGATTTGTTTTTCATGTATAAATTTGATAAATAGTTATAAAATTGTATTTAATTTATAAACATGATAATTATGTAATTATTAATATTTTGTATATTATGGAATAATTACCCCTTTGTCTATGGTCAGCCCACATTAAGTTGTTTTGCGATTATGAACCAAATGTCCACAAAACGTTTGACATTAACTTAACTGATTTAATATGTATATAAGACATGGTAATACATTAAATAAAAACAAAAATAATAATATAATGCAACTTAAAAAAATTATTAAGTAAATAATTAATATAATATTATTATATATGAATTAAAGTACGTATGTGGTGGGTCAAACTCGAGCTAAGGAATTTTTCTTTAAAAGGTTTAAATTTTTTCTTCTATTTTTTATCCATGTCCATGTTATTTAAAATATTTAAAGTATGTTATTAATATACTAAAATTTATTTTCAAATTAATTTTAAACCATGTTTTACTTTATTGATGAAATTTAAAAAAAATGTGTTTTAATGTTTTCTAAATGGGTTATTTCTTACATTTTTACAAGTGTGAAAGGAATATTTATTTTAATGTATATTGCATGAGAAGAATTTATCTTAGTCATGACTATTATTCTCTAATAATATTTCTCTAAAAAAATTCATGGTTTTTCAATTAAAATCTTATTTCCCATTCATTGGGGAAATTTTCATTTTAATATTTTTCAAAGAAAATGAATTTTTATCCTTATTTTTACATGAATCATGTAAATGTTTCTTCATAAGTTTTAAACATAATAATTTATGATATTTTATTATTAAAATTCAATATTCTATGTGTTTTATGTATTTTTTTGTCCTTGTAAATTTCTAATGGAGACATGTGAGACTGATATATCTCTCTAATGCATTGTGTAATGATTTTTTTCTCTCAGGAATATATTTTTTAATTAACCGAGTGGGTTATTCCTTTTGTAATATTTATATGAAGAAGATGTCCCAAGTTACCTACATGAATTTTATATGCTTGAAAATGAGTTTTCATGGAAGTCTTTTTATTTCATAAGGTAAGTAAATATGATTATGTTTAAAGAAGATTATATGCCCCATTTTAAGGGTGACGAGTATGTTTTTCATTTTTAGGCTTAAAATGCATTTTTTGAGAAAACTATTTTTTATTGTGTTTTGCACGTTTATATTAAAAATAATTTATAGAAATTATGAAAAATGAATATTGAACATTTTATTTTATATTTTTAATTATGGGGTTCAAATTTAGTAATGAGTTCAATTTCATTTTTGATCATAATGAATACTAACCATGGTAAAACATTATCACCACAATACAGGGTAAACAGGTTAATTAAGGTTAAAACTATGGGATAAGGTTTAAAAATCAATAAAACACTTGAATTTATTTAATTTTATGGGTATATTTTGGGTTCCTTCATACAATTAAATAAATTCAAGTGTTTTATTGATTTTTAAACCTTATCCCATAGTTTTAACCTTAATTAACCTGTTTACCCTGTATTGTGGTGACAATGTTTTACCACGGTTAGTATTCATTATGATCAAAAATTAAATTGAACTCATTACTAAATTTTAACCCCATAATTAAAAATATAAAATAAAATATTCACTATTCATTTTTCATAATTGCTATAAATTATTTTTAATATAAACGTGCAAAACACAATAAAAAATAGTTTTCTCAAAAAATGCACTTTAAGCCTAAAAATGAATTTATACCAAAATGTGAATGTATAAAATCAAGAGGCAAACCGCTATCACGGTATAAAGTACATCAACATGCGATCGCTAACCAATTCATTATTAATTTGGTTCAACAATTATTAGGTTAATTCCATTGATATCCAAAGAGATAAATCATGATCAATTTATGATTTCACATAAATAAATAGAGAAGAAAAAAATCCCCTACCTCAAAAGAGTCAACATTCTTCGTAAGAGAGCATACCAATATCGCAGATCCTAATCACTTCTCCCACAAGAAGCTGCATCCCTCCAAGGATGTTATGATATAACCATACCAAAAACCAGCCAAGAAAACCCCAATAGAAACACGAAAAATGATCCACCATCTCATGGAGAGAATAAATAGGAGGAAACGAGACCGATCAAGGAGAACTTGCTAGAAAACAAAGAAATAACACACCTTGGATCACCACAGATTGAATATGGGAATCCAAGGATCGATCCCATCGAAGGAATCCCCAAACACATGGGAAGAGGGTCATCGACCACTTGGAAATGAGAGAATCCATAGGGTTTGAGGACAATCCGAGCCACTATAGCCTTTATAGGTTCACTACATAGGGAATTTACACAACGTGTAACCCTTACACGTTGTGTAAATGTTAGGATTCAAGTTTCATTGAAAAACACATTGACTTGAATCATTTAATCCAGAATATTTACACACCATGAAGCACCCTGTGAACCATCCTTAACAAGTTGTGAACTGTGAATACACAACGTGAAAAACACTTACACATTGTGTATTCCCCCCAATTTAATATTTTAGCAGCCAAACCCCTCCAGACTCACTCTAAGTCTCTTCTGAGCACCACGAGCTTCAGAAACTCATAAAGGGGTGGAATATATGGACCAAACCCTTACATTACATGGAATTATTTTCCATGTCATAATTCACACCCAAGCACACTAAAAATTGAATCCACTGAGGGAATCATAACAAACCAAGTAAATTTAATTATCTATTTTTATAATCAATATATATAATGACCTGTAACTTGAAAAACCCATAATTACATGATTTATAACAAGAGTTTCACTTTATTACATTTCAAATATCTTTTCAATTTAGAGTTTTAGAGATTTAGGAAAACATATTACATATCAAACCCTTATAATACAAAGTGTAAACTTCTACTCAACATCTATTTTTTCCAAAAAAATATGATTCTTAAATTTAATCTCTCATTTAATTCAAAAAACATCCAATTCTTTTAAGATGAATCCACACAACAGAAAGATATACCTTGCAATAGTTTCTACTCATTCTTAGGCCTTGTGAAAAAAATTTTAAAACTTGATTTGAACACAAAATGCTCAGTAATAGATACAAAAAGGAAGAAACACACTAGTCCATTTTGAAATTCATGAAATCCCATAGTAAATTTTCATTTTATATAATTAATCTTGAGCTCAAATAATCATTTTCTTACTCAAACAATCAACCTCAATTAATTATCTGATTCTCTCACCGTCAGATCCATTGGAAAGCCAGAGGTGAGATCTTCAATCCTATCCTTTCTATTTCAAGTTATTCTTTCCATCCATTATGCTATCTCGGTTCAATCTCATTTTACCCATTTTCAGGGTATTTGACAGTTTTTTCAATTTCTTCCAGTCTAGATCAAATCAATGGTTGCCGCTGGATAAGGGAAGCTCTATGAGGCTAAGGTAGGTGGTCTAGGATATTTCCCTTCATTTGTTGTATTCCATAAAATTTACCATCATTTCACGACCCAAAACTTTCTGATTTTGGCTTTAAATGTTTAGTTAAATTAAATTTAATTCCTTACCTAGCCTTTAGAGACTTGAGTGATCGGAAAATCAACCCCTTGGGTTGATCAACTTGTTAAATGCCACCCCTATGGGTGTGCTTTACCTACAATGCTTAATTTCACTTTTTCCTAAGTTTATTGAATACCCCTAAGGGTTTTTACCTCATATTAAATGCCTTGACCTATACATTAATTTTTTTTAGAAATGATGAACCTAGTGACAAGAATTTACACCCCATTCGACTCATGAATGGTTGAGATAATTGAATTGGTCAAGTGCTTATGCCTTGTGCCTTATGGATTAAATGGGTTTTCCCAATTACATGCTTTAACCAATATGCCTAATGTGATCATGTTTCTTGAATTAAATGGAATTCCATTTAAATTAAACTTGTTTTATAAATGTGATGCTTGTTTAACTGCCTCACCTTAGTACTGAGAGTGATACACATGGTTCCTATTTAAGGAACCATCAGAAGGAATCTCATGACTTAATTAGAATTTTTTAATGCTTTGTAAATACACCGGGGGTGACATCAACTATGCTTGAGATGATCTCACCACACATTATCTATTTATTCTTCCAAATGAGTGATATCGGTTCCCTAGGAGAGACCCCTTGGATGGGATCGATGACATGACTGGTTGTACCATGCCACAAGAGAGACTCGAGCCCTTACGTGCATTACTAGGTATGAACTCAGAGGTATGTTAGTGCTTTAAATTTTCACACCATGCTTGGAGTGACACGTGGGACTTCATCCTTGGATCACCATGGATGAACTCCTTAGCATATATCATATGATGGGGACCTATAGCGATACTTGGAAAGTCTCTTCATATTTCCATGGATGGGCTTAGGGTGTCTCACTATACTTTATAAAGTGGTTTTCAAATTGAATTAAATAAAAGGTAAATGAATGATTTCAAAATGAGAAATAATACTTGGATTTAGAAATGTAGGGACATGTCCTCCAATACCAATCACAATCTTGGGGGTAGTCCAATTCCTCTCACATTACCCCACCCATTTTACCATTACAAGATCCTTTGGTTCAGAATCACCGACTTAGGCCGAAACAGGTAAATTGGACAAGTGTCCAAGTAGAACCCGATCAATGCATTTATTTATTTATTTCTGTATTGCATTTAAATTGTTAATTCACACTATTTATTTTATATTGTATGAAATAGAATGTACTAGACACCATGGGTTACAAAATATTTAGATTGTATTAGATCCAACATCCATTCTAGGTGCCAGTGAGGACGCTGGGCCCCTCTAGGGGGGATTATGACAATCCCACATCGAAGGAGGAGCATGAATCACCCCTTTATAAGGTGGTGTGAATAAATCTCCCATCACGGGGCCTTTTCCTGGGGGATTACTAAGGTACAGAGCCCAGGGAAAGAAAAACCATGCGGGTAGGCCCAAAGAGGACAATATCATGATCATGGGATGGACCGAGTTGTTACAAATAGTATCAAATCCAGTGTCCATTTGATGCGCAGGTAAGGAAGTTAGTCCCTTATAGGGGGGAGGATTATGGAAATACCACATAGAAGTAGGAGCATGAATCACCCCTTTATAAGGTATTATGGATACATCTTCTATCATGAGGCCTTTTCCTAGGGGATGCCTAAGGGCCAAAGCCCAGAGAAAGAAAAACCATGTGGGCTAGGCCCAAAGTAGATAATATCATGATCGTGAGATGGACTGAGCCATTATAGGAATATATGTTTAATAAGTGAAATTTAGCATGCTTGGAGGATGGGTAGATGAACCATGCGAGTTCTCTAGGATAGATAGGCGGAGGAATTTTTCTTAGATAGTTATAATTGCTCGGTTGGTGCAGAGTTTACTATACCATGCAGCCTAACCGTGTGAGTTTTCCATTTTCACTTAAAATTAAAATTAAGTGCATAATAGATAAAGGAAATATCCTATTTAAGGATGAGGATATCAAGAAAATATGGGGGGTGCTACTTTAGTAATCTCTTCAATGAAGATAATATGTATGGATTAGACCAAGTATTAATAGAGAGGAACCCAATTATAGTTATTATCAAAAAAAATCATCCTTTTGAGGTTAACAATTATTTAAAAATGATGTAAAATAATAAAGAAGTTGGGCCAGATAACATCTATATTGAATTGTGGAAATATTCATGGGAGTTTGGTATTAATTGGTTCACTAGGTTATTTAATGAGATTATGAAATCTAAGAAAATACTTGATGAATAGAGGAAGAGTTCTTCAGTACCTGTGTATAAAAATAAAGGTGATATTTTAATTTTTGGGAATTATAGTGGCATTAAGATTGAAAGTTATACCATGAAACTTTATGAGACTGATTGAATAAATGATTCAAAGGGAAACTGAAGTTTTAGATAATCAATTTGGTTTTATTCCTTAACATTCAATTATATAATCAGTTTATTTGATTAGATGTTTGATGAAGTATTATCGACAATTAGCACAATATTTGTACATAGTTTTCATTGATTTGGAAAAGACATATGATACATTTCCTAGAGATAAGGGGTGTAGATTACTTATATCAAAATCATCCAAGACATGTATGAAGAGAGTTTGACTCGAGTTAGAACTCCATTAGGTGATACCCAATACTTCTCTATCTCGATAGGTCTGCATCAAGGTTTGGTTATAAGCCCATACATTTTTTATTTGGTATTAGATGAATTTACAAAGCATATTCAAGATGAGTCACCTAATTGAATGTTTTTTATGGATGATATAGTTCTCATTCTAGAATCAAAAGAGGAAATCTATTTAAATTTTGATTTATAGAGAAAAACATCATAATTGAAAGATTTCCGGTTTAGTAAGGATAAAACAAAATACATGGAGTGTCATTTTCACAAATGATTGTATAGTAATGTTATAAATCTGAGATTGAGATCCCATGTTATTTTAAAATGTGATGTTTTTTGATATTTAGGCTCATTTTTTCAATGTGATAGAGATATTAATACAAATGTATCTCACAGGATTCAAAATGGATGGGTAAATTGAAAAATAATTCTGGGGTGTTTTGTGAACGAAAAATTCCTTTTAAATTGAAGGGTAAATTTTATATGACTGTTATTAGACCATCTATTCTATATGGTAGTGAGTGTTGGCCTTTAGTAGGATACATTGAACATAAAATAAGGTCAGTAGAAATATAAATGTTAAGATGGTTGTGTGGATATTTTAAGATGAATAATATTAGAAATTAATGTGTTCGAGAGAAAATTGGAGTGACTCCGATTAATATGAAGATTATTGAGACTAAATTAAGATGTTTTATGCATGTTAGAAGAAGATCTCGAGATGTACATGGTAATAAGGAAACTTAATGAAAAATTCACATATCAAAATATGTAGAGGTAAACCTAAAAATACCATAAACAAATCATTCAATATGATATTGTTTTAAATGGTTTCAATTAAATATTGTATACAATAGTGATAATTAGAGACATTTCATCTATGTAGAGGATATAATTTAATTGGGTTTAAGGCTTGTTTATTGTTGTTATTATTCAAGAAAATATGTATAGGGAGGGTAGAAGTTACAATTTTTATCCTGACATGATAATCTGATATGACACGACACGAGTTAAATGGAATTGGGTTGGATATAAATGGGTTTGGGTTGTAATTAGGTTGAGTAATAAAAAATGAATAATATACAGGTTAGTCTTGAGATGACCATTCTCAACCCATTTAACTCATGTAACTCGATTAAAAATATAATGATAATATAAAATATTAAAGATATAATAACAATTAATTTTATAATTAATTTTATTCTCATTATCAATTTAATTTTAAATAATTCATTATTTTTTAACACATTTATTTTAAATAACCTAATAGGGTCGAGTTTCTATATAGATAACATATGTTTCATATTAAGTAGGTTATTTTTAGACTAAATGAGGTAATTAAATTTGGTTAGGTCAGTTGAGTTTATATGATATTAACTAGTTGGAAATTTCATGATACAGTCTATGTTGTATATTTAAACTTAATCAAGTTGGAGGGTCAGGTAAGGGTTGAACTTTTCATAAATGGCTTGGGTCAAGTCATCCCATTTAATTAAATGGATTGGGTTAGTACTAAGCTTTAATGAGTTTACAGGATGGCTATCTTGACACGAACGTGACCTGTGAACTTTCCATCTCTATGGAGGGAACTAATGAAAGTATATAAATTACCTCACCAAGAATTTTCATTAGAAAACATAAAAATATATATTTTAAGTATGAACTAAACATGACAGCCAATAAAATATTGTTGAAATCATGATATACATGACAACTTGGATTCAGATCAAAATCCTCTTCATGGACAAATCAAGGGACCAGAGTCTGAAAAATGCGACCCACTCATCTTGTTGGTATATTACACACCTCTAGATCTGGATGAGTACAGTATATGGTTAGATCTATGTAGAACCTCACTAGAGGGGTAATATAAGTGGCCTCTTTTCTAATTATTTCAACTACTGGGAAGAGTAACTAACATGTCGTGGATGCAGTAAGGTCTATCAATATTAGCAATATATTAACCATAAAATGCCTCACTAAAATAAATGAAAGCATTGATGGCTTGAAGGATGGGGTTGGTGAGTGTGATGGTAGAGAGAGTGGTTGTAGAAAGTGGTCCCGATCTATCTGGTTGAGAAGCACTATTGCAAAGGCTTTAGAAGACATCACTACACTCTTCTACGATGAGGTACAAAACTAGATATACATGGGAAACCGGAAAGTGCTAGTTCATGCATGGTCTAATTGAGCCTCACTATACTATATATTTGTGTGAAAACCCTTTGATTAAAGTAATATTTTTTTATAGAAGTTAATATACTACACATAAGGTATTTTTTATGGTTTTCCACTATTTTTTGTTCATTTTTTGATAAGATCATAGCGATTTGGGGTGTGTATCCAACTGATTTCAAAATTATGTCATTTATGTAAATTGTTTTGGTGAAATTAAGTTTATAATTACCTTATAATGTATATTCAGGTGTAATTTATCATTGCATGGAATCTCACACTTCATTTATTAGATGAGTAAATCAGGTTTTTTGTTAGGGTTGATAAACCCCTTCTCTTAGTGTTAGGAAAACAAACACCTGTTTCTTACTTATATTTCATTGGTATTATTGGCCATGATAACTTTGGAAATTATTGTGACTCTATTCATATGAAACTATCATTAGGATCATTATTATCAAAAAATTAATTTTCACACCATAAGAAAAGAAATAAAAACATAAAAATCTGATGACATAAATATTCAAGTCGAAAATTTCTAAAACATTTCTCTTGAGTAATACAAGAAATCATGTGGAAAACACTCATATTCAACTTGAAAAATTCTAAAACATTTATGCTAAATAATACAAGCAAATATATTTCAAAAACTCATATATGAAATTTTAATACTCCAGTTGGAAGTTACGGAGAATCTATCATGATAGGAGATCACATGCTTAAGACTCTTTTGATATGACTTCTTAGCATGCCTTAGATGTTACCTATAAATACACCACTCCAATCATCATAACTTACCACAAAATATAAATAAATAATGAATTCGTTAAAAAATTTCATTTATTGTCTCTTTCATGAAGATTAAATCATATTAATTGATAAATGTGGTTAAATCACATAATGAAATATCTATCGTTTAACAATGTATGTCTAAAATTAATTATTGTTTCATATCATGCAACCAAAAAAATATCAATGTCACTAAAGTTACAAAATTATTATTGTAATCTATTTACCCACTTATGTTACTTAAATATTTCCTTTTGTCCAAAACTTATGCACAGTACATTAAATATTTTAATCTTGTATGATCCAACTCATAATTTCTCAAATATAACCAATCAAAAATAGATATTTACATTTCGTGTAATTTATTAGAGTATAATCATGAATCTCCTTGATCCTTTTAATCAAAAACCTTGATGTCATACCTTTCATATAGGCGAATAAAACCTTTCTTGATTAGTTAAATCAATATGAATTATCCATGAAACACCCAACCATTTATCTCTATGATTAATTTCTCACAATGATGTTATATTGATGTCAAAGTTTGAAACTTTACATATAATGAACTTGGTTAATCCACTTATTATTGGCAAGAATTAGCTTTCACATAAGAAAAATAAAACATATATATGAAAATTCATGAAAAACCCTAAATATTTCCTTGAAATTTATGCGGAAATGATGTTTTAAACAATTAAGAGTTTGCGTGATGATTGGATGATTTTTTTATGTTATAAAAAATCAATATTTTTAAAGATCTTATACTCACATATCTTAAATAATGTTATTGTATTTTAATTTTCAAGTAAATATGAGTGAATTAAAACTTTTAGATTTTGTGATACCATCATAAACTTCTTTTTCTCTATTATTATATGCTAGAATAAATACACTATTAAAAAATATTTAGAAATTAATTTTCATGGTTCCAGAAATAACACACAATGATCAATATATCATATTGAGCAATGTCCACAATTGGTGTCACTTTACATGGAATTATTTTCCATGTCATAATTCACATCCAAGCACATTGACAACTATATCCACTAAGGACATCATAAAAAAACCAAGTAAATGTAATTATCTATTTTTATAATCAATATATATAATATCCTATAACTTAAACAACCCATAATTACATGATTTATAACAAGAATTTTACTTTCTTACATTTTGATTATCTTTTCAGTTTATAATTTTATAGAATTAGGAAAAACCCTCACATATCAAACCCTTAAAATAAAAAGTGGTCACTTCCACTCAAAATCCATTTTTCCACAAAAACAAGATTCTTAAAATTAAGCATATGTTTCATTCAAAAAATATTCACTTCTTTTAAGATGAATCCTCATAACAGAAATATAAACCTTGATATATTTTCTACTCATCCTTTGTCCATGTGAAAACATTTGAAAATTTGGGGTGATTATAAAAATCTTAGTAATAGATACAAAAATAAAGAAACTCATTAGTCCATTTTTAAATTCATGAAATCCCATAGAAAATTTTCCTTTTATATAAATAATTTTGAGCTCAAATAATCATTTACTTACTCAAAAAATCAACTTAAATTCCTAGAGATTTTCATAAAACATTTTTTAATGAAGTATAAAGGAAAAATCCTAATAATGAGTGTTTCTTATAAAAGATGATCACTCATGAATTTTTTTCATGAAAAACATACTCGTCACCCTTAAAATGGGGCATATAATCTTCTTTAAACATAATCATATTTACTTACCTTATGAAATAAAAAGACTTCCATGAAAACTCATTTTCAAGCATATAAAATTCATGTAGGTAACTTGGGACATCTTCTTCATATAAATATTACAAAAGGAATAACCCACTCGGTTAATTAAAAAATATATTCCCGAGAGAAAAAAATCATTACACAATGCATTAGAGAGATATATCAGTCTCACATGTCTCCATTAGAAATTTCCAAGGACAAAAAAATACATAAAACACATAGAATATTGAATTTTAATAATAAAATATCATAAATTATTATGTTTAAAACTTATGAAGAAACATTTACATGATTCATGTAAAAATAAGGATAAAAATTCATTTTCTTTGAAAAATATTAAAATGAAAATTTCCCCAATGAATGGGAAATAAGATTTTCATTGAAAAACCATGAATTTTTTTAGAGAAATATTATTAGAGAATAATAGTCATGACTAAGATAAATTCTTCTCATGCAATATACATTAAAATAAATATTCCTTTCACACTTGTAAAAATGTAAGAAATACCCCATTTAGAAAACATTAAAACACATTTTTTTTAAATTTCATCAATAAAGTAAAACATGGTTTAAAATTAATTTGAAAATAAATTTTAGTATATTAATAACATACTTTAAATATTTTAAATAACATGGACATGGATAAAAAATATAAGAAAAAATTTGAACCTTTTAAAGAAAAATTCCTTAGCTCGAGTTTGACCCACCACATACGTACTTTAATTCATATATAATAATATTATATTAATTATTTACTTAATAATTTTTTAAGTTGCATTATATTATTATTTTTGTTTTTATTTAATTTATTACCATGTCTTATATACATATTAAATCAGTTAAGTTAATGTCAAACGTTTTGTGGACATTTGGTTCATAATTGCAAAACAACTTAATGTGGGCTGACCATAGACAAAGGGGTAATTATTACATAATATACAAAATATTAATAATTACATAATTATCATGTTTATAAATTAAATACAATTTTATAAATATTTATCAAATTTATACATGAAAAACAAATCACACCGCTTTGTGGAGGTGATGGTCCACACGTATGCACAAACGACATTAGCATTTTTAAATGAATGGAAGAGTAAGAAGGTAAGTAATTTATTATATTTATAGAATAATAATTATTTCAATAATATAATATCTATTAATTTAATCCATCATAATAACCAATATTGTGACATGGTGATGAAAAACAAAACACATCATTTCGTAGAGGTGGTAGTCCACACGTACACATGAGCGATGCTTTCATTTCCCATATGATGGAAAAGGAGATGAAAAAGGGTTGTACCATAATCATAATAACATTTAATTTTATGGAATAGAATAATTTTATTATTTTAGCATGTTTTTAATAATATTTTAATGTGGTAGAAAAATAAATAAACATGAAAACACTCGGTTTAGAGTTATACCTCTTTTGTGAAACTTCCTTTTTCTAACACTGTAAGCCTTCTAGGTTGATCTTTTTGTGATAATAAGACCTATAAGACATGAGTAGGAAGTTTGATAATGGATTTTGGTAGGTATTTGTTTATATAAATGTCTCAATAGGCGTGTAGAAGAGAGGAGATAAGGATCCCTTTTATGAGTGTGGTTGGTGACAATCTTGTAAATAGATGAAATTTTAATATATAATATACGTCTAACACATGGAAAATGGATATAGAGTGCCATATATTATAATATAAGGAGTATAAGGTCTAAATAAATTCAAAAAATAAAATTTATACATGTTTAGGTTTCATTTTAAACCTTATATTTTGGTTTAATCCCCTCTTAACCCTGTTAAACTTTAAATGATGTAGCACATTTTTCAATCTTTAAGGGTCGTGAAAGAAATTTTAAAAATTCAAAGTGACAAATAAATGAAAAATTCACAATATTATAGAAAAATTCCCCTAAATTTGAGTTAATATAGGATTTTTATGATTTTATAATGATTTTATAACGATTTAAAAATATTTTTTAAACATTAAATACCATTTAAAGTCATTTTCAGGGCTATTCATAAAATTTGAATTTAAAGACATCAAGAAAACAATGTAATTAGAATATAAAGTATTTAAACATAAATTATAAATTATAATTATCCAATATTTTTTTTAAAACCATAATTTATCCAAAAAATATTACTTTTAATGTTTTTATAATCATTTACTTTATTTTCTACTGCTTGCACAAGTGCTACATCAACGTTGCTTAAGTGTTCAATGTAATTATAACATCACTAAAAATTAAAGATAAATTACTATAATAACAATAATTTATTAATATTAAAAATAAATATTCATAACCATTCATAACTTCTTTTTATCCCAATGACCACATATTGTAGATAATAAAAGAAAGAGAGTGATGTTTTAGAATTATCCTTTACTAAAAATAACATAAAGATTATAATCAAAGGCAAGTGGCACCAAAATTACATATTTTGAAATATAGGATGAAGGAACCCAAAATATACCCATACAATTAAATAAATTCAAGTGTTTTATTGATTTTTAAACCTTATCCCATAGTTTTAACCTTAATTAACCTGTTTACCCTGTATTGCGGTGACAATGTTTTACCATGGTTAGTATTCATTATGATCAAAAATGAAATTGAACTCATTACTAAATTTGAACCCCATAATTAAAAATATAAAATTAAATGTTCAATATTCATTTTTCATAATTTCTATAAATTACTTTTAATATAAACGTGCAAAACACAATAAAAAATAGTTTTCTCAAAAAATGCATTTTAAGCCTAAAAATGAATTTATACCAAAATCAAGCATAACATTATTTCCTATGGTATTAACTAGATTATGGTTAATCAAATTATTCTTATTTTATTTTAAAACCATATTCAAAAATGAATGAGGATTTTAAATTACTTTATTTAAAGAAAATATATAACAGTTTTGCAAAAATTGACATTTTTCACTATTCACTCAAAAATCAATATTTTCAGAAAAATATAAAAAATTACTCTAAGATAAATTTTTAATGATTATTAAAAAAATTATTTATATTTTTTTAAATAAAATTTCTAAAAATAGAATAAATAAATTACAATATCCAATTAAAAAATTCAATAAAAATCATTTTTGAAGAAAATATATTTTTAAAGAATAAAATGAATTTATCCTCATTACTTGCCTAATAACCACAATGAAATGAATATTAATTAATTTTATTAGATAAATAATCTAATAATTTCATTAGAATCGTTTATTAATAGTGATCAATTTAATCTATTAAGATAGAAATGCATTTTGCAAATAAAAATAGTTTTATGAAAAATACATCTTTTACCTTCAAAAGAATTTATCTTCATTTATTACCAATTTATAATCAATGTATGACTTATTATTCATTTTATTAAGTAAAAAATTCTAAATATATTTCATAATATTATTATTCCTATTTATACCCATCTAATCAATGACTGGTTTATAACAATAATATTTAAATATTAATTTTTTTATAGTATATCACTGTTCGTTTAAGCTTGGTGTTGTGTATACCAAACATTATTGAATATAATATTATTTAGATAAAATATATTCTAAAATCTTGGGGTGTTTCATTGTACCCACTTAAATAAAGTGTGTCCTCACAATTTTATGCCGCGTCTGATAGAAAGGGTTTAAAACATTTTCAAAATAAATTCGAATGAGTGCAATAAAATATTCATAAGTGGAAAGAGTTATATTTTAATTTAAATTCATAACATTTCCTTTTGAAAATAAATTTAATTTCAATGTTAATTCTAGGAAACTTATCATTTATTAAATATTTCTTAAACCATGTATTCACCATGATGAGACACATACTTGAGAAATAGTTTCTAAAAAAGTATCTTAATAGTTGAATTATAAAACTCAATAGATTTATCTCCCTCTTGCTTAAGTTGAGTAATTATTTTACCATCGAGATAGAGAATATAATAAAATATACTTACTCAATTTATTTCTATTCCATCACCAAAATTTAATCCTTTGGTTGTTCTTTGAGAAGTTTCCACTTCTATCTCATCTCTCACTCTAAACAATAAAGATTCAAGATTAATTTTTCATGCCGAAAGCACTAAAATTAACTTCAAAGGATTGCAAGATCCATAAAAGGATGAAAATTTATTTATCCTATTTCTATCCTTTGAAAAAAAACAATAAATATTTAGCACAATATAAGATAATATACAATATAAAGAAATACTACATTAATCTACAAATCCTCAACAAAAACACCTAAAGTTAAACATTAAACATTCCATAAATAACTAACCTTAAAGCTCTTCAAAATATGCTATACCAAAAATGAATCCCAAATATTAGAACGATTTTATCACATATTCTTACAAGATAAAATTTACATTTGTGTCTAAATAAAATCGATCACTTCTAAAGTCACATACCAAAAATGCATATGATCTAATCATATATTCTAAAAAATATGCTAATATTTTCCATAAATATCCTGAATCACCATAATGATATAATAAAACCATATATGCTTCCAAAAGACAATTCATCCATTATTCCTCAAATAAAATTAATAATTCCATTTACCTTAATCATATACTATTCCCAAAATAGATAACTTCTTCAAAAATAACTTTAATTACTTAGGCATAAAATCAATTTTCAATCCTATGGTTATCTATATGATAAAACATATGTTCACAAAATGAATTAACCCTTTATCCTAATTAACCGCAATTATCTCAATATTAAAGAATGTATTAACCCTAAAGGTTATCAATACCTTTCAACTAATTTCTAGAAAATAAAAAAACATTCTTCCTTAAATAACATTTCCACTATAACAAAAGTTAAACTTATGGGTTACACATACCTCAAAAATTTATTGAAAATAAATAAATGCATCCCCAAAATATATATAATCATATTAAACTCCCATCACATAAAAACTAAAAATGGGTATTTATACCTTTAAACTTATGATTAACCTTAGAATTATTAACCCATGAAGATATCTAAAATCCATAAAATATCCATATCTAAATCATCATAACCTATAAATTTATCTAAACCTTTCCTTTGATACCAATTATAATGATGTGTAACTTAAACAACATGTAAATACATGATTTAAAATAAGGGTTTCACTTTATTAAATTTTGGGGATATTTTCAGTTTAGAGTTTTATAGAATTAGGAAAAACTCTTCATATCAAACCCTTATAATAAAAAGTGGACACTTCCACTTAAAATACTTTTTTGTCCACAAAAATAAGATTCTTAAATTTAAACTCCTATTTCATTCAAAACACATTTTCTTCTATTAATAATAATCTTCATAACATAAATATAGACCTTTTTATAGTTCTTAACCATCCTTAGTACTTTTGAAAAACATTTGGAAACTTAGGATGAGTACAAAAATATTGGAAAATGTTAAAAAATGAAAGAAATTTGTTAGTTTATTTTGAAATTCATGAAATCACATTAAAAATTTATCTTTTATATAAATAATCTTGAGATTAAATAACCAATTACTTACTAAATAAATCAACTTTACTTCCAAATTATTTTAATAAAAATCTTTTTAAGCAAGCATAAATTAAAAATAACAACCATTATGGTTTCTAGTAAAACATGATAACTCATGAAAACATTTTCTTGAAAACATAATTTTCACCCTTAAAAAGGGGAATATACTTTCATTTAAACATAATATCATTAGCTTACCTTATGAAATAAAATTAATTCCATGAAAAGTAATATAAAACAATAGAAAAATCATGTAGGTAACTTGGGATATCATCTTCATATCACTCTTATAATCACTCTTACAATCACTCTTATAAGTGTAATAAACTAATCACTTAATTTCAATATATATTCCTTGGAGAAACAAATCATTTCCTAATACATTAGAGAGATATATTAGGCTCATCCATCATTATGAACAATTTACAAGGGCTATAACATACATGAAAAAAATACAATCTTTCATTTCCATTATAAAATCTTAAAAAATATTCCGTTTATCACTTATTTAGAATCACTTTTTCATTTCATATAAAAAATAAAGATATAAACCATTTTTCTTTGAAAAATATTTAAAAAAATTCCTTTCACACTATTTTTAAAAATGTAAAAAATAACCTATTTGGAAAAAAATTAAAAGTATTCTTTTAAAATATTCATAAATAAAATAAAACATGGTTTAAAATAAATTTGAAAATAAATTTAATTATATTAATAACATACTTTAAACATATTAAATAACATATATATTTAGGAAAAATAGAATAAAAACATTCAAAATTTTAAAATAAGATTTTAAAGAAAAATACCTTACCTCAAGTTCCACTCACCATGTATGTACTTTAATTCATGTATAATAAACTTATATTAATTATTTACTTGCTTAATAACATTTTTAGGTGTATTTTATTATCATTAATACTTTTATTTCATTTACTACCATGCATTATATAATTATTAAATCAATTAATTTCACATCAGATGTTTTGAGGACGTTTGATTAATAATCATAAAACAACTTAGTGTGGGTTGAATATGGTAAAATTGGTCATTATTCCATAATATAAAGAATATTAATCATGGAATAATTATCATGTTTATAAATTAAATACAATTTTATAACTAGTGATGAAAGGAATACATGAAAAATGAATCACATCGCTTCGTGGTGGGGGTAGTCCACACATACGCATGAGTAATGTTATCATTTTTAACGAATGGAAGGGTAAGAAGGTTATTAATATATTATATTTATAGAATAATAATTATGTCATGAATATAATATATATTAATTAAATCCATTATAATAACTATCCTTGTGAGGTGGTGCTAATAAACAAAACACTTCACTTCATGGTGGTGGTATTCCACATGTACACATGAGCGATGTTTTCATTTCTCACAGGATGAAGAAAGAGATGAAAAAGGGTTGTAAAATAACCATAATAGAATTTTTTATATGGTAGATACCAATTTTATTATTTCATAATGGTTAATTAATATTTTAATGAGTTATAAGAATAAATAAATAAGAAAACACTTGGTTAAGAGTTAAACCTCCTTTGGCTCACACCTTAAGACTTCTAGGTTTTCCTTTTGGTGATATCATAACATTAAGGACATGGGAATTAAGTTTTATAATATATTTGGTTAGGTATTTTTTGATATAAATTTCTCAAGAGGTACATGGAAGATATGATAGGAGGTTTTCTTTTTATAAATGAGGTGGGTGGAAATCTTATAAATATATGAAATATTAATATATAATATGCGTCTAACTCATGTTAAATGGATTAAAAGTGATATATATATTTTAATATAAGGAGAATAAGTTCTAAATAAATTTAACCAATAAAATTTAGATAGATTTAGGTGTCATTATAAACGTTATGTTTTTTTTAACACCCTCGTTAACCCTGTTTATCCATAACCATTGTAACAAATTTTTTAATCATTTAGGGTCATGAAAGTAAGTTTTAAAAATTTAAATTGGTATATAAATAAAATATTTATGATATTATAGAAAATATTCTATCAATTTTATATAATATAAAACTTTTATGATTTTATAATGATTTTAAAATAAATTTTAAACATTAAATATTACTTAAAATAATTTTCGGGACTATTCAAAAAAATTTACTTTAAAGACATCAATAAAAATTGTAATTTGAATATAAAATAATTCACCATAAATTATAAATTATAATTATCTAATAAAAAATTTCAACACTATAATTTATCAAAAACATATCATTTTTAACATTTTTAAAATCATTTACTTGATTTTTCTACTACTTGCACAAGCGCTGCATTGGCACTATGTAAGTGCTCGATGTAATTATAACATCTCTAAAAAATAAATATAAATAAATATCATAAAAATAATATATTTATATTTAAAATATATATTTATAACCATTCATAACTTATTTTTATCCCTATTAAAACATATTAGATATATTAAAAGAAAGAGAGTGACATTTAGTAATTATCCTTTACTTAAAATAATATAATGGTTATAATCGAAGGAAAGTGACAAAAAAAGTATATTTTCAAATATAATATGATTATAGTATAAATAAACTCATACAATAAAATAAATTAAAGTGTTGTATTTATTTTTAGATCTTATCCCATAGTTTTAACCTTAATTAACCTGTTTTACCATTTATCTCAGCGACAACTTCTTACCATGGTTGCTATTCATTATGAACAAAAATGAAATTAAAATAATTAATAAATTTAAAATTAATGAATCTAAATATTAAATATTTTCAATATTAATTTTTTATAAGAATTAGAAATTAATTTTAATATAAGCGTACAAAATGTAACGAAACACATTTTTTTCAAAAAATGCATTTTAAGCTAAAAAATGAATTTATACCAAAAGAAAGCATAATAGTGATTCCTATGGAATTAGTTGGATAATTTTTAATAAAATGAAACTTATTTAACTTTAAAACCAAACCCAAACAAATAATGATACTTTTAAATTACTTTATTTAAAGAAAAGAAATTAGTATATTATAAAACTCAACATTTTTACTATTCACTCAAAAATAAATATTAAAAAAAAACCAAAATTAACTCTAATATAATTTTTAATTGATTATTTAAAAAATAATTTCCATTTTACCAAATAAAATTTCTAAAATTGGAGGAAATAAATTACAATATCCGCACACAAAATGCAATAAAAACCATTTTTGAAGAAAATGTTTTTTTGAATAATAAAATGACTTTATCCTCATTACTTACATAATAAACATAGTTAAATGAATGTTAATTAATTTTATTGGATATATAATATAATCATTTATAAATAGTGATTAATATAATCTATTAAGATAAAAATACATTGCATACATAAAAATAGTTTTATGAAAAATATATCTTTTACCTTCAACATATTTTATCTTCATTTATAACTAATATACAGTCAATTTATTAAGGAAAAAATTTATAAATATATTTCATAATATGGTTATTCATATTCATACCCACCAAAACAATGACTAGTTGATAAAACTTATATTTAAATAATAATATTTCTATAGTTAACATTATTTGTTTAAGCTTGGTTTTTCATATACCACACACTATCAAGAATAATAATATTAAAATAAAATAAATTCTCAAATCTTAGGGTGTTACATTTTACCCCCTTAAATAAATTTCATCCTCACAATTTTATCTCATGTCTAATAGAAATGGTTTAAATTTTTTTTATAATCAATTCCCAGGAGTGGAATAAAATATACATAAGTGGAAAAAATTATCTTTTAATTCACATTGATGACATTTCAATTTTAAAATAACTTTAATATCTATATTAAGACTAGGAAACTTATCATTTCCTAAATATTTCTTAAACCATGTATTATCTATTATGAGACTCATACTTTTGAGAGAGTTTCTAAAAGTATACCTTAATAGTTGAGTGATGAAACTCAATATATTTATCTTCTTATTGCTTGAGTTAAGGAATTATTTTACAATATAAATATATAATTTGAGAAAATATACTTACTTGATTTATTTTCACAAGAAAAATTTCATCCTTTGGTTATGCTTTGAGAAATTTCCAACTCTATCTCATCTCTTACTCCAATCAATGAATATTAAAGATGAATTTTTCATTCCTAAAGCACTAAATTTAACTTTCAATGGATAATAAGATCCAAAAAACGATGAAAAGTTATTTATCCTATTTATATCCTTTTACCAAAACTAAAAATAGTTAGCACAAGATAGGTTAATATAAAATATTAAGAAATACTATATTAATCTATAAATTCTTAGCAAAAAACATTTAAAGTTCAACTTTAAACATTAAATAAATTACTAACCATAAATATCTTTAAAATATACCAGACTAAAAACTGAATCCCAAATTTTTGAATGATTTTATCACTTATTCTTATAATATAAACTTAAATTTATCTCCAAATAAAATAAACTACTCCTAAAGTCACATACTAAATATATGTATGCTCTAATTGTATAATCTCCAAAATATGCTAATCTTTTCCATAAATAAACTCAATAACCATAAAGCTACAATAAAATCATATATACTTACAAAATATAATTCAACCATTATTTCTAAAATAAAATTAATATTTCTATTTACCTTAATCATATAATATTTCCAAAACAGAGAACTTATTCAAAAATAACTTTAATCACTTAGTCACCAAATCACTTTTCAATCCCATGGTTATCTATTCGATAAAAAATTTGTTCCCAAAATGTATTAACACTTTATACCAATTAACCATAATTACCTTGTAACACCTCATGTCTCTATATCATGGTTTCAAATTAATTATTTTAATTAATGTTGGATAAATTTTAAATTTTTGAAAGTTTTGTATTTGAGTTATATTTTCTAGAATTTTTTCTTTTGTGCATGGTTTGGGGTGCACATTTTAGGAGTAACTGTGTGGGTAACCATATGTGGGAAATTTTATAGCTGTTTTTGAATGTGCATGGTTTGATCTATATGGTTAATTCATGGTTGAGGTGGATCTTAGTAACAACCATGGGACTCTTCCTTTCCTTCAGTTTCTTGGAACATGACTTGATCATAGTTAGGAAAACTGTGTGACAAGCGTGTGATGTGGATATGTGTTTGAGCTATGGAATTTGGAATGATTGGAATATGGGTAGATAAACCATGTGATTTCCCTGGGATAGATCATATGAATGTCTTTTTCTTATGCAGTGCTAATTACTTAGTTGGCACATAGTTTACTAAACCACATGATCTAACTGTGCAAGTTACTTATATTAAATTAAAAGTGAAATTATGGTTTTTACTTTAATATTTTAAGATCCCTAATGGATATATTTTATCTACCTCTCATTCAAATAGTATAAGGCACACCAAGGGAGTTTTGTATCTCCCCCTTTAATTTGGATTTTCAATCCTCTCCAACCTCATTTCTTAAGAATTATTTCAAGGTAAGCCCTATAATCCTCTTATTTATCCTTCCCTTCCCTTCCATTATAGTTTCATTCTCTCCTACTAATCCTAGGGGATTTTAAGTTATATTTAAGGGTTTGGGTGATTGATTCATGGGGTTTTTATTTTTTAGGTCTTACTTGAGGTCCCTTGAGGCTTTTTGAAGCTCTCACCATCATGGGTGATGACTTTTGAAATGGTTACCATTAAATCTAGGTATATTTTTTGTTATTTTTCTTAAATAGACATAACATTGAGTGATTGATGATTTAATATTCCCTATTTTATAATTTTAATCCTTGTGTAAAGGATTGGTTGGATTTTAAATGGGTTTGAGGTGAATTTCCACTTGAAAAATTGTTTTCACTTGGAATTTAAATTGAGACTTGAAATTACAATATTGATAATTTTTGAAAGTTATTTTTTTTGTAAAATATGTCATTTTAAATGGTTTTTACCCTATTTGGGTCATGGAATCAAGTGTAAGTTTGGATTTAAAATATTTAGATATTTTTCTTGGGAATTCAAGTAGTGTATTAAAATGTTAAATGTTTTGAAAGTGTTGAGGTAAGAATTTTAAATAGAGTGTATTATTTTAAGATGATGTGTCCCTATTTGGGTCATAATTTCAATTTTGAATGAGTATTTTAATCTTTCTGGGGATTTAAATGAAAAATGTGTTGATTTTTTAAATGGTTCTTCAAAATAGTTTTAAGTGAGTTATTTTGGAAGATGTTTATCAAATGTATTTGAAGATATTAATTCTAACTAATAGTTTGGGGTGGGGCTTCAAACCATTTATAAATTAATTTACATCTTGAGACTTTTTATAAAGTCTTGTTTGGAATTTTGGAAGTTTTACAAATATTGTAAGTGTGAGCGTGAGACCCTCTTAATCCTATTTGTTATCTCGTGACACCATTGAATTATAAACCAATGGTAAAATTGTAAATTTCATGTGTTATGAGTAAAATGTGAATGAGATGTTGATTGTGAGGGTGTGGGAGGTGAGGTGGGATTTATCATTTTGATGTATTTATATTAATTCATGTGATTTCACACCTCTATTTGATGTTATTCATGGGAGCCCTAGGGGACTAAGTAGAGGTTTGGATAAGTGAAAAGACTAGTATGGAAAGTGCATCAACTAGGGAGTATTCCATGGATACTTCGATATGGTTTGAACAAAATGGGTAGCATACTTTTGGGATAGCTTATTTATTTGATACTATGGATGAAGGTTTTCTAGGGATATTTATTTTTAGATAGATTGAAGGGCCTACCGAGGACATTTATAGGTTTAGTAGTGCCGGAATAGGTTCCTTTTATCTTATTTAGAATGTTGTACTTGAGTATTATGAGGTTACCCATGATTATTTGATATCATTTATAGTATGATATAGGTAATTTTGGTGTTTATTCATTGTTTATATACCATGTTGTTGGTTGGTTATAGTACCCATATTTATTTTTGGATTCCTTGTATTGTCTATTTTATTCTAAGTACCATGTTGCTTACTCTTGTGTGATTAGTGATTTTTATTCACTTTGAAATTAGTTTGGGAAATTGTTTTGGAAAGTGTATTTAGGTAAAAAAATTATGTGATTTTAAATGGGTATTTGGGAAATGTTTTTAAAGATAAAAAATGACTATTTAACTTGTTTTTGTTTTATAGAGAAAGGTCCTATTTAGATGTTTTAAAAGTGTTTAGAAAAGGGTTTGACTGCACCCTTCCTTCTTTTAGAATAATGGGGAATTGTTATATAAAAATGGGACGAGGCCTGATAAAACTGGTTTTCAATTATTATTTTTATTTAATCCAAATAAAATCATTTTATGAAACATGTGTGTGTAATTTGGCTTCTGTATACTTGTGGATTTAAAACTAACATTCAATTGTGTTTTTAAAATAGCATACAATGAATTTCCTTTTATAATAATTTCAAAGAATTTGTGGTTCTTACCTATGGGGATTAGTTTCTCTCACACCCTATATATACCACTTAGTATATTCAGTTATTATTGCTTCATTTGATGTGCCTCGACTTTGGCCTCTTTTGATTTGGGATGTGGGTTGTTTCAGATATCTAGAACAAGGTGTATATTGTGACCACAAGTCACATGGAGATTGCAGGTGGAAGTTTTATTTTGTTTTCCTTTTGGGTTGTTTATGTATAGACTATGTTATATCCTTTATGATTATGAGGAGTTAATGTTTATTCATTTATATACCTTATGTGTTTATGTGGATTCTACCTTTATTATAATTAATTATATAGTTGCTTCATTTTTATACTTATTAATTTAACGTGGATGTTTATTTTTTTATTTGGTTGTTTATTCAAGGGTGAAATCATTCCAAATGATTTTGTTCAGTGAACCTTGTACTTAGGTATTGTAGCAGTTGGAACTATTCACCTTGGGCCACTAATTTGGGCTTGGAGTCCTTAAGGCTTTTGGGCCACCCAGGCCTTCGGGATAGTAGGGATTTCGGGCCACCTTTAAGGCCTTCAGGCCTCATGCAGTTACCCCAAACAAGCTACAAAAAAGGAGCAGCCCCAGAAGAGGATTCAGAGTAGGTGTAATCACCAGAGCAGAGCCAAATGGATTTGTCAGAATGAGAGGGTATGGCTATGCCATCAGGACCAGCCTGTGCTTGCACAGGAAGCCTAGCCAGATGGCTATGCGAAGGTGGAGAGATACTATCATGATGCAGATGCTGGGGAGGGGCAGTTCCTTGTAGATAGTCTGGTTGAATTCCCTAAGACCTTCGGGTCATGTATTCTCCTAAGAATATGGACCTTGTAATCTCTGAGCCTATGAGCCTTATAAGGGTTACCCCTCATCCCTTTAAAGGGGGGTTATCAAAAATCAATAAAAATGAAGGCCTTCAGGCCATTTAGACAGTGACCATTGTACTAGTTTCCAACTAAGGGTGATCGAGAACACACCTCAAGCATGTCTCATACCGGTTCGGGTATCCGAAAGATGGATGAATAAGGTTTGTTCATGAAAAGATGGTATTATAAGATACCCTCTTGTTATTTAGGGAATGTATGGGTCGTCTGGAGACTAGGATTATCATTAGGACTTTAATAGAGTGTGCGAGAAAGTTCTTGGACAACTCTTCATCACACCTAACCTCTAGTTTCCATGGGTTTATCAGTATTGAGTCTTAATTTTTGAGTTTTGATTTGGATATATTTTATAGATTTTTATATTCTTTGATCATGTTCTGATCCTTGTTGAGTGTATAGGTGATTTTAGGGGTCAGATTGAGTTTCATAGGTGAAGGTGGTGAATGAACCAGGGCTGAATAGTTAGCATGAATGGTATGGTAAACAATGCAGTACTTTTGTAGAATGGATCTATAGCCATGATAGTTCCTCTTTTATGATTAGATCATTTTTTACCGTCCCATTCATCCAAAGTGTTCACAATGTAGTTTCTCCTCCAGATTTATATTTTTTCCTAATTTTCTCCCTAGATTAATTCCAATGGAGTATTACATTAGCATGATTTTAGATAGGGTATTTTTATTAGGTTTTTGTGGTAATTGATGTAGTGGAATATAGTTTGATTTAAGATTAATTCTGGTGTGTTTGGTTTTGACCCTTGGGAACTTTATGTTATATGATGGAAAATGGTTTTTGGGACGGAGGAGAGGAATTCTAGGAGGCGTTTTGTTTTTGAAAACTATTTTGTTATAGTTTGGGAAAAATGTTAGGTTTTGATTATTAAAAACTAGGTTGTGTTTTGTTTTAAAAGTGGAGATAGGGAATTTTTTTTGTGTGAAAAATCATTTAAGATTAAAAATTGGAATTCTTTGAAGCATTTAAATTCTTAAAGGGTATATTTTAAGAATTGGTTAATAAAGTAATTTTAAAATAGTTCATTTATTTTAAAATGTAATTTAAAAATTATTTTCATAAAGTAAAATATGGGCTTTGTGCTGAATAGATTTTGTGGTCTATTTTAATTTCCACATAATATTTTAAATATTTCCATTTTTTAAATAGATCATAAATCATTTTAGAAAGGAGTTTTAGATTTCCTTTTTGAGAAAATTTATTGTGTTTTTGGAAAATAAGGGGGTTGAACCTTGGTTTAAATATTTTTTAAGACCAGAGAGTCTTGGTAATAGTTTTTATTTTTTTATAGAGGGGTTTATAAAAAATGGTTGAGTTTTTAAACATGATTCTAAAAATGGTTTTAAAATCGGGTTTCAAAGATATTTTAAAAAGGGTGTTTTTGATCAGTTACCTTGGTGATGGGACCAAATTTTTTTGAGGTTCATGAGCTACTAAGATCATATATTATGTTGATTGATAAGTTCCTCCCAAAAAGTTCTTGATATAATTCAGAGTGTTTTTCCTAGGAGTAATCCTTGCATGGTCTCTTACATTTTTTAGATTTGACCTTTTTTTTCATGACTCCACCCTGACTCTAAGTGGATTTTGGGGATTTATAGCCTTATTTTTTCTTTAGTTATTCTTGGGTTAGTCCCTTTCCCATCTTTACCTTGGTTCAATTAGGAAGGTTTGGAGTTTCCTTTTAGTGGGTTCTTTTTGGAATGTGGCTTGGTAGTGGATCCTTGTGTATGTTTTTGAGGAATCTTATGTGTTTGAATTGAATGGTTTTTTGATTCAAGGAATTTTGTCTTGTAAAATTGAGGATGACTGAGTCATTATCTTATGGATAGTAATGAACTTTAGATCAGTTCACGGACCTTCTAGTTTGTGTGGATGCCTTCGAGTTTTTGGGCTTGAGTGCATGCCTTATTGTTTCATTTGACTTATTTTAGGGATTACAGTGTTTACTTGTGTTGTGACCATTTTGGGGTTTATTTTCTTGTTGATATGGGTGTAAGTGACCCTTGGTTCTTTATTTGGGTAATTAGGATAGATATTCCATTTAGTCCATTGATCACTCTATAGTGCTAGCCTTATGGGGTTCACCATGGGATGATGTTATGAGATTGAGTTCCTAGTTTACCCATAGAGTTTAGTGACCCAGGTCGAGATCCCATTTTGTTTTCTTATTATGGAATGATTATAAGTTTTACCTCATGAATTTTATGTGTGTTAATCTTGATGATGGATTTATTTTATGGGTGTTGAGCTCCATGATGTTGAGTTTCCCTTGGAACATGTTCAACTTGAGTGTTATAGAGAGTTCTTTGGTGGTAGTTTGTGCTTGATGGATTTGGATGATTCCCAAGTAAGTTCTTAGAGATGCTTTCTCATAGTGGATATCTCCATTTGAGAATGTTCTTGTTTAATGCATAATTTAGGAGATTTATAAATAGCGGGGAGACTAATTCACAGTCTATGTCTTATTTGTATCTTGTACCAGTGAACGTGGTTGTGTTTTTATTAGAAACATCAAGTGGTTTTTGGTCTTAATGGTTTATTATGGAGTAATCATCAGTGTTCAAGAGTTTCATTTTCTTAAACCTCTATATTTTTTTCTTTCAATTCACCTTGTTCTATGGGGTGTGGCTTGTGACCCATTCATGTTATTTCAATATTGATTATGGAATTTCTAGGAAAAAAATTGGCATGGTAGGAAGATTTTAACAACCCATTTAAATGTATCATGATTTCTAATTAATTATTTTAATTAATTTTTAAGGAATTTAAATTTTTGAAAGTTTTGTATTTTATTTTAATTTTCTGGAATTTTTGCTTCTGTGCACGGTTTGGGGTGCACAATTTATGAGTAACCATGTGAGTACCCTTATGTGAGTAATTTTCTAGTTGTTTTTTAATGTGCATGGTTTTAACTTCATAGGTAGTTCATGGTTGGGTTAGATATTGGTATTAACCATACTACTATTATATTCCTTGAATTTCTTGGTACACGAATTGAGCACAGTTAGAAAAACTATATGACAAGCATGCAATATAGATTTGTGTTTGGGAATCACCATTTGGAATGGTTGTAACATAGGTAGATAAACCATTTTAATTCCTTGGGATAGACCATATGAAGGTATTTTTCTTAGGTTGTACTAATTGAATGATTGGTTCATGATTTACTAAACTGTGTGACCTAATTGTGTGAGTTTCCCAGATTCACTTAAAAGTGAAATTATAGTTTTTCCCTTATTATTTTATAATACCTAAGGGTTATATTTTCTCTACCTCTCATTAAACTAGACCAAGTCACACAAAGAGATGTCACTTACTCCCTTCCCTTTGGATTTTCAAACCTCACCAACCACATTTATTGAAGATTCCTACAAGGTAAGCCCTATATTCCTATTCTTTATCATACCCTTATATTACCTTGTGATTTCATACTATACCATAATGTCTCGGATTTTTTCCATGTATTATTTTAATATTATATTGGAATTATTTCGAGACCATACTCTGAGACGGCGTGCAGTTCTGAGGCCCGGTGATCCCAGAACAAGTGTATGAATTTAATTTAATAATTAAATAACGTGCATGTGTTCTTTTCCTAAAAAAGTGTAATAACTCCCGAACGGGTGCTCAGATTAGAAATTCAAGGGCACCGTTGCGTTCGGAATAGCAATTTTACCTTAGGCGAGGCCTAACATCGGCCGGCGCAGGTCGGTGGTGGAATCCAGTTTTTGGGACGTAAGAGTAATAAAATATTTAAATAAAAATATTTTATTCTGCAACGAAATCTTTTAAATATGCTGCAACGAATATCCCTTACCTTTTTAATTAAAGGTTGGCGAAGGGTCCAGGGTTAGAAACCTCATAACCTTGAAACCCTTGGCGGCTCTGGAGGCTCTGGAGAAAACCTACCAACACGGCGACGACGGCGCAACGACTGGATCATCGCCGATAAACGCCGCAGAATCCAGGTAGGATGTTTGTTTGTGATTTCTACGATGAATGTGGGCTAATCCACGAATAGATTAGTCCGCGGATTGATTGTTCTTTCGGGATGAGCTCTTTGTGGGGATTTATGGGAGATTGAATCCAATTTAATCCATTGTTGTTTATTTTTCTACTCCGTTTAATCCCATTAACGGGAGCAGATCAACGCCGTGACAAACAAAGGTGGAGGTTCGTTCCTCAATTTCATTTCTTTGGATTTCTCCCCTTTATTTTCTTCGCGTTCTTCGCGGGGTGATGAACGGCGGATCATTGCGCATCCGTTCTGCGATGCAATGATCCCAAACTATGGATCCAACCCCGGAGTGGTGTCACGGAGGTGCGATGACGATATCGGCGGATGATTCGGAGCGGATCGAGAGTTATGAGTTTTCGGGTGTTTTTCTTCAGATGGATCGTTCGAGGTTTATGATCCGTTTTAAAGGCTGAAAACACCCGTCGCGGTGTTCATATGACGAACCGAACCAATCCCTGGAGTATCGGGATGAACAGACGAGAGATCGTGGATCCGGAAGATCGGTTGAAGCATGAGGAAGAAGACGGCGTTCTGGAAATATCCTAACTACACACCGTGTAGTATAAGATACACAACGTGTGTTCATCGGCATGCTTACATGGCGTGTACTTTGGGAGTACACGGGCACGAGCATGGTACACGGCCAAGGACATGCCGTGTATACCCCTCCCCGGCCAGACCCGGCCAGATACACGGGATACCCCGTGTACTGGTACACGGGCATGCGACATGTACACGGGCAGAGACCGTGTATGAGCACATGGCCAGCGTACATAGAGAGAGCCCCAGGTGCTCGGACACGGCATGTGAATCATCTACACACCGTGTAGTTTCTTTCTATCTGACAAGCCGAATGACACGGGCCGGTTACATGGGCAGTACCTGGGGTCAAGGAACACGACATGTACTTTTTTCTACACGCCGTGTAGTTTGGTTTTACACGGCTTGAACGAATGACACGGGCTGTTTACATGGGCAGTACCTGGGGTTAGGGAACATGATATGTAACCATACTACACGCCATGTAACCTTTTCTTCATGGCTTGAGCCACTTGTCTTCTGTGACTTGGACTAGTTTTCTTAGGGTTCGTACCCTTGGTCTTTTCCCTGAAGGTTCTGGTATCATTTCCTTTACATAGGAGTATGATGCCTTCAACAGAACTTCCTGAATAGAGTTTTTAGAATCCCCTCTGTGAGACTTAGAGCCAGATCCTCTATTCATTCCTGGAACCCTAGGTAGAGTTCTTGGTATCGACGTGACCAAATTTACCCGGGCGCCGATCCTCTGCTTAGTAGATTAGCTCAGATTGAGTTGTCAGAATCACCCCATGACTTGGTTGTGATCCTCATCTGAGCATCATCTTCTCAAGTTACTTGTGGAGTGTGTTCTCCCAGAACGAGTACTTCATATCTCTCTCTTCAGACCTAGGAGTGTGTTCTCCTGGTTGCATGCTTAGTGGAAATCTTCGAGCTGGATCTTAGTGGTGGTATTCGCGATAGATGGACATGCATGAGTATATCTGGATATTCTTATTATATGTTCAGTAGACATATACTATATAGAGTTGACTGTATCTTTCTTTTTGGTATTTTACCTTATTGCATTTCCTTTTTGGTTTTGGGGTGTCCTACTGGGTATTGTTATACTCACCCCTACACGGGCTTTGCCCGCTCGTGTCGTGTCTTGTGCAGACGAGTGATCCTTTGAGAGGATTCTAGGTGGACCAGGGCCGGATGGCACTCAGTGAGATTAGGCGGGCCGAGGTGTGTTCCTACGACTACAGATTTCAGTCCCAGTACCTTTCCTTACAGGTTGGACTTTGTTACAGAATTTCTTTTTGGTGGGCTATTACTTTTGGCCCAGGGTTTTACTTTCTTGTGCTTTATTTTCCTTTCTTACTCTGTTAGTTGGGTTTTAGTGTATGCATTCATATTTTCCTTTTAGTAGTTTTTACTTTTTATCTTTGTGGGCTTGGAGATGTGTGTGCATGTGTACAAGTTTATAGGCAATGCCTCCCATGTTAGTAGCATGCCTACTCGGTGCTAGTAACCAGTCCCTAGCCTATTAGAGGCGGGCTTGGGGAGTTGCGGCTCGGGCCCCACTGGGAAGGGTCGTGACAGAGTGGTATCAAAGGTGGTCGGTTCTACCTTAGGACCGAGAGTCTGTGAGTTGGTTTGGGGCAACAGTGTTAAGTGTTTCGAGTTCGGCTTTCAGGACAGGGACCCCAGTGTTGGTGCGGGAGACCGACGCATCCATACACCAGGACTCTGATAAATTGTTTTTCGAATCAGAACATGAGAACACTAGTTGTAGGGAAAAAATAATGGTACATGCATCATATAGGAATGGGTTATGGTTTCCATATCCTTTTTAGTCAGCTCTCCAGATATACTCACTGAATGAGATACATCTTGTTTCTTTAACAGGATGCCTCCACGACACGCACCCGCTAGGATCCAGCATCTCGATCACGAGGATGACCCCCTCAGTGATGAAGCCTCAATACAGGGACCGGATCTCCCAGTTTTACCACCAGGTGGTGTGCTAGTTATCCCGCCACCTATGGAGTAGTGTTTAGTGCCTGTTGTACCAGTGGAGGAGGAGCGCAGGCTGAGCGCACTCCACGAGTTTCAGAGACAGAGACCCCTCAGGTTTCGAGACGAGCCTAACCCTCAGGCAGCAGAGTACTGGCTTGAGGCAGTGGCCAGAGTCTTCTGTTTGGTCAGGACACCAGCAGACCAGATGGTGATCCTGGAAGAGAGCCTTCTGTAGGGCTTGGCAGGACGATGGTGGAGTTTGGTTATCCAGACCCACAACGAGGTGACACTTGCATGGTCGGAGTTTGAGCGTCTCTTTAGAGAGGAGTTTTCACCGGTTACCCTGAGAGCAATATGCATACAGGAGCTTCTTCAGCTCCAGCAGGGAACCATGACGGTGGCTGACTATTCGTTGAGGTTTACCGACCTCTCGCAGTACTCGATGGATATGGTCAGAGATCAGTACTTCAGAGCTCAGAATTTTGAGCGGGGCTTGCGCAGAGATATCCGAGCTAGCATCATCCCTATGAGAATTCCTACTTATGCTGGGGTGATCGAGTGGGATCTGGTGGTCGATAGCTTCTTGGAAGAGCAGAGACAGCCGACAGATGTTAGTAGTGGGTGAGCTGGAGCAGAGACCTCAGCAGCAGGGAGCCGACGTCAGGGACCCAGGCATGGGAGATGTTTCTAGAGGAGATCCCAGGACATGGGATCTGCTGTACAGGGTTCGCAGGGCACATCCAGCCAACCTCGGGAGAGGCGATTCTACTCATGTGATGGCAGGGGACATCTCGCTCGATATTGTCCGACCCGTCGTACTCCTGACACGGGAGCAGTGGATGGACCACCGAGGAAAAGGAAACATGTGGAGCAGACAGATCCACGGGGTGGCGGGCGTGGTAGAGGAGATGGGAGAGCAGCTGGAGGTGGTCGGCGTTTTGACCCTTTGCCACCACCACCCCCAGGAGGTCCACCCCAGGCCTAGGGAGCTGGTAGACAAAGGCAGGGAAAGCTGCAGGCGGCAGAGTCTTATGACCCAGGTACTCCCGGAATGATTAGAGGTACTATTTGTGTCTTTTCTACTTTGGCTGCCGTGTTGATAGACATTGGTGCTAGTCATTCCTTTCTGGTTTCTTATGTTGTTCGATACCTTGAGATTCCAGTTGAGCCGTTGACTCAAACCTTATGCTTAGAAACACCGACTGGAGAAGATTCAGAGATCACACACCTCTGTAGACAGTGTGACCTGACCCTTGGAGGCGAGAGTTTCGGTTGGAACCTCTTGGTGGTAGCGTCGAGGCCTTACGATGTCATTATTGGTATGGATTTTCTATCCACAGTTCATGCTCAGATCGACTGTTTTAGGCAAAGGGTGTGGTGTGTCCGTAGTGATGGAATGAGGTTCTCTTTTGTTAGTGAAAGAGAGACCCAGGCAGCGCAGGATGGACTCATGCATAGGAGGGCACAACCGATTTCACATCAGTTGGCTAGCCTATCCCTTGGCGCAGTAGATGTTATGAGTTTCTAGTTTCCAGTAGTAGTGGATGAGTACAAGGACATCTTTCCGGAGGATGTCCCCGGGCTACCTCCCCATCGGGAGATAGATTTCTGCATTGAGTTGCAACCCAAGACGACACCAATATCAGCATCAGCATATTAGATGGCTCCTATAGAGCTTCGTGAGTTGAGGGTGTAGCTGGACGACTTGCAGAAGAAGGGCTTTGTGAGACCCAGTGTTTCACCATGGGCGGCCCCCAGTGCTGTTTTCCAAGAAGGAAGATGGAAGCTTGAGGCTATTTGTGGATTACCGGCGCTTGAATCAGGTGAGCGTGAAGAACCGGTATCCACTACCGAGGATCGATGACCTCTTCGACCAGTTGATAGGTGAATGTTGGGTCGTAGAGGATGGCAAGAGGGGGGGTGAATTGCCTTTTCAAAAATAATTAACAATTTAAAACAATTATCAATGCAGCGGAAATAAAAAAGGCAAGACACAATTTGATAACGGAGTTCGGCTTAATTCCCAAGCCTACGTCTCTGCTCCCAACAAGAACCGTTGAGAGATTAATACGTCAGATTGCTTTTTAATGGTTGTAGCAAGAAACCCACTAGCCGTTTTAAGGTAGGCTAGAACACCTTCGTACATCTTGCTTTTTTATTATGGTTGTAGCAAGAAACCCAATTGAAAGAAAGAATGGAAATGAGAGGTTTGTTTTAATCCAAACCCAATGAAGAACTAAACAAGTAAAATAATAAAAACACACGGAAGCCTTGAGAGCCAAAAGTGTGAGAGCAGCTGATGGAGAGGGAGCTCAAGCTTCAAGGATGGCAATGGATCACAAGAGGCCTTGGAGATTTGTCGTTAGAGCGTCAAGACATCAAAATATGTTTCAGATGTGTTCCCGGCATCCATGGTTTCTTATTTATAGGATAAATACCCATAAACACTTCAATATGGCCGTTGGAGGGATTCCAGAGCCGTTGGGGGTCAAAAGTACAAGTTTGGTCAAAGCCCAACGGCTAGTTTGACTGGGCACACCGGCTGGCCGGTGGTGTCTCACCAGCTGGCCGGTGGTCCACCGGCTGGCCGGTGCTGAGCTCCCAGCTGGACGGTGGTCCAGACAGAGCAGGCTTTCTGTCTGGGTTCCACCGGCTGGCCGGTGGTCATTCACTGATTGGCCAGTGGCACCAGGCAGTGGGCAAGCCTACTGCCTGGGTCCTCTGGCTGGCCGGTGGGCAAGAACCGGTTGGCCGGTGCCCATACCGGCTGGCCGGTGCGCTAACACCGGCTGACCGGTGGCTCTGGCAGAAAGCAATGCTTCTGCCAGAGACCACCGGCTGGCCGGTGGGAATCCACCGGTTGGCCGGTGGACTCAGAGAGTCCACTATCAGCCTTCTTGGGACAACTCCTGGGCAACCTTTTTCCTAGCATCAAAACACTTGAAAACAAGTTAGAACATGATGAGAGTGATTGTGATCATTAAAATCCAAGAGAGAGGGGTACAACAATCTCCCCCTATTTTTATGATCACAATCACAAAAGAGAAAGCTTTAAAAAGGATATTCCAATTGAAAACTTAAATAAACAATTTTGGACATGAAAATATATTAGAGATCATTTCAAAATTGAAGAGATGTACCATGTATTGAAAATGATATTAATCTAAAGAGAATGAGTCATTTTGAAATTGTAACCATAGGTCATTTTTTAAAAGGAACAAATGAATAACTTACCAGTTTTAAAAAAAATTGAACTTTTAAAAAGAGCACTTTAATCAATTGAAATATGAAACTAGTAAACAGAGAAATTTCTCCCCCTTTGGGATTATCAAAATAGGAGGGAAAAAGAAAAAAACGAGAAGAAATTAGATAAACAAAAAAAATAGAATTAAAATAAAAAAGAGTTAAATATTTAATAGTGCTCATTGAAGAATCATTCCTAACTCCCCCTTAATAAAATCAAAACGTTCAACCGGGAGCGGTTTGGTAAAAATATCAGCTAATTGGAAATCAGTAGAAATGAAGTCCAAAGTGATATCCCCTTTTTGAAAATGGTCACGAAGGAAATGATGCCTTAAGTCTATGTGCTTTGTTCTAGAGTGTTGTATTGGATTCTTAGAAATACTAATGGCACTAGTGTTGTCACACCGAATAGGGACATGATCGTAGGAAAGACCATAATCCAAGAGAGTGTGCTGCATCCAAATAATTTGGGCACAACAATTCCCAGCGGCTACGTACTCGGCCTCGGCAGTAGAAAGAGCAACACAGTTTTGCTTCTTGCTACTCCACGATACAAGGGACTTGCCTAGCAGATGACAGGTTCCACTAGTACTCTTTCAATCTAATTGACATCCGCCAAAATCAGCATCCGAATATGAAGAAAGTTCGAAAGAAGTATTAGAAGGATAAAATAAACCAATGTTTTTGGATCCTCTTAAATACCTAAAAATCCTTTTGACCGATTTAAAATGAGATTCTTTGGGATTGGCTTGAAAATGAGCACAAAGGCAAACACTGAACATGATGTCAGGACGGGTCGCAGTTAGGTAAAGTAGACTCCCGATCATACTTCTATAAAGCTTGTTATCAACCGGTTTCCTGACTTCATCTAACGTAAGCTTACAGGAAGTACTCATGGGGGTACTAATTTCCTTTACTTGATCCATACCAAAACAACTTAAGAGCTCGTTTGTGTATTTGCCTTGGCTTAGAAAAATACCTTTTGAATTTTGAAAGATTTGAAAACCGAGAAAAAATTTCAATTCCCCCATAAAGCTCATTTCAAATTCTTTTCTCATTAAATCTGAAAAATCAGTACAAAGTGATTCTTTGGTAGAACCAAAGATAACGTCGTCGACATAGATTTGGATGATTAAAAGATCTTTTGAAGTGTGTTTTAAAAAGAGGGTACAATCAGCTTGACCCATTTTAAAATCATTTTTTAAAAGGAATTTTGTTAACCGCTCATACCAAGCCCGAGGGGATTGCTTTAAGCCATATAGAGCCTTGGTTAATTTAAAAACATGATTTGGAAATTTTGGATCTTCAAAACCGGGAGGTTGTTCAACAAAGATTTTTTCTAAAATAAAACCATTTAAAAAGGCGCTTTTAACATCCATTTGAAAAAGTTTGAAATTTAAGTGGGCGGCGAAAGCCAACAAGATCCTAATGGATTCCAATCTAGCAACGGGCGCAAAGGTTTCACCATAATCAATTCCTTCTTCTTGATTATAGCCCTTAGCTACTAGGCGAGCCTTGTTCTGGGTTATATTTCCTTGATCATCAAGTTTGTTCCTAAAAACCCATTTAGTGCCAATAATTGGATGATCATTGGGTCTTTCAACAAGAGTCCAAACATCATTTCTAGAGAATTGATTTAGTTCATCTTGCATTGTAAGAACCCAATTCTCATCATTAATGGCATCATTAATGGTTTGAGGCTCTAGGTGAGAAATGAAGGCTTGATGTTCAACCTCGTTGAGGATTGATCTTTAGTTTGAGTACCGGCTTGAAGATCACCTATAACATTTTCTAAAGGATGGTCTCTAGAAGGTTTCCAAACCTTAGGCAAGGTGGAAGGCAAAGAAGGTGAAGAAGGTTCATGATCATCATCCTCCTTGAGAGGAGAAGAGGAATCATTTAATTCAAGTTTATCAAGCTTATCTTCAACATCTTCAATGACCGGATGGGGTTTTGGAAGATTTTCATCAAACTTGACATGAGATGATTCTTCGATGGTTTTTGAATGTTTGTTGAAGACACGATAGGCTTTGCTTGAGTTGGAGTACCCAAGAAAAATACCTTCATTATATTTGACATCAAATTTCCCTAGGTTATCTTTTGTGTTAAGGATAAAGCATTTACAACCAAACACTTTAAAATAACCAACTTTGGGCAATTTGCCTTTCCAAAGTTCATAGGGGGTTTTCTTAAGAAGGGGTCTTACAAGGACTCTATTGATAGTATAACAAGCAGTGTTAACTGCCTCGGCCCAGAAAAATTGAGGGAGGTTGAATTCACTAAGGAGGGTTCGAGCAATTTCTTGGAGAGTTCGGTTTCTCCTTTAAACCACTCCATTTTGTTGTGGAGTCCTAGGGGCAGAGAAGGTGTTATTGTATCCTTGAGAGGAACACAATTCATCGAATTATTTGTTCTCGAATTCACCTCCATGGTCACTACGGAGCGATATAATTTTATATCCTTTTTCGTTTTCTACTTTCCTAGAGAATTTCAAAAAGGTTCTACAAGCATCATTTTTATGAGCTAAAAAGAAAACCCAAGTGAAACGAGAAAAGTCATCTACTAGGACAAAGGTATAGGATTTTCCACCTAGACTTGCTACAGGGGTAGGACCAAAAAGATCAAGATGTAGGAGCTCAAGAGATTTTGAAGTGGACACTTCCTTCTTAGATTTGAAAGAAGACTTGTGTTGCTTGCCAAGTTGGCATGGCTCACAAATCAAATCTTTCTTAAACTTAAGTTTAGGAAGGTCACGGATGAGCTTGTTCTTATTAAGCTTTAGAAGTGAATGAGAGCTACAATTCCCCAACCTTCTATGCCAAAGCCAAGACTCATTGTCAATAGAACTTAAACATTTAACATTTTGGCTAGCTAAAGACTTTAAATCAATAATGTAAACATTTTGAAAACGGGAAGCAGAAAATATCAATTTGTTTTGAAAATCAAACACATTGCATAAATCATTTTGAAAATTCACCGAAAAACCACTATCACAAAGTTGAATAATGCTAATTAGATTATGTTTTAAACCTTTAACAAATAAAACATCTTTAATTAAAGAGGTTCTACCAAATCCAATGGTACCTATTCCGACGATCTTGCTTTTTGAATTGTCACCGAAGGTGACGTATCCTCCATCGAATTCTTCAAGGGAGTTGAACTCGGAGGGATCGCCACACATGTGCCTCGAGCATCCGCTGTCGAGATACCACGAGCCTTTCGAAGTCCTACTTATTTGGCGTTTATCCTACAAAATCAAGAGAGAATAGATTTTGGTACCCATATAAGTTTGGGTCCAGAAAGATTAGCTAAAAGAGACTTTTGAACCCATATTTTTCTATAGGGTTGCCATCTAAAATACTCATCCGAGTAGGTAATGGTTTTGGGGCTTCCATACCTTTCATTTTTACAATCACATTCATAAATCATGTGCCTAGTCTTTTTACAATAATTACAAAATTTATATTGAGAGCTCCCCCTTACAAAAGTAGTGGGTGCTCTAGAAGAAGTGGCTTGTTTGTTAAAGCCAAGTCCATGTGTTGTTCTAGCCGAACGTTGAGAACCTAGTAATTTGGTCATATTTTTTTCACCTTGGGTGAACTTGGCAAGAGACTCCCTTAGATATTTAATGGTTGAATTCAAAGAATCAACATTTGGAATATCTTGGATCTTAAGGGTAAGTTCCTCATTCTTTTTGAGAAGTTGTTCTTTTTCAGAAATGAGAATTTTATTTTTCTTTTTCAAAGCCATAAATTTAGAGGTAAGTTCGTGAAAACCTTCCTCTAATTGATCTCTCGCATTTTGGAGATCTTCATAGGACATGTCATTATTGAAATAGGAAGATGAGGAAGAGGAGTCGGAAGAAGATACCTCATCAAATTCCATTAGGCATTGTTCACCTTCATCGCTTGAGTCGCTTGAAGACATGGAGTCATCACTTGCACTCCATGTGGATGCTTTTAAAGCCTTCTTGTTTTTCTTTTCTTTTACCCTTTTCTTGAAAATGGATCACTCCGGTTTGATGTGGCCTTTCTTTCCACATTCAAAGCATGTAACTTCATTCTCCGCTTTGGGATCTTCCTTTCGTGCCCTTCAAAAGTTCTTCTTTTTCTTCATGAATTTGCTCATTTTTCTTGCTAGTTGAGAAATCTCGGATTTGCTATCAGCGGAGGAGCTTTCTTCCTTTGCTTTGAAAGCAATGTTCTTTTTCTCCTTGAAGGTTTTACCTTCTTTATCGGCTTGCCTCTTCATGGTGATCTTGTAGGTCATGAGTGATCCAATGAGCTCTTCAACCAACATTTTCTTGACATCTTTTTCTTCTTGAATTGCGGTCACCTTTGGTGCCCATGATCTTGGTAGGACCCAAAGAATCTTTTTGACCATCATTTCTGCAGAAACATCCTCACCAAGAGATTTTCTTCCATTGCAAACGTCAGTAAAACGAGTAAACATTTCAGTAATTGATTCATGTGGTTGCATGGTGAAACTTTCAAAATCTTGGCGATACATGTCTAATCTAGTGTCTTTGACTTTGTTAGTGCCCTCATGGGTTACTTCTAAAAGTTTCCAAATTTCATAAGAAGAGGAGCAAGTAGAAACACGGTTGAATTCATTACGGTCTAGCCCACAATGAAGAGCATTCATGGCTTTGCCATCAAGCTCAAAATTGGAAATGTCTTCGGGGGTCCATTTGGACTCATCCTTGTTAGATAAAGTATAGAATTGCATTACAATCCTATAGATAGGATAAACAATGCTTCTAAGAAAAGTAATCATGCGAGTTTTCCAATAAGTGTAATCGGTTCCATCAAAGAATGGAGCCCGAGTCATAGAATACCCTTCGGGAGCATGTGAGGAATTAGCCATCACTAAGGATATTAAGTTTGTAACCGATTAAGGTATTACACGAACGCCCCCTCTGATACCAAATGTTGGGTCGTAGAGGATGGCAAAAGGGGGGGTGAATTGCCTTTTCAAAAATAATTAACAATTTAAAACAATTATCAATGCAGCGGAAATAAAAAAGGAAAGACACAATTTGATAACGGAGTTCGGCTTAATTCCCAAGCCTACGTCTCCGCTCCCAACAAGAACTATTGAGAGATTAATACGTCAGCTTTCTTTTTAATGGTTGTATCAAGAAACCCACTAGCCGTTTTAAGGTAGGCTAGAACACCTTCGTACAGCTTGCTTTTTTTATTATGGTTGTAGCAAGAAACCCAATTGAAAGAAAGAATGGAAATGAGAGGTTTGTTTTAATACAAACCCAATGAAGAACTAAACAAGTAAAATAATACAAACACACGGAATCCTTGAGCGCCAAAAGTGTGAGAGCAGCTGATGGAGAGGGAGCTCAAGCTTCAAGGATGGCAATGGATCACAAGAGGCCTTGGAGATTTGTCGTTAGAGCGTCAAGACATCAAAATATGTTTCGGATGTGTTCCCGAAATCCATGGTTTCTTATTTATAGGAGAAATACCCATAAACACTTCAATATGGCCGTTGGAGGGATTCTGGAGCCGTTGGGGGTCAAAAGTACAAGTCTGGTCAAAGCCCAACGGCTAGTTTGACTGGGCACACCGGCTGGCCGGTGGTGTCTCACCAGCTGGCCGGTGGTCCACCGGCTGGCCGGTGCTGAGCTCCCGGCTGGCCGGTGGTCCAGACAGAGCAGGCTTTCTGTCTGGGTTCCACCGGCTGGCCGGTGGTCATTCACCGATTGGCCGGTGGCACCAGGCAGTGGGCAAGCCTACTGCCCGGGTCCTCCGGCTGGCCGGTGGGCAAGAACCGGTTGGCCGGTGCCCATACCGGCTGGCCGGTGCGCTAACACCGGCTGACCGGTGGCTCTGGCAGAAAGCAATGCTTCTGCCAGAGACCACCGGCTGGCCGGTGGGAATCCACCGGTTGGCCGGTGGACTCAGAGAGTCCACTATCAGCCTTCTTGGGCCAACTCCTGGGCAACCTTTTTCCTAGCATCAAAACACTTGAAAACAAGTTAGAACACGATGAGAGTGATTGTGATCATTAAAATCCAAGAGAGAGGGGTACAACAGGGAACGCTGGTTCTTGAAGGTTGATCTATGCTCAGGCTATCACCAGTTGCGAGTACGGAATGAGGATATATCGAAGACATCTTTTCGATGTTTCTATGGTCACTATGAGTAATTGGTGATGAACTTCGGTGTGACGAACGCCCTAGCAATGTTCATGGGACTCATGAACCAGATCTTTTAGCCCTATCTAGACCAGTTTGTAGTGATATTCATCAACGATATCCTTTTGTACTCTGCGTCTGAGGAGGATCACGTTGTTCTTTTCAGAGGGCGCATGGTAGTACCAGCGACGTTGCGGGAGGAGGTTCTGAGGGAGTTCCATACATCCCCTTTGGCGGTGCATCCAGGCATAGCAAAGATGTATTAGAACCTCTGACATCAGTTCTAGTGGCCAGGAATGAAGAAGGGTGTGGCGGAGTTTGTCTCTCGGTGCCTTACTTGTCAGCAAGTAAAGGCTGAGCACCAGGTGCCAGAAGGTTTGACTCATCCCCTTGAGGTTCCAAAGTGGAAGTGGGATGGGATATCCATGGACTTCGTGATGGGTTTACCACATATGTCCAGGGGACATGATGCCATCTGGGTGATCGTCGATCGACTCACCAAGTCAGCCCACTTCCTAGCCATGCAGGAGCAGAGTTGGGTAGAGATATTGGGACGCCTCTATGTGCATGAGATAGTTCGACTTCATGGAGTTACATCCACGATCATCTCAGATCATTATGCTCATTTCACATCCTGGTTGTGGAAGGTATTGCATGAAGCTTTTGGGAATCAGTTACGCATGAGCACAACGTTTCATCCCCAGACTGATGGTCAGACAGATCAGACCATCTAGGTCCTGGAGGATATGCTTCGAGCTTGCATACTTGACTTCAGTCGTAGCTGGGAGGATCACCTACCACTGGTGGAATTTTATTACAACAACAGTTATCATTCCACTATTGGTATGGAACCATTCGAGGCTCTGTACGGGCGACCTTGCAGGTCGCCACTTTGCTTGACTGATCCGGGAGAGTCAGCACTCATGGGGCCTGAGATGGTGAGAGCTACTACAGAAAAGATGCAGGTCATCCAGGAGTGGATGAAGACTGCACAGAGTCGGCAAAAGTCTTATGCCGACAGGAGGCGGAGTCCCTTGGAGTTCGAGGAGGGAGACCATGTGTTCCTTCGGGTCTCAACTCGACGGGGATTGCAGAGATTTGGCTGAGGCGGAAAGCTGTCTCCAAGGTTCGTTGGCCCTTTTCTGATTCTGAGTAGAGTTGGAAAGGTGGCGTATCGCTTGGCTCTACCTCCTCAGATGGACCGGGTACACAACGTCTTCCATGTGTTGCAGCTACGAAGGTACGTGCACGATCTATCACACATTATCGACTGGGGCGAGCTGGACATCAATGATTGGGAGACCTTTGCAAAGTACCCAGTAGAGATCGAGGATCGACAGGAGAAGATCCTTCGTGGACGATCTATTCCCTTGGTGCGTGTCTGGTGGAAGCACGAGAATCTCCAGGAGAGCACATGGGAGCGGGAGGCTCAGATTCGCGTGCAGTACCCACATATTTTTGAGTATCCCTTATTTTGGATTTTCAGGGACGTAAAATCCCTAAGGTGGGTGTGATGTAATGTCTCAGATTTTTTCTATTTATTATTTTAATATTATATGGGAATTATTTCGAGACCAGGCTCTGAGACGACATCTAGTTCCGAGGCCCAGTGAGCCCAGAACAAGTGTATGAATTTAATTTAATAATTAAATAACGCGCGTGTGCGGTTTTCCTGAAAAAGTGGAATAACTCCTAAATGGGTGCTCGGATCAGACATCCGAGGGCACCACTGCGTTCGGAACAACGATTTTACCTTAGGCGAGGCCTAACATCGGCCGACGCAGGTCGGTGGTGGAATCCAGTTTTTGGGATGTAAGAGTAATAAAATATTTAAATAAAAATATTTTATTCTATAGCAAAATATTTTAAATATGCTGCAACACATATCCCTTACCTTTTTAATTAAAGGTTGGTGAAGGGTCCAGGGTTACAAACCTCATAACCCCGAAACCCTTGGAGGCTCTGGAGGTTCTGGAGAAAACCTCCCAACACGGTGACGACGACGCAGCGACCATATCATCGTCGACGAACGTCGTAGAATCCAAGTAGGATGTTTTTTTTGTGATTTCTTCCCCGTTGTTGATTTCTATGAATAACGTGGGATAATCTACGAACAGTCCACAGATCGATCGTTCTTGTGAGATGGGCTTTTTTCAGGGATTTATGGGAGTTTGAATCCAAGTTAATCCATTGTTGTTGATTTTTCTGCTCCGTTTAATCCCATTAACGGGAGTATATAAACGCTGTGAAGAATGACGAAAGAGGTTCATTTCTCAATTTTGTTTCTTTGGATTTCTCCCCTCTCTTTTCTTCACGTTCTTCGCGTTCTTCGCGGGGCGATGAATGAAGGATCGTTGCGCATCCGTTCTGCGATGCAACGATCCCAAACTGTGGATCCAACCCCGGAGCAGTATCATGGAGGTGCGATGGTGATATCAGCAGATGATTCGGAGCGGATCGAAAGTTATAAGTTTTCAGGTGTTTTTATTCGGATGGATCGTTAGAGGTTTATGATCCGTTTTAAAGGCCGAAAACACCCATCGCAGTGTTCATATGAAAAACCGAACCAATCCATGGAGTATCGGGACGAACGGATGAGAGATCGTGGACTCGAAATATCGACCGGAGCGTGAGGAAGAAGACGACGTTCTGGAAATATCTTGACTACACGCCGTGTAGTATGGGATACACGACATGTGTTCATCGGCAGGCTTACATGGCGTGTACTTCGGGAGTACACGGGCACAGGCAGGGTACATGGTGAAGGACACGCCGTGTATACCCCTCCCCAGCCAGATACACGGGATACCCCGTGTATTGGTACACGGGCAGGCGACACGGACACGGGCAGAGACCGTGTACGGGCACATGGTCATCGTACAAGGAGCGAGCCCCAGGTGCTCGGACATGGCGTGTGAATAATCTACACGCCGTGTAGTTTCTTTCTATATGACAAGCCGAATGACATGGTCTGGTTACATGGGCAGTACCTGGGGTTAAGGAACACGACATGTACTTTTTTCTACATGCCGTGTAGTTTGGTTTTACACGGCTTGAATGAATGACACGGGCCGTTTACACGGGCAGTACCCAGGGTCAGGGAACACGACGTGTAACCATACTACATGCTGTGTAACCTTTTCTTCATGGCTTGAGCCACTTTTCTTCTGTGACTTGGACTAGTTTTCTTAGGGTTTGTACCCTTGGTCTTTTACCTGAAGGTTCTGGTATCATTTCCTTTACACAGGAGTATGATCCCTTCAACAAAACTTCCTAAATAGAGTTGTTGGAATCCCCTCTGTGAGACTTAGATCTGGATCCTCTATTCATTCCTAGAACCCTAGGTAGAGTTCTTGGTATCGACGTGACCAACTTTACCCGGGTGTCGATCCTCTTCTTAGTTGATTAGATCAGATTGAGTTATCAGAATCACCCCATGACTTGGTTGTGATCCTCATCTGAGCATCATGTTATCAAGGTACTTGTGGAGTGTGTTCTCCTGGAACGAGTACTTGGTATCTCTCTCTTCATACCTAGGAGTGTGTTCTCCCGGTTGCATGCTTAGTGGAAATATTCGAGCTGGATTTTAGTTGTGGTATTCGCGATAGACGGTCGTGCATGAGTATATATGAATATTCTTATTATATGTTCAGTAGACATATACTGTGTAGAGCTGACTGTATCTTCCTTTGTGGTATTTCCCCTTGTTTCATTTCCTTTATGGTTTCGGGGTGTCCTATTGGGTATTGTTATACTCACCCCTGCATGGGCTTTACCCGCACGTGTCATGTCTTGTGCAGACGAGCGAGCCTTTGACAGGATTCTAGGTGGACCAGGGCCGGACGACGCTCAGTGAGATCAGGCGGGCCGAGGTGTGTTCCTACGGCTACAAATTGCAATCCCAGTACCTTTCCTTACAGGTTGGACTTTGTTACAGACTTTCTTTTTGGTGGGATTTTACTTTTGGCCCAGGGTTTTACTTTCTTGTACTTTAATTTCCCGTCGTACTCTGTTAGTTGGGTTTTAGTGTATGAATGCATATTTTCCTTTTAGTAGTTTTTACTTTTCATCTTTGTGGGATTGGAGATGTGTGTGCGTGTGTACAGGTTTATAGTCAATGCCTCCCATGTTATTAGCATGCATACTCGGTGCTAGTCACCATCCCCTGGCCTATTGGAGGCGGGCTTGGGGAGTTGCGGCTCGGGCCCCACTGGGACGGGTCATGACATATACCATGAATCCTAGGAGATTAAAAGTTTTATTTTAGGGTTTTGGGTGATTTATTCTTGGGGTTTTTTATTATAGATTACTTGATTTACCTTGAGGCTTGTTGGAGTACTCGTTGTCATAGGTTATGAATTTCAAAATGGTTACCGTTGAACCTAGGTAGGTGTTTTTGTGCCTTTTTTTAAATTGATATTCCATTGAGTGATTGATGATTTAATATTCCATATTTGATAATTTTAATCCATGTTGGATGGAGTGGTTGGATTTTAATTGGATTTGAGGTAGATTTTCTCTTGGAAAAATGGTTCTCACTTAGTATTTCAAGCGAGACTTGAAATTCCAAGTAGCAATGATTGCTAAAAATTGTGTTTTTATTAAATGTGAAATTTTAAATGGTATTTGACCCTATTTAGCTCATGGAATCAAGTGTAAGTGTGGTTTTTAAACTTATAAAGATTTTTATTAGGAATTAATGTAGTGTTTTAAAATGTTAAATGTTTTGAAAGTGTTAAGAGAAGTTTTTTAATTAGAGTTAATTATTTTAAAATTATTTGAACTCGTTTGGATCATGAATTGAATTTAGGATGGAAATTTTAATCACATTGGTGATTTTGATGAAAAATGTGTTGATTATTGAAATGTTCCATCCAAACGGTTTTGAGTGATTTATTTTGGAATATTTTTATCAAAAGGATTTCAATATCTCGATTTTAAAAAATGGTTTGGGGTGGGGATTCAAACCATTGAGAAATGAGTCGAAATTAGAAGTCTTTTGATAATGGCCCATTTACCAATTTTTATCTTTTCCAAATGGTGTAAGTGTGAGTATGATACCCTATTAAGACACTTTTTTATCTTGTAACCCCTTGAGGATTTGTTTCTTATTTATTGATGTGAATTATATCCCAAGGGGAATGTTATATCTTTCATGTTTTATGAGTAAAATGTGAAGGGGCTGTTGATTTTGTGGTTATGGTAGGTGAGGCGTGACATATTATTTTGACATATTTATATTAATGCATGTGATTTCTCACCTCCATTTAATGTTGTCCATGGGATTTCTATGGGACTAAGTAGAGGTTTTGATAAGTGAAAACCCTAGTATTGATAATGCATCAACTAAGGAGTATTTTCCAGCTACTCTAAGATGTTTTGAAAGGAAGGGGTAGCAGGCCTTATGGGATAGATTATTTATTTAATCCCATATATGAAGGTGTTCCATGGATGTTTATTTTTTAATATCCCAATAGGGATACTAGGGATGTTGACTGGTTCAGTAGTGCCAACCTAGGTTCCTTGTCACCAGTTTAGGCCATTATATTGAGTCCTAGGAGGTTTCACATGATGCTTTGATATCCTTTATATTATGATTTGGGTAATTCCAATGTTTTTCCTTGTTTATATCACCCATTTTTAGTTGGTTATGGTACCTATATTTCTGCTTGGTTTCCTCAGCTTTTCTATTTTATTCTAGGCACCATGTTTTTTACTCTTGTATGATTACTAGTTTTTATTCAATTTCAAATTGGTTTGAAAAATGTTTTGGAATTTGGATTTGGAAATAAAAATTATGTGATTTAAAATGGGTATTTAGGAAACTTTTTGAACTAGGAAAAATGGGTTATTAACTTTTTTTTTGGTTTCTAGAGAAAGGACTTATTTCAGTGTTTTAAAGGTGTCCAGAAAATGTTTTGAATATCTCCTTACTTATTTTATATGAATGGGAAAGTGTTTTATAAAAAGGGGATAAGGCCTGAGAAAATTGGTTTTCAAGTGATTGTTTTCATTTAATCTAAATTAATGAATTTTGTGAAATGTGTGTGTGTAATTTGGATTTTGTATACTTGTGGATTGAAAAAATGTTTTCAATTATGATTTAAAACTAGTTTAAAATGGATTGTATTTTATAATAATTTAAAAAACTTTATGGACCTTAAATACTGGGTTTAGTTTCACTCACACCCTAAATCTACCACTCAGTATATGCAGTTCTTATGGATTCATTTTAGGTTCCTTATCTTTGGTTTCCATTGATTTTGGATGTGGGTTGTTCCAGATTTTTGGAATGATATGTGGAGTGCATCCATGGGTTATGTGGAGATAATGGGATGAAATTTATTTTGTTTAACTTTTGGGTTGTTTATATATCATCTCTATTATAGCCTTTATTATCATGAGTAGTTACTGTTTATTCATTCATATACCTTGTTATTTTCTATGGATGTTGAATTTATTATTATTTAGTCTCCAGTTGCTTCATTTTTTATACTACTTACTCAACTACATATGTTTATTTATTGATTTTTTTATTTATTAAAGGGTGAAATAATTTTCAATGATTATGTTTTGAGACCTAGGTACTAGTTTTCTACCTGGGGTGATCGAGAAAACACCTTAGATATGTATCATAATGGTTTGGGTATCTAACGGATGGATGAATCAGGTTGGTTTATAACACACCTCAACATTAAATAATATATTAAACCTAAGGTTATCATTACCTTTAAACTAATGTAAATAAAATAAAAAAACATTCTTCCTCAAATAACCTTTTTATTACAACATAATTTAAACTTAATGGTTACATATACCTCAAACATTTATTAAAACTCAATAAATATATCCCAAAATATCCCTAATCATCTTAAAATCACATCACATAAAACCTAAAAATGGGTATCTATGCCTTTAAACTTATGATCAACCTTAGACTTATTAATCCATAATGGTATCTAAAACCCTTAAATATCCTCATCATAATCATTGCAATCTATAAAGTTATCTAAACCTTTCCTTTAATACAAACTATAATGACCCATAACTTAAACAAACCATAATTACATGATCTATAACAAGGGTTTCACTTTCTTATATTTTGAGTATATTTTTGGTTTAGTGTTTTAGATAATTAATAAAAAAATTTATATATCAAACCATTATAATACAAAGTGGACACTTCCACTCAAAATCCATTTTCCATAAAAACAGGATTATTAAATTTAAATTTCTATTTCATTCAAAACATATTCACTTATTTTAAGATGAATCCGAATAGAAAATAGATAAACCATGATATAGTTCCTACTCATCCTTAGGTCTTGTGAAAAATATTTGGAAAATTGGGATGATTAAAAAAATCTCAGAAATGGATACAAAAAGAAAGAAACCCATTATTCCATTTTGAAATTCATGAAATACCATAACAAATTCGCTTTCTATATAAATAATCTTGAGATAAAATAATCATTTAATTACTCATGAAATAAAATTAACTTGTTAAATATTTTCATAAAACATTTTGTAATAAATCATAAAAGAAAAATCATAATCAAGAGGATTTGTTGTAAAACATTAGCACTCATGAAAACATTTTCTTGAAAAACATATTCTTCACCCTTAAAAAGGGGAATAAACTTTCCTTTAAACATAATATCATCAGATTACCTTATGAAATAAAAAACTTCAATGATTTTTTTTAACATATATAAAATTAATGTAGGTATCTTAGGACATCATATTCATATCACTCTTACAAGCAGTCTTACAAATGGAATACTCTACTCGTTTAATTCCAACATATATTCCCTTGAGAAAAAAATCACTACCCAATGCATTGGATAACTATATTGGGACCACCTTTCATCATGAAAAATTTAAAAGGACCATAAAATAAATAAAACATACAAAATATTTCATTTCCATAATAAAATCTCATAAATTATTCTATTAACACTTATGCAGAATCAATTTCAGGCTTCACGTAAAAGTATGGATAAAAATCATTTTTCTTTGAAAACTCTTAAAATGAAAATTTCCCCAATGAATGGGAAATAATATTTTACTTGAAAAAAGATGAAAAATTATTGATTAATATTCTTATATAATAAATTTATTGATAGAGTAATATTCTACTCATGTTGTATAAGTTAAAAAAGATTCCTTTCACACTTTTTCAAAAATGTCAAAAATAACCCATTTGGAAAATGTTTACATGTATTATTTTAAAAACCTAATAAATAAAGTAAAACATGGTTTAAAAATATTTTTAACATAAATTTAATTATTTAAATAAATTAATTGAAACATTTTAAATAATAGGGATATGGAGGAAAAATAGAAGAAAAACATTAAATTTTTTAAAATAAGGTTTTAAAGAAAAATCCCTTACCCTGAGTCTGACTCACGACACACGTACTTTATTTATATATAATAAAATTATATTAACTATTTAATTTATTAATAATTTTTTATATGTATTCACTTATCATCATCCCTTTTATTTTATTTATTACCATTCCTTATATAGTTACTAAATCAGTTAAGTTTATCTCAAATATCTTTAGGATGTTCGACTCATAATTACAAAACAACTTCAGTGGGTTGACCATAGTTAAAGGTTAAATTGTTCCATCATATCTATAATAATATTCATGAAATAATAATTATTTTTATAAATTAAATAAAAATTTATAACTATTCATTAAAGGGGGACATAAGAAACGAATCACATCGCTTCATGGAGGTGGTAGTCCACACGTACACACAAACGACATTATCATTTTCCAATGAATATAAGGGTAAGAAGGTAAGTAGTATATTATATTTATATAATAATAATAATTTAATGAATATCATATATAATCATTAAATCCATCATAATAATCTTCTTTGTGAGGTGATAATGAAAAACAAAACACATCGCTTCATTGAGGTGGTAGTCCACACACAAGCACAAACAATGTTTTTTAATTTATCATAGGATGGAAAAGGAGATAAAAAGGGTTGTACCATAATAATAATAATAAAATTTAAGTATATTTAAGATATTTATGTTATTATTTCAACATGGTTAAATAATATTTTAATTAGGTATAAGAATAAATAAACATGAAAACATTCAGTTAAGAGCTATATCTCTTCTTGGAGAAACCTCTCTTGGATCACACCTTAAGCCTTTTAAGTTGGTATTTTGGTGAGGAAAAAACCTATATTACATGGGGAGGAATTTTGGTAAGGTTTTAGGGTAGATATTGGTTTAGATAAACAGATTAATAGGTGTGTGGAAGATCATGGAAGAAGTGTCCTTTTATAAGTGATGCGGGTGACAATCTTGTAAATACATGAAATATTAATATATAATATGTGTCCAAATCATGTAAAATGACTCCAAAGTTCTATATATTTGAATATAAGGAATATAATTTTTAAATAAATATAACCAATATAATTTATCTAGGTTTAGGTGTCATTTTAAATTTTATATTTTGGTTTAACCTCCTCGTTAACCATGTTTAACCTTGCTAGGCCCAAATGGGGCTTAAATACCCTAAGGGGGGGATTAGGGTATGAATATTATTTTTAAAATTATTCCCACAATAATAGACCTTGAACTATTTATTATAAGGGTAAATTTGTTTTATCTTTAATGTTTATACTGATATTATCCTTTCCAACTTTATCTGATGACGATGCATAGAAACTAAAGAAAGAAATAAAGCAAAAGGACACACAAATTTTTACTCAGTTCACCATCACTGGGATACGTCTCAAGAGAATACATATGAAATTTAATTATGTACCAAATCCAATAAGGATAATTTCCAAAATAAGGTTCAGGAAAGATCACTTCTATGCCCAGGCACACAACCTTTACAAAGTTTTGAGCAGACTCACTGTACCTCCTGGTTTACAACCAATCACAATGTAAGAGCTCACCACTCTCTCAACTGAAGTGTGCTCACTTTTCCATAAGAAAAATATTATTTTTATCCCTTAAATCAATATGTTTTAATCCTCATTTTGTGTATTAATAATTTACACTTTCATCCACTTAATGAATATAATATTACCATAGATTCACTAGGAAATACCTTCTCAACACTTTTGTGATGCTCACTACCATCATGAAGATCACACAACCTTCATGAAACTACTCAATTATTCACAAGAATATTATGCTTTTGTGAACCCCAAAAATTTCAAAAATCTCACATAACCTTCATGAAGAAACCTCATTTCATTAATCTCACTTAGAATTCACAAAGTTCAATAATTTCGTGAAGCTCATAAATTTTAGTCAGCTTATATAGCCTTCATGAAATTTAACACTTTCAATTGGATTTCATATACTTCACGAACTTCATTAAATTCACGATTATTACAAATTTCGTTCATATTTCATACACTTCACGAACTTCCTTTATTCAAAAACTTTTTTGCAAGAACAACCATTATGAATCACCTTTGATAATTCAGAGCCTTTGGATTTTTGTTAAGGCTTTCTCTTCTTTTTTGAGGGGGGGGGGGGCGGTGGGGTAGAGGCCTATTTATAGGAATTTCCTCTTGTTTAATAATCTTACATCCTTTTCATAACCTTTTTTTGAAGGTCTTAAATCTCATTTGATAAGATCACTATTTTTATGAAGAACCGGGGAAATTTCCCATTCACGAAGCTTCTCCTAGTCATGAAGATTCAACGTCAACCTTTCATGCATTCATGATACCCATTCATGATGATCCGAACCTTCATGAAACTACCTTCATGAAACCCAATCATTGTAAAAATCATGTATTTACCATATTTTTATGAGGAATTAATGGAGATCAAAATTTCGCAATGATTGAGCCATCCTCCAAATTTTGGACCCCAAAAATTTGGCAAATACTGGGAAACAATGCTACCTTGTATATGTAAATTTTTGTACCACTTATAGGGAATCCATTTCTTTATCTTGGATCTTTATCAACATTCATTTTCAACAATATCTCTAGACTTCATAACTGACCATGGAAATCTTCTTCGTTAATAAATAAAATCAACTTAAAAACACTGCATTATAACCTTGAGAGATTTTTTCCCAACAATATCCCCCTTTGGGTTTGTTGAAAACTCTTAAAATTTTGATACCACCTTAAGTCTTCTTCCATATTATACCAATATTCACTTCTTGTGATTAAGATAACGATCAAATATTTTACCCAACACACACTCTAAGCCCACATGATCCATACTCAGCGTGAGAAACAAGAGTAGTAAATAAATTTCATCAATGAATTACTTCATTCCAAAAACACTAAACTAATTTCATCACAAACCCTATCTATCGTGATATATAACCTTTGATCGATCATATTTTTCATCGTCAGATTTAAAACTCCCCCTTATTCACTTCTCCCCATATCATCTTCCCCCTGTATTTATTAATACATTTCCCCCCTTTTATACCCACAACATCTCCCTTTTTCTCAACAAACCCAAAGGTCAATCCATTGTGGTCTGCCACAGGGTAAAGAACATAGATCAGTAAATTAGAAAAAATGGCACCCCCGCCAATTTTAAATTATTTATTTTATTAATTTTTTGGGCATCGGGTAGTTCAGGTTGAAGTCTAATTTAAATTTTTGGATTCTTATTTAAAAATGCCTGTTTTGGCCTTGACTGCATCCAGCGCACTGCAGTTGAAGCCGCACGACCTTGCTCGGGTCACCGTGTGACCTATTCGATATTCAAAAAATTAAATAAAATGAATTAATAATAAAGAAATAAAATTAAATGAGTGATAAAATGTAAAGACCCATAAATTTCAAGGAATTTTTTTCTTAATTTTCTTTGGAATTTTACAAGAACGCAGTTTCAGACGACACCTGATTCTGAGGCCCGGTGTGCCCGGAATCATTTTCCGAAGTTTGGCTCGGGTACGTTCAGTGAACGGACGAGCGGGTTTTTATAACTTTTGAACCGGTGCCCGGAATCGAATTCTGAGGGCACCGATGTAATCGCAGCGCCGGTAATTTCTTAGAAACGCCTCTTCCGAAGTTGCGTTTGCTCGGGTGTGATTTTTAATTTTTGGGCTTAAAGTTAAGAAATAAAATATTTGGTACGACAAACTTTATTTTATTTCACTTGGAAGCCACTTGAAGCCACTTAAAGCTGATTAAGCTGAGTTGATGCGGATAGGGTGCTATCCAAAAATATCCTACCCTCTTGGTAGGATATTTGTGAGGTGGGGCCCGCACGAGCCCCACCGTTTCTTTTCCGCTAAGTAACACACCCGCGAAAAACCGTCATTATGAAAGTCAACTAACACATTTTCTTAATTTCTTAACTCACCAATTAATTGGGAGGTTTTATTCGTTGAATTAATTGGGTGGTTTATTTCGTTGAATTAATTCTATGAATTAATGGGTCGTTACTTATCTCTTTTTAATTTGTTGGCATGTTAATAAAATAAGACCAACGCTTTTTCTCCTTAAGTGTTGTTCGTTGAGAGGAATTATCAGAAACCTCAAGTTCTTCATCGTCCTTCGTGAAGAACGCGAAGAACGCGAAGAACGCAATGAACGCCGAGCCCTCGGAGATCGACGACGCGACGCCAAGTACCGCGACGCTGACGATTCTTCTTCCGTGACAATCCACCCCCGCGACAACCTTCGACCGACAATGACAAGGTAGGGGGTTACGCTTCTTTTAAATATCTTTGTGAGTTATAACAACAGCATGGATTTAATTAATATAATTAAATCTGTTGTTTCTTGGTCCTCAGAGTTCGTCGACGCAACACCGGATACCGCGACGACGCGACGATCCCCTCCTTCCGCGACGATTAATTCCGCGAAGAACACGCGTGCGACGACTTGACAAGGTATGAGTTTTTATTTGAGAACAATCTTTATTTTCCCGTGATTGTTTCTTTTAAAACAAAGAACCCGGATCAAGTTCAATTTTAATTCTATTAAAATTGTGCCTTGCTTTTATTCTGTGTTGAATATTTTTCCCGACTGTTATTATCTAATGCGGAGGGTGCAGGCCAAACAAACACGGCCCGACAACCCTCCGCAGTTCTTCCTTGTTGTGCGGATTTGGCGGGCGACGAAAAAACATGCTGAAGAGGCGATTTAATGATTCCGTAGTGAATAAAGGAATCCGGGAGGAACAGCGGCGCAGACGGGAAGGAAATTGGACCACCGGAGCAACTCCGTTGGCCTGCGGAAGCTTCCGCCAGCGCGCCACGCCGGCGGCGCCCAGCGCGCCGCCGGGAAAACCTCGTCGCGGCTAAAGCCGCGGCGGAGAGGCGGTTCCGCGGCCACGCGGAACCGCGGTTCAGGGACGCGGCGGCCCGGCCGTGTCCGGGTGATCCAGGGCGGCCCCCCGCGGGGGCCGCGATGTTGTCACGCGGGGGCATGCGCGCCCCCCGCGTTGCTCGGCCGCTCGGCCGAGCCGAGCCGGACCGGCCGGCCGAGCCAGGCCGCGCCCTGGCCTGGCCGGACCGGGTCTAGCCGGGTCGGACCGGGTCGGGTCAACCCGGTGCGGCCGACCCAGGGGGTGTTGGGCCGGGTCGGTCCGGGCCCAGACCCCCCGTTCCCGGACCTTTTCGGTCCTTTGCCCGTAACTTGAGCTACGGGCCTCCAAACGACTCGCCGTCAGCGGAAACACGATCCTTGGATCGATAAGGTCGTTTCAGTATATTACACTCAAGGTTTCAGAATACTTTGGGTTCGGCCGGGTTGGTTCGTACACGAAACCAATCGGGCCCTCGGAGCGGAAACACTCATATCTTGAGCTTTGGACGTCCGATCGACGTGCTATCGACTTTGTTGTTTTCCTCTAAGTGAGACAGATCTTTTGGCATACTCCGCCCGAGTTTTGGACGCAGGTGGAGTACGGTCAGGTTGGTTTTGCCTTAAAACCAACCGGGCCCCTGGGACGAAAAAGCCATTATCTCTCAGACCGGGCGTCCGATTGACGCGCCGTCTGCGACTTTGAGTTCCTGTTGATGATACAGAACTTTTGGATACATCAACTCTGGACTATGTGTTAGTTGATGTATCAGCCTCTCAGCTCATGGAACAGACCCTCCCGAGCGAGCTTGCTGTGTGCGAGAACCCTAGAGCTGGCTACAACTGCTACTGTGACGACGACGACTGTACAGAAATCCTCAGTGGATTCGACTGCAACGATGATGAGAACAGTACGGGAATCCTCCGTGTTTTCGGAAGTGACCACTACGGTACATCTTGGGATACATCAACTCCAGACTACATGTCTGTTGATGCATCGACCACTTAGCTCGTGGAGTGGACCCTCCCGGAACAAGCATGCTGTGTGCGGAAACCCTAGAGCCGGTTGAGACTTGACGACTGCTGATCGAACGACTCAATGTGTTACGGATAGCCCAGTGGGGAGCGCTTGGTTGCAGCGGCAGACCCACGACGGAGGAGCGCTTGGTTGTAGCGGCAGACCCGCGGTATTCAACAGAAGGAGTACCTCTGGAGGCTATGAGGGGGAGCGCTTGGTTGTAGCAGCAGACCCACGACAGAGGTGCGCTTGGTTGTAGCGGCACATGGGAGCGCTTGGTTGTAGCGGTAGACCCACGACAGAGGTGCGCTTGGTTGTAACGGCACAGGGGAGCACTTAGTTGTAGCGGCATACCCACGATGGAGGATCGCTTGGTTGTAGCGGCACGAGAGAGCGCTTGGTTGTAGCAGCAGGCCTGCAGTACTCGATAGGTGGGGTACTATAGCAGTCCAAGGTTAGAGGGAAGCACTTGGTTGTAGAGGCATAACCACTGTGCTTGATGGAGAAGAAGTTTCCCAATAACTATGGTTTCAACTTCATGATCGATCCTATGTGGGTCATTGCGGGGGTTAGTACCTACCGATCCTTTGTGGTTATGATGGCTTAGATGAATCAGTGGATACATCTGATCATATCTATCGTCTTACGAAGAAGTATATCCTGTGTGAGATGAATCCTGTTTTACTTTCCTGTGTGGATTGTGTTTTGTTATCCTGTGTGGATTTACGTTTTACTTTCCTTTGTGGATTGTGTTGAGCTATCCTGTGTAGATTTCACGTTTTGCTTTCCTGTGTGGACTGGGTTACACTTGAGCTCGGATATTGGAGCCAAGTGAGAAGTTGATGACTTAGGTATATGTATGGGAATATACCTAAGCAATGTCGGATGTTACTTCGTGATTGTATCTTTCCTTTGTGGTTTATACTTTGTGGATTTTCGGAGACCTTTGGGGGTCTCGGGGTCCCTACTGAGTAGCTTATACTCACCCCTGCATGGGCTATGACCGCACTACATTGTGTTGGTTGTAGACGACGGACAACGCTGATCATGGTGGAGGCTTGCGGAGCAGGACGATACCTGGAGGTGGACCACTGGGTGAGGTGTACTCGGAGCGGTAGGCTGGACCCGAGGAGCAGTGGAGGCTTTCTGTACCCACCCTTCAGGTGGGACTTCCAGAGGACGGCTCGACGTTGCGGATTTACTTTTCAGTTGCTGTTTTTCCCCTTTCAGTTGTACTTTACAGTTGGGCTTGTATTTCCGACCCCCTTTACTTTTCCGCACTTACTGTTGTACCAGCTTTTACTCAACGTTTACTTCTTCTGCTTGCTTACTCTGTGGTGCTTGTTTACTTTACAAAGGCAATGCCTTCCCTTTTTTTACCAGGATTTACGCCTTGGTGCTAGTCACCAGCCCCTGGCCTATGGAAGGCGGGCTTGGGGTAGTCACGTCACGGGCCCTGAGGACGGGTCGTGACATAAAATGAAAATAAAATAAAATAAGAAAAGTGTAATTAACTTAATGAATTGTTCTCATAGTAATAATAATAATATTATTTGAGGATATTATTATTATTATTAACATTGTTAAGAATATAAATTTTTTATTAATTTATTATTATTATTATTATCATCATCCTATAAAAATTTTTATGGGACACGTGCGGTAACCGCACAGTTTCCCGACACTTTAAAATAAAAATAATAAAATGAAGTTTAAGGAATTATTTTTTAATGATAATAAAAATGGTAATTATTATTATTATTACAATTATTATTATTATAATAATTATTACAATTATTATTATTATTAATATTATTAAAATGTTAATTATTATTATTATTATTATTATTATTATTATTATTATTGCACTTCCATTTTAGGTTTTATTTTATTTTTCTTTTCCCTTCCCCCCATCTTTTTCCCTCTCTTCCTCCCCTTTCTCTCTATCCCATAGAACCCCCACTTCCCCCTCCTTTGGTGTTGCACTGCAGCACCCCCTTGGAACCCCAGTCCGCTGCGCCCCCTGCTCCCCACGACCAACCTTTCCCTGGGACACCAGCTGCGCCGCCCCCTGCTCCCCTTGGCCAACCTCCATCCAACGAGCTGAATAGCCCTGACACCCCACCAACTTTGCACGACTAGACCAGCCACCTCTCCTCCTTCATGTGACCAGCCCCGATGCCCCTCCTCCTTTGCGTGACCAGCCCGACACCTCGCCACCTTCACACAACTAGCCCTGACGCCCTGCCTCTCTCATGCGACCAACCCTCAGTAAGACTATTTCCTCCTTGTAGGGTTTTGCCTCTCATTTAGGGGTTTAACTTGTTTTTGGTTCAATTTATTGGATTTGGGGTTTGCGCTAGGTTTTTTGTGGTGTAAACGGCATGCGATTGAAATTTCACGCTGGAATTTGAAGTTTTCACACCAATTTTGGGAATTTCTTCACCTGAGGTAGGTGGTTCTATGCCTCAACATTATCTGATAGTTTTATTGTTCTTTATTAAATTTATAAAAGTGTTCTATGGTTTCGTTGCATGGTGAAAATGTGATTTGTGGAAGAATTTGACGTGTCTTTGGTGCAAAATGGGGTTTCCATGAGAAATTGGGTGAGATTTATGGGCAAACCAGTGTTAGATCATTTATCAACATTTTATAAATTATGTAAATAATTTATAAAATCATGTTTGTTATGAGAATTATATTTTGGAAAGGTTATGAGGTGCATTTTATTTTTAAGAATTATGTTTACATAAAATGGGGCATGTTTTTGATATAAACTCTCATTGAGTCACTTGGTAGTGCTTTATAGGTTGTGCGAAATGCACTTTATAAATGTTTTGACATGCGCACATGATGAAATTACATTCTCTTTTACAAATGGTCGTGTATTTAATTTTGGCCTTATTGTGTTAAATTCTATAAGTGTTTAATCAATTGTTTATGGGGTGCAAATGAGGTTTTAGAAGGGTTGGGATGTGAAATTGATTTTAAAATGGTTTTTTCATGTAGAAACTTTTGTGTTTTGAAGTGAGGTCTTATGTTATGCATGTGAGATGTTTTATAAATTGAGAAAAATTTATTTAGGTGGTGTTCGGAATTGAGAAACATGGTTGAAAAGGTTTTAGGGGTTGTTTGGTAGGTGTGAAATGCATTTTCAAGGTCTTTAAGGTGTGTGTATGTTTAAATAAAGATTTTTAAAGGGAAATGAATCACTTTAGTTGTGTTTTCCTCCTTGTGAACTTTTGAAACTGAATTGAAAATTGTTTGAATAATGGAAAACTTGTTTGATATGGTTACCTTGTGTATTTGGTTTTAAATTAGTGCTTCTATATGGAATTAAGTGGATTTTTTGGTGTAAAGTCTTCTTGGTTTTTCTTGAAATGGATTAATAAATAGTTTAAATAATTTATTGAATTATTTAGATGGAGCGAAAGTAGTATTTTGGAAGAGTCCAAGATGCATTTGTTTTTAAATTAGCATGTCTATATGAAATGAATCATGTTTTTGGTGTAAACCCTATTTTCATCACATGGTAGTGTTTTATAAGTGGTGTAAACGGTTCATTTAATTGTTCTAGTGGTGTGAAACTAGTTTTAAGAAGAATTTGTTAAGAAAGTTGTATGAAAATGACTTTCTTACTTGTAATTGAGTATATTTATTGTGTAATCCCTTGTTGTGTTATTTAATAATGTTTTATAAGTTGTGAAAATTTATTATGTTCTTATTTGAGTGTTACCAAATGGGGATTTGTGAAATGATTAAGAAACGAAAAATGTATTTTTGAAAGGTATTTTGGTGTGTGTGTGTTTTTAAAATAGTGTTTGGGTTTTCAAGTGGTGGCTTTTGTGAGTAATACCATGCGTGGTTTGTGATATGTGGAAGTGATATACTATGTGAATGTGGAACTTGATTGATCATAAGGGAAACCCCAGGTATCTAGGTGGGTGGACCAGAACTAGTGCGCTAGTGACCCGGAGTGTTATCATCCCTATTTCACTTAACATGCTTGAATCTTACAACACTAACTAAACTATAATGATGACGATGATGTTGGGGGCCACTAGGTTATGGATGATTCTCCTAATAGTGTCTTTTGTGCATGAGAATGAATATTTGTTATGGTTACTTTTCAATGAGGTATGAGTTTCTAGGGTCCCACTCGAACTAGATAAACCTTAGGGGATTTACCCATAGTGATCTACTATTCATGAAGTAGTGACTTCTGTCGGAATATGGAGGACCACTTGGGTGTTTGTGTGTGTGTTATTTAGGATTTTTTCTTTCATCTGCTTTAAAATAGTTTTTGTAAAAAAATGGGTTTTCTTGAAGTGTTCCTTTTTAATTTAGCTTGTAAATGTTTTCCTTAAAAGAATTTTAAAAGTATACTTTTGAATAATCATGTTAAATTATCTCTTTGATGTTGTTTCATGGAATCTATTTATATGGTGGCATCCTATAGGGCTCTTGGCTCACACCGTATATACAACTTTGGGTGTATGTAGAACTCGTTATTTTTGTATCCAAGGTTGAGGCATCGTGCTCAGCGTTGGTGGTTTGGGTTGTTGATGGTCTTCTCATGCAGGTCGGTGTTGGTAGCTTGAGGATGTTGCACCTATCTTGTTGCTTGGAGGTTTGTGTTAAAGTTTTGGTTTTCCTTCTTTATCTTCTATTTTGGGTTTTTGGTTCTAGTTTTAGATATTTAAATCTAAAATGTGTTAAGGGATTGTTTGGTTCTATTTTTCCAGCTTTTGTTTATTTATTTGTTGTTTTATTATGTCTCTTGTATCAGGTAAATCGTTCCCTCATATCATTTTTGATACCCAGGCACTAATGCTAGCCCGTGGGGATCAGGAACACCCTTTGAGCCTTACCGTGGACCGGGTTGGGTTCCAGATCTGATGGTAACCCATCTTGGTTCATGAAAAAATGGCATCAAAGGAGGTTCACTCTTTTGGGTCATGTTATTTGGGGAAGAGTCAGGATAGTCCGAAGCTAGGATTGTCAGGACTTGACATTCCGGTTATGATTAGTGTACCTGGCCAACACACCTCATGACATGATTCAAGTTTTCAGGGTAAGTAGAGTTTTATTTGAGTCCTTTGGTTCTCATGGTTCGTCAATGATTAAGGAAATTAATAGAGAGTTGGGTCAATGGTCTCAGTGAGCTCGCAGGGTCTGGCAAGCCATGTGGGGCTGGGGATATTGTCCTAGAATTCTCTCTATGAGGGTGGAGTGATTGGCGTATGGCTTCCAACCATATGCCCAAGTCACTCACTGTCACTAATTTCCACTTGAGTTGTCCTGTGTCCCTTTGGGTTTTGGAAATTATTTTGAAAACCTATATTTGAGAATTTATGAAATCTAGATTTTTAAGTGTAAATGACATGATTTTCAAAGTTTGTGTATCTTCTGTCAGTTCTTATGGTAAGGAGAACCACTATGAGTCTCATTGAAATCTATTTGTATTAATTCTATGCTAGCCTATTTCTATGGTGGGGAGTCCACTCAGGCCTCTTCGTGTCAGTTTTCCAGTCAAACGGTGTGGTTTTCATTTAATGGTTCTTAGGGTGTTTTGGTTTATGAAGTTGGTTTCCGTGGGTGCGAGAGTTCCTTTCCTTGATCAATCAAATAGAAGTGTTCTAACCTTTTGGGGCAGGTGACACATAACATAAATTCTTTTTATGAGATTCTTGAGGTTTTCATTTAAGTCATTTTCCCTGATAATGGCGTGTTTTTCCTATTTTCGCTTGCTTTTTGTAGGTATCCTCTTTGAACCTTATGGGGGTGTCGTTTTTTTACTTTGGGGTTCAATCTTAGTTATGGAATTCCAGGGAAAAAAAGCGCTATGGTGGGGAGAATTGTCACACCCACCGATTTTAAATTATTTATTTTATTAATTTTGTAAAGACACGAAAATTTCAACGATTTTTTTTTAATTTCTTTATAATTTTATGAGTATGCAGTTTCTGACGACACCTGATTCTGAGGCCCGGTGTGCCCGAAATCAATTTCTGAAGTTTAGGTCGGGTTCATTCAGTGAACGAACGAGCAGGTTTTTCAATCTTTTGAACCGGTGCTTGGAATTGAAATCTGAGGGCACCGATAAATCCGCATCCCCAGTAATTTCTTAAGGGGACCTTTAGCACGGTTGCATTTGCATGGGAGGAGAAGTTAAAATTTGTAGATTAAATGAGAAGTGAATAAAATTTTGAACAATTTTATTTTTATATCTAAAGTGGTTATATCCTACACGGGGGAGTTGGGGTGGGACCCACAAGCTTCTAACTACCCGTGTAAGGATATTTGTGAGGTGGGGCCCACATGAGCCCTAACATTTTACATTCCCATAACTCTCTTTTAACTCTCATAAACTCTCCCTTTAAACTTGACAACTCCTCTAAATTAATGAGGACTCTTCCTCTCCCTCTATCACTCCATTAAAACTTGCCAACCTATCACTTAATTAATTAAACAACTCTTGATTTAATTAATTAATTGAAATGGATTTTGAATTTTGAAATGCATGGCATGTTAACTTAAAATAAGGGGTGGCCTTATTTTGATTGTTTTTGGCTTGTTGTGTGGGGGTATTTTTTGGGAGAGAACTCTTGTGAAGAAGAGGAGGATTTCTCCTTGTTGAAGAACGCAAACTCTCCGATGAAGAACATCAACTCAGTGACCACAGTTCTTCATCCTCTTCTTCCTTCACGGCAAGGGAGGAGACACCGATGCAGGAACTCGCTAGCGACGACGCGCCTTCTATTCTTCCCTCTGTGACAAAAGAGGAGATGTCTCTTCCTCAGGTGCACACCGACGACGACGGAAAGAACACCGTCATCCACGATGCTTGTCAACTGCGAACCTTAATCGAGGTAGGGGTTTAATTTGAGAATTCTAATATTCCCATGATTATTCCCTTCTAAAATAAAGAATGCGGATCAACTCATTATCAAGTTGATCTGCAAATGTTTTTATTTACGAGTTGGGAATAATTATTTGTGGGGAAATTGTTGGGAATTTAAGTTCAATTTTAATTTATTAAAATTTTGCCTCATTTGTCTTTGAACATCATTGTTGTTCGATCTTTTGCTATCGACTAACGCGGAGGGAGCGAGCCGAACAAACACGGCCCGACGATCCTCCGCAGATTGTTTGTCTGTGCGCGGATTGACGGGCGACGACGAATCGGGCTGCAGTAACGATTTAAAGCCGTCGCAGTGAAGAGAAGGTCCCGAGAGATCCACTGGCGTAGAAGGTGGGCAAAAAAGACCACCGGAGCGCGTACGGTGGTCCGCGGAAGGTGGCGGTGGCGTGCCACGCCGGCGCGGCGGTGCCGGCGACCGGAGACGGCGACCGGAGCCGTTCGTCCACCTGGAGGCGGCGGCGCCCCAGCGCGTCGCCGAAGAAGATCCTCCGCGGTAGATCTCGTGCGGCCGTGGGATCTGGGACGACCCGGGGCGGTGCTTTGCGCCGCCGGTACCAATTAGCAGGGGGTCGCGCCCCCCCCACTCTTCGTGGGAATTTTTGATACTTGGAGTATCGACTAGTAGATCATGGAGCGGACCCTCCCGGAGACGAGCATACGGAGTACAGAGACCTTGTAGCTGGCTGAGACCTGATGACTGCTTGTTCGATTCGAGTCGGAGTGACTTGACTAGCCTAGTGGGGAGCACTACTGTGTTTCGGTGGCAGACCCACGACGGGGAGCACTACTGTTTTTGGGTGGCAGACCCATGGTAATCGATAGAAGGAGTACCTCTATAGGCTATTAGGGGGAGCACTACTTTGTGAGGTGGTAGACCCATGGCAGTGGAGCACTACTTTGTGATGTGGCAGACCCGTGGTACTCAATAGGAGGAGTACCTCAGCAGTATAAGGTTAGTGAGCAGTGCCTCAGAGTTGTGACAGGATCACTGTACTCGTCAGAGGAGGAGCTCTTCAGCAGTTGTGGTTTCGTTATCATTAATGAAAATCCTGGTTTGAGCTGAGTCAATGACCTTTGTGTTTACCTCATGATTGAGATGGGTCACTTGATAACTTAGGTATATGTATGAGAATGTACCTAAGTAGTGTTTATCTGTTGATTTCATAACCTTTGTGTTTCCTCTTGATTGAGATGGGTTACTTGATAAATTAGGTATAAGTATGGTCTTATACCTAAGTAATGGTTATCTGTTGAGATCCTTCTTAGTGGTTATCCTTGTTGGATTTAGTGAGACCTTGAGGGTCTCGGGGTCCCTACTGAGTATCGTTATACTCACCCCTACATGGGATATGCCCTCACCTCATTGTGTTGGATGCAGACGACGGACAACGCTGACAGAGACTGAGTGTATGAGGACTGGATGGTACCCGGAGGTGGACCTCACGACGAGTCAGTACCCGGAGGTGGACTTCACGACGAGATGGTACTTGGAGGAGGTTGGCAGGTGAGAGCGTTGAGGAGGCTATCTGTACCTACCCTTCAGGTAGGATCTGAGGTGGACGACCCAGGAGCTGCTTATATCTTCCAGCTGTTTGTCTTTTCTGTTGTACTTTCGTTCAGTTGTAGCTGTACTTTTCAGTTTGGTTTGTATTCTGGCCCATTTACCATTCATCACTTTCTTTTGTACTTAGTGTATTACTTCCACTTGTACTTTGGTTGGATGTGTTTATGTTTTATAAAGGCAATGCCTTCCCAGTTATTGGGATTTACGCCTTTGGTTCTAGTCACCAGCCCCTGGCCTATGGAAGGCGGGCTTGGGGTAGTCATGGAATGGGCCTCGAGGACTGGTCGTGACAAATTTCATGGGCATCAGGTAGTTCGAGTTGAAGCTTGACTTAAATTTTTGGGTTCTTATTTAAAAAACACATGTTTTAGCCTTGACCGCGTCCAGCACACCACGGTCAAAGCCACGCGACCTCGCCTGGGTCACTGTGTGACCTGTTCGATTTTAAAAAAATTAAATAAAATGAATTAATAATAAATAAATAAAATTAAATGGGTGATAAAATGAAAATAAAATAAAATAAGAAAAGTTCAATTAACTTAATGAATTGTTCTAATGGTAATAATAATAATATTATTTAAGGATATTATTATTATTAATAGTGTTAAGAATATAAAAATTTTATTAAGTTATTATTATTATTATTATTATCATCATCCTATTAAAATTTTTATGGGCCGCGTGGGGTAACTGTACGGTTGCCTGGCGCTTTAAAATAAAAATAATAAAATGAAGTCTAAGGAATTATTTTTTAATGATAATAAAAATGGTAATTATTATTATTATTGAAATTATTATTATTATTACAATTATTATTATTATTATTACAATTATTATTAATATTATTAATATTATTAATATGTTAATTATTATTATTATTATTATTATTGCACTTCCATTTTAGTTTTTTTAGGTTTTATTTTATTTTTCCTTTTCCCCTCTCTTTTCTTTCCTCTCTTCTCCCCCTTTCTCTCTATATCATTGGACCCCTTCCCCCTCCTTTGGTGTTGCGCTGCAACACCCCCCTGGAACCCTAGTCTGTCGCACCCCCTGATCCCCATGACCAGCCTTTTCCTCGGACACCCGCTGCGCCGCCCCCTGCTCTCCTTGGTTGGCCTTCATCCGACAAGCCGACAAGCCTTAACACCCCACCTCCTTCGTGCGACCAGCCCCGACGCCCCACCTTCTTTGCACGACCAGCCCCGATGCCCCACCTCCTTGGTGCTACCATCCCCGACGCCGCGCCTCCTTCACGCGACCAACCCCAGCCCTAACACCCTACCTCTCTCGCATGACTAGCCCTCGGTAAGCTTATTTCATCCTTGTAGGGTTTTTCATATCATTTAGGAATCCGATTTTAGGGGTTTAACTTGTTTTTTGTTCGAGTTATTGTATTTGGGGTTCATGCTAGGTTCTTTGTGGTGCAAACGGCACACGATTGAATTTTGGCGCTGGAATTTGAAGTTTTTACACCAATTTTGGGAATTTCTTCACCTAAGGTAGGTGGTTCCATGCCTCGACATTATCTAATAGTTTTATTGTTCTTGATTAAATTTATGAAATTATTCTATGGTTTTATTGTGTGGTGAGAATGTGATTTTTAGAAGAATTTGATGTGTCTTTAGTGCAAAATGGGGTTTTATGAGAAATTGGGTGAAATTTATGGGTAAACTAGTGTTAGATCATTTATTGACATTTTATAAATTGTGTAAATAATTTATTAGATTGTGTTTGTTATGAAAATTATATTTTGGAAAGGTTATGAGGTGCATTTGATTTTTAAGAACCATGTTTACATGAAATGGGGCGTGTTTTTTATATACTCTCATTGCGTCACTTTGTAGTGCTTTATAGGTTTTGTGAAATGCACTTTATAAATGTTTTGACATGCGTACGTGATGAAATTGTATTCTATTTTATAAATGGTCATGTATTTCATTTTTTCCTTATTATTGTAAATTCTATAAGTGTTTAATCAATAGTTTATGGGGTACGAATGAGGTTTTATAAGGGTTGGGATGTGCAATTGATTTTAAAATGATTTTTTGCATGTAGAAATTTGTGTGTTTTGAAGTGAAGTTTTGTGGTATACATGTGAGTTGATTTATAAATTGAGAAACAATTTATTTAGGTGGTTTTTGGAATTGCAAAACATTGTTGAAAAGGTTTTAGGGGTTGTTTGGTAGGTGAAAAATACGTTTTCAAGGTCTTTGAGGTGTGTATATATTTAAATGAAGATTTTAAAAGGGAAATGAATAACTTTGGGTGTATTTGAAAAATTATGCCCTTTTGAAATTGAATTAATTTTTTTTTTAAATAATGGAAAACATGTTTGATATGGTTACCTTGTGTATTTGGTTTTAAAGTAACACTTCTATATGGAATAAAGTGATTTTTTTTGTGTAAAGTCTTCTTCATTTTTCTTGAAATGTGTTAATAAACAGTTTAAAAGATTTATTGAATTATTTAGATGGCGTGGACATAGTATTTTGAAAGAGTCGAATATGAGTTTGTTTTTAAAGTAGTATGTTTATATTAAATGAGTCATGTTTTTGGTTTAAACCCTATTTGTGTCACATGGTAGTGTTTTATAAGTGGTGAAAATGGTTCATTTAATTGTGCTAGTGGTGCGAAACTAGTTTTAAAAAGAATTTGTTAAGAAAGTGGTTTGAAAATGGATTTCATACTTGGAATTGAGTATATTTATTATGTAATATTTTATTGTGTTATTTAATAATGTTTTCTAAGTTGTGAAAATTGATTATTTTCTTCTTTGAGTGTTTCCAAATGGAGATTTGTGAAATGATTAACAAACGACAAATGCATTTTTGAAAGGTATTTTGGTGTGTGTGTTTTTTTAAAATGGTTTTTGGGTATACAAGTGGTGGATTTTGTGTGTAATGTCTTTTGTGGTTTGTGATATGTAGAATTGATATACTATTTGAATGTGGAACATTATTGAGAACAAGGGAAACCTCAAGTATCTAGGTGGGTGGACCAAAACTAGTGCGCTAGTGACCCGGAGTGGTATCATCCCTGTTTCACTTAGCAAGTTTGACACTTACAATACTAACTAAATGATGATGATGATGGTGTTTAGGACCACTAGGTTATGGATGATTCTCATACTACTGGCTCATGTGCACAATAACTTATATTTTTTATGGTTACTTTTCACCGAGGTATGAGGTTCTAGGGTCCCACTTGAACTAGATGAAGCTTAGGGGGTTTACCCATGGTGCTCTACTATTCAGGACGTGGTGCCTTCCATTGGCATACGGAGGATCACTCGAGTGTGTGTGTGTGTTCTTTATGAATTTTTCTTTCTTCCTCTTTAAAATAGTGTTTGTAAAAAAATGTTTTTTCTTCAAGTGTTCCTTTTTAACTTTTATCTTGTAAATGTTTTTCTTAAAAGCATTGTAAAAGTATAATTTTGAATAAGCATGTTAAATTATCTCTTTGATGTTGTGGCATGGAATCTCTTTATATGGTGGTATCCTACTAGGCTCTTGTCTCGCACCCTACATACACCTTTGGGTGTATATAAACCTCATTCTTTGTATATCCCAGGTTGAGGTATCATGCTCAGCGATGGTGGTTTGGGTTGTTGATGGTCTTTTCATGTAGTTTAGTGTTGGCTATTTGAGGATATTGCACCTCTCTTGTTTCTTGGAGGTTTGTGTTAGAGTTTTGGGTTTCCTTCATTGTTTTCTATTTTGGGTTGTTGGTTCCAGTTACAGATCTTTAAATATGAAATGCATTAAGGTCTTTTTTGGTTCATTTTTTCCAACTTTTGTTTATTTATTCGTTGGTTGTTTTTATGTTTCTTGTATCGGGTAAACCATTCCCTCGTATCATTTTTGATACTCGGGAACTTTTTACAGCATGTGGGGATCAAAAACGCCCCTCGAGCCTTGCCAAAGACCGGGTCAGGCACCATATTTGATGGAAAATCGACTTGGTTTGGGACAAAATGGTATCAAAGGAGGTTCACTCGTCTGAGTCATGTTATTTTGGGAAGAATCAGGATAGTCCAGAGCTAGGATTGGCCGGACTTAACATTTCGGTTATGAGTAGTGTGCCTAGACAACACACCTCATGATGTGATTCAAGTTTACAGGGGAAGTTGGGTTTTATTTGAGTCCTTTGGTTTTCATGGTCCATTAATGATTGGGGAAATGAACAGAGAGTTGGGTAAATGGTCTCAGTGAGCTCACAGGGCCTAGCAAGCCATGTGGAGCTGTGGATATTTTCCTAGAACTCTCTCCGTGAGGGTGGAGTGATTGGAATATGGCTGCCAACCATATATCCAAGTCACCCACTATCACTAATTTCCCCTTGCGTTGTATTGTTTCCCTTTGGGTTTTGGAAATTATTTTGAAAACCTCTATTTGATAATTTATGAAATTTGGATTTTTAAGTGGAAATGACCTGATTTTTAAATTTTGTGTATCTTCTATTAGTTATTATGGAAAGGAGACCCACTATGAGTCTCATTGAAATCATTTGGGGTAAGTCGATGCTAGCCTATTTCTATAGTGGGGAGTCCGCTCGGGCCTCCTCGAGTCGGTTTCCCAGTCAAACGATGTGGTTTTCGTTTAATGGTGATTGGGGTGTTTCAGTTTGTGAAGTTGGTTTTCATGGGTGTGAGATTTCCTTTCCTTAATCAATCAAATGGAGGGGTTCTAACCTCTGGGGGCAGGTGACACATAATTAAAATTCTTTTTACAAGTTTCTTGAGGTTTTCATTTAAGTCACTTTCCCCAAGCACAATGTGCTTGCCTCTTTTTGCTTATTTTTCACAGTGATCCTCTTTGAACCTTAAGGGGGTGTCATTTTCTACTTTGGGGTTCAATCTTAGTTGTGAATTTATGGGGATGGAAAGTGCTACGGTGGGGAGAATTTTCACACCCTCCGATTTTAAATTATCTATTTTATTAATTTTCTAGGCATCGGGTAGTTCGAGTTGAATCCCAACTTAAAATTTTGGATTCTTATTTAAAAACGCATGTTTTGGCCTTGACTGCATCCAGCGCACCATGGTCAAAGCTACACAACCTCTCCTGGGTCACTGTGTGACCTGTTCGATGTTCAAAAAATTAAATAAAATAAATTAATAATAAAGAAATAAATTTAAATGAGTGATAAAATGAAGATAAAATAAAATAAGAAAAGTGTAATTGACTTAATGAATTATTTTAATGGTAATAATAATAATATTATTTGAGTATATTATTATTATTATTAACAATGTTAAGAATATAAAAATTTTATTAGGTTATTATTATTATTATTATTATCATCATCATCAGCCTATTAAAATTTTTATGGGCCACGCGCGGTAACCGCATGGTTTCCCGATGCTTTAAAATAAAGATAATAAAATGAAGTTTAAGGAATTATTTTTTAATGATAATAAAAATGGTAATTTTTTTATTACTATTACAATTATTATTATTATTATTACAATTATTATTATTATTATTATTGCACTTCCATTTTAGTTTTTAGGTTTTATTTTATTTTTCCTTTTCTTTTCCCCCCTCTCTTTTCTTTCCTCCCTTCCTCCCCGTTTTCTCTATCCCGTTGGACCCCACCTTTCCCCTCCTTTGGTGTTGCACCGCAACACCCCCCTGGAACCCTAGTCTGCCGTGCCCCCTGCTCCCCATGACCAACCTTTCCCCTTGACACCCACTACGCCGCCCCCTTCTCCCCTTGACTGGCCTCTGTCCGATGAGCCGACCAGCCCCGATGCCCCGCCTCCTTTGTGTGACCAACCCCGGTGCCCCACCTTCTTCACACAAACATCCTTGGAACCCTGCCTCTCTCATGTGACTAGCCTTTGATAAGATTATTTCCCCTTTATAGGGTTTTTCATCTAGTTTAGGCATCCGATTTTAGGGGTTTAACTTGTTTTTTGGTTCGAGTTCTTGGATTTGGGGTTCACGCTAGGTTCCTTGTGGTGCAAACAATGCATAATTGAATTTTCGTGCTAGAATTTGAAGTTTTCACACCAATTTTGGGAATTTCTTCACCCTAGGTAGGTGGTTCCATGCCTCAACATTATCTGATAGTTTTATTATGCTTGATTAAATTTATGAAAGTGTTTTATGGTTTTGTTGCATGCTGAGAATGTGATTTATGGAATAATTTGATGTGTCTTTGGTGTAAAATGGTTTTTTCATGAGAAATTGGGTGAGATTTATGGGTAAACCAGTGTTAGATCATTTATCAACATTTTATAAATTGTGTAAATAATTTATTATATTGTGTTTGTTATGTGAATTATATTTTGGAAAGTTTATGAGGTGAATTTTATTTTTAAGAACTATGTTTACATAAAATAGGGTGTGTTTTTGATATAAACTCTCATTGCATCACTTGGTAGTGCTTTATAGGTTGTGCGAAATGTGCTTTATAAATGTTTTGGCATGTGTGCATGATGAAATTTCCTTCTCTTTTAGAAATGGTTGTGTCTTTCATTTTGGACTTATTGTGGTAAATTATAGAAGTGTTTAATCAATTTTTTATGGGGTGAGAATGAGGTTTTATACGGGTTGGTATGTGAAATTGATTTTAAAATGGTTTTTCATGTAGAAATTTGTGTGTTTTGAAGTGAGGTTTTGTGGTATGCAAGTGAAATGTTTTATAAATTGAGAAACAATTTATTTAGCTGGTGTTCAGAATTGAAAAACTTGGTTTAAAAGGTTTTAGGGGTCGTTTGGTAGGTGAAAAATGCGTTTTCAAGGTCTTTTAGGTGTGTGTATATTTAAATGAATATTTTCAAAGGTAAATGAATCACTTTGGGTGTGTTTTCCTCATTGTGTAATTTTGAAATTGAATTGAAAATTGTTTGAATAATGGAAAATATGTTTTATATGGTTACCTTGTGTATTTTGTTTTAAAGTAACACTTTTATATGCAATTAAGTGTTTTTTTGGTATAAAGTCTTCTTAGTTTTTATTGAAATGACTTAATAAACAGTTTAAACGATTTATTGAATTATTTAGATTGCGTGAAAGTAATATTTTGGCAGATTCGAATATGCGTTTTTTTAAAGTAGTACGTATATATGAAATGAGTCATGTTTTTGGTGTAAACCCTATTTGTGTCACATGGTAGTGTTTTATAAGTGGTGAAAACGGTTCATTTAATTGTGCAAGTAACAGGAAAGTAGTTTTAAAAATAATTTGTTAATCAAGTGGTTTGAAAATGGATTTCGTACTTGGAATTGAGTATATTTATTGTGTAATCCCTTGTTGTGTTATTTAATAATGTTTTCTAAGTTGTGAAAATTGATTATGTTCTTATTTGAGTGTTTCCAAATGGGGATTTGTAAAATGATTAAGAAACAAAAAATGTATTTTTGAAAGGTATTTTGGTGTTTGTGTGTTTTTAAAATGGTATTTGGGTATGCAAGTGGTGTATTTTGTGTGTAATGACTTTTGTGGTTAGTGATTTTGGAACTGATATACTATGTGAATGTTGAACTTTATTGAGCACAAGGGAAACCCTGAGTATCTAGGTGGGTGGACCAGAACTAGTGCGCTAGTGACCGAGAGTGGTATCATCCCTATTTCACTTAGAAAGTTTGACACTTACAACACTAACTAAACTATGATGATGATGATGATGTTGGGTACCACTATGTTATGGATGATTCTCCTACTAGTTTATCATGTGCATGGGAATGAATATTTGTTATGGTTACTTTTCACTAAGGTACGATGTTCTAGGGTCCCACTTGAACTAGATGAACCTTAGGTGATTTACCCATGGTGATCTACTATTCATGACGTGGTGCCTTCCGTCGGCATACAGAGGACGACTAAGGTGTGTGTTTGTGTTCTTTATGAATTTTTATTTCTTCCTCTTTAAAATAGTTTTTGTAAAAAAATTGTTTTTATTTAAGTGTTCCTTTTTAACTTTTAGCTTGTAAATGTTTTCCTTAAAAGTGTTTTAAAATTATAATTTTGAATAAGCATGTTGAATTATCTCTTTGATGTTGTGGCATGGAATCTATTTATATGGTGGAATCCTACTGGGCTCTTGTATCACACCCTACATACACCTTTGGGTGTATTTAGACCTCATTCTTTGTGTATCCCAGGTTGAGGCATCGTGCTCAGCGATGGTGGTTCGGGTTGTTGATGGTCTTCTCATGCAGGTTGGTGTTGGTAGCTTGAGTATGTTGCACCTCTATTGTTTCTTGGAGGTTTGTGTTAGAGTTTTGGTTTTCCTTCATTGTTGTCTCTTTTGGGTTGTTGGTTCCAGTTGTAGATCTTTAAATCTGAAATGTGTTAAGGGCTTATTTGGTTATGTTTTTCCAGCTTTTATTTATTTATTCATTGGTTGTTTTTATGTCTCTTATATTGGGTAAATCATTCTCTTGTATCATTTTTGATACCCGGGCACTTGTGCCAGCATGTGGGGATCAGGTACACCTGTCGGGCCTTACCAGGGACCGGGTCGGGCACCGGGTCAGATGGCGACCCTACTTGGTTCGTGACAGAAAAACACATCATACCTAGGGGATAGGGGGTCCCACATCCACACTTTTTAAGTGTGGGGGGTTGAATAAACTCCAAGAGTCAGTCAATGATGTTCAAATGCTACTTTGAGTAAGGACTTTATCAAAATGTCCACAACCTGTAGTTCTACAGGAACATACTCCAACTTCACAAGCACATGATCCAACTTCTACTTGATAAAATGGTATTTTATTTCAATGTTCTTTGTCCTTGAGTGATGGATTGGATTTTTTCTATGATTTATAGTGATTTAAATGTCATAATGGATTCCAATCAGAGACTTAACTTGAACTCCCATATCATAAAGCTACTTCTTCATCCATAATAACTGCATGCAAGATTGAGTAGTCATAATATATTCAGCTTCTACAGTGCTCAATGAAATACAATATTGTTTATTTCTTAGACAATAAATACAAAACCACTAAGATAGAATTCACCACCTAATTTTTATTTTCTATCATCCGCTAAACCAGTCCAATCTACATCTATATAACCCAATAACCCTTGATGATATTTTTCATTGTATAGAGAATTGAAATCCACCACCCCCTTAATACACTAAATTATATTTTTTACTAAAGGTAAGTGGATTTACTTGGGATTTATTTTATACCATATTGATTTTCATGTGGAAAAAATAGTATTAGGTCTTGTCACTATCAAGTATAATAGACTTCCAATGATTTTCATGTATTTTGTGACATTAAATGAATTACCTTCATCATCCTATGATAGTTTCATCTGGATAGCCACTAGATTCATCATTTCCTTAGAATTATCCATTAAAAATATTCTTATAAACTCCTTGTAATATTTTGATTGAGAAATAAATGTTTCATTGATTATTTGTGTAATACTAGCACCATCATCGTTTAATTACTTTAATTGTTGACATAGAGATTGTAATCAACTTCGCCACCCTGAAAACCAAGTTTCTTCAAAAACTAATCAGGCCTTAAATAACATGCTCTTTGTGCTTTATTAAACCCATACAACACTTTTCTTAACCAAAAAAAATCTGTTCCCATTTTCATGAATGAGAAAATCATCTGGCTGCTTGATATACACTTCTTCTTATAGAACCCCATTCAGAAACACTAACTTGATATTTTTATGGAAAAATTTGAACTTTCTTTACACTACTAGGAATAGGAATAATCTGATTGTTTCTAGACTTTCAATAGGTGAAAATGTTTCATTAACGTCAATTCCCTCTATCTAGGAGTACCCTTTTCACACTAGCGTTTTTTGTTTCGAATTATAGTTCCATCTTTATCCATCTTGTTGTGAAAGACCCATTTGGTCCTAATGAAATTATTACCTATTGGTCTCAAAACAATATTCAAGAAAACCTCTAGGGTTGGATTGATATAAATCATTAATACCAATTTTTGAGCTGATTTAAGACTTTGAATTACTCTTCATAATGGGGAGACCACTTGTTGGAAACACTGTTAATCTTCTCTCGCATATTCTTGGTATCCTAAAAACATTCATTTGATACCATGTTGTTAGAAAAAAATATATAACCATGAAATACATGAATGTTGTTACTTATCCCCTAATCAGACTTCTTGATGTCAAAAAACATAAACTTTCATCCTTTCTATACCATTGAGACCTTGCATTGTGTGAGTGAACTCTATATACTTTATCAATGATGTGAATGGGGGTCTTTTTATTTATCCTACTTGGTCCACATAGTCCTTACATCTAATTAGGATATAGAATGCTCCCCCTATGATATGAAACTCTTCCTATTTGTAGAACCACTATTTAGATCCCCAAACATTCTTCTTCTCCTGCATCATTTCTTATCATGTGACTACAGGTTTGAGAAACTTCTCTAGCTTAATAACATTTTCTAGTTGTAGTTGCCTTCAATAATATTTTCAGTGGGTGAACTTACCACTTACCAATGAACCATCAACAAAAACCACTAAGCCTACTGAGTTGTAACTCGGTGTAGGAAACAAGAGATAAAGTTAATAAAACCATAACTTTACATTGAACTCAATTTATTCCATACATATCAAGCAACTATAGACTATTAAATTCTTTCAATGAATTATTCCATATTTCTTCTTCAGCTTTGGTAACTGATTTCATCTCTCTTCCACAGGCTATATTTCCTTGATTTTTTTTGGGATTCCACATATTATATTTTCATATCAACCCCCCCAAATTTTATTATCTTTATCACCAAATATATAAAATAAATTCAGAATAAGAATTATACATCCATAGAAACCTCTAATATCCTATTTTTCTATCCTCAAGATCCGATGCCATATAGATCAAATGCTCTTGACATCATTTTCATGAATCTCAATACCACTTGACATCAATTGATATATCAACTCTAAATTATTGATTCTAATCATCACGACTCCTCATCACAACTCAAATTATTTTAAAATTATAATCCATTGATATTTTAGATGTATAAAATTTATGCTTGTATTGATTTGAATTAGTTTACATTCTGTAGCACACCACATCACCACTTTTCATATTTTGATGAAACTTCCCCTTGGATTTCATATCCACTAAAACCTAAAACACTTGAACATCAGTTAATAGAATTTAATCACATAGGGATTGGGGAACTTAAGGAATCTCCGAGAATAAGATTTTAATCAAATTTTATGGATCAACCCTTTTAATAATTTCTTAAAAAGAACTATACTTTTTTTGTGCTTGTTCCAACTGCCTAGCCAACTTCAACTATTTTTTCCATATGACTAGACATTATTTACCCACATGTTGAGTCTTTATCTGATATGAATATTTTTTAGGCTCTATATTTTTCACAATTTTGGGTTTAAACCCATTAGTAAGAATTTTCTTCTTTGATGCTCCACCAATATGGAATTTTTCATGATACTTCCTATGAGCAGAAAAATTTCCACTAGTCATATGCTCCTGCTTCTTCCTCCATTAGAGGGATCTATCTCCTGACTTCACATCTCTATATGTGGAATGCCTTGTTAATTTTTTAGACATTATTTGTTGAATTTTATTTTATTAGTCATCTGATTCAACTCACCATGACAATCTAGGAGTGAGTCTTTTATTTAATGTTCATTATTTTTAATTACAACTAAAGTAGTAACATGTTTTCTTATAGTATAATATTTATCATTATACACCATTGGAGTTGGGAATCTCCTTTCAAGTCCCTTTTCCTTCACATCTTTCTTCCAAATAAAATATCTTGCTAAATGATCGTGATTAGAACATATAAAACATCTCCTATTAAAAACATACCTCATTTCATCATTTCTATGTTGAGATGTTGATAAATATAGAGTTATTATTTTGGAATTTATCCCCAAGATTCTTGACACACACTCATGATGTGTCCTAGTCTTCCACAATGGTATCATATTGGGGCTATTTTCTTCTGATAGGCTTCTATTTCATATTTCTCAAGAAACTTCTGCTTATTCTCAACATTAGAAATATTTCCATCTTCAAAACAAGAAATATATTCCAAATACTATGAGAAAAAAATTTATGTATGACCATGAATCATAGATAAATATCACATATTTTCATTAATTCCTATAAAAACCATTTTAGATATGTTTCCTACAACTACAATGTTTTACCCCTTTTTGGAACTTTTCATGGCTCTTTTCCTCTCATGCATGGGAGAGGGTTCATCATATCCAATACTAGATTTTCCCAAACTGTATGGCCTTTGGGACAAGACAATCATTTCATATTTTCCCTCTAAAATATCATATTTTTTGTTCATTTTACTACTGCCTTCCGAAGGATAGTCAAATAATAAATGAAAATCATACTTCAATTTGGGCTTCCCTTTGGCAATATATTACTCTAATTTATTCTTCACTAATTCTAACTCATCTCCCAATAGTTTAATATTATTATAACTTGATTCAAGTTTATTATTAAGTTCTATATTTATATTTATATAATATTATAATTCTTGGGAGATATTATCCATTATGTCAGCTTTATCCTTTATTTTCAAATTTTTCTGAGCAACGAAATCATTACAACATGCATTCTCCTATTGTAGATTTTGGTTCTCCTAAACTTGTTCAGATAGGTTTATAGAAAGATCAACATTTCTAGAATCTAGATTCTGAATTTATTCTAAGTTCAATTTCTTTTCCTTTTCATTATCTTTGAGTTTTTCTATCTTTTTGAAAATCTTTTATAGTTCTTCAGATTGGGAAGCATTCTTATCCATCATATTAGTAGCTACATCAATAATACTTTTATTTAAACTTTTTATTTTATTGAAATCATTTTGCTATTCTCGAAACCAAATTTCTTGAGACTTATTTTCCTCTCTTAATTAATGACCCAATTCATTTTTCATGTTGTCAACCTATACTACTATAATTCTTGGAATTTATTTCTCATCTATAGTTACAACATCACTTGGCATGTCGGGATCTTAATTCATTCATGTAGAATAATTGAATGGTGAAATAGTGTCACAATCAGATAAGATTTTGGTTTCCTTTAACTGAATCACACTCTTCCCATAGATACTTCTATATTAAGTAATACAAGCAAAATTCTTTTTCTTCTTTTAAGTAATGCCCTTTTCCATGGAACACTGAGATAAGAGTAGACTAAAACTTTAATATAAACAATAAAATGAACCAAGTTAAAGAAAAAGCATATGATAAAAGAAACCAATCACTCTGATACCAAATTTTAGGCCCAAAAGGGTCTTAGATACCCTGAGGGAGGGGGGGGGGTGAATTAGGATATGGATATTATTTTCAAAATTCTTTCTACCCCACTAGATCTTGAACTATTTATTATAAGGTTCACTTTTATTTCTATTTAATGTTTATGTTGATATTATACTTTCCAATTTTATCTAATGATTATGCATAGAAAGTAAAGTAATAAATAAAGCACAAGGACACACACATTTTTACTTAGTTCACCCTCACTAGGCTACGTACAAGGATCATACATCGAAAATGTACTGATGTACCAAATACACTAAGTCTCATTTCAAAAATAATGTTTGGGCTAGATCACTTCTAAACCAGGCTCACTGCATTTAAAAAGTTTATAAAAGATTCATTGTCCCTCCTGGTTTACAACCAATCATAATGTAAGAGCTCATCTCTCTCTTAACTGAAGTGTGATCACTGATACTTCATAATAATATTCTTTTGATCACTTGAATAAATATGTTTTACACCTCATTTTTTGCACCATTAAGTTCAAATTTCATCCACTTGATGAATACAATCTTACCACATATTTACTAGGCAATCCCTTCTCAACACTTTTTCAATTCTCACTACCTTCATGAAGCTCACACAGCTTTTGCGAAACTATCCAATTCTTCACAAGAATATTCCTCTTTCACAAAACCCAAAACTTTTTCAAATCTCACATAGACTTCGTGAAGCAACCTACTTTCACAAATCTCACTTATAATTCATTAATATCAACACTTTCATGAATATTATAACTTTTGGTTGGCTTATATAGCCTTTTTGAACTTCAACACTTTCATCCAGCTTTCATAGACATCAAAAAATTCATTAAATTATTGATGATTAAAAATTTTGGTTAGCTTTAATAGACTTCAAGAAATTCCTTTATTCATGAATTTTTTCAAAAAAACAACCTTCATGAATCACCTTCATGAATTCAGATCCTTTTGATTTTTGTTAAGGCTTGCTCTACTTTTCTGAGAGGGGTAAAGGCCTATTTATAGGTGTTTCCTCCCGTTCCAGAATCTTACATCCTCATCATCACCTTCTAATGAAGCTCTAAAATCTTGTTCATGAAGCTACCTATTTCATGAATCACCAGAGAAATTTACAATTTGCGAAGCTTTTATTAGTTGTAGATATTTACCATCAACCCTTTATTCATTCATGATGCTTGTTCGTGATGATCCACACTTTCACAAAACTCCCTTCGTGAAACCCAATAATTTTGAAACTCATGAATTTAACATATTTTTATAAGGAATTCTTGGAAATCCAACTTTCATAATGAATGATCCATCCTCCAAATTTTGGACCCCAAAAATTTGGAAAACACTGGGAAACTACACCACCCTGTATACATAAATTTTTGTATTGCTTCCCAAGTATCCATTAATTTTTCTTAGATATTTTTTAAAATAACTTGTAAACAATCTCTCTGGAACTCCAAAAATGACCATGGAAACCTTCTTTTTCAACAAACATAATCAACCCAAAAAGACTACAATGTTACCTTGAGGTATTTTTTCCCAACACACCTTAACTACTGTAGCACATTTTTCAATATTTAAGGGTCATGAAAGTAATTTTAAATATTCTAAGTGGTATATACATGAACCATTAATGATAGTATCAATAATTTAAAATCAATTTGAGTTAATATATTATTTTTATGATTTTATAATGATTTAAAAATATTTTTAAGCATTAAATACCATTTAAAGTAATTTTTTGGTTTATTTAAAAAATTTGAATTTAAAGAAATCAAGAAAATAATGTAATTATAATATAAAATATTTATCCATAAAATATACATTATAATTATCTAATAAATTTTTAGAATACTAAAGTTCATCTAAAAAATATTACTTTAATTTTTTTTATATAATCATTTAATTTATTTTTTTACTCCTTGCACAAATGCTATATCGACATTGCATAAGAGTTAAATGTAATTATAAAATCATAAAAAATTAAATATATATTAATATTATAAAATTTATTTATTAATATTCAAAATAAATATTTATAACCATCCATAACTATCATAAACCCCTCCCACAAATGATAATGCAATAGAGAGAGAGAGATAATGACCCCCCGAGTCCCACCTCCATTAGGCCTTGGGTTGGCGACTAGCACCAATGGTATAAAAAATATCATGAAATGGGAGGAATTACCCTCTATAATAATATAGGATTGAGAGATAATATGAATCATATACAAGAAACTCCATGACATAATATAAAAAGAAATCAAAACCATTGCATAATTCATGAATAAATAAAACTAATACAGATACAAGTCTCCAAAAGTAAATACCCAAAAGAAAACCTAAATTAGTGATACAAAAAATATCCAAAAATTTCCAAGCTAGTACTATCCAACACGATCTACACAATCCTCCTAGAAACCTAAAAACCAGTTTATATATATAGGGTGAGCATACAATTATACTCATTAGAAAAAACAAAGTCTCTCATGCACATGGGAAGGAAGTATACTAATGCACCCGTGAGAAAAAAAAACAACGACACCTAAAAATATCAACTATACTTCCTAAACTCACCAAGGAACACTCACCAAGTAACACAAGCCAAGTATAATAACATAATAAGAATCATGTTGATAAAGGGTAACCAATATCATTTTCCTTCTGATTTTCCTATCACACACACCAATGTCATATGTCCTAGTTTTACTCTCTTTTAAATAACATATACCACCACACCACAAGCACGGTCACATTAGATCCTACCCCCCAGACACTTGAGCCACTTCCCCACAACACGGTCACACCTCATATTTCCCAAAGACACCTGGTACATCACATCACAACCACTACCGTAACCAGAGTAGTAGAGTATCATGAACATAAAGAATGCCATCCTTGTGCCATCATCCTACCATACATGACCCATACCATAAGCCACCCACAACATGATCATATCACATCCTACCCAAAGACACATGGGCCATCACTTGGTTAACTAAAAGACCTCTAGCCATCACAGACTATGCATATATACTTGCTTGGAAGAGAGAGCGGGTATCCATCCAACCATCCTCATCATCAAGATATTGGGAAAAAACACACTTTGTATGAAAATATGGGTGTTAGCACATAGTCCTCGACACAGATGGGGTGTATATAGAATTAACAAGGTATATACAAGTATATACATATAGCCACACACAAGCCCGACCTATGGGTTCACAACACAACACTAACCAACTAACAACATCCCCACTTTTGATGCCACCTATAAATGCATAACACTATACAAGACACAAACCACAAGACACATTTCTCATTTCCATCCAATCCAATTATCTAGATCTTTCATTTCATTATTAATAATCATACATGTTTAACCACACAACCCATCATTTATTTGTTCATTAGTCAGTTCCATCCCATTAACCAAACCAAACCCCAACCATTTCAATCATTATTAAGTAATTATTCCATCACAACCCGTGCATCTAGAATAATGAAACCACACCTCACAAGCATATTATAATCCCCATCATACCATCGCCTCTCCACACCAAAAGCACAACTAAACAAACCATCAACTCGCCACCCCAAAAGCACAACTAAAATAACTATCACCTCACCACCCCAAAAGCACAGCCAAATGAACCATAGCCTCACCGCCCCAAAAGAAAAATCCAAAAAAACAATCACCCTGATGCCCCAAAAGCATATCCAAACAAACCATCACACTACCACCACAAAATAACAACCAAAAGAACCATCACCTTATCACCCAAAAGAACAACTAAGCAAACCATTGCTTCACCACCCCAAAAGAACAACCAAACAAACCATCAACTCAATGACCCAAATGCACGAGAAAACAAACCATGACCTCACCACCCCAAAAGTGTGACCACACAAACCATCACCTCACCGCCCCAAAAGCACATCCAAACAAACCATCACCTCACTGCCCCAAAAGCATGACCGAACAAACCACCACCTCATAACCTCAAAAGCATGAAAAAAAACCACCACCTCACCACCCTAAAAGCACAACCAAAAAAACCATACATCACCCCACACCATATCACAACCACACATCACTAATCCATAAGAATGAAAAAACATTAAAACACATAAAATTCCATTTTACATATTTAAAAAAGGGGATTATATCACATTTTAATTTATTTTAGGGGCCTTATCACACAAGACATAAATCCATTGGAAACCATGTCATTATCCAAATATAAGTGGATATCGAATTTCCATTTTGGGGTGTTATCACAACAACATGAAATAAGGTTTCCATATCACAAAAACTATAGTGCAATAAAAGTCACCCAACTACCATGTTTTTTAGTAGGGCATTCAATCTATACAAACACAACATCACAATAATATAAAAGCTATAAAAGCATGTGAATCATTCACCCCCATTAATTTAAATTAACTGATTAATTTATAATGATTAGGCCATAAAAAACTACCCCCATAGATAAAAAAGAGTAAACCCCTTCTGTATGATATAAAAAAGTGATAAATGAGGGATTCACTACCTCAAAATAGCTTTCTGATATCCTTTCACACTGTAGGGAGAAGTAAAAATGCCCCCAAACCACAACCACATGAAGAACCCATCGATCAACCTACACCGCATCAAGGGCTATAAAAAACATAGATCATGATGAAACCCCAAATCAAAACTATACCACCACAATGGATCTATGAGAGAAGAACATGATAAAACTATGGGAAAGAGATGAGAACTCACCATGGATCGCTAATGGGGATCCACCACAACCAATAGATATAATTAAAAGGAAGGGGGATGAAGATCCCATGAGATATGCCTAAGGTTCACCCAAAACAAGAGATAAAATCCATGGCTGAATGAGGAGGGATTCAGCTAAAAGGCCTATTTAAAACCTAAAAATCGACACTTTCATGTCGTGTAAACCATTCAATATGTAAAATTAATTTGTTTTGAAAAAATTACAACTCTTACTGAAATTCACATTGCCTCAACCTTTATTTAATTACATGTCATGAATTTATTTCATGATGTGAATCCATTTCACAGGTTCCCCCCTCAGACACATACAAACCTTGAAATTGGCTAACTACACAAGCCATGAACCACAAATTCATGTCATCTACCTATTTCATGTTGTGAATTTACTACAGAAGCACTATTTCATCTCTAAAAACTAGGAAACCTCCTTAAAAATCCTTTGAAACACCTCAAACACCCAAAACTGACAAAGTAATGGACCAGGAAGGCATGATTCATTACATTAGATACCTCTCAAAAGATTCTCATTGTTTAGAATCCAAAAACAAACCCAAAAGGAAAAAGGGTCTAAATGACCACCTTGTGAGATACCTATCAAGGATATAATTACTCCTCAATGCTACCACTAGCCAAACACGTCAACCAAAACACCCAAGAAATGTACCGTATATCCAAAAACTACCTCCTTTCACAAAAACACACTTCTAGACAACCATCTCAACCTTCACATAGCCTAAAAAAACAACCAATACAACCAAAAAAATACACCACCCTGAATACATGAATCAGAAAATTCCATCCTCAATGTCAAGATACTATCCACTTTGGGTAGCACTGACTCACTCGTACGAGTTTAATCACATAACAATTAATGTTTCTCAATAAGGAATCCAATCCTCCCTTTTATATATGTTAGAAATTTATCATGCATAATAAATCAAGAAAATAACAAAACTCATAACATAATAAGATCCAAACATAAAATCACAAGAAAAACAAAGGAAAAAATAAAAATAGCTTTGGGTACTAGGAACACATATGCATATCTCACTCCTAAGAATCTTCTTTAGGACACCATGCCTCCATAACATGTGAAACAAGGGAATGGTTCTTCCATGCAATGAATTTTATTGGTGATCCTAGATCTATATTGGCCTCTCTATGAACATAGTATTGTCCTTAATATCCATCTCTCCCCAGTCAATAACGTGGGATTCATTGTGAAGATATCAATGAAGATGAGTGATGTGAAAGACGTCATGGATCCTCTCCAACTATGGTGGAAATTACAATCGGTATGACACCTTTGAAACTCACCCCAACACCTAAAAGGGACTAAAAAACTTAGGATAAAGATTACCCCATAGAAAACCTCTTCTTCCCACATTGAGGGGAAACCTTCAAGAATATAAGGTCCCCAAACTCGAACTCCAAGGGCCTCCTCTTAAAACCTACATAGTCATTCTACCAGTCCTGTGATGCTTTCATATTTTCAAGAACAAGATAAACCTCATATAATTTTCTCTTTACCATATCGGGAGAAAGAACTGTTGCCTCCCCAACCTCTATCCAGCATAACAGAGGACAAAACAACCTCCCATACAAAGCCTTAAACAGGGACATGACAATGTATGAGTGATAACGGTTATCATAACTAAACTCAACCAATGGAAAGTTTCATTCCCAAGATCTAACGAAGTATAATATGCATTCCAATAACATGTACTCTAATTTCTATATGGTTTGCTCCATATTTCCATCCGTCTGAGGGTGGAAAGTAGTCCTGAGGCATAATTGAGTTCCAAAATCATATTTTAATCCCATCAATACTCACAAGGTAAAACATGAATCTAGATTTGATAAAATAGAACTTGGAGATCTATGAAATAGAACAACCTCATCCACATACCTCTTAGACAAATAATCCTCTATGCCCAACTCCTTTATCACCAAGAAGTGGGATGATTTCGTCAACTGATCCATGATCACCTAGAAAACATCACAACCACCCTGAGCTCTGGGTAACCCTATGATGAAATCCATTAATATTTCACCCCATTTCAACTCAAGAATATACAAAGGATACAACAAACTTACAGAAACATGATAATCGATCTTTACCTTCTAGAAAATCAAATACCTCACCACGAACTCCACCACAACCCGTTTCTTCTTAGGCCACAAAAACTGCATCCTCAAGCCATGATACATCTAGGATACTCCTATATGTATTTCCAAATTTGATATATGAAACTTACAAAGGACTTAATCATGCATCACCATCGGAATAAAAAAATTCCCATGAAACAACATTCGAGTTCGACCATCCTCCAACCATCCTTCCAGAGCATCACCATGACCAACATGATTGTGCATCACCTTTACCTCCAAGTCTCCCCACTAATAATATTCCACCTAATAAATTAGAGAAGAATGCACCATCATATGAAATAATAAACCTATAATATCAACCACCCTTACATCTAAGTGTAAGGTTGAAAACTCCTCTAATCCTTTCCAAACATCCTAAGACTTCTAAGAAACATCCTTCCACAACTTTATGATCAAAGTTTCGGCCACAAAATTCCCCTTTCCCGAGGTGTAGGAGATCTTGAAATCATAATCCTAAATAAACTCTATCCACCTCCACTATAACAGATTCAAAACACATTGAGAAAAGATATACCTTAAGATCTTTTGATCTGTGAAGACCAAAAAGAGATCCCCAACAAGGTAATGCCACCACAACTTCAGCGAAAACACAAAACTTCTCACTCTAGATAATGGGTAGCATATTTATGATTGTGGGTATGTAAATAACTATAACCATAAGATATCACTACCATCTACTGCATCAACACACATCCCAAGCCCATATGAGAATCATCAAAAAACACCTCAAACATCACACCCTCCTCATGAAACTGATGCACTTGATCACAAACCAAATTTCAATTCTAGTAACTGAATAATTTCTAGAACCAATCATTCCACACAAAAAATTGATCATTCCTGGTAAAAACTATCAATGGGGTTTAAAATTGAGAGAAAATGGGAAAAAACCTTCAATAATATCCTATAAGAACAAGAAAACTATGAACCTATTCCATATTCTTGGATGCTGTCCAAGAAACATCTGCCTCAAATTTTGATGGGTATACTTATAGAATACATTGAGACACCACATGCTTAAGGAAATAGACCTATTATGTCTAAAACTTACACTTATACAATTTTCCATAGATATGGTGGTGTTGAATAACCTGTAAGACAACTTTGAGATGATAAACATGCTCATCCTATGACTTCTAGTAGATCAATATGTTGTCGATGAAAACAAATATGAAATGGTCCATAAATTTATGGAACAATAAGTTAATGAGTCCCATGAAGATAGCTGGTGAGTTTATGACACCGAACAATATGACTGCAAACTCGAAGTTCCCATACCTGTATCTAAAAGTGGTATTTATAAAATCAACCTCCTTCACCCTCAACTGGTGATATCCATACTATATATCAATCCTAGATAACTGAATATATCCCATAAACTGGTCTAATAGATCATGGATCCTCAAAAGAATATAGAGATTCTTGATCATCACCAGATTCAACCTCGGGTAGTCTATACGCAACCTTAGACTAATATCCGCCTTATTGGTGAAAAAAACTGGAGCACCACACAATGACACACTAGGATAGATGAAACCTTTTTGCATCAGATCATCTACTTAATACTCAACTTCTATAACTCATAAGGTTTCATATGATAAGGATCCATCAAAATCATAGAATCACCAGGCTACAAGTCTATCTCGAAATCAATATCACATTGAGGGGGTAACATCACAAACTCATGGAGTAAAACATCCATAAACTCCCCAAAGACCATGGGGACCCCCACTATCCCCATATTCATTAATTCCACTGAAAACTTATCCATAAAATAAATAATGGGATCTATATTCTGACTAATCACCTGAAAACCTTTCTCACCAATGAAAACCACACATTGGCCATCCACATCTAAGAACACGACTTTCCTCCATAAGAAATTAACAATATAATAAATTAAATACAACAAATATATGCCTAATATTACATCGTATGTATACATATGTAGCAATAAAATATCCCCACGGGAATGATGTGTCCCCATAATCAATCTACACCCCCGGAACACATAAAAAAGATGTTTTTGCCTCTAACTAGTGTAGTCAACACTAAGAGAATGAGAATCCAATCTATGTCTAGTCCTAGAGCATAGAATAGAGTGGGTGAAACAGAGGAGTGTTAATATCATGAATAAAAAAAAGGCACAAACAAGGTTAGATGACAAACTGAACGTACCTCAAATGATATCTTCCCACTCTAGCGCTATTGCCTCCACCGTGTGAAACTGACCATGCCTAGATCCTCTACCTATTTGATGATGACCACCTCCATGACCATTCTTAGGGCGAGGTCCCTATAATTGAGTAAAATATTGAGTTTAGACTCTACCCACTCCATCTCCCCTCTATGGAGAATAATCCCACTTCTCCTTCTACTAAAATGGTATCACTAGAAACTGATGCCAAGGCTGGAAATAGACCTATATACATCCACCAAACTAAGATTGAAGAGCCACTGGGCACTGATTCTAGAAATGACCATGAACACCATATAAAAAACACACTATCCTGACATCTATTAGAAAAAAATGGAAACCAATAACCCTATAATTCCATAAGGGAAGCTGCTGAGGTCGACTCCCCACTGGTCAAAACCAAGAAGGTCCTAGTGCTTGAGACCTACCATTGAAAACTATACTTTTCAAGGAACCCTACTGGTTCCCCTATCAAAGTAAACCTCCTCATGAGTGAATCCACTCGATTATCTTCACCTTCTTCTGAACCTCTAGATATGTTGGAAATTTAAAAGAAGTAATTGTATACTATATAGAAGGACGAAGTGCCTCCTCAAGACATCTCACATACGACTCATCATATGAAAAAAGATCTGGGAAAACACAAAGAAGGTACTTGACCTCGATTCCTAACTCCCACACTAACATACTCTCCCAATGAAGAAAAATAACCTCCTGCCTCTTCACTTCCTTTATGGTTGAAAAAAGGAACTCTTCCTGGAACTCTTTCTAAAAGCTGACCCATGAAACATCTGCCTCCTTATTCTCACCTAGACACAACTTCCACCACTGGCGCGTAGCTCCCCACATCCTACTAACTTCTAAAGGGACCTAGTATCCCACTAGGGTCCACATAAAACTGAAAGGAATCTCGAGATCCTATATCTATATCTCTATGTCCACATCCAAAAAACTTCCATCATACTTACCAAAAGCCTACTGATGGAAAGTGAATAAAGACCTTTGCCAAGACTCATCCTATTCTATCAGATAAACCCTACAACGATCAACTAGATCAACCTTCTAAAACTCTACTTCCTGAACCACACACCAATGAAGTATAGGATCCATATATAAAAGGGGAAAAAAATATTTCCTAATCCCAAGTAGCGTGGAATTTTATTTAGATTCATTTTAATTCAATTTATTCATTTTAAAATTCCCAAAACAACCCAACTCAAATAGGAACACAAATCATCATGATTCATTCTCATCTCCTAGGTCTCTAACCTAAAAGCATGTCTACCTCACTTGGTCATTCAATAATCTCAGAGTCCATGCATTGGATCATGGGGGGGGGGGGCGTAAAATCCCATGTCCTAGCTGGTCTCCCTATCCTATTTCATGCTCCAAGATCAAATGTCACTATTGTAATACCAACCCATGTAATCCTCACCGATCCTAACTCCAAAATACATCCTATCTATCAACCGTCACATCTCATACCACTCTTTCATGACCCCTCCCACCAATGATATCATAATAGAGGGAGAGAGATAATAAACCCCGAGTACCGCCTCCAGTAGGCCCCTGGTTAGCGATTAGCATCGAGGGTATAAAAAATCTCATGAAATGGGTGGAATTACCCTCAATAATAATATAGGATCAAGAGATAAGTTGAATCATCCACAAGAAACTACATGACATAATATAAAAGGAAACCAAAACCATCCCACATTTCATTCATAAATAAAATTGATACAGATAAAATTATCCAAAATAAAATACCCAAAAATCAAATAAAAAACAACGACACAACAACTATCCAAAAATGTTTGAGCTAGTAATATCCATTAAAATCCAAAAAATCCTCCTAGAAACCCAAAAATCTGTTTATATACATAGAGTGAGCATACAAGTATAATTAGTAGGAAAATCAAAGTCTCTCATGCATATGTGAAAGAATCATAATAATTCACCCATGAGAAAATAGAAGAACTAACAACACCTAAACAGTTTAACTATTCTTCCCAACCTTACCAAGACACAATCACCAAGTAACACAATCCAATTATAATAACATAATAAGAAGCATATTGATAAAGGGTACCCTGCACCACTTTCCCAATGATTTTCTGCTCTCACACCCCAACATTGTATATCCTAGAACTCCTATCTTCCAAATAACATATACCAATACTACATAAGCACGATCACATCACATCACACCCATAGTAACCTGGTGTACTACCCCACATCACGGTCAAATATCATCTCGCCTAAAGGCATTTGAGCCATAACATAAAAACCACTACCATAACCAGAGTAGTAGGGTATCGTGAACATGAAGAACATCAACCTCATGCCCTCGTCTTACTATGAATGACCCCCACTATAATCCTCCCGACAATACGTTCATATAATATCCCACCCAAAGACACCTAGTACTTTACCTTGTGCACTAATATAACTTCATCTATCACAAACTATGCATATCTACTCACTTGGAAGAAAGAACGGTGAATATTGGGTAGCTAGCCATCCATCCACATCACTAGGATGTTGGGAAAAAATTCCCTCCATATGAAAATATGGGTGTCGACACATAGTGCTCAACCCATATGGGGTGTATATATAAATCAAAAAGAATATAAAATTATATACATATAGACACACAAAATACTAGCCTATGGGTTCACAAAAAAACACTAACCAAATCAAAACATCCCCACTTTTTCTTCCACCTCTAAATGAATAAAACCATGTAAGCCATAAGCCACATTTAACATTTCCAACTAATCCCATTATCCAACTCATTCATTTTATTATTAAGAATCAACCACATTTAACCATATAGACTATCATTTATTTTTTCATTAGTCAGTTCCATATTATTAACCAAACCAAACCCTGACCATTTCAATCATTATTAAATAATTATTCCATCACTACTCATGCATATAGCACAAAAAAACACACGTCACATGTAGATTATCATCCCCAACATATGATGGCCTCACCAACTCAAAAGAATAGATAAAAAAACCTTCACCTCGCTTTCCAAAAGCATGGAAAAACAAACCATCACCTCGATTCCCCAAAAGCACATCCAAACAAACCATCACATCAACACCCCAAAAGCACGAACAAAAAAACCATCACCTCACCACCACAAAAACATGGCCAAACAAACCATCACCTTACCGCCCAAAAGCATGGCCAAATGAACCATCACCTTGTCACCCCAAAATCATGGCCAAACAAACCATCACCCCACCACCCAAAAAGCACGAAAAAACAATCCATCACCTCACTATCCCAAAAGCATGACAAAAAAACCATCACCTCACCACCCCTAAAGCACAACCAAACAAACCATCACCTCATCTCCCCAAAATCATGTCCAAACAAACCATACATCACCCCACACCACATAAAAACCAAAAATCACTACCTTGAAATCATGAATACACATCACAACACATAAAATACCATTTTATAGATTTAGAAAGGGTATTATATCATATTTCACTTTATTTTATGGTCATTATCACACAAACCATAAATCCGTGGGAAACTATTTCATTAGACAAATATAAGTGGTTATCCTATTTCCATTTTGGGGTAATATCACAACAACATGAAACACAAATTCCATATAAAAAAAGTATAGTACAAGAAAAGACTACCAAAAACCATGTTTTTAGTGGGGAATTCATCCCATATAAACTAAACAAGACAATAATATCAAATCTACAAAAGCATGAAAATCATTCCCCTTCCACACCAATTTTAATTAACCGATTATTTTATCTTTATTAGGCCATCAAAAAATATCCCCCATAGATAAACAAGAGTAAGACCCTCCCACATGATACAAAAAAGTGAGAAATGAGGGATTCCCTACCTCAAAAGAGATTTATGATCTCACTATACATCGTAAAGTGAAGAAGAATTGCCCCCAAACTGAAACCACATGAAAAACCCATAGATCAACCTACACTACATCAAGGGTTATAAAAAACACAAACCACACTAATACCCCAAATAAAAATATCACCACCATAGTGGATATCTTAGAGAAGAATAAGGGAAAACCATAATAAAGAGAGGATATATCACCATGGATCACCAATGGGGATCCACCGAAACCAACAGACTAAAGCAGGAGGAAGGGGGTTGAAGATCCTATGAGATCTGCCTAGGGTTTTCCAAAAATGAGAGAGAAAATACATGGATGAATGAGGAGGGATTCAATAAAAAGGCCTATTTAAAACCTATAACTCAACACTTTCATGTCATGTAACCCTTTCACAATGTGAAATCCATAGGTTTTCCAAAAATTAAAACTTCCTCCAAAATTCACATCTCCATGGCCTTTATTTAATCAAACATCATGAATTTATTTCACAACATGAGTCCATTTCATGGGTTACCCCCTCATCTTCATAAAATCCATGAAACTGTCCAACTACACAAGTTATGAACCACCAATTCACATCATGTACCTCTTTCAAGATGTGATTTTTATGAAGCAGCTCTACTACACCTCCAACCACCACAAAACCTCCATAATCTTCCTACAAAACAAATCCAACACCCAAAAATAAAAAAGTAATGGGTCGTGAAGGCACAATACATTACATTAGAAAACTATCAAATGATTGTCACCCTAAAGAATCAAAAACCAATCCTAGAAGGATAAGGGATCCGAACAACCACCCCATGAGATACCTCTCAAGGATCTCATTACTCCTCAAGATTACCACCATCCAAACACATTAACCAAAACACCCATGAAATGAAGTGAACATCCAAAAAACCACCTCTTTTCACACAACCACACCGCCATAAAACCATATCAACCTCCATGCATCTCAAACCAACTACCTCTATAACCAACAAACTACATCACCCCGAATACACGAATCAAGGAATTCTATCCTAAATGTAAAGATAATATCCACTTTGGGTGACAATGACTCACCCGAACATGTTTAATAAAATTATAGTTAATGTGTATCGATTAAGAATTAGGTCATCCACTTTATATATGCCAAAACTTTATCACAAATCAGAAATCAAGAAAACAACAAAAATCATAGCATAGTAAGAACCAAACACCACATTACAAAAAAAAAATATAGTAAGAAAAAACTCAAAACATCACTAGGTAATGGGCACACATCTATGTATCTGACTCACAAGTACTCTCCTCCAGGACACCATGCCTCTATAACACAGGAAAACAAGGGAATGGTTTTTACAGACATTACTTTCTATTAACGATCCTAGATCTCTATTATCCACTCCATGAACATCACATTTTCCTTAATATCCAACTCTCCATAGTCAATAATGTGGGATTCATCGTAAATATACCAAAAAATATGAGATACATGGAAGACGCTGTGGATCCTCTCCAACCGCGATGGCAAGTCCAACTGATACGCTACCTCACCAACTCACGCCAGCACCTCAAAGGGACCAAAAAAATTGAGAAAAATCTTACTCCCCCGGCCAAACCTTCAATTCCAACATCAAGGGGAAACCTTTAAGAAAATATGATCTCCAACTTCAAACTCCAAGGATGTAATCCTACGATTGACATATACCTTCTTCCAGTCCTATACTACTTTCATCCTCTCACGAAGATGCTGAACCTTATCTGTTATGCTTCACACCACATTGGGACCAAGAACTACTGCCTCCCCAACCACCATTCAATATAATGGAGAATGACACAACCTCCCATACAAAGCCTAAAATGGGGCCATGCCGATGGATGAATGATATATTTTATTATAAGAAGACTCAACCAATGGAAAGTTTCATTCCCACAATCCAACAAGTATAATATGCATTCCCAAAACATGTACTCTAATTTCTGGATGGTCCGCTCCATCTTCCCATCTGTCTGAGGGTGGAAATTAGTGTTAAGGTATAACCGAGTGCCAAAAGAATACTATAATCTCCACTAAACTTGCAAGGTAAACCATGCATCACGATCATATAAAATGGACCTCAAAACTCCATGCAACCGCACCACCTCATCCACATACCACTTAGCCAAATCATCCACTATGCATGACTCCTTGATCACTAACAAGTAGGATTATTTGATTAGATGATCCAAAATCACCTAAACAACATCAAAACCTCCTTAAGATCAGGGTGACCCTATAATGAAATCCATCGATATGTCATCCCATTTCCACTAAAGAACATCTAAGGGATAAAAAAACCTCCAGGAACATGATGCTCAATCTTTACCTACTGCAAACCAAACACCTCTATATGAACTTCACCAACACCCGTTTCATCTCAGGCTACCAAAAATGTATCCTCAAACCATAGTACATATTAGATGCTCATAGGTGTATTGAAAAATGTGATCTATGAAAATCACAAAGTAATCCCTCATACATCATTACCAAAACAAAAAACCTCCCAAGAAACAAAATATGGTTATAAACATCCTCTGACCATCCTTCTGGAGCATCACCATAGAAAACATGATTGTGCATCACCTTTTCCTATGAGTATCCCCATTGAGACTCCTCAAAATACTATATCAGAGAATATTTCACCACCATCTAAAATAAAAAAACCCTACCATCAACCACCCTTGCATCTAAGTGCAAGGCTTAAAACTCCTCCATTACTTTCCAAACATCCCCGGACTCCAATAAAATATCCTTCCACTAATTTATAATAAAAGTGTTGGAAAAAAATTACCCTTTATTGAGGATTAGGAGATCTTTAAATCATAATCCTAAAGAAACTCCACCAACCTATACTTCTTAGGATTCAAATCACATTGAGAAAATATATACATTAATATCTTGTGATCTGTGAAGACTATAAAGTTATCCCCAACGAGCTAATTCCACCACAAATCTAGTGAAAACACAACTACTAATTTCTCTAGACCATGGATGGGATAATTATTCTCATGGGGAGGTAACTACCTATAATCATAAGAGATCAATTACCTATGCTAAATCAACATGAATCCGAATCCCATATGGGAAGCATCACAAAACACCTCAAAAATAAAACCCTCCTTAGGAAACTGAAGCACCAGAGAACTAAACAAATTTCCATTAAGGTAACTGAAAACTGACTAGAACTAATTAGTCCAAACAAAAACCTATTCCTTTCTAGTAAAAACTATCAATGATACTAAAACTAAAGAGAAACCAAACATAGAACTTTGATGATAGTATTCAAGAAAAAAGAAAGCTATGAACCTCTACCAAGTTCTTGGGTGCTTCCCATGAAAAAACTACATTGAATTTTTATGTGTCTATTTACATACCATGATAAGATACCACATGAATGAGGAAATTCACCTATCATGTCCAAAAATTACACTTGGATAACTTTCTATAGAGCTGGTGGCATCAAGAACCTGCAAGACATATCTGAGATGATCGACATGCTCCTCCTCTAACTTTGAGTAGATCAATATGTCATCAATAAAAACGATTATAAACTGGTCTAGGAATTCACGCAATATAGAATTCATGAGTCTGATGAACACAAATGGTGTGTTTGTGACATTTAATGACATGACTATAAAATCAAAGTGCCGATACCTGCATATGAAGTCAGTCTTCGGAACATTATCATCCTTCACCCTCAAATGATGATTTCTAGACCACATATCAATCTTAGAGAACCAAATAACTCCCATCAAATGTTAGAAAAAATCATCAATCCTAGGAAGAGGATAATGATTCTTGATCATCACATGATTAAACCTTCAATAGTATATACACAACCTTAGAATACCATCCGCATTCTTAGATAATGACATTGGAGAACACCATGATGACACATTAGACTGAATGAAACCTCTATACATCATATCATATATCTTAATCCTAAAATACTATAACTCATAAATAATCATCTGATAAGGATCCATCAAAATCATAGAAGCACCAGGTTGCAAGTATATCTTGAAACATCATGTTGAGGGGGTAGCATCACAAATTTCTATAGGAAAACATATAGAAACTCCCCAATGAACCTAGGGACCCCCAATATCCCAACATCCAATGATTCCACCAAAAAATCAACAATCAAAGAAAGAAGTGTCTCCACATGCGGACTGCCCACTTGAAAACCCCACTTTCCATTGAAAACCACATGCTTTCCATCCAAATTTGATAACATTACTCTCCTCCAAAAGAAGTCGATATCATCACATAAATAATACAACCAATTGATTCCTAGGATAGAATCATATGACTAAATCTATATCAATAAAATATCCCTATGGGATTGATGTAGCCCCATGATTAGTCTATTCCCCTGGCACACATCTAAAAAGTTGTTCTATCCTTTGATTGGAGTAGTCAAAACTAGGGAAAAAATAAGCCTCTCTACATCTAGTCATAGAGAACGAACTAGAGAGGGTGGAATAAAGGAGTGTGAATATTCTGAAAGAAATAAGACATAAACAAGGGTAGATAAAAACTAAGAATACCTCAAATGATATTTGGCCTCTCTAGTATTGTTGCCTCCACTACATGAAACTGACAATGCCTAACTCCTCTATCTATCTACTGACAACCACCACTATGAACATTCTTGGACTCAAGGAAAATTCTAAGGTCAGATTCTATTTACTCCATATCCCTTGGTAGAGCATAATCCTACTACCCCTATTGCTGAAATGGTCACACTGGAAACTGCTACTGAGGCTAGCACTAAACCTATACGCCTCCACTAAACCGAGATTGAAACTAATGAGAAATAATTCTGGTGATGTCCACAATCCCCATAGAAAAAACAAATTGGCTTGATATCTCCCAGAAAAGCATGAAAACCTTCAGAATCAAAAGTTTAAAAGGGAATTTTTTGAGGTCGACTCCCCACTGGTCAAAACCTCGATGGTATTGGTGTCTGAGACCTACCACTAACAACTCTTCTGCTTGAAGAACCCTATTTTTTCTCCTCTCTTAGTAAATATCCTTATGAGTGAATCCACTCGATCACCTCAACCTTCTTATGAACCTCCAGATACATTGGAAATGTAAAAGGAGTAACTATATACTGGATAGAAGGAAAAATTTCCTCCTCAAGACTTATCACATGAGACTCCTCATCTAGAAAATGTTTTATAGAAAAACGTATAAGGTAATTGAACTTAATTACTAAATCTTTCACTGAAATAATCCCCCATTGAAGAGAAATAATCACCTTTCTATTCACTACCTTCATAGTCGATGAAAGGAACTCTACTCGTAATTCTTTCTGAAAGTCGACCCATGAAACATATGCCTCCTTCCACTCAACTAGATACAACATCTACCACTAAAGCGAAGCTCCCCACATATGAATAATTTACAAAGGGACCCAATATCCCACTAGGGCCTATATCAAACTAAATCAATCTCAAGATCCTCCATCCATATCTCCATATCTATATCCAAAAAACTATCCTTATATTTTCCAAAATCTTTCCACTAGAAAGAACACACATCCATCTACCAATACTCATCCCCTCTACTGAATTAACCATATGATGACCAAATGGATCATCCTAACGAACATATACTGCCTGAAACACATGTAGAATATGTCGAAGAGAAATAGTAGAAAGAAAAATCAAAGAATTCCTAAGCCTAAGTAGTGTGCAATTTTATTTAGATTCATTTTAATTCACTTTATTCATTTTAAACTTTCCAAAACAACCTAGATCAAATAGGAACACAAGTCATAATGATGTATATACCTCTCCTAGGTATCTAACCTAAACATAGAACCACCTCACTTGGTCATTTTATAAGCTTAGAGTCCATGCACTGGATCAAAGAGAGCCCTAAAATCCCATGTCCTAGCCGGTCTACCTATCCTATGTCATGAACCAAGGTCAACTAGAACTATTTATATACCAACCCATGTAATCATCACTATTCATAACTCCAAACTCCATACTATCACTCAACCATCACCTCTGATACCACTCTATCATGAACCCCTCCCACCAATTATACCAAAATGGAGGGAGAGAAATAATGACCCCCCGAGTCCATCCTCTAGTAGGCCCCGTTTTGGAAATTAGCACCGAGAGTATAAAAAATCTCATGAAATGGGAGGAATTACCCTCTATAATAATATAATACTAGAAGATAAGATAAATCATCCAAAAAAACTCCATAAAATAATATAAAAGAATCCAAAACCACCCCACAATGCATGTATAAATAAAAATGATGCAGATAAAAATATCCAAAAGTAAATACCCAAAAAAGCTAAATCAGTGACAAAACAACTATCCAAAAAGGTCCAAGATAGTACTTCCTAGCATGATCCACATAATCCTCCTAGAAACTTGAAAATTAGTTTATATGCATAGGGTGAGCATAAAAGTATACTCAGTAGGAAAACAAAATTCTCTCACGCACATGTGAAAGAAGCATACTAATGCACTCATGAGAAAACAACATAACCCAAAGCACCTAAAATGGTCAGCTATCCATCACAACCTCACCAAGGAATGCTCACCAAGTAACTCAATCCAAGTATAGTAACATAATATGAAGCATATTTATAAAAGGTACACCACACTAATTTCCCACTGTTTTTCCGCTATCACACCCCAACATTGTACATCCTTTCACTCCTATATTCCAAATAACATATACCACTGCCCCACAAGCATGGAAACATCAAATCATTCCAAAAAACACCTATTCCACTGCCTTATAACATGGTTACATCTCATATCCCTTGAAGACACCTAGGCTATCACATCACAACCATCGCTATAACCAGAGTAGTAGGGTATCATGAACATGAAGAAAATCAAACTCTTGTAATACTCCTACCATGAATGACCCCCACCATAAGATTACCCATAGAATAGTCATATAACATCCCAACCAAAGACACCTGATCTATCACCTAGTGAACTAAAATGCCTTCGACCATCACAACCTATGCATATTTACTCCATTGAAAATAGAGTGGGGAAGAGCAGGTAGCCACCCATCCATCCTCATCACTAGGATGTTGAAAAAAACACCCTTTGTATGAAAGTATAGGTGTCAGAACATAGTCCTCAACACGGGTGGGGTGCTTATAGAAATCACAAGGAATATACAAATATATACATATTGCCACACACAATCCCAACCTATGGGATCACAAAAAAACACCAATAAACTCACAACATCCCCACTTTCACTTCCACCACTAAATTAATAACACTACACAAGCCACAAGCCACATTTTTCATTTCCAACCAATCCCATTATCCAGATCATTAGTTTCATTATTAAGCATCAACCACATTTAACCACAAAACCCATCATTTATTTGTTCATTAGTCAGTTCCATCCCATTAACCAAACCAAACCCCAAACATTTCAATCATTATTAAATAATTATTCCATAGCTACTTAGGAATTTAGAACAATGCAACCACACCTCACAAGTAGCTCATCATCCCCATCGTACCATTGCTTCAATTCCCCAAAAGCATGTACAAATAAACCATCACCTCACCTCCCTAAAAGAATGGACAAACGAATCATCACCTCACCACTGAAAAATAATATCCAAATTAACCATCACCTCACTTAACCAAAAGCATGGCTAAAAAAACCATCACCTCACCGCCTAAAGGCATGACCAAACAAACCATCACCTCACTGCCCAAAAGCATGGCCAAACAGACCATCACCTCAGTTTCCCAAAAGCATGCCTGAATGAACCATCACCTCACCACCCCAAAAGCATATCTAAACAAACCATAACCTCACCGCCCTAAAGGCATGGACAAATAAACCATCACCTCACCTCCCTAATAGCACGACCAAACAAAACATCACCTCACCACCCCAAAATCACGACAAAAAAAACCCCTCACATCACCACCCCAAAAGCACAACCAAAAAAACCACCACCTCACTGACTAAAATCACAACCAAACAAATCATACATCACCCCACACTACATCACAACCACACATCACCACCCCATAAGCACGACTACATATCACAACACATCAAAGAAAATTTTACAGATTTAACAAAGGGACTTATATCACATTTTAATTTATTTTAGGGGTGTTATAACACAAGATATAAATATAGGGGAAACATTTCATTATCCAAATATAAGTAGTTATCCAATTTATATTTTGGGGTGATATCACAACAACATACAACAAGGTTTCCATATCACAAAAACTACAACACAAGAAAAGGCTCCCAAAAACCATGATTTTCTATGGGGCATTCATCCCATACAAACACAACATCACAATAATATCAAAATTGTAAAAACATGAGAATCACCCCCTTACCCATCAATTTCAATTAACCGATTAATTTATCTTGATTAGGCTAGCGCAAACCATAACCCATAGACAAACAATAGTAAAAACCCCCCTCACGATTCACAAAAGATAGAAAAGAGAGATTCAATACTTTAAAAAGAGCTTTCTGATATCGCTAAACACCATAGTGTGAAGAAGAAACACCCACAAACCACAACCATATGCAAAATCCATAGATCATCCTACACCGTATTAAGGGTTGTAAAAAACACTTCCCATACTCACACCCCAAAACAAAATTGCACCACCATAGAAGATATATGAGCTAAGAATAAGATAAAATCATGGTAAAAATAGGATAAATCACCATATATCACGAACATGGATCCACCAGAAGCAACATATTAAAGAAGGATGAAGGGGGATGAAGATCCTCTAAGGGATTCCTAGGGTTCTCCCAAAATGAGAGAGAAAAACCACAGCTAAATGAGGATTTATTCATCCTAAAGACCTATTTGAAACTCGAAACTCAACAATTTCATGTCTTATAACCCATTCATGATGTTAAATCCATAGGTTTTCCAAAAATTCTAACTTCTTTTGAAATTCACATCACCTCGACCTTTATATAATTACACATTGTTAATTTCTTTCACAACTTGAATCCATTTAGTGGGTTCCATCCTCATCCACATAAAAAATGTGAAAATAGTTGACTACATAAGTCGTGAACCACCAATTCATGTCGTATACCTCTTTCATGATGTGAATTTCTTACAACAACTCTGCTGTACCTCCAACCACCAAAAAACCTCCTCAAGCCTACTCAAAAACACCTCTAGCACCAAAAAATGAAAAATTAATGGGATAAGAAGGAAAATTCCATTACAATAACATATTTTTATCCCTATGACAAAATATTAGAGATATTAAAATAAATATAGTAATATTTTGTAATTATACTTTACTTAAAATAATACAATGGTTTTGATCCAAGGCAAGTGTCACCAAATGCTATATTTTCAAATATAGGATGATGATGGTACAAATAAACTCATAAAATGAAATTAATTTAATATTTTTATTGATTTTTAGATGTTATTACATAATTTTAACCTTAATTAACCCGTTTTACCCATTACCATGGTGACGACTTTTTACTGTGATTATTATTCATTATGACCAAAAATGAAATTAAAATAATTATTAATTTTAAAAACCCGATTATAAAGATGAAATTAATTTTTCAAGATTCAATTTTTAAAATTTTAATAAATTAATTTTAATATAAGTGTGAAAAATGCAACTAAGAATATTTTTTTTCAAAAAATGTGTTTTTTAGCCTAAAGATAAATTTATACCAAAATCAAGAATAATTTTGATTCATTTGAGATTAATTAGATCATGGTTAATAAAATGAGAATTATTTTACTTTAAATCCAAATACAATATATAATGATAATTTTAAATTACTTTATTTAAACAAAATAAATATCAGTTTTTCAAAAATCAGCATTTTTCACTATTCACTCAAAAATCAATCTTTTTAGAAAAATTAAAAAACTCCACTCTTAGTTAATTTTGACCTGGTTATTTCAAAAATAATTTCCATTTTTTCAAATAAAATTTATAAAAGTTATAAAAATAAATTACAACATCCACACACAAAATGCAATAAAATCCATTTTTGAAGAATAAAATGACTCTATCCTCATTCCTTGACTAATAAAAACAATTAAATTAATATTAATTAATTTGATTATATATATGATATAATAATTTCATTAGGATAATTTATAAATAATTATAAATTTAATGCATTAAGATAAAAATACATTGCGTATATAAAAATAGTTTTTTGAAAAATATATCTTTTACTTTCAAAAGATTTTATCTTCATTTATAACTAATTGAAAATAAATGTATAATTTATTATTAATTTTATTAAGTAAAAACATTATAAATATATTGCATAATACAGTTCTTCATATTCATACCTTCCAAACCAACAACTAGATTATAATGGTCATATTTAAATAATAATATTTTTATAGTATATTGTCATTCGTTTAAGCTCAGTGTTGCATATACTACATGCTATCAAACATAATATTATTTAAGCAAAATAAATTCTAAAATATTGAGGTGTTGTAATATATATACCAAAAAATACATGAAAAATTTTATTTAATAGTTTTTTCTTCATATTTCATTGCCATTTAAACTTCCAACAAATATACTCATGAATCATGACTGTTTCAAAAAACACAAATGTATTCTAGTATTGAGGTTGAATTGGTAGGGGTTTTTCTTGTTTTATTATGGTGTTTAAAAAACACTAGATTTACTTATCTAGATATGAATGTATAATTATTCAACAACATTTTTTTAATATATATATTTTATTTTTTAAAATAAAATTATAAATGGTTCTATAATGATTTAGTGACATTTTTTAATATATATTTTTTAATATTTAAAGAATAATTATTCCCAACCATTTGAGGTGGGGTGGTAAGGGTTAGGGGGGGGGGGGGTGAGGGGAAGTTCATGGGGTCAAGTCTTAAACCTTTCATGTTTACTACAATTTTCTTCTTTGCATTGTGTTTCACAATGATGGATGCAATCAACCTATTATAAAGAACAATTAGCAACAGTTTGAAAAAAAATCAGGGGAGGTTTTTACAGAATTTCATTTAAAAAATTGAAATGATTTAGAAACCTTCATAAAAAATCATAAAAATAAAAATAATTAGTAAAATAAATAAAATTAAAGAGAAAAAACAATAAAAAAATACATACCCACAACATTTAATAGCCACAGGTACAAAAAATTTAAAATTACACTATAGATTTTAAAATAAAATCAATTTGTATCATGATAATATTTTCCAAAAACTATACTTCAAAACTAAGATTCTCATTTTAGTATTAAATTATAAAATAAAAAACAATTTATAATATAAAAGACTTATAATAAAAATCGAAAATAATCCAAAAAATACACACTCATATATATTATTTATTAAACACAAACACAATATAATTTTATATTACATATTTATCATATAATATTTACATTCTGTATTATATATATTTTTATCTGATTTATAAAACATAAAAAATTAATATATATATATATATAACCCATAAAATATAATATATATATCATAGACCATAGGACACACACACTCGAACCACTTAAAATACATATTAATTCAACAATAATTTTGTGACTTAGCATATAAAAGTATGACTAGTGTATAAAACATAACAGAATACCATTTATCATGTGATATAAAACATATTGTAATATAGGACACACGACATACAAATATATTCTTTTTGAGCCAAAAAAATATTTATACATATAACCTTGAGAAAATTACTACATATGTTTAAAGTAATGATATTTGGATGCCCATATTTCAATATCCCCATGAACACCATCATATTATTTAACAAAAAATTAATTAATATCAAATATATTCTCTCAATATCATCATTGAATTCCAATTTTAAATAAAATAATTATTAAATTCCCACCATTTCTCTCTTGTATGGAAAGTGGATACAATTTTATCAATTAAAAAAACTATAACCAAATCATTTCTCTTTATCCATAATTTCCATTTTTTATATTTTTTGATACATATTTTTTAATTCATTATATATACATTTTTTAAATTAAATTTTATAACATTAAAAATTAATTTTTATAAATAATTTTTTTTTAAATTATATTACTAGAAAATAAATTTATTTCACTATTAATAAAAATTAAACTTTGACGCAATAAAAAAATAAAAATTATTTATAAAAAATTATAATTTTTTCAAAATAAAATTATTTTGAGATTATGTAGATCATTTTATATCGATTTATAAATTGGAATTTTTATTAAAAAAAATAAAATAAAAAAACACATATAATATATGAGATAAAAAATCATTTATAAAAAATATAAAAGGCGAGATAAGAAAATAATTTGATTCATTTTCAATTATATATGAAATTTATCCAACCAATTAAATTTTATAAATTTAAAAAATAGTATAGTATGTTTAAAGATGTGTTGTGACACAACTTATCATTTTTTACATTTCTTACCCTATAGCACAAAAATTTATTTTATCTCACTGATTAAGTGATAAAAATTTGAGATAATTTTTTAAAACCATTTATAATTTTATTTAAAATTTATCTCATCTCATATATATGATATAAATTTTAATTTTTAAAATTTGTGTCATTATTCATTAAATTTATTTCATATAGAACATGTAGAAAATATCATTTTTAAAAGATGTATTATTTACATTAAATTTATTTAATATCTTATATAAAATAAACTAAATTCTTCAAAATATGTTTAAGATTAAATAAATTTAATGTTAATAAAAATTATTTTAAAAGATGAAATACGTATCATTGTGCATGAAAATTATCTCATACTATAAAAGTGTTAAAAATTATTTTTTAAAAATATATCATTCTACAATAAAATTTATCTACTATAATACATGAATTAAATTTAATTTTTTTAAATATATATCATTATATATTAAATTTATTTCATTACATACATTAAATAATTTCATTTTTAAAATTGATTTGTTATTGGTGAAATTTAACTCTTTTCACAATTGGGATAAATTTAATTTTATAAAATAAATAAATTTATCTCATTTCATAGATGATATTTTTTTTGAGAAAGATGAGCACATAGGCTCTAAAATTGAAAAATCAAGGAGTTACACAATTCGAAAGGAGGGTATTTTATATTTATCACGAATTAGAAAATGCATCAAGTCAATAGGAACCGTGGGCAGTCGCATGCATTATTATTCCAAGATACCCTTATTTGCAAGGCCATCCGTAAGATAGTTCCCTTCCCGGAACGTGTACGTGACAATGTAGTTTATATTGGAAAGTTTTTCCAGTCAGTTGACCCATTTACCAGTTAATTTCCATGAGAGATGATGTTGGATCGTCCAAATCGCTTGAATAAGCACCGCTAAATCACACTCGAACCAAATATTGTTCCAATTATTTTTATGGACCATACCAACCACTCTAATTAGTGCCATCATTTAAGATTCCAATGCATTGGCCTATCCATAGGGGCCATAACAACACTCCACTACATCCCCCTGATAGTCCCTAAAAATAATCCCAAAACTTGACAGTCCCAGATTCCCCCTGGAGGCCCCATCCGTATTGCATTTAATCCATCCCTTAAATGGAGAAGACCAAGAAACCTCCATTGTTCCCCTATTCTTAGGGAAAGACCCTACAACCTTTAATATTCTTAGAATCATGAGGTCCCTCACCAAATTGCAACAATGGTCACTGACCCGCATATTGGCCATTCTGATTTCCGTTGCAATATCTGCCAGCACCAAGGCTTCATGGTATTTCAACCTTCGATGCACAATGTTGTTGCGATATTTCTAAATCGAGTGAATCACTTCAGTGCAAGAAATCCAAAGAATATTTTTGAGCTACTTTGATTGCTGTACATTAAACAACATCTGCAAGAAATCCAAAACTGAGGAAGTGCTTAGAGGATGAAGCTCGAATGTGTTGAGAACAGATTTACATAGTGAAGAAGCTGTATTAAATGACATAAATAAATGATCAACATCCTCGCGATGCTAATGAAATAAATCACATCTCGAACAAAGATAACCCCCCTTCCTTTGGACAGCTTCATCCACTAGAATTCTGCTGTGAAAAAGCCTCCAAAGCAGCGTAAATCTAGATGGACGCAGCCATGTTTTGTTCAAGTCACCAATCCATTTTTCCTCTCCCGACATTAGATGCTTATAAAAATATTTTGAATCTAGCACACCATTCGACGAGCCCTCCTATAGCAGCATGTCCTCTTGACTAATAAAATCATAGTCATTGATAATGGATATAACCTCTTTAGAAAGGTCCTCAATATGCTCAAAATGATTTTTGATGGAAGCATTATGTTCAATCTGCTGTTCCTCAGCATTTACATGCTCATAGATGATATATATATATATAATGTATTTCATAGTATGTGAAATTTAACTCATCTTTTATGTGAGATTAATTTCATTTTTTAAATATTTATTATTGTAGGTGAAATTTATCTAATTTGCAGCATCCCGCCCTGGGTTCCACTCACTGGTTCTCCGATATGGTTGGCCACAAGACCTCAAGTGTGCCTCCCCGAATTCCAGAGGCTACCGAATAGCATCGAGGGACTTAGGTAAGTCCATGGGGAGAATATTCCTTCATTGATCAGAGTATAGCACAAATATATATATATATAAATATATAATGTGAAACAACAGATGTAGAAACCACAGATAGTAGAAAAAATAATAATAAGACATTCAAGCTAAAGAAAAATAAGCAGAAGTTGAATAATAATAAGATACAAAATAATGATGCAATGCCATGTGGCTATACAAAAATGAACATGAAGGGAGCAGGGGAGACAAGAATATACAACATGTTGAAAAAATATAAAAAAAGATCAAAAACTGCTATGACTAGCATCTATAGCATAGGCTTGGTCCTCCACTCCCAAACTCCATCCTAGTACTGTAAATCAAGCATTGGAAGCTGGATACTTCCCTTTGTTATTACCTGTAACCATAAAGTATACTCGAGTACCAAAGACACCCAAGTAGGTTGTGAGATTCAATCTCAGTAGGCCGATACTCACAGTGTCTAATCCTTTCATAACATGAATTATAAAATAAGCAGCGTGCCTTAACAATTTTAATGCAGAAAAAATTAAGCAATGAAATTCATTGGACTGAGTTCCACTTGGACACCCATACAATTTACCTAATTCAACCTAAGCCAGTGATTCTAAACCAAGGGATCCTAAAAAGTTAAATTGGGTGATATAATGTGTAATAAGGTGGACTTTCCCCAAGCTTTTTATTGGGCTTGGATGACATGTCCCTACAATTTCAAAACCAAAGTACCATTTATCATTTTGAAAACATTCATTTTCATTTTCTTTAATTCAATTTTAAAATACACTTCATAAAGTATAATGAGAAACCCTGATCCCATTAATCAAAATTTGAAAGGACTTTCCATGTATCGCTCAGGGGGATCAGTTTATAACCAATGCTATGGGGCCCGTTCATGGTGACCAAAGAATGAAGTCCCACGCATCACTCCAAGCATGGTGTAGAAATTAAAGAACTAGAAAAACTCCTAGACCATACCTAGTATCTCATATAGGGTACTGAGTCTCTCTCGAGGCATGCTACAACCAATCATGCCATCGAGCCCATCCAAGGGGCCCCCCCTAGGGAACCAGTGTCACTCGTCTGGAGGTAAAAACAGGTAACACTCATCGATCTTGTCCTATACATAGCTGGTGTCTCCCCCTACATGTTTACTAACCATTAGAAAAATATAACTAAGGCACATGAGTCTATCTAAGGGGTCCTTAATTCGAAACCCCTTGTTTCACCCTCGAAACTAAGGTAAAAACATTAAACAAGCATTACATTCATAACGTGCTTAATTAAAGGGAATTCTATTTAACATAAGAAATTAGACCATATAAATCATATTGTCTAAGCATGTCATTGGGAAATTTTAATTTAATTCATAAGGCAAAAGTATTTAATCACTTTTCCAATTCATTCAATTAGACCACTTCATTTATGGCATGGGTGTATAAGGGCCTAATACATGCCTCATCACCCAAATCAATCCAATTTAATCAATTTAAGGTATTATTAATGTAATTAAACACCCAAGGCTATTATACCAATTTAAATAAAATGGGGAAAGTAATTCATATGGGTATAACACACCCATTGGGGTGGTTAGGTTGAAGGAAATCAACCTCGAAGGTGATTTTACCCTTGTTAGGATCATAAAGCATGTGCGTAACAACTTGGAATAATTTAATTAATGTTTTGAAGGAATCTTCAAAATGGAATGGAGAGTGGAAAAACAACACAAATTATATAATGCAACAAAATAAATGGAAATATCCTAGACCACTTACCTTATCCTCATGGATCTTCCCTCATCCAACATTAAACTTTGATTCAAGTTTGGTTGGAAGAAAATGAAGAAACCGTCAAATGTCCTGAAAATGGAAAAAATGAGATTTCACACAATTAATAAAATGGATAGAATGAAGAACTTGAAATTTATTAGAGAGGATTCAATATCAAACCTCTATATTTCCATTGGATTTGACAGTAAGTAAATCAGAGATCAGATGGAGGATTTTCTTGGATTCCTAGTTTGGAGGAGAAGATGGATTCATACGCATGGGAGGAGGACTCAGTTGCTATAGAAATGAGAGGGGAAGAATATAATTAGGTTTAATTCATTCAGGAGGGAAAAAATATTATTTTCACCCTAAAAACTCACTATGCATAGTTTGGTTGCACGGTTTGTCCAAACCTTGCGCCAACTGTGCACCCTTATCTGCTTCGAAGGGGCACATCGCACGGTTAGGCGCACAATTTATCTAACTGTGTGAAAACCATGTGAGAGACACTATACAAAACCTTATTTATCTACCTCATGACCATGAAAATTGGGATGCATGGTTTCAGAGCAATCATGCAACCCCTAGGTTCCCACTGTGAGCTACCGCACAATTTAGGGAAACTGTGCGGGTTGGGCATCACGGTTCCTCCTAACCATGCAACCCAATATTTCCTTCTCATTTTGGGTCTCTGGGATCTAAACAGTACCTAGAAACACTCGAGATATCCTTGAATTGATTAGGAATCATATTTAGGGCCATTAAATGTAATTTAATTTAAAATGAATGTTCCATAAATTTAGAAAAAGCTGGGACATTACAACCTCCACTTTTTAAGATAACTCATCCCCAAGTTTCCCTTCCAAGGGTAGCAGAACATAATCTAAGAAGAGTTTCAGACTCCATGCACATACATTGTCTTCCCACTCACATGTCATATCCTGTATGTGTCCATGTTGACATAACACCCAAACCAGATGAACTGACCTATCTCATAGAACTTCATGCTACAAACAATGATACATATCAGATGCTCCTTGAAGGATGTATATGCATTCATCTGTATATCCTTGGGGTCAAATTAATGAGATGTTTCATGTGATACTTTCAAAGATGATATAAATTTAATAAGTCGTTCATGACATGGTACCTCTGAGGTAACAGTAACCGATAGGCTACTGGCCCAACTCTCTCCACTATCTCAAAAGTCCTGATATGTCTAGGCGATAACTTTCACTATCTCCTGATTCATCTCTAACCCAATCTTGGTGATACACACAAAAAGACCTGATGTAACACCTTTAACTCTAGAGGTATGCGGTGAATATTGGAATAAGACTTCTTCCTAGACTGAGCTGTAGCCATACACTTCTGAATTAGCTAGAATTTCTCTAAAGTCTCTTGAATGAGGCAAGGACCTAGTAGAACTCCCTCACCTTCCTCTAACCAATACAGAGGTGAATGAAATAGTATAATATATAGATCCTCATATGGATCCACATAAATTGTTTCCTATAAAATTTTGTTGTAGGAAAAATCAACCAGAGGAATATACCTTTCCCATAAAACACCAAAATCAAGGATATAGGCCCGTAGCATATCCTCTAACACCTGAATTTTCTACTTAGACTGCTCGTCAGTCTTAGGGTGATACGAAGTACTCAAGAGAAACTATAAACCCAATACCCTTTGAAACCCTTTCCATAATTGTGATGTGAACTGTACATCTAAGTCCGATACAATAGAATGGGGAACACCACAAAGTCACACTATCTTTCGAATATAAATACTTCTAGATCATTAATAGAGAAGGTCTCTTAGATCAAAAAAAGTGCACAAACTTGGTTATCTTGTTGATGATAACCCATACTACATCAATTCCTTGAGGAGATATCAGAAATCCTATCAAAAAATCCATGGTGACATCATTCCATTTCCACTCAGGAATGGATAGAGGCAGTAGAAGTCTAGCAGGTTACTAGTGCTCTATTGTAGCACCCCGACCCCAGAAGCCCAGAGTTGGTGCATTATTTTATTACATTGGAATTATTACATGGAAATAAATACCAAAGGACTGATTAGTTTAGTGGTCTAGGAAATTTATATTACATACATGATACCCATAATACATTGAGAAAACGAAATAAAACATGTTATATAATTAACTGAAATAAACTACATCCATGAAATCTTCTTCAAATATTTATTCTTTATAACCTAGGGAAAGAAACATAATAAGGGTGATCTAAAATACTTAATAAGGGTAATTAAGAAGAAGAAATAATGAATCAATAGGAATAAATTAACATGGTAAGGTGAATAACTAATAACACATGCCATTCAAATAACTAGATAAGGAAAAATCAATATGATAAGGTAGTAAACTAAAACATATTCCATTTAATTAATGAACTGAAAATGAAATGTATCCATAGATATGTCGATGAAAAATATCATGGATGAATAATAACTGAAACTAAATGAGGGAAATGATTAATTATTAGAAACCATGTTTCCTAGGTATATAGTACCTTTACTATCAAGACCTTTCACAAGATGCACTACCACAAAACAGGGCAAGGGAAGTACTGCCTTTTATCAGCACTAAGTAGAAAGCACTGATAAAGGGGTGGGCCTTTATCAGCGCTAGTTAAAAGCACTGATAAATGTTCCCTTTATCAGCGCTAAAACAAGCGCTGATAAAGGTTTACCCTTTATCAGTGCTATTATTAGTGCTGATAAATTTTATTATTATTAATTTATATAAAATTATTATATTTATATTAAAAAATAATGTTTATTTGTATATATTAAATAAAAAACAAATTTTTATAATTAATATATATTTTTTAATAATTCAAAAAATATATATAATGTTTTAATTGAAAAAAGTATTTCTAAGATTATAATTAAATATATATATATATATAATTAAATAATTAAAATATTATAATAAATTACATTAAATAATAAATATATTTATTAGATTTATTAGATTTATTAGATTTATTGGATTAATTCATTGTATTTATTATATTTTTTATATTTAATATATTTATTTTATTTATAAATATATAATACTTTTTAATATATATATATATATATTTATAATTAAAATTATTGAATATATATGTGTTTTCCAATGAATTTGGTTAACGAATATATTGATCATGCGTATATGTTATGTATCATATGCATGAATGTTCATTTATACATTACATCTCGTTGTCCTTTGATGTGGTATATTGATTAATTCATAATGTTACCCATATGAACTATATATGTTCTAAAAATGTACTTATAAAATTACATTAAATATATTTAAATAATAAATATATTTTATTATATTTTTAATGATATATATAAATACTTTTCAAATACATTTGTAATTATAATTTTATTAATATATATATATATATATATATATATTAACAATTATATACCAATATTTATAAATATACTATTTATAGTTATAATTATTAATAAATAAATAAATATTTATCCTATATATCATTTTAAATAAATATATAATAATATAAATAAATTATTAAAATTATGCCTTTATCAGTGCTTTTTTAGTGCTGACAAAGGCCTATATTTATCAGCGCTAAAAAAGTGCTGATAAAATAAGTCTTTATCCGCACTATAATTTTAGCACTGATAAATAGGTATTTTATCAGTGCTTTTTTACCACTGATAAATGACTATCTTTATCAACGCTACTAAAACACTGCTAAAGGTATGTTTTATCAGTGGTTTTTATTTTAGCATTGACAAAACATACCTTTATCAGCGCTTTTAACTAGTGCTGATAAAGGTTTCAATAATTTTTAAAAAAGAACCCGAACGGGATCTTCCTCCCTCGCACCCTTTCAAGCTTTCGCGAAATATGAACCCTGCGCCGTCGACCCCTCCTTTGTCGTGACCCCTCCTCCTTCTCTTCCTCCACTGCCACTACTATCTTTCCCCCCTCCTCTTCCGTGACCCTCCTCATCCTCCTTCACTACTGCTGCCTTCTCCTCCTCTGCTATGACCCCTCCTCCACCGCCGTTGCCTCCTCCTCCTCCTCCTATGGCCGCTGACTCATCCTCCTCCACCTCATCCTCCTCCTCCTTCTCCTACTCCTCCGACTCCTTCTCCTCCACTTCATTACATGGTCCCCTTGTCCATGTGACCTACTCCAATGTACCCTCCTCATCTGAAGACCATCCCGACAGCCTCCTCTACAACACACAGATTCCCCCTAGGGAGTCTCTTATGTAATGAATTTTTACTCTTCTACATTATAAAGGCAGTTGGTGTGAAAATATAGTATTTGGGTCACCGTGAAAGCATTGGATACTGGTGCGCATGTGTTTTTATGAAATATGGATTCCTTTTGGAATCCCAAAGGTTGTTTTTGTTTGGTGATGATTAGAGTTTGTGAGGATATTTTTGAGTTGGAGATAGATGATGTGGTCTAGGAAGTATTCTATTGTTTGCACGCTGGTTATTAGGTGATAACATAATGGATAGTTTAATTGGGTCAGTGTTTGACTTTGGAATCACATCAGGGGTCATATTCGACCATGATATATTAATATGAGCATGAGATTACCACGACGAGCAAGGAATCATGCTCTAGTAATTAATGTAATATTGGTGGTGGAAGTCGAGAATTATTTAGTTTTGTTATCTAGGGTTTTTATTGTAAAATGAAATAAGATGTTTGGTTCATACTATGATGTGTATTCTTGGTAGGTTTTTGGATTCTTTTAGAGTTAGTAATTTAGATTATAAAGTGAGATAACATGTTAGTGGCTGCCAACCCTTTTGAGGTAGTTCAGGTAGAGGATGTTCAACTTATGCTATCATGTGATGTTATATGTAATGATTTGACACATGCATTGATTATTTAATATTTTTTGTGATGGGAAGTTTTTAGAGCTATTTAAGGCTTTATAAGGAAAATATTTGTGTTTAGGTTGTACTTGGATGGTGGAGGTGTATCTGTGGAGTTTATAAATTTGGGAATGAAGGAGAAGACGAACATTGTACTGTAATTCTCATGTGTGGTTGAGTAAGTTTCATTGTAAGTGTCACTAGGTGTGTCATTAAAAACTTGAAAATGGATTTTGGTAAGAAATTTTGTAGGTGGAAGGAACCATGGATCTAAATTGGATTTCATGAGTTAAGTATTATGGTGGGGAGTGCCTTAGACTGGGTGATTGAATAAACATTGACATGATATTTTCTCAAGATGGGAAAGCTTAAGTAAGTACCATATCATCATCTCAATGATGGTTATGAGATTTTTCTCAAGATCTGGTGGCATTGTGTCTTCTTTTGGGTGCTACAATTTGAAATCATGTTGGGAGTTCGGGAATAGAATGCGTTTGTTTGACTCCAAATAGATAACCGATAGTGGTGATTCAATAGTATTTCCACTAGGACATATCGAGTATGATAAGCACAATGGTGGAGAGTTTGTAATGCCTTATCCATATTGGCATTTGAATTTCCAGGAGGAGATGGATTTTTTTCAATTAGTGGACAAACCATTTTTAAAAATGAGGGTTGGATATAAAACTTGGAATTTGGGACATCTTAAAAGAGTTTTTTATATAGTTTGAGGCTAGATATGTGTCTTAGGTTCTTAAACAAGTCACATAAACTTTAGGAGTTGAAATTATGGTTTTGGGGGTAGTAGCTTGGGGAGCATGGTTTGTACATTATTAGTGATAACCACGCATCAAAATAGTGAAGATTGGTTTGCATAGGCACATAGTTTGTTTAAATCATGTTAGGGGGCTTAGAAAACCATAAAAAATTAATTAATAGATTTTAATGGAATTTCTCATGGTTTTCACACTGTTTGTTGAACCATGCGCATTAACCATGTGAAATGGTGTGTCTTGGACAGTTAAGGCTATATAGTTTTCACATGGTTTTGAAAACCATATGGACAATCCTTAACAGTGACTAATCTAATGTCCAATCTATAAATATTTATCAGATATGATACTATTAGGACCCACCCCCATAGGAACTCCAATGGAGTTGGGAATATATTAGTGTCTTCCCCCCTAAAAATATCCTATATTTAAATGGACATGGGTCAGTTATAATTGAAAATGTAATGATACGGCCCAGGCTGGTATCATAACCAACAAATGACCTGACTTTCCACTAACCTAAGAGGTGTTCATGATCCCTACGGGATAGAAATGATCCCCTGGAAAAAATATACAATTAATGTGGAATATTTTACCCCTAAATTAGAGTAAATTAAAAATGATCTTTCTCCTGAATACCATAGATTTCCTATTCATAAGTTAAACATCTAGGAAAATATTAGATACACAATAAACAAACAAACAGGAAGCAGATATCATAGATGGAAAATAAAATACCACTATTGACCAAATTTTTTTTTTAACCAGACATGTACCATTCCTAAATCTCATTGGACCTATTTTGGATAGGTATAACATATGAGTTCTCATTTTATGTTTTCTTTTCAGTTGGAAATCTCCTCTGCTACGTGCCTCTCCTCTATTTCATGCTGAAAAACACCTTCATGGTGATTTTTCTCCTCTTACTCATTGGTTTCCTCTTGTTATCATGTTATTACTGTTTGATATTGATGGTTATATTGTGAAATGTATGGGCTAAATTCCCCCCTAAAAATCATGGCTGTTGGTGGTCCTTGTTTGTGCACTAAATGAATTTCATGTTGGTTGGTTCATGTTAAACATTTGAATATAAAAATTGGTAATTTACATATACTTTGATAATGAATGAATTCCCTATAATGATAAAACTTATGTGATAAACCTTGAATTAACAAATGGAATTGAATAAGGGATGCTTTGTAAAATTTGAAATTGTGTTTTTTTGGTTTGTATGGTGTTGCAATTGTGAGAATGATTGTGTGTTTGTATGGTGTTTCAGTTGTTGGAATGATTGGTATGCCATTTTTTTCCATGTTGTAGTTCCTCCACCATTGAATATCAATCCAAACCTTACCCATTTCAATGGAATCACCACTTTGTTACTAGTGCAATTCCACTGAATCTTAGAAAACCACTTCACTAGAAGACTCTATGGGAAACTTTATGGACACCTTAGTCAAATAACAATAAAAGAACATGTAATGAATCTTTACACCTGCAAGCACTCTATTGAAAATCATACCATCTATTAGTTTAGTACCACAGTTCTTGACTCGAGACATTATGTTTCTAGAGAAACACTAAAAAACTAGTTTACAACAATGCATATAGATCACATGTGGGATACTAAAACATTTTAGTGCAAGGGATTCTCATAGCTAGTTCCATTGATCAACTGTTTGAGAATATGGGTGTGATCTACTTTGGTCCTGAGTAATGCATGGAGAGGTAAGAAGTAGTTAACCAACAGTAGTAAAGTGCACAAAGAATCATTAGTTTTGTTATTAGCTTATATCTGGACCAAATAAACCTTATGGAAAGTTGTAAAGGTAATGTTATGATATAATATCTCTATTTTGATGAAAAATTATATAATGAAACATTGATTTGATTTTCATTATTCCTTGTAAGGTTTGTTTATTTTTGAATATTTCTGTCCATGTGACATGCCTTTGTAGGAAGACAAATGACGCTGTGTCTGCTCAATCATAGAGGTAATATTGATGTTTGCATATTAAAATCATTATCCATAGAATTAATGAATTGTTTCATTTTTATGTTTAATTTATTTCTTTTATGTAATGAATATTAATCTACTCATATGTGATATCAATGTTTGAAATGTTTAGGTCATTATAGTTGGTATCAGAGTAACTATCCTATTAAAAATTGAGAAAACGCATTTAGTTGTTTTGATACTTTAGGGAGATTATCCATAAGCCATTTTAAATGTGTAGGAATCAACCCCACCTTAATATGACACATGATGCGACCTTTATGACTCAAAGTGTCTCTTTTTATTTAAAATTGACATTCTTTTTAGTAAAAAGAACAAGTGACATACTGAAAACTAAGAAAACTCATTCAATTTTTTTTGATAATTTAGTGAAATGATCCATAAGTCATTTGTGACCTGTAGGAATTGACCACACTTCAATTCAATGCACAATGCGGCTTTTATGACTCAAAGCATCTCTTTTTATTTAAAATTGACATTAATTTTAGAAAAAAACACAAGTGACATACTAATGGTCAACAACATCACCTAATTGTATAGTATACGGGGGACTCCACCCACAATGAGTGGTCAACACCACCTTGACTAAGTGATATCTATGTGAACACGGCTCCAACAGTGCATCAAACAAAAAATGATGAGCAAAAATCACCAAAAAACCTAATCCATGTCACCTGAAACCTCATGCCCCTATGACCATGTCCCTAAAATCATGACTATCAACACCATCTCAAGTCTTGAGATCCTTGACCTTGTCCTGACGACTTCATCACCTCAAATCCCAATGACCAATTCACCTAAACCTAGTGATCATCGTCACTCCAAGTATCTGAGACAAGCCCCACCTGATGAACCACATCACCTCAATCCAGACAATCATTACCCACCTGAATCCTAAGTCTAACCCCAATACATTCCCATGAAATCAAGTAACCAATATAACAATTCAATTTAATTCAAATTTACACTCGGCCTAAACATTCCAAGTTAGTATAAACCTCTTACTCGGCTTAACCAATCGAAGTAGAGAAAGAGAATTCCCATATTCATCTCATATAATCATTAGAATAATTTAATAATCATGTATTTAATTAATTAGGTTCTTTCTCAAATAAACCACACAGTGTATATGAACTCACCCCCAAAACACTCAAAAAATCAAGGAGAAATCTAAGAAACACCTACCTTGTACTAGTATGCACTCACTCATTTGATATCATCCTCAAAATCGATCTGAATCAAAAGAAAATGGGATTTTATATGAATTCCCTGAAAATAGGAAAAAAGGGATCACATGGATTTACCTCTCCATATGGAGAGATAAATAGAAAAGAGAAGCTAGAAAATTGAAGGTATTATTGAGATGGATCTATATCCACTAACGGATCAAAGATAAAAGTCTGGATGATGGAGTTCCCTCAAAGCCTAGGGAGAAGGAAGATGGAGGAGATACCTTTGTTGTGCATTGTAAATGAGAGGAAAGGGAGGAGAAATAAGGAAATAGTGAATGAGGAAAAAAAATTAATTTCCCACTTTTTAATGGGCCACATGGTTTGGCCGCACAGTTTGGATAACCATGTGCCAACTATATGGTGCCCACTATCTAAGCACCACACTACGCACAGTTAGGCGCACAATTTTCCAAACTATGAGAAAACTATGCGAATCACCTAAATTAAAAACTAAATAGGTTTCACATGGCAATTAACCCATACCTACATAGTTTTCCAAACTATGGTAAGTGTTTATGGTGGCCTATATGGTTTCTTCTGGGAGACCATATGGTTTTTACAAACTGTGCACCTCTTTCCGTGCTTTCCTAAAATGCAGTTCTCAGGCCCCACTTCACCCAAAACCCTAAGGCACTTTCTGAGCCTTAAAATCCATATAAAAACAAGGACTTGGGTCAATCAAAATCTGAGAATTAGGTTCCAAATATAAAAAAGGATGGCTTGCTCACCAAACATGAAAAATTTAAACAGGTTGAGGATTTTTTGACCAGCTCAAAAACCCAAGACATTACAATCTACCCACATTAACATAGATATTCCCCAAGATATAAATATTTACCCAGATATGGTACTACATATACTCATCTCATCAAAATCAACCCGGTCTATCCCAGTCATTAAGTCATAGGTCAACTCCCCTCAAGTCACTCCCCACCTTAGGAGTTACCCACCCGGTCACTTCTTGACCCAAAACTGAAATGTCTCGATGGTCCACCAAATATCCCTAGACTCAAAAGTCCTCTCACAACACATCATCATTCTTAAAACTCATCAGGTGCTCAAATAATACCCATGTCATATTTAACACCCATCAAGTTTTGTATCTCATCGGATGCCCATATATACTTGTTCCATACACAACACTCATAAAATCCCGCATCTCATCAGATGCCCATAAATATTGAATTTAAATAATTGCTCAAATAAACCCACATCATATATACATATGCATGCCAATCAAAATCTTGGTGCCTACGCACCTCATATAGAACCTGCATCACATTAATGCACAGATGCATACCCACCTCACATACAAATCTGCATCGCTTCGATTCCCACATAAATATCGATACCAACACACCTCATATATATATATAAACATCTCACCTCATAATTGATGGAAACCTAGTAACCAGTTCCTAGTTAGTCCAAAAAAAAATACTAATGCACCTCATGCACCAAAACCGAACAAATACAAAATGAAAGAAAAATGCAGTCACACCCATGGCGTACCACTAACTATTATTAGATCACCATCCTACTATGACCCTAACAACTTGATAGTGTGCTTCCCACCTGATGCCTGACTACCTGAGTTATGGAATCCCTAAAGAGCTCCACCATCCACTAGCCACTGATCCCACTTCTAGGTCTTACTATCTTTTACAATACCTCCACGTGTAGCTAAATCCCAAATACCCACTCCTGGTACTTCTCTCAGTCTAACCTCAGATCCCTGAGTTTGCCCTATTCCCTTGCTCCCCCTTTTCTGATAAGGCTTCCTATAGAACCTCTCCAAATGGATCATTTGGTCGCACACATTACACTACTTAAAAACCTTATCACATTGGGTCTAAACATGCCCTGTATTCCTACACTAAAAGAACAATACTGTAAGCCCACTCCTCGGAAGTCTGCCTGAGTCTCTGGCCTAACTACCCTGCCGAGACTCCTCACTATCTCTAAGAAGGATGTTAGTATGAAGATGTTGACCTGAACCCTTATTGTGTGTCACAATCCATCCTCAAAATGATGCACCCTAGTGATGTTATCTCCCACCAGATCAGGTGAAAATCATGACAGGTCAGTGAAATTCGGTGCATAGTCCATGAAAAAAGTATCCCCCTACTAGAGGTTCATGAACTCAAGATTTGTTTACCCTTAGTTTCTCTAGATGAAGTTCTATAATAATCTAGCCTCAAAATCCTTCTGAGACAGTCCCTTGTGCCTTCCCACCTATACCTAGACATCCCACAAGCGTTATGTCTTTCCTCTGAGCATGTAATTCACCAGCTTCACCCTCCGACCTGGGGTGTCTTGAGCTGATCAAATATAGTTTGTACTAACTCTATCAAGTTCTCTATTGTTTGCGGTCCACCTTCACTCTGAAATAGTGATGTGTGCTGAGACTGGAACTCTTGAGTTAAGTACGCCATATATGGATCATCTCCCTGAGATCCCCTATCGATGCCCTATATGAAACAAACTAGGATCACCCTAAGATGCTCATCAATACATGGTCCAAAGTTTTCCATCTGCAACTTTATCTCCTGTACTGAATCCTGTACCTGGATATCATGATCATCCCGACCCTTCGGGGCCTCATCCCAAATCTCAGGGGACTCATCCCATGAACACTTAAGCAACACCGTATCACCACCCTCTTGACACTCCAATTAATCCTATCTAGGTGGGATCCCACTGAATACCAATAATGATGGTCAAATAGCCATATCATTGTATATATACAAATATCTCCAATACAAAAGGTTGTAACAGGTAACACATCTCACAACCCTTACACTCCTTTACCACACCATGTCACACAACATCTGGTCTCAAGGCCACTTACCTACCCATATCAAGGTTAGGTATCAAGTATCATCTAGTATTATGGCCCCCTACCTACCCACATTAGATTCAGGCATCACATATAATCTGGACTCATGGACCCTTTCCTACTGATGATAAGGCCAGACATCAAATCTCATATATCAATTCGGGTTAGCTAAGTATAATTCCACTAAAGAGGCTATACAACAAAAACACTATTTAGTTTCTTTGTTGACACTTTAAAAAAATCACCCCCAATCATCATATATGTCTAACCTTATCAAGTTCAAGACCATATATTAGATTCATATAAAGTTACATACATATCTCATTAGAACCACATGTTTGGGTTAGCTGAGTAGAATACCACCAAAAGAGGCTAAGTAAGAAAAACTATTTAGCTTATTTACTGGCACTTTAAATAGTACAACCCCTCTTAGCTCAGTCCAAGTTACCAATGAAAATCATAAGAAAGCATACATCATATGAGCCTAAGTGACTATCATGATGCGTAATCAATCCTCCCTTACCATACTAGGCCAAGAGTCAAAATCCACATAATAGCTAAATATCACACCCAAGTGTGCCACATGAGGTGGAAATCAAATCAACTTTAAAAGAGAAAAGTAAAACATCAATTTATTTCTATTGGAAACTTAGTCTATCCCCTGTTCATGGGGATGGAAGCACCTAAACATAAGATTTATACCCATTCCTGACATACTCAAAAGAACAAGTGACATACTCAAAACCGAAACCCATTAGTATTGTTTTAATATTTTAAAACAACGATCTATGACTCATTTATGATGTGTAGGAATCAACCCCACCTCAATACGATGCATGACGTGACCGGTATAACTCCAAACACGTCTTTTTTATTAAAAATTGACATTTTATTAATGTATTCTTTCATAATAATGTTTAATTTATTTCATTATTTTATTACTAACACAATATGTGTTTTCTTATATAAGTGGAATTTTTTTCTTAAGTTCAGATTCTTTGTTCGACAACTAATACCATGGATGATAACTTTTGAGAGGGGATCACAGATGCAAAAAGGATAAAACATTAATGTTTTTAACTGTGTGTTAGATAATAGTAATTTTAACCATATAAAACATTATTTGAAATGTATATAGTAGCTTTTTTTTGTATTCATGATGTCAAGTAAATTTATATAGTATTCTTTGCAAAACTCTTGTGTGCGCTATTTCGTTCTTCTGTGCTTTGTGTGCAGGTGCTGTTTTGTGTGCAAGTGCTGTTTGTGTGTAGGTGTGCAGGTGAAGGTGTGTAGGTGAAGGTGCTAGGTGTGCAGTTAAATAAACAACAAATCATAGGTAAGTTGGTCTTTATCAACTCTATTTCAAGAACTGATAAATTGGGCCTTTATCAGCGCTTTTTAGGGTGGATAAAGGGCCCCCTTTATCATTTATTTTTTTGCGTTGTTAAAGGGGACCCCCCCTTTATCTTCCCCAAGATTAAAAACACTTTTATATAGCTGTTAAAAGTGGTTTTTAGCAATGATAAAAGCCTTATTTGTATTATTTATGGTTTACAACATATAGTGTAAAAACCCATCTGATTTGTCCAAATGATTCGTCTCATGCAACTATCAATGCATCGAGGGGATATCAATAACCGAGCCCCAACCATGTCGTACCAGTTCAAAGCATTACTCATATATCAAATAAATAATTTTACTTATAAAATATTCATAAATAATATGGATTTATAAATAATTCCTCATAAGAGGATAAGTAACAACAAGGGTTGTTGACATTAAAACATTCTCAAGGAAAAATAATATTTAAACATTCCAATGTGTCCCATACCACATTGTAACATTTAAATAATAATTCCCAGTGAATTAAATGAAACTTAAAATATCATGAGAATAATTATATTAATGATATAACATGTAAAAATGGTATTATATACACCAAATAAAAGTGAATTTGTGCATAACAAAAATAAGTCTCAATGGAAAGTAAATTGAGACGAAATCCCTTACCAACGTGGTAACAGATGAATTGGAAAACCCAAAGGTAATAATCATTAATTAAAACATTTAAATAATATTAATAGAATATAATTCATGATATTATATGTCAATGTGGCAGTATTTAAACTATATATAAGAAATTAGGTGCACAAAAAAAGTATTCCTCTCAGAAAGGAAAGTGAGATAAGAATCCCTTACCTTGAGTACGACTTGTATCATGTGTCTTTATATTCCTAAATAACAAAATTATGTTAATTATTTAATTACTTTATAACATTTTTCATTTTTATAATAACTTTTATTTCACTTATTATCATATTGTATCCAACTACTAAATTAATTAAGTTTACGTCGGATGTTTTGTCCAAATTCATTTTATGTGTCAAAAATAACTCTGGTAGGTCAACTTTGGTCAAATGGGTCATTATATAACTTCTAAATAATAATAAAAATGAAATAATTATCATATTTATACATCAATTATACTTTTAAAACCAGTAATTAAATATGGTTATGAAAAATGAACCAACATTACATTCATGGAGATGATAGGCCATACGTACGCATGCGTAACGTTCCCATTTTTCAATGATAGTTTAGGAAAGAATGTAAGTAAATTAAATCTTTATAGAATTATTATTATATCATAAATAACATATTATTTAATCATATATACTTATATATATAATTATTTTTATGTAAAAGGAATCACATCGTATCGAGGAGACGGCGGTCCACATGTCCATGAACGACGTTATCACTTTTTAAGTGTGTGAAAGGGAATTAAAGAAAATGATATATTATATTTTTAGAAAGGTAATTATGTAATTAATATAATATATATGTTTTTTTATTTCACATTTTTTTAATTAAAATCATCCTTTATACATTCCATGTATAGTGTGAACGAATCACATCGCTTTGAGGGCGTGGTAGTCCGCACTTCCACAAACGATGTTATCATTTTTACACAAAATGGAAAGTATAAAGATATGTGTTGTAATAGAATTAAAGAAGATTAAATAAATATTATATATAATATATAACATATATAAATATATTTTACATCATAATGGACAACATGATAGGCGGTAAAGGAAGAATGAACAATCATCATTTCATGAGGCGGTAGTCCGCCGTACATGTAAACAGTATGTTCGTTACCGATTAGATGGAAGTGTGTGTAAGCGCAGACCGAACCATTAAAATAAAAAAATAATAGTATATTTTTTATACTGGTGTTGATATATTAAAATAAAATAAGGGTAATTTAGGGAGTGGAGAATGGAAATAACATTGAAGAGCTTTAGGAAAGATGTTACCTCTTAATCAGGTAACTCCTTTTGGTTTGCACCGAAAGGATTTCTTAGATTGCTTTCTACCCAAAGGAAAGATTTAATAAGTAAGTAAGGTATATTGGGTAGATATGTTCGCATAGTTTGGAAAAAATTAAGTGGCATGAGATGTGTGGGGAAGTGGGAGGAAAGGAAGCCTTTTATAATGGAGGAGGAGTGATATTATTGTAATATTTTAAAAGAAAGGAACCCCACCAACATTTTTTTATTAAAAGTGGATAAATAATGCCAAAACGTTGATACAAGGTAGGATAGGGTCTAAATATGGGAATAAAATATCTTTTAGACAAGTTTATAGGTCGTTTTAGGCCTTAAGGTTATGGTTTAGTTCCTTATTAAGCATAATTTAACCTTAATCATTGTAATTAATTTTAATTACTTTCACTAATATTTTTGGTAAAAAACTAAGTTGAAATTATTAGAAATTATAAATTATTATGATTCCAAATATGGAATCCATTTTTTCAAATTAAAATAATAGAATTTGAAGAATTTAATTTAAATTTAATCCCGCATACGGGATGACAATGCAAGTTTTTAAAGTAAAAAACCTCCAAAAGTTTGCTATGTGTTTATAGTTACTTTCGAATAGTAATTGATTAAAATGATATAAATTGGATCAATTGATAACAATATTATTTAATTAAAATTTAAAACAAATTTAAAGTATAATTTAACCTTATAAATAAATTACATGAAAAAGCAGTTTTGAATTAAATTTCAGTATTTTTCACTATTCATTAAAAAATGAAATTTCACAGAAAAATACAGAAAATTCACCATAACTAAATTTTATGTTCCTATTTTAAATATTAAGTTTATTTTCACATGTAATATTTATAAAAGATTCAAAAATTGGATTTAAAATGGGTTTACTAGTAAAATGCGGAAAAAGTGCCTTAATAAAAATATAGGTTTTTATGTGTAATATTGAGTTTATTCTTATCTTATGTATATAAAATCTATTGGATGATTATCACAAATATTTTCTTGAATTTATAATATATATATTTCATTAATATCATTCACTAAATTCCTTTGTGTGCTTACAAATAATAATATTAGGACTAAATGCCTTTGTGAGCATAAAAATAATAATATTTATTTTTATATCACATTGGTTATTTTTTTCATTTCTCATTAATTGGTAACCCATGAATTCATTTTATATTTATATAAACCAAAATTTTTTATAAGTTATTTAATACTATTCATAACTTCAAATTTAATGTCTAGGTTAAGTATTCTTATATTACATAATAATATTTTAATAATATATTATTGTTTAGTAAAACTCCGTCTTGCATGTAATGCAATCCATTGAAGAAAATAATTGTTACGTACGATATAGAATAACTCAATATCGTGTTCATTTCAAGTGATATCATGGATTTAATTTATTTTAAATAGTAAATATATTATAAATACTTAGGATATTATATTCCCTTATGTGATTGGTGTTGCGTGTCATACATGATATCACATACAAGGTTTTTACTTTATAATTTAGGGGTGTTACATCTTCCTTAATCTATTGATAGGTGGAGCACTGAGTGATGAAACATACTATCTACCTCTTTATTCATGGCCACCAATACTAACAGCAGATATCTCTGTACATCTTAGTAAGACCGAGATGAATTTCCCATATAGAGGCATGTGATTCCCTCATCATCTCTTCTCATATATCCGTAGATACCCACACCCGACCATGGAAGATTATAGTTTCACTACCATCAATAAACCAGTTTCACTACTATCAATAACCCATCCAGGAGGTGGGTTTTTTCTATGATTCTCTCCCTCAAAACGAGGCCCACAAAATCTAATAATTTCTGTATCTGGACCCACTCTAGAAGGAAGGATGTCACTACCAAGGCTACTAAGGCTAGATGCCTGTGATGGTCCTGAACCTCTAGGTGCATCTCAGAGAAAAGATCCATCAACTACCACTCATTACTAGCCTCCTTAACGGCCTGTGTTTGAGTTTTCTAGATCAAGGAATCAGCTACGACATTTCCTTTCCTAGGTGTGTAAGAAATCTCAAATTCAAATGATTGTAGGTAATCCACCCACCCGCATTGCCTCAGATTCAAGTACCACTGAGTAGAGATGTATTTGAAACTTTTATGATCCACATAGATAATGAATTTCTAACCCAATAAGTAGTGTCCCAAAAACATAGATCATAAACCATGAATTCTAGATTGAGTTCGTGCGTAGGATAGTTCCACTCATGTGGCCTCAACTGGTGATATCCATATTCCATGTATTGATCACCTTATATCATAATTGCACCCAAATCGATCCCAGAGGTATCACAATAGACTGTACAACTTATTCCTGGATCATTAAGAATTAAAAGGAGCTGAAGCGAGTCTTCCATTTAACCCCTGAAAATATGTCTCGCAAGCTTTAGTCTAGTTGAATTTTACACCCTTCTTGGTTAATCCTCTAAGTGGTACTGTCAAGTATGAAAAGTCCTGGATGAATCTCCTATAGTTGTCATACAACCCTATAAAGCTACATATATCAAACACATTCTTGGGTTTCTCACATAAAACCACAGTGCTCACTATCTCTAGGTCAACTAATACACCTACCTCAAATATGATATGACCCAAGAAGTGAACCTTGTTGATCCAAAAGTGGCATTTAATGAGCTTCACATATATTTGGTTCTCTCTTAGTGAACTCAGTATGATATCAAGATAATTGTCCTTTTTGTGTCTGGTGCACATATACACTAAGATTTAATTTATGAATACCACCAAAAAGTAATCAAGATATGGGTGGAAAACCTGATTCATTAGATACATGAATACTTTTGGCATGTTCGTCATACTGAATGACATAACCAAATACTCGTACAAGCCACACTTGCTCCAAAATGCATCATGTGGTATGTATGCTGGTCTCACATGCATTTGATGGTATCCCTACCTCAAATAAATCTTGGAGGAATCTATCAATCCTCATATCTGGTAGAAGAGGTTTTATATATAAGGAAGTGGATATCAGTTCTTCACCATAAGCTAGTTTAGTCGGCAGTAATCCACACAAAATCGAAGGGTAGAATCTTCCATATTGGTGTAAAGGACTGGTGAACCCCATGGAGATGTGTTGGGTCTGATAAAACCCATATCCTCTAAGTTTTCAAGACACTTTTTGAGTTCCTAGATCTCATGGGTTCCATCTTATATGGGGGAATGGACATTGGTTCCACACCAGGAACAATATCGATGATGAAATCAATTACTCTCTTAGGAGGTAAGATAGATAAATCATTAGGGAATATGTCCCCAAAATGATCCACCATAAGAGGTAATTCCATAATCTACGTTTCCTGATTGCTCATGAAGAGACTTTCCATCTAGGATATCATCCCGCCTAGCCTAGTATGCTCGAGTCCAGTTCAAAATGCTTGGAGATCCCATTCACCCTTATGGATATACATGCTACCCTCAGGAGATTTGAAAGATACCCGAATATAATAGCAATCAACCTGGGCTCAATAAGGTACAAGATAGTCCATACCAAGAATGACGTCGAAACCAGACATCTCAAGGATAAATAAATTCCATAGGAAATGGTACCCACCTATCTTAAGGGGGAACTCCCTAGACCGATGTACATGCTCTGCTCGAAATCCTAACAATGTGTCAAGGGTCATAACAACACTGGATTACTCTATTAATAATACCATACTTTCTATAGTTATAACAGATATAAAGTAGTGAGATTTACATATATCAAATAAGGAATATACTAAAGTAGATCCCACCAAAATAGTACCTCTAACTGTAGATGGCCCTGAACTCTTCTCCTCTAGCGTAGTCTGAACAACATAGATATGGCCTGAACTGTGAACCTGAGATGCTGCCTAAGTAGCCTGAGCAGGCCCACTCTACTGATGATGGAACTCTGAAGCCTGACTACCTTGATCACGACCACATACTCGTCTTGAACATCATGTAGAAGAAAAAATTCCTGCCAGATGAGGTGTTACTGATCCTACACATAAAGGAGGTGCTGACACATATCCCCACTCACTTGGTACTGAAGGAAAGGATCAGCAGAAAGGATGGAGGTGACCCATTCTTCCATAATCCCGACATTCGATCGGGTTCCTCATATATCAGGCCTTTTTGTGGTCTTTCCTACCACACTGGTGACACACCACAATGCTATTAGTGTGTACCACCTGGCTAGTAATACCCCCCGCGTGTACCCTTGAATCATCGCTTATTTCTACTCGATAAACCACTTATCATCTTGGAAGCTGAACTGCCCTAATTCACGTTTCTTGAATCCATTAGGTTTTGATCAGATATGAGGGCCTAATTCATGATCTCTAAAATGGTGGTTAGCCAAAAAATATTCACCTATGATCGGATGACATATGCAAGATAATTCTTGAATATACTTAGAGTAGTCAGCTCATCATCAGTTAAGTTCAGTGTAAAACACTGCAGTTTGATGAATCGAGATGGGTATTATATCACTAAAATTTTACCTTTCTCAAGGTGTATAAATTCTCAAACACGATCAGTTCTCAAATTCTAAGGAAATAAGTAGTTAAATAAGGCCGTCTAGAAGCCTAACTTGACCATACCCTGATATCAACCAACCTAAGTTAAAACATCCCACCAACACTTGGTGGAATCACATATCATGTAGTTCATAAGCTTGGCCCTCCACTCTAGAGGCATATCGATATACTCGAAGATCAACACCATAGATTCCAACCATGATTCAGCAGCCTGAGGTCCTCTATCCCCTAAGAAGGTGGGAGGATGCTACTACTATAACTCATGAGTTAGATCTGCCATAGAAGGGGTAGGTCGAGGTGCACCCTGGACTGATTTCATAAAGAAAAGAAAACTATAACTAAACTAGGACTCAACACCTAGTGTAGGATCTACATGAGGTTCCTCAGGTGGCACGACAGGAGGTATCACAGGTGGATCAAGGCCCACCACCTCAAGAGTATTCTCATCGCCACTTTCCTGGTGTACAACATGAGGTTTCGATGGTGGAATAGCTCCAAAATTTCATTGATAAAGACTAATACAAGATTCATAATAGATATGAAAATTAGTAAGAAAGTACAGTCATAAGGCCATCCTGATAACAAAACACACCCCTCTACCTACTCCTAGAGACAAGTTTGGGTGAGACGAATAAGAAACATAAGATTAAAGGAGACACAACTTACAACCCACTACTAAGGTTGGGTCACACAAAGGTCTCACATATAAGTTAACCATTTTATTCTAAAGGATAAAGTTCATTTTAATTTATTTGGTTAAATATTATTTAACTGGTTACTGAAATCATGATCTAGTTAACTACATCACCAATTCCAATTCATAAGGGCCCATTCACCTTATAAATTTGAATCGGTGCATCAACTAACCACATCCTAACCTTTGCACTAGATAATGGGTGTAACGGGCCATAACTATGGGTTGATTAGATGATATGCTATTAAAACTCACAAATAAAACCAACTAATGTGGAATTTTTGGTCAATAAAACTAATTACACCATAATAGAGAATACTAGAACAAATTAAATCATGACTAAGAAGGCACACACAATAGTCACATGTGATACATACAATGCTCACAGAAAAGTAAATATGACAGGGTAAAATGCATAACATTTTAATCATAAGGTTCCTAGTATAATGCATGAGTATTGATGTGACCTCATATATTTGGGATTAAAGAATAATTATCCCATAAAAATATCAACAATACAATGAAAGTGCATCACCCTATGTTGAAATTTATTGAAACTGTAACAAGCACAAGCAATAACAATATTTACTCATCCCAGGAAATTTGGGTTTCCCTTGTACATGGGGTAGCTACTCCTAGGGATAGGATATTAAACGAATACCAATTTCCTCATCTCTTGTCTAAACCAAAAATGTAATACAAAAAGTAAAATAGATCTGATACCACTTTGTATAATTCCGCCCTGGATGCCAATCACCAGTACTCTGATATGGTTGGCCACAAGACCTGAAGCGCGCCTCCCCGAATGCCAGAGGATATTGACTAGCAGTGATGGACTTGGGTAAGTTAGTGGGGAGACTATACCCTCATTGATCAGTGTAGAGAACACACACACACACACACACATAATGTGAAATAGTGTAAACAAAAACAATAGATAACATCAAAAATAATAATAAGACATTCAAGATAAAGAACAATAAACAGAATCTGAATAACAATAAGATACAAAATGATGATTCTATGTCATGTGGATATACACAAATAAACATTTAGGGGGTAGGGTATACAAGCATATACAACATGATATAAAAAATATAAAAAAGTCCAAAAACTGCTATGACTAGCATCTTGAGCATAGTCTTGGTCCTCAACTCCCAAACTCTATACTAGTAATGTAAATCAAATATTGGAAGATAACTACTTCATTTTTTTAGCACCTACAACCATAAATTCTAATTAGGTACCAAAGTCACCCAAGAAGGGTGTGATATATAGTCTCAGTAGGCTAAAACCCATGGTGTCTAAGCCATCCATAAAGTGCATTATAAAATAACCAATATTCCTTAACAATTTTAATGTAGAACAAAACTAATTAATTAAATGCTTTGGACTAGGTTCACTTGGACACCTGTCTAATTTAATCGATTCATCCTAATCTAGTGATTCTGAACCAAGAGATCCTGAAAAGGTAAATTTGGTGAGATAATGTGTAAGAAGGCGGAATTTCCACAAGCTTGTGATTGTACTTGGAGGAAACATCCCTACAATTCCAAAAATAAAGGACCATTTATCATTTTGAAAACATTCATTTTCTTTTTCCTAAATTCAATTTAAAAATCCACTGCATAAAGTATAATGAGACACCTTGAGCCCATCCATGAAAATCTGGAAATACTTTCCATGTATCGCTCAATGGGATTAGTTTATAACTAATTACATGGATTACATACATGGTGACCCAAGGATTAAGTCCCACATGTCACTCCAAGCATGGTGCGAAAAGTCAAGAAATATTAAACCTATGAGTCCATACATAGTATTGCATGTAGGGAACCGAGTCTCTCTCAAGGAATGGTACAACCAATCATTCCATTGAGCCCATCCAAGGGGTATAAACTATTGAAATTGTGTCAATCATCTGGAGGTAAAAATAGGCAACACTCGGCGATCCCATCCTAGGCATAGCTTGTGTCTCCCCCAATGTGTTTAATCACCATTAGAAAAAGCTGACTAAGGAACAAGATTCCGTCCAAGGGGTCCTTAAGTTGAAACCCCTTTTTTCACCCTCTACACTAAGGTGAAATAATTAAACAAGAATTACATTCATAACATGATTAATTGAAGGGAATTCCATTTAACTTAAGAAATTAGACTATATAAAGCATATTGGTCAAGCATGTCATTGGGAAATTTTAATTTAATTCATAAGGTACAAGTATTTAAGCACTTTTACAATTCATTCAATTAGACCACTTCATTATGGAATGGGTGTATGCCTAAGACATGGATCATCACCCGAATCAAACCAATTTAATATTTAAGGTATTAGTCATGTAATAACACACCCAAGGCTATTTGAACAATTTAAAGAAAAATGGGAAATTAGTCCATATGGGTAGAACACACCCATTGGGGTGGTCCAGGTCAAGGTAATCAACCTCTAAGGTGATTTACTACTTTTTAGGATCATAAAGCATGTGCGTAACAACTTGGAATAATTTAATTAATGTTTTGGAGGAATAGCTTGAATAGCCTGATGTGTGAAATGACATAAATTATAGAATAAAACAAAACAAAGGTAAAGATCCTAGAACACCTACCTTAGCCTCGTGGAGCTTCCCTCATCCAATGTTAACCTTTAATTCGAGCTAGGTTGAAAGAAAACAAAGAAACTATAAAATGTCATGAAAATGGGGCAAATGAGATTGCACCCAAATAACTCAATGAATAGCCAAATCGTGTTCCAATCGTACACCCTTATCTGCTTCAAAGGGGTACATCACATGGTTAGGCACACCGTTTATCTAACCATGCACAAACCATGCAAGAGACACTTTTCAAAACCCTCTACAACTACTACATGACCATGTGAACCCTAGGTGCCCACTGTGAGCTACCTTACGGTTTAGAGAAACCATGTGAGGCGGGCTGCACGGTTCCTCCTAACCATGTGACCCAGTATTACCGTATAATTTTTGGGCTCTGATCTCCAAATGAGCCCTAGACGCACCCAATAGATGTCTAACTTGATTAGGCATCATATTTAGGGTTGTTGAAATGAATTTAAAATGAAAATGAACATTACATACCTTTAAAAAAAGCATTGAATTTACATAATTTCATATATAAGATAATTTTTTTCTTGTTAAAATATATCATTGTACATGAAATTCATCTCATTTTGTACATGTGATAAATACATTTTTTTAAATATATAACATAGTACATGAGATTTATCCATCTCCTATATGTGATTGATTTTAATTTTTTAAAACTGTATCATTATAAGTGAAAATTATCTAATATCATTCCTAGGATAAAATACATTTTATAAAAAATATATCATTGTACATAAAATTTATATCACATAATATGAGAGATAAAATTAATTTTTTAAAATAAATATTATAGTATATAAAATTTATCCCATGTTGACTATAAAAAAATTATTAAAATATATATTATTATATTTGAATTTTATCTCATCTTATACATGAGATAAATTTCATTTTTTAAAATATGCATCTTTGTACATTAAATTTATTCCATGTCAAATATAAGATAATTTTTTTTATTTTAAATACGCATCATTTTATATGAAAATTTCCACTCATACATTATATAAATTTCATTTTAATAAATATATATCATCATAAATGAAATTTATCTCATATCTTAAATGTGATAAATTTCATATTTTAAAATATATGACATAATATGTGAAATTTATCTCATCTCAGACATAGTATGTGAAATTTATCACATTTAAGACATATTTCACATACTATGTCATATAAAACAGAGTGTAGGGGATACAAGAATACAAAATAGTACGTATTATTATTTTCACTACTCTTATATTTTAATGGGATAATTTTTTTTTATTTTAAAATATGTGTCATTATAGGTTAAATTAATCTGATATCATAGATGTAATAAATTTCATTTAATAAATGATGTCATCATACAAAAAATTTATCTCATTTCATATGTAAGGAGAATTTAATATTTTAAATATATAACATAGGATGTGAAATTTATTTCATCCCAAACATGTGATAATTTCATTTTCTGAAAATTATATAAATGTATATTAAATTTATTTCATTTCATATATGAGATAAATTTATTATTATTATTTTTATTTTTAGAAGATATATCATTGTACATTACATTTATATATGATATTAAATGGAATGTAAAATTTATTTTATCTCATACATGCAATACATTTCAATTTTAAAGGTATATCATTGTAAATGAAATTTATCTCATTATGTCCATGAGATAAATTTCATTTTTAAAAGATTTATCATTATACGTAAAATTGTCTCATATCATACTATTAAAGTATTTTATTATTTAAATGATATATCATTGTACATAAAATTTATTTCACCAACTATATGAATATAAGTGTAAAAATAACACCATTTCTATATTTTAACAAATATTTAAATTTATCTAAATTATTATGTAAAATAATTTCTGTAAAAAAATAAAATATTTTAATATTATTTCAAAGAAATTATTCACTCAGTTTAAATTTATCTCACTCACTAGGTGAGATAAATTTTAGAAACAAATAAAAAAACATGAGGATTTAAAAAAACATATAGAAGAAATTTATATTATCAATTAAAAAGAATAAATTTAAAATATTAATGAAATGAATTTATAAAAATAAAATTTCAAATAAAATAAATTTAATATTTTATTAAAGAATATATTATTATAACTAAATATTTTCTCACCAACTGTATTAGAAAAATATTAACTAAAAAATAAAATTTTGAATTATGAAATTTTTAATGATATATTATTAAAAATAAAAATTATATAACCCTAATATAATTCATTTTATAAAAATAATTTTGTGTGACTATAAAAAATGAGGAATAAAAATAACACCATCATACCCATTGTATAAAAAATAATAAAATTTAGAAATTTTATGTAATTATGTTTTTTATAGATATTTTTATATACATTTTACATACCTGAGAGAATTTTATAACAATTTTACACCATATTATACATGAAGAAATTTTTCATAAAAAACTAAATTTATTATAAATAAATGGTATACAAATTCTGATTAAAGAAGTTAATATCATTGTTTCACGTGATAAAAATAATTTATATGCTAAATTTGATTGTCTATTTAAATAAATTTCCAATAAAAATGTGTATTTTAATTTTTTTCTAACTAAAAATAATGATATATATAAAATAAATTTCAATTTTTAAAATATATTTGTTATAAATAGATCCATAAATAATATTTAATAATTAAATTTTTATAATAATAAAAATTAAATAGCCAGTGAGTATATTTATTACTCAATTAAAATCAATATTATATTATAAAATAATGTAGTGTTTAAAGAATGCTTTTATTCATTTTTAAATTATTTTATTAGGTTTGGGTTAGATTTTTTTATCGATATGAGTTGATAAGTGTGTTAATACCCTTAATGTAATGTCCCGGACCTGGTTCATTCATAAGTAACCGAATCTGGTTGGTCACATGGCCTCAATCATAACTCCCCATATGCCAGAGGCTACTAACTAGTAGTGAGGGTCAAATGTGGTATAGTGGGGAGATTATATCCTCATGATTAGAGTATCACACTGATAATAATAAATGAATAAATAGTGGAAGCATAATAATAAGAGAGCAGTGAAATAATAATACATCAGACATGAGTAAATAATCAAGTCCATAAGAAGAATCATATAAAAAATTACGAGTATGTCATGGAGCTATAAAAAAGGCAGGAATACATACATAAATGTATATCAAAAGTAAAAAAAGACCAAAAGGTTATCTACAAGCATCACAAGACAAGTATTTATTCCGTTCTCCTAAACTCCCATGCTATGATAAATAGAGTCTGTATATAAAAACTATAACAGTGTACAAGTATAATAGGTAAAGTTGTAAAATGAAAGACATATATAACAGGTCCATGAATAGAGGTTGTAACTATAACCATAGAATAAAAGGTGATATTTAGTACATTATAAAGGAATAAGAAGGTAACTACTAGCCTCAACATACACTAAATATGTATATAGTATCAGACCTATATGGGCCAGGACCCAAAGCTATAGACCAAGGCGTACTCCTCGAGACCAAGGAACTCATCCATGGTAAGCTAGGAATAATGTAGACCTACACAGTCCAAGAACCCAGGGACCATGGACATGTCATACTAATATATGAAGATATTAATATAGGGGTTGTAGGTTCCATACCTTGATACCACCTCTCAGTGCCATACTAATAATCAAAGTCAGTTCCATATCGATAATCAAAGTCGGTGCCATAATAAATTACACATCATTGGTTCCATATATAAAAAAGCAATATAAAAGTTCAAGGGGAAATGTTAGTGTCTAAGCCCAAGTATAACCATCTATATGAAGAGGTACAAGTCCATAAATCATATTTCTCTTTACAATTTCATCATTTACACAATTCAATTAACCACTTTATTCACATCTAATTTTATTCCAAAAGAGTTATTTAACCATTCAGTGTTACATTTAATTACATAAGAATCCTACTAAAAGGTAGAAATCTCACACACACCCAAGGGGTGGTTTTAGTCTAGGGGTAGATAAATGAACCCATCACGTAGGTGGTTTGGGTTGAGGTTGATAACCTCTAACCAAGTTAAAGTGCTACAAGGGTCTCAAATTCAAGTTCAATAATTAATTTAAGACATTAATTAATTTATGGGAACATCTAGAAGGTTTGGTGTATGAAATAATAATTAATAATTATTAAACGACATGAATTTTAGAGAAAAGGTATATTCCATCTACCCTATGGAGTTAGATGAACACTCATCCAGTATTGGCCTCAAATTCGGGCTGGAAAGATGGAAAATAGAGAAATAGACAAAATCCCTAAAAATAGGGCATATTAACTCACACCAAAATATCATTTATGATGGAAAGATAAATAGAGAAAAGTAGGAAATGTATCTAAGTTATTACTAATAGGAATCCAACGATATGGAAGATGGTTTGATCAAATCCTGGATGAGGGAGATAGATCAATGGCTACCTTGAAGACATGGATGAGCTCCAATAGGAGGAGGGTGATATGTGTAGAAGAGGATAGAAAATAGGGGGGAGGTGGGTTCTAATAAAATAGGGGAAAATAGAATTTTCACCACACTTTAATGAGGTTAAAAGTTTGGCTGCACGGTTGGACAAACTGTGCGCCAACGCTGTTTAAGAGAGACAACCTTCACATGGTTAGGTGCATAGTTAGACAAACCATGTGATTAATGTGTGTTTCAAAACTGCCAAAAGTATACAATTTTTTTCATTGCTATGTAGCCTCCCTCATATAGTTTTTCACATCTTTCTCCCATATATATATGGGATAGTTACTACTAACCGTGCACTAACTGTTTGCCTCATACAATTTCTCAAAAAACCAGAGCTCCATGCTTCAAAAAATCCCCAAGAACTCTCGAATCCTTCCTTAATCATTTTATCAAAATTATAAGGTTAAAAGAAATAATAAAACTAAAAATCAGAGGGTTTATACCTCAAGAAAAAAATAGGGGTGTTACAGACTCCCCCACTTAGGAAAACTCATATTCGAGTTACATTTCTGAAGGTGGTAAAACATCATATGAGAATAACCCTAGCCACTGAGCACGTACATAGACCTCCCTATCATAGGTATAATCCTAAATGTGGACTTACTACCATAACTCCCATACTATAGAAACTAAACTACCTCTGAGAGTCTTTGTGCTTCGGTCCATAATACATATAGGATTCTCCTCAAAGGAGGCATCTTAATCTAACTCAACCTCATCAGGCTAAAGAACATAAGATGGTTCTTAATAGTAATAAATTAGTCTAGAAACGTGAAAGACTTCATGAATAGTCTTGTATCTCTGAGGGATTTATATTTGAAAATCCATTAATCTGACCCTCTCTATAACCTCAAAGGTCTAACAAAACAAGGTGAAAAATTACCTTTCCACTTGAACTGTTGATTCCCCATTATAGTCGAAACATGCAGGAATACCTGACCCCCCAACCTTGAAATCTAGAGGTCATTGAAGATGGATGGAATATGATTTAAACCTAGACTAGGCTGTAGCCATTTTCTTTATGATTATCTAAACCTTCTCTAAAGTCTCCTAAATTAGAAGAGGTCCAAATAACACTACCTCCCCTACCTCTAACCAGCATAGAGCTGATCGACATGGCTTACAATATAAGGTATCATAAGGATACATCTATATAGTTTCCAAAAAGATGTTATTGTAGATAGTTTGTCTAGAGGTATATGTTTTTCCATGGACCACCAAAATCAAGGACACATGCTCTAAGAATGTCCTCTAACACCTGTATTGTGTGCCCGAACTACCCGTTAGTCTAAGGGTGGTATGCTATAATCAGTAGTACCTATGTACCTAACACTCTCTATAAGCCTTTATAGAACCCAGAAGTAAAACAAGAATTTTTATCAGATACAATATTCCATGTAACTCCATGAAGTTAGATAATTTCTCATATATAGAGTCTTTTGAGATCATCCACTTAAATAGTATCCATGATGGGTAAAAAGTGAGTGAACATTGTGAGTCTGTTGACTATCACCCATACCACATCATTACTTCGAGGGGATCTTGATAATCCAATCCCAAAATCCATGGTGATATAATCCCATTTCAACTTTGGAATGGTCAATGACTGTAAAAGCCCTACTGGCCATTGGTGTCCCACCTTCTCCTACTGATAGGTGGAACACAGTGTGATAAAGCCAGATATCTGCCTTTTCATACTAGGACACCAATATTAGGGATGTGGCCTTTAATTGACACATTTTTACATATATTTTATTTAAATTTTTGATGTTTTAATTAATTAATTGTTTTTTATTTTTAATTTTTTACACTTTAATAATTTTATAGTTTAATTTATTATTTAATCATTTTTATGTATTTTTTAGATTTTACTTATTTCTTTATTTTATTTTTCTAATGATTTTTTAATTTTTTCTTTTTTTGACTTAGAACTATTAATTTTATGTTTTTTATTAATTAAAAAAGTATTCATTTTATATTAATTTAATTAACTGAAACTTTAATTTAATTTATAATCTTTTATTTTTGAATCCTAATTTAATTTTTAATAATTAATTTGGTTTCAATCATAATTTTAAACATTTTAAATTTCATTTATTATTTCAACTTATTATTGGATTTTTAAATTATTCAATGGTTTTGTAGTTTTAATTTTAGTATTTCAATTTAAGTTTATTTTTTAATTTAAAACAACATAAATTGTTTTTAATTAACATTTTATTATTTTTTAAATTTTTAAATTAATTCAATTTCTTAGATTTAGATTATTTTAATTATTTTAATAAGTTTTTAGTTTTTAATTTCTTTACTTTATTAATGTTTTATTATTCTTTTTTTATTGTTACTTTTTATTTCAGTCAGTTTAATTGTCGTAGGGACAAAAATAAGTCACCATCAACCCTCTTCCACTAAGTCACCACCAGATTGAGTGATCGCCAGAACAGAGGAAATGATCCACCACCAGACAAAAATCACACATCGCCAGTCAAAACTAACTCACTTCTAGGTCCCCTGTCTTCAATGGTGACTCAACCAAACCAAGGATCCGCCGTCAATATTCACCCACTATTGGCAACACAATAGTGACTCCTCACCCATTGTTTACAACCCAATAAGGACTCCCCACCCACTATCGATCATATAACACATTGTTAGAGCAACCTCCTTCTACCACAGCCACCTATGCTTCCACCAGATCAACAAAAAATACCCTCCACCAGAGTTCTTCAAACCACCGTCATTCTAAACCTCTACTACTACCACCACTAAACCACCTTCCACTGATTTGATAAATCTTCCGCCATCGCCTCACCTGAAAATAATCACTGTAGAATTGTATTTTTTTCAAATTGAACTTGATCTAGAAATGAGTTTCCGATTGAAGAAGCCTGACTACACTCTGATTCTGAGCCACAACTACTGCTGACCGACCGCCGATTCAAACTCAAATGAGCCATCACTGCTCATATTAGGTTGAAGATCATGACGTCACTGCTATAAAGGGATGACACTAGATCTGATACCACTGAAGATCGAGTAAAGCCAAGGCTGAGAATGAAGGATATCAACTTACTAAGCTACACTACCACATCACCTCAAACCTAGATCAAAAGACTTTCCACTGCTCAATTTTTCCACCACCATATCAAAACAAGTTGAAGCCATGGTCGAACTCAGTGAGGAAGAATGAGAATCTGAGCTGTTCTTCCACACTACCACCACCCGAGTAGCCGAGCTTCCATGGAGGAGACGGCCGAAGGAGCCTCCAAAGATGCATGAGGCCATGCTTCCTTTGTTGGAGAAGAAGGTTGCAGGCGAATAAGAAGAACAAAAGAAAAAACAAAAACCATAATAAAATATATAAAGAAAATAATAATAACTAATTAAAATAATAATTTAATAAAATATTATAAATAATAATTAAATAAAATAAAAAAATTTAAATTAATAATTATAATAATATTTTAATCTAATAATAAATAAAATTAAAATATATTTATCTTATATTATTAAAAATATTTTTATATTTTTATTTTTGGTTTTAAATAATAATAAATTATGAATTATATATATATTTTAAAATATGTATTTATAATAAGTATTAAACTAAATATTTATGTAAATACATTTAATAATATAAATAAATAATAGTAATTTACTATTAACACTAATATTTTATTAAAATAATTTATATAATTATAAAAGTTATATTTTTATAGGCAACATTAATAATTATTTTTATTCTCTATTTTTATTTTGAAGTAATTAAGCACGAGTTACAGGCAGATAAATTTCTAACTACTATAGATTTTGTTTGAAGGGATTTATAAAGATCACATGCAGGTGATCAATCCTTGGTGATCAGTGTCACGACCCGTCCCCTGGGGCCCGTGCCGTGACTACCCCAAGCCCGCCTTCCGTAGGCCAGGGGCTGGCGACTAGCACCGAAGGCATATTCCTTTAAATTGGGAAGGCATTGCCTGTATAACCTATAAACACACACAACCAAGCACACAACAAGATACTAACTCAAGTAAATTGAATAGTAAATAGAGTGAGTACAGTAAGTAAGAGGGTCCAGAATACAAGCCCAACTAGAAAGTACAAGGAAAAATGGAAAGTACAAGACAATTGATAGGTGAAAAGAAGCTCCTGGATCGTCCACCACGAACCCTATCTGAAGGGTAGGTACAACTCATGAACGACCATCTCTGTGGTTCGCCACATCTAACGTCCACCTCCGAGACACCTCCAGTCCTGGTACTCTCATCCTCAGTCAGCGCTGTCCATCGTCTACACCAAACACAAAGAAGTGCGGGAATAACCCATGTATGGGTGAGTATAACGATACTCAGTAGGGACCCCGAGACCCTCAAGGTCTCACAAAATCCAAAAAGGATAAACTAAAAAGCATGTAATCAACTAACAAACCTACTTAGGTATATGCCCATACATATACCTAAGATATCAAGTATACCCATCTCAATCAAGAGGAAATACAGAGTCCAACTCAAAAGCCCAAAGCTCAAATCTTACACAAAGGAAGGAACACCATGAAGGTAAGTACCACACATGAATGCCACACATAAGAATACCACCAATGTATTACCACCAAGGAAAGTACCAAAAGGTACAGACTCAGTTCACACCAGGTATTGCTTAGGTACAATAGTAGAGATGATTAGATGTAACCATTGAATCATCTTACTCTGTTAAGCGGCTCTGCTACTGACCCACACAGGATCGCTCGGTGCTGACCCACATAGGATCTCTAGGTGCTAACCCACATAGGATCTCTAGGTTCTGACCCACATAGGATCTCTATGTGCTGACCCACATAGGATCTCTAGGTCCTAACCCACATATGATCGCTCAGTGCTGACCTACACAGGATCGCTCGGTGCTGACCCACATAGGATCACTCGGTGCTGACCCACACAGGATCGCTAGGTGCTGACCCACACATGATTTCTCAGTGCTGACCCACACAGGATCGCTCGGTACTGACCCACACATGATTGCTATTCATTCCTCATGTCACAACCATCTACTGGGTTCCCGCTCTAAGCTTGCTCGTCTCTGGGAGGGTCTTCTCCTCAATCCACAGGTTGATACTCCAACTGCCACTAAGTCCCATGAAAAAGTATCCCAAAGTACCACTACATCTTAGGGGTCTCAACGCAACAGACGGTGCATCAATTGGACACACGGTCTATAAGTTATTAGCCTTTTAGTACTGAGGGTCTGGTTGGATTCATGCTCGATCAAACCTAACCATACTCCAAATTTATCCAAATCTCTAGTGGGGTATACTCAAAGGGACCGTCTCTCTCCAAGGTTTCCAGTGCCGCTAACGGTTTGTCAAACATACGCCCAGTGCCAAAGTTATATCCAAAAGAGCATAAATGGGTCGAAGTGGGTCCAGGTCCAGTCCGACCCGGTCGGATCGACCTGGCCTGACCCAGACTGGGCCAACCCGGTTTGGGTCGACCTGTCCCGAACCACGCCGGGCGGCCCGCCCCACGCCAGGCGGTCCGGCCTGGCAGCCCGGGCAGGGCGGCGCAGGGCGGCGTGGAGGCCGCGGGGGCCGCAAAGGATGTGGGAGCCGCGAGGGCCGTGGGGCAACATGGACGGGGGCGGCGCGAAGGGCCACGAGGTGGAAAATCCGAAGGGTGGCATGAAGGGCCGCGAGGTGAAGAGGCCACGGGCGACGCGAGGTCATGGGGAGACGGAGGCCGCAGGTTCGGGGCGAGGCCATGGTGCGACGGAGGCCGTGGGTGGCGCAAGGCCACGGGGTGGCATCAGCTGTGGACGATGGAGGCCACGGGGCGGCGGAGGCCGCGAGCGGCACGGTTGCGCTATCACCTTCATCGCAGCCGACGGTGGTGCTGGCTGCTGTTCTCGTGCCTCTCCGAGGTTGGTTTCCGTCCTCCTCCATCGCGAAGAACACAACAATTACACACAAGATTTGCAGAGAAGTCATGCCAGGTTTTTTTGGCCCACACTCTCTGCGTTAGAGGGGTCATAAGTAGCTATAATCTCTTCCTGATTTTTATGATGAATTATCAAGAACGTGTAAGGGGAAGAAATTCAAACAACCACCCTACCTCAAAGGTTCGTTGATGTTGGCGCGAGAATGAATTCGAAGATGTCGACATTCGTCGCTCCCACCACATGCCTCCGATCCGAGCTCGTTTATCACAAAAACGCTCTTTGATGGAGGTGGTTCTTCATTGTTTAAGATATCCACCATTGAAGGATGTCCCGAGGAAGAAGTCAAAGTCGTGTGTCAGCGTTCTTCATTGGAGGAGCGTTCTTTTTGGAGAAATTTCTATCACCAAGGAACTTCTTTTCCAACCAAAAATACTCCCAAACAAGAGGTGCCAATAAAATTAAATTAAGTAGATTAATTATGTTGGCACATTGGCATAATTAATTGGATCATTTAATTGTACCACGTTGGCAAAATTAATTGGCCCAATTAATGAATGGTGTTAGAAAAATTTAAAGTAGGGGAGTTGATGAAGGTCCCGGGCGCAGAAAAAGCTCGTGGGTGGATGTGCCCACTTGGCTTTTTTTCATTAGCAATGATCAATCCAGGATCAATATGATGATAAATTCCAGACTCCACAGATCGAATCACAAAAATTGAAAAAGAAGAAGAATAGTCCTGGAACAACAAAGAAGGATCATCACTGGTTGATTATAATTAATTTAATTAATTGACAAGAAGTAACTTTTATGGCGTTCTTTCTTCATTTATATTTTGGATCACGTTTAGATGTGATTCGTCGTTGCGTCACAGAAGCCAAGTGTAGACTTCCTATAGTGGTGATCCACACATGCACCACATATCTCTGGACATCGCCAAAGGAATATCCGGGTGCTAGTGTGGGAAGAATTTGCTTGCGTTGCCCACCTTAGATTGCCTTGATCCGATGGAGGTGGATCTCTCTCGGTCTTGGGAGCGTTCTTGGAGGATGAAGTTCTTTAGGTCTTGAGAGAGTTCTACAGAATTGTTGTGCACAACGATTCTTAGGAAGTGTTGGGGTTGTGATGATATTTATAATCGGGTTTGAGATCATAGAGTTATGACAATAAATAAACACGTTACATGTTTTATTTATTTCATTAAATCTTATTGAAAACCACATGTCGAATCATTAATTCCTTGACAAGCGCCCACGCTGATTATAATAAATATCATTTAATAAAATGATATTATTTTCTCAAAATCCCGACTGGAAAAACTACATGGTGTGTAATCATTAATACATGGCGTGTACTCATTTTTCATTGAAAACTACATGGTGTGTACATTCAATGTACACAACGTGTATATCTTGTTTTCATTTTTCATTTCCTTTCCAAAATAAAAACTACACAGCATGTACATTCAATGTATACAACGTGTATATCTTGTTTTTCATTTTATTCTTCCTCCAACATTAAAATTATTTAGGCTTCCTTGAATAATTATTAAACCACATACGAGAATAATCTTTATTCTACTTGAGATACTTGGATATAATTAGTGTGTGTCCCTCTAGACCTCTTTCTCATTGGCATTAGTAAGACTTGCCTAAATTCCAAGATTACTGTCTAACAATGGGTCAAGGAACCCAAGAGAAATAAGTTGATGCCGCATTGAAGTGTCACCTCATACGGACGCTTACCATGTAATTTAATCTCTTTGTCTCAATATCTCATCAAGCAGGTTTCATAGCAGTGTCATAAACCTATATGCTTGATCCATCATTCTTTGACTTCTATAAATAAACTCATCATGACACCATGGCCATGGAATTTGAGCAATAATTATATTTCAATCAAAGGGCCTGAGATATCTACTTCTATAAATATGAAAGGGAAAAATCCTTCCTTGACTTATCCATTAACAACATGTCATTCATGACACACCCAATGTACCCTACTTCTCGCCAACTGTCTTCATGACAGTTTTTGTCAGCAAATCTAAGTGCGCGAGTCATGACATGAGTTAATGATAATCTTCCGGTCTAAGGACCATTACACACGCTCGTAGATAACAATGTCTGATGACACCAAGACACGCGGAATTCCTACTAGCAGGTCTGTTCTCATAATCTCTCATCTTGGAGATTACTAAGTGCGAACTCCATGAGAGAGAGTCTCGTCTTCTTATGAGTACTCGCACATGACGATATATATACCATGTGTCCTATTATAGCATGTCATCCAACCGTATAACTTTATTTAAGAATATTGTTATAGAATTTTCAAGGTTCTCATCATAGAGGGGATCTTCCATGACCTTATTAATGCAACAAATATTCCAGGACATTATTATATTATAGTCATGCAGAACAATGAACAATATATAATAAGTGTACATTCATGTAATCAAAGTATAAATAGTTGGTTCTCAGGACACCAACCCTAAAAAACTCCCACTTAGACTAGAGCCAACTGCCTAAGACTTTTAGTCCGCTAGACCTCACATGATGATCATGTTTCTGCTGAGTCCAGGCTTTAGTCAAGGGGTCTTCCAAATTGTCTTCCATGAAAATACTACTCACTGCAATTTCACCTCTCTGAGAAAAATCCCTCAAGAGATGATACTTCCGAAGTATGTACTTTGTCCGCTGATGTGACCTTGGCTCTTTTGAAAGTGCCACCGCTGCAGTATTATCAAAATAGAGTATGATAGGATCTTTACTGCTAGGTACTACATCCAGATCTTGGATGAAGCTTCGCATCTATACTGCTTCTTAGCTGCCTCAGAAGCTAGGATATACTCAGAATCTGCTGTAGAATCTGCGACCACACCTTGCTTTGATCTCTTCCATCTCACTGCACCTCCATTCAAAATGAAGATGTATCCAGTCTGTGACTTCATTTCATCTTGACCAGTCTGGAAACTAGCATCTACATGTCCTCTGATGACTAGTTCCTCATATCCTCCACAAACCAGGAACATATCCTTAGTACACCTCAAATACTTAAGGATAGTATTGACTGCCATCCAATGGCGGTCTCCTGGATCAGCTTGATATCTGCCTACCAAACTTAATGCGTAAGAAACATCTAGCCTTGTACATAGCATATCATACATGACTGACCCAATCGCGGATGCGTAAGGGATCATTTCCATTTTCTTTATTTCCTCATGTGTCTGAGGACACATTTTCTTGGAAAGATGAATTCCACGTGACACTGGCAACAATCCCCTATTGGATTGTTCCATACTGAATCTCTATTGTATCTTGTCAATGTATGTACTTTGACTTAGGCCCAACATTCTCTTGGATCTATCACGATAGATATTAATCCCAAGAATATATGCTGCCTCACCCAAGTCTTTCATAGATAAGAATTTATCCAACCATGCCTTAACTGACTGTAAGATAGGTACTTCATTTCCAATTAGTAATATGTCATCAACATATACTATTAGGAAAACGACTGCACCTCCACTAAAACTTTTGTAGACACAAGGCTCACATTCATTCTTAACAAAGCCAAATTCCGTTACGACTTCATCAAAATGAATGTTCCATGACCTTGATGCTTGATTTAATCTATAAATGGATTTCTGCAAATTTCATACCTTGTTGGAATCCTTTGGAGTCATAAACCCTTCAGGTTGTGTCATGTAGACATCTTCCTGGAGGTTCCTATTATAGAATGCTGTTTTGACATCCATTTTCCAAATTTCATAGTCATGGTAAGTGGCAATGGCCAATAGGATTCTGATGGATTTCAGCTTCGCAACCGGTGAAAATGTTTCATCATAGTATATTCCTTGACGCTGTCTAAAACCTTTTGCAACCAGTCGTGACTTATAGGTGCTGACTTGACCCTCCATATCTAGTTTCTTCTTGAATACCCATTTATTACCAACATGATTTACATCAACTGGAGGATCTACCAAAATCCAGACTTGGTTTTGGTACATGGAATCCATTTCAGAATTCATGGATTCTTGCTACTTGGAAACTTATGTGCCTTCAACTGCTTCCTTGTATGTAAGAGGATCATCATTTTCAACCAATAATGAGTCACCACCCTCGGTGACAAGAAAACCATATCGTTCTGGTTCTCTCACCTCTCTCATGCTCCTACGTAGTTCTTGTGTCTTTGGAACAAATTATTCTTCCATGGGGCTTTATGGAATCTGTTCTTGTACCAACTCCTGTGTATCTTGATCCTCGAATTCATCGAACTCTATCTCTCTCCCACTATATCTTTTGGAGATGTTCTCCCTCTCAAAAAATATGGCTTGTCTTGACACTGTAACCTTTTTATCTGAGGGGTTGTATATGTAATATCCCCTTGTTTCCTTGGGATATCCTATAAAGGTACACTTTGTGCCTCAGGGTGCAAGTTTGTTACCTGAAAAGGCCTTAACAAATTATTCTCTACCCCACGCATGTAAATTTGATAATATGGATTTTTGTACACTCCATAACTCATATGGAATACCATTTATCGATTTAGTTGGTACTTGGTTTAGTATGTGTGATGATGTTTGTAATGAATATCCCCAAAAGGATAATGGAAGACTCGCATGACTCATCATTGATCTCACCATGTCTAACAGGGTGCAGCTCCTCCTTTCACTTACACCATTCCACTGAGGCATGTAAGGAGGAGTGAGTTGTGATAGAATCCCAAACTCCCATAAGAAATCAATTAAGTCTTGATTAAGATATTTTACTCCTCTGTCTGAGTGGATTTTCTTAATCTTCCTACTAAGATAGTTCTCAACTTCATTCTTGTATTCTTTGAACTGATCAAAAGAATCTAACTTATACCTCATTAAGTAAATATGTCCATATCTACTAAAATCATCAGTAAAAGTTGTGAAGTACAAGAACCCACCCCTTGCTTCAACTGGAAATGGTCCACACACATTTGTGTGAACTAATTATAGAATCTCTATAGCCCTTTCACCTTTCCCACTAAATGAGGCTTTGGTCATTTTTCCTTGTAGACACGCATGACATACACCAAGTGGTTTTAGTTCGAAAGAATATAAATACCCATCTTGATGTAATTTTGTCAAACGTTTCTCATTAACATGACCTAGCTGGTGATGCCAAAGTTGGGTGTGGTATGAGTCATGTGAATTAACTTTTTCATCAATTTCCATTACTTGGTTTGTGTAGTCTAACACATAAAGGCTGTTATATAAATGTTCCCTACCAAAACAAATGTTATCTTTATAAAAGTAGCAACATTCATTTCCAAAATTGAAGATGAATACACCAGTATCTAATATGGATACTAAAATAATGTTTTTGGTTACAGAGGGTACATAATAACATCCTTTTAATACCAAGACCATACCAGTAGGCAATGTGAGGTGGTAGTCTCCAACAACTACAACAACGAGTCTGGCTCCGTTGGCTGCTCGCAGATCCACCTCACCTCGGTCAATCTTTCTGAATCTACTTGGTTCCTATATTTGGATACAAATGTGATCACCATAAGCATTATCTGATACCCAATTAGTAGAAATAGATAGGTTGCATTTGATAACAAACGCACCTGAATATTCCCCTTGCTTCCTTGGTTGGGTGAAGTTTTTCTTCCAGTGGCCCTTCTTTCCACATGCGAAACAAACAACCTCCTATTCTCTTGCCTCCCCTTTGATCTTCCTTTTCTTGGAAGGACTTAAAAAAGCTTTGGGCTTAAAGCTCTTCGCCTTCCCTTTCCTTTTATTCACCATAAGGACAGAAGGGTTTTTATGATTCATATCATTGTCCACTTGGTGAATGAGGATAAGAATATCAGATAGAGACTTCTCAATGTTGTTCATATTGAAATTTACAACAAAGTTGGAGAAGCTATAGGAGAGTGATGCAAGAATGAGATAGATACCCAATTCTTCAGGGAGTTTAAACCTTATAACCTCCAAGCACTCAATGTATCCAATGATCTTGACTACATGAGGCCCAGCTAGGGCACCCTCTCCAAGCTTGCTCTGAAATAGAGCCTTGAAGATCTCAAACCTTTCCTATCTTTCTCTCTCCTGGTATAGACCACAGAGGTGCTCAATCATGATATAGGAATCCATGTCTTCATGAGACTTCATGAGCTCACTAGGCATTGATGACATCATCAAACATTGAACGTCGAGTACATCAATCAAATGTTGATCATAGAATAAGAAATATTCATCACTCGCCCCTTGGGTAGGAGAATCAAGAAGTGAGGACTCCAGTAAGTAAAACTTTTGTTCATGGTGTAGGATAACCTGAAGGCGCCTAAACCATTCCTGAAAGTTACTTATGGTGAGGATATTATCTTTATCCAAAATTGATCGCAGAGAAAATGTGGTTGACGAGTTTGTAATATTGATTCTATAAATTAAAAGAGAAGATTTATCAGTACTTTTTTTATTACATTTTATGAGAAATAATAAATTTTATTAAGTATCCCACTATTTTATCAAGTCCCAATGGCCCTCAACATTGAACTCTCAATGTCTAGTTGCTATGACATTCTAGTGGAAAGGATCCATATTGCCCTTCACATAACCCCAACAAGGGTTGGTCAAGCTATTTAAAGGTATTTAGGTAGGCAGGTCTTTTCCAACTGTGAGCTTATAGTTCCTTGATCTGTTGAGTGGACTCCCCAATCCTGAAATCCTAACTTGGATTTCCTCAACACTTGCCGCCATTTTACAACAAGTCTAGAAAGGGCTACTCCTCTTGATGTAAAATGTTTAAGTCAACCCAAAACTTTCATAATAGCTTCCTTTATAAAAGTAAGTGTCCCAACAAGGGTTGGTAAAACACATAGTTTTGTTGAGTCTTGCCCTTAATCAAGTAACATAAGGCTTGGTCTGACTTAATATGGTATTTGAGGGATTTTAATCCTTTATGCATAGTTTCACATTATCACATGCTTGTTAATATTAAGTGATGCTTACTTAAGTGATTAACCATGTTCTGATAATGTTTACACATAATCCAGTTTTTATTTTATCCCATCTTTGCATGATTGTTTATTTTATTAACTATGTGATCGCAACAACACATACATAATAAATAAACCATGCAATTATTCAGAAATAAAATAATATGGCATGATCACGAGCTTCTATTGGTTAGCTTATCTAGAGGTTTTTATAAGATAGCCTTGACCTAGGGGAAAACACCTTGAACCCGATGGTTCAAGTTTTGCAGCTCCCACCTGTCCACCTTTGTATCTTCTTGGGTTGGTTTTACCTCAGCATCATATTTTGAACCATCTCCTCTAGCTTAGTAGATCCTCAATTACATGGGGTTTATATTAAATAAACCATGGGCATGCATGACCTACATTTTATTAGAAGAAGGCTCGCAGAACAAAAAATTAAAATTAAATAAATTTAAATGAAACCATACACACACAAAGGGTCTTTGTTCTAGATCATGATCATCCATAGCTTGCAACGAAATTTACGAAAATTTAGTATTCAAATTCTTTTAATCGTTCTTTTATTCAAGATAAGTCGCACTTGAATTCAATTAATTATAATCTTATAATTAATCAATTCTTTATCTTAAATTACTTTCTGAATTTCCTTGAGATTCTTCTCATCCATATTCCTTGTACATGTCTTTTTTACTTTGGAGGAAACCAGGTGAAATTCCATTTCTGGAAAGTACACGACATGTAGGCTATATTACACGATGTGTATTTGTTTTCACCCTTATCCAAAGTACATGCCGGGGGCTTTGGCGTGTTTTCTGTACTTTGGAAATTTTGGAGTACATGGCGTGTAGATTAATCTAACATGACATGTATTTCTTTATTAAGCAGTTACCGGCCTGACAATCCCGTGTACGCAGTACATGGATTCTCTTTGTACAATGTTTCACCTGGGCCGGATTGGACTACATGGTGTGTTGATTCAACATACACGCCGTGTATTCTGGTTTCCACGCGCCATTCAGTTCTGGTCAACACGGTGTAATACAAACTTAGGTATGCTCAATTCACACGGGGTGGGTTTGGCGGACCAGTACTGGTTCATTGAACCTAATTACATAAAGTGTAGTTTTTACTACACGCCGTGTATTCTTGTGTTGTACAGACAGAATAAGAACCTCCTCTAGATGAGTTCCTCATTTTTATTTTAATCAAAATTAAAATTAAAAGGCCTTTTCTGTGATGTGAATCAAGAAATGAAGGAGGAAGAACAGATCCTGTTCATTCAGTTTTATAGAACGATTTATCTTGAATTGAATCAAATATAAATGCGTAAATTATTAATGAAAATTAAATAACTATAATCAATGTTGTGACCCCTTTGATACCAATTGAAGGTCTTGGGTGTGATGGAAGCTCATGGGTGGATGTGTCTACTTGGCCTTTTGTCATTAGCAATTATGAATCTGGGATCAAAACGATGATAAACGCCAGACTCCATGGATCGAATCACATAAATAGACAAAGAAGAAGAATAGTCCCGGAATCACAAAGGAGGATCATCACATGTTGATTATAATTAATTTAATTAATTGACAAGAAGTACCTTTTATGGCGTTATTTCTTCGTTGATATTTCTGATCACGTTCCGATGTGATTCGTCGTTGCATCGCATAATCCAAGTGTAGACTTCCTCTAGCGGTGATCCATATGTGAACCACGTATCTCTAGACATTGCCAAAGGAATATCCGGGTGCTATCATGGATAAGCCTTTGCTTTCATTTTCCACCTTAGATCACCTTGATCCGATGGAGGTGGATTTCTCTTGGTCTTGAGAGTGTTCTTGGAGGATGGAGTTCTTTCGGTCTTGAGAGAATTCTCTAGAATTGTTGTGCACAACGATTCTTAGGAAAAGTGTTGGGGTTGTGAGGATATTTATAATCGGGTTTGAGGTCATAGAGTTATGAAAATAAATAAACGCGTTACGTGTTTTATTTATTTCATCAACTCTTATTGAAAATCCCATGTCGAATCATTAATTCCTTGACATGAGCCCACACTAATTATAATAAATATCATTTAATAAAATGATATTTTTTTGTCAAATTCTCGACTGGAAAAACTACACGGCGTGTAATCATTAATACACGACGTGTACTCATTTTTCATTGAAAACTACATGGCGTGTACATTCAATGTACACGACGTGTATATCTTTTTTTCATTTTTCATTTCCTTTCCAAAATGAAAACTACACAGCGTGTACATTCAATGTACATGGCGTGTATATCTTGTTTTTCATTTTATTCTTCCTCCAACATTAAAATGATTTTGGATTCCTTGAATAATTATTAAACCACATATGGGAATAATCTTTATTCTACTTGAGATACTTGGATACACTTAGTGTGTGACCCTCTAGGACTCTTTCTCATTGGCATTAGGCGAGCTTGCCTAAAGTCTAAGATTACTGTCTAGCAACGGGTCAAGGCACCCAAGAGAAAGAATTTGACGCCGCATTGATGTGTCACCTCATACGAACACTTACCGTGTAATTTAATCCCTTTTTCTCAATATCTCATCAAGCAGGTTTCATGGTAATATCATAAACCTATATGCTTGATCCATAATTCTTTGACTTCCAGAAATAAACTCGTCATGACACCATGGCCATGGAATTTGAGTGACAGTTATATTTCAATCAAAGGGCCCGAGATATATACTTCCATAAATATGGAAGGGACAAATCCTTCCTCGACTTATCCATTAACAACATGTCATTCGTGACGCACCCAACATACCCTACTTCCTGCCAAATGTCTTCGTGATGGTTTTCATCAGCAAATCTAAGTGCGCGAGTCATGACATGAGTTAATGATAATATTCCAGTCTAAGGACCATAACACACACTTTTAGATAGCAATTTCCAATGACATCAAGACATAAGGAATTTCTACTGGTGGGTATGTTCTCATAATCTCCCATCTTGGATATTACCAAGTGCTAACTCCATGAGAGAGAGTATAATCTTCTTACGAGTACTCGCACATGACGATATGTATACCATGTGTCCTATCATAGTATGCCATCTAACCATAGAACTTTATTTAAGAATATTTTTATAGAATTTCAAGGTTCTCATCATAGTGGGGATCTTCCATGACCTTATTAATGCAACAAATATTCCAGGACATTATTATATTATAGTCATGCAGAGCAATGAACAATATATAATAAGTGTACATTAATGTAATCAAAGTATAAACAGTTGGTTCTCAGGACACCAACCCTAATAGTTGATAGGTTTTCTCTCATTAAAGGGGTTCGGGTGGTCCCTGCCTATAAATTAAAAATGGGGGGTTTTAGGCTCAGTGGTCCCCACCACCATAACCCATGTGTGAGGTTTCAACAATAATAAAAATGTTAAACATTTTTATTTTATTTTATTCTTCCATGAAAAACCCAAAATCTAACTTTCACCCTTGACCTACTATGGTCGAGGTGAAGGTCTCCTTAAGATAATATTGGTGATGCGAGTTCATCGGTGCCCTCATATTTCAATTCCAAGCATCGGTTCAAACGTTACAAAAACCCGCTTGCACGTTTACTAAACATACCGAAAAAAAAGTTTAGAAATTCATTCCAGGAACACCGGGCCTCAGAATCATGCGCCATCAAATTTCATGGACTCATAAAATTCTCATATAATTAAAAAAAATTTACATGGAATTTCTGGGTCTTTACATTCTCCCCACCTCAGGGCTTTGCATCCATATAAGCCACAACACAAACTAAGGAAACAAGTAAGGGTACTAAGCACGAATCTGAGCCTCCTGCTCTCATGTGCTCTCCTAGAGGTTCCCGTGCTGCCAGCGAATGCGCACCAGAGGTATCGACCGCCCATGAAGGACCCGATCCTGTCGATCCTCAATATCTACTATAACCTCCATAAAATTCACCCCATCATCAACGTCTAGCTCACCGTGGTCGATTATGTGAGAAGAGTCGTGCACGTATCTCCACAGCTGGGATACGTGGAAGATGTCGTGCACCTGGTGTAACTGAGGTGGAAAAGCTAAGCAGTAAGCCACCTCTCCAACTCTACTGAAGACCTGAAAAGGTCCGATGAACCTTGAAGATAACTTTCCGCCTCTTCCAAATCTCCATAAACCTCATTGGGGCGAGACCCGTAGAAAGACGTGGTCACCATCCTCAAACTCTAGTGGTATCTATCTCCTGTCGGCATAAGAATTCTTCCTACTCTTTGTAGTCTTTATCTGCTCCTGGATGATCTGCACTTTCTCTGTGGTAGCCCATACCATCTCTGGTCCCACTAGTGCTGACTCCCCTAGGTTAGTCCAGCATAAAGGTGATCTGCAAGGTCACCCGTACAACGCCTCAAAAGGTGCCATCCCAATGGTGGAGTGATAACTATTGTTGTATGAAAAATCCACCAAATGAAAGTGATCTTCCCAGCTGCAACCGAAGTCAAGGACGCAAGAACGTAACATGTCCTCGAGGGTCTGAATAGTCCGCTCAGTCTGGCCATCTGTCTGAGGATGGAAGGCGGTGCTCAAACAAAGCTACGTCCCGAAAGCCTCATGAAACCCCTTCCATAGCCAGGAAGTAAAACATGCATCACGATCGGAGATAATAGCTGAGTGTAATCTATGTAGCCGCACAATCTCATGCACATAGAGGCATCCCAAGCTCTATACTGAACCCTGCTCTCTGATCGGTAGGAAGTGGACCGACTTGGTGAGTCGGTCGAAGATCACCCAGATAGAATCATGACCTCTAGATGTATTGGGAAGTCCTATCACAATTTCCATGGATATACCATCCCACTTCCACTCTGGGACCTCTAAAGGCTGAACCAAGCCTACTGGTACCTGATGATATGCCTTCACTTGCTGAAAAGTGAGGCACCGAGAGACAAATTCTGCAACTTCTTTCTTCATTCCCGACCACCAGTGCTGTCGTCGGAGATCCTAGTACATCTTCTCCACTCCTGGATGTACCGCTAGAGGGGATGTGTGGAACTCCCTCAACACTTGATTCTGAAGTGACACTGGTATCATGGTACTTCCTCTGAAGAGGATGACATTCTCCCCACCTTCATAAAATCCATTAGGTGCCTACCCTGTGGATATCTAAGCACGTTGAGCCTCATAGTCAGTGTCCCCACACTACACCTCCCTGACTCGCTGAAGAAGTGGGGGAGTGACTGTAAGAGACTAAAGGAAAGCTGCTCCATCACATTCCATAAAGGATATCTGCAAAGTGGCCAATTACTCCGTTGCCTCACCTAATAGCTATATACCAGATCTCTTCCTGAGTGAATCTTCTACAATGTTCCCCTTCCTAGGAGTATAGACTATCTCAAAGTCATAGTCTTGGAGGAACTCAAGAAAACATCACTGTCTCAGGTTCAGGACCTTCTGATAGAAGATATACCTGAGACTCTTGTGATCAGAGTACACTGTAAAACGCTCGCCCATAAAGTAATGTCACAACATATTTAAGGCGAAGACCACTGCTGCTAACTCCAGGTCATGGGTAGCGTAGTTCTACTCATGCTGTCTCAGCTGTCAAGAACCATATGTGATAACTGCTCGCTCCTACATCAGGACACATCCGATTCTGGTCCCTGATGCATCGTAGTAGACTATGTACCCTTAACCCTTCTCTGGAAGCCTCAATATGGGGGCACTAGTCAACCTCTACCTCATATCCTAAAAACTATGCTGGCATCTCTCTGACAACACGAAGGGTTGCCCCTTCTTCGTCAATGTTGAAAGTGGTGCTGCAACTCTGGAGAAATCTGACACAAATCTACAGTAGTATCTGGACAATCCCAGGAAACTCCGTACCTCCATCACACTCCTGGGTGGATCCCAAGTAAGTACTGCCTCAATATTCACTAGATCTACTGAAACTCCAGCCTCCGATATGACATGTCCAAGAAAGTGAACCTCTCGGATCCAAAACGGGCACTTTGAGAGCTTACCATAAATATGGTTCTCTCAGAGTGTGTCCAGTACTACCTGCAAATGATAGGCATGCTCCTCCATAGTAGTTGAGTAGATCAGAATGTTGTCGATGAAGAATACTACAAAGCGATCAAGGTATGGATGAAAGATCATGTTCATGAGTACCATGAACACTTCTGGGTCATTGGTTACGCCAAACGACATAACAAAGAAATCACAATGGCTGTACTGACAACACATCCTCATCTCATACTCTGAGATGGTGATAGCCTGATCTGAGGTCTATTTTCAAGAAACATCGTGCTCTCTTCAGCTGATCAAAGAGGTTGTCAATCCTTGGGAGTGGGTACTTGTTCTTCACGGTCACCTAGTTTAGGCACCGATAATCAACACAAAGCCTCAAGATCCCATCTTCCTTCTTGGTGAACAAAATCGGGGCTGCCCAAGGAGAAACACTGGGACGAATGAACCCTTTCTCCTATAAGTCCTCTAACTATACCCGCAGATCACGAAGCTCCACGAGAGCCATACGATATACTGGTGTAGATATCGGTGCCATCCCGGGGTATAAGTCAATGTAAAAATACACCTATCTGCGAGGAGGTAGACCTGAAACATCATCAGGGAAGAAATCCGCGTACTGGTCCACCACTACAGGATAACTTGGACTCTCCACATCAACTGATCTAAGGGTAAGGCTAGCTAACTGATGAGTGATCGGCTGCACTCTCCACCGGGTAAGTCCATCCTGTGCTGTAAAGGATCCCTTCTCACCGGTGAAGGTAAACCTGGTCCAATTCATGCGGACACACCGCACTTTACACCTAATACTATCTATTTGAGCATAGAATATAGATAAACAGTCCATACCCAAGATGACTTCGTAAGGCCTCGACGCCGTTACTAGGAGATCCCAGCCGAAGCTCTCACCTCCTAAAGTAAGCTCACACTGCCGGCACTAGTGCGTAATCGTCAAATCCGCTCCTGTAGGAGCCTCTAGCTGTATGAATCGAGCCAATGACTCTGTAGGAATCTCCAAGATCTGAACTAGGGCAGTGGCAATAAAATAATGTTTGGAACCTGTGTCTATAAGTACTGTAGCTAAGGTGGAATAGACACAGATCGTACCTCATATCATCTCTGGAGCGCCATGGTCATAGGCCTTAGCTACCTGAAGCTGAGATCACCCCTATCCTCCTAATCCCTATGGTCGGGGTGGACCACCTAGAGGTGGTGGAGGTAACATCTCGAATCGTCGCCCACCGCCAGCTGTATGGTCAGCTCCTATGCCATGTCCGCCTACTCCCTACAGACCTCCTCATTCAAACCTCTGTCACTACCTGGGAGGTCCTTCGACCGTCTACTAATCATCCGTATGGAGGGTCAGACAGTCATGAGCCATGTGACCTTGCCCACCGCATGCGTAACACTGCCCACTCCTGGCATGACTGGCTCTGCCTCGGGTTCCCCACACAACTGACCATGAATCCTGCGGTCGTCCACCTGTAGGTTTGGTGCTCTTAGACCTCTGCGACATCTGTATGCTACCAACTGCAGAAGACTCCGCTACGTGACGAATGGTGGTTGGTCTCACTACTGGTGACTACTCAGCAAGAAAACTCTCCACTAAGAGGGCTCTCTCTAACACCCCCACCCGTGTCAGGATGCTAAGATAAATCATAAAATCCCTGATCTCTTTCCTGAGCCCCTACTCGAAGGTATTGGCCCTGAAGAATGGGTCCCGTACCATATCCGTAGAGTAGAGTGAGAGGTCAGTGAACCTTGTTGAGTACTGTTCCACAGTTATTCTGCCCTGCTGCAGATGAAGAAGCTTCAGTATGCGCATTGCGTGGAGAGTTGCTGGGAAAAACTCTTCCTGAAACAGGCTCTCAAAGTCTACCCAGATAAGCGTCACCTCGTCGTGAACCTGGAGCATTAAGCTCCACCATATTCCTCCTGCTTCCTGTAGAAGGCTAGTGGCAAAGATCACCATGAGATCACCTGGTGTCCCTACTAGTTGAAAGACTCTCACCGAAGCCTCCATCCAATCCTCAGCCGCCTGTGGGTCTGTCTCTCCCCTGAACCTGGGTGGCCTCTGGCACTGGAACTCGTGAAATGCACTCAAGCGGCGTGCAACCTCTACTACTGGGGCTAGTGGAATTGATGACCCAACAGGTAATGGTACCACTGGTTCCTCCACTAGTGCCTCTACTAGAAGAGGGCCCTGCACCGAGGCCTCGTTGCTCGGTGGGCTATCAGTGCGTACTACATCTGGAACCCTAGCTGGTTGTCTGTGTGGAGGAATCCTGAGAAGAAATAGGTGTGCCACGGTCAATAAGTTATACCTGGTGAGCTGACTCAAAGATATCACAAATAAAACTCTTGAAAACACACATGCAATCAGTGTTTTCATACACTGAGTCAGAAATCAGAAATCAGGGTCCTAGTGTATGTATACGTCAGATGCCGCACCAAAACTGGTTTCCCTAAACTGATAACCACACTCACTACACTTAACACTATTTCCATTAAAAAAATATTAGAGTCCTATGTTCAATGGTAGAACCGACTCCTCTGATACCAATTTGTCATGAACCGTCCCCCGGGGCCCGTCCCGTGACTACCCCAAGCCCGCCTTCCATAGGCCAGGGGCTGGTGACTAGAACTAAAGGCATATTCCCTAAAAATAGGAAGGCATTGCTTATATAACCTATAAACACACACAACCATGCACACAAAAGGATACTAACTCAAGTTAACTAAATAGTAAACAGAGTGAGTATAGTAAGTAAAAGGGGCCAGAATACAAGCCCAACTGGAAAGTACAAGGAAAACTAGAAAGTACAAGACGACTGATAGGTGAAAAGCAGCTCCTGGATCATCTAACATGAATCCTACCTGAAGGGTAGGTACAACTAACGAATGGTCATCTCTGTGGTTCGCCTCATCTAACGTCCACCTCTGAGCCACCTCTAGTCCTGATACACTTGCCCTCAGTCAGCGCTGTCCGTCGTCTGCACCAAACACAACGAAGTGCGGGCATAGCCCATGTAGGGGTGAGTATAATGATACTCATTAGGAACCCCAAGACCCTCAAGGTCTCACAAAAATCCACAAATGATAAACCAGAAAGCATGAAATCAACTGACAACCCTACTTAGGTATATGCCCATACATATACCCAAGTTATCAAGTATACCCATCTCAATCATGAGGAAACACAGAGTCCAACTCAAAATACTAAAGCTCAACTGTTCCACAAAGGAAGGAACACCACGAAGGTAAGTACCACACAGGTATGCCACACAAAAAAATACCACCATGGTATTACCATGAAGGAAAGTACCACAAGGTACAAACTCAGCTCACACCTGATATTTCTTAGGTACAGTAGTAGAGATGATTAGATGTTACCAACTAAATCATCTTACTCTGTTAAGTGGCTCTACTATTGACCCACATAGGATCACTCGGTGCTGACCCACATAGGATCTCTAAATGCTGATCCACATAGGATCTCTAGGTGCTGACCCACATAGGATCTCTAAGTGCTGACCCACACAGGATCGCTCGGTGCTGACCCACAGAGGATCTCTCAGTGCAGACCCACATAGGATCGCTCGGTGCTGACCTAGATAGGATCGCTAGGTGATGACCCACACAGGATCACTCGGTTATAACCCACACAGGATTGCTCGGTGCTGATCCACACAGGATCACTATTTATTCTTGACGTCACAGCCAACTACTGGGTTCCTGCTCTAAGCTTACTTGTCTCCGGGAGGGTCTTCTACTCAATCCACTGGTCGATACTCCAAATACCATGAAGTACCATGAAAAAGTATCCCAAAGGAACACCACGTCTTAGGGGTTTCAACGCAACAGACGATGCGTCAATCAGACACCCAGTTTGTAAGTTATTAGCCTTTTAGTCCCGAGGGCCCGGTTGGATTCATGCTCGATCCAACCCAACCATACTCCAAGTTTATCCAAATATCTAGTAGGGTATACTCAAAGGTACCTTCTCTATCCAAGGTTTCCAGTGCCACTGACAGTTCGTCAAACGGACACCCAGTGCCAAAGTTATAGCCAAAAGAGCGTAAATGGGTCGAATTGGGTCTGGGTCCGGTCCGACCTGGTCGGAACGACCCGGCCTGACCCGGCCTGGCTCGAACCAGTTTGGGTCAACCCGGCCTGACCTTCTAGGTTTGGCTCGGCCCGCAGGGCGGCTGGGCCCGCACTGGGCGGTCCGGCCCGACTGCCTGGCCTGGGTGGTGCGGGGCGACGCAGAGGTCGCCGGGACCCTAAAGGCCGCGAGAGTCGTGGGTGCCACAAGGCGGAGAGGCCATGGGAAGAGCGAGGCCATGGGGCAGTGAGGATGCGGGCGGCGTGAGGCTGCGGGGCGACGGAGGCCACGAGGTCGGCGCGTGGCCGCGGTGCGGCGGAGACCACGGTGCGGCGGAGGCCGCAGAGGCTGTAGGACGGTGAGGCCGCAGGGGCCACGGGGCCGTGGGACGGAAAGGCAGCATGGGCCACGGGCGGCGCGAGGCCACGGGCGGTGAAGGCCGGCGGCGGCGGAGGCCGCGGGTGGCACGGTTGCGCCATCGCCTTCGTCGCTGCCGGCGGTGGTGCCTGCCGCCGTTCTCGTGCCCCACCGAGGTTGGTTTCCGTCCTCCTCCATCGCGAAGAACACAACAATTAAACACATGATTTGCAGAGAGGTCGGGCCATGTTTGTTTGGCCTGCACTCTCCGCGTTAGAGAGGTAGCAAGTGGCTATAATATCTTCCTTATTTTTACAATGAATTATCAAGAACGAGTAAGGGGAAGAAATTCAATCAACCACCCTACCTTGAAGGTTCGTTGATGTTGGCACGAGAAGGAATTCGAAGATGTCGATGTTCGTCGCGCCCGACCCAAGCCTCCGATCCGAGCTTGTTCGTCAAACAAACGATATTCAATGGAGGTGGTTCTTCGTTGTTGAAGATGTCCACTGTTGGAGGATGTCCTAAGGAAGAAGTCGAAGTTGTGCGTTAGCGTTCTTCATTGGAGGAGCGCTCTTAGTTGGAGAACTTTCTCCCAAAAAGGAACTTCTTTGCCAACCAAAAATCCTCCCAAACAAGAGGTGCCAATATAATTAATTAAATTATATTAATTATGTTGGCAAGTTGGCATAATTAATTGTACCACGTTGGAAAAATTAATTGGCCCAATTAATGAATGGTATTGGTAAAATTTAAAGTAGGGGAGTTGAGAGGTTTTCTCTCATTAAGGGGGTTTGGGTGGTCCCCACCTCTAAATTAAAAATGGGGGGTTTTATTCTTAGTGGTACCTACCACCATAATCCTTGTGGGAGGTTTCAACAACAATAAAAATGTTAAACATTTTTATTTTATTTTATTCTTCCACGAAAAACCCAAAATCTAACTTTCACCATCGACCTACTGCGGTCGAGTTGAAGGTCTCCTTAAGCGAATACCAGTGTTGCGAGTTAATTGGTGCCCTCAGATTTCAATTCTGAGCACCTGTTCAAAAGTTACCAAAAACCACTCGCACGTTTACTAATCGTACCTGAAAAAAATGTTCAGAAATTCATTCAGGGCACACCGGGTTTCAGAATCATGCGCCGTCAAATTTCACGGACTCGTAAAATTCCCATATAATTTAAAAAAATTTACAAGGAATTTCAAGGTATTTACAATAATTTCTATATGTCTAGGGACTTGGAGGAGATTGACCTTAGTTAGTGCAAGAAATTAATGATGAACCAGAAGACATTTAAGGCTAAAATCGAGAGGCAGACTACATAAAGAGATAAATATTACACATTAAAAACATTGAAATTATTGAATTTGGGAGGAGGAATACTCATGGGGACTAAGAATCAGACACTAGGGGGAAAAAGAGTATGTAAAAAATCTTCAATAATATGGATTGCAGTCACATATTGAGGAGATCTCTTTTCTCCTATTGTTCTTTCTTTCTTTTGACTGTAATTGAAACGATTTATTATTTATTTCAATATGAATATTGGATAATATTCTTATACTCGAGGTTTTTAATTCTTATATATATATATATATATCGTATTCTTTACATCATCTTTTAAGAATCAAAATAAATCAGTGAGTTTGATTTTGAATTATTTAAAATTGTTTGGTATCTCAAACTTCAGTTCAAAACTTTAGAAATGACCGAAGAGATTGTCTCTGATTACTTTTTCTTCAAAACCCACTACCTTTTGATGTTTCTTTAAGTGGAGAGATTCAAGATTCATTAATCTATTTGATTAATATTTTGGAGAGGTAGATTAACCAAACCGTTTTTTAAGAATGAAATTGTAATTAATTTTCTATAAATGAAGAAACCCTTTTCAAACTAGTTTTATTAAAATTTCTCATACGTCTATCTTGAGAAAATTTTCAAATTCTGTTTTTATTGTTTGTCCATTATTTTTTTTCAACCTGTTTTAGTTCACTTATTTGCACCATCCAGTTTATTAAAAAAATCACCATCTCATCATAATTATTTTTCATTAGAAAAATTAAAAGAAAGAAAAATATTTTCACCCGCTATTTACAGTGGATTTGTTTTGAACCTTTAGTACATCCTTCAGGTTTATTTGGTCTTCGACCATTATACTTCATCCAATGATAGGTATTTTTCCAATGTTGTAAATCTCTAGTGGTATATCATCTACCACTATTTAACATCCAATAGTATCAATCTATTCTATTAAAAAAGTTAAAAAATATATTTGTACACTACTTTTAAATAGTGATTCTTTTGAAAATTTGTTTACACAAACATGTTTTAGGCCTTCCCTTGGGTTCGACACCCTAATACTGCTATACAATAGTGAATATGGTTTATAAATAATTAAACTTTATCATGTATTAAAGATGTCCATATCAAGTTTTTGGTGAAGTTTTAAGGGAAGGCCTCGTGTACTAGTTTTTGAAAACATAAAAAAATATAAATTTCAAAAATAAATTCATTTCAAAATTTAAAAAATATTTTTTTTAGAAAAAAACTTGTTCAAAGAATCCACTACATGAGTTGAATTTCAAAATTCTTATAGTTTTGGTTGAATGTGTGTGTTTGATTTGATTCAATTCATTTAAGTTGTTTTGGTGGTGTTGTTCACAACTGTGTTTTGTGATTTTAGTGAAAATTGTAATGTTTTTGTTTTTTATTTCTATTTAAAAAATGGAATATTAAGGGGGTTGGAATCAACATAGTGAAATTATTTGTCTATTGTGGAAATTATGGGCACACTTCTTGATAGTGTGTCTATAACGTGCGATAACAGTATGATTAGTATGAAGAAAACATTGAATATTATGAACATGAAGCCATGGATTATTTAAAATTAGAACAAATTATTTTGATTTTTTTGAAAAAATTAATGAATTTGATAAAACACATAATGAAATAATGAAATAATGAAAAAAATTCAAACTGGATCAAAGGAATCATAGGAAAAGATTAAAAATAAAAAAACTTGAATTTTTTGATGAGGAAAATGATTTTGGAAAATTTGAAAATGAGATTGAGAAATAACATAAGGCTAAAAGTGAGCAACAAAATTATTTTTGAGAAGAATCTGAATCTAAAGAAGAACAAAATTTGGAAATAAACAAATCTATAGTTAAAGAATACAACAAAGACTCCATCAAGAAATTAAATGGATTTGAGTTATTTAATTTTGAGAAACAATTAAAATATATTTAAGTGGAATGTATTGTTATTTACATGATTCCTAAATTTAAAATTAATTATTATTATCAGATATTTGAAAATTTGAATTCTTGGGTTGAGGAGAATTTAAAAAAATGAGAACTTCAATGTTAAAAACTCTTCACCCTATCTTCCTAAATTTTTTAACGATGAACCTGAACTTGAAATTGAGAATAGGATGGAAGAGAACAATAACTTGGAAATCAATGATTTTAAAATTCTTCAACCTAATTTTAAAACCACTCTTCCCTATTTTGATAGTTTTAACCCAACAATATTTGAAATGATATTTGATAAAAAGGATGATCAGGCATGTTTTTAAGAAATATTGATTGTTGATTTTTTATCTTTATTTTCCTTTTACTAAATACCCTTCATTTGACTGGACTACTGAAATTGAGAACAATGTTTTCATACCTGGGATTTTTGTTTTAAATTTAAACAATATAGAATCTTAATTTCTTGAAGTTGAACTAAACAATTATGCCCTTAAAACTGAATTGAAACACTCAAAATACATTTTTTTAGAAAATTATTTTTTTATTGTGAACTTAGAGGATAGGCTGAACAAACATTATATGATTTAAGTAGAATTAAATTTTTATAAGTAGTTGATGATGTTTTTTTTATTTTCTGATGAAGAAATTTTGGAAGAGATTTTTAACATTGTGAAACCTGAGTTTTTTAGATGAAAAAAAATTACCTATTCCATACTTTTCTAAGTCTTCATAAATTGAGTTGTGTGTAGAATCTCTTTGTGGTACTGAGAGGGGATTGGAAGAGGAACCCTTTTTGAGTGTTAATTTGGAAAATATACATATCTCTCTTGAAGAGTCTCTTCATGAACCTATAATGTAGAAATAAACCCCCAGAACCCCTAATCTTGATCTTGGTGTGAATGTGAATGAGTTGGATAACTTTGAATATAAAGAGACACCTTTAAAATCACTTAGTTCACTGCTATATCTTTAAAAAAATTATAAATTTGTTAAATATGTTTTTATTATAGAAGTAGAAAATAAACCTACCAAGAGTGATCCTTGTGGTTCATTTTTTGTTTCTGAGCTTAAAATATTCCTGTAAGTTCTTGAGGGAGTTATTTATTTTACACCCAAGTCTGAATTTCTTGTAACCATTAAGAAAGTGAGCTTGGGTGATAAATTTAATGCTCCACTTAAATACTCATTTGAGCAGTCCCTTATTGATGAAATGTGTTTTCTAGGTAAATTTTCAACTGATAACAGAGTGTATATTTTCTTCATAATTATTGGTTCCCATAAATTTCAATTCTCTATTAAAAATTCATGAAAAAATAGATGTGGTGGTTTATGAATTTGAAACCACATTCACCTAGTTACTATGGTTTGTCACTAAGAAATTCTTATCGAAGACTTTAAATTTAGTTCTTTATGGGAGTCAACCCATGATATTTCCATGTTTTTGTTTTTAATAAACAGGTTCTTTGATTTTTCTTTTGTACTCTTTATTTCTGATTGATACTAGTTCTTGGTATTCCCAGTCGATGTTCTTAGAGAAGGGTGGTACAGAGGTGATTAATAGAGGAGAACAGTTCCCACAATTTTTCAATGAACAAGAAGCTTCATGATGGAGCCTCACTCAAATGATAAAGCTTCATTGAACTAGGGAGTTTTTAATTTATTCATTTCTTTTATGCTCTTCTTCCTTACTTATAGGTTGCATGTTCTTGGTCTGTTATAAATTTAGTTGCAATGCTATTAAATTTACTCATTGTGTGAAATTAAGTGTGGGGGGTATTACCCCTATATTCTTATTCTTTGAGTAAACTTGATTTTATTTATTGTGTGATTATTATATTATTTTTTATGTTGTTAAAAATCTAATCAAATTAAACATTAAAAAATTTATGACACCTAATTCACCATGTACTTTATATTTAACATGCTATTGTTTTAACTTAATTGAAATTTTTTTATCACTGTGCCTTAATGATAATGCATGTGAATATTTTGTTAAATATTTAGTGGAAAAATTAAAGTTTTTTGAACTTCACTATGACCATTGAACATATAATTAAATAACTAAATTTCAAACCTATTTTGAACATTAAAAGCCATATTATTTTTCTCCAAATTTTAATTAAACTTTGAGGAAAAAGTTGGGTTTTAATTGTGGGAGAGAGGGTATTTATATGGTCTTAACTATGATTTAATGTGTACCCATCACATTCCTTTAAAATTTTTCAAAATTTTGAGTTTTTCAAGTTTTTATCTTCACTCTTAGTGGGTAAAAATTTTTCTTAGTTTTTAAAGTTGTGAAGACACTTTAATGAGGTTACGTATTAATTACCCCATGAGTTTAATTAAGTAACCCATTTCCTACCCTCTTGAAATTATTTTTTCAGGTCAATTTTTTTAAGATAATGTTATACAACTATAATTGAATTGAAACTTTTTGAATTGAATCAAATTTATAAGACATTCATTTACATGAGCCATGACATTAAAATCCTAATCTAGATTGAGCTTCTTTCCTTTAATATTTTATTCTTTTTATTTAAGCTATAACTATTGGATGAGTTAATTATTCCTTCATGTATTTATTAAACTCTATAATCCTTTCAGTTGTGTCTAATTTATTTGAAGGGATAATTATGTGTGTCCGTTCACTTGGAGATAAAGAGAAGTTTGGAAGTATCAGTTAAATGAAAGTTGTTTGCTTATTTAATTCAATCACTTTTTTTAAAAGCCAATAATTTTATTATAATAATAATTAATATAACACCAAATATAATTTATTTTAAGATAGAATTTACAATTTCCACTAAAGGGGATTCATGGTGAAAAATCAATTTTCATTAATCAATTATTTTTGGCATTAGAGTTGTTCAACTTTGAGATTTACTTTTCCCCACTGAATTTGATTATTAATTGATTGAGGACAATCAATTCTTAAGTATAGGGTAATTTGATGTGGCCTTTAATAGAAATATTTTTCCACATATTTTATTTAAATTTTTGGTGTTTTAATTAATTAATTGTCCCTTATTTGTTAATTATGCGCAATTTAATAATTCTATAGTTTAATTTATTTTTTAATCATTTTTATGTATTTGTTAGCTTTTACTTGTTTTTTTCTATTTTATTATTATAATTACTTTTTATATTTTTATTTTTCTTGACTTAAAACTATTAATTTTTTGTTTCTTTTTATTAATTAAACAATTATTCATTTTGTATTCATTTAATTAACTGAAACATTAATTTAATTTATAATATTTTATTTTTGAATTCTAATGTAATTTTTAATAATAAATATTGTTTTAATCATAATTTTAACCTTTTAAATTTAATTTAATATTTAACTTGTTATTTTATTTTTAAATTAATTAATTGTTTTGTAGTTTTAATTTTTACATTTCAATTTAATTTTAGTTTTTAATTTAAAATAACATAATTTTTTAATTAATTTTTCAGTTGTTTTTAACCTTTTAATTATTTCAATTTATTATATTTAATTTATTTTAATTATTTGAATAAGTTTTTATTTTTTAATTTTTTTAGTTTATTAATATTTTATCATTATTTGTTTATTGTTAATTTTTATTTCAGTCTGTTTAATTGTTGTAGAGACAAAAATTAGTCACCGCTATACCTCTTCCATCGAGTTACTGTCAGGTCGAGTGACTGTGAGGATAGAGGAAATGAGCCACTTCCAGACAAAAATCACCCACTGCCAAATCCCCTATCTTCAAAGGTGACTCATCCACCCACTCTGATTCTGAGCCACAACTACTATCGACCGACCACTGATTTAGACTCGAATGAGTCGTCGCCAATCAGATTGGGTTAAATTCCACATCGTCACCACTCTAAGTGTATGCCACTAAATCTGAGACCAATGAATCTTGAGTAAATTCAAGGCCTAACATGAAGGAGATTGACTTACCAAGATGTGCTGCCATATCACCTTGATCCCAGATCAAAAGATCTATCACCGCTCTATTTTTCCACCACCAGATCGAAACAAGTCAAAGCCGTGGTCGAACTAAGTGAGGAAGGAGGTGAAGCCGAGCGCTACTTCCATGCTTCCACTACCCGAGTAGCCGAGCTACCATAGAGGAGACTATCTAAGGAGCTTCTAGAGCCACACAACGTCGATTTTCCTTTGCTGGAGAAGAAGGCTGCGAGTAGATAAGAAGAAGAATTAAAGAAATAAAATAACATAATAAATAAAAATAAAATATATACATAAAATAATAATAATTAATTAAATTAATAATTCAATAAAATAGTATAAATAATAATAAAATCAAATAAACAAATTTAAATTAATAATTATAATAATATTTTAATATAATAATAGATAAAAATAAAATATATTTATCATATATTATTAAAAATAACTTTATATTTTTATTTTTGATTTTAAATAATAATAAATGATAATTTATATATATTTTAAAATATATAATTACAATAAGCATTAAAATAAATATTTATGTAAATATATTTCATAATATAAATAAATAAATGTAATTTATTATTAATACTAATATTTTATTTAATTAATTTATATAATTATAAAAGTTATATTTTTATAAGAAACATTAATAATTTTTTATCCTCTATTTTTACTTTGTAGGAATCAAGCCCGAGTTATGGCCAGATGCATTGCCAACTACAATGGATTTTATTTGAAGGGACCTGAAAAGATCACATGCAGGTGATCAATCCTTGGTGATTAGTGCCACATGTCTAGGGACTTGGAGGAGATCAACCCTAGTTGGTGAAAGAAATCAGTGATAAACCATAAGACATTGAAGAATGAAATTGAGAGGTAAACTACAGAAAGAGATGGAGTTTACACATTTAGAAACATTCACATTCTTGAATTCAAGAGGAGGTAGAATCAGGGAGACCAATAATCAGACACCAAGGAGGAAAAGAAGTAGAATATAGCTTCAACATCACAAATTGTAGTTGAAATCTTGAGGAGATATATTTTCTCTTATTGTTCTTTCTTTATTTCAATTGTAATTGAAACTATTTCTACTTTACTTCAATATAAATCTTGGGTAATATTCTTCTAATCAAGAGTTTAAATTCTTCCAAAGATATATATTGTCTTATTTATATCATTTTTTTAAGAATTAGAAAAAATCATTGAGATTGATTTTGAATTATTTAAAATTGTTTTGTATCTCAAACTTTAGTTCAAAACATCAGAAATGATCAGTATATGTTTTTGATTGTTTTTTCTTCATAAAAAATTGATTTTTAATGTTTCTTAAAGTGGTGAGATTTAAGATTCATTAATTTTCTTGATTAATCACTTGGTGATGGATATTAACCAAACCTATTTTCAATAATTAAATATCAATTAATTTTCTATAAATGAATAAACCCTTTTCAAACTAGTTGCATTAAAATTCCCATGCCTCTGTCTTGATTACTTTTTCAACCTCTATTTTTTCCATCATTTTTGTTTCAACCTCTTTTAGTTCACTTTTATACATCATCCAGTTTATTAAAAATATAACTATCTCATTATCATTTTTTTTCATTAGAAAAATTAAAAGAAATAAAAATATTTTCACCCACTATTTATCGTAGGTTATTTTGAACCTTTGGTGCATCCTTTGGGTGTATTTGGTCTTCCATTATTTGAATTCATCCAATAGTAGGTCTTTTTACACCATTAAACATATCTGGTGGTAGTTCATCTTCTATAGTTGAACATACAATGGTATAAAACTCTTCCACTAAAAATTCTAAAAAATATTTTTACGCATTACTTTTAAGCAGTGGTGTTTTTGAAAATTTGGTTACACAAACACCTTTTCATCCTTACATTAGGTTCAACACCCTACTAATACTATACAATAGTTAATAGGGTTTATAAATAATTAAACATTGGCATGTATTAACAATATTCATGTCAATTAGTGATAAGTAATGATACATATTTTTAATCCCAGGGTATACCACCACACTAGAATCACGAGATTCCCCCATAAATTCCTATCTCATGTGTAATATCCAACCAACCCTAAGAAACTCTATATGTCAAAAAATTTATTGACTGACCCCAAGTAACTACCACTCTCACCTTCTCTAGGTCAACTGATACTCCTACCTCTGAGATAATGTGACCTAGGAAGTAAACCTTATTGATCTAAAAGTGGAATTCATGATCTTAGAATATATTTGGTTCTTTATTAGTGTATTCAAAACAATACAAAGATGTTTTTTAAGGTCTATTAAAGTACAATAATACAATAAGATTTCATTTATGAAGATTAAAAAAATGAATCTAGATACGGGTGGAAAACTTGATTAATCATATCCATAAATACTACTGGCACATTTGTAAGACCGAACAACATAACTAAATACTCATAAAGACTATACCTACTATAAGATGTTTTAAAAGGTATATAAATTGTCATCACATGAACCTGGTGATAACCCAAACTAAATCAATATTAGAGAAAACTCAAGATCCTTGGATTTGATCAAAGATGTTCTCTATACGAGGTAATATATAACGATTCATCACGGTTAGTAGATTCTATTTTCAGTAATCCATGAAAATACTATGGGTTCCATTTTCCTTCTTAGAAAAAATAATGGGTAAACCATAGGGATATGTATTGGGTCATATAAACCCCTTAGCTTCCAAGCCCTCTAGCTTCCACTTGAGCTCTTGAAAATTGGTAGTAGGCATCCTATAAGGAGGAATAGATTTGGGTGCTACTCCTGAAACTAGATCAAAAAAAAATTCTACTTGTCTCTCAGTTTGTAGTATAGAAAATTCATTAGGGAATATGTCTCTGAATTGATCCATAATTAGAGGGTAATCATCTTGACACATACCCTGATCATCCATAAAAGGCTAGAAATATAGGATGTCACTCCACCCAACCCACAAATCTTTGGTCTAGCTCTACTTTCTTGGGTATCCCACTCACCCTTGTAAATATAAGTACCACCCTTGGGTGATGTGAAAGACACCCCATGATGATAAAAATTAACATGATCATGAGAGGGACCCAACTGGTTCATCCTAAGTATGATTCCAAAACCCATCGTCTAAACACTGGAAAACAAGGATATACCCATGGTTCTCTAAAAAACTGTGGGTATAGGTCACCCTTATAACTATGGTTTTTGTAAATCATAGGAATAGGTTTTACAAGAGTTTTTTGGGAAGAACATATGACCACAGTTCTCCAGAAATCATGGGTATAAGTCACCACTATACCCATGATTTTTGTAAACTGTAGGAATAGGTTTTGCAAGTATTTTTTTTGCAGGATAGACCTATACCCAAGTTTTTCCAAAAAATATGGGTATAGGACACCCCTATACACACATTATTTGTAAACTGTGAAAATAGGTTTCACGGGAGAAAAAAAATTCACAGGAAGAGCCTATACCCACGGTTTGACCAAACCATGGGTATAGGTTGGACAATTTTTTTCCATAATAATAACAATAATAATAAATAGTTTATATAAATAAATTTATATATGTGTATATATTTGAATATAATAACATAAAAAATGTTATAATATAATGGTAAAGTAATTTTATTTTAAGCGGAAGGTGTTGGATTCAATTCCCAACAGTGAATGTTTTTTTAAAATAGAGGACCTATACCCACAGTTTGACCAAACTACGATTATATACTGGCCCATTATTTTTTCATAATAATAAAAATAATAAAAAAAAATTTAATATAATTTTATTTATATATAAATATATATTTATTTGAATATAATAACATAAAATGTGTTATAGGATACTGGAAAAGTCGTTGGAGTGTAGGCAGGAGGTATTGGGATCAAATCCCAACAAATGATTTTTTAAAAAAAAATGACCTATACCCTTGGTTTGACTAAACTGTGTGTGTAGGTATACCCATGGTTTGGTGAAACCATGGGTATAAGTCATGAAATTTAAATTACCCACACCAACGGTTTAAAAACCATGGGTATAGGTGGCCTATACCCACAGTTTGGTCAAACCATGGGTATAGGTCTATATCGATGGCTCTGAATTACATGGATCCTAAAACCATGGGTATATGCTATAAAAATTGTTTTAGGGGCTATAAACATGATTATAAACCATGGGTATAGTGGTTTTTCCCAGTAGTTACCATATGAAACTATAGCCACAAAAATCAAGAGGACACCGCCTACATTAGCATACTATTTCTGATTGCACTCCCAATAGATTATCAAGAGGAATCACTCCATAGAAATATTGAATCTCAAGCACAAGGATTTACACAATAGTCATAGAAATAAGAGTGGAAAATTACTATATCAAATAAAATAGATACCAAGTCATATTCTACCAAAATCATATATAGAATTTTAGATGAGTATATACTATGATCCTCAGATGTCAGTTATACTCCATATATCTGGACCGATCCGCAACCCTATGATGTAGCATCACTACCCTAAGAAAGACCATTTTGCTGGTGCTGTCCAAATAGAGTATTACTCCCTTGTCCATGATTACCCCCTTATCCAAATCAGCCAGTCACACTTCAGCTCCCTACCTGATGCGTAGCTGCTGATCTTACTCTAGGACCTGAAGTCAGTGAAAATACTCTCTCACCAGCTGTAGGAGGGAAGGCTCTACAAAACCACTATAGATGGCCCAATGTTCCATAGGCTCAACACTCAACTGGGGATCTATCACACTAGGTCTTCATGTTCCCATGTATTCCACACTAGTGGTAGAATACAAAACCACTAGTATGTATACTCTAAATTTCACTTCCCTCATGAGAGGTTTCAAAATAGTGTTTCCTACCATCCAACACTACACCACTCAACTGAGAAGATGAACCACTTTGATCTGTACATCAAGATTCCCATAGGTTATTCTCAGTAATAAGGGCATGATTTTCTATCTTCGATATAGTTATCAATAAAAAAATATTCACTTATGATCAAATAGGATTCCTGAGTCCATCCTCAAAGCATCTCACCCTAGAAGACTCATCACCGGTATAGATAGGTGTAATTTTATGAATCTATATAATGTGATCTGAATAATCCATCATAGAAATGGTTCCATACTCTAGGTGTATAAAATCCTTGGCTCAATCAGTCTTCAAAGTCTCAGGAAAAAAGTAGTAATGGAAGATAGATTGGAAATCCTTCCATATGAGTTGTCGGTGCTTATCTTCCTGGTTTTGGATATCCCACTAAAATTTGGTGGATCTATGAAGAATATAAATCATGAGGTTGTACCTCCTTTCTATAGGAATATCCACATGTTTAAGGATATACATAAGAGTCTCAAGCCATAATTTAGTAGACTAGGGGACACCATCCCTTGAGAAAGTAGGTGGATGCTGCTGTTGAAACTCTTGTGTCAACTCTACCATAGAATAGGTAGGTTGAAAGCTCACTACATAGTCTTTATAAGTAGAAATAATCCCTCTCAAAACTGGTCATCATCACCCATGTTAGGAACAACAGGAGGTTCCGCAGGTGGTACTACTAGAGGTAACATCGATGGCTTTGGGCCCACCACCTCTGGAGAAAAGTCGTTTCCACCCTCCTGGAACACAACTAAAAGATTTCATGGTGAAAAAGATCTAAAAATTATAAGAACATTATTAAGATATGATTTATTAAAAAAATATCACAAATATAAAAATAAAATAGGTACAATCCTTACTATAAGTAAGTCACACCCCTATGACTTCCCCTAAATCTAGGTTTGTGTGACATATTAAACCATAAATAATCACAAGATATGTTGAGTCAATAAGGTTTTCCTTATGACTTTTCCATTCATTTTTGTTTTGAAAATCACAAACACCTTATACTTAAGAAAATCTATATTTTATTTCCCTAAGGAAAATTTTCTTCCTTAAAGGAAATTTACCCTAACCTAGATTTCCTTATACATAGCAGTATTTTTCTTAAGTATAAAAATCTGATTCATACCCAAAACCTCGGAATCATATAATACTTAGATATGAAGCATTCTGTTTTAGGATCCAAATTATGGATATGAACTCTCATATAGTTCGACTCCGAATTCTGGATATGAACTCTCATATAGTTCCATTCTGAATTTTGGATACAAACTCTAATATAGTTCCATTCCAAATTATGGATATGAAATATAACAAAGTTTGACTCTGAACTTTTACAAGTTCGACTCTGAACTTTTACAAGTTCGACTCCTAACTTTTATTAGTTAGACTCTGAACTTTTACAAGTTCGACTCCGAACTTTTACAAGCTCGACTCTGATCTCTGATAGTTCATATTCTGAACTCTAATGAAACCAGACTCTGAATTTCCTTAGAAATTCATACTCTGGATTTCTACAGAATTCAGGTTCCAAATTCCTATAAAACAGAATCCGAATATCTCTTTGTTACAGAATCCAAATTCCAAATTTGGTTAGACTCCAAAATTTTATTTGCTTACATTCCGAATTCTAGTTTTGCTTATACTTACAATTATTTCATTATAAAACAATGTCGTGCTTTCAGTTACACATGTTTTGTTATAAAATGATGTCGTCCATTCTGTTTCTAACTAACCATTGGTTTAGTGACACGTGTACATGTCCCTCCGAAATTTAAGGAAAATATGACCGTTGGAGGAGGGAGCCGACCATTCCAAACGAGCCTATAAATAGAATCTCATTTGAAAGATCTCACAACAATTGAAACTGAAGTGGATCACTCTAGAGACCACACACTGTTAAGGTGATTTCTAGAGAGAGAAGCTTTTCATTCCTTGTGAACTGCTCGTTCAGATTGGTTTGTGCAACTCCAATTGTTGGTGATTACAATCGAGGGCTTCCGGGGGTAGGAAGACAGAGGTTCCAACACCTTGAAGTTGAGGGCTTCCTTTCTGAGTAAGATAGAGGTACCAACTACCTTGAAGTTGAGGGATTGCGGGGATAACAAGACAGAGACTCCGATCTTCATATCAAGGGCTTACCCTGGTGTGGGTATGACAGAATTTCTTGAAAGTATAAATCAAGGGACCTTTATCCAAGGTTGTTGGATACCCTTCTCTTTGGGTTACAAGATTTATATCTTGTTACTTGTAGTTTTACTACTTGTTTTTCTGTTTCTTTTCATATTTTAAGGAAAGTATAATCTTCTTATATTTCCTTACACTTGTACTCTGATTGATTTAGATTCTATACACTTTAAGGTAGAATCTCATATTGTAAACTTTGGTTAAGTTTCAAATTTCTGAATCCATATTTCCGGAACCTATTTTCGGAATCACTTTCCAGATTTAAGCAAGTACATAGAACTAGAAGTTTGTATCTTCATACTTTGCCCCAATATTTCATTGGTAATTAGAGGTGTTGTGAATTTTCTTTGTTTAGCTTTGTTAAAATTAGATCTTTCCTTGCTTAAGGAAATTTTTAAAGTATACAATTCACCCCCCCTCTTGTATATTGAGCATCTACATCATTATTTCAATCCTACAATTGGTATCAGAGGAGGTTATCTGAAATAATTATACTCACATTTAAGTTTTTCCTTGCTCAGTTTTTCATTGTTCTATATTTTCCTTTCTTAGGAATATTTTTCCTTGAATCCGAACTTTTGTTATTAACAAGTTTTTGTGTAGAAAGAATTTTTATGATGGCAGGAATCAATGTTGGTTCCATTGACATCCTAAATCCTACAAGACCACCAATTTTTGATGGTAATTATTATGAGTATTGGAGAGATCGAATGACGACTTTCGTTATCAATACTGGAGTAGACAACTTTGTTATGCTTACTGGAGGTTATAAAATTCCTGATAAGGAGGTGAGTGATTTTAATAACCAAGAGAAGTATGATTATCAACTAAACTATAAGGTACACAATACTCTACTATGTTCAATGACTAAGAACATATATATCCAAATTTCTTCATGTGAAACAGCTAACTATATATGGAAGAAACTTGAAGTTACTCATTTTGGTACATCTAAAGTGATTGAGACAATAAGAGCTATGCTTAGAGCTGAGTATCATAGTTTTAATTTTCCTTATGGTAAACCTATTTGCAAAGTACAACAGAGATTCATGACTATCATGAACAACTTACAATATATGGGAGAGAAAGGTTTGGATGATGAAGCTCTAGTTGACAAGATTATTGATATTACTCCCAATGAGTGGGAATCTAAGAGAACAGATATTGATGAGAATAGGAAGGTCCCTCAAATTTCTCTTGATGAATTATTTGGAACTCTTCTTCAACATGAAACAAGGATGAAGAGAGATGCTGACAACATAAAAAAGAAGAATGGGAATGGTACTGTTGCTTTTACTACAACATCAAATCATATGAAAGCTAAGACTCCTGAGAGAGTTACTAGATTCAAGTCTAAGAAGGTTACTATTCAATCCGAATCTAGTGAGAGTGAAGTATTAGAGAATGAGTTAGATAATCTTTTTCGAAGGATGAATAAGATAGCTAGTCAGAGAAATTTCCACTCCAGGTATAAGAATAAGGAAAGGAAAGATAAGAAATATTCAGAGGTCACATGCTATGAATGCAAGAGAAGTGGACACATTCGACCTGATTGCCCTATGCTTAAAAAGAAAGAAAGAAAAGAGAGGCATTCTGAAAGTAATAGGAATAAGTACTACAAGTCCAAAGCTAAGAAAGTTCTGAAAGCTAATGACACCTGGAGTGCCAGTGGTGGTGACTCTTCAGATGAATCTTCTGATTTTGAATCTTCTTGACAGAAGGATCTTGGTATTATAGACATTCTACCTATTGATAATCATTGTTTTATGGCTAAGGTACATAATGCTGAATCATTGACCAACGTTTCATTGAATCCTAATTATAGAAAATATTATAACTCTTTTGATGAAGAATCTTCTTCTGATGAAGAAAATACTTTACCTACCTATAAAGAAGTTTCTAGGTTTGCTGAACTTCTTGAGATTGAGAATTAAAAAATTAACAAAAAACTTGATAAGGAAAAATCTAGGAATATTATTCTTACTAAAGAAATATCAGATCTTTCTAAATATCTTCATAAGAAAAATGATGATTTTATGTGTATTTCAAAAAATCTTGAGGAAGTAAATTCTGAGAAGAATAAACTTTCTAAAGATCTAGAAAAATTAATTTCTAAGAAAAGTGTTTTTGAGCCTAGCTCTAGTTCCAAATCTAATGATTTTGAAGATAAAAACTTGGTTATAAAACTCAAGTCTGAAATATTTTCCTTAAAGAAGTGTTTGTCGAACTTTACCTTAGGTAAAGAAAATTTTGATAAGATGTATTCACAAATACGACCTTTAAGAAATAAATCCGGATTTGGTTATACCCATGCAAACCCAATTTTTAGTAACAATTATTTTGTTCCTCAAAGTGACCCATTTTGTACCAAGTGTCAATGTGGAGGTCACTGGGAAAAGAATTTTTCTTTAAACAAAACCCAATCCTTAGGTTTTCATAAGGCTTACTTTTCTAAGAAGATTTGGGTGCCCAAAATTTTGTTATCTAAAAATCTCGGATCCAAACAAGTTTGGATTCCGAAAGTCTAATTCTATTCTTATTTTTAGGAAGATAAAGTAAGTACCAACAACAATACTTGGTACATGGATAGTGGATGTTCGCAGAATATTACTGGTAACAAAATCTATTTCGAAAAGATTATCAAGACGAGAGGAAAAAAAGTAACTTTCGGAGATAATGCTCAGGGAGAAATTATTGGTATAGGTAATATAGTTCTTCTTGGTAAAACTTTTATTTTGAATGTTTTGTTTGTTAAGGGTCTTAAGCACAACCTCATTAGCATAAGTCAATTATGTGATGAAGGATACCTTGTTAATTTTAGGAATGATAAGTGCTTAGTACACAATTCCAAGGAAGATTTTATTCTTTCTGACCATAGGCAAGAGAATGTTTACACTTTAAACTTAGAAGACCTTAGGAGCCAAGAATTACCTTGCCTTATTGCAATGGAAGATAATTCTTGGTTATGGCATAGAATACTAGGTCACTGTAACCTTATAAACTTATGTAAACTCTCCAAGAAGAAACTAGTTAAGGATCTACCAGAGATTAGATTTGATTCTTCTAAAGTTTTTTATCCTTTTCAATATGGAAAGCAACATAAATCTAGTTTTAAATAAATCGGTGAAGTCTCAACAACTGATGAATTATAGTTGGTACACATGGATCTTTTTGGTCCAACACAAATTGGAAGCATTGGAGGCAAGTACAATGTATTTTTTCTAGTTGATGATTACAATAGATTTACATGGGTCTATTTTCTAGCAAAGAAGTCTGAAGCTTTTTATTATTTCAAAAGTTTTAGAGCCAAAGTTAAAAATGAGAAAAACCTTCCACTAAAAACTATTCATAGTGATCATGGAGGAGAATTTCAAAATTTGGGTTTTGAAACTTTTTGTAGTAGAAAAGGTATTACTCACAACTTTTCAGCACCTAGAACTCCTCAACAAAATGGTGTAGTTGAAAGAAGAAATAGAATTCTTCAAGATATAACTAGAACCATGTTGAGTGAATATTCTATAGCTAAACATTTCTGGGCTGAAGCTGTAAGTACTGCTTGTTATACTATAAATCAAGTTTTGATTAGAACTTTTCTTAATAAAACTCCTTATGAGTTATAGAATGGTAAAAAACCTAGACTTTCCTACTTCAAGGTTTTTGGTTGCAAGGTATTCATCCTGAATACTAAAGATAACCAACACAAATTCGCACCAAAATCTGATAAAGGAATTTTCTTAGGCTACTTCACAACTTCTAAGGCTTATAGAGTTTTCAATAAAAACACTTGTACTATTGAAGAAACAGTGCATCTAAAATTTGATGAAACTGATCCTTTTGTTTTTAAACCATCCCAACCTACATCCTCGGATGTGTTTTCAAAAACTGATTATCAACCTTTAATAGAAGATTTTTCTGATAAGGAAAATGTTCAAGAAGATACTTCTGAAACATTTACCCCAGAAGACTTTCTACCCTATATTGATGAACAAGTTTTACAAAACCCAAGTCATGTATTTCTAAATAATCATCCCAGTGATAGTATCATTGATGATGTCAATCAACCTATAATAACTAGAAGTTACTTAAGGAATGAAGTAGAAAATCTAGCATTTCTTTCTCAATTAGAACCAAAAAGCACCGATGAAGCTTTAGGTGATGATGATTGGATCAAAACCATGTAAGATGAGCTAAATGAATTCGAAAGGAATAAAGTCTGGACCTTGGTTGAAATACCTAAGGAAACTTCTATTATTGGAGTAAAGTGGGTCTTCAGAAATAAGTGTGATGAAAATGGAGTCATTGTTAGAAATAAAGCTAGACTTGTTGCTAAAGGCTATAATCAGCAAGAGGGAATAGACTATGAAGAAACCTATGCTCCAGTAGCCAGACTTGAATCTATTCGTATCTTAATTGACTTTGCATCATTCTTCAATTTTAAACTTTTTCAAATGGATGTGAAATGTGCTTTCCTTAATGGTTATGTTCAAGAGGAAGTTTTTGTTGAACAACCTCCTATATTTGAAGATACAAAACATCCTGATCATGTTTTTAGACTTCCCAAATCTTTGTATGGACTTAAAAAAGCCCCACGATCTTGGTATGATAGACTTATAGGATTTTTACTTCAAAATAACTATGTTAAGGGAAATGTAGATCTAACCCTTTTTATAAATAAAGATAAGAAAAATGTTTTTATTGTTCCAATATATGTTGATGACATCATATTTGGTTCAACTCAGCAATCTTTAACTGATTCCTTTGTGAATCTAATGAAATATGAGTTTGAAATGAGTATGATGGGTGAGTTAACATTTTTCCTTAGTTTTCAAATTTCTCAAAAACCAGAAGGAATATTGTAGAGACCCGAAGCTTGACGTACATGGACATTACATTACTTTTGCGGAATACTTATAACAAAAACATACACACAAGGACCGTAATAGTTTAGTGTCTTTGGAAACTCGGAACATAATCTTTTAATCATGGTGAAAGAACTTCAACATCTCCCATAAAGATCTTCCCCTTTTGTTTTCTTACCTAAAACCTTTATTTATATCCTAGGGAAAAGAAAACATATAAATGGTGAGCTCCAATGATCAGTAAGGGTAAGCATGGATAAAATAAAACAAATCATATTCATTTGAACTTAAAAACATGAATATAATGTTTAAACATAAAAATCTTGAGCAATGACATAAAACATGGAAGTACATAAGGAATAGATCATAAATAAACATTAATAATGATAAAATAGAATGAGAATAAAACATGTGATTGTGGAAACCATTAATCACATGATATGATTTTCATAGTATCCAAGGCATTGCTTCCAAGACCATCTTAGTGGACAAAGTCCCTTTCTAAATCTAGTTCACTCCTCGTTCCAGTCCTGTATTACTGAACAGGATTAACTTACCATTCCAGCCATGTCTATCTCATGAGATATAAATCTTTACCCAATGCATTGGAGGGAGATATAGGTCCCACCCATCTCATAATGAAATCATTCTTACTTGTGCCACAACATAAACATAAATCATTCATCCTAACCCAAAGAATAAAATGGGTTTCATAAACATAATCCCATCATCAACATAATCCATATAAAAGAAATGGATATCATTTAATAACAAGAAAAGTGAAACCATGTAAATCATAGAGACATTATGATTGAAACATACACATATGAAATAATGTCATCTTAGATGGAAAATGGTTTTGATCAAACACTTGAAATGAATTCTTGAGGAAAATATCCTTTCTTATTTAAAATAATTTTATTTTCACAAAATGTCATGCAATTTTAAAAGAAAAGGGTTTTGTTGAAAATAGTCATGAAATATTTTGGAGGAAGATTCATGAAAATAAGGTTTTATAAAACCGTAAAAATCCTTTCATGCTGTACAAGTTAAAAAAACATTCTTCTCGTACTTTTGCCGGAAAAGTCAAAAAGTACATCGTAAAAGAAAGATTCCATACATACCATGTATTAAAAGTCAAAAATGGGTAAAAAGGACTTTAAACATACATGAAACCATTTTTAGGAAACATGGACATGGATGAGAACAATAACCCCAATAAATACTTACGAATAAACAATCTCAGATAAGAGCGAGATTGGAATAGTTATCCCTTAACTTATGTCCGATATGCTTCATATGTATCTGAACCTCCTGTATAATGATTTAAATAATGTAATTGACTTATTACAGAATCATATTCATTGTTATGATATCATATATGGTTCAATTATGACTTTATATTACCCGTTCTTTTGTAAATTCTATGTTAAAGAGCGTTTTGGGTAAAATCGTTTCCTATGTCGTCTGTGTTTTGACTTGTAATTATTCATATGATTACATAGATAATGATTAATTAATTCCAAAATATAAAACATGATTTATATATAATATATATTCATAATATACATATATATAATAGATCGATAAATGGAAAGAAATACACAGTTCATGGAGACGGTAGACCGTACGTATGCATGAATGCTGTTTTCATTTCCTTATTGAATTGAATGGAATTAAGTATATGACATACATATATATATACATAAATCCAGTAGAATTATTATGTCATATATTTCATGATTACTTATTATATATACTTTATAATCATTCTTGAATTGTTAACATGGAAAATGAATCTCATCGCGTTGTGGAGACGGTAATCCGTACGTACGCACGAGCGATGATACCATTCCCTTGATCATGGAATTATATTGGAGTATATGTATAATATTTCAGAATCAATATCACTTTAAAATAATCATATATAGTCATTATTTACACCATTATACCCATCCAAGTAAGGTAGTGGTGGAAAATAGATTACACCATGGTGTGGAGACGGTATTCCGTACGTACGCACGCACGGTGATTTTGTTTTCTGTAGGATGGATAGATGGTGAAATAGAGTTATTTAATAATTATAATAACATATCAGTATATTAGTGATACTTATGTTATTACTTCATAATGAAACAACTAAAGAAGAAGAAGTAGAAGAATAAATAAAGTTGAAAGAATCGGTAACGGACATTACCTCTTCTTTGAAGCGCCTCTTTGAGACCTCATCTTAGGGCACCAAAATTGGTCTTTGAAGAAGACCAGGACCTCTAGGATGTTTCTGGGGAAGTGGAGAAGAGAATTTGGTAGGGGTTGTCCGAGATTGAAGGCTCAAAGTGGTGTGAGGAAGAGAGGGAGGAGGTGCCCTTTTATAAGGGAGGAGAGGGGCACCTTTGGAATAACAAAAAATATTATTTTATTATAAAGTCATATTCAGTTTTTAATAGCTCCAAATTCAGTTATTTCTAAGATAAGGTGGTTATGGGTCGAAATCCTCTCATCCAATAGAATTTTTACAAGTTTAGGTTACTATTTTAACCTTATCATTTAGATTTAACTTTAAGTTAGATAATTTAACTTTTACCGTGTCTTCTTGTTTTCTTACACTATAAGGTTAATAAACTTACTATAACAAACCAAAAAAACCCCAAGTTGTTTATTATTAATATATATAACCTTATCTAAGTCATTTTGCTGAACCTTAGATTTTTAGGAATAAAATAACAATTAATAATATAATATTTGTTTTAAAAACTATTTTATGTCAATTTTGACACTATTTGGTAATTGATTTTTTTGAAAATCATAACAGAAATATTAGTTCAAAAAAAGTCAATTAAATAAATACTAACAAGTCATATTAACATAGAAAATTATTGTAATTCATAAAAAGTCTGAAATTACATTTATTTGGGTATTTATAACATCAATTATGTCAATATTTCATTAATAATATAATTACTACATCATCATTGTGTCATAAATAAATTAAATTATTTAAATTCTAAAAATTAAAAATAAAATACCATTATGTAGGAAATCTTTTTATATTTATAATGAATATTTATAGTCGAATTTATCTTATGTATAACCCTATATTAAAAATTATTTACTTATTAAACTTTGATTTTAACTATTTGAACCCTTATTTAAATAAATTAATATTAAATGTCATAATATAATCCAAGTGGGCCTAAATGGTCATATTTTATTCCTAAGGTTATTTTTGGTCGAATTAAACTTATCTAATAGAATTAGGACATGTGTTAGGGTAATAATAATATCATTTTTACCCTTAATTACCCTATTTACTTTTAACCGTGGTAAAAAAAGTAAAAAGTTACTATTCACCAAAAATTATTTTCATCTCATTGAACCAAATTTTACTTACTGACATCAACCGTGTCTCTCGGATTTTTGAAATTTCATTCACAAAAGTGGTAAAATTAAGTTTTATGTAAATTTGCAAATTCTCCTAGGAGGTGGGTAAAAGACGGTCAAAAGTTCAATAAAATTTTTATATATCTAAAATTATTATAATATGACTCTAATGAATTGAATTGAACTTCTATAGGTATTATGTATCAATTTTGACCTAAAATAAATTTAAATAAAATAAATAATTATTTAAATAAAAATTCGGTTTTTAAATAGTAACCCAGTGTTTTCACTATTCATTAAATATTGAAAGTTTTCAGAAAAATACTAAAATTTCACCCTAGGCTAATTTCGATATTCCAAATCCAAAAATGAATTCCATTTTGAAAGTTTAAATTTAAAAAATTTCAAAAAGTGGTTATTACTATTCATAACGGCTAGTTTTAATAATATTTTAATTGCATATTGTTGTTTAGTGAAACTCGATATTGCATACAACACACGCTATCGAGGAAGGTCGCGATTGCATGTAATGAAAGCCAAGTTAGGGTTGCGTGTTGTGCAAGACTCCTTTTTTGTTTCGTTATAGCAGAATCCAACCATTTTTCATTTATACATTGAATATATATATATATATATATATATATATATATATATACTCAATGTTGCGTAGAATGACTATTATCAAACGAACTTGAAATTGTGTGTAACACAATCTAAGAATAGTGTTGCGTATACTGCAAGCTAATACGATGTTTCATATATCACACGATAATCTTGTTTTAGCAGAAAACACATGACATCAAATAAATTAAAAAGAATACTTATCATAAAATATCGGGTTGTTACATTCTACCCCCCTTAAAATGAATTTCACCCTCGAAATTCGTCGGGGTTATACATGGTTTTCTACTTGAAAGTTTCTTTAATTGAAGCCCACATCATAAAATGAAATACCAAAACTTAACATTAAAAGCTAAAGTATGAAACGTAACGGTTACCCAAATTAACTAATCACTAGGTTTCCACATAGGAGAACATATGTGAAAATAATGATATAGAAGAAAAATCTAACCATCATGTTCTGATGGAGAGTGGTAGAGAAGATGGCTATGAAAAAGCCATTAATCACAAAGCCATAAATTTGTGATGATTTAAGGTACCATCTGATTCATTGGATATAAGGGCACTAGGACAACATTTTTAGTTTTCAAGTTGATTTCCCTAAAGTTGAAGAAATTGGAATTAGAAGAAATACTTTCTTAATTTTGGTATAGTCTCACCATTGGTCATTCCTTGGACAATTTCCACTTCATCTCTTGAAGAAATGAATTTGAATTTGTCATTCGTGAAGTGTTAGAATATCATGTGATAGAATTATGGGTCATTCCATCTGTCTCAAACAAAAGGTTAGAAAAAGTTATCAAAAATACATAAGTCCATCTATAGTGAGATTAATCATATATGGTTCCTAAAATGGACTTATACTTCATATATCATACTACTTAATATAATAAAACTAGTTTCTACTAAACAGGGACTTCTTGTAGGCCAGTGGTATGCGATAAAGGTCTGTCACACTTTGGTTGTGGGTTCGATTCCCACAGCCTTGTCCGACGCGATGGGCTATCGCCCGTCCTGTAGGTTGTCCTTTTTCTAAAACAACATTACTATAACATCCCATCAATAATATTGAAAAAATGTTCTATCCATAAACAATACTAAATTATGTCCAACATAATCCATTCCAATCTTTAGTCTTATCTAAAATATTTCGGTCCAAGCTCATAGTATAAAGAAAATGATTACTTGAAATGTCACATAACAATCACGTGAATGACATCTTTTATCCCCCATATATCATAAGATATATCTTGTTGGTTAAATTAAAAACATGTGAATACCTTAATCATGTATTCTCTTGAAAAAAATAAAACCCATTTAACCTTAGTGAAAACATGAATGCTGTCAAAAGTTAACTCTTTCCACATACCAAAATCCCAAAAATTCTATATACTCAAACCATGATATCACTTAGTCCTTATATCAATCATGAGCTTGTGAATACAATCAAACATCTCATTATCTTCTTATCCCTTAATTATGCGCATATCATCTTCTTTCCAAAAATATCTCAATCACTTTCCATGGTTACCAGTACCATAAAATTATTGAAAACCACAATAGACCAATACATAAATATTCCAATATTCCACGATACTATATACAAAATTATTTTGGAATCACATTACATAAACACTTAATCATTCCACCACATCGTTGTCATATTCAACATCACCAATAGTGATCGCATGTGACTTCCCTTTGTCCTTTTCCTTAAGTGGTTGCTCATGTCGATCATAATTAACCCTTGGATTAGGGCATTGATTAGCATAATGCCCCATTTCATTGCACTTTAAGCATTGAAGTGTTGGTGGTGCGTTCTCTGTAGTCTTTTCTTTATTCACACCATTAGAAACCCTTTTTCCATTACTTCGACACTCAGCTGCTCGATGACTTTCTTTTCCACACTTAAAACATTTTCTAGTCCCTTTAAGATAATCTACACCATGCTTCTTTCCACACTTTGAGCATAAGGAAACATTCATCTTCTTTTCACCATTATTCTGAGATTTCTCCTTGAACTCCAACTTTCGTTTCTTGTCAAAACCATGAGATGGATATGTAACACCAGCTTCCATTTCTACCTTAATAGCACAACGTACAATTTATTCATAGCTACTGAAGTATCTTATAGCTAATTCCCTTCGAAGATTTGGTTTTAAGCCACTGAAGAATCGATCAACTTTACTTTCAGGTTGGATGATAAAGCCAGATGCATACCTTGCAAGCCTTGTAAAATTTGCTTCGTATATACCAACAAATTCATCATCCTTTTTCTTTAGTTCAAGAAACTCCTTCTCCATCTTTGTTCGAAGAATAAGAGGGAAGTAATTATTGAAAAATAAGTTCTTGAACTCGTCCCATTCCATGGACTCAATTTCATCTCTTGGCCTCGTATTCTTGACAAGATTCCACCATTGATCAGATTCACCTTCCAAATGATATACTGCTAATATGACTTTATCATGTTTAGAACTTTAAAGAAATGAAAATATATTTTCAGTGGTATTGATCCATTGTTCAGCAACAAGTGGATCAGAAGACCCACTGAAAGAAGGTGGACATTGCCTTATGAAGGACTCAATAGAATATTGTTCCCTTCTCTGCTAATTTGGAAGTCCAGAATGATTTATAGCTTGTGTAAGTATAGCAATAAGATTTTTCACTCCATCTCCCATAACATTTGTTTGTTCAGGAGGACAATCATTGCATTGTCCATTACATTTATCAACACAGTTCCTTTGGGTTCTAGCCATCTTCTAAAACCCAAAAAGAATAGTGTGAGAGGCAAAAAACATGCTAGGGAAAACAACATAATAAAGGGGGAGTACCTTCAATATCTAACATCTTAGGTTAAATTATAAGATCGTTATAGTAGTTCTAGGACTATATCCTATACGTATACTTATCCTTAGGGACATCCCTAGACATACCTTAGAAATATCTCTAGGGATCTCACTAACGTTTTCGCATCCTAGTTTCCAAAAGTTGACTAAACCTTTCCTCTGATACCAACTGTAGAGACCCAAAGCTTGACGTACATGGACATTACATTACTTTTGCAGAATACTTACAACAAAAACAGACACACAAGGACCATAATAGTTTAGTGTCTTTGGAAACTCAGAACGTAATCTTCTAATCGTGGTGAAAGATCTCCAACATCTCCCATAAAGATCTTCCCCTTTTGTTTTCTTACCTAAAACCTTTCTTTATATCTTGGGGAAAATAAAACATATAAAGGGTGAGATCCAATGCTCAGTAAGGGTAACCATGGATAAAATAAAACAAATCATATACATTTGAACTTAAAAACACGAACATAATGTTTAAACATAAAAATCTTGAGCAATGAAATAAAACATGGCAGTACATAAGGCATAGATCCTAAATAAACATTAATCATGATAAAATAGCATGGGAATAAAACATGTGATTTTTGAAACCATTAATCACATGATATGATTTCCATAGTAGCCAAGGCATTGCTTCCAAGACCATGTTAGTGGACAAAGTCCCTTTCTGAATCGAGTTCACTCCTCGTTCCAGTCCTGTATTACTGAACCAGATTAACTTACCGTTCTAGCGATGTCTATCTCATGAGATATAAATCTTTACCCATTACATTGGAGGGAGATATAGGTCCCACCCATCTCATAATGAAATCATTCTTACTTGTGCCACAACATAAACATAAATCATTCATCTTAACCCAAATAATAAAATGGGTTTTATAAACATAATCCCATCATCACATAATCCATATAAAAGAAATGGATATCATTTCATAACAAGAAAAGTGAAACCATGTAAATCATAGAGAAATTATGCTTGAAACATACAAATATGAAATAATTTCATCTTAGATGGAAAATGGTTTTGATCAAACACTTGAAATGAATTCTTGAGGAAAATATCTTTTCTTATTTAAAATCATTTTATTTTCACAAAATGTCATGCAATTTTAAAAGAAAAGGGTTTTTTTGAAAATAGTCATGAAATATTTTGGAGGAAGATTCATGAAAATAAGGTTTTATAAAACCGTAAAAATCCTTTCATGCCGTATAAGTTAAAAAAACATTCTTCTTGTACTTTTGCCGGAAAAGTCAAAAAGTACTTCGTAAAATAAAGATTCCATACATACCATGTAATAAAAGTAAAAAATGGGTAAAAAGGACTTTAAAAATATATGAAACCATTTTTAGAAAACATGGACATGGATGAGAATGATAACCCCAGTAAATACTTACGAATAAACAATCTCGGATAAGAGCGAGATTGGAATAGTTATCCATTACCTTATGTACGATATGCTTCATATGTATCCAAAACTCCTGTATAATGATTTAAATAATGTCATTGACTTATTACCGAATCATATTCATTATTATGATATCATATATGGTTCACTTATGACTTTATATTACCCGTTCTTTTGTAAATTCCATGTTAAAGAGCGTTTTGGGTAAAATCATTTCCTATGTCGTCTGTGTTTTGACTTGTAATTATTCATATGATTACTTAGATCATAATTAATTAATTCCAGAATATAAAACATGATTTATATATAATATATATTCAGAATATACATATATATAATAGATCGATAAATGGAATGAAATACACCGTTCATGGAGACGGTAGGCCGTACGTACGCATGAACGCTGTTTTCGTTTCCTTATTGAATTGAATGGAATTAAGTATATGACATACATATATATGTACATAAATCCAGTATCATTATTATGTCATATATTTTATGATTTCTTATTATATATACTTTATAATAATTCTTGAATTGTTAACATGGAAAATTAATCTCATCGCGTCGTGGAGACGGTAATCCGTACGTACGCACGAGCGATGATATCATTCCCATGATCGTGGAATTGTATTGGAGTGTATGTATACTATTTAAGAATCAATATCACTTTACAATAATCATATATAGTCATTATTTACACCATTATACCCATCCAAGTAAGGTGGTGGTGGAAAATAGATTACACCACGGCGGAACCGTATATTTTTAGGATTAAAATAACAATTAATAATATAATATTTGTTTTAAAAACTATTTTATGTCACTTTTGACACTATTTGGTAATTGATTTTTGTGAAAATCATAACAGAAATATTAGTTCAAAAAAAGTTAATTAAATCAATACTAACATGTCATATTAACATAGAAAATTATTGGAATTCATAAAAAGTCTCAAATTACATTTATTTGGGTATTTATAACATCAATTATGTCAATATTTCATTAATAATATAATTACTCCATCATCATTGTGTCATAAATAAATTAAATTATTTAATGTCTAAAAATTACAAATAAAATACCATTATGTAGGAAATATTTTTATCTTTATAAGAAATATTTATAGTCGAATTTATCTTATGTATAACCCTATATTAAAAATGATTTACTTATTAAACTTTGATTTTAACTATTTTAACCCTTCTTTAAATAAATTAATATTAAATGTCCTAATCTAATCCAAGTGGTCCTAAATGGTCATATTTTATTCCTAAGGTTTTTTTGGTCGAATTACATTTATCCAATAGAATTAGGACATGTGTTAGGGTAATAATAATATCATTTGTACCCTTAATTACTCTATTTACTTTTAACCGTGGTAAAAAAACTAAAAAGTTACTATTCACCAAAAATTATTTTCATCTCATTGAACCACATTTTACTTACTGACATCAACCGTGTATCTTGGATTTTTGAAATTCCATCCACAAAAATGGTAAAATTAAGTTTTATGTAAATTTGCAAATTCTCCTAAGAGGTGGGTAAAAGACGGTCAAAAGTTCAATAAAATTTTTATATATCTAAAATTATTATAATATGACTCTAATGAATTGAATTGAACTTATATAGATATTATGTATCAATTTTGACCTAAAATAAATTTAAATAAAATAAATATTTATTTAAATAAAAATTCGGTTTTTAAATAGTAACCCAGTGTTTTCACTATTCATTAAACATTGAAAGTTTTCATAAAATTACCAAAATTTCACCCTAGGATAATTTCGATATTCTGAATCCAAAAATGAAGTCCATTTTAAAAGTTGAAATTTAGAAAATTTCAAAAATTGGTTATTACTATTCATAACGGCTAGTTTTAATAATATTTTAATAGCATATCGTTGTTTAGTGAAACTCGGTATTGCATACAACACACACTATCAAGGAAGGTCGCGATTGCGTGTAATGCAAGCCAAGTTAGGGTTGCGTGTTGTGCAAGACTTCTTTGTTGTTTCATTATAACAGAATCCAACCATTTTTCATTTATACATTGAATATATATATATATATATATACTCAATGTTGCGTAGAATGACTATTACCAAACGAACTTGAAATTGTGCGTAACACAATCTAAGAATAGTGTTGCGTATACTTCAAGCTAATACGGTGTTGCGTATAGCACACGATAATCTTTTTGTAGCATAAAACACATGACATCAAATAAATTAAAAATAATACTTATCATAAAATATTAGGTTGTTACAAATCTACATATACCAACATAATTATATTAAATATATTCTTAAAAAGTATGGTTATGAAAACACTAAGAGTATAAGTACACCTATTGGTACCTCAAACACACCTGATCTTGATGAAGCTGGGAAACCAGTAGATCAAACATCTTTTAGAGGTATGATAGGAAGTCTACTTTACTTGACAGCTAGTCAATCAGACTTGATGTTTTCTGTATGCTTATGTGTAAGATATCAATCCAATCCTAAGGAATCTCATTTAAAGGTAGTGAAAATAATTTTCCGCTACTTAAAGGGAACCATGGATCTAGGATTATTTTATACTTCTAGAAATGATTTTGTTTTAAAAATCTTTTCGGATGCTGACTTTGGTGGATGTAGAATGGATAGAAAAAGTACATCTGGAACTTTTTATTTCTTAGGAGATTCATTAGTTTCTTGGTCATGCAAGAAGCAACATTCTGTATCACTCTCCACTGCTGAAGCTGAATATATAGCAGCTGGAGGTTGCTGTTCTCAAGTGTTGTGGATGGAACACACACTCACAGATTATGGCTTGAGTTTTACTAAGACTCAAATTTTGTGTGATAACACTAGTGCCATTGCCCTTAGTAAAAACCCTGCACATCACTCTCGTGGAAAACACATAGATATTAGGCATCACTTTTTTAGGGATCACACACTAAAAGGAGATATCATTATTCAGTTTATCAGAACACAAGATCAACTTGCTGACATTTTCACTAAATCTTTACCCTCTGATAGATTTTATTACATTAAATAGAAGTTAGGAATGATAACCGTGAGGTAATAATTCTTCATTAACTTCTCGTTGAACCATTATCCTTATAGTAATAAACTCCTTTTTATAGGGGGAGTATATTTTCATGTTAGCTCAATAAAAAATTTTCAAACTTTTGTATCAATTTTTTTTTTCATAACAAGTTTTTTCGAAATTTTCGGAACTGAAATTTTCGGAATGGAAATTTTCGAAACTGAAATTTTGGGAATGGAAATTTTCATACTGAATTTTTTTCGTAATGAGAATTTTTTTAATTAGAATTTTCGTAATAAGAATTTTCATAATGATAATTTTCGTAATGATAATTTTCATTCTCATATTTTTTGTAACGAGTTTTTTTTTCGTAGTAAGTTTTTTCATAGTCTAATTTTTCTTCAAGAAGAATATTACCAATTATGAAAAATATTTCTAGCCAATTCGAAAGGTATGATTTCCTTACTTAATTCTTTGTAATCATATTTTTCTTGCTGGTATTTTCTTATGTGTTTTAAAATTTTTCGGATTCTAGTTTTCTTAAATCCGAATGTTTTTTTTAAAACCTCAAAATATCGGAGTGAAGTTTTCCTTGCGGTTTGTATCTCAACCGTCAGATCAAATCTCATTGTATCTCAACCATTCGATCAACCGTGGAAAATGAACCTTCCTTTCAACGCCTATATAAAGGGGACCCCCGAGGGTTTTCCCACATCAATTTTTCAAAGCTTTCGCATCTCTAAGCCCTGACTCTCTTCTTAAGGACCATTCCTATCTTTTTGAAGCCTGCTCCGAATCCTCCAGAACTCTCCATTCCAAATGTCTGTTGAAGATACATCTCAAGATATGTCTACCTCAAATCCAATCTCAAAATGGTTAGTTTACAGGGAGAGGTTAGTGTATCCGAGTTTCTTCAAGTATGATTCTCTTATAACTAAGAATATCAGATTGAATGGCTGAGAGGAGGTTTGCTTGTCGAAGCCAGAGAAACAGGATTCGGTTTATACAGATTTGATTATAGAGTTCTACGAGTCTATTTCCTTCCTTGAGGAAGATGATAGAGAGTTGTTTTCTTTCAAGTATTATGGGAAGAATTACAAATTATCCTTCACCAAGGCTACTAGTTTAGTTGGTTTATCTTATGAAGGTGAAGATGAGTTTTGTTCACATAAGCTTCCTGATGAGCAAGGAAGTTTCAATAAAGTGAAGGCATTGAAATTACTTGGACTTAAAGATGCTAATACAACTATGATTACTCATCTCACTTCGAATAATCGGATTCTATAGCTATGGGTACAAGGTTTTCTCGTAACAAGAAGGGGTGATAAGGATAATCTGAAGAAGAGTGATATTTACATCTTAGATTTTTTTGGTAAATCTAAGGAAGGTAAATCTGATGAGGCATATTTTGATTACAGTTAAGAATATCAAAGAAGGGAATCTGAAAGATCAGATCATAATGTATTCGGCCCTAATTTCTAAACTTATCATCAGATGTCTTGATTCATTCAAAGTTTCTTTCACTTCCAAGAAAAGAAATTACAAGGTAATGCTAGTTAGTGATGATACTTTAAAAAGGATGAAGATGGGTTTTTATGATGAATCCGGAGAATTCTACCCTTTACCAGAAGAAGAGGTTGAGACCATTCTGGAAAATGTGGAGAAGGCTGAACCAGTAAAGAAAGTTTCTAAGAAGAGGAAGCTTAAGGAAGTGGTTGCTGAAGAAAAAACCCCCAAAGCTAAGGAAACCCAGTCTGCACCACCCAAACCAAAAAAACAGAAAGCATACCCAGATGAAGTGGCTGCTAAGTGGAGGGAAGACAAAGAGAAGAGAAAATAAGGGGATCCACAGTTCGGATTGGACCCTGCTGAGGCTAAGGCTTTAAGAGAAAGAGCTGCAGATGAGTTAGAAAAGAAAGCGAAAGAAAATAAATTAAAGAAGAAGATGTCAGAAGAATAGATTGTTCAATATCTTTTGAATGAAATTGAAATATCCTCTGAGAATATTCCCATTCCGGAAACCTTTGATGTCCAATATTTACCAGAAAACCCTGGAAAGAAATATCCCACTCCGAAAACATCCAAAGGGAAAGAAGTTGTTGAAAGAACAGAAGAATAAGTTGTTGAGAGAGTAGAAGAAGAAGAAGAAGAAGAAAGAAGTGATGATCTGGATGATTTGATCAAGAAAGTAGAAGATTATCAAGAAAATGCTAAATCTGCAAAATTAGTCACTCTGGGAAAGGGAGTTGAGAAAGAAAGTAGGAAGGATGATGATAAGCAAGAGGAAGAGGAAGAAAATGTTTTTTATGATGAGGAATAATCCTTTGAGAAGAATTTTCTTGAGGAAGGAGTAGAGAAGGAGAAAATTGACGAAGACAAAATTGTTCAACTATCAGAAAGTGAGGTACAATCTCCATATGATCAACCCATTCCGAAATCTGATAAAGGTAAGAAAGTTCTCATGGATACACCAACAAAAGATATCTTCAAGAAGAAAGAGGTTGGTGGTTCATCTAAAAGGAAGCTGGTGCAAATTTAAGAAGATAAATCTCCAAGCAAATTATCCGATTCAGAGTCATTAGCACATGGTCATGATTTTGTTGTCGAATCTTTGAAAATGTTGGTGGACACCATTCTAATTTTTTTACTATTGACTCCAGATGCCAGATGCTGCAACATAGTTTGAATCAGAAGTCAGAATTATTATCCATGGTGATGGATAAGTGTGTGAATATTGAAGCTAACCATAAAAGTTTTCTTATTAATTATGATGTACATAAATAATCGTGCATCAAAATAACTTTATGGTCTAAGAAATTTGAAGAAGACATGACTGAGTATGATAATTTTCAGAATGAGGTAAAAGATGCCTTTGACACCGAGGATAACAAGATTAAGAATCTTCAGGATGAGCTGATCATTGAGCAAAGTTCTCTGAGTCAACAAGTGAAGGAACTGAATGATAAGGATAACTCTCTTGCTCAAAATTTTATAAGGGATATAGATATCTAGATTAAGCTTGAGAAAATACTTGAAAAGAAACATGAGCTAGTGAATATGTAGGAAGAGGCCATGAAGGCTCAGACAGAAGCTTTGAAAGATCAAGATGAAAGGATAAAAGCTTTGGAAAGGCAAGCTGAGGAGGATCAAGGAGATTTAAAGAAGCTGAAAACCTTGTTAAAGAAGCTGATCCCAAAGGAAAAGGAAGACAAATATACTCACTCCGATCTTTTGTTGTATTAGAATTTCCTTGTAATTTTTTTTAACTCTAATGAAATTTTGGGTGGTTTCATCTTGTTCTGTTATATACTAATGTTTTAGGTACTCTATTTCTTTTCCATTCCCTTAAATTCTTTTTGAAAATCACAAAGGGGGATAAGAAAAAAGAACTACTCAAAAGAGGAGAAGGAAAAATTCATAACGGAGAAGGAAAAATTTCTAAGTGAAATATCATTAAAGTAATGGGGAGTTCCTCATTACGAAGTTTTTCATTCCCATGATAATGAAAACTCCACTCCGGAAATTCAGAATAAAATCCATAGAGTTTCAATGTCTAAGGGGGAGTTAGTTGTATTCACTATTATTCATGAACAAAGGGATATAAGTTTTAATTTCAAAGTCTAATGAAAATTTTCAAAGTCCTTATATTCTTTTTCGTTAGGATGTTTGTGCTTTCCAAAAAGGGGGAGATTGTTGAGTCAATAAGGTTTTACTTATTAATTTTCCATTCCTTTTTGTTTTCAAAATCACAAACACTTTATACTTAAGAAAATATATATTTTACTTCTCTAAGGAAAATTTTATTCCTTAAATGAAATTTACCCTAACCTAGATTTCCTTATACATAACAATATTTTTCTTAAGTATAAAAATCGGATTCATACCCAAAACCTCGGAATCATATAATACTTAGATATGAAGCATTCTGTTTTATGATCCAAATTCTGGATATAAACTATAATGAAGTTCCACTCCGAATTATGGATATGAACTGTAATGAAGTTCTACTCCAAATTCTAGATATGAACTCTCATATAGTTCGAATCTGAATTCTGGATACAAAATCTCATATAGTTCCATTCCGAATTCTGGATACGAACTCCCATATAGTTCCATTCTGAATTATGGATACGAACTCTAACAAAGTTCGACTCCTATCTTTTACAAGTTTGAATCTTAACTTTTACAAGTTCGACTCTAAAATTTTATTAGTTCGACTCTGAAGTTTTAAAAGTTCGACTCCGATCTTTTAAAAGCTCGACTCCGAACTCCGCTAGTTCAGATTCTGAACTATGATGAAACTAGACTCCGAATTTACTTAGAAATTCAGACTCCGGATTTCTATAGAATTCAGGTTCTGAATTCCTATAAAATAGAATCTGAATATCTCTTTGTTATAGACTTTGAATTCCAAATTTGGTTAGACTTTGAACTTTTATTTGCTTACATTCCGAATTTTAGTTTTGATTATACTTACATTTGTTTCATTATAAAACGATGTTGTGCTTTTAGTTACACATGTTTTGTTATAAAATGATGTATTCCATTCTGTTTCTAACTAACCATTGGTTTAGTGACACATGTATAGGGTCCTATGAAATTTAAGGAAAATATGACCGTTGGAGGAGGGAGCCGACTGTTCCAACCGAGCCTATAAATAAGAGCTCATTTGAAATAGCTCACAACAATTGACACTGAAATTGATCACTCTAGAGACCATACGCTGTTAAGGTGATTTCTAGAGAGAGAAACTTTTCATGCCTTGTGCGTACTAAACTGCTCATTCAGATTGCTTCATGCGACTCTGATTGTTGGTGATTACAATCAAGGGATTCCGAGGATAAGAAGACAGAGGTTCCAACACCTTGAAGTTGAGGGCTTCCTTACTGAGGAAGACAGAGGTACCAACTAACTTGAAGTTGAGGGCTTATGGGGATAGCAAGAAAGAGACTCCGATCTTCGTATCGAGGGATTAGCCTAGTGTGGGTAAGAAAAACTTTCTTGAAAGTATAAATCAAGGACCTTTATCCAAGGTTGTTGGATACCCTTCTCTTTGGGTTAAAAGATTTATATCTTGTTACTTGTAGTTTTACTAATTGTTTTTCCATTGCTTTTCGTATTGTAAGGAAAGTATAATCTTATTATATTTCCTTATACTTGTACTCTGATTGATTTATATTCTATACGCTTTAAGGTAAACTCTCATATTGTAAACTTTGGTTAAGTTTCAAATTTCCAGATCCATATTTTCGGAACCTATTTTTGGAATCACTTTCCGGATCTAAGAAAGTACATAGAACTAGAATTTTTTATCTTCATACTTTGTCCCAATATTTCATTGGTAATTAGAGGTTGTGAATTTTCTTAGTTTAACTTTTTTAAACTTTGATGTTTTCTTGTTTAAGTAAATTTTTAAAGTATACAATTCACCCCCTCTTGTATATTGAGAATCTACATCGTTATTTCAATCCTACAAGAGACATTTCATACTTCCCATTAATAAGGTCGAGTCTAGGTCAAGTTATCTATTTTAGTAAGGGGTATTGGTATATGGATTGTTAATTATAAGTCAAAGAGGAAAACACCCTTTAAGTTTCAATTGACATCCCCATTTAACGATGACCATATTTTGAATTTAATATTGAAAATTATCGCATTTACACATTAGACCAATTTGATAAAGTACCATTCCCAATTTATATAGGTACCTAATTTATAAATTACAAAAGGCAGTTCATGTAACTATATCTAGAACTTTAAATTCAATAGAATAATTTAACCATTCATATAAGACAATTTTACTAGATAAATCATCATTCTCAATTTTTATAGGCAAACACACTCTTTAAATTACAATTGGAATTCTTTTATTCAAAATCAACTAAAATTTCAGTCTATGTAACCATAGTTACAAAACAAAAACATGTGATAATTGTTTAATTATGGTTCCACCCTCAAAATATGTGGGAAAACACCATTTAGGTTGAGGAATAAACTTTAACAAAAAATTATTTTTTCCACATTTTATTGCAGAAACATTAGTTGCATAACAAATACACCACTCAAGACACATAAAATAGATATACTGTAGGCAAATAATGAAAACTACATGGCATGACATAATTCATGGCATATTAGTCCTCTAAGGTGAATATAATGAGAATGATCAATGATTTATTTCCATACCTGAACAAGGATAAAATAAATTCCACAATAATAATAAAAAATTTTTCACATAAGTGCATCACCCAAATGTGAAATATGTATAAAAATAACAGGCATAATCCAGAACATCAAACCCCATCCAAGGAAATTTAGAATTTCCCCCATATGTTGGTCAGATACTCCCAGTAATAGGCTCATTAAAAAATCCCGAAGCATTATAGTTTCATGTTTACTAATCCAAAATAGTAAGAAAAAGGAAAAAAATTCTTTGATACCAATTTGTAATGTACTGGACCCGGTTAACTCATAAGTAATCGAACCCACTTGTTAAAATTTACTCAAGAATGCCTCCCCATATTCCAGAGGTTGCCGACTAGTAGTGAGGGTTTAAGGTAGTACAGTGGGGAGAGTATACCCTCATGATCAGAGTAGCATATTAGTAATAATAAATTAATAAATAATGGAAGCATAATAATAAGAGAGAAGTGGAATAATAATATATCCAGACATGAGTAAATAATGAATTATATACACAAAATCATATACAAAATGATGATTATTCCATGGATATATAAAAAGGAAGGCATACATACACACATATATATCAAAAGAAACAAAATGATCAAAAAGTATATCTCCAATTATCACGATCCAAGTATTGGTATTGTGCTCCTTTACTCCCATACTATGAACCAATAAAGCATCCATGACCGAGCACTTTTCCTTATCCCTACCCAAATCTATGAAGCCTATCTAAGAACTAATTAGAGTCTCGAACAGACTGTGAGATATACTCATTAGGTCACCACCAATGATGTCTATAACAAATCCTACCTACGTATAAAAACAATAACCATGTGCAGGTATAACATGTAAAGATGTAAAATGAAAGATATATATAATAGGTCAATGAACAGAATATATAACTATGAGAAATCAATAAAAGGTGATATTTAGTACATTATAGAGGAATAATCAGGCAACTACTAGCCTCATCATGTGTTTCATACATATACAATATCAGACCTACATGGGTTAGGAGCCAAAGCGATAGACCAAGCCATCCTCTTAAATACCAAGGTACTCATCCAAGGAAATATATGAATAATGTAGATCTACATAGGACCGGAACCCAGGGACCATGTTCATGGCATCCTAATATATAAATATATAAATACAGGGGTCGTAAGTGACATACCTTGACCCACTTATCAATTCCATACTAGTAATCAAAGTCAGTGCCATATCGATAATCAAAGTCGATGCCGTACTGAATTACCCATCATCAATAACATACCAAAATTTCCAATATCAATAAGTAATATAAAATTTCAAGGGGATATTTCGGTGTTCAAACCCAAGTCAAACCATTCGTTTGAATAGGTATAAGTCTAGATATCATCTATCTCTTTACAATGTTATCATTTACACCATTCAATGAACCACTTTATTCACTTATGATTTTATTTAATAGGAGTTATTCAACTGTTTAGTGTTACATTTAATTATATAAGGATCCTAATAATATGTGGAAATCTCACACACAACCAAGGGGTGGTTTTAGTTTAGGGGTATATAAACAAACCCACCACGTAGGTGGTTTGGGTTGTGGTTTACAACCTATAACCAAGTAAATGTGCATTAAGGTCCACAAATTCAAGTTTAATAATTAATTTAGGATGTTACTTAATTTAGGGTTAACATCCAAAAGGTATAGCATATGGAATAATGATGAATAATTATTAAACAACATAACTTTTAGGGAAAATGTATTGACCACCTACCTTATGGATTTAGACAAATTCCCATCTAGTATTGGCCTCATATTCAGGATGGAATGAGAGAAAAAAGATAAATATACAAAAAACCAAAAAATAGGTCATATTAGCTCACACCAAATTAGAGCTCTTAAAGGTGAGATAAGAGGAGAAAATAAGGAAAAGGATCAAAGCTCTTACTGAGATGAGTCTAACAAGATGAATGAAAATCCGATAAGAGTCTAGATGAGGGAGATAGATCAATGCCTACCTTTAAGACATGGAGGAGATCCGATGATATCAGGGTAATATGTTTGGAAGAGGAGAGAAAATAAGGGGGGTGAGTTATAATGAAAGAAGGGAAAAATAGACTTTTCACCTCACTTTAATGAGGTACATAGTTTGGTCACACACTTGGCCAAACTATGAACCATTTGCGTGCTAGAACTATCCAAGGGATATAAACCCTTCCATATTTATGTTCACGATTAGAAAAAACATGTATTTAATAACATCCAAAAGTATATATTTTCTCCAAAAGAAGAATCTCTAAGCTCAAAAAAAGATCTGAATTCTTCAAAACCATTTGTTAATCATTTAAGACCAAGTATAAGGTTAAAAGAAAGATTTAAATTGAAAATTAAAGGGTTTGTACCTCAATAGAAAAACTAGTGTGTTACAATTAACGAATTTCCTTTTGACGAGATGTGTTAAGAACATAAAAACATTCTGCTGAAATAAAAAATAAATGTGTAAAAACCCATAATAAATTTATTATTTATTAAAAAACATAAAGTTAAATGTATTAATAAGTGTGTGTGCATGTATATATTAATATAGAATAAATTAATAAATTTATTTATTTCAAATTATTATTATTGATAATGCAATTATAAATTATTAATAATATAATTAACAATAATATTAATTTATAATAATAACAATATTATTATTAATGGAAACATTATGGGTGTGGAGTTAAAAAAACAAACTCAAACCCATATATTTTATTAGAAGAAAAAATGTTTGTAAAGGGAAGCCACAATTGGGTATAAGTATCCCTGGTTAGATTTGAGGGATAATGAAGACTACATTCATTTGGAATATCAAACATCCATCTTGAAGATTTAGAATCTAAAACCTTAATTTAAATACAATAATAAACATAATTTCATTCCCAATAGATATGATACATTCACCTATATTATTTTTATAAATTCAATAAATTCAAGCCAGCCCACATGAAACATCTATAGTAAAAGCCTATATATTTAATTTATCATATTCACCACAAATTTAATCACTATCAATACAATGTTGGATAAACCATAAATTTTATCTTATTTTATCACAAATATAACCACCTATAGATTTTCTACATAGTAAATATGACTTATAAGAAATTTATGAAAGTTGAATTTAATAAACCCTCTTAAATTATGAAATACTCAAACAATACCTACTAGTCTTGGACACCCCAAGGTTGAGACATCAACATTTATTTTTATCCAATGAGGAATAGATAGAATCCATTTGAAAAACTTGAGTGAGATTTTTTTCTAATAACCCTACAAATAGTGAGAATCTTAATAATCATAATATCAGATAGAGAGTTATTCATCTATTCCTTTTGGATCTTAGTATCCATTGTAACCGTCATATATATTCATAAAATTCATGTTTTAAAAGATAAAATTTTCCAATCAAACCCATTACTATTCTTATCCATCCAAATTAAATGAAGGGAAGATAATTCATTAACTAATTTTTTAACGTCACCACTATTAGGATTTCATGTAATACAATATATAAGTAAATATATGAATTTTTAGTTGGTACATAATAGTAAAAGATATCATATATATATATATATACAATTATAAATTGAAACAAAAAATGGGTAGTGAATAAATAGGCAAGAAGTAATTTTTAATCATTTTCACACAAACAACACCTGAACACCAAATTGAGACATGAAAATTATAAATTATCATAAGTAAGGAGCCTATTATTCCATAACTTCTAATAAGATATAAGTAATAGAGTTTTTTCAAAGAATCTTAAGTTAGGTCGAAATGTTAATCTACTTGAAACACATAAATCTATAAAAAAATTTGATGTGTCCACTTCAAACTAATTAAACTTATAGATAAGGGTATGAAAACCATCAATTTTACAATTTTGAATTTGAGATAACATATTAGATTTCATAAATCCCGTAATAACAAGGGTATTTTATAGTATATCTATAATGGATAACTTATTTGCATCATCCAAAATTACACAATTGTAAAAAAATAAGAGTATCCAACCATCGACTATATGAATTATTGATATTGGTATCTTTATTGAATCCTATAACACCTTGAGATTTTTAAATATATTTCTTTTAATAAATACGTTGTTAGATATTTTTATCTATGTGAAAAACCAAACTAAAATGAGCCACAAATTATTTATTATTCAGAAAATTTTAGTATAATAAAACCTTTAGTATATAAAAATATATTAACCAAATTAAAATGCTTACATTTAGAGGACATATAATTATTATGATTTAATATATAAAAGGAATATTGATTCTCAAATAAATGTTTAATGTTTTAATAAATTAAAATAAATCACTTTAAAAATATTATTTTGATAATATATAACATTTTAATATATTAAATAACATATTAATATCATTAAGTTAGGAATTGGTTTGAGATAGTACTAAGAACTCTTAATTTTTTAAAAGGCAGTTTTCACTAAAAATACATTTCTTTATATTTTCATTTAAAAGATAAATTTATAAATTTTAGAATTTTATTTTTTAAAAAATAAAATTCATTTTTTAATTTAACATATCAATATTAGTTTAAGATTATTTTTTTGGTATTTTCTGAAAAATATTGATTTTTAGGTGAATAGTGCAAAATACTGTTTTTACAAATAATCTAATTTTTGTTGACATTATTAGTATATAAGTATGAAATAGAAATTAATGAAACTTATTTATAAGAAAAAATGTGTATTTTATAAGTGAAATTATAATTATAATTTTTTTTAATTTAAAAACCCATATTTTACATTTTAGAACTTATGTTATATTTTTCAAAAAAAAATTGTTTTAAATACATTTTATATTTAGTATTTTGAAAATTAATATTTTTCACTACTATAAAATTAATGGATTTAAAATTTTGAACAATTATTTCCAAATTATATAGAAATAAATAATTTTTATTCATGCATAAAGTATAAATTACTTTGGTAAAAACTAGAGACCTAATCAAAGATCAAAAGAGGAAAATGGTTTAACCTAAAGGGAAAGACCATAAACATGTTTAAAACATGTGTGAGAATGGGTGGTTAAGGGCTTTATCAAACTTGTCCATTTACCTCTAAATAATTTTCTAATTTTTGATCCACTTTCCTTGAAAGTGACTTCCCATTATTAAAAACCTTTATGCATTTATAAAAATGCCACCCCTTTTTCACTTATAAAAGGGAAACTCCTCTCATCACTTTCAATCACACAAAAACCCAATTATTTCATCTATAAAACTACCTAAAACTCTCCTAAACATTAAAATAAACCTTATATATGTTATGGTCTTCTCAAATTACCATCCCTCAAAGATTTAACCCCCTTCTGAAAGGGGATAATCCAATAAGTAATATATATATTTCTAATCACACCGTTCTCATTTCTATTTATTTTTGTGAATTTATTATTCCAAAAATTACTTCAAACAATATTAAAATTATAAAATAAGTATAATTATTATACTAAAATGTTATTATACTTATTTTATTATCCTTAACCACCTTTCCCTTTTTATTAAGATAAAAAACCATCATTTGTGCGTTGTGTAAACTACCGCCTCCATGACACAACATGTTTTGTTTTAATTAAAAACCTTAAAAGGCTAGTACAAATAGAGAATTTAATATATAAGTAAAATATTTATGAAATATTTTAAATTCTAAAATGATAAAACATATTAATCCTTTCCCCATTCTATGGAAAATGAAATCATCATCCATGCGCACGTGTGAACTACCACCTCCATGGAATGATTGACTTTCATTTTTTATTTTAATCAAAACCTTACATGGATGGTCATTATAGGGATATTAATGGAAAAATACGATTTTTATGAAATTATCAAGGTTCCATAAAGATAAATTGGACCACCTATAAAAAATATGTGAAATAAAAAATCACGATAAATTCAACCATCCAAAATAGCATTCTAAGAGAAAAAATTATTTCTTCATATTATGTAATAACTTTGTATATAATATCTTATTATTATAATTATTTTAAATTATAACATATAACAGTAATAAACACTAAAATTTATCATTATACTTATTCTATAATGATATTATAACTAAATCACTTCATAATCATCCATTAATTATGGTATGTTCTTGTTTGGGTTGGTTTAACCACCCACTTGAAAAATGATTTAAATTTATATCATGGATAAATATGGGAATTTAATTTATGGTAATACATGATATAAATAAGTAAATAAATAGTTCTTTTGTTATATAGTAATAATATAAAAATTTAACTCATTATTTAACAAAACACCCTTCGGTCACTAAGAATCATAAAAACATACTCATCGCCATATTCATCTTTAGGGACGATAACATAAAATACCACCGAATGAAATTATAAAATTATAAATAATTATAAAATATAAATTCCCACACCTTTTATTATCTAAGAATGATGAAATTTTGGATAATAATGAATAAAAATATTTGTTATTATGAAATTAGTTCAAAACGATCAAGATTACTCAATCCTGATATTGAAAATAGATAATAACTAACTAATACAATGTTGGAAGTAATTGTAAATAAAGTTTATGAATGGTTATATACATGAATAAATTTATGAAATATGTGATTAATATGGTTAATTATTCTTTTTATACATGATGTTAGAGTAAAATAAACTAAGAGAGAATTCTAGGTAAGAGTTTCACGTCTCAGATATACTTTCTTGAGACATATTTCTTATTAAGCACCATGGTATGTTTGATATGGTTTGATAAATACATAATGAATTTATTTTAATATATTAATGTAATTAATTTGGTTTAAATATCTATATATTTTTATTTCTTTAAATTTATTTCGATTCAAAGGATACTAATGTCATAAGGTTCTTTGTTAACTCAACCCCCTTCGTTGAGTTTAAATGTTTCTCCAGTAACTAATTTTTTTTAGGATTTATTTATTCTACTATATGGTTATGTATCATTTTAATTTATATTCCTATATGTAGTAAGATTAATTTTAAGTATAAATATTTTACCCTGATTAATTTCTTTCTCAAAAATGTATATCATCATTAAGAATAATTTTGATCATCTTTATTGATAGTTTAATAACCATGTCAATGTTTTCTCTTATTATAAAATTTATCCTTTATATTTGGAAATATAATTATGTGGTATTTAATGTGACCTTAATATTTCCCTTATCCTATTTTTAAAATATTTTTTAACTTGTTTTACGATGTGGGTTTTCAACAAAGGAATTTCAAAATATTAAAAATGTTTTCCATCCTTTCAAAAGAAAAGTTTTTATCTTCCACTCCAAATTTATTTTGATAAAATTTATTTCATTTAAAGGATTCATTATTGAAGTTTATTTTTCAAAATTAAATGTTTTCAAAATTTTTCACATCACCTTTTTTAAAACCTTTATGTCTTTTTCTAGTCTTCTTTTTGAATGTTTTTTTTAAAATTAAATGTTCTCAAAATGGTTTCACATAATTTTGTTGAAGTATTTATATCATTTTAGAGATTTTAATATTTAAGATTCATTTTAAAAGTAAATTTTTTCAAAAAAATTTACTGCATATTCTAGAAAATTAATTTTGGATGTGATCCATAACTTTATCTTTTATGGTAATGATTAAAACATTTTATAAAAACTCTTTAATAACTTCACTTATATTTTCCTCTGTATTTAAAGGTATTATTTACTTGAAAGTTATTTTTCATGAACCACACATTAAATGTTCTGATAAAATAATATTCTTATGTGATTTAATTTTAGGTGTCAACCATTTACATTATTGAGTTGAATTTTGGTTATACCATTTGGAAATGCTGTGAAACAAATTTTTCTTTCCATGTGTTATTTATGATGTGGTTAATGACTTTTTTTTCAAGTGGCACTATATGTTTGAATGATTGAATGGAGGGGTACTATATATCCCTCCAATTAATTTCTAATATTTATATCTCATGATATAAAAAGGTGAATTTTAGGATTTATCCCAATCCAAAGGGTACACTAGAGGATTTAACCCCCTTTGTAATGGAGATTATCAAAGAAGTGAGGTATACATTTTCTACTACTCCTTTCCCATTTCTATTTATTTATGCGCACTTATTATTCCTAAAATTCAATTAAAATATCTTAAAATTATAAAAATAACATTTTTATTATAATTTTATGTTATTATAATGATGTTAAAACCATTAAACACCTTTCCATTTTCCATTAAGAAAACAAAACCATCATTCATGCTTTGTGCGAACTACTGTATCCATGACACAATGTGTTTCATTTTACTTAACACCTTATAAGGATATAAATAATAGAGGATTTCATATATAAGTATTATATTTGTGTAATATTTTACATTCTAAAATGATAAACTATATTACTCCTTTTATCTATTCTATGAAAAACAAAATCATTATCAATGCATACGTGTGAACTATCGCATCTATAGAATGATCAAATTTTATTTTTATTTGTATCATCACCTTACATGGATTGCCAAGAGAATGGGTTTAATGTATAAATATATTTTTAATGAAATTAATAAGGTTTTAAAAACAAAAATTGGACAACCTATTAAAAATATAAGCAATAAACAAACATGGTAAATTCACTTATCCTAAAGAGAGTTTTAAGAGAAAAAAATGATTTCTTCATACTATGAAATAACCTCGTATAGGTTACATTATTATTATAATTATTTAAAATTATAATATATAATTCTAATAAACACTAAATAAGATAATAATTCTTATGTTATAATAATATTATAAATAAATCACTTCATAATCATCTATTAATCCTGGTATGTTCTTATTTGGGTTAGTTTGACCACCTACTTGAAGGGTGATATAAATTTATATCAGGTATGGATATGGAAATTTATTTTCTAGTAATATATGATATAGGTAAGTAAATAATATTTTTTTGTGGTTCTATAATATTAATATAAAAAATTTAACTTATTATTTAATAAAATACCATCCATTTACTAAGAATCATCAAAACATGCTCATCACTAAATTCATCTTTAAGTATCATAACCAAAATTACTATAGAATGAAATTATAAAATTATGAATAATTATAAAAGATAAATTATAGTAAATTTTATGATCTTTTATTGATTAAATTTGGTATAATATTGAATAACAACACCGCTATTACAAAACTATTTCAAAATGATCAAGATTACTTACACCCAATATTGAAAATAGATAATAACTAACTAATATACATGTAGAGAATAATTATAAATAAAGTTTATAAAATGTTATAGAAATTATTTTTTTAAATTGGTGATGAAGGTAGTTAATTTTTTTATGGAAAGTTAATGAAAATTTCAACTAAGCAAGAATTAAAGTAAGGGTTCTTTATCTAATATTTGAATTCCTTGAGACATGTTTAGGTTATACACCATGTTTTATTTTAATGGTGAAAATACCAAAATGTTATAATTTTTTATCATGATTATCTAGTATTTCATTATATTAAATTCTATATATAAATTTATCCCTCTCATGGGGTTTTTATTCAAAATCTACAAAGGATGTATGGGGTTTCTTAGTCTTAATTCTAATTATTTGAGACATAATGCATTTTGCGCACCATTTTTTACTTGTATGGTGTATTTAATTCCCATGGATGTATTATTATCAAAATTATTTTTCATTGGATATAAGGATCCAAATCATATTCCCTTCTTCAAATGGATATTGATTCAATTGATATCCAGTAGTAAGTATTTTTTGTAACTCCACTTTCGTTCATTGAGTTATGATTATTATCTTGAACTTATTTCATATAAGTTGGGTATATTATACCCTTGATATTATTTTGTGTTATTATATCATTGTTTTCTATGGATTTATATTCCTACCATATAAACCATTTTAAAATATTTCCTACCTTATAGAGTATGTTTCCCATAAGGGATATTGATAGATCAAACCTTGAAAATGATTTAATAATAATAATAATATCACTAGGTGTTTTTTAACTCAATATCCAATAGTTGGTGAAAACTTTCATGACATAAGACATCATAAAATCTAGATTGAAAACTAATTTTACACTACATTTGTAGAAGTTTCATAGTATTTTAATTGTTCTCATGGTTGTTGGTGACTATTTCCCTCATTATCTATTAGATTGAGAAATTAAGCCACATATTTCCCAACTGACTTTCAATTGAAGTAACAAATTTTTATTGCTTCTCTCACTCCATTAAATCTATGAGTTTGATAACCTTCATATCTTTAATTATAACATCTTGCCATCCATTTATGGAAATTTCCTTCATGATTCTTTCCAAAACTTTCATATGAAGGAAGCTGAATCTTCTTATATTAATAATATTCATCCCTAGAACTTCCTAAATATTAATTCCTTCTATTATTTTATATGTTCTATATTTCAACTATGTTCACATGATTAATCATATTTTGTGATATTTGGTTTGGAATAATCACTAAATTTCTCCATCCAGTTCCATTTTCTATGGGTTTATCATTGAGATAGTCACTCTATTCCCCTCACACCCATAATTTACTTGGTTTCTTATAGATCTATTCATTAATAAAACCAAAATGGGTTAACATAAGTGATAAAAATTAACATCATAAGATAATTATTAAAATTTAATCTTAATATATCATACTTCATCACAATATCATGTTATCCTATTGTTATTTTAGTCCAAACTATATCACTCTTAGTTCAAACTATATAATCTATATCCCAACTTAGATCATTTTAGGTTTGACCTAAGTTACTCTTTTTTTGGGTTTTATCATAATCATTAACCAAATTTCTTAAAGTAACTAGGAAATAAATCCTTCATAGTGGTTAATAAATAGAATACAATCAACCAAATAATATCCCCCCAAGTGTGTCTAGTTAGGTGTGCAATCTTAGGACCATTAACAATGCATTAGAGTAAAGATTAAGTCAATGCTCAATCATCCTTTTTGTGGTGATTAACCCTAGATTAATCTATTCCATAACAACATACACTTTCCAGTATCTAGACAAGGATTTAATTAGTAGGAAAACCACATAATCAAAACTTTAGAAAAACTTCAGGATGTCATTATATACTTATACTTATTCCTATTATTTTCACTAAAGTTATCTTATCTTAATGACCAAATAAAATGTACATTATTACATTAACATTAAATAATTTACTATCCCAAAGTGTTATTTATACCTTTGAAATTATGGTCAATATTAACTTATTAACCCTTAAATAATCCACAGTAAATATCCAAATCTCTAAATTTATTTTAACCTTTTTCTGATACCAAATATTATACACCAATATTTCAATATATAATTATCTTTAAATAAGTCAATGTGTTAAATAACTTTCTCCACATGAAACAAAAAACTTAAACGAAACCAAAATATTTTTAGATAAAATTTAAATAATTAGGTATGATAATTAAAACCTAGCCATAAAATTAGAATGAATGAATAGGAGTAACCACTTTATGAAATATTTATAGAATGAAAATAAAGGATAATTTTAATATGAATAAAATTCAATCGGTATAACTAAAATGACTAATAAGATATTTTTAAGCTTTAAATTATATTTTTCTAAAAAAATTCCGTTTATGCACTATGATTTTTATCACATGAAACTTATGATTAATTAATGGTGCTATATATTGATATAAATAATTGGTTAACACTAATTATTAAATGATATAAAATAAGAAGATGAATGGATTGTGTTATAAAGAGAAATTTTACCTATACAAATTGTTTTTCATTATATTTTTATAATTTTATTTAAATTTTAAATTTATAAATTTTAGAATTTTAATTTTAAAAAATGATTTTTTTTGGATTCATCATAGTAATATTTTTTTAAGATAAATTTTTGGTATTTTTTTTGAAAAGTTTGATTTTAAGGTGAATAATACAATATACCAATCTTATAAATACTACAATTCAATGAAATTATTAGTATGTAAGTATTTCTTATAAATTTGTAAAACCCTTTTCTATAAAAAATATTTATTTTATAAGTGAAATTTTTATGACCCCCTCCCTTCAAAGGTACCCCTCCTTGGCCAAAAATGAGAGAATGGAGATAATGACGCCCGAATCTTGCCTCAAATAGGCCAATGTTTGGAAAAAAGTACCAAGGGTATATCATACACATAAATGGGAGGAATTATCCTAAAATATAATACAAATGAGAGATAATATAGGAACACCTAAAAAATACTTCTCAAGATAAATTAAAAGATTCTATGTACATGAATGTAATATCATACATCTAAACAATTGTAAGAAAGATACAAGTACTAAAATATATCCTCTATAGTGACCATGAAATCAAAACAACTCCTTAACAACCCCCAAGAGCTAGTAATTTCCAACACAATCACTAAAAATATCCTTAGGTCCTAAAATTTTTTTATAAGGAAAAAGGGTGAGCATAACATGTATACTCAATAGGATCCTCCCTCGAGCATCTCATCCAAAAATAAATATAACACACTAAATCCTAGAAAACAATAAGTAAAACTAACTCATAACCTAATAAGGTAAAATTTATTCCTAATATAACCATGGATATATCTCATTAAGCATTTCATACAATATATCATATAAGATAATATCAACAGAAGTTACCCTGCCACCACTTGACCACTAGTTTTCTACTCCACCCCAACATCGCACATCCTGATCCATCTCTCCCAAAAGTAAGCTATCCCTAGAACACCTTAGCTAAAGTAACACATCACGAATCTTGTTAATAATACAATCTCACCATATATCATGCACCCTATTCATAACATCATGTCATCATACCATGACACATCTTCAGATAGTAACCGTGTAGTTTTCAGGAGCCACCACAACCCGTATGTCAAGTATCATACCTCAAGCCATCACAAACTATACATCAAATACCTATAATGATACATATGATAATATATTGTGCGTGAAACAAAAAAATCCATTAAAATAATCTACACACATATATGGTAAGGGTTACCACCATTCATACCATCATATAATACTACTAGGATAAGAGATAGAGACAAGAGTGTGTAGTCATCCATCCATTCCTCACCAACCTAGATGTTGCGAAAAAACCTCCCAGAGTCCACTGGGTTTTAGTATCCATAATAATATGGGTGTGTTAACATATAAAAACATATAATATACAAGATATAATATAGTTCACAACCACACTATGGGTATCAACCTAGTCTTAGGTTCAACTACAACTATCGTCACCCTGACACCCGACTTCCACTGCTAAGGACGAGATATCCTATAAGCATACAATAATTCAAGAAGACTTCAATAATTTTTTCCCATTAAATATTCCACATCATGTTTACCCTTTCAATTAATAATTAACATTTATTTATAATTACTTTAACACCAACATCAATCGATCTCTATTCCCTATCTACATAAGAAAACAATCCCACCATTTCTCATGATTATCATAATTTGTAGCATTCCATCAAGCACTAACCCCATGGGTTAAAAAATTTATTATTCATTAAAATTCCATAATTATAGGTACTATAAGACCATTCCTAAGCTACCATAAAAAATATGCATAACCAAGAAAAAAAACTACCTTAAGTAGTGAGGAAAAAAATATAGATAAAAAAGAAATTCAACCATATCGAATTTAAATTAAAACATTATCAAACAATAATCCTTGATTATAGTAAAAAAATACTAAATCCCAGCTTCAACCCATTCCATCTATCCCTGTTCCATACCTAACACCACCATACATATCACCAATCATATCACCATGCATCCTTCCATCTCATTCATCAACTAATATAACAAACCCAAGCCTCCTTACTGATGTATCATCAACCATCATCAATCTCAGTATCACATATTGTTTCATATAAAGGATCACATATAGAGAAAACACACAAGGTATCAAGAAAACAACAAAATTAAGCAGGTCATCTAGGTCATAAAAAAATAAGGCCACCCACTTTATAAGAAAATGGGAACACTTGACCATAATCATTTATCTTTATCAAACAACTAATTATTTACCATCTTGAATTAACTGATTCATTTGTCACATGTTACGACCACATGTATCCTAAGTCATCAGATATTAAAATCTATAAATTATTTAAACTTTCATCCAAACATAACTTCTATATTTATCAAAATTTAAAGAAAAAAATTAAATTAAGACATGCCTCATTATTATTTCATCAACAATAATACCAACTTCAATATATTTAGATAATTACATTAATATAATTTTTTTAATTAAACATGCTTCAAACATCATTTTATTTCTAAAAAATTATAAGAATAATTATTCCATTTTAACATGACTCAATAATTACTTAACCAATAAACATTACCAAATTTATATTATTTAAACATTTTAATCATAAAAACATGCTAAAACAAGGCATAAACATAGTAAACACTCCATCTATAAAGTCAAGAGGTAAACTATTATCATGGTGGAAGAACATACAATCACAAAAACCATAAACCATGTTCATTATTTAATATGGTTTAATATTTTTAAGGTTAATTCAATAATCACTCAAAGAGATTAACTATGATAAATTTATGATTTCACATAAAATAATAGGATAATAAACCAATAACCCACCTTAATGATTTCAACATTCCTCAAATGATAACATAACAATAATACAATTCTTCTATATCCTCTCCTATAAGGAATATACAACCCTGTAAGGATTCTGCTCCATAATTGTGCTAACAAACATCAAAATAAATCCATAAAAAAATGGATATAAACTTCTATAACATGGAAAGATAACACAAGATAAAAAAACCATATAGATAAGATCCACAAGAGAAAGAGGAAAAAACCCACTCTAGATCACCAGATATTGAATATATGAATCTAGGGATCAATACATATCGAAATAGATTAAAAAATGCCTTGAGAGAGCTCCTATGGTCACCTAGGGTTCAACAAAATTTAGTGGCATTTCCGAAAAACCAAAGGTGAGATCAGATTTATAGGCACACTTCCTAACATAGATTCATGGTGTGAATGTGTAATTCACATCATTAATGGTTTGAGGTTTAGAACTAACTAAAAATTCATCACCTTGACCCAATAAACTTGGATTGATTCATGTTGTGAAAATTATGTTCACATTGTGAGTTTTGAGGAAATATTTATCTAATCTAATCCTCCACCATTTCGCATTATGAACCCATGATTCACATCTTGAATCACACTCTACTAACCACCTTTCCGATTCCATGAATTTCTTATTTGTGGTGTGAAATTCTCTCTCAATTCGTGAACAATAGTTCACATCATGAAACTCTCATGGAACCATATTTCATCTTTAAAACTCCATCGAACCCACTATAGGAATCCTCCAAGAACCACAGAATTTAGAAACATGAAAAGGGATAGTATATAAGGATTTGAGACCTTATATTAAATATCTCTCAAACAATTATCACCCTTGATAATTTAAAACCAAATCTTGAGAGAATAAAGAAAAAGGGGTCATTTGAACATCAATCCAATGATATAACTTACAATAATCTCATCATCACAGGAGTACAATCACCTCACTCAGAGGAATATGGCATAAAACTACACAACACCAAAAACCATATCCCAGAAACTCTACTATGGGAGATACCTATCAAACAAGAGGAATAAAAAAATGAGGAATTTAAGAAGATAAAACCATATTAAAAAACTAGATAAAAATAAAAAACCACAAAGCACTAATACAAAATAAGGTATAAACACCAAATAATTCAGGATATTGGGAAAATATTTATGACTCACATTCCCATGTAATTACTCCACACCACCATGTATCCATAAGACACAAACTAAGGGAATAAAACACTCACATAACTCCATATCATGGTGGTCCTAGATCTCCATAGGCCACTCCTCGAATGTTGTATCATCATCAATGTTTATCTTGATCTAATCAATGTTGTGAGAGTCATTATAAAGATAAAGATGAAGTTGTGATACATGAAATACATCATGTATATAGATCATCCATGGGGGAAGTTCTATCAGATATTACATGACTACAATATGAGATAACACTTCAAAAGTCACAATAAACTAGGGATAAAGATTACTCCCATGACTGAACCTTTACTTCCCATGAAAAGGGGTAACCTTTAGGAATACATGATATCCAACATCAAACTCCAGGGTCTTCTCCTATGATATACATAGAAATTTTGATGATATTTCACTACCTTCATCCTCTTAAAAATCACCTGAACCATATCTATCGTGCAATATACCAGGTATGACCTGAGAATTAATGACTCTTTGAACCCATTCTAGCATGATGAAGATCATCAAGGTTGTCTATACAGATATTTAAATGGTTCTACAATAATGGCGGAGTTAAAAATATTATTGTGAACAAATTCAACCAATATAAGGTTACTTACACATGAACCTCATAAATATAGGACACAAGTAGGAAACATATCCTCAAGATTCTGGCTGGTCTTCTCTATCTGACTATCCATCTATGGATAAAAAGCAGTGCTAAGGAACAAGTAAGATCCAAAATCATGTTGGAGACCTCTCTACACTCTAAATTTAAAATGATGATCATGACCAGATATGATCATGTATGGGACTCGTTGGAGCCTCACCACCTCCTCCATGCCTCAATAAAACCTTCATTGAGCTCAATTATTTGATCATTAATAAGTTAGCCAACATTTTTCAAATGGTCCACTATCACCCATATAGAATCATGGCCTCCCTGAGCTTGAGGTAACTGAGTGATGAAGTTATTTAAAATATACTACCACTTCTACTATGGAACATATAATGGGTGTATAAAACCACTAGTAATAGAGTGTTCAACCTTTACCTTTTGGAAGACTAAAAATAGAGACATAAACTCCACAACCAAATGCTTTTACCTAGGATACCAAAACTAACCTCTCAGAGAATAGTACATCTTCATCACACCAGGATTTACTAACAAGGGTGATCTATGGAACTCATAAAGAACCACATCACACATACTTAAAGGAATGAAAAACTCCCCTAGACCAACACCTGATTTTGTCCATCATTTTACCAACCATCAGGTGAATCTCCCAAAACAACTTAGTATCTCCATGAATCTAACTTGGAATCCCCCAGCTAGGAATCCTCCACATGATGCACCAAATACTACTAAAGCATCATATAATAAAAGTAATCCTTTACCTGCAACCTCTCCCATATCATGATTCATAGTTGATAGTTCTTCTATCACTCTCTAAGAATCTCTAGACTCATTCATGAAATAACTACAAAACTTCATACTCAGCACATCAGATAAAACATTATTGTTAACTGGTGTATATAAAATATTAAATTTTTAGTCTTTCAATAATTACATCCACCACCCCTTTTGTAAGTTCCAGACACACTGGGAGAATACATAACCCATGCTATTTTTATTAGTGAAGACCACAAAAAACTCACCAATGAGGTAATGTCACCAAAACTTCAAAGAAAACACAACTCCTACTAAATCCAAATCATGAGTGGAATAGTTCAACTCATGGGGATATAACTAATGATACCCATAATAAATAACCAATATCTATTTCATCAAGACACTACCCAAGCCAAGATGTGAAGCATCATAGAAAATATGAAACTTAACTCCCTCTTTTGGAAAATGAAGAACATGAGAACTATCCATATTATTCTTTAGATAATCGAAAGCTGATAGAAACTGGTTACTACATAAGAATGCCTAATAATTTCTTCAAAATTAGTTTGTATTAGTTTAAATCTAAGATAATTTAGGTATGAATATTCTATAAGAATATAAAAGACTAAGGAAACTCTATACCTTTATAATAGTCTTGGAGGCTACCCAAGAAACAATCGCCTCAATCTTTGAAGGAACCAAGATTATTCTGCACTAGGAAAAAACATTCCCTAGGAAATGAACTTCACAATCCCAAAACCCACACATAAAAATATTATCAAATAGATTATTATGATGATGAACTCCAAAAGCTTCTAGAATATGCTTTATATTATCTTCCTTAGATGCGGATTACACAAGGATATCATCGATGAAAAACACCACCCACCGATCAAGGAACTATATAAACATTATTGTCATAAAATTATGAAAAATTATATAGAGTTAATATCATATAATGACATAGAAATGAACTGATAACTCCCATAATGATATCATAAAGTAGTCTTTGATATATCTTCATTCTTTACCCACATATGATGATATCCCGACCATAGATCGATCTTTGAGAACCAAATATCCCATTTCAATAGATCAAATAAATCATTAATCAATGGAATAGGATAGTATCTCTTAAATATAACCTAATTCAAGAAAATATAATTGACATAGAGGTGCATAATTCTATAAAATTACTTTATTAATAAAACCGATGCACCCCAAGGCGACACACTTGGACGAACAAAACCTCATTGAAAAAGATCATCAATTTGTACCTGAATATTATAAAAATTAGAAGGATACATCCAATATAGAGGCATAAAGATCAATAAATCTCCTAAATATAGCTCTATCCTAAACTTGATCGACCATCTAGGGGGTAACACCACAACCTCCTCAGGAAAGACATCAGGGTACACTTCCATAACCTTGGGAAACACTATTAGTTAAATGTTTGATGAACTCAGCATTAACTCTATCATCATGGGAGATAAATATAGAACATTAATCTATCTCATTATGTGGACTCAATTACCAAAGAACATATAAGATTCTCCAAAAACATTATAGAACACAATATATCTCCTAAAATAATCTATAATGGCCTGCACCGAATCCTACCAGTCCATGTCATTGATGATATCATATGGATATATTTTTAAACATATAAAGTCTCTCCAAGAGTGGTGATACCCCAAAAATAGATCACAGTGTCTATAAAATTCATATAAGTAAGCTTGACCTCCAACTGGAATAGTCAATTTTAATAGAACTATAAGAATCTATAACTCAATTCCCAAATCATAGACTAGGGAAAGTGATATGAAGGAGTGCGTAGCTCTTAAATCAAACACACAAGTAGAAAAAAAGAAAAGGGTACCTCAAATGACATATGGATCACCTGGATTTGGAAACTATAGAGAATGAAAATGACCATGACCTACTCCATGGACTCTTAGAACCTAAGGACGACTTCATCCTTGGTCACATTTTTCTCTTTGAGGATTAAGAGCATAATAGGGTTGTCCTATGCCTACCCTATATCCTCTCTACTGGTCCAAAGTTGGAGCAAACTATTACATTGACCTTAGTTGAAACTGAATCAATGTAGGAACTTGAAGAAGAACACATGATACATGCATCATGCTAAAAAATTTCATGAACTCCCACTGTTAATGACCTCATCCTCCATATGAAAAACATGCATATGATCCCTTGGTAGGGGCCTAAGAGCCACCCCCATAGAAATGAGATAATGAGGTATGATACCTATCCCGACTATCCAAAATCCCTTATTTGTAGGAAATTGGGAACCCTAGACTATTGCTCCACTATATATGAAATCCTAATAACTTCTCTCTCATGATGATCCAGTCACGGACAATATCCTCTTAATGACCTATGCTCTCACTAACACCATGAGATATGTTTATGGTATAAATGTAGTAACATAGTGATGGTTATTTGGATACAAAGACTCCTCAAAATTCATTTTACTATCCTCCTAATATAAAAATTGGTCTGAAGCATATCAGAGAAGGGTCCTAAAATGGATTCTAAACTTCTTCACATTGGAGGTCCCCTGTCAAAGGGTAAACAACTCCTAGAGACTAACCACTTTTATGGTCGAAGAAAGAAAATATTATTGAAATTGGTCTCAGAACTTCTTCCATGAGACTAATGACTCATCCCAATCCCCTAGGAACACAAAAAAACCACTACCTTTCTACTCCACATAGCATCACTAACACCAACAAAACCCAGTTCTTCTTCAGAGCATGGGAAAAAATGAAGGATATATATACCTCTTCTGACTATTACTCTATCAAAAAGTTCTAAAATAATCCATAATTATTCTCTAGAATATGGTTTTTAAACTCTAAAATGTCCTCCTCCAAGTTTCATCATCATCGACCTCAACCCTACGAAGATCTACTAGCACATCCTACTGAACATCCTCAGCGTAAAACTGATGAGGATGTTTACCTAAATCCATAACTAAAAAATAACAAATAGATAGGGAGTCCTAAACTTAGAACATGGAATATTTAAGATTAATTAATTAATTAATTAATTATTTAAGGTTTAACCTAATCCCAATTTCCACCCATTTCAAACACATGTTAAAATAATAATAATGTATGATATATTCCTAGGTCTCTAACCCACAACCAACATCACTTCTCTTAGTAGGATTACTGAACTTAAAGCTCTATAAAATAGATCAAAATGGTCTCTAAATACCCATGTCCTATCCAGTATCCCTTATTTACATCACATACTAAACTCAACTAACACCATTTCCCTACCAACCCATGCATCCCTCACTAGTTCCTACCTCTAAAATCTATCCTATATCTTAACCTGATCCTTTGATACCACTTTTTCAAAACCCCACCCCCCAAAAAAAGATACCCCTCCTAGGATGGAAATGAGAGAAGGGAGATAATGATGCCTAAAGATATCCTCCAATAGGCCACGAGTTGGTGATAAGCACCAATGGAATATCTTAAACATAGATGAGATACATTACCCTCTAATATAAGAGAAATGAGATATAAGATAGAAACACCCAACAACTCCTAATCAAGAATAAATTAAAATATCCGATGCACATGCAAGAAATGTTTTAAATCTGAACAACTATAAGAAAACTATAAGTATAAAAAGATATCCTCAATAATGACCATGAATCCCAAATAGATCATAAAAAACTACCACAAGATAGTAATATCCTGAAAAATCACCAAATAGATCCCAATGACGTGAAAAATAGTTTATAAATATGCATAGTGACCATAATAGTTATACCCAGTAGGATCCTCCTAGGATCCTCTCATATAAATGATAAAGAAATCATACTAAATCCCAGTGAAAAATAATTGAAACTAATTCATCACCTAATCAGGTATACTATATTCCCTACCTCACCATGGATATATCTCACTAAGTATCACATACAAGAGATCATATAATATAATATCAAAATAAGGTACCCCGCCACCACTTCCCCACTAAATTTTATGCTCTGTCCCAACATCACAGGTCTAGATCTATCTATCTCTAATGTAAACCAACCCAAGGAGACATGGGGTAAAATAAAACCTCATTCATCCATGCATCACATCATCTCATCACATACCATTCAACCTGTATATAAAATCATCTCATAATCCCATGAAACGCCTCTATATAGTAACCAAGTAGTTTCTAGGATCCACCACAACCCATATGTCAAGTATTATACCTCAATCCATTACAAACCACACATTACATACATATAATTATCCATAGGATACTATATCGAGAGATACATGTTTGTGAAATTACTAAAATCCATTACCACCCTCTATACACATATATGGTAAAGGTAACCACCATGCATATGATCACATAATACTACCCAGAGAAGGAATTGGGGAAAGAGGGGGTAGTCATCCATTCATTCCTTTAAAACCTGGGTTTTGGGTAAAATAACCTCCTAAAGTCCAATGAGTGTCATTTTCCATACCAAAATGGGTGGGATAGTGTATAACAACCCATAAAATACATGATATAATTATGATAAACCAAATTATTATATATAGATATTATATCTTAATAGATGAATATTCATTAAATTTCACAAATACATGCTCAAGGACTATAATGGTTTAGTGCCTTTGGAGGCTTAATACACAATCTTCATATTTAGTGAAAGATATTAAAAAATCTCCCATAAAGATCTTCACCTTTTTTACCCTTAAAAAACATACCCTACTTGAAACCTTGGTTTATAACATAGGAAAGGAAACATAAGAAAGGGTGATGACATATTCTCAGTGAGGGTAACCATCATAAATACATAAATATAATAAGAGAATAAGGGTATAAGAACATGATCATAACATGTGAAAACCATACCATACATATCAAAGATAAAAGATTTTTTCCATAATATAAATATTGGTAGTTCATAAGACATAAATCATAATAGAATCAAATAATACGAGTCATGAGATCATAAAATTGTAATAAGACATATATTTATGGAATTTATATAATAATATATAATCTTATGTTAAGGCTACCCAAAAATACATTCATAACATGTTAGGCTTGGGCTAACCACATGTTTATTGACTTTGTTCTTGAGATAACCACCCATGTACCCTATTTTGGGCTTGGGATAACCTTCTATGTACCATCTTTTAGGATTGGGATAACCTACCATGTACCCTCTTTCAGGCTTGGGATAACCTTATGTGTTCCCTCTCTGAGATCATATAGAGTTAATCATTATCCAAAGCATTGGAGGAAGATATTGGTACCCACATATTGGTTATAATGTAACAACCATACTTGGTTATAACATAACCATTGACACATAATGAAAGTCATACATATGCATTCCACAAAATCATAAAAAATCATCATATTAGAACCCACGAGAAGAAATGGTTTCATAAAAATTTTATCATAACATAACCTATGCAAAAGAAATAGGTTTTAAAATCATTTCATTATTTATTCAAATCATAAACCATGGAAAATAAATTTGGTTTCATAATCATTTTATCATGGCATAACCCATAGAAGAGAAATGGGTTTTATAAAAACCATTTCATCATAAATATAAACCAACCAGATAAAGAATAAAAATGGTAAACTTGGATCAAATCCTCAGTAAATCATTTATAACATCGAAGAATATCATATTAGAAGGAAAATGATTTTGAAAGAAAACTTGTAAAATTTATTTATAAAAATATCCTTTTCACTTATAAAATACCATTTTAAAACATAAAACCTTTTCAAAATAATTTTCCATAAAAATAACCTTAAAAAATTATAAATGAATATTTAAAAATAATTTAAAACATTTCTTGAGGAAAATATCCTTTCCATTTTCAAAATAAAATTTTAAAACTAAAAACCTAAAAAACATTTTATAAATCCTTTTCTTTGAAAATAAAATTTGAAACTTATAAATTAATCTTTAAATAATTGATTTTTCATGATGGTGGGAAGTACCATACACATTAAAAAAAGATTCATTTCATATTTCCCAAAAAATCCAATTGGGTCTTGTTTTGAAAATGATATGAATATTTCTTTTAAAGTGTTTTTAAAAGTAAAACATGTGTAAAAATTCCTTTAATAAATCCTTTGGATAATGTTAAAAAATTTTGTAATTTTTTTAGAAAGAATGGTTTTTGAAGAAAAAAGGGTTTTCAACTGAAGAGAGAAATAAAGTCAGTTTTCTTTAAAAAAATTATTTTGGAATCATATGTACATAAAGATAGGAAAATGGAGGGAAAAAATTTATTCTCACGAAATAAATAGAGGATAATAAAATTATTGAGTTTCTTAAGAAATAGATCATAATATTTCATCATTATAAGCATAAACATAATCTTTCTCGATAAAAAATGAGATTGTACCATAAAACCATTACCACTTTGATAACATTTAATCATAAGACCCATTAAACAATAAAATTAAATTTATCTTAAAATATCATGATAATAAATAAATTCATGATATTACATATCAAATGGTCTGTATATACACCTCATAAAATAAGATAGGTGCATAACATAATGTATGTCCTAAAGAAGAAAAATTGAGACAAAAATATCTTACCGCTTTTGTAGCTTTTGAATCATGAGACCCATGAAATAGAGATAATTAAATAGATATTTAAATCAAAATAACTTTAAGGATAATAATCATAAAATAAATTCATGGGTTGTATATACACCACATAAAAGAAACATGTGGTGAATATAACATGTTTATCATAGAAAATAAAAGTGAGATGAAAACCCCTTAGTGCATTAGTAATCTTTTGAATTCTAAGAAAAAATAAATAATATCATAAAATGAATCTTTAAATATCATTAAAAAATTATATTATTGATATAAAATTTAAAATTTTAAGTATATACACTACACAAAACAAACAAGTGGTGAATTGGTATATGTCTCCCATAAATAAAAGAGAGACTAGAAATCCCTTACCTTAAGTCTCAAATTATTTCATACATGTTTGAAAATCCTGTATAATAAATAAAAGTTTATTATACATATATTATATAACCATACTTATATATATATATATAATACCATATATTATTTACTTACAAACTTTTATTACCTATTTATTAAAAATTTATTATTGAAATCATATTTCAGATAATAACCACTTTGTTTTTTGTGTATGTTTTGATTTTTTATTTTCAGACCTCTTAATTTGATAATGGTTCCATAATATACATAATTTTAACCATGATATAGAGATAATATATTTTTAGTTTATATATATTTATATTAATTCATAAAAGTTAGATATATAAAATGAAGTACATCATTCATGTAGATGGTAGGCCATACATATGGATGAACATTGTTTCCATTTTAATGATGGATTTAAATAAAGAATGGATAATAATATATTAACATTAAATAATTATTTTTATGTCATATATATCATATATTTTTATTTACACCTTTCCTTATCACCTTCCATGTAAATCATATGTGAATAATGAATCACATTGCTTCACAAGGTGGTAGTCCACTGTACATACGAGCGATGTTAATGTATTCCTAAAAAATGGAAATTAATAAGGCATTTGTGAGATATTAATTAAATAAGTATAATAATATCATAAATATCATATATAAATATATATATAAAATCCATAATTGTATCCATCAATGTAAGGTGGTGATGAAAAATGAATAACATCGGCTCGTGAGGTTGTAGTTCTCCATACACTTGAATGATGATTTTGTAAACCATTTTATGGAAGGAGAGATGAATATAGATTATGAAATCAACATAATAACATATAAGTATATGGAAGATACTGATATTATTATATTTTAATTATTAATACATGAATGAAGATGGTAATAGGAGTAAAAAGAAAGATCTTAGTGAAGACACTTTCCTTCACTTGGAACAACATCCTTTGGATCTCTTTTTAAGGACCCTAGGGTTGGTCTTTTGGGAATACCAGAATCTATGTAACATAGATATGTATGTTGGGAAGGGATTTTTATAGGTTTTGGTTAATAAAAATTTCTCAATAGGTGTGTATAAGATATGATAGGATAGGTCCTTTTATAAGTGGGGAAAGGAACCCACTTAGAAACTACTTGGAAATTTTCCTAAAGGATCCAAAAATGATAAAGTCATTCACATTCAAAAAATATTCCAAATGAACCTATATTAGAACTTAAGAAATATAATATTTAAATATTTACATCCAATATGTTTTATAATTTTTTATGGAAATATTACCCTTATCATTTTAGTTTAACCCTAGGTAAACCTGTTTTAACCTTAATCATGGTAATTAATTTTTACAATTTTTACTATTAATTATGGTAAAACATAAATTTAACCTTATTAGATAATATTAATTATTCTAATTCAAAATATGGAATTATATTTTCCAAATTAAATTCACAAAAGTGGACAAATTTAATTTAAAAATAAACCCATAGACGTGACGAAAAAGTGGTTCTCCAAAGGGAAAATCTTCAAAAGTTCAGAAAGTTTTTATATAAAATTTCAATATGAAATTGATTAAAAGGAGATAAAGTGGATTAATATATATATAATTAAACTAATTTATTTTTTAAAAACATATTAAAATTAAATTTATATAGTATATTCTTTGAATGAAAATGGATTTTTTTTAAAAAAAACCAGTATTTTCACTATTCACTAAAAGATTTATCTTTTCAGAAAATTATCAAAAAAAACACTCCAAGATAATTTTAATGATGATTTAAAAAATTAATTTAATTTTTTAAAATAAATTTTATAAAATTTTCAACAATTAATTTTATAATATGTGCACAAAATGCGACAAAACCATTTTTTAGAAAAATATAGTTTTTAAGCATAAAATTGGATTTATTCTTATATATTGTGTAGAAAACACATAAGATGAATGGATTTTTTTTATTGAATATATAATATATAAATTTTATTAAAATAATTCACCAAAAGTTATAGGTTTAATTTATTGAGGCAAAACACATTTTTGCGCATAAAAATAGTTTTTCAGAAAAAGATTTTATTTTTTTCGAATGGTTTTTATTTTCATTTATAATTAATTGGTCACAAAATAATTCATTATATATAATGTGTAAACCATATATTTTCATAATTTATTTAATAATATTCATACCCACTAATCTAATGTATAGGTGATAACTACAATATTAAATAATAATATTTTAATTGTATGCCTCGTTTTGTTTAAACTCAGTATTTCATGCAATGCAAGATACAATCAATATTGTATGTAACACAAGATAAACTTAGTGTTGTGTGTAAATCATGATGAACTTAGTTTCATGTGTAAATAAATATATAATTAGTGTTGTGTGTAATACAAAATATTGAAAATATTAAATTTATTTGAAAAAAATATTTCATAAAATATCAAGGTGTTACATTATACACCTCTTAAATAAATTGTATCCTTAAAATTTAAACTTGTGATTAGTAAATAAAGGTTTAAAATTTGAAACCCCTATTTTGGGAAACCATGTCATAAAATGGGTTAATAAAACTTCTTCTTGAAAATTGGGAAGTGAATGTGCGAAGGTTACCTAGAATAACACCTAACTTGGTTTCTATTTAGGATAACATTGGTGGGAAGTGAAAATATGGGAATATAAGAGAAAAACAACACCCAATTACTGATAGAGAGTGATAGATAACATGGACAAGATAATTTTAACGACAAAAAATCCATAAATTTTTTATAGGTGAAAAGACTATTCATTCATCATAAATGAAGGTAAATTTATAACATTTTATTTTAAGATCCTTTTTTTAAAGTTGATAAATTTTCATGAGAAGATATAATAAATTTCATTCCATTTCACAATCACAATATCATACTTTTGTTGTGGTTTTATCAATTTCCACTTCATCTCTTACTTTAAGAAATGAAGATCATTTTGTTATTCCTGAATCCCTAGTGGATCAAAAAATCCATAGAATAATGATATGTCATTCATTATTTCTACAATTATTATCAAAAATAAAATGATTAGTAAAATTTATCCAACAACATACAAATTTTTACTTAATACATTCTATAAATAGTTAAACTTAAGGATCCTCAATTTCTAACCAAAATTTAAATCCAAGAAAATTCAGAAATATGGTCACTAAATTTCAAAAATAAACTTATAGTTAATCCCCCAAACAATATAAAGTAGCTCTTAATGTCACATAAATAATATATAAACACATTGATCATATATTCTTAATGAAAACATAAATGTTTTCAAAAATTAATTCTTTCCTCATTCCTTAAATAAAACCATAGATTATTAAACAAATTTTATAAATCAAAAAATGATATAAACTCCCTCAATAATAACTTAAACCATTTTGTTATAAAATAATTAATAATTTACAAGACCATAAATACTATCTAGTTTACTTTATCCTTATCAATAATCCATTTATCCAATATAAATATCATTTTCTCAACATTAAGAACACATTAAGGGTTATCTTTCCCTTAATCATGTTTTTCCATAAAAATTCAACTTTACTTTAAATCAATTTTATAGGTCATCATTAAAATTCAACATATTATTGAACATACTTAATGAAAAACTTCTATAGAAAATTCCTTATATATTTCATAATTCATAAATTCTAATACATAAACACTTAAATAATTATACACAATTATTAAGCTTTAACATCCTATTACTTAACACCTCATTCCATTCATATGTAATTTGTAGTCTCTTAATCATCAAATAATTTTTTTTAATTGCACGAACTTGATGATACTCTTATTGAGATTCCCCCTGGTATATTTATTTTTATAATTCTCATACTTTCCACATTTATAACATTCAACCATTGATGATTCCTTAGTGAAACCATTATTCTCATCCATTACATCAACTTAAATTTTCATTTTTTCTTGTTAATTTATTACTATGATCCCTTATTATCCACACATAATACATATTTTCATTTATTTGAGACATTTCTTGGAGTAATTATTCCCATATTATTGACATATAATAAATTTAATCATTCTTACTTCATGGCCTGTACCACCTGAACTCTAAAAAAACATTATACTTATCTTCATTGTAGAGTCTGGGATTTGGTTAAGGTGAAAGTTGTTAATCATATACCATGATAACTGATTAGGCATAATCACAATATCCTTAACTCCAATTACAATCCCATTTGGTTTCTCATAAACACATTGTCTATCACATTAAATATTAATCCAGTTCCTTATATTCCCATTATTGACAAAAACCAAAAATTAGAGTGTGAGTATTAATATTAATAGTTGGAAACCACATAATCATGAAATATCACTTATAGGATGTATAAATCATGACACCTTATTTTAAATCTATGACACCTTAAGCTTAACCTAGGTTATTCATAGTTATTATTTAAATCATTCATGATGGCTCATAAAGAGTAAGTGAATTTCCAAAGAATATCCTCTGAGAGTGTGAAACTAGGTGTGTAGCAAGGCCCATTATCAAGAACCATGTGAAAATTGATTCATGATCAACATGACATTTTTAGAGTTATTTCCCTTAGGTAGATCTATTTTAGATCCACATCCATTTGTAGTATCTAGAAAGAGATGTAATTTCTTGTAAACCACTCGATATATCCTTCACCAAAATTCTAGGACATTTTTTAATAATTTGACTTATCCTTAAACTTATCCACAGAAATATCCCTAGACATATACATAAAAATATCCCTAATAATATCACTAATGTTTTCTCAACTTGGTTTCCAAAGTTTAACTAAAAATTTCTTTTGATACCAACTACAGAGAGCCCAAAATCTCATATATAGATATCACATCTTAATAGATGAATATTCATTACACTTTAAAAATACACACTCAAGGACCATAATGGTTTAGTGACTGGGGAAAAGAAACACAATCATCTTATTTATTGAACTATCTTCAACATATCCCATAAATATCTACCCCCTTTTCACTATTTAAAATCATACACTACTTAAAATATTTTTCATAGCCTGGGAAAGAAAACATAAGAAATGGTGAGTCAGATGCTCAATAAGGGTAAACATGGGAAATAATTAAACATAAAATGATCATAATATTATGATAACAAGAACATAATATGTGAAAAACATACCCTACATATCAAAGATCAAAATTTTGTGTCATACAATAAATATTGGTAGTTCATAAGAAATAAATAATTATGTAATAAAATAACATGAGACATGAGAGAATAACATTTGCATAAGACATAGATTTTTATCATTTACATAAGCATAAAAAATATCATGCTAAGGATACCATTCAAGTCATTCATAACATGTTAGTCTTGGAATAACCACCTGTATACCTACTTTTGTATTGGCATAACTTCCTGTTTAACCTCTTTTGGTCTTAGGATAACCTCTCATTTACCCTCTTTAAGGCTTGGGATAACCACCTATGTACCCTCTTTCAGGATTGGGATAACCTCTCATATACCCTCTTAGAGCTCATATTACATTAATCATTATCCAATTAAATGGAGGGAGATATATGTACCACCCATCTTGGTTATAATGTAACCACCATCCTTGGTTAAAACATAACCACCATCATATAATAAAAATCACACATATGTGTTACACATGATCATAAATCATTAATCATATCAAAAACCATAAAAATAAATTATTTTTACAAACATTTAATCATAAAATAACATGTGAAAACAAATAGGTTTCATAATCATTTCATCATTTCATCAAATAATAAACCATGTACAAAGAATTGGGTTTCATAATCATTTTATCATGGTATAACATATAGAAGAAAAATGGGTTTCATAAACATCTATTTATCATAAACATAAACCATCCAGATAAATAATAAATATGATATCCTTGGATAATATTCCCAATAAAGAATAATTAACATCAAAGGATGTCATCTTAGAAGGAAAATGATTTTAAAACGTAACTTGGAACATTTCTTAAGGAAAATAGCCTTTAAACTTTTATAATAACTTTATAAAACATAAAAAATTTTCAAAATCCTTTTATTTAAAAATAACCTTGAAAACTTATAAAGAAATCTATAAAAATAATTTTAAACATTTCTTGAGGAAAATATCCTTTCCATTTTGAAAATAAAATTTTAAAACTAAAAATTCATAATTTTTTTTGAAATAATTTTCTTTGAAAATAAACTTTGAAACTTATAAATTAATATTTAAATAATTGAGTAAACATGATAGTGAGAAATGTTATACACATTAAAAAAATATTCCTTTTACATTTTTGGTAAAAGAAAAACGAGCATTATTTTTAAAATGAAATAAATATTCCTTTTAATTTTTTTTTGTAAAAAGTAAAACATGGGTAAAGTATTCTTTAATAAATAATTTAGATAATTTTATAATTTTTTTAAAAATATTTTTATAAAACATGGTTTTTTAAGAAAAAAGGGTTTTCGACTGAAGAGAGAAATAAAGTCAAATTTATTTAAAAACATTATTTTGGAATAATGAGTAAATAAATAGAAGAAAATGAAGGGAAAACATGTATTCTAAATAAATAACCATAGGGGATTAAAATTAATTAGTTTATTGAGAAATACATCATAATATATCATAATTAAAATCATAAACAAAAACTTTATAGATAAATGATGATATTGTACCACAAAACCATTACCACTTTGGTAACATTGAATCATAAGACCAATGAAGGAATAAAATTAAAAAAGAACTTAAAATATAATGATAATAAATAAATTCATGATATTACATGTCAAAGGGGCTATATAAACACCTCATAAAATAATATAGGAGCATAACATAACTAATTTCCTTAAGAAGAGAAATTGAGACAAAAATATCTTATTGCTTTGGTAACTTTTGAATTGTAAGCCCCATAAAAGAGAGATAAAAAATGGATATGAAAATTATCATAATTTTCAAGAGAATAATCATAAAAAATTTATGGGTATTATATAAACCACATAAAAGAAACATGCAGTGAATATGGAATGCGTCTCATAGAAAATAAAAGTGAGACAGAAATCCATTACCGCTTTAGTAATCTTTTTAATTGTAATCCCCAATAAATAATAACCTCAAATGAAAATTTTAAATATCATGAAGATAAGGATATTAATTATATAATATATCAAATGGGTAGTGTATAAACTACACAAAAGAAACTATTGGTGAATTGGCATATGTCTCCCAGAAATGAAAGAGAGAGTAAAAATCCCTTACCTTAAGTCTAAAATTATTTTATACACATTAAAACCTCATGAATAATAAATATATGTTTATTATAAATATATTAAATAACCATAATTATATATATCATACCATATATGATTTATTTATATCCTTTTATTATCTGTTTATTAATAATTCCTTGTTCAAATCATGTTTCGGATAATAACCTCTTTGTTTTTCGTGTATTTTTGGATTTGTTATTTTAGGTACTCTTACTTTGATCATGGTTACATAATATCCTGAATTTTAACGATTATATAAAAATAATATATATTAATTTTATATGTATTTATATTAATCCATAAAAGTTATATATATAAAATAAAATACACCATTCATAGAGATGGTAGACTATACATATGCATGAACGTTGCATCCATTTTCTTGAAGGACTGAAAGAAATAAGGGTAAATAATATATTAACATTATAGAATCATTTTATGTCATATATATCACATATTTTTATTTAAAACTGTATTTATTACCTTCCATGTAAATAATACATGAATAACGAATCACATCACTTCAGGAGCCAGTAGTCCATCGTACACATGAGCAACGTTATTGTATTCCCACAGATTGGAAAGTAAGAATATATTTGTGATATAATAATTCCAAAATTATAATAACATAATAAATATCATATATATATATATATTAAATATATCATTATATCCATCCATGTAAGGTGGTGATGGGAAAAAAAACAACATCAGTTCGTGAGGTGGTAGTCCACTGTACACATGAATGATGATTAAATAACCCATTTGATGGAAGAGGAGATAGATATAGGTTATTACATAAACATAATAACATCTAATTATATGTTATATATTTGTGTTATTATATTTTAATGATTAATACATGAATATAGGTGGTAAGAGGAGGAGTAAAACTAAATATCTTAGTGAAGGCAATTACCATCGCTTATGATAACCTCCATTGGATCTCTTATTAAAGACCATAGGGCTGGTCTTTTGGAACGAATAGAAGATATAAAACATGGATAAGGATGTTGGGGAGTTATTTTGGTAGGGTTTGGTTAATAAAAAGTTCTTAATATTTTTTTATAAGAGAGGATAAGATATTTATTTTTATAAGTAGGGAAAGGAAACCACTTGGAAACTACTTGAAAATTTCCCAAAAGGATCCAAAAATGATAAAGTAATTCAAATGAAAAAAGCTTCAAAATGACCCTAGATTTGTACTTGGGAATGAAAATATTTAAATATTTATATAAAATGGGATTTATACAAGTTTTAGAAATATTACCCTTATATTTTTATTTTAACCCTCAAGAAACCCATTTTAACCTTAACTGTGGTAATTAATTTTTACAATTATTACTATTAATTATGGTCAAAAATTAAGTTTAAATTATTATATAATATTAGTTATTATTATTAAAAATATGTAATCTATTTTTCCAAATTCCATTAACAGAAGTGGTAAATATTAATTTAAAAATAAACTCGTAGATGCGATGAAAAAGCTGTTTTCCAAAGAGAAAATCTTCAAAAGATCAAAAAAGTTTTTATATAAAAATTCAATATGTAATTGATTTCAATAAAATAAATTGGATTAATAGATATATAATTAAAATTATTTTACTTTTAAAACTATATTAAAATAAAAAATATATTGTAAATTCTTTGAATGAAAATGTTTTTCTAATAAAAAGAAGTATTTTTCACTATTCAATAAAAAATTTATATTTTTAGATCATTATCAAAAAATCACTCCAAGATAATTTTTACATGATGATTTAAAAAATTATGTTAATTTTTACAAATAAATTTTATAAAAGTTTCAAGAATTAATTTTAAAATAAGTGTGCAAAATGCAACAAAACCACTTTTTAGAATAATACAATTTTTAAGCGTAAAATTGGATTTATTCTTTTATATTATCTAGAAAAAAATAAGATTAATGTTAAATATTTTATTGAATATAAAATATATAAATTTCATTAAAATAGTTCACAAATTTTTTTTGTTTAATTTATTTAGGTAAAACAAGTTTCTACACATAAAAATAGTATTCTAGAAAAATATTTTGTTTTCAAATGTTTTTTATTTTTATTTATAATTAATTTGTCACCAAAGAATACATTATATATACATGTATAAACCATATATTTTTATAATTTAGTTAATCCTATTCATAACAACTATTATAATGGCTATGTTATAACTATCATATTAAATAATAATATTTTAATAGTATGACTCGTTTCTTTTAAACTCAATGTTGCATGTAACACAAGCTACACTCAATGTTTCATGTGACATAAGATAAACCTAGTGTTTCATATTACATAAGAAAAAATTAGTGTTACATTTAATGAAAGCTAAACTCAGTTTTAGGTTTAACACAAAATATAGAAAAGATTAAATTTATTTGAAAAAATATATTTCAAAAAATATCACGGTGTTTCATATAATATAGCTAACAACCATACTACGGGCATCAATTCAGTCTTAGGTTTAACTATAGCTATCAAAACTCTTATACTTGACTATTAATGCTAAGGACTATATATATTATAAGCATATAATAATTCAATAATACTTCATTTATTTATTTTCATTAAACATTCCACATTACATTGATTATTTCAATTAATCACTAATATTGATTTATCATTACTTTAATAGAATCACCAACTAATTTCCATGCCCTATAGTAATAAACAAACCAAACCCATGGTTTTTAAATATTATCATCATTTGTGGAATTCCCTCAAGCACCAACCCCATGGGTTAAAAAATTTATTATTCATTAAAATTCCCTTATTCCAAGTACTCTTGGAATCATTCAAATATACCATAAAAAATATGAATAAACAAGAAAAACTAATTACCTCAAGCAGTGGGGAAAGGAATGTATGTAAATAAGAAACTCGTCCATACAACCTTTAAATTTGTACATTATCAAACAAGCATCCCAACTTTTATCATAATAAAAGTAAAGCCTAGATTCAAACCCTTCCATTAGTTTGGGTGTTATCCATGAAACTAACATGCATATCCCCTTGAATATCACCATTAATCCCAACATTTCATTTTTCAACTACTGCCAAAAATCTAGGCCTACCTAACCATGTCTTGTTAACCATTACCCATACCAGGATCATATATAGACTAAACAAAAAAGGTAGAAATAACATAACAAAATTCATCAGGGAATCTAGGCCCTAAAAAAATAAGGAAACCAACTATTATAAGAAAAAGTTCTCTCTTATCCCCAAACACTTATCTTTATCAAACAACCAATTCTTTACCATCTTGGGTTAACTGATTAATTTATCAATGGTTAAGAACATATGTAACTTAAGACATAATCTATTAAAATATATAAATTATTTAAACATGATTCTAACTATAAATTCTAGTTTCATCAAAATTTATGGAAGAAAATTCAATTAAAACACACCTCTTTATTATTAAATCAATAATCATAACAAATTCACGTTCTTCATCCAATTCTATTAACAAATTTTTTTTAATTAAACATTACTTAAGCATAATTTGATTTAAAAAAATTATAATAAAATTTAGCTCATTTTGACATGCCTATTTAATTTCTTAGCCAATAAAAATTACTAAATTTACATTATTTAACATTTTTCATCATAAAATCATGATAAACCAAAGCATAAACACGGTTAGAACATGATCTATAAAATAAATATGCCAACTATAATCATGGTGGAATTACATGTGATTGAAAAAATCATAAATAATGTTCAATATTTAATGTAGTTTAATATTCATTAAGGTTAATTCCATCATCACCCAAAGATATTAAGCATGATAACTTTAGTTTTTCACATAAAATAATAGGAGAATCAACAAATAACCTACCTCAAGTTTTTAAAAATTACTCAAATAAGAAAAATACAACAAATCTGATCTCTGATATCCTCTTCTATAAGGAATACACAACTCTCTAGGGGTAAAACACCACAAAATCACCAACAAACTTATAATAAACTCCATAATAATGAAGTAGATAAACCACCATAACATGGAACAATAATATGGGAGGAAAAAATCTTAAAGTATAATAACCATAATAGAAGATAGAAAAATAAATGTTCATCACCAAGGATCAAAAACTGGAAGTTGGGGATAAATCCCCATCAAAATAAATTTTAATTACTTTGAAAGATATCCTCTGGTATCCTAGGGTTCCATAGAATTATGTGGTCTTTTAAAAAAACAAATGGTGTGATTAGATTTATAAACACATTTCCAGATATAGATTAATGGAATGAATATGTAATTCACATTGTGAATGGTTTGAGTTTCAAGACTCACTGAAAAAAATATCGCCTTGATCCAATAAAATGATATTAATTCACATCATGAACTTTATGTTCATGTTGTGAGTTTTAAGTGAAATATTTATCTAATACAGTCCTCTATGATTTCAAATTTTGAACCCATGATTCACTTAATAAATCACAGCCTAAAAACCACACTTCTTAGGTCATGAATTTACTATTTGGGATGAAAACTTCTTTCTCATGATTGAACTATAGTTCACGTCATGAAATTATCCTATAACCAGATTTCATATCCCAAAATCCACCAAACTCACTCTAAGCCTCTTCCAAGAACCACAATCTTTAGAAACTTAAAAAAGTGATGTGATTAGAGGATATTGACCCTTATATAAATTATAAATCTAATTTTTTTTTCTAATTTACAAACAAATATTTGATATTTTAGAACTTAAGTAATATTTTTCTCAAGAATTATTTTAATACATTATACATTTATTATTTTAAAATTATTTTTTTATCAATTTTAGAAATTTATTAAAATAAAATGGCTTTCAGATTTATAATTATTTTGTCTAAATTATGTGATAAGTACCATTTTATATTTTTATCATAAAGGATAAATTACTTAGGTAAAAACCAGTTACTGCAATAAGAGTAAATTAGGGTTAAAAGGGTTTAACATAGAGTAAAATTATAAAAAAAGTTTGAAACATATGTTATATTATGTGTTTGAGGAATTTATAGACCTTATCTCTTAATTACTATATTATTTCCCAATTTTGGATCCGCCTTCCTAGAGGGCGACTTCCCATTATTAAAAAATTATTGGTATTTTCGAAAATAGCATCCCTTCTCACTTACAAAAGGAGCCTCTCACCAACCTTAAATACCAGTACTAAAATTTTATTTTCTCTAAAAAAACCATTTTAACTTCCCATAGAATATTAATTCTCCTAATTTATCTTATGGTCACAAGTTATTATCTTAATCCCTTATTTTACAAGTAATTCTCTGAGGAATACTCAAAGTTCTCAATATAAGTAATCATTTTTCCATAACTTATTTCATTTATATCATACCTTTACAGTTAAATTTTTCAAATAAATATATAATGAAATTATTATTTTTTATATAATTAATTTTATCGTGATAATTTAATAACCTATGTTGACATTTCCTATCTCCCCTTAAGGAAAATGATAACGCGATTCATGTGAATGTCTGGACAACCACCTCCATAAAGAAACATGTTCATTTTCTTTAACTACCTATCATAGATGGTACAAAAAGGTAATTTAATATTTAATTATGATATTTATAATTTATTTAATACTCTTAAATGATAAACCACATTACTCCTTTCTCCTTTTCTTTGAAAATGAAATCACTATCCATGCATATACACAAACTACCACCTCCATAGAATGATGCATTCCTATTTTCATTAATGACATTCATGGATGGTCTTAATAATGAGTTTAATGGATAAATATAATGATTATAATATCATTAAGTTTATATTTTGAAAAATTAGATAACCTATTATTGATATTATTAATAAACGATCATAATTAATTCAATCATTTTAAAAAGGCGTACTAAGAGGAGAATATTTTTATTTATATTATGTAATATTTTCATATCCATTTATTATTATTTTACTTAATTAAAATTTTGATATATAAAACTAATAATTAATAAATAATATAATTATGATTTTTGTGTAATTATATTATAACTAAACCACCACATAATCATCTATTAATCGTGGTATATATTCATGTTTGGTTTGGTTTAACCTCCTCCCTCAAGCCATGAGCCTAGTCAGCTAACCCCATGGGTATCCTATAATACCTTGGTTTATTTCCCATAAAAACATAAGTTATTAACTATTAGGTTCAATTATTTGACTAATGACTATCTCCATAGAACAATACATGTTATTTCAGTGTGCCTTGTTCTCACTCACACACACCTTGGGAAGCTTTCTAGGATGTCACACATCCTGATCACTACTTCGTGCCAAGTACACTTAACTGTGGAGTAATAATCAGGTAGAATCCTAAAATGAGAGGTGTTAATTATTTACATAATTATTATCATTTAGTTTTTAAGGATCACTTTTCTAAGGGTGATATACTCTCTACCTATTTAAAGCACAATTCACTCATTGTTGCCCCCAAACATAAAACCTAAGAAGTGGCTAGGAAATTTGAGGTGGGTATTAGATCTGATACAATTTTTTATGACCCAACATTCCCCAGGACATTAACCTGGTCATATGACCCCATGGGTCTCCTATAATATATTAGTTTCCTTCCCAGCACACCACATACTATTACCTACCAGGGTCACTTATTTGACCAATGACTATACGCACAAACCAACACATGTTGTTTTAGTGTGATTAATCCTCACTCACACACACCATAGGAAACTTACTAAGAGGTCACCCATCCTGATAAATACTCTAGTATAAACACACTTAACTGTGGAGTTCTAATCAGTCAGTCTCCTGAAAAGAAAAGTGCACGTTCTTAACATGAGTAACATCATTTAGTCTTTTAAGTATCACTTTTCTAGGGGTGTAACATATGTGAAATTAGTTACAGGTATAATATGATATAGATATTTAAATAGTTATTGTTTTGGTTCTATAATGGTAACATTATTATTAAAATCACTAATTAATAAAAAACCTTTCATTCATTAAGAATCACCAAAACATGATCATCATCAATTTCATCTTCATGGATTGTAACAAAAAATACCATGAAATGAAATTATACCTTTATAAATACCATGAAACATATACTATAGTATATTTAATGATCTTGATATTATTAAATTTATAACAAGAATTAATACCAACACTATTTTTAAGAAACTATTTTAAAATAATCAATATTACATACACTTGATATTGAAAATAGGTAATAACTAAATAGAATTCATATAAATAATGATTAAAAATGAAGAATATAAATGTAAAAGATATTATTAAGGTTATAAAATAAGTTATTATGATATATATGTTTGTTATACAGGTTTTTAGAGTGTGTTCATAGAACCCATGACAAAAGGTAAGGATTTTCTTGATCTCAATTCTGATTCTTTGAGACATAATACATTTTGTGCACCATATTTTCATTTTATAGTTTATTTACCGACCATTGATGTATTTTTATCATATTTATTTTTTATTTCATGGGATATACTGATAAAAATAAGATTCCCTTATTTAAATGGATATTTATTCAATTGTTACCCCATTAGTATGGTTTTTGGTAACTCAAGTTTTGTTCATTGAGTTTTGATCATTCTTTTGAACTTATTTCATATAATTTGGGTAAATTATACCCTTTATTATATTATGTGGTATTATCTATTTTTTTTAAATGGAATTAAATTCCTATAACATAAACCCTTATGGAATATTTCTTATATAATAGAGTATGTTTCTCCTAAGGGATATTGATAGCTCAAATAGCCTTTATTTGAGTTATAAAGTTTTATCTTGAAAATTATTCTTCCATGATTGGTATTGTTAAAAAGAATTATGTTTTTACAAAATATATTATTACTTTATATGTTTTGATAATTCAAAATATACCTATTTATTTTATTGATGAATGTATCTTAAGTATTTTAGGATTTTATCTTAGCTAAATTTTAACTCTCTTTAAAAGTTATAATTTTTTTGATGAATAAATTCCAAAGTAATTTAGCTAAAGTTTGATATTTCAAAAGAAATTTATCCTTTGAGTTTAAATAGAATTATTGTATGAATGATTTAATTCAATTTCCAATAAAGGAATTTAGCTCAAATAGAAGAATTTATCATACATATAAAATAATTATCTTATAAATAAAACTTAATACTTGAACTGGAATTTGGTTTGAGCTAAAGTAATTATATTATGAGAGACCAACATAATAAAGTTATACTATATTATAAAATAATATTGTTATGTAAAGGAACACATGAGTGAATTATATTATGAAAATGAACGTCACAAGTAAGTTATTATACAAAAGAATAAGTATCCAACTAAGTCCTTTATCTTACACTAATCCAAAATTATTTTATGGACATCAATTATGATATATAAGAATTATTTTGTCTTATCAGAGTTGAAGATTACTTTATTAAAGCTAATGAAACCATATGAAGAAGGAATTATCTTAAGATCAACCATCTTATAAAAATTGTAAATCTAGATCAATTATCTTACACATTGAAGAATTAAATATCTGATATGTGTTTTATCTTATGGAATATGTTTATCTTTCAATGATAGAATTATCTTATGAGAATGGTGCTTATAAAATTATCTTATGAAGATTGATTTATCTTATAGAATATGATTATGATAGTCTTATAATTAGAGTTTTATTCATATATACTCTAACATTTCCATATCTCCTTAAAAGTCAACTCAAAATATAATTATCATTAGAAAAGAATTTATATAATTAAGGAAAGGTCGATTTAATAAAAGAGAATTTTTTAATAAATGAAAAAATATTATGAAGAAACAATTTTCTACATCCTTCCATAAATTTTCATGCCTTATTTGTAAAATAAGGATGCATTATAATTAGGATCCTATCACTTTATATTTTAAAATTATTATTCAATCGACCATTGTAATTATCAAGTGTGATTGGTTCAAATTCAAAATAGGAGATATTAAAATAACACACACATATAGTTGAAATATATACGGGGATATAAAATTATAAAAAAAGAAAGGGTATTAATATTATTTCTCATATCTGTTGAATTTATTTTAAGATTATACTTTATAATCAAAGAACTTATAAAGATGATATTTGAAGATATTAATCTTCTCTAGAAGTATCTTCATCATTTGTCAGTTTCTTCTTGAAATTATTGGATGAACCTATAACAATATTTATATTTCATACTTGTATATATCTTCAATTAGTGTGTTTGAGTATACTAAGACTATGTACATGTATTGTAAAGGGATATCCTGGTTGAAAACTCCTAGACCTTTGTAATAAGAAACATTTACTTTCACTCTATTGGGAAAATGTTGAAAAAAGGGATGGTATAGTGAAAATCACCAACTCATGGATTATTGTGTTGGTGGAGTGGACTAGGATATATTTTTACCCAAAACTAATATAAATTCTACATGTTATATCTTTCTCTCTCTTTTTTCATTCTATTTATTATTGATGATAAGAGAAGATCATAAACATTTAGTTCCAAATAGAGGGTGGTTATAAGATAAGAAAACTTCATGAACTCAATAAACCTCCTCTTTAGTCATTTTTACCTTTTTATTCAAACAATCAGGATCTACCACCATAATATTTTATTATATGGTATTTTATAACCCTCTTTTGTGAAAATGAAGTTTTAATACAAAGAACAAGGTAATTTTATTTCAAAATAAAATGTTTTATTTTTGGCTTTACATTTTCTTAACAAAATTTATATCATTTTCAAGGATACATTATTAGATATCACTTTTAAATATATAAGTTTTTAAAATATTTTACTTCACCTTTTCAAAAGTTACTTTTCAAAGTGACATGTAGGTTTATATTTTATATAAATATTAAAATTGTTTTTTAAAAGTTTTTTTTAAGTTTTCACCTATATTTTCCTTTTTATGTGAAACATGTTTTACACACATGGTATTTATGTTACATTATTTATAATATAATAAATATACATATTTATAATTTGAGGAATTAAACTCATGGTATCAAAAAATTAGATTATTGATACTTTCTTCTGTTAAACCACCCAAAACATTGTTTTGAAAGGATGTTTTTTTATCTATGTCAACATCCTTCCATGTTTCCTTTTTTAAACATGGGATATATTCTTTTGAAACCATCCAAATAATTTTTTTGATGAATTATGTAATGTTATTATCTATCAATGATAGGATTCATCACTGCCTTTATGAATAAGAATAACTTTTCTTTCAAAGTCTTTACTTTTTGAATAACCTATTTCCATTTCTTTGATTGAAGGGTGTTCACCCAGATTCCATATTTTGATTGATTGGGAAAATTACTGACTTAACCATATACCCCTTGCTCTATATAATGTAGGTTTTAGGGAAGCTTACAAAGAAATCTATCCCAATTATTGATTGGGGTATTATTAAAAATATATATTTTTTATTCAGATACAAATGTTTATTTATTACTCAGGTAATTTAACTATGTATTGTTTAACCATCTGCCTACTTTCTCCAGATGAGTTATGATCATGTTATCCCTTTTATTGACATGAGGAAAAGTGTTAGATTTCCATATGTTTTTATTCCAATATTGATTATTATTAGAAAATTTGATTTTGTATTTTTTACTTATTATATCATATGATGAATTAATTGGAATTAAATAAGTGATGGGTGAGGCCTGATATTATATATCCCCTTAATTACCCCTTTTGATTTTTAAAAGGGTAACTAATTTTTAAAAAATCAATTGATCCTTTATTATTTAAAATAAATTGGTACTTATTACATAATTTAGACCTAATGATTCCAAATTTAAAATCCATTTTATTATATTAATTTTTTGAAAGTGGTAAAAATTAATTTTAAAATAATAAATGTATAATGTATTAAATTTTTTTTTTTGAAAAATATAATTTAAGTACTAAAATGTAAAATATGGGTTTATAAATTAAAACCAACATTTTTAAAATTTAAAAATAACTTATAAAATACACATTTGGTCTTATAAAAAGGTCTTATGAATTTATAATTCATACTTATATACTAATAATTTCATAAAATATTACAACAGTTTGAGGGAGGGGGAGAAACAATGAAAATTTTACTATAAACCAATAGGGAAGAACTTAGTGTGACTCGAACCTGAGACCTAGACAAGACCCTACAGAGCCACTACCAATGGAGTTGGACCTTAGGCAACTAATAATGTCATAAAAGTCATGTTATTTGTAAAAATGCCATTTTTAACCATTCACCTAAAAAACATTTTTTAGATAAATCTCAAAAAATCATCCTAAGATAATGTTGAAATGTTTAATCCAAAAATAAAGTTATTTTTTTAAATTAAAATTATAAAATTTATAAATTAAATTTCAAATGAAAATACAATATATAAAGGAAAACGATTTTATTAAAACAATTACCCTTTTAAACTTCAAGTAGATTTAATATTATTTCATATAAATTTATAAATAATTTAATATTGATATATTAGTTTAGAAATATAAATATTACCTATTATAATAACCTTTTAACTATGAAAAATTTAATTTGTTAAGGTAAAATACAATATCCCATTTTTAAACGATTCTTCAAAAGGTATCCTTTTATAAATATTAACAAAATAAAATAATAATATATAATTACTTTAGTTTATTATTATATTTTTATCTAAAAATGATTATATAATTCATGAAATTTTAATATTTCAAAGTTTTTTTTAGTTGGGTCTTTTGTTAGTTCAGTGTTGCGTGTGAAATAAGCTATTGAAAATAATACTTATTTAAAGGATTCAAAATCTAAGATTGTTACATTATACCCTACTTAAATAAATAGAATCCCCACAAATTTTATTATTAATAAATGATTAAAGTAGGTGAGCATAATATTAACATATATATTATTTAGGATATAACTTTTAATATGACATCTACCTTAATATCTTAGGCTATACCAAGTTACTTATCTTTTTTCAAAAAATATTATTCATTCATGCAATCATGTACCCCAATATGTATATACCCTAATATTATATTATCCATTACATACCTTTCCCCAAATAATTTGAATCTACAAGACATTAAACCATAAATAAATCATATATTCCTTAAAAATAAAATTTTATCTTCAACCACTAATTCATAAAGTCACATACTAGTCTATATATATCATGATCCAAAAAATGAGATAAAGTTCACCAAAAATATCATGGATCACTTTTTCATTAAATCAATAATTAATTACTATGCCATAAATACTATTTAACTCACTTTTATTAAAATCAATAAAACCTTTATTATCTCAACATAAAGAATATATTAAACCTATGACTTATCCATACCTAAATCATGTGTTCTCCAATATCTATCCCTAAAAATATAACCTTGATATAAAATCACTTTTTAAGGTTATTGACGCCATTTAATACATGTTTCCATACCTTTAAAGTAAAAATATTTAAGAAAAATCCTTATATATTTCACATAATCCTCATAAATTTTATAATATACTAGAATATCATCAATAAATATCACTCACTAGTGAAAATATATAAGAGTATTAAGATTTAATTTCTATTATGATGTCAACCTGTCATGAACCAACCCATATTAACCAACTATTCATAACCCACACTGATCCTAACATGGCTCGAAGGGAATTCATGATCCCCATAGGCGAGCGTCAAGTGCTTGGGCATCCAGAACTACCTTTGTGAATGATTTTACAAAAAGAACCTATAACAATGTGATATAAAGATATAGAGAATGTTGGTATGAAAAAATAAAGACAATAGTAGAAATGGGTATAAATTATAGGCAAAACAAGTGTGAGGATACATAAAACAACCCAAGTACTCAAAAAATTATAATCCCCAACTCCATGTGACATATTTTCACCACCATACTCTTACACCTTGCTAATGGAAAAAATCACTACCACCCTACATCACCTTTCCCTTACCCGTATCAGATAAAAAAAGATGTATATACACCCAAAAGTATATGAAGGGTGTGAAAAAATATCCCATTAGGATCCCACCAAGTGTTTCATAAGTATAATTTATAAAATAAACCAATTATGATCAAATAATTTAAAATGAGGAATGAGAAACAATATAACAAAAATCAAAGATAAATATTGTTTTTTTTGCAGTTTTTAAAACATGCCAACAAACAAGTTTCCAATTCATTTCATTAAACATACCAATCAAAAATTTCAAATACAAACATTAGAGAAAAAATCCCATGGGTATTAAAAATTCATAGTTAATTTGGATCCTTGTAACAATGTCATGGTCAGTAGGACACCTGCTGTGCACATTACCCCAATAAAACTAGTATTAGTGGTAATACTACACTCTCAATAGTGGATCCTTTCCAAAAATTAGGAAACTTGGTGCACACATTACCCTAGTATAATATGTTTAGGGGAAAAGAGTTTATCCATGAGGATGGATCCATTCCCCATCATTGATCACATTTGGGTTTACCAAATTAAAGCCATACAGTGGAATTTCATTTTTGAAACCACAAAAAACATGATTTGAAACCATTTCCATTAATAACACCAAGGTAGGAATACATTTTAACAAATGTTTCCAAAAAAATTTTTTTTATCAAAACATTTATCATTCCTTTAAAAACCATTTCAAAAAAATTTCCAATATAAATCCATAATTATACTATCCAATCATTTTAGAAACCAAATTCAAAGAGAAAGAAATCAAGGTATGAATAATAAATCTAAATCACAAAACCACATACCTCAAAACACTTGAAATATTAAAACCCATATATAAAATATATTCCAAGATGAGCTGAAGATATTAGTAATTGAGAAAGTATCCTAAACCAAGAATTCCTAATCAAAAACATCCAAATCATAGTTTTCTAGAATAAAGGAAAACTAAAGGGAAACACTTACCACCAAAAGGATTGAATATTTAGATAGAAACCCTAAAAAATATAATAAATCTAGAATATATTATAACATTTATTGGTACTAGTTAGGATCACAAAGAATTATTACTCCAATATTGGGGATGAATCCAAAGGTTTAAGGGATGGAAGAGCTTTTAAAGAAGCCTTAGAGCCACTAAAAGTTTTATGGAAAGGTCAGAGAGAAAAATGGGTTGGAGGGTGTCTAAAATTCATAGTAAAAATTAGGAAACATAACACCATGAAAAATGACTTAGACCACAGTGCTAAGGGGATTTACATAGGAAAAAACTATAGCACAAGTTTAAATACCCTAACCCTAGAATCCAAATATAGGTGGTTACTTTACTATATTAGCATAATATATAAGGAATATAATTACAAATAATTGAATAGTTTAAAAGTCTTGGTAAAATAGATACATAATTTTAATTCATATTACAATTGAAAATAGAAAATACACAAAGTTTTTTCTTTGATAAAGACATATTTTCCATTATAAAATCCCTATATATCAATCACAAAACACATCCTAGTGTCCTGGGTAAAATAAAAAATAAGAAAAGGGTGAGATTATATGACCAAAATGGGTAAACATATAATGGATTATATCATGAATAAATAAACATAATCATTTTTTCAAGGTAAATAACTAAAACAAATTCCATTTAAATAATAACTTGAGCATAATATAGAATGAATAAACAATGATAAAATAAATCCATATATATAATCAAATGATATTGAAACTTATCCATGTATATTAAAACTATTTGAATAATCACATGGAAATTAGTAATATATATCAAAATTAGGGAACGCATAATTCCAGACATCTGACACATACTATCAATACCTTTCACAAGATAGATTAAAACTATGGGTAAACACCCATTTAATTTGGCCAACTGATTTTTTTCATGAGACCTATCGATGCATCGAGGGGTTATATAATTATGAGACCCAACTATCAATTAATAATTCCAATGTATTCCTCACAATAAAGGGGTAAAAAATAATATAAATAAATACACATATTGAAAAACTAACATACAAAATTTTAATACTTACCCTAATCAATAAACATAATCATAAACCATTTAGAGTAATATGGTTAATGGTATCTAAATAGTACATCCCAATCAAAATGATAATAAAAAATCTATATAAATAATAAGGATGATATAAATACAACATATAAATAGTGTATCATAATTAAAATAATGGGTTTATTTATGAATAATATTACCATCAAAATGTCATTAAAAACATTCTTGGGGAAAATATCATTTTAATTTTGAAAATAAAATTTTAAAAATAGTTGTTCAATTTTTTTAAAAAAACTTTATTTGAAAATAATATTAGAAAATTTTTAAATAATATTTAAAATATTTATTGGTCATGAAGGTGTAAAATTACAAATACGCCATTTTTGTTAAAAAAAGATTCCTTTCACATTATTAGTAAAATCCAAATATGCCTTGTTTGGAAAATGATATGAATATTCATTTAATTTTTTTCTAAAAAGTAAAAATGGGTAAAAATATATTTAATAAATCATTTTTATAATGTTAAAACTTTTCTGAAAATGTTTTTATAAAATATGGTTTTGGAAGAAAAAATGATTTTCGACCGAAAAGAGAAATAATGTTGTCTTTTATTTAAAAAAAATTCTCAATAATTTTAACTATAAAAGAGTGAAAAAATGGGACTATTACTTTAAAATTTAATTAATAACCATATGATAATGATATATATTGGTTTTATGATATAAATACAAAATAATTCCACCAAGGGATACTTAAAGAAAAATAATCCCGAATAATTATGAGATTGCGAAATAAACCCTTATAACTTGGTAACTTTTGAATCATAATCCCCATGAAATAAAAAAATAAAAATAAAAATTTAAATACAATTAATAGAAATATATTCATTATATGAAATATAAAAAGGGGAAATATACACACCATTCAAAGGAATAAGTGGTGAATATGGAATATACCTCACAGAAGTGAAAGTGAGATGAGAAACCCTAACCTTAGGTCCAATTTCCTCCATACATGTTTGAACCTCATATATAATAAATACAGGTTTATTATATATCTATCAGATAACTATACTCATATATTTCATATCATGTATGATTTACTTATACACTTTTATAACCCGTTTATTAATAATTATTTGTTAAAATTACCATTTCAGGTGATAACTGCTTCACTTTTCTTGTATGTTTTAGTTTGGTGATCTTGGAATAATAATTTATTTCATGGTTAAATAATATAAATAATGTTAAAAATTATATAAATATCACATATATTCATTATATAATTAATTAGAGTAATCTATAAAAGTTAGAGATAAAAAATGGATTACACCATTCATGGAGACATTAAGGCGTACATACACATGAATGTTGTTTACATTTTTCTTGATGGATGGAATAAAAGGAAAATAAATGTTAATTAAAATTTTAAAAATATTAATTATTATATATATATAATTCATATTATTCAAATAAAATATTATTACCATTCATGAAAAAATTAAATGAAAAACATTTCACATCACTAAGTGGAGGTGGTAGTCCACACATACACATGAGCGATGTTATTGTTTTCCAATGGATGTAAATGTAAGAAGTTATATGTGATATTATATTTAAAAAATTATGGTTAGGTAATAAACATCACATATATTCATTAACTTTATCCTTACTACCTTTCATGTAAAGCATAAGTGAAAAACGATTCACATTGCTTTGCGAGACAATAGTCCGCCAAACACATGAGTGACATTATTATATCTCCCAAAAATGAAAAGTAAGATGGTATATGTGATATAATAACTACATAATTATAATAATTTCATAAATATAATATAAATATATTAAATCCATTATTATTTCCAACCATGAGAAGTGTTTATGGAAAATGAGTTACATCATTTCGTGAGGTGGTAGTTCACCATACACAAGATTAATGATTTTTTTTCCATTTGATGGAAGTGAAGATGGATAAATATTATTCAATAAAAATAATAACATCTAAGTATATGGAATATATTGGTATTATTATATTGTATGTGTTAATACATAATTTATTCTGATAAAAGAAGAAATAAAAATAATGAGCTTAATGAAGACAATTACGTTCTCTTAGATAAAACTTCTTTGGATCTATTATTAAGAACCCTAGGGTTATTATTTTGGGAACACCAAAAGATATAGTATGTGTATAATGATGTTTGGGAGGTATTTTTTAGGAATCTTTTAAGCCAAATTTCTTTATAGGTGTGCATAAGTTAGGGGAATGAGTTCGCTTTTATAATTGAGGAGAAATGACATTTTTGTAAATACAAAAAACTATTCAATAATGCAAAGTAACTCTCACCAAAAGTGACTAAAAAATTTATAAATAATGTAGTGTAAGTATTATGTGGTCTATAAGAACCTCCAACACAAAAAAAACATGTTTTTATCATGTTATTATTTATCCTTTAAGTTTACTAAATTTTACCATTTTTGTTTTCACTACGGTAACTAGTTTTTTTACCTAGGTAATTTATCCACTAGTCCTAAAAAATGATCATTATTAGATAATTTGGACCTAATTATTCTAAATATTAACTAAAATTTATCAAATAAAAATTATATGTGTGTGTAAAATTAATTTTAACATAAGTGCTTGTAACATTCATAACCTCGTTTTAACCTTTGCTATGTAAATTATTATTTTTTGTTTTTATTAGTTATTATGAAAAAAATTAAGTTCTCATTATTAAATAATTTTAATTATTATTATTAAAAATATTTAATCCATTTTATAAAATTCTAATCCCATAATTTTCAAAATTTAATTTAAAATTAAACCCGTAGACACGATGAAAAAATGTATTTTTCAAAGGAAAACTTTTAAACATTTAAAAAGTTTTTATATCATAATTCAAAATAAAATTGATTAAAATGATCTAGATGAGTTAAATTATAATATAATAAAACTAATTTTACATTAAAACCAATTTAAAATATTATTTAACTTTTGAAATAATTTTAATAAATATGAAATTTTTAAGAAAAACTAGTATTTTTCACTATTTATCCACAAATTAATATTTTCAGAAAATTATAAAAAAATTAAATATAAGTTAATTTTGATAAGTTTATTTCAAAAATGAAATTAATTTTTTAAAATACTTTTTTTTTAAAATTAGTAAAAATTAATTTTAAATTATGTTCTCAAAGTGCGATGAATCCACCTTTTAGAAAAATATTGTTTTTTCAGAAAATATTTCTTTTTCATTCAAATTATTATTATGTTATTTATAATAAATATATAAATATTGAATTTATTTTATACTTGTATAAAACATATAATGTTCATAATTTATTTAATATTATTCATACCTTCCAACTTAATGGATATGTTATAATGGTTATGTTTAAATAATAATATTTTAATAGAGTATCATGTTTCATTTAAACTTGACATTTCATGCATCATAATCCATTGAAGAGATTGATTTTATTTAAAAATAAATATATCAAAAAAGTATTTTTTTGTTATATTCTATTCTAATATTTTTATTGCATGTTATATATTGTATCAAAGATTATATTCCTCTATTAAAATCTTGGGGTGTTACATTCTACCCCCTTAAATAAATTGTGTCCTAATAATTAAATTTTTATCTTGAAAATTATAGTGTTTGAAATTTGAAAATAGTTTTTTTGGAAAAATATATCATAAAAAGGGTTAATAAAACATCCTACTGATAATATAGAAATGGAGGTACATATTTATCTAGAATAACACATAACTAGGTTTCCAAGTAGGACACAATTTGTGGGAAGTGAAGATATATAAATTGAATAAAATCATAAATAATTTTAGCGAGTGATAGAGATAATTAATCATAAGAAATTTAATGATAAATGGAAGGTTAAGGACCTAGAAACCATAAATCTATGATGATTTTAATGACCATTTGATTCATCAGATATGAAGGTAATATGATAACATTTTTGATTCAAGATATTTTTCATATAGTTGAGGAATTATTTTAGTATCTAAGAATATAAGGAAATATACTTGATATATTTTTATTTCATTATCTCAAATTCATCCTTTTTTTGATCTTTGATAATTTTCCAAATGAATATCCAAAAATTAATTTTTTATGCCTGAAGCATTGAAATTAAATTTTAACATATCGTAAGATCCATAAAAGAATGGAAATCTATTCCTCCAATATTTTCCAAAACCAAAATGGTTATCATGAGTTATCCAATAACACCAAAATTTTAAATTCATCCATTCCATAAGTAGTTAACCTTAATCTATTTCCAAAATATATCTAACCAAATTCAAATTTCAATAATTTATAAGGGAGGACACTAATCAACATAAAATTATATTCCCAAGACAACATAAAGTATCTCTTAATGTCACATTAAAAATATGTGAATATCATGATCACTATAAAACCTTAATTAAAACATGCATTCTTAGAAAAATAAAAATCTCAGGTTATATAGTATATTTCATAAATCAAAACATTTTGTAAACTTTAGTAGAGATAACATAAACCATCATATCACTAACTAATTTCAAGGTCATCAATATTATCCCATAAACATATCTTTATCATTATTATCACAACATATATCACATATTAAGGGTTATAATACCTCAATCATGTGTTTTTAAAAAAGATAAATATGATAATTAATCAATTTTCTTGGTTATTAGTACCATTTAATATATTTTTATAAATCCTTAATGAAATACTAATGTAGTAAAATCCTCATATATTTCATGATTCTTATAACCATAATATCATTGGTAAAATACTTCTATAACATAATTATTGAATTCAAACATAATAAATTTAATCATTCTACTTCATCTGTAATAATACCATAAGATTGATCTTGATCCATAAGATTATTTTGAAGTATATTCCCTTAACACTTGGGTAATTAATTTTCATAGTGACCCATCCCCTTATAGTTGAAGTATTGTATATTGGAATATTTTTTTATCACCCTTGAAATCATGATAATGGTGGAATTTAACTCCACACTTGTATTAAACACCCATTCTCTTCAAGTAAGTACAAGATTTTTTCTTTCCAAAATTATCACATAGAGAAAAATCCTTCTTTACCTTATTCCCTTTATCCGACTTTTTCTTTTCCAACATATTATTATCTTAATTGTCTTTTAAGATATAATATTTTGAAAATGATTTCTCTGTATTTTTACCACATGATAATATATCCTTTTATGATGAGAAAGTTCGGAAGACTAGTACCCTTGGAAGAATTGGATTAATACCATAAAATAGATAGTAAATCTTTCTCTTTGGATTATGTACATAGTCCTTAGCATATATTTCTAACCTTGTAACATTGTATTAATACTTAGAAACATTTTCATATTCCTTTTGTCTTAGATTTAGGAATTATATCTCCATATCCAGTCATTTTTCATAAGGAAAATACTTGTCTAACAACAGGACCTTAAAATACTTCCATTACATGTTTTATATTTCTTCTTTATCCTTAGTGTTTTGAATTAATGATGACCATGGATCCATATCTCTTGAAATACGATAAAATTCAATGACAAATTTCTTTTATTGCTTCTAAATGTAAGAAATATCTTCTCTAAGGAACTTATCCATTGCTCATTTACAAATGGTTTTTATTCTCATTAAATTATGGAGGTTCTTGATCCATAAATAGGTCTACCATTATTACACCACATGGTGGATCAGTAGTATTCTATATATAGTCAATGTTATTACTCATAACCTGAGTCAGTTTCTACAGTATGGTTATAATTTGATCATTTCTAGTTACAGCTCCATCTATAGCTTCATTATCTTTCCCAGGGGTAATCCATACATTGAGTGTATTCATTGATATAGATCCCATTACTTATGATAGGTTCCATTTATAAATAATGACATACAATAGATTAGATCATAACATTATGAAACATAATTTATAATCCCAAAACTGGTCAAACAATTAGCATAAATTGAAAAATTTATGTATGGATAATCTCATAATCATAAACATGGTCTCTTTTTGAAAGTTTTCTAATTATAAAAATATTTTCAAATCATTCATAATGGTTTTTAAATAAGATATTAATTAACCAAATCATATCCCCTGAGAGTTTTAATCTAAGGGTGCAATAAGGCCTATTTTTTGTACCAAGTAACACTCAAGTCAACCCCATAACACATTTTTAGAGTCATTACCCCTAAGTACATCTGTTCTAGATCCATGTCAACTTGTAGTATCCATAAAAGGATTTATTTCTAGGTAAAACACATAATATCTACCTTACCAAAACCTTTGTATGTAATCATATACTAAGACTTATCATTAATGAAATTCATAGGATTATATTTCCAAATATAGTTTTTCCCAAATATAGTTCCCAATGTTTCTACTAAAATTCCTATAATACCAAATGTAAAGACCCTGGCCCTAGTATCCCAAATTCAGTGCTTAATTTATTACATTGGTATAATATACAAGGAATCTAATCCCAAAGGATTGAATAGTTTATTAGTCTTGGTAAAATAGATACATACTTTATATTCACATTATAATTGAAAACATAAAATACACAAAGTATTTTATATTAGAATGCCATATTTCCCCTTAGAATATCCCTACATATCAATCAAAAAATAGTTTCTGGTGTCTTAGGGAAAATAAAAAATTATAAAGGGGTGATATTAGATGATTAGTAAGTTTAAGAGTATAGTATAATCTATAATAAATAAACATGCTTAATCAACATGGCATGGTAAGTAACTGAAACCCATTCCATTTAAACAATACCTTAAGCATAATATGGAAGAAAAAATAATGATAAAATAAATTCATATACATAATCACATGATCTTGAAAATTTTCCATAGATATTATAACTAATTAAATAATCACATGAAAATAAATAATTGATATCATTATGAGGGAATGAATAATTATAGAAATATGAAACATACTATCAAGACCTTTCACAAGACAATTTAAAAGTATGAGTAAAAACTGATTTAATATGGCCAATTTATTTTTCTCATGAGACCTATTGAGGCATCCAGGGGATATGTAATATTTGTCCCCAACATTCACTTAATAATTATAATGTATTACTCATATGAAATGGGTGAAATATAATCAATATAAACATTTGTATTGAAAAACTAACATATGAAATGTTAATACTTAGTCCAATTAATAAGCATACTTATAAAATATTTAGAGTAATATGGTGAATGGTATCAAAATAGTACATAACCAGTAAAACTAATATTAAAACATATAGAGAAATAATAGGGATGATATTAATACAAAATATCCCCATTTTCCATAAGTAAAATAAAGGGTTTATGTCATTTATGAATATAAATTATATAAAAACATCATTAAAAACATCCTTGAGGAAATTATCCTTTTCATTTTAAAAATCACATTTTAAAACTAAAACTTTAAAAAAAAATTTAAAATGATTTTCTATGAAAATAAAATTAGAAACTTATAAAGTAAGCTTTAAAATTTTGATTGGTCATGATGGTGAAAAATTCAATACATGATGTATAAGTTAAAAAAAGACTCCTTTAACATTTTTGGTCAAAGATAAACATGCCTTGTTTGGAGAACAATATGAATACTAATTTCAATTTTTTTGAAAAAGTTAAAACATGGGTAAAAATTTATTTAATAAATATTTTTGATACTAATAAAAACATTTTTTAAAACATTTTCAGAAAACATGGTTTTGGAAGAAAAAGGATTTTCGATAGAAACGAGAAATAATGTTGTATTTTATTAAAAATATTGTCTCAATATTTTTAAGTACCAAATAGTGGAAAAATGGTAATATTAATTTAAAAGTTCATGAATAAACAAATTATAATTAAATATATTATTTTTATGAAATAAATAAAAAATAATTCCCACAAGGGAGACATAAACAAAACACCCCTGAATAACGATGTGATTGTGAAATAAGCCCTTACCACTTTGGTAACTTTTGAATCATTTTCCTCATGAAAGAAATAAATTCAAATTAAAATTTAAATAGCATTAATAAAAATATATTCATGATATAACATATCATAAGTGGCAGTATATACACCACACAAAGGAATAAGTGGTGAATATGGTGTATGTCTCACAGAAGTGAATGTGAGATGAGAAACCCTTACCTTAAGTCATATTTTCATTATATATATTAAAAAATCATGTATAATAAATATAGTTTTATTAAAGACCTATTAAATAACCATAATCATATATTTCATACCATATATGACTTAGTTATAGTTATTTATCACCGATATATTAACAATTCTTTGTCAAAATTGCTATTTCAGGTGATAATTGCTATATTTTTCATGTAGGCTTTGGTTTAGTAATTTTGGTCCATTTAATTTAATCATGGTAAAATAATATACATAATTTTAAACATGATATAAATATAATAAATATTCATTATATATATAATTATATTAATCTATAAAATTTAGAGATAGAAAATGGTTTACACCATTCATGGATACGGTAAGTTATACGTACGCATGAATGCTATTTCCATTTTTCTTGATGTATAGACTAAAATAAAAATAAATGTTAATTAAACTTTATAGAATAATTATTATTTTGTATATATAATTCATATTAATCAAATCCCTCTTTATTACCATCTATGTAAAAATTAAATGAAAATAATTTCACATCGTTAAGTAGAGGTGGTAGTCCACACATATGCACGAGCAACATTATTATTTTAAAAAAGATGGGAATGTAAGAAATTATATGTGATATTATATTTCCATAAGTATTTTTATTTAATAAATATCACATATATTAATTAACTTTATCCAAACTACCTTCCATCTAAAGCGTAAGTGAAAAACGAATCCCATCCGTAGTCCAACGTACATACAAGAGACATTATCATATCCCCCATGGAATGGCAAGTAAGATGGTATATGTGATATTGTAATTAAATAATTATAATAATTTTATAAATATAATATAAATATATTAAATCCATCACTATATTTAACCATGATAAGTGTCGATGGAAAATGAGTTATATCAGTTTGTGAGGTGGTAATCCGTAATACACACAATTGATGATTTTGTTTCACATTTGATAGAAGTAGAGATGGATAAATATTATTAAATAAATAAAATAACATGTAAATATATTGTATATACTAGATTTATTATATTTTAAATGTTGATATATAATTTCATGTTTTAAAAAGAAGAAAGAAAAAGAATGATCTTAGTGAAGACAATTACCTTCTCTTAGAGAAACCTTATTTGGATATATTTTTAAGGAACCTAGGGTTGTTATTATGGGAAGTATAAAATATATATAATTATTATAAGGAATTTGGATAGGTATTATGGTAGTGGGCCAATAAATATATCTTTAGAGTTGTTAATAAATGAGGAGAGTGAGTGCCCTTTTATAATTGAGGAGGTGTGATATTTTTGTAAATACCTAAAACTATTAAATAATGGGAATTAATTCTAAAAAAAGTGCATAAAAAATTGATAAATAATATATTGGAGGTATGATATGGTGTATAAAAACCTCCAATACAGAAAAAACATATTTTTTTAACATGTTATTCATTATAATTTAAGTTTACTTAATTTTACCATTTTAGTCTTTCACTATGATAACTAGTCTTTTTAACCTTGGTAATTTATCCATTAATACAAAACTAAAATGTTCCTTATTATATAATTTAGACCAAATTTTTCTAAATATTAAATTTAATTTATAAAATAAAAATTATATGTGTTTGGAAAATTAAATTCAACACAAGAGCATGTGACACGCAAAACCACATTTTAACCTTAACCGTATAAATTAATTTTTTTACTAATTACTATGAAAAAAATTAATTATTTATTACTAACTATCAATTATTATTTTTATTCCAAATATTTAATCCATTTTATCAAATTAAGATCTTATAAGTGGCAAAATTTACTTTAAAATTAGACTTGCAAATGCGATGAAAAAAATGAGTTTTCTAATGAAAAACTTTCAAAACTTTAAAAAGTTTTTATTATTAGAATTCAATTTGGAATTAAATAAAATTGACTAAATTAGTTAAATTTTAATATATTTGAACTAATTTTACTTTAAAACCAATTTATAATTTAATTTAAATTTTTAATAATTTAAATGAAAAGATAGTTTTCAATAAAAATGAGTATTTTTCACTATTCATAAATAAATTAATATTTTCTAAAAAATTCACAAAAATATACTCTAAGTTAATTTTTATATTTTTATCTCAAAAAATAAGTTCATTTTTTGAATTAAATTTTATAAAATAGGTAAAAAATAGTTTTAAATTATGTGCACAAAGCACGATGAAACTGCCTTTTAGAAAAATATAGTTTTTCAGAAAATATTTTCTTTTCTTTCAAATGTTTCTTATTTTATTTATAATTAATAGATAACTATTGAATTTAATTTAAAATTTTTAAACCATATAATTTTATTAATTTAGTTATTCCTATTAATACCCTCTAACTAAATGGGTAGGTTATAATGGTCGTTTTTAACTAATAACATTTTAATAGGGTATCAAATTTCATTTCAACCCATCATTTTGTGCATTGAAAGCTGTAAAAGTGATTGAATTTATTTAAAATGAAATATATCATAAATTATCAATGTGTTAATTTTATTCTAATCTTGATGTTGCGTTTCATATATGCTATCAAATATGATGTTCGTCTTTTAAAATCTCAAGGCGTTACAACAAGATAAAAGATAACACTACAATATATCTTGGTCAAAAATGTTTCAAAAATACATGCTATGGTCAATAATGATATATTATATACCATGAAAAAGGTTCCACACTACATGGTAAAAATAAAACTAGAGAATTCCAAATCTAATAAGAAGGATATGTCATAGCCAATTTCTTTGGTGTCGTGACCCTAAAATTGAAAAAATATCTGTGTTCCACTTCCAAGAGTCAACATCATAGATCACAATCTATGTCACAACTATTAAAAATTTATAAAACCAAAAAGAACTATATTCTACTACATAGTACCCTAATGAAAACATAGCCATAGACTCCATGATACAAAATCAACATGATGATATAGAATTCAGTCCCACTTGACCAATTTCTCAAGACACACCCCCAACCCATCCCAATAAATTAAAAACACTATAAATGAGTAGGGATTGGTAAAATAAGGAAGAAAAGAAAACATTGAGATGTTCATACTTTAAAAAAAAATGAGATCTTATAAATATCCTGTAAAGACCTATAAATTTCAAGGATTTTTTTTCTTAATTTCTATGGAATTTTACGAGTCTATGGCTTCGGACGACACTTGATTTCGAGGCTCGGTGTGCCTGGAATCAATTTCTGAAGTTTATCTCAGGTACGTTCAGTAAACGAACAAACGGGTTTTTCTATCTTTTGAACCGGTGCTCGGAATTGAAATCCGAGGGCACCATTGATCTCGCAGTGTGGGTTTTCTCTTAAGAAGACTTTCACCTTGATGGTAGATGATCAGGTATGAAATTTAGTTTTTGGGGTTTTATGTGGATTAATAAAATAAAATAAGTGAACAATTTATTTTATTTTGTTAAACACATGACGTGCGGATAAAGTGGTTAGAAGCTCCACTTGGGAGTTGGTGGTGGGACCGCCACACCCTAACCCCCCCATGAGAGGTTATGGTGGCAGGGCCCACCGAGATCCAACCTCCCATGTGAGGTTGATTGTGGTGGAAACCACACGAGGCCTCCCATTAATGGGAGGGGAATCATAACTCCTTGACTCCCCCTCATTTATGAGGGAGAGCCTCTAGGTTTAAATCCCCCTCTTAATTGAGGAGGATGAAACCTACCTTTTTAATAAGGGGACCACCCAAGAATTAACCACCCCCACTTTTTCTTTTTGTGATTAATTAATGGTGGGACCTACCAGGAAATATCCTCCCTTTGAAGGATATTCTTCTGTGGGGACCACCCGGGCCAATAACCCCCTTTTTGACTTCCTCCCCATTTTAATACGCCACCACAGCGGATTAATTGGGTGGAGCCCTCTGTCATAAATCCTACATTTATGAATTGCATGCCAATGTCGAACCCTCCCACTCCTATATAAAGTAGGCGAGGGGAAGGAGTTCTAGATGGCTTCTTCAAGCGGCAGAATGCTAGCAGCGAAGCACGACGCCCAACACTTGGAGAGTTTTCCTCTTCATCCATTGAGAAAGAAGAATGCTGACGCCACCCTCGGCTCCTTTCTTCCCGACATTGATAGAGCGAGGCCTGTCTTCCACGATGACCATCTTCCACGACTCACCATCGTTTAATGCCGTTTTATGAGGTAGGGGTTGTTATGTTCAAGTTTTAATACCGTTCATCATCATTATTCAATTCTTGAGTTTTGTTTGGCCGCATGATACCGTCTTTTCAAGGAAGGGCTCAGACCCCACGAACATAGTCCGATCCTTCCCCTCTCATTTGTTGATTGTGGATGATGGAGGCAGACTGGGAAGAACTGGCCGGCGTCGGGCCGACCACGAGCGGATTGTCAGCGCATGATTGTCAAGTCACCGCAACGGTGCGACATCGTCGTGTAGCGCGTAGTAGAGCCAGACCGCGGTCGGAATGGGCCACGGCGGAGGGGCGCGGCGCCGGTTGAACAAAGCCGCGACCTAAGGCCGCGGCGGATCCGGAAGGGCGGCCGGCTGTGCCGGCCGCCGGTGCCCTTAAGAGGTGGGACCCGAGGGGTCCCGTGGTTACCCAAGGGACGGCCAACACAGATGAACTTTTCGAAGAACCGGGGGGGGGGGGTGTAACTCCCCCAATCAGCGGCTAGGGAGGGCCCCACTTGGTGCAGCTGCCCCGCCTGGTCGGCCAGCCATGCGACCACCCGTGTGGGCCACGCGGGCCGGGTTGCCAGCGCCGGGCTGGGCCGCCAGTGCCAGGCTGGGCCACGCTAGCCAGGCCGGGCTGCACCCTACCGAGCTGGACCTGGACTCTGGGTCGGGTCTACTCGGTTTGGGCCGACCCAGGGGGGGTTGGGCCGGGTTGGACCGGGCCCAGACCCCCTATTTTCGGACCATTTTCGGTTAAACAGGCATATCTTGAGCTACGGACCTCCGATCAATGCACCATAAGTTGTGTAGGATTCCTTGGATCGAGATGGTAGTTTTGGTATATTACACCCAAGGTTTCGGCAAAGTTTGGGTATGGCCGGGTTGGTTCGAACGCGAAACCAACCGGGCCCTCGGAGCAGAAACATGTATAACTTGAGCTCCGGGCGTCCGATTTATGTGCGTCGACTTTATTGGATTCCTCTTGATGAGACAGTTCTTTTTGAATTCTTCACCTGAGTTTTGGATGCAGTTGGAGCATGTCCAGGTTGGAATGTACCCAAAATCCAACCGGGCCCTTGAAATGGAAATGCTAATAACTCACAGACCGAGCGTCCGATTGACACGCCGTCTGTTGAGTTGAGACCCCTATGACGATGCAGTATTTTGTGATACTTTTATATGAGACTTAGTGACACTTAGAAGTAATGAACATTAGCTCATGGAGCATACGCTCCCAAAGACGAGCGTACGGAGTGCAGAGACCGAGTAGCTGTAGACCTGACGACTGCTTGACTGATTCGACTAGTAGTGATTCAGTCAGCCTAGTGGACGGAGCGCCTGGTATTTGGAGGCAGACCCACATCGGACGGAGCGCCTTTTTGTTGGCCGCAGACCCGCGGTACTCGACAGGAGGAGTACCTCTGTAGGCTATTTGGGAGAGCGCCCAATATTTGGCGGCAGACCCTTAGCAGACGGAGCACCTGATATTTGGCAGCAGACCCGCAGTACTCGACAGGAGGAGTACCTCAGTAGTCTAAGGTTTGTGAGTTAGCGACTCAGAGTCATGACAGGGCCACTATACTCGATAGAGGAGGAGTTTCTCCAGCAGTTGTGGTTTCGATAATGAAAATCCTGGTTTGAGTTGAGTCAATGACCTTTGTGTTTACCTCATGATTTAGATGAGTTACTTGATAACTTAGGTATATGTATGGGTATATACCTAAGTAAAGGTTATCTACTAATATCTTTCTTTTTGGTTTGTCCTTGTTGGTTTTAGTGAGACCTTGAGGGTCTCGGGGTCCCTACTGAGTATCGTTATACTCACCCCTGCACGGGCTATGCCCGCACCTCGTTGTGTAGGATGCATACAACAGACATCACTGATCATGGTTGAGGCTTGTAGAGCTAGAAGGTACCCGGAGGTGGAATTTACGATGAGATGGTATCCAGAGGGGGAATTCATGATGAGACGGTACCTGGAGGTGACAGACAGACATGGAGAGCTGAGGTGGTCATCTGTACCTACCCTTCAGGTAGGAACTCCAGAGGACGATCCAGGAGCAGCTTGAAACCATCCTGCTGTTTGATCTGTACCTTGTATTTTACTGTTGGGATTGTATTTCTGGACCCCTTTACTTTCTATCACATCTATTGTTATATAGTGTTTACTTACTATTTGCTTCCGCTTGTACTCTGGTTGTGTGTGTTTACGTTTCATGAAGGCAATTCCTTCCCTTATTATTAGGATTTACACCTTTGGTGCTAGTCACCAGCCCCTGGCCTATGGAAGGTGGGCTTGGGGTAGTCACGACATGGGCCTTGAGGATGGGTCATGACAAATTGATATCATAGGATGTCGGTTCTACCGCAGAACATAGAACTCTGATATTTTCTTTCTATGAAGCAATAATGTTAAGAGTACTAAGTGTGGTTTTTAGTTCAGGGAGACCAGTGTTGGTGCGGGCGGCCGACGTATCCATACACCAGGACCCTGACTTCTGATTTCCAACTCAGTGCATGAAAAAACTGATTGCGTGTATGTTTTCAAAAGATTATTTTAAATCATCTCAAGCCAGGTCAGCTCACCAGGTATAGTCTTTTGATCGTGTCACATCTGTTCTTTTAGGATGCCTCCCCACAGATGATTAGCTAGAGCTCCGATAGTTGTACGTACTGATGGGATGATGAGTGACGAGGCCTCAGTATAGGGACCTCTTCTAGATTAGACACCAGCAGAGAGTGCATGCTGCTTGAGCGCGATGCATGAGTTCCAGCGTCAGAGGCCTCCAAGGTTTCGAGGTGAGTTAGATTTTCAAATGGCTGGGCACTGGATGGTGTTTGTATCATGAGATTTCCACACAGTTGGGACACCCGCAGACTTGATGGTGTACCTAGCTGTTAGCCTCTTCCAGGGAGCAACTGAGAGGTGTTGGATCCATATGCTCCAGTTTTGCGATGATACGACCTTCACCTAGGGAGACTTAAAGACTTTCTTCAGGGTGGAGTTTATACCAGTGACTCTACACTCTGAGCATGCTCAAGAGCTGCTTCCCTTGGCGCAGGTTTTTCCTTCAGTAGCCGAGTCATCTGTAGGCGGAAGACGGATGATGCAGAGGTATAGGAGGACCAGGCCAACAAGAGGGAGACCTCGATTTTTAGGTTCGGTTGTGCAAGGAAAATGAAATAGTGACATCCATACGAGGAGCAGGAAATGCTATGCATGCGGAAAGCAGGGTCACTTGGCTCGAGACTGCCCGACCTGTCCAGCAGATGAGCAGCAGGCAGTAAAGGAACCTACCAGAACGGGGTAGAGGAGCTGGCCGTACAAATGGTGGTGTACAATGCTTCGAGGAGTTGCCACCACCACAAAGAGGTCCACCCCGAGTGCAGGGAACGAGTGGATATGGGAGAGCTCAGCTTCAAGAAGCTGAATCATACGACAATGGAGCTTCGGAAGTAGATGGATAGGAGAAAGACTAGTTCCAGGCATGGAGGCCTTTGTTATTGGTGCTTCTAGCTTCCTTTTTGTTGATGTTTTCATTGTTGTGTTTGATTTTTGTCTTTTTACTACGAGCTGCAGTAATAAAATAAACTTATCTTTGTGACGTTTTCTATCTTGTGCTTTTTGTGTGGTTGATACTAAGAGTTTCCGGTTAAAACTGTTTACTTGACCCTCACTTGTGAGTTTTCTAATAGAGGAGACCCAGTAACCATGCACTGATGCCGACAGTGTGACTCAAACCTTGGAGGAGAGATTAATGGTTGGATCTCTTGGTAATAGCGTCGAGGCCTTACGACATCGTCTATGACATGAAATAGTACTGTTCATGTCAGGATTGACTGTATTAGGTGAAGAATGTGGTTCATCTAGGGGATGAGACCAGATTTCTCTTTTCGGCAGAGGAGAAATCTCATAAGCTTTTTGGTAGAATGTAGACGAAGAAGGGTGGAGATGATTTCTTACAATTGGCTAGTCTTACCCATTGTTCGTTGAGCGAACGATTTACGATTCTCTCCAACTCAATAGTCTCAGGTGTATCTTCTCTCAGAAGGACATGAACCTGAGAAAACGGTGACAACTTGAATTCCTCCAGGACTAAGACTACGATATTTCTTATAATCCTGGGGAGGGGAACGTTGTGGAAGATTCTCTTAGTAGGATATCGGGCTTTCAGCTATTAGGAGTTGCGAGATAGCAGCTGGACTCGTTTCAGATATACTTTGTGGATAGTGATGGATTCCGCACGTGTAGAACCAGAGATGGTTCTGGTTATAATGGAGAAGGTGAAGACCATCTAGGAGTGGATGAAGACTTCACATAGTAGATAGAAGTCCTATGCGGATAGGAGACGAGACCACTGAAGTTCGAGGGTGACGACCATGTCTTCTTACGGGTCTCACCTCGATGGGGTCTACGGAGATTTGGCTGGGGCGGCAAGTTATCTCCATGTTTCATCTGGCCTTTCCACCTCAAATGCATCGGGTGCACGGTGTCATCCACATATCTCAACTGAGGAGATGTGTGCACGATATATCCATCATAATCGACCACGGGGAGCTGGACATCGATGACAAGGCTACCTTCATGAGGTTCCAGTCGAGGATGAGGACAGAAAGGAGCGGGTCCTACGAGGATGGTCTATTCCTCTTATGCGCTTTCATTGGCAGCATGAGAACCTCTAGGAGAGAACATGGGAGCAGGAGGCTCAGATGCATGCTCGGTACCTCCTTTGGTTTCCCTAGTTTGTGTTATAGCTTTACGGGGACGTAAATCCATGAGGTGAGAGTAATGTAAAGACCCGGAAATTTCAAGGAATTTTTTTTATTAATTTCTTTGGTATTTTATGAGTCTGTGGCTTCTGAAGACACTTGATTCCGAGGCCCAGTGTGCCCAGAATCAATTTCTGAAGTTTAGCTTGGGTATATTTAGTAAATGAATGAACAAGTTTTTCTATCTTTTGAACCGGTGCTCAAAATTGAAATCTGAGGGCACCGTTGAACTCGCAGCGTGGTTTTTCTCTTAAGAAGACTTTCACCTCGATGGTATATGATCAGGTATTAAGGTTAGTTTTTGGGGTTTTACGTGCATTAATAAAATAAAATAAGTAAACAATTTATTTTATTTTTTTAAACACATTCCATGAGGATAAAGTGGTTAGAAGCTCCTCTTGGGAGTTGGTGGTGGGACTACCACACCCTAACCCCCCATGAGAGGTTATGGTGGTGGGGCCCACCGAGATCCAACCTCCCATGTGAGGTTGATTGTTGTGGAAACCACATGAGGCCTCCCATTATTGGGAGGGGAATCATAACTCCTTGAATCCCCCTCATTTATGAGGGAGAGCCTCTAGGTTTAAATCCCCTCTTAATTGAGGAGGATGAAACCTCCATTTTTAATGAGGGGACCACCCACGCATTAACCACCCCCTTTTCCTTTTTGTGGTTAATTAATGGTGGGGCCTGCCAGGAAATATCCTCCCTTTGAAGGATATTCTTCTGTGGGGACCACCGAGGCCAATAACCCCATTTTTGACTTCCTCCCCATTTTAATACGCCACCGCAGCAGATTAATTGGGTGGATCCCTCTGTCATAAATCCTCCATTTATGACTTACATGCCAACGACGAACCCTCCCACTCCTGTATAAAGGAGGCGAGGGGAAGGAGTTCTAGATGACTTCTTCAAGCGGCAGAATGCTAGCAGCGAAGCACGATGCCCAATACTAGGAGAGTTTTCCTCTACCTCCAATGAGAACGAAGAACACTGATGCCACCCTTGACTCCTTTCTTCCCGACATTGACAGAACGATGCCTGTCTTCCGTGACACCCGTCTTCCATGACTCACCATCGTTTAATGTCGTTTTATGAGGTAGGGGTTGTTATGTTCAAGTTTTAATACCGTTCATCATCGTTCTTCAATTCTTGATTTTCGTTTGGCCGCATGATTCCATCTTGATGAGGAAGGGTTCGGACCGCACAAACATGGTCCGACCCTTCCCCTCTCATTTTTTGATTGTGGATGATGGAGGCGGACTGTGAAGAACCGGTCGGCGTTGGGCCGACCATGAGAGGATCGTCAGAACATGATTTCCGGGTCACCGCAAAGGCGAAACACCGTCGTGCCGCACATAGTAGAGCTGGACCGCGGCTGAAACGGGACGCGGAGCCGTCGCGCTGCGCCGGTTGAACAAAGCCGCGACAGATCCAGAAGGGCGACTGGCTGTGCTGTCCACCAGTGCCATCAAGAGGCGGGACCTGAGGGGTCCCGCGGTTACCCAAGGGCCGCCCCATACTGTCGACCGTTTCGAAGAACCGGGGGGGGGGGGGGTGAAACCCCCCCAATCAGCTGCTAGGGAGGGCCCCACTGGGCTCCGCCACCCCACCTGGTCGGCCAGCCACGCGGGCCGGGCCGGACGGCGTCGGCCGGGCCGTGCCGCCCGTGCCGGGCCGGGCCGCCAGTGCTAGGTCGGGCCATGCCCTACCGGGCCGGACCCGAAACCCGGGTCAGGTCGACCCGGTTCTGTCCGATCCAGGGGGTGTTAGGCCGGTTCGGATCGGGCCCAGACCCCCTATTTTCGAACCGTTTTCGGTTAAACATGAATATATTGAGATAAGGACCTTTGATCGACTCACCGTTAGTTGTGTAGGATTCATTGGATCGAGACAGTCATTTCGGTTTATTACACACAAGGTTTAAGAGAAGTTTGGGTATGGCCAGGTTGGATCGAAATCAAAACCAACCGGGCCCTCGGAGCGGAAATGCTTATAACTTGAGCTCCGAGCATCCTATTGACGTGCCATGGACTTTATTGGATTCCTCTTGATGAGACTGTTCTTTTGGAATACTTCACCTGAGGTTTGGACGCAGTTGGAGTATGGCCGGGTTGGAATGTACCCGAAATCCAACTGGGCCCCTAGAATGAAAATACTAATAACTCACAGATCGGGCGTCCGATTGACGCGCCGTCTATTGAGTTGAGACCCCTATGATGAGGTGGTCCTTTGTGATACTTATATGTGAGACTTCATGACACTTGTAAGTAACGACCAATAGCTCATGGAGTAGACCCTCCTGAAGACGAGCGTACAGTGTGTAGAGACCGAGTAGCTGTAGACCTGACGACTGCTTGACCGATTCGACTCATAGTGATTCGGTTAGCCCAGTGGACGGAGCACCTGATATTTGGCAGCAGACCCACAATAGACGGAGCACCTGGTAGTTGGAAGCAGACCCGCGGTACTCGATAGGAGGAGTACCTTTGTAGGCTATTAGGGAGAGTGCCCAGTATTTGGCGGCAGACCCTCAGCGGACAGAGCGCCCGGTATTTGGCAGCAGACCCGCAGTACTCGATATGAGGAGTACCTCAGAAGTCTAAGGTTAGTGAGTAGTACCTCGGAGTCGTGACAAGGCCACTGTACTCGACAGAGGAGGAGTTTCTATAGCAGTTGTTTCTTCGATAATGAAAATCCTGGTTTGAGCTGATTTAATGACCTTTGTGTTTACATCATGATTTAGATGGGTTACTTGATAACTTAGGTATATGTATGGGTATATACCTAAGTAAAGTTTATCTGTTAAGATATTTATTTGTGGTTTTTCCTTTTTGGTTTTAGTGATTCCTTGAGGGTCTCGGGGTCCCTACTGAGTATCGTTATACTCACCCCTACACGGGCTATACCCACACCTCGTGTTGGATACAGAAGAAGGACAATACTGATCATGGTTAAGGCTTGTAGAGTTGGGCAGTACCCGGAGGTGGACTTTACGACGAGACGGTACCCAGAGGTGGACTTACTGATGAGACGGTACCCAGAGGTTACAGACGGACGTGGAGAGCTGAGGTGGCCATCTGTACCTACCCTTCAGGTAGGAACTTTGGAGGACGATCCAGGGGCATCTTGACACCATCATGCTGTTTGGACTATACCTTTTACTTTACTGTTGGGCTTGTATTTATTTCCCCCTTTACTTTGCAGCACATCTTTTTTTATATAGTTTTTACTTAGTGTTTCCTTCCACTTATACTCTGGTTGTGTGTGTTTACATTTCATAAAGGTAATTCCTTCCCTTATTATCGGGATTTATGCCTTTGGTGCTAGTCAACAACCCCTAGCCTATGGAAGGCGGGCTTGGGGTAGTCATGGCACGGGCCCCGAGGACGGGTCGTGACATATCCCCACCATATTTCTTTCTACCCACAAAATTCAAAGTTGAAGAAGATTAGCATACACAGTTTTTAGGCCAAAGTTCCCTCATCATAGAATCCCATTCCCATGTATCATGCAAGTATAACCCATTATACCACAGATATTGAACCAACAGTATAGACTTCCCACATATAACCTTCACTTAAGAACCAATAAATCACAATATTTTCTCAATTATAGACATATCAGGTTTTATGTTGAGTTCTTCCCAATTCAGAAAATGGGACAAGTTCAGATAATACTTCTCAAGTTGAGACACAATGAAAATATTGTGGATAAAATACAATTATGGTGGTAAATCCAAGTGATATTCCACCTTCCCAATCCATTTAATAATATCAAATGATACCACATGTCTAGGAGAGGGCTTCACTTAATTTTCAAGCTATTAGTGACCCAAATAGGGAAAGACTTTGAAGAAAACCTAATCACAAAATAAAAACTCTAAATTATGATGATTTCAATTCATATAATAATTTTACCTACTTTGATCCACCACAAAATGCTGAAGAATCAATTGGATCTTCACTGATGTCACCTGAACCAAACTCGATCTAACCAAGGAAGCTTCTCCAAACTTCGACCAAAAAATAAGAGAGCTTCAAGGATATGACCATAAAAAAATTTGAAGGTTTCCATTTTATGGATTACTGGTAATTATTATTATAAGAAAATTAATCCATCCTCAAATGGTTATCCCAAGCATCTCCAAAATCTAAGTCATAGACAAGAATGATATCTTCTAGAATCCTATTATCCCTTTTAGTCTAACCATCCATGTGAGGATGATATATAGTGCTCAAATTGACTTAAGTGTCCATTTCCTCCTAGAGTCCCTTCTAAAATTGTGAGTTAAAATAAGGGTCTATATATGATACAATGGGAAAAGGGATCCCTTGTATCCTTATAGTCTCTTATATATACAAATTTATTAGGACCTTAACTTTAGTGGTGTCATGAATTATTATGAAACGAGTCAATTTTTTCAATCAATCAGTAACCACCCATATATAATTCTTACCTCTAGGAGTTTGATGAAAACTAATAATGAAATCTATATAAATTTCATTCCACTTCCATGTTATCACGATATAAGGATGAATAAAACTAGAATACTTCTGATTCTCAACCTTAATCTATTGTAAAGTATAACATTGATACATGAAGTTGACTACATCCCATTTTATACCTGGCCAATAAAACTAATGCTTAATGGCATAAAACATATTTTTGGTTCTAGGGTGGACAACCCACAAATAATGATGACAATATCCCAACATGGCCTTTCTCACAAATGAATGGACAACATAACGTCCCCTAAATAGAAATATACCATTTGAGGAAAGAGATCACACATCGATGGTCTCCCCACCATATAAATAATCCTTGAAACTTTGAACTCATCATTTTTCTATTTATCCTAAAAAATCATCTCAAGGAGAGAGGATGTCACATTAAAACTTTCCAAAACTAAACCAAACTCCCCCTCAATGACTTCCAAGTGAATTTGAGAAAATATTTACATCAAGTTACATTTATCCTTTTCCTCCTTTACTATCTAAGATAGAAAGTTCCTATTAATAGTGTCAACAACTATATTACTATTTCCCAATGTATATACAATGTCGAAGTCAAACTACTGTAGGTATTAAAGCTTTTTTATCTTCTAAAGGTTAAAATATTTTTGAGAAAAGATATACCCCAAAATTTTATGGTTAGAGTAGATGGTAAACCTTTCCCCAAAATGACAGTGATGCCAAATTTTAAGGTCATGCACTATTTTTGTGAGTTTTAAATAACTATTTAGATAATTTCTCTCATGAGGTCTAAGATTATGTGATCCATAAGTAATTACATAATCTCCTTACATAATAACATAGACTAAACTTGAACCTGAATCATAATTGAAAAATAATATAGCCCCGATTGGACTATGGTAAATTTAGAATTAGTTTTGAGGTCAAACATCACTTTTAACTCATCAAAGGATTCCTAACACTTTTAATCCCACAATAAATTCATTCCATTATAGGTGAGATAGTTCAAAGGTGATGTAAGCTTTAAAAAATCTATTATGAACTATCAATGGTATCCTATCAAACCTAATATGATTTGAATCTCAAATATGTTTCATTTCTCTTCCAATGAAATGAAACCCATTAATTTTTTAGTATTAACTAAGATAACATGTTCTGAGGTCACATTTCATAAGAACTTAACATCTTAGATCTATAATTTTTACTTGATAATTTAACATAAAGAAAATGATATTCAGAATTACCAAAACATTATTTAAGTTACACACATGATATTTTTTAGTTTAAAATATAAATACCATAATAAAAAAATTCAATATAATAGTGGGAAATATATTTTATTAAAGATTAAAATATAGAAAGAGTGTTAGTTAATCCAAATAGAATCATAAGGTACTCTAAATATCTACACCTACTCCTAAAGGCAGTCTTTGGAATATCAGACTACTTGATCCTGAGTTTGTGATATCTAGATTGAAGATAAATTTTATAAAACTAACTTTTCCCTTTCAAAAAGTTAAAAAAATAATCAATGCAAGCCAAAGGATATTTTTTCTTGACCATTACTTGATTGAGCTTCTGAAAATCGATGCATAAGAAAAATATTCTATTGGACTCCTTGGAAAAAAGAATATAGGAAGCCCAAGGTCACACACTTGAAAATATAAATCCTTAGATCTAAAATCATACAACTAAATTTTCTGCTCTTTAAATTAATCTGGAGCTAATGGTATGATTACACCGATATTGATTGAGTTCTAGGTACCAAGTCAATCGAGAACTCCACCTACCACTCTAAAGGTAAACCCGAGAAGTCATTTGGAAACACTTCATGAAACTTGATGACTACTAGAGGTAGGATACCACTACTAGATTTTCATTCAAAAATTTTTATAGATATTAAGATAAACTTACTCAGATCTATAAGATATTCCCCCACCCAATTTGACCTTGGACCCCATTTACTAAGAAACAAATGGGAGTTCCCATTAGAAGTAGTGAAGGACACCCACTGCTAATAACAATTGATTCAAGCCTTGTGGGTTATCAACCAATCAATATTGATAACTATGTTGAAAAGGTATAAGTGTAGAAATAAGAAATCCTAAACCATCCCTATTTAACACATAAAGAAAGAGTATTAGGGACATCAGAAACACCGATCCTCTTTCCTTACTAGAGGTGTCACCAATTACAAAATTAGTGGCATGATCTCCATTAGAAGTTTTAGATGATCCAACATATGAGTCAATAAAAAGGACAGAGAGGAACCTATATCAAATAATTTAGTCACTTAGGTAGAAGCAATATAAATGGTACCTCTCACAGTCATAGGTCCCATATTAACTTTTACGGAAAACTCCTCAACTTTATGTAACTTATTTATTCTAAAGGCCTGCGGTTGGAACCCTAGAGTCCATGAAGAATCCAACTGAATAGAATATCCTCTATATACTAAAAAGGATATACCCAAGTGAGAAAAATATAGATAAAACAAAATTCTTTATGTGACCCTATTTCCCACATGAGTTGTAAAACTTTGGTGTCATAGGGAAAAAATCATTTCATGTGTCCAGTATAGACACACTATAACATTTCAATCCAGTAGCCACTGATGATAGTGTAGGAAGAGACCTCTAAGAAGCACCACTATTGTTTCCCCCATGAAACTCACGATATTTCATATTTCCCTTGAAAGAAACACTAGATCCATTATTGAAGGAAAGATGAACTCCAGTGAATTCTAATTTACCCACTAGGCTAGGTTCTTCCATCAACGATCTATCCACCACCTTGGTATATAGGTGGTCAGCTTTAAGATAAAAAAATATGATCATATATCATATCAAGGACCCATATGAAACCTATAATACTTCATATTATCATTATAAACAACCACATATGAAAATATAGATATCCTGATGAAGAAATTAATATACTCCATCACCGACTGATTCTATTTCTCAAGTTAGAGAAACTCCATCAACTTCAAAATAGTAACAGAATTTGAATTTAATTGATCATCTAAAATGGAGTTTACATATTTCCACTCAAATAGCTCATGCTTCTTATCTAATAAAACTGAGTCACACCACCTTCTACTCGGACCTTAAATGTTAAAGACAACACATTTCACTTTGATTGAGTCTAGAGTTTCTAGGAATTCAAAAAGTATCTCAATTTTTCCAAACCAATCCTCTACTTAATAATGTTAATTTATCGCTTGTAAAGATATATTTTTCTTGATAATAAATTCCTGGGTTATATTCCTATCCTCATCCCTTTAATTTTCCTCCTATATATCCTAAATAAGGATAGGTGGTACACATTAGTCCATATATTGAATCATGTGCAAAATCACTTCGATCAGATTATAATAAACTATAGGGTTTACCTACTATGGTTCATCATCAATACAATATTTATGAAATGATATAAGTCTTATGGGGGTCATGGTAGTACAAATTAATAGACAAGGATACATGACAACATGAGATCTAAGAAACAATTTTGATTGAACATGACAAAATTAAAATAAAATTGAAAAATAGCATGGGGAAATAAATACTAAGATCAAAACACTTTGAATACCAAAAGACAATTTTACCAATCACCCATGGTAACTTAAGTATCATCATGATGATATTTATCTAGGCACTCACTCATAACCTGCCCCTTAAGTCCCCACATTCCCATCTCCTACCTACCAAGACATACCAAAGTTCATACCAACAATGGAAATAGGTAAACATTTCTTTTATACCAATTTGTCCCAAACCAACCTGGATTACCCAAATATCCATAACCTGAACCAATCCTAACATGGCCTGAAGGGAGTTCGTGATCCCAGCGGGTTGGATATAATAACACTGGAATCCAAAATTATATTTGGGAATGATTTTTCCAAAAAGAACCTATAAAAAGTTGATAAAAAGATATAGATAATGTGAGTATTACAAAACAAAGAAAACATTAGTAAAGGGTACAAATGTTAGGAAACATAAGTTCCAAGATACATAAAACAAAGTACTCAAAAACTAATAAGTCCCAACTCCATGTGACATGCTATCACCACTAGACCCCCAAACCCTAATTATGAAAAAACTCACTACCACCCCATCGTGCCATGTACTTACTTACATCAGATAAAAAAAATATCCACATACACCATAATTTGTATGTAGGGTGTGAGAAAAAGATCCCATTAGGACCCACAAAGTGGTTCATAAGAAGACTTTATAAAATAAGCCAAATATGATCAAATAATTTAAAATAAGTCATGAGATAAAATCTTACAAAAAGCATGGATTAATAATTTTTTTTTCAGTTTTTTAAAAATAAAAATAAACAGGTTTCCAATGAATTATGTTAAACATCAGAATCAGACATTTAAAAGAAAATCACCAAAAAAAAAATCCTATGGGTTTCAATAGTTCCAGGCCAATGTTGATCCTCATAAAAATATTGTGATCAATAGCATAATTTGTGTTCACATTACCCTAGAAAAAACTAGTATTGGTAGTAAGATTGTGCTCTTAAGAGAATCTCCTTTCCACAACTTAGGAAACCTAGTGCACAATTTACACTAGTATAATAGGTTTAGGGGGAAAGTATTCATCCTTTAGTATAGATCCCTGCCTCATCATAGATCACATTTAAATTTACCAAATTATATTTATATAAGGGAATTTCATTTTTAAAACCACAAAAAAATTATTTGAAAACATTTCTGTTAATAACACTAAGGGAGAAATCCATTTTTTCAAACGTTTCAAAAAACAACACCTTTTATCAAAACATTGGACATACTTTAAAAAACATTACAAATATAAATCCATAATTCATACTTTCAAACTATTTTAGAAATAAAATTTAAAGAGAATTAAAGAAATGTTTGAATAATAAAGATAGATCATGAAACTACTTACCTCGAAACACTTATATTAATAACACCCATACATAAAACACAATCCTAGATGAGCCAAGGATCCTAGGAATCAAGAAAGTATCCTAAACCAAGAATTAACAATCAATAACATCCAAATAATCACTTTATAGAACAAAGTAAAACCAAAGGGAAACAATTACCACTACAAGGATTGAAGATCTGGATAAAACCACTAAAATCCATAATGGATCTAGAAGAGATTACAACCTCACTAAAATCAATAATAATTTATCCTCTAATGTCAGGGAAGAAACCAAAGGATTAAGGCATAAAGGTACTCTTTAAGAAAACCTAGATCCACTCAAAGTTTTAGAAAATTTTCATAGATAAGGTTGGTTTTGAGGATCTTTAAAATTTATAGGAAAACTAAGAAATATAACACCACGACGTAAGCCCTAGAACATGAAAAAAAGTGGATTGACACAAAAAAAAATATGATGTAAGGTAATATACTACACCACTGTATATCCTAGTTAGTTTCATTTATATAATCTAAAATATGGTCAATGATGAGATCCGATAAATTAGAAAAATGTAACCACACTTTAAGGTAACTACTGCACCAAAAAATTACAGAGCTAAGAAGAAGGCTACACTATAACCTATATCTATGGTGCAGTGACCCAAAAATTGGTAGAAAAACCTAATTTCAAATTACAAGACTCCACAATGTATCCCATTCTCCCCACTACTTCTATTCCAAAATTAGAAGAACCAAAAAAATTATGTTATGCCATTGTACCCTAAGTATTCCATAGTTATAGCCTCCACAACAAAAAACAAATACCTAATATTAGAATTCAGTTCTACTTGACCAACACCTCAAGACACACCCCTAAATCATCTTAGCAAATTAAAAACACCATAAACCATAAAGCATCATAAAAATGAATAAGGAAATAAAACATGAAGATAATAATACCTAAAATCAAAGTTGGGATGTTACACAAACTCACTTCCTTAGGTAAATATATAAAACTCACCTTTCCACCATAAAAAATATATAACAAGATTCTTAAACCTTTAAGAATGATCCATTATTTAGTAATAATACATAGTAGTTTGTGGATATATTCCTTTCTCAGCTTCATTAACATGATCCCATTTCAACCAAATACTAAAACCCAAAATGGTTATCAATAAAATCAAAGTAAATGATCATATAAAAATGAAAAATCAATCCTAAGATGTATTCTCTAATGAAACCTTTATTTAATCCTTTGTTACTTCTATTTTAACCTATAACTCCTTTAGTTTAAACTAATTATTCTATGATCATATCACTATTTAGTTATTTGACATACCATAAATATTTGATAAAATATTTTATAATGGTTCATAAAGAGAATTTGATCAACCAAATCATATCCCCTAGGAGTGTATGAATATGTGTTCAGTCTTATGTCTAATCATCATGCAATGTGGTAAAGATTGAGTTGATACACAACTGGTATTTTTTAACATGATTACCATTAGGTTAATCTATACCAAAACCATATCTACTTTCCTATTTCCAGAAAGGGATGAAATTACTAGGAGAACCATAAAATCTCCACCTTACCAAAACTTTGGGATTTTATACTATACTTAGACTTATCCTTAGGTTTTTCACTAATATTCTCCAATACCAATCCCCCACAAAACTAAAATTATACAACAAAACAACTAAACCCTACTCTCATACCAAAAATAGTGACCCAAGATAAATAAAAACATATATTTCATAATTTTACATGAATAATAATTCCATCTCACAAATAGTCACACAAATTGTAGAATTGAAGGTTCTGTGTCTTTGAGGACTATCCACATAAACAACTCATTTTTAAACACTTGTAAACATTTCATTATAACTACTCAAATATAAAACCCATTCCAAACATATCACATGCAATAACCATATTCTAATCATGAGTAAAGAAAACATAAGAAATTAGTGACCTCTGATGATTAGTAAGGGTAAATAAAGGTGATAAAAATTGAATATAATTAGTAATCATAAGTTGAGTATATAGTTATAATAAAAATATATAATAAAATTATACCCAACAAATAATAGATCATAAAACTTGTAATAAGGCTCGTTATAACATTTTTTATGAATCAAAATAATTTAGAAACATGTGTTAATAAAATTAATCCATGATATCATAAAATAAGAATAAGAATAATCATAAAACTATGAAATCTTTCAAATATGACACAAACATTAGTATAGGGAAAAATTACGTTCATGAGGTACAATATCAGTTCCCATGCTTAGGAGCAACTAAAATGTACCCAAGAATACTTATCTAATGATATTTAAACTGTTAACCAATGCATTGGAGGGTAATATAGGAACCCACCAATCATTCATACATATATAAATCCACCATAAGAAATAAATAATTCATCATACCATAAAGAACCCATGGAATGAAATTGGGTACCATTAAACACATCATAAATAACCCATTGAAGAAAATGGGGTTCATTTACTTTTCAAATGGATTCACATAAGGAAATAATTAATAATTCCACCAATAATCAAAACATGATAAACCCAGGGAAAATAAATGGGTATCTAATGAAATAAAGTAACTTTATAGGTAAATACTATTCAATCAAGATAATAAGGCATATTATATTTACACCATTTAGATAAAATTTATATATTTAAGATAGTAATTCACCCAATTAATTGATGAATGATATCTTGGTGAACACCTTTCAGTTAGATTAATAAAAAATAGGGTATTCACAATGGAAATGCATTGAGGTAAAATTTAGGATTACACGTTTTGGATGATTAGGAAAGAAAAAGGTAGTGATAGATCATTTATCCAAAAGAGAAGGAAATTACATAATAAATACAAATAAATAAGGTGTATGAATATAAAATAATATACCCATAGTGTAAAAAGGAAAGTCATAAGGATGTTGACATAGATAAAAAACATCCTTGAAAAATAATTCTTCGAATGATATTACACAAGGAGGGATTAAGAATTTAATTATTTGATACTATGATCTCAATACCCAAAATTATAAATATATATATTTATTAAATGATAAATCAGGCAATAAAATTCCCATGAGTGTAAATCCTTTTTAATAGGAAAAGGAAAAAGAGGTTAAATCTTAGAAGAGACTTTATATATTATTTTTAACATTGATGTAAAAAATCATACATGTCACTTTAAAAAGTAACTTTCAAAAAGGTAAAGTCAAATATTTTGAAAATTTTTATTTTTAAAAATAATATTCAATAATTTAACCTTAAAAATGAGATAAATGTTTCTATAGGAAATGTGGATTCAAAATAAAAATTTTATTGTGAAAGTAACCTTTTAAATTCTTTGAAATTACATTTTTTAAAATCCCACATTGTAAAAAAAGTAATAAAAAATTATTTTTATGAAAACTTAATTTTTAAAAATAGTCTTATAAAATAGAATATAATCAAATATTCAGATATTAGGACTAAATCATGGTAAAAAAATGTTCAATATAAAACTTTATAACTCCAAGAAAAGAGATTTGTGCTATCAATGTCCCTTACGGGAAACATACTCCATAAAGAAATAAATACTTGATAAATATTTATGTGGTAGGAATATAAATCAACATAAAAAAATGATAGAATAAAAAATAATATATTAAAATTTATAATATACCCAACTTATATTAAATATGTTCAAGATAATGATCATAACTCAATGAACAAAACTTGTGTTACTAAAAATCCTTACCACTGAGGTAATAATTGAAACAATATCCATTTAAATAGGTGATTATTTTTTTAGTATATTCCATGAAATAAAAAATGGTATGATAAAAATGGGTATTAAATACACCATATAGTGAAAACATGGTGTACAAAATTTTGTATGTCTCAAAGAACTATAATTGAGACCAAGAAAACCCTTACCTTAATTCATGTTCTGTCGAAATGTGCTATAGCCTCCTGTATAAAAAAGTAACTATCTTAATCACCAATTTCAGAAATTTTTTCATATATATAATAATTAATAATATTTATTTATAATTACTCTCTAGATTTATATTAGTTAGTTATTATCTATTTTCAATATCGATTGTGAGTAATCTTGACCATTTTGAAATAGTTTTTTATTACTGGTGTTGTTATTCGTTATTCTACCAAAGATTATCATTACCATATCATAAAAGGTACTATAATTTATGTTTTATAATTATTTATAATGTGATAATTTCATTCAATAGTGGTTTTGGTTTTTATTTTTAATGATGAATTTGGCGATGAGCATGTTTTGCAAATTCTTAGAAAATGAAGGTTATTTTCTTAAATAATGAGTTAAATTTATATATTAAAATTATATAAAAAAACTAATTATTTAATTATTTATATCACGTATCAATAAAAATTAAATTATTATATTAATCCATGATATAAATTTATATCATTATTCAAGTAGGTTGTTAAACCAACCTAAGAACATACCATAATTAATGAATGGTTATGAAGTGATTTAATTGTAATATCATTATAACATAATAATCATGATATTATTTAGTGTTTACTAGAGTGATATATTATAATTGGAAAGAATTTTAAGAATAATATAACCTATATAAAGTTATTTCATAGTATGAATAAATAATTTTTTTTTTCATTTAGAATGCTCTTTTGGACGGTTAAATTTATCAAGGGTTTTTATTTATCATATTGGTAATATGTTTTCATATATGTATTTAAATAACCTTAATAATTTCATAAAAATAATATTTATCCATTAAACCCATTATAATTACTATCCATATAAGGTGGTTATGAAAAGAAAAATGGAAATCAATCGTTCCATGGAGGCAGTAGTCCACACGTATGGGTGGATGTTGATTGGATTTTCCATAAAATTGGGAAAATGAGTAATATGGATTATCATTTTAGAATATAAAATATGTAATGAATATAATAATTACATATTAAATGCCTTATTATGAACATCCTTGAAAGGTTTTAGAGGAAAATGAAACACACTGTGTCATGGAGGTGGTAGTTCTCACAACACATGAATGGTGGTTTCATTTTTATTTATGTGAAAAGGGAAAGGTGGAAAATTCATGTAAAAAAATTACAATAAAATACAAGAATACTCATTATACTGATTTTATATTTTATATTTTTTTAATTTAATTCTAGAATTAATAAGTGTATGTAAATAAATATAAATGAGAACATAATAGTTAGAAATGTATACCTCACATATAAAAGGGGGTTAATCCTATGAGGGATGATATTTTGTGAATAGAAGAAACCATTTAAGGTGTTTAGGAATATTTATGATAGTTTTGGGTAGATTTTGGACCAAAATAAGTGGGTTTTTGTGTGAGGGTAAGTGAGGAGAGAATTTCTCCTTTTATAAGTGAAAAAGGGATGTCATTTTTGTAAATACAAAAAATATTTTAATAATGGGAACTCTTTATCAAGGAAATTTTCTAAAATATTGGGAAATAATAGAAATTTTAAGGGTTAATTTTAATAAATACCTCTACCACACATTCCTATATATTTTTTAAACATGTTTGTAGTCTTTCTCTCTTCGTTAAACCCTTTTTACCTCATCTATTTTTAGCAAGGTAACTAGTTTTTACCAAAGTAATTTATCTTTTATACTTGGGAAATAAATAGGTAATTATTACATAATTTGAACCTAATGATTCCAAATTTTAAATTAATTCAATTATATTAATTTTACATCAGTGTTGAAAACTAATTTTAAAATACTAAATATATAATGTATTAATTTTTTTTTGAAAAATATTACTTATGTTCTAAAATGAAAAATATGGGTTTGTAAATTATTATTTTTTAAATTCATAAATTAACTTATAAAATATATATTTATTCTTATAAAAATGTTAAATTAATTTGAAATTCATAATTATATACTAATAATTTCATAAAAGTCATGTTAATTATAAAAACAATTTTTTTCACTATTCACCTAAAAATAATTTTTTAGAAAAATATCAAAAGTTCATACTAAGATAATATTGAAATTTTTAATACAAAAATTAATTTTCTTTATATTAAAATTCTAAAATTTATAAATTGTATTTTAAATGAAAATTTAATATATAAATAAAATTGTTTTTATTGAAAAATGCCCTTTTTTAAACGACATGTGTTTTTAATATTATTTCATACTAAGTTATAAATAATTGAATATTTATATATTAGTTTTTAAATATAAATATTACCTATTATAATTAAATTTTAAGTATGATCATTTTAATTTATTAAGTAAAAATACAATTTTCCCCATTTTTTCAAATGGTTCTTTGAAAGACTTCCTTTTAAAAATATTAATCAAATAAAATAATAAAATATAATTATTTTAATTTATTATTACATTTTTATCTACTAATTATTATATTATTCATATAATTTAAATATGTCTTGGTTTGGTTTAGTTGGTTGTTTAATTAGTTCAATATTGTGTGTGACAAAAGCTATTGGAGATAATATTAATTTAAAGGGTCAAAATTCTCAGGTTGTTACATTATACCCCTTAAATAAATTATGTACTATAAATTTTAATTATTACTCATATATGAAAGTTGGTTAGGGTAATCTGAACACATCCTTCATTCAGGACATACCTTCTAATTGGAAATCTACCTTACTATATTAGGATATACCGAGTTACTTATCTTTTCTCAAAGGAAATTAATCATTCATACAATCTTGTAAACCAATATGTTTATAGCCTAATAATATTTTATCTATTAAAAAACTATCTCAAAATCATTTTAATATTAAATACATTAAACTATAGCTAAATAATATATTACTTCAAAAATTAACTCATATATTCAACCAATAGTTTATAATGTCACACACTAGTATATATATATCATGATCCCAAAAATGAGATAAAATTCCCCAAAAATATCATGGATCACTTTTTCATTAAATAAATAATCAATTTCAAGGATATAAATACTATCTAACTAACTTTTATCAAAATAAATAAACCCTTTATTACATCAACATCAAGAATATATTAAACCCAAGAGTTATCCATACCTTAATCAAGTGTTATCCAATAGTTATCCCAAAAAATATAAACTTGTAATAAAATAAATTTTAAAGATTATTGGTACCACTTAATATATGTTTCCAATCCATTAATTTAAAAATATTGAAGAAAAATCCTTATATGTTTCACATAATCCTCAAAAATTTTAGAATATACTAGAATATCGTTGATAAATATCACTTGCTAATGAAAATAACTATGTTTATTAATTTCTATTAAGATATAATCCTCACTACATTAGGTAATAATATTATATTCAAATTTTTATATTATAAAAGTAATATACTAATATTATAAAATATTTTTTTATTCTCCCTTATTCAGTTATAAGACATAGTGGTTTCTAGATACATTCTTTTCTCAACTTCATTTTCATGATCCTATTTCAACCAAATACTAAAAAAATGATTTATATAATAACCAATAAAATCATAGTAAATTATCTTATAAATTTGAAAATTAAATCCTAATATATATTCTCTAATGACACCTTTATTTCATCTTTTGATACTTTTAGTTCAATCTAGTATTCTTTATTTTATGTTCTCTTGTACTTCTTAACCTAATACATTAAAGTAATTAGAGAATAAATCCTTCATAATGGGTTTTAAAAAGAATGTGATTGAATAAAGAGTATCCCAAAATAATTTCTAGCTAGTTGTGAATTTCTATTCCCACTCATTGTGCACTAGCATGAAGATCGAGTCAATGATTAACCAGATTTTTCAGGTTTATTACCCCTAGGTGCATATGTTCCATAATTGTATCCAGTTTCTATTATCTATATAGGAATGTATTTCTAGTAAAACCACCTACTTAAAACTTTACCAATTTTTTTGGATATCATCCTATAATTTGACTCATCTTTATGGTTTTCACTAAGGTTCTATAACCTTAATTCCCAAAAATATCTTCTCTAATATCTAAAAATAACTAAAACTTTATTTTTATCACAAATATAGAAACCCAAGAAAAAATTACTTTATTTTGCATATTTTATGTGATATAAGCATTAAACTTCATATATGGAAATAGTAATATCCTAAGGACCGATTGGTTAAGTTTCTTTGGATACTAGTTATATAATCATCTTATTCCAAAATACTTGAGATCAATTCTCCTTTAAGGCACCTTACTAGACTATCTTCTTGAAATATAATTAGTAAGACTCATTTTCATTACTTATGGAATGAAAAAATAATAAAGGGGTTATCTTATATGCTCATTAGGGGTAAACATAAGTGATAACAATTTAATATCATTAGTGATCATAATGTGAGTATATGCGTACCATCAAGATACATACAAAACTTATAATTAACAAAAGATGGAATAATAATTGTCTTAACATAATACATGAATCAAAAGATTATGGAAAATGAGTTAATAAAAATGATCCATGATAGAATAAACTAGTGATGAGAATAATAATAAAACCATATAACATATTTCAAATATGTCACCGACATTAGTATAGGGAAAAATTACTTTCATGAGCCATAACATCAGTGTCCACACTGAAGAGAATCTAAAATGTACTCATGAATACATTATCTCATGAGATATGGAATTTTAACCAATGCATTAGAGGGAGATATAGAACCCCACCCATCATTCATCCATACTTATTAGTTTCAATTTAAAACCATTTACTTATCACATCATAAATAACCCATTGAAATAAAATGGATTTCATAAAACATTCAAATAAAAATAATTCACTTTTTATAGCATAAAGAATCCATGGAAAGAAAATGGGTTTCATCAAACACATTATAAATAACCCATGTAAATAAAATGATTTTTATATCAATTTCAAATGGATTAACATAAGTAAATCATTATTAATTCCATATACAATAAAAAAAATAATCCGATGAAAAATAAAGGAGTATCTAATGACATCAAGTAAATTTTTAGGTAAATAATATTCAATTAAGATAATTAATATGGAATTTAAACCATATTAATATAGGGTATATGATTATTTCAATAATTTTCCCAATAAAATTATGTATGAAATATAGAATAACACCATTCAATCAAAGGAATGAAAATTGGGTATTCATAAAGAAAAGTCATCAGAAGAAAAGTTATTAATATTCATAGTGTATGGTTAGACAAGACAAAGAAAGTGATAGATAATATATTTGATATAAAATAAAATTATCTAATATATCTATATAAATAAGTTGGATGTTTTCAAAATAACATATCCACAGTGTAAATAAGGAAACTAAAAAGTATATTAACATAAATAAAAAACATCATTGCAAAAGAATTATTTGAATGGTATTACACAATATGGGATCGAGAATAAATTTTTTTGATACCATGATTTTATTTCCAAAAATTATATATATATTTATTAGAGAATAAACAATTTAACATAAATACCATGATTTATAATACTTTTTAATATGAAAAGGAAAATATATATTAAATCTTAAAAGAGATTTTAGAAAATATTTTTAACATTGACATAAAATAAAAACTTACATGTCACTTAAAAAAACTTTTGAAAAGGTGCGGTAATTTTTTTTGAAAACTTTTAATTTTAAAAATAATCTCTAATAATGGATCCTTGAAAATGATATAAAGTTTTCTATATCTAATGTGTATCTAAAGTTAAAACATTTGATCATGAAGGTACCTTTTTAATACTTAAAAATTACCTTTGTTAAAAACCCACATTGTAAAAAGAGTAATAAAACCTTATTTATATTAGAACTTTATTTTCAAAATAGTATTATAAAATAATATATAATAAAATATTAATGTTGGATAACCCATTCATGGAAGACCAGTGTTTAAGATAAAACTTTATAACTCAATGAAATGAGATTTGATCTATCAATGTCCTTTATGTGCACCATAATCAATAAGAAAAGAAATATTTGAAAAGGATTAATGTGGTAGGAATATAAATCTATAAAAAACAATGAGATAATATCAATTAATACAATCAAGGGCATAAAATACCCCACTTATATGAAATTAGTTCAAGATAATGATTATAACTCAGTGACTAAAATTTGAGTTACCAAAAATATTTACTAACAGGGAAATAATTAAATCAATATCCATTTGAATAAGTTAATATGATTTATATTATTATATACCATTAAATAAAAAAATTTATGATAAAAATGAATCCATTGGTATTAAATACACCAAACACCAAGAATATGGTGTAAAAAATGTATTATGTCTTAATAAATCCCAATAGATACCAAGAAAACCCTTATAAAATTAGAAGCTTTTGAATCAAAACCCCTTAATGGATTTAATTTCAAATTAGAATTTTAATATCATTAATAATTATATAATCATTATATAAAAATATTAAAGGGGCATTAGATACACCATTATAAATAAAACTTGGTGTATAATAAGAAATATGTCTCAAGGGGTGAAAATTGAGACAATAAACCCTCACCTTATTTCCTGCTTAGTCAAAATGAACTATCAAATTATATATAAAAAAATTAATCATATTAATCACTAATTTAATAATTTTTTACATCTATAAACTTTTATAAACCTCTTTTATAGTTATTATATACACGTATATTAGTTAGTTATTATCTATTTTTGATATCAGGGGTGAGTAATATTGATCGTTTTGAACTAGTTTCATAATAGCGACGTTTCTATTCATTATTATACCAAATTTAATAATTCATAGATCATAAAATATAATATAATTTATGTTTTATAATTATTTATAATGTTATAATTTAATTCTAAGGGAGTTTTTGTTGTGATCCTTAAAGATGAATTTGGTGATTAGAATGTTTTGATGATTCTTATCAAATGAAGGGTGTTTTATTAAATAATGAGTTAGATTTTTAAATTAACATTAAAAAAAATAATTATTTACTTATTTATATTATATATTTATCTAAATTAAATTCCTATTTTCATTCATGATATAAATTTATATCATTTTCATGTTGGTGGTTAAACCAACCCAAACAAGAATATACCATGATTAATGGAGGATTATGAAGTGATTAAGTTATAATATCATCATAACATAACCATAATGATATTGTTTAGTGTTTATTAGCGTGATATATCACAATTTCAAAGAATTATAATATTAATATAACCTAATAAAAGTTATTACATAGTATGAAGAAATCATTTTTTTTCTAAGAACACTCTTTTGGATGGTTGAATTTACCACGACTATTTATTGATCATATTGTTAATATATGGTCCAATTTGTATTTAAATCACCTTAATAATATCATAAAAATCAAATTTATCCATTAAAAATATTCTCATGACTGTACATGTAAGGAAATTATGAAAATAAAAATGAAAATAAATCATTCTATAAATACGGTAATCCACACATATGCATGGATGTTGATTTAATTTTACTTAGAAAAAGGAAAAGGAGTAATATGGTTTATAATTTTAGAATATAAAATATTTAATAAATATAATAATTATATATTAAATTCCTTATTATGACCATCCTTTTAAGGTAGTTAAGGAAAATGAAACACGTTATGTCGTGGAGGCGGTAGTCCACACAACGCACGAATGAAATTTTTTTTTCTTATTAGAAATGGTAAAGGTTGTTAATTATTGTAAAATAATTATAATAAAAAATTATACTAATTATATTGGTTTTATCAATTTATTATGTTGTAATGTAATATTAGTAAGAATAATTTCACATAAATAAACATGAATGAAAAATGAGGAGTTAGAATTTTATATCTCACTTCTTGGATTATCTCCTTGGAAAATAAGGTTAAGCCTTTTTGGGATGGTATTTTGAGAATAATTGAACCTATTGAAGGTGGATAAGAATTTTTATTATAGTTTTGGAAAAAAAACTTAGTGGGTTGTGATATATGTTCAAGTGAGTAAAGGAGTTCCCTTATTATAATTGAAAATGGATGGATTTTTTGTAAATGTCCAATTTTTTTTAATAATGGGATGTTAATCTCAAGGAAAATAGCTCCAAAATTGGAAAATAATAGATAGGGTAAGGGATATGGTTGATAAATTACTCAAAAACACATTCCCACACATGTTTTAAACTTGATTTTTTTTCTTTCCCTATTCATTAAACCCTTTTTAACCCTTTTGATTTTTATCGATGTATGTAGTTTTTACCAAAGTAATTTATCCTTTATGATTTAAAATAAATTGGTCTTTATTATGTAATTTTTACCTAACTATTACAAAATTTAAACCAATTTTATTATATCTATTATCTAGCAGTGATAAGAGTTGATTTTAAAATTTAAAAAGTATAATATATTAAAAGCATTTTTTTAAAAAATATAACTTAAATTATAAAATATTAAATATGGGTTTGTAAATGTATTTTTCTAAATTATTATTCCACTTATAAAATAAATATTTGGTATTATTAAAAGGTTTCATGAATTTATAATTCATAATTATATACTAATAATGTCACAAAATTCATGTTATTTGTAAAAACAATATTTTTCACTATTCAACTAAAAAATAAATTTTTAATAAAAATATCAAAAATCCATACTAATATAATATAGTTGTTTGAGAAAATACCTATTTTGGTGATGTTGGGTTAATTGTGTTTTTTGGCAAGGTTTGAAATTTTTTAAAAAGGATAGTTTTCAAAGGAGGCCAAAAAAGTGGGTGAAAATGTCTGAACTGATCACGTGGAGCACAAATGTCTGTACTGATCTTGCAGAGCATGAATGTATGAACCAATCAAAAAAAATATGAGTGTTTGAACTAATCATGTGGATAGTTCACATAGAGTGAGAATTTCCTTAAGGGATCTCATGAAGAGATCATGTGAAGCACTTGAATACACCACATGATTATCAGTGAATATCATGAAGAGATTATGCAAAGCCTATATGATTGTCAGGAGATCTAGAAAAGAGATATGAGAAGAACCACATGTTTTTAGGGGATCTCTCAAAGAGATCTCATAAAGCACCACATGATTGTTATTGGATCTCGTGAAGATATCATGAAAATCACATAATTATTGTTAGGGGATCTCATGGTGTGATCATGTAAAGAACATGAAGGAAAATAAGCTTAAAATGATAGAGACATCTCATGGTCATTTGAAATCACATGACCACATGATTGTGAAATGATCATGCAATGAGATCATGTGAAGTTCTTGAGGAAAACATAGATGACCAAATTATTTTCAATAGATCACATGATTAATACAAGATAAGCACCCATGATTGTAAATTTATCAAGTGATGGGATCACATAACATACTCAAAGAAAATGTAGGTGATCATGGGAAGCACTTATGAAATGTGATAGGTGATCTTGTATAGTTATCACATGAAGTGTGTAAGGTTGATTGCTGAGGTGGTTGAAAGGATGAATAATCATGATTTGTAGAGTTAAAATGGTAGATTTATGCTTATAAATACCCCTAAACCCATCCTTATGAAAGTATAGATTTTTTCTTAAGTGGTTTTATCTGAAGAAAAGTATTTTTCATGATAAGAACAAAGTCTTGCATTGGAATTACATGATCCACATAATTAGTAGAAGGTCTTACAAAAGGATCTCATAAAGGTTTATAATGAAGGAGACTCTAAAAGGTATATTAAAAAGGGATGTATGTGATGGGAATAGGTATACCTATTGGTATTACACAATCCATGTAACCTTAACAAGGTCCTACACCAGAGTCACATAAACCACATAAACTGAATAAGGTCTCATGAAGGGGTCTCATTAAGAGGACATGAGGAGGGAGTTATATGCCATCTATATTTTCACATAAGAAGACACAACTAACTCACATGATCTCCATGTAAAAAACAAGATCACATGATCCACATGAATAAAACAAAGACTTATTATTCACATGAATAAAATAAGGTCTTATATAGGGGTCTTGCAGAGGAGTCTCATAGAGGAATACTATGGAGGGGTCTTGCGAATGGGTCTCATGCAAGGGACATGCCTGGGTCTCACTAAGAGGTTAAATTTTAGGGTATTTCATAAGGATATACAAGAAAAGGTTACCCTATGAACAATATCATTGTCATATCTAAATTCTAAAGAAAAAGAAGAAGACTGAGGATCTTCACCATCCAAGAATGTTTTCAAAAGGAGTATATTCAATTATATATCCAAGGAAGTGAAAGAAATAATTGTAATATATCAAAAAACTTTTCAAAATGAGGATGAGTATCCATGATATCTCATGGAAAGGTGATGCTAAAGGGGATGTTCACATCAAATATATTAAGAAGCATGTGACATTCAAATGAACCTATCTTACATCCAATGCAAATATCAATAATAGAATATATTTTTACTTATACTATGTGCTAATTTTTTTTCCTTTTATAGTAGTGAGCATAAGAGGGGAGTGTTAGGGAAGTGATTTTGGGGTGATAGTGCATCTACCCCAAGAATTATAAGGGAAGTGAGCCCAGGAATGTGTGACATAAACTAAACCAACAACAATATGCTTTAGTGGATTTAGTACAATGGAACATCACCTTTGTATAATCCTTGGAAATAGAACAAAAAGGGTGAACCAAGTAAAAATATATGTTTCCTTGGGATTTATTTATTTCTTTTCTTTCTATGCATCATCGTTAGATGTAGTTGGGAAGATTAAGATCAACATAAACACTAAAGAGAAAAATAAGCGACCCTTATAATTAAGAGGTCAAGATCTAGTAGGGAAGAAGTAATTTTGAAAATAATATCCATACCATAATCCCCCCTATCAGGGTATCTAAGCCTCTTTTAGCCCTATTAATTGGTATAAAATCATATGTTTCTTTTTTTGGATTTTATTTCATTAAAAAGGATTATTATATTGTTGGAAATGAAGTTTCATTTAAAGACCCAGAATTTCCATGTAATTTTTTTTAAATTAAATGGGAATTTTATGAGTCCGCAAAAATTGACGGCACGTGATTCTGAGGCCCGGTGCACCCGAAATGAATTTATGAACTTTTTTTCGGGTATATTCAGTAAATGTGCGAGCAGGTTTTTCTACCTTTTGAACTGGTGCTTGGAATTGAAATCTGAGGACACCGTTGAACTCGCAACACCAGTATTCACTTAAGGAGACTTTCACCTCAACAACAGTTGGTCGAGGGTGAAAGATATTTTTTGGGTTTTTTGTGGGAATAGACATAAAATAAAATAATATATAGTTTTATTTCTGTTGAAACCTCCCATGTGGATGTTTCACAGGTGGGGACCACCTGAACTAAAACCTTCCACATGGGTTATGGTGGTGGGGACCACCCGTGATTAAAACCCCCAATTTTTGAATCCTAAAGTTGGGGACCACCCGAACCCACATAATAGGAGAAAACTCTTGAATTCCCCATTAATGGGAGAAAATCTTTGGTATCCTCCCACTTTAATGGCACCACCCCCTTGAATTAATTATACCAACTCAATTAATTAATTAAGCCAATTTGAAATTATGCCAATAAACTAAATAGAAAACATATTCTATTATGTTGGCTATTCTTTTGTTGGTAAGAGGGTTGGAAAAGTTCTTGGGAGACCCTAGAGAAATTCATCTCCAACAAAGAACATAACCTCCCAATGAAGAACGACCACCAGATATCATAGAACGAGGAAACCAACCCCGTGCTCGATCAGAAGAACCTTTCAGAGGCAACCAACGTAGAATATCTTCGACGAAAACGCACTGATGATTGAGGAAACGTTGATGCTACTGACGTCCGTTATTCCCTCATATTTGATGTCAACGAGCAATCAAGGTAGGGGTGTGTTTCAATTTGATCAATGTTAACTTCCCCCTCACATTGAATCATCTTCCTTGAGCCGTATGCTACCGCCCTAATGCGGAGGGTATGGGCCAAACAAACATGGCATGACCCCTCTTAAAATCTTGTGGATCTTGTGTGTGATATTCGCGATGGTGATGGCGACCGGTGTAGGCAGTTGGCACTGGTGGAACTCTAGAACCATGACGAAGGTGACGAACAAAGGGCAGCTAGTCAAGCTGGCCGCCGGTGAAAGCATGATGCCCTGCGGCCTCGCTGTGCCGCCTCGTGGCCACCGTCACCCCACGACCTCACCGTGCTGCCCCGCAGCCTTCGCAACCCATGGCACTCCGCCGCCCATGACCTCCTCCACCCCATGGACCCCGCAGCCTTGTGCCACTCCGCGGCACCTGCAGCCTCTTCTACCCCACGACACCTGTGGCCTTCGCTACCCCGCAGAACCTGCGACCTCATGCCGCCCCGGGGCACCTGCGGCCTTACGCCGCCCCATGGATCCCATGTCTACCCACGGCCTCCACGGCTGCCTCACCGCCCCACGGGCCACTGCCCAAGCTACGCTGCCTAATGGGTCGGACCGCCCAGCGTGGGCCGGGTCGGTCTGACTGGGTCGGACCGGACCCAGACCCACTTCGACTCATTTATGCTCATTTGTCCATAACTTTGGTACCAGGAATCCTTTTGAAAAACCACCAATATAGAAGTAAACCTTGGAGTTAGACGATCCCTTTGGTATATCCCTCTTGAGATTTGGATAAAGTTGGGATATGATCGGGTTGGATCGAGCATGAATCCAACTGGGCCCCCGTGAATAAAAGGCTAATAACTTACAGACCAGGCGTCCGATTGAGGCGCCATCTATTGTGTTGAGACCCCTATGATGTATTATTCCTTTGGGATACTTCTTTGTGGGAGTTCGTGGTAGTTAGAGTATCGACTAGTGGCTTTAGGAGCATACCCTCCTAAAGACAAGCAAGATTAGCGCGGGAACCCAATAGTTGGTTGTGACTCGAGGAAGAGATCATTCGTGGGTCTGTGATTGTGGGTCTGACATGGAACCGCTCAAGGATTCCATGCGGGACTACCCGAGTGATCCTGTGTGGGTCAACACCGAGCGATCCTGTGTGTTCAGCACCTAGAGATCCTATGTGGGTCTGATGATGTTATTAATCCTTCATGGGTCTGCCTCTTAATAGAGTTAGATGATTCAGTAGTTACATCTAATAATCTCTACTACTTTACCTAAATTATACCTATTGTGAGCTGAGTTCATACCAGATCATTACTTTCCTTTGGGGTAATACCTTGGTGGTATTCTTCAGTGTGGCATAGCTTTGTGGTACTTACCTTCGATTTATTCCTTCCTTTGTTTAATAGATGAGATTTGGGCTTTTGAGTTGGATTCTGTGTTTCCCCATGATTGAGATGGGTTTACTTGATAACTTAGATTTATGTATGGGCATATACCTAAGTATGGATTTCATTTGATTTCATGCTGTTTGGTTTATCCTTGATGTATTTTGTGAGACCTTGTGAGTCTCGGGGTCCCTACTGAGTATCGTGATACTCAACCCTGCACGGGCTATGCCCGCATCCTATTGTGTTTGGTGCAGACGACAGACAACGCTGACTGAGGATGAGAGTACTAGGACTGGAGGTGACTCGGAGGTGGACGTTAGGCAAGGTGAACCACATAGACAACCATTTGTTAGATGTTCCTACCCTTCAGGTAGGATTCGTGGTGGACGATCCAGGAGATTCTTTTCACCTATCAAGCGTCTTGTACTTTCTAGTTTTCCTTATACTTTCCAGTTGGGCTTGTATTCTGGACCCTTTTTTACTTACTGTACTCACTCTGTTTAATATTCAGTTTACTTGAGTTCATATCTTGCTCTGTGCTTGGTTGTGTGTGTTACCGGTTATAAAGGCAATGCCTTCCCAGTTTTAGGGAATACGCCTTCGGTGCTAGTCTCCATCCCCTGGCCTATGGAAGGCAGGCTTGAGGTAGTCACGACATGGGCCCCAGGGGATGGGTCATGAAAAATTGGTATTAGAGGAGTCATTTCTACTATAGAACATAAGACTCTGATCTTTTAACGGAAATAGTGTTAAGTGTAGTGAGTGTGGTTTTCAGTTTAGGGAATCCATTGTTGGTTCGACGACCAATGTATCCATACACTAGGACCCTGACTTCTGATTTCTAACTCAGTGCATGAAAACACTGATTGTGTGTGTGTTTTGAAGAGTTTTCTTTGTAATATCTTTGATTCAGATCACCAGGTATAAATTTTTGACCATGGCGCACCTGTTCCTTTTAAGGATGCCTCTACAAAGATAGCCAGCTAGGGTTCCAGATATAGTACGCACTGATATCCCACTGAGCAATGAGGCCTCGGTGCAGGGCCCTCTTCTAGTAGAGGCATCAGCGGAGGCACCAGTGGTACCATTACCCATTGGGCCACTGATGCCACCAGCCCCAGCAGTAGAGGGTGCACACCGCTTGAGCACATTGCATGAGTTCCAGCGCTAGAGGCCACCCAGGTTTAGGGGAGATACAGACCCACAGGCTACTGAGGATTGGTTGGAGGCTATGGTGAGAGTCTTCTAACTGGTAGGGACACCAGCCGATCTCATAGTGATCCTTGTCGCTAGTATTCTACAGGAAGTAGTAAGCAGATGGTGGATCTTGATGCTCTAGGCTCACGACAAGGTGATGCTTCTCTGGAAAGACTTCAAGAGCCTATTTCGGGAAAAGTTTGTTCCAACGACTCTTTGAAAAGTGCATATACATGAGCTTATTAATTTTCAGTAGGGTAGCATGAATGTGGCTCAGTACTCAGCGAGGTTCACTAACCTCTCATGATACTCCACTGATATGGTGTGAGACCCATTCTTCAAGGCCTGAACCTTCGATCAGGGGATCAGGTAGGAGATTAGGGCTTCTATGATCTCACCTAGCATTCCAACGCATGCGGGGATGTTAGAGCGAGCCCTTTTAGTGGAGAGTTTCCTTGCTGAGAAGTCACTAGTAGTGAGACCCAAAACCTGTCATCACATAGCAGAGTCTTCTATAGCTGGAAGCAGACAGATGTCAGAGAGGTCTAAGAGGACCAGACCTATAGATGGATGACCGCAAGATTTAGGGTCGGTTGTGCAGGGCACCTGAGGAAGAGCTAGTCATGCGAGCAGTGGGTAGTGTTATGCATGCGGTGGGTAGGGTCACATGGATCATGACTATCCAACCCGCCATACAGATGATCATTATATGGTCGAAGGAATTCCCATGCAGAGATAGAGGTTCGATCGAAGAGGTCTATAGGGAGTAGGCAGATGGGGCAGATGAGCTGGCTGTGCAGCTGGCAGTGGACAACAATTCGAGATGTTACCGCCACCACCACTAGGAGGTCCACCCCAAACACTGGGCATAGGTGGACAGGAGAGAGCCCATCTCCAGGTAGCTAAGGCCTATGATCACGATGCTCTGGAGATAATAGGAGGTACAATCTTTGTCTACTTCACCTTAGCTGTAGTACTTATAGACATAGGTTCCAGTCCTTCTTTTATTTACACTGCCCTCATTCGGATCTTGGAGATTCTGATGGAGTCATTGGCTCTATCCTTATGTCTAGAGACTCCTATGGGAGAAGATTCGATGATTACACACTAGTTCCAGTAGTGTGATATTACTTTAGGAGGCGAGAGCTTCAGCTGGGATCTCCTAGTAGGAGCGTCGAGGCCTTATGACTTCATCTTGGGTATGGACTGATTATCTACAGTCCATGCTCAAATTGACTATATATGGCACAAAGTGTGGTGTGTCCACACATATGGGACCTATTTTACCTTCACCGGCGAGAAGGGATCCTTTACAGCATAGGATGGACTTACTCGGAGGAGGGTGCATCCGATTACACATCAGTTGGCTAGACTTATCGTTAGATAGGTTGATGTGGAGAGTTTGAGTTATCCTGTAGTGGTGGACTAGTATGTGGATATCTTCCCTGATGATGTTTCGGGTCTACCTCCTCGCAGATAGGTGGAATTTTGCATTGACTTGTACCCCCGGACAACACTGATATCTACACCAGTATATCAGATGGCTCCCATGGAGCTTCGTGAGCTGCGGGTACAGCTGGAGGACTTACATGGGAAAGGGTTCATTCGGCCCAATGTTTCTCCTTGGGCAGCCCTAATTTTGTTCGCCAAGAAGGCGGATGAGAGCTTGAGACTTTTTTTTGACTATCGATGCCTGAACCAGGTGATTTTGTAGAAAAAGTACCCACTACTGAGGATTGACAACCTATTTGATCAGCTGAAGGGAGCATGGTGGTTCTTGAAGATAAATCTCAGATCAGGCTATCACCAGCTCAGAGTATGAGACAAGGATGTCCATAAGATGAATTTCTGATGCCCGTGCGACCATTATGAGTTCTTGGTTATTCCATTAGGTGTAACCAAAGCTCCAACAGTGTTCATGGGACTCATGAATAGGATCTTTCAGCCATACCTTGATCACTTTGTAGTAGTCTTCATCGAAGACATTCTAATTTACTTGACTGTTGAGGAGGATCATGCCTATCATTTTCAGGTAGTACTAGACACACTCTGAGAGCACTAGATTTATGGTAATCTCTCAAAGTGCGAGTTCTGGATCTGAGAGGTTCACTTTCTGGGACATGTCATATCGGAGACTGGAGTTTTAGTAGATCTAGCGAAGATTGAGGTGGTACTTACTTGGGAGCCACCCAGGAGTGTGACTGAGATACGAAGTTTTCTGGGTTTGGCCGGATACTACCAGAGATTCGTGCCAGATTTCTCCAGAGTTTCAACACCTTTTTCAGCGTTGACTAAGAAGGGGAAACCCTTCGTGTTGTCGGAGAGATGCCGACAAAGTTTTCAGGAGCTGAGGTAGAGGTTGACTAGTGCCCCCATCTTGAGGCTTCTAGAGGAGGGTGTATGGTACGTAGTCTACTATGATGCATCAGGGACCAGACTCAGATGTGTCTTGATGCAGGAGCGAGCAGTGATCACTTATGGTTCATGATAGCTGTGACAACATGAGAAGAACTATGCTACCCATGACATGAAGTTAGCAGTAGAGGTCTTCTCCATTGAACCTGAGACAAAGAGTTTGTCTTGTGTTCATCTAGGACTATGACTTTGAGATAGTCTATAATCCTAGGAAGGGGAACATTGTAGCAGATGCACTCAGCAGGAGGTCAGGTATACAACAACTAGGCGAGGTGATAGAGCAACTTACCGCTTTTCATATATCCTTTATGGATCAAGATGGAGCAGTTTTCATTTAGTCTCTTATAGCCACTCCCCCACTTCAGCGATTTAGGTAGGCGTAGTGTGGGGATGCTGACTGTAAGGCTCAACATGCTTAGATATCCATAGGTTAGGCACCTGATGGATTTTTTTAAGGTGTGGAGAATTTCATCCTCTTCAGAGGATATACCATGGTACTAGTGTTGCTTCAGGAGGAAGTGATGAGGTATTTCCACACCTCCCCTCTAGCGGTACATCTAGGAGTGGAAAAGATGTACCAAGATCTCCGACGATAGCACTGGTGATCTGGAATAAAGAAAGAAGTTGCAGAGTTTGTCTCTTGGTGCCTCACTTGTCAGCAAGTGAAGGCAGAGCATCATGTACCAGTAGGCTTTGTTTATCCTTTGAAGGTCCTAGAGTGGAAGTGAGATGAGATATCCATGGACTTCATGATAGAAATTCCACGTACATCCATGGAACATGACTCGATTTGGGGGATTGTCAACCGACTCTCCAAGTCCACCCACTTCCTACTGATCCAATAGTAGGGTTCAATAGAGAGATTGTGATGCCTTTATGTGCAGGATATTGTGCGGATACATGGAGTATCCTCAATGATTGTCTCCAATCATGATACATGTTTTACTTCTTAGCTATGGAAGGGGTTATATGAGGCTTTTGGGATGCAGCTTCATTTGAGCACTGCCTTCCATCCTCGGATGGATGGTCTGATTGAGCTGACCATTCAGACCCTCAAGGACATGATACGTGCTTGCATCCCTGACTTCGGTCATAGTTGGGAGGATCACTTTCCTTTGGTGGAGTTTGCATACAACGACAACTATCACCCACCATTGGGATGGAACCTTTTGAGGCGTTGTACGAGTGACCTTGCAGATCACCTTTGTGTGGGACTAACCCAGGGGAGTCATCCCTCATGAGACCTAAAATGGTATGGGCTACCACAAAGAAGGTATAGATCATATTGGAGCGGATGAAGACTACACATAGCAGGAAGAAGTCGTATGCCCACAGGAGACAGAGACCTTTAGAGTTCGATGATGGTGAATAAGTCTTTCTACAGGTCTCACCCCGACGAAGTTTATGGAGATTTGGATGAGACAGAAAGTTATATCGAAGGTTCATCGAACCTTTTCAGGTCCTCAGCAGAGTTGGTGAGGTGTCTTACCGCTTTGATCTTCCCCCTCAGTTGCACCAGGTGCATGACGTCTTCCACGCGTCCTAGCTATGTAGATTCGTGCACGACCCTTCTCACACCATCAACCACGATGAGCTGGATGTTGATGATGGGGTGACTTTTAAGGAGGTTCTAGTAGAGATTGAGGATCGACATGAGTAGGTCCTTTGTGGGTAGTCGATACCTTTGGTGCACGTTCGTTGGTGGCATGGGAACCTCCAGGAGAGAACATGGGAGCAGGAGGCTCAGATTCGTGCTCAGTACCCCCACTTGTTCCCTTAGTTTGAGTTGTGGCTTACTGGGACGCAAATCCCTGAGGTGGGGAGGATGTAAAGACCTGGAATTTCCATGTAATTTTTTTTAAATTAAAGGGGAATTTTATGAGTCTGAGAAAATTTATGGCACCTGATTCGGAGGCCTGGTGTGGCTGGAATGAATTTCTGAACTTTTTTTGGGGTACGTTAAGTAAACGTGCGAGCAGGTTTTTCTAACTTTTGAACCTGTGCTCAGAATTGAAATTAGAGGACACCGTTGAACTCACAGTGCCGATATTCACTTAAGGAGACTTTCACCTCAATGGTAGTTGGTCGAGGGTGAAAGTTAGTTTTTGGGTTTTCCGTGGGAATAGAAATAAAATAAAATAATCTTTTAATTTATTTTTATTGAAACCTCCCATGTGGATGTTTCATAGGTGGGGACCACCTGAACTAAAACCTCCCACATGAGTTATGGTGGTGGGGACCACCCGAGATTAAAACCCTAAATTTTTGAATCCTAAAGGTGGGGACCACCCGAACCCACATAATGGGAGAAACCTCTTGAACTCCCCATTAATGGGAGATAACATTTGGTATCCTCACACTTTAATGGTGCCACCCCCTTGAATTAATTATACCAACTCAATTAATTAATTAAGCCAATTTAAAATTATTCCAACAAACTAAATAGACAACATATTCTATTATGTTGGCTATTCTTTTGTTGGGAAGAGGGTTGGAAAAGTTCTTGGGAGAGCTTGGAGAAATTCATCTCTAATGAAGAAAATCACCTCCCAATGAAGAAAGACCACCAGAGATTGTAGAATGAGGAGACCGACCCTGAGCTGGATTAGAAGCACCTTGCAGAGGCAAACAAGGTAGAACGTCTTCGAAAACAACGAAATGGCGATCGAGGAAATGACAACGCTACTGACGTCCTTTCTTCCCTCCTCTTTGATGTCAATGAGAAATCAAGGTAGGGGTGTGTTTTAATTTGATCAATATTAATTTCCCTCTCACATTGAATCATCTTCCTTGAGCTGTATGCTACCACCCTAATGCGGAGGGTACATGCCAAACAAACATGACCCGACCCCTTCACAAATCTTGTAGATCTTGTGTGTGATTTTAATGATGGTGACGGAAACCGGTGCCGACGGTTGGCACCGGTGGAACTCAAGAACTGTGACAAATGCGACGAATGAAGGGTGGCCAGTCAAGCCGGCCGCCGACGAAACAATGACACCCTGCAGCCTCACCGCGCTGCCCCGCAACCTTCATGCCCCACGGTGATCCATCGACCGTGGCCTCCACTGCCCTACGACCACCACGCCCCGCAACGCTCCACCGCCCCACAGCCACCACACCCCATGGAGCTCCGCCACCCGTGGCGTCCGCTGCCTCACGGACCCCGTGACCTTCGCCACACCGTGGCACCCACAACCTCATGCCACCCCCTGGAACTCGTTGCCTCCACCACCCCGCAGCACCTGTGGCCTCCACCACCCCATGTCACACGTGGCCTCGCACCACCCCTTAGCTCCCATGGCCACCTGTGGCCTCCGCAGCCCCCCCCCCCCCCCCCCCGTACGCCCCGCGGGCCGCTGCCCAGGCCAGGCCGCCCAGCGGGCCGGACCACCCAACACGGGACGGACCACCCAGATCAGCCCAGGCTACCCAACTCGGGCCGGGCCAGACCCATCAGGCTGGGCCGCCCGGTGGGTCAGTTCAGTTCGACCGGACCCTGACCCACTTCGACTCATTTATGCTCTTTTTGGCCATAACTTTTGCACCAGGTGTCAGTTTGATAAACCGTTAATGGCACAACAAACCTTGGAGCGAGACAATCACTTTGGTATAACCCTCTTGAGATTTGGATAATGTGGGGATACGGTTGGGTTGGATCAAGCATGAATCCAACTAGGCCCTCAGGACTAAAAGGATAATAACTTACAAACCGGGTGTCCGATTGATGCGTCATCTGTTGCATTGAGACCCCTATGACATGGTAGTCCTTTGGGATTATTCTTCGTGAAAATTAGTGGTATTTGGATTATTGACCAGTGGATTGATGAGCAGACCCTCCCAGAGATGAGAAAGATTTGCGCGAGAACCCAGTAGCTGGCTGTGACTTGAGGAAGAGATCCTTCGTGGATCTGTGATTGAGGGTCCCACATGGAACCACTCTAGGATTCCATGTGGGACTACTTGAGTGATCCTGTGTGGGTCAGCACCTAGAGATCCTATGTGGGTCAGCACCTAGTGATCCTGTGTGAGTCAGAACTGAGCGATCCTGTGTGGGTCAGCACTGAGTGGTCCTATGTGGGTTAGCACTGAGCAATACTCTGTGGGTCAGTACTTAAAGATCCTATGTGGGTCTGAAGAAGATTAGCGATCCTTCATGGGTCTGCCTCTTAACAGAGTAAGATGATTCAGTAGTTACATCCAATAATCTCTACTACTGTACCTAAGTTATACCTAGTGTGAGCTGAGTTTGTGCCGTAGTGGTACTTTCCTTTGGGGTAGTACCTTGGTGGTATTCTTTAGTGTGGCATATCTGTGTGGTACTTACCTTTGCAGTATTCCTTCCTTTGTGGAACAGATTAACTTTGGGATTCTGAGTTGGACTCTGTGTTTCCTCGTGATTGAGATGGGTTTACTTGATATCTTAGGTATATTTATGGTCATATACCTAAGTAGGAATGTCAGTTGATTTCATGTTGTGTGGTTTATCCTTGGTGGATTTTGTGAGACCTTGAGGGTCTCGGGGTCCCTACTGAGTATCATTATACTCACCTCTACACAGGCTATGCTCGCACCCTATTGTGTTTGGGGGCAGATGATGGACATTTCTGACTAAGGATGAGAGTACCAAGAATAGAGGTGGCTTAGAGGTGGATGTTAGACGAGGAAAACCGCAGAGACGACCATTCGTGAGCTGTCTCTACCCTTCAGGTAGGATTCGTGGTGGACGATCCAGGAGATGCTTTTCACCTATCATCAGTCTTGCACTTTCCAGTTTTCCTTTCACTTTCCAGTTGGGATTTTATTCTGGCCCCTTTTTACTTATTATACTCACTCTGTTTACTATTCAGTTTACTTGAGTTCGTATCTTTCCGTGTGCTTGGTTGTCTGTGTTAAAGGTTATAAATGCAATGCCTTCCCAATTTTAGGGAATATGCCTTCGGTGCTAGTCGCCAGCCCCTAGACTATAGAAGGAGGGCTTGGGGTAGTCACGACATGGGCCCCAGGGGACGATTCATGACATTTCAATTTTCTTTTATCTCATTAGGCCCTAAAAAAATGGAATAAATTAATAGAATAAGTAGAAGTTTGGTGAAATTCTTTATCATGGAAGTGTATCACCCCATTATTTTCTAGAATTTCTATGTTTTTTTTAAAATAAATTTAATCTCTTCAACATATCACATTTCCCAACACATCGAACTTAAACAAACTAGAACATATTATTATTTTAACATGACCATTATAACCCAACCATTAAATTGATGGGAATGAATAGTATTAACCAAAATATGAAATATATAATTTTTTAACTCATTGTTAATGTATTAATTAATGCTATGTGAATATGCACATAATTTTTTTTAAAGTCATTTTGTTCTTCAAATATATGTTTTATTAAAAAAAATATTTTTATTGCTTTCTATGAGAAAATAAATATAATTAATTTTTGAAACTTTTATAAAATTTATTTTACAAGATAAGATTAATTTTTTTAATTGGCATGTCCAAATTATATTAGGGTAATTTTTTTGTAATTTTCTAAATTTTTTTTTGGGTTAAAAAGTGAAAATACCATTTTAATGAAATACCATAAATATTATGAAATAATTATTATGTGATCATGGATTAAAATATATTATAAATTATGATTGATCAAAATTTATTTAACAGATTATATAACACATAAGGTGTTACATTTTGAAACACATGCTTAGAAATTTTGAAAACCATGATTTTAACATAAAAAACTGTTTTTATGACTTATATTCATTAAATTTTTAGAATTTATTTTTATAAATTTTATAAATTTAATCAAGTAAAATTCATTCCATATTTTTTATTTTGAGGTAAAATTTATTTTATATGGTCATTATTTAGGAATATAAAAGTTACCTTGGTAAAAACAATTTACCATAATATAGGTAAAATAATGTTATAGGATAAAGTTAAAAGGTAAAAGCTTTAAATTACTAAAAAAGAAAATATTAAATGGGTGTTTGATGTGTTTTTATACCTTAAAAATCCTTTAAAACATTAATTATCAACCAAATTAGTTGGAATTAATTCCACTCAAACGTGGCTGGATTTAAATATAAAATAATCATTATTTAATCACTTAAAACCACCACACCTTTATCCTCACAAGACTTAAATATTTTAAAATATATACCAAAAACTATCCTACCCACTATTCCAACATCCATGTTCTACTTTTCTCACCAAAATACCAGTTACAAGTTACTTAAGTGTCCCTTCAAAGAGGTGATATTCAAGAGTAACTTTCTCAAACAACCTCTCTGAATTTATTTTCTTTTTTCTACATTCTCTTCACCTTCTTCACCCATAAAAGAATAATATATCAAATATTATGTATATAATTTAATTTTAAATTTATAATGGAATATATTTTATCCACCCATTTTGTTATCTCATATTATTCCAAGAAACAAAACCATTGTCCAAATTATAGCGGTTAACCATCTCCGCAGATAATGATTTTTCATTTTCCATTACTACCTTCAAGGATGGTAATAAAAGCATTATTATGGTTAAATAATATTTTAATAGGTATATTATAACCTATTTAATGTTATATAACCAATATATATACATAATGTTAAATAAAAAAACAAGTTTGTGACGGTCAGAAAAACAGCCAAATTAAACTAAACATGTAACACTAACATTTTATAAAATGAATCATACTAATGTCAGAAAGAAAAATGATATATGATAATATTTAAACTTATTTAAGTTTAAGAATACCATTTCGTTTCACTTGTACTGTTTTATTTCCATTTGAAAATAAAATCCATAATTATACACAAATGAACCGATCATGAAACCATGAAATGAACGCATCCGAAACAATGAAAATAATGAAATATTATTAATGAACGGGTGGTAAGATGTTATAAAAGTATCATTTAAGGTATTATAAATATTATTATAGTTCTTTAATTAATTAATAAAATTCATTAAACCTTTATATAGGAGGTTAAGGTATTCAAAACTAAAGGGAATCATGAGGTAAGGGTTTCTTATCTCACTTTTACTTCTGTGAGATATATGCATTATTCACCACTTATTTCTTTTATGTGGTGTACATAATGACCTTTGATATATTTTATCAGAAATATACTTATATTAATTATATTAAATTATTAATTTTATAATTATTACTTTATGGGGCATACAATTCGAATCATTACAAAGTGGTAAGGGTTTTCTTAACTCAATTTCCATTAATTGGGTTAAAATTCTACTTCATTGACTATGTTGTGCTAAGATTATGTGTGAAATAAGATTTTATTATATTATGTTGTTTTCCACTTTTTTTATGTGGATTTAAAGTTTATAAAAAAAATATTCATTTTATTATTTCCCACTTTAATGATATGATATTTATAATAAACTTTCTTTTGAAAATTATATTTTTAAAATTTTCCTTAAAACTTACTTTTTATTCCATGTACATGTTTTCTAATTTTTTTTAATTTTTTTTAATATTATATTATGATTTTTTAAATTCATTTTTATTCATGTTTAAATTTTTACAAAATGTTTTGAAATGAATATTTTTTTTTCATTTTCTAAACAAGGTTCATTATGAATTTTCTGACAAAATACAGAAGGAATGTTTTTTTTACTTTTACAAAATGAGAATATTTTCCGACCATTATGAAAATTTAATGATTTTATACTTAATTTATAATATTACAAGTTTATTTTCATATAAAATGTTTTTCTTTATAATTGCACAACTCTTTAAAAATAAATGATTTGAAAATGGAAATGAATTATTTTTCAATAATTATTTCAAAATGATATTTCAAAATTATTTACGATCTATGATAACATTATTTTATGTTACTTATTATTTAATGGGGATATTATTCAAGGATACTATCCTTATTCTATTAATGGTTGGTTTATTTTTATAATGGAATGATATTTATGAAACCTATTTCTTTTCCACGGGTTATGATAATATGAAATGTTTTTTAAATCCATTTCTTTTCAGGGGTTATGATATGATGAATGATTTATGTTCTTGTGGAACACATATGTATGGTTTTAATAATTTTATTGGTGCAACCAATATCTCATTATAATTCATTATGTAAATATTTATATCTTATGAGATAATAGTGGGAAATAAGTTGATAGGCTTGATCCCCTATGGGAAACATGTGCGTTCTGATCCACTATGGGAAACAAGTGTGTCATGACCAACTATATTGATGGTCTTGATAGTTAACCTTGAATTATGATATTGATTTATATATATATGATGGTTCCACACTTTTATGACATGATATTATTGATCATGATTGATTTATAATGATTTATCAATCTTACAGTCCATGTTTTCTAGAATGATAATGTTTATGACATGATTCATGTTTATTATCTATGGTAGTTTGGGTATAAAATTTGTAAGTTATGATCATGATCACATAAACATATTATTATTTTATGTGATCATGGATTGATATCTCCTATGTTTATACTTACCTATCATATGGGAACAACCATTCTTATATTTATTTTCCCTTGGATATGAAGAAAGGTATTAATTATGATATGTTAAAAAGGGTTCCAGTTATAAAGGAATAAGTGGGAGATGATGTAGATGTTTTATGGACCAGTTGTTTATGTTTACAAGTTTCCAAAGACTCTAAAACCATTTTGTTATGGAATAGTTTTTTATGTTATGTAATTAATATTCATTTATTTAGTTTTAATATCTATGTATGAAAATAATGGGTCATTATAGTTGGTATCAGAGAAAGGTTTAGTTAACTTTTTGAAACTAGGATGAGAAAATATTAGTAAGAACCCTACGTGTAAGTCTATGTTACATTCCTATATTTTTGGTAAATATCATAAATAACCTAGGGTTGAACCTATGGTGTCATATATTGAAATTTTATAATCAAATTATCTTAATTATGTGGTTTCCCACTATGATTATTATTTCTCACACTATGCTTTTGGGTTTTTGACAATGGATGGAACTAGGAGAATTCATGGAAATGGTGAATGTGAAGTAAAAAGGAATTATCTTCATCATGAGAAAAATAATGAAATGGGATTTATAAGTTTAGACCATGTTATTATTCAAAATCAAAAATATCAACTTTGGTGAGTTTATTGACCTATCTAATAAGAGAAAGACCGAGTTTCAGTATGACCACAGAGGAAAGAAAGTTCAATTTTCCTCATGTAAATCATGCGGGAAGAGGCATCAAGGAGAAAATTTCAAAGGAACTGGAAGATGATTTGGGTGTTGAAAAGAAAGACAAAAAGCAAGTAATTTTAAAGGAAAATTTAAAGGCTCAATTACTGAAATAGTTGAGAATAATGTTATTCCTATGAAATCATTGATAGTTAAATGTTTTAAATTTTTAATGTATGGGAATTATGAAAATAAATTCCCTAGGGGGAGATCTAATGAAATAATCAGAAATTTTGTATGAGGAATGGTTATATTACTGATGATTAAGAGACTACGAATGAAATATAAGATGGAATAAGTGTTAAGGAATTAAACAACAAAGCCTGATTAAAGGTTTAAGAAGGAAGTGGAATGATTTAGTGTATTTAATGTTGTGTAAATAATTTTATGGTAGTATAGAATAATTAAAAATATAAGGATTTTTTCTCTGTAGTTTTTCCTTAAGTATTTAAAAGTATATGCAGAATGGTATAGGTAACCATAGAAAATTATTTAGGTTGTAGGGTGATATTTATGGAGAACACATGATTAAGGTAAAGATAACCTTTAATACGTGCATGATTCAGGGATAATAATGAAACAAAGATATGTTTATTTGTGATAAAATTAATGGGATAGTAATGATGACCATGTAACTGATTAGTAATACGATGAAAAATTAGTTTATGGGATTAGTTTATAGAGTTTTTGGATTTATGGTATGAGGAAAGAGTTAATTTTTGAAATCATGCATGTTTTCACTAAGGTTTTATGGTAATTCTGGTTATTAACATGTTCTAAGATAATACATGATAATGATATTCACATGTTTGGTGTGTGAAAATTAAGATATAAATCAAGTTGTTTTGGGGATTAACAATAAGTTAATTTTGAATATTTAGTGACCTTCATTCAAAAGTTTTAGATTTTAATTTTTAGAATGTTCTTAAAGGTTACCATTAATGAAATTGTTTATATTGAACTTTGGATGAGGTTTTAGAGATTAATATATTACCTAACCATTTCAAACATATGCATATTGGATAATCTGGGAGAAACATTTCGATATGATAACTAGATATAGAAGAAATGACTTGTCATCCCATTATGGATCTTATGATCCATTAGTTATTTAGGAATTAAAATTTAAAAATCATTTTATGGAGTAAGAAATAAATAAATAATTGATTAATGTATAACTAAAGAGTGATATTGTACTTATGAGATGACCATTATGACCTAGTATTTAAATTGGTGGGAATGAATAATATTAACCACATTATTAATTATATAATTTTCCAACTTATTTTTAATGTATTAATTAGTTTCTTGTGAATATGAACATAATTTTTAGCAAATTCATTTTGTTCTTCAAATATAAATTTTCATCAAAAAGTGTTTTTTATTGATTTCTATCAGAAAATAAATATAATTATTTTTTGAATCAGCTTGTCAAAATTAGCTTAGGGTTGTTTTTTGGGAATTTTCTAAAAAAATTGATTTTTGTGTTTAAAAATTGAAAATACTATTTTTATAAAATACTACAACTATTATGTGATCATGATTTAAAATTTATTAAAATTTATTATTTATAAAAATATATTTAATTAATTATATAACAAAAAAGGTGTTACATTTATAAACACATGCTTAAAAATTTTGAAAACCACAATTTTAACCTAAAAACTGTTTTTATGAGTTATACACATAACATATTTAAAATTTATTTTTTTCTATTTTATAAATTTAATCCAGAAAAATGAATTAAATATTTGGAATAATAAGGTATAAATTAAGTTATAAGGTCATTTTAATTTTTATACATAATAAAGCTACTATGGTAATTTTTTTCTTACTGTAGTATAGGTAAAATAATGGAGCAAGTTAATGTTGAAAGGTAAAATATTAAAATAATTAAAAACTAAAACATTAAATGGGTGTTGGATGTGATATAAAACCTTAAATTCCCTTTAAAACATTAATTATCTACCAAATTATATGGAATTAATTCCACCCAAATGTGGTTGGATTTTAATATAAAATAATCATGTTTAATCACTTAAAACCACCCCTCCTCAAGTACAAATACCACCCCTCACCAACCCATTTCTCATCAAAAGTATTAAAGATTTTAAAATATCTACCAAAAAATATAACCCCCACTCTATATATGTCCAGGTGATACATTTCTCACCCAAATACTAATTCCAAGTTTCTTATGTTTTCCTTTAAGGAGGTGATATTCAAGAGGTAACTTTCTCAAAAAACCTATCTTTATTCATTTTATTTTTCTACCTTATATTCACCTCATTAACCCATAAGATTATAATGTCACGACCCGCCCTCGGGGCCCGTGCCGTGACTACCCCAAGCCCGCCTTCCATAGGCCAGGGGCTGGCGACTAGCACCAAGGCGTAAATCCCAACAAAAGGGAAGGCATTGCCTTTGAAAAGTAAACAAGCACCACAGATTAAGCAAGCGGAAAGTGAACACTAAGTAAAAACTATACAAGCTGTGCTGAAAGTAAAAGGGGCCGGAAATACAAGGCCAACTGTAAAGTACAACTGAAAAGAAAAACAGCAACTAAAAAGGGAAAACTGCAGCGACGAGCCGTCCGCTGGAAATACCACCTGAAGGGTGGGTACAGATAGCCTCCACTGCTCCTCAGGTCCACCTGACCGCTCCGAGTACGTCCCGCCCAGTGGTCCACCTCCAGGTACCGTCCTGCTCCGCACGCCTCCACCACGATCAGCGCTGTCCGTCGTCTGCAACCAACACAACGTAGTGCGGGCAAAGCCCGTGTAGGGGTGAGTATAAGCTACTCAGTAGGGACCCCGAGACCCCCGAAGGTCTCCTGAAATCCACAAAGGATAATCCAAAAAGGAAAGATACAATCACGAAGTAACATCTGACACGGCTTAGGTATATGCCCATACATATACCTAAGTCATCAATTCCCGTTCGGCTCCAACGTTTGAGCCCAAGCACAACCCAGTCCACACAGGAAAGCAAACGTATACCCACACAGGATAGAACAACACAATCCACAAAGGAGAGTAAACAGTAAATCCACACAGGATAGCTCAACACAATCCACAAAGGAGAGAAACACAAGATTCAGCTCACACAGGTATACTTTTTCGGATGACGATAAGACGATCACTGATCCATCTAAGTCATCGGACCCACGAAGGATCGATAGGTAACTAACCCCCGCAATGACCCACACAGGATCGGGCCCACACAGGACCTGTAGGCGCTGGCTCACACAGAACCGCTGAGCGCGGACCCACACAGGATCAGACCCACACAGGATTGGGCCCACACAGGACCGGGCCCACACAGGACCTGTAGCACTGATTCACGTAGGATCGCTGAGTGCAGTAGTTGTCGCAGTCCACTGAGGATCTCTACACAGTCGTCGCCGCAATCCACTTAGGATCTTTGCACGACCGTCATCGGAGTCCACGGAGGATCTCTGCACAATCGTCGCTGTCGAGGAAGCAGTCGCAGCCAGCTCTAGGGTTCCCGCACACTGCAAGCTCGTTCGGGAGGGTCCGCTCCACGAGCCGAGAGGCCGATACATCAACTGACACAAAGTACGAAGTTGATGTATCCAAAAGTTCCGTATCGTCAACAGGAACTCAGTGTCGCAGACGGCGCGTCAATCGGACGCCCGGTCTGAGAGTTATTGGCTTTTTCGTCCCAGGGGCCCGGTTGGTTTTTAAGGCAAAACCAACCCGACCGTACTCCACCTGCGTCCAAACCTCGGGTGGAGTATGCCAAAAGATCCGTCTCACTTAGAGGAATTCAACGAAGCTGACGACATGTCAATCGGACATCCGTGGCTCGAGATATGAGCGTTTCCGCTCCGAGGGCCCGGTTGGTTTCGTGTACGAACCAACTCGGCCAAACTCAAAGTATTCCGAAACCTTGAGTGCGATATACCGAAACGACCGTCTCGATCCAAGGATCGCGTTGCCGCTGACGGCGAGTCGTTTGGTGGCCCGTATCTCAAGTTAAGAGCATTTGAACGAAAACGTCCGAAGACGGGGGGTACGGGCCCGGGCCGACCCGGCCCGACCCCCCCGGGAGTCGGCCGAACCGGGTCGACCCGACACGGTCCGGTCCGGCCAGGGCGCGACCCGGCCGATCGGACCGGCCTGGCCCGGTTCGGCCGAGCGGCCGAACGGCCGAGCGGCCGAACGGCCGAGGCGCGCGGGGCGCCGCCCCCGCGGCCTGGTGGTGCCGTGGCCCCCCGTGTGGGGCCGCGCTGTGTCATGGACGCGGCTTCAGCCGCGTCCGAGGGCACCGGACCCGCGTGGCCGCGGGTCCGCGGGTGCCGCCGTCGCCGCGGCTTCAGCCGCGGCGGCCTGTCCGGCGGCACGCCGGGGCGCCACCGCTCCCGGCTGCCGGCGCCGCCGCGCCGGCGACCCGCGCCGCCAGCGAGTTCCGCGGGCCACCGGGATCGCTCCAGTGGTCCTATTCTCTTCCCGTCTGCACCATTGCTCCTCCCGGGACTCGTTCTTCACTGCGGGATTGTCAAACATCCGTTGCGGCACGTTCCGTCGTCGCCCGCCAAATCCACACAAAATGAAGAACGACGGAGGGTCGTCGGGCCGTGTTCGTTTGGCCCGCACCCTCCGCGTTAGAGATAAACAACTGGGAGAATTTTGTTCCACACATGAACCGACGATTTTAATAAAATAAAGTTGTTCATTTGAAACCGGTTCTTTAATTTTTCAAGAACGTTCACGGGAATATAAAGAGAGGTATTCCAAATCATAAAATCCCTACCTCGTTGGTCGTCGCGCGCGGGCGTTCTTCGCGGAAAAGATCGTCGTGGAAGAGGGGGATCGTCGCGTCGTCGCGGGAAGGCGTCGCGTCGTCGCGGGATCCGGCGTTGAGTCGGCGAGCTCAACGGACCAAGAACAACAGATTTAAAATTATAAATAATTAAATCTGTGTTTCATTTAAAACCAAAAAGAACCTTTAGAGGAAACCCGAAATCACTCACCTCAAATAGTTGGTGATCGGAGATCGGAGCGGGGATGAACGTCTCGGACGGAAGCGTCGTCGATTTCCAGGTTCGGCGTTCTTCGCGTTCTTCGCATTCTTTGCAAGGGAGAAGAAGATACAAGGGTCCTCTCAAATCTTCTCAACGCGCAAATAACCAGAGGTCGAGCGTTGGCCTTATTTTATTATTACGCCAACGAATTTGAAAACTGGTTAAGAAACGACTAATCAATTCGTTGAATTAATTCAACGAAAGAAACAACCCATTTAATTCACGAAATAAACCGCCCAATTAAATGGTCTATTAAGATTTTTAAGAAACGCGTCAGTTGACTTTCATAAAGACGGGTTTTCACGGGTGCGTTTCTTAGCGGAATGAAACGGCGGGGCTCGTGCGGGCCCCACCTCACAAATATCGTACCAAGGGGGTAGGGTATTTCTGGATAGCATTCTATCCGGTTCAACCCAGTTCAAGCCATCAATAAGTGGCTTCAAGTGGCTTCCAAGTGGCTTAAGTGAAATAAAATAAAGTTGTCGCAAAATTATTTTATTTCTTAGCTTTAAGCCCAAAAATTAAAAACCACACCCGAGCAAACACAACTCCGGAAGAGGCGTTTCTAAGCGAATACCGGCGCTGTGATTTCATTGGTGCCCTCAGAATTCGATTCCGGGCACCGGTTCAAAAGTTAGAAAAACCCGCTCGTCCGTTCACTGAACGTACCCGAGCCAAAACTTCGGAAAATGATTCTGGGCACACCGGGCCTCGGAATCAGGTGCCGTCAGAAACTGCGCTCTTGTAAAATTCCAAAGAAAATTAAGAAAAAAAATTTCCTTGAAATTTACGGGTCTTTACATATAATAACTCCAATATAATGTATATAAATTAATTTTATATTTATAATGGAATATATTCTATCTATCCTTTTTCTTTTCTCCTATTATTCAAAGAAAAAAACTATAGTCCAAATTATGACGGTTAACCACCTCCGTGGATAATGTTTGTTAATTTTCCATTACCACATTCAAGGGTGGTCATAAAAGTATTATTATGTTTAAATCAGATTTTAATAGTTATATTATAATGTATTTCATGTTCTATAACTAATATATATACATAATATTAAATAAAACAAAACTAGTTCACGATGGTTGGAAAAACTACCAAGTTAAACTAAACAATTACCATTAAAAATTTATCAAATGAATCATCCTCATCTCAGAAATAAAAATGATATATGGGGAAATTTAAAATTAGATAATTTAATTAATACAATTTAATTTTAATTCTAGAGTTTTACTTCCATTTTATAATAATATCCACAATTTTACACAGATGAACTGATTATGAAACCATGAAACGAATACACCCCAAACAATGAAAATAATGAAATATTATTAATGAATGGGATGTAATATGTTATAAAAGTATCATATAAGTTATTATAAATATTATTATTTTTATTTAATTAAAAAATAACATTCTTTAAACTTTTATATAGGAATTTAATGTTCAAAAAACTAAAGGGAAGCGTGAGGTAAGGGTTTCTCGTCTCACTTTTACTTTTGTGAGATATATGCCTTATTCACCACTTATTTATTTTGTGTGGTGTATATAATGCCATTTGATATATCATATCATAAATTTTATTATATTAATTATATTAAATGTTTCATTTTATATTTATTACTTTTATGTGTCATATGATTTGACTGATTATAAAGTGGTAAGGGATTTCTTAAGTCAATTTCCATTCATTTGGTTAAACTTATACTTAATTGATTTTGTCATAATATGATTATACGTGAAATGAATTTTTATTACATTATGCTTTCTTTACACTTGTTTTATGTGTATTTATATCTTATACTCAAAATAAATTCATTTGATTAATTCTCACTTCAATGATATGATATTTATAAAGAACTTTTTTGAAAATTATTTTTTTAAAATTTCCATTAAAACACAATTTTTCTTATATATCCATGTTTTCTAAAATTATTTCTGAATTTTTTTTATTATTTTATGATTTTATAAATTCATTTTTACTAATTTTTTAATTTTTACAAAACTTTTTGAAAGGATTCTATTTTTCTATCTTTTTCTAAACGAGGTTCTTTGTGAATTTTCTAACAAAATATGAAAGGAATATTTTTTTAAATTATATAACATGAATGAATTTTACCAAAATTATGATGATTTAATTATTTTATGTTTCCTTTACAAGTTCACAAGTTTATTTTCAAATTTTTTTTCCTTTATAATTGTGTGGATCTTTAAAAAGAAAGGATTTGAAAATGGAAATGTTATTTTTTTCCAATAATTATTTCAACTAATATTTCAAAATCATTTTACATATAAGATAAAATTATTTGATATTACTTATGATTTATTTGATATATTATTCAAGGATACTATCCTTATTATTTTTATGGTTGGTTTATTTTTATGATGTGATGATATACATGAAACACATTTCTTTTCTAGAGGTTATGCTATGATAAAATGTTTATGAAACCCATTTCATTTCATGGTTTCTGATATGATGAATGATTTATGTTCTTGTGGAACCCATATGTATGGTTTTAATTATGTGATGGGTGGGACCTATATCGCTATCCAATGTATTGGGTAAATGTTTATATCTCATGAGATAACATCGGAAAACAGGTCGATGGACTTGATCCACTATGGAAAATAGGTGCATCTTAATCCTCTAGTCTTGGTAGTTAACCTTGAAATATGATATGTTTTTCGATATTTATGATGTTTCCACACTGTTATGACATTATATTATGGATCATCATTTATTTATGATGATTTATCACTCTTATAGTCCATTTTTTCTAAAATGATAATGTTTTTTTCCATGAATCATGTTTATGATCTATGATGTGTTGGGTATAATCTTTATAAGTTACGATCAGGATCACATAACCCTATTTTTATCTTATTATTTCATATGATCATGGATTTATATCTTTTATATTTATCATTTCTGAGCATCTGAGCTCACCCTTATGTTTCTTTTCCCCAGGATATGAAGAAATGTATTAAGTATGATATGTCAAAAAGGGTTCTAGTTATGAACGAATAAGTAGGCGATGATGTAGATGTTTTATGAACCAATTTTGTATGTTTCCAAGTTTCAAAAGATGTTGAACCCATATGGTTTTGGGATGTTTTTTTTTATTATGTAATGAATATTCATCTATTTAGATATAGTATCCATCTAAGAAAATAATGGTTCTTTATATGAATTTTCTATGTAAAGGGTTTGATTCAATTGAAGGAAACAAATTATGTATTAAAAAAATGTTTGTATTAATCATACCAGGAGAATATTTACCCATTAAATGATGTCACAAGAATGAGTAAAGAACCTTACATGCCAAGTGTTGCTGAAACTACTGATAATTAATAAATTACAAGAAGTCTAAAAGTAGAATTTTTACACCTGGAAAAATAATTATATCAGAAATTAAAAGAAGAAAAAATTATCAAGATATCGATTTGTAAATATTGGAAATTGAATTAAACAAACTAAAAGGTTTTATAAAAGAAATGTTTAAGTGGAACCTGATCTAATAGAGAAGAAGTATTCTCAATATGAAGAACTAAAAAACTTAAAGATGATGAAAAGGAAAAATATATGAACTCAAAACAAATTCAGAATTTAGAATCTAGAAATGATAATCTTTCTACACACCTATCATAACTGTTTTAGGAGAATTCATGATTTAAGGATTTTATTTCTCAGATGAATTAAAAAATAAAGGATTAATGCGACATGGTGGATAATATCTCCTAAGAATTTAAAGATGATATGACTAGTGGTAATACTATCTAGAGATAACTTAATACTGAAATTGAATCTTGGGACATGATGACTCAACAGTTGAGATAAGATCTAAAATCAATCAAGAACGAAGTGAATAAATCTAATGCCAAAGGGAATCCCATATTAAATTATTATTTTTATTTATTATTTGACTATCCTTTAGTAGGTAATAATTAAAATAAAAGAAAATATTCCATTTTAGAGGGAAAAAAAATGAAATGATTATCTCGTCCTAAAGACCATGTAGTTCAGGAAAATATGGTATTGTATATAATAAAACATATATCATGCATGATAGGAAGAGAACCATGGATAGTTTTAAAAATAATAAGAATTATATAAGTTCTATAAATATTTCTAAAAATACTTTTACAAGAAGTGTTGATAACATGTGCTATTTATATGGAATTCATGGTCATATTTCTAGTTTTTTGTTATGAGGATTTGTAATATATATCATGTTGTGAATATAAAAATATTTATAAGTATGAGAATGAGAATACAATTTTGATAATTTTGAAAGAAAAGTATCTCGGATGAAAGTATCCATGAAATTAGAATATTGTGGAAGACTGAGACAGACCATGAGTATGTGTCAAGAAGACCAAGGGATCAATGTCATAAGAATATTTTTGGATACATCAACATCTTTTCTAAGAAATGACGACAAGAGGTATGCTTTTAATGAGAGATGTTTTATATGTGATAATCATGCTTATTTGGAAATATATTATAGATATAAGAAATTAGGGGAGGAAAAGGAACCCAAAAATAGATCCTCAACTCTGGTGATGTATAAAGAGAAATCCTACACTAGAAGACAATATTTTCTAGTTGTGAGTAAGAAGAATGTAGGTTTAATGAAGGAATCACCCCCAACAAGAAAGAGTGCAATGAATTAGATAACTAATAAAATAAAAATTAATAATAAATTCCTTGATAAATTCACATTTTAAGCCATAAGACACGAAGTAAAGGAAAGAGAAAGATTCCTAAAATAAAAGAATAATTAAGATTAGACAACCAGTTGAAAGATTCCTGATCAGAGAAAGAATCATGAAAAATGGCGTATAGGTGGAGCATCAAAGAAATATTTTTTACTAATGGGTTTAAACCCAAAATTGTGAAAAATAACAAGAATATAGAATATACATATCATAATAAGAACTATAATTTGGGTAAATAAAGTATAGTATAATGGCTAGAATAGTTGAATTAGGCTGGGTAGTAGGAATAAGCATAGAAATAGTAGAATGATTTATAAGAAAATATCAATGGGTTGTTCTATTAGGATCGACCAAAATCATCTCCTTAGTAATTTTATAGGTACCCATATCCCTATGCATTATCTATTTCTAATATGTGTTTTATTTTGTATAATATAAAGGGGGAGATATGATCTATGGGGTGTACATGTATTGGAAGGGGACATGTTCATAAGATGGATATAGATACATGCAATAAGAATAATCAGAACTCTTGAAATTTTAATATAGTATCATATTAAAAAAGTGGTGTTCCACAACCACTCCATTTTTCAAATTTATACCCAGAAGCTACATTCTTTGGAAAAGAAAGATTATACTATGAAGATCCTTATGTGAAAATAAAGAGATATAAAATTAATGCTTGAATGATTTAGTGGTCTCAAGTCACATAGAATATTCATCCATTGGTATTGGGCCTCAGTTCATGTGATATTTTTACACCATTAGAATATATATTGAGGGAGAAGTATCAACATTAATGTAATTCATGTTTATCTATTTTTCTTTAATAATGTGGTATCAACTGACTGCTTTTAGGATACAATTAAGCTATTAAATAAAATCAATAACATTTCTAACAAGTGTACTCCCTATTATGAAGAGTAATTAAACATCTATATTCAGATCAAAATTGATATTAATAATCAATAAAATTCCAATACTAGATACTTTTAAGGAGATATGGTGATAAGATCTCTAAGTGATACAACCTCATCAGTTAAGAGAGACCTCTAATGATTTGAATAAAGTCATGCTATAAGAATTTATGAAAGTAAGTGAGTGACATGGAAAACAATGGTGTTTATTGGATTAAACTCTTGTTTCCTGTAATGAGTTATGACTTAGTAGGAATATAGTATTTGATAATGAATCCATATTAAGTGGTAATTTTTCTTATTGAAAATATTTCATTTGTGCACAAATAAAAATAAAAATATGGGTCCAAGCTTGAAAAGTGATAAAATGAGAAAATTTTCAATAATAAGTTGATAAATAGATTCAAATGTGAATTTGAAAATAATTGAAATAGTTAGGTTGTATTAAGGTGTAGTCATATGATGTGATAGAAAAAGAAACCCCATATAGAATTATTTGAGAAAGGGTGAGATTGAAGTAAAGTCTCTGGTTATAATCCATTGTTATAATTCAGGTGTTATAAATATTAGAAAAAATTCAATCCATCACTCAATAAAAAATGACATTGAAATAAAATATCACTTTCTCAAAGAGAATATAGATAACGACCTTGTGAAGTTGTATTATGTTTCTAATAAACTAAATGTTTTAGATTTATTACAATAACCTTACCTAAAGAAGTTTTTGAATGAAATAAATTGTAACTTGGAGTTAAATCAACTCCTCACACTTGAATAGTGTGGATGTGGGACCCCCTATCTCTAAGGTATGGCATGTTTTCTCCTATGTATTGATTTTTGTTTACCATGTTTCAGAGAAAAAAAGAGTGACCTTTGGGTTCACTGACAAAGGGGGAGAAAATGTATTGATCAATACAGGTTGAGAAGATAATATGGGTATCAAAAAAATAGGGGAACCATAAATATGATGATAAGTAGTGATCTTTAGGGTGAGTCATAAATATAACAATGCTAGAAATTGTCATAAGTAGTGATATCTAGGGGGATTCATAAATATGATGATGCTAGTACTTTACATAAGTAGTGATCTTGGGGGGGGGGGTCACGATTCTAGTAGTTGACATAAGTAGTGATCTCATGGGCTTTTCATGTCTTATATTTTAGTGTTAAGAAGGTTGATAAATAAAGGATCAAGAATAAAGTTATTCATTTATGAGATTTTCATGATACTCATATTTCTCACATTGAGATTGAAACATGTGAGATTAGAGTATGTGTTAATAAACTTCATATCACTATCTGGGGTTGCATAATGAAAATGGTTTCATATGTGAATGAATTTAAAACAAGTTGATTATTGAAGTTTTTAAGTGTTATTAACAAAAAAGGGAGATATTATTGGAAAAAAATATCTTGATGTTGATTCTAGGTATATTTTGTTTGTTGAAAAGGTTTGACATTATTGATGAAGGATAGTTGTAAAAAGAGGATCGAATAGTGAGTTTGAATGTATGATTTGATCATGCGGTGTGTGAATATATGAACTGATCATTAAAAATGGGAGTGTTTGAATTAATCATGTGGAAGGTTCACGTGGAGTGAAAATTTCCTTAAGGGATCTTGTGAATAGATCATGTGAATAACTTTAATACACCAAATTATTATCAGTGGATCTTATGGGGAGATCATGAAAAACATGAATTCTTTTCAGTGGATCTAGTGAGGAGATCACATGAAGCGCCACATGGTTGTTAGGGGATCTCATGAAGAGATCATAGGAAGCACCGTGTGATTTTCAGGGGAATTCATAGTGAGATTATGAAAATTTAATGAATTAAAATAGGAAGAAATAATTGAGATATCTCACAGTCATTCAAAATCACTTGACCAAATGATTATTAACTAATCATGTGATGAGATTATGTGAAGCACTGGAGGAAAACTTTGTTTACAACATTATTTTCAGTTTATCATGTGATTAGGAAACATGAATCAAGCATGATTTTAATTGATCAAGCAATGGGATCATGAAACATGGTCAAAGAAAATGAGGGTGATCATGTGAAGAACTTGTGAGTTGTGGCAGGTGATCAAATTGTATCTATAATGTAAAGTGCGTAAGGAATAATGATGAGGAAGTGGAAGAGATAAATAACCACGATTTGTAGAGTTAACATGGGGGATTTAATCCTACAAATACCCCTTAAAAAATCCTTATGAAAATAGAGATATTTTATTATGTGGTTCAATCCAAATAAAAATAATTCACATGATTAGAAAAAATTATTGCATCAAAATCATGTGATCTGTATAATTAGTAGAAGGTCTTGAGAAATTATCTCGTAAAGGGTTATATTGAAGTATACTCATGAATTATTCTTGTGAAGTGAAGTATACACTAGGAATAAGCAGACCTATTGATATTCCATGATCTATTTAACCTTAATAAGGTCTGATACTAGATTTATGAAAACCACATAAACTGAAGAGGGTCTCGTAAAGGGGCCTCATGAAGGGTTCATGTGACGGGAGTTATATAATAGGTTTATTTTCACATAGTAGTACCCTCCAGATTATATGATCCTCATGTAAAAAATAAGGTCACACAATTCATGCGAAAATAACAAAGACTCACGATTAATGTGAATAGAAGAAGGTCTCTTGAAGGTGTCTCAAGAAGGAGTCTCATGGAGGAATCTTAAGGAGGGGTCTTGTGAAGGGGTCTCTTATAACAGATACACTCCAAGGTCTCATGCAAGGGTTACATTCCAGGGTATTGCACAATGAGATATGAAACAAAGTAACAGTATAAAAAATATCATTTTCATATATGAATTATGAATAAAAATAAGAATACTTAAGATTTGCACCATCCAAAAATATTTGTAGAAGGGGTTTATTCACTACTACACCATAGGTAGTGAAATGAAAACTTGACACCTATCGAATAACTTTAGAAAGTGATTATGAGTCTCCATGATATCTCATGTAAAGGTGATTCTAAAGGGGTTGTTCACGTCAATGTTATGAAGGATCATGTAAAGTTCAAAGGCATCTATCATACATTCGGTGTAACTCTCAACAATATAAGATATTTTTATTTGGCCTGTTTGTAAGAACCCGGATCTCGTTTCAGGTATGTTTTCCTTTTTTCTGGAGTTTTTGAGAAAAATGAATTTTCTGGAAATTTCATAAGTACACGCCGTGTATTCTCTGAGTACACGCCGTGTACTCTTTCCCCGGCTCGAAGCCGTGTGCTAGTCGTGTCCGGGCTACACACACGGTGTGTAAGGCTGAGGTGGAGGCCGATTATTTCGGAGTATGGAAAATTTGAAGTACACGCCGTGTACTCCAAAAGTACATGCCGTGTACTTTCTTTTTATTTTTCATTAAACGGACCGGGGTCATGTTTAACCCCCTCATTCATCTTCTTCTTCAGTTTTCGACCGTCCGGGAGCGACCGTACGACCGGATCTTCGACAGACGACCGCCCCGCCGTCCGTTCTCCGATTCGAGCACGGTCAGCTGCGTTGGAATCGCAGCAGTGAGTTATTCCTTCTGCTTTAGCCTTGTTTCTTGATTCCTCCTGGTTTCCAAGTTATCGTGGGATGAATCTTTTGTGAGTTTTCTCAGATCTACATCGTTCTAAGGGGAATCTATCGTCGAGGTTCACGTATATCGATCTCCTAGGATCGAGGTAGGTGGTTTGTGCCTTTCTGTTGAAAGTCGATGAGTATTATGTGCAAATTACACCAATACCCATGAACGGGGTGTTGCGTGTTTCCTGTTTTGCCCTTTTTGCTTTCCTGTTTTGCTTGATTGCTTTGGTAGAGGTTATTGCTTGTGATTAGAGTTTTTTGTTTGTGCTCAGTTTTCTTTGCCATGCCTAGTTATAGGATTGCGGACTGTTATTTTACTTTTGATGTTGAGCCTTAGTTGATATCCAAGTAGTTCTTGAGGTTTACTTGGACGATGTACACGTGCTGAGCATGTTTAGTTATACTCAGGACTGTGAGAACCTAGAGTAGTAGACCAAAGGGAGAATTGACGGAAGGGCTTCTCCAGAGTGTCTTTTTAATCACGATGCGAGACCAAGTAGAGAATTGACGGAAGGGATTCTCTAGGGTGTCTTTAACTACGACGTGGACCACAGGGGGAATTGACGTTGAGTTCTTCCTCAGAGAGCCTTTAGCATGATACGAGACTATAGGGGGAATTGACGGTGAGTACTTCCCTAGAGAGTCTGCTTAATTTACATAGCTGAACCAGAGGGGTGAGACTATGTGATCCTCCCATAGGGTTGCTAGTACTTAGAGGTTGAACCATAGGGGTTAGACTGTGAGAGCTACCCAGAGGGTTACCTATTTAATTCTTGTTGTTGATTTCTTACTTGTGTGCCTTACTTGTTAGAGCTGTGGATTGTAGCTGTTTTGTGTTTTTCTATTTACTGCTTCTTGTTTTAGTACTGCCATGTATTCATTGACTGTTTGGCACAGATCTTTGGGTGATTGCCTACTGGGATTGTATCTCACACCCTGTTTGGGCCATGATTTTGGGCACAAGAAGACTATGTTGATGCAGGTATAGATAAGGGCAAGCACCCTTCTACTTCAGGATCTTGACTGCACCAGGAGCTGGGGAGCATGGGACCGATCCGCGACTCGCGATGCTGAGGAGCTTACTTTGTTTTTCTTTTGTACTTGGTTTCACTTGTATTTCAGCACATTGTTGTGTTTGTTGTTTTCCTTAGATACTTGTACCTGATACATCTTTGTCATCATGGTTATATTTATTTGCATTTCTTTCGCTGTTGGTTTCTGCTGGTATGCATATTGTTTACTACTTCCACGGTCTATTATTGTTTTCTTACTTTGTATACCTTACCGAATGAGGGCATAGTTTCCCCACCGACTCACCAAGGCCCTCGCTGCTAGTCGACAGCCTCTGGCGTTCGGGGAAACACGCTTGAGGTCATGTGGCGAACCGGGTACGGGGCACCAGTGGAGGGGCTCCAGATTCGGGACGTTACAAAGTGGTATCAGAGGAGTTCTTTTCTCTTGCTTTACTGTTTGGAGACTTTATCAATGGATAGGATGGATTCGGTACTTTGTATTAAGCTGTGCTTGGGAGTATCTAACCCATGTACAGGGAAAGGCCATACTACCTTGTTAATTGCAGTTTGCTGGTTTTGAGTTTTATGGTTGATATGTTTTCACCTAGAGTGATTCGCATGACTTGTGCAGTTATTGTTTTGATATTTCGGTTCTATTTTTGTCGCAACCCGATGAGATGAGGGTATTCCATCTCATGCATCATATAGTCACTTGTAGAAATCACATGTCATGCATTATTTCCATGCCATCTAGGGTGCATTAGCGATTGCATGCTACTGTGTTAGACTTTGTGTAGATTATGCATGCTGTTTTGATAGTTGCTTGATAAATTCTATGATTATAGGTTAGAAAACTGTTTTTTTGTTCTTGTTTAAAGTGAATGCCAAAAAATTTGGTTCTTGAGGTGTTATGGGCCCTCATGGATCGGATTTTGGAAATTTTTCTCCTTGTTTTTGTGTTCTGGAATTCTGTGCAGTTTCTGAGCTACTGCCCAGAAAAACCCAGAATACACGGCGTGTAATTTTTAGATATGCACCGTGTAGTTTTCAGGGTGTTTCACTGACCGTGTGAGAATAAAACGGTGTCGTGGGAGTAACTTCAGAAACATGCAGTGTACCATTGGTACACGCTGTGTGAGTTCAGAGCCGTGTACCCGACCGTGTCACTAACAACACGGGCCGGGGAAGCTCGGGTAGAACACGCCGTGTCCATAGGGAACAAGCCATGTAGTCCTATCCAGGTACCCAACTGTGTCACGAACAACACGGGCCGACGTTACCGTCTTTTCCACACGCCGTGTTTGTTTGGAACACGCCGTGTAGTCTTCTCCAGGTACCCCGCCGTGTCACGAACAACACGGGATGGTGTCGCCTTCGCCTATGCACGCCATGCTTGTTCGGAGCACGCCGTGTAAGGTCCAGCCGTGTAGACGACTGTGTACTTAACAACACGGCCCGCCGGAGCCTTGTCCAGTGCACGCCGCGTTTGTTCGAACACGCCGTGTAGTCTCAGGTTGAGTCGGACCGTGTGGGTTAGCCGTGTAAGGAGACTCGGGCAGGGGAATAGTTTCCAAGTACATGCCGTGTGTGGTGGTCAACATGCCGTGTAGTTTGTAGTGTATGTGACTTGTAGGGTTGGGGTACACTCCCATGTCAGTGGCTTAAGTAGACACGCCGTGTAGTTTTATACACGCCGTGTAGTCGTGTTTTCCAATATTGTGTGTTTTTCTCCCATATTCCCATTTGTGCTCTTGTTTTCTTTGTCCTTGTTTTCTTGATCTAAAGTGTGATTTTGATCTATTAGAGCTATGTCTCCGAGACATCCTCCGGTTGTACGTCTGTCGTTGGGCAGTGATCAGACGCCGGATATGGTTGATCAAAGACTTCCTATCGATCCCCCAGCCAACCCAGCTTTGGCACCGGTTTTCGTACTAGTTGCAGGCACTGATGCGCAGTTCAGGAAAGGTTTCATGAGGATGATGCAGGCCTTCCAAGGAGCAACGCCTCCTGCCTTGTCTATGGAAGACTTGACGCAGGTCTTTCAGCAGCAGCATCCTCCCACGTTCTCGGGGGAGGGAGGACCTCAGGCTACAGAGTCATGGCTGGAAGCCATGCTGACTATATTCGAGCATCTGGAGACGCCTCCAGAGAGGCGGGTCAAGCTTACCACCTACATGCTCCAAGAATCCGCCAAGAGGTGGTGGGACGTGATCTCACAGGCGGGTCAGCAGCAGGCTATGACTTGGGAGGAGTTCCAGCGCGTGTTCTACGACTACTTCTACCCAGAGACCCTGAGGGCCGATCGATCCTGGGAGTTCATGAGCTTAGATTAGGGTACTCTATCTGTCATGGAGTCTTCCTATCGTTTCACTGAGCTGCAACATTTTACACCCCTCCGGGATGGGAGTGGGGTGTTCTTGGCGAGGAAGTTTAAGGATGGACTCAGGCGGGAGATCCGCTCACAGGTGAACATATTCTAGCTGACTTTCATTACTTCCATCGTCAACCAGGCACTGATTGAGGAATGTAATCTAAGAGACTCTGGAGCTGTGAGCCACGACGGTTCTGCTTCCAGAGCTAGCTTCCCTTCAGATGATAGCAAGAAGCACCGTAGGGAGCCTACGCGTGGTGATTCGAGGAAGTAAGACGCATCATCAGGAAATCAGGTGACATGATACTAGTGTGGCCGGACAGGGCACAGGAGGCCGCAGTGCCAGAGGGAACCAGTGGAGTGCCGATCTTACGGAAAGATGGGTCACCTTCAGCGTTTCTGCCAGGTTTTCTCACCAGCAATAGCTGACCAGGGTTCTTCCATGACTCCTCGTTCAGGAGCAGCCCCACCAGCTTCTCACCAGTCAGGGAACTGGAGTTCTTCCGGCCGTTCGGGCTGAGGTGGAGGTCGAGGCCATGGCGGTCATCCACCAGTTCCTCAGCACCAGTAGGGAGGTTTAGCTCAGAGTGGTCAGCCAGGGGCACAGGGCCGCAGAACATGCCAGTCTTTTTCCATGGAGCAGACTTATCAGGAGCAGGATCCCGACCCTTCTGCTGTTCGAGGTACGATTTTAGTAGCCTCAGTTTTATCTTCAGACCTTTTCAATACCGGTGCTATGCATAGCTTTATCTCCTTTGTTGTTGTGGAAAGCCTTGGACTCTTCATCTTTTCTTCTGCCGACTCGTTGACACTAGACACACCTTTGGGTATGAGGACATCTAGTGTATGTCAGTGTAGAGAGTGCCCTCTCAAGATTGCAGGGTATCACTTCTTATGAGATCTCTATGTCCTAGAGATGATAGGCTATGATGTCATCCTTGGCATGGACTGGTTGATTCCCTTCCAGGCAGTTGTTGACTGTTATCACCACAGAGTGAGTTTCATTTCACCATAAGGTGAATCTTTCCTTCATAGAGGCGAATGGGACGTTCGAGCGAGTCGGGCGGGACTCGAGCATCTTTGGCTAGGAGGGGTGACAGCCCAGATTTCTAGTCTTTATTTGGATGATCAGGGGACTCCATAGTTGGACTTTCCTCCAGTTGTGGATCGCTTTAGAGATGCCTTTCTAGAGGACTTTTCGGGTTTTCCTCCGGAGCGTGAGGTAGACTTCTCTATTGAGCTCATGCCAGGAGTGGCACCGGTGTCCATTCCTCCCTATAGGATGGCCACACCTGAGTTGCAGGATCTCAAGAAGCAGTTGGAGGAGCTACAGGCTAAGGGTTTCATTCGACCCAGTACTTCTCCTTGGGGTTCACCTGTTCTGTTTGCAAAGAAGGCAGACGGTACCCTTCAGCTTTGTGTGGATTATCAGAAGCTGAACCAGTTGACGGTCAAGAACTGATATCCCTTGCCGCGGATCGATGACCTTTTTGATCAGCTTCGAGGAGCCTGGGTGTTCTCGAAGATCTACTTAAGGTCTGGTTATCATCAGTTGCGTATTAGACCATCAGATATACCTCTGACAACCTTCAGGAGCAGGTATGGTCTATACGAGTATACAGTCATGCCGTTCGGTCTCACGAACGCGCTGATAGTTTTCATGGCACTGATGAACCGAGTGTTCCTTCATTACTTGGATTCCTTCGTCGTGGTCTTCATGGACGATATCTTGGTGTAATCTCACACTCGACATGACCATGCCACACATCTTGAGACCATTATGGGTACAATGAGAGAGCATCGACTTTATGCTAAACTCTCAAAGTGCCACTTCTGGATGGACCAGATTCACTTCTTGGGTCACGTCATCTCAGAGGCAGGAGTATCAGTGGACCTAGAGAAAGTGAGAGCTATAGTTTCCTGGGAGCAGCCTAAGAACGTCTTTGAGGTACAGAGTTTCCTAGGGCTGGCTGGATACTACAGACTCTTCATTCAAGACTTTTCTCATCTAGAAGCACCTTTGACATGTCTGACCAAGAAGGGGGTGAAGTTATTATGGTCATATTCTTGTGAGTCATCCTTTCAGGAGCTGAAAGGGAGGTTGACGTCAGCACCGATACTAGTCTTGCCAGAGCCAGACAAGAGCTACACTGTTTACTGTGATGCTTCGGGTATCGGGCTGGGAGCTGTGCTTATGTTGGGAGATGGAGTCGTTGCGTACGGGTCTCGACAGTTGAGGCCACATGAGAGGAACTACCCTACGCACGATCTGGAGTTGGAAGCTGTTGTTCATGCCTTGCGCTGTTGGAGACACTATCTTCTGGGAGAGCACTTTGTGGTCTTCACTGACCACAAGAGTCTTAAGTATATATTCACCCAGTGTGATCTGAATCTGAGGCAGCGCAGGTGGGTCGAGTACCTTCAGTCTTTTGACTTTGAGCTCGCCTATACGCCGGGAAAGGGAAACGCCGTGGATGATGCGTTGATCAAGATAACTCAAATTCAGGAAGTTTAGGAGGCCTGTAGTGAGTGGCAGCTGATGGATCTATTCTTTGAGATGAATTTGGAGGTGCACGATAGACGAGGACAGAATTTTATATCTTCTGTATCTGTTACCTCCACGCAACTTGATCGGGTATGGATGAGGTATCTATCAGACTCAGAAGGCTTAGTCCTGCGGGAGAGTGTGTCAGGAGAGGACCCTCTTCCTGGATGGACAGTGAGTGAGGATGAGATCTTGCATTTCCAAGGACGCGTATGGGTGCCCGCAAACATACGTGAGGAGCTGATTCGGGATTTCCATTCCTCTATTTGGGCAGTTCATCCTGGCGTCACCAAGATGTATCGGGACCTTCATCTCCAATACTGGTGGCCAGTTATGAATAAGGATGTTGCTAATTTTGTCTTGAGATGTTCTACTTTTCATCAGGTGAAAGCAGAGCATCAACGACCAATGAGAATTTTACAGCAGTTACCCATTCCGGAGTGGAAGTGGAACGATGTTGCGATGGACTTCGTGATCGGGTTGCTGAGATCACCCCGAGGGAACGATGCTGTTTGGGTTGTCATCGACAGACTTATGAAGGTTGATCACTTCTTGCCGATCAAGGATACCTTCAGTGTCAATGATCTGGGACGACTTTACATTAGAGAGATCGTTCGTCTGCATGGAGTTCCACGCTCTATTGTTTCAGACAGAGATGCGTGATTTACCTCTCGGTTCTAGTAGGGACTTCAGAAGGACTTGGGTACACAGGTACTTTTGAGTACAACTTACCATCCCCAGACTGATAGCCAGTCCGAGCACACGATCCAGGTCCTTGAGGATATGCTCCGAGATTTCATCCTTGACTTTGGCGGTTCTTGGGAGAAGCATATTCCTCTGGTTGATTTTTCCTACAACAAAAGTTTCCATGAGACCATTCAGATGGCGCCATACGAGGCTTTGTACGGTAGGCCATGCCGGTCTCTCTTATGCTGGCTAGAGGCAGGAGAGGCAGCTTTGCTGGGACCTTGTCTTGTTCAAGAGACTTCAGAGCAGATAGAGCTGATTCGGAAGAGGATGTCTATAGCGCAGTCTTGACAGAAGTCTTATGCTGATCAGCAGATATGACCTCTGGAGTTCAAGGTCGGTGATCAGGTTTTCCTATGTGTCTCACCGAGGTTGGGGCACAAGAGGATTCATAGACAGGGTAAGCTTTCACCATGGTACGTCGGGCCGTTTGAGGTCTTGGAGAGAGTAGGGCCGGTTGCCTATCGGTTTCAGCTACCTCAGAGGTATCAGGCCATGCACGACATCTTACACGTCTCTCAGCTCCAACATTACTTTCCAAACCCGTCTCACGTCTTTCAGCCCAAGGAAGTCGAGCTTAAAGAGGATGTGTCGTTCGAGGAGCATCCTATCCGGATTTTTGATCGTAGTACGAAGGTTCTTCGTGGGAGAACTGTTCCTCTGATACGAGTGCTATGGAAGCACAGACGAGTACATGATGAGACCTGGGTGAGGGAGGCTGATGTTCGATCGTAGTTGCCGGAGCTGTTCGGGGTTTCTCCTTCTCCACCTTGTTAGGGAAATTCAGGGACGAATTTCTTTAAGGGGGGAAGTTTGTAAGAACCCGGATCTCGTTTCAGGTATGTTTTCCTTTTTTCTGGAGTTTTTGAGAAAAATGAATTTTCTGGAAATTTAAAAAATACACGCTGTGTATTCTCTGAGTACACGCCATGTACACTTTCCCCGACTCGAAGTCGTGTGATGGCCGTGTCCGGGCCACACACATGGTGTGTAAGGCTGAGGTGGAGGCCGGTTATTTCGGAGTACTGAAAATTTGAAGTACACGCCGTGTACTCCAAAAGTACACACCGTGTGCTTTTTTTTCATTAAACGGACCGGGGTCGTGTCTAACCCCCTCATTCATCTTCTTCTTCAGTTTTCGACCGTCCGGGAGCGACTGTATGACCGGATCTTTGACGGACGACCGCCCCACCATCCCTTCTCCGATTCGAGCACGGTCAGTTATTTTGGAATCACAGCAGTGAGTTCTTCCTTCTGCTTTAGCTTTGTTTCTTGATTCCTCCTGGTTTCCAAGTTATCGTGGGATGAATGTTTTGTGCTTTTTCTCGTATCTACGTCATTCTAAAGGGAATCTGTCGTCGAGGTTCACGTATATCGATCTCCTAGGATCAAGGTAGGTGGTTTGTGCCTTTCTGTTGAAATTAGATGAGTATTATGTGAAAAGTCCACCAATACCCGTGAACGGGGTGTTGCGTGTTTCCTGTTTTGCCCTTGTTGCTTGCCTTCTTTTCTTGATTGCTTTGGTATATGTTATTTCTTGTGATTAGAGTTTTTTTGTGCCCAGTTTTCTTTACCATGCCTAGTTATAGGATTGTGGAATGTTGTTTTACTTTTGTTGTTGAGCCTTAGTTGATAGCCAAGTAGTTCTTGAGGTTTACTTGGACGATGTACACACACTGAGCATGTTTAGTTATACTTAGGACTGTGAGAACCTAGAGTAGTAGACCAAAGGGAGAATTGATAGAAGGGCTTATCCAGAGTGTCTTTTTAATCACGATGCGAGACCAAGTGGATAATTGATGAAAGGGATTCTCTAGGGTGTCTTTAACTACGACACGGACCACAGGGGGAATTGACGTTGAGTGCTTCCCCAAAGAGCCTTTAGCATGATACGAGACTATAGGGGGAATTGATGGCGAGTGTTTCCCCAGAGAGTCTGCTTAGTTTACAAATCTAAACTAGAGGGGTGAGACTGTGTGTTCCTCCCAGAGGGTTTCTAGTACTTAGAGGTTGAACCATAGGGGTTAGACTGTGAGAGCTACCCAGAGGGTTACCTATTTACTTCTTGTTGTTGACTTCTTACTTGCGTGCCTTACTTGTTAGAGCTGTGGATCGTAGCTGTTTTGTGCTTTTCTGTTTACTGCTTCTTGTTTTAGTAATGCCATGTATTCATTGACTGTTAGACACAGATCTTTGGGTTATTGACTACTGGGATTGTATCTCACACCCTGTTAGGGCCATGCTTTTGGGCCCAAGAAGACTATGTTACTGCAGGTATAGATAAGGGAAAGCGCCCTTCTACTTTAGGATCTTGACTGCACCAGGAGCTGGGGAGCATGGGACCGAGCAGCGGCTCGCGATGCTGAGGAGCTTACTTTGTTTTTCTTTTGTACTTGGTTTCAGTTGTATTTCAGCACGTTGTTGTGTTTGCTGTTTTCCTTAGATACTTGTACCTGCTACATCTTTGTCATCATGGTTATATATATTTGTATTTCTTTCGCTGTTGGTTTCTGATGGTATGCATATTGCTTACTGATTCTGCTGTCTATTGTTGTTTTCTTACTTTGTATACCTTACCGAATGAGGGCATAGTTTCCCCACCGACTCACCAAGGCCCTCTCTGCTAGTCGGCAGCCTCTGGAATTTGGGGAAATTCACTTGAGGTCATGTGGAGAACCGGGTACGGGGCACCAGTGGAAGGGCACCAGATTCAGGACGTTACACTGTTAACCAATTTTTTTTACTTCTAAAGTAGTGAACATAAGAGGGAAGTGTGAGGGAAGTGATCCCAGGGAGATAGTTCATCTACCCCAATAATTTTAAGGGAAGTGAGACTAGGAAAAATTGACCTACACTAAACCAAAAATAATACACATTAATGGATTTGATATGTTGGCACATCGTCTTTGTATTATCCTTGTATGTTCCCTAGTGATGGTGAACCAAGTAAAAATCTATGTGTCCTCATTATTGATTTCTTGATTTACTTTCTATGAATCATAATTAGATAAATTTGGAAAGGATAAGATCAATATAAACACTAAAGAGAAAATGAAGTGACCCTCATAATAAAGAGGTCAAGATCCAGTTTGGTAAGAATAATTTTAAAAAGAATACACATACCCCGATTCACCCCCTATTAGGGTATCTAAACACCATTTTGGCCTAACAATCATAATGTTTAATACAAAAAGGAAGTTATTTTTTTTTCAAATTGGAATTATAAAATTTATAAATTATCCTTTACATTAAAATACAATATATAAATAAAAACAAATTTTATTAAAAAAATGAACCTTTTAAACATCAAGTGTTTTTAATATTAATTAACATAAATTTCTAAAAAATTGAATATTGATATATTAGTTTATAAATACAAATATGACCTATTATAATAAACTTTTAACTATGATCATATTTCAAGGATACCCACCAAGTCATTCATCACATAATAGGATTGGGATAATCACCCATATACCTTCTTGGGATTGGGATAATCCTCCCATGTAACCATGGATCTGGGATAAGATATATTGTATACCCATTTTTCTTGGAATATATCCTCCCATGTACCCATTTGGATTTAGATAAATTCTCCCATGAACCCTTTGTATTTGGATAAATCCTACCATGTATACTTTTTCTTAGGATAAATCCTCCCATGGTCCCCTTTGGCTTGGGATAAATCCTCCAATGTACCCTTTGGCATGGGATAAATCCCCCCATATACCTTTTTTATTAGAATAAATACTACTATGTAACCTTTTAATCTCATGGTATATAATCATTACCAAAATATTGGAGGTATATATAGGTCCCCACCCATCAATCATATACATATTTGGGGCCACTTGAAAAAAGTCATTAAACACATTGTAAAGAACCCATGGAAATAAAAATTGGTTTCACAATATTTCCAGACAGTATCACCAAAATTGACCTGAATATTGTAAATGGTTGATAACAAAAAAATAATCATAAAAATAGAGTATTTCATAAGATCATTTAATCGGTGGTTCATTAAAAATATCTTCCATGTAAATAATACCTTTAAAGATAAATAGGAAAATATAATAAAAACCATTAAACATTTTTTATATTTTTTTATCATTATCTAAAAATATGAAGTTACGGATCACATTAAAAGTCATTTTTAAAAGATTAGTTAATTTTTTTTGAAAAAACTTTACTTTTAAAAGGAATATTATATATTGTAACCTTGAAAATAACATAAATATTTCAACAAAAATGATGTGAAATCATTTTGAAAACATTTACTTTTAAAAAGAGGATCTTAAAAAAAGAGGCTTATAAAAGAAAAAATGGTTTAAAAAAAGTGATGTGAAAACTTTAAATACAATTAATTTTGAAAAATAAATTTCAATAATAAATCCTTTAAATTACATTAAATTTATCAAAAGAAATGTGTAGTGGAAGATAAAATATTATATTTTGAAAGGATGGAAAACCTTTTTGATATTTTGAAATAACTTTATTAAAAATATACATCATAAAAAATAGTTAATAAAAATTAAATTTTAAAATAGGTGAAGGGAAATATTAAGGTCACATGATATAAAAAATAATTATCTTTCCAAATATAAATGTGAAATTTTGTGGGAAGGGAAGAAATAGACATAGAGGAGAAACCATCATTAATGTGGATGTGGATTATTCTTAATGATGATATGATTTTTGAGAGAGAAATACATCATATTAATAACTTTATATTTAAAATTAATATTCCTATATATAGGAAGATAAAGTATAATGAGACTAAATTAGTATGGAAGAAATAAATCCTAGAAGAAATATTTCAAAGAAGAAGAGTTTTAACTCAACTAAGGGACCTGAGTTAAGAAAGATCCTTATGACCTTGGTATCCTTTCAATTGAAAGAAATTTAAAGAAATTGAATGATATTGATCTTAAAATAACATAAAATAAATTAATATGGTAAAATAAAATTATTTGGTATTAATAAAACCATATAAAATATGTCACAATGCATAATAATAAATATGTCTCAAGAAATTATATTTGAGATAGGAAACCCTCACCTTGAATTCCATCTTAGTCAATCACACTCTAACCTCATGTATAAAAAACATAAGAATATTAATAACCTATTTAATAACATTATTCTTGTTAGTAAAATTATATAAACATCATTCAAAATTATTTCCTACAATTATATTATTTAGTTATTATCTATTTTCAAAATATCGAGTGTGAGTAACCTTGATCCTTTTGAACTAGTTTCATAATAACTGTGATGTTATTAATTATTCACCCAGATTTCATCATTCCCAGATCATAAATGTTACTTGAATTTATTTTTTTTAGTAATTTATAATGTTATTATTTCATTCCATGTGATTTTTGGTTATGATCCTTAAATATGAATTTGGTGATGAGCATGTTTCGATGATTCTTAGTAATTGAAGAGTTTTTTCTTAAATAATGAGTTAAAATTTTATATTAATATTATGTTAAAAAATAATTATTTAATTATTTATATCATATATTACTAGAAATTAAATTCCCATAGTCATCCACGATATAAATTTTCATCATTTTTCAAGCAAGTGGTCAGACTAACCCAAACAAGAACATACAATAATTAATGGATGATTATGAAGTGATTTAGTTGTAATATCATTATAAAAAGCATAATGATATCATTTAGTGTTTATTAGTGTGATATATCATAATTTTAAATAATTAACAGAATAATATTACCTATATAATTTTTTTACGTAATATGATGAATTCATTTTTTTATCTTAGATTACTCTTTTGGCTAGTTGAATTTACCACACCTGTTTATTGATCAAAATTTTAATCGGTTGTCCAATTTATCTTTATAAAAAAAATAATTTTATAAAAATAATATATATACCTTAAACCCATACTCATTACCATCCATGTAAGGTGGAGATTAAAAGAAAAATGGAAATCAATTGTTCCATGGAGGTAGTAATCTACACATATGCATGGATGATTATTTCATTTTCTATAGAATGAGGAAAATGAGTAATATGGATTATAATTTAATAATATAAAATATTTCATAAATATAATAATTATATTTATATATATTAAATTCCCTATTAGTGACATCCTTTTAAGGCTGTGAAGGAAAACAAAACACACTATGTCGTGGAGGCAATAGTTTGTACAATTCATGAATGTCCATTTAATTTTTCATAATAGAAAAGGAAATGATGGTTAATGATTTAAAAATAAATATAATAACATATAAGTCTAATAATTATACTTATTTTATCATTTTAATATTTTTTAATGGAATTTTATAAAGGATAAACACACATATATAAATAGAAATGTGACATGAGTGGTTAGAAATATATACATAACTTCTTGGATTACCTACTTTGAAAAGGGGGTTAATACTTTAAGGTATGATATTTTTAGAATAATATAACCACTTGAAGGTGTATAGGAATTTTTAGGAGAGGTTTGGGTAGAGTTTGGGTCGATCTAAGTGGGTTGTGACATGAGGGGAAGTGACGAGAGGAGTACCTCTTTGAAATTACCTTTTTTTTGAAAACCCACATTATAAAAAGAGTAATAAAACAATAATTGTATTTAAAATTATTTTAAAAAAATAGTATTATAAAATAAAATAAAATAAAATAAAATATTAGTGTGGGATAACTAAGTAATGGATGAAAAATGTTCAATATAAAACTTTATAAATGAATGAATGGATATTTGAGCTATCAATATCCCTTATTGGAAACATAATCCATAAGGAAATAAATATTTGATAAGTATTTATTTGGTAGGAATGTAAATACATATAAAAAATGAGAGAATAACACATAATATAATAAATTATATAATTTTCTCAACTTGTATGAAATTATTTCAAGAGAATGATCATAACACAATGAACAAAAGTTGAGTTACCAAAAATCCTTACTACTAGGGTAACAATTGAATAAATATCCATTTGAATAAGTGAATATGATTTGTATTAGTATATAAAATTATATAAAAAATAAATATGATAAAAATATATCCATGGTTATTAAATACACCATACAAGGAAAACTCAGTGCATTAAATTTATTATGTCTCAAAGAATTTGAATTGAGACCAAGAAAACCCTTAAATTAATTTTTGCTTAGTCAAAAAAGTAACAATATCAATAACTAATTTAAGAAACTTTTTAACATATATAATAATTTATAAAATTCATTTATAATTATTGTATACATGTATATTAATTAGTTTTTATCTATTCTTGACATCAGGTGTGAGTAATCTTGATCATTTTAAACAAGTTACATAAAAATAGTGTTGTTATTCACTATTCTCAAAAAGTTCATCATTCCTAGATTATACAAGGTAATGAAATTGATGTTTTATAATTATTTATAATGTTACAATTTAATTCTATGGGATTTTTTTATGATACTTAAATATGATTTTTTATAACGAGCATGCTTAAGGGTTTTTTAGTGAACAAAGGGTGTTTTCTTAAATAATGATTATAATTTTTATATTACTATACCAGAACCAAAAAATATGAATTATTAACTTATTTATATAATATATTACCAAAAATTAAATTCACATTGTCATCCATGATATAAATTTATGTCATTGTTCGATTAGGTGGTTAAACCAACTCAAACAAGTACAAACGATAATTAATGGATGGTAATGAAATGATTTAGTTGTAATATCATTATACCAAAAGTAAAATGACCACATTTAGTATTTATTAGAATGATATATCGAAATTGGAAAGAATTATAAGAAGAATACAACTATTCCTCAAAATTCCTATCCATCTTCCAGAGGTTCTGGTCTTCTCATAAGACCATCCCTCAAAGTCTTAACCCCCTTTCCAATAGAGATAAACCAAGAAGTGAGGTATAAATTTATAACTGGTCATTTCTCATTTATATTTATTTATGTGCATTAATTATTACTAAAATTAAATTAAACCATATTAAAATTATAACATAAGTATTATTATTACACTATTATGTTATTATAATGGGGGTATAGGTATTAAACATCTTTCCCCTTTCTATTAAGAAAAATGAAATGTCATTCGCACATTGTGCGGACTACTACCCCCATGATGAAAAGTGTTTTTTCCTTCACAAAATTGTAAGTATAGTCCTAATAAGTAATTTAATATTTAATTATGATATTTATGACATATTTTAGATTCTAAAATGATAAAATATATTAATCCTTTTCCCAGTTATATGGAAAAAGAAATCATCATCTATGTATACGTGTGTACTATCACCTCCTTCAAATGATCGATTTGTATTTTTATTTTCATCACCACCTTAAATAGATGGTCATAAGATTTATTTTAATGGAGAAATATTATTTCTATGAAATTATTGAGATTCTGGAAAGACATATTGTAAAACCAAATAATAATATAAGCATTAAACAACTATGGTAAATTCAATTATCCAAAATAGAATTCTAAGAGAAATAAATGATTTCTAAAGATCATGTAATAACTTTTTATAGTTTATATTATTATTATAATTATTTAAAATTATGATATATATAACTAATAAACACTAAATAAAATCATTATGCTTTTGGTATAATTATATTACATCTAAATCACTTCATAATCATATGTTAATTATAGTATGTTCTTGTTTGGGTTGGTTTAACCACCCACTTGAACAATGCTATAAATTTCTATCATGGATGAATACTGAAATTTAATTTTGGGTAATATATGATATAAATAAGTAAATAATTATTTTTTTCTAGAATATAAAAATAAAAATTTAACTAGTTATTTAATAAAACACCATTCTATCACTAAGAATTATAAAAACATGCTCATCACTAAATTCATCATTAAGGATTATAAAAAAACCCCATAGAATGAAATTATAACATTATAAATAATTATAAAACATAATTGAAAATACCAATTATGATCTAGAATTGATGAAATTTGGGACAATAATGATGAACAACATCACTATTATGAAACTAGTTTAAAAAGATCAATATTATTCACACCCGATATTGAAAATAGATAATAAATAACTTATATAAATGTAGGGTATAATTGTAAATTAAGTTTATAAAAGGTTAAAGTAATTAATAAGGTTATTAAAATGTTTATTTTTTATATATGAGGTTAGAGTGTGACCAACTAAGTGTGAATTTAAGGTATGAGTTTCATGTCTCAAATTTAATTTCTTGATAAATATTTCTTATTTAGAAGCATAAAATATTTTATTTTTTGTGGTTACTTAAAAATGAATTTATTTTAAAATATTTATGCAATTAATTGGGTTTTAATATCTATATAATTTTATTTATTTAAATGGATTTTGATTCAAAACATACCAAGGTTATAAGGTTCTTTGCTAACTCAACTCCCTTTATAGAGTTTTAATGCTTCTTCTTAAACTTATTTCTTACATGATTGATTTATTATACCCTAATATTCTACCTTATTTTAATTTATCTTTATCTATATATTAATATTACTTTTAAATGAAATGATTTTACCTTGTCGAATTTCTTTCTCAAAATTTATATCATTATTAACAATAATATGATTATTTTTACCAATGGTTTCTCCTCTATGTCCTTGTTTTACCTTCCTAAAAAAGTTATCCTTTATATTTGGAAAACTAGTTATTTTTTATCACATGTAAAAAACATATCTACCTAATAATATTTTAAAAATTGGGTTTTATTAACTCTTTTAATGATGTGGGTTTTCAAAAAGGTATTTCAAAGTATTAAAAAGGTTTTTCATCCTTTCAAAATAAAATTTTTTATCTTCCATTCAAAATTTATTTTGGTAACCATAAATTTATTTCATGGATATATTATTGAAGTTTATTTTTCAAAATTAAATGTTTTCCAAATTTTTCACATCTAATTTTTGAAACCTTAATGTATTTTCAAGTCTCCTTTCTGAAGATTGTATTTTTTAAAATGTTTTTAAAATATTTTTACATCTTTTTCTAAAATATTTATTTTATTTTCAAGGTTACACTATTTAATATTCATTTTAAAGTAAAGGTTTTTTTTAAAACAAATTCACTTTATTTTTTGAAATTACCTTTAAATGTGATTTGTTACCACATATTTTAAAATAATAATAAAATCATATTAGAAAAAATCTTTAATGGTTTTGATTCTATTTTTTTCTTTATCTGTAAAGTTACTTGGAAGTTATTTTTCATGAAATATCTAATTAATGTTTTTAAGAAATAATATTTTTTGGTGATTTAATGTTTTGTTAACAACCATTTACATTCTCAAGGTCAATTTTGGTGATACTCTCTAGAAACGTTGTTAAAACCATTTTTCTTTCCACGTGTTCTTTATAATGTATTTAATGATTTTTTTCAAGTGGCACTATATATATGGATGATTTATGGGTGGGGTCCTATATATATTATGAATTCATTGGTAATGTTTATATATAATTAGCTAAAAAGGGTAAATGAGAGGATTGTTTCCAATCTAAATAGTATTTTAGAGGATTTGTCCCTAGAAAAATGGTAAATAAGAGGATTTATCCAAAGAAAAATGGTATATGAGAGGGTTTATCCCTAGATAAAGGGTATATGAGAGGATTTATACCAAGAAAAATGGTACATGAGAATATTTATACCAAGTTAAAAGGGGTAAATGGTCGGTTTTATCCCAATCCCATGGGTGCACAGGAGGATTATCCCAATCTTGAGAAGAAAAACGGGTGATTATCCCAAGCCAACAATATGATAAATGTATTCGTGGTTTTAATTGAAAAATGATTTCTATTATTATTTTTATGTCATGATTTTATGTTATAATATTAGGTTTATGATTATGATCCTTGAAGAGTTTTAAACGTCTCATGATTCCACACACTTTTTCCATGGTATACATTTTGTCACCAAAGATTACATATTCTTCTTTGTGATTTTAGAAATGTATTACCGATATCCATATAATATCCATATTAAAAAAACATGGAAATAATATTTGAAATCTCAAAGAAAACTAGGATCATCTATTGGTTAAAGGATAACTAAGCTCTCTCTTGAAAAAATAATTCCATTATAGGAGTTATGATACCTAATCATGAGAGATGTTTATCTCAAATTATTGGAGAAAAAAATCAATATTCGGAGTGAACTATTATAAGGAAAAATTATATATTTCCTAAGTCAATTGATAACACTATAGAAATTATATCGTGATCTATGTATATCTCTTAGATACCCTTAATTAGTTTCATTATAAAGTGATAATTAAAATTTTGAGGATGCAATTTTTATAGGGGGAATGTTGAACCTTTATATTTTATGGTTTGATCTAGTTTTTTTGTCTTTTGGACCATAGTGGAATGGTTTTATGTCTTAAGTCATTGAACTCATGCTTGGTTCCCCATCAGCCCTTAAAAGGGGATCTTCGATAATAAAAAAAATTAATTTTCAATAAAGACTTCATTCAACAGCTTGATCCACACACAACACTAAACTTAAAAGAACCATAAAATATTTATGATTAATAAAATATAAGAATAATAAAACCTCTAGGAAATAAAAATATATTAACCAATTAAAAATTCTTACATTCAATGGATATATAATTAATATGATTTAATATATAAAGGAATTCTCATTCTCAAATAATTGTTTAATGTATTAATAAATTAAAATTGATCACTTTTAAAAGTTTATTTTTATAATATATAATATATAAATATATTATATAACATATTATAATCATTAAGTTTGTAATTGGTATGATATTTTATTAATATCACTTAATGTTCAAAAAGGCCATTTTTCAATAAAAGCATTTTTTGTTATATTTTCATTTAAAAGATAAATTTAAATTTTTAGAATTTGATTATTTAAAAATATAAAATTCATTGTTGAGTTTCATATATATATATATTAGTTTAATTTTAATTTTTTATATTTTCTAAAAATATTGATTTTTAGGTGAATAGCGAAAAATATTGTTTTTAAAAATAACATGACTTTTATAACATTATTTGTTTATAAGTATAAATTTGAAATTCATGATACCTTTTTATAAAGACCAAATTTTTATTTTATAAAATAATTTATAATTTTATAATTATTGGTTTTAATTTACAAACAAGTGTTAAAAATTTTAATACTTAAGTTATATTTTTCAATAAAATTGTTTTTAATACATAATATATTGAGTATTTTAAAATTTATTTTTATCATTGCTAAAAAATTTATATAATAAAATGGATTTAAAATTTTGAATCGTCACATCCAAAATATTTAATAAATAATAATTAATTTCCAATCATAAAGGATAAATTACTTTCATGAAAACTAGTTAACTTGGTAACAATCAAAAAGGGTAAAAAGGGCTTAACTAAGAGGGAAAGACCACAAACATTTTAAAAAAAATGTGGAATGGATGGTTGAGGAATTTAACAAAATTATATCTCATAATCTCCATTATTTAAATTTTTTTGAGGTTCTTTACTTGAGGGTGATTTCCCATTATTAAAACGTTTTGGGTATTTAAAAAAATGACATCCCTTTTCACTTATAAAATGGCCACTCCTCTCATCAATTATCCTCATAGAAAAACCCACTTAGTTTAGAAAAAACTATACCTAAACATATTATAAAAATTTAAAAACACCTTAAATAGGTTATTTTCTTCTCAAAATACCGGCCCTCAAGAGTTTAACACCCTTTACAAATGAGATAATATAAGAAGTGAGGTATAAATTTCTAACCACTCATTTCTCATGTCTATTTTATTTATGTGCATTTTTTCTTCATAAAATTACATTACAATATATTAAAATTATAACATAATTGTAATTTTTATACTATTATATTATTATAATTATGGAATAAGTGTTAAAAATATTTCCCTATTCTATTCAGAAAGATGAAAACCGTTATTCATGCATTGTGAAGACTACCGCCTCCATGACACAACATGTTTCATTTTCTTTCACTACCTTATATAAGGCTTGTAATAATTTGGAAATTTAATATATAAGTATTATATTTATTAAATATTTAATATTATTAAATTATAAACTATATTACTTATTTTACTCTTTTTATGGAAAATGAAATCATCATCCATGCATACATGTGGACTACCGCCACCAAGGAATGATCAATTTCTATTTTTATTTTGCATTATGTCCCTGCATGGATGGTCATGAGAATTATTTAAGGGATAAATATGATTTTTATAAAATAATTAAGTATTTTTAAATACAAATTGGATAACCTATTAACAATATGATCAACAAACAACTGTGGTAAATTCAACTGTCCAAAAGTGCGTTCTAAGAGAGAAAAATAATTTCTTCATATAATGTAATAACTTTTAATAAGTTATATTATTCCTATAATTATTTAAAAATTATGATATATCATAATAATATATACTAAATAATATCATTCTTCTTATTTTATAATGATAGTATAACTAAATCACTTCATAATCATCCATTAATTATGGTTTGTTTTTGTTTGGGTTGATTTGGCCACCAACTTGAACAGTGCTATAAATTTATATCATGGATGAATATGGGAATTTAATTTATGGTAATATATGATATAAATAGTTAAATAATAATTATTTTTTATTATTTAATTTTAGTATAAAAATTTATAAATTATTTAATAAAACACACTTAGATTGCTAAAAATCACTGAAAAATGCTCATTGTCAAATTCATATTTTAGGATCATAATGAAAAATACCATATAATGAAATTATAACATTATAAATAATTATAAAATAGAAATTATATAACCTTTTAAAATATTTTAATAATTAAATTTGGGATAATAACGGAGAACAACACCGTTATTATGAAACTAGTTCAAAACAAGCAAGACTAATCACACCCAATATTGAAAATATACAATAACCAACAAAAATAAATGTAAGTAATAATTTTAAGTGAATTTTATAAAATATTATATACATGAATAATGTTATTAAATAGGCGATTAATATGTTAATGTTTTTTATATAGGATTTTAGAGTGTGATCAACTAAGTAGGAATTCAAGGTAAGGGTTTCATGTCTAAAATTTAATTTCTTGAGACATATTTCTTATTATGTACTATGAAATCATTGATTGGTTTGATTACTAACTAATGAATGTATTGTACCCACTACTGGAAGTCTGACCTATACCAATGCATCTATACCAACAGTTTGTAAAAACTGTTGGTATAGGTCCCCTTTCCCAACGGTTTGGCCAAACCATTGGGAAAAGCCCACTTTGAGGTCACTTTTCCCAATGGTTTGACAAAAACATTGGGAAAGGGTATGGATTTCCCAACGGTTTAGCCAAAACATTGGGAAAAGTCCACTTTTAGGCCACTTTTCCCAACAGTTTGGCAAAACCGTTGGGAAAGGGTGGGTATCTATCCCAATGGTTCTCAAAACCGTTGGGAAAGGCTTATCCCAATGGTTTTGAGAACCATTGGGATAGGTGCCCTTATTTTTTATGAGTACATTTATTAAATATCGTCAAGTAAATCAATATATAAATTACATATACATATATATATATATATATCCAAATATTTTCCCAAAGGATACTCTAAGATAGTGGTAAATTCATTGATATATAACATGGAGGTTGTGGGTTCAAACCTCCGCTAGAACTATTTTTTATATATTTACCTATCCCAACAGTTTCCTTAAACCATTGGGAAAGACCTATCCCAACGATTTTGAAAACCGTTGGGATAGGTCTTTCCCCACACCAAATCACCCAACGGCTCCCCAAACCATTAGTGTAGGCTATACGAATGGTTTGGGGTCCTATAACAACGGTTCCAAACCGTTGGTATAGGTAATTTTCCCATTAGTGACCATATTCCTATAATTAAAGGGGTTTTAATATACATATATTACTTCATTTAAACTCTTTTTTATTCAAAGGATACTATGGTCATAAGGAATTTTGTTAACTCAACTCCCTTCATTGATTTAGAACACTTTTTCTTGAAATTATTTATTCTAGGATTGATTTATTCCTCCCTTAGATTATATATCAATATAATTTATCTTCATCTCTAGAAGAAGATAAATTTTAAATACAATTCCTTTACCTTGTAGATTTCTTTTCTCAAAAACTATATCTGTTTCCAACAAAATTGGTGGTGATGAACCTTTATGGTAGGATTGATTGTGGGGGAAGGGGGGGGGGGGGTGAATATTGAACAATCATTTGTATATGGTTCACCCTTATTATCTATCACCCTCTTGTGATAGTTCATTTTCTAATGGGGTTTGTTTGTGGAACCAGAAACACCTAATGGTTCTCATATCATTGATGACTCATGGACCTAATTTACAAAGGTAGGTGCTCATTGTGTAACTTGACCAATGATACTTTAGAAATCATATTAGTTAATAGGATTTGAATTAAGGCTCATCAAAACCATTTGGGGGGAACTATTTCTTGTTTTGAGACCCTCTTATAGATTTAAGATATATTATTGAATCCTTTGTTCATTCCCAAGTATGACATGGATCACCCTAAATTAATGATTAATTATAAGCATGCATGTGTTCAGAAACATTTTTAAGTATCCAAGGTTCTTAATTTATGGGGATATATATATGTATCCAAAGTTCACCATCAATGGTACCCTTTTAGAATTGGAGTATATATTCTTTGGTTGTTCGTTAGGATGATGCTAGTTTTAAGCCACATGGTGAGGTTTTCTATAATTTACTGTCATACAAGGAGGCATAAGTTTTTTTGATGTTGGGATTAGACCCATGAGATGGGAGTCCTATGTATCCTCATGAAAGGAATCAAAACCCATGTTGTTCAATGCCACTAAATAGGACACACCACCTTTTAAGGTTGTGTGACGAGGACTAAACCATGTAGTTTAACATCATTCAGTAAGGACATCCAGATAAAATATGCCTAGCCAAGTATAGTGTGGGACTTATTCCAAGGTGGATGGAGACACCTGGAAGAGATATGGTATTCTAGGAATAATAATGATATTATTGGGGATGCGACCCAATAAGGATGACAATTAAAAAGACCTTGAAGGAATGTTTCCCTCTAGGTTGGGTATAACCATGTTGAGAATGTGGCTCATAGAAAATTAGGGTGAATATAGTTGTTGGGTTTGGACCTTAAGGAGGATTACTACATATCCCAGTGAGTTGGGAATGAAATCCCATGTAGTTTGTAAAGTTTTGGGGATTTCAACTAAGGAGGACTCCTACTTGAATGGTGGTTAGGGCTTATATCTATAGAGAATGACCATTTAAGTAGATACGGTTGGGGATTAGACCATATAGGAGGCCCATTTGAATGAAGGATGGGGATTACATCTATGGAGAATTCCCATTTAAGTAGATATGATTAGGGATTATATCATATAAGAGGCCCATTTGAATAAAGGTTGGGGATTATATCTATGTACAAGGACCATTTTAGTAGATATAATTTGGGATTATATCATATAGGATACCCATGGAGGTTCAAGATCTCACAGATTTCATGATATACACTAACCTCTAATTCCATGTGAGTAATGCTTAGTGTGAGAAACAAGAATAATCAGTTGATCTGAAGATCACATGATCCACATTGTCCATTGATGGATGAATGCTGGAGCCCAAAATTAGAGAGAAATTGATTTGAATGTGCCCATATACTCTTTTATTTTGATAACCAGGATAGTCAAATATGGTGATATATCTGGCTATGAACCTTGCTAGAAAAGAGGAGAAAATGTTCCACCTACAACAAGAAATACTAGGGGCTTACTCCAGGTGGGATTCCCTTCTAGTTCTATGGGAAGTGAGGAGGATAATCTATTATTCTGCAAAATGAAACGAAATACTAACCACCTCTATCCCCCATAGAATGGGGAGGTATACATTAGAACCTACAAGGTTAGGATCCTTATTACCATGGGAATGTAGAATTGAAAACAATATGAGGATCCTCCTTTCTAAGGAGGTTACCACTGAGACTCCACTTACCAAGGGTTTGTAGACTCAAGAGGACACATTGACATTCCCAATGATATGATCATACATTTCAGGTGGATTTGGAAGAGGCCTTAGACTGATGCCATTATAATGGTTCATGAAGGGTCCAATGTGGGGCCTGCTAGTATGATGGAAGGAAGTGATGGTAGTGGGATAGAATGACACCCTAGGATGCCCCATTCAACGTAACATGTTCCTATATGGGATGGGGTTCCCTCTATGTAGCATGTTGTTATGCAGGTGATGGTATTGAGTACATAGAATCATGCTATGTGGACCTAGGTTCCTCCCACATAGTGTTTTTATATGTGGGTATGGGTTTTTCTAGTGTATCATTTTTCTACATGGGCTCGAGTTCCTCACATGTTGTGTTTTTTCTAAGTAGGACAAGGATCCATCCACCAATATTTTTTCTACGCAGGAAGGTGGTATGCAAAGCAGACATCCTCTTATGCTCTATGGTGTTGTACCCAAAAAATGAGTATTTGTGTTTGTGGTTGTCTGGATGAATTTAGTTTCTTCCTTAATGTTATGTAATGGGTTTACCTATTAGGAATCGAAGGCTCTTTCCCAATTCTCCTATGTGTCTCAGCTTTTGTGCATGTGTCTCTATTTATTTCTTTTTTTTTTCTCCCTATCATCTTATATATCAGTTCCCCTTAGGATATTTTATAGATGAATGGAAGAACCAAATACTGGGATGGCTAGTCATCCACAATGGGCCACAAGGTTTCATTTTTGGGAGACCAAAAAGAAGCCCAACCTGTGAATGATTTCAATCATGGGGGAAGGAAAAGACCATAAACAACGAAAAATTATTTTTATTCATAGGGTTAGATCATTCATGGCGTATGAAAATGAACACCCAAACCTTTAATTTTTTTTCATTCACAATAACTGGCGATACCATCTCATCCTGTGAAATATTTCATTCATGGGGTGATTTTAGGAGTGGAAAAATTCCATACGGGGTGGCGGTCCGTATAGTGATTTTTAATTTCGGGAACCAAGCCTTCCTTTATGGATTCTCACCCTTAGAAAATTTTATTCAAACTCTTATTTGGATTTGTATTTACCTCTTTCAATTCTATGTAATTTTTTTATTCTTACTTGCATAATTTTTAGGACCCAATAAATGCCCCCCATCAAAATGGGTTTTGATTGGGATGAAAAGAAGGTAGTTTCAATGAAGAAAGACGTCTTGTTTTGAACTAGTTTTTAGTACATAGGTGAACCCAAAAGAGGAAAAAATTCCTATAAAAGGGGTCCCTAACTCATTTTTATTTTATTGGGTCCTTCTATGAATTGATCTCTCTGCAAACATTCCTCCATCGCTGTTGCTTCTGCAAAGCTTTCCTCATTTGCGGATAAAATATTTGTGAACTTGAACTCATCACCCATGAATGGGAAGTATTATTGTCTTCATATATATTTAGTTACCCACATTGTTGATTTTATGACCTAGCATTGAGCGCTATTAAGACTGAAGTTTTCACAGACTAAGCACCTCATGGGTTGAAATTCCTCATGGTCCATTGCCTTGAGAATTGGTGGTCAGAGAAATTTGTTTGGTGAGATAAGTAGCATACAATTTTAAGGCTTTTAAATCTCATATACTTCAGATGATATTTTCACAGGGATAAATTGGATCTAGTATCCACTTTGATGATAATGATTAGAAGAATAACTACCATTATTGAGAACTTTTAAGATGATCTTTGACACCACATAGTGCCTCAAGAGGGTGTTCTAAAGAACATCCTTTTACTAAAGTTTCTAACTTACCCATTGTCAAACAGACTACATATTTACAACTTCGAAGTTAAATATGATTCTCCCCTTACACCATATGACCATAATATACCATCCCCTTGGTTTTAGGAGTCTCTAGATCATGACCAAGTGAACATATCTACTGTAGGGTAAATCATTTCTAGGTTAGGCCAAGAGAAAGATTTTGGTCTGAATGGTTCTATATTAACTCAAAGAAATGAAAACAATAATGAAATATCCTCTAAATCCTCCTTTCAAGATTATCCATACATTTTAAACCTCTAATTAGATGATCCTAATAGAGTTTGGAGCTCTAAGTGGGACTTGCGGTCTGGTGGGAGTTTCTTAAATGAGATGTCTTGGGCATTCTAGGTGAACCAGAATTGTAGGGAATTTTATAAACAATTGGAGGTTTTCAACTTATATTAGGAAGTATGGGTTTCTTGGTTTGAATTTTATTCACTAAAAAAGATATTTCCTAAATTAATCAGTCGATGGAGTTTGAGCACCAACACTTTCCACTTATCACAGGGTGAATTCATGGTTAACTTATGGGATATCTACCAATTATGTGGAATCACCATTCTTGGAAATATATATGATGAGTTCATACCTATATCAAATACCTGGGAAAACACTAAGAAATTATATCCATTATTAAGGGACCTGATAATCACAAGAGAGGAATTCCTTGGTCATCCCCTCCACACTCGTTCACTTATTACATTCAATGATTGGATACTTTTTTTTTGAAATTTAGTGGTCCAAGGATGAAATTTCAATGTATAATGGCTCATAAAACTCAATAGTCACAAGGAATTTAGGGTTTTTACTAGGATAATCTTGAGGCGGGCCAAAATATCACATGGGGATGCTTAATATATTTAGACATATCTACTGAATTTAGGTTGGAGGTATTTTTTTTACATTTTTCTAAGAAGATGGATATTTCCATCTCGTGATTTATTTTCTGGTGTTCAAGTTTGTACCTTAATGATGGTGGCCACATTGGTGTAGGAAAACCTATTGAATTGGTTGTACCTACCCTCACCTGTATTAATGAATTATTGAGCCAGATACCATAGGGAAGGTCCCCAGATCTCCTTAGTAGGCCATTTCAATTCCTATAGGGATGCGTGGTGGAACACTATTGATGATCTCAGTATTAACATACTACAATAATGCCTTATTCCACCTTTCACCCTACACTACTCAATATTTCTACTATTTTCCTAAAATCTCTAAGCATAGATGTCATTTTCGATCTGTTAAATTATGTTTCCCTTTTTGATTTCACACCTTATCTAACACCCTATTGAGTGGCAATGGATAATGGAAGAGGTTCTTTGGAAGAAATTTTTTATGTCATCTCATTACGAGACAAGATTATAACTACTCAGGTGGGTGGGATAACCATTTTTGAACCTTAATATACTTATATGTATATCCAAAAATTTGGATTCCTATAATAGTTTTCATCTTTACCCCTTACCTAGAACAAAAGGGAATCGCACCCAGGAATTCTTCATCAATTATGGATGATGATGATTCATGTGTATTTTGGTAAGAAAATTATTTTACGTCTCATGAGAGCTTCAACTAACTTATCATAAAAGTATGAACAAATGTGGTTGGAGTACTATCACTACTAGAAAATTAGGTTTATCCCAGTGTTAGGACTTTAAAAATGCTATGTAAAAATGTGGTTAAAGACCCCCTTGGTTAGTGCTAAAAAAGCATTATTAAAGGGGGTCTTTAGCGGTATTTTTTAGCACTGTTAAAGGTGGTATTTAATAGTGCTAAAAAGTGATGTTAAAGGGAGACCTTTATCAGTGTTCATAAAAAAGCACTGATAATGGTTGGGTGTTTATCAACACTTTTTTAGAAGTGCTGATAAAGATCCCCATTTATCAGTGATTTTTTAGAAGTGTTGAGAAAAGTATACTTTAAAAAAACTATATTTATTTAAAAATAATATATTAATATATAAATATATTTATATTGATATAAATATAATAAATATTTTTTGAAATATACTTTAGATAAGGTAAATAGTCATTTACACTTAAAATATAATATATTTAGTGAAAATTGATTATATAAAATAACTAAAAAAATATTTTTAATTAATAATTTACTTATTATTACTGGGTAATAGTCATTTAATATCAATTTTCTGATAAAAAAATTCAAAAAAATAATAAAAGATCACAAATAAGTTGAATACGTAACTCAAAACGGTCACAACTTTTGATCCGGGTGTCCATTTGGGCTCAGCCACATATAAAATTGAAGCCTGCGACGAGATCTACACTGTAATGACAAAGGGGACCCCTTTCACTATTTTTTCAAACCCAAAGAGGCCCAAAAGGTCTCCAAAAATGAGTTTTTAGTCGGGGTACCCCAATTTTTTAACTTTTGATGGATTTTAAGCCTCATTTTTGGGAGCCTTTTTGCCATTTTTCAGTGGGGAATGAATTTATTTCTTGGGATTACATTCATATTGATATTATGGATTTTAAATTTTTTCATTTTTCAAAATATAATTTTATTTATAATCAAATATATAACAATATATACATATTTTTTATATATTCACACATACAAATTTAATTTTATAAATAAATAAATTAAATATTTTTACATATAAAATATATTTATTAATATATAAACATATATATTAATATATGGATAAAAATGTGACGATATATATATATATATATATATATATATATATATATATCATAAAATGTGAAAAAAACAGTATAGGGAAGTGGAAAAGGCTTTGATGTATATGATGGAGGTCTAGGTTTTGAAACTCACTAGAGGTTGGGGTACACGCGGGAGGATAAAGCACTGATAAAGGGGTGGTGGGGGGCATGAAAAAAAATTTATATACCCTTTATCAGTGCTAAAAATTGAAATGATAAAGGAGGCCTTTAACAATGCTAAAAAAGTTCTATTGAAGGACCTGTTTAACAATTCTTTTTTTAGCACTGTTAAAGGGGGCCTTTAAAAACACTTTTTTATAGGTGATAAAAGTTTCAAGCTTTTAATAGAACTTCTATTATGAGTAATTTTTTAGTGATGATAAAGGCCTTATGTAGCACTGTTAAAGGACAATTTTTTAGTAGTATATCCCAATGGGGTTTTGGGGAAGTCAGTTTGATGGGTGCATAAACCGTTGGCCACTCCTTGTTCTTTTCCTATCACGTCATCTCTACCCACTTCTGTAAAAGAAATAAGTTCATGCTGTTTTTGTAGAAAATCTAAGGGAGATTCGTCCTCAAGTTATCCTTATTTAGGGAGTGGTTTAGACCCCATAATTTTGACAAAGACCAATGGAAATCCTACTGAGGATGGTCCAAGCAAGACAATATCGAGCATTCCACTAATTGATGCCAACCATGTTATTTCAACTCCTGAGATTGAACCAGAAGCATAGATGGAGGAATCTCCCACCCAAGTTTTTCAATTTAGAGTGAGCCTATTTGTTTTGAATGTAATCCCAAAATATATACCCATAGTAGCAGATGAATGGATCCAGGATCCTAATGCCAAAATCAAACATAAAGCTCTATAGAAATGGGATTGGTAAAAAATCTACTATATCTTCATAGATACTCCCTTAGATAATGATGCTGATAAATTGTGCCCCCTTTTTCAATTTTTCCTTGTATTAGACATAGTTAGGTTTTATTACTGACACATACATATCTTTATCTGCCATGTTATCCTTTATTGGGAGGAATTAGATGCACGTGAATGAGAAATTATCTAATATAATTCATCCTATATTCAAGAAGAAGATATAAAGGATACTGCAAATGAGATGAATCACTTAGTTACTAAATAAGAACAAGTTTATAATTTTCTGATTGAAAAAATTGTGGAACTGTGAGAATGTGTGGCTCACATAGATTGTTTAAAGGCACAACTATCACCAACAACTATGGAACATAAATCTACTAAAAAGAGAGGTCAAGTTATAAGGGCCTTTATTAGAAAAATGATCCCACTAGCTAAATTTGAAGTAGGGAGAAAAATAAATCTTGAGTAGGCTCTTGATGGCTTATGTCAAGAAAAATCCAATCTACTTAATAGGGTAGGCATAATTTCACTATAGCCATCATTTCTTTCTTTATCTTTTTTTGTAACATCTAGGAGATAGTATAGGATGTGGATGCTTCTATATTCACATTAAATAAATAAATAAAAACTTTTTTCCCTCCAAAACTTATCCTTTATCTTATCCTACAATTCCAATCAATTATAGTTGTTCATGTTTTGAAAGATAATCTCCATTGGATAGCAATTAAAATCACAGCCTGGGATAGTCAAATTGACATGATCATGTAATTACATAATTTTTTCCTAATCCAAAGGACTCAATGAGCATAGTTTTGACTATTTCTTGGGTTACATAACAAACCATAAAAACTTTATGTCTCTTTTTTTACCACCCTAATCTTTTCCTAATTCCACTATGGTGTGGGATTAACTTTAATTTTTATTAATCCATACTTTGTAGGGTTTTGGACCGAAAAATATTTTTAACTTTTATTTTTTTGATGAATTGATTTTTTCCTAAACCATAAAAAGTGTTGGTTTAGCGAGCTAGAACTCAAATTTTATCTCAAGTTCCCTTTGGGTTTTCAATATAGAGAGTAATATGCATATTTTTATGGGGAGTTTAAAATATTTCCAATCAGACTAATATGACTGGTATTTTGGGTTGAATGACTTAGAACATGAATTATGGGGTAATTAATGCAACAGGTAATACTATCTAAGAATGTCCAAATATTTTTCAGACATGAGAGGGGGATTTTCTGACCCTTGTTTTTTAATTTCAGAATCCAAGACATGATATGGGACAAGTATGTGAGGAGTGACCATAATAAAAGTTTCCAACATGATGTTGTTAGGGAATAAAGAGATGGGAAAAGTCTCTCATGGGGATGAATTTTCCTTTGGTTGATGGACCTTTTATGTGGGTAACTTATGCAGAGCCAACTGGGGAATATTGTACATAGTCAAAAACATTTTCCTCAGGACACAGACCCTGAATCTCATATGTCTAGGTGGTTTTTTAAAATTAGGACCTCTCAAAACCATGGAGGGTGTCTTGTCATGTGAATGATGAATGAAAATGATAAGGGAATATATTCCGGTGCTATCCATAAATGAGAACCCACTCCTATATGAATTTGTATTATGTGAAGGAGGGTTAGATCATGGTGTAGTTTTATGTCATGTGACTAGGAAATGGACCATGATGTTTAACATCTTATGAAAAGGAAATTCAAGGGATACTGTTTAATGTCACTTAGCTTTTATCGAAGGATAAATGATTATCTCTTTTCATGGTAGTTTTTTCAAGAATATTCCATCATCTTCAGGGATGAAGGGGAATGGTTATAATTTTTAATCCAGGGGTTTCTGAATTTGAGGAGTGATATGGTACAAGAATATCATTGATGCATATAGATATAAAATATGCATCTCATAAGGATGAATTTTCCTTTAGTTTATAGGGCATTGTTTTTGGGAAACTTATGAAAATCTAACTATGGAATATTTTACATAGTCAAACAAATGTTTCCTCAAGACACTGATCCTCCATTATTGATGGATAGGGTGGTTTATAGAGACTCATACATCCCTAGACATAGAGTTTGGTTTGTGAAAGAAAGGTTCCTGAATATGAAAGGAGCATTTCATGTCAAAATTTCCCAAGAATGGGTATAAATGTTTCCCTTACGGAGGTCTTACCCATACATAGAAAAGAAGGATTTCCTTTTTTTCATTATGCATGGGCCAAGGATATAAGGTTCATGTGTAACTATATATCTTTTCAAAATGAGAATGAACCCATACTTATTTTTGGGAATGATACCTGTGTAGGTATGACCCATGTACAAGGAGGGGAAATTTTTAACTTCTTCTATGGATAAACCTAGGATTGGATACCAATGTGTTACTATTTATCCTATGATAGAGATAATTAAGCAATACGTAGTTCTCGGAAGGTTTCCCCACACTTCAATCAAACTCCTGTGTGTGGAATGGGGTATCTTCCTTTGAATATGAGCTCACGAGTAGGGTGAGACATGTATTGGACCCTCCTATTCATATCTAGATCATGTATATGAATGTGGGGGAATTTTGTTGTTGTTGTGGTGTTCGGATCAGGATATAAAATCTAGGTGTTTCTATATATCCCATTAAAGAGAGAATCGTGATATACATAGTTCTGGTGTTGGAAGCCATATGTGTAGGTCTGGCCCATACATATGAAAAGGGGGAGAATTTTTATCTTGTAGATGGACTCAAAATTGAATATTTGGGAGATAGTATGTATCCTATGATAATATGAATCAAGACATACATAGTTCTTATAAATTATGTTGTTTAGTGTCAAGGGATTAGGAAATAATCTGTGTAGTTTAACAATGTGTGATAAGGATGATAGAGGGTATTGCAGTTTTAGGTCATAAAAATAAGACCATATTTTAGGGAAATGATGAGTAATAAAGGGCTCATTAGGATCAGATGTTTTGAAATACCTCGTGAATGAGGGAGAATACAAATGAAAATCATGATTCCAAGGTTTCTAAAATCAGAAGAAATGGTATGGGGAAAGAATTCCAATATGATTACAGGTATAAGAGAGGTATCTCATGAGGATGAATTTTCCTTTCGTTGATAGGATGTTTGTGTGGGCGACTTATGAAGATCCAATTTGTGTATATTGTGAATATTCAACTAAAGGAATCCTCAGGACACTGACCCTCCATATTCAATGGCCAAATAAAGATAATTCATATCCTAAATTTCTTGGGAAACATATTATTATAAATGGAAGAAATGTGTCTGAGTATGTAAGAAGCTTCTAGACTATTATTGGACATGGAGTTTGAAGTTCCATATATTTATTTTATTCATATAAAGAGGCGTTATTTATGTTTCCTTGATAGATCCCTGAATGAGGAACCTAAATTTGAGCTGTACTGCATAGATCTTTGTTTGTATGCAGGATATGTGGGACATTTTTTATTCTTTACCCCATGTATGGGACTAGGAAACAAGGTCTATGCATCACTAAATATCTCATAAAAATTAGAATCAAGACACATCTAGTTCTAGAGGTACCATATAGTTTAATGTCAAGTAGAAAGGATGCCAGCCTTGCATTTTAACATCATGCGATAAGGATGTTGGTACCTCGATTTGAAAGGAAATATTGTGTTTGAGACCAATATTATAGGTACAGGCATCACTGTGTATCCTTCATTGGCAGGAATCAAGATACACATATTTATCAAACTAGTTGTACCTATATAGTTTAACATCATTCGATAAGAACATCTGGTGTTCCTTATAAGGTCATGTGACTAGGACCAGAGTAACCCTGATGTGAATTGATATGACTTTATCATATGGGTAATCCCTTACTGAAACTCATAAGCCCACATGAGCTACGCTCGGTGTGAGAAAAAGGGGTGTAAAAAGTTTATCCCACCACATAGAGGTATTAAATATTTGTATTACATGGAAATTTTGATTTCAAGGTGGATTGTCCAAGATTGGAGATTCGGGAATCACTAAATATATCATTATAGTAAGAATCAAGTCATAATTAGTTCTAAAACTAGACCCCTTTGTAGTTCTAACCCATACATAGAGAACAAGGGGGGGGGGTGAATTTTTCATGTTGATTGTTTTGATTATTGCAGATGGACCAAGGATTAGTGATACGGGTGTCACTACATATCCTGCATCGATAAGAATCAATCCACACTTAGTTCTTGAGGAAATATTCAGTTTAATGTCATGCAGCAAGGATGTTATCCATGCAGTTTAATGTCCGGTGGTAAGAACATAGGTCACTTGATGTGGAAGGAAAATAGAATTGTGATTGGGCCCAAGATTAGAGGTCTAGGTGTCACTACATATCCTATTATGATAGGAATCAAGCCATAATTAGTTCTCAAGGAAGAGACTCCCTGTGTGGATCTAAATCTCAAGTGGGGACATGGGAATTTCATATTACTTCTATACAGATCTATATTGTGTGCGATGAATCTCCCATGAGATGATGATTCCTATGCATTTTAAAATCATGCGGTAAAAGTGATATTGTCTTATTGTTATGGGAAAGATGATTTTGAAGACCAATAAGGAAAAAAAACCCCAACATTAAAAGATTCCAAGAGGCCAAAGGCTGGTAAAAATTGTCTTATGAATGAGGGAAATTTTTTGGCTAGGCCTAATTAAAGAGGTCTTTTCATCACTACATATCCTATTAGGAAATTAATAAAGCCACTTGTAGTTCTTGAATATATAATGGTAGATAAGTGATTTTGGGGGAGATATAGTTTCATGGTGAGGAAAATATGGTGTTGTGTAGTTTAACATCATACAACGTGGATGTTGGTGTCATGTAGTTTATTGTCTTATGACATGGACAAAGAAGGCATTATTTTTAAGGTCATGTGACAAATACCACCTACACAGTTGAACTTCGAGCAATTGGGATGATTTACCATGCAGTTTAATGTCATGTGATCAGATTGAATTACCATTTTATTTAATATCATTTGATCATGATGATTTTACCATGTAGTTTAACATCATTCAATTAGGATTATTTTACCAAAAATTTTAATGTTATAAGATTAGAACATATTTGCATAGTTTAACGTCATGAAACCAGGTTAAATTTGTGAAATTTATTGTCATGGAACTAGGATAGAACCTGTTCTGTTTAACATCATGTGGTAAGGAAATCAACCATGAAGTTTAACATCATTTAGTAAGGACATTTTACCATGAAGTTTAACATGGTGTTATCATGATGTTTTACCATGTGATTACATGAAATACTTCTTCTGGAACCTTGTGTTGGTAGGATTTGTGGTAAGATATCTGTTCATTGAAATTTGAGAATAAGCTTCATTGGATTAGAACTTTTGTATGGAATAAGGTCCCTCCCATTTCGGTTCCAACTTTGGAGGTTTCTTTTCAGGTATCATCATAGTCCTGAGGACCAACACCATATCTCCTTCAAGGAAAGATCAGAGATGAACCATTTTATTTAACTCACACGATCTGATTTTGGTGGAATTCTAAATGATGAATGGTATGGAATCTATTCTCATCTAGTTTCTATAATTCATCCAAATATTTATGGTATTTATTATCGTTGGAAAAATAATTTCAGATGGAAATGTAAAGAGAGGTAAATTGAACTTTGATGGGAAGGACCACATCTGTTTCGTACACTAATGAGTATGGGGTCACATGGGTGGAAGTGCTGGTCAAAGTCTATTAAGCCCATAAGTCATAAAAGCGATTGTGTGTCAAATAATTTTTATCCTTATCTACCATCTTCTAAATTATATTTGATAAGGCCTTATTGAATGCCACTATCTATTAGTTAACCACCACATGATAGCGGGATGAATGGTTAGACTTGATGTCATACTCTAGATATAACTTCTCTAATTCAAAAAAATATAAATTGGATCCATTATCCATCAGTATTGTGTGAGGGACACCAAATATGGTTATGATATTTTATTTCACTAAAATGACGATGTTACTTTCCTCAGACTATTTTTGGGGTATAGCTTCAGCCCACTTAGATAATAATTCAATTATAATGAGGATGTAGTTGAGCTATCTATCCATAGTGTGAGGATATAGTCCCACGATGTCTATTCCCTATACATAAAATTGCTAGGAGTATTAGTATATGAATGTAAACTCTGAAGTTTAGTGAATCAAGTTGGGGTGATCTTATATAGAATAAAACTTTTTAGTAAATTTAGTGTAGTCCTGTGTTATAGTGGGATAGTAGTAACCAATCCTTCGAATTTTATGGTAAAGATTTAATCTTGACTATTGGGTGACATAGGCTCCAGTGTGAACTTCCTTTATAAGAGTAGCAGTATCCTCTCCATCAATAAACCCAAGAAAGACCCCATTAAGGATTCATTTATATATGACACTTTTCTGATTCGTTTCATTATATAGAAAAAAGTTATTTTCTCATATTTAGATTTTCTCATTCCCAGATTTGTAAGGTGGGAGTTCTCTATTTTTAAGGTAGTCCACAATGGATGTCATCTAGATGGTGGTAATACTATATGGTTTGAGGATGTAACTAACTTAATTGATATATTTCATATAGGCTTGAATGAAAGGTGATACCATCCGATAACAAACAATGTTGATGACTATTTCATCCCAGTTAGGATTGGCTAGAGTTGTGGATGCATTTTCCAAGGTGTCATCCTAGACATTTTTTCACTATAGTACATGAGTCAATGTTGGATACAAATTTAATTATACCATTAGTCCTCAAATGTGCTTTAGTAGGGGGATTAAATCATCCTTTTATGGTATAATCTCAATTGACATTATTGATGAATAGTTCTGAATCTCCTTTTATCATTAATTGATTAACTTGTACTTGGAGTTATAGCTCTAGCCCTACAATGAGAGCCTTATATTCTACTTCATTGTTCATGCACCCTTACAACAACAAGAAGGAGCAAGGTATGCCTACCTTTTCTGAATAAAAATATCATGACTCTCAACTCTACTTTTTTGAGCTTGGGGTATTCCATCCTCCTCCATGTTGATCTTCTGGATGCAGGTCGAAATAAATCTCCCATATCTCGAGGCCCTATTGAATATATAATACTTCTTCATCAGGTAAGTCAGTATCTAATAAGTTCATTTCTTCCAAGGGGTTCTCTTCTAGAAAGTCTGATAATTCCTATACTTTCACTACATTATAAGGAGAAAATTGAATGTCAAACTACTATAGGATGACCACCCACCATGAAAAATGCCTAGTCAATATAGAACAATTGAGAATGTATTTGAGTGAGTTTCTATGAGAGACCAAATGGAACTCATGATGATGTAGGAAATGCCTCATTTTATAGACTGTAAATATTAGCGCTAGATAGCTCTTCTCAATATCTGAATATTGATTCTCAACATAGATCATGGTTCAGCTGAGGTAATAGAGGAATTTTTCACTGTTGACAACATTATTTTTTGTGAGGAAGGCTCTTAGTGATCAATCTAAGTATGTCACATATAAAATAAATATCCTTCCTTTGATAGGTGGCATCAGCACTAGTGAGCTCAAAAGGAATTTCTTGAGACTATAAAATGCTTCCTAATAATCAAATGTCCACTAATATATTACCCCCCTTTTCATCAACTTGATGAAGGGAAGGAATTTTCCTACAAGGTTGGATATAATGTTCCAGATATAACCCAAGTGTCCTTTAATTCCTCTCAACTCTTTGAGGTTTTGTGGAGGTGATATTCTAAGGATTACCTTGGTATTATTGGGGTTGTATTTGATGCCATGTTGGCCTATGAAGAAAGCTGAGAAATTTCACTTAGGTAAAATCAAAAGACCATTTCAAGGGGATCATATTTAGGATGCACTGTCACAATTTTTTAAATATGGTTTCAAGATCCTCTAGGTGGTTAGAGTGCTATTGAGACTTAAAAACTAAATATTCAACGTAGAATTTGATGAAAATTCAGAGGAAGGGTTTAAAGATATGATACAAGGCACATTGGTACATCGCACTGAAATTATTCAAGATAAATGGAATCACCTAATAGAAAAAATACTCCCTAGGTGGACCTAAAGGTGGTGGATTATTTATCTTCTTAGACCATTCAGATTTTATTGTATCTTGAATTGAAATCCATGAAAAAGAGGGCTTGATATCCAACCATTTCATCAATCAGTAACTCTATGATCAAGACTGGAAAATCATCCATTGGTCATTTCTGGTTTAGATCTTTGAAAAAAATTCACAATCTGATTTTCCTATTATTCTTTTTGGAAGGGAAAATATTAGCTAGTCATTTTAAATATTGTACCTCTTGATTAAATTTGTCTCTAATGATATTGTTAACTTAGGCTTCAATTTTCGTATCATGTTTTGGGTTCATCCTTATGGATTCCTATTTATAGCCTCAGTGGTCCTCTAGTAGGCCTAGGAGATGAGTTTCCACCCCAGGATCAAGGACAAGAATTCTTGTGTAGTTTTAGGTGTAAACATCCTAATGATGCTTCATGAAGGAGGTATATACCTCTTTCTATTCAGAATACTTGGCCACACTAATCAAAGTCTGTCGTGGGTATCCTTATATACCAAGATTTATTTCTATGAGTTCTTCAACATTGGTAGAGACTTCATCCTTGAATACTATAGGGTATTCCCAAATATCACCATCCGCCTACTCTTCTTCCTCTTCATCTTCCCCTTGTTCTATAGGGGGAGAAATTAGTGGGGTAAGATCTCCCAAGTTAGGAGAGGAGTCAATATCTTGACATTCAAGAGATGAAACAACTTCCTCTATTATAACTAATAGTGTGGTATTTTCTTGAAAATACAGAAGGATGGAGGAGTGTCTTCATCTTTATTGGGTATTGATACAACTTCTTCCACCTTAGCTGGCGATGCAGGGAATTCTTAGAGCTATGTGGATGGAATGAAAAAAAATTCATTTGATATTTCACCACTAACTGGGGAGTCAAGATACTCCTCAAAACTACTAGACCCAGTGGTCATGAATGAAACCATTATTTCCTCTAAATATTTATCTAAAGTTGGACTCATAAAATTTCCTGATTGATGGGTAACATGTATTATTCACCAAGATGTTTGAAGTGGTTTTCCGGGTTTACTTACAGACTATTTAGCACGATGAAGCAAGCAACACCATCAACTAGGGGATCTTTTCCTTTCCTCTGATAGAACCCTACATCGATATAATGCAACTAGTAGGATTTAAATGGGGCCTTATCTACTTAATATGTAGTGATTTTTCCATTAATACAATATTTGATTCATTGATGGTATGATGAGATAATTCTTGAGTGTTGATGAAACCAAGGCCTTCCTAGAAATACATTTAAGGATGTATCCTACCGAACAACCAGAAATTATATGTCAGATCAAGGTCTCTAAATTGATCCCTGAGCTTTATTTGGCCCAAAAATATTTTCTCACTTTTTTTATATCCTTTTTGTGTTAGAGTAGAAGGTTCCAGGTTATCCTCACTATAGCCCATCTGATGAAGTGTGTTCACTATAATGAGATTAAATCTAGATCAATTTTCAATGAAATATTTTTGTACATAGACACTATATATCATGTTGGACATGTACAAGGGTCTCATGTGTCCCTATATAATGAAATATTAATCTTGATCTGTAAAGGAGATGAACACATTATATTCCAAAATATCATTCTCTATTCGATAGACCTCAGCAGTGGAAACTTTAGCTTCAACATCTTGGGGGCTTAGAAAATCCTTTATGAGTTCTTCTCAATGTTCTTTTTTACAATCTTAGGGAATACAAGATCGATACCCTAGCCTTATAAAGGATAATTTATTCATGATTTCATACTTATAGTCTAAATACCTATTCCTCCAAATGTGGGGATTCTCTTACACATGTGATTTAGGGGCTATAGTATTTGATGTTGATGGATCTACCCTCAAAATAGGAGTTGGAGGTGCTCTTGTTCTTAGTGGGTTGGGCCAAACAAGTCTTCCAAAATGTAGAGGGTGATTGGAAACCTATACCCCCGATTAATATTCCAAAGTAATTGGTTTAGGGAAGATTTTATAATATTCAGGAGTATTTTTCTGCTTTTGTTAGACTCACTAAAGGAATCTTCCATGAGTCTCCAAAACATTAATAGTCTGAGTAGGGATATGGATAGAATTCTATTTCCTGTTGTGACTACACCTTTCCTAGTATCCTTAGATCCTACTACCTGTTCCTATGGTTCCCCAATTGGGTGTGAGGAAATCAGGTTCATAGTCAATATCATTATCAGAGATGAGATCCAATAAATTAATGACATTAATGGAACTGAAGATTAACTCATCATATGATGATGACTTTTCCTAGTTGATCATTTTCGGTGGTACTATTTAGTGGGGTGGTGCCTGTTGTTTCAAATCTGAGGGCATAAATTCTGAGAGAGTAAAAAAAAACTTTTTCTTTTAGGTGGATTCATTCTCTTGTATTTTCTTCATGTATTTTTTGCCATGTCATTTTTTAAAGGATAGATTTTGGAGGTTTATGGGGCCGATGATAACAGTTGTGTTACAATGGAAACAGTTGGGGATATAATTAGTTGTTTCAACTATTCATGGATAATAAAATTAGTTTGGATTATTTTAATTTGAGTAATCCAACCATTTAACTTTCATTTCATTATACTAAAAACCTCTTTCCACTCATCTCATTCCTTAGGGGAAGTAGCGGAAACATATGTTACTTTTCCTGGTAGATTTCCTAACTTTAGTTTCCCAGAGTCTACTATTTTTTGTAGGCTGTCTTTGAAGATAAATTATTCTTGAATGGTGTTCCCCAATATCCTATATAAGTGTAAATAATCTGGTCAGTCATTGAGATCCACTTGGTCAGGCCTCTTGGGATATTGAAGTCAGATTAAATCATTTTCCATAACAGCTATAAATCATTCATTTACTTGATCACCTTCAAACAAGTAAATTTTGTTTCTTATATCCTCAAATTGATTCTTCCCAGGTCCCCTCTACTTTTATTGGTGGGGGGGGGGTGTTGTTAACACCTAGGTGGATATGCGCAATATGGAACTGGTTTTGGAGATGGATCCATCATGGGGGATGGATTATGTGTGATGGATTCCACCTCCACCTTTCCTTCTCTTTTCCCTAGGATTGTTGGAATTATTCAGGACTTAAGATTAGTCCCTTTAATGGAATCTTCAAGAAATGGAAGCAAAATCCAAAAATACACCTATATATCTTACTAGGATGAGTGGTGTTCATGGCTCATCGTGAAGATTATCTATTAAAATATTGAGTAGATCTTCGTGGGGAAGTAGTGAGTTCAAGGATTATGTTAGACCTTTCCATCTGGAAATAAAATTTGAGACTCTATTGTTATCCTACTATTTTCAATTTGAGATGTTAAGTATTGTTGTATTTTCACCATTGAGATAAACTGAAAGAGGAACTACCAACAAAGGTCTTCCCATCCTATGATTGATCTAGTTAGAAAATAGGTGTACCACACAAAGTCCGACCCTTAAAAGGTTCATATAACAAGCCTACTTTTTATTACATATTAATACATGATTTATTACATAATATTAAACTTAAGAGAACATTCAAAAATAGAAAAAAGACCTATTTCCATGGTTCAAAACTGTGGAAATAAGCCACGAAACCATGGCTGTAGCCCACGACCATAGTTTTGGCCAACCGTGTCTCTAGCCTACAACCACGGTTTTGGCCAACCATGGCTGCTATCACCATGGCACTAGGTCCTGACCTATTTCCACGGTTTTAACAGTGGTAATAGGCCTCAAAATTTTCCACCGCGGTAGTTGACCTATAGACAGAATTGAAACCATGGCTATAGGAATCTATTTCCATGGTTTTAACCGTGGATATAGCCTCAAAAACCGTGATAATATCCTAAGTAAAAAATGTGCCTGCTGAGTTTCGATCCCTACACCTCTTGTTTACCAACCTATGATGCTTACCACTATACAACTGAACTATTTGAATATATATTTATATATTATGATATTTATATTAATAAAAACCATGGTAATAACCACAAGATCGTGGCAGTAGGCCTTTCCCGCAAAAAATATGGCGGGAATTCTTTTCCCCGCGGAAGCGCGGGAACCCTATAGCCACAGTTTTGGAAAACAAAGTCTATAAGTCTTTGAAAAAATGTCCTATAGACATGGTTTTCAAAATTGTGGATATATTCCATATAACCATGGCTATAGCTATAGGATATAGCAACAATTATGAAAATCGTGGATATAGGCCACAGAAAACAGACCTACAGCCACTATTTTAAAACCATGGATATAGGTCCATGGAAGTAGCTTCATTTTCTAGTAGTGATTAAATATTAATAAGTCTAGTTTCTTTGAGATTTAGGTACATTACATAAAAACTTAAAAAAAGGATTACATCTTATTTATTGGAAACCTCCTTAAAATGTTCAAAATATTCCTTTTTAGTTAAAACTACATGGGATAACCTAGGTATATACATAAGAAAGGGGTGAGATATAAATCACTATAAGGGAATAAAAATGGAATAAAATTAAGTAGATAATACATGTTAGACAATAGGAATATTAATGGGGAATAAAATGAACATGAATAATAAGGAAAGATATAACATGATAATCATTACATGGGAAAGGTGGAAACAACTCAAAACACTACATCATAAACATAGTTCAAGGATCACTTCCAAGAAATCATGATAGAAAAAGTCATATAAAAGAATCAGGTTCACTCTCTATCCCAACATGATGTCTCATGAGACTAATCATTACCCAATTCATTTAATCACTTCAAGGCCCACCCATCACAGTCATTCCATTCTCATGCTTAAGTGTTCCACATAGATCATAAAACATGGATTGATTCATCATTATATTTTATTCCATGATAAGGAGTGTGGAATTAATAAATTTAAATCCCAATTCAAAAAGGAATAACTATATATAGGTGAACACCATTAATAGGAAATGGGTATAGTATTCACTACACAATTTTTTTGGTATATAAAATCATGTTAAAATTTCGACGGCATAACGACATCACTTAAAAATTTATAAAATGTGTTTATGAGAGATAAATGTATCTCTCATAATTTGGAAATCAAATAGGTAGTAATAGGGAAATAGAAAGTGTAAGGGCCTAGATCTGGATGAATTGACCCTTTGTGTGTTTTCGAAGACCGAGGTGTTTGGAGGAGGCTTAGAAGAAGTCTGGAGGAGTTCAGCTCCTAGATTCTAGAAGTAGGAGATGATTTCATGTCATGAAAAGTTACACGATGTGAAATAGGGTTTTATAATGTGTAATATATCAAGGTTTGAAAAATAAAATAAAGTGAAGAGGTGATGCATTTTTTGGTGGAAACTGAACCCTGATAATTACACGATGTGAAAGGGTATTACTCATCATGTAATTACTTGATGTTGTATGATTTAAAACATTTATAGCCACTCATGTTGTTAAAACCTACAGATGAAGGGGATATCTCTCGACTCCTGGTGACTCAATGACCCTCTCTTCCACATTTTGGGGATTCCTTTATCCAGGATCGATTCATAGCTTCCATCTACATTATGTGGTGACTAGGGTTGATCCATGGTGTGTTTTCCCTTCATTTTCTAGAAGTTTCTCCCAGGTAGATCTATTTTTTCCTTTTGTTCTTATTTCCATGTGATGGTGGATGATATCCTATGTTTCTAATGGAATTTTTTCTTGGTTTTTGGTTGGTGCAGTTGTGCTGTGACATCCTCAAGTGGATGCAGTTCTTGCGGGAGGGGTGATGGAAGTTTCATTGCATGGTCTGTTATCATACAAAGAGCTTCAATGAACTTTTGAGGTATGGAATTCATTGATTCTCTATTTATTTTTGTTCAATAATAGATCTATCATGATTTATCCCCTTGGATCACAATGAAATTTAACTAATAATTATTTGAACCAGATTAAATAATTGGTATCGATCGTATAATGATGTTACTACTGTGTACCATGATAATAGTTTTCCTCTTGATTTTATAGATAGTGTGATATTTATTCCATTATTGGATTATCATGTTGTTCTTGATGAAAATTGGTAAAGAACGTAAATCCAAAATTAATGGAGAATTAATTGGATAAAGAAATTAAAGAGGCATGTTTAATTAATTCTGTTGTTGTTTTTGTAATTTGATGATAATCAAATTGATACAAGTATTCATGTTCCACTGAATTGGTTAATGAACCTAAATCATGTTTATTCTTGTTGATAAAAGAATTAAAGGAATGTTAAATTAATTGTTTAATTAATTTGTGATATCTTGAGATAACTTGTTGCTTAGGTTTCCCATAGTTGGAACCTATGAATAATGAATCAACGAATTCAAGATAGAATAAGAACTATTTGTGTGATAAAAGACAATGCCTTGATAGTGTCTGAGTTTCCTATTTTATTATAAATACCACATTCCTTGTGCTTTGGAGACATGATAGATCATTATGTGTGAAGGATGGATTCCTTGTTTTAGGACCAAGAACCCTATTTCTATGTTTGTTCCCTTCTTCTTATGATGTGTTGTGAGCCTGGGATGGTTGATCCTGGAGGGATGTTGTGGTATATCGGATGGGGAGTCCCGAATATATTGTGATCATGGGATGGTTGATCCTAGAGGGATGTTGTGGTTTGTGGGCTGGAGTGGCTTAGATGTTAAGGAAACAGTTGTTTCCTAGAGTGTTGAGATGCATTGGGATATGAATGTGGTGTCAGGGAGGACACCAAATATGAAAAAATGGGTCAAACCTAGGCTTACCCATTTATACTAAAGCTTTAAACTTGTTTTAATTAGTTGCTTGGTCAACAACCATGTTTCTATTTATCTTCTTTATTTTCCCCTCTGCTTAAGGAAGATGGGTTTGGTTACTCTCCTTTTAAGAGAGGTGAAGACGCATGGGGTATTCCACATGCTTTTTGTGTTTAGATTCTTGTGGTTGGATGAGTCTATGATTCTACTATAGGTGGTGAAGGATCGATGGGTAGTTCACATAGTCACCATGTTGAGCCCCTTGTGTTTGGTAGAATAGAATGTTTTCCTAGAATACTTGGTAATATAGAAAGTGATGATGTAAATAAATGAATAAATGTTTAACCCATGGGGTTGGAGCTTGTTGGGATGAAATGATAAGGTTATAATTTTTAGAATCTGTGAGCTCGATTTTCTTATGCCCGGAAGGAATGAATACTTATGGATATTCTAGTGAAATGAAATGTCGAAAATGTTAATGGTTAATAAATTAATTAATGTAAAGTGAAACTAATGAAAAAGGAATAAAATATTTTAGTGTAGGTCTTTAAATGGTTGTGTGATTATAGGATATTTGATCTTAGTAGTGGAATCCAGGAGTTTGAGATATGTTACCTGTAGTTGAGGTTAAAAATTGGTTATTCCCATAGTGTGGTTGTGAGATATATTATAGTATATAAGTTTTTTTGTTTCTATATGCTACTCCACCCCGTCGGTTAGGGAAACTGACACCCCTAAGATTCTATGCCTTGGGGGGGGGGGGGGGTTCCCAACATCCCGATGGGAGGATGGATGAATACTACCCCCTTTGGCCACACTCTCTTCTCTTGGTAGTAATTTGTGATGATATGCATGATGGTTGGGTTTACCCATATATGTGTGTAGAGGGATGTAATGGATTGTGGTTATTTCACACACATATATTCTAGATATAGTATCCTAAGGAATACTATAGGTATAACATGTATAGAATATGATGAATTGAGGTTCCTTACTTGGTGTATGGGATGTGATGGCTTGTGGTATAATACCCGATGTATGATATACATTATATAGGATGTGGTGTCTCCAAAAAACTACCTAGTTACTTTTGGTTACATGGATGTGGTGGTGTGTTGCATGTGGTGCATGTTGTGATTCTTTTCCCAAGTGTATGTGGGATAGCCTTTTTGGAGAGTGATTCTCAAGATGTTGGATGTTAGGGAAGAGCAGAAAACCATTAGGGAAGTGGTAGTAGGGTACCCTAGATATTCTTTATTATATAATATTATCTTGTATGTGATACTTGTAGAGAGTATCATTTGTGGATAAAATATCTGTGAACTTGAACTCATCACCCATGAATGGTAAGTATTATTGTCTTCATATATATTTAGTTACCCACATGGTTGATTTTCTGACCAAGCATTGAGCGCTATTCAGACTAAAGTTTTCACAGACTAAGCACCTCATGGGTTGAAATTCCTCATGGGCCATTGCCTTGAGAAGTGGTGGTCACAAAAATTTGTTTGGTGAGATAAGTAGCATAAACTTTTAAGGCTTTTCAATCTCATATACTTTAGATGATATTTTCACAGGTATAAAATGGATCTGGTATACACTTTGATGATAATTATTAGGAGAATAACTACCATTATTGAGAACTTTTAAGATGATCTTTGACACCACATAGTGCCTCAGGAGGGTGTTCTAAAGAACATCCTTTTACTAAAGTTTCTAACTTACCCATTGTCAAACAGACTACATATTTACAACTTCGAAGTTCAAGATGATTCTCCCCTTACAACATATGACCATAATATACCATCCACTTGGTTTTAGGAGTCTCAAGATCATGACCAAGTGAACATATCTACTGTAGGGTAAATCATTTCTAGGTTAGGACAAGAGAAAGATTTTGGTCTGAATGGTTCTATATTAACTCAAAGAAATTAAAAAAATAATGAAATATCCTCTAAATCCTCTATTCAAGATTATCCATACATTTTCAACCTCTAATTAGGTGATCCTAATGGATTTTGGATCTCTAAGAGGGACTTGCGGTCTGGTGGGAGTTTCTCAAATGAGATGTCTTGGGCATTCTAGGTGAACCAAAATTGTAGGTAATTTTATAAACAATTGGAGGATGGAAAAACTGAGATGAGCCCGTAAGGGGCGACGCAGTGCGAGGGTTTTCTCTCCCAGCGCCGCCTCCTGGTTTCTCCCCGGTCAGGCGCTGCTTCCTCCCATTCCTTGTTTGTGGTTCGCGGCGGGGATTTCCTTGGCTCGGTCGCCATGATGGTGTGCTTGATTCAGCCTTCTTTCACGGCGGCGCAGACGTCGAATGACCGAGTCCCAGAGTCTGCGGGTTGAGGGTGTCTTACCGTTCGTGGTCGCAGGCATCTGGTGAGGGGGGTGACTTCCGGGGGTCTGAAGGTTGGTGGCACTGGGTTTCGGAACTAGATCTGGTTTTTACTGGGTCCTTCTCCGGTTTTGTGCGTTTTTCTGTTTTTTTTTTCATTCTGTCCTTCCTACTTCTGGTTCCTGTATTGATGAATATTTTTTGTCTTTTCATGGATGGATCTGGCGGTTTCATGCCGCTGTTTTTGATGTTCATGCGTCTTCGCGAGCATGGGATGAGTCTTTTCCTCTTTGTTCAAGGTTGATGTTTTTGTGTGTGTGGAAGTTTCCGTATGTTGTGATTTCTTCGGCCTCCGCCGAGGATCCGCTGATGTTTGTACCGGTGAGGTCGATTGACGAGATGAGGACGGTCGATGGTGGCCGACGATGGCCGCCGGTGATGGAGTTTACGGGAGCCGGTGAACCTCGCCGGTGTCCCGGTGAAAGTGGGTTTTCCGGTCACATCGGGGGCGTATCCCAAGGATGATGAGGCGGTGGCAGGTGATCCCGGGTTCCGAGGTGGCGCATGGGCTCGCGGCTCGAGGAGTTACGCGGTTTCTTTTGATGGTTGTTTTTTTTGAATTTTGAAAAGTTTGATTGTATCCTTGCATCCTGGAAACCCCTATAAACCGACTTTCTGATAATGAAAAAAATGATTTCCAGCAACTTATATTAGGAAGTATGGGTTTCTTAGTTTGAATTTTATTCACTAAACAAGATATTTCCTAAATTAATCAGTCGATGGTGTTTGAGCACCAACACTTTCCACTTATCATAGGGTGAATTCAGTGTTAACTTATGGGATATCTACCAATTAAGTGGAATCACGATTCTTGGAAATATATATGATGAGTTCCTACCTATATCCAATACCTGGGAAAACACTAAGAAATTATATCCATTACTGAGGGACCTGATAATCACAAGAGAGGAATTTCTTGGTCATCCCCTCCACACTTGTTCACTTATTCCATTCAATGATTGGATACTTTTTTTTTTGAAATTTAGTGGTCCAAGTATGAAATTTCAATGTAGAATGACTCATCAAACTCAATAGTCACAAGGAATTTAGGGTTTTTACTAGGATAATCTTGAGGCGGGCCAAAATATCACATGGGGATAAATAATATATTTAGACATATCTATTGAATTTAGGTTGGATGGATTTTTTTTACATTTTTCTAAGAAGATGTCTCTTTCCATCTCGTGATTTATTTTCTGGTGTTCAAGTTTGTACCTTAATGATGGTGGCCACATTGGTGTAGGAAAACCTATTGAATTGGTTGTACCTACCCTCACCTGTATTAATGAATTATTGAGCCAGATACTAGAGGGAAGGTCCCCAAATCTCCTTAGTAGTCCATTTCAATTCTTATAGGGATGCGTGGTGGAACACTATTGATGATCTGAGTATTAACATACTACAATAATGCCTTATTCCACCTTTCAACCTAAACTACTCAATATTTATTCTATTTTCCTAAAATCTCTAAGCATAGATGTCATTTTCGATCTGTTAAATTATTTTTCACTTTTTGATTTCACACCTTATCTAACACCCTATTGAGTGGCAATGGATAATGGAAGAGGTTCTTTGGAAGAAATTTTTTATGTCATCTCATTACGAGACAAGATTATAACTACTCAGGTGGGTGGGATAACCATTTTTGAACCTTAATATACTTATATGTATATCCAAAAATTTGGATTCCTATAATAGTTTTCATCTTTACCCCTTAACTAGAACAAAAGGGAATCACACCCAGTAATTCTTCATCAATTATGGATGATGATGACGCATGTGTATTTTGGTAAGAAAATTATTTTACGTCTCATGAGAGCTTCAACTAACTTATCATAAGAGTGTGAAAAAATGTGGTTGGAGTACTATCACTACTAGAAAATTAGGTTTATCTAGTGTTAGGGCTTTAAAAATGCTATGTAAAAATGTTGTTAAAGACCCCCTTTGTTAGGCTAAAAAAGCATTGTTAAAGGGGGTCTTTAGCGGTATTTTTTTAGCACTGTTAAAGGTGGTACTTAATAGTGCTAAAAAGTGATGTTAAAGGGATTCCTTTATCAGTGTTCATAAAAAAGCACTGATAAAGGTTGGGTGTTTATCAACACTTTTTTAGAAGTGCTGATAAAGATCCCCATTTATCAGTGATTTTTTAGAAGTGTTGAGAAAAGTATACTTTAAAAAAACTATATTTATTTAAAAATAATATATTAATATATAAATATATTTATATTGATATAAATATAATAAATATTTTTTGAAATATATTTTAGATAAGGTAAATAGTCATTTACACTTAAAATATAATATATTTAGTGAAAATTGATTATATAAAATAACTAAAAAAATATTTTTAATTAATAATTTACTTATTATTACTATGTAATAGTCATTTAATATCAATTTCCTGATAAAAAAATTCAAAAAAATAATAAAAGATCACAAATAAGTTGAATGCGTAACTCAAAACGGTCACAATTTTTGATCCGGGTGTCCGTTTGGGCTCAGCCATATATAAAATTGAAGCCTGCGACAGGATCTACACTGTAATGACAAAGGGGACCCCTTTCACTATTTTTTCAAAGCCAAAGAGGCCCAAAAGGCCTCCAAAAATGAGTTTTTATTTGGGGTACCCCAATTTTTTAACATTTAATGGATTTTAAGCCTCATTTTTGGGAGCCTTTTTGCCACTTTTCAGTGGGGAATGAATTTATTTCTTGGGATTACATTCATATTGATATTATGGATTTTAAATTTTTTAATTTTTCAAAATATAATTTTATTTATAATCAAATATATAACAATATATACATATTTTTTATATATTCACACATACAAATTTAATTTTATAAATAAATAAATTAAATATTTTTACATATAAAATATATTTATTAATATATAAACATATATATTAATATATGGATAAAAATGTGACGATATATATATATATATATCATAAAATGTGAAAAAAATAGTATAGGGAAGTGGAAAAGGCTTTGATGTATATACTGGAGGTCTAGGTTTTGAAACTCACTAGAGGTTGGGGCACACACGGGAGGATAAAGCACTGATAAAGGGGTGGTGGGGGGCATGAAAAAAAATTTATATACCCTTTATCAGTGCTAAAAATTGAAATGATAAAGGGGGCCTTTAACAATGCTAAAAAAGTGCTATTGAAGGACCTGTTTAATAATTATTTTTTTAGCACTGTTAAAGGGGGCCTTTAAAAACACTTTTTTATAGGTGATAAAAGTTTCAAGATTTTAATAGAACTTCTATTATGATTAATTTTTTAGCAATGATAAAGGCCTTATCTAGCACTGTTAAAGGACAATTTTGTAGTAGTATATCCCAATGGGGTGTTGGGGAAGTCAGTTTGATGGGTGCATAAACCGTTGGCCACTCCTTGTTCTTTTCCTATCACGTCATCTCTACCCACTTCTGTAAAAGAAATAAGTTCATGCTGTTATTGTAGAAAATCTAAGGGAGATTCGTCCTCAAGTTATCCTTCTTTGGGGAGTGGTGTAGACCCCATAATTTTGACAAACACCAATGGAAATCCTACTGAGGATGGTCCAAGCAGGACAATATCGAGCATTCCACTAATTGATGCCAACCATGTTAGTTCAACTCCTGAGATTGAAACAGAAGCATAGATGGAGGAATCTCCCACCCAAGTTTTGCAATTTAGAGTGAGCCTATTTGTTTTGAATGTAGTCCCAAAATATATACCCATAGTATCAGATGAACGGATCCAGGATCCTGATGCCAAAATCAAACATAAAGCTGTATAGAAATGGGATTGGTACAAAATCTACTATATCTTCATAGATACTCCCTTAGATAATGATGCTGATAAAGTGTGCCCCCTTTTTCAATTTTTCCTTGGATTAGACATAGTTAGGTTTTATTACTGACACATACATATCTTTATCTGCCATGTTATACTTTATTGGGAGGAATTAGATGCACGTGAATGAGAAATTATCTAATATAATTTATCCTATCTTCAAGAAGAAGATATAAAGGATACTGCGAATGAGATGAATCACTTAGTTACTAAATAAGAACAAGTTTATAATTGTCTGATTGAAAAAATTGTGGAACTGTGAGAATGTGTGGCTCACATAGATTGTTTAAAGGCACAACTATCACCAACAACTATGGAACATAAATCTACTAAAAAGAGAGGTCAAGTTCTAAGGGCCTTTATTAGACAAATGATCCCACTAGCTAAATTTGAAGTAGGGAGAAGAATAAATCTTGAGTAGGCTCTTGATGGCTTATGTCAAGAAAAATCCAATCTACTTAATAGGGTAGGCATAATTTCACTATAGCCATCATTTCTTTCTTTATATTTTTTTGCAACATCTAGGAGATAGTATAGGATGTAGATACTTCTATATTCACATTAAATAAATAAATAAAAACTTTTTTCCCTCCTAAACTTATCCTTTATCTTATCCTCTAATTCCAATCAATTATAGTTGTTCATGTTTTGAAAGATAATCTCCATTGGATAGCAATTGAAATCACAGCCTGGGATAGTCAAATTGACATGATCATGTAATTACATAATTTTTTCCAAATCCAAAGGACTCAATGAGCATAGTTTTGACTATTTCTAGGGTTAGATAACAAACCATAAAAACATTATGTCTCTTTTTTTACCACCCTAATATTTTCCTAATTTCACTATGGTGTGGGATTAACTTGAATTTTTATTAAGCCATACATTGTAGGGTTTTGGACCTAAAAAGTTTTTTAACTTTTTTTTTGATGAATTGATTTTTTCCTAAACCATAAAAAGTGTTGGTTTAGCGAGCTAGAACTCAACTTTTATCTCAGGTTCCCTTTAGGTTTTCAACATAGAGAGTACTATGGATATTTTTATGGGGAGTTTAAAATATTTCCAATCAGACTAATGTGACTGGTATTTTGGGTTGAATTACTTAGAACATGAATTATGGGGTAATTACTGCAACAGGTAATACTATCTAAGAATGTCCAAATATTTTTCAGACATGAGAGGGGGATTTTCTGACCCTTGTTTTTTAATTTCCGAATCCAAGACATGATATGGGAAAAGTATGTGAGGAGTGACCATAATAAAAGTTTCCAACATGATGTTGTTCGGGAATAAAGATATGGGAAAAGTCTCTCATGGGGATGAATTTTCCTTTAGTTGATGGACCTTTTATGTGGGTAACTTATGCAGAGCCAAATGGGGAATATTGTGCATAGTCAAAACCATTTTCCTCAGGACAAAGACCCTGAATCTCATATGTATAGGTGGTTTTTTAAAATTAGGACTTCTCAAAACCATGGAGGGTGTCTTGTCATGTGAATGATGAATTAAAATGATAAGGGAATATGTTCCGGTGCTAGCCATAAATGAGAACCCACTCCTACATGAATTTGTATTATGTGAAGGAGGGTTAGAGCATTGTGCAGTTTTATGTCATGTGACTAGGACATGGACCATGATGTTTAACATCTTATGAAAAGTAAATTCAAGGGATACTATTTAATGTCACTTAGATTTTATTGAAGGATAAATTATTCTCTCTTTTCATGGTAGTTTTTTCAAGAATATTCCATCATCTTCAGGGATGAAGGGGAATGGTTATAAGTTGTAATCTAGGTGTTTCTGAATTTTAGGAGTGATATGGTACAAGAATATCATTGATGCATATAGATATAAAATATGCATCTCATAAGGATGAATTTTCCTTTAGTTTATAGGCCGTTGTTTTTTGAGAAACTTATGCAAATCCAACTGTGGAATATTTTACATAGTCAAACAAAGGTTTCCTCAAGACACTGATCCTCCATTATTGATGGATAGGGTGGTTTATAGAGACTCAGACATCCCTAGACACAGAGTTTGGTTTGTGAAAGAAAGGTTCCTGAATATGAAAGGAGCATTTCATGTCAAAATTTCCCAAGAATGGGTAGAAATGTTTCCCTTACGCAGGTCTTACCCATACATAGAAAAGAAGGATTTCCTTTTTTTTCATTATGGATGGGCCAAGGATATAAGGTTCATGTGTAACTATATATCTTGTCAAAATGAGAATCAACCCACACTTATTTTTGGGAATGATACCTGTGTAGGTATGACCCATGTACAAGGAGGGGAAATTTTTAACTTCTTCTATGGATAAACCTAGGATTGGATACCAATGTGTCAGTATGTATCCTATGATAGAGAGAATTAAGCAATACGTAGTTCTGGTAAGGTTTCCCCACACTTCAATCAAACTCCTGTGTGTGGAAAGGGGTATCTTCCTTTGAATATGAGCTCACAAGTAGGGTGAGACATGTATTGGACCCTCCTATTCATATCTAGATCATGTATATGAATGTGGGGGAATTTTTTTGTTGTTGTGGTGTTTGGATCAGGATATAAAATCTAGGTGTTTCTATATATCCCATTAAAGAGAGAATCGTGATATACATAGTTCTGGTGTTGGAAGCCTCATGTGTAGTTCTGGCCCATACATATGAAAAGGGGGAGAATTTTTATCTTGTAGATGGACTCAAAATTGAATATTTGGGAGACACTATGTATCCTATGATAATATGAATCAAGACATACATAGTTATTATAAATCATGTTGTTTAGTGTCAAGGGATTAGGAAATAATCTGTGTAGTTTAACAATGTGTGATAAGGATGATAGAGGGTATTGCAGTTTTAGGTCATAAAAATAAGACCATATTTTAGGGAAATGATGAGTAATAAAGGGCTCATCATGATGAGATGTTTTGAAATACCTCGTGAATGAGGGGGAATACAAATGAAAATCATGATTCCAAGGTTTCTAAAATCAGAAGAAATGGTATGGGGAAAGAATTCCATTAGGATTACAGGGATAAGAGAGGTATCTCATGAGGATGAATTTTCCTTTTGTTGATAGGATGTTTGTGTGGGCGACTTATGAAGATCCAATTTGTGTATATTGTGAATACTTAACTAAAGGCATCCTCAGGACACTGACCCTCCATATTCAATGGCCAAATAAAGATAATTCATATCCTAAATTTCTTGGGAAACATAGTATTATAAATGGAAGAAATGTGTCTAAGTATGTAAGAAGATTCTAGACTATTATTGGACATGGAGTTTGAAGTTCCATATATTTATTTTATTCATATAAATAGGCGTTATTTATGTTTCCTTTATAGATCCCTGAATGAGGAACCTAAATTTGAGTTGTACTGCATAGATCTTTGTTTGTATGCAGGAGATGTGGGACATTTTTTATTCTTTACCCCATGTATGGGACTAGGAAACAAGGTCTATGCATCACTAAATATCTCATAAAAATTAGAATCATGACACATGTAGTTCTAGAGGTACCATATAGTTTAATGTCAAGTAGAAAGGACGCCAGCCTTGCATTTTAACATCATGCGATAAGGATGTTGGTACCTCGATTTGAAAGGAAATATTGTGTTTGAGACCAATATTATAGGTACAGGCATCACTGTGTATCCTTCAATGGCAGGAATCAAGATACACATATTTATCAAACTAGTTGTACCTATATAGTTTAACATCATTCGATAAGAACATCTGGTGTGCCTTATAAGGTCATGTGACCAGGACCAGAGTAACCCTGATGTGAATTGATATGCCTTTATCATATGGGGAATTCCTTATTGAAACTCATAAGCCCACATGAGCTATGCTCGGTGTGAGAAAAAGTGGTGTCAAAAGTTTATCCCACCACATAGAGGTATTAAATATTTGAAGTACATGGAAATTTTGATTTCAAGGTGGATTGTCCAAGATTGGAGATTCAAGAATCACTAAATATATCATTATAGTAAGAATAAAGTCATAATTAGTTCTAAAACTAGACCCCTTTGCAGTTCTAACCCATACATAGAGAACGAGGGGGGGGGTGAATTTTTCCTATTGATTGTTTTGATTATTGCGGATGGACCAAGGATTAGTGATATGGGTGTCACTACATATCCTGCATCAATAAGAATCAATCCACACTTAGTTCTTGAGGAAATATTCAGTTTAATGTCATGTAGCAAGGATGTTATCCATGCAGTTTAATGTCAGGTGGTAAGAACATAGGTCACTTGATGTGGAAGGAAAATAGAATTGTGACTGGGCCCAAGATTAGAGGTCTAGGTGTCACTGCATATCCTATTATGATAGGAATCAATCCATAATTAGTTCTCAAGGAAGAGACTCCCTGTGTGGATCTAACTCTCAAGTGGGGACATGGGCATTTCATATTACTTCTATAAAGATCTATATTGTGTGCGATGAATCTCCCATGAGATGATGATTCCTATGCATTTTAACATCATGCGGTAAAATTGATATTGTCTTATTGTTATGGGAAAGATGATTTTGAAGACCAATAAGGAACAAAACCCCAACATTAAAAGATTACATGAGGCCAAAGGCTGGTAAAAATTTTCTTATGAACGAGGGAATTTTTTTGGCTGGGCCTAATAAAAGAGGTCTAGTCATCACTACATATCCTATTATGAAAGGAATAAAGCCACTTGTAGTTCTTGAATATGTAATGGTAGATAAGTGATTCTGGGGGAGATATACTTTCATGGTGATGAAAATATGGTGTTGTGTAGTTTAACATCATACAACGTGGATGTTGGTGTCATGTAGTTTATTGTCTTATGACATGGACAAAGAAGGCATGATTTTTAAGGTCACATGACAAAGACCACCTACACAGTTGAACTTCGAGCAGCTAGGATGATTTAACATGCAGTTTAATGTCATGTGATCAGGTTGAATTACCATTTTATTTAACATCATGTGATCAGGATGATTTTACCATGTAGTTTAACATCATTAAATTAGTATTATTTTACCAAACATTTTAATGTTATAAGATTAGAACATATTTTCACAGTTTAACGTCATGAAACCTGGTTAAATTTGTGAAATTTATTGTCATGGAACTAGGATAGAACCTGTTCTGTTTAACATCACGTGGTAAGGAAATCAACCATGAAGTTTAACATCATTCAGTAATGAAATTTTACCATGAAGTTTAACATGGTGTGATCATGATGTTTTACCGTGTGATTACATGAAATACTTCTTCTGGAACCTTGTGTTGGTGGGATTTATGGTAAGATATCTGTTCATTGAAATTAGAGAATAAGCTCAATTGCATTAGAACTTTTGTATGGAATACAGTCCCTCCAAATTCGGTTCCAACTTTGGAGGTTTCTTTTCAGGTATCATCATAGTCCTGAGGACCAACACCATATCTCCTTCAAGGAAAGATCAGAGATGAACCATTTTATTGAACTCACACGATCTGATTTTGGTGGAATTCTAAATGATGCATGGTATGGAACCTATTCTCATCTAGTTTCTCTAATTCATCCAAACATTTATGGTATTTATTATCGTTGGATAAATAATTTCAGATGTAAATGTGAAGAGAGGTAAATTGAACTTTGATGGGAAGGAACTAATCTGTTTCGTACACTAATGAGTATGGGGTCACATGGGTGGAAGTACTGGTCAAAGTCTATTAAGCCCATAAGTCATAAAAGAGATTGTGTGTCAAATAATTTTTATCCTTATCTACAATCTTCTAAATTATATTTGATAAGGCCTTATTGAAGGCCACTATCTACTAGTTAACCACCACATGATAGCGGGATGACTGGTTAGACTTGATGTCATACTCTAGATATAGCTTCTCTAATTCAAAAAAATATAAATTGGATCCATTATCCATCAGTATTGTGTGAGGGACACCAAATATGGTTATGATGTTTTATTTCACTAAAACGACGATGTTACTTGCCTCAGACTATTTTAGGAGTATAGATTCAGCCCACTTAGATAATAATTCAATTATAATGAGAATGTAGTTGAGCTATCTATCCATAGTGTGTGGATATAGTCCCACGATGTCTATTACCTATATGGAAAATGGCTAGGAGTATTAGTATATGCATGTAAACTCTGAAGTTTAGTGAATGAAGTTGGGGTGATCTTATATAGAATAAATTTTTTTAGTAAATTTAGTGTAGTCCTGTGTCATAATGGGATAGTAGTAACCAATCCTTCGAATTATATGGCAAAGATTTAATCTTGACTAGTGGGTGACGTAGGCTCCAGTGTGAATCTCCTTTTATCATTAATTGATTCACTTGTACTTGGAGTTCTAGCTCTAGCCCTACAATGAGAGCCTTATATTCTACTTCATTGTTCATGCACCCTTACAACAACAAGAAAGAGCAAGGTATGCCTACCTTTTCTGAAAAAAAAATATCATGACTCTCAACTCTACTTTGTTGAGATTGGGGTATTCCATCCTCCTCCATGTCGATCTTCTGGATTCAGGTTGAAATAAATCTCCCATATCTCGAGGCCCTATTGAATATATAATACTTCTTCATCAGGTAAGTCAGTATCTAATAAGGTCATTTCTTCCAAGGGGTTCTCTTCTAGAAAGTTTGATAATTCCTAGACTTTCACTGCTTTATAAGAAGAAAATTGAATGTCAAACTACTATAGGATGACCGCCCACCATGACAAATGCCTGGTCAATATAGAACAACTGAGAATGTATTTGAGTGAGTTTCTATGAGAGACCAAATGGACCTCATGATGATGTAGGAGATGCCTCATTTTATGGACTGGAAATATTAGCGCTAGATACCTCTTCTCAATATCTGAATATTGATTCTCAACATAGATCATGGTTTAGCTGAGGTAATAGAGGAAGTTTTCACTGTTGACAACATTATTTTTTGTGAGGAAGGCTCTTAGTGATCAATCTAAGTATGCCACATACAAAATAAATATCCTTCCTTTGATAGGCGACATCAACACTAGTGAGCTCAATAGGTATTTCCTGAGACTATAAAATGCTTCCTAATAATCAAATGTCCACTAATATATTACCCCCTTTTAATCAACTTTATGAAGGGAAGGAATTTTCCTACAAGGTTGGATATAAAGTTCCAGATATAACCCAAGTGTCCTTTAATTCCTCTCAACTCTTTGAGGTTTTGTGGAGGTGATATTCTAAGGATTAACTTGGTATTATTGGGGTTGTATTTGATTCCATGTTGGCCTATGAAGAAAGCTGATAAATTTCACTTAGGTAAAATCAAAAGACCATTTCAAGGGGATCATTTTTAGGATGCACTGTCACAATTTTTTAAATATGGTTTCAAGATCCTCTAGGTGGTTAGAGTGCTGTTGAGACTTAACCACTAAATATTCATTGTAGAATTTGATGAACTTTCTGAGGAAGGGTTTAAAGATATGATACAAGGCACATTGGTACATCACACTGAAATTATTGAAGCTAAATGGAATCACCTAATAGAAAAAATACTCCCTAGGTGGACCTAAAGGCGGTGGATTATTTATCTTCTTAGACCATTCAGATTTTATTGTATCTTGAATAGACATCCATGAAAAAGAGGGCTTGATATCCAACCATTTCATCAATCAGTAACTCTATGATTAGGACTGGAAAATCATCCTTTGGTCATTTTTGGTTTAGATCTTTGAAAACAATTCACAATCTGATTTTCCTATTATTCTTTTTGGAAGGGAAAATATTAGCTAGTCATTTTAAATATTGTACCTCTTGATTAAATTTGTCTATAATGATATTGTCAACTTAGGCTTCAATTTTCGTATCATGTTTCGGGTGCATCCTTATGGATTCCTATTTATAGCCTTGGTGGTCCTCTAGTAGGCCTAGGAGATGAGTTTCCACCCCAGGATCAAGGACAGGAATTCTTGTGTAGTTTTATGTGTACACATCCTAATGACGCTTCATGAAGGAGGTATATAACTCTTTCCATTCAGAATACCTGGACACACTAATCAAAGTGTGTCGTGGGTATCCTTATATACCAAGATTTATTTCTATGAGTTCTTAAACATTGGTAGAGACTTCATCCTTGAATATTATAGGGTATTCCCAAATATCACCATCCGCCTACTCTTCTTCCTCTTCATCTTCCCCTTGTTCTATAGGGGGAGAAATTAGTGGGGTAAGATCTGCCAAGTTAGGAGAGGAGTCAATATCTTGAAATTCAAGAGATGAAACAACTTACTCTATTATAACTAATAGTGTGGTATTTTCTTTAAAATACAGAAGGATGGAGGAGTGTCTTCATCCTTATTGGGTATTGATACAACTTCTTCCACCTTAGCTGGTGAGTCAGGGAATTCATAGTGCTATGTGGATGGAATGAAAAAAATTTCATTTGATATTTCACCACTAACTGGGGAGTCAAGATACTCCTAAAAACTACTAGAACCAGTGGTCATGAATGAAACCATTAATTCCTCTAAATATTTATCTGAGGTTGGACTCATAAAATTTCCTGATTGATGGGTAACATTTATTATTCACCAAGATGTTTGAAGTGGTTTTCCGGGTTCATTTACAGACTATTTAGCACGATGAAGCAAGCAACACCATCAACTAGGGGATCTTTTCCTTCCCTCTAATAAAACCCTACATCGATATAATGAAACTAGTAGGATTTAAATGGGGGCCTTATCTACTTACAATGTAGTGATTTTTCCATTAATACAATATTTGATTCATTGATGGTATGATGAGATAATTCTTGAGTGTTGATGAAACCAAGGCCTTCCTAGAAATACATTTAAGGACGTATCCTACTGAACAACCAGAAATTATATGTCAGATCAAGGTCTCTAAATTGATCCCTGAGCATGATTTGGCCCAAAAACATTTTCTCACTTTTTTTATATCCTTGTTGTTTTAGAGTAGAAGGTTCTAGGTTATCCTCACTATAGCCCATCTAATGAAGTGTGTTCACTATAATGAGATTAAATCTAGATCAATTTTCAATGAAATATTTTTGAACATCGACACTATATATCATGTTGGACATGTACAAGGGTATCATGTGTCCCTATATAATGAAATATTAATCTTGATCTGTCAAGGAGATGACCACATTATATTCCAAAGGATCATTATCTATTCGATAGACCTCAACAGTGGAAACTTTAGCTTCAACATCTTGGGGGCTTAGAAAATCCTTTATGAGTTCTTCTCAATGGTCTTTTTTACAATCTTAGGGAATACAAGATCGATATCCTAGCCTTATAAAGGATAATTTATTCAAGATTTCATACTTATAGTCTAAATACCTATACCTCCAAATGTGGGGATTCTCTTACACATGCGATTTAGGGGCTAGAGTATTTGATGTTGATGGATCTACCCTCAAAATAAGAGTTTGAGGTGCTCTTGTTCTTAGTGGGTTGGGACAAACAAGTCTTCCAAAATGTAGAGGGTGATTGGAAACCTATACCCCCGATTAATATTCCAAAGTAATTGGTTTAGGGAAGATTTTATAATATTCAGGGGGATTTTTTCTGATTTTGTTGGACTCACTAAAGGAATCTTCCATGAGTCTCCAAAACATTAATAGTCTGAGTAGGGACATGGATAGAATTCTATTTCCTGTTGTGACTACACCTTTCCTAGTATCCTTAGATCCTACTACCTGTTCCTATGGTTCCCCAAATGGGTGTGAGTAAATCAGGTTCATAGTCAATATCATTATCAGAGATGAGATCCATTAAATTAATGACATTAATGGAACTGAAGATTAACTCATTATATGATGATGACTTTTCCTAGTTGATCATTTTCGGTGGTACTATTTAGTGGGGTGGTGCCTGTTGTTTCAAATCTGAGGGAATAAATTCTGAGAGAGTCAAAAACAAACTTTTTCTTTTAGGTGGATTCATTCTCTTGTATTTTCTTCACGTATTTTTGGCCATGTCATTTTTTAAAGGATGGATTTTGGAGGTTTATGGGGCCTATGATAACAATTTTGTTACAATGGAAACAGTTTGGGATATAATTAGTTGTTTCAACTATTCATGGAGAATAAAATTAGTTTGGATGATTGTATTTTGAGTAATCCAACCATTTAACTTTCATTTCATTCCACTAAAAACCTCTTTACACTCCTCTCCTTCCTTAGGGGAAGTAGCAGAAACATATGTTACTTTTCCTAGTAGATTTCCCAACTTTACTTTCCCAGAGTCTAATATTTTTTGTAGGCTGTCTTTGAAGATAAATCATTCTTTAATGGTGTTCCCCAATATCCTATATAAGGGTAAATAATCTAGTCGGTCATTGAGATCCACTTGGTCGGGCCTCTTGGGATATTGAAGTCAGATTAATTCATTGTCCATAACAGCTATAAATCATTCATTTAATTGATCACCTTCAAACAAGTAAATTTTGTTTCTTATCTCCTCAAATTGATTCTTACCAGGTCCCCTCTACTTGTATTGGTGGGGGGGGGGTGGGGGTGTTGTTAACACATAGGTGGATATGCGTAATATGGAACTGGTTTTGGAGATGGATCCATCATGGGGGATGGATTATGTGTGATGGATTCCACCTCCACCTTTCCTTCTCATTTCCCTAGGATTGTTGGAATTATTTAGGACTTAAGATTAGTCTATTTAATGGAATCTTCAAGAAATGGAAGCAAAATCCAAAAATACACCTATATATTTTACAAGGATGAGTGGTGTTCATGGCTCATTGTGAAGATTATCTATGAAAATATTGAGTAGATCTTCTTGGGGAAGAAGTGAGTTCAAGGATTATGTTAGACCTTTCCATCTGGAAATAAAATTTGAGACTCTATTGTTCTCCTACTATTTTCAATTTGAGATGTTAAGTATTGTTGTATTTTTCACCATTGAGATAAAATGAAAGAGGAACTACCAAAAAAGGTCTTCCCATCCTATGATTGATCTAGTTAGAAAATAGGTTTACCACACAAAGTCCGACCCTTAAAAGGTTCATATAATAACCCTACTTTTTATTACATATTAATACATGATTTATTATATAATATTACACTTAAGAGAACATTCAAAAATAGAAAAAAGACCTATTTCCATGGTCCAAAACTGTGGAAATAAGCCACAAAACCATGGCTGTAGCCCACAACCATAGTTTTGGCCAACCGTGTCTCTATCCTACAACCACGGTTTTGGGTAACCATGGCCGCTATCACCATGGCAGTAGGTCCTGACCTATTTCCACAGTTTTAACAGTGGTAATAGGCCTCAAAATTTTCCACTGCGGTAGTTGACCTATAGACAGAATTGAAACCATGGCTATAGGAATATATTTCCACGGTTTTAACTGTGGATACAGCCTCAAAAACTGTGATAATATCCTAAGTAAAAAATGTGCCTGCTGAGTTTCGATCCCTACACCTCTTGTTTGCCAACCTATGATGCTTACCACTATACAACTGAACTATTTGAATATATATTTATATATTATGATATTTATATTAATAAAAACCATGGTAATAACCACAAGATCGTGGCAGTAGGCCTTTCCTGCCAAAAATCTGGCGGGAATTCTTTTCCCCGTGGAAGCGCGAGAACCCTATAGCCACAATTTTGGAAAAAAAAGTCTATAAGTCTTTGAAAAAATGTACTATAGCCATGGTTTTCAAAACTGTGGATATATTCCATATAACCATGGCTATAGCTATAGTATATAGCAACAATTATGAAAATCGTGGCTATAGGCCACAGAAAACAGACCTACAACCACTGTTTTAAAACCATGGATATAGGTCCATGGAAGTAGCTTCATTTTCTAGTAGTGATTAAATATTAATAAGTCTAGTTTCTTTGAGATTTAGGTACATTACATAACAACTTAAAAAAGGATTACATCTTATTTATTGGAAACCACCTTAACATGTTAAAAATATTCCTTTTTAGTTAAAACTACATGGGATAACCTAGGGATATACATAAGAAAGGAGTGAGATATAAATCACCATAAGGGAATAAAAATGGAATAAAATGAAGTAGATAGTACATGTTAGACAATAGGAATATTAATGGGGAATAAAATGAACATGAATAATAATGCAGGATATAACATGATAATCATTACATGGGAAAGGTGGAAACAACTCAAAACACTACATCATAAACATAGTTCAAGGATCACTTCCAAGAAATCATGATGGAAAAAGTCATATAAAGGAATCAGGTTCACTCCCTATCCCAACATGATGTCTCATGAGACTAAACATTACCCAATTCATTTAAGCACTTCAGGGCCCACCCATCACAGTCATTCTATTCTCATGCTTAAGTGTTCCACATAGATCATAAAACATGGATTGATTCATCATTATATTTTATTCCATGATAAGGAGTGTGGAATTAATAAATTTAAATCCCTATTCAAAAAGGAATAACTGTATATAGGTGAACACCATTAATAGGAAATGGGTATGGTATTCACTACACAATTTTTTTGGTATAGAAAAGCATGTTAAAATTTCGACGGCATAATGACATCACTTAAAAATTCATAAAATGTGTTTATGAGAGATAAATGGATCTCTAAAAATTTGGAAATCAAATAGGTAGTAATAGGGAAATAGAAAGTATAAGGGCCTAGATCTGGATGAATTGACCCTTTGTGTGTTTTTGAAGACCGAGGTGTTTAGAGGAGGCTTAGAAGAAGTCTGGAGGAGTTCATCTCCTAGATTCTAGAAGTAGGAGATGATTTCATGTCATCAAAAGTTACATGATGTGAAATAGGGTTTTATAATGTGTAATATATCAAGGTTTGAAAAATAAAATAAAGTGAAGAGGTGATGTGTTTTTTGGTGGAAACTGAACCCTGATAATTACACGATGTGAAAGGGTATTACTCATCATGTAGTTACTTGATGTTGTATGTTTTAAAACATTTATAGCCACTCATGTTGTTAAACCCTACAGATTAAGGGGATATCTCTCTACTCCAGGTGACTCAGTGACCCTCTCTTCCACATTTTGGGGATTCCTTTATCCAGGATCGATTCATAGCTTTCATCTACATTATGTGGTGACTAGGGTTGATCCAAGGTGTGTTTTCCCTTCATTTTCTAGAAGTTTCTCCCAGGTAGATCTATTTTTTCCTTTTGTTCTTATTTCCATGTGATGGTGGATGATATCCTATGTTTCTAATGGGGTTTTTTCTTGGTTTCTGGTTGGTGCAGTTGTGCCGTGACATCCTCAAGTGGATGCAGTTCTTGCGGGAGGGGTGATGGAAGATTCATTGCATGGTCCGTTATCATGCAAAGAGATTCAATGAACTTTTGAGGTATGGAATTCATATATTCTATATTTATTTTTGTGCAATAATAGAGCTATCATGATTTATCCCCTTGGATCACAATGAAATTTACCTAATAATTATTTGAACCAGATTAAATAATTGGTATCGATCGTATAATGTTGTTACTACTCTGTACCATGATAACAATTTTCCTCTTGATTTTATAGATAGTGTGATATCTATTCCATTATTGGATTATCATGTTGTTCTTGATGAAAATTGGTAAAGAACGTAAATCCAAAATTAATGGAGAATTAATTGTATAAAGAAATTAAAGAGGCATGTTTAATTAATTCTGTTGTTGTTTTTGTAATTTGATGATAATCAAATTGATACAAGTATTCATGTTCCACTGAATTGGTTAATGAACCTAAATCATGTTGATTCTTGTTGATAAAAGAATTAAAGGAATGTTAAATTAATTGTTTAATTAATTTGTGATATCTTGAGATAACTTGTTGCTTAGGTTTCCCATAGTTGGAACCTATGAATAATGAATCAACCAATTCAAGATAGAATAAGAACTATTTGTGTGATAAAAGACAATGCCTTGATAGTGTCTGAGTTTCCTATTTTCTTATAAAGACCACATGCCTTGTGCTTTGGAGACATGATAGATCATTGTGTGTGAAGGATGGATTCCTTGTTTTAGGACCAAGAACCCTATTTCTATGTTTGTTCCCTTCTTCTTATGATGTGTTGTGAGCCTGGGATGGTTGATCCTGGAGGGATGTTGCGGTATATCAGATGGGGAGTCCCGAATGTGTTGTGATCCTGGGATGGTTGATCCTAGAGGGATGTTGTGGTTTGTGGGTTGGAGTGGCTTAGATGTTAAGGCAACAGTTGTTTCCTGGAGTGTTGAGATGCATTGGGATATGCATGTGGTGTCAGGGAGGACACTAAATATGAAAGAATGAGTCAAACCTAGGCTTACCCATTTATACGAAAGCTTTAAACTTGTTTTAATTAGTTTCTTGGTCAACAACCATGTTTCTATTTATCTTCTTTATTTTCCCCTCTGCTTAAGGAAGATGGTTTTGATTACTCTCATTTTAAGAGAGGTGAAGACGCATGGGGTATTCCACATGCTTTTTGTGTTTAGATTCTTGTGGTTGGATGAGTCTATGATTCTGCTATAGGTGGTGAAGGATCAATGGGTAGTTCACATACTCACCATGTTGAGCCCCTTGTGTTTGGTAGATTAGAATGTTTTCCTAGAATACCTGGTAATATAGAAAGTGATGATGTAAATAAATGAATAAATGTTTAACCCATGGGGTTGGAGCTTGTTGGGATGAAATGATAAGGTTATAATTTTGAGAATCTGTGGGATCAATTTTCTTATGCCTGGTGGGAATGAATACTTATGGATATTCTAGTGAAATGAAATGTGGAAAATGTTAATGGTTAATAAATTAATTAATGTAAAGTGAAACTAATGAAAAAGGAATAAAATATTTTAGTGTAGGTCTTTAAATGGTTGTGTGATTATAGGATATTTGATCTTATTAGTGGAATCCAGGAGTTCGAGATATGTTAGCTGTAGTTGAGGTTAAAACTTGGTTATTCCCATAGTGTGGTTGTGAGATATATTATAGTATATAATTTTTTTGTTTCTATATGCTACTCTACCCTGTCGGTTAGGGAAACTGACACCCCTAAGATTCTAAGCCTTGATGGGGGGGTGGGGGGGGGGGGGGTTCCCAACATCCCGATGGGAGGATGGATGACTACTACCCCCTTTGGCCACACTCTCTTCTCTTGGTAGTTATTTGTGATGATATGCATGATGGTTGGGTTTACCCATATATGTGTGTAGAGGGATGTAATGGATTGTGGTTATTTCACACACATATATTCTAGATATAGTATCCTAAGGAATACTATAGGTATAAAATGTATAGGATATGATGAATTGAGGTTCCTTACTTGGTGTATGGGATGTGATGTCTTGTGGTATAATACCCGATGTATGGTACACATTATATAGGATGTGGTGGCTCCCAAAAACTACCTAGTTACTTTTGGTTACATGGATGTGGTGGTGTGTTGCATGTGGTTCATGTTGTGATTCTTTTCCCAAGTGTATGTGGGATAGCCTTTTTGGAGAGAGATGCTCAAGATGTGAGATGTTAGGGAAGAGCAGAAAACCATTAGGGAAGTGGTAGTAGGGTACCCTAGATATTCTTTATTATATAATATTATCTTGTATGTGATACTTGTAGAGAGTATCCATGGTGAGGATGGTAACTTAGTATACCTGTTTGGGTGATGAGTTAGTTTCACTTGTTGTTCATTGTTCCTTAGCATGATTTCTTTTATTTTTCATAAGAGGATCAGGGGAGGATCCTATTGAGTATACTGTTATACTCACCCTATGTATATATTAATTGTTTTTATGGTCAGTTAAAGTAGGCTGAAGACCAATCTAGTTACTACTTTCTTGGGGTTTAACATGAGCTATTTGGGATTCATGGTCATTCAATGTTTACTTTTCTTTTTGGCACTTACACTTTTCTTTTTAGTTATAGTAGATCTTTAATTACATTAAATATGTTTAATTTTCATTTTATTTTATATTATTGTCTGACTAGGAGTTGGTTGGTGTTTTTATTATATCTCTCTTTTTAATGTGTTCTCTTAGAGGGTAATTCCTCCCATCTACATGTTTACTATACCCTCTATTCTAGTCACCAACCCAGGGCCTACTAGAGGCAGGGCGTAGGGGTCACTATCTATCTTCTCCCATTTTCGGCCCAGGAGGGATACACTTTGTGGGGAGGGGGTAATGATAGAGTGGTATCAGAGGTCCGGTTGAGGGATATGATGTATTTTGAAGTCAGTCATAGGTAAGGTTGCATGGGATGGTAGGGAAATGATGCCATCTAAGTTTATCAAGCACTGTAAACATAAGAGATTGAATGAGAAAAAATTATCTATGCCCCATGTGATCTAATATATGAACCTTTAATCTTAATAGTGGATACTAAAAGAGGTGAAACTAGTTTTAGGGTAGATTCCCATGAAAGGATCATGTCTCATTATTTTGTGCACCTTTGTTTGAATGGGTATACCTTAGGATAGGTTAACTTAAATGAATAAAATAAAACAATTAATTAATGTTAAATTATTCCATATTCTTGGTTTAGGAGATCTAACTACTTAATTATTTTATAGGTATAGATCTAGGTCAATTTCATTATTATGTTCACATGGAATATGTTCATAAAGTTATGCTAGTAGATCGCTGAAGGGTAGAGGTCGATGATGAAAACACTTGGAGGAGGACACTTAGAGTGTTTCAGTACCAGAGTCTGAAGATGGATGATGGATCCATTTCAGATGTATTCATGGAAGATTAGTTGGAGGAGGTTGAGATAACCTTCAGTTTGATCCATGATTAGAAGGAGAACTGGGTATCATTGGTTGTGACGATATTGCATGGGGTAGAAAGGAAATGGTGGTTCTTGTTCCCCAGATATCGCGAGGAGTCTATAGTCTCATGGGAGGAGATCCGAGACTAGTTCAGAGTCGAGTTTATTTATTTGACCATGAAGGAGCCTAGTATCTAGGAGATGCCTACCCTTCGTCAAGGGTTCTCCAGTGTTTGAGAGTTTTGGATCATTTTAGGAACCTTTTGTGATATTCTTCATACCTATTTCCAGATGAGGGGGCTACGGTGAGGCATTTTGAGGAGGTTTTTCATCCATATATAAAGCATCAAGTCGCCCATTTTATGTTGAATATGTATTTCATGGTGTTGAAAAAGGATGAGGTCATCAGCAGTGAGAGTTCCCAACCTTTTGAGCTATCATCATGCACAAGTTATTCCGCTTCAGGTTCCTCAGTTGAGGAAGTTCCAGCTAAGGCAACAACAGTAGGTTGATCCAATTTTGGATTAGTAGAGATTAGATGGGGTAGGAAGAGGATATCCCTTGGACACTCCTCATCCTTAGGGATTAGATTGTGTTCATTGAGGTGGTCATCCGCAGGGCCAGAGAGGCTGTGGAGTAGGTCATGGTTGGGTTCATGCTTTAGCATTTCCAGCATCGGGTGAGCCAAACATCATTTGAGGTACCCTTTGCTTATTCTCTAGTTGGGTGAATGCCTTTTTTGATCTACTATCAATGTAATACTTCATATCACCGACCATTTTCCATGATTTGGTACTTGAGGTTGAGATACTTCTAATTCCCTTGGCATTGACTACGCTAGTTGGAGGTCAAGCTGATTTGTTTGATGTATATAAAGACTGTGAGATAGTTCTAGGGAAGCACCACTCTTAGGTAGATTTTATATGTTTATAGATATAACCACAAGAAATCATCATCAACATGGATTGGTTGTATTTGGTATAGTATATCATGGATTTATTCATAAGGAAGGTTATGTTCTTCGATGCTGATGAAGATCCAGTAGTGTTTGTTGGTGAGTGAGACCCTCAGATGGGTCAGAGACATGTTCCTTCCTTGTCATCCTTAATGGATGAACTAATGTTGAGTTTTTTGGAGGTTCTATAGTATTTTTTTCCCAAGGTCTTAGAAGAGTACCCTGATGTCTTTCCAAAGGAGGTTATATTGTTACCCCCTTAATGAGAGATTGAGTTTGGGATCGAGCTACAACCAAATGTGTCTCCTATATCGATGTATCTATATAGGATGTAACCTTCTGATTTGTGAGAGATGTGTATATAGATAGATGGTCTATTACAGTGTGGTTTTTTTGGATGAGTGTGTCACCATGTGGTGAACCATTTTTGTCCATAAGGAAGGCTGGTGATAGTTTTCAGATGCGTATCGATTATCATCACTAGAACCAAGTGAAAATGAAGAACTGCTATCCTCTTCCAAGGATTTATGATTTATTCAATCAAATGAAGGGTGCAAGTTGGTTATCGAAGATCAATTTTTTGTCAGGATATCATCAGATGTGTGTGAAGGATGAAGATATCCCAAATATAGATTTCTATTATCATCCTAAGAATTAAAAGTTTATTGTGATTCCATTCAGTGTTAATAATTCTCTAGATATATTTATGGGGTTAATGAATGATGTGTTACATGAATTTCTATAAAATTTTGTGGTTGTTTTAATAGATTAAATCATTATGTACTTCTTATGTAAGGAGTATCATGTAGAGAATCTCCGTGATGTCATGGGAGTTCTTCACTATGAGAATTTGTTCAGAAAATTTCTAAAGTGTGAGTTTTGGGATCAATAAGTACATTTATTAGGGCATGTTGTATCCTAGTATTGAGTAGATATGGATCTGTCGAATATAGAAGTAGTTGTGTCTTGGGAATCCCCCAAGACAATGGTAGAGGTGCGAAGTTTCCTTGGTCTTGTAGGCTATTACAGGAGGTTCATAGATAATTTCTCTCAGGTTGTAACTCATTTGATAGCATTAAATAGAAAGGATTAGGTATTCTTGTGGACTAATCAGTGTTAGACAACTTTTGAGTATCTAAAGGAGAATTTGGTTAGTGATACAGTTCTTTTTCTACCAAAGGAATGAGTTTAGTTTGAAGTTTTCTGTGATTATTTATGTATTGGGTTAGGTTGTGTTCTAATACAACATAGACTGGTCATTTATTATGGGTCTCAGTTGTTATGTCCCCATGATCATAACTATTCCACCCATGATCTATATTTTGAAGCAGTGGTGTTTTCCTTGAAGTTTTGGAGTTATTAACTCATTGTAATGTGTTTTGTGGTCTTCATAGATCACAAGAGCCTAAGGTATGTTTTTTTTCAACATGATTTAAAATTGCATCAGCATTGGTGGATAGAGTTCTTATAGGATTACGACTTCATGATTTCATATACACCTGGGAAGGGGAATTTCATGGTCTATACTCTAAGTAGAAAGTCATGTAGTGATGCAGTGTAAGAATTAGGTGATTCTTGGAGAGTGATGGATGAACTTTATACATTGCACCTAGATATAGGAGAAGTTGGGGACATAGGTTGTATTGTTTTTTAATGATTTTTTATTCATATCTAGTGTAATAGGTGGAGATTTTTATTTAGGGGATCATGAAGTAGAGGTCTATAGAGATCGAGTTTTTTATGGTGAGTTCCCTGATGGTTGGTCTAAGGATGAACAAAATTGAGTGTTGTTTTAGGGAAGGTTTTTCATTCCTTTGGAATTACGAGATATGGTTCCCAAATAATTCTATAGTTTTCCTTTTGTGGTACATCACAACATGATAAATATGTACCAAGCTTTGAGAGATCAGTTTGGGTGGCCTAGGATAAATCATATAGTTGCATAGTTTGTGTCTCGATGTTTGGTCTACTAGAAGGTGAAGGATGAGCATCGTGTTCCCAGTGGTTTTATCTATCTATTAGATATTACTCAGTAAAAGTGGGAGGACATATCGATGGAATTTGTTACTAGTTTACCTCGAGCTCAGGGAGGCTATGACACTATATGGGTGGTAGTGGATCAACTGAAAAAAGTAGACCACTTTATAGCGATCAAGAGTTGATCACAGTGGAGGTTTTGTGGAGGAAGTATCTGTAGGAGGTGGTAAGACTCCAAATAGTCCCTTGGATTATCATTTCTGATTGAGATCATTATTTAAACTATAGGGTGTGGATAGGTCTCCACTATGATTTTGGTTCTCAGCTATGCCTTAACACTACTTTTCATCAGCAGAAAGACAATCAGACATAGCAGACCATCCAGACTGTTAAAGACATGTTGCAATATTATGTCCAAGATTTTTGAGGTTCTTGGTTGAGGAACTTTCCCTTGGTAGAGTTCTCTTAAAAAAATATTTTTTCTCTCCACCATCGGTATGGAACCATTTTAATCCTTGTGTAATAGATCTTTCATTTCACCGTTGTGCTAGACTAGGATCGGAGAGTCAGAAATTCTCAGACTGGAACTATTAAATAATATGAAAGATATGGTTTAGGTGATCCATGAGTGGATGAAAGAAATACAGAATCATTATAAATCCTATGCTGATCATAGGGGGAGATATCTAGAGTTTGATGTTGGGGATCATGTGTTTCTAAAGGTGACTCCCCATCACGAGAAGCAAAGTTTTGGTCATTGGTGTAATCTTTCTCCCTAATTTGTTGGGCCTTTAGTGGTGTTAGATCATATTGGAGACATCACATATCAGATAACGCTTCCCCGGCAAATGAGATGGATAAATTATGTTTTTCACATGTCACATATCCATCATTATCTTCATGGAGATTCTTATGTCATTGATTGGGGTGAGATAGATGTTGACGATGATGAGACCATTGAGGAGTGGCCTGTAGAGATTTAAGACCTCTATTAGAAGGTGTTTTATGATAATTCAATCCCCATGGTTCATGTCTTGGGGTGGTATGGTGGTGTGAAGGAGAGTACATGGGAATGTGAGTTTCATATTCATGCTCAGTACCCCAATCTATTAGGTGTTTAGCTCTTCTCTAGTAACATTTTTTATTTTTTAGTTGTAGAACTTTACTGGTTGTGATATGTATTTATCTTGTTTCATTTTTTGTCATTATCTCTTTTTTTGAGGTATCTCCACCCAGATAGAGTTTAGGATATGGTTGTTGTTGTTGTTTAGTTTTTCATTTCTCCCCAAGTGTGGTGGTTGAGATCCTGTGGTTGAAATATCTATGAGAGGTATCTCATGGGTTGGATATTCAAATGAACCCTTTTCTATTTTCTCTCTGGGTTGTTTTTGGATTCTCTAGGAAGATAATATTTTGAGAGGCATCTAATATAATGGCCAATATTCACAAGGATGAACCCTTTGTGTGTTTCCTAAGAACAAGGTTCTCTGACGAGGCTTAGAATAATTCTAGAGGAGTTTGACTTCTAGTTGATGGAAATAGGGGAGTATTTCACATCATGAAATGTTACACGACGTGAAATAGGGTTTCATGACATGTAATATATTGAGATTTTAAAAATAAAATAAAGTGAAGTGTTTATGCATTTTTTTGTGGAAATTGAACCATGATAATTTCACGATGTGAAAGAGGATTACACGTCATGCAATTCCCCGATGTTGTAAGTTTTAAAACATTTCCATCCACTTGAGTTGTAAAAACCTAAAGCTTCAATATCTATATATTGAATCCAAGTGACCCATTTACTCCTTCTTCATCATTTTTGGGATTTGTTCATTAGGGATCAATTCTTATCTTACATCATCGTTCTATGGTGACCCAGGTTGATCCAAGATGTGTTTTTTCTTCTTTTTACAACAGTTTCTTTAGGATTCATCTCTTTTTTCATCCTATTATTCTTCCCATGTGATGGTTAATGGTATACCATGTTTTTAATGGGGGTTTTATTATTTGTTGGTTGGTGTAGTTCTTCCATAGTGTCCTAGGGTGGATGTAGTTCTTACGGGAGGGGTGATCAGAGATCTGTTGCATGGTCTGTTATCATATGAAGAACATTGACGACCTTTTGAGGTAGGGGATTTGTTGTTTCTCTATTTATTTACATGAAATCATAGATATATCATGATTTAGACCCTTGGATCACAATGAAATTGACCAAATAATTATTTTAACTGGATTAAAGAATTTCTATCGATCACATAGCAATGTAGCTATTTTGTAACATGATAACTATTTTCCTCTTGATTTTATAGATAGTGTGATATATAGGTATTTATTGGATTAGAATGTTTTTATTGTTGGAAATTGTTAAAGAATTTAAAGATATAATTAATTGATAATTAATTGGATAAATTAATTAAAGTGGAATGTTTAATGCATCTAGTTGTTGTTGTAATTTGATGATAATAAAATTGATTCAAGTGTGCATGTTTAATTGAATTTGTTAATGAACCTAAATCAAGTTGATTCTAGTTGATTAAAGAATTAAAGTCATGTTAAAGTAATTGTTTAATTAATTTGTGATATCTTATTTCTTAGGTTTCCCATAGTTGGAACCTATAAATAATAAATCATCTAATTCAAGATGGTATAATAACCATTTTTGTGATAAAAGATAATTTGTTCATAGGGTCTGAGGTGCCCGTTTCTTATAAAGGCCACACACCTTGTTATTTAGAGCCATGAGAGATCTTTGTGTGTGAAGGATGGATGTCTTGTTTTAGGGTCAAGATCTTGGTAGTTATGTTTATTTCCTACTATTTTTGATGTGTTGTGAGCCTAGGATGGCTGATCCTGGAGGGATATTGTGGTTTATGGGGTGGGGAGGGTCGGATGAGTTGTGAGACTAGGATGACTTAGCCTAGAGGGATGTTGTGGTTTATGGGGAGGGCATTCCCGGTTGTTGAGTCATAAGTTGACACCAATATTGGTGAGATTAATTGGGATATACATGTGGTGTATGGGAGGACACCAGAGATGACAGAATGGGTTAAAGTTGGGCTTACCCATTGATATGAAATTGGGATACTTGTTTGAATCAGTTGCTTGGCCGATGGCCATGTTATTTTTTATCTTCATTACTTTCTCCAATTCTTGAGGAAAATTGTTTTGATTAATCTTCTTCTAATAGATACGAAGACACGTGGGGTATGACATGTGGTTTTTGTGTTTAGATTCTTGTGGTTGGATGTGTCTATGCTCCTACTATAGGTAGTGAAGACCTAATGGGTAGTTCACCTACTCACCATCTTTAACCACTTATATTTGGTATATTAGAATTTTTTCCTAGAATACCTAGTAATATGGAAAGTGATGATTTTAATAAATGATTAAATATTTAACCCATGGGGTTGGATCTTTCTAGGATGAAATGTCGAGGTTATAATTTTGAGAAATTGTGGACTCAGTTTGCTTATTCCGGGAGGGCATGGATCCTTGTTGAGATTCTAATAAAATGTAATGTAGAAAATTTTAGTGGTTAATTAATTGTTAATAAATTAATTAACATAAAGTGAAATTGATGAAAATGGAATAAAATAAATTAATATATCTTTTTAAATGGCTGTGTGCTTATATGATATCTGGTCTTAGCAGTGGAAGTCGAGAGTCCAAGAGAAGTTTGTTGAAGTTGAGTTTGAGACTAGGTTATGCCTATAGTGTGGTTGTGAGATATATTATACCATGAAATTTGTTTTCTAAATGTAACTCCACCCTATCAGTTAGGGAAACTGAAACCCTGGGGATTCAGATCTCCAGAGGGTGTTTTCCCCAACACCCCGATGGGAGGATGGATGATTGACAACCACCTTTAACCCTGATCTATTCTCTTGGTAGTTACTTGTACCAGTATGCACGATGGTTAGTTTTCCCCACATATGTGTGTAGAGGGATACAATTGTTTGTGTTTATTTCACTCACATATATTCTGGATATAGTTTGCTAAGGACTACTATAGGTATAACATGTATAGCCTGTGATTGCTTGAGGTTACTAAATCTGTGACTGGGCTGCGAAGGATTGAGGTATAATACCTGATGTATGATACATGTTATACTAGATGTGGTGGATCCCATAAAGTACCTGGTTACTTTTGGTTATGTGTATGTTTTTGTGTGATTCACGAGGTGGAGGTTGTGATGCTTCACCCATGTGTCTGTGGGCTAGCCTTTTTGGAGAGAGATGCTCAGGACATGCTACATTGGGGAAGAGTGGAAAACCAATAAAGAAGTGGTATAAAGGTACCCTTGATATTATTTTTTATATACTATGATATTTTATGTGATAATTGGATAGATTATCCATGGCGAGGTTGATAACTTATTATACCTATTTAGTTGATGAGTTAGTTTCGCTTGTTGTTCACTGTGCCTTAACAAGATTTATTTACTTTTTCATGATAGGATATGAGGAATATCCTATTGAGTATATTGTTATACTCACCCAAAATTTGTATAAAATATTTTTTAGGTTAGTTGGAGCAGGTTGGAGATCTGTCTGGTTACTACCATCTTGGGGTTTAGTAGGAGCTGTTTGGGCTTTGTGGTCGCTGCCATCTTTACTTTTCTTTTGGTATTTTAAGTTTTCTTTTCAATTTTATTAGTTCTTTAATGACATTAAATAAGTGTAATTTTTATTTTTTATTATATTTTAGTCATATTAGGAGTTGGTTGGTGTCTTTTTTATCTATCTGTTTCTCATGTGTTCTCTTAGAGGGCAATTCCTCCCATCTGCATGTTTACTATACCCTCGGTGCTAGTCACCAACCTCAGGCCAACTGAAGGTGGGACTCAAGGGTTACTATATATTTTATCCCATTTCCAGCATAAGAGGGGTACAAATTTTTGGGAGGGGGTCATTATAGAAATACATATCCTAACAAAAATAATTGTAAATATAATGCATAGGATAATAAGAAAACATGAATAAATAATAGAAGGTGAGGATCCCTTACTTGAGTGTGTGACTCCAAATGATTGGGAAGAGATTCCTGAGAGATTGGGGGAACCTTGGGAGGAATATAAAGAGTGGAGGGAATATTAATAATGTGATTAAAATAGTTTTAGTGAAGAAAAATGTGAGCTTGAGTGGGTTTATATAGGAAATGACTGGGGATTTATTTATTATTTCTCAAACTTAGGTTTTGGAATCTATATAATAAAATAACCAAAACCATAAACCTTACCCTAGTTTTTACCAATTTTTTCTACTAAATGAGAGTGTTTTTAATTATTTTATAAGTCTGATGACCAAACTTAATAAAATAATTACCATGAATAAGTGGAGGTGAGTCATACTCTTAAAGAAATGATCTAAAAACCTTAAAATATATTAATGTTTTTGGAGGATTCATAATGGATTTATAAAATAAATAAAATATAAATAAAATATAATTATTTTAAAGATAAAACATATATTTGTTTGTTTATACATTTTAGAGTATTTATTATGTCACTTTAGGTCATTATGATGTCATAATACAAAAAATATATTTATACGGTATTTAATTTTTAACCAAAAATTTGAATATATCAGAAAAATATGATAAATTCACCAGTGAATAATTTTGAAATTATAATTCCAAAAATAATATTCATTTTATCTAAATAATTTTCTAAATATGTAAATTTTTACTTTTAAAATAAAATCAACATTTATTAAGAAATTATGGGTTTTTTTTGATAATAACAGCTTTCAAACCCTTATAAAAATTATATTTGACTTCATAAAAATTATATGGTAGTTTAAATTTAATAAAAATTATTTAATAATTATATATTTTTTAAATATTAATTATTTTAAAAAACCATTAATTCATCAAAAAATTCCCTTAATTGAATTTTAATATTACCCAAATATACTATTTGTATTTTACTGTATCAAAATAAAAATCATTTATAAAGTAAAAATAATTCGATGAAAATAAATTCATTATTATCTAAAAAATAATGTACATATTAATATTTTTATGGTCTTTATAGATATACATTTAATACGCCATCAATTTCCCTAAGAGTAAGATGTGTGACTGTGAGACTTTCATGGGATGGTTCAAGGTACATGGTTTGGAGTATGATCTTGATGAGCATGAAATTCTAATATAAATGGGGTTTCTCATGATTAAGTTAGTGGATATTGTCTTGGGATTGGTCATGGGAAAATACCATTGATTTTATCTCTCTCAGAATCTCTGATAAATGGGCTTCATAGGGTATGATCCTACTGGTTGAGGCCATCACTTCCCATTTTCTGTGTTAATTGGATTTTTTAAAACCTGATATTTATAATAATAACATGATAAATATTAAAAGGATATATTATCAATAGTAATTATACTTAATGGTATTTTAAATACGATTGAATATAATAAAATCAAATAATTGAATGTTTTATCTATTACCATTTTACAGAATAAGATATTTAATTAAATCACAAGGGAAATTTTATATATTATAGTTTGGGTCATTAAAATTTTCCCCCCTTAAGAAATTTCTCCCTTGAAATTTTCATTTCCCACACTAAAATAGATGAGGGTAACTTTGTTTCATCACATCCTCTAGTTCCCGCGTTTCTTCTTCAAACTTATGGTTTCTTCACAACATTTTAACCAGGTGCATTATCTTATTTCATAGAAATGTTTCTCTATGATATAATATCTTCAATAGATACTCCTCATAGGAAATGTCATTTTCCAATGGTACCACCTATGGATTGAGTAAATGTGAGGGGTATGGTATGTAATTCCTCAAGAGGGATACATGGAATACATCATTTACTTAAGATAGGTGTGGGAGTGAAAGTCCAGAGAAAACCACTTTGATCGATCAAGGATCTAAAAAGGGATGATGTATGTTGGAATAAACTTTCCTTTATTTCCAAATATCATCAATTTATTCGATGGAGGTATGAATAGGAATACCATGTCTCTAACATCAAACTCTAGGTCCTGTTGATGATTATAATCATAACTCTTCTGTCGACTCTGAGTAGCCTTTATGTGTTGTTGAATGGTTTTAACATTTTCTACCATTTCCTTGACCATTTTTGGACCTAGTAGTTTTCGTTCACCAACTTCATCCTAGCATGTAGGTGTTCATCACATCCTCCCATAAAGGGATTCATATGGAGACATTTGGATTCATGAGTGGAAACTATTTTTATAATAGAACTTTACTAGAGGTAGATTTTGGTACCATACTCCTTTGAAGTCTATAGAAAATACCCAAAAAATATCTTACAATGTTTGAATAGTCCATTCATATTGGCCATTAGTTTGAGGATAATAGTCCATAATTAAGTTTAGTTCAGTTTTTAGATCATATTAGAGAATTTTATAGAACTTGGAAGTGAATATCATATCTCAATCAGATATAATTGATATTGGTACTCCATAAATCCTTATCACTTATCAGATGTATATCCATGAAAGTTGATACAGTGAGAAGTCCTCTAAAATTGTGATAAAGTTTTTAGTCATTATAATATGGTCCTCAAGAACCCATATAGTATTGTTTCCCCTAGATATATTTGGATGTTCGATGAAAAATTCCATAGTGATGTTTTCCCATTTCCATGTTGGTATGGGTAATGGTTATATCATCCCCTTAGACTTATATCTTTCATTTTCAATTGTTGACATACCAATCACTTTGATGTATATTCAGCAATAATCTTATTTATATTGTCCCACAAATAGTTCTCTTGAAGATCACAATACATGTTTTTCTTCTTGGGTGAATAGAGAAAGTTCAACTACGTGAATCATCCAAAAATTATGTCTTTAACTCAAGAATACACATAATCTTAACCCAAATATCAAAACTCCTTGTCATTAACATGGAACTCAGAGGATTTACCTTTTATTATATTTTTCAATTTATTATGAATTCCTACATCATCCCTTTGAGCATATTTTAACCTATCTAGAAGGGAAATATGAACAATAATTTGTGAAAGGATTGACGATTTTCCTTCCTTTATGATTCCCATATCTATTCTTTTCAAATATAAGAAGATTAGATCCCTCTCAATTCTGATCAATAAAAGAGTTTCTGGATCCTTTCTACTTAGAGTTTCTTCCACTTTATTCTCTTTCCTAAGATGGTAGTGGATTGAGAAATCATAGTCCTTGATTAGCTCTAACAATATTTATTAGTGCATATTTAGCTCTTTTATGTGAATATATACTTGATGATTTTGTGATATGTATATATTTTACACTTCTCCCCAAAGAGATAATGCTACCATACTTTCAATGTGAATTTCACTGCTACCAAATCTAGATCATGCATTGGGTAGTTTTGTTTGTAAACATTCAATTTCCTTGAAGCATAGGGTATAAATTTTTCATTTTGCATTAACACACAACCCAATACCTCCTTAAAAGCATAGATGAACACCACAAAAAGATCTCCACTTGTAGGTATCATGAGAACAGGTGCAATGATAAGAATATTTTTCATCTCCTTAAATATTTATTCACATTCATAGTTCTAAGATAACTTTACCCCTTCCGAGTTTTCTTGGTTAGAGTGTTTTAAAATCATGAGAAATTTCTTACAAATTTATGATAATACTTAGCTAACCCAAGGAAACTATAGATATCTTTTATGGATGTTGGCCACATCTATCGTTCAATTGCTTCTATTTTTGAAGGGTCCACAAATATCACATTTCTTGTGATGATGTACCCTAATATCGAGACTTCCTTTAACCAGAACTCAAATTTTCTATACTTGGTATAAATCTTCTCCTTTCACAAGGTCTTTAGCATAGTTCTTATATTATCCCCATTCTCATAATTTATTTTTGATAATATTAATATAAAATTTGTAAAAACTACCACAAATTTGTCTAAGAAAGATCTAAAGACTCTATTCATAAAGTCCATAAATATTACTAGAGAATTAGTGACTCCTAATGGAATTACTATGAAATCATAATTCCCGATCCTTGTACGAAAAGTAGTCTTGGGTATATCCTACTTCTTCCCCCTAACTTGGTAATAACCCGACTATAGATCCTCCTTGGAGAAGTATTGTCCTCCACGTAGTCGATCGAACAAGTCATTAATCTATGGAAAAGGATACTTGTTCTTTATCATGATATTTTTGATCTCATTATAATCAATATAAAGGCTCATTGACCCATACTTATTCTTGATGTAGAAGACTAGTGCAACCCATGGTGAAACACTTAAGCATATGAACCCTTTATCTAGATTATCATATATTTTTTTCTTTATCTCCTCAAGTTCCACATTATCCATTCTATAGAGAGTCTTGGATAATGGAAATGCCCCAAGTATAATCTCAATTGAAAATTAAACCTCTCAACTAGGAGGAAGACCATGAAATTCCCCAGGAAACACATCAATGCATTCCCTCACAATATGCATTTATTAAAGGATTATTCTTTTCTTATAATCAATAATTTAAGATAGATACACTTACTTTTAGGTAAATAATACCGATTCTTGATATGTTGGTGAAAAATAAGATTCATCCTCCTCATTTCACTTGTAATGAATTAGGGTTCAATTTTCAATATGGAGAGTTATTTCCTTCTCACGAAAATTTATGTTGGCTCTATATAGTAAATTCAATCCATACCTAGAATATAATAAAATTACACCAAAGGGATTATGGTAAGGTTTTTTGGGAATTTCAGTCCACAAATTGTGATAGGGGAGGAGTTATATACTTGGGATGCAATAATTGCACCATTTTCCATTTTCATCAACAACTCTACTTCCATGATTTGTGGTGGTGTTTAAATAGTTCTACTAAACTTTCATGATATGAAGGAATGTGTAGAACTAGAATAAAAAAGTATATTCACTATTATTGAATGAATAACTAGTGTACCTACCACGAGTTCATTGTTGGGATCCACCTCAGTGGTTATGATGGAAAAATCTCACCCTTGTTGTCTTGGAGGTTGTTGGATGTCTTCAAAAACCCTTATATTAGTGCATTGGTTTATAAAATGTTCTATGGGTTGACTAGACTATTAATTTCCTCAATAAAATTAGTGAGTTTCTCCTATCAGGAATTTCTAGTTGGGTTCCCTTCCTTCCCAAACCTAATGCATTTCCTCACCCCCTTAGGAAATTCATGAGGTTGTTATTTACACACCTTTGAAAAGTGGGATGTTGAAATTTCTTGGCACCATTAGATTTATCCATCGAACCTCCAGAATTAAAATCCACTTTCCACTTCTTATCCCCATGATACCTTTTAGATTTTCCAATCTATATTTCTACTTTGAGGTTAAAATATATAATTTAATCATATATATGTAAGTGTTAGTTCACCAAATCTTTTCATAGACTTGGTTTTGTCCCACCAATGAAGCGGTCAACCTTGAATATGGGGTTAATGAAAAAAATGGAGGTGTGTTATGAAAGTTTTGTGAAGTTTTCCTTTTATTACCCTATAGATTCATCATTTTTTTATTAAGGGAATGGAAATACCATTCCATTTTAAGGTGGAGAGTATGAGGAATATTTTTATCAAAAAACATTTTCCAGAATTCATTCCACCCAATAACTTTGATCACTTCCTCAGGATTTATATTCTTGATCAATGACCACCACCGATAAGTTTCTCCCTCCATATAATAAACAACTAGTATAACCTTCTCTTTTTCTAAATATTGAAGTGTAGAGAATATCTTATCAATGGAGTTGATCCATTGTCCCATTATTAAGGGATTAGATGATCCATTAAAATTTGTAGGCCTTTGTCACATAATGGTCTTGATTGTAGCTTATTATCTATTCGGGGTATTTGGGTGCTCCTCATGATCCAGGTTTCTGTTCATAAACTAATTCATCTAGGACAACATCTTCATAATGTTCATGATTCCTACTCCTATCAGGTTGGGTATCTCATTAGGGGAAGTCATCACATTAATTGTCACATTTATTGTTTACCCGATTCTTAATATTTTCATCCACTCTAGAATAAAAGGAAGATTAGGGATAAATATTTTTTAAACCATTAAACACATAAAGGGGAATCCAATGAAATTAAAGGGATAACTTATAAATTACATTTATTTTTTTAACTCATGAATTTCTAAGCTTTAATCTGTGTTGTCCATGATCCGTTTCCTAATATATATTTTTTAGGAATTTTTGTTCCCTTAATAATGTTTTGTAATGATATTATGAATTTACCAAAACATATCCCATAGGAGTTTCAAATTAGGTGCCTAGTAAGGATCATTGTCATGTACCAGGTTACACCGAGTCAGGCTCTACACACCTTGTTGGAGTTGTTACCCCTAGGTACATATGTTCCAAAACCGTGTTTGCTTAAAGTATCCATACATGGATGTATTTTCTTGATAAAAAACTTAATACATACTTACCAAAATATAGGGATGTTTTCTTATACTTATTCTTATCCCTAATGATTTCTCTAGAGTTTTCTAAACCTAATCCCAAAAATAACTAAGATTTTCCTTTGATACCAATTATAACTAGACTTATATTTATTACACATTAATACATGATTTATTACATAAGACTAGACTTAATAAAACCAAGAATATTGATAATTATAGTGTCTTTTAGGATTATGTACATTAAAAAACTTAAAAAAGGATTAGATATTCATTATTGAAAACCTTCTTAAAATGTTTATAATTTTCCGTCATACTTAAAACTGCATGGGATAATCTGGGGACATACATAAAAAGGGGTGAGCTATAAAGCCTAGTAAGGGAATAAACCTGGAATAAAATTAATTCAATAATAAATTTTATACAATAGTCATATCAATTGGTAATAAAAGGATAATGAATAATAAGACATGATATAACCAGATAATCATAACATGGTAAATGTGTTAATAACTTAAAAATCTACATCATAAACATAGTTCAAGTCTAATTTCCAAGAAATAATGTTGAAAAAAGTCCCATAAATGAATCAGGTTAACTCCCTATCCCTACATGATGTCTTATGAGACTAAAAATTACCCAATTCATTGGAGTTCTATATAATTTTGGGCGCACTCGTCACATTCATTTCATTATGATTCTTAAGTGTGTCACATAGATCATACAACATTGTTTCATTCATAATAATATTTTATTCCAATATCACTGAGTGTGGAATAAATTAATTTAAGTCCCAATTCAAATAGGTATTTGTTTATAATGGTGAACACCCTTTATAAGAAATGGGTATGTTATTCACTACACAATTGTTTTGGAACCGAAATCGTGGTGAAATTTCAGCAACATAACAGTGTCACATAAAAATTCATAAAATGGTTTGATGAGAGAGAAATGGGTCTCTAATAATTTTAAAATCAATCATGTAGTAATAGGGTCATGGAAACACATATCACAATATAATGAATTGTAAATGGAAGACATAAGATAACAATGAAACATGAATAAAGAAGTGAAGGTGATGATCCATTACTTGAGTGTGTGACTCCAAATGCTTGAGAGGACCTTATTGAGTGATTGGGGTGCCTTGGGAAGACTCTAGAGAGGGTATAGAAGAGTAAGGAAGTGATACAAGGAGTTTTAAATGGGGTCTTGTGTGGGTTTATATAGGGAATGAGTGGGGATTTCTTTATCATTTCCCAAACATAAGTTTTGGACTCTATATAATAAAATTACCAAAACAACAAAACTTTCCATATTTTTTTACCATGGTTTCTAAAAAATGGGAGTATTTTTTATTTTATAAGCCTAAGGGAAAAAATTAATAAAACAATTCTCTTTCTTATGTGAAGGTGATTCATACTCTTAAATAAATTATTTTAAAACCTTAAAATCTATTAATGGTTTTGGAGGATTCATAATGGATTTGTAAAATAAATAAAATAAACTCAATATATCATTATTTTAAATATAAAACATAGGTTTTTTTATGGATACTATTTTAGTATTTGTTACACCACTTTTGGGTCATTATGATTTCATAATACATGAAGTATATTTATACAGTATTTATTTTTTTCTAGAAAATTTGACTATCTCAGAAAACTATGAAAAATTAACTATTGTATAATTTTAATTTTATGATTCCAAAAATAATATTAATTTTACCTAAATAATTTTTTTATATGTGTTTTTTTACTTCTAAAATTAAATCGAAATTTATTATCAAATGCTTGGTTTTTTTACAATAACAGTTTTCAAACCCTTATAAAAATTACAATTGACATCATAAAAATTATATGATCATTTATATTTAATAAAAATTATTTAATAATAATATTTTTTAAATAATATTTATTTTAAAAATCCATTAATTCATCAAAATAAGTTCCTCAATTGAATTTGAATATTGCCCAAAAATACTATTTGTGTTTCATTGAATCAAAATAAAAATCATTTATAAAGTAACAATAATAAGATGAAAATATATTCATTATTATATAAAAAATAGTGTACATAATAATATTTATAGTGTCTTGATACATATAACTTTAATACACAATCAAATTCTCTAAAAGTACGGTGCGTGACTATGAGACTTTTATGTGGTGGTTCAGTATACATGCACTACTGAAAATTTCACATATCCCAATAGTTTAAAACCATTGGGATAGGTTCTGAAACCATTAGGATAGCCTATCCCAATAGTTTCAAGAAGTGTTGCTAAGTTAGGTGTTGGAATATCCCTATACCAACAGATTATTAGAAACCGTTGGTATAGGCTGTCTGAATGTAATCTATGCCAATAGTTTAAGTAAAACCGTTCGTATATATGTGTACCAATGGTTCTGGAACCATTGGTACACATACTGTCCAACATCTAACCTATTCTAACGGTTTCAATGAATCTATTGGAATATATGTATACCAACAGTTTTTAAACCATTGGTATACATGCAACATATGTTCTATACCAACATTTTACCAATGATTTAAATGAAATCGTTGGGATATATGTTGTCCAGAATACAGTATACCAATAGTTCTATAAACCATTGGTATATCCTATACTACACAATAAACATAATCTAGAAAAAACCTACACTTTAGTCTTCCAAAGCTGGGAAACCCCCAATGTAAACACGTACCTCTTAAACCCACTATAAACTAAAGTCTTGACCTGAGTCTTCCAATGTTGGGTAACCCACTATAAATCTATACCTATTAAACCCTATATAAACTTACACCTCTTAACCTAGACAACCCACTGTAAGCTATACCTTTTCTTGTCTTCTAAAGAACCTATAAACCTCCCACTATAAACCTATAAAACTACACCTCTTCTAGATATAAAGGTTATAATAAAACCCATCACATATGATACTCATATTATTCAAGTACTAGTCTAGTCAATAATATCATTCTCTTGGTTAATGAATTATCCCATATAGTTCCTTCCTCATCCAATAAATGTTTCCTTGCCTTTATGAATAAAAAATCAATCTAGCTACTCGATGTATAATTATTATTTATGTAATCCATTTATAAATTAAAATTTGATGTCCATATGGAATACCATTAATCCCCTTTACATCATCATATCAAATTATACATGAATTTTTTATAGTCTACCCAGAGGATAAAATATCTCATCTAAAAATATACCATCAATCTAGGAGTATCCATTTCACACAATTCATTATTTTATTCAAATAAAATTTTCATATTTATTTTTTTATAGAAAAATTGTTTGGAACCAAACAAATTATTATCCATTGGCCTTGAAATAATCTCCCATGTATGATTGTTCTTAATTTTTTCAAACTCATCAAGAAAAACTTGAACCCAATTCCAAACTTTATCAACATCTTTGAAAAACTTTGACTGTACTACATTTATTGAGTTTCATAAGTGACTTAAACTTAGATAGATATGACCAGAACCTTCATCCACTAAGACATCCTCACATATTATGACATTTCCCCCAAATTTGTATTTTCCTAATACAATATTTTTCAAGCATTCATCCTTACCATATTGTTAAACACCTTATGTTTCATATTTAATGGATGTAATTAGATTGTTTCTTCACATCATATAGGTTGTATATCTGCATTCAAGAATCCAAGAATTTACATTATCTGATGATCTTAGGAGAATATCTATATCTGTAACGCCCCAACCACAGTTACCCAGAGTCGGTTCATTATTACATAACAATGGCATGATTACAAAAGATCAAGTCTCAAAAGACCGATTAGTTTAGTATCCTTGGAAACACTAGATACATTCATAAATGTTACATTACATCAAAAAGTGAAAAACTAAAATAACATAGTATCCATAGTTCACACTCATTTCCCCTTTATACTATCCCTATATTTCAATAATAAATTATTTCTTCACATCCTGGGAAAAATAAAACATATAAAGGGGTGAGATCAAATGCTCAGTAAGAATAACAATATAGCAGAAACTTTCACAAATAAGCATAAAAATTTAAGGCAATGTATAACTAAAACAAAAGCCTTTTAAACATGAACTACAGCATAATATGGAAAAAATAAAATTAAATAATTCCATTTACTTATTCACATGTATATTCTACTACTCTAATAATCACAGGAAATATCAATAACCACTTTCATAATGATGGAATGCATAATTCCAGACTATCATAACCACATAATCAAGGCCTTGTGACAAGAATACAAATAATATTTTGTCATGGCCTTGTGACAAGACACTAGTTTTCTCATGAGACCTACCGATGCATCAAGGATCTATATCAGGCTCCACCCGTCACTTACTAAGTCCAATGCATTCCTCATATGAACAGGTTTAAACCTAACAAAAACATTCATATTAAAACTAGCACATGAAATGTCAATAATTTATCCATAAACCCTGAATGGCATAAAAATAACACATCCATAGTCAAATATATCTCAAAACCTTCAATACAATATGGAAGTTTTGTATCATAATAAATTAACTTCAAAAAACTTAAAATCTATCAAAGGATGTTGACATAGATGAAATTAAAACTATTTGAGAGAAGTATATTTTTTTTAAATCATTTAAAAGTCACATAATTATAAAAGGAAACATTTACTTTGAAAATATTATTATAATCTTGTAAAGTAATATTCTAAGATTTTATAACGGCGGAAAATAGCTACACCCATTGTATAAGTTAAGAAAAGACACTCTTACCTTAATTCTGTCGAAAAGGTTAAAAAGGACCTTGTTTGGAAAATGAGGGAAAGATTCCTTTTGAACAATTTTATAAAAAGTAAATAAAGGGTATAAATGACTTTAAACCATAGTCTAGTAAATAGTAAAAATGTTTTGGAATAAATTTTTAAGAAACATGTATGTGGATGATAAAGAGGTCCCGGTAGATAATTACGTATAAGCAACCTCGGATAATGAAGAGATTGTGAAATTAACCATTGAATTGTACTTTTCCTTGGTCGAGGGTAGGTTAACCTCCTATATAATAGTTAAATAATTGTTATTAAATTACAAAATAATCATATACAAAAATATTATATCATATATGATCTTTTAATATTGCTTTGTTAATAATATTTTAGTATTATCATCGTTTCGGGTGTTCACTTACTCGTTTTCTTTTATATGTTTTCTTAAATAAGTCATGTTTTTTATCCATGGGTTGTATATTATTCATATCTAGAATGATATCATGTCCTTAAACATTATTTTCAATCATCAAATGAAAATTATTCTTGAATGGATACGATGGGGAATGAATATCATCTCGTTCGTGGAGACGGTAGTCCGTACGTACGCACGAGCGATAATATCATTCTTTTGATATTAAAATAATATATAATTGGACGGTATATCATATATACATAATAATTATAATTTTATATTTATTATTTACTTCAATTACACATCAATATAATACCCATCCAAATAATAATGTTTTGAATAACAATTACACCATGACGTGGAGACGGTAAGCCATATGTACACACGTATGGTGAAATGTCATTAAAAGGATGGATAGAATACTGATTATTTTTGTACCATATTTATAATAACATCACAATATATATAAGATACTGGATTTATTGTTTTAGAATGGAAATGACAAAGAAAGAAGAAGTGGAAGAAGAAAGGAACTTGAAAAAGGGTGGTGAAATTATTACCTCTTCTTCGGGTTCTTCCTTTTGATTTGATCAAAAGGTATCCTTAAGTTGGCTTTGTGACTAATGTAAGGCCTTTAGGATGAAGTATGGGAAGTTGGGAGGATAGTTTGGCAGGGTTTGGACAAACAAAAAGGCTTTGAAGGTATAAATTTGAGAGAAGGGGGAGTTCCCTTTTATAAGAGGGGTGAGAGGTACCTTAGAAAAAACGTAAAATATTATTTTATAATAAATTAATATTTGCTTTATAATGGCTCCAAAGTGACTTAATTAGAGGATAAGGTGGGGATGGGTCGAAATCCTTTAATACAATAGATTTTAGACAGGTTTGGGTCACTATATTTACCTTATCATTTATATTTAACTCTTAGTTAAATAGTTTGACATTTACCATGTCTCTTTGTATTTTTATATTATATGGTTAATAAACTTACTATATACTTCCAAGAGAACCCCAAGTGGTTAATTAATGATACACCTATCAGTATATAAGTCCTTTGGCTGAAACTTATATTTTTAGGGATATTATATCAATTTATAAGGTAATATTTGTTTTAAAAACTCTTTTATGTCAATTTTGACACTATTTAATAATTTATTTTTGTTAAAGTCCTAAAAAATTTATTAATTATAAATAAATTCATTTAATCAATAATAACATGTCATATTAACCTATAAAATTAGTGGAAGTCATAAAAAGTCTCAAATTACATTGATTTGGATATTTATAATATCAATTATTTTTATATTTCATTAATTAGGTAATTATTGCATCACCATTGTGTCATAAATAAATTAAATTATTTAATATCTAAAAATTATAAATAAAATACCATTATGTAGGAAATATTTTTATATTTCTAATGAATATTTATAATCGAATTTATCTTATGTATAACCCTATATTAAAAATGTTTTAGTTATTAAACTTTGATTTTAACTCTTTTAACTCTTCTTTGAATTAAATAATAATAAATGTCCTAATCTAATCCAAGTGGACCAAAGAGGTTCATATTTTATTCCTAAGGTTGTTTTTGGTCGAATTATACTTATACAATAAAATTAGGACATTTGTTAGGCTAATAATAATATTATTTTTACCCTTAATTACCCTATTTACTTTTAACCGTGGTAAATAAAAGTAAAAAGTTACTATTCACCAAAAATTATTTTTGTCTTATTGAATCAGATTTTACTCCTTGATATTAACTGTGTCTCTTGGATTTTCAAAATTCCACTCACAGAAGCGGTAAAATTATGTTTTATGTGAATTTGAAAATTTTCCTAAGAGATGGGTAAAAGACGGTGAAAAGTTCAATAAAATTTTTATATATCTAAAACTATTATAAACTGAATCCAATGAATTACATTGAAAATATTTAGGTATTATGTATCTATTTTGACATAAAATAAATTTAGATAAAATAAATAATTATTTAAATAAAAATTCGGTTTTAAACAATAACTCAGTGTTTTTCACTATTCATCAAAAATTGAAAGTTTTCAGAAAAATACCAAAATTTCATCCTAGGATAATTTTGATATTCCAAATCCAAAAATGAAGTCCATTTTGAAAGATAAAATGTATAAATTTTCAAAAAGTGGGTATTAAAATTCATAACAGCTAGTTTGATTGGTTGTGGTGTGTTAGAACTCGAAGTTACGTACAACACACGCTACTGTATTATTCAAAGAGAAGCGTACCATTTAAGCTTGGAGTGTTACATTCTCCCCTCCTTCAAATAATTTTGTCCTTGAAATTTCTAGAATACTACCATATGAAAAGACTCGGGTTGTTCTTCATCATAATTTCCTCGGGTTCCCACGTTACCTCTTCCATCTTATGGTTTCTACATAGAACCTTTACCAAAAGAGTCGTCTGGTTTCTCAGCACTTGTTCTCTTGTATCAAGAATCATAAAGGGCTCTTTGAAATAAGAGAGATCGAGTTCCAGTTCTACTTCCTCATAAGTGAGTACATGCGTTGGGTCAGACATGTATTTTCTCAACAGTGATACGTGGAACACATCGTGAACTTTGGAGAGACTTGGCGGAATTTCAAAATGGTAAGCTATAGCCCCAATTCATTATAGAATTTAGAAAGTTCCTATATACCTAGGACTCAATTTACCCTTCTTACTAAAATGTATAACCCCCTTCCATGGAGATACCTTCAAGAAAACAAGATCTCCTACCTAAAATTCCAAATCCTCCCTTCAGTTTCCAGCATAGCTCTTCTGCCTACTTTGAGCTGATTTTATGTGGATTTGGATTACCTTCACATTTTCCATCATTTCCTCCACCACTTCTGAGCCTACGAGTTTTCTTTCACCAACATCATCCCAATAGGTTGGTGTGTGACATCTCTTTCCGTATAACGCTTCATACGATGCCATTTGAATACTTGAATGGAAGCTATTGTTATAGGAAAATTCAACCCAAGGTAAATATTGATCCCACATACCCTGAAAGTCAAGTTAGAAAGATATAAACATGTCTCTTAAGTTTTTAATAGTCTGTTCTGATTGTCCATCAGTTTGAGGGTGGTAGGCAGTGCTCAAACGAAGTTCAGTATCCAGGGATTTCTGAAGACTTTTCCAGAATCTTGAAGTAAAATGGGGATCATGATAAAAAACAATCAATATGGGGTACTCCATGAAGTCTCACAACTTCATTAATATATAGTATTTCTATACGTTCAAGTGGTATATCTTCTCTTATAGCAAGAAAATGTGATGACTTGGTAAGAAGATCAACAATGACCCATATTACATCGTTCCTTCTTGGAGTATTTGGTAGTCCCATGACAAAGTACATCGTAATATTATACCATTTACTCTCACATATGAGAAGAGGTCTCATGACTCCTCCTGGCTGTTGCCTTCCAGCTTTCACTTGTTGACAAACCATACATCTTGACATAAAATCAGCTATCTCCCTCTTCATGTTGTCCCACAAAAAATGTTCCATCAAATCCCTATACATTTGGGTGCTCCCAGGGTGTATAGAGAAATTGGAACTATGAGAATTGTCCAACAATTCCCTTTTTAGATCAGGTATATTGGGAACACAAAGTCTCTTCAGAAATTTCAAAATTCCATCTTCATACACAAAGTCACTCAACCTACCATCATTCACAGTTTTAATCTTCTTTTGAAACTCTTTATCATCGGTCTGAGAACTCTTTATCCTTTATAGTAAAGATGGTTTGGCAACCATTTGAAAAAGTATTGATGTTTCACCTTCCATGGTTATTCCCATATCCAACTTTACTAGATCCATGAAAATTTGAACCCTTTGATCCCTCATTTTGTTCAAAAATCCATGATCCTTTCTTCTCAAAGCATCTTCCACATTATTTTCCTTCCCCGGGTGGTAGTGTATCATGCAATCATAATACTTGATTAGTTCAAGCCATCACCTTTGCCTCATGTTGAGTTATTTTTGTGAGAAAATATACTTAAAACTCTTGTGATTAGTATAAATCTCACATTTTTCACCATATAGATAGTGTCTCCAAATATTCAAAGCAAATATTACAGCAGCTAACTCAAGATCACTAGTATGATAGTTTTGCTCTTGAATTTTCAGTTGTCGTGATGTATATGCAATAACCCTATCATTCTGCATAATGACACAACCAAGTACTTTCTTTGAAGCATCACTATAAATAACAAACCCATCATTCCTCGATGGTAGAGTCAATATAGGAGCATTGACTAATCTTCACTTTAGTTCTTCAAAACATTCATCACATTCTTTTTTCCAAATAAATTTAACCCCTTTACGTGTGAGCTTCGTTAATGGGTTATCCAATCAGGAAAAATTCTGGATGAAATGTCGATAATAACCTACTAAACCAATAAAACTGCATACCTCAGTTATACTCGTTGGTGCTGGCCATTCATGGATTGACTTGGTCTTAGAAGGATCAACGGAAATTCCATCATTAGAGACAATATCTCCAAGAAAATAAATCTCCTGAAGCCAGAATTCACACTTGCTAAACTTCCCATATAATTCATGTCTTCTAAGAGTCTTTAGGATAATGCTCAAGTGATTTTCATGATCTTCGTAGCTTTTGGATTATACCAAGATATCATCAATAAATACCACTACAAAATCATTGAGATATTCCTTGAAAACTCTATTCATTAGATCCATGAATACATAGGGTGTATTAGTCAATCCAAAAGGCATTACTGTAAACTTGTAATGCCCATACCTAGTTTGAAATGCTGTCTTCGGAATGTCTTCTTTCTTCAAACACAACTGATGGTATCCATATTGAAGGTTAATCTTTGAAAAGTATTGAGCTCCATGCAGTTGGTCAAATAAATCATCAATGCGAGGTAGGGAATACTTGTTATTTATTGTTACAACATTGATTTCCCTGTAGTCTATACATAACCTCATAGATCCATCTTTCTTCTTAACAAAAAGGATAGGGGCTCCCCATAGAGAAACACTAGGGTGAATAAATCCCTTATTACTCAATTCCTATAGTTGTTTATTTAGTTCAAATAATTCCACAGTGGACATTCTATAAGGGGTATTCGATATGGGCCTTGAACTAGGAATTAAATCAATGGAAAACTCAATTTCTCGTTCTGGAGGATGTCCAGGTAAATATTCTGGAAACAAGTCCACATATTCTCTCACAATAGGTACATCCTCTATTTTAACATTCTATTCCTCACCCATAGTCATTTAATTCTCTTCCTCCCCAATAATTGAATTAATTTGAGCTATTGGGGGTGGATCTAGATAAGAATTAGGTGGTGACAATTCTGCTATAAAGATAAGGTGTTCTTTATCATCATCATAAAAAATTGTAACCTCCTTCTTCTTACAATAAATATTCACATCATGGTCTGAAAGACAATCCATACCAAGGATTATATCATACTCAATCATGGGTATGACAGTGAGATTAGAAGATAAAGAACATTTATGTGCTCTAATGGGGACTGATTCACAAAACTTTGTTGTAGTGATACTTCCCTTATGAGTTTTGACTGAAAACTCCCTTGTTAAATAAAATTAAAAATATCTATTTCTCTTAGAAAACTGGGAAGATATGAAACAATGCAACGATCCAGAATCAACTAAAGCATTTTCTAAACTTGAGGAAACCATTAAATTAACTGCCACCACGTCTTTCAGAGATTCTACCTCAGTAGTAATGATAGCATAAGCTTGGCCATAATACCTTGGACTTTTTTGCGGTAAGTTCCTCTGGCGCTTAGGACATTCAATTGAAAAATGTACCATCTCCCTGCAATTGTAGCATTGAACATCGGTAGCTTCTTTCTTCCCCTTGCAATCATGAGCTTGGTGGCCTTTTTCACCACACTTGTAACAGACTCCCATTCCCTTCAAGAAAGTACCATGGTGCTTCTTCCCACATTTACTGCAGGATAGATATTCAACTTTTACCTTATTACCCTTATTTCCACTCCCAGAGTGATCGATAGATCTCTTCTTATCTTTCTTTGCTTTAAATTCATAAGACTTAGAGAATTCCTTTTCTATCTTGATAGCACATGAGACAATATCTTCGTACGGCGAGAAGGATTGTGAGACTAATGCTCGACAGAGAAACAGTTTTAACCTATTAAAGAAATGATCAATCTTACTCCTTGGGTTACGTATATAATCTGCTGCATGCCTTGTTAACCTTGTAAATTTATCCTCATACTTCGTGACATTCTCATCCTCCTTTTGTCTCAGACTTAGAAATTGCATTTCCATATCTGATCTATGGTCATGAAGAAAGTATTTTTCTATGAAAATATCTTTAAACTCCATCAATTCAATACTTGATACTTCATCATCTTCCTTAGTGTTTTGAATCAATTACCACCATTGATCAACATCTCCAGTGAGGCGGTAAACTACCATGACAACTTTTTCCCTTTCGCTACTCCCCAAGGTGTGGAATATTTTCTCTAAGGAATTTATCCATTGTTCAGCTACTAGTGTATTTTTACCCCCATTGAATGTTGTTGGTTGTTTCCTCATGAAGCGATCTAACATTGATCCTCCACACTGTGGATCAGGGTGCTCCATATGGGTAAGGTTATTATTCATAACCTGAGTGAGTTGTCCTAGTATAGTGATAAGCTAATAAGCACCAGTTATATCATCATCTCCACTATAATTATCTTGAGTAGGAGGGAAATCCCTACATGGAGTGCGTGCATTGATACAGTTTCCATTCCTTCCACTAGGCGCCATTTATAAACAATGGAATACACTAGATTAGTTTATGAATCACAATACATAAATCCAAACTTATAAAACACTTAACATGAATTAAACATTTTATAGATAAAATCCATAATCAAAAAAATGTTTTCTTTGAGGAAGTATATACTCATAAATCCTTCATAATTGTTTGTAAAGAAAATGAGAATTATCCTAAGCATATACCCTAGGAGTGTCGTAACCAAGAGTGCAGCAAGGCCCGTTGTCATGAACCAGTTCTAGTTCGAGTCTTTCTCAAAGTGGTGTTTTTGGGTTTTTCCCCTAGGTACATCTATGCCAGATCCACCTCTACCTACTCATATCCAAACATTGATGTATTTCTCGGAAAACTCACAAAATCTCTACAACACCAAAATTCTAAGAAGTTATTCTATAATAATCCTCAATTTGCATCTTAGGTCTTTGTGCTATAATCAGAGTTTATCTAAATCTAGCTTCCAAGTTTTGTACTAAGCCTCCCTCTGATACCAACTGTAATGCCTTGAACCCAGTTACCCAGAGTCGGTTCATTATTACATAACATTGGCATGATCACAAAAGATCAAGTCTCGAAAGACCAATTAGTTTAGTAGCCATGGAAACAATAGATACATTCATAAATGTTACATTACATCATAAAGTGAAAAACCAAAATAACATAGTCTCCATATTCCACACTCATATCCCCTTCAGACTATCCCTGCAGGTCAGTCATAAAATATTTCTTCACATCCTGGGAAAAATAAAACATAGAAAGGGTTGAGCTCAGATGCTTAGTAAGGATAACAATATAGCAGAAACTTTCATAAATAAGCATAAACATTTAAGAAAATGTATAACTAAAACAAAAGCCTTTAAATCTTTAACTTCAGAATAATATGGGAAAAATAAAATGAAATAAGTCCATTTACTTATTCACATGGATATTCTACTAGTCGAATAATCACAGGCAATATCAATAACCACTTTCATAATTATGGAATGCATAATGCCAGACTATCATAACCACATAGTCAAGGACTTGTGACAAGAATACAAATAAGATTTTGTCACGACATTGTGAAAAGACACTAGTTTGTCTCATGAGACCTACCGATGCATCGAGGAGCTATAGCGGGCTCCACCCGTCACTTACTAAGTCCAATTCATTCCTCATATGAACAAGTTTAAACATAACATAAACATTCGTATTAAAACTAGCTAACGAAATGTCAATACATTATCCATAAACCGTGAATGGTATAAAAATAATACATCCACAGTAAAATATATCTCAAAACCTTCAATACATTATGGATGTTTTTTCCCATATTAAATCAACTTCAAAAAAACTTAAAATCCATCAAAGGATGTTGACATAGATGAAATTGAAACTATTTGAGAGAAATATCACTTTTTTTAAATCATTTAAATGTCACATAATTATAAAAGGAAAAATTTAATTTGAAAATATTCTTATAATCTTTTAAGGGATGCTTCGAAGATTTTATAATGGAAGAAAATAGATGCACCCACCGTATAAGTTAAAAAAAAGACATTCTTACCTTAATTCTGTTGAAAAGGTTAAAAAGGACCTTGTTTAGAAATAGACCAAAAGATTCATTTAAAACCATTTTATAAAAAGTAAAAAATGGTATAAATGACTTTAACTCATAGTCTAGTAAATATTAAAAATGTTTTGGAATACATTTTTTAGAAACATGGATGTGGATGATAAAGAGGTCCCAGTAGATAATTACGTATAAACAACCTCAGATAATGAAGAGATTTCAAAATTAACCCTTACCTTGTACTTTTCATTGGTAGATGGTAGGTTAACCTCCTGTATAATAGTTAAATCATTTTTATTAAATTATAAAAGAATCATATACATAAATATGATATCATATATGATCTTTTAATATTTCTTTGTTAATAATATTTTAGTATTATCGTCATTTCGGGTGTTCACTTACTCATTTTATTTTATATGTTTTGTTACATAAGTCATTTTTGTTATACATGGGTTGTATCTTATTCATATCCAGAATTATATCAAGTCCTTAAACATTAATTTGAATCATAAAATGAAAATTAGTCTTGAATGGATATGATGGGGAATGAATATCATCACGTTCGTGGAGACGGTTGTCTGTACGTACGCACGAGCGACGATATCATTCTTTTGATATTAAAATAATATATAATTGGATGGTATATCATATGTACATAATCATTATAATGTTATATTTATTATTTATTTCAATTACACATAAACATAATACCCATCCAAATAATAATGTTTTGAAAAACAATTACACCACGACGTGGAGACGGTAAGCCGTACGTATGCACGTATGGTGACATGTCATTCAAAGGATGGATAGAATAATGAATATGGTTGTACCATATTTATAATAAAATCATAGTATATAGAAGATACTAAAGTTATTTTATTAGAATGGAAATAAAAAAGAAAGAAGAAGTGGAAGAAGAAAGGAACTTGAAAAAGGGTGGTGAAATTATTACCTCTTCTTCAGGTTCTTCCTTTTGATTTGATCAAAAGGGCTCCTTAAGTTGGATTTATAACTAAAGGATGGCCTTTAGGATGAAGTGAGGGAAGTTTATAGGTTATTTTGTCAGGATTTGGCCGATACAAAAGGTTTTTAAGGTATGGATTTGAGAGAAGGGGGAGTTCCCTTTTATAAGAGGGTTAAGGGGAACCTTAGAAAAAACTTAAAATATATTTTATAATAAATTCATATTCGGTTTATAATTGCTCCAAAGTGACTTATTTCGAGGATAAAGTGGGTATTGGTCTAAATCCTTTCATCCAATATATTTTAGATAGGTTTGGGTCACTATATTAACCTTATCATTTATATTTAACTCATAGTTAACTAGTTTGACATTTACCTTGTCTCTTTGTATTTTTATATTATATAGTTAATAAACTTACTATATACTTCCAAGAGAACCCCAAGTGGTTCATTAATGATAAAAATATAATTATATAATTCCTTTTTCTGAAACTTATATTTTTAGGGATATTATATCAATTTATAATATAATATTTGTTTTAAAAACTCCTTTATGTCAGTTTTGACACTATTTAATAATTGATTTTTGTTAAAGTCCTAAAAACTTTATTAATTCAAAATAAATTCTTCTAATCAATCATAACATGTATTATTAACCTATAAAATTATTTTTATTCATAAAAAGTCTCAAATTACATTGATTTGGATATTTCTAATATCAATTATTTTAATATTTCATTAATTAGGTAATTACTGCATCACCATTGTGTCATAAATAAATTAAATTATTTAATATCTAAAAATTATAAATAAAATACCATTTTGTAGAAAATATTTATATTTTAAATGAATATTTATAATTTAATTCATCTTATGTATAACCCTATATTAAAAAAAATTTAGTTATTAAACTTTGATTTTAACTCTTTTAACTCTTCTTTGATTTAAATAATAATAAATGTCCTAATCTAATCCAAGTGGACCAAAGAGGTTCATATTTTCTTACTTAGGTTGTTTTTGGTCGAATTATACATATCCAATAGAATTAGGACATGTGTTAGGGTAATAATAATATCATTTTTACCCTTAATTACCCTATTTAGTTTTAACCGTGGTAAATAAAAGTAAAAAGTTACTATTCACCAAAAATTATTTTTATCTTATTGAACCGAATTTTACTCCTTGATATTAACCGTGTCTCTCATATTTTAGAAATTCCACTCACAGAAGTGGTAAAATTAAGTTTTATGTGAATTTGAAAATTCTCCTAGGAGATGGGTAAAAAACGGTGAAACGTTCAATAAAATTTTTATATATCTAAAATTATTATAAACCAACCCCAATGAATTACATTGAAATTATATAGGTATTATGTATCTATTTTGACCTAAAATAAATTTAAATAAAATAAATTATTATTTAAATAAAAATTCGGTTTTAAACTATAACTCAGTGTTTTTCACTATTCATAAAAAATGTAAAGTTTTCTGAAAAATACCAAAATTTCACCCTAGGATAATTTCGATATTCCAAATCCAAAAATGATGTATATTTTGAAAGATAAAATCTATAAAATTTCAAAAAGTGGGTATTACTTTTCATAATGGCTAGTTTTATTGGTTGTGGTGTGTTTGAACTTGAAGTTGTGTACAACACACACTACTGTATTATTCAAAGAGAAGTGTACCGTGGAAGCTTGGGGTTTTACAATATCCACTTATTTGTCATCTATTTTCTTTTTTATCTATTTTTTTTATTCACATTTGGTGATGAAATTAACTTTTAATATTCCTTTGAATATGATAGACCAAATTTATCTTGAAATAAATAAAATATATTTTGTATTTTTACACCACTTGATGAATCATTGAGCTATATCATATAACCATGATGGGTATTTATAGGTATATTTTATTATCCCATAATTGATTAATACGTATCCATATATCTTTATCTTAAAATAAACATAGTTTCCATTGAAACAATTCATGTAATGTTGAACTTTTCTTATCATAATATGTTGATCATATTCCCTCATATACCTCTTAGTTGTGGAAAACACTTTCTGAGAGTGTCCCATGCACAATAGTAGAACATGATTTATTGTTAACTCTTATGTGTACTTTCTACAACATTGGTGGTATTTTGGATTCTTTGAGTGTTCTTATTATAAATAAAGCACAAATAAACCTTTAGTTTTTGGGTGGGTGATTACAGATTAGTATAAACCACCACTACCTTCTACTTATGATTAAGAACTATATCATCATTTCCATTCTAATTTTATTTTCTATAATTAAAAATACTCTATATTAAATTCTTTCCATAAATAATTCTTCTTTAACTTTTCTATATAATTTTTGAGATGATTTTTGATATCATTCTAAGAGTCAAACATATCTCCTGATCTTTAACTTTTCACTAGGAATAAAAAACTTCATGCTCAATATCTTTAATATATTTGACTCCATATTTCACTATGTTAGTAAAACCATTAATAATACATGTTTTATCATAGATATTGATATTTTACTCAATAAACTTCCTTGATATTTTTGTATTTTCATATATTAGATTTTAAAATTATACATTTTAATCAGATATCTGTTCTTTATAATGTTTCTTAATGAGTTTGGAATCACGAAATAAATCCAATATCTTTCTTTATCTTAGATCACAAAATGAATATTTCATCATGTGAAGATTCTAACTATTATTTATGATACACTCTCCCTTACACTTATCCTTCATCACCATTGTTTTATCACTTTGTCTTATATTTATCCACAATTTCCCTGATAACATATTCTTTAAAGTATTTTTTGTCCTCCATTTATTCCACATAATTTTCTTCTAAGTTATTTTACACTTCTAAAAGTAGTTTATTTTTATTAAATAAGTTTTCCTTAGTGATCCTCTTACCTTTTAGGTAATTTGAATATTTATTCATAGAAACATCACTATCCTCATTATCATCGTGAGATATATCAGAACACTTTTCTACAAGGTTCCAACCATTTTAGCATGACCCATCCATATGTTGGACGTCCATGTGGAAGGAAAATAAAATAAATAGATGTAAAATGGTATAAAGGCATAAATAAATGAAACACACTAATTAATCTCTCCACTACCCCGATCTCCCTCCCCTATACAGAAAACTGCATAGCTGCCTCCAGTTCCCTTCTTCCCCCTTCACAGAATATAACTACCCTCCATCCGTAGAAAGCAGTAAAAGGATTAAGTGGCTGATGCAATGATGAAAATGAAATAAAAACCAAACTACAAAATACCTGTCTCCTGTGACTATACAAGTCACCATTTAACATATAAGAACCATAATGCCCTATGGGTCAAATCATGTTCCATCAAGCATGGGGGAAACATATTTATGTTTCAAAATGATACTATCAAATAGTACATTCCTATTAATTAACAATTAATCTTCTTATTAATGATATATAATCAATTTTAATCAAGTTTCATCTTATATTGGTTTTGTTCGATACAATTTAGTTTAGTACATTTTCATTAGATTTAGCTTGTATTGTTTTTGTTTATATTAGCTTGGAAAATTTCATTCATTTAGGATAGATAGTTATCACAATAGTTCACTTTTAACCATTGGTATAAGGGTTAGGATAGATAATTATCCCAAAACAGGACCTATAAAATACATATCCAAAACATTCCCTAAAGAAAAATACATACCCAAACAGAATAGAAGGTTGTGATAGAATCAGAAGCTAAGAAGCATGTACTGGGAAATACGTAGGACCTACATAATAACATGATTTTTATTTTGGGCCAAGGAGTGTGTACTAGAAAATTATCAGGCCAATGATAGAGCATATAACACTCTTATATACAGGAAATCACATTCCATAATGGGGCATCATGGTCACTACAAGAGAAACTATAGCCTAGAAAAAAACAACAACAAATGGGTTTGTCAGGGTACCCATAACTATTTTTTAATGGTCCCATGTGAGGAATAATGGGAGGAAAGGCTATTAAAAATGGAGGTTTGGAGAGAGTATGGGGTGCCCCTTAAACCCTTAAAAGGGGGATTATCCATAATAAAAATAAAAAATAAGGCCTTCAGGCCATTTGGGTAAGTGTATTTTTGAGATGTTTGAATATGAATATAAAATAAATAATTATGTATCTATATCTGATGAATTAGAAATGGAAGTATCAAAAGAAAATTTAATTAATACACAAAAGAACTAAGAAAATAAGGAAATAAAAAATATAAAGTAAGAGAAGGATCATCCACTTCCTGATATTGAACAAAGTGGTAAATGTATATTTGTATAATCAATTTATAGGGATCCTTTTGATTATTCAAGTACAATATGTATATAGTATAAAGAGATTAAAAGAGTTAAAGACTTATAATCTCATTTTATAAATTATTTGAATAAGGATCCTATGTATTGGTAATATAATATAAAATCAATAGCATCCATCCTAAGAAAACAATAGGCACCTCTTATAGAAAGAACACCACCTGAAAAATTGCACAGAACACACAACAATGCAATAACACTCTGAAATTCCCAACTCCTCCATAGACAAACACTTACATGAACATTTAATACCACTGTATCTTACAATTCCCAGAAAACATAGAACAGTTGCACAAAACACTTACAAACAAACACTTTCACCTATAACTTGCAATGCCCAGACAACACAGAACACGAATCAATCCAATGAAGTCAAATAAATAATGGTTTGTTCCATATCCTCTATCTTAATATCTAATTTATCTATGTCAAGTATGATATTGTTAAAAAATTTCTTATGAGACTAAACTGTAGTTATCAGGCCCTTGGAAGTGTGGGAAAATAGAGAAGACATGATCGGGATAGGGCGGGATGTGTTCGATGTCCTACAGGCTAGGGGATTAATGAATATGAATGTATTTAGTTACTAAAAATGAAGATGAATTTGTTTGGTTACTAATATTAAATTATTAATAAACACCTCTACTCATATTTAATGTTTATTACTGGAAAAAGAGTGGTTTTGGATGAATAAACAAATACTTTATTCCTCTCTCTATTGAATTTATGTCCTGAATCATTGAACTAGAGACTCCACAAAAGTAATATACCATTATTTCTAATTTAGTTGGTCGTGCACTATGATGTACAGAAGTTATATACACATGTCAAGTAGTTTGTAATGAGATTCATGTACACAGTGAAATAATTGTGTAATATAAGTGTGTAATGTGACATATATAGGCCATACAGTGTATTTTAATGCATAATAGGAGGTTATGATAGAATCAGAGGCTAAAAAATTTGTTTTGGAAAATACACAAGCTTAGAAGACTACCAAGCTTTCTAATTCAGGACAAACAATGTGTAATGGGAAATAAAGAAGCCTATGATAAATATTTTATCACCCCTACAACCCAAAAAGCACATTCTTGTAGGGGGAATAAGGGACCCAATAGGAGAAAATACAGTCTAGAAAGAAAAAAACACATCTGGGTTTTTTTTCCTGGCCCCACAACTATTTTTTAAAATTCCCACATGAGGAATAAGGTGAATTGAAGCTATAATAAGAGGGATGGAGAGATATTGGGGGTGAAAATATTCTGAAGGAATCAGACCATTGGCTTGGGTGGGAGAGTAGAAAGGGCCTCTTGTAAAATATAAACATGAAATCTTATTGCATTTTTTTGTTTAACATTATTATATCCTATAGTTTTTTTCATGTCTGATTATTTTATAATGTTTTAGATATTTATTAATTTAACATTGGTGGTGATCCAATGATGATGAGAGTGTTTGGTTACTAATATTTAGTGGTGACTAAACACCTACTACTCATGGTGAATACTTATTATTATCCAATGAGTGGTGGTTTTTGTGAACAAATAGGGACTTAATTCCTCCCTCTATTGAATTTAAATACTAGACCACTAAATAAGAGACTCCATAGCAGTAATTCCTTGATTTCTAATTAAATTGGATCTTTATCTGGTTATATAATAGTGATATACACAAGAAAAATAATGGTCATTATGATGCATGTACATGGGCTAAGAAATGTGTACAATAATTATGGAATGTGATATATATAGGCCAAAAAGTATACTTAAAAACATAATAGGAGGTTGTGGTAGAATCAGAGGCTATGTATCATGTAATGGGAAATATGTAGGCCCTATATAATACCATGCTTTTTATTTCAGGACAAGAAGTGTGTACTGAAAAATAAGAAAGACAATGATAGATCATGTGACACTCTTATAGACTTGAAGTCACATTTCAGAATGGGGAATCATGGTCACAATAGGAGAAACTATTGCCTATAAAGAAACAAAAACAACTGGGTTTGTTAGGGTCCCCATAGCTATTTCTTAGTGGTTCTATGTGAGGAATAATGGGAGGTGAGGCTGTTAAAAAGGGATGGGAACCAAGATATTTGACCAATGAAATTATTGAACAAAAAAACTACTAATGTGGACCGATGAAATATATAGGTCACTATACATAACTATAAAAATATTCAGGGAATCACCATAGGTAGTGGGTTTGGAAGAAATCTAATCTAAATTATTATTATATTGAATCAGGTTGTATTGGTGTAATTCATTTTAATTCAATTCATTTGTATTAAGTTTGTATTGGTTTAAATATTTTTAAATGAGCTCAGAATGAGTAAGAACTATTTAGTTTAATTTAGAACTTTTATATCCAATTCGTCTTTTTTATATAGTTATGAATAAAATATTATAGTTTAGTTTAGTTTGGTTAAATATGGTTTATTTTTGTTTGGTCCAATTTATTTTAGGATAATTTTGATTGGTTTATTTTGGTTTGTTTCAATTTATTGTTTTTTTGGTGTTTAATTCAAGTGTTATTTTTAAAGATCGATTAAATTCAATTTGGTTCATTTCAATTAAATTACACTCATTTTGGTTTGGTTCAATTAAATTCCATTTGGTGAAATTAAATTGAACACAATATGGTTTAGAATGTTTTTGACATGTTTAGTTTATTTATAGTTAAGTTTATTTATAGTTCATCTCAATCAAGGTTTATTTTAATTTATATTAGTTCATTTTAATTTTATTCAATTCTAGTTGGTTTCTTTTAATTTAATATGAAAATACCTCATATCCTCTTGGTATATAAAACCCCATACTAGTATGTATAGTGGTATAAATTCATAAAAAAAACTCTACAAGTAATCTTAGTAATTGTAAAAGCTTCAGATATTTGAGATCTTCATGCCATATACATTTAGTGCCCAACCTTTGAATATTAGTAACAAGTCATAGACCCTTCAACAGACACTGCTACCATTTTATATATTTTTTTCTATTAAGGACCATAAGTACTTTTTACACCATGATATTCATCCCTCTTTATCATCTATTTAACAGGAACCACTAAAACTACCTATGTTATTAAGAGTAAGTTTATTCTACCCTAACATACAAACTAGATCAAATTTATCCATCAAATATATATCCAAAACACATGCATACAATGAATGATTCAAAATAATTACATGAGACCAGATATATGATCAATAACCCAACAAAAACCACCGTGCTATTAGCTTCCCAATCTATACTGTATTTGGTAATAAATAGGAATGTTCCTAAAAACGATTTTCATTGTGAGTCATTATCCTCTACTATTGATTATGGTGAAGGGCCTCCAAATAAATAGCCAAATAAATTAGAAATAGTTAGTATTTCTCTATAAAAAATAATCATAAGGCATTCTCACTTCATAACCTAATTAATCAATAGAAGAACTATCACTCCCCACCATCTCCAACAAGTCCCATAAAACTTGAATTCAAGTCACCATACCTTAAAGGAAGCTATCATCTCTATGAAGTAAAAAAGTTTCAAAATATTGTAAAATTATTACACTACCTATTCGGGATCATTCACACCATACAATGATCATAATTTATACTGATTATATTCTTATTAATGATATTTGTTGGTATCCCTCTAAGTTAGATCATGTACAACCAGCAAATATGCAGGTGAAATATTTTATCCTATAGAAAGATGACATTAATTCCAACCACAACTTGTTTTAAGATGATCAGAGGATTCACTCACTATAGTTCATCAATCACACTTTCGATTAATATTTTAGGACATCTTCTTAGGTGGATCATACAATAAAAAATTAACATATAACAAATAAATATATTTTAAGATAATCAAGAGAGTCAACTCTATTGGGCCAAAAAAAGAGGGTATAATAAACCAACCTCCAATGGTGGAAAATGGTGGCAGATAAATCAAGATGATCCAAACCACTTTGCCTTCGGTAGCAGATGAAAAATCACATCCAAGGTGGACCCAAAAGAAACACGATACGCCCTAAAAACAAGGATCAAAGTTATAATTGGAGAACTTCAAAACCCCTAGGCTTTGGATGAGTGAAACCTAGAAACGGGAGAGAGTAACACTCTAAGAAATTGAATATTTAAAGAAGATAAATGCTTACCTTGAAGTACCGACCAAGAACCCTTAATAAATTATGGATAAATGGTAGGAGAAGAGGGATCCGAGAGGGGGGATGTTTGGAGGGGTCTTCAGCCGTGGGGGTTTTGTACGTGACTGGAGAGGCTAAGGGGATGGGGGGCGTCTTCAGAGTAGAGGGATCCAATAGGAGCTGGGGGATGTCGCTAAAGGAGAGGGAGATGAGAGGGGAGGGGGACGTCGCTAGAAGAAAGGGAGATGAGAGGGGAGGGGGGATTTCACTGGAGGAGAGGGAGACGAGAGGGGCTAGGGGATAGGAGGAAGAGGTGAGGGAGAAGAGGTTTGGTGCTGGGGATGAGCGTGATGGATAATTGGGGATGGATTAGTGGGGGAGAAGGTTTTTGGTGGAGAGGGTTTTTGGGGGAGAGGAGGGTTTGCAGGGGCACGTAGGATGAGCCGGACATATTCAGATTTGAGGGAGGATATACCTACAGTTTTATTAAAACCATAGGTATAGAAAATAAATTCCAATGGTTTTCATAAACTGTTAGAATAGATGTGTTGGTATAGATCCATATTTTATTAGTGATGGTTTGGTCTGTGATCTTGATAAGCTTGAACTTATCCCATAAATGATTTTTATTATTCTTAAGTTGTTGGATCTAGTCTTGGTATTGTTCAATGGAAAATCCCATTGATTATATCTCTCTCAAAATCTTTGATAAATGGGTTTTATAGGGTACGATCGTACTAGTTGAGTCCATCACTTCCATTGTTTATTTCAAATGGATATGATAAAACCCTATATTTATACTAATAATGTGATCACTATTTTTAATGGCTATATTATCTATGGTAACGAAACTTAACAAACTTTTAAATTTTATAGAATATAATAAAACCAAAAAAATCAATGTGTTTTATATAACCATGTTACATAATAAAACATTTATTTAGATCAAAATAAAAATTTTATTTATAACTCTTTAGGTCGTTATAATTTGATCATTGAATTTGAGTTTCACTTCTTGTTATTGCTTAGGAGTTTCAATCATGGGATAAAAATGGGATACAAAGAGAGTCAGACATTTCCCTAGGCCACTTGATCCATTAAATATCAGAAACATAGGAATCCCAAAATTTGGTAGGGCCAGAGTGCTAGTTACCCATTTTGGGTATGGTTTTCTCTCTGACTGTATTGGTGCTATCTAATCCTCCATGACTTCTAATCAAGCTTCCAATAACTAGATATTATTGATAGAACCTTTATGAATGTTTGGTTGAGCATGATCTTGGATAGGTGCAACAATTGACAGGACCTGAGGCATTGGTTTTGACATTATTTGTGGCCGATATTAGGTCAGGGACATATTTTTAGGGTTTTCCCAAATCCTCTCTAGTTTTCTCCCTAATGCAGGGAAATCTTGACATCTGTCTATAATTAGCTCCATGTAAACTGATGGACCAAGCTCCAAGTTAAGAAGATGTCCTAGCCCTACTTTAGTCACTAGAATGAACCCTTACTATTAAGGTTCACTTGTTAGAAGTGTATGTTTAAGCTCTTCCCATGGAGCATATTCAGTGGGAATTATACCTTGAAGAAACTCAACATTGAGTCTCATCAAATATTTCATTTCTTCCTCCCAATGAGCGAATCATTCTTCGAAGTAGGGATCTATTCCTCATCGATAGGAGGAGGTGGGTTGTAAAAAACCTTTCCTGTATTATTTTCATTGGAAGAGATTCACTGATGAGGAAGTGGGGGATTTGTTGAGGGAGAACCCAAATTTAGTGTGATTATTTGATTTTGTGTACACATACCTTAATTTTTCTTAGCATGGACCATGTTCTAGATGCATCCATCCAATTCTTACTCCCTTTCATTTACAACATTTTCAATTCCATATATAGGAATGATGTACATGATTTTCACCATTTCATAATGCACTTTGGGCATCACCTTGATTGTTGAATAATATGAGGACTGTTTTTCCCTTTGATGAACCTCTTCCTTCCTTTATAGGATCCTTTTAGAGCTTCTTGGTGAAGATTAACTCAGAGGGAACCTCCATACAACCTTATCGTATGCCTCCTTCTGGGGGAAATGGGTCATGAGGTGGGAATAACTGGGATAAATTACTTCTCTTTGATATATTTATATAGAAAAAGACTGATTTTTGTTGGGGGGGGGGGGGGTTAAGGTAAAAATTTCCCCTAGCCCTATGAGATTGGGTTTCTACCAATTTTTGTGTGCCTCGGGCTGAGTTTTTCAGCCCCATAAGGGAATTTTTTGTTTAGAATCCCCCCATCTCTATGTGGTGGGCCTGATCCCATATGGAGGTGGCTGCTTCTACTGTTGCATCTCCCTTAATCTTGAGAATCCTTGTTCGATCATGTTATGGGCAAAATTATAAGTATTCACACAAACTATTTTCTTTCAAGGATATTAACAATGTCTAATGATTTTATTCCCATAAGTTAGAATCCTTCTTAATGTTCTCTGTTTCCTATTTCATAAGTTTTTATATGGATTTATCTCATCAGAACCAAAACTTTTGAGACTTATTCATGGACAATTCTTGTTGGGTGTGACATTTATTCTATGCATGGGTCTTGGTTAATAGCTATCTTGGATTAATGACATTATATGATGTCATTTACAGTGGGATCTTCTGAATGGGGCGTGGGGTGAAATGTAAGGTTCCATTCCCCGCCATCTCCAGATATGAACACATGGTGGTGCATCGATAAGAAGATGTTGTAACTCATGCAATTAATTGAGGAATTTCAATTGAAGATATTTCCTATGATTATATGATTATTGTCTCCATGTAGATGGAAGGGCTTCAAAGTCAACTTGATGTTGAAGATCTCCAAATATTTTCACATGGTCTTCATACCCGTTATAAGGAAAGATTTTTTCTTTCAGGTGGTGGAGAGTTGTACATATATTCATAAAGATGTTTTTATGCATTATTTTGACAATTCCTTTGGAATGTCAAACTGATAAGTGAATGAGGGACAAGAAATGATGATTATATAATCCCTATCCAATTTTATTATCATGAGAAACATATCCTTTTGTTCTTATACCAGGGATTCCACCACTTGATCTACCCAACATGAGTACTTATTGACTATTTTTTCACATTTAACGGGGCTAGTGGGGGTCTCATTGTCATGGGAATGATCTGGAGGTGGATCATACGATGAGTGTTTCCCTGGGCCATCTTATGGTTGATAAAGGATGGTTCTTTTTATTGATAGGGTATCTATAATGTCTGGACCTATCTTTTCAAGATCCCTAAAATATGATGGATTTTCTATATTTGGTTTGGGAAGGGGAGGAACTTCTTGATGAAATGAAATGTCATTGTATGGAGGATCATCAAAATGAATTTCATCACAAAAAGGACTACCATCATAGTTTTATGTATGACTACAAGGATAATTTTTGCAGTGTATACCCTAGGGAGGACCTTTAGGGAGATAATATCAGGGCGACTTCTTGCAGAAATGAAATATCACCATGGGGAGGACATTCACAGTGAATTACATAATGAGGAGAAATACCAACATAGATTAATGTCTAACTATATGGATAATTTTTGTATCATATACCATGGGGAGGACCTTCAATGTGGAAAAAATCAAGGGGATGACCTTCTTACTGAAATGAAATATCACTACGGGGAGGACCTTCACAGTGAATGCCATCTTGGCGAGGACTACCATCATAGCCCAACGTCCAAATACATGGTGAATTTATAAAGTGTGTACCCTAGGGAGGATATTTACGGTAGATTATAGCAAGGGAAGGACCTTCTTGGTGTTTTATCTTTTGACTATGAGGAGGTCTGAGATGATTCTCATCAGGATATAGGATCACATAATCAATTGATTTCTTCCCAAAAAGTAAGCCTTTGTGGTAGATTTTATTGGGAGGACCATTAGAGATATTGGAAACAATGTTGTGGGGAGGACCTTAAAAACTACTAATTCCACTTTCTTAATTTGGTAACAAATCATTAGTATAATAAATCATCACTAATATACTTTTTATGGCCTCAAGAACTCTAGATTCCAGAAGAGAAAGGTTATGAGTCAAATCTTCTTTTTACAGTTTCCTCTGGCATGATTTATTTTTAGGTGCTATCTTTTGGGTGACTAGGGTTGCTTACTGTAAGTGAAGAACCTAATATACGGGTTCCTATTTAAGTGGCTCCCATGGTGCTTCTAGGATGTTCTGGTAAGCATAGAGATTTTTTGTCAGAGATATATGCCTTCCCTGGAGCGGCCACCAAAGTTGAATAGTGTCCCCCAATTGGGATGAGTATTTGTGCCCAATACTATAGTACGTTTATCCTATAATATTTACAAAGACACTCCTAAATGAGATCAAGGGTGCATTTATGATCCTGAGTGACCATCCTATTGTGTGGATGAGTCACCCCACCCGAAAAGTTGGGGTTGTGGGACCAACTCCTAGCTATTTCTGCTGATGTGATCACTTAGTGGAAGGTTTTTATGATATGTTCAAGAATTGATGTTTGGATCTACATAATTTATAATACATGTTGAGAGACCTCTTTAGTGGAAATGCAAATATATTCCCATTTTGGTGTTGGGGCAGGAATGTCAGTCTTCCCCTGACTTGTAGCTGAGATATGTTGACTAGGTTATCCAAATGCCACTGTATTTTAATGGTAGGATTGATGAACCAGAGAAGTTATTTGAATATTCTTGTTGAATTAATCCTTAATTGACTAAATATATTGCTATAAATCCATATTAATTTTTATATTATTGTAGTTTTCCATCATATTTTCTTGTAAGGCTTGATATGAAAGAACATGGATTTGTAACTTCTCATGCTGTGATTCCGTATTTGACTGGTTGGATTCTTCAGTAGGAACAAGGATGATTGTATGTTCTTTACTATTTTATCATCACCCTATATGAGCCAGCTTGTAGGACTGGGTCTGTATGACTTTGGATGGGGCCCGTGGGGTAGTATTCCCTTCACAGTGAGGATGTTGAGCCGCAGGACATTAGCGGTGATGATTATTGGAAAGGGACCTTGGTCACGACCCCTATGCTACTAGGATATTTTTTTGGTGACTAATTAATTAGCCTTCTTTGGGAAAAGGATAAAATCATTAATTTGTTCCAGGTATAGGCTCCTGAAATGGTTTGAGATGGTTGTTGATGCCGTTGGGTTCTAGACCACCGACCGTCATTGAGCGGATGAATAGAAGGGATTCATTTTCTGGAGGGCCATTCAATCTGCCTCCATAGTTGGGAGAGTATCATTCTAGAGGTACTCCCAGAACAATAAATTTTAAACCTAGAGTTGAAGACAATAGGTGGGAGATGAAATCTTCTATTTAGTTGAGGACCTGACTTGTGCAGTGGTTGATGCACATGTCTGTGAGAATTGGTGAGATTCCATTGGAATAAAAGGAGTTATGGCGAAGAGGTCCTAAAATATATGGGTACAACACACACAAGAATACCCCACAAAAGTATCATATCCTTAAATGAACACATTCCCCATTAATCATTCTATTTGGACCTCTTTTAATTTGAGATGGAAAGGGTCCTAATGGGTGGGTGACACCAACATATTGGTTAAGGATTTATGCCAGGTTCACCTTTTTTGTTTCTAAGGAAATGGGTGGTGGTGAACCTTTATGGTATGATTGATTATAAAGGGATTTAATGTTTCACAATCTTCTATACAGGGTTCACCACTCTTATCCTACACCCTCTTGTGATAGATTGGTTTCCAACGAGGTTGGTTCATGGAATCAAAAGCACCCAATGGTTCACATATCCATGGTAACTCATGAACCTACTTTTCAAAGACATTCACTCATTGGGTAAATTGAACAATGGTAATTAAGAACTCACATTGGTCGAGAGGATGAAAATTCATACTCATCACACCCTTTTGGGGGAACTATTTCCTATTCTAGGACTATCTTATAGATTTAAGATATATTCATGAATCTTTTTTTCATTCCCAAGTATGACATGAATCACCCTAAATTAATGATTAATTATAAGAATTCATGTGTTCTAAATACTATTTATGTATCTATGGTTCTTCATTTATGGGTATATTTTTATTTATCTGAGGTTCTCCATCAATGGTACCCTTTTATGAATAGATTATAGATTCTTTGGTCATTTTTTAGGATAATGTTGGTTTTAATCCATGTGGTGAGGTGATCTGGAATTTACTATCATACAAGGAGATGGAATTTATTTTTTTGTCAAGATCAAAACCATGATATGAGATTAATATATATTCCCATGAAAGGAATTAGAACTCACATAGTTTGGTTCCACTTAACAGGATACATAAACTTTCAAGGTCATGTGATGAGGACCAAACCATGTGGTTTAACATCATGAAAAAAGGAAGTCCATGAAAAATAATCTTGGCCAAAGATGGTGTGGGAATTATGCTATAACAAAAAAATATTTTATGGTATACATATTCTTAAATAAATTCAATTTATTTTATATTTTACATTGTACAAAAAAACTGTGATATACTATTAAATATTAATACGACTGTTGAAATATAAATGTAACCATTAGGAATAATAATATGGAAAATAGAATAATAACCCATCCTATGAAATTATAAATAAAATTTATATATCTTATGAATGAAAATATAATATATTTATGTCAGGTAATAAGAAAATAAATGTTTTAGAAATGATAAATTAAGTGTTTTTATTTTTGTGAAATGTAGCTGTTATTTATAATTTAATAATTAATATAATTATTTAAAAGAAGTTTTTTTTCATAAAATAGATTCATAAATTGATAATTTTTTTATGATTATAAGATTGTAACATCCTGAACTGGGATCCACTTAACCCATTCCCCAAGCCAGTGGGTCACATGGCCTCAAGCACTCCTTGCTATATGTTAGAGGCTACCGACTAGCAACGAGGGAGTAAAGGTGGTATGGTGGGGAGACTATACCCTCATTTCATAGTGACACATTAGATTCAATAGTACACATAAAATATTAAAGGAATCATATATAAATAGAAAAAATAAACAAACATGTGTGGAAGTTTAAATAACTAAACAACTGATAATATAATCAATAATCCACTAAGGCAGTGTCAGGTATATGGATGTATGGAATGATGATATATAAAAAGGGAACATGGGACATGTATAAAATCATTATATAAAAGAATAAAAAAATAAAAAAAGATGCTTCACTATAATCTCAATAGAATGATTGTTCCTCTTCTCCTAATCTCCATCTATAGGATAATCATATCAATAACCTATAACATGGTACTTTCCCTTATCAATAACTGCCGATGGATAATATTCTCGGGTACTAGAGGTAGCCCGAGTAGGGTGTGAGATAAAAATATCAGTATACTACCACCAATGGTTTCTATAAGTAATCCAAGCAGCACTCGTAACTAAACATTGTGCATGTAATAATAATTAATTAACAAAGCTGAATAAATAATTGACAGCCCGCTCAGGTTCCTAAAGGACACCAGGTGACTCTACCTTCTTTGGTTCAAGGTCAGAATAAGTGTATGAGAAGCCACTATATATATATATTATAATTATATATTTCATCCACCTATATGAACCAATTATGTGTAGTCGTAAGTGGCCATATACCTAGAATAGTAGTTGCTGGCTGGACCGAGGCATAACTCAAACATCCATAACCAGTCTAAAAGAGACTATATAATCAAAAAATAGGGTACATGACCTACATCTCATAATGAGTTGGAAACACCATTCTCGTCAATCGATATGGTAGTGTTACATCATTCCAACACTCTAAACATGAGACATGGCGCGTAAATCCAAACACCCAACTAGGGTAAATAGTGCAAGACATCATACTCTACACCCGATTTAAGGGAGCATGATATAATCACACTCAAGATATCCCTTACCATAATAACAAAAACTCTATAAATATGTAATCATATTTATAATATAATACATGAGTCAAAACATCTCATGAATCTCATTATCCAAGTTTCATTACATACAAGGAATTCCCAATTTCAATGAGAATTTAAAAGATCTTAATAGAACATGTGGTCTATCCACCATTTAGAAATAATTTCAAAGAGATATTTAATTAATTTAAGGAAAAAATACCACCATGAAAATTTAAATCCATTCAATACATTTCATTTAAACCATTTCAATTCATTTAAGGAAAGGGAAACCATGATGGATAGTCTATCCTTTATAAAACTAACCCATTCAACATGAAATTTCAATTAACTAAAATCAAGGGGTTATTTAGAAAGGTGACATGGTCAAGTAAGGAAATTAGAAACATGGGGAATTTTTACTATGGGTTGATCCAAACACCTAATAGGTTTATTAGGTTCCAAAAAATTCACGTGTCAAGGGAAATTACATTTAGAATATAAGCCAAAATCTAAATAGGTGTTCTAGGTATTTAAATCAATTAAACCCATAGGTAAATTCAAAGTTTCACACCAAAGGGGTTCCCATAAATGTGGAAACCACCCTATAAACCACTAAAAAGGTTTCAATAGGAATTTATCAATGTTAAATGATTGATTTGATATAATGAAATTAAATATAATGAGACACTAGAAAAAAGTTGGCATGCAACACAACAAAATAACTACAAGGCATCACAAATCAATGGGAAAACTATGATACCACCTACCTCAAGGTTATAGATAACACCTCTCTTGATATCGACCTCATATTTGGAGTATGTTGGAATAAATCTAAGAAATATTCAAATTACATGAAAATAGGGGAAAAGGGATTTCACCTAAACAGCATGATAGATACGATGATAAAATTAGATAGGAAGGGAGAGGATTGTAGAATATACTGAGATAGATCCAATGATTCAGATGGATCATGAATCAGAATTAGGATTAGAATGTAATATTAAAGCAAACATGAGGGGTTATTGAGCTCAAAGGAAGAAGAAATATCATTTTAGACATTGGAAAAATAAGGGAGAAAAGAAAAAGCATTATAAGTTTAAGTGAGGGGAAAAAACAATTTCACCTGCAAATTTTGGGGGTAGGATTTACCAAATTGTGTTCAAGCCACTAATTAAGGATTTTTTCTACATGGTTAAGGTTCACAGTTTCCCAAACCGTGTGAAATTTGTTTAAAATACCACTGTAAAAAACCTACATTTTCTCACATAGCCATGTTCCCGGAGTCGCAAGATTTCAGACAAACTATGTGTCTCCTTTTTCACCTCTAAAATTCTCCACATGGTTATATCTAACCATATGGGATGAGTTTCAAAACTTATTCTAACAGTGTGACCTATTAATTTTTCCCATTTCTTATAACTTCGGGCTCCAAATGATCCACAAACACTCCTAGTACCTTCTTTTCATGATGAAGAATATTTATAATGGGAATTTAAAGGATTTTAAACAAAAAAAATGATCCACAACTTCATGAAAAAATGGTTTGTTACACCCTCCCTTCCTTAAAGCAACTCATCTGAAGTTGGAATTTTGAGGGTAAATAGGCATATTCAACAAATAGTTTCGGCCACTGAGTATGTATATCAGCTTCTCACTCCCATGTATTGTCTTGTACTTGGTCGTGTTACCATAACACTAATACCATAGGAACTGAACTTCCTTAGAGTGTCTTCACACTCTAATTCAAAATATGAATGGGGTACACCATCAAGGAAGCATCCACATCCATCTCAACCTAATTAGTTTGAATGAAATATGAAGGGTCTCGATAGTATCGGCGATGCTCAAATACATGAAAGACATCATTCATAGGCCAATATCTCCAAGGAAGTTCCAACTGGTAAGCTTCTAGACTAGTCCATTTCATAACCTCAAAGTTTCCAATGAACCTCAGTGAGAGATTACCCTACTTCCAAATACGTCTACGAGAAAGACTCACAAGAAAAAATGGTCTCCAACCTTGAAATCAAGAGGTCTCCAATGTCTTTTGGCATATTAATTCTATCTATATTTAGTTTCCATCATGCACTTCCTGGTCAGCTAGACCTGTTATGTAGTCTCCTGTATGAGACATGGTCTAAGCGTAGCTGCCTCCCCTACATCTATCCAACATAGAGGTGAACAACAATGCCTACCATATAATGCTTTATAAGGATCTATATCATTGTTATTCTAAAATCTGTTATTATAATTGAACTCAATAAGTGGAATGTGTTTCTCTTAGGAACCCCCAAATTCATGGAAACATGCATGAAGCATGTCCTCTAGCACCTAAATAATATGCTCTGTCTGTCCATCAGTCTGAGGGTGATAGACTATGCTCAGAAAAACTTCTATAACGAAGGACTTCTGCAACCCCTACCAGAAACATGACATAAAGTGAGAATCTTTAGAAAAATGATAGAACAAGAATCTCCATAAAGATTTACATCCTCCCTAACATACAACTTTACAATAAAATCTACCTTAAAGGTCTCTTGAGAAGGTAAGAAGTGTGAAAGATTCATCAAACAATCAATGAAAACCCACACTGTATCGTTTCCATGAGGTTATCTGGGTAAAATAGTCGTGAAATCCATTAAAACGTCATCCCATTTCCACTCAGGAATGAGAAACAACTATAAAATCCCTGCTAATTACTGATATTCTACCTTCACTTTCTAACATGTGGAACATAAATTAATGAAGTTAGGAATATCATGTTTCATACCAGGCCACCAATACTGGAATCATATATCCTGATACATTTTGGTGGCACCGAGGTGAACTTCGCATCCTGAGGCATGAAACTCCAACATCATCTCCTCTCTAATGTCTGTTGTGACCCATACACACCCATGGAATAATAAGGTATTATCCCCAAACATGGTCCTCCCTGAATATGTATCATCATCTGAACCACTCTCCCTTAGGAAAAGGACTTTGGGATCAGTTAATTGTCTCAACCTCACCCGTTCTAGAAGAGTAGAGGTCACTACTAAGGTTGAGAGGATATTATAACCACGATCCTCCTAAGAATCAATGTGTATATCTTAGAACAAGGCCATGATATACTATTTTACACTGGACACTTGAACTACACGACTTTGATTCTTTAATCTTAGAGCATTGGAAACTATATTTCATTTACCAGGCGTTTAAATGAGTTTTAAATCAAATGACTGTAGGTAATCAACCCACCTACCCTATTTGAGATTCAAATATCACTGTGTAAAGATGTACATGAGGATTTTTTATTTGTAAATACCAAAAAAATCTCCAAGTAGAGAGTGTCTCCAAAAGTGTGAGTCATGAACTACAACAGTTATCTCGAGATCATGCATTAAGTTGTTCTGATCATGAGGTCTCAACTGATGATACCCATATGGAATGAATCAGACATCCTAAATCAAGATAGCTCCAAGCATAATACCTTATGTGTCATAGTATACAATATAAATCCTACCTAACCGTGGTAGAATCAGTATCAACACTGAAGTAAATCCTACCTTACACTCCTGAAAGGTTGCTTCAAAATTTTTTGACCATATGAATTTCACACCCTTCTTAATCAAGATAGTAAGTTGCACTAAAATGCATGAGAAATCCTAGATGAAGCATCTATAATATCTGGATAGCCCTAAAAAACTGTGTATGTCAAATAAGTTCTTGGTATGCTCCTAGGAAACTACAGTTCTCACTTTCTCTGGGTATAATGAGACTCCTGACTCTGAGATAGTGTTACTCTTGATGTGAACTATGTTGATCCAAAAGTGGCATTTACTGATCTTAGCATAGATTTTATTCTCTCTCAATGTATTCAACACAATCTCAATATGGTTGGAATGGTAATGTCTAGATAGTGAATACACCAAGATATTTTTAAAATATACTACCATGAATGAATCCTAATATGGGTGAAAAAATTGATTCATAAGAATCATGGAAATAATAGGTTCATTCATGAGTCCAAATGACATTACCGGGTACTCGTATAGACCATGAATTCTCCTGAAATCTATGTAGGGTATGTTTGATGAACTCACACACTCCTTAAGATAGGCCGACCTAAAATGTATCTTTGAAAAACATCTCTCTCCTTGAAGCGGATCAAAGAGGTCATATATTCTAGGCAGTGTATACCTATTATTTATCATGAGATGATTCAAATTCTAGTAATACACATAGATCCTAAGGGTACCATCCAATTTTTTGGAAAAAGGACCAGTGAACCCCAAGGAGAAGTGTTGGGACATATAAATCCTTTACCCTCCAGATCCTATAATTGCTGATTGAGCCTTGAAAGCTCCTTAGTTTCCATCCTATAAGGAGGAATGGTCAATGATGCTACTATTGGTATAATATCAATAGTAAAATCTACCTTTCTCACCAGATGTATATTGGAGAATTCATCAGAAAATATATCCCTTAAACTCTCCACTACAAGAGTAATGACAGTGGGTCGTAAAACCTAATCATTAAAGAAAAGAATATCAATCTGATCTATCAAATTACCCAGCCTCTACAGCTCAGGTCCATCCCATGTTGCACTAACATTCTATTCTCCCTTATGCATGTGATTAACTCCATTTGGTGATGTAAACATCGCCCTATAATGATAACAGTCAATATGGGATTGATAGGGAACTAACCAATCCCTCCTGATGATTAAATCAAAGCCCATCATGTTGAGAATGAAAATATTCCACATGAAAAGGTAATTGCCTACCTCAAGAGTATAGTCCTTAAAATGATGAAAAACCTCTGATCGGATACCTAAAGGGTTTTCTAGTGTCATAACACCATAAACGTTCTCGATCTAGAGGCCCAAACTCTCAGTTATTTCCTCAGATATAAAAGAGATAGACATTCCTGTGTCCAATAAAGAAGACACTAAAGTGGAGGCTACTAAAATAATACCTTGTATAGTAGGTGTTATGGTAATTTTCTCCTTCGGCATAGGTTGGACTGCATGTAATTGGCTTGTATCGTGGCCATAAGTCACAGTCTTACTACCCTGATCAGATTTACTATATTGGCGCTGTGAATTATAAGTCTAACTACATCTTCATCAACTGCCACATAGACCTGATCACCTGATGGTATTCCAACTTCCACCTTGGAATGATCTAATGACCCGTACTCCTAAACACGGAGTAGGAGTAGATACCTACCCACTAAGAACTAGATGAAAATTCCTACAAAAGCTCTGGATATGTCCCATCTTGCTGAAGCCTATACATTCCACTAGATATCGCATGCATTGAGGTTTTGTGTTTCCTAGCGTTCTACACTAGTCATATACTAGAAATCTATCAGTACAATGTGCCTAACTACTACTACTTCCATGAGAAACCTTAAAGCACATCTTTCTCCCAGAAGAATAAGTATTGATAGATCTTGGTGCCGAACCACCCTTACTCACACCATCGTCTTCCCCCAAAATTTTCTCTATGATAAGGGCTTAGTTGACTATCTCTGAAATAGTGATCAAACTGAATACATTGACCTACAACTATATAGAATATACCATCTCATCCTCAAATCACCTGGTGATCATGAGTTCATCAAAAACTAGCATAGGAGAGAACCACTATAGTTGAGTGAAACAAGTATAGTATTCCATAAATTACATAATTCCCTGATACAGGTTCATGAATTCTCCAGATCTATCATCCTTTAGAGTATGTGGAATGAAATAGTAATATAAGATCCTTTGGAAGTCTACCAAGACCATGTCTCAATGTCATTATTCCTGGGTGATAACATCCCACCACCTCTTAGCATAGTTGCACAACATATATTCATATATTTTAACCCTCCACTCTAGAGGAATGTCTAGATGATCAAATATAGAAATAATAGATTTGAGCCATAAATAAGTAGCATGTGGTCCTCCATCCCCTGAAGAGGTGAGAGGATGATGTTGTTGGAATTCTAGATTCAACTCTTCCATTATTGGGGTAGGTTGGACTAAAACTTGCATTGAATGTAACATATGAATAAATAACTCTCATAACTAGGCATCAGTGCCCATATCAAGTAAAGGAAGAGGTTCCACATGTGGAACTGTAAGAGGAATCACTAGTGGATCAGGGACAACCACCTCATGAGCATGGTCATCACTGCATTTAGGGCGTACGACCGGAGGAATTCATGGAGACATAATACTATAATGCTAAACACATACATCAGAATAGATATAAGAAACTAAAATGATTGAAAATAATAATATAGGATATTTATAAATCCTTCCCATTGAAAAGACCACAACTCTCTACCAGCTCCAAAATCTAGTACTGTGTGGTTTAAAGAGACAATATTATTCCATAAAAACATAATAGATACCCACTACTCACTACTAAGGTTAGTTTCAGGTCTATGTTTCTATTTTTCATACATATAATATGGATATTCCTATTTTAAAGAACATATTCATTTTAAAAGTGTTCTTGTTCAAATATTTAAATTACTTTAAAATGATTGAATTATATAGATTACCATTTCTGATCCATATGGTCCCATACTCCTTATGAACCAAAATATGGAATCCACTTCACTAACCATAACATGTTTCATCCCATGCGATCAACAGTCTATGGATCAATGTTACATAATTGACTGCGTAAGGCGTTCACTTTAACCTATTCAGGAAAACAATATTTGGTTAAGGTAGGGAATTTAAGTGTCAATTATGTTTTATAATCCCTGAAAATAATGCTAGCACAATTATATAAACAATCAAGGAACCATCAACATGAAATTGGAAAATGAATGCTGAAAATAGACATGACATGGAGAAATAAGTGGAATATTAGTCCTACTATTCCCATTATGATTCATGTGATGAATTTCCCTCATTATATTGGGCCATAGTAAATAAATAATCATTTTAATAATTCGATAGTAATAACACCATAAATAAAGTGCATCACCCAATAGTGAAGTTATTTCAACCATAAATGGTAGAATCAATAAATGCAATTACCCATCCCAGGTAATTCAGGTAATTCGGGTTTCCCCTATACATAGGTTATCTAATCCCAAACACAAGTTTAATTCAAAATCCATTTAACTCCTAGTCTCCTTTATAATACCCAAGTAGTAATAAAAAGTAAACATAAAGGCTCTGATACTGATTTCTAACATCTCGACTTGGGATCCAATTAACTTGTGCTCCGAGATGATGGGTCACGTGGCCTCAAGAACACCTCCTAGTACACCAGAGGTTTCTAACTATCAGTGAGGGAGTAAATATGGTATAGTGGGGAGACTAAAACCTCATTTTAGAGTGGTAAATCATATATAATAGTAAACATACAACAATAGTGTTAGCATATATAAACAGATAGAATAAATAAACAAGTGGGAAAGCATAAATAACTAAACAACAAATAGAATAATAAAAAAGACTCTAAGGTAGTGTCATGTATATGGATTCATGTCATGGTGATATAAAAAACGTTAATAGGATAAAATCATACAATCATTCTATTTAAAAAGTAATAAAATAATTAAATCTTCTCTACTAGAATATCAAGTGAATGCTCAGTCCTTTGCTCATAAGCTCCATCTATAAGGTAAGCATATAAAAAACCTTTCACATGGACCTTTCCATTAACAATACCTGTAGAAAGATAATATTCTTGGGTACCATAGGAATCCCAAGTAGGGTGTGAGAAAAAAATCCCTGTAGGCCACCACCAATAGTATATATAAGTAATCTATGCAGTGCTCATTACTAAACAGTGTGCAGGTAATAAAAAATAACTAAAAAATTTGAATAAATAATTAATCTCCCACTTAGGTTTTTAAAGGACACTTGGAAGTTTTTTCTACTTTAGGTCATGGCCATAATAAGTGTATGAGGAGTCACTATATATATTTAATATAATTATATATTTCATTCACCTATATGAACCAAGTAAATGTAGTTGTAAGTGGATATACTAGTTATTGGATGGACAGAGGCATAAATCAGACTTCTATAACCATTCTAAACGATCTTATAAGCTCAATAAATATGGTACATTCCCTACATATCATAATGTGTGAGAGAAACCAAGCTCGTCACTTGATATGGTGAGTGTGCCAGTATGTCAGCACTCTAAACATGGGTTGTGGAATGTAAATACCAACACCTAACTAGTGAAAATAGTGTGAGATGTCATGCTCAAAACCCGATGTAAGGGACCATGATACTGTAATTTTCAACAGACTCCTTACCATTATACCACATCCTCTATAAAGGTGTAATCACATTTATGATATAATACATGAGGAAAAACCTTTCATGCTTCCCATTATCTAAGTTTCATTACATAAAAGGTATTTCTAATTTCAATGATCATTTAAATGAGCATAATTGAAGGTCCGGTCTTACCACTATTTACAAATCATTTGAAAGATCCATTTAACTTATTAAAGTAAAAAATCCTACCATAAATAATTCAATCCATTCAATCCATTTCATTTAAACCATTTTAATTCATTTAAGTAAAGGGAAACCATCATGGATAATCCACCCTTTATAAAACCAACCCATGCAATTCATTCAATATGGAATCTCAATTTACTAAATTCAAGGGGTCATTAGGAAATGTTCCATGGTCAAATAAGGAAATTTAAAACATTTTTAAGTCCAAATATGGGCTGATCCTGACACCAATGAGATTCCTTAGGTTCCATAAACATTCATGTATCAGGGAAATTTCATTTAGAATACAAGACGTGATCTAAATAGGTGTTATGGGTATTTAAATCAATTAACCCAAGAAGGAAATTCAAAGTGGAACACCCAAGGTGTGTCCAAAAATGTGGTAACCATCCTCTAAACCACTAAACATGGTTCAATAGGCATGTATCAGGGTTCAATGATCAATTTGAAATGAATATATTAAATTAAAGGAGACACTCGAAAAAATTTGGTGTGAGACACAACCGAATATTTAAGAGACATAAAAACTCAATTGGAAAATGATGATAACACCTAAATCAAGGCCTTAGATGAGTTCTCTCCTAATATCAAAATCATATTCTGTGTAGGTTGGAAGAAATCTATGATATGGTCCAATTCCCTGAAAATAGGGAAAACGGGCTTGCACAGAAATATCATGATGGATAAGAAGATAAACTTAGATAGGAAGGGATACGATTGTAGAACATACCAAGACAAATCAATTTATTTAGATGGATTTTTAATTGAAATTTAGATTAAAATTTTAGCTCAAATCCTAACTTGATGGAGTTTTGAGATCAATGGAATTGGAAAGCTCATTTTAGCCGCTGAAGGAAGAAGGGAGAAAAGAAAAAGGGTTATAATTTTAAGTGAGGTAAAAAATTAATTTCACATCAAAATACAGGGGCGTATGGTTAAGGTGCATGGTTTACCAAATGGTTCACATACCATGTGCAAGTCACTTCTTAATTATTTTACCCACACAGTTAAGGCACACGACTTCCCAAACCGTGCACAAACTATGTGAAATACCACTATGAAAAACCTTTGGTTTCTCGCATGACTATGTTCCTAGAGTCACATGGTTTCAAACAAACCCTGTGGCTCCTACTGAACCTATGAAATTCCATTAACAATTATATCTAACCATGAAATCTAGGATGCATGGTTTATTCTAACAGTGTAAGCCCATCATTTTCCCCATTTCTCAGAACTCTGGGCTCCGAATGAGCCCCAAAAGCTTCTAGGACCTTCTTAACTTGATTAGGCATCTTTATTATGGATTTTTAAATGAATATAAACCAAAATAGAATGATCAATATATTCATTAAAATACATGTTATTACAAATATTATTTTATGATACCTTATTTAAAATTTTAAAGTGTCTTAAAATCAGTTATAATTTTCGAATTAGTATTTTTCGAATAAATTATAATTTTAATTAAAAATTAATTTTCTCAAATTTATAATTTTTTTTATAAAATTTAGTTTATTTTTGAAATCTAAACATCAAAAAGTGGATAGGTTGAATTATTTTTATTTTTCTATAATAGTTTCTTTTTTGGTGAATATTGAAATGCGTTAATTTAATGTATTAGAAAAATACATGAATTATTGAGTCATAGTTGATGTATGGATGATTTAAGAACAATTAGTTTGAACTCACATGCACTATTTATGGTACTTATTCCAAATAATCAATACTATTGATATTCTTGAGAAAAACTTATAAACTAATGAATAAAATAATAAAAAAACACCCCTCTCCCCCCATTATAAATACCACCCATTACCACAGATTGTACTCACACCTTATAATCCTTGCACATTTCTTATATTTTGACCAATTAATATCCTAAACCACTTTACCACGTTTTGGTATTTTTGGTCTCACCAAAAGTCCATTTCCAATTCCCTTAAGGACGTTCTCTAGGAGACGACACATAAGAGGTAAAACCTTCCCTCCAACTCTTTCAATTTCTTTTATTTTCTTATAATTACCTCACCTCCCCTTTCCAAAGTAACATGATAACTATAGTATAACATATATACTATAAATTTATTATTTTAATGTTATATCCACCATAATTTCTCTTCTCTACCTTTTTTTTGGAAAATGAAAACATCATTTGAGAGGTGTCGATTCACCACCTTCATGGACGATGATTTTTCATTTTCTTATAACACATTGAAGGCTAGTCATAAAACCATTATAATGGTTAAAAAATATTTTAAAATACATATTACAACTTATTTAGTGAGATGAAACTAGTATATATACATTATATTAATTAATAAAACCAAACTACTTCGCGATGATCAAAAAAATGCCAAAAATAATCTAAATGATTATCAATAACTTTTTATCTAAATAATCATCCTGATATTTGAAAAAACAATATATAATACCATTTAATATTCCATAATTTCATTAATAACATATAATTTCAATTATGAATTACTATTACCATTAAAATGATATTTCATACATGCATATAAGTGAACTAATCATGAAACACAAGGAAATTAACACTCCCGAATGATGAAATTGAATCTTATAACTCATCAAAAAAGAAATAAATAAACTCAATAAAATTATAATAAATAAAATAAATGTTTAATAGGATCTAAATTAAATTATTAATTAATATAATTTCATTATTTAGGACATTATGTGAAAGTGAAGAACACTTTCAGACATTTTGTAATGGATTCTCTCTGAACCCCCATTTTCCTCTAGGTTATGATTTATATATTTTTACCCAAATTTAATTATTAATTTTTCTTATTTAATCCTACTATGTTATATTTTTATGTTCCAAACATATTTAATTTTTTTAATTATTCTTTAATTGATGGGGAAATACATTTTTTATATGGTTCCCTTTTCAAATCCCCCCGATAAGAAATCCCGATTAATGGGAACTTCCCAATTTATTACCCATTTTCAAGTACACTATATAATATATTTTAAGACAAAAATATTTTTATAAAAAAACCATTTTTATCATGAAAAACTATCTAATTTTGTTTCTTGTTTTATACAAACAAATATTTATTTTCCTCTTTAAAGACTCCTTAATATTTTCCCTCAAATTGCACTAAATTGGATCATTTCTAAAGTTTATTAAAAAATATTTTTAGATGTTTTCACTTAATTTGGTCATAATTTATTATGATATATTCCTATTTTACCTTATTAATTTCCAATTATTCTTTAAATCTAATCTTTCATGGACACTATTATGATATTCTATTTGGTTATGCCATATTCAACACTTATTCCTTGTGTATGGTGTATGTATACTTCCCTTTTATTTATTATCAAAATTAATTAATTATTTAATTAAATATCCATATTTATTATATCAAGGAGATTATTATTGTCTTATTCATATACCATTTTTTCATACAGTGTTTTATTTTAAGGTTTTTAACTGGAGAAATATTTATAAATTCTTATTTTCTACTCAATAAAAATATTTTGATAAATCATATTGTTCATGAATTAAATCTTTATATGAAGAATGATTTAGAATTTTAGTAATGGGTAGGTTCTGGTTATAGATATCCCCAAGATGCATTAACATGTCTCATGAGATAAAATAGTTGGAGAAAAACCGTTCACATTTGTTTCCAAGTAGAATCAGATGGGTTTCTACACACAGACTTAAACTATATTGTGAAAGGTATTAACAATAGTGGTTCATATAACAGATACATAGAATCAAATAATTAATCATTTTACTCATTTAGTATTTAGTTATTACTTCCCATGGTATTTTCACTATAAAAAAAAAATCTATGGATGCATTTTCATTCTCAGTTTATTGATGGCATGTTTTTTTCCAGTTATTTACCTTGTGATATTGATTATACCTTATTTAATATGCTTCAATTATTATTGATTCATGTAACCCTTACTGAGAGTTTTATCTCACCCTTTTTCTTTTCTTTTTGTAGGTTATAAAGATAATATCTTTGAATAAGTGTCAAGGAAGTAGTTTATTTTCCTTTGTTATGTTCTATGTTTAAATACCAATGTAATAAGGGAATGATTTATATATATAGTTCTTAAATAATAATTAAATGATCGATCCTTGGTGACATGAAATCTTGTATCTGTTATGTTTTAATAAAATGAAAACCATCTCTGAGCTACTAGGGTTGAAGTTGTTACATACGCCAAGGTATCCTAAGGGACCTAGAAGAGATGTGGCCTCCGAGGCAGGAGCATGATCTTACTAGGGATGTAAATCAATATGGATGGTGATGAAAGGGAATCAGAAGGATGGTGACCCTTAGAGTTCGATATTAACCTACCTGGAATGTGCCCCAAATAATATTAGGGTAAATCTAGGTGTTGGTTTTTGACCTTAGGGAGGCTTCCTACATAACCTAGTTAGTTGGTAATCAAATTCCATGTAGTTCAGAAAGGGTTGGGGCTTACACCTATGGAGGAGGCCCACATGAATGGATAATGGGGATTATATCTAGGAGAATCCCATTTTATTAGATACAATTAAGGCTTACACCGTATAGGAGGCCCATGGTGGTTTGAGATCGTATGGATTTTATGATAACCACTAACCTTTAATCCCATGTGAGTCATTCTCGGTGTGAAAAATAAGAGGAAGAAGTTGATATGAAGATCACATGATCCAATTTTTCCATTGATGGGCTGGTACTATATTAAAAAGGGAGGTATAAAGGGATTTGAATATTCCCATATCTTATTAAATTTTGGTAACTGGATATCCACATCTGGTGATATATCAGGATACGACCCAGGCAAGAGAGGAGGATAAAAAGTTCTGCCTCTAACATGAAACACTAGGGTATTACTCTAGGATAGATTCTCTTTTGGTTCATAGGAACGAGAGGAGGATAATCCATTACGCCTTACAAGGAAAGGCAAGCATGACCCCCACTCCCCCACCCAGAATGGTGAGGTCCAAGTTAGCACCTCTAAGGTCAGGACCCTTATTACCACGAGAATGTAGACTTGATAAAAGTTTTAGGATCTACCTTGTCAAGGATGTTAGCACAGAGAATCCACTTAACAAGAGTATGTAGACTTGAGAAGACACACTGAGGTGCACAAAAATTTGATCATACATGTCAGGTGGTTTTAGAAGAGGCCTTGTACCTATTCCATTAGACCGGTTTACTGAGGGGACAATGTGGGATGAGGTTCCCTCAATTTAGCATGTTGTTGCATGGGTGAGGGAACTATCTATGTATCACTATGCTACTTGGACTTGATTTCCTCCCATGTAGATTTTTTTATGTAGGGATGGGTTCCATACAGGTAGCGTTTTTCTATACAGGATCAACTTCCTCTTGCATAGAGTTTTGCTACATGGTGCAGAGATCCCTTTGTGTAGATTTTTTCTATGCATGATGGTAGTTCACAAAGGTTCAATCCACTTATGCTCCATGGTGTGGTACCCGTAAATGAGTCTTTGTTTTTGTGGAAAACCAGATGAATTTAGTTTCTTCCTTAATGTTATGTGGTGGGTTTACCTACTGGGAATCAAGGTCCCTTTCCTAATTATCCTATGTGTCTTAGATTGTTTGTGTTTGTCTCAATTTTTTTTTTCATTTTTTATCCCCATCTTCACCTCTCTTGTTTCCCCTATAGGTATTTTATATATTAATGGATGAACTGGATACTAGGATGGCTATTATTCCATGGTGGGACATGGGGCTTCATTTATGGGAGCCTAAAAAGGACTCCCCAACCTAGGAATGATTTCATTCATGGGGGAAGAAAAAGATAGTCAGTGCCGACAAACAAATTTACTTCATGATGTTCTGTAATTTTTGTTTGATAGAAATCACCATACGACCTCTTAAATGACTTGGTTTCATTCATGGGTGCCAATGATACCATCTCATCCCATGAATAATTTCATTCATGGGGGTGCTTTTTAGAGTTGTGGAATTCCATGAAAAACAATAGCCTGTGTAGCGATTTTCACATCGCGGGACCAATACTTTATTCATAGCTTTACCCCCTTGGAAAATTTTCTTCAATCTCTTATTTAGATTTTTTCCCTTTTCAAAATCAATGGATTTATTTTATTCTTTCATGTATCCTTTATACGACCCAATATTATCTTCATTAAAAATAATTATGATATTTTTTAACGATGGGTTCTCCTCCATGCATATGTTTTCCCTTCCTACAAAATTTTTCTATTATATTTTAAAACAGAATTATGTGTTATATCATGTGACCTTCATATTTCCATCATCCTCTTTAAAGCAATTTTTTTATAAACATTTTTTATGATGTGGGTTTTCGATAAAGGAAATTCAAAATATTAAAAATGGTTTACATACTTTAAAAATACAATGTTTTATCTTCCACACAACATTTATTTTGATAAAATTTATTTCATTTCAATGACCTATTAATGAATTTTATTTTTCAAAATTAAATGTTTTAAAATTTTTTCACACCACATGTTTAAAACCTTCATGTATTTTTCATGGCTCATTTATGAATATTTTTTTCAAGTAAATGTTTTCATTAATGTTTTAATTTTTTTTAAATCCTTATATAATTTTAAATGTTCCACTATTTAATATTCCTTTTAAAAGTAATGTTTTTTCAAATTTTCTCACCTAAAATTTTTAAAAATGACTTTTTAATACGATCTGTAACTTCATCTTTTTTGATAATGATAAAAACAATTTCTAAAAACTCTTTGTTATTTTAAATACCATTTTTATATTTAACTATAAGGTCTCATTTATTTGGAAGTTATTTTTAATGAACCACCCACTAAATTTTCTTATGAAACATTCTTTTGGTGTGATTGAATTTTGTGTATCAGCCATTTACATTCTTGAGGTCAATTTTGGCGACACCATAGGGATTTTTCAAAACCCATTTTTTTCTATGTGTTCTTTAGGATATTTTTAATGAATTTATTTTTCATATGGTTATATAAGACTGAATTATTGATGCATGGGGTATTATATATCCATCTAATTAATCGATAATGTTTATATAGCATGAGATCAAAATGGCACCCATGTGGGTTTATCTTGGGCCAAAGGGTACATAGGAGGATTTGTACCAATATAAGGGACACACAAGAGGATTAATCACAAGAAAATGGGAACATAATAGGATATATCCCAAGATAAAGGGTACATAAGAGTATTTATCCAAATCTAAAGGTGTACATGGGAGGTATTATCCCATGACCAATGGTACAAAAGGAGATTATCCGAAGACTAAAAATGTACATGGGTAATTATACAAACCCTAATGTGTATTGAATGTCTTGGTGGGTGGCCATGACATATTATTTCTTTTATTATATTTATTACACACAATTATTTTGTAATATTATGCCTTTGATTATGCTCCTTGACCCATGTTTAATGTCTCATGATTCCATAGTCTTTTTTTTCATGGTATATGTTTATTATTTTGAGATTACATGTACTTATATCATGAATTATAGACAATGGTTATTTCCAAATTCTATTTTAATAAGATATTTCTCCCATGATCATGTTTCCTTATATTCTTATGATCTAACCCTTTATGAAATTTTGATATGTTTTCCGTTACTAAAGATTTCAGCTAACCACTTTCTTATGTTTCACTTCCCTAGGTTATGAAAATGAGTATACCTTACAAGAATTCTATAATTAATTCTAGTGTGGTTTGAATATGGAGAAATGTTCACATTTGTTTCTCATGTAGTTAGTCCTCAAATATAGTAAACCTTTTAAATGAAACACCTTGAGATTTTGGAATATATTTCTTTAAAAAAATACTTTGTTCAATATCTTTCTCTACACATAACACCAAACTAAAATACCCATGACATATTTACTATTAAGATAATTTAAGAATAAAAAAATATCTAGTCAATAAATAGACATTAACCACTTAAAAATTCTTATATTTAGAGGATATTTAATTAATATGATTTAATATATAAAAGGACTTCCCATTATCAGATAACTATTTAATGTTTTAATAAATTAAAATTGATATATTATAAAATACTATTTTAATAATATTAAATAGTTAAATATATTAAAAAAAATATTAACACCATTAGGTTATGAATTTGTATACTATAGTACTTAGAACACTCACTTTTTAAAAAGGTCATTTTTTTCAATAAAAGAAAGTTTCTTTATATTTTCATTTAAATAAATAAATTTATAAATTTTTGAAATTTGTTTTTTAAAAAGTAAAATTTATTTTTGAATTCCAGAAATCAATATTATTTTAATATTACTTTTTTGGATTTTTCTAAAAATATTTTTTAGATGAATAATGAAAAATAACATTTTTACAAATGACATGAATTTTATGATATTATCAGTATATAAATTTGAATTTAAAATTCATGAAACCATTTTCTTAGAAGAAATGTTCAATTTATAAGTAAATTTATAATTTTAAAATCTTTTTTTTAATTTGAAAAACTATATTTTACATTTTAGATCATAAGTTATATTTTTCAAAAAAATTATTTTTAATACATTATACATTTAGTATTTTAAAATTACTATTTATCACTGCTAGAAAATTAATATCATAAAATTTATTTTAATTTTTTAATTATTAGGTATAAATGATTTAATATGTACCAACTTATTTTCAATAATAAAGGATAAATTACTTTGGTAAAAACTTGTTACCTTAGTAAATATAAAAGGGGTAAAAACAGTTTAACCAAGAGGGAAAGAAAAAAAATATTTTTAAAACATATGTGGGAATAGTTGTTTGAGGAATTTATTGACTTTATCTCTTACTCTATAAATTATTGACCAATTTTGGACATACTTTCCCTGAGAGTGACTTCCCATTATTTAATTTTTTTGGATATTTACAAAATTCCACCCATTTTTACTTTGAAAACGGGATCCCCTCTCCTCACTTCCTGTCACACCAAAACCCAGTTAGTGCATCCCAAAAATTTAACCAACACTATCCTCAAAATCCCTTTCTACCTTTAGTAGGTTATGGTCCTTGTAAAAGGCTATCACTCTATCACACCTAGATTTTTATTTTCCTCTAATGTTCCAGATTATCTTTTGGCCTTTGGTTTTTCCCTTGAGTTCCAGGTGTTCCATATTTAAATTTTGAGCTTCGGGATGTTTGTATTTAGTTTCACAGTTTAGGTGAATAGTTAGGGGAAATTTTGAACCATTTTATAGGAAATTTTGTGGGTCTATGGTTGTCTCAGGTTAGAGTCACACAACCCATGCATGGTTAGGCAAATCATGTGGAAGGCATGCGCATGGATCTGCCATTTTGGACATAACCATGTTGCATGGTTGGTGCATGGTTTACCAAACGGTGAGGCCAAAACATGCTATTTCCAAGTTTTTCAAGTAAGGGGTGAATGGTTTGCATAATTTTTGGGAAACCATGAGGCCTAACCATGTGTAGTACTTAGGTCAATAAAATTGTGGAATTACTTTTCTATCATCTTGGAATTTTAACCCCCAAACACCCATTTTCCTACTATCCTGGTTCGTACGACCCAAATGGGGCTTCTCCCTCCTTCTACAAGCCTTTGTCCCTCTACGATGGTGTGGATATAGGGTTTTTTCAAGGTTTTGGGGTGATTCTTCTAGGAATTATCCTCATCTCTCCTTACTCTTCATTATTCTTCCATATTCTCTTGAGTTATTCTTATCCCTTGGTCTTTTTGATCTATGATTCATGTTTATTTGAGTTTAAATTACGGGTTTTGTGTTATTAAGGTTTCTCTTGGATGTTCTTTCCTCATGGAACCTTCGTGGAGTTTTTTCGGGTTGACATTGTTGAAGTGCATGTGATTAGATGTAGGATTCCATTTTCAATTGTCATTTAAATTTAAGAATCATTGGTATATTTATTTTCTCACCTTCCTTGGATATTGATTAGTGATGTATGTTTTTTAGAATAATTTATTGATTTGAAATAAGTTTATTTAATTTGTATTTTTAAGCCTATATAATTATTTTGTTAATCTATGCACACCAAGTTCTTGAAAAAATTCACATTTGGATTTTCTGAGTGATTTGTGATTTTTAAATCTTATTTTTGGATTAGTAAAGGTATTTGGCTTATGTAATGATGGTTTGGGTTTCATAAATAGGTTTTTTCTAAATGATTTTGGATTTTTAAAGTGGTTTATTTTTTATTATTTAGAAAATGGTTTGGAATTTGAAGATAGTGTGGACCATTTAGCATTTTTTAAAGTGACTTTGGTTTGAAAATATGGTGTTAGTGCTTAAATGGAATGTTATAAAATGGATGTGAAATTAAAAATTGTGTGGTTACACCTTTTTTAATGGTGGGTTTGGTTATTTGAAAATGGTTTGACAATGTGAAGGAAATGTGTTTGTTTTATTTTGGAAACACATGATTTTTTGAAGCATGTTTTAGGGCCATTTTTCACCTTTATGGGAGTAATCATCCTGAAAAATCTCATTGGATAAACATCTTTACTTAGTTATGTTAAATGTTGTGTGGGGGGGGGGTCCACACTGAGATACTCCCTTGTGTTCAAATGGTTGAAAGATAAGATATTGTTACATGGGGTGGTTCGAGGTGACTTATTGTGTGTGTTGATTATATATAATGTATTTGTATGTGATTGGATTCGTCTTTGGAATTTTTGGATCACCTACCACTTTATTCATGACATGTGGACTTGGCATAGTTAATAGATTTTCAGTGAACGGTTGCTACACAAGATTAGGATTTCACTCTAGCGAGCGGCCTATAGAAGGAATTTTATTTTGTTTTTTTTGTTATGGGAAAGTGCCCCTTGATCAGACTAGGTAGGGTGCGTTCGAGCGTGTGGGCGAGAATGATGTCATCAGGTGAGGCATGCCTTAGGGATGAGTTAATTTGTATATTATGTTCTAGATTATTCCACTAAGATCCTAGGTTCTCCCATGTTCTTTGGTACTTAGTTATCCATGATAAATGATTGAGATACATTTGTGAGTAGGTTACTCTTATGAGATATTTTCCATTTACCTTATTGTACATATGTTGATCTTAATCCATTATATGATGTAGCTTGTTGTCAAAATGAAAATCTAGTTTCAAGTGTTTATAGAAAAAGTTTTATAGAATTTTTTTCACTTACATTCCTTTTTTTAAATGAAAATTATATTTTTATCCTTTAAATTTTTTTATGTATCCTTCTTTGAAAGGAATCTATATTTGCATGAAAAAGGGAAATAGACTCTGTTTTGTTTTAATGTGAAAATGTGTAAAAATCCAATTTTTATATATTTTATTTCAAACCTAAAATTTATTTATCATTAATTTAATGGAATTTCATTGGGAATATATTTGTTTGGGCATGACTACTGAGTTTTAATACTCACTCATATAGTTTTTCTTATTTTTATCTTTTGGCGTTGGTTATCACTACAACATAAATTGTCTTTAGAGGTGGTTTATTAAAAACCACCATGAAACCCATTTATTATTTTACAGTGGAGACACTCCCCCCCCACCTGAGCTGACTCTCTTCTCCCCCTAACACCCACGATGCTTCTCCCCCCGACGAGCCCCAACCCTAGCTTTGGTCCCCTCCCGTGCCACCGGTGACCTCGCCAGCCATCGCTGTTGACCCCCCTACTCCCTCTGATACACGTTATGCCACCTTATCCTCCAACCTCATCGAGTTCCTACCCTAGGAAGTCTCCCCTACCCTACTGCTAGTTATTTTCATTGTCATAGGTATTGTTTTTCAATTTTTTGGAGCCTTCAGTGCGTAGGGTTATAGACATATGCAACCCTTTGTGAGTGTATCACAACTAAATGGTATGGTTTTGATAGTTTTAGAATATGGAAGGAATCATATTCAATGGGATACACATTTTAATGTCTAGTGTTTCTTATGGGTTTTAGTAATGTATTCCTATAGGCTAGATCCCATTCATGCTTTGTGTTTGGTTTCATTTGTGATGACAATGTTTCATGTTTTAATGATCACATGTTTATCTTATGGATGCTTTGTTTATTTCAATTTATTTAATTTTTTTTTCATATTATGAATTTATTGGAATATGGAATGTATAAAATCAAACCAATGGATGTTTAATTGGAATTGTTTTCAACATAAATTACTTAATCAAATTTGTTTCATTTTTAAGATAGAACAAAATTTTCCATGGTCATAAACATTGTATAGATTCATGGTGGTATATTAATATGATTTTTTCACAAACCTTTTATATTTTATTGGGTGTATGGAGGTATGGTAATTTAGTATGTAGATAAATAAAACAGTTTCATGTAGCTTGAAAGCATCTCTGGGTTGTTGTCACTTTAATGGTAGGTTTGGATAGTGGTAAAAAATAGTCCCATGGAGAATTTGTTTTAGTTTCTTTTGATATTTATATTTATGGATTGGTTTATTTATATCTCATTGACATGTAATTTTTCATCCATGATGTAATATGATTGATTATATTTATCTTGTTATATATGAGAGATATTGTATTGTTATTTTAGTGTGAAATCATTCCCATGGTTATGTGTATTGATACCCGGGTTCTTGTCACTTTCCCATGTTGATCAGGAATACTCTTTGGGATCCATGTTGGTTCATTAAGAAATAGTCTTATAGGGGGTTTTATTTCTATGCTTTGTTGGTAATATGGAATTATTTTATAATAATCTCTAGGAGTGTGACCATCCATGTTTCACCACACACATTGAACTAAGTTATCATTATATGGAATCAATTATTTTAGTTTTTGACTATACTTTTCTTGTGCTTATTTTATTTTCCAGATTTTCTTTATAACTTCCATCTATATAACTAACATGTCAGTTTTTTCATTGGTAGAATGTTTGAACTTTAAACATGGATACTTATAACTTCCCTCTTTTTTATTAGTTCTTTTAGATGATGAACCTTTCATAAACTTCTCAAATTTAGATTCCAAGGCCTCTTACCTTCCCTATGTGAAATATTCTTAGGAGGTTTTTTTTATTACAATATTATTTCACTTTTTCCTAAGGATTCTTTTTATTTATTCATTAACTTATATGGCCTTATTTTATTATTCAATTTATATATATGTTGATATGAACATAAACCAATCCTATGAATACTAATTTTTCATACATCACACACATTTTCAAAATTTCCAATTATTGTTTATGTATACATGTTTCTCTTAACCTATGGATGTTTCTTATTCATATCTGGATTTCTATCCCTTAGAATTGTATTCCTTTATAATTTTTCATTTAACGGTCTATACTAATAATATAATTCACAATAAATGATTTTTTCACAACACCAACATTTATCTACAACCCATGATCATCTTATTTCATTTGAATAATGACATTAGGTCTTGTTTATAACTTGTTTATATCTTTAAGGGAAAACAACTTCGTTAATTTCCTTTTCCACATTAGCTAAGGTGGAATATTCCATCAAACATTTAAAAATACATACTTGTACATAATTTTTTCCAACTCACTCCCTTCATAAAAAGAGATTTACAGACACTGTTACGAGATGGTATGGATGGTACCTCTTTCTTATTATGGGTCTAATTCTACTAAATTCAGTGCTTGATATCCCTTGTTATCAACCAGATTCAATATGACATAATTTATTCTATTAGTTAAGGCTTGGAAACCATTTTTTATTCTAGAATAATCCCTTTTTTATGTAATTCTATATTCAAAAAGTTACTTTACTTTAGCATTAAACTTCTAGATCAAGTTTTGAAGAAAACAAAGTGGTTTCTTAACACCACTTGCCATTTCATGATAAGACATGACACGTTTTGATCATATTTTATATCAAATGATACTTGAAATAATTATTACATCACTTATTTCATGCATTTTTTTGGATTTAATCAGATCTTCCTTTAGCTGAAAAACATGTACTTTATTAGCACATCCACCCCATGGATCATATATCCCCCTAAAAATTGGGACACTTCAAACAATGGTTAGAATTATTTAATTTAATGGGAGAGGGGAACCTCCAACTTTTCTAAGTTGAGTAATGTTCTTGGACTTTGTTCACTCACCCTAATCTCTTAATTTAATTCTAATCCTTTATGGTGGCACTACATTAGATGACACCACTAGTGGGTGATTTACCATATGTATTGATATAGGAAAACCTTATGTAACATATTTATATATATTTTCAAATAGTATATATGAATCTCTTTACCTATTTAGTAATAGTTATGTGTTTTAATTTTTTTAATATTGTGTAGGCACATTGTGATATACATGGATAAAAGCTGGATCACATTACCGGGGAACGCACCTCAGTATATTAAGGGTATGAATGAGTTTTTATATTTTTCAATTTCCAATCGATCCATTGAAGGGAGAATAATATGTCCATGTCCTAAATGTGAATTTAGAATATGGTTGAAGAGAGATGAAGTTTATGAACATTTAATATTGAAGCAATTCCCTGGTCAATATTTTTATTAGATTTGGTACGTAGAATCAAACATTACAGAAAGGTTGAGCACTGATTTCAATCCACATAATGACCTCCCAACTTCGTCGACAATGGAAAATGAAATGAAAAAAATTATAAATGATGCATTCGGCACTGCAAGAGACCACCATCAACATCAAAAGATATCAGAACAACCAGATGAGGGTTCTACAAATATCAACAAGACAAGTGATGTTTTTGAGACTATAGGAAAACTAATATCATTATTTTCATGTTTCCTTTTATGTATTTTATTGATTTCTGTTGTTTCCTTTTATGTCTTTATTTCTTGAGTGTGGTATGAATATTTTGGACACAACAACCTACATCAGTCCCCTACCAAAGCATTAACAAAACCAACCATTCTCTTTCCAAAAACATTACCATAGTGAAGAATAGGAAAACAATTAGGAATGAAAGGGTTGAGTAATGTCATGGTATGCATATTTTATAGTGTTTTCTCATATATCTTAATTATGTTATTATACATAACAAAAAAGTGTGGTTATGTGGGTAACCATGAAAGGGTTGAGGAATGTAATGGTAATTCAGTGTTCATGGGATGATAAATACTCAGAGTGGTTTTGGTATTTAGTTTAGGGGAGAGGGTAGGGTCAATTGGATAACAATCCTTATATATTGAAATCTTAGGTTGTCAAGATAATGTTCAGAATAGAATAGGTATATGATCTAAATTTTGAGAATGACTCATATGTGGTGGGTGATCATGTGGTTAGCCTTTGTATGACTAAGATGCTTTGGGATATTCAATTTACTGACATGTAGTCGTTCATGGTAAGTGGGTTGGAAACATGAACCAGATATTACCTGACATGATTCATTGGATCATGATTATAGTTTTATAATCATGAAGTATGGGAGTGTGTACCCATTAGGTTTGGGCAATATTATTTAGGATTACATGAAATAACTAGTGAGACAGTTCCCAGAAGATTACTCTATAATGGGAAGAAGAGAGTGTGTATTGGTTTTTCATTCCAAAAAAATACATGCTACGTGAGGGTAGTACACAATAGATATGTGTGGTTATCAGTGATTTTTGAATCATTTATTATACCAAATGAGTGTCGTATGCATATTTTGGTATTCTTGGAATTGTTTTTTTAGGGTATTGGTACAGAAGCTGCAGAAGTTGATTTTTTTTTGTAACTCTATTTTTAGCGGTGGTTTAAACCACTGCTACATGTTATAATTTTTTTATTAGCGGTCGTTATAACCACCGCTAAATATCCTCAATTTTCTATTAGTGGTGGTTATAACCACCACTACGGTATTAAATATAGTGATGGTTTTAACTGTTGCTACAATGGTCCATCTTCCGTGTGAAGTTCGCGGTGGTTATGATGTTTTTAGCTGTGGGTTTCGCATCCAGGGAATTACATTTTTTTATCGGCGGTTAAAATCACCGCTAAAAAAGATAATCCCCTGCCCAAAAAAACCATTGCTAAAAAATATCATAACCGCCGCAAAATACGCAAACTACGACGGTTCCTATAAACTTTCGATAAAGGCCTATAACAGCCAACAATAGTGTCCTAACACACAATGTCGTGGTGGTTTTCATAAACTACCGCAAAAGCATATAACAGCGGTTTAAACTGCCACCATACCCAAAAAAACCGCCGCAAGTTTCAAATTTTCCTGTAGTGTATGGATATGTTTTGATCACCATGGGTGATGGTTGGTTTTGGTATTGGAGAGTGACCCTATGGGTCACATGGAGACATTGTGGTCATTAGGTTCAATTTGGGTTTTTTTGTTTGGTTTGTTATATTTAGAGCTTTTGTATAAACGATGATCTATCTGTAAATTTTTATTTATTTATTTAGGTATCTCTATTTGTTTCTACTATTTCATTTATTTATATTTGGAGAAACAATTCCCTTGGATTATCTATTGATTTATCAACACTAGTTTCTATCCTAGGTGATCGGTAATGCCTCTTGGGCCATGTCTCAGTCTGAATGGGGCAATCGGTTCAGGGTTGACTCGGGTTGGTCTATGAAAAAATGGTATCAGAGCAGGATGGTTTTTTAGAGGAAATATCTTTCATAGTGCCCTTTTTTATTTTGGATTTAAAGTTAGATAGGGTAGGACTATTGAAACTTGGGGTGTAGGTCTACAGGAGTGTCTGTCCAAGACTCTCTGGACTGAACCATAGGTTTCCATGGGTAGTCGGGTTGTGTTGGAATTCTCTAGTTCTTGTGTTTTGTTTTGTGATTGGTAATTGAAAAGAGAGTTGGTATAATGGTCTCAATGAGCTCATAGGGCTTAAAAATCCATGTCGAGTTGGGAGAATGGTCATAAAATAATCTCTGTGACAATGGCGTAATTGGAATATAGCCACCAACCATATGTCCAAGTCAACCATTGACACTAATTTCCCCTTGTGAGTTGTTTTGCGTATCTATTTATTCAAAAAATTGTTTTGAAAAATCTTGTTTTGAATTGTGATAAACTAGATTTAAGGCCATAATGGTTTTGTTTTGGGAAGATTGAAAAAGTGTTTTCAGACTCATTTTGAATAAATCATTAGAAAATGGATTTTAATAATGCTATTATTGGGTAAAACAGGGAGTGGTTTACCAAGAATATTTTCTTATAATCAAAACCTGAGGTTTATCAAAATTAGTTTTTTGGAAGTGGAAGTTTATTCTAAAGAGTATTTTTGAATTTTTTTTTTAAATTTTACTAAATGAATTTTTTTATCAAATGATATTTTATGTAATAAGATATGTTGAGTTTTTGAATTTTTTTTGAATGGGATGAATTTGGGTTTTGGATGGAACTCATAATTATTTGGATTTTTAATGGAATCAACTGAATTTAATTGTGGAGATTGAAATTGGTTTTTTGATTTAGCGGTTATTGATATTTTGATTTTTTTTGTGGAATCTGAAGTGGGAATTAAATTGAGAATGTGAAAAATTGGGTTGAACATTTTTTTGAAAAGTGGTATTGTTTTTTTTGACCTTTGGTATTCCTATGAGTGCTCAAATACATGGATATGTGTGGGAAAGTGGAAATATAGTGATATGGGCAGATGAGTACCTGGATTTTCTTGAGTTGATGAGTGCTCAGGGTGGTACATGAATGTTCATGTGTGAGGTTCCATGGAATACCATCAGTGAGTGTAAAACCCACCAACTTTTTTTCTTTAAAAAGTATTTTCAAGAGGAAAATTTTGATGTTTTGAAAAACAATGGGTGATTGGTGTATTTTCTTATGATTTGGAAGTGTTTTTATGTGGTGTTTTTAGTATGATAATTCTTGTTAATAATTGGTTTTTATTGGGTTCTTGGTTTTATTATTGGTTAGTGTTGACCCCCACTAAAGTCTTGATGGATATTCAAGGTTTATCTATGGGTGGTTTACCATTAAAAGGCATTCTAGTTGATCAACCTAAGTACTTCCTTCTTGAGTTTATAAATTTTAATCCTCCTCTCTTTTATGGTCAAGTAGATCCTCTTGAAGAAGAAGATTGGATGTGTAAAATTGAAAGGGTCTTCAGTTTACTTGGGTTTCCAGAGTCTCTAAAGGTGAATATTGATACCTTTATACTTGAAGGTCCAACTTGAAAGTGGTGGAAGTCAGTCTCTTAGACCAAGCCTCGAGAATATCTTACCTAGGAGTTCTTTAAGGCTTCATTCATCTGGTAGTATTTCTCAGAGGTAGTGATGGTGAGGAAGGGGATAGAGATGTGTTGTCTACAACAAGGTGATGGATCAGTGTTAGAGTTCTTTTGTCATTTTTGTATCTATTTTCATACCTTCCAGAGTGGGTTGTAGATGATTCCTTGAAGGCTTGATGTTTTGAGAGTGGGATTCATCATGTTCTATAGTTGAAGGTGTTGGAGTTCATTCTGATCTCCTTTTTCAGTGTGGTGAGACAAGCTATTCAAGTTTAAGATCTATTTATATGAGTGCTTGAGGTAGCCAACATTATTCCAATCCCTCAAATCAGTGAAGGTAATTGCAATAATAAGTTGGGGAAATGGCCTCAAGATATTGGGGTTGGTCGTGGAATTAAATGGCCCATAGATATTTATTTTGTTAGATTTTTTGTGACGGGAGATGGGTTTTCTTATCAGGATACCATTTTTACTTTTCCCAAGAAACTCCCAATGGTTCCCTCATTTGTAGCTGGGTACATAACTGATTTCCAAAGGTCGGAAGTCATCTGGGTTTTTAGGACTAAAGACTCTTAGGGACTCACATCGGTTTACAAGATGGGAGGTCGGGCTCATTGCACCCCTTTGGGGGGAATTATTTCATACTCAGAGACACTCATATAGATTTAATACATGTTTGTGAATCTCTTCCTAATCCCGATGCGGGATGGGTAACCTTAACGAAGCAATTGTGGGTTAATTCCATTTTATATGCATAAGGTTGGAAGTTTCTAGGTGAGTCCATCTGTATGTATCTGAGGTTCTTCATCACTCTCCGGTAACAGAAAGTTGATCATATGATGAAGCCTTATAACCAAGTGTTTTGGGGTATTCTCCTATATGAGGAGGCGATTAATATTTCGAGGATTGGATTGATTCAGTATGGTGCATCCTATGTACCCTGGTTATTTTAGGAATCAAAATCCACATAGTTCATTTGATGTTGGGGAACAAACACTGAGGCTTCCCTATTTATGATGCCTAATGAGGTGATCGCTTCATCCCCCCTAAGCTCACGTGATCTACTCTCGGTGTGAGATACAAGGTGGAGAAGGCGATCAACCTCATGGAATAAGGATATGGGACCTGTGTATTGGGATAGTCCTTGGGGTGTTTGGTATAGAGATCGGGACATAGGAAGGAATCCTATGTATCCCAGTTATGGTAGGAATCAATGTTCTCATAGTTCACATATTCCTTAACCAGTAGATAGTCTAAGGTGGATGGTCATTTTCAGAGGCATTATGGCCTTTGGGCTTTCAGTAATGCCAAGGGATTATACATAGATAAAGTCTTTTGTAACCCTAGGATGCATAGTGTAGATGGCATGATTAGTGAAATTCCCTTAACCCATGTGAGCCATTATCATTGTGATAAATAAGGGTTAGTAGGTGACCAATTTCATTGCTATGGATGAGGGATTTAGATATTGGGATTTCACTGAATGATTAATATGGGGCTCGAACCTCAAGGAGAGGTGGCCTATGTATCCTGAGTTTGGAAGGAACCAGAGTTGTCGTAGTTCCCTTTTTGCCAAGGTGTACACACTTAGGTTACCCTTATATTGGGGGCATACATTCCGTGGATGGGAAATGTCATCAAGTCCCGAGATTCCCTTTTGATATGGCTTTCTTGTATGGAAGGTGTTGCGAGACCTGGTTGGAATGCCTTGGGAGCCATAACACGATCCAGGTGGTATCTTCTAGGTGGTGCCGCGTGTCTTGGCTAACACATGTATAGTGTGTCATGAGAGTCATCATGGGTCCAAAATAATGCCTCTAGGAGACATCACAAGACTTGTTCGTTGTGTCTCGAGGGCATTGTGAGTCCCTGAGCGACACGTGTGGACGCCATCATATGAGACAGGCGATGTGTCCAGGCGATGTCGCATATCTTTGGATGAAACATGAGGGCATCATTATATGAGTTGGATGGAATGTGTGAGGGATGTCACAAGTCTTGGTTGATGGAGTTAGAGGATCTGCGAGATCATATTGGAATCTGCAGGAGAGCCACGTGACTTATTCTAGCATGAATGGAATGTTCTGCGAGTCCCAGGTGATGTGCCAAAGGAAGGTCACGAGGTCTAGGCAATTCATCCTGGTGTTTCCGCATGTCTTTGGATGACACACATGAAGCACATATTAGGGACCACAAGCATATCCTTCACTTAATCCTTCCGCATTTGATCCCAGTTCTCACCTTTATGTTTTGATTACCTTGGCTTTATTTGGTGTCTGTTGTTAGGAGTTTCATGTGATCCAGTGGGCCTGCAGAATATGCTTCGCATAACCCACCAGATTCCCTTCACTTAATCTATGAGTGATCACACAAAGTACTTATGCCTAACGCAAGACTATTCCGACTATTCTACGGTGTATTACCTGGCAAAAAGCTAGCCAGTCGCATGATCGGTATGAGAAGCCTGCAGGAGTGGAGAGAAGCTTTCTAAATTTGAACCATGAATCTTCGAACCATCCAATGCTCCAAAACTTCAATCCTTTTCTTTGAGGTTGGGGTGGGGAATTTATAGGCATCCCAACCCTGCATATTCACCAATTTGTGCGGAATATCTGGTGCAGATCTATTTGGGAGTCGGCGGAGTGTGTTGGCACTACGTAGTTTGTGGATTTCTTTGAGTGTGTCGCCTGATTTTCAACGGCCATAGGTCTCTTCCATAAATGTGTTTATTATTGTATTGTTTCCTATTGATGAAGGTTCACAGGATCATGCAGGGGTGTCCAAGGACTCTTCATCTTGTCCGGCAGACACGCCCGTAGGACTTCGCAAGATTCAGGTGCCTATTGGGGTACACTCGCGATACTTGTCTCGAGGTCTCACAAGATAGCATTGTGGGTGCACTAGGCATGGCGTGTGTCTTTCAGTGACCATGAGTGCTTTTGTCCCTCCCTTTCAATCTCCTTTATTTTGTGTGACCAAGGTTGTGAGTCATGCGGTTTTCACGTATGTTGTCGCGACTATATTTTTTGTTAATGCATCGCGTGACCAGTATGGGGGTACGTGAGCATTTTGTGGACAATTACTCAAACTGAAGGTCTTAGATGAGGCGAGACGAGCATGTCACTGAGGGCTCATGGTGCTGTGTGGGTCATCAGGGGCGCACTGCATGTCTTTTAGTGACCGAAGACCCCTCTCACCTCCCCTTTTTCTATCTCTGTTTTATTTCACAAAGGTCATGGGTAATGCAAGATTTCACGATCAATGTTTTGGTTTTATGCCTAATTTTTGGGTGATGTCTCTCTTGGACAATTGTTGGGAAATATGGCAAGAGATTAACGTGAAAAAAACAAAAAAACATGAACGCACAGAAGAGAAATATTTCCCTCAAACAGCGGATGCGTAGCGACAAAAATAGGTGCCGAAAATAAAATTGACACCAGAAATTTTTACGTGGAAACCCAAAAAGTGAAAAACCATGGGACCTAGTCCAGAAATAGGGATCCAGTAAAATAGATAAGTACATGGTAGAGACTCCAAAAAATGAAAGGGATCTCAAAAGTAATACTTAGAAAAATAATGGATCAAAGTCGGATTATAGATGCAGTCTGAATGAAGCCTGAAATGAAGAAAACCGTCTGCTAAAGAAACCCAAATAGATCTGAACGTGAAAGCTGAAGATTGATGTCTGAACAAAAGTGCAGATGAAAAACACCAGGATCGGATCAAAAACCACTGTATATGAAATCTGATCAAATCAAAGTAGTTCCACCGGTTGCATATCTGAAAACTGCTCCTTGAAAACGCAACTGCACTGCCTCCAACCACTGCTGAGAGAGGAGCCGCACATCTCATTTAAATAGAAGATGATATGTCATGTATCTCCGAAAAGATATCTCATATCTGATTAAAGATATTAAATATATCTCATCAAAGATATAAAATATATCTTCTTAAAGATATCATATAAATCTTGTCAAAGATATCAGATATATATTATCAAAGATATCAAAATATCTTTTTTTAAAGATATCAGATATAAAAAAATATATATCAGGGCTAGATGAGGAGGCGCCCCAACAAACTCCCCCTCCGACTCAACAGGGGATCATCACCAACCCTGAAATCAGTCGGCAAGTCTCAAATTTTCCTCTGGGTAAACTCTTGGTCAACATGTCTGACCCATTGTCATCAGTATGGATCTTCAAGCTCTAACTGTCTCGATTCAAGGACATTGCGGATCCAATGATACCGAACATCGATATGTTTCGACCTGCCATGAAAAGTAGGATTCTTTACCTAACAAATAGCACTTTGACTATCACAAAATAAAACATATCTGTCTTGATTAAAATTTAGCTCTCGAATAAAAGTTTTCATCTACAACAACTCTTTTCATGCCTCTGTAGCTGCAATAAACTCTAACTCTGTGGTAGATAAAGCAACACATCTCTGCAACCTAGACTGCCAAGATACAGCTCCCCCTGCAAAAGTAATCAAATATCCTGAAGTAGACTTCCTTAAATCGATATCTCCTACCATATCTAAATTTGTAAAGTCACAAAACAAAAGTTCCCCTTTTCCAAAACACAATCTCATATCAGAAGTACCACGAAGATAACAAAAAATGTACTTCACCGCCCTCCAATTATCTCTACCTGGATTTGACAGAAAACGACTGACTACACCAACTGCATGGGCTATATCAGGTCTAGTACATACCATGGAATACATCAAATAGCCAACGATAGATGAATAAGGTATGTGTTGCATATCCTCTCTCTCTTCATCAGTAGAAGGTGACTGACTGGTGCTGAGCTTAAAATGTAAAGAAAGAGAAGTACTAACCACTTTATCTCTATCCATAGAAAATCTCTAAAGAACCTTATCAATGTATCTCTCTTGAGATAACCACAATTTCTTGGCCTTCCTGTCATGAGAGATCGTCATTCCAAGAATCTGTCGTGCTGGCCCCAAGTCTTTCATTGCAAAAGACTGGAAAAGATCCTTCTTCAATCTGTCAATTCTAGAAGCATCATGGACAACAATGAGCATATCATCAACATAAATCAACAGTATAATAAAATCATCATTAGAAAATCTCTAAACAAAAACACAATGATCAGAAGATGTCTTCCTGAAACCCTGATGAGAAATGACAGATTCAATCTTTTTATACCACTATCTCGGAGCTTGCTTAAAACCATACAAACTCTTCTTTAATATGAAGATATGATTCTCTTTACCTGTTTTAACAAAACCCTCTGGTTGCTCCATATAAATATCATCCTCTAAATCTCCATGGAGGAAAGATGTCTTCACATCCATCTGCTCAATCTGCAGATCCAAAATAGCATCCAAACCAAGAACAACCCGAATAGAAGAAATTTTGAAAACATGTGAGAAAATATCATCAAAATCAATACCTTTCTTATGACAGAAGCCTTTAACAACTAAACTTTCCTTGTATCGGGGAACATAACTGGATTCTTCATTCTTAATCCGATAAATCCACCAATTTTTCAAAGCTCTCTTACCTGTCGATAACTTCACCAGATCAAAAGTGTGGTTATCGTGCAATGATTTCATCTCGCCATCCATTGCCACAACCCATCTGTCATTCTATTCACTTTCCATCACCTCATAAAAAGATTATAGTTCTCCCCCTTTAGCGAGGAGCACATGCTCGTCAGGTGACTACCGAGTAGAAATGGTACGATGCCGAGATGACCTTCAGAGTGGAACTGCGGGTTCATTGATAACCCTAGGAACTGGATCATTAGAAACAGAAGGTGCATCAGGAATATCAACTCCAACCTGTTCACCCTGAGCATCATTCTGCGCATCAATGTGATCATCAGAATCAACAATATGAGGTAAATGTGAATAAGAACCTGGCTCAAGACTAACAAATCCATCAGAAGTTGGAGAAGTGTACATTTCTCCCTTATCAATATCTGCAATAGTATGGTCCTCTTTAAACACTGCATCTCAGCTTATGACAAGTTTCATCAAAGGAGGATCATAAAACCTATACCCAAACTCATCGTGTCCATAGCCAATAAAAATACACTATCGTGACATATCATCCAACTTGGATCTCTCATCTCTAGGCACATGAACAAAAGCCTCGCAACCAAAAACTTTCAAGTGATCATACCTGATCTTTTTTCCATACCAAAACTTATCAGGAGTGTTTTTCTGCAAAGCAACTGCAGGTGATAAATTGATAATATAAGCAGCAGTAAGTAAAGCCTCACCCCAAAAGTGTCCAGGCAACTTTGCTTCCGAAAGCAAAAAACGAACTCTTTCCAACAAAGTCCTGTTCATCAGCTCAGCTACACCATTCAGCTAAGGTGTCTTGGGAGGTGTCTTCTGATGCCGAATACCTTCCTGCCTGCAATACTGATCAAATGGACCACAATACTCTCCCCCATTGTCAGTGCGAATACATTTCAATTTCTTTCCTGATTCCCTCTCAGCAGAAACATGAAATTGCTTAAAAACACTAAGCACCTGACTTTTGGCATTCAAAAACATAAACCCAAAGCTTCCGTGAGTAGTCATCCAAAAATGTACCAAAATAAAAAATGCCACTAAAGGTCTTAGATTTCAAAGGACCACAAACGTCTGAATGTACTAATTCAAGTATATGTGACTTCCTGTGTGGAGGATGACTGCTGAAACTCACTCTGCTCTATTTCCCAGCCATGCAATGATCACCTGTTTCCAATTTGACACTCTTAAAATCTGGAAGAATATTTTTCTTGGCCAAACAACCAAGCCCTTTCTCACTGATGCGACTGAGCCTCTTATGCCACAACTTGGACGAAACACTACACTCAACAACACAAGAAGTATAACATGAAATAGATTCTCTAGTCCAGTACAAACCTGATTGCTTCTTCCCTCGAGCCACAATCAAAGATCCCTTGGAAAGATTCCATTGGCAATCAAAAAATTTGCTGATAAACCCTTCATCATCAAGAACACTGGTAGAAATAATATTCAAGTGAACCTCTGGTGCATGTTGAACATTCTTCAAAATCAGCTTACTTCCAGTACTGGTCTCTAAACAAACAGTCTCGATACCTACGACATCAACATGACCATCATTACCCATCTTCAAAATACCAAAATTACCTGGGTTGTAAGATGTAAAGAACTCCTTCTTTGATGTGACATGAAAACATGCACCACTGTCAACAACCCAACAAGAATGATCAGAAGCAATATTAATGAAGTCATAAACAATAACAAGATCACCCCCTGTAGCAGCAGCGACATGATCATCTCCATCGACATTATTCTTTGGCTGTTTTTCCTTCATTTTGTTTTCTATTTTTAGTTGATAACAAAACTTCTTAACATTCCCCTTCTTACCACAATGATGACATTCAAAATCTCTTTGATTTGATCTGGATTTTCTTCTGCTTTTACTCTTTCCTCGACTACTATGTCCCTAATTCTTTTCCTGGCTTCCCCCTATTATCTGTGACTAAAAGCTCTGAATATTTCTCTTGAGTATGTCTCTTGACTTCTTCATTCAAAATAGCAGACTTAACAAAACTAAATGTCACAACACCATTAGGATCAGAACCCGTTAGAGTAACACGTAAATTCTCCTAAGAATCAGGTAACGTGTTAAGCAATAAAAGTGCCAAAACCTCATCTTAAAAATTAATACCCATGCCAGAAAACTGATCAAAACATCCCTAATATTCACTTAAATAATCAAAAATAGACTTACCTTCTCTGTACCTCAAATTCATCATTTTTTTGAGAAGAAACAATTTATTTTTTCCTGTCTTGGAAGCATAGGTAGTCTCGATCTTCTCCCATAATGTTCTGGCGTGAGAGATGTTGACAATGTGATTCATCACATTGTCTTCGACCCATTGGTGAATGAAGCCACAAAAAATCTCATGCTCGAACGCCCATTCTTCATCTGACATCCTTTCTGGCTTCTGGGTACTAAACACTGGAAGATGCATTCTCTTGACAAAAAGCAGATCCTTCATTTTAAGTAGCCACATATGATAATTGGTACCATTCAATAAAATCACCCCACTGTAATTAGCCTCCATAAAAAAATATGGAATAAAAACCAAACCCTATAATACCAGATTTTGGGAAAGATGGAAAGCGATGAACACGAAAACAACAAAAAAACACAAACGTGCAACGGAGAAATCTTTCCCTCAAACAGCGGATGCGTAGAGACAAAAATTGGTGTAGAAAATAAAATTGAAACCAGAAATTTTTACGTGGAAAACCCAAAAAGGGAAAAACCAAAGGACCTAGTCTAGAAAGAGGGATCAACTAAAATAGATAAGTACACAGTAGAGACTCCCAAAAATGAAAGGGATCTCAAAATTAATACTTAGAAAAATAGTGGATCGAAGTTGGAGTATAGATGCAGTTTGAATGAAGCCTGAAATGAAGAAAACAGCCTGCTAAAGAAACCCAAATAGATCTGACTGTGAAAGCTGAAGATTGATGTCCGAACAAAAGTGCAGATTAAAAACACTGAGATCAGATCAAAAACCACCTCAGATGAAATCCGATCAAATCAAAGTAGTTCCACCAGTTGAAGATCTGAAAATCGCTCCTTGAAAACGCAACTGCACTGCCTCCAACCACTACCGAGAGAGGAGCTGCACATCTCATATAAATAGAAGATGATATCTCATGTATCTCCTAAAAGATATCTCATATCTGATTAAAGATATTAAATATATCTCATCAAAGATATAAAACATATCTTCTCAAAGATATCATATATATCTTGTCAAAGATATCAGATATATCTTGTCAAAGATATCAAAATATCTTTTTTTAAAGATATCGGATATAAAAAAAAATCTATCGGGGCTAGATGAGGAGGCTCCCCAACACCAATATGGGGAATATGGAGATCATGCGAGCATGTAGGGGTCAAGTCTATCTGTTTATCTTTAGAGCGCCATAGAGTTGTCTCGATGCACCTATGGGATTCTGTGCGATGAGGATGACAAGCTAAAGGGACTTTGTGAGGAGAGGTGGTCATGATGTCAGGGACTCACGATGTCTCATCGGGTCTGTCGCATGTATCTCAATGACTACAAGAGATCTTTCCTCCTCCATTTATCTCCATTGGTTTATTCTTCAATTGTTTGGTGTGTCATTTGAGATTACTAGGATGCCATCAGAGAATTTTATCCTTCCAAGAGGTGATATGATGCATTATCCTTAAGAATATAGGGGATCTTTGCCTTTGAACATCCCCTTTTCTTATTTTCAAAGGGGTTTGAGTGGTTTTTTAGGCACTTTCCAATGGCAGACCAGACGGTCTGGGGTGATCATTCAGCTATCTGGGGGGCTTCGCAAGATCAATATGAGATCTTGCGATGACGCGCATGCCTTGTCTTGGTCAGTCATCCGATTTTCCTACAGCGTGTCGTGTGATCAATGTTGGATCATGAGACAACATGCAAACATTGTCATGGAAGTCTCTCTACTTGACTTTAATGCACTACATGAACATTGATGGGTCTCACAATAGCATGTGGACTTCGTCAAGGAAAATATCTTTTCTTGCCTTTGATATGTCGCATGTTCATGGATGGAATATTTATCAACTTATCATAATGATATCAATAGAAACTTATAGATTCTTATGCCCACATGAATATTAAATTTGTGTGGTGAAGGCTTTCATTGGAACAGTACAATGTATCAAGCCTTGAATATTATTCATGTTCAGCTATGGTGGTACATCAAATAAATTCTTTAAGACTTTGATCATATCCATACAACGAGTTGTTGTCCACCATTCTTCGCATAACTGGTTATGCAGTCATTTAATCTTCTTCCGGGTGAGAAGGGATCGTGATATATTCTTGGTAATGTGATCGTGTGGAGTAAACTTACATGGTGCGTCTGCTTTCCTCTGTGTGATACATTAGGCTGTGACTCATCTTCTTCTCATGAACGCAAGCATGAAGTATTGCGTGACTATTTTCGCATAACCCTTATGGGGTTGGCCATGCCCTGTTTTGCAGGGGGAACGAGGGATCTGTCGTAGGAGCAGCAACATCCCTCACCATATTGTGATCTCCCAATATTTATATGCACAGGACCATATTTATATGCTCCAATGAATGTCTTGATCTTCATATGACAACACGTTTCATATAGTAGTCCATGCGTTAGAAGTTCAACTGCAAGAAAGGTAACACACACAGATGGGATTTCCAGACTGATCGCTGTATGTATGCACACGTATAGCACATAGTTTTTTTTTACATTTTTTCAAAAAAATAATTTTAAAAATACATCTATGTTAATTTTTTTTACATCCCAAAGGCGGAACCTAGTGTGCCGCCTTTGGGGGTTTTTCACCCAGGGAAAGGCGGCACATGGTGTGCCGCTTTTTCCCAAAAAGATACCGCAAAGGCGACACACCAAGTGCTGCCTTTACATAAATATTTCTTATATGTTTAATCAGTTTTTAAAGTTTCATTTATATTGGTCTTATAGTTTATATTTTATAGGCTTTCAAAGTCACGTACTTGAAATGTGTTTAAGTTTCAAGTAGGTAGTTTTGAAAGATTATAAATTAATTTGTATCAACATTTTTTATGAAATTATTTTTGTTTTCAACTATTTATTATATGTTTAATCAGTGTTTAAAGTTTCATTTATATTGGTCTTATTGTTTATGTTTTATAGTCTTTCAAAGTCGCGTACTTGAAACAGAATCACACATCGGAAACGCAGAATGTACTATGCAAGAAAAGGAGAACCAGAATCCCACATCAGAAATGAAGTATGGTTTTCAGGGAAAACCCCCTTATAAAAGGGAGTCCTGGGTGAGGGTATCAGTCAAAATCCAGACTGATGTAATGGCAGAACCGCTTGATATTAAATAGTAGAAAAATTCTGCTGATTAGTCCTGTGCACTCAAGGTCCTGCTAGTATGCTCTATCACTTGTAGGTGCAAGAGATAATCCGAACATCCACTTCCACCAGGATAAATTAGATGACACGTGATTTCATTTATTCAGCATGTGATATGCACCCTACTTGAATAAATTGGGATGTTATGCTCCTTATTTAATTATATTTATTACCATTATTATTGTTTGATAACACAAAATAATAATAATAATAATAATAATAATAATAATACTCATCCAACTATTTCAAATAATGCAACCATCCCAAACATCATTATCATATATCATTGTGCATCATGATCATCCAATCACTCACGACATGCGTCCTTTCACGACAAAGTGTGCGTTGTGCGATTATGAGCTTCAGCAAATGCCCCCCCCTTAGAATTGGATTCATTCGACACGAAAAGAATCTGTTTCTAAGGGTAATGTAGTGAAGTTTGCCACATATATGAATAGTGATGGACTCCTCCTTCCCTATACTATCAATGAACAAATCTACTAAACTTTATATACTTTCTTCCATTTTTTTCTCATTCATAATGTGCATAATATCTCATTGCTATGATATTATGTGAATCACATAAAATAATCATCCCTTACTTTATATCGAATGAACATGAATGATTTGAATCACATGTTTAAATTATAACATATCCCCTTTTGAAGATGCTCATAAATTCCCACCCACACGAGAGTCCATATTGGTAATCTTTTCTAGCTATCTTGGGATTACCTGATCTACAGATGGATCACCCGGGTAGGAGATATGTCCGAAAGAATGGGTGATTTTCGTATCTATGGGTGGCCACTTGAGTGGGATAAGACCATGTAGCGGTCTTCACAATTACTCTCACGTGCTTTTATTTTAGGGTCATTTAGCTCGGAAATTTGGTGTACTTTGATTTAAGGTCTTCTAGCTCAAACATTAGGGATGGAGTACAATTTAAAGTCTTACCACCAGGACATTTATGGAACATAGGGTTTGAAGGCTAGGGATGAATCAAAACACTTATGGGGTGATGAGTTATTCCATGGTGCTATTGGGGTTCACAAGGATTGGAGTTCCTTTCTTTCTAGGAGGAAATGTCTTTAGTCGGCAGGTTAAATCCCTTATGTGTCGATAGAATGGCCAAATAAAGCTAATATCTACTCTTTTCCAAGGGCTAAGGTGGACTTATGGGGTGAATATGGTTGAGGTTGGAATTTTAGGGAAGCTAGGACCACCTGGATAGTTAGAGTGTGGTTGATGTGAATCAAAACTTGGAGGTTTGTTCCAAGCAATATGGGATGGGGTAGGCATGCTGGGTATGTCCCTTAAAAATATGTGGTGTGAGGTTCTTCCATGACATTGTTGAGGCTCACAAGGCTTAGGAGACCCTTTATGTTGGGTCAAGATGTCTCCGATCTGTGGGTCTAAGCCTCTCTATGTCAGTAGCATGGCTAACCAGAGAGATCTATTTTCCTTTCTAAGATATATGAAATATTTATGAATGCTCAAACACCAAGATGATGAAGTTGGGTATGGAAGTAAGGCTATCCAGGAAGGTTTCTAGTACCGTAGGGAAACTTAGCTCTAATTTAATAGCTTGGGACCTACAACTTGTGGTTTCAAATCATAGGGTGTGGGCTACCAAAATGTTCAAGAATGAAGGGTCACATTCCAACCTTGAGAAAGGGTACAAAACATGGTGATGCAACATCGAGGATATCAGATCCACTGGGATAGTTTGATATGGAGACAATAAATCATATTACAAAGTGCTCAGGTCATGAGGAAGGTATAGGGAGGTCATTCTGGGGATAACTTGTAACACAATGGGGGTGTTGGGTTCTACCTTGGCAACTTTAGGCTCATAAGAATCAGAATTCCCTTTACACTAGGACAAGATGTCTCTGGTTGGTGGGTCTGAGCCCTTGCATCAATAGTATGGCCAAGTAGAGAGATCTATTTTCCTCTTCAGGGGTAATGAAATATTGGCGATGACCCAAGATGCTTTAGATCATGATGTGGTACTTATGGAAAATGTAATACCCATGAAGGGTTTGAGAATCAAAAAAATTTCACCACCACCCATCGAATATATTCTCCCAGTAAGGAGATATGAAAAATCATTGCCCTATTTTTTTCCTAGACTAGGGGGCTCAGTGAGCATAACTTGGGGTTTATTAGGGATATAGAGCTGAACCTATTATATTTATTCCTTATTTATATTTTCATCCTAATTTTTTCCTAATCTTTTATGATAAAGAGTTTAGTGGGCACAAACATGAATTTTGATCTGGGCTCCCTTTGCAGGTTTTTGACCCGGCAAGTTTTGTGTCTCTTTCTTTAGTAGTTTAAGGTTTTGCGATTTGGACCATTATGTTCTAGAGTTTAAGGCTGTACAACTTTGAACAAGGTGTGAGTAGTTTAAGGTCTTTCCACTTGTGGACCTAACATGGGAGATGTTACACAAGAGATTAATTAGGATTCCTAGGGTCAAAAGTACTCTAAAATCTATATGATTGTGAGGTGAGAGTGTTGTAAATCACGAGTTAAGGTTCTCAAGTCATGAGTGATGATATGAGACAATCATTCTGGGGATAACCTATAACACAATGGGGTTCTGGGTTCCACCTTAGTGAAGTCAAACTCTTGATAATTAGAAAGCCTTATATACTCTGCCAAGATGTCTCTGGTTGGTGGGTATGAGCCCTCACATCAATAGTATGGACTAATAGAGAGAACACCTTTCTTATTCAAGGGAAGTGAAAGGTTTGCGATGACCTGAGATGCTTGAGACATGAAGTGTGGAACACGGATTGAGGTGCTTAAAAAGATAATGGAAGCGCTCTATTATCTGGTTTGACAGGTTAAGGCTCCCGTGGTCCTTTAATAAGGAGGGGTGATGGACGGTGACCTAAATAATTAATCATAATATAGTGGGGATTTACTTCTAGGTAGTTTATCATCATACGGTAAGAACATACTTCCATTCAGTTTAGCATCATGGGGTAAGGACATGAAAATCGATGTGAAAGGTGGTAATGTTGTGGCTGGGCCCAAGGATGAGGACTTGGGGGAATCACTATATATCCCATAGAGATGATAATCAAGCCACACATAGTTCTAGAAGTCCATTCAGTTTAATGTCTAGCGATGTGGACAAACTCTATGTATTTTAATTTCATACGATGAGGATGATGCAGAACAATTTAATGTCGTGTTTCAAGGACATATGAGAAATGTTTAGGGTCATGTGATTCAGACTGTAAGGTGAGGACATTATCATAGTGATGCACAATGTGGGCCCATGAAGCATCCCAACATGAATGAAGACCAATGAGGTCTCATCCATAACACACATCCTTCCAATAGAACTTAAGCAAATGGGGCCAAAGGATGTTATACCTATGGTTGGTCCTGAAGAAGAAATGTATGGGCATCACTATGTATCTCATGAGTATGAGAATCAAGACACATGTAGTTCTGAGAGTTCTAGGAAATTTAACATCATGCGGTAAGGATGAAGGTGGGCTGATGTGAATTAATAGGGATGTTGCAGTTGGACCAAAGAGTGGATCTTTGGGTGTCACTACATATCTCATGAGGATGATAATCAAACCACATGTAGTTATTGGGGAACCGTGCAGTTTAACGTCATGTGTTAAGGAATCGTTTTATACCTCTATGCCTTTATTGTGAGGGTAACCCCCTACCACAATTCATAAACCCATGTGATCTATGCTCGGTGTGAGAAACAAGTAGCGGCATGAGTTTCTTCACAGTGTAGAGAAAAAAGGAGGTACAACAAAGGTATTCTGTATCATGTAGTGGTTGGACCAAGATATATGATCAATGAATCCCTACGCATCTCATTGGAAGTGAGAATCAACCCATACATTGTTTTATAGGAACCGTGCAGTTTAATGTCATGAGATAAGGACGACGGATTACCCGTTGTTAATGGGAAAAGGAGTTGTGGACCCATGAAGTTTTTTGTAATGTGGTGAGGACATATTGACATGCAGTATAAAGTTATACAGTAAGGATGTGGATGAATTGATGTGAATGGATGTGGATATTACAAATCAGTTTAGTTTTATTTCAAGCGGTGAGGACATCAGTTATGCAGTTTAATGTATTGCGGAAAGGATGAACTTCACATAGTTTAATGTCATATAGTTATGATGAATGATGAGGCATACTATGATGTGGATGCCTAGTTGCTGGAAGCTGTGTGAAGTATTTATTGAGAAATATTACACTGCTGGGGGGTGTGACGCGCTCCCCATCCATGGTGGCCAGTGAATATACTTCATTATGATAGACCTTGAATATGATGTAAGGTCATTCGCACTTGAGTTTTAGAATCAGGGGATTCTTTCCTGGTATAATTGGGATTTTGAGGACCAAAAGTAGTTCTCCCTTAAGGAATAAACAAAGGTGAATATTTTTATTGAAGACTTATCCTATCTAGTTCTGGTGGACCTCAAGGTTGTGTAGTGTGCGCAACCTCTTCTCGTCTAGCTGTTCCAACTCATCCAATCATTTTTTTATTGTTCATCATTCGATATTTTCACGCAAATGGATATTCAGAGTGAGGGTAGCTAGAATTATATGGGTAATAATACTAGTGATTATAGAGTTTCTTGTGTAGTAGTACATATGGTGGTACGGTTGGACCAAAAAGTATGGAGAAGTTTGTCTGACCAAGAATTATTGTCCATGTTCACCATATTTTGGAGTATATTTGATAGAGTCTGGTTAAAGGCCTATATCTGTCCATTTTCCTCCATATGATAGCGAGATGAGTGATTGGGATCGATGTTGTACTCCTGGTGCACTTCTTCAACTCTGTGGAACACAAGTTGGTGCTATTGTCCGTCAATATTTTGTGAAGGATCCCAAACCTAGTAATGAGTTGGGACTTCATGAAGTTGATGATGCTCTTCATCCCAACTTTCTTGATGGGTATTTCCTAATTCCATTTGGAAAAGAATTCAGTAGTAGTATGGATGTACTTGAACTGCCTTGGTTGTGGTCGGGGGATATCGACCCAAAACATCCATCCCCCAAATGAAAAATGGCCAGGAATATCTTGTTGTATGCAGTAATTCTAGGGGTTGATGGATGAAGTTTGTATGAATTTGACACACATGACATTTTTTGGTGAATTCCATGCAGTCCTTTATCATGTTTTCTCAGTAATATCCAAACCTCTGTATTTGGTGGGAGAGCCTCGTCCCAGATTGATGAGCACCACAAGAGCCTGTGTGGGCTTCTACCATGATGGAGGGAACTTCTCCATCTACTATGCATATGAGGAGAACTCCGTCAAAGATACACTTATAGAGGATTTTCTTGTCATTTGGGCCATCCTGGAGAATGAATTTCTCTACCTGGCACCAGATCTATTCTCTTCCAGCACGATCCTTTGGAAGCTTAAGATCTTAAAGATTGCGAATTATAGGATCCATACATCCATGGGAGGTCACTTGTTCATCATTCTATAGGGTGGTGTTGACTTGATTTATTTATTCCATATCACATACAATGATTGATGATACCATTCTTCGATGGGTGATACGAAAGGTGGCTTCCACCTCATCAGGGTCGGCCAGGATGACAGCTACATTAACTAATGCGTCGACATAATAATTCTACGACTGAGAGAAATAACGTAGTGTACACTACAAAAAACACTCCTTTAACAACACTGGTATTTATCAGTACTAGGCCCGACCCGAGGGTAAGCCCAGTGAGCCCCCAGGATAGGGAAACAGATGAAAATGGGCAACATCCGCCCCTCCACCTCCCCAAGATGCCCCTTCTACCCCCTATGCAATGGAACCTCCCTGCCCCACCTCTTCCCACCATGCCTCCTCATCCCACCATCACTCCTACCTTCTTCGACTTTAGTTTTTTTTAAAAAAAAAATACATCATTGATCGACGATGTGCAGTGGACACAACCGAGAACGTGGTGACACTGATGGATTGCTCGTGATGACAATGGGAGGCACCGGTGGATAGAAATGGGGCCATAGAATGACGTAGCGAGGTGAGTTAGGCGATGTCAACAATGAGTGATGACAAGTGGTGAGAAGACAAAAAGTAACGTGACAGGTGTGAGCGGTAGTGACACACAAGTGGGACAAATACGAGCAGATGAAATTTCAAGGAAAATTTTCCTTTTGGTTTTGAGAAACCCAATGGTGGCCACATGGTTTGGTGCTCTACCAAAGTTTGTTTTCCTACTAGCGCTTGAATATGTTCTGCATTCTCACTACCATCTCGATTTTGTGACCGCTGAAGTTAAATCATAGGTCTGATGATGGTGCTGCGGTTGCGAAATTTGATGGGCTGATCAAAGTCAACAAAGACGACCCTATTCTGTTCATATCTCCTAAAATGTGTCAAGCCCAGTAAAGTAAACTCAGTTCCAAGTAAGCTCTTCCTGATGCAATTTTTTCATAAAAACCCTTTCAAATGTGTTGTATGCTTAGTTTTTTCAATGTGTGGTGTGCTTAGTTTTTGAAGATATTTCTTTTGATTCCTTGCATTTTTTATTTTTATTGATGGCTTTGAATCCTTGAATTTCTGATTTTTGGTAATAAACTAAAAGGGCAACATTTTTAACATCTGTCTTGGGTAATCATTTTGCCCAGGACAACCCTGATCAGTACTATAACAAATTGATAATAAAATACATATTTATCATCGCCAAATAAAGCAATGATACATTTAACCTTTTATCAGCACGTCTTATTTAGCAATGATAAAGGAAAACTTTATCAGTGCTTTATTTTTAGCACTGATAAAGGTATTGTTTATTAGCGCTTTATTTTTAGCACTGATAAATGATATCCTTTATCAACACTTTAATTTTAGCACTGATATAGGGTACCCTTTATCATTGCTTTAATTTTAGCGCTGATAAAGGGTATCCTTTATCTGTGCTATATTTTTAGTATTGATTAATATTTATATAAATAAAATAAAATAATTAAATAAATACAAAATTTGTTTATTAAAAAAAATATTACAAATTTTAATAATTAAATAATTATTAATAAAAATGAATAGATTGATTATACATTATTAATTATTAAACATTTTATTAACAAGATAATTATGATAATTAATGTTATTAAATTCTATATATTAAATATATAGATATATATTGATGTATATAAATATGATTTATATATCAGAAAATATTTATGTGCTTTACATTAAATAGTCATATGTTTATTTAATAATGGTTTATAATAAAAAATTAGTATGAATTAAAAATATTGACTATAATTGTATAGTACTCAAAATATAATTGAATATCGTTTGATTTTTCAATTTAACACAGATCAAATGTGTGTTATATTGATTTTACATATACATAATTAATGCATTTTTATATATAGTACACAGACACCAAAATTATCCATTTTTTCAATATTATTAAAGTGTAATTATTCTTAATTTATTCAATATTACTCAATTTTAACAAAGATACATGCACTTAAAAGGAGATAATCATTAATAATGTTAAAAATATATTTGTAAAAGAATATTTATAAATTAAAATATTTATAAATGCATATTTACTATATTTATACAATTATATATTTATAATTATAAATAAATAAATATTTTTTAAAAAATATTTATATAATTACAAATAAATAAATATATATATTAAAATAATTATCAAATTTATAATAAACCTACTTAAATAATGAATATATTTACTATATTTATATTTATATGTATTTATTAAATAAATAAATAAATAAATAAATATAATTATATAAATATTTAATGATATAAATATTATTTTTTAAAAATATTTCTATAATTACAAATAAATAATTATAAAATTATAATAAATATATTTAAAAAAGAATATATTTACAATATATATATTTATATATATATTTATTAAGTATATATAAATATTTACAATTTTTTATTTATAATTATAATTATAAATCCTTTATCAATGATGAAGTAATAAAAATTGATAAAATAATCTTTATCAGTGCTTTATTCATGCTGATAAAGATGAGGATTTTTCAATGCTAACCAACATGCTGATAAAATTAACATTTACCAGTGCAAATGTTTTAGCGCTGATAAATATTTATTTATCATCACGTTTTTGGCACAGATAAATACCTACCTTTATCAGCACTAAGAAAACACCGATGAAGATTCATTTTATTAGTGCTTAAGTAATTAATGTTGAGAAAATGGATCTTTATCAACACTTATTTATAAGCACAGATAAAAGTGTCCTGATCTATTTTTGAAAACCCTAATCATTTTCTAACTCTTCACAATATCTGGAGATTTCTTCAAAAGCCACCCACTGCTGGTTCTCCTCCTTAGTGAATCAAATCTCGAATAACACCACTCTAATGTTTCCGGTGCTCCAGTTGCACAAACATCTCATCCGACATCCAGTTTTGGATTGTGATTGCGATGCATATGGGGTTTTGCATCACTTTCTTGAAATTTATCCGTCTGAGGTAGGTGGTTCCATGCCCTAACAATTTTAGATAATTTAATTTGATCTCTTGGTTAATTTTCACATGCTTTATAGTTTATTTTGGTGGTGTAGACATGTTTAGGAAATTCTTTGACATGAATTTGTGTTGAAAATAAATTTTCTAAAGAGAAATTGTTATGTTTCTATATAAGCCTTGTTGTGGAAAATTAGTGGAAGTGTTAAATTAATTTTTTTGAGTAGTGAAAAATGTGTTTTTTGGGTACTTAAGGCACATGTGTGTTGAAAAATGATTTTTATGGGAAATGGATTATTTTGGGAATGTTATCCTTATTTTACACTTTTGAGTATGAGTTTTGAAGTGTTTAAATAATAGAAAATTTCTTTTAGAAATGAAATTCAGGAAGTGGAAATGGTTTATTAAATGGAATGAGTGATGTGAAATGTGTTTTTGAAGGGGTTGGTGCACTTTGTGTGGGGTTTGGGTTTTGTAATGGAAAATGGATATGTTTTGTGTGTGTGTGTTTTAGTGTGGTGTTTCGTAGAAGGGTTTTATGGGTTGTTTGAAAGGTGTAAATCATGTTTTCAAAGGTGAATACAAGTGGATAGGTTTGGAAGTAAGTTATTAAAGTAAATTGAAATACTTTCCCATGTTGAACATGCTGTACCTTTTTGTTAATGTGAATTGTAGATTATTTTAAATGATGGAAGACATGTTTTGAAAATGATTTTGGGTTGTGTAAAAATTTGTTAAAAAATGGGCTTGCTATGGAATTGGTTGCAAATTTGTGTAAATTATTATTTTTAATTATAAGTGTTCTATAAATTATTAAATAGATTTATTAAATTATATAAGTGTTGAAAATTATGTTCGATGTAGTTATGTGGTGAATTTGATTTTAAAAGTATTATTTTCATGTGAACTTGGGTGTTTTTTTTGATGTAAAGGGTTGTGGTACCTCCAGGGGTTATTTTAGAAAACTTTTTAAATGAATTATTAACATACATAATAGGTGCGAGGCATGTTTGTGAAATGATTTGCTATGAATATGTTTTCAAATGGGGTTTGGGTGTGCAAGTAGTGGAAAACTACGTTTACTTTCTTTGGCATGACTTGTGCGTGTAAATGTGCCGTGTTAGTGACATGTGAATGTGAAACTTGATTGCGCACAAATAAAATGGAATCCTAGGTAACTTGATTGTGTTGTGTAATATAATCTTGATGTTTTCACAGTAAAAGCAGTATACATTCAATTGATGTATTGTTTCATATTTATGTTTAATTCATTTCCTTTTATTATTACTCGCATAATAATTTTTTTCTTATATAGGTGGATTCTTTTGTTCGAGTTAGATTGTTATGTCCAACATTCATGATCCATCTCCCTTAAAATCTTTCACCCATTCTGTGGTGCATTTATCACTTTCTTTCAAGTTACCTCCACTTCCTTTGCAGGAAGAGAAACGATGTTTTCTCTACTCAATCATAGAGGTAATATTGATGTTTTTATAGTAAAATGATTTTCCATAGAATTAATTTATGTTTTCATATTTATTTTTAATTCATTTCCTTTTAGTATTACTCACATAATAATTTTTTTCTTGTACATGTGGATTCTTTTGTTTGAGTTGGGGTGCACTGTCCAACTTTCACGCTTCTTCTCCCTTAAAATTTTTCACCCATGTAGTGGTACATTTATCATTATCTTTCAAGTTACCTCCAGTACCTTTTACTGAATAGAAATGATGCTTCCTCTACTCAATCATAGAGGTAATTTTGATGTTTACACAGTAAAATCATTGTCCATAGAATTAATATATTATTTCATATTTATGATTAATTTATTTCATTTTACTATTAATCACATAATAATTGTTTTCTTATATAGGTGGATTTTTTGTCTGAGTTGGGGGTGCTCTTTCAAACATTCATGATTCTTTTCCCTTAAAAACTTTTCTCCCCTACAGTGATGAATTTATCACTTTTTTTCAAGTTACCTCCACTTCCTTTGCAGGAAGAGCAATGATGATGTCTCTTCTCAATCACAGAGGTAATATTGATGTTTGTATGTTAAAATTATTGTCCATATAATTAATATTTTGTTTAATATTTAAGTTTAATTTATTTCTTCTTAGTATTACTCACATAATTATGTTTTTATTATATTGGCGGATTATTTTATTTGATTTGAAGTGGTGTGGTGTGTTCGAAGATGCTCATGAAGTGTTGGCAGTCTGACAAAGAAATTCAATGGAAATCGTGGTAACATTGATGGTTAGGATTGTTTTTGAATGAGTGTAATAATTTGTATTTATGTAATTGTATAAAGTAATATTTGAAATGTCTATAATATTGTGTTTTTTCTGGTATTTGTGTTGTAAATTTAATTTCATTGAAATTATGTATTTGGACTTTTTTTGTTGATATATCTGGTGTTTTTCTGGTGCTTCTGGTGTTGCGGTGTCCTGTTAAATCATAATGTGGTATGAACTTTTATCAGAACTTTTTAAAGCACTGATAAAAAACACATTTATCAGGACTTCTACAAAATTGATAAAGAATTTTTAGCATATCTTTAAGAAGCGCTGATAAATGTATTTTTTATTAGGGCTTTCTAAAGTGCTGATAATGGTCACATTTATCAGAATATTTATTAGTGCTGATAAATGTCCCATTTATTAGCGCTTTTTCAGTGATGATAAAATTCCTGGACTTTTAACATCTCTCAAATTTTTAGCACTTTTTTAGCACTGATAAAGGCCATTTCTAGCACTGTTAAATGCCTATTTTTTAGTAGTGGTAGGCTCAAAGGGAAATTATTCCATTAGTCACCTGACATAACCATCAAGGGGGGCATTTATTTCTTCTTAATGGAATATTCACCATTGATATGTTTCATCACTAGTTCTGAGTCCCCTTTGATGTTCAGTTAGGTGATGTCCAGCTGTAGGGTAAGTTCTAATCCATCTATGAGGGCTTGTTACTCAGCTCCATTATTTGTGCAACCTTTATATAGTGAGAAATAGTAAGGTAGAAATTCTTTTTTTGGAGATACAAATATAATCTCTAGACCAACCTTATTCTTCTTTGGTTTCTCCATCCTTATGATGATGGGGATCCAATAGGTTCCATCAAAGTACATCTCCCATGTCCAGGGAGTGTCATGGACGTAAAAGAACTCTTCATCGAGGAGTTCGGTGTCCTATGATGTATTTCCCAGAGTAGGGTGTGCTTCCATGAAGTCATCTAGGGATTTTCCTTTCATCGACATATGGTATATGAATTGGATGTCATATTGCTACATAATGGCAGTTCATCGATCCAAGTGACCAGTCAACATAGGTTGGACACGAATATACTTGAGCAGATTAATACGAGAGACCAGATGGATTCCATGGTGCTGCAGGTAATGCCTCATCTTTTCACTGTAAAGATGAGTGCAAGGAAGTTCTTTTCAATATCATGATATCCAGACTCAGTAACCAGCATGGTTAGGTTGAGATAGTAGAGGATGTTATCGCTACCAAAAATGTTTCTTTTGTACGAGGAGGGAGCCTATTGAACGGTCCATGCTAGCCAAATATAAGATGAGTGGTCTCCCTTCCACAGGGGGAATCAGGAATGGTGGGTGAAGCAAGTACTTCTTGAGACTTTCAATGGATTTCTGACATTCATCGTCCCATTTATATGAGATTCCCATCTTCATTATCCTTAGAAGGGAAGAGCTTTGGACCAGCTTGTCCATGAATCGCTGAATATAGGCGAGGTGCCCTTGGTGTCCCCTTAGTTCTTTCAAATTTCTAGGGGGTGAAATTTATAGGATAGCAATGGTCTTCTTTGGGTTTACCTCAATTCCATGGTGGCGTACCACAAAGATGATGAAATTTCCTAATGTTACCCCAAAAGTGCAGTTCAACAAATTTATCTTCAAATTGTGTTTTCACAACTTATTGAATATTGATCAGAGGTCCATAAAGTGATCACATCACTATCCGGATATGAAGACCAATTCATCAATATTAGATTCTACTATCCTTTCCAAGAACGTATTAAATATGAAATTCATGATAGGCTAATATGTAGAGCCAATATTCTTTAATCCAAAAGGCATGACCTGATAGTAGAAGATCCCTTGAGTAACTTTGAAGGCAATGGCTTCTTAATCCTCGGGGGCCATTTTGATCTGATTTTACCCAGAGTACCCATCCATGATGGAAAGTGTTTGGAATCCATTAGTTTCATCGGACAAGATTTATGTGATCATAAAGGGGAAATATTCCTTTGGTAAATGTTGATTAAGGTCTCTGAAGTCAATGCAGACACTAATTTACCCTTTCTTATTCTTGATAAGGATGACGTTGGAAATCCATCTCGAATATTGCACTTATCAGACAAAGTTGGATTTGATCAAATTTTCAACCTCTGCCTCTACATTTATACCATGAGAGGGGTGCATCCTTCTGGATATCTTCTTCAGCCTCGATGCTCATCGGATATCCCAATATGGTGCATAGCCACATCTAGATTCAATCTAGGAATTTTTGTATAATTCCATGTGAACACGTATCAGTGCTTCTTTAGAAATGAAATTCATATATCTTTCTCTTGGGCGGAAATGGAGGCACTAATCATAGTAGGTTGTGGATATTATTATATCACCAGGTTTATCTTCCTAATCACATCTATGGTCGTCGAAACACCTTCCTCGAATGATAGAGGGGAGTTCTTGAGATCTTACTCATCATTTTCCATTTCAAATTTTGGGGATATTTCCTTCGGTGATTATGGAAACCTGGGGGCCTCTTCAACACTATCAGGGTGAGGGAGTTTGTGTGAAGAAACATCATCGTCTCGTTCCATCTGAGTTGTTGTGGGGAGATGCTAGATTTGATTTTCATTAAGGGCAGGAGAGTCTTGGACCTCTAGAATTAGGTCTTCTATTTCAACCATATTTATGGGGAGAACACAATCATCATCGAACATGCTCCAGGGATTTATAGGGGTAGTCCCTAATCCATTGGGAGTTTCAAACTTTACATCACCATCCACCATTGGCTATCCACCTCCCTTATTGTAGAAGTCTGCTTCAACATATGTGGCCCTATGGGTCCCGTAGTGGGTGTTGTCTCCATGTAGAATGCCGAACTTCCCAATGATGGGGTACTTCAAACATTGATAAAATTTTGATAGTATCACTGAGTGGATATGAAACCAAGGCCTCTCAAGAAAGAAATTATATGTGGTGTATTTCTAGATAACCATGAACTCATCATCAGATGTGATATCCCAAAATTGGGTCTCAAGATTAATCTTCCCGAGGGGCCTTTTCTCACTCTTATCAGACCCCTAGAGGGTCTACTTCATAAGGGATATGTCTCCTTCACCGAACCCCAAATTCTAGATGGTTCAGACTGGGATGAAATTGATCCCATATCTAATATCAACCAGTACCATTTAAAAATGGTCATTATTGAGTATTCCCGAGATGTACAAGGGTCTGATGTGACCTTTGATGGCCTCTTCCTGGTATTGATCAGTGAATGAGATGGAGACATGTAATCCTATAGACATAGTCTGTAATTGATAAACCTCAGATGTAGGGACTTCTGTCTCAAATTCTTTTGGGCTTTGGAGGGCTTTAACAAGTTGCTCCATGATTTCTTTGGAAAGATGAAGCATATCAAGTATTGAGAGTTTGGTTAGTACCAAAACTAGATATTTCAGAATATCATACTTTGGTTCCAAAGGATAGCATTTCTTGATATGGGAATGCTCCTAGGCACATGGCTCAAGGGATGGAGTATACAGTTCAAGAGCTGAAGCAGTTGAGGAAGATGGACCTAGGGCTTATGAAAAGGTTGAGGGAGTATCCATTCCTAGTGGAATAGGTTTCTCTGGTCTTCCCCATTTCCTAATTTGATCAGATTAGACCCCCAATAAATGTCCATGCAATACAATCGGTTGTGGGTGACTACTAGTAGGCTCTAAGGAACCTTCCTATCTCTTTTGGTATTTCTGTAGTTCCTTCCATAATTCTCAGCTGAATAAATGTCCTTTATGGGGATATGGTCAGAATATTGTGCTCAACCACATTCGCATTGTCCCCTATATCCTCAGCTATGGTGCATGTAGCCCCTCATTCTCCTGTTATATGGAGGAAAACTATATTTGGGGGTATAATCATCATCAAAAAAGGGGTTAATAAAGTTTATTATAATGAAAGAGACGAATATGAGCTCTTCATTTGATGAGTATTCTGTTTGGTGGGGCAGTCCCCGTACGTAAGATATTGTAGGGAAGAAGTCTGCAAGAGTCAAGGCTTGATTCAGAGAAGAATATGATTCTTCCTCCTATGTTTCTTCCTACTTCTGGTGGTCACACCCTCCCTTGGGAAGAACCTTAGAAGTCTAAATTTTGGGTGGTGGAGCTACTGTGATATTGTTCAACTATTCTTTCAAGGTTCTATGATCTTGATATACTATTTTCCAAGTCATCAAATTGTTTAACTTTCATTCTCGCATGGCTGAGACTTTTTACCAACCTTCCTCTTCTTCCAAAAAGATGATGGTTATACAAACCACATGTTCTAGATAATTATATAATGTCACATGTCTATATTATACCATGCCTTGAAGGAAATATTTTAAGGAAAACAATTATAGATATTATGAACCAACCTTCCAAGGAAAAGGTAGTAATCAAGAAGATCAGTGAGGTTAACCTTTTCAGGCTTCCTTGGTTGTGGGAGCATGAGAAGGTTTTTATTCATGACATCCAAGAAATATCCTGGGACTTTCTCATTTAGAAAGGAGTATAATTTGTTCATCCACTCCTTAAATACCAGGTGACCCTGGTTTCACTGTGCTTCTAGCCAATGGAGATTCTATAGTTGATGCCTCTTGGAAGGAGGTGCTGGGTGATTCAAAGCTTTCCTGGGTTCTTGGATGGGCACTATTGCGGGCTTGAGAGCGATATATGCAGCTTCCATTCTACCTGGTCTCTTCCCCTGGGATATTATCATGATCAAAGACTTATATTAGGTTTGTTGAATAACTTATTTGGGGATTTTTGTTGTTTTAGAAAACTCTAGAAACCTTCCTAGATCTTTCATGGGGATAAGGGGCATCTTCAATTCATCCCTGATATTCTCAACCTATAGTTCCAGTAGTTTCTCCTATGAAATATGGATGCTGAGTGAGTAGGTAAAACCCTTCCATCTTGCTATGTAGTTAGAAACCCTCTCATTTTATTACTGATTGTAGTTTTTCAGGTCGATGATCGTGGTCTTCCTCAGTGTTGAACTAAACTGATAAAGGAATTGATGATGAAGGTCTTGCCACCCTACAATAGATCCCACTGACAGACAACTTTACCAATCAAAGGATGGCCCTATAAATTTCTGTATGAAGTAACTTAGTTTTGTGCCCTCCTACAGATCTCGAGGTCCCATCATCAACCCACATTGGGACATGAAGTGTGTGATATGTTTTTCAGGGTCACCAGCACCATCAAAGGTGGAAAAGTGGGATTTCCAAAGTTGTGTGGAGGTGGATTATCATCTACCCATTCATGATATGTATTCTTCTCAGGCTACACGGGTGCACATATCCTTTCCATGGATTCCATTCAATTATCAGGGGATTCAATGGCGTTAAGTAGATCAGGGGGTACTACTGCCTGAGCCACCTTCTATCCACTGGGAGTGGGTCAGGGCTGATGAGGTGGTCCCACTTTCATTTCCCATGAATTGTCTATTTTTCCCATGATTGAAGGGTTACCTTGACAAAGGAGGGCCCGCCACCACAATGGAGGGAAGTAAAACTCATTTTTTTTCTCCCTCATTTATGTGGATCAATAGTATAGATCTGGAACCCATATTCTATTCAGATACTTCTCTTGTTGGTAGATCGTTCATGGGAGGAATAATATTCACCTCTGGATGGAGGCGATACCCAGCGAGAATATTGTCCATGAGTAGCTCCTCATTTAGTTGACAAAGAGTTTTCATCACACTCTCATATTGTGAAAACCGATCTTCCACAGATGGAAAAAGAGATGAAGTTTCATATTTACCTTTATCTTTTCCATTATTCCACTGATAATGTGGAAACTCATTATTTAGTAGTGCCAAATTTTGAAGCATTCTTTGATTTGGAGTGCACGCAACCTCATTTGGTGCATCCAAATCACCCTTCTCCTAGGGTATGTCTTCCATGTCACAAACCTCTACGTTTGTTTGTAGATCATCATATACTAAATTGATAGTGAAAACATTCACATAGGAATATCAGGAAATGGTGGTTGTACCATTGCTTTCCACACAACTGGATGATTCCATATGGATTCCATCAGGGTCATTATTCGAACCCTTGGCCTTATTGGGCCATTATGGCTTGTGACCCCAGTGGGGTTTGATTGTTTTCATTGTACATTTCTATCCTCTTGTCTTATGGACATTGACCTTGAGGGAGTTCCCAATCTTGATCGCTAAGCGAGACCCAACCGACAAAGGGTTATCTTGTGGTGGGAGGAACTGGTGGGAGGTCGACAGTTGATGTCTTCCTCCCCACCTTGAGAATATGGATTCCCTCTATGGAGCTGATGATGATGATAATGCCTCCATCCATGTGGGATGAGGGCCATTTGGGGTCATTAGATATGATGATTTAAATCCCCCCCAACCTTTTGGGATGAGGATAATATGGAATCACCATTGATGTCTCTAGGGTCCTTTCAGGGGATGATGGATATGGAGATGGTGATTGAGAAATAAATTTCCCGAAGCCTGTGGATTGGGATTCACCTACAACTAGCGAAGGTATAACCTGGATCCTCTTGGGTACTGACGACCTGAGGGGTGGTATACGTTTTCCTAGCCTAGGGGGCCGAGTCCACTCATAGATGGATTCTATGGTAGCTTCCACTGCAGTTTTTTAATGTGACATAGTTGTGCTTTCATAGGAGGTAGGTGTGCAGGCATCCCATAATGAGGGTTGTTCCTTACGAGAAGATGTTTGGGTGATCAAAAATTTGATCAATTTGTTTGGAACATCCGACTTTTGTCCTAGGTAGCCCAGTCTGAAGTCTTGTTGGGTATCCTCACTCTTTGTCTGTAGTGTTTGGGAACCATTTGAGCATGGAAATTCTATTGAATTGACCCACTATCCTGAGCATTACCTGGTCCCCTGATCTCGCCAGAGGATATAACATTGTAGGATGCCATATCTGAAGGGATCTTCAATTCCTGGGGAATGAAAAAGTGTAATGCTCTAAAATATCCCCATCCTCAAATGTGGATTACTAATGTGGCTTTGGGTATCAGCTTCTGAAGTGTCATAATGTAATGTTGGTAAGCATGTTGTAGATTTTCACTGCACATTTACGATTTTGGACCCCATGCCATAAAGATAACATCTAGGTCGAGTTGGAAATAGAGTATCTTGATTATCTAGAGGAGACACTCATATCCTAGATAAGGGATATGTCAGTCCTTTAGTCGTTGATGAGTATCCCACACATTATGGCGTAGGTAAGGAATTCACTTCTTTTTTAGCTCATTTGGGATATTATCGCTGGAAGTAGAGAGGGGACAAAACATGATGGGGATGTTATTTCCAACTAACTCTCTCTATATATAAATTTTAGACTCTTCCTTATCAAACTTACATGACTCTACCTGGTCAAACCAAAGAAGATGACTCTAATGATCACCTATTTATGGGAATGGAGGGTTACTGGAAGTTGATGGTGAACCATATACAATTGACCCTGGTGTTTTGAGAACCTCTTTGTATGAAGGTGTTGAGGTTTGGTTCACCTCTCTATATGAAGGTGTCTGGAAAAAGGGAGGATTTACTTGACCATGGAAGATATCACCATGGGGAGGTTGAGCACATTGGATGTGAGGGGTACAGTTCCTACAATCCATCTCCACACTACCACAAGGAGGAATATTGTTTTAATGAACGTCTGTTTCCTCTGCTTTGATAGAAGAGTCGACAGACCCCTGTGGTGTAGAGAGTGTGTCTCAAAAAACCTCAAGGACATTGAAATTGATCAGAATAGAGATATGATTCATGTTCTTTTTCGTGGTCGTTGTATGCCGACCTGCATTTTTCGTTTATGAAGGGATATGAGCCTACTATGTGTCAGATGCCAAAATCTTTACATAACTATCAGGTGATGTGGGAGTATAAACCCACTACTGAGGAGTTTTCTGAGTATGCCGATAAGATGACTCATTTTAAATAGGGATATGATCTAGTCCTGAGGCATGTTCCAATCTCAATTGGTGATACTCATTTGAAATAGGAATGTGTGCCTTATTTTAATATGTATTCTTCACCAGAATATACCGACAGAACTCCAGAATGGGAGAAGGAATACAAGCCTCCCACTGTATTGCCTTGTAATGAAGCTGGCACAATTTTTTGTCGACAGAATAAGGGATATGCACCTTGATTCCATGACCTACTGGAGTATGTTGGGATGGTTCATTGATAGGAAAATATGCATGTACCAAAGTCGGTTCAACTATCACTTGGTTATATTTGTCCAGAACAGGTATATATTCTTTATCCTAGGAATTTGGGATATGCCAGTAGATTTTTGGACTGACATGTTTCCCTATCTTGAGGCATGTTCCGCTATAACCTAGTGGTCCCTAGTTGGAATGGGAGTATGATCCCGATCTGATGCCTCAACCTACATCAGAATATGTTGATAATCCTCCTGGACAAGAGAAGGAATGTGCCCTTTCTCTAGTACAACCACTTGATCATGATGATCATAATTTTGAGTCATCCAGAATGTAGGGTTAGGATTATACACTTATCCCTTCATCTTCAATAGTTACAGAATATTTCGGTGGAGTTATTAAGTTGTTGCTAAAATATATTGGCATTTTTGAAAAGTGTGAGTGGGGATAGATACCAGCATATTTTATGCCTCCATAATTTGTTGATAAAAATAATCTATTGAAGTTGGGATATGTTCCCACTTATTTCCTCCATGTGACATTGGGATAGGATGAGGGGTTTCATGCATGGGGTAAGAGTACGAGCCTCCCCCACACTGGTTGTAGGAATATGCCCGCATACTTGTTCTGAGTGAGTAGGGATGTGAGCCTACTTGCTGGTCCCCTATAAAATATACTGGAAGGATTATTTGGTAGGATAGGGTATATGATTCCTCTCCTAAGTGGATGTGGGGATATTCCCATATACTTATATTGAGTTAGAAGGGATATGGGATGACTTACTGGTTTCTGCCGGAGTATGCCGACGAGCCTCATCAGTAGGAGTGGGAATATAACCCCTATCCAGAATTTCCAACATATTCCTCCTCCTATTAGTCTTCCTCATAGCCCATGCATGGGTATCCAGAGCGGTTGTGTGTCGGTTGGTACCCTTAGTAGGCAACTGATGGGTACCAACATGATGATGCTGGCGATGGCAGTTAGTAGGTGCCTTCCCTAGAGACACCTGAACCAGAAGGGAGAAAAATTTGGCTTCATGATCCACCTTAATCAGGTATTTAAGGTGGCAGTTCTCGCACTCTAGGGATAAGCTCTTGATTCAGCTAGTTTTAGTGATGGTGGATACTGGCTCAGAAGCATCCTTCATCGGGAACTGCATTCTCGCCGGTGTCCATGCCTGAAGAATCTCAGGGGCATATTCCATAGTTGGGATTTTACCATATCTGTGGTACTCCCAGATCATTGTATTTTCTACTTGATACTGGATTCATCTGATAGGTGAGATCATTTTATGACCCGTAGGGGCTGTGGCAGCAGATGAGGTACCAAAATGAGTGATGGAAGCTGAAATTTTTTTCTCAGGTTGGGAGGCAGCAATCATGAAGACAATAAGGAACAAGTTTACTGATCTGTTCTATATCCCAGGCATAAAAATGATTAATCAGATATGTTTATCTAACAAAATTTTCCTATATTCCTATTCCATCCATTCTACTCATGAGGACTCTTTATCACAATGATATACTTAAGGAACCCCGATTTTTGATGGTCTTACTGCTATGTTTTTATATAAAATTTTCAAAACAAAGTGGTCTGAGAGATCCGCATCGAGCCTATCATCATTGTTTTCATATAGGGGAAAACCTACATGGCTCAATGGATTATAACCCAATAATTCATTATTAGAGAGATTCATGTCAGGTTCAACATTTTTATTTCATCGGGATTTCCAGGATGGGAAATGGGTTTGCATTTCAAGATACCATTTCCACTTTCCACAAGAAACTCCTAATGGTTCCCTCATATGTAGCTGGGTACAGACCTGCTTTACAAAGGCTAATGATCATCTAGATTTTCTGGCCTATGGACTCTTAGGGAATTGCATTGTCTAATAGTATGGGAGTTCGGACTCATCACACCCTTTTGGGGGGAATTAATACCTATTATGAGACTCTCTTATAGATTTAAGATAGGTTCATAAATATATTCCTAATCATGATGTGGGACCAGTTACCTTAACAAAGAAATCATTAGTTAATTCTCTTATATATGCCTATGTTTGGGAGCTCCTGGGTGAGTCCATCCGTATGTATTTGAGGTTCTCCACCACTCTCCAGTAAAAACCAATTACTCATATGCTGAAGCCTTATAACCAAGTGTTTCGGGGTATTCTCCCATATGAGGAGGCAGTTAATATTCTGAGTATGGAATTGAGCCAGTATGGGGTGTCTTATGTATCCTGATTATTGGAGGAATCAAAACCCACATAGTTCGTTTAATGTCGGGGCTTACACACTGATGATTCCCTATTTATGATACCGAATGAGGTGCTCATTGCATCCCACTAAGCTCACATGAGCTATGATCAGTGTGAGAAACAAGGGGAGGAAAGTGATAGCCTCATGGAATATAGATATGGGACCTGTGTATTGGGATAGTCCTTGGGGTTTTTGGTATAGATTTCGAGCCTTAAGAAGGTTTCCTATGTATCCCAGTTATGGAGGGAATCAGAGTTCTCATAGTTCACATATTCCTTAACCTACAACTAAGCTGAGGTGAATGGTCATATTTAGAGTCATTATGGCCTTTGTGATTTTGGTAATTCTAGGGGATTATACCAAGATAGAGGCTCCCATGACCCTAGGATGCATATTGAAGATGGAATGATAAGTAAGATTCCCTAAGCCCGCATGATCCATGCTCAGTCTGAGAAAAAAGGGTTAGTAGGTGATCAATGTCATTGATTTGGATGAGGGATTTAGATATTTGGATTTCATTGAATGATTAATATGGGACTCAGACCTCAAGTATAGGTGGCCTACATATCCTGAGTTGGGAAGGAATAAGATTCATTGTATTTACCTTTATCTCAGGGTTTATACATAGAGGTTTCCCTTATATTGGAAAATTACATTCCTAGGATGAGAAATGTCATCATGTCCTGGGATTCCCTTTTGATATGGCCTCCTTTTATGGAAGGTGTTTCAAGTCCTGGTTGGCATTCCCTAGGATCCATCGCATGATCCAGGTGGTATCTTCCAATAGGTGCCACATGTCTTGGATGACACATGTATAGGGTGTCCCGAGAGTCATCGCATTTCCCGGCTAACACCTCTGGTAGACATCGTGGGACCTATCCCTCATTTATAGAGTGCGTCACAAGTCCCCTTGTGACCCGCGTAGACACTGTTATATGAGTCAGGCGATGTGTCTGGATGTTGTCACATGTCTTTGGATGACACATGCAGGAAACGTTATATGAGTCAGGTGGAGTGTCTGAGGGATGTCATGAGTCCTAGGTGATAGACTTAGAGGATCCTTGAGATGAGAGTGGTGTTTATGGGAGAGTTGTGTTACTCATTTTGGCATGTCTAGAATGTTCTGCGAGTACCAAGTGATGTGCCAAAGGAAGGTCACAAGGTCTGTGTGATGTGTCTCAGTGTTTCCACGTGTCTTTGGATGACACACATGAAGCACATAGGATGGGTCACGAGCATATCATTTGCCTAAGCCTTCTGCCTTTGATCCTGATTCTTGACTTTATGTTGTGAGTACCATGGCTTTATTTGGTGTCAGTTTTTCTGAGTTTTGTGTGATCTAGTGGGCCTATGGAATATTCTTTGCACAACCCACTGAATTCCATTCATGTGATCTATTAGTGACCATGTGGAGTCCTTATACATAACAGAATACTATTCCTACAATCCACCAGTGTATTACCTGAAATAAATCTAGTCAGTCGTGTAATCGCTCAGAGTAGTATGCAGGAATTGAGAGTCGCTTCTGAAATTCGAACCTTCATACTTCAAACCTTCCAACACTGCAAAACTTATAACCTTTTTTTAGGTTCGTGAGGGGAATATATAATTCTCTCCACCTTGCGTATTCACCCATTTTTGTAGTGTATCTAGTGCAGATCTAGGCGGGAGTCAGAGAAGTGCGTTGGCGCAATGCGGTTTGTGGATTTCTCCAAGCGTGTTGCATGATTTTTAGCGGCCCTGGGCCCCTTCTGTCAACACGTTTCTTATCATATTGGTTCTGATTGATGTAGGTTCTCATGATCATGTGGTCATGTCAAAGGAATCTTCATATTGTCCTATGGACATGCCGGTGGGCCTTCGCAAGATCCAGGTGCTTGTTGGGGGACACTTGCGTGAATAGTATCAAGGTCTTATGGGAGAGTTTTGCTGCTATACTGAGCGTGTCCTGTGTCTTTCAGCGATCATGTGTGCTCTTTCCCCTCCCTTTCAATCTCCTTTGGATTCTATGACCAAGGTTGGGAGTCAAGAGGTTTTTCACGTATATTGTCGATGCAATTTCCTCTATTTTTTTGGTGATGCATTGTGTGACAAGTATGGGGGTTCACAATAATTTTGTGGACAAGTCCTCAAGACAAAGGGCTTTAGTGAGGTGAGGCAGGCATGTCATCGAGGTCTCACTGTATATCATGGGCCGTCAGGGTCACACCACATGTATTTCAGCGATTGCATACCCCTCTCACCTCCCCTTTTTCACTCTCCTTTTTTTTATTTCACAAAGGTCAGGGGTCATGCAGGTTTATATGATCAATGACTAGGTTTTATAACCAATTTTTGAATGATGTATCACTAGAACAATATGGGGAATATGAAGATCAAGTGAGTATTTAGGGGAAATGTCTGTCTATCTTTCTTTAGAGTGTCACAGAGTTGTTTGGACTCCCCTGTGGGCTTCCGTGCAGTGAGGTTGACAAGCCAAAGGGACTTTGAAAGGTGAGGTAGTCATGATGTCAGGGACTCATGTTGTCTTTCTAGGTGTGTCTTATGTCTCTCAGCGACCGTAATACCTTTCACCTCCTCCATATATCTCCTTTGTTTTATCCAACAATCGTTCGAGGGGTCGTGAGAGATTACTTGGATTCCATCAGGGGATTTTATCCTTCCCAACAGTGATATGGCATGTGATCCTTGTGACTATTGGGATATTTTCCTTTGAATATCCCCCTTTCTTATTTTTGAATGGTTTCAGGTGTTTTGTCAGGAACTTTCCAATGATAGAACACATGGTCTGGGGAAATCATTTGGTTGTTTGAGGGGCTTCACAAGAACAATATGGGATCTTATAATGGTGCACATGCCTTGTCTTGGTCAGTTTCCCCATTTTCCGATGGTGCATCGTATGATCAATGCTGGATCAAGCGGTGACATGTAGATATTGTCAAGGACATTTTCTCTTCTAGACATTGATCCACCACATGTACATTTATGGGTCTTGCGATGGCATGAAAACTTTATCAAGGATAGTCTCTTTGCTCTCCTTTGATACATCACATGTTCATGGATGGAATTTTTATCTACTTCTCGTGACAATATCAATCACAAATTAGATATTTTTATGCACATATGAATATTGTATATGTGTGCTGAAGACTTCCATTAGATTGGTATGATGTATAAATCCCTGAATATTATTCATGTTCAGCTTTGGTTGGCACATCAAATAAATTCTTTAAGACTTTTCTCATATCTGTACACCAAGTTACTATCCACCATTCATCGCATAATCAGGAATACAGTCATTTAATCTTCTTCTGGGAAGCAATGGGATCATAATATATTCTTGGTACCATGATCTCATAATAGAGTACGTTTATGTGGTGCATCATCTTTCCACATGTTAGGGTATTCGATGCCGTATTATTTCTCAAGGCAGGTTATGCACTGCCTTGTCTTTCTCATGAGGAGTCGCCTGGTGCCACACCATTCACTGAAAGCATATGAGATCCTCAAATATCACATGAGGGGATATGTGGTGCCTCATCCCTTTACATAAATGCTGGCGTGATGGAGGATTTTGGTATCTCACCCCTCAATGTGAATGAATATTAGAAGGCCTTCGAGCATAAGCCTTTTCTATTAACCATTATACATGCTTGAGACAATGTTCTTTATGGAGGAAATGGGATCTCTCTATTCAGAGTGGCAGCTACTTCATGTAATGGGATACATGATGCTTATACATTCGTATGATACATTAGGGAGTTTTTTATTTTAATACGTTTTTTAAAAAATTTATTTTTTTAAAAATTCTTGGGTTTAAAATATTTTTAAAAATACGCCTCAAAGGCAACATCACAGATGACGCGTTTCCAATAAAACCCAAAAAAATAATTTTTTTGTTTTGTTTTTCTTATATATATATATATATATATAAACATAACAAAACAAAAGTAAAAATAAAAATAATTTTTTCAAAAACATTTATCTGCTATTTAAAATCCTGCATTACTCCCATTATAACAGTCTGGATTCTAATAGAAGCTCTCACCCAGGGCTCCCTTTTATAAGAGAGCATACCTTGGAAATCATTCTGTATTTCTGATGTGGGATTCTAGTTCTCCATTTCTGGTGCAAAACATTTTACATTTCCGATGTGGGATTCTATTTCAAGTACGTGACTTTGAAAGACTATAAAATATAAACTACAAGACCAATATAAATGAAACTTAAAACATGGATTAAACATATAAAAAATAGTTGAAAACAAAAACAATTTCACAAAAAATGATGATAAAATATAATTTATAATCTTTCAAAACCACCTACTTGAAACTTAAAAAGTTTTAAGTACATGAAATTAAAAGCCTATAAAATATAAAGTACAAGAGCAATATAAATGAAACTTAAGACATGGATTAAACATATAACAAATCGTTGAAAATAAAATAATTTCGTAAAAAATGTTGATGGAAAATAATTTATACGTTTTCAAAGACACATGAAACTTAAAAATGTTTCCAGAACGTGACTTTGAAAGCTTATAAAATATAAACTATAATACCGATATAAATGAAACTTAAAACATGGATTAAAAATATAACAAATATTTGAAAATAAAAATAATTTCTAAAAAAATGTTCATGAAAAATAATTTATAAGCATTCAAAACCACCTACTTAAAACTTAAAAATGATTGGAGTATGTGGCTTTGAAAGACTATAAAATACAAACTATAAGACCGATATAATTTAATGTTAAAACATGGATTAAACATATAATAAATTATTAAATTAGTAAATTAATAGTATTAATAATTAATTATATAATAATTAATTGGTTAATTAGTAATTATTAATAATTAATTATTTAATAATTAATTTATTAATTAGTAATATAATTATTCAGTTTATAATAGTTAATTATTTAAATAGTAATAAAATTTTAAATTATATTTATTCATTATGCTTAATAATTAGTAATTATTAAAAATTATTATATGATAATTAATTAGTTAATTGGTAATATAATTATTAATTATACAATAGTTAATAAGTTAATTAGTAATATAATTATAAATTATCAATATTCATTATAATTATTCATTATAATTAATAATTATAATTATTCATTATAATTACTAATTATAATTATTAATTCTATAACTATTAATTGTATAATAATTAGTTACTTAATTAGTAATTATTCAAAATTAATTATATAATAATTAATTAGTTAAATAGTAATACAATTAGTTAAATAGTAATATAATTATTAATTATTTAATAATTAATTAGTTACTTAGTAATATAATTATTAATCATATAATAATTATTTAGTTAATAAGCAATATAATTATGAATTATATAATTTGTAATTAGGTAATTAGTATTTATTAATCATTAATTATATAGTAACTAATTAGTTAATTAGTAGTATAATTATTAATTATATAATAGTTAATTAGTTAATTTTTTGAGAAAGATAGAGCCGAGACCCTTTTTATAATTAGTTAATTATTAATATAATTATAAATTATAATTATTTATTATAATTATGAATTAGTATTTATTAAAAATTATTATATAATTATTAATTAGTTAATTGGTAATACAACTATTAATTATATAACAGTTAATTAGTTAATTAGTAATATAATTATTCAGTATAATTATCAATTAGTAATTATTAAAAATTATTATATAATAATTAATTAGTTAATTATTAATATAATTATTTTTTATAATTATTCATTATAATTATTCATTATAATTATTCATTATAATTATTAATTATTAATTATTAATTACTAATATAATTATTAGCTATATAACAATTAATTTTGTAATAATTAGTTAGTTAATTAGTAATTTTAATAATTAATTATATAATAATTAATTAGTTAATTAGTAATATAATTAGTTAATTAGTAATATAATTAGTTAATTAGTACTATAATTATTAATTATTTAATAACTAATTAGTTTCTTAGTAATATAATTATTAATTATATAAAAATTAATTTGTTAATTAGTAATATAATTATTAATTATATAATTTGTAATTAATAAATTAGTAATTATTAATCATTAATTATATAATAACTAATTAGTTAATTCGTAATATATTTATTAAATATATAATAGTTAATTAGTTAATTTTTTGAGAAATATAGAGCCGAGACCCTTTTTATAATTAGTTAATTAGCAATATAATTATAAATTACAATTATTCATTATAAATATTAATTAGTATTTATTAAAAATTATTATATAATAATTAAATAGTTAACTGATAATATAATTATAAATTATATAATAGTTAAGTAGGTAATTAGTAATATAAGTATTCATTATATTTTTTTAATTTATAAATATTAAAAATTATTATATAATAATTAATTAGTTAATTAGTAATATAATTATTCTTTATAAGTATTCATTATAATTATTCATGGTGGTTTTGGGGAGTGACAACATGAGTAGGCATGTGCACTCGAGGTCTTTCTAGTATGCTATATCGAGTTTTTTAATACGTTTTAAAAAAAATATTTTGTAAAAAATGGTTGAGTTTAAAATATATTTAAAATTTCCCCTCAAAGGCAGCATCAGAGATGACGCCTTTGGCGTCGGGTGAAAGGCAACATACGTGATGCCCCCTTTCCACTAAAAATAAAACAAAAATATTTTTTTTTAAATTTTTATTTTTGTTTTGCTTTGTTTATATATATAAATAACAAAACATAAATAAAAACAAAAATAAAATTTTCAGCAGAATTTATCCGTTATTTAAAATCCAGTAGTACTGCCATTACAGTAGTTTGGATTCTAATAAAATCTCTCACTCAGTGCTCCCTTTTAAAAGAGAGCTTACCCTGGAAATCATTCTGCATTTCCGATTTGGGATTCAGGTTCTCTTTTTCCAGTGCAGAACATTCTGCATTTCCGATGTGGGATTCTGTTTCAAGTATGTGACTTTGAAACACTAAAATATAAAATATAAGACAAATATAAATGAAACTTAAAACGTAGATTAAACATATAAAAAATAGTTGAAAGCAGAAATAATTTCCTAAAAAATGATGATAAAAAATAATTTATAGGCTTTCAAAACCACCTACTTGAAACTTAAAATGTTTCAAGTATGTGACTTTAAAAGGCTATAAAATATAAAATATAAGACCAATAAAAATGGAACTTAATTCATAGATTAGACATATAACAAATAGTTGAAAATAAAAATAATTTCGTAATAAATATTGATGGAAAATAATTTATAATTTTTCAAAGACACCTACATGAAACTTAAAAATATTTTAAGCACGTGACTTTGAAAGCCTATAAAATATAAACTATAAGACCGATAGAAATGAAACTTAAAACATAGATTAAACATATAACAAATAGTTTAAAATAAAAAGAATTTAGTAAAAAATATTCATGAAAAATAATTTATAAGATTTCAAAACCACCTACTTGAAACTTAAAAATGATTCAAGTATGTGGCTTTGAAAGACAATAAAATATAAACTATAAGACCTATATAATTTAAAGTTAAAACATGGATTGAACATATAATAAATTATTAAATTATTAGATTAATTTTATTAATAATTAATTATATAATAATTAATTAGTAATTATTAATAATTAATTATATAATAATTAACCAATTAATTAGTAATATAACGACTTTTAATAATTATAATAAAAAATTAGAATTTATAACTATATTATTAATTAACTAATTAACTATTATATAATTAATAATTATATTACAAATTAACTAATTAATTATTATATAATAATTTTTAATAAATAATAATTAATAATTATAACGAATAACTATAATTTATAATTATATTATTAATTAACTAAATATAAAAGGGTATCATCTCTATCTTTCTCAAGAATTTAACTAATTAACTATTATATATTTACTAATTATATTACTAATAAACTAATTAATTATTATATAATTAATGTTTAATAATTACTAATTAATTAACTACAAATTATATAATTAATAATTATTTTACTAAGTAACTAATTAATTATTAAATAATTAATAATTATATTACTAAGTAACTAATTAATTATTAAATAATTAATAATTATATTACTAAGTAACTAATTAATGATTAAATAATTAATAATTATATTATTAATTTACTAACTATATTATTAATTAACTAATTATATTACTAATTAACTAATTAATTACTATATAATTAATTATTAATAATTACTAATTAACTAACTAATTATAATACAATTGATAGTTATATAATTGATAATTATATTATTAATTAACAAACTAATAATTAATAATTAATAATTAATAGTTATAATGAATAATTATAATACATAATTTTAAAGAATAATTATATTACTAATTAACTAATTAATTATTATATAATAATTTTTAAAAATTAATAATTAATAATTATAATAAATAATTATATTACTAATTAACAAATTAACCATTATAAAATTAATAATTATATAACCAATTAACTAATTAATTATTATATAATAATTTTTAATAAATACTAATTAATAATTATAACGAATAATTATAATTTATAATTACAATACTAATTAATTAATTATAAAAAGGGTCTTAGCTCTATCTTTCTCAAAAAATTAACTAACTAACTATTATATATTTAATAATTATATTAATAATTAACTAATTACAAATTATATAATTAATAATTATATTACTAATTAACTAATTAATTATTAAATAATTAATAATTATATTACTATGTAACTAATTAATTATTAAATAATTAATAATTATATTATTAATTAAATAATTATATTAATAATTAATAATTAATAATTAATAATTATAATGAATAATTATAATGAATAATTATAAAGAATAATTATATTACTAAATAACTAATTAATTATTGTATAATAATTTTTAATAATTACTAATTAATAATTATAATGAATTATTATATTACTAATTAACTAATTAACTATTATATAATTAGAAATTGTATTACCAATTAACTAATTACTTATTATATATTAATTTTTAATAAATACTAATTAATATTTATAATGAATAATTTTAATTTATAATTATATTACTAATTAACTAATTATAAAAAGGGTCTCGACTCTATCATTCTCAAAAAATTAACTAATTAACTATTATATAATTAGTAATTATATTACTAATTAACTAATTAGTTACTATATAATTAATGATTAATAATTACTAATTAACTATTTACAAATTATATAATTAATAATTATATTACTAATTAACTAATTTATCATTATATAATTAATAATTATATTACTAAGTAACTAATTAATTATTAAATAATTAATAATTAGATTAGTTATTAACTAATTATATTACTAATTAACTCTTTAATTATAATATAATTAATTATTAATAATGAATAATTAACTAACTAATTATTAGACAATTAATAGTTTTATAATTAAAAATTTTATTATCAATTAAGTAATTAAGTAATTAATAATTAATAATTAATAATTATAAATAGTAATTATAATGAATAATTATAATTTGTAATTATAATGAATAATTAGAATTAATAATTACAATGAATAATTATAATTTATAATTATATTACTACTTAACTAATTAACTATTATATAATCAATAATTATATTACCAATTAACTAATTAATTATCATGTAATAATTTTTAATAATTACTAATAATTAAGTATAATGAATAAATATAATTTATAATTATATTAATAATTATTTAATTAACTATTATATACTGAATAATTTTATTACTAATTAATTGGTTAATTATTATATAATTAATTATTAATAATATTAATTTAATAATTTAATTACTTAATAATTTATTATATGTTTAATCCATGTTTTAACTTTAAATTATATCGGTATTATAGTTTATATATTATAGTCTTTCAAAGCCACATACTTGAATCATTTTTATGTTTCAAGTAGGTGGTTTTGACAGCTTATAAATTATTTTTCATGAACATTTTTTACAAAATTATTTTTATTTTCAACTATTTTTTATATGTTTAATCCTTGTTTTAAGTTTCATTTATATGGGTCATTTAGTTTTTATTTTATAGGCTTTCAAAGTCACGTGCTTGAAACATTTTTAAGTTTCATGTAGGTGTCTTTGAAAACTTATAAATTATTTCTCATCAACATTTTTTATGAAATTATTATTATCTTTAACTATTTGTTATATGTTTAATCCATTCATTAAGTTTCATTTATATTGTTCTTGAATTTTATAATTTATAGGCTTTGAAAGTCAAGTACTTGAACCTTTTTAAGTTTCAAGTAGGTGGTTTTGAAAGCCTATAAATTATATTTTATCATCATTTTTATGAAATTATTTTTGTTTTCAACTATTTTTTATATGTTTAATCCATATTTTAAGTTTCATTTATATTGGTCTTATTGTTTATATATTATAGTGTTTCAAAGTCACGTACTTGAAATAGAATCCCACATCGGAAATGCAAAATGTTCTTCACAGGAAAGGGAGAACCAGAATCCCACATCAGAAATGCAGAATGATTTACAGGGTAAGCTCTCTTATAAAAGGGTTCCCTGGGTGAGAGTTTCTGTTAAAATCTAGACGGCTCTAATGGCAGTACTGCTGGATTTTAAAGGCGGAAACTGCCCTGACGCCTTTAGAGCTTATTTTTAAGAAATTTTTAACCGAGGCGTTTTTTATAAAATATTTTTTTTAAAAATCCATGTTATATCAATTGTAGGCGCAAGAGAGAAGCTGAATATCCAGTGCCACTAGGATGAAGAAGATGACACGTGATACCATTTATTCATCACGTGATATGCACCCTACTTGAATAAAATGTGATTTTTTCTTCATATTTCATCTTATTAATTACCATTATTATTATTAGGTAATAAATAATAATAATACTCATCTAAATATTGGAAATAATGCAACCTTCCCAAAAATCATTAGCATATATCATTATGCATCATGATCGTCTAATCACTCACAACATGTGTCCTTGGTAAAGTGTGCAATGTGTGATTATAAGTGTCAACAATCTCTCACCATCTTCTTTTAAGAACAAGATCACGGTGTTTCATTAGTGTGGAAAGATTGATAATAAGAATTCATCATTTCTGAATGCTCCAAATACCTACCATGCCTTTGGATTCCTAGGTCACTTGAAACGGTCCTATTAGGGTGTTTCTAAGAAGAGATGTGGATCTAGATCCACCCATTTGAAAAAAACCCTAGGAAATTTGCTAGAGTAGGGTGTTGTTTGGGGATCAGTTTAATGTTCTTTTCTATGAAATGCTTCTTTTTTTGTACTGATTGCGTCTGTTGGTTTTTTTGTGGTGTGATATTTTTTTTAAAATGAAAATGTGGATTTTGTAGATCTCCTGAGAACCCCTATTTTAATGTAATTCTGTTTTTCTTTTCAAAATTCTGAATTTTTAGTTCATAGTGGAGGTGTGTTCCACATAAAAATTGGTCCTCCTATTTCTTTTTGGGGTGAATGAGGATTATGTTATATCTTCTAAATCCCTTTCTTGGTGAAAGTTATTTTTTGGACAAAAGTAAGTTTCATGATGTGTTGTGTTCTTTTTGTTCTACTTGGGGTGTTGTGTGGATGCTTGTGACACTAAAAGAAAGATTTCTAATTGGGGATTCAAAAATATTGACTATGGGGAAGAAGATGCTTCAAGGCATTAGAGATCTAGGCATATGCATTAGAGTGAATATCTTCACGCAGTAAGGAATCACCAGAGGTGTGGAGGAGCTTGGTCTAACTTTTTTCTCCAGTGCAGGAATGGAGAAAATTTAAGTTTTTATATTGCATCTTCTTCATCTTGGAAGGTCACAATTTGTGAAAAAATGCATAGTATCCTCATTTCCTCATTACATCCCCTATGGTTTGAATGTTACACTTTGGTTATAAGAAGGAATGGTGATCTCATTTCATGGAATTCCTATGGTAGTAAATTTTCAAATGCCGATCTTTGATTAGTTTTACTAATGTGGTTAGCAGTTTTGATCAGTTTCAATTTTGGTTTTTTCTCATCTAGAGATGGTTGCATCTTATGAAGATGATGAATCCTAGTTTGTTTCACCGATTGGAACAAAGTTTCCTTCATTATGGCCCCTTATATTGGGGTTCTTGGTTTGTGTGGGCAGTTCTTAGTTTAGTTCGTATGGGGATTCCTATGTTTTTCCAAGTTGGTTTTCCCATGGTGGTCAGTTCTATTTTGTTTATAATGGTGGTGAGTCCATTCTTGCCTCTTGTATTGATAATCCGGTTTAGTTTATGGTGTTTTCTTGGCAATGGGTGGTTTCATTTGGATTTAATATAATTTTGAGATCCTTTCGGTCTAGGTAAACATTGTGATTTTTAAACGTATTCCCAATTTTCCTATTCCAAGAAAGTTTGTAGAAGTTGTATCTCAAGTTTCTTTGTCATTTTTACAGAAGTGGTTTGGGTTCGTTAGTTTATTTCAGGTAAGAGATATGAGTTTCATTCTAAAGGTGGATAAGATGTTCTCAGTTTGAGAGGTTGTATCCAGAAGTGGTGGGAATCCTTTATCTTCGATCGATTAAATAGAATATTTTATGGATTTTTGGGTGCAAAAAGTGTAATGGTGGGGATAATTGTCACATCAAAATTTTTATTTTCATCCTCTATTCTAGATAATCTTTTGGTATTTGGTTTTTATCTTGAGTTCCATGTGTTCAAAATTTAAATTTTGAGTTTCAGGTCATTTTTTTGTTACACAGTTTAGGTTCATGTTTAGGGGAAACTATGCGCTATTTTCTAAGAAACCATGCTGGTCCTTTGTTGTCTTAGTTTAGGGGCCCACACCCCATTCATGGTTAGGTAAATCACACGGAAGGCGTGAACACAGTTCTTCCATTTCAGAAAGAAGTATATTTTATAGTTGGCACACAGTTTACCAAACCATGTGGCCAAACCATACGAGTTCCCAATGTGTCCAGTAAGGGGTAGAAAATTGTAAAATAGTTTGGGAAATCATGCATCCTAACCATGAATAGTGTCCATGTCATTAAAATTGTGAAATTACTTTTATACCATCTCAGTATTTTAACCCCAAACACCCACTTTTCTTCTCTCCTAGCTTGTGAAACCTAAAGGGGGCTTCTCCCACCTTCTAAAAAATTCTAATCCTCTCACATGGTGTGGATCTAGGGTTTCTTTTTTGGGGATATTCTTCATGGTATTCTCCTCCTCTCTTCTTCCTCTTCATTTTTCATATGTATTCTCTCAATTTATTCTTTTCCCTTGGCCTTGTGGATCCAGGGTTCATGTGTATTTTAGTTTTAGTATGATTTTTTGTGTTGTTAATATTTATCTTTTTTGTTCTTTCCTCTTTGAACCTTAATGTAGTAATTTTTGGTTGGATTTGTTGAAGAACATGTGATTTGAGGTAGGTTTCCCTTTGCACATATCCTTTAAATTTAAAAACCATTTTTTTTGCTTTTCAAACCTTCCTTGTATGTGTATTAGTGATTTATGATTTATAGAATAATTGTTTTATGTGAAATTAGGTTATTTCCATTTAATTTTTGAATCTTATAAAACTGTTTTGTTAAGATATGCACACCAACTGATTGATAAAATTCTCGGTTGGATTTTGTGAGTTATTTGTGAGTTTTAAAGCCTGGTTTTGTATTAGTAAAGATATTTGGATTCCAAAATGATGTTTTGGATTTCATAAATGTGTTTCTCATAAATGATGTTGGATTTTGAAAGTGGTGAATCTTTGATAGTTTGAAAAATGGTTTGGACTGTGGTGATTGTCTATGGGAGAGAATGATGCCATCATGTGATTCATGCATTCAGGATGAGTCAGGATGTATAGTGTGTTCTAGATTATTCCAATAATCTTCTAGGTTCTACCATTTTCTTTAGCATTTAGTTATCTATTATAGATGATTAAGATGAATTTGTTGGTTGGTTACTCAGTTGAGATATTTTCCATTTCCCTTGTAAATTTGGTTCTCTTGTTCCCTTGTACGGTGTATCTTCTTGTTGAAATGAAAAAATATTTTCACATTTTTATATAAAAAGTATTTCAGAATTTTTTTCACTTTCCATTTTTTTAAATGAAAACACCATTTTTATTCTTTAAATTGTTAATGTCTTCTTCTTAAAAAAGAATTTTGATTTGAATGTCAAAAGGAGAATGGACCATGTATTGTTTTAAAGTTAAAATGTGTGAAAATACTAGTTTTATATATTTTATTTCAAACTTGAAATTGATGTATCTTTTATTTAAAGTAAGTTCATTGGGAATAGGTTTTTTTTCGGGAAAACCTTTTATTTTCTAATACTCACACCTATATTTGTTTCTTGTTTTTAGATTTTGGTGCATGTTCTGACTTAGTTTTGATCTCCATGGGTGATGGTTGGTTTTGGTATTGGAGAGTGACCCTCAGGGTAACATGGAGATGTTCTATTTTCCAAGTATTGTTTGAGTTTTTTTCCATTTTTTTGAATTTCTAGATTTTGTACAAATGATTTTCTATTTGTAAACTTTTATTAATTTATTTGGATTTCTGTGTTTTTTTTCTGCTATTTAATTTATTTATATTAGGATAAATTGTTCCCTTGGTTTCTTTGTTGATGACCCAAAACTAGTTTCCAGCCTGAGAGGATTAGGAATGCCTCTCTGGACTTGTCTTGAGATGACTTGGGTGACTGGTTTAGGGTTAACTCAAGTTAGTCTGTGACACCCTAAAAGGCTTATCTTCCTTTTCAAAGTGGATAATCCAAGAAGTGAGGTATAAATTTATAAGAGTTCATTTCTCAGTTGTATTTATTTATGTGAATTTATTATTTCTTAAATTCAATGAAATGATATTATAATTATAACATCAATATCATTATTATATTGTAATGTTATTATAATTATGGTATAATCATTAACCACATTTCCCTTTTATATTATGAAAAACAAAACCATCATTCGTGTGTTGTGAAGATTACTGCCTCCACGATGCAACCTGTTTCATTTTCCTTCACCACATTAAATGGATGATAATAATAGGAAATTAAATATATAACTATTATATTTATTAAATATTTTATATTTTTAAATAATAAACAATATTAATCTTTTTCTATGTTATATGGAAAATTAAATCATTATCCATATATACGTGGGACTACCACCTTAATAGAATAATTGATTTGCATTTTTATTTTCATCACAACCTTATATGGATGGTCATGGGAGTGGTTTTAATGGATAAATATCGTGTTTATGAAATTATTAATGTTTTTAAAGAAAAATGTAACAAAATATTAAAAAATTGAGCAATAAACAACTGTGGAAAATTCAACCGTCCAAAATGGCGTTCTAAGTGAAAAAATGATTTCTTTATATTATATAATAAATTTATCTTTGTTATAATATTATTAAAATTTTCTAAAATTATGAAATATAACAATAATAAAATCTAAATAATTTCATTATTATTCAAATATACTTATATTACAAGTGAATCACTTCATAATCATCCATTAATTACTTTATGTTCGTTTTTAGGCTAGTTTAACCATCAACATGAAAAATGATATAAACTTATATCATGTATGACTATGAGAAATTTATTTTCGTTAAAATATTATATAAATAATTAAAAATAAGTTTTTTTTAATTTTGGAATGATAATATAAAAATTTAACTCATTATTTAATATAACAACCCTCGATTGCTAAGAATCATCAAAACATGCTCATCACCAAATTATTCTTTAAGGATAATAACCTTAATCCCATAAAACCAAATTATAACACTATAAATAATTATAAAAAATAAATTATAGTACCTTTTAGGATATATCAATGAATAAGTTAATGGGAAGAATGAATAGAAACACTACAATTATAAAACTAGTTCAAAATAATCACGTTTACTCACACCTGATATTAAAAATAGAAAATAACCAACTAATATACAAGTATGGAATAATTTTAAAATGAATTCAATAAAAGGTTATAAAAATGAATAATTTTTTAAATAAGTTATTAATATGGTCATATTTTTTAGACATGAGGTTAATCCACTAAGTGGGAATTTATGGAAAGAGATTTGTTTCTCAAATTTAGTTTCTTTAGGAATATTTATTTTTTTGAACCATTGAAACTTTGATATGGTTTTATTTATACCTAATAAATTAATTTTACTATATTCAATTAATTCAAGGGGTTTGAAGATCTATTTCATTTTCTCTCTTTAAATTCCATTTGATTTGAAGGATACAAAGATCATAAGGTTCTTTATTAACTAAACTCCATTTTTTGAGTTAAAATGCTTCTTCTTAAACTTATTTATTCTAGGATTGATTTATTATTCCCAAAGATAATATACAATTATTATTTATCTTTTTATTTGGAGTAATATGACTTTTAATTATGATGTTTTTACCTTGATAATTTTTTTTCAAAGTGTATATCATAATTAAGAATAATTACCATCATCGTTAATAATGGTTTCTCCTCCATGTACATATTTTCCCTTCCCAAAAAAGTTATAATTTATATTTGGAAACTTAACTATTTTTTATATCATAAAACTTTATACATAAATTCTCATATTTTTAAAATTAATTTTTATTTTCTCTTTTTATGAAGTGGGTTTTCAACAATGGTATTTTAAGATAATAAAAAGGTTTCCCATTCTTTCAAAATAGAATGTTGTATCTTACACTCCAAGTTTCATTTGATAACCTTTATGTCATTTGAATGATTTAATATTTAAGTTTTAATCTAAAAATTAAATGTTTTCAAATAAAATTTTGAAACCTTTATATATTTTTCAACACTCGTTTTTAAATATTATTTATATTCTTTTTAAAAGTAAAGGTTTTCCAAAAAATTTCACCTCACCTTTTTAAAAATGAATTTTTAATGTGAACCATAAATTTATATTTTTAAAATATTAGTAAAAATATTTCATTAAAACTATGTAATGGATTTAGTTACATTTCCCTATTTATCTTTAAAGATATTATTTCTTTAGAAGTTATTTTTCATGAAAAAACTCACTGAATGTTCTTTTAAAATACTATTTTAGGCGATTGGATTTTGGGTAATAACCATTTACATTATTGAGGTCATTTTTTGTGATACCATATGGAAATGTTGTGAAAACCATTTTCCTTTACATGTGTTATTTCTAATCTGTTTAATGATATTCTTTTTCTAGTAGCACCATATGTATAGATGATTGGTGGGTGGAGTCCTATATAAACCTCTAATGCATTGGTAATGTTTATATCAAACAAGATCAAATGTGTACATTAGTAGATTTATTGCAAGAAAAAGGGTATATGAGAGTATTTATCCTAATAAAAAGAGTGTATAAGAGGATTTATCCTAAGAAAAAGTGTGTGTGAGAGGATTTTTCCCAATCCAATGTGTACAAAAGAGGATTTTCCCATGATAAATGGTATACAATAGTATTTATCGCATACTAAAGTGGTATATAAGAGGTTTTATCCCAATCCCATGGTTACATAGTAGGATTATCCCAAGACCAAGAAGGTACATGGGTGATTATCCTAGGTCTACTATGTGATTAATTTCTTAGTGGGTGGCCTTAACATATTATTTCTATACTTATGTTTATTCCATACTCTTATATCATAATCCTATACTTATAATTATTCTTCCAGACTCATGTTTAATGTCTCATTATTCTATACATTTTTTCCTTGTTATATGTTTACACATTTGAGATTACATGTCCTTATATCATGACAAATTGACAATGATTACTATTTCATGATATTTTAATAAGTTATTTTTCCAATTCTCAAGTTTCCTTATATACTTAAGATCTAACCCTTGATGACATGTTGTGAAGTTTTCATTTATTTATTGTTGGAGTTCACCCCTATTTTATGTTTCCTATCCTCAGGTTATGAAGATGAGTATACCTTATCATAAGTCTACAAAGGAATATTGTGTGATTTGATTATGGAGTAATGTTCACATGTGTTTCTTATGTAGCTAGTCCCCAAATACACTAAACCTTTGGTTCTATGGTTTGTGAAAATATTTGTGGTGTGGAAAAATTATTCAAATAAACTGATGAAATAAGTATTTATGTTTAACATGGGCCACTATATTTCATTTCATAAGAGGGTTTAATTATTTTTTGAGGATTAGGGTAATTATTTTGAGGAATATGATATTATAACATTAATAAAAACCATATGGATAATTCTATGGGATAATTATATTTGAAAATAATATCAATATGTTTTAGTAAATTAGATATTATGTGATTATCTTAGAAATTTAAACCTTATCTTGATACTAAAAAGTGGATGCGGCTATGGAAGAGATGCACCTTGAAGCAATTACCCTAAAAAAGATGGTTGATCATTGAATCAATCTTGACTATAGTGCATGATGAGTGGGCCTAAGATTGCACATCTAGATAGAAACTACAAAGTAATATTCTTTGGTTAATCATATTATATTTACAAGAGATTATAAGGTATTTATTATATTATGGAATTAGTTTAAGGAACATGATATAACACAAGAAAAAAAACCTAGATTAAATCAAGAGTGATTTAGATTGAACAAAAAGATAATGTATTAATTTCAAAGATTATTTTATTTTAATATATATTTTTCATGTAATTATCCTATAGTAATTATATTATACTATTTATTGTTCATATCTACAAATTCATTCCTTTTTTAGAAATTTATGGTGGTAGGAGGAACCAGGCTAATAATGGTTATGATGGAAAATGCAGTAATTTTCATAATGAGAAACCAAATGGGATAGAAGTTGGTGTTAAAAATCTTGTGGTTATGATCACCTAGATATCATGAGTTATGATTAACAACTCAAGAATTTAAAAACATTAAAATACACCAAATAAGATAAGGATAGAGTTTCATAGAAGATAATAAGATGAAGATAATAAAGAAAAAATATTTAATTTCCTATTTTTGATAAATGTTGGAAAAATAACCCAGGTGAATATCTAGAGAAACATTAAAGTATTTTATGTATAAAAGTATTTTCTATAGAGATAATGATTATTGAGTTGGAGTGAAAAAACTGATTAGTGATATAGAGGGGAAGAATATCCAATGCCTCAAATGTATAAAGATTGGGAATTGTGCAAAATTATTCCCAAATCCAATAGCCAATGAGGATAATAAACATATAAAAGCCACTAAACTAAGTAATTGAAGGTAAGACTACACTATCCCTAATGTTGAAAGTATTTCATGAAAAATAAGGGAAAAAGTTATACTCATCATATACTCTAGATTTATTGATATCTAATTGGAATCTAGTTCTACCCACCCCAGTGGGACAAATATATTTTTAAAAATCATGAAATCAACACCCTAATGAATCAATATTATTTTCTTTTATTTTTTAACCGAAGTTGTGGTTTATGGAATATGCTTCATGAAAGTCTTATTATCCCTACTTTGGATGAATTTAATGTGATTTTGTAAATTTATTGTCCATATCCACATAAAATTCATAGTAATCAATAAAATAGGGAAACCCAAATTTATATTTCAAATAAACATATAACATTATATTAGTGAAAGGATTACTATGAGATCTCTCAGAAAAGTAATTATATTATAGGAGTTAGGATGCCTAATCCGAAGGGTTTTTTAGCTCAAATTATTGGAGAAAACCTTAATATTAGGATTTAACTATTATGAGGAAAAACAATATAATTCCTATGTTTTTTTATAAAACTATAAAAATTATATCTTGATCCATGTTTATCTCTTAGATATCATTTTTTATTTTCACAATTAGGTGATAATTAAAATATCAAGGATGAAATTTATTTATGGGGGAGAATATAACACCCTCAGAATATAGAATATATTACATTAAATAAATACCTTGTTCCACATCTTTCTCCACATGCTACACCAAACTAAAATGAACCATGACATATTTATTATTAATAAAATTTACTAATAATTAAACCTCTAGTAAATGAAAAGATATTAAGCAATTAAAGATGATTAAATTTATAGAATATATAATTAATATGTTTTAATATAAAAAAGTATTGTCTATTATAAAATAACAGTGTAATGTATTAATAAATTAAGATAAAATAATTTGAAAAGATTATTTTTATAATATATAATATTAAAATATATTAACAAAAATTATAATATCATTAAGTTTGGAATTGGTATGAGATATCACTAAGAACACTTAATGTTTAAAATGGTCATTTTCAATAAAACAAATTCATTATATTTTCATTTAAAAGATAAATTTATAAATTTTAGAATTTTATTTTTAAAAAATAAACTTAGTTTTTTTAATTACACATATAAATATTTGTTTAATATTATTTTTTTTGTTTTTTTCTACAAAGATTCATTTTCAAGTGAATAGTGGAAAATAGTTTTTTATAAATAACATGACTTTTATGGAATTATTAGTATATAAGTAGGAATTTTAAATACATGATATCATTTAATAAGAACATATTTTTATTTTCTAAGTGAATTTATAATTTTAAAAATGTTTATTTTAATTTACAAACCCATATCTTACAATTTAGAACTTGAGTTATTTTTTCCAGAAATTTTTTTTAACACATTATACATTTAGTTTTTTAAATTTAATATTTTTCATTGATATAAAATTAATATAATAAAAATTATATGAAATTTTTAGTCATTAAGGTCAATTTTTTTTAATAATTACCAATTTACTTCTAATCGTAAAGGGTAAATTACTTTTTTAAAAACTAGTTACCTCAATAAAAATAAAAAGGGGTAAAAAGTGTTTAACCAAGAGGAAAAGAGAAAAACAATGTTTAAAAAATGTGTAATAATGGGGTTTTTAGGACTTAATTGGCCTTATCCCATACCTTATCCATTATTTCTGAATTTTGGAGAAACTTTCCTTGAGATTGAAATACAATTATTTAAAAGTTTTGGGTGTTTACAGAAAATGCCAACCGTTTTCACTTATAAAAGGGGAACTCTTCTCCTCACTTAACCTTTCACAAAAACCAAATTTGTTTGGAACAAAATCAAACATAAAATCTCATATAAATTACTATACACCTTTAAGAGTTTTTTTCTTCATAAAATACCATACCATAGAGGTTTAACCCCCTTTATAAAGGGGATAATCCAAGAAGTATTAAATTTCTAACTGATCCTGTCTCATTTCTATTTTTATATACATTTATTCTTACTAAAAATACATTACTACATGTTAAAATAATAACGTAAATATATTTATTATACCAATAAGTTATTATAATTATGGTACGAGCATTAACCACCTTTCCATTTTCTATTAATTAAAACAAAACCATCATTTGTGCGTTGTGTGGATTACCTCCTCCATAACACAACATGTTTTGTTTTCCTTCAATACCATAAAAGGATGGTAATAATATATAATTTAATATATAAGTATTATATTTATTAAATATTTTAAATTATTAAATGATACATCATATTTATCCTTTTCCCCATTCTATGGGTCATGAAATCATCATCCATGAATGTCTGTGGACTACAAACTCCATGGAACGATCAATTTCTATTTTTTTAATCAAGTCCTTACATGTATGTTAATTAGAATGGTTTTAATGGATAAATATAATTTTTATGAAATTATTAAAGTTATGAACAACAAATTGGTCAAACTATTAAAAATATAGTCAATAAACAACCATGGTAAATTCAACTGTCCAAAAGAGTGTTCTATGAGAAAAAAATGATTTATTCATATTATATAATAACATCATACATGGTATACTATTTTTTTTTTAAAATTATAGTATATCACAATAAAAAACACTAAATTGTATAATTATTCTTATGGAAAAATGATATTACAAATAAATCACTTCATAACTGTAACACCTAGATGTTGTTATGAAATATTTTCTTTAAATAATTTTTATTCTTCAGCATATTTAGTTTCACACAATCATGTGTTTAAAAAAAAAATCTTTAAATGAACTTAGTATATAATTTCCAATATATACTAGCCATTATATTAGTGGGAAAAAGTGTATCCAACTTATGAAAATGCATTGTGAATTCATTGGCAATCAATTATTTATGAAAAATATTAATCAATTATATATTTTTATTATTGAGTGAATTAATTTTGGTAATGAAATTAATGAGATATATATATGTTATATACTTAATAAAATATTTTTTATATTAAACCAATGGATATTTGAGTCATAGGGTATGAATAAACCCTATTTGATATATAAAAACCTATTTTAAAGGGTAATTTTACACCATTAAATGGGAAACCCATTTAAAATTAATATTTTGACACATTAATAATATTAATATGAAAAAATAAACATTTTATTTTTAATAGGTATATAAAAATTTACTTTGGATGAATTTCTGATATTTTTCTAATAACTTTCTAATTTTCATGAATAGTAAAAATACACTAAATTTTAAGAGAAAACAACTTTTTTCATCGAAATAATTTATATGGTTAAATTATAATATTTAATGGTTTAAATTATAAATATAATATATTTTTATCATTTAATATAATGTATTTAATTATCATTAATCTTATATTTAATTCATATGTAAAAATATTTCAATCTTTTGCAATGTTTTACTTTTAAAACTCATTCCCTCATTCCAATAACGTGACTGATTTTAAATTAATTAATTAAACTTATATGTTTTGAATTTTTAAAAATGGAATCCATATTAGGAAATAATAGGTCCAAATTATGTTAATAGGCTACTTTTATTTTTTTTCATTATGGATAATAACTTTGGTATTTATTTTTATTACCATGGTTGAAGGTGAACCGGGTAATTAAAGGTAAAATAATGTTATAAAATTACCTTAAAACCTATCAAAACCCTATTATATGAATAAATTAGACCCTTATAATCAATGTTTCTAAATGTAATCACTTAATGGATACTTTACCATGAACATGACATTAAGTTTATTAAAATCATTGAATGTGACAAAATGTCACACTTTCTTTTTATATAAGTATATTAATTTTAATATATGGATAACCTGGAGATAATATCAACTATATATAGTCTCTAAAAAGATAAAATAAATAAATAAATCATATAAATTTATTTATAATTTTTTGAAATTAAATAATTACAATTAAGGATGACATAATAGTGACACATAAATTATTTTATTAATAGAAATATCAAATAAATGATTTTAAAAATATTAAAAGAAATATAATTTGAATTAATTATGGTTCTTAATTAATTTTATAGGTCATTATGACATATTTTGAGTATAAGAAATGTTTTTTTGAAGTTATCTTCTATGTGGATGTTATTTAAAATCAATTAAATGAATAGTGTCAAAATTAACACTATTGATATTTTTAAAAAATAATATTTTATTAAATTATTTAAAAATCATGAAAATATATAAAAATTAAAAATTGATAATTATAATGGTCCAAAATTTCATAAAAATTCCTTTCATTTTAAATTAACATAATATAAGTAAATATTTATGACCATTAAATATTTAGAATATATTACCACAATTAAAATTAAATAGACTAAATAAGGATAAATCAAAATGATAAGATTTAAAAAAAATCCAAACATATCTAAATTTTATTGGTTGAGAGGATTTATACAGATAATCATATAATATTCTAAATAATCTAATTTCGAGGCATTTTAATCTAAAAATTATTTTATATTAATTTAATAGTTTTGGTATTTCCAAAAGTTCCCCTCCCATCTCTTATAAAAGGGAAAATATACTTCTATTTTAATCACAACTATAAATCACTTTTTCTCTGACAAAACCATCCCATTTATTCTACCAAATTCCCTATGTTCATCCTAGAGGCTACACTTTGGGAAAAAATCCATCTTAAAGAGGCCTTTTGTGCAAATCAAAAGGTGATACTCGAAAAAGTGGTAATTATTTTATCACCTCTTTCAAAATTATTTTCTTCTTATACTTCCTCTTATTATGTTATTTCCACAATAAAGTAATAAATATAGTATTTTATTCATTATTATATATTACTATAGTTATGGTACAACCTTATACCTCCTTTTAACCATCCTATGAGTAACAATATCACCATTCGTGTGTACGTACGACATACAGTCTCCACACAGTGGTGTAATATATTATTCATCAATAACTTATTTGTATGGGTATAATTATGGGTATAATGGATGTAAATAATTAATATAACATTATGGTTATTCTGTATAATTAATATACCATCAAATTCCATACCATTTAACCATCAAAGGTAATGATATCGTAGCTCGTGTATACGTATGACCTACTGTTACAACGGCACGATGTGATTAATTCTCCAAGTTAACAATTAAAGAATGATTATAAAATTTATATCACGAGTAAAAATAATAATTATGAAATTAATTTCATTTTTTATATGAAAAAAATACATCCTAATAAAAAAACATGGCTTACATGGAAAATCAGGAATGAGAAAGCGAAGCAGTTTACACCCAAAATAATGGAAATATTGAAACACTATTAAAAAAATGATATAATAAGATCATATATGATATCATAAATATAAATATGGTTCTAGTATAATTTAATAACAAACATTAACTATTATACATGAGGTTTGATTACATTCTAAGGATATCAGACCTAGTGTGAGGGATAATTTCTCAATCTCATTATTTTCTGAGATTATTTATACGTAGGTATTTTCTGGGATATATTTATCATCCACATCCATGTTTATGAAATATATAATATTATTTATATTATTCTAAAATTTCTTAAAGTCAATTTTACCCATTGTTTAATTTTTATAAAATGGTATGGAAGGAATCTTTCTTTTGTTTTCCATATGAGGTACTTTTTTACTTTTTCACAAGAGTACAAGAAGAATGTTTTTAACTTATATGAAATGAACATATTTTTATGTCTTCATAATTAATTAATTCCATGAATATTACTGTACATTATTTCAAGTTTATTTTCAACTAAATTAATTTCTTTTAAAATTTCAGGACATTTTGAGAATAGAAAACATTTTTTTGAAGAATAAAGGATATTTTCCTTAGGAATTAAGCTCAAGTGTTTTATCAAAACTATTTTTCATCTAATATGACATAGGGTTATGTTTATATACCTAATATTAATTTTATTTTATTGTGTTTATGATGGAATTATTTTTATGAAATCCATTTATTTTATATAGATTATGATGGAATTATTTTTAACAAACCCATTTTATTTCATGGGTTATGCTATGATGAATGATTTATGTTTATGTGGAACATTTAAGAATGATTTCATTATGATATTAGTGGTACCTATATATCCCTCCAATTTATTAGGTAAATATTTATATCTCATGATATATACATGAATACAAAAGAATATAAATCCAGTTTAGTAATACAGTGAGGGAATAACAAGTAAACATAGTTCAGAAATATACATTACCCACTCTGATGGTCTTGGATATAAGACTTAGATAATATGGAAATTATTTTCTATTATTATTTGTATACCATAAAACTTTATGTCTTATATTATGAATTTTGGGATTATGTCCATTAATTCTTATGAATTTTAATCCCATGACATGATATCACGATATTTAGTATGTATGATAAGATTTTAAAATGTTTTATTCTAATTTATTATGATTATGATATGATTTATATTTCCTTTGTATACCCTTATTGAGCATTTGATCTCAGCCTTTCATTTTTTTATTTTCCCTGGGTCATAAAGTATGGTATTAAGTAAGCTATGTCAGAAAGGAGTCTAGTTATGAAGAAATAAGAGGAAGACAATGTATATGTTTTATGAAGCAGTTGTTTATGTTTCCTAGATTCTAAAGACACTATAACTATAGGGTCCTTTCATATCTTTATTGTATGTTCTAATGAATGTACGTCAATTTTTATGTAATATAAATTTATGTAAAGTATGGTTCATTATAGTTTGTATCAGAGCAAAGGTATAGTTAACATTTGGAAACTAGGATGATAAAGCTTTAGTAATAACCTTAAGGATATGTCTAAATATAAGTTACAATCCGAGTGTTTTATAAATTACGATGAATATCCAAGGATAAAACCTAATGTGTCATACATTGAAATGTTATTCTTGATTATGTGGTTTTCCTGTTATGATTAGTGTTTCTTACACTACAATTCTTAGTTTAAGTCAATTGCTAGAACCCGAAGGAACCACGTTAATGATGAATGCAATGGGAAATGAAATGACTGTCCCCCTAAGAAACCAAATGTTATGGGATATGGAATAAAAAATCTTGTAACCATGCTCACACAACTTTATCAATCTACGAATCATGCATGACTTCCAAATGAGCAAAGGGTGGAGCAACATTCTATTGAGTCCTTTGTGAGGTAGCATCCACCTTCATTCAGCAAGTCTTCAGATCCAATAGTTGCTGAACAATTGATCAGTACCACTAAAAAGATATTTTTAGTTCTAAAATGTTCTTAACATGACAGATGCATCTTAGTAGTCTATCATTTGGAAGGTGAAGTTGATCAGTGGTGAAATATTATCAAGAATATGAAGAACATAGATGAAATTGAGTCCATGGAATGAGACTAGTTCAAGAACTTATTTTTCAATAAGCACTTTACTTTTATTCTTTGAACAAATATGGATAAGGAGTTCCTTGAACTTAAGAAAAGGGATGATTAATCCATTGGTACCTGTGAAGAAAATTTTACAAGACTTTAAAGTTATTCTTCTAGAATTATTATCTAACCAGAGAGTAAAATTGATCGATTCTTTAGTGGCTTAAAACCATGTATTCAAAGGGAATTATCCATAATGGACTTTAATAGCTTTGAGGAAATTGTTCTATATGCTACCAAGGTTGATATGGATATTGGAGTAACTCATAAGACCCATGGATTTTATAAGAAGAGAAAAATGGAATTTAAAGAAAAATCAAAAGACCACACTAAAAAGAAGATGAGTTTTCCCTTATGCTCAAATTTTGGAAAGAAACATAGAGTAAATTGTATTAAAGGGACTATTAAAAGTTTTAAGTGTGGAAAAGAGGGTCACAGGGTAGTTGAATTCCGAAGTGATGGAAAATAATCTATAATGATGTGAAAAAAAGAAAAGTCTACACAAGATGCACCTCCTGCACTTCAATGGTACAAGTGTAAGGAAATGAGGAATTATGCCAATAAATGACCTAATCTAAGTGTTATTGATGATTACCAATGTCAAAAAAATCTTAAGGCCAAAGAAAAAGTAATGTCACATGCAATCACTACCAGCAACGTGGAGTATGATAATGAAGTGGTTAAAGGTACAATTATCATCCACTCTAAAGTATAAAATGTTTTATTTGATTCTAGATCCACCCACTCTTTAATTTCTGAAGAATTTTCTAAGGGTATTGTCATATTACCTCAATAATTAGATGTTGTGTTACCTATGATGACTCCTAATGGAACAACGGTCAATTCAAAAGTTTATAATTCTTCTTTAGTTGATGTTTGTAGGAAAGTGATTCCTAAAAATATTTTGATCCTTCCTATAGTGGAATTTGATATGATTCTTAGCATTAATTGGATTTCTCTATATGAAGCTCATATCAATTACCATGGAAGGGAAGTCACGTTTCATATTACAGATCAATCTATGATCATCTATCGATGTAAAGATGAATATAACCTTCCAATAGAAATTACTTCAATTTTATGGGTTTTGATTCCTATAAATAAAGGTTATTTATCTCAAATGGTTGGGAAAAAACTCATGATTAAGAATATTCCCATTTTATGAGAGTTTTATGATGTCTTTCCAAAGGAATTTCTAGGTCTTCCACAAAATCGTGAAGTTGAGTTTTCAATAGAACTCATACAGGGTGCTATGCCTATTTCGAAGACACCTTATAGAATGTCACCAATTGAGTTGCAAGAATTGAAGAATCCACTCTAAGAGAATCTGGATAAGGGATTCAAACACCCTAGTGCGTCACCTTGTGGATCACTTATTCTATTTGTTAGGAATAAACATGGATTAATGAGACTTTGCATTCATTATTGAGAACTTAAAAAGGTCTCTATTAAGAATAAATAAACTCTTCCCCACATTGATGACTTATTCGATAATATATGAGGAGATCAATACTTTTCTAAGATCTATCTTTGTTTTGGATAACATCTATCAAGGGTCAAGAAGGAGGATATACCAACGATAAAATTCCATACAAGGTATGGACTCTATGAATTTATAGTGGTTACTTTTGGTCTTACTAATGCCCTTGTTATCTTCAAGTATATAATGAATATATTCTTTAGAGAATATCTTGATCAGTTTGTGGTAGTCTTTATAGATGATATTATTGTCTATTCGAAGAGTAAATAATAACATGAATACCACTTGAGAATTTTACTAAATACTCTGATAAAAGATAAGATTTGTGAAAAATTTACCAAATGTGAATTTTTTATTCATAAAGTTTCATTTTTGGGTCAAATAATCTCAAGAGATGGTATATCTGTGGATACATCAAAAATATAAGTTGTTAAAAGTTGTCCAAGATCAAAAATGGTAACTAAGATCCAAATTTTTCTTGGTTTTGATAGATATTATCGACGTTTTGTGAATGATTTTTCACAATCATCTAATCCACTCACCACATTTACTCAGAAAGGAGTTAATCTTTTATGGATGGAATAATGTGAAGATAATTTCAAAGATCTAAAAAAAAGGTTATCCAGTTCCCCTATGCTCACACTGACTTGTAGTGGAGAATAGTTTGTGATCTATAGTGATGCATCCAAGAAGGGGTTGGGATGTGTTCTCATGAAAAATGATATAGTGATAGCTTATGCCTCATGGTAGTTGGAAGGCCCTGAGAAAAATTAACCAACTCATGATTTGATGTTATCTGTGGTAATATTTGCATTAAAGATATGTATGCATTCTCTTTATGGTGGATGGTATGATATTTATACTGATCATAAAAGTTTAAAGTATATTTTCAAACAAAAGGAGCGGAATATGTGGCATAGAATATCGTTGGAGTTGATTAAAGATTATTACTGCTCAATACATTACCACCCTAGAAAATTGAACAAGGTGGAAGATGCTTTCAGTCGACAAGACCATGATATCCTATCCATGATGAGGATCACAAAAGATACAATGTTAATTTTTTTTCAGAGGATGGATCTTGAAATTTTAAAGGGGGGAAATCTTATCTTTCTCAAATGAATGTTCAAAAATCTATACAAGTGAAGATTAAGGAGGTGTAGAAGAAAGATGTAGAGCTACAAAAGAAGGTGAGAAATGTTCCTGAATTCAGCCTTGATTGTGATGAAATAATAAGGTTTAGGAACCAGGTTTGTATTTCTTCCCTAATAGATTTAAAGAAGGAGCTATTGGATAAAGATCATATTTAATCATTCTCTATTCACCCTAGAATCAAAAATATTTTCAAGGAAATGAAAGAGTATTTTTGGTTGGATGTAATGAAAAAATATGTTACCAAATATGTCTCTTGATTCTTGGTTTATCAGCAAGTTAAGGTTTAGAGATAGAATTATAAGGGGATGTTACAACCATTACCCATACTAGAATGGAAATGGGAAAACATCACTATGGACTTTTTCATCAGACTTCCCAAAACATCCAAAGGCAATAATACTATCTGGGTTATAGTTGATCATCTTATGAAGTTGGAATAATTCATTACTATTAGAGAGGATTTATCTCTTGATCAACTTTCCATGATATATGTAAATGAAGTTGTAAGATTTCATGGAGTACCACTTTCCATTATATCTGATCAGGATATGAGGTTTACCTTAAAGTACATACGACTTCTTCAACATGTCCTAAATACAGAGTTAAGTTTCATAACTCCTTATTATCCTCAGACAGGTGATCAGTCTGAGAGGACAATTCAAACTATGGAAGACATGTTGAGAGCTTGCTCTATGGATTTCAAAGGTGGTTTGGGTCAACACCTACCTTTGGTTGAATTTTATTACAACAACAACTTTCAATCCAGTATTAGAATGGATCCTTATGAATCCCTCTATGGAAATAAGTGCAGAAGTCCATCTTTTAGGGATGAAGTTGGGGAAATAAAGCTATTAGGACCTGATCTTGTTGATGAAGTGGAAGAAAAGGTCAGATCTATTCAACAATGAATAAGAGTAGCTCATAGTCGAAAAAAATGTTATGCTGACAAGTGAAGAAAAGACCGAGAGTTTGAAGTAGGTGACAAGGTATTTTTAATAATATCTCCATGGAATAGAGTAATGAGATTTGGAAAGAAGGGCAAGTTGAGCCCAAGGTATATTGGTCCTTTTGAAATTCTAGATCTTGTTGGGAAGGTAGCTAACCGATTGGTGCTACCACCAAATCTGTATTAAGTTCATGATGTGTTCCATGTATATATCCTCAGAAATTACATACCTGATCCTTCACATGTACTAAAATTAGAATTCATACCACTGCAGCAATGTCTTTCTTATGAAGAACAACTGATAGAGATTTTGGATCGTAATGAAAAAGTTCTACAAAACAAGAACACTCATTTGGTTAAAGTTTTATGGTGGAACCACCGATTTTAAGAAGCTACATGGGAACTTGAGGATACGATGAGGGTAAGGTATCCTCATCTTTTTTTCCAAGTGATCAATTTTGAGGTAAATATTCATTTTAAGGGGGGTAAAATGTAATACTCGGATGTTTTAATGAAACATTTCTTTAAATAATTTTTTATTACTCAGTAGCTTACATTACACACAAACATGAGGTTAAAGAAACTGAAAAATGCCCTCCATATAAAATTACCATTATATCCTATCTGTTAGGTTAGTGGGAATAAGTATAACTATCTTATGAAAATGCATTGTGAATTCTTTGGCTATCAATTATTTATGAAAAATATAAATCAATTAGATATTTTAATTATTGAGTGAATTAATTTTGGTAACAAAATTAATGAGATATATATATATGTTATATACTTAAAAAAATATTTTTTATATTCATTTAATGGATATTTTATTCATAAGGTATGAATAAACTCTATTTGATATATAAAAACCTATTTGTTAAAGGGTAATTTTACACCTTTGAATGGATAAACCCTTTCAAATTTAGATTTTGGCACATTAATAATTTTTATATGACAAAATAAAAATTTTATTTTCAATAGGGATATAAAAATTTATTTTGGATTAATTTTTGATATTTTTTGTTAACATTCAAGTTTTGATGAATAGTAAAAACACACTAAATTTGGAGAGAAAACAACTTTTTTCATTGAAATAATTTATATTGTTAAATTATAATATTTAATGGTTTTAAAGTATAAATAAAATATATTTTTATCATTCAATATAATTTATGTAATTAGCATTATGTTTACATTGAATTCATATGTAAAAATATTTTGATCTTTTATAATGTTTTAACTTTTAAAACCCATTATCTCATTCCAACAATGAGATTGATTTTAAATTAATTAATGAAACTTCTATGTATTGAATTTTAAAAATGAAATCAATATTTGGAATTAGTATGTCAAAATTATTTTAATAGGATACTTTTATTTTTGGGCATTATGAATAGTAACTTTGGTAATTATTTTTATTACCATGGTTGATGGTAAACTGAGTAATTAAAGGTAAAAATAATATTATACAATTACATTAACACCTATAAAAGAATTATTTTGTGACTAAATCTGAACCTTATCATCTATTTTTCGAAATGGAATCACTTAAATTACCACTTTCCCATGAGTATGACACTAGTTTTATTAAAATCAATGAATGTGACAAAATGTCACACTTTCTTTTTATATAAGTATATTAATTTTAATATATGGATAACTAGGAGATAATATCGACTATAAATATTCTATATAAATCTAAAAGAACTTAATATATCATAAAATTTTATTTATAATTTTTAGAAATTAAATAATTACCATTAAGGATGACACAACACTGACGCAAAAATTATTTTATTAATAGAAATATCAACTAAATGATTTTATAAATATTAAAATAAATATAATTTGAATTAATTAAGGTTCTCAATGAATTTTATAAGATATTATGATATGATTGGAGTATATATATTTTTTTTCGAATTTATCTTTTATTTGGATTTTATTTAAAATCCAACAAATGAATAGTGTAAAAATTGACACTATTGATATTTTATAAAAATAACATTTTATTAAATTATTTAAAAATCATAAAAATATTTAAAAATTAAAAAGTGATAATTATAAGGTAAAAAATTTCATAAAAAATCCATTTATGTTCAATTAACATCATATAAGTAAATATTTATAACTATTAAATAATTAGAATATATTACCACAATTAAAATTAAATATATTAAATATTGATAAATCAAAATGATAAAGTTTAAAATAAACACAAAAGATGTCTAAATTTTAATTTTTGAAACTATTTCGACCCATAATCATCTAATATTACTAATAATCCACTTTGGAGGCATTTGAACCTAAAAATTAATTTATATTAATTTAATAGTTTTGGTATTTCCAAAGGTTTCCCTCCCCACTCTTATAAAAGGGAACCTCTCCTTATCTTTTAATCACACCTATAGATCTCTTTTTTAATCACCCAAACTCTTCCCATTTTCTCTCCCAAATTCCTTCACTTCATCCTAAAGGCTAAATGTTGGGAATAAAGCCATTTAAAGGAGGTTTTTTGTGAAAATCAAAAGGCGAAACTCGAAAAAGAGGTAATTGTTTTATCACCTATTTCAAAATTATTTTCCTCTTCTACTTCCACTTCTTACATTGTTTCCATACTAAAGGAATAAATCTAGTATCTTATACATACTGAGTTGTTAATATAGTTACGATACAAACTTATACCTCCTTTTAACCATCCTACGAACAACAGTATGACCATGCGTGTGTATGTACGACTTACCATCTTCACGCCATGGTGTTATATGTTATTCATCAATAATTTATTTGGATGGGTATAAGGATGGGTATAATGGATATAAATAATGAATATAACATGATGGTTATTCTTTATAATTAATATATGATCTAATTATATACTATTTAACTATAAAAGGGAATGATATCATTACTTGTGCGTATGTACGACCTACTGTCTCCACGATGCAGTGAGATTCATTCTCCACGTTAAAAAATAAATAATTATTATAAAATTTATATGATGAGTAAAAATAATAATTATGAACTTAATTTTATTAATGTACATGAATAAAATTCAACCTAATCATAACAAACATGACTTACATAGAAAAATAAGAATGGGAAAACGAAGCAGTTAACACCCGAAATAATGGAAATATTGAAACACTATTAACAAAATGACAAAATATGATAATATATGATATCATAAATTTGAATATGGTTACGGTATGATTTAATAACATACTTTAACCATTATAAAGGAGGTTCAGATACCTACGAAGGATATCACACCTAAGGTAAGGGATAGTTTCACAATCTCATTATTTTCTGAGGTTGTTTATATGTCGGTATTTATTGGGGTATATTTATCATCCACATCCATGTTTCCTAAATATATGTAGTGGCCTAGACCCTCATGGTCCATCCTTTTCCAAATTATGGATCCTAAGGATAGAGTCTCGGTATCAAGATGCCATTTCAGTGTGTGACCGATCGGCAGGACACGATAGGTGTGTCACTGATCGGTGTGACATGATCAGCATGTCACCGATCGGTGTGACCAATAGGTGTGTCGAAGATCGGTGCGACCGATCGGTGTGTCGCCAATCGGTGCGACTGATCCATGTGTCACCGATCGGTGCGACTGATTAGTGTGACCGATAGGTGTTAGATGATCGGTGCGACCGATCGGTGTGACAGATCGGTGTGTCGCCGATCGGTGTGTCACCGATCGGTGCAACACGATCGGTGTGTCACCAATCGATGAGACCCATCGGTGTCACACAACCTTGTCGAGTTTTTCTTCTATAGTTTTTCCCGTAATGCCACTTTTAATCATTTTTAACCTTTTGGAGGTGGATCAAGGCCATTTTAGCCCTATAATCAATGTTTAAATTCCTAAGAGTGGGGAGACCCTCAATGCACCCAGTTGTGTGTCCATGTAACATTCCCCTCTGTTTATATAAAATCCTTTAATGTCACAACTATTACCACCTTTTCTCGGCGAGAGTTATTAAATAAAAATCAATTCAGTCGTGTGTAACCACCCAACCGCGTGGTGAAACCATGATCCGACTTTAAAGCTATTCAAATTTCCATATCCCGTAACAACGGGATCTCATCCTTATATCACACGAGAATTCCTTCTTCTTCTTTCTCTTGTCCAGTCTCCTTTTATTCCTTGTGCGTTTGGAGTTCCCCTTCCTGAGGTAAGTGGTGCGCCTGTGATGGAGCCTTTATGCTCATCCTTGGAGTCCTCGACGTTCCTACCCTACAAGTCGCACATCCCCAGTTCTTGGTGAGTGGAGAAGAACTTCGATCCTTTATCAACCAAGTAGGGTTTTTGCTTCGTCTCTCTTACTGTGTATCATGTGGGGTGGATATGCTTTTTTATGTGGGACAGATGAAAGAAAACATTAATGAAGATAAAAAGATAACTTTTAAATAATGAAGGGGGGGGGGGTGTGGTCGATGTTTCTATTGTATTTTTATTACTATTGATTATGTGTTGTGAATTATACGAGATTATTCTCTCTGAAAAATCATGGCCATTGGTGGTCTTTCCTTTCCCACTAATGAAACCTTGTCTTCTTTGATGATTGAATGGCTCCAACATGGGAATTTGGTTAATCATGTAAACTCGGCCGATTAAATGAATTCCAGTGAACATAAATCCTTGTGTGGTCACCCTGGTTAACCAATAGAAAGATGAACCTAATGAATGATGTGCTTAAATCTAGAAGTTTCCCTAATCTGTTAGGTAGTGGGTGTGTTTTTCCTGCTAGATGCTTATGAGGTGAAGTGGATGAGGATGCGATCCTTTGTTGTGGTACTTTTGTTGGTCGTGAATCTGAAGCCCTGTGGGGCTGTATCTCAAGGCTTTGTTTGGTTCTAGTACTTTGAGGGATCTCACTGATCCCTTTGTTGTTGTGTCTTCACAAGAGAACCAGGTGTGAATCCTTAAATTGTTGTTTGGTTGTTTCTCTTCTCTAGCTTGTAGGTATGTCAATTAGTTCCCCACTAGTGCAGTTTTTACTTAAATGGGATCACTTGAACATGAAAACAAGAATGAGTTGAATGGGGAATTGTTTTTGGGAATGAGTTGTGACTTGGTCGTGAGTGTTGTGCCTTTATTTTATGAATGAATATTAATGAGGGTGTTTGTGCTTAGGTTGGATTTGGAAACCCTAGGTTGGGATTAGTGCTTGTTAACTATATATATATTTTTAGTTTTTATGTTTCTTATTCATGCCCCACCTAAGTTGAGCACTTAGTGCTGAACACCCCTATTTCATGGGGGAGGGTGTTTTTCCCAACACTCCTATGAGTGGATGGTTATTAGATCCTTTTATTCTCCCTTTACCGAATAGACCAAGAATCTTTGGGTAGGCTGTGACGGCCTGAGGTCCATTATAGCCCAATATTCTTCGAGCATGGTAGTTGTTGTGGTTGGCCCAGGTGTGTGTGGGCAGATTGTTTCCCAAGAGTCTTTGGGATGAGGCCCAGGTGTCTTCGGGCATAGTAGTAGTTGTTCTGTCCTAAGAGTTTATGGGCGTGGTTACGCATGGTGGTTGTGGCCCAGGTGTTTATGGGTGGGTTTTGTGTGGTTGTGGCCTAGGTGTGTGCGGGCGGGGTGTGGCCGTGAGACTGTGGTGAGAATGGCAGGAGAGGTTCGATGCATAGGATGTCTTCAATAACTAGTGGGAAAGTGGCACAAGGTACCCAAATATCGATGTGCTATTACTATACATTACTTCAATTTCATTATTTGGGTAGTGTGCCTTGGTGAGGCTTGGGTGTATAGTTTCCTTACTAGCTGATTTGGTTGTCTCTTTTCTCACATGGCATTATAATACCTCCCCACTTGTGCACAAGAGTCTTTGGTTTTTACCTACTGAGTATACTTGTATGCTCACCCTATATATATAAAACTGCTTTCAGGTTTCCAGGAGAACTTCAGGGATCATGCAGGGCTGTACTAGCTCGAACATTGGGATGGTTGCAGTTGATGTTTTTCTTTCTTTGGTACTTTACCTTTGTAGTCTCCTTGTACATTGTGACATTTACTGTTGGAACATGCATATGAGAATGGCTTTCTTCGGCTTTACTTTTTCCCCCACTTTTTGTGTTGTTGGGATTTACTATCTTATCTCCCAATCCTCATAAAGGAAAAGGGTAATGACTTTCATCATGTGTGTGATTCTATACCCTTGGTGCTAGTTTCCACTCCGGGGCCTATTGAAGGTGGGTCTCGGGGGTCATTATCTCTCCTTCAACTTGAATAAGGAAGGGTCTGGCAGTCTGCCGTCCCTTACCTCATCTTGGTGAATGCGGGTCGTGACATAATAGTATCAGAGGTGATGGTTAAGAGATAAGATGGAGTCTGGAGTTAAGAATAGTGAGGATTTCATGGGATGGTAGGGAAAAAGTGTTGGTTGATCTTGGTGCGTGACATAGGACAGGGAAGACCAGCTAGGACAGGGGATTTTAGGTCCCCCCGTGATCTGATGTAAGGACTCTGGGCCTACTGAATGACCAAGTGAGGCTACACTGATTGCAGGGTAGAGACCCTAGGGAAGGTACATGAATCATAATGACTTGTGTTCTTATGTTTCATGTGTATTTTTGGGGTTTTAAAATGAATAAGATGTCTAAGAAAAATTAAGAACAATATTCTACACTACTCGGGCTTAGGCATTACTTGTTTACCTTGAAGCTATGGCATATGGGAGACAACCACGAGTTGTGTTGGAAATTGAGGCCCAGGAGGTTGACTTGGATGATCGATGGAGGGCTAACTGAGAGGAGGAGGACAATCAGTGGCAGAAGACTCTTCGATCCTTTCAACAGTAGACCCTCGAAAAGTACTAGGGTGGCATCTCTGACATGAAGACAGAGAGCTGGCTAGAGGAGCTGGTGATAGATTTCAGCTGGATTTGGGATCCGACGGAGTACTGGGTTCCTCTGGATGTAAGCCAGATGCGTGGAGCAGCGTGTCAGTGGTGGACGCTTTATCTTGGGGAGAATAAAGAGGCTGAGGTGATGTGGACTGATTTTGAGAAGGAGTTCTAGGTGGAATTACTCTCTTCCACAATGAAGGCTGAGAAGAGGCAGAAACTACTCTCCCTCATGTAGGGGATTATGTAAGTGAGAGTGTTGGGGATCAAGTTAAAGGATCTCCTTCACTTTTCTCCCGACCTATTTCGGGATGAGGAGTCTTGGGCGAGAAGTTTGGAGGAGTCACTTAGACCTTCTCTCCAGTATGCTGTTACTCCCTTCACCCTACCAATGTACATGGTGGTCCAGAAGAAGCCTGAAGTGGTGGAAAGGATGCACACACTAGGAGGTGTGTCGTGAGAGGGAATCCAGTTGGGCTCGTCTAAGGGGATATCCACAGGCAGAAGGCCTCCAGCGTTAGGGCCCTCTAGGTTTCGACCAACAGGAAGCATGCCTCAGCAGTTCCAGTTCCGATCTCCCGGCCCTCGCCCTTTTCTTTTAGGCCTAGGGCTGAGATGCTTCATATGTGGAAGCTATGAGAACCTTCAGAATTAGTGCCTGGACAGAGTGCAGTATGACGGTGGTGGGGAGTTTCAACGACCACGTCAGTAGTAGCAGTTTCCAGCTAGACCCTTTCAGTAGCAGCAGTAGGGGCATCAAGCTCCTGCTCCTCCGAGGGTAGGCATCGTAGGAGGGGGCCGACCTCGGGGTGCTTCTCAAGGGCCTCGACTAGGGTGTGGTCGGGGAGGTGGCTGAAAACCGATAGGTAGAGGAGCTGGGTGTGGGCAGTTTCATATCGTAGAGGCAATAGTTCTAGCAGAGCCATAGGCCATTTGAGGTACAATCAGCTTGTTTAGTACTCTTGCCTATGACTTGTTCGATACAGGAGCTTCACACTCCTTTTTTTCACCCAGTCTGGCCCGTGCTCTGGGTTTAGATGCTGAGAGACTTCCAGTGCCCCTAGTGCTGAGCACACCAGTCGGAGGTCAGACTGACTTGTTTTATGTTTGCTGAGGGTGTAAACTGATGATAGGTCCACATCAGTCTATCAGGGATCTTCTACTATTGCGGATACAACCTTACGATGTCATCCTAGGAATTGGCAGGCTGTTCTATGTATGTGCCATAATTTACTGCTTCCGAGGAAGGGCCATGTTTTCATATTTGTGCAACCAATGTGTAACTTTCATCGGTGAGTGGTGTTGCCAGAAAAGCAACAGGCGATAGGAGCCCTTACTTTCATTTTTAGCTGCACTATCAGTGGAGTAGGTAGATGCAGAAATGGTGGAAGTCCTAGGGATTGTCAGTGAGTTTATTGACGTATTCCCAAATAAGGTGGCCACTATACCCCCGCGACGTAATGTTGAGTTCGGGATAGACTTACAACCAGGTGCTCGTCCGATTTCGATGGCTCTCTACCGGATGGCACCTTCTGAGTTCCAGGAGTTGCAGATTCAGATTGATGATCTGATGAAGAAGGGTTTTGTTTGACCAAGTGTGTTACCATGGGGTGCTCCAGTATTATTCAAAAATAAGGCAAATGGTGTTCTCAGGCTGTGTATAAACTACCGTAGACTAAATCCGGTAACAGTCAAGAACCATTACCCTCTCCCGAGGATATATAACCTTTTCGACCAGTTAAAAGGGGCATGGTGGTTCTCCAAGATTGACCTGCGGTTGGGATATCACCAGCTGAGGGTGAAGGAGGGTGACATCTTGAAGACTGCCTTCAGGTGCAGATATGGGCACTTTGAGTTTGTAGTCATGCAGTTTAGCGTCACGAACACTCCCACTGTGTTCATAGGGCTCATGAACTTTGTCTTCCGGGAATACCTGGATTGTTTCATAGTCGTGTTTATTGAAGACATCCTGGTCTACTCAAGATTAGAGGAGGATCACATTGAGCACCTGATAATAGTTTTAGAGGTCCTCCGACAACACCAAGTCTATCGGAAGTTGTCCAAGTGCAAGTTCTGGACGTGAGAAGTGCACTTCCTTGGACACGTGGTGTCCAAGCAGGGAATAGTAGTGGACCCATCAAAGTTCGAGGTGGTTGTTTCTTGGGAAGCACCCAAGAATGTGGTAGAGGTTCGTAGTTTCCTTGGACTGGTAGGCTACTCTCGGAAGTTCATGCACAACTTCTCCCGAGTTGCAGCACCTTTGATAGATTGACCAAGAAGGACCAGGCTTTTGTGTGGAATGGGTGGTGTGAGGCATCCTTCAGCCATATGAAAGATAAGTTGGTAAGTGCCCCAGTGCTGAGGTTTCCAGAAGAAGGGGCGGCGTATGAGGTGTTCTGTGATGCTTCAAGACAAGGCCTTGGGTGTGTGCTGATGCAACGACAAGGGGTGATATCTTATGGGTCTAGAAAGTTACGTCCCCATGAGCTTAATTATTCCACCCACAATATGGAGCTTTCTGAAGTCGTGTTCGCACTAAAGTTGTGGTGGCATTACCTCATCAGGGAGTGCTTTGTGGTCTTCACGGATCACAAAAGCATGAAGTATATCTTCTTCTAGCGGGACCTGAACTTATGGTAGTGATGGTGGATGGAGTTCCTTTGGGACTACGAATTTGAGATTTCCTACACCTCAGGAAAAGGGAATGTGGTGGCCGATGCCTTGAGTAGGAATTTATAGAAGGATGTAGTTCGAGAGTCGGCAGATGCTTGGAAGGCAATAGCGGAGTTGGTTTCCCTGCACCTGGATGTGAGGATGGATGGTGGTAGAGGTTGCTTGTATCAGATGATAGTACAGTCTTCTCTGTTACGGTAGGTAGAGGAGTCTCAATGGGGATACTTAGAGAGTGAAGTGATGTGCGATCGAGCTAACCAAGGCAATTCTCCAGAAGGATGGATGAAGGATGGTCAGAATCATATTCCTTTCCGACAGAAGATTTTTGTCCTAGAGGCGATGCGTAAGAGGGTTCTTGGTGAGTTCCAAAAATCAACCCTAGCGGTGCACCCAAGAGTTTCTAAGATGTACCAGGGTCTGAGGAGTCAGTTTTGGTGGCCCAGGGTAAAGCAGGCAGTGGAATAGTTCGTGTCCAAGTGCCTATGAAGTGCCCAGATCAGTGTGAATCACTGAGAGGGGGAGGGGTGAATCAGTGATCCCTTAAAACTTTTTACTAATTGATTCATATCAATTAAACCTCTATGGCTGGTTAAAGCCTCGATCCACTCTTCTTGTATCTCTCACCTTTCCTCGAATGATGCAGTAAATATAAAGGCACAGGACACAAGGATTTACAAGGTTCGGCACCAAAGGCCTACATCCTTGCCATGCTCTCCCAGCATGGATTATCCATTATAACCTGTTAAAATTACAATGGTCGATACAGAGTCCCACTGTATCTCTCCTGAGTCCCACCGGAGGGTCTTTATACTGCTTCACACAGTGTTACCAGAGTCCCACTGGCCTGCTCCAGAATCCCACTGAAGACTTCTTCTCCCTGAGTCCCACAGGGTCTTCTCTTGGCTCCTCGAGTCACACGAGTAGCTATTCTTCTCTTTAAGCTTCTTCAAGTAACTTCAGCATCCTGGGATAAAGGCTGCTGGCCTTGCTCTTCTCTTCTGATCACTTGTGGTTGATCAGGGCTTCTCGTCTAGCTCAGGCTTTATCTCCTTCTTCAGGATGACCTGGCTTCACTCTTCAAGAATCTTCAATAGCCTCTGAAAAGGTCTGTTGGTCTTGCTCAAATCTTCTGATCACTTCTGTTGATCTGGGTCTTCTCAATTACTGAAAACTCAGCCAAATAATATCTTTCACTTCAGCTTGGCTTCAGTCTCACTCAATTCAACATCATGCACTGAGTGCATGGCAGCTCTTCTTCCTCATGCACTGATAGCATGGCCTTATCAATTCTTCAAGAACCTCCTGGTCTTGGACAACTCAAATGCACACAAGCAAATTTGACTTGTTTCACATGTGCACGTGCATGCATGCATGCATGCACTCTCCTTCTCTTTCTTCTAGGTGCAATAATCCCACAAAGGGTGTAGTCACTTTAAGCACACACCTTCTTCCTCCTTCACACACTTTATCCAATTTGTTTACACACTTAGAGTGTGTTATACTTTAGTGTGGGTCACTCCTTATTTCTTCTAAGTGTATACACACTTCTTAGTGCACACACTTAGGTTCGGCCAACTTGTCTCCTGACACACACTTATTTCATTTTGCACACACTTGAAACTTGGCCTATTCTCCTCTTCTTGTTGCACACACCCACTTTAGTGTTCTTTTAATTTGTTCTTCGAAGTGTGCACACACAAGGTCACAACCCTCGTCCTCTTCAAATGCACACACTTAAAGTGTGTTCTTCTTTGTTCAAATGCACAACCAAGACTATGGATTATTCAATTCTTACACACACACAAAGTGTGGTCTTCCACTTCACTTGGCACACACCACTTGGTGTTGTTATTTGTGCACACACATGGCCTCGGGTTCTTCTTCTTCACTTGGCACACACACGAGGCAAGGCCTCAGCCTTCTTCCTTGCCAAGCACCAACAACCCGTAGGGTGTGGTCTTCTCAACATGAGCCCCTGCCTTAGTGAAGGAGCTCAAGAGGTGCAACCACTCTTGTCTTCAGATGCCGCGCAAGATGCACTGGCCGCGGGCGCGCAGGTGCTACTGCCGTGCAAGCACTCAGGTGTGCAAGGTGCAACACCGCAGGGCTTCAACCGTGGGCGCGCAAGATGTTGCGGCCACAGGTCTTCCTGCTGCGCAAGGGGAAGGCGCGCAGGGGTCCTTCTCCAACCTCTTTCGCGCAAGGAGTGCGCAAAAGGAACCAAAACAGAGCTAGGGGAGCTCCGGGCTGTACTGCCGCGCAAGTGTGCGCGCAGGCTCTTCTTCGTAAGGCAAAGGTGCTCTCACGGGACTTCTCGTTTTTCTTCAAAAGATCAGCAAGCTTCTCTGTGCTTCGGGCTCTCCTTTTATAGGCAGAGGAATCCTCAAAACATCCGCGGGATACAATCTTTGAATCCCCGAAGTTTTCGGGTATTTCAAGATTCTGTGAATCTTGTTTTTCTTTTTATTTCACGCGGGTTATTTCATTTTTCTTTCCTCCTCGTGCATGCGATTTATAACGCATGCACGGCCTCTGTTTAAACCCAATCCATGCAAAGGAACGAACCCACACAAGGCCTCGCACCTTCGGTTTGCTTCGGCCTTCTTCGAAATTTTCCATACGTTGCATGCATGTATATTTTTATACATGGATCTATTCAGTGTGGCCAGACGAACTCCATGGACGTCTTAGATCCTTCAGAGGTGGCCAGGAACTCGAAAACCGGCCTCGGGTAGCCTCTGGTTCATCGGCGGCTTCGCGGGTGCCTCAGTCGAGCTCGAGGTAGAAGATGGACGGGGAGCCGTCGGATCGAAGATTTGAAATACATCGGACGGCCGGATAGATCGCGGCGCGCGGCAGATGAATCGTGCGGCGCAGATCAAGCGCGAGATCGCTCGGACGACCTGCATTCACTCCGGGTGAATTTTGCGCGTCCCACATCGAAACCTCTCGCGGTTTTCACGCGGCTTATTACCCTGGCGCCGCCTCAACCCCGCAATTGAATCTTCTCCCCTCTCGGTGCCGCCCCGCACCGAGTTCTCCCTGCGGGCGCGCTCTGCGCCCACTCATGCCTCCTGCGGGCGTGCTCCTAGCGCCCACTATGCACCTCTGGCGCGCGGGTTTCACCACCGCGTGTCCTCGGGGGCTTACACACGGCCCCTGCCTTGCCTCAGGGAGCGCCTTGGCCTTGAGGGTTCCCCATGGGCGTGGCGCCTTAGGCCCATATGTGCCTTGGGGGATCCCTCGGCTGGCCTCCTTGGTGGCTATTTTTTGCTACTTTAAACACTAAGTGCTTTGTTTACAAACAAAGTAACCAAGTGTAAATGCCAAATGCCACTTCTTCTTCTTCTAAGCCATTCTTTCCATTTCTTCTTCATCAGAATTCTTCCAATCTCCTCAACATGTATTCATCACTTAGGAATGGAAATTCTTGACGGTTCTTTCTTCTTCAACCGAGCTCTTAATCACATAAATTCTTCAATGAACTTCATTGATCTAATCAGAGATCAATCAGATCATCTTCATGTTCACATGCACTAAGTGATAGTGCATGGAATTCATTAATCCACTTCATCCACTTAGAAGTTTTGGATGGATCCCATTCACATCCTCATGCATTATCTTAACAATGCATGGCCTTCTAGAGCTTGTTGTGACATTGTATCCAGTTGATACAAGTTCTTGGAACTTAAAGATCAGTTCAACAATCGTCTGATTTCCATGGAGAATGTTTCAACCATATTCTCCAATGACACTTAGTGAATCTCCTAAGTGACATGCATCTTAGTACCATGGCCATTCTCCTTCACCACCAACACCATCACAACCTTTTTCATTCATCTCTGGACATTCCTTGACTTCCATTCATTCCAAGACAACTTCATGCCTCATTGACAAAAAATGCAACACAGTGCACTTCAATCTCCCCCTTTGTATTTGTTGTCAATACACCACTTCAGCACATATGAATGAGTCAATATGTGTGCCAATATTTTCTCCCCCTTATTGGCAATCAAATGCAAAGGTGTGGTGTGGTTCACTTTCAAAAATATATCTTCCTCCCTTTGAAAAGTATTTTCTTGAAAAACACTGAGAGAGATGGATGATGTCACATGTTCTCTTTAGCAAAGAACCTTTAGTAAATCAGCTCTAAGTCTACTTGGGCTAACCCGGTGTAGAAAACAAGAGTGATATGACCAAGGAATTCAAAGCTGTCCATAATTCTCTACACATGTGAGATCATGCTTAGGGGTTTGAAATTTTTTTCATATATAAAAATGAATTGCTATATCCTGCACATACTCCACAAAAATCATTAGAAAGTTCAGTGCAAAGATAAAGCTCCCCCTTTCATCCATCTGTCTTCAATCCATACTCCCCCTTAATTGACAAGATAAACTCAATTAAGAAACAAGGGATGAATGTATGATTGGAATACCTTCACTTTTCTTCAAGATGGTATTAATTCTTAGAATACCATCTTCTTCTGATTGGCTCCCCCTCAAGGGGTGCACTCCATTCTGTCCAAACCATCCTCCAGTTGAGAATGATCATCATCTTCAATTCCCTGCAATGTCAGCACATGTAAATACCAATAGAATAAGGGAATAAGATGGAACCTCCTTGGTTCATCAATGTGAACAACAAGGTTGAGAAGATTCTCTCAACCGAGATGTCCCATTTTCACCATTCTTCACACTTGCACATTTGATCTTCATTGATGTTTGTGCTGGTGTGGTTCTCAAAACATCTTCATGTGAAACCTTCTTCTTCCCTTTTGCTTTAGCAATTTCCAGAGCTTCATCTTCAACTCTTTGTAGTTCTCTGGCAAGTTGTAACTGATGTGGCCATATGACAAGTAAATCATTTGGAAGAGTGGCCTCAGTTTTGGAAGTTCCACATGGTTCTTTGGATGCTGCTAAGCTACCTCTCTTAGGCAACTTATTTTCCATCAATCCCTTCTTCTTCTGGATTGATTGTATTCTGGAGTTCAGTCTGCTTCTATTCAGTTCCATGGCTTGTTCACAAAGTTCCATGATATGACCTTTCTTTCCACAGTAGAAGCATTTCTTGGTGGTCCTTCTGGATGCATCACCCTTCTTGGATTTGAATTCCAAGGACTTCTCTTCCTTTTTCATAATCTTCTTGGGAGCATTGTCAACTTTCTTCTTGCTTCCCAAGGATTCTTTCTGAGCCAGGTTCTGTGATCTTTTCTTCTTTTGAGCTCTGGATACAGTTGGAGATTGACATGTATCTATTTGACCACTTGTGCAATCATCCCAGATGTTGTCAAGTAATCCAAATCTGTTTGCAGTAAACAGATGTCTCTGGACCTGTGGATGTTTCTTCCTTCCTTCTGGCTTGCTCCCCCTTGGCATGGGATTCCTCCATGCTTTGACATTTAGTGGATTGTACCAACAATCCTTTGCACAGTGCCCATACTTATTACAACACCAACATTGACCCACAAATCTTGACTTCTTCAGTCCTTCTGATTTTAGGGTACTTGTCTTGAATTGTTGTGCTGCTTCAGGAGAGCTTTCTTTCTTCATTGTCTTCATCCATACTTGTTTGGAATTATTCTTCCATCCTGCACTTTGTGTGGAAACACAATTAGAAACATGAGTACAAGATGGGATGGATGGTACCTTCTTTTTAGAAGTTGTTGCCCTTTTATTATAGGATGTCTTTCTTTTAGAATCATCCTTTTCAAAGCTCACTTGAGTAGCAACATTTCTTCTTTCAGCTGACTGGGAGGCTTCAGCTTTGGGTGATTGCAGATTTTTCAATATCACCTCTAGTTCTAAGCATTTCATCTTAAGGGAGTTCTTCTCATCCTCAACAGTTCTTAGCCTTCCTTCCCAATTTTCTTTCAGCTGTTTCATCTGGTCTTCATTCACCTTCTTCAATTCTTGCAATGAGTTATCAAGCTCCTTCACCCTGTTTACTTTGTCTTCAAGTTGAGCATCTCTGACATTCATTGAAACTTTGTGCCTCTTTTCCAGTGCATGGAAAACATCTTTGATTATTATTTTAAAGAATTCTTTCTCAGAAAGGCTTCTTTGCAATTCTTCAGCAGCGTCTTCATATCTTTCATTGCAAAGAGATACTGTTTCATCTTTGGAATTTACCAGCTTTCTGAGAGTGTTGGTTATGCCAACCCTTTTTTCCAATTGGACTTCCAGAGAATTGGCTTCATCTTCTAGCTGTAATTTTTCTTCTTGAAGATCAAGGAGGCCTGTAGCTATACACATTGCAACTTCCTTGGGGACTCTCTTATGAAGATATTTGATTGCATTTAGAAGATCATTGTTCCTTCCATCTTCATCACAGCTAGAGCAGGCTTCATCAGAAGAATGATAAAAGGAATTGTCATCTGATGTGACTTCCACATTTCTTTCCATAGAAGGAGTTTCTCTGATTGCACCAGCCTTATTCTTCATCTTCTTTGCCTGTTTCTTCATTCTGTTTTTCAGAGTCTTGGCAGATATCTCCATTTGAGGCTGTTCTTTCATTTCCTCAAATCTGCACTCCATAAAGACTCCCTTGTATCTTTTAGAGGTAACCTCCCTCTGATACCAATTGAAGTGCCCAGATCAGTGTGAATCAATGAGAGGGGGAGGGGGTGAATCAGTGATCCCTTAAAACTTTTTACTAATTGATTCTTATCAATTAAACCTCTATGGCTGGTTAAAGCCTCGATCCACTCTTCTTGTATCTATCACCTTTCCTCGAATGATGCAGTAAATATAAAGGCACAGGACACAAGGATTTACAAGGTTCGGCACCAAAGGCCTACATCCTTTCCATGCTCTCCCAGCATGGATTCTCCATTATAACCTGTTAAAATTACAATGGTCGATACAGAGTCCCACTGTATCTCTCCTGAGTCCCACAGGAGGGTCTTTATACTGCTTCACACAGTGTTACCAGAGTCCCACTGGCCTGCTCCAGAATCCCACTGAAGACTTCTTCTCCCTGAGTCCCACAGGGTCTTCTCTTGGCTCCTCGAGTCACATGAGTAGCTCTTCTTCTCTTTAAGCTTCTTCAAGTAACTTCAGCAGCCTGGGATAAAGGCTGCTGGCCTTGCTCTTCTCTTCTGATCACTTGTGGTTGATCAGGGCTTCTCGTCTAGCTCAGGCTTTATCTCCTTCTTCAGGATGACCTGGCTTCACTCTTCAAGAATCTTCAATAGTATCTGAAAAGGTCTATTGGTCTTGCTCAAATCTTCTGATCACTTCTGTTGATCAGGGTCTTCTCAATTACTGAAAACTCAGCCAAATAATATCTTTCACTTCAGCTTGGCTTCAGTCTCACTCAATTCAACATCATGCACTGAGTGCATGGCAGCTCTTCTTCCTCATGCACTGATAGCATGGCCTTCTCAATTCTTCAAGAACCTCCTGGTCTTGGACAACTCAAATGCACACAAGAAAATTTGACTTGTTTCACATGTGCACGTGCATGCATGCATGCATGCACTCTCCTTCTCTTTCTTCTAGGTGCAATAATACCACAAAGGGTGTAGTCACTTTAAGCACACACCTTCTTCCTCTTTCACACACTTTATCCAATTTGTTTACACACTTAGAGTGTGTTCTACTTTAGTGTGGGTCACTCCTTATTTCTTCTAAGTGTATACACACTTCTTAGTGCACACACTTAGGTTCGGCCAACTTGTCTCCTTACACACACTTATTTCATTTTGCACACACTTGAAACTTGGCCTATTCTCCTCTTCTTGTTGCACACACCCACTTTAGTGTTCTTTTAATTTGTTCTTCGAAGTGTGCACACACAAGGTCACAACCCTCGGCCTCTTCAAATGCACACACTTAAAGTGTGTTCTTCTTTGTTCAAATGCACAACCAAGACTATGGATTATTCAATTCTTACACACACACAAAGTGTGGTCTTCCACTTCACTTGGCACACACCACTTGGTGTTGTTCTTTGTGCACACACATGGCCTCGGGTTCTTCTTCTTCACTTGGCACAAACACGAGGCAAGGACTCGGCCTTCTTCCTTGCCAAGAACCCACAACCCGTAGGGTGTGGTCTTCTCAACACGATCCCCTGCCTTAGTGAAGGAGCTCAAGAGGTGCAACCACTCTTGTCTTCAGATGCCGCGCAAGATGCACTGGTCGCGGGCGCGCAGGTGCTACTGCCGCGCAAGCACTCGGGTGTGCAAGGTGCAACACCGCGGGGCTTCAACCGTGGGCGCGCAAGATGTTGCGGCCACAGGTCTTCCTGCTGCGCAAGGGGAAGGCGTGCAGGGTTCCTTCTCCAACCTCTTTCGCGCAAGGAGTGCGCAAAAGGAACCAAAACAGAGCTAGGGGAGCTCCGGGCTGTACTGCCGCGCAAGTGTGCGCGCAGGCTCTTCTTCGCAAGGCAAAGGTGCTCTCACGGGACTTCTCGTTTTTCTTCAAAAGATCAGCAAGCTTCTCTGTGCTTCAGGCTCTCCTTTTATAGGTAGAGGAATCCTCAAAACATCCGTGGGATACAATCTTTGAATCCCCGAAGTTTTCGGGTATTTCAAGATTCTGTGAATCTTGTTTTTCTTTTTATTTCACGCAGGTTCTTTCATTTTTCTTTCCTCCTCGTGCATGCGATTTATAACGCATGCACGACCTCTGTTTAAACCCAATCCATGCAAAGGCACGAACCCACACAAGGCCTCGCACCTTCGGTTTGCTTCGGCCTTCTTCGAAATTTTCCATATGTTGCATGCATGTATATTTTTATACATGAATCTGTTCAGTGTGGCCAGACGAACTCCATGGACATCTTAGATCATTCAGAGGTGGCCGGGAACTCGAAAACCGGCCTCGGGTAGCCTCTGGTTCATCGGCGGCTTCGCGGGTGCCTCGGTCGAGCTCGAGGTAGAAGATGGACGGGGAGCTGTCGGATCGAATATTTGAAATACATCGGACGGCCGGATAGATCGCGGCGCGCGGAAGATGAATCGTGCGGCGCAGATCAAGCGCGAGATCGCTCGGACGGCCTGGATTCACTCCGGGTGATTTTTGCGCGTCCCACATCGAAACCTCTCGCGGTTTTCACGCGGCTTATTACCCTGGCGCCGCCTCAACCCCGCAATTGAATCTTCTCCCCTCTCGGTGCCGCCCCGCACCGAGTTCTCCCTGCGGGCGTGCTCTGCGCCCACTCATGCCTCCTGCGGGCGCGCTCCTAGCGCCCACTATGCACCTCTGGCGCGCGGGTTTCACCACCGCGTGTCCTCGGGGGCTTACACACGGCCCCTGCCTTGCCTCAGGGAGCGCCTTGGCCTTGAGGGTTCCCCATGGGCGTGGCGCCTTAGGCCCATATGTGCCTTGGGTGATCCCTCGGCTGGCCTCCTTGGTGGCTATTTTTTGCTAGTTTAAACACTAAGTGCTTTGTTTACAAACAAAGTAACCAAGTGTAAATGCCAAATGCCACTTCTTCTTCTTCTAAGCCATTCTTTCCATTTCTTCTTCATCAGAATTCTTTCAATCTCCTCAACATGTATTCATCACTTAGGAATGGAAATTCTTGACGGTTCTTTCTTCTTCAACCGAGCTCTTAATTACATAAATTCTTCAATGAACTTCATTGATCTAATCAGAGATCAATCGGATCATCTTCATGTTCACATGCACTAAGTGATAGTGCATGGACTTCATTAATCCACTTCATCCACTTAGAAGTTTTGGATGGATCCCATTCACATCCTCATGCATTGTCTTAACAATGCATGGCCTTCTAGAGCTTGTTGTGGCATTGTATCCAGTTGATACAAGTTCTTGGAACTTAAAGATCAGTTCAACAATTGTCTGATTTCCATGGAGAATGTTTCAACCATATTCTCCAATGCCACTTAGTGAATCTCCTAAGTGACATGCATCTTAGTACCATGGCCATTCTCCTTCACCACCAACACCATCACAACCTTTGTCATTCATCTCTTGACATTCCTTGACTTCCATTCATTCCAAGACAACTTCATGCCTCATTGACAACAAATGCAACACAGTGCACTTCAGCCTAGTGTGTCAGCAGGTGAAGGCTGAACACCGTGTTCCAGGCGTTTTGTTACAACCTTTAGATATCCCCTAATGGAAGTGTGATGACATCTCTATGGATTTAGTCACATGACTACCCAAAATTCAAGGTGGATGTGATACTATCTGGGTAGTGGTGGACCAGTTGACGAAATTAGCTCACTTTTTGGTGATCAAGGAGTTGGGTGCAGTTGATGCCTTAGCGCGGAGGTACATGGATGAGGTGGTGAAGTTTCATGGAGTTATAAGGTCCATAGTCTCGGATAGGGATACACGACTTACCTCACGAGTCAGGAAAGGATTACAGCATGCTTTTGGCACCCAGCTACATCTTAGCACTGCCTTCCACCCCCAGACAGATAGACATACAGAGTGCACCATCCAGATAATGGAGGATATACTATAGGCATGTATCCTAGACTTTGGGGGATCTTGGGTGTGACACTTGCCTCTAGTAGAGTTTGCCTACAATAATAGCTATCACTATACCATTGGCATGGCTCAGTTCGAAGATTTCTATGGGTTTCCCTGTCGCTCACCTGTGTGCTAGACTGAGGTTGGGGAAGTAGGTGTTCTTGGCTTAGAGGTGGTGCAGAGTATGACAGAGAAGGTTAAGCTTATACGGGAGAGGATGAAGGCGGCTCAGGACTGGCAGAAGTCATATTCCGATAATAGGAGGAGACCCTTGGATTTCGGGGTCAGGGACCATGTATTCTTGAAGGTCTCCCCTCGGCGTGGACAATAGAGGTACGGATGGGGGAGTAAGCTTTCTCCAAGGTTCTTCAGACCATTCGAAGCACTGCGGAGGGTCAGTGAAGTGGCTTATCATCTAACACTACCATCGCTGCTACTGAGAATACATGTCATCTTCCATGTGTCACAACTCCAATGATATCTACACGATGATTCACACATCCTCAACTGGGGAAAGATGGATATCGAGGACAAAGCGACTTTTGTGGAGAGACCAATGAAGATCAAGGATCGTGAGGAGAATGTGCTCCGTGGACGGACCATCCCTCTGGTTCCTGTGTTTTGGAGGCATAGAGGGCTCTAGGAAAGTACCTGGGAATGGGAGGCACAAATGCAAACCCAGTACCCAGAGCTGTTTTGAGTTTTATTCTGTTTTGTTTGTACTTGTTTGTGATGGAACACTTTACCTTGTTAACTATGGAATGTATGGTTTTCCTTATTCTCTAGATGCGTGTGGATAGTCCTGACTGTGGGGAGGGGAGGACCTGATCCCTAATCAAGATGCATTAAGGTGGATGCGATTAAACCCATGCGGGCAAGTCAGTGCCACCCAGAGAGGATAGTATCTTGACATGGAGGAAGAAACTCCCTAACCCATATGACTAGATAGCTTGACCCTTGAATGTTGCATGGTTGATTAAGGGAGAGGTGTTTCTATATGTCAATGAGGTTCACTCTCGAGAGGTATCTTTCGAGGTGGTTCTTCAACCCCCCTCTTTTCTTCGGGTCTAGTTTTGATTCTCATGGATGAGAATAGTTCGAGAGGTATCTAATGTAATGGCCCAGACCCTAATGGTCCATCCCTTTGCCAAATTCTGTATCCTAAGGATGGCTTCTCGGTAGCAGGATGTCATTTCGGTGTGCGGCCGATTGGCGTGACATGATCGGTGCGACTGATTGGTGTGTCGCCGATCGGTGCGACCGATCAGTGTGTCACCGATCGGTGCGTCCGACTGGTTTGTTGATGATTGGTGTGTCATCGATCGGTGCGACACGATCCGCGTGTCACCCATCGGTGTGACCTATCGGTGTCACATAGCCTTGTCGAGTTTTTCTTCTACAGTTTTCCCATAACACCACTTTTAAGCATTTTTAATGTTTTGGAAGTGGTTCAAGGCCGTTTTTAGCCCCATAATCAATGTTTAAATTCCTAAGAGTGGGGCGACCCTCAACATACCCAATTGGGTGTCCATGTAACATTCCACTATGTTTATATAAAATCCTTTAAAGTCATAGAAGTTACCACCTTTTCCTAAGGAGAGTTATTAAATAACAATCAATTCAGTCATGTGTAACCACCCAACCGCGTGGTGAAACCATGATCTGACATTAAAGCTGTTCAAATTTCCATATCCCATAACAATGTGATCTCATCCTTATATCGCATGGTAATTACTTCTTCTTCTTTATATCGGCTAGTCTCCTTTTCTTCCTTATGCGTTTGGAGTTCCCCTTCCCGAGGCAAGTGGTGCACCTATGCTGGGGCATTTCTACTCATCCTTGGAGTCCCTGATGTTCTTCCCCTGCAAGTCATGCATCCCCAGTTCTTGGAACGTGGGGAAGAACTTTGATCCTTGATCAACCAAGTAGGGTTTTTCCTTCGTCTCTATTACTGTTTATCATGTGGGGTGGGTGTTCTTTTGTTTCTGCGGGATGGATGAAACTAAACATTAATGATTATACCAAGCGGACTTTTAAAAAATGAGGGGGGGGGTCGATGTTTCTATTGTATTTTTTATTATTATTTATTATGTGTTGTGAATTGTACGAGCTTTTGCTCACTGAAAAATCATGGTCGTTGGTGATGTTTCCTTGCGCACTAATGAAACCTTGTCTTCTGTGATGATTGAATGACTCCAACATGGGAATTTGGTTAATCACATAAACTCGGCCAATTAAATGAATGCCAGTGAACATCAATCTTTGTGTGGTCACACTTTTTAACCAATAGAAAGAAGAACCTAATGAATGATGTGCTTGAATCTGAATGTTTCCCTACTCTGTTTGGTAGTGGATGTGTTTTCCTGCTAGATGATTATGAGGTGAAGTGGATGAGGATGGGATCCTTTTTTGTGGTATGGTTGTTGGTTGTGAATTTGAAGTCGTGTGGGGATGTATCTCAAGGCTTGGTTTGGTTCCAGTACTTTGAGGGATTTCATTGATCCCATTGTTGTTGTGAATTCACAAGAGAATCGAGTGTGAATGGTTAAATTACTATTTGGATGTTTCTCTTCTCTGGCTTGTAGGTATTTCAGTTAGTTGCCCAGTAGTGTAGTTTTCACTTAAATGGGATCACTTGAACAAGGAAACAATAATGGGTTAAATGGGGAATTGTTTTTGGGAATGAGTTGTGACTTGGTTGTGAGTGTTGTGCCTTTATTTTATGAATGAATAGTAACGAGGGTGTTTGTGCTTAGGTTGGCTTTGAGAACCCTAGGTTGGGATGAGTGCTTGTTACCTATATATATATATATATAGTTTTTATGTTTCTTATTCGCACCCCACCCAAGTTGAGGACTTAGTGCCGAACACCCCCATTTCACAGGGGATGGTGTTTTTCCCAACACTCCTATGAGTGGCTGGTTATTAGCTCCTTTTCTGCTCCCTTTCCCGAATAGCCCAAGACTCTTCGGGTAGGATGTGATGGCCTGAGGTCTATTATAGCCCAATATTCTTTGGGCAAGGTAGTTGTGGTGGTTGGACTAGGTGTGTGTGGGAAGATTTTTTCCCAAGAGTCTTTGGGATGAGGCCCAGGTGTGTTCGGGCATGGTAGTAGTTATTCTGGACCAGGTGTTTGCGGCCGTGGTTACGCATGGTGGTTGTGGCCCAGGTGTTTTTGGGCAGAATTGTGGTTGTGGCCCAGGTGTTTGCGGGCGGGTTGTGTGATTTTGTGGCCCAGGTGTGTGAGGGAGGGGTGTGGCAGTGGGACTGTAGTGAGAATGGCGGGAGAGGTTCGATGTGTAGGATGTCTTCAATAACCAGTGGGAAAGTGGAACGGGGTACCCAAATATCAATGTGCTATTACTATACATTACTTGAATTGAATTATTTGGGGATTGTGCCGTGGTGAGGCTTGGGTGGATAGTTTCCTTGCTAGGTGCTTTGGTTATCTTTCTCTCACAGGGCATTAGAATGCCTCTCCACTTCTGCACGAGAGTCTATGGTTTTTCCCAACTGAGTATACTTGTATGCTGACCCTACGTATATAAAACTACTTTCTTGTTTCCAGGAGGAATTCAGGGATCGTGCACGGTCATACTAGCTCAGACATTGGGACAGTTGCAGTTACCGTTTTTCTTTCTTTGGTACTTTACCTTTGTAGTCTCCTTGTACTTTGTGGCATTTACTGTTGTAACATGCATATGGGAATGGTTTTCTTTGGCTATACTTTTTCCCCCAGTTTTGGTATTGTTGGGATTTACTATCTTATCTCCTAATCCTAATAAAGAAAAAGGGTAATGCCTTCCATCTTGTGTGTGATTATATACCCTTGGCGCTAGTCGCCACTCCGTGGCCTATTGAAGGCAGGTCTCGAGGGTCATTATCTCTCCTTCAACTTGAAGAAGGAAGGGTCTGGAAATCTGTTGTCCCTTCCCTCATCTTGGTGAAGGCGGGTCGTGAAAATATATAATTTTATTTATATTATTATACTATTTTTAAAGTCAATTTAACCCATTGGTGAATTTTTATTCAATTGAATGAAGGGAATCTTTCTTTCATTTTCCATACGAGATACATTTTGACTTTTCTGACAAGAGTACATGAAGAATGTTTTTTAACTTATATGGCATGAACGAATTTTTATGTCTTCAAAATTCCATTTTTTCCAAAAATATTCCTCTAAATTATTTAAATTTTATTTTCAAATAAATTATTTTCTTTTAAAATTTCTGGGCATTTTGAGAATAGGAAACATTTTTTGAAGAAGAAAGGATATTTCCTTAGGAATTAAGCTCAAGTGTTTTATTGAAATTATTTTCTATCTAAGAAGACATTGGGTTATGTTTATATCCCTATTATTACTTTGATTTGATTGTGTTTATGATGTAATTATTTTTATTAAATCCATTTATTTTATATGGATTATGTTGGAAGGATGTTTAATTAACCCATTTTATTTCATGGGTTATTCTATGATGAATGATTTATGTTTTTTTGGCACATGTAAGAATGATTTAATTATCAAATGGATGGTAACAATATCTCCCTCCAAATAATTGGGTAAAGATTCATATCTCATGATATTGACATGATTGGAATGAAAAGTAAATTTGGTTCAGTAATACAGGGTTGGAACGACAAGTAAAACCAGTTTTAGTAATGAAATTTGTCTGCTATGATGGTATTGGATAATATGGAAATGATTTTCTATGTTTTTGTATATTCCAAAAACCATTATTCCATATGTTATTAATTTTGGGATTATGTCCATTAATTATTCTCAATTTTTATCCAATGAAATAATTTCACGAAATTTCGTATGCGGGATAAGATTTTAAAATGTTATGTTCTTATGTCTTATGATTATGATATGATTGAAATTTTCCTTGTATACCCTTAATGATAATTTGAGATAACCCTTTTCATTTTTTTTATTTTCCAAAGTTCATGAATAAGGGTATTAAGTAATCTATGTCAGAAAGGAGTCTAGTTATGATGAAATAAGTGAAGGAAAATATAGATGTTTTATGAACCATTTGTTTACATTTCCTTGTTTCTAAAGACACTATACCTATACAGTTCTATCATGGATTTATTATATGTTGTAATGAATTTATTTCAATTTTGAAGTAATATAAATGTATGTAAGGTATGGGTCATTATAATAAATAGTCATTAATTATGGTATGTTCTTATTTGGGTTGCTTTAACCACCTACTTGAACAATTATACATATTTATATAATGGATGGCCATAAGAATTTAGTTTCTAGTAATATATGATATAAAAAAGTAAATACTTAGTTTATTTTTTATAATATTAATATAAAAATCCAACTCATTATTTAATAAAACACCCTTAGATTGTAAAGAATCATCGAAACATGATCATCACCAAATTCATATTGAAGGATCATATCAAAGAATTCCATAGAATGAAATTATAAAATTTTAAATAATTATAAAACATCAATTAAAATAAATTTCATGGGTTTTTAATGATTATGTGTTGAATAATAATGAATAATAATACCAAAATTAAAAAACTAGTCGAAAATGATCATGATTACTAACACCCAATATTGAAAATAGATTATAATTAACTCATATAAATGTTGAAAATAATTTTACATAAAGTTTTTAAAAAGTAAAATAAATTAATTAGGTTATTAAATAGGTGATGAATATGGTTAATTATGTTTTCTTATATAGGATCTCCAAGTGTGATCAATTATGTGGATATTCAAGGTATGAGTTTTGTGTCGTAAATTTAATTTCTTTAGGCATATTTCTTATTTTGAACCTTGAAATATTTGATATAGTGGGATTAATACCTAATTAATTTAGTTTAACTTATTAATGTATTTCATGGGGTTTTAATACTCAGATTATTTTATTTTCTTAAATGGACTTCTATTCAAAGGAAACCAAGGTCGTAAGGTTTTTGGTTAACTCAACTCAATTCATTGAGTTAAAATTATTATTATTGAACATATTGATTATAGTATTTATTTATTACACCCTAGAATTATATATCATTATAATTTATCTTTCTATCTAGTGTAATATTACTTTTAAATTCAAATATCTTAACTTGATTAATTTCATTCTAAAAAATTATATCATCATTAAGAATAATTCACATCCTATTTAATGATGGTTTATACTCCATGTTAATGTTTTACATTCAAAAAAAAGTTGTAATTTATATTTTAAAACCTAATTACATGTTATCTCTTTGACCTTAATTTTTACCTTATCCTATTTTCAAAATTATTTTTTAATAACACTTTTTACAATGTGGGTTTTCAACAAAGGTATTTTAAAATATAAAAAAGTAATTCGATCCTTTAAAAATAAAATGTTTTATGTTCCATTTCATAATTATTTTGATAAAATTTATTACATTTTAAGGATATTTTATTGATGTTTATTTATTTTAAAAGTAAATGTTTTAAAATATTTCAGATCACCTTTTTGAAACCTATATGTATTTCCCAATGGTTTATTTTGATGATTCTTTTTTAAATTAAATGTTTTCAAAATGATTTCTCATCAATTTTTTGAAATATTTATGTCATTTTCAAGGTTACACTATTTATAATTCCTTTTAAAATTAAATGTTTTATAATTTTTTTCTCTTATGATTTTTAAAAAATACTTCTTAATGTGATCCATAACATTAAATTTTATTGTAATGATAAAAACATTGTATAAAAAAATCTTTAATGGATTATCTTCCATTTTAATATATATATTTTAAACTATCTTTACTTAGATATTATTTTTTCAATAACCACCCACTAAATGTTTTTAAGACGTACTATTTTTGTGTGATTATATTTTTTATCAACCATTTTCACTCTTGAGGACAATTTGAGTGATACCATCTAAAAATGTAGTGAAACATATTCTTCTTTCCATGGGTTCTTTATGGCGTTTTTAATGAATTTTTAAAGTGTAACCATTTTTTTGGATGATTGTTGGGTGGTGTACTATATATACCTTTAATGAATTAGTAATGTTTATATCTAATGATATCAAAATAGTAGTCAAGATAATTTATCCAAAGCCAAAGGATACACGAGAGGATATTTCCCAAGCCAAATGATACTGGAGAGAATGTATCCCAAGCCAAAGGGAACATGGTATGATTTATCCGAATACAAAGGTGTAAAAAATGAGGTTGTATCCCAAGACTATGGTTATATGGGGGGATGATCCTAAGATTAAGAAGTTAAAAAGGTGATTATCTTGAGCCTATTATGTGATGAATGTCTTGGTGGGTATCCTTGGCATGCAATTTCAATAATTATGTTTATTCCAAACTATTATTTTATAATCTTGTGCCTATGATTGTGCTTATTGAATAATGTTTAATGTATCATGATTCCACACATTTTATCCATGATATTTTTCTATTCATTCCAGATTACATGTCCTTATATCATATCTTATGAACAATTCTTATTATTTCATGCTCTTTTAACAAGATATTTATACCATGCTCGTATTTCCTCATATGATTATGATCCAACCCTTAATGAAATACTAATAAGTTTTCCCTTATTAGTATTTAAAATCTCCCGTTTCGTATGTTTCCCTTACCAATGTTATGAATATGAGTATAAATTATGATAAGTCTATAATAAATTATAGTGTGGTTCGATTTTGGAGAAACTTTCACTTGTGTTGCTTATGTAGCTAGTCCTCAAAGACACTAAACCTTCAATTCTCATGTTTTTATGACCATTCATGAGATGAAATGATTATTCACGTAAAATAGTGAAATAAATGTGTATTTTTAGTTTATTTTAATATATATTTATATGAATAATTTGTTAACACTAATTGGTTAACGATACGAAATAATAAAAAGAAGAAATTTTGTTCTAAAGAGTCATTTTCCCTAAAAAATACATTTAATTATTATTTTTAATATTATTTAAAAGTTAAATTTCTAAATTTTAGAATTTTAATTTAAAAAATGAGAATTTTTTTTATTATTCATAGTAATATTTTATTAAGATTAAAATTCAATATTTTTTAGAAAATATAAATTTAATAGTGAATAGTGCAATATACCATTTTTATAAATGCCATGATTTAATGACATTTTAAGTATGTAAGTATGTCATAGAAAATTGTGAAACATTTTTATAAACAAAATATTTATTTTATAAGTGAAATTATAAATTTAAAAATGTTTATTCAGGTTTAAAAACATATATCCTATATTTTATATCTTAAGTAATATTTTTCATAAGAAATTATTTTAAATACATTATACATTTATTATTTTTAAAAAAAATTCATATTTTTTAGAAATTTTATAAAAGAAAAGTTATTTAAAATTTGAAATAATTAGTAATAAATTATTAAAGAAAGACTATTTTATTTTAATTCACATATGATATATTACTAAGGTAAAAACTAGTCACCCTGATAGGAGTAAATTATGGTTGAAAGGGTTTAACCTACTATAAAGAGATAAAACATGCTAAAGAAATGTATTCTAATTATTTTTTAGGCCTTTATTTACCTTATCATTTCCTCATTCCAATATCTTTCATTTTGGATCCAATTTTCCTGATAGTGACCTCCCATTATTAAAATGTTATGGGTATTTACAAAAATTCCATCTCTTCCCACTTATAAAGGGGCCTCTCAAAACCCATATGATAAAACACCTAAAATAGAGTTTCCTTGTATAATAAATCCATTTATACTTCCCCTTTAATAATATATTACTTTAATTATCTTATGGTCACAATATTTTATCCCAATCCCTATACTTCCAAGGGATCCTCTAAAGAAATCTCATAGTGCTCAACTTGAGTAATAATTTTCACTTAACTTCTTCACTTTCTGTCTTACATTTTCAATTATATTTTTAAATAAATATTTTAAAAAATTTATATTGGTTAAATAATTAATTTTATTATTCTAGGTTAATAACCATTAACTATATTTACCCTTTTAGTTAAGAAAAATGAAAACACGATTCCAGTGTACGTGTGGACTACCGCCTCTACGAAGAAACATGTTCATTTTCCTTCACTGCCTATCACAGGTGGTAAAAAAATGAATTTAATGTATAATTATTAAATTAATAACTTATTTAAGATTCTAAAATTATAAACTATTTTACTCCTTTATCACATTCTATGAGAATGAAATAATCACCCACACATACGTACGGGCTACCACCTCCATGGAATGATGCATTCCACTTTCCATTACTACATTTCAAGAATTGTCCTATGAATGGTTTTAAAGGATAAAAATGATTTTTATGATATAATTAATGTTATATTATGGAATATTATAACCTATTAATTATATGAAAAATTAAATGATCATCGTTAGTTTAACCGTTTAAAATAAGTTTACTAAGAGGAAAATATTTTTATTCATATTATATAGTATTTTAATATCCATTAATTCATCTTATAATTACTAAAAATTATGATATATCACACTAGAAAAAAATAAATAATATCATTATTTTTCTGGTATAATTATATTAAAATTAAATCACCACATAATCATCCAAAAATCATGGTATGTTAATATTTGGGTTGATTTAACCACCTACTAGAACAATGAAATGAATTTAGATCCGGGATGAATTTGAGAACTTAATTAATGGTATAATATTGTATAAATATGTAAATAATGTTTTTTTGGATCTATAAGCATAACATTATTATTTAAATAACTAATTAATAGAACACATTTCGTTCATTGAGAATCACCAAAACAAGATCCTCATCGATTCTATCTTCATGAACTGTAACCAAAACTATTAGGGAATGAAATTATAACATGATAATTATCATTAAAAATATATTCCAATAAATTTTACAATAGTGTTATGATGATAATTTTAATAATAATTATTTCCAACACCATTTTTTGTGAAACTAGTACAAACCGATCATGATTACTTACATCTGATATTGAAAATAGGTATTAAATAAGTACAATTCTTAAAAACAATGACTATAACTGAAGATTATAAATTGAAAATATATTATTAAAGTTACGAAATAATTAATTAATATATTTATGTTTATTATAAAAGAGTTTCAAGGGTTTTTATTGAATCTTGGATAAAAGGTAATCATTTATTTTATAAAATTTTCACCCTTTGAGACATATTTTTTATTACACACCATGTTTTATTTGGATTGGGGTATCTATTAAAAATTTAATATTTTTTTAATTGTTCTATAATAATTAATGATATTTAAAGTTTAATTTGAAATTATATTATTAAGTGGGGTTTTATTCAAAATATTTTAATGTCGTAAGGTTTTTCTTTGTCTCAATTCTGATTCTTTGAGACATAATATATTTTTTGCACCATTTATTCCTTGTATGATGTACTTACTTACCATAGATGTATTTTTATCATATTTTTTTTATTTCATGTGATATATTAAGCCAAAATAATATTCTATTATTCAAATGAAAATCTATTCAATTATTACCTTAGTAGTAAGAATTTTTGGAAACTCAACTTTCATTCATTGAGTTTTGGTCATTCTCTTAAACCTATTTGATATAAATTGGGTATGTTATACCATTTATTATATATTTTTTGTATTATATAATTTTTATCTATTAATTTAAAACCATAAAATATAAATACTTTTAAAATATTTCTTACCTTATGTATTATGTTTCCTGTAAGGGATATTGATATCTCAAATATCATTTCATTGAGTTATACATTTTTTTCTAGAACATTGTAATTCAATTCTTGGGTTCGGCCACCCTAATATTTAATTATATGGTATTTCATAATCCTATTGTGTAAAATTAGGTTTTAATACAAATAAAATTTTATTACACTTTTTAAAACATGGTTTTTCAACAATGGTAATTTCAATGTATTAAAAAGGGTTCTTTCATAATCAAATGTTTTATCTTTGGATCCACATTTCTCATAGAAATAGTTATGTAATTTAATGTATAAATTATTGGATATTATTTTTAAAGCTTAAAGTTTCCAAAATATTTCACTTCACCTCTTGAAATGTTACTTTTGAAAGTGACATGTAAGTTTGTATTTTACAAAAATGTTAGAATTTTTTTTTTAAATCCATTTTATATTTTCACCTATATTTACATTTTCATATTCAAAAGGATTTAAACTATTGGGATGTATGCTACATAATCTATCCTATAATAAATATATATATTTATAATATTATGGATTGAACTTATGGTATCAAATAATTAAATTATTGATCTCTTCTGGTGAGATACCATTCAAATCATTGTTTTGAAATGTTGTTTTTAATCTATATGAAGACCATTATGAGTTTCATTTTTCATGCTAGGGATATTTTATTTTCCAACCATCCACATTATTTCCCTGGAAGGATTACGTAAGATTATTTTCTATCCAATATATGATATATCTCTTCCTTTGAATTTCCTAAACATTCCACATATATAGTAATAAATTTTCTCCCAATGCCTTTTATTTGTGAATATTCTATTTTCCATTTATTTTATTTAAGTTTGTTAACCAATATTTCATATATATATTGATTGGGGAAATTATTGAATTAACCGTACACCCCTTATTCTATATTGTGTTTGTTGAGGGGTTCTTACATAGAAATATATTCCACTAATTGATTGGTGAACTTTTGAAAATTTACATATTCATTATTCCAATATAGATGATTATTGAAAAGTTTACTATTTATTTTATAACAATTAAAATTATTTATATAGATGGGTTATAATAATTTTATCCCTTTTATTTATATGATTAAACTTATTTTCATTCCATATGTTGTTATTCCAACATAGATGATTATTGGAAAAGTTGATTATATATTGTTTACTCATTATCTAATATGATGGATGCATTAGAATTAAACAAGTAAAAATTAGGGATTAAAATTATATATCCCATATATGAATCATTAGTTTTTCTGAGATATGATTTTTTGCCTATTTTGTGTATGCCAACCTAATTTATCAAGATGTCTTGACCGCGGTCTTGATGAAAAGAATGATGTACTGGATATAACCATGATTTTTACAGAAGTGATTTAACCTACTATATGATAAATATAAAAATATTAATTAACTATTTCATAACCTTATTTGTATACATTTCCATTTATACACTTATTTAAGAAAAATTTTCTTTATGCATTAGATTTTTGTAGTCTCTTTTCTACATCGGGTGTTACTAATCTTAACCATTTGAACAAGTTTTTCAAAGGAAATGTCGATCTTCCTTCTTCATCAAAATTTCGTAATTATGAAACCATTAAAGGTAATGTAATTAATATTTTATAAAGAAATAAGTTTATAATCCCATAACAAGGTAGTTTTAATGATGTTTTAGGAAAACAAAATATGTGTTGAAGTAGTTTTCGATTAGTTACCAATATCGATGAATTTACATATAAAGATAATTAATTTTTATGTAACACATAAAAAAATATTCATCATATATATATTAATTAAATATATATATCATATAAACTCATAAAATATAAAATAAAACTATCCATGAAAGAATTAGTGAAACCTGGAATGCTTCGTTCCATGTCGGTGGTAGTTCACACATTTCCATGAATGATTATTTCATTTTTTAAAGGGAATAAGAAATAAGTATAATGTTTTATCTTTTCAAAAATTTAAATATGATATATATATCTTTCATATTTAATTAATCCCCATTTTTTACTTTCTAGTTCAGTTGGTGAAGGAAAATGAAACATGTTTATTCGCGGAGATGGTGGTGTGCATAATTCACATTTTCATTTTTCTTAAAGGAAAAGGGATATGTGATTAATTATTGTAAAATAATAATAATAATAATTTTACCGTATAAAAATTATTTAAATGTTATAATTTTAATATGGTGTAACAAAATTTTAGTAATAATAAGTGCACATAAATAAATAGAAATTACAAAAGAGTGGTTACAAATTTAAACCTCAATTCTTGGATTATCTCCTTTTCAAAGGGGGTTAAGCCTTTGAGGGATGATATTTTGAAAATAAAAAAACCTATTGAAGTTGTAGATTTTTTTTGAGAGGATTGGGAATATTTTGGTCTAAACTAACTGGGTTGTGGTGTGAGGATAAGTGAGGATAGGAGTGTAACATCCTGGTTCCAGAAGCCACCCAGAGGCGCCCCATACCCGGTTGGTCACATGGCCTCAAGCGCATTTCCCCAAACACCAGAGGCTGCCGACTAGCAGCGAGGGCCTTGGGTGTGATAGTGGGAAAACTATTCCCTCATTAGTAGAGTACACAGTGGAAGAAAAGTAAACATGCAATAGTAGAAGCAGTAATAACCAATAACATAACAACGGAAGAATAAATCAACAAACCGGAGAACATATGTATATATGAAATGATGCATGAAACATAATTAGGAAAGAAGTCAAACAAGTACAAAAGAAAAGTAAACAGCTCCTCAGCATCGCAAGCCAAAGCTTGGTCCCATGCTCTCCTGCTCCAAGAAATCAAGTTCTAGAAGTCAAAGGGAGCTTTCCCTTGTCTATAACTGCAACAACATAGTCTTCTTGGGCCCAAAAGCATGGCCCAAATAGGGTGTGATATAAAATCCCAGTAGGCAACCACTCGATGATCTGTGCCTAATAGTCGGCGAGTATATAGCAGGTAAAATCACAATAAGTAGAAAACAGCGACATCAAGAAGTAGGCAGTAAACAGTAAGCGGTAAAACAGGATGATACATAGCAGCAATCAATCCACAACCAAACAACAGTAGTGAAAAAACAGCTAATAAACCGGAAACACTCTGGGAAGTACTCACAACCATCCCCTCTAGTCCTATCCAAGAATTACCACAACCCTCTAGGCAGTGCACTCAGCCTAACCCCTCGGGCTTGGTCATACGAATTTATGAGACTCTTTGGGGAACATCACTCAGTCAATTCCCCTTATATTCTAGGGTAGTCAGGGACTCCCTTGAGGAAGATCACGCGATCTAACCCTCTTAGCCCCAATTTCTAGAGACTTTCTGAGGAAGCTATCTTGGCCAATTCCTCCTATAGCATTAGGTATACCACATAATCTCTGAGGAAGCTCACTCGGTCAATTCCTCCTCTAGCCTGGGAAGGTTCTTAAATAGATTCAAACAATGTAAGACTCTCTGAGAAAGCTCACTCGATCCACCCTCCTGTAGTCTATAAAAATCCAGGACTCTCTGGGAGCTCACTCGGTCCATCCCCTCTGTAGTCTGTAATATATATGACTATCTAGGAAGCTCACTCAGTCTATCCCTTATAGTCTATAGCACCATGTTCTCTCGGCCCTGTGCCAGTCAGTGCATAATAATGCTATAAGGACAAAGTAAATCTATAAAGCTACTTGGCTAACCAAAGTACACCTATAGAGCTACTTAGCTAAACGGTCTACAAGGCAACAAGAATATCATGATTTTCACTTAAACCTATAACCGTAAGGCCTGGAACTAGTGCAACAGCCAAAGGAAAACAAGACCCAAAGGTCGAAATAGAACAAAGTAAGGCAAATACATCCAAGCACAAAAATTTATCCTCTAAAATGGAAAATTACCTCTTCACAAGCATACATGAAAGTAAATAAATCAGCAATGAAAAAAAGGTAAACACGCAATACCCCGTTCACGGATATCGGTGAAAATTCGTACATAAAACTCAGATACTTTGAACGATAAGGAAAAAACCACCTACATTGATCTTAAGAGATCGATATACTTGAACCATGAAGGCTAATTATCCCTAGAACGTCGTAGATCTGAGAAAACAAACAAAATGTTCAACCTTAGATAACTTGAGAAAGAGGAAGAATTGGAAAACAAGGATCAAGCAGAATGAAGAACTCACCAATGCGCTTCCAACACAATCGACCATGATCGAATCAGAGAACAGACGGAGAAGTGGGGGCTGATGGAAGATCCTGCTGTACGGGTTTCTCTCAGATGAACCATACCTAGAAGAAGATGATTATCACGATTAGGTGCGAACCTGGTCCGTTTAGTGAAAAAAAGAAAAGTAACTAGTGTGTATTTTTTAAAGTACACGGTGTGTAGTGGGTTTTTCCATACTTCGCCAAAATCGGCCTCCCCGTCACCCCTACACACCGTGTGTGTGGCCCGGACACGGCCAACACACGGCTTTGAGCCGGAGAAGAGTACACAGCGTGTACTTCAAAATTTTTCAGAAACTCCATTTTTCTTAAAAACTCCAGAAAAAGGAAATACATACCTGAAACAAAGACCCAGGTTCTCAAAAACTTCCCCCCTTAAAGAAATTCATCCCTGAATTTCCTTAGATGGGCATAGAAGAAGGATCCTTGAATAGTTCCAGCCACTGCGATCGAACCTCGGCCTCCCTCTCCTATGTCTCGTCCTGTACTCGCCCGTTCTTCCATAGCACTCATACCAAAGGAATAGACCGGCCTCGGAGAACCTTTGCACCATGATCGACAATCCGGATAGGATGCTCTTCAAATGATGCATCTGCTTCGAGCTCAACCTTCTTGGGCTAAAAGACATGATATGGGTCTGAAAATTAACGTCGGAGCAGAGAGACATGGAAGACGTCGTGCATAGCCCGATACCTCTGGGGTAGTTGCAACTGATATGCAACCGGCCAAACTCTCTCCAATACCTCAAACAGACTAACGTACCACGGTGAAAGCTTACCCTATCTCTAAATCCTCTTGTGTCCCAACCTCAGTGCGACACGCACGAAAACCTGATCTCCGACCTCGAACTCCAGAGGTCATCTCTGCTGATCATCATAAGACTTATGTCGAGACTGTGCTATAGCCATCCTCTTCTGAATCAACTCTATCTGCTCTGAGGTCTCCTGAACAAGATGAGGTCCTAGGAAAGCTTCCTCTCCTGCCTCTAGCCAGCATAAGAGTGATTGGAATGACCTACCGTACAGAGCCTCATATGGCGCCATCTGAATGGTTGCCTGAAAACTTTTGTTGGAGGTGAACACCACAAGAGGTATATGATTCTACGAAGAACTATCTAAGTCTAGAATGCAAGCTCAGAGCATATCCTCAAGCACCTAGATCATGTGCTCAGACTGGCCATCAGTCTGGGGATGGTATGCTGTACTCAAAAGTACCTGTGTACCAAAAGCCTTCTGCTGTCCCTGCCAGAACCGAGAGGTAAAGCGCACATCCCTGTCTGAAACAATGGAGTGTGGGACTCCATGTAGATGTACAATCTCTTGGATGTATAGTCATCCCAGATCATCAACACTGAAGGTTTCCTTGATCGGTAAGAAGTGTGCAACCTTTGTAAGGCTATTGATGACAACCCAAACAACATCACTTCCCCTAGGTGACCTCAGAAACCCGGTCAGGAAGTCCATCGTGACATCGTTCCACTTCCACTCCAGAATGGGTAACTGCTGTAAAAGCCCTGCTGGTCGCTGATGCTCTGCTTTCACCTGCTGACAAGTAGAAAATCTCATGACAAAACCAGCAACATCTCTCTTCATACCTAGACACCAGTAATGGTGATGAAGATCCCGATACATCTTGGTGATGCTAGGATGAACTTCCCAAACTGAGGAATGGAAATCTCACATCAGCTCCTCGCATATGTCTGCTGTCACCCATACGCATCCCTGGAAATACAATATCTTATCCTCGCACACTGTCTATCCAGGAAGAGGGTCCCCTCCAGACACACTCTCCCATAGGACTAAGGCCTCTAAATCTGATAGCTGCCTCATTCGTACCCAATCAAGAAGTGTAGAGGTAACAGCCACAGATGAAAGGAAAGCATGTCCCTGCCTGTCATGAACCTCCAGATGCATCTTAGTGAACAGAACCATAAGCTTCTACTCACTTCTGGCCTCCTAAACTGCCTGAATCTGAGTTTGTTTTCTCAACGGATCTGCCATTGCATTGCCCTTTCCCAGCGTATAGGCGAGCTAGAAGTCAAAGGAATGAAGATACTCGAACCACCTACACTGTCTCAGATTCAGATCACAATGAGTGAATATATAATTGAGACTCTTGTGGTCAGTGAAAACCACAAAGTGCTCTCCCAGAAGATAGTGTCTCCAACAGTGTAAGGGATGAAAAACAGCCGCCAACCCTAGATCGTGCGTATGGTAATTCCTCTCGTATGGCTTCAACTGGCGAGACTTGTATGAAACGACCCATTCTCCCTGAATGAGCACATCTCCCAGCCCGATACCTAATGCATCACAGAAAATAGTGTAGCCCTTTACCGGCTCTAGAAAGACTAGTATCGGTGCTGACATCAACCTCCCTTTTAGCTCCTGAAAGGCTGACTCACAAGAATATGACCAGAAAAACTTCTCCCCAATCTTGGTCAGACCTATCAATGGTTCTTCTAGGCACGAGAAGTCCTGAATGAAGCATCTGTAGTATCCGGCCAGCCCTAGGAGACTCTACACCTCAAAGACGTTCTTCAGATGCTCCCAGGAAACTACATCTATCACCTTCTCTAGGTCCACTGACACTCCTGTCTCTGTGATAAAATTAACCAAGAAGTGAATATGATCCATCCAAAAGTGGAACTTAAAGAGTTTAGCATACACCTGATGCTCTCTCAGGGTACTCAGAACGATCTCAAGATGTGTGGCATGGTCGTGTCGAGTGTGAGAGTACACCAAGATATCATCCATGAAGACCACGACAAAGGAGTCCAAGTACGGTTGGGACACTTGGTTCATCAGTTCCATTAAGACTGCAGGTGCATTCGTAAGACCGAACTACATGAATGTATACTCTTAAAGACCATATCTACTCTTGAAAGATGTCAGAGGTATATCTGATGGTCTAACGCGCAACTAATGATAACCCGACCTCAAGTTGATCTTCAAGAACACCCCGGATCCTCAAAGCTGATCAAAGATGTCATCGATCCTCGGAAAGGGATATCGGTTCTTGACTGTCAACCAGTTCAACTTCCGATAATCCACACAAAGATGAAGGGTACCGCCTGCCTTCTTCGCAAACAGGACATGAGAACCCCAAGGAGTGGTACTAGGTCGGATGAAACTCTTTGCCTACAACTCCTCCAACTGCTTCTTGAGATCCTGAAACTCAGGTTTAGTCATCCTATAAGGAGGAATGGACACTGGTTTCACTCCTGACACAAGCTGAATCGAGAATTCTACCTCACGCTACAGAGGTAAACCTAAAAAGTATTCTAGGAAGACAACCCTGAAACGATCCACCACTGGAGGAAAGTCTAACTGTGAAGTCCCCTGGTCATCCAGATAAAGACTGGAAATCTGGGCTGTAACTTCCCCTAACCCATGATGCTCTGGTCTAGATCTACCCGCTTAGACATCCCACTTTCCTCTATGAAGGAAGGATCCGCCCTATGGTGATATGAAACTCACCCTGCGGCGATATCAATCGACGATTTCCTAGAAAGGAATTAACTAGTACATCTTGAGAATGACATCATAGCCCGTCATCTCTAGGACATAGAGGTCCCATAAGAAATGACACCTCGTAACCTTAAGAGGTCACTCTCTACACTGATGTGCGCTAGATGTCCTCATTCCCAACAATGTGTCAACAGTTAACAAGTTGGCAGACGAAAAGATACAGAGCCCAAGGCTCTCCACGACAGCAATAGAGATAAATCTATGGGATTTAGCATATCGAAAAGGGATAAAGATAAAACTGAGGATACTAAGATCATACCTAGAACTATAGAAGGGACAAGATCCTACTCCTGATAGGTCTACTCCATGGTGAAGGCTGGCCGACACCACGACCCTGTGCCCTTGCCTGACCGCTCTGAGCTGATCCACTCTGCTATCGCTGATGACCTATTGACTGACCACCACGGCCGCGACCTCCACCTCAGCCTGAACGACCAGAAGAACTCCAGTTCCCTGACTGGTGGGAAATTGGTGAAGAATCTCTAGAACGTGGGGTCATAGAGGAACCCCTACTACCAGGTGAAGGTGAGAAGATGTGACAGAAATGCTGAAGATGTCCCATCTTTCCACAAGATCGGCACTCCATCGGATCCCTGTGGCACTGAGGCCTAGTATGCCCACTTCTACCGCACTGGTAGCATACAACCTAGCTTCTAGAAGATGCATCCCGCGAACCTCGATCTCCTCGAGAAGACTCTCTGCGACGCTTCCTACTGTCCATAGGAGGAACACCAACTCTGGATATCGAACCGACCTAGCTCACTGCAGTAGAATCTCTCAGATTGCGCTCAGTGATCAGTGCCTGGTTGACGATGGAGGATATCGAAGTCAACTGGAAGATGTTCACCTAGGAACGGATCTCCTTCCTAATACCATCCTCAAACTTCCTAGCAAGGAACACCTCATCACCTTCTGGGATCAGTGTGAAACGCTGCAGCTCAGTGAAAAGAGATGAGTACTCTATAACAGAGAGAGTACCCTGCTGTAGGCTCATAAAATCCCAGGATCGATCGGCCCTCAGGGTCTCTCGATATAAGTAGTCATAGAAGGTGTGTCAAAACTCATCCCCAGACATATCCTGCTGATGCCCTGACCATGAGATCACCTCCCACCACCTATTGGTAGTGTCCTGGATCATTTAAGTATCTAGATTTACCCTTTTATCTGGAGGGATCTCTAGGTGATCAAAGATGGTCAGTGTGGCCTCTATCCACGACTCTGCAGCCTGGGGACCTCCATCCCCTAAAAAAGTAGGAGGATGCTGTTGCTGGAAAACCCACGTCAACTCAGCCATTGATGGGGTAGGAGGCGACGCTCCCTGGAAGTTCTGCATCATCCTCAAGAAGTCCTCCCTGAACTACGCATCAACCCCTGCAACTGGTATGACAGACGGTTCCAAGGCTGGCTCGACTGGAGGATTGGCAGGAAGTCCCTGATTAGCCATATCTGGCATCTAATCACTGCCTGACGACAGACGTACAACCAGAGGATGTATCAGAGGCATAACGTTGAAAGATCAAAAGTATACCTTAGATTATAAAAAAGGACATAGAATACAAGAGTAAAAAACAGGAATAGGGGAAGAAAAACACACAAGTTTAGAAAACACGACTACACGGCGTGTATAAAACTTCACGACATGTCTTCTTAATCCACTGACATGGGCGTGTACCCCTACCCTATAGGTCGTGTAACACCTCAAACTACATGGCGTGTTGACCCAACACACGACGTGTACTTAAAAACTATTCCCTTGCCCAAGTCTCCTTACATGGCTAACTCACATGGTTCAAACTAACCTCAGACTTCACAGCGCGTTCCCTAGGGAAATGGCGTGTACTAGAAACTGACTTGGTGGCCTATGTTGTTAGTTACATGGCCTTCTACACGGCTGTCCCTTACACGACGTGTTCTGAAAAAACACGGCGTGTATAGGAGAGGGTGACACTGTCTCGTGTTGTTCGTGACACGGATAGGTACCTGGGAAAGACTACATGGCGTGTTCCAAAATCAACACAGCGTGTCTAAGAGAAGGTCACGCCGACCCGTGTTGTTTGTGACACGACCGGGTACCTGGACAGAACTACCAGACGTGTTCCTTTACAACACGGCGTGTTCTAATCGAGATTCCCCGACCCGTGTTGTTAGTGACACAGCCGGGTACAAGGCTCTGCACTACACGGTGTGTACATACCGTACACGGCGTTCTCTTGATGTTATTTTCACAACACCGTGTTCCTGCACACACAGTCAATAACACGGTCTAAAAACTACACGGCGTGTAACCAAAAATTACATGCCATTTATTCTGGGTTTTTTTGGTCAGTATCTTAGAAACTACACAGAAGCCCAGAAACATGAAAAAAAAGCAATGAGATGCCAAATTCCGATCCATGAGGACCCATACTCCTTGTGAATCAAAGCTTAGAATCCCCTACAATCATGTACAAGAGAAAACAGGATCATGATCCACCAATTTCTGATTCAAGAGGGCCCATAACACCTCAATAATCAAAATTCGTCATTCATTTAAACAAGTACAATACAAATAATTCTCTAACAAGAAGTAGAGATTCTATTAAGAATCTATCAGAACAGCATGCATAATCTACACAACGTCTATCACAACAGCATTCAATCGCTAGTTCACCCTAAATGGCATGGCAAGAATGCATGGAATGTGACTTCTACAAGTGCCTATATGATGCATGAGATGGAATACCCTCATCTCATCGAGTTCCAATAGAAATAGAACCATAATATGAAAACAATAATAGTACAAAGAATGTGAATCACTCTAGGTGAAATTGTATCAACCGTAAAATCTCAAAACTAGAAAACTGCAATAAATGAGGTAGTATGGATTTTCCCTATACACGGGTTATCTAATCCCAGGAATAGCTTATTAACAAGTACCGAATCAGTCCTATCCCTGACTAATGTCTCCAAATAGTAATGTAAGAGAAAAAAATTCCTTTGATACGACTTTGTAACGTCCCTGTTCCAAAAGCCACCCAGAGGCGCCCTGTACCTGGTTGGTCACATGGCCTCAAGCGCATTTCCCCAAATGCTAGAGGCTACCGACTAGTAGTGAGGGCCTTGGGTGTGATAGTGGGGAAACTATGCCCTCATTTTCAGAGTACAAAGTAGAAGAAAAGTAAACATGCAATAGCGGAAGCAGTAATAACCAACAACATAACAGTGGAAGAATAAATCAATAAATGAGAGCACATATGTATATATGAAATGATTCATGATACATTACTAGGAAAGCATCCAAACAAGTCACAATTTTGAAAAAAACTACAATACTAAAACAATTACAAAATAAAAGTAAACATCTCCTCAGCATCTCAAGCCAAAGCTTGGTCCCATGCTCTCCTTCTCCAGGAAATCTAGTTCCAGAAGTAGAAGGGCACTTTCCCTTGTCTATACCTGCAACAACATAGTTTGATTGGGCCCAAAATCATGACCCAAACAGGGTGTGAGATAAAATTCCAATAGGCAACCACCTGAAGATCTGTGCCTAATAGTCGGTGAGTATATGTATGGTAAAAGCACAATATGCCAAAAATAGCAACAACAAGCAGTGGGCAGTAAACAATAAGTGGTAAAAGAAGATGATACACAGTAGAAATCAATCCATAACCAAACAACATCAGTGAAACAAACAACTAATAAACTGAAAACCCTCTGGGAAGTACTCACATCCATCCCCTCTGGTCCTATCCAAGAAGTACCACAACCCTCTGGGCAGTGCACTCAGCCTAACCCCTCTGGCTTGGTCATACGAATTTATGAGACTCTCTAGGGAAGCTCACTCCGTCAATTCCCCTTATAGTCTAGGGTAGTTAGGGAATCTCTTGAGGAAGATCACGTGGTTTAACCCTCTTATCCCCAAGGTCTAGAGACTCTCTGAGGAATCTATCTCGGTCAATTCCTCCTATAGCCTCAGGTATACCATAGAATCTATGAGGAAGCTCACTCGGTCAATTCCTCTTCTAGCATGGGAAGGTTCTTAAAGAGATTCAAACAAGGTAAGACTCTATGAGGAAGCTCACTCGGTATACCCTCCTTTAGTCTATAAAATCAAGACTCTATGGGATCTCACCCAGTCCATCCCCTCTGTAGTCTGTAATATCTAAGACTCTCTGGGAAGCTCACTTGGTCTATCCCTTATAGTCTATAGCACCAAGTTCTCTTGGCCCAGTGTTATTAAGTGCATAATAATTCTATAAGGCCAAAGTACACCTATAGAGCTACTTGGCTAACCAAAGTACACCTATAGAGTTACTTAGCTAAACAGTCTATAAGGCAACAAACATATCATGGGTTTCACTTCAACCTATAACCGCAAGGCATGAAACTAGTGCAACAACCAAAGGAATACAAGACCCAAAGGTCATAACAGAACGAAGCAAGGAAAATACATTCAAGAACAGTAATTTATCCTCTAACATGGAAAATTAACTCTACACAAGCATGCATGCAAGGTAGGAAATCAACAAGGGAAAAAAGGTAAACACGCAATACCCCGTTCACGAGTATCGGTGAAAATTCACACAAAAAACTCAGAGACTTTGAATGGTAAGGCACAAACAACCTACCTCGATCCTAGGAGATCGATATACTTGAACCATGACAGATAATTCCCCCTATAACATTGTATATCTGAGAAAACGCACAAAAATTTCAACCTTAGATACCTTGAGAAAGAGAAATAATTGGAAAACAAGGCTCTAGAAAAAGGAAAAACTCACAACTGCGCTTCCAACGCAATCGACCATGCTCAAATCAAAGAAAGGACAGAGAAGCGGGGTCTCGGGGAAGATCCAGTCATACGGGTCGCTCTCGGATGAACCAGACCTAGAAGAAGATGATTATCATGATTAGGCACGACCCCAGTCCATTTAGGAAAAAAGAAAAGAAAAGTACACAACGTGTATTTTTTAATGTACACAGTGTGTAGTGGGTTTTTCCATAATCCACCAAAATCGGCCTCTACATGACCCCTAAACACCTTGTGTGTGGCCTGGGCATGACCAGTAAACGACTTCGAGCCAGAGAAGAGTACACGGCGTGTACTGAAAAAGTACACGACGTGTACTTCGAAATTTTCCAAAAACTCCATTTTTCTTAAAAACTCCAAAAAAAGGAGAGACATACCTAAAATGAAGACCTTGGTTCTTACAAGGAGTGACCCAATTATAATTGAAAAGGGATGTCATTTTTGTAAATACACAAAACTTTTCAATAATAGAAAGCCACTATTTAGGAAGGTAGATCCATAATTGGAAATTAATGGATACAATAAGGTATAAGGTAGATAAATTCATCAACCAACCATTACCACACATATTTGAAACATGTTTTTTGTCTTTCCCTATTGGTTAAACCATTTTACCCCTTTTTATTTTTATTGAGGTACCCAGTTCTTACCAAAGTAAGTTATTCATTATTATTGAAAATAAAATGGTATCTATTAAATATTTTTGACTTAATTATTCCAAATATAAAATCCATTTTATTATATTAATTTTATAAAAGTGATAATAATTTATTTTAAAATAATTAATGTATAATGTATAAATTTAATTTTTGAAATATGTTACTTAAAAACTAAAATGTCAAATATGGGTTTTTGATTTTTTTTAAAATTTATAAATTCACTTATAAAATACATATTTATTGTTATAAAAATGTTTCATTAATTTACAATTCATTCTTATATTTTAATAATTTCATGAAAGTCATGTTATTTGTAAAAAACAGTATATTGCACTATTCACCTAAAAACAAAGCTTTTCAGAAAATCCAAAAAATTCATATTAATTTAATATTGTTATGATAAGTTCTAAAATGAATTTAACTTTTTCAAATTCATATTTTAAAATTTTTAAATTAAACTATAATATAAAATTATAAAATAATTTGAAAAACTATTTTTTATAGAAAATCATTTTTTGGTATATTAACTATTATTATAAAATTTGTGATAATAATAAATATATTAGACATGGAAAATATCCATGTTATAAATATTTTTTTTCATAAAAAAGATATTTCATTAGATACTTATCCACACTTATTTAAACAACATTAAAAGGGACACATATTTCATAAGTTGGTTATAAATATTTGTACCGGCTTATTCAATAGCTACCAGAAATTGGTAAATATATAGTATAGTATAAGGAGATGCGGTATATTAGGGTTTAGTTTTATGTGCATAGAAAGCTATCAAATATAATTCTTATTTAAGGAGTTCCATTTTACTAAAACTCTGGTTGTTACATGCTATCCCCCATAAAATAATTTCATCCTCATATTTTTATTACATGGAAGAAAACAAGTGAGGGTACTTTTGTATCATCACATCCTCAGGTTTCCATGTATACTCCACTAATGTATAACTTCAACATATAACTTTAAACTAATGGGAGGTATTATTATATTGAAACTTGACTCTAAAATCTATGTTTTCCAGTGGTTGATCCTCATATAAGAGATCATGCTAAAATTGCCTAAATTCCAAGATTAACACATGTGAATGATATGGTATGTATTTTATTAAAAGTGGTATATGGAACAAATAATCTACATGAGATAGTTATAGAGGGAGTGATAATTTATAAACTACATCCCAAACATGACCAAGGATTTCGAAGGGATCAATATACCTAGGGCTCAAATTCCCTTTCTTCCCAAATCTCATAAGAAATTCAATGGAGATATTTAAAGCAAAAAATTATCACCAACTACATATTCTAGATCTCATCGATGATTATCCACATAACCCTTCAGTTAACTTTGTGCTTCTTTCATATTCCACAAAATATTTTGACCCTTTTCCATCTTTTCTTAGACAAGGTTAGGACTAATCATCTTCCTCTCAACAAATTCATCCCAATTTTTTTAGTTATAAATCTCTTCCCATTAGAGGCCTCATATAGTGGAATTTGAATACCAAGATATAATTTTTTTTATATGATAACTCTAATAGGGTTAGGTGCTGACTCCAACATCATTGGAAATCCATTAAACATGATATCTATATAAAAAATGGTGTTTGGATGGTCCTTTTATACTAAATATATGTTTTATAATGATAAACAGTGTGAAAACTCATATCTATCTCAAATTTATTCTAAAGACTTATCTTTATTATCAAGGTAAACCTTTAATATTAACAAGATAAAATAGAGAGTGGTAATCTATACCACCTTACCACTTATCTTTGGTATATCTTGGAGAATTGGTCAAGAGATAAATCATCTTCGATGGAAAAAAATGTGACGACTTGTCAAGGAAATTAACAAAAACCCAAATAAAATTATGTCCATTATATGTTTTTGGGATTCCTATGATGAAATCAATAGTAATGTATTTCCATTTCCATACTAGTGTGGGTAATAGTTACAAATACCTTTATACCCATATCCTTAAACCAAAGCTTTCTAGAATACCAAGCATTGCCATATGTGTCCTACAATATCCCTCTTCATATTATCCGAATTGATGTTTTTCTTTATATCTATATACATCTTTATGATTCATAGATAAATAGAAAAAAAATGAGCTATGCTCATCATCCAAATGTTCCCTCTTTGGTTCTAGTTTTTTTGAAACAAAAATCAGAGTTCCAAGCCCTATAACTTCATATTTATCAAAGTTAAACTTCAAAATATTCTTCTTTTTCTATCTTTCTACATCATATTTATTGGATTATTTGATCTTCATGTGAATGGATGGTTGATAATTCACTTGATAAAGATATGATTTATCATATTTCATCATGAATTCAAGAATAATCTTTTAAAAATCCCTAAATGTTGGCTCTCTTTCAACCCTCAACATTGATAAGTAGAATGATCATTCCTACTCAACACATTATCCACTTTTTTTGCCTTCAAAGGGTGGTAATGTATTAAGAAGTTAAATTCTTCAATCCGTTCCCACTATATATTTTAGAACATATTAAACCCCATCTATATGAATATATATTAAAAACTCTTATGGTCGGTATAGATATCATACTTCTCACCATAGAGATAATATCGCTAAATTTTTAATGAAAAGATCACTGCCTATAGTTCCAAATTACTAATAAATTATTTTTTCTCATTGGGTTTTAATTATCACTCATCAAAAGAAATTAACTTTATGTTTTTCATGAGGAAGTATTCTAAGACCTTATTTGCGGCATCTCTTTATATTACAAACCCATATCCACAATAAGGTTATATAAGTGCAAGTGTCGTGACCAATCTATTCTTATGTTCCTTAAAACATTCTTAAAATTAATCTATCCAAAGGAACTTCATTACCTTATATATTAACTTTTTTATTGAATTTGATAACAATGATAAATTTCTAAAAAATAATTAATAATACCCTGATAACCCATGAAAAATATGGATTTCAATTAAAATCGATATTTTAGGCCATTTTCAATAATGAATTGTGGCTGATTTGTCACTTATCGACTGTTCAAGGTTCTGATGCTTTGCTAATTTGTATAGAGATACTCAGGTTGAATCCTTGATGATGATACTTTTTAATAGTTGATTGTTTTTGTGATTTGTATTTTTAATATGGGGGGGGGGGGTTGTTTGTTGAGATAAAATGAAATTATTGATTGATTTATATTGATTTAAAATTTTTATAAAGATTTGATTGAGTTCATTATATGCGATTTAAGGTTTGATATAATTGAGAGTTTCTTTATATTGCATTAAAATTAACACCCACTTCACATGAGGACATTGATCATAATTCCCAAGTGTTAAGGATTTAATCCAATCGATAACGTATCTAGGGGTATAATAATAATAAGTACATGCTTATGGTAGTGTATTTGTGGTTCCAATAATCCATGGAATACACATGTTAAACAAAACATGTCATTAATCTATGACATTTTAAGTTTAGCATACACAATGTTAACCTAACGAATATTCATAAAAAAAATATCTCTATCACTTAATAACCCCAAATTATAGATCACTCAAATAAATTATTTACTCAGCCATTGATATGATATTAATCTATTTTAACATGTTTATGGTGATAAATTATAAATAGAATGAAAATAAATAGACAAGATAAGAATAGTACACCGAAAAAACACACACACGAATAATGATGAGAATTAAAAACAAACTTTTAATTAAATGAGGAAGCAAAAGAAGGGAAGGTGTTTCAAATTGATTTAAAATATTTTAAGAAAATTAATATTTATGAACAAAGGTTGAATGATTAAAATATAATTTTAAGAAGAAACTTGTATTAAAATTCAAAAGAAATAGAAAACAACTTATGCAATTACAAATTAAAGGAACACAAAAGTAAATGGAAACAAAGAGAGAAGAAATGGTCCACAAAGTGAAAACTTGATTTTAGAAGGTACTAATAGGATTTTGGAAAGTATTTTTTCGTTTCAATTTATCTTCATCTCTTATTAAATGTCAACCCCTTTCAAATATAGGAGGAGGATGTATTTATAGCCCAAGGAGTTGGACTGTTTTCATTCCGAATATGTCTCTCCACTTGGATTGAATATTGGACCATATAGACAGCAGAATATTGAAATATATTCTTCCTAAAAGTGGTATATATACATGTGTTATGTCTACTATAAAAATATGGGTTCCATTTGACTTAAGGGGATAATGTTATGGCAGTTTGAATAAATTATTTTAATCTGTCCATTTTTATCACCACTTTTTTGAAGGATGGAATGTGAATGGATTTTGGAATTAGAATATGACCTCAAATCTGAAAAAATTATTCCAAAAAATTTCCAAAATATATCTTATCTTTCAAAATACAAGATAAAAGCTCTAAATTATGTCTATAACATGAGAAAAGTACATAATTGTGTGATGCTTTTAATTTTCAGAATGAATGGTTTACTTGACTTCATAGAACAATTTGGGCCCCTTTTTGGTGGAGTTGGGCATTGAAAATTTTATCCATGATAAATTTGGATAATAAATAATATATTCATGAGTTTAATAAAATTAGGGTTTCGGCATTGAGCCCATAAATTCTGTCTTCATGGCTGGTCTAGCTTTTTAACAGATTCTATGGGCCTTCTTGTGTGGACTATATGACCCTTCAAATGACCGAATTGGCCAAGGATTCCTTCTAACGATATGTTTCAAATTGAATATGGATCCTTAAAAAAACATTAATTACACAATTTTTATTATTAGGATGAGTGTTATGATTAACACATTAAACTGACTCAAATATGGATTAATTTTAATAATGCTAAAAAATTATATTAAATTTTAAAACATTATTATTTCATACCAATTATGAACTTTTCATAGAAAATATGTAAAGGGAGTAAATAAAAATTTATGAATAATTTAATAACATCAAATAACCACCATCTTTTATGAATCTATTGATATACCATTTATTGAGATTACATGACCCAATACTAGTACTTTATTTATATAGAATTCAATTTTGATAAATTTGGAATATACTTTCTCCTTTATCAAGGTCTTTGAGAAAATCCTCAAATAATATTCATTCGCTTCATTTATCTTTGAGTATATAAGAACATTTTCTGTAAAGAAAAATATAAATTTATCAAGGTATTCTCCAAATACTCTATTAATTAGACCCATGAAGTTAGTGGTTAGTTCGAATATAAATACAAATTTATTGTATCCATATATCATTTGGAAATATGTTTTAGAAATATTCTCCCTTTTGACCCTTAACTGATAATATCTAGATCTAAGGTCAATATTTGAGAGGTACTGAGCTCCCGTGAGATGATAGAACAAGTCATCGATATAAGGAAGGGGATACTTATTATTAATCAATATCTTTTTAGGATCACAATAGTCAATGAAAAGGTTCATTGATACATCATTATTTTTGAAAAACAGGCTGGTGCACCCCATGGAAAAGCACTAGGGTGGATAAAAGACTTGTTATTATTTTATTGAAATATATTATTTAATTCCTATAATTTGATGAGATCCATTATATTTGGACCCCTTGAGATAAGAATATATCCATGTATGAGTTTTATTAGAAACTCAACATCACAATTTGGGGAAGGACCATGCAGTTTATTTGGGAATATCATCAATAATGTCTTCCTTAATGATCATTTATGATATAAATCCATCATTTTTTACTATCAGAACCCATGTTATAAAATTTTATTCCATGGGGGAGATCATCCTTATGTTTATACTTGAAAATAGGATGATATGGGATATAAAAATAAATATTATTTCTTGGAAAATTGATATGTAATTTATGTAGGGAATTCCAATTCATGTGTAAAATTATGTAACATTAAACTAAAGAAAGAAGAATTTTACATGATCAAAATGGCACCTGGTGATTTCTTAGATAGTTCGATATCCATCACTTGAGGTGGTTATTCCATATTCTTATAAAACCCATGTGAAATGAAATAATACTATAAAGAAGAATATAACATGGAAATTATAGATCTAGAAGGGATATTTGGTGTACCTTTTATCACATAATTATTGTGATCTACCTTAGTGATAGTTATTTAAAATGAACTTCCTTGCTCCCTCAGTTTAGGAGGTTACTGGGGCCTATTTTCTTTATTGTCCTAATGGTTAGAGAATTGATTTACATAGTGTCAAAATTCATTTAAATTTAAGAATTATTGTGTGTGTAGATAATTATCTTGGACCTTATTCTCACCCATTGTGTTAACAAACCTCTTATCCTTACATAAACAATTGTGGGCTTGCTGGCCTACTTTACCACACTTTAAACACTTCCTTGAACCTTTAATATGATTTCTCTAAGTGATTCTTCCAAAACTTTTGGAAAGTATGGGGTTGGATTTTATTACTACCATGTGACATACCATTAGGGTTCCCATAGAATATTTCCTTTCTTTTTTCCCTCTCCTGATTACTAAAAGACTCCTAAATCTATCTCTACCTTTAGTGCACATCAAATAATTTCTTCATAGCTTTCAAAGTCTCTTATGAAAAAATAATTTTGAAGACTAGGATTTAATACCCTAAAGAAATGACTGATTTTAATTTCTATTTCATAGATAAAACTAGAGGAATTAATTATAAAACTTTTTAAGTTTACTACATATGTTCTAATGGATTCATCCTCCTTTTGTTTCAAATCAAATAATTTTCTTTGTAACACCTTGAGATTTTGTGAAATATTTTTTCCAAAAATATTTATTCTTTTTGATATTTTGTGTTACATGAAATACTAGGTTTATATTGAATTTAATGAAAAACTAAGTTAATATTACATTATTTACAAGACCAAATGCTACATGTAATACTGGGTTAGCTTGCGACACTGAATTTTAACAAAACCAAGATATGTTATATAGTTATGTAAACATGAAAATTATAACATAGTAATTTAAATTAGAGATATTAGTATTAATAAATAATTTTTAAATATTAAGTATATGGTTTTATATAGAGAAAACATATTGATAAAAACATACTTAATTTTTTAGAAAAGTATCTATGCTTTGGAAAGGCTATTTTTCTCAAAAAATGTTATTTATTTATTTTTGTACGCAATAAAAAATTAATTTTTTAAAATTTTATAAACTTAATTTGATAATGTAAACATCATTTTTTAAACTATAATGTCAAAATTATCTTAGGGTGAATTTTGGTAATTTTTCTAAAAATGTTAATTTTTTTATGATTAGTGAAAAATACTAAATTTTAATTAAGAAATACTTTTTGTTTAATTTATTTATGAAGTTAAATTATATTTTAAACTCGTTTTAATATAAAATTAGTTCAATTATAAATCTATTAATACAATTTAGTTCATTTTAATCAATTTCATATTGAATTTTGAAAAGAATACTTTGTAAAAATGTATAGATTTTCGGTTTAAAAACCCACTTTCTCATTGCTTATGTGGGATTAATTTTAAATTTAATTTTTCCACTTTTGTAAATTGAATTTGGAAAAATTGAATCTATAAAGGGAATCATAATAATTAAAAATGTATAATAATATCAACTTAATTCTTTACCAAAATTAGTATTAAAAACATTAAAAATTAATTACCATGGTTATGGTAAAAATAGATTTACCATTGGTTAAACTAATAAGATAAGGGTTAATAATGACCTAAAAACCTTTAAAAAACTTATTTAATGAAAAATTTTAGACCTTATCCCTTATAGTATTTGTAATGGTCCTTTTTGTAGGCTTTTATCATGATACAAATGTGGGTATGATTGAATCTTTTCAAAAAATTACAAGTGCGCCACTCACCTCACTTATTAAAGGTGGCCCATATACTCTCTTATTAAAAACTTAATACCATTTTGTATCAAACAAGACCTAAAAAAAAAATTTAAAAACTTTCCTATTATCATCTTATAATCTTTATTTTGGACAGAAATTGAACCATGTAGGTTTTTAGGGCAAACCTAAGGAGGGTACCTGAAGAAGATGTAACATTCATCAATTAGAATTTTTGTTCTATTTCTTACTCCACCCCTTAAATTATTATTATGACACTATGATATAATTATATTATTATCTTAATTTTATTTATATATTTTTAATTTTACATTAATTACCTAAAACCATATCCACATCCATCAAATGGGTTACAAAATCCTTATTCATGTGAACGACAGACTACAACCCCTCAAACTAGGGACATTCACCTTTACATTACCATCTCTCACGATTGGAAATAATGATGGGTTTATTGTTTATATAGTATATTTATGATATTATTATGATTCTAGAATTATTATATCATACATACATTAATTCTTTCCAGTTTTTTGGGAATATAATAACATCGCTCGTGTGTACAGCTGGCTACCACCTCGCGAAGTGATGCGATTTGTTCATGCTTTACATGGAAGGCGATAAGTATGACTATAATAAATATTTTTGATATATATTACATAAAAATCATTATTTAATTATAATATATATCATTAAAATGTATTTCATTCTATTAAATAAGAAAATTGAAACAATATTCATGCATATGTATGTCCTACCATCTCCATGAATGGTGCCTTTTTTTAACACTAAGTATTATGGATTACTATAAAAATTTATATCCTGAATATATATGATATTAATATAAATATTAATATTATGGAAATGTGGAAACCCTGATTGATTTAATAGGACCAAAAATAACAAGACAAAACATGCAATAAAAAAGAATTTATTGCTCGAAACGTTACTTTAACATGCAGTTTTTAATAAATAGGTAATAACATTTCAAAGAAAAATGGTATGATATATATGAATATTTTTATCTAATATATTTATAATAAACTTATATTTATTATATAAGAGGTTTTAATATATATTAAGGAAGTCCTTACATAAGGTAAGTGATTTCCATCTCACTTTTTACTTCTATGAGACACACGCCATATTCACCACCTATTTCAATTATGTGGTTTATATAATTCCCATGAAATTATATTATGACTCTTTTATTTTAAATTATTTGGGTTTACATACCCATTTTAGGATATCAATTTATCATTGTTTACGATTCAAAAGTTACCAAAGTAGTAAGGGAGTTTTGTCTCAATTGTTTTTGAGACATATGTTATGTTATGCACACATATTATTTTATGAGATGTATATACAACCCATTTTACATGTAATATCATGAACCTGTTTATCCACATGTTATTTTAAGTTTCATTTTATGTTATTTCTTCATAGGGCTTATGATTCAAAGTTACTAAAGTGGAAAATATTTTATGGTACAATCTCATTATTTATTAGGATTATTTTAGATTATGTTTAAAATGATAAAATATAATGATCCATATCTTAATAAACTCATTAATTTTATTCTCCTATGGTTATTCATGATATCTTCAAGTAATAGTACCATTTTTCACTATTTTATATTTAAATTAATTTATAAAATTCTTTTAAGAAAATATAACTTTATTTCTCTATTCGGTTTGAAATACATTTTCTTTCAAAACAGCTGTTTTTCAGAGTGAGTATCTGAAGAGGGTGGGGGGGGGGGGGGCGAATTGAGTACCCAAAGAAAATTTCTATTTAAAATGGATTAATTTTAAATTCCCTAATTAATTTAAAAGAACCCAGTTAATCAATATTGTTGATAATTATAAGTTCAAATATTTCTATATTTCTCTTAATGACTGACCAGTTATAGGGTATGTAATAAAAAAATATTATTTAGTTATTTTAAATAAATATACTCAATTAAAATATTATAAAAACAATAATATAAATTAACTATCAAATTATTAGTTTTTTTTGTTAAAACAATTTCTATTTTAAAAGTGTAGATAAAGTAAACAAAAACATAGAACAGAAACATGAAACACGATGTTCTGTATCAAGATGAGACTTAGTCCCCTCCACTTAGTGATCATCTACCAAAAAACTGTTTATATAAAATAAAAAAGTTTATCCACAACATGGATTATTTTTTACAACAATTTACAAACTATCCAGGTCATACATGACCTCTTCCACAATTATATATAGGAATAAAAAATAAACTGGCCAGACAAGGACCTCTATAAAAATTATATGTGGGAGTATAAATGATAAAATGGATTTGAGAATATATCAGGTATCCTACATTTCAGCACAGGAGATAGTGCGTGTGTGATAAAATAGAGTATATAAACACACTACTCAAAATGTAAGAATAAATAAACTGAACTAAGAAATATAAGTGTATAGATAGAGATGATCGATCTATTGCAATGCAGCTGGTGACTCCTTGAAAGTATCATGAAATTTATCTTTATTCATGTTCTATTGAAACCTTGAAAAGAAAAGTGTATCAAATATTCATATGTTCTTGACTGGAAGAATAAAAATAAATGTGTATGAGATTTTTATTCCTTATTTGAGTGTTTTCAGGATGTAGTGGATCATCTTTTACAACTCTATGTGTGTGTTCAAAAACCACAAACTTCTATCATTCTATTAATCTTCTTCATGTGAGAATTATATAACGTGCATGAAGAATTATACATCTCTTTTATCAGCAACAACAACCAGAATATCTGGATCCTTTTTTCTTCCTCATACTGCACATTTGACACTTACATTAATGAATTATATTGTAATTTAAGAGATAATAGTTAAAATATAAATCGACATTAACTTTAATAATATAACCATTATAAATAATTAAAAATAAGTATAAATTGAGAAAACACTAGTAGTGTATTGGTCTAGTGGTGGCTCTATCTAATGGTTTCTAAGAGTCTAGAAATGTCTCTTTACAATGGTGACACAAAGCTAGTGGTGTCTCAGCTGATGGTGAGTCATCCTTCTGTTAGTGAATCCCCTAGCAGTAGGTTAGGATAGCGGTGTCTCACTTAAAATATTCATTTTAGGAGGTTTCTACTTAACGATGTCTCCAACTTAGCGAAATTTCTATGCTAACGGTGAGTCACGAACAATGATCTCATATATGATAGTTTCTGGAAAATTTTCAATCTTTCATGTTGGCGGTGTGTTAGCTCAGTGGTGAGTGAGCCTTGACTGTGACTCACCCTTAGTGGTGTCACTCTCAATCTTAGTGGTGATTCATACTTATTAGTGTCAGTCTCAACCAAAATGGTGACTCATACTTATTAAATTTCATTATATGTATTAGAGTACAAGATACTTACATAGAAACATGAAACTCATTAATATAATTTGTATCATGATTTTGTGATCATTAAAACTAGGAGTTCAGCAATCTTCCCCTTTTAGATAACAAAAAATCATTGAATCAATGGTATCACAAATATAAAACATTAGATCAAAGTCAAGATCAAAAATAAAAATCCTGACTTATCATTCACAGTATGTGCAGATGGTATCAAAGATAAATAATAATTGAATTATTGTAATTATTAAGTACCAAAGGTAAAAATGTTAAAAAAATAGTATCAAATGAAACATCATTGGAGTAAGTAGAAAGAGATCAAAAATAAATTCCATACATATATGTTCTCCCCCTTTTTGGATTATCAAAAAGGTAAATATTAAGAGAATAAAGATAGGAAAATAAGTAAAAACAAAGATTAATAATAGAATAATAGTGAAGAAAATAATTAAAAAAAATTATCAAAAAATTATTTCAAACCAGTTCGTACAAAATACATATTTTCTAAGATAAAAACAAAAATAAGTTTAATGATTGAGTAGAGGGGTCCATTAGTTTCTTTCCCTTATCCATGGATTTCTCCTTATTAGAGGTAGTAGGATCAACTCAAGGTAGAGTAGATGGAACACCAGTGGTAGTTCCAACTATAGCTCTTGGGGTGTGTTGCTCAATAAAAATAACTAGCCTAAGTTGGATCATAGATTGTACAAGATGAAGAGGGAAATGTTGGAACTAGGAAGGTAGAGGGGCTCGGGGTACCTAGTAACGCCTGGTACGAGAGAGGCCTATGGGGTGATTGGAATGGATTCCTGAGAAAAAAGTATAGTGCCATGAACATGAAAAAATAGATTCATTAGATTTATAAAATACATAATGATCTGTACAACTATTTCTATTGAACTAAATAAATCACGCTTCTCCTCCATAAAATGACTAAACACAGGAGTCATCTCCTTGAACGGGTGAACTTTCTCCTTAAAATCCTAATTCCTAGGGGGCATCTAGAGATTTTCATGAAAAAACATAAAGTTTTCATCCATGGAATTCTTCATGTAAATCTTATAGGGATAATATCTTATGTATTGAGTAATTGTCTCCCTATCTGATTTCATGCCATGCACACAAGAGGTTATAAACATAAGAACATGGTCACTATTATATGTTATTCAGATCAAGGTTTCTTAAGGATGATCAATAAGAAAACTAGATATACTAGATGAGGTAGTTAGAAACTATTCTTTGACCATAGATATGATCACTTCAACATAAAACACTAGAGGATCCCTTAATCTAGAGTCCACTGAGGTAATATTTTCAACTATTTCAAGCAATGTATCCATTCTAGCTGAAAATTCATATTTAATTTATTTTATAAAAGATTTCACGAATTCTAGTTCCCCACTGATCCTCTAATTTTAAACTTCTATATCCTGGATGTGATGCATTATTTTGGGTTCAATAAGTTGATTTATTAATTCAAAGATATTCCTTGAATCATTCTAAATAATCTTATCAAGAATAGGTGATTGATTCTTCAAACACTTATCAAATTCTGACAACAAATTTTTACCAAAAGCAACCAAATCACCTTGTGTGACTATATCCAATAAAATAAAAGGATGTGATGGAGGTGTAGGTTCAGGTGAAGGAGGTCTCACAAATGAAATGTTTTCCTAATAACAACAAAAATCAACTTGATATATCATATATCTCCTAGGATCACCTTAATTTAGAACATTAGTTCCACTATCTTTTAGTGGAATCCTTACTTTGATTGAGAATTTATCCCACTCTTTTAACATGGAATCAACCCAACTGTCTGATGGAGTATAAACTTCAAGAGAAGATTGTAAAACAACTATAGAGGGGTAATAACAGCTGTCTCAACACTCTGGATAACAAAAGTATATTCACTAACTAGAAAATTTTCCTTTTTAAAATTAGGTTTCAGAATATTTAATCTCTTTACATCAACTTTATAGCCAACAACATGTTCAACATATACCTGACTGTCAACTGGAGGCTCATTAGTAGCTAAGTCAAAAAACTGATCATCATTCCCTTTCTCAAAAGAAAGCACATCATTTTTATCTTTCTCAAACACATGCTATTATATAGTAGAAAGAACACCCATATACTCAACCAATGTAGAATCAGAAACTATCTGACCATCACCAACTAAACTCACTTCAGTTCCATCAACATCCTTATAATTTTGAAGTAATTACAAAGATGGGGATTTATCCCCCTCAATAAATGAATCTTTCTACTTAATCTGTAGGTCCACTTCTTCAGTCAGGTTGAGTTTCTTAGTAACTTTACCAGGTGAAGCGAGAAGCTTTGGAGGAATCTCTACATCTCTCCTTCTAATTATTTAAGGTGAACCATCAGGTTTAGAATCTTCATTTTTAGCTTCACTATTATTACCATTATTATCATCTCCATTTCCATTATCACTTTTATTTCCATTCACATTCTCATAATCTTTTTCTTATTCATCATCATCATCATCACCTTCAGTTGATTAAGAAATTTTTTATTTATATTATCCAGAGACCTTCATCTCATCTTCATCACTTATCACAATATTTTATATTTTTGGAAGTCCTCAATGTGGATTAGGAGTTCCATATGTAATGGGAGAAGATTTTGGAGATATTTTTGGATCACTAACTTTTATCAAAAAATGGTTCTTTTTCAACTTATTGTTTTGAAACACCCTATTATTTCTCATGAGAGTATTATACAGCCTCATCAGGCTCTAGACTGTGATCAACAATATCCCTCAGTCTGGTAGGATAATCTAATGGGTTAAGTTATGAATACATCTTATCACTATCTTCAACCCACTATCTTTTCCATGGGTTCTAGCTAATTCTCACCCTTTAACATTTAAATATTGAAATAAAATAAAAATCATAGTCTATAATTGATTCTTCATTCTTTGTAATTAGACCCTTGGCCTTCAAAATTGTAGAAATCAGCTTTGGATAGATCAAAGAGTTATATCTTGAATTTGGATTTATCAACTTAGAAATATGATCCATGAGATGTGTACAAAAATTGTTCTTATAAACTCATGTCATAATTCAAATTAGATACACATCTTGATATCTTAAGGTTGAAAAATCATCTTTCTTGGGGGATAAAAAATGTTGTATAAACTTAAATTACAAGATGCACTTCCCATCATAATCTGAGGTAATATGTATTTTGGTTAAATCATTACCATTAAGTTCGAATAGAAAATATTCATATATAAAAAAGTCACTTTCCTTAGGAACAGATCCTTGATAATCATTATAAATTCCTTCATGGGTTACACCCAGACACTGGTCCCAATGTTTTGAAGAAAAAACAAATTTTTTCCATCTATTCTAGATCTCATCAAGTACTCTTATTCATTATTAAATCCAAACTCAATATAAGGGTGGAAGAGATGCACCAATCTAGGATAGAAATGTAACTCATTTTAGGAAAAAAAATTTATCCATCCTTGTCTCCGTAGAAATTTTATTACAAGAGACTTATTGGAAAAAAATAAATTTGCTTCAACTTCCCTTTTATCTTGTACGAATCTGTTTGCATGCTTAGGATGCAATGGAGTAATTGAATTAGGAACGCATAATTCACCATTTCTCTTCTTAGCTAATCATGACTCATCTAGTGAAAACTTTGAGGGAAACTTCATTATTGGTATACATATCGATTCAGTTCTATAATTAGAGGTCTTAGAGAAAAGTGGAAGGTTTGAAAAAAGTGAGAAGAGAGGTTTCTCTAGGATTGAGAGAGAAAGGCAAGAGAGTAGGTGTGTTGAAAATAGAAAAAACATTTTTTTTTCAATTTTTGATCTAAAAATAGAAACCATAATGATATCTAAAAATTTATTTTGAAATATGGGAGAATATACATATCATGTTATGAAATAAAAATAAACCAAAAGAAGTTAAAACAATGTTTTAACTTGAAAAAAATAAAAATTCTCAAAGGCATAAAAAAGAAACTAAATGACATTCCAATGGTATGAAAACCCAATGGTGTGTCTTCCACAATAGTGAGACAACCCAATGTTGAAATAAACACAATAGTGTGTCACCCAATAGTGTGTCACCCAATGATGTGTCACCCAATGGCGTTCCACACAATGGTGTGTCACCACAAAATTATGTCAACCACAAATAAATTAAACTCAATCAAAGTTAATCATTACTGACTCTTGTTTTATATAGTTCATTATCTCAGAATTTAAAGGATTAGTAAATATATGATTTAACTCATGTTCTGTGCTAATAAACTCAAGAGTGATATCACCCTTTTGAAAATGATCTCTAAAAAAGTGATGTCTTATATCAATGAGCTTTGTCCTAGAATGAGACACTTGATTATTTGAGATATTTATTGCATTTTTGTTGTCATAGTTTATGAGTACTTGTTGGAATTGATATCCATAGTCTAGTAAAGTGTGTTTCATCCACAAAATTTGTTCACAGCAACTACTTGCAACTATGTATTTTTATTTAGTAGTATAAAATAAAACAAAATTTTGGTTCATACTACACCATGAAATTAGAGACCTTCCCAAAAAGTGAAACGTTCTAGAGGTCCTTTTTCTTTCTAATTTTAATCCTCCAAAATCAGCCTCAGAATAACTCACTAAATAATTATATTTTCCTCTAGGGTAAAGTAATAATAAATTGGTCGTATACTTGAGGTATTTGAACATTATTTTATCAGAAATAAGGTGCGACTCTTTAGGGTTTACTTGAAAATGAGCACACATACACACACTAAACATTGTATCTAGTTTTATAGCATAAAGTATACAAGACTTCCAATCATACCAATATAACTAGTTTGATTCACTAGTTTTCCTGTTTCATTAAGATTCAATTTATAGGTGGTATTCATAGAAGTACCACTATTTCCGTACTATCCTATTTAAAACCTTTTAAAAGATATTTTCTTTACTTAATTTGATTTAAAATAATTTGATATTTATTTTTGAAATATTTTAAATCAAAGAAAGTATTTGAGTTCTCATATTAAAATCATTTCAAATTCATTTTTCATCATTTTAAAAAAATCAGTATAAAGAGAATTTCTTGAAGATCCAAAAAAAATATCATCCAAATAGATTTTTACTACTAATATATCTTTTGAAATTCATTTTATAAAGAGTGTAGTATCACCTATATCCTTTGAAAATACTTTTGTAATAATAAAATTTTTGTGCCTATCATACCAAGATACATGATCTCATTTTAAACCATATAATTATTTAGTTAATTTGAAAAAATGATTTGGAAAATTAGGATTTTGAAAACAAGGGGGTTGTTATACAAAAACATCCTCAATTATAAAACAATTCAATAATGAACTCTTGACATCCATTTGATAAATCATTAAATATATTTGTGTTGAATAAGAAAAACGGATTTTTATAGACCCAAGTCTGGATATAGGTTTAATGGTTTCCTCATGGTCTTTCCCTTCTTCTTATCTATAACCTTGGGCAATAAGTCTAGACTTGTTTCTAACTATAGTTTCTGAATCATCAAACATGTTCCTAAAAACCCATTTAGTGCCAATATTCATTGTATCCTTGGGTATATCTACAAGTTCCCACACTTTGTTTCTTTAAAAATGATTTAACTCTTTTGGCATATCCATTACCCATATTTCATCAATAATTGCTTAATTGATGTTCTTAGGTTCAAGGTAAGAGAAGAATTCATAGTGTTAAATGTAATTTCTTAGATAGGATCTAGTATGAATTACTATATCTAGGACTACTACAAAATCATTTAAAGTATGGTCCTTATGAGTTCTAAAAAATCTAGATAAATATGGACTGGTCATTTTTGCTTGAACATGTTCACGTTTGGGAAGTTCTAGAAATTCTTTAGAACAAGATGATTTTTCTGACTATTTGACAGTAGAATCTATAGGTTTATAATTTAATTTTAGACAAGAAAATTCACCATAAATGTTTTATAAGAAGGTATTAGGATCATATGTATTAGTATCATTGAATTTTACATGAATTGGTTCTACTAAAACTTTGTCCTTATTATTGAAAACTCTATAAGATTTACTATAGGTTAAATAACCAAGGAAAATTCCTTTATCACTTTTTGAATTTTTTTCCAAAATATACTTAGTGTTAAGAATAAGTAATTTGAAAAAAAATATAACGAAATTTACCTTAGTTTTCCTATTGTTACAAAGTTCATAAGGGGTATTATTAAGGATAGGTCTCATCAAGACTCTATTGATAATATATAAGGCTGTATTGATAGCTTCTTACCAAAAATAAATAGGTAGGTCCTACTCATTCAACATGGTCTGAACTATCTCTTGCGAAGTTTTGTTTTTCATTTTAGAAACTTTATTCCATTAAGTGGTCCTAGAAGTATATAATTTATCAGTATAGCCATTATTTTAGAAAAAAGATTCAAAATCTAGATTAAAAAATTCATAGCCATGGTCACTCCTTATGTTCTTAATTCTAAGTCCACAAAAGTTTTCTACAAATCCATCACACTTGATAAAATAAGAACATGATTCAATTTTGTTATCTAGAAAGCATACCCAAGTATATATAGAGAAATCATCTACAAGAAGATAAACATAGTCCTTCCCATTTAAGCTATAAACTATAGATGGTACAAAAAATCCAAGTGAACCAACTCAAGAGGTTGATAATTTAACAATTCCTTCTTTGGTTTAAAGGAAAATTTGTGCTATTTCACTTTTTGAAAGGGGTTATAGACATTACCCATTAAGAACTCAAGCTTAGGTAGATTACTAAGTAACCTTTTCTTAGTTAGCTTCCTAAGTGTGTGAATGTTGCAATTACCTAGTATACTATACCAAAGATAAGATTATTTGTGAAAGGAACTTAACCATGAATCATTTTAAGAAACCAAAGAGTTTAAATCAATAACATAAACACTATCATTTATCAAAGAAGTAAAAACTAAAAAATTTATAGAATAAAAAAAATTGCAATCATCATTTTCAAACATAACATAAAATCCATCATCACATAACTACGAAATAAAAACAGTATATACTTTACCCTATCAACAAATAAAAAATTTTAAATTAAAACTGAATTATGGTTTCCAATTTGTCCAAGACTAATGATTTTTCCATTTTCATTATCACCAAAGGTGATATGAACACAATCAACCTTAATAAGGATTTTAAAGCATTAATAATCTCTTATCATATGTCTTAAAAAACCTCTATCCAAGTACCATAGACTTCTACAGGACGAATTTAAAAAAATTTCTTAAATAAATATAATTATACAAGAAGCGACTTTGGTACGCAGATTTTTTTGGGTTCCGAAATGTTAGTAATCAAATATTTGGGAACCCAAATTTTTATAATGAGTTTCTTATAAATATATTACATAATTTTAGAAATAAGAATATTATTTGGTCCTTTGAGATATAATTTGTAGAAGAACTTTTAAAATCTGACTTAGGAACAAAATTACTCTTTGTTACTCTCCTATGTCTAGGTTTATATCCTATTCTAGTTACATACTTAGGTGCAACTTGATTTCTCAAAATCTGAGTGATATTTTCTATACCATTTGAAAAAATTTATAGTTATTTTTTTAATTTCTCATTTTATAGTTTATGTTTTGTATTTTCTTTGAGCAGTTGAGCATTTTTCTCTTTTTCAATAGATTGTTCATATTTAAAATTGGTAAAAAAGTATGTTGTCTTTTCAAAACCTTTTATTTATATTTAATCTCATTAAAGGTATATTACATCATTCTATAATATTAAAACATCTCTTCTTGAGATGTATCATAATCAATATTTTAATTTTCATATATATCATCGTTATGAATAGGTAAAATACTAGGAACAGTAGGTACCTCATTGATGTTTTTCACAAAGCACATTTTTGCTCGATCAGGATTTTCCCCATGTGATGAGTCAGAATCACTTGAGCTATACTCTAAAGCATTCCAGATAGCTTTAATTTATTTCTTATACCTTCTATACCTTTCATCATATTTATTTTTATAATTCATATTTGGAAATCTTGATTTTATTTGACCTTTACTTTTACATTCATAATAGAAAAATTCTTTTGGATATTTATCCCTATTGCATTCTTTCTTACAAGTTTATTTGGAGTAATATTTTCCTTTGTATATTTTTATGAAAAAAGTATTTTCCTATAAAACATCTTAAATCTTATAGCTAGGTGATCCATTTACTCATCACTATCTTCTGGAGATTCACTATCACTAAAACTATTAGCTTGAACTTTATCATTTTCCTTTTCTTTTTTCCTTCTATTTAGATGTAATTGTCTTAAAGACCACTGATCTTATTTTAGAATTTTAATATTATTTTCATTTTACCTTTAAATCTTTTTCATACATCATAAGCTTACCAATTAGCTCCTTGATTGGTGGATTTCTAATATCACAAGACCCTATAATGGAGAAAAATGTGCCTATGCATCTTTTAGGAAGACATCTCAAAAATCTCATAATCTAATGCTTATCAGATACTGGTTTTCCAAGAAATTTCTTGGTATTCACAATTTCATTGAACTTGAGGTACATGTCAGAAATAGGTTCTTTAAGGTTCATTTTAAAGTTATCATATTTAGTAGTATAAGTATTAAACCTTTTCTCTTTATAATTATAAGTTACCACATGGGAAACAGAAAAAGTGTACCAAATTTCATAAGTATTTTTACATTCATATATTCTGTTAAACTCTTCATCTACTAAATCAAAATATAAGTTATTCATAGATTTATAGTTGTTGTTATAAGAAATTTTTCAGCTTCCCCCAAGTGGATCTATTAGTAATATGCATTTCATATTTATCTTCTATTATAGACTGAATCTCAAAATTCATACATTATATATAAATTTTCATTTTAATAATAGATTGAGCATAATTCGTACCATTGAAAAGGGTGGACTATTTGTAGAAGAACATACTTGATGATTATCCATTTTAAGGAACTAAATTTAGAAATGAAAAAAATTAATATCTTTAATGCTTAACTAAAATCACAGTTAAAACAACTTGAAAACATTAATACCAAATAAATATATCCTTTGATTCCAAATGTTGGCTTTAGTTATTATCTAAAGTGGGGGGGGGGTGGGAATTGAGTACCCAATAATTTTTTTTGTTTAAAATGTATTATTTTGATATACTAGAATTAATTTAAAAAATCCCAGTAAATCAATATAGCATATCATTATAAGTTTTAATCCTTCAAAAGTTTTTATAAAGATTCATTAGTTCTCAGGTAAGTTAAAAAAATATTACTTAGTCTTTTGAAATCAATGTAATCAATTAAATAATATAAGAAAATGATAAAAATTAAATATCAAGGTATTAGTTTTTGTTTGGTTAAAACAATTTTATTTTTAAAAGAAAAAATAATGTAAAATAAACACACACTAGAAAATTGAAATTAGAGGTTTAGTCTCAAGTTAATACATAGTCCTCTCTACATTGTGATCACCCACCACCATGAAGTTTATATAAAATACAAATTTTTAACCAAAACATAGATATGGTTTTATAATAGTTTACAAACTATCAAGGTCACACACAACCTCTTCCATAGCTAAACCAAGTAGTAAAAAATAAATAGGCCACATAGGGACCTTTACCACAGTTATACATGGGAGTATAAATGATAAATGTATTTTGAGAAGATAGCAGGTATCTTACAATTGAGTGGAAGAGGTAATGTGTGTGTGATAAATCAGAGTATGAACCCACACTACTCAAAATGTTAGAATGAATAAGAAGAAATGAGCATTCTAAAAGTGTAGATGAAGAAATGATCAGTCTGTTTCAATGTATATGGTGACTCCTTGAATGTATATTGAAATAAAGATTGATTCATGTTCTCTTGAAATATTCATTAGAATATAGTATCACAGATTCATATGTTTTTGACTATCGGAATAACAACAGATGTGTATGAGCTTCATTTTCCTTAGTCGAGTATTTCTATGATGTAGCGGTTCAGTTATTCTAGCTCTATATGTGTGTTCGGTAAGAATAATATTTAATCTTGATATTGGTCTTATTAATGAGATGATTCTCTATTGTACACAAGGGAGTGTACTTCTATTTTATTAGTAACAATAATAAGAATATTCAGATCCCTTTTTCTTCCTTGTACTACACATCTGACACTTACATCAATACGTTCTATTGATCATTTAAGAGATAATATTTAAAATATCTGCTAACATTAACTTGAATAATATATACATTATAAATAATTCAAAATAATTATAAGTTAAGAAAATAGTGGTCGTGTCTTTCTCTAGAAGTGACACGATCTGATGGCGTCTCAGAGTCTAGCAGTGTCTCCTTATAATGGAGACAGAAATATGGTGGTTCCTTAGTGAATAGTGAGTCATCCTTCTAGAAATTACTCCTTTGCTGGTAGGTCAATCTAGAAGTTTCTCACACTTTTCATAATTTTATTTTTGCAGTGCCTAACTGATAGTGTCTCAGACTTATAGAAATTTCCATTTTGACGGCGAGTCATGGGAAACAGTCTCATATGAGACGGTGTCTCAAACATTTTCAATATTTCTTGTTGGAGGTGTGTTAGCTCGATGGTGAGTCAGCCTTGATGGTGACTCAACCTTATTAGTGTCAGTCTCAACCTCAACCGTGACTCTTACGTAGCGATATTAGTCTCAACCCTAATGGTGACTCATACTTAGGAAATTTTATCACATGTCTCAAAACATAAGATACTTACAGCGAAACATGATAATCATTAATATAATTAGAATCACGATTTTGTGATCATTAAATCTTGGAGGTCAATAACCATTCGTTTTAAAAATGTTTTCAAAAATTTTTTTATTACTCCCCAATGATTTTAATTTTTTTTACCCATGTTTGATGTTTTACAATTTTTTTTTGAAAGGAATATTCATGTTAATTTCCAAATAATTCTCATTCATATTTTACTGATAACGTGAAAGGAATATTTTTGTTAACTTGTACGACATGAATGAATATTACCATCATCACAAACATTATTTTCTTTGAATATTCCTCTATAATATTTCAAGGTTATTTTGAAATTATGATATTTTAAAAAACTTTTATGTTTTAAAAAGTGTTTTTCAAATAAGAAAGGATATTTTCCTCATGAAAAGTTTTCAATGATCCTTCGAAATCATTTTTTTTATCTAAGATGAAATATTTCTATGTTACCAATGATTTACTAGGTATATGAACCAATGATACCATTTTTATTATTTCATTAAATGGATCATTATGACAAGATATTTATGAAACCCATTTCTCTTGAACAAGTTATACCACGATATAATTCTTATTAAACCAACTTATTTTTTATGGGTTATTCAATGATGAAATGATAACCTAATTATGAAACCTATCTCTTTTCTACAGGTTATGATGTAATGAAATGTTTATCAAACCCATTTCATTTTGTGGGTTATAATATGATGAATGCTTTACGATGTTTTGGACCACATATTTATGATTTTAATTATTTTATGGGTGGGATATATATATTCCTCCAATGAATTGGGTAATGATTTATAGCTCATGAGATTGATAGAACTAGAATGGAGAGTTTACCTATTTTAGTAAGGGACATTATCCACTATGATTGTCTTGGGAGTAAAACATGACTACTATGATGTTATGAGTTGACCTGTGTTTCATATACATAATGATATGTGTGAACATGATTAATGTTCATAATGTTATGTATGGAACTATCTTTCATGTCCTTAATGCTATTCATGGGCCTGTCTTTCATGTCCATAATGTTATGTGTGGACATGGTTTCATGTCTATAGGTTTATATGAGGGCCTAATTTTATTTCCTCAACTTAATGTGTGTCTTATTTATATTTATACATGTTCACAATGTTATAAGCTAATGTGTATGCCACAAATCTATTTCTCATTCCAACTTCATACTCTCATGGATCATGTTCTTAGATTTATTTATGATTCAAGTCATATGAATTGCTATGTTTTAGGCTATTCCTATAGATTATAATTTTTGATTTCCAAGGTATGGTTTAAAATGTTAATTTCATGTTCTAATAACACTATGATCATGTAATAATTATGTGATCATTTATATCTAACTTTATTACCCTTATTGAGCATCTGAGCTCACCATTTCTTATGTTTCCCTTCCCAAGGTTATGAAGAAAGGTTTTAAGTAGTATATACTTGTCAAGAGTACCAAAGGATGATATATTTATGGGATATGTTGAAGATATTTCACAGAGTTATAATATTATGTTCCTAGTACCAAAAAACACTAAATTTTATATTACTCAAGTACATGTTTGTGAAATTTATTGAATATTCATCTAAAAATATGTAATATCCATGTATGAGAATCCTAGGTCACTCTAGATTATATTAAAGGAAATTTTTAGTTAGCATTTGGAAACTGGGATGAGAAAGATTTAGTGAGATTACTAGGGATATTTCTAAAGATATGACTTTGGATATGTATATGGATAACTATATGGTGGATTCAAAGTATAGGAAGTTGTCTTAGAATTTTGGTAAAGGATAGTGAAAGTGGTTTCTTATAAATTACATCCCAACCTGGATACTATAAATCGACGTAGCTCAGAAATAGAGTTAATTAGAGGTAATGAATCCAAAATAGAAAATTTATTTGGACTTGATCCTCACCTGGTTCATGACAATGGGCCTTGATGCCCACCTAGTTTGACACTCCTGAGGGATGTGCTTTGAAATTTCACAAACTTTTTATGAACCATCATGAATGATTTAAATAGATGATGACCTTGAATGAACTAGGATAAAACTATGGTATCCTATATTAAAAATAATTTATCATGATTTAGACACCCTTAAAGTGATTCATTAGGATTATGTGGTTCCCTACTATGATTATTGTTTCTTACACTATTTTTTTTGGTTTTAGTTAATGATTGGAATCAGAAGTAATAATGTTAATATTAAATGAAACAAAATATGAAATGATTTTTCTCCTGAGAAAATGAATTTTATAGGAGATAAAATGAAAAACCTTATTGATATATTGACACAACATTCTCAATCTATGACTCATGATTGAATTACAAATGAGAAAATGAGGGGAAAATATTCTATTTATTCCCTCATGAGGAAACACACACCTTATTTTAATAGTTTTTCTGATCATATATTGGATGATAAATGGATCAGTACCACTAAAAACATATTTTCCATTCTCCACTATTCAGATCATAAAAAATTCATTTTGGCTGTCTACTGTTTGTATGGTGAGGTAGATCAATGTTGCACTCTTACTAAGAATATGAGGAAACTAGAAGAAATTGACTCCATGAAGTGGGATGAGTTTAAAATGTGATTTTTCAATAAGTACTTCCCTATATTCTTCATACAAGAATGGAGAAGGATTTCCTTGAGATTAAGTTGAAAGATGATGAAATTTTCAGCACATATGAAACAAATTTTGTGAGACTTACAAGGTAATATTCAGGTATTATTATTCAGCCTGAATGTAAGTTTGATCAATTCTTCAGTGCCTTGAAATCAAATATATGAATTGATTTATTGATAAAGGACTTTTGATTCTATAAATAAATGATTCAATGTGTACTAAAAGTGGAAATAGTAGAAACTCTCTTGGTTTTGGTGATAGGAAAAGGAAAACGGGGTTCCATGGAAAAACAAATGACATGTCACATGGAGGGAAGAAAAGTTTCAAACTTATACTTTCAAAAACTATGGGAAGGTGCACTTAGGTGAGTTCTTTAATGGAACAAGGTGGTGTTTTAAGTGTTTTAAGCTTGACCGTCAAGAAAAATAATATAGAAGTGATGAAAAAAGGCAAGTTTATGAAATAAATAGAGAGAGATCAATAGAATGAACCAAACACATTTTAGTGATTATAGTGCAAGGAGTTTTGGAATTATATGAATCAATGCCCCTATACAAGGGAAAATGTGGAGGATAGTCCAATAAAAACATCTGAATACCAATGATAAAGGTAAATCTTATGTGATAACAATGGATGGGGTGAATCATGATAATTAGGGAACAGTTATACTCCCCTCCTTAGTTGTGAATTTTATGTTTGATTTTATATGAACGATCCTAAGGAAAATTTTATTGTTCATACTTTAATGAAATTTCAGGTGATGATCTCCCTCTAGTTGGATTTTCGAATAATGAAAGCATATTGATATTCTTTCAGTACAAGGATGAAACCATTCATCCAATGGAATTATTTTTGTTCAAGATAAGATCTTATATAAGGAATAAAGGGTGAATTAACAATTTTAAGTGTATATGGGTCCATGTTAGATTAAATTAAAAGTTATGGAAACCATAATGGGTTTATGAGTTTAAGGCTTATTATATGTTCAAATTTGTTGACACCCGCTTTTAAGGTTTTATGTGATGATATTTTATCAAGATTAAAAATATTTTAAGATACATTTATTATAGTATAAACTATTGGTTTTGTATATTTTTTTGTGAAACATTTATTCACAAGGAGTTCCTTTTTATGGACATATGATTAAAGGTATTGGAAACTATTAGGTTTTATCTTATATCTTACATTTTGGTAATTAAGGGTTATAGTTGATCACTTTATGAAGTCAACACACTTCATTGTTATTAGAGAAGATTTCTCTCTAGATCTTCTTTATATAATATACATTAAGGAAGTGGTAAGGTGTCATAGGGTTCCAAATTAAATTATATATTATTAGGAAATTAAGTTTAGATTGATGTTTTGGTGAATTATTCAGTAAGATCTAGATAAAGCATTGATTTCAGCACCGCGTATCATCGTCTGGCAGCTCATTAGTCTGTAGGAATAATTAAAACCCTATAGGATATTCCAAGATCTTCTTATATGGATTTCAAAGGCGGTTGGGATAAAAAAATTTCTTAAGTTCAATTTTATTAAAATAATAAATTTCACAAAAGCATTTAGATGGCTCCCCATGAATCACATTATGGAAATAAGTGTAGAATTACAATGTATTGGAATGAAGTTTTAGAAAGAAATATATTGGATCCTAAGTAATCTGAAAAGATGACAGAGAAGGATAAAATAATTTGAAAAACATGTAAGGATAAAAAAAGTTGAAAAAATGTTATCTTGATAATTTTCAACATGGTCTATAATTTTAAGTTATTGAGATGATCATTCAATGATTTTTTTTGTGGAATAAATAAGGGACAACTAAGCCCTAGGTATATCAGTCCATTTGAAATACTTGATCATATCGAGATAATATATTATTGATTCATGATTACCCCAAACCTATCTCAGGTTCACTATGTTTTATATGTACCTATCCCAGGGAATTATATACCTAATCCATCACATGTAATGAACTAAGATTTCATACCACTAGAGCTTGGTTGGAACAACCGATAGATATTTTGTATCAAATAGAGAAAGTTTTATAAAACAAGATCACTCAGATGATCAATGTATTTATGGTGAAACCACTAGATTGAATAAGATACAATGGAACCAGAGGAAATAATGAGGCTAAAGTAGCCTAATTTTTTTGTACCAAAGTAATGAATTTTGAGGGCCAAAATCATTTTAAGGAGAGTAGAATGTAACATCATAAGATTTTGTGAAGTATTTTTTTTCAAATAAATATGGTTAAGTATTTTTTATTACATGAAATAATGATTTTATCTTCCATGTAATAAAATAACATGTTAATATTTGATTACAAATGACACCTAGTTAATATTATTCTACAAGCATAATGGTTTAGCTTGCGACACTAAGTTTCCAGAAATCCAAAATATAATATACAGTTATTTAAAAAAGGCCATTATAACCGAGCCATTAAACTTATAGATTTTAATAGTAATGATTAGTTTTTAAAAATTTAGTAAAATGGTTTTATATAATTAAATCATAGTGAAAAAATGGTACTTAATTTTTTTTAGAAAATCCTTTATATGCTTCAAAAATAATATTTTGTCAAAAATGTTTTTTATTTATTTTTGAACAAAATAATAAATTAATTTTTGAAACTTTTAGAAAAATAATTTGTTAAAATAAACTTCATTTTTTTAAATTATAATCTGAATATTATCTTAGGGTGATTTGTTTTCCTTTTTTCCTAAAAAGATTTATTTTTTGATGAATAGTGAAAAATGCTGAATTTTAATTGAGGCTGCCATTTTGTTTATTTTATTTGTAAAGATAAATTATATTTTAAATTTGGTTTGAAGTAAAATTATTTCCATTGTAAATAAATTAATCTAATTTAGTTTATTGGAATCAATTTAATATTTAATTTTCATATAAACACTTTATAAACTTTTAGACATTTTCTCTTTAAAAAACTGCTTTCTCATCACATATGCGAGATTAATTTTAATTTAAAAATTTACACTAATATGATATGAATTTATAAAAATTGATTAAATATATTGGAATAATAATAATTTATAATTTATAATAATTTCAACTTAATTTTTGAGAAAAATGAATAGTGAAAATAAAAAAAATTAATTACCACGGTTAAGGTAAAAATAGATTTACCAGTGGTTAAACTAAGAAGACAAGGGTTAAGAGTAACCTAAAAACTTATAAAACACCAATTTTATAGAAATATTGTTACCGTATCCATTATAATTTCTATAAATGACCATTTTGTAGGCTTTTGTCTTGATAAAACATGGCTATGATTGAATCTTTTCAAAAGATTACAAGTGTTCCACTCACCTCACTTGTTAAAGGCCACCACCTCTCCTATCTTCTTAACACCTTAAAAACCATTTTTTGGGAAAAAACCAACTCAAATAACATCCAAAATACCCTCATATCTTTCTGGAATCCAAATTTTTTATAGAAATATCACCATGAAATTATTTTAGTGGAAACCTAAGGAGGTTACTTGAAGAAGAGGTAACATTTATCAAGGAGAATTTTTGTTTTATTTCTTCCTCAAAATACTTAAATTATTGTTATTAAATGATAATATAATAACCTATATATATTATTTAATTATTTATGTTAAGATACTGACCTACAAGCATCTCCACTTCCATCAAATGAGCTACAAAATCATCATTCGTGTGTACGACAAATTACCGCCTCATGAACCGATGTCATTCGTTTGTCCATTACCGCATATCATGGTTGGAAATAATTTTGGGTTTATTATTTATATATGATATTTATGATATTATTATTCTTATTTAATTACTATATCACACATAACTTCATGATTTCCATTTTTTTGGAAAACAATAATGTCACTCGTGTGTATAGAAGACTTCTGCCTCACAAAGCAATGTGATTCATTAATGCTTTAAATAGAAGGTAATAAGGATGAATTTAATAAAAATATTTGATATATATGAAACAAAAATAATATTTTAATTTTATACATCATTTACCTTTATTTAATTCAATTCAATAACAACATTTAAACAATGTCCATGCGTTCGAACGACTTACCGTCTCCATGAATGGTGCATCTCATGTTTTGTATCTCTAAATATTACGGGTTAATCTAAAAATATTTATGAAAAATATATATTATATTTATATCATGGTTAATATTTTTGATCTTATTAAATAAATAATTATTTAATAGCATGAAAAATAACAAGATAAAATATACAATAAAAACAAAGTAGATATTACTCGAAACACGAATTTAACAAGAAATTGTTAATAAACAGGTAATAAAAGGTCATAAGAAACCATATATTGTTTGATATATATTAATATGATTATATAATATATTTATTATAAACATATATATACTATAAAGGAGGTTTTAATGTGTACAAAATAAGTCACAACTTAAGGTAAGGGATTTCCATCTCACTTTTTTACTTCTTGTGATACACATGCCATATTCACCACCTATTTCATTTATATTGTTTATATAATGATCCTAAATTTATTTTATGATAATTATCTTGAAAATTATTTGTATCCACATATCCATTTTAGGATCTCTCTTTTATATGGTTTACGGTTCAAAAGTTACCAAAGCAGTAAGGAAGGTTTGCCTCTATTTTTCTTTTTTGGGACATATGTTATGTTATACACCCATATTCTTTTACAATGTGTATATAAATCACCTTTGAAATGTAATATCATTATTTTTTTATCCTCATGATAATTTATGTTTCATTTTATGTTATTCCTTCATAGGGATTATGATCCAAAGTTACCAAAGTGGTAATGATATTATGTTACAATCTCATTGTTTATCAATATTTTTTTTGAATATGTTTATGATGATGAAATATTATGATCCATACCTCAAGAAAATAATTAATATTATTCATTACTAGTTATTAATTTTACTCTCCTAAATCTAAGGGTATAAACATGGTGTTTCATATTGTGGTTGGGTATAGTCATACATAGAATTTAGAATCATGATTTATATACTTTTAATGTTTCTCCCATATTTGTTGAAATGAAACCCCTATGAAATATGGTTCATAAGATCAATGTGGGACAAAATAGGTTTGATGGGTAAATGTATCAATTGGAACTAATAATAAATGTGTTTAATTTAAATATTGTAAAATAGTGAAACATGGTTTACATACTGTTTGTTTATTGTTTACTGTACCTATGTATAAACTATAATTAGACTGGATATTTATATATAAACCATTGGTGGTGGACAAATAAGTTGTAGTCACACCCTGGTTGGGTCTCTGTTGGGTATCTGAGTATACTATATGGTTTCATGTTAGGATAAGTGTAAAGGAACTATGATAAATGAATGAAATAGGTTAGATCATGGATGAGGGTATTAAACATGCTCTCTAGAATCATTTCTAGCTTTTTCATTAGTGAATTATTTTAGTTTTCCTTTGGCACATTAAACTCTCATAACATGTCAAATTTATTATATTGATTTTTTGTTCTTACCTAGTTATGGGAGCTAGTTATGTGATGCTTGTTTATGTATTATTTTGGTAGGTATTTATATCTTATGGTTTACATTTTTGTTTCACTATAGTAAAGTTTGAATAGTCTCCCCACATGCTTTATTTGACCCTCAATTCTAGTTGTTTTCCTCTTGAATATATAGAGTCATGATTGAGGTCATGTGGAACACTGGTTTAGTGGAACCCAATTCAGGTTGTTATATACTTGATGATATTATAGAAAGCTTAATTATTCCTCACATCACTTCATTATCATGATCTACCTCAATGATAGTGTTTGAAAATTCACTACCTTGTTCCCTTGCTTTGGGAGGTTTTCAGGGAATATTTTCTTTATTGGCCCATATGTTGGGGCATTGATTCTCATAGTATCAAAACTCCTTACACTAGAAGCATTGTAGTGCAGGTGGATCATTATTTTGGAGCTTATTCTCATCCACTATTTTAATTATCCTCTTATATTTACTTGGGATTTTTTGGGAATGGTGGGAAACTTTACCACACTTAAAACACTTCCATTGATCACTTAAGTTAATTAATCAGTTGCTTCCTCCCACACTTTTGGTAAGTAGGGGGTTGGAATTTATTTCCCTTATCTGACATTCCATCAGGGTTCCCCTAATATCATGCTTTCTTGTTTACCTCTATGGAGTAATAAGAGACCCAATATTCCATCTCCACCTTCATCACACCTCAAAAAATTCCTTCATAGATTCCAAAATTTCTTGTGACAGGTTTTTTTGAAGATTAGGATTTAATACATATAAAAAAAGATCGATTTTACTTTCTAGATTTGTGATAAAACTAGAGGGTATCATTCAAGACTCATTAAGTTTCATTCATAATTTCTAATTTATTAATATTTTTTTCAACTAAAAGAATTATCTCTCCATATACCTACAAATAGTTTAAAGAAAATAAATGGTAAAGAAAATTTCTTAACTCTTCCCATTCCATTGAGTCTACATTCTATTTCTTAATTATATTCTTAATGAGAGTCATCCATTATCCACCCTCAACTTCAAAATGGTAAACATACAGAACAACCTTCTCATTTTATGATCACTTTTTAATATAAAAATAACTCCCATAAAATTGATCTATTTATTAGAGACAAGTGTATTTGAAGGTCAAATAATAGAGGGTCGAAACTACTGTATACTATATGAAATACAGAATAGAAAGTTGTTCCTTCCTTGGTGCATTTAAGAGCTAAAAACAATTAGTATTATTATTCATATCCTGTGATATTTGAGTATGAATTGTAATAATATCCTGTATTCTACCTCCTATTCCATTGGGTTGTTCATTTTGGAGACCATCGCATTGTCCCTTGAACCAATTTTCAACATGGTTACTTCTAGTTCCTGAGATTAATGAAACCAAAATGGAGTTAATTTAAGTGAAGAAAAATTAAAATCATTTGGGAGTAATAACATAAAAGGAATGTTTCCTTAAAACTTATTACTCATTAACATAATCATGTTATTCTAATATTATTTTTGTTTAACGTATATCATTACTGGATAAAATTTAAGCTGGTTTTTCTCATAGATCTTAACCTAATCCCTAAAATTAACCAGAAAATAAATCCTTCATAGTAGTTTGTAAAGAGAATAAGATCAATAAAATAATATTACCCATGAGTTTCTAAATAGGTGTGTAGTATTAGGACCACTGTTCATTCATCGGAGTGATGATTGAGTAAAGGATCAACCAACTATTTTCAATATGACTACCCTTAGATGCATATGTGCCACAACTGTATCCACTTTCTATTAACTAGACATGGATTTATTTCTAGAAAAATCTCATACTCAAGAATTTACAAATATTTCCAGATTTCATCCTATACTTAGACACATCTCTATGGTTTTCAAAAAGGATATCTACCTTAATCTCAAAATCAAGAAAAATAATCACTAAAAATTAATAAACATTTCTTCTTATAAAATTTATATCTAAGATAATCATACTTTTATTTTAAAAATTTTACATGATATAAACATTACATTTCATAAATATAAATAGTAATATCCCAATGACTTATAGGTTCAAAATATTTAAAGACTAGCTATATAATCATAATTTTTTAAAATACTTGATATCATTTCTTCTTAAAGTTGCAATACTATAACATCTTCAATATGTATCATTAGTAACACCCAACATCACAACCAAGGTAATGAAAATAGAATAAATGTTCGATCTCAAATTCATACTAAGGGTTGCATAATTTTTTTTCAAGGATGATTTTATAAGAATATGTAAAAATAGGAGAGAAATATCATAACAAAACAAGTGATAATCATAGGACATGATTGATCTTTTATGTACATGGAATAATAAATTAAATCCAAAAAATACCAACATTGAAGCATAATATCTATAATATATATTATAATCTTTTAACATAAAACATGAATCCCGATTGCATTAGATCATGATGAATAACATCCTTTAATCACAGAAGAAACAATAACATAAGGAAACAATACTTTCATGAGCCACACCATCAATTCTCATGATTAACAGAAACTAAAATGTACCAAAGAATACTTATCTAATTAGATATAAACTCTTAACCATTTAATTAGAGGGAGATATAGGACCCCACCAAACATTAATCCATATTTACACATGCCACTTAAAAATCAGTCACTTGTCACACTATAAAAAATATAAGGAAATAAAATGGGTTTCATAAATGTTTAAATGAAAATAATTATATTTTTATAAAGAACCCATTGAAAATATAATATGTTTCATAAAAAATACAAATTGAAATAACTCACTTTTTATAAATAACTCATGGAAATAAAATAGGATTATTAAAACACACAGGCGATATAAAATAACATAATGAAATAAATCGTTTAACCCTAAAAAACATGATCACCCAGAATAATCACATAATAAAATAAAAATAATTTGAGAAATATAAAAAAACCTCAATTTGATGTTGAATTTTTTTAATATAATTAAAACCAAATCATGAAATAATCATTTTTGAAAAAAGTTTGTATTTATATTTATTAAATTCATAGGTACAAGTCTCCTATCAAAAATCGTCTAGTGTTTTAATTTTTTTTGAAAATAAAACATTTAATGGAAATGGAATTGCATCAATTTTTTTCCCTAGATGTAAATAAATCAAATTATTTAGAACGTAAATTATGGGAAAAATTATGTTCAATAAGAAATTATATTACTCAATGAAATGAGTTTGATTTACCAAGTCCCTTACATTCACTATTATTTTACATGGTATTATTTTAACCTCATATATAATAATGATAAACTTATTAATTAAATATTTTATAACAATAATAATATAAATTTCCATTTTTAATCATCATTAATAAAAATTATATCTATATGTTTTATTTTTATAATCTTTTTTTGACATCAGGTGTTAATAATATTGACACTTTGGGATAGTTTTGTTACAGTGGTGTCGATATTCTTTATTAACCCAAAATTTGTCATTACCAAACCATTAAAGGTACTATAATTTATTTATTTTATAAATACCTATTATTCTATAATTCCATCACATGGGTGTTTTATTCACTTTTCATGAAAATGAAATTTGTGTTGAACTAGTTTCAGGTTATCGACTAATATCGATGGATTATGTTATAATAGTCTTTAAATTTTTTTGTTATCCATAAAGAACTATATTCATGATATATATTAATTATATATATATAATAAATAATCATTAAATATAAACTAAAACCATCTATGAATTAAGTATTGAAACAAAGAGTGTATCATTCCATGGTGGCGGTATTCTGTACGTATGCATGGATGATGATTTCATTTTTTGAATGGAGGAATAAAGAAGTATAATGTTTTATAATTTAAAGAAATTATGTATGATATAAATATGTATATCATAAATATTATTTTAAATCCCCTTATTTACCATCTAGGTTAGTTATTTGTAGAAAATGAAACATGTTTCTTCATGGAGGCAGTAGTTTGCACATACACATGATTAATATTTTCAATTTTCTTAAAGGAAAAGGGAAACAAGGTGAATTCTTATAACATCATCATAATATAATACCTAAATAATAATTATATTTATTCTATCATATTAATGTTGTTGAATATAATTTGAGTAATAATAAGTACACATAAATAAATAAAAATGAGAAGGTGTGGTTAAAAATTTATACCTCACTTCTTGGATTGTCTCTGTCCCAACCCATCCTAGGGGCCCATGTCGTGACTTCCCCAAGCCCACCTTCCAAAGGCTAGGGGCTGGCGACTAGAAACAAAGACATAAATCCCTAAGATGGGAAGGTATTGTATTTATAAAAAGTAAACACACACAATCAAAGTACACAAATGGAAGAAAAACACTAAGTAAAACTGAATAAAAAGGTAGTGATGAAATTAAAGGGGGCCTGAAATACAAGACCAATAGTAAAGTACAAAGAAAATACAAAAATAGGTACAACTAAAAGAAAAATAGATGGAAGGTGTCTAGAAGCTCTTGGATCATCCACCACGGATCATACCTGAATAGTTGGTATAGATAGCCTCCTCAGCGCTCCATGTCTGTCCATATCCTCCGTGTACCATCTCGTCAAGAGGTCCACCTCCGGGTACAATCCAGTCCTCATACACTCCACCTCGGTTAGTGTTATCTATCGTCTGCATCCAACACAATGAGGTGCAGGAATAACCCGTGTAGGGGTAATTATAATGATACTGAGTAGGGACCCTGAGACCCTCAAGGTCTCACAAAATCCAACAAGGATAAACCAAAAAGTATGAATCAATAGATAACCATTACTTTGGTATATTCCCATACATATACCTAAGTTATCTAGTAAACCATCTCAATAATGAGGAAAAAACAAAGGTCATTGACTCAGCTCAACTAGTACTTTCATTATCAAAACCATGACTGCTGGAGAACTCCTCCTCTGTCGAGAACAATGGACCTATTGCGACACCAAGGCGCTTCTCACTAACCTTAGACTGTTGAGGTACTCCTCATGTCGAGTACCGCGGGTCTGCCACCAAATAACAGGTGCTCCTCCGCTGCGGGTCTGCCACCAAATACCAGGCGCTCCTCCTCCATGGGTCTACCACCAAATACCGGGCGCTCCCCACTGGGCTAGTCAAATCGGTCAAGCAGTCATCAGGTCTATCAGCTAATAGGTCTCCACACTCTGTCCACTCATTACTGGAAGGATCTAAGTCCCAAGCTACTGGGAAAAAATCCAACTATCGTGAAGTCTCACGTACAAGTATCTCAAAGGTCCTCTACATCATAGGGGTCTCAACGCAATAGACGACGCATCAATCTGATGCTCAGTTTGTGAGTTATTAGCCATTTAGTCCCGGGAGCCTGGTTGTTTTTGTGTGCAAACCAACCTAACCATATCTCAACTATACCCAAAACCCCCGTTGGGTATTCTCAATGGGATGGATTCGTTCCAAGAATATCGGCGCCGCTGACGGTTTGTCAAACGGACACCCGTAGCCCGAGTTATGGACGAATAGGTGTATTCGGGTCTGATGGGTCTGGGTCCGGTCTGACCCAACCTGACCTGGGTCTGGACTAGGGTCCATCCCAACCCGAATCAACGGCATGACCCGGACTAAAGGCACATCCCGACCCGAAGGCGCGACCCAACCCATGGGGGCGGCCCGACCGGATGGCCGCATGCTAGCTGGTCGTGTGCTAGATGGCCGTGTTGTGGGGGGTGGGGGGGGGGGGGGGGGTGCGACTCCCCCTGGTTTCTGAAGGAAACGCTGCTAGGCACTGGTTCGGTGAATCCCCTAGGACCCGAGGGGTCCCACCTTCAGCGCGCACTGGCAGTCGGCTCAGCCGGATGCCCTCCCCAGTCTACTGCGGCCTAAGGCCACAGTCCTTCTCCGGCACGACACGATGGCACCGCGCCCAGCTTCTCTGCCACGGCCTGCCCTAGCTGCAGCCTCCCACTCTTTCGTGCGGTGCGACGATGCCACACTCATTGTTTGACTGCCACGGCCATCCTGGCCACAACCCTTCCTCCCGACACGGTGCGACGACACCACGCCCCTCCGGCATCACCGCATCCTGCCTGGCCGCGACTCGATTCTCTGCACGACACAGTGGTGCCGCGCCCTTATGGCAACTCAGCGGACTTACATTTCCAGATTCTTCATGGCTGGCGGGTTGCTGGTCTCCACGTGTACCACCTCCATCACCATCAAACAAGAACAAACAAAAGGGGAGGGTCAGACCGTGTTTGTGCGGTTTGAGCCCTCCTCTTCATGGTGAACCATAATCCAGAAATTCAAACGACCAAGAACGGAGGTTTATTCTCATATGTAAAATTAACTCAAATCCCCCTACCTCACTTGTCGTTGATCATTGAAGAATTCATGAGATGGCGGCGTCGATTCGTCGACGTCAGGAAGAGTCCAGGGTAGGAGACCGAGGAATAAGATTTGTCGACGTTCTTCATGGTCAGCTCCTTCCTTTGATCCAGTTGAAGAAGGAAGAATATGTTCAATGACGTTCTTTGTGTTATTCTATTTCTTCGCATTCTTCTTTGGAAGAATGGTTCTCCCAATTTCTCCAAGGATCCACCAGATGAAAGTTCCAAAAAAATAAAATAATAGCTTTGCTTATTATTTTATTGTTGGCATGAATTCAAAATAATTCAAAAAAATTAATTGATGAACCATTAATTAATTCATGTGGAGTTGGAACATTAATGAGGGAAGGAAGGTGAATAATTTCAAAGGTTTCCCCCACTTTATGATGCATTACAAGGGGGTTAAATCTCGTGTGGCCCCCACCCCTTTGATTGCAAGAGAGGTTAAAACTTCAGGTGGGCCCCACCAAATAATATCCTCCCAAGGGAGGTTATGTGTAGGTGGGACCCACCTCTAACCTCCCTGTGGAGGTTTTAACCATCTCAAATAAAAATAAGTACACATTATTTTTATTTAATTTAATTAAAAACCCCCAAAAACTGACTTCCATTATCATTAGAACGCAACTGCAGTGAAGGTCTCACTAAGCAATCACCGACACTACGAGTTCAACGATGCCCTCAGATTTCAGTTCTGAGCACCGGTTCAAAAGTTATAAAATCTTGTACGTACGTTTACTGAACGTACCTGAACAAAACTTCAGAAATTGATTTCGGGCACACCGGGCCTCGGAATCAAGCGCCATCATAAACTGCCGACTCGTAAAATTCGCATGTATTTTAAAAAAAATTCCATGTGAAATATTGGTCTTTACAGCCTCCTTTATAAATGAGATTAATCATTTAAGGGATGTTATTTTAAAAATAACATAACCCCTAGAAGGTGGATAAGAATTTTTATGAGAGGTTTGATTAGATTTTGTTCTGATCTATATGGGTAGTGGTGTAAGTGGAATTGAGGAGAGGAGTGCCCCTTTTATAAGTGAAAAGGGATAAATTGTTTGTAAATACTGAAATTTTTTTAATAATGGGAATTCACTCTCAAGGAATGTTGCTAAAAAATTTGGAAATACTAGAGAAATTAATGGATAAGATTGATAAATTCCTAAACATCTGAAACACCCTGAGATTTTATGATATAATTATCTTTAAATAAATTTTATTTATTTTATATCTTGATTTACATGCAATAATATGTTTAATAAAAACATATTATCTTATTGAAATAATAATATTTAATCTAAAATTTATCATCTAGCCAATGAATTTATAAGTATGAATTGGATTAACCACATTATTAAATATATAAAATATTTATACTCAATACAAATTTTTTATTTAATAAGCACTAAATTTTTAGTAATTTTATTTTATTCTTAAAAAAATACACTTTCATCAAAAATGGTTTTTATTTCTTTTTGTGAGAAAATATTATAACAAATTTATGGAACTTTCAGAAACTTTATTTGATAAAAATGATATATTTGTTGAAATCAAAATATCAAAATTAGCATGGGGTGAATTTTTGAAATTTTTCATAACGATTGGGTTTCTAGCGAATAATTAAAAATACTGTTTTTTTTGTTGAAAATGTATTTTTATTTCGATAATTTAATAATTTAATTTTTTTTAAATTTTTAAAAATTAATATTTGTTATATTATATTATTAATAATAAAATTAATTTCATTTGAATCAATTTTTTGTTTAATTTGGTATAAAATTATTTTTATATCTAAAAGACACTTTTTTTAAAACCTGTTTTTCTTTGCGGTTTTATTTTAAATTCGTCTCTGAAACTTCTAGAAATTGAATCTTGAAAAATTGTTTTCATATTTATAATTATTTGTTCCAAATTTGGTAAATATTTACCTATTATTTTTTGTCAATATGAATAGTAACCATAGTAAATCTTTGTTACCATTGTGAAGGTAAAATTTGTTAATTAGGGTTCAAAAGACGTGATAAGGATTCAAATTCATTAAAAAAAATTCATTTATCCTATTTTATGAGTGAAGGTAGGATTTTTCCAACTAAGTCTCTACTATATGGCTAGCTGGTGAAATGTTTCTTTGATTTTGACCTTTATATTAATTTTAAAAAAGAATAAATACAAAAATGTCAGTCTCTTAACTTAAATATCAATATAAATTTTTCATAAGTATAAAGAGGGTATGTTAAATTAATAATTTTTATTTTTAATATTTACAAATTTTTTTATTTTAATTTATTTTCATTTTTAGTGATGAAATAATTACCTTAAATTCTTACACAACACCAACACATTGTTTGTGCAAACAGTAGAAAAAATCAAATAAATAATTTAAAAATATATAAAAGTAATTTTGTTTGAGTGAGTCGTAGTGTCCCAAAAAATCATATATATATATGATATATTATGTATTTTTTGGAGGATTATATTTTAATTCATTTTCATTCAGGTTTTTTTTCATAGTAAAATTAATAGAATAGTTCTAAAAATGATATTTATGATATTTTATAAAAAAATAATATTTTACTAAATGATTTAAAATTAATTATAATCCTATATTATGTCAATTAAATTATATATGTTTGAAAATACAAACCATTTTACATTTATGAGTCACTTTTCAATTTATGGTAACATTATTTACCCTTAAAGAGTTTAAAACTTTGATATTGTGGTGATTGTCAAAAGGGTTAATAAGGGATTAAAACTTTGTTATAAGTGTAAAATCATAAGAAAAAATTGTTAAAATTTTATTTTATGAGATTATTTATATACTTAATAATATTATATTTTAATTATATAAAATTTGAGATATTTTTTCCTTTAAAATTAATATAGAGTAATTTAATACATTAGGTAATTCCAAGGGTTCCCCTCCCCTCACTTATAAAAGGGAACCTACTATCCTTAATTATTCACAATATTTGATCATTTTATATCATAAAATATATACACTAATATCATCCAAGATTCCTTAAACAAATCCATGAGATTTTTTTTTTATTTTTAAATACCATAATTTCAAGGCTTAAGGTGTGTTCCAAAGAACGTTTCTCTAAGAAATGGTATAACTCTTAAACGAGCGATTTCAAAAATTATTTCTTATTATACCTCCTCTAAATCTATTGTATATATTATAAAAAAAATTAATTTATTATATAAAACACAATTAATTGTTATTATTATTATGTAATAACCATTGTACACCTTATTCCCATCCTTTGGAAAATGATAATGTCGCTCATGCGTACGTGTGGACTACAACATCGACAAAGTGATGTGATTAATTTTTCATTTCCGCCATACATAGAAGGATATAAAGTTATAAATAATGAATATATATGATATATATGATATAATAATGATTCTATAAAGTTTAATTATTATTTACCTTTATTTTTTTTCCAATTGTTGAAATTTTAAAACACTGTTCTAGGATACGCACGACCTACCATCTCCATGAACAATGTAATTAATTTTTTTATATCTACCTTAATTGGATGAATCTAAATATATTTATAATTAATTTATATTATATTTATATAATGATTAAAATTATTGATATTATTTAACTATGATCAAATTATAAGGTCCAGGACTACCTAACCAAAACATGCATGAAAAATGAATAAATTATCACCCGAAATGGCGAGATTAATAACAAATTGTTTATAAACTGGTTATAAGATGTTATAAGTAAATCATAAATGGTATGATATATATGAGTATGAATTTGAAATACATGTATAATGAATATATATTTTTTATACATGAGGTTTTAACTAATATAAAGTAAGACAAAACTTGGGGTAAGGCATTTATATTTCAATCCCATTTTAGTATGGATTTTTTATTATTGAATTTACATTGAGAAATTTTTTAAATCATTATCTGATAAATAAATTTATTTTTTCTTATCCTATAGTTATTTTTGGGGAATTATTATTTTTTTCATTTCATTTTCCTCACTTTAAGTGCTAAAGAGACTAATATAATTTATTAAGTAAAAGTGACTATATTTTACTATTCAGTTAGAAAATTTATTGTTCCTTTCCCATGTTTTATTTAAAATATTTTTAATAATGTTTTGGATTATTATAAAATGATTGTTAAAATTAATTTCTACCCCTGTTTTACTTTTTATAAAAAGGTTTCAAAGGAATATTCTTGTCATTTTTCAAACAAGGGACTTTATACCAAAAGTGAGAATGGAATATTTTTTTAATGTACATGACATCAAAAAATATTACGACTATCATGAAAACTCAATATTTTGATGATTTATTTACAGTATTTAATTTTTAATTTTAAATAATCTATTTTACTTAACTTTTTTAATTTTTTTTATTTTAAATATGAGATTTCAAAATTAAAAGGGCATTTTCCTCAAGAAACATTCCAGTGATCTTTTAATGGAATTTTAAACTATGGTAACATCCTTTGAGTTAATTATTATTTTCTGGAGATATGATCCAATGATACCATGCTTATTATCTATCTAGATGTTTATGATTACGATGGTGATATTTTTATGAAACCGATTTATTTTCCATAGTTTATACAATAATGAAATGTTTATGAAACTTGTTTCATGTCCACATGTTATGTTATTATGATATAATGAATGTTTCAAAATCTTGTAGAACACTTATCTTTGGTTTTCATTATGTGATGGATGGTACCATAATTATATATAACTCTAATATATTGGGTAAAGTTTTATAAATCATTATATTATCATGGGAAATAAGTTGATGTGCTCGATACACTATGGGAAATAGGTAGGAATACCTGATTCACTATAGAAAAATATGATGATTCCTAATATATTATGATATGGTGAAAAGTCCTAAAATTTCAATGTATTTTTTTAAATATGTGGTAATTTTACGAGTCCGAAAAAATTGATGGCACATGATTCTGAGGCCCAGTGTTCCTGAAATCAATTTCTGATACTTTTTTTTGATATGTTCAGTAATCATACGAGTGAGTTTTTATAACATTTGAACTGGTGCTCGAAATTGAAATTCGAGGGCATTGTTGAACTCGCAGCGCTAGTATTCGCTTAAGGAAACTTTCACCTAGACAACAGATAGACGAGGGAGAAAGTTAGTTTTTGGGTTTTCGTGGATATAATAAAATAAAATAAACTTCATTTTATTTTATTTTGAGCTTCCATGTGGATGTTTCAGGTGGGGTCCACCAAAAATAATCCTTCATGTGGAAGTTGGAAGTGGGGACCACCAAACCTTAACCTCCCATGAAAGGTTTAGGTGGAGGGGACCGCCCGAACCATAACCTCCCATGAGAGGTTATGGTTGTGGGAACCACCCGGGATTAAACCCCCTTGAAACCCCCCTTTAATTGCGAGAAACACCCAACTCCCATAGTTAATGAGGGAGAGCCTCTTAACCTTATCCACCTTAATTGTGCCAATTCACATACCATTAATCTTGCAAACACACCACTTAATTGAGTCAATTTAATTTAATCCAATTTGAATTGTGCTTACGATTAAATTGGGGAAACACTTTTTATTATTGGATATCTCTTTTATTTTGTGGAATTGGGGAGAGTAGGAGCTCTTGGGAGAAATATTGTCCAACAAATAACACTTCCACCACAAAGAACATCGATGAATTCAACCTTCTTCTTCAGAACTTCCTTCAACGTATAACGTGTTTGTCTACAATGAATCAAAATCCGCCTTCTTGTGCCAACATAAAACAACATCGAACAAGGTAGGTTTTTTAATTAATTATGATTTTATTCCCTTGATTATTTCATTCTAAAAATAGAGAACACAAATCAACTTATTATCATGTTGATCCATGGATGTTTTCCTTGCGGGTTGGGAATAAATTGTTGCATGAAGTTAAAGGGGTTTATTCATTATTTGATTAACAATTCCCTTATTCTTCCCTCATTTTAATTTGTGGGGATGGGAAGAAAAATTATCAAGGGATTATGGGAATTGATGTTTTAAAATATATTCTATGCTCGTTCTTTGATTATGTTCTTGATGAACCTCTTGCTACCACTCTAAACGCGGAGGGTGCAGGCCAAACAAACATGGCCCAACCCACCACCATTCTTCTTTGTGGTGTTCGTCAAAATAGAGGAAGGCGACAACGACATCAAAGGAGACAAAGTCAATGGCCTCGCCAACTGTCACCTCTGCGTCCCGCGCCACCACCGCGATGCTCTGATGCCCCGACCGAACTAACTCCGCCACCCCGGGCCGAACCGCGCTTCCCACCGGCCGCGAAACCCACCGACCGCGCAACTCGCCGACCGCACTGTCCGCCAGCTATACCAACCTCTGGCTCTTGCCGCCCGCCATCCTCCCATGCTGCCCCAGCCGCGCTAGCCCACTGGCCTTCCGAGCCGCCCCTGCCGCGCCAGTCCGCTGGCCTTCAAATCCCATGGACGAACCAACCCCTCGCGGTGCCCCTATCGAACTGTCCCACACCCTCGCGGTGGCCCAACCAAACTGGCCCATGCCCTCGTGACACCTCGGCTGAACTGGACCTGCACCCCAGGTCGTGCTGCCCTCACGGCGCCCTCCGAGCTGAGCCGCCCACGTGGCGCCCTCTCGGCCGAACCACCCTCGCGCCGACCAGTGGCCGGTCCGCGCCCTCTTGGCCCTCTGTGACCCCTCGCAAACTGCTAGGCTAGGCCCAGCGGGCCGGACCAAACCCAACAGGCTGGACCACCCAACGAGCTGGGCTGGACCCAACGGGTCAGGTCGAGTCGGCCAAAACTGGGTTGGTTCGACAGGGTCGGACTGGACCCAGGCCCACTACGACCCTTTAATTTCTTTTGGCCATACTTTTGGCACCAACCATTTGTTTGAAGAACTGTCAGTGGATCTGGTAATCTTTGAGCATGACGGCCCCTTTAAGTATACCCCACTGGAGTTTGGGGTATAGTTGAGATACGACCAGGTTAGATCATGCACGAATCCAACCGGGCCCCCGGGACTAAAAGGACAATAACTCACAGGCCAGACGTCCGATTGACACATCGTCTATTGCGTTGAGACCCCAATGACATAGCAGACCTTTGAGATACTTATTCTTGGGGCTTCATGATAGTTGGAGTATCGACCAGTAGATCGTGTAGCGGATCCTCCTGGAGATGACCGAGCATAGTGCGGAGACCTAGTAGGTGGATGAGACTTGAGGACAACTGATTGATTGACTCAAAGTGACTCTACTAGCCCAGTGGGGAGCGCCTTGGTGTCACGGCAGACCCACATTGGAGGAGCACGCTTGGAAACGTGGTAGACCCATGGTACTCGATAGGAGGAGTACCTCAGAAGGATATGAGGGGGATCACTCTTGGTGATGTGGCAGACCCACAGTGGGGAGCGCCTCTGTGTGACACGGTAGACCCATGGTACTTGACAGTGGTAGTACCTCAGTAGTCCAAGGTTAGTGGGACGTGCGCTTGGTGTCACAACAGGCCCACTGTACTCGATTGAGCAGGAGTTTCCCAACAGCCAAGGTTTTGATAATGTGACTGGGGTTGTTACTTGATACTACACCTAAAATAAAATCCTGGTTGAGAGGAGTTAGTAATTTTGTGTTTTCCTCATGATTGAGATGGATTAATTAATAACTTTGGTATTTTTATGGGCATATACCTAAGTAGGGTTATCTATTTATTTCATACATTGTGGTATATCCTTGTTGGATTTTGTGAGATCTTGAGGGTCTCGGGGTCCCTACAGAGTATTGTTATAGGTACCCCTTCATGAGATATGCCAGCACCATGTTCTATTGGATGCAGATGATAGACAACGCTGAATGAGGCTGAGAGTACCAGGACTGGACGGTACCTAGAGGTGGACCATATGGCATGTTGGTACACAGAGGAGACATATGGACGTGGAGTGATGAGGAGATAATCTATACCAACCCTTCAGGTATGAACCTCATAGGACGATCTAGTAGTTGTCTTTTCTTTTTCTTCAGTTGTATTTGATTTCAGTTGTACTTGTACATTTTAGTTGGGCTTGTATTCTGGCCCCTTTTACTTTCAGCATCTTTTGTTATATAGTTTACTGGGTGTTTCATCCAGCTATGTGGTTTCTTGTGTGTGTGTTATAGGTTATAAAGTCAATGCCTTCCTGGTTTTAGGGAATTACACCATTGGTGCTAGTCTCCCGACCCTGGCCTATAGAAGGTGAGATTGGGGTAATCACATCACGATCCCTAGGGAACGGGTCGTGAAAAATTGGTATCAGAGGGAGGTTCTACTGCAGAACTTTGGACTCTGATCTTTATTTTCAATTAAGCAATAGTGTTAAGGGTAGTGATTGTGGTTTTCAGTTTAGGGAGTCCAGTGTTGGTACAACAGCCAACGTATCCATACACCAGGACCCTGACTTATGATTTCCGACTTAGTGCATGAAAACACTGATTGCGTGTGTGTTTTTAAAAGTTTTCTTTAACTCTGCTCAACCAGTTCAGATCACCAGGTATAACTTTTAATCGTAGCACACCTGTTTCTTTTCAGGATGCCTCCACGCAGATAGCTGGCTAGAGTTCTGAGAGTTGAATGCACTGATAGCCAATCGAGCGAAGAGGCCTCGGTGCATGGCCCTTTTCTAGCAGAGGCACCAGCGGTACCACTCCCCGTTGGGCCACCGATGACACCAGACCCAACAACAGATGGTGCACGCCGCTTGAGCATGTTGCACAAGTTCTAGCACCAGAGGCCACCCAGATTCAAGGGAGAGACGGACCCACAGGCAACTAAGGATTGACTGGAGGCTGTGGTGAGAGTTTTCCAACTGGTAGGGACACCAGCAGACCTCATGGTGATCCTTGTTGCCAGCCTACTACAGGCAAAAACATGCAGATGGTGGATCTTGATGCTCCAGGTTCATGATGAGGTGATGCTTCTCAGGGAAGACTTCGAGATCCTGTTTCAGGCAGAGTTTATTCCAGTGAATCTTCACGCGGTGTGCATTCAGGAGTTACTTCATCTACATCAGGGCATTATGATTGTAGCTCCGTACTCAGAGAGGTTCACTGACCTCTCATTCCACTCCACAGATATGTTGTGAGACCCATTCTTCAGGTCCCAGAACTTCAAGCAGGGGCTTAGGCAGGGGATGAGGGCTTCAATGATCTCACTCAGCATCCTGACACTGGTAGGGGTGTTAGAGAGATCCCTCTTGGTGGAGAGTTTCCTTGAAGAGAAGTCACAAGAAGCGAGACCCACTACCAGTTATCACGTAGCAGAGTCTTCTGTAGCCGGCGGTAGACATATGTCGTAGAGGTCCAAGAGGACCAGACCTACAGGTGTATTTCTGCATGGCTCGGGATTGGTAGTGTGGGGCACCGAATACAGAGCCAGACATGCAAGGAGCGAGTAATTTTATGCATGAGGTGGGTAGGGCCACATGGCTTGTGACTGTCCGACCCGTCATTCGTATGATCAGCAGATGGTTGAAGTACCACCTAGGTAGAGATAAAGGTTCAATTGAGGTGGTCTGCAGGGAGCAGTAGGATGTGGCAGAGGAGCTGGTCGTGTAGCTGGCGGTGGGAGACAATTCGAGATATTACTAGCACTACCACCAGGAGGTCCACCCTGACTGGAGGGAGTTGGTGGACATGGGAGAGCTCAGCTCCAGGTAGCTGAGGAATACGATCATGGCATTCTAGAGATGATATGTGGTATGATCTGTGTCTAATCCACCATATTAGCAGTACTTATAGACACAGGTTCTAGTCATTCTTTTATTGCCACTTCCCTCATTTGTAGCTCGGAGATTCCGACAGAGCTGTTGGTTCGATCCTTACATCTAGAGACTCCTACTGGAGCAGATTCAATGATTACGCACTAGTGCTGACAGTGTGAGATTACTCTATAAGGTGAGATCTTTGGTTGGGATCTCCTAGTAGCGGCGTTGATGCCTTACGACATCATCTTGGGTATGGATTGGTTGTCTACAGTCCATGCTCAGATCGACTATATTAGGCGCAAAGTGCGGTGTGTCCACACGGATGGGACCAGTTTTACCTTCACTGGCGAGAAGGGAGACTTTGCAGCACATGACGGACTTTCTAAGAGGAGAGTGAAACCGATCACTCACCAGTTGGCCAGAATTACCCTCAGAGGTATTGATGTGGAGAGTCTAAGTTATCCTGTAGTGGTGGACCAGTACACAAATGTTTTCTCTGATGATGTCCCAGGTCTACCTCCTCATGGAGAGGTGGAATTTTACATTGACTTGTACCCTGGGAGGACACCGATATCTACACTAGCATTTCAGATGGCTCTTATGGAGCTTCGCGAGCTGCGGGGACAACTAGAGGACTTTTAGGGGAAGGGATTCATCTGGGCCAGTGTTTCACCTTGGGTAGCCCCGATTCTGTTCGCCAAGAAGGCGGATGGGAGATTGAGGCTTTGTGTCAACTACTGTCACCTGAACCATGTGACCGTGAAGAATAAGTACCCACTCCCAAGGATTGATGACCTCTTTGATCATCTGAAGGGAGAACAATGGTTCTCAAATATAGACCTCTGATTAGGCTATCACCAGCTTAGGTTACAAGATGAGGATGTGCAGAAGATGACCTTCAGGTGTCGGTATGGCCATTATGAGTTCTTGGTTATGCCATTCGGCATGACCAACACTCCAGCGGTATTCATGAGACTCATGAACTTGATCATTCAACCATAATTTGATCACTTTGTAGTGGTCTTCATCGATGACATTCTGATCTAGTCGACCACTAAGGAGGAGCATGCTGATCATTTACAGGTAGTACTTGACACACTCAGAGAGCACTAGCATTATGGTAAGAACTTGAAGTGCTAGTTCTGGATTCGAGAGGTTCACTTTTTGGGACATGTTATATCAGAGGCTGTAGTTGTAGTGGATCAAGAAAATATTGAGGCAGTTTTTTCTTGGGACCCACCTAGGAGTGTGATGGAGGTTCAGAGTTTCCTGGGTATGGCCGGATATTACCGAAGGTTTGTTCCAGAATTCTCCAGAGTTGCATCACCACTATCTTCCTTGATGAAGAAGGGGAAACCCTTTGTGTGGTCGGAGAGATGCCAATAGATATTTCAAAAGATGAGGTAGAGGCTGAGTAGTGCCCCCATCTTGAGGCTTCCAGAGGAAGTAGTAGGGTACGTAGTCTACTACGACGCATCAGGTACTGGACTTCGAAGTGTCTTGATGCAAGATCGAGTAGTGATCGCATATGGATCTTGATAGCTAAGACAGCATGAGCAGAACTATGCTACCCATGAACTGGAGTTAGCAGTAGTGGTCTTCACCTTGAAAATGTGGTGGAACTATCTGATGGGAAATAATTTTATCGTGTACTCTGATCAGAAGAGTCTCAGTTATATCTTCTCTCAGAAGGACCTGAACCTGAGACAACAATGTTGGCATGAGTTCCTCCAGGACTATGAATTCGAGATACTCTATACTCATGGAAAGGGAAATCTTGTAGTAGATGCACTCAGCAGGAGGTCTGGTATATAGCTTCTAGGCAAGGCGACAGAGAACCTGGCTGCTTTGCAGATATCCTTTGTGGATAGAGATGGAGCAGATTTTCTTCAGTCTATTACAGTCACTCCCCCACTTCTTCAGTGAGCCAGGGAGGTGCAGTGTGAGGACGTTGACTACGAGACACGACGTGCTCAGATATCCATGGGACATGAACCTGAGGGATTTTTTGAAGGTGGCGAGCATGTCGTCCTCTTCAGAGGACGTACCATGGTACTAGATTCATTTTAGAAGGAAATGTTGAGGGAGTTCCACACATCCCCTCTAGCAGTACATCCAGGAGTGGTGACGATTTACCAGGACCTCTGACGACAGCACTGGTGGCCGGGAATGAAGAAGGCAGTAGCAGAGTTTTTCTCTTGATGCCTCACTTGTCAGCAAGTGAAGGCAGAGCATCAGGTACCAGCAGGCTCGGTTCATAATTTAGAGGTCCCATAGTGGAAGTGGGATGGGATATCCATAGACGTCATAACTGGACTTCCACTTAAATCCAGGGGTCATTACTCGATTTGGGTGATCGTCGACCGACTCACCAAGTCAGCCCACTTCTTACCGATCAGAGTGCAGGGTTAAATAAAGAGGTTGGGACACCTCTATGTTCATGAGATTGTGCGGATACATGGAGTACCCATGATGATTGTCTCTGATCATGATACACATTTTATTTCCCAGCTATGGAAGGGGATGTAGGAGTCTTTTAAAACAGAACTTCCTTTGAATACCACCTTTCCATCCCTAAACGGATGGCCTGACTAAGCAGACCATTTAGACCCCTGAGGACATGTTGTGTGCTTATGTCCTCGACTTGGGTTGCAACTGGGAGGATCACTTACCTTTGGTGGAGTTTTCATACAACAACATCTATAAATCCATTATTAGTATGAAACCTTTCGATGTGTTGTATGGGGGACATTGCAGATCACCTTTGTGTTGGACTGACACCGGGAAGTCTGCACTAGTGGGACCAGAGATGGTACGGGCTACCATGGAGACGGTGCAGATCATCCAAGAGCGGATGAAGTCTGCACAAAGTAGGAAAAATTCGTATACCGATAGGAGACAGAGACCTATGGAGTTCGAGGATAGTGAACACGTCTTTCTATGGGTCTCACCCCGACGAGGTCTATGTAGATTTGGCCGAGGTGGCAAGTTATCTTTGAGGTTTATCGAACTTTTTAGGTCCTCATCAGAGTTAGCGAGGTGGCATACCACTTAGATCATCCACCTCAGTTGCACTGGGTGCACGATGTCTTCTACTAATCCCAGCTGAGGAGATACATGCACAACCCTTATCTCACATCATCAACCATAGTGAGTTGGACATCGATGATGGGGTGACTTTTACAAAGGTTCTAGAAGATATTGAGGATTGACAGGAGCGGGTCCTTTGTGGATGGTCGATACCTCTGTTACGTGTTCGCTGGAAACACGAGAACCTCTAGGAGAGCAGATGGGAGTGGGAGGCTTAGATGCATGCTTAGTACCCCCACTTGTTCCCTTAGTTTGATTTGTGGCTTACGGGGATGTAAAGCCCTGAGCTGGGGACAATGTAAAGACCTGGAATTTCCATGTAATATTTTTTTTAAAAAATATGGGAATTTTACGAGTCCGTGAAAATTGATGGCATGTGATTCCAAGGCCCGGTGTGCCCGGAATCAATTTATAAAGTTTTGTTCGGGTACGTTCAGTAAACGTACGATCGAGTTATTATAACTTTTGAACCAGTTCTTGGAATTGAAATCCGAGGGTACTATTGACCTCACAGCACCGATATTCGCTTAAAGTGACTTTCACCTCGACGACAGATGGATGAGGATGAAAGTTAGTTTTTGGGTTTTTGTGGAAATAATAAAATAAAATAAACTTCATTTTATTTAATTTTGAGCTTCTATGTGGATATTTTAGGTGGGTTCCACCATAACTAAACCTCCATGTGGAAGTTGGAAGTGGGGACCACAAGACCTTAACCACCCATGAGAGGTTAAGGTGGTGGGGACCACCCGAACCATAACCTCTCATGAGAGGTTATAGTGGTGGGGACCACCAGGGATTAAACCCCCTAGAAACCCCCCTTTAATTGGGAGAAACCCTCAACTCCCACAATTAATGAGGGAGAGCCTCTTGAACACCTCCACCTTAATTGTGCCAACACACATACCATTAATCTTGCCAACACACTAGTTAATTGAGCCAATTTAATTTAATCCAAATTGAATTGTGCCTATGATTAAATTGGGGAAAAACTTTTTATTATTGGATATCTCTTTTATTTGGTGGAATTGGGGAGAGGGGAATATCTTGGGAGAAATCTTCTCTAACGAAGAACACTTCCTCCATGAAGAACATCGACAACTTCGACCTTCTTCTTTAGAACTTACTTTGATGTAGGATGTGTTCGTCTACAAAAAATCAACTTCCACCTTCTCATGCCAATGTCAAACAACATCGAACAAGGTAGTGTTTTTAATTAAGTTTGATTTTATTCCCCTGATTATTTCTTTTTAAAAACAAAGAACACAGATCAACTAATTATCAATTTGATCTGTGGATGTTTTCCTTGTGGGTTGGGAGTAAATTGTCGCAGGATGTTGTAGGGGTTTATTCATTATTTGATTAACACTTCCCATGTTCTCTCCTATTTTCCTTTTTGGGGATGGGAATAGAAATTATCAAGGGATTATGGGAATTTATTTTTTGAAATATCTTCCCTGCTCGTTCTTTGTTTATGTTCTTGATGAACCTCTTGCTACCACTATAAATGTGGAGGGTGCGACACAAACAAACATGGCTCAACCCCCAACTATTCTTCATTGTAGTGTTCATTGAAACGGAGGAAGACGACAATGGCGTTGAAGGTGATGAAGGCAACAACTATTCCACCCGCAGCCTTTGGGACCCGCGCCGCCCCCGTGATGCTCCGGCGCCCCGACCGAACTGGCTCCGGTGCCCTGGGCCGAACCACGCTGCCTGCCGACCATGCCACCCGCTGTCCGCGCCGCTTTCCAGTGGCGCCCCAGCCAGCTCGTGCCACCCGCCGACCTCCCGAGCCGCCCTGACTGTGCAAGCCCGCTGGCGTTCCAAGCCACCTCGGCTATGCCAGTCCGCCAGCATTCCGAGCCCATAGCCGATCTGGCCCCTCACAGCACCCCGAAAAATCTAGCCCGCACCCTCCCGGTTCCTAGACCACACTTGCCCGCACCCTCGCGGTGCCCCAGACGAACCAGCCCATGCCCTCACTGCGCTGTGGCTGAACCGACCCTCACCCACTCGGCACTGAGGCCGAACCAGCCCACACCCTCACGACGCCCCAACCGAACCAGCCCTGGGCCGAGCCACCCTCGTGGTGCCCTCTGGGCTGAGTCGCCCACGCGACACCCTCCAGGTCGAACCGCCCTCACGCCGACCCGTGTCCGGTCTGCACCCTCACGTCCGGTCTGCCCCCTCTCGGCCCTCCGCGGCCCCTCCCGACCCACTGGGCGGGCCCCAGCGGGCTGGGCCGAACCTTACGGGTCGGGCCAGACCCAATGGGTCAGGCCGAGTCGACTCAAAAAGGGTCGGCCTAGACAAGGTCGGGCGGGGTTGGTCCGACAGAGTCGGACCGGACCCGAGCCCACTATGACCCTTTACTTTCTTTTGGCCATATCATTGGAACCAGACATCCATTTGAAGAACCGTCAGCAGCATTGGTAATCTTGGAGCATGATGGTCCCTTTGAGTTTACCCCACTAGAGTTTGGGGTATAGTTGAGATACAGTCAGGTTGGATCGTGCACGAATCCAACCGGGCCCCTGTGAATAAAAGGATGATAACTCACAGACCAATTGTCTGATTGATGCGCCATCTATTTCATTGAGACCCCTATGATGTATCAGACCTTTGAGATACTTTTTCATGGGACTTCGTGAATGTTAGAGTGTCAAAAAGTAGCTCGTGGAGTAGATAATCCTAGAGAAGAGCGAGCGTAGTTCGGAGACCTAGTAGGTGGCTGATACCTAATGATTGCTGACCTTTTGACTCATAGTGACTCTACTAACCTAGTGGGGAGCGCATTGGTGTCACGATAGACCCACAGTGGAGGACCGTGCTTGGTGACATGGCAGTCCCATGGTACTCGACAGGAGGAGTACCTCAGCAGGCTATGAGGGGGAGTGCACTTGGTGACTTGGCAGACCCATGGTGGGGAGCACCTTTGTCTGACGCGGAAGACCCACGATACTCGACAGGAGGAGTACCTCAGAAGTCCTAGGTTATTGGGAAGTGTTCTTGGTGTCGCGGCATGCCCACTGTACTCAATTGAGCAGGAGTTATCCCGCAACCAAGGTTCGATAATGTTACTAGGGATGTTACATGATACTACACCAAAACTAAAATCCTGGTTGAGCTGAGTTAGTACTTTTGCATTTTCCTCATGATTGAGATGGATTACTTAATAACTTAGGTATATGTATGGGTATATACCTAAGTAGGGTTATCTGTTGACTTAATACTTTGGGGTTTATCCTTTTTGGATTTTTTGAGACCTTGAGGGTCTTGGGGTCCCTACTGAGTATTGTTATACTCACCCCTCCATGGGCTATTCCCACACCATGTTATGTTGGATATAGATGACAGACAACACTGACTGAGACTGAGGGTACCAGGACTGGACGGTACTAGGAGGTGGACTGTATGGCTGGTCGGTACATGGAGGATACAGAAGAACGTGGAGTGCTGAGGAGACTATCAGTACCTACCCTTCAGGTAGGAAACTCATAGGATGATCCAGTAACTGTCTTCTCTTTTTCTTCAATTATATTACATTTCAGTTATACTTATACTTTCCAGTTGGACTTGTATTCTGGGCCCTTTTACTTTCAGCAATCTTTTGTTATATAGTTTACTTGGTGTTTCTACTAACTATGTAGTTTCTTGTGTGTGTGTTACAGGTTATAAAGGCAATGCCTTCCCAGTTTTAGGGAATTATTCCTTTGGTGTTAGTCGCCAGCCCCTAGCCTATGGAATGCGGCTTGGGGTAGTCACGGCACGGGCCCTGGGGAACAGGTCGTGACAAATGGGAAACAAGTATTGATTCCTAATCCACTATGATTTACTTTTCTTAGTAGTTAAACTTGAAATATGAAATTATTTCTATACCTAAGATGGTTCCACACTTTTATGACATGATTATTAATTAAAATTATGGTTCACGATTGATTTATGATGTTTTCTCACACTTATGATTAGTTTGTTTTGAACTGATAATATTTTATACCATGAATCATGTTTATGATTTTTTATAAATTAGGTATGAAATTTTTAAGTTATGATAATGATATCATAATCTTATTCTTGTATTATTCTTTTATATGATCATTGATTGATATATCCCATTTCTAAACTCATTTGTAATCTAAGATCAATCTTTATTATGTTTCCATTACCTATATTATAAAGAATGTTTTTAAGAAGGGTATTTCAATAAGGGTATAAATTGAGAGGAAATTTATAGTAGATGATGAAGAATGTACCTAAATTAGATGTTTTTGTATCTAGTATCCAAATACACAAAACCCTTATAGTTCCAGTGTGGGTCATAATGTTATATATTGAGTATTCATCTAATGAGATATATTATTTTTTGTATGGAAAGACTGGGACATTATATTTAGTATAAAATCATAGGTTAGTTAATCCTTGGAGACTAGGACTAGAAAAATTTGGTAAATTTTATAGGGATAAGTCTAAGTATAGGATAACATCCTAAGGTTTTGGTAAAGTATATAATGTGTCATTTTTATAGAAAATACACCCCTATTTGGATAAGTGGATATGACTATGGAAGAGATGAACCTAGGGGTAAAAAATATAAAATGGGAAGATTGAATTTTAACTCAATTGTCACTAGTTCTCGATTAGTGGGCCAGTGACTATACATTCAACTAGATAATCTTGATATATATTCTTAGGATAACTGACATTTTACTTATGAACCTTTATGAAGGATTTTAGTAGATGATAACCAAGGATATACTCAGTTAAAATTAAGGTTACATAATTTAGAAATAATTTCTCATGATTTATAATTTCTATGAATGTTTTTTCATGATTATATGATTGATCACTCTGATTAATTATGCTTAATGATTATGAAAACCATTTTAGTTTTAGTTAGGGATTAAAGATTGGATGATAAAATTAATTTGGTGATATGTACACTCAAATATTGAAGTATATTATTTTATCATAGTTATATTAATCCCCTTTAAATCATGAAATATATTTGGTAATGTTAATTACTATCCTCAATAATTAAATATTAAGTTAGTTGTGAAAACTATTAATGGTGCGAGGGTCACATATCAAGTCTTCAGTTCCTCTCCATTTGACGTTTGTCAGGATATTCTTCCTCAAAATCTTCTAATTATCCCTTTAGATAAATTTCATGTGACTCTAGGTATGAATTGTATTTCTTTATATATATCCCCTATCAATTTTTGAATAAAGGGAGTTACATTTCATATTCTGAATGAACCTATGATCCTTTTTTAGTGAGAGGATGAATACAAACATCCATTGTAAATTACTGTCCTGTGTGTATTAATTCCTATCCATGAAGATTATCTATATCATATGGTTGGAGAGAAACTCGATATTGAATATATACCTATTTTACATGATGTTTTTGATGTATTTATATAATATTTTTCTAGTATTTCTTTGAATTGTGAATTTGAGTTTTCAATCGAACTCATAGTTGGCCCACACCTATTCTAAATAATTCTTATATGATAGACCCAATTGAGTTATAGGAATTCAATAAAAAATTATAAGAGAATCTTGATAAGGGACTTATAACTCCTACCACATCACCATGTGGATAACCTATTCTTTTTTTTGTAGAAGAAATATGGGTCAATGCATCTTTTCATTGATTATCAAGAACATAACATGATCGCTATCAAGAACAAGAACACTATACTACATAAAAATGATTTTTTTGATCAATTATGAGGATATCATTACTTTTATAAGATTCAACTTTATTATATATATCGTCAATCAAGGGTTAAGAAGGAGGATATACCCAAGATAGTCTTCTATATGAGGAATGGGATTTATGAATTTACAGTGATTCCATTTGGACTTACTAATTTCTATGACATATTTATAGATTTAATGAATAGAGTATTAGTGATTACCTTGATCTATATGTTGTAGTATTTAATGATGATTTTCATATATATTCAAATATAAAGTAGTAACATGAAGATAATTATTTTTTTTTACTAAAGACCCTATGGAAGGAGAAATTTTATACAAAATTTACCAAGTGTGAATTTCAGATTTAAAAAGTTCCATTACGGGGTCATATAATCTCATTATAGGGTATTTAGCTGAATCCTTCAAAGATGTAAGTTATTTAAAAATGGCCTAAACAAACCATGGATACTAATATAAATAGTTTTCTTGGGTTGTATAGATATTACTGAAGCATTGTGAACTATTTCTCATGAATATCAAATCTAATTTCCAAGTTTACTTAGAAGGGGGTTATGTTTTTGTGGATAGATTAATGTGATGATAATTTTAGGGAACTAAACGGAAGGTTGTTCAATTCACCTTTTACTAACACTACCCTATACTAGATAGAGGTTTTTTATATATAAGGATTCATAAAAGAAAGGAACTGGATGTTTCCTCATAAAGAATCACACAATGATAACTTATACCTCCTGAAAATTTAATGTTAATGATAAAAAATATCCAACTCATGATTTTGAGTTAGCTATGGTATTTTTTTCATTAAATTTATTGAAGAATTATATTTATGGAGAAAGGGGTAATATATATATATATATCCTAAATTTTTAAAGTATATGTTGACCTAAAAAGAGTTGTATATGATCCAGATAATATGGTTTAAATTGATTATGTATTATAAATGATCAATACATTACTACCCTTGGAAGGAAAACAAGGTCAATTCTTTGATTCAGAAGGACCATTCTTGTTCGAATATGATGAGGATTAAAATAAACACAATACTTATGGATTTGTAGAAGATGGAACATGAAATATTGTGGAAATGGGAAATATTCTATCTTTCTCAGATTAATGTTCAACTATCTATCTATGTGATGATTATAGATAACCAAAAGATGTGGAACTACAAAAGAATGTAAAACATGTTCTCAGGTTTAATCATGATTTTGATTGAATGATAAGGGTCAAGTTGCAAGTATGTGTACCATCAATACCATAATTAAAGAAGGAACTATTAGATTAAGCTCCCAAATCATAATTCTCTTTTTATCATGAAATTATGAAGATATATAAATATTTAAAAGAGTGTTTTTTGTGGGAATATGTGAAAATGAATATTTCATAGTATGTATCTTGATTATTGGTATGTCATCTTGTTTATGTTTGGAGATATAATTCTAAGGGGATGTTAAAACCATTACCCATACCTAAATGAAAATGGGAAAAATTACCTTTGATTTTGTAATTGGACTCCCCAAAATATTTAAAGGGAACAATTCTATTTGGGTTGCAATCGATTTCCTTATTAAGTTAGCACACTTCCTTTCCACTAGAGATTTTTTTCTTGACCAGATTTTCAAGTTTTATATTAATTATGTAGTGATATTTCATGGAGTACCAAATTTTATTATATTTTACCAAGATCCAAGGTTTAACATGAATATCTAGATAAGTATATCACAAGATTGGAATATAGTGTTGATTTTTGGTACTAATTATCATCCTTAATAAGATGGCCAGTTTGAGAGAACCATTCAAATCCTAGAGGATATATTGAGATCTTCTTATATGTATTTTAAAGGTGGTTTGTATCAACACCTTTCTTCTATAGAACGTTCTTACAAAAAATATATTTCAGTAAAGAACCAGATGGTTATTTATTAATCACTCTATGGTAGGAAGTACAAGACTCCAATGTGATAGGATAAATATAGAGAGGGAAATTTATTGGTACTTGAGTTATCATAGGAGATGTTAAAAAAGTTAGATCCATTCAAAAAAATATAATGGTATCTTTGAGTTGAAATAAAATTTATAATGAAACTCATTAGTAAGATATGGAGTTCAAAGTTGATGAAATTATATTCTGATTAATATCTCCTTGGAAGAAGGTTTTGAGATTTTCAAATAAGGGAAATATAAGCACTATATATATTGGTCCTTTTGAGATTCATGACCTTTTACTATAGTATCATATAATTTAGAACTTCCACTAATTCCCTCTCAATTTTGTGATGTATTCCATGTATATCTATCAAGGAAATACATACCTAACACTTCAAATGTACTAAAATAATAGGTCATACCACTAGAGCAAGATCTAAATTTTGTGGGACAACCAGTGGAGTTTCATGATGATATATAGAAAGAGAAACTAAACAACACCACTCACTTGGTCATAGTTTCGTATTGAAATCATAAATCATAGGATGTTACTTTGGAACATAAGGATATGATGAAATAGAGATATACTTAGTTGTTTATATCATTGTGATTCAATTTCGAAGGTAAAATTCATTTTATGTGGGGTATAATGTAGTAGACTTTTATTTTATGATATAGTTATCTATAAATAAATTTTATTTCTTGGATATACTTCTTTACACACAACATTGAGTTTAAAAAAAATCATGTTATACTATTGATATATTATTTTATGTGACAGATATTTCCTATCTATTGAATTGGATTTTATGAATAGGATTAACCACATTATTAAATATGTATAAAGTTCCTAATCAATAAATATGTATTAATTTATAAGAATTCAATTTTTATTAATGTTATTTTATTCTTCAAAAAAATTCTTTTCCTCCAAAAATGGTTTATATTGATTTTTGTAAATGAATATTATAATTAATTTCTATAAATTTTAGAAATTTTATTTGAAAAAATGATATAATTTTTAAAATTAATATATAAAAATTATCAGGGGGTGAATTTTTGCTATTTTATTTAAAAATATTGATTTTCTAGTGAATAGTGAAAAGTAATAATTATTTTTTGAAACTATATTTTTGTTTCGTGCATTTTAAAAATTTTCATTTTATTTGAAAATTGGTTCAAAGTAAAATTAGTTTTACTATATTATTAATAATCTTGTCATGTTCATTGTAATCAATTTTATGGTTGAATTTGGTATAAAACCATTTTTATACTAAAAAAGATATTTCTCTGAAAAAATGTTTTTCGTTGTGTTTTTCATTTATTATTAAATTAATTTATTCTAGATATAGAAATTAAATATTGAAAAATTGATTCCATATTTGGAATCATAAGGTAAAAATTGGTTAAAAATTCATTTTTTCAATATTAATTGTAACCATAGTAAATTTTTGTTACCATACTAATGGTAAAATGGGTTAATTTGTGTTTAAACTAATGTTATAAGACATTAAATTCCATAAAAACATTCCTTAATCCTATTTGATGAGTTTATTTAGTCCATTTACATTAATTTCTAGAATATATTTCCACTTGGTGTAATTTTTCATTGATTGTGATCTTTATATTAATTTAATAAAAGAATAAATATATAATGTCACTCTCTTGAATTAAATATCTATAATTTATTTTCATAAGGATAAAAATAGGATAAGTTAAGTTGGAAATGGTTATTAAAATTTTAATTAATTTCATTCCAACTAATTTTTTTAGTGAAGAAATAATTTCCTTAAATGTTTACGCAACATCGACACAATGCTTGTGTATGTAGAAAAAAAATCAAGTAAATAATTTTAAAAACTCTAAAATCAATTTATATGTGTAATTTATAGTGTCCCATTAATTATATATATAAATATAATTTGTTAATGATGATTGAAAGGTTTATATTCTAATTCATGTTCTAAAACGTGGTTCTCAATGTTAAATTATATGAAGAGTTCAAAAAATGACATTAATGATATTTTCTAATAAATATTATTTTATTAAATAATTTATAATTAATAAAAACTATAAAGATCCCTACACCAGTTTCCCAAAGTCGGTGAATTATATTAATACATTGGAATAGATACAAGACTATAATCCCAAAGGACTGATCAATTTAGTAGTTTTATAAAACCAAATTACATACATAAACTTTACATTACAAATTGAAAGGAAAAACAACATATAAACTCCATTGGTAACAACAAAAAACTCTCATATTAACCCTAAAAGTCATTTGAAATATATATCTTCACATCCTGGGGAAATATAAAACTAAATAAAGTGGGGGAGCTCATATGATTAGTATAGGTAATTAATACAATAGAAGATAACATAAACAATAAACCACAATAAATTAATAAAATCACATGCCAATGGAACATAATCTTGAGCAAAATATGGAACGAATAAAATCTAAATAAATAATTCCATATAAATAATCACATGAAACCTAACCATGGATATTCTAATAGTCAAATAATCTCATGAATAATCAATTACCAAAATCATAATGATGGAATTCATAATTCCAGACATATGAAACATATTGGTAAGACCTCGACCAAGACATCTGAAAATAAATTGTTAAGGACTTAGACAAAACCAAATCTGATAATGGGAAAGTCCTCGACCAATTCCATATATGTTTTTTCTCATGATACCCACTGATGCATATAGGGGATATAAAGGGACCCATCCATCACCTTCCATGTACAATTTAGTCCTTATATGATGGGGTTAAACATATACAACATATACATATAAAATTTAAATATATTTCCCCAATATGTTAAACGTAATCACTAACCATTCTGAGAAGTATGGTGAATGGTATCAAGATATCAAATCCATAGTCAACCTTTTTGGATCATTTATATGAAATATACACAAGAGGGGGGGGGGGGTGAATTGATTTTATTAAATTTTCTTCAAAAAATCTTGATGATAATCAACTCTGTCCTTTTATATTTATCATATTTATTATTCAATGGAAATAAATAGATATTATGATGTAAATATTTATACTGATTCAGGGCACAAAAATCCCTTAGTCTACTCCACCAATGCTATTCTCCATGATCTTGGTGATTTTCACTAGTCGGTTCTCTTTTTACAAGACCATCCACAACTAAGTGCAAACATTTGAAACATTTACAATTTTAAGTCTAAAACAAATCCTTCAAGTTATAAATGAATAACTAATAAAAAAACATAGTACCAGATGCCAATACTCAAAATAAAAGATTATTTTTTGTTAAATACTTTCTGATTGATCTTCATAGTTGCAGCAGTATACAACTGATAGTAAATAGATCGTTATATTCCGAAAGGATATTCTTTAGGTTAGAGTAGTTCTGAATCGATCTAGTTGCAATTTATCTTGAAACATATTCAGAAAAAAATCAAAAGTAGATTCATGATGGATATTTAATGTATAATAAGTAAATCTTAAATGGTTTTCTTTCTAATATAAAACAGAATTTGATCCTTCTTTGCAGTAGCAGATCTGTAAAAGATCTTTTTAAAGAATCAGCGTATCTCTAATTTTCTTTGAAACTTGAATATCTTCGGATTTGAATCTTGTTTTCATCATGATTTCAATAGATATCTTATCACATATATACTGAAAAAATTAAGATACCCAATATTTATATAATAATGATGAGCACCTTATTCATAAATTTAGATCCACAAAATTCATCTAACAGATCACGATATTAAGATGTTTGAATAAAAAAGTAGTCTTAACTTCCATTAATAATAAACACAAAATCCTCCTATTAAATTGATCCTTTGAATCACATAAAAATGGATTTAAATAATTCAAATATGTGCCTTAAAATAATTCTTTTAATCGGGCTTTAAATCAGCCTGATAATCCACAAAAGACCATTGCACGATAAAGGAGAAACTTCAAATCCCCGACGCTTAAAGAAGTCAAACATAGGATTCTTTTTAGAAGAAATCCAAATATCAAATATAAGGTTGATCAGAAACGTAAGGTTGATGATCCATACTTTTGTCATCGACTTTCAAATGTATGATATATGATCTATAATTTTATATTTTTTAGAACTTAAGGTAGATGATCTATACTTTTGAGATAATGTAAGGTTCATCACAAAAGTAGGGTTAATGATCCTTTATATTTTGAAGCAAACATAAGGTTCCATACTTACGTAGGGTTCTTCATCCATACTTTTCTCATATAAAAATTTAAGGTTCCTTCCAAACATAAGGTTCTTTTACTATAAATTTCTAAACTCCCGTTAAATAAACGTAGGATATAATCCTTACGCTACGATATCCAACGTACGATATAAATAGTGTTTCCAGAACATACTGAATAGATTTCCAAACACTTTTCCAAATATTTCACACAAATCATATGCTTTAATATTATTCCAAAATTGGGAAAGTAAATAATATTGATTTCCTAAAATGTTCTTAAAGTAAAACAATTAGAATAACAAATAAGGGTATTTGTGAGAATCAATATTATCATAAAAATATAGAGTATTTTTGAAACAATACATGCTAAAAAATCTCCCCCTTTTTGATGATCACAAAGGACCCATAACATTAAATATTTTATAATTTTGCAAGGATAAAAACAATATTTATTTTTAAGTTTCAAATACCTCTTTGAAAATATACAACACTGGTTTATCCAAATTTATCTTCAAAGGTTCTCTAAAAACATTTCTCCCCCAAAAGTATATTTAAAAACAATGTAAAGTGTTGTGTTTATCCAAATTTCTCTCCCTTTTTTAGTTGTCAAAAAGAATGATAGAATATGGAATATAACACATGTAATGAAGTAATGAACATGTAAGAAAATGTTATGATAAACTGTTTATCAATAAAGGAATCTGTATTTTTTGAGGAAGTCTGACATAGACATAAAAAAGTAAAAAACCATATAATTTGAGAAATATGAAATTTCACTGATAAAAGAATATACAATTAGATGAATGAACAGGAATCATTGTTTTTGGGATAAAGTTTTGAAAAAGGGTATCTCAACAATTCTGAATAACATCCTTCAATTCATCCAACTATAACCTATATCTTTTCCTAATACCATATCCCATCTGAATTGTTAGATCTCTTCCTTCTTGAATCAAATGAATATCTTCAACGAGGTTCACTCTGGAAACTCATGCAATCCTTCTTCCTTATCCATAAACTAATTGATCTTCTTAGTGAATCTGAATAGTAATTCTCTAATTATCGGTTCTTTTAAGGTATGATGATCAACAAGATGTTTCTAATTTTACAACAGAACAAACAAAGGAGAGATATTACACTATAAATCCTACAACATTTCATTCATGTCTCTCATTATAGCTATAATGTATGGGAATATTTTGATCAAATCAGGCGAAGTACCTGATATACTTTCTTGAATTCCTGTGACAGTTGCAATTTTCCACTCTAAAAAACTTTTCAGTTCTTCCAAATTTGATTTCAATAAAAATTCCAATTTTTAATTTTTCAACCTCTATCATCAATTATTTTTTAAATACATCAACATATTTGTTTGAAACAAAACTATATTTCAGATTTTGAAATATTTTTTTCTCTTTATCTAACTCTCTTCTTTAAGTAGCATTTTCTACTTTAGCTATATTAAATTTTCAGACATGTTCCTCAATATGATTATACATAGAATTAGAGGCACCCTATTCTTGATTCACAACTGGATCTACCAATATTAGTGGTAAAAATTGAGTATCTGATTTCTATTCTTCATCCTGCACCACTATAGCATCAAACCTTTTTAATACATAATTTTTCATTACATTTTACAAACATAGGATCTTTAAAGTCTAGTGTCTTGGAAATCAGGATCATAATACATGAAAATAACATAAAAATTCTTCTAAAACACTTGTAAGGATTCTTCATTGTTCATCCTCAGTTCATTATAACATCTCATAACCTAGGAACATACATCAATGGAAACGGTGGGCAGAAGGCCCAGTAAGGAGAACAAGAGAAAAATTTTACATGTGAACTTGAGATACATCAATAAAGTTGTGATAAATAACTTTAAGGCATGAGAAAGAGATCATGAAGTATATCATAATAAAAATAACCTGTTTTATAACTTGAATATGTGGACACAACATTTAACTTAGACAATCATGAACATATCACCAAGGTCCATCCTCAAGGTGTTATTTAAAAAAAATTACCATGGTTATTCACCAAGGTATCATTAAAATTGTAATCCCTAGAGATTACATGATTACCCAATGCATTGAAGCTCTATCAGGGCACACCCTAAAATTTGTCTTTATCATCATGTGTGCCACATATATCATAATCAAACATTTCATAAATAACCCATATAGCATAAAATAAATGGGTTTCATTTCATAATCATAACATTTTAAAAACTGCTTTTAAGACATGATCTTTATGTCATTCTAAACCCCCGAAAAAAGGAAAGTGGGTTTCATGTATGTAAATCCTAGAATAAAAATAGAAAATTTTGATATAAATGTGAGTAACCCCATAGAAGAAAAAGCTTTGAGTATTCACTTAATAAAATAAAAGAATTTGAGAAAAAGATAGAGACATTTTGAGACAAAAGTTTTTGCATCATAACGGCTATGTTATAGGGTTTTAGAAAACATTGAAAAGACAGGGGACATGGGTTAACCACTCATAAATGATCCAAAAAATAGTAGAGGGACATAATATAAAGGATATAAGAACATGGTAATTAAATTTGAAAGACATACCATATAAAATGAAAAACATGGAAGGAAGACAAAAATAAGATTTCTCTTTTGGAAATTCGGCAGCCTAACGGCGTCACTTAAAACATCAAAAAATGAATTGATGAGATAAAATAGGGTATCTCATCATATGAACATAAAATAACAGTATTATGGATATAGATATCATATCCCAACATAATAAAAAGGAACTTGAAAGACTTGACATGAAAATAGAACTTGAAAATGAGAAGGGTGAAAGAATCCCTCACAAAAATTCGACAGCTTAACAACACCACTTAAACATTATTAAAATGAATTGATGAGAGAAAGAGGGGGTCTCTCATCATATGAACATAAAAATGAAATTAGGATGAATATAAAAAAACATCCCCAACATAAGAACATGGAGCTTAAAATAAATTACATAAAGGAGAATACATGAAAAGATAGAGAGAGGTAGGATCCCTTACCTTGAAGAGTAACATAGAAATATTGAGGTTTGGGACCTTGAGAGGATTGAGGGCACCTTGGGAGGACTCCTTGGGAGGTAAGGAGACCAGAACTTCGTTTAGGAGTATGTTAGAATGGAATGGATGAGAGAATGTGTTGGTATTTATAGGGGAAGTGAGGGGAAAAGACATTAATGACCAAGGGACACCTCATTGGTGGTATTGGCAAAACCATGGTCTTGCCCATGGTATTTTCCCATGGTATTGGACACTTGGTACACCTCATACCTTATCTTACTATTCATAAGTCGACCATAATGATTACATAATTATTACATCTTTAATGATGTCATTAAACACTTGAAACTCTAAACTGAAAATTCATTATTCACCGAAAAATCAACTTTTTCAGAAAAATCCAAAAAAATTACCTTAACATAATATAGATTCTCTGAATTCAAAAATTAACTCCATTTTATAAAAATAATTTTCTAAATATTTTTAATTTAATTTTTCAATAAAAACACTATTCACCGAAAATTCATTTTTTTAGAAAAATCCCTAAAAATTACATTAACATAATATCTATGCTCTGAATTCAAAAATGAAATCCATTTTATAAAAATAATTTTCTTAATATTTTTAATTTAATTTTTAATTAAAAAACACTATTCACCTTAAAATATTAATACTTGACTAAAAATTTCTGAAATAGTTATTTACCTATTTTATTGAATCACATTACTTAATCAAGGTGCCTAAATTATATTAATACTTTCTTTATGTGAGATTAATAATCCATTTGGTCACATTACTAATCCTAAGCATAAAATCACTATTCATAATTTACTATTCACCAAAAATTATATTGATCTTATTAGACTCTAAATTTATTACTGAACACATTTGCAGAAGACCATTTTTTGAAAATCATTACACATCATTAATTATTTAAGGATTACATAAATATTTTAAAATATCCATTTTTCCAAAATTCATCAATAATATGCAAACTATATTTATCCGGACATTTGAAAATTCTCAAACTTCACTATGAGAAGAAATCAAAATTTTATATATAAATCAAGGGATTACACAAGGTGGCTAAGGTCTCGTTACATAGCCCCTTATAACACCAGTATAGGATCTAAGTGTAAGGTGTGCTAAGGTGAGAGAATCTTGGGGCGGCTCGACCAACATTGCCCATGTGGTGGTTTCTATCAGCTTGAACTTCTCACGAAGAAAATTCCGTTCCAGTTTCACATGATGAAGTTTAGATTGGGTTTGGTCCAGAGAAAAGCCCAGTGGTGATACCTCATTTCCAAGTTCTGTCAGATGGGCCGCGATCAGCCTGAGACTACTGGATAAGGCCATCAAATCTTCTTTATATATTGATTAACCAATATCACTTGTATTTATATATAATAATCGCAACATTTAGTTTCCAATGGTCATACTGACCAATAGTCATATAACAGTCAAAACCCAATGGTCTCATTTTAATTATACTCATTTTATTAAATGAAAAAGTTTTGTTGAGTATAAAATAAAATAACACAAAAAATTAGGAAACAAAATTTATTCAAAATTTCATGTCGTTACATTCTTCCCCCCTTAAGAAATTCATTCCTCGCAATTTTTAAAATTGGGCTTGAAAATTTCCTTGAAAGTCCCACATCGGAAAAACATTCAGTAAAACTATTACTTTAAAAGAATGAAATGGAAGTACAAAGGTCATCTGAGTTAACCCATACTAGGATTCCATGTAGGGAAAGATGGATATGGAAGAGAAAACAAAGGGTCATATTCTGATGGAGAGTGATAAAAAACATTATTAGGAGAATGTTAACCACAAAAAAATCACAAAATTATGATGTGTATAAATGGTCTTTGATTAACCAATAGGAAACTTAAACCAACAACGTTTTTGTTTTACATTCCTTTTCATAATTTTGAGGAATTCATTTACTACATAGAATAAAAACATAAGGAAATATAATTACCTTCATGTAGAGTTTCATCCTTTAATAAGTTTATACCAAAACTAATCTTTTCTCCAAATGATGAGAATTCAAAAAGGCTTGGTCACATCCAAAGGACAAGAATCATCTTCTAGAGAATCACAAAATCCACAAAAGGAGAAATATACATTTCTCTTGTATTTAGACATCAACTAAAACCAAAATGGTTAGTATGAGATCATATAATCCCCAAAAAGGATAATCATTTAAAAATACAACTACTACTATCCAAAATTCTACACATAGTATCCAAAGTTCAAGAAAGACCACTAAATACACAATTGTCCTTATAATTCATCAAAATAATCCAAACTAAGATTGAAACCCAAAACTCATTAGGATTTAATCACATAGTCTTCCATAATAAATCTGAATATTTGTCTCCAAATAACATCTAATACTCCTAGAGTCTCATATTGAAGTGTAATTAACCTAATCACATATTCTTTATGCTAGGTTAATCATTTTCCAGAAATAAACCAAATCACCATATATCCACAAAAAATACAAAGATTCTTAAAAAAATAAAAATTTCAACCATTCCTTAACAAATAAAATCCTGTAGTATTTTATTTTCCTTAGGTATATAGTACTACAAAAGAGAAATCATAGTCCAAAATAAACTTTACCATTTAATCAAAAAATCATTTTCCTATACAAAGGATATCCATTTGATAAAACATAAGTTTCCAAAATCAACTTATTCTTGATCTATAAAAATAGCAGTTCTATTAGTCAGTCTGAAGGGCATAACAACAAACTCATAATGCCCATATCTTGATTGGAAGGTAATTACTGGAATATCATAATTCATTACCCTCAATTGATGATAAATAGAAAAAAGATCAATCTTAGAGAAGAATTGAGTTCCACAAAGTTGGTCAAATAAGTCATCAATTATTGGAATAGAGTATTTGTTATTCACTGTGATCCCATTCAGTAATCTATAATCAATGCATTGCTGCATCGATCCATCCTTCTTCTTCACAAATAGAACTGGTTCTCCCCAAGGAGGCACACTTGGTTGGATAAACCCATTCTCTAAAAGATCTTCGAGTTGTTTCTTTAATTCCTGTAGCTCCACATTTTCCATCTTCTAGGGGTTTTTGACATCAGATGAGATCCAGATACGAGTTCAATGGAGAACTCTACCTCTCTTTCTGGGGGAGGTCCAGGTAACTCCTCAGGAAATATGCCAACATATTCCTAGATGATGGGGCAATTTTCTAAAATAATAAATTCTTCGTGAGAAACTTATTTCATTTACGAATCTTTTAACTAAAATGATTTTATGTATTAAAACTTCATTCTTAGACAATTAAATTTTTCTATAATTCCTTCATAATTATTCATAAAAAGCTTGCAATTAACCAAACATATCCCCTGGGAGTGTCGTAACCAAGAGTGCAGCAAGGCCCATTGTCATGTACCAATTCCCTTTTGAGTCAGTCTCAAAGCAGTGTTTTCGGGTTTTACCCCTATGTAAATCTGTGCTAGAGCCACCTCTAACTGCTCGTATCCAGACAGGGATGTATTTGTTTGATAAACCACTTACTCACTACTCACCAAAATACCAAGAAGATTTCCTATATTTCAACTTTTATATAGGATTCTTCCTAAAGTTTTAATATCATAATTTCCATAAATAACTAAACAATCCTTTGATACTAACTTTGGAATCCCACATTTTTAATACATAACTTTTCATTACATTTTACAAACCGAGGATCTTTAAAGTCTAGTGTCTTGAAAATCAGGATCATAATACATGAAAACAATATAAACATTATTCTAAACCACTTTTAAGGCTTATTTATTTTTCATCCTAAGTTCATTATAGAATCTCATAACATGGGAGCATATATCAAAGGAAAGGGTGAGCAGAAGGCCGAGTAATGAGAACAAGAGAAACATTTTACATGTGAACTTGAGATACATCAATAAAGTCATGATAAATAACTTTAAGGCATGAGAAAGAGATTATGTGGCATATCATAATTAAAATAACGTGTTTCATAACTTTAAGATGTGGATACAACATTTTACTTAGACAATCATTAACATATCACTAAGTTCCATCCCCACGGTGTCATTTAAAAAAAATTACCAAGGTTATTCACCAAGGTATCGTTAAAATTATAATCCCTAGTGATTACATCATTACCCAATGCATTGGAGAGATATCAGGGCACAACCTTAAATTTTTCCTTATCATCATGTGATAAACATATATCATCATTAAACATTTCATAAATAACCCATATATCATAAATGAAATGGGTTTAATTTCATAATCATAATGTTTTAAAAACTGCTTTTAAGACATGATCTTTATGTCATTTTAAACCCACAAAAAAGGAAAGTGGGTTTCATGTATGTAAATACAATAATTAAAATAGAAAATTTTGATATACATGTGCATTACCCCATAGAAGAAAAATATTTGAGTATTCACTAAATATAATAAAAGAATTTTAGAAAAAAGAGAGAGATATTTTGAGACGAAAAATTCTCTAGCATCACGGCTATGTTACAGGGTTTTAGAAAACATTAAAAAGAGAGGGGACATGGGTTTCCCACTCATAAATGATCCAAAAAATAATATAGGGACAAAATATAAAGGATATAAGAACATGGAAATGAAATTTTAAAGACATACCATATGAAATGAAAAACATGGATGGAAGACAAAAATAAGATTTCTCTTTTGAAAATTCGGCAGCCTAACGGCATCACTTAAAACTTCAAAAAAAAATGAATTGATGAGATCAAATAGGGCCTCTCATAATATGAACATAAAAGAACAGTATGATTGATATAGAGATCATACCCCAACATAATAAAAAGGAACTTGAAATACTTGACATGAAAATAGAACTTGAAAATGAGAAGGGTGAAATAATCCCTTACAAAATTCGGTAGCCTAATGACGCCACTTAAACATTCTTAAAAAGAATTTATGAGAGCATGAATAGGTATCTCATAATATGAAAATGAAAAGGACAGTAGGATGAATATATAAGAGCATCCCCAACATAAGAACATGGAGATTAAAATAACTGACATAAAGGAGAATACATGAAAAGAAAGTGAGAGGTAGGATCCCTTTACCTTGAAGAGTAACTTTGAAATCCTAAAGTTTGGGACCTTGAGAAGATTGAGGGCACCTTGGGAGGACTCCTTGGGAGGTTAGGAGACCATAACATCATTGAGGAGGATTTTGTAATGGAAAAGATGAGAGAATGGCTTGGTATTTATAAGGGAAGTGAGGGGACACGACATTAATGACCAAGGGACACCTCATTGGTGGTATTGGAAAACCCATGGGCATGCCCATTGTATTTGCCCATGGTATTGGCCACTTTAGAAACATAATAAATTATCTTAATATACATAATTCGACCATAATTATTACATAAATATTACATCCTTAATGATGTCATTAAACACCCGAAACTCTAAATTGAAAATTCACTATTCACCGAAAATTCAAACTTTTCAGAAAAATCCCAAAAAATTACCTTCACATAATATCAACGCTCTGAATTCAAAAATTAACTAAATTTTATAAAAAAAAAGTTATAAATATTTTTAATTTAATTTTTAAATAAAACAGTATTCCCCGAAAATTCATTTTTTCAGAAAAATCCCCGAAAATTACCTTAACATAATATCGATGATCTGAATTCAAAAATGAACTCCATTTTATAAAAATAATTTTCTAATTAATTTTAATTTAAGTTTTAATTAAAAAACATGATTCACCTAAAAAAACTAATACTTTACTAAAAATTTCTGAAACAGTTATTTACCTATTTTATTGAATCACATTACTTAATCAAGGTGCTAAAATTATTTTAATACTTTATTTAAGTGAGATTACTAATCCATTTTGTCACATTACTAATCCTAAGAATAAAATCACTATTCATAATTTACTATTCACCAAAAATTAAGTTGATCTTATTAGACTCTAAATTTCTTACTGAACAGATTTGTAGAAGACAATTTTTTGAAAATCATGACACATCATTAATTATTTTAGGTTTACATAAATATGTTAAAATATTATTTTTCCAAAATTCATCAATAATATGGATAATATATTTATCTTGACATTGGAAAATTCTCAAATTTCACCAAAAGAAGAAATCAAAATTTTGTATTTAAATCAAGGGATTACACAACGTAGCTAATGTCTCGTTACATAGCCCCATATAACACCAGCATAGGATCTAGGTGTAAGGTGTGCTATGGTGAGAGAATCTTGGGGCTGATTGGACAATATTGAATGAGTGGTGATTTCTATCATCTTGAACTTATCACGAAGGAAATTCCGTTCTAGTTTCCCATGATGAAGTTCAGCTTGGGTTTGGTCCAGAGCAAAGCCTAATGGTGCTACCTCCTTTCCATGTTCTGTCAGATGGGCCGCGATCGGCCCGAGACTACTGGATGAGGATATCAAATCTTATTTCTATATTGATTAACCAATATCACTTGTATTTATAGATAATAATCGCAACATTTAGTTTCCAACGGTCATACTGACCAACAGTCATATAACAGTCGAAACCCAATGGTCTCATTTTAATTATACTCATTTTATTAAAAGAAAAAGTTTTGTAGAGTATAAAATAAAATAACACAAAAAATTAGGAAACAAAATTTATTCAAAATTTCGGGTCATTACAACCACTAATTGCTCAACTGATTTTTCTCTTGAAAACTCAATTGAGAATTATTTATTTAGAACATGTATATGAATATAAGAGGGATTTTATTGAATAGGTTGTTCTTAATTATCAACTTCTAAAGGAAGGTTCTCATTCTGAGAAATTTCATCTTGAATTTATTGTTGAATATGACTTTGTTGCACTGGTTTTGTTTGAGCATTTTCAATTTGTATAGAGTCATTCTGGCCCAGAGATTGATCTAAAATATCCATTCAATGAGAGTTTTATGTTTGAGGTACCTCATCAGTTATTTTATCTACCTCATCCTAAGGAAAAAATTCCACTTCTAATTGAGAAGAAGATTCCTCTTGTCTCTCTTCTTGAATAGATTCACACACAAACATATAAATTAAAAGATCTCTTGTTTCAAAAATTTTATCTAGAGTAGATTCTAGACCAGCAGTTTCTTTACATGAACTAATAATTCCTCCCTAACTTTCTTTATCAGCAGGTTCATCTTCTATTTCAAATATGATTCTTCTTGATGTCTTTTAAACTTCCTCTATTCTGGATTTAGCCACACCTTCTTTAGATACTGCAGGTTTTCCCCCCTAAGCAGACACATGATCCTCTTCAGCTCTAACATGTATGATTTTTCCTTTTACAGTGCTACGGAAAAATATGTGATTTTTTAATGTTCAATAATTTGACACATTGCTATGGTGGAATTTGATTCTCATTTCAATTATCCTCACAATATCTTTTTTAAACAACAACATTGAAATAGTCATTCCATAAGGATAAAAACTCATATGAGCCTGAGGTTGACAACATTAACTCAAATATCTAGTCATGTATCTTGGAAAACTCACTTTTATGTTACTTCAATAATAGAAACATAATAGACATATCAAGAAAAAGAATCTTTTTCATCTCATACATCCTTGGGGCAATTTTAGTTTGAATGAATTTAATCAAAATCTTCTGAACTAGTTTGAAATGTTTGACCAACATTTTCCATATGTTTTTAGAACAAAACAGAAAAGACATGATATCCTCAGATTTATGATTACTATCCCCGATTTACTTCAGATCAAAATGACAAACTCCCTCATGAGGGTCATTCAAGATCCTTGTAATTTAAATAGAAGAGATTAGTAACTCCTTATCTTCGATCTTCACAACAATCGAATCTTTTGTATCTCCCAAAGTAAATTGGATAGTTTTAAAGAAAATTCTAAACTAAAATTCATACATAAATTCAGTATAGTACTCACTGAATTTCATTTCAGTACCTTGAAAGAATAATGCTTGTTTCAACATCAGGTTCATCTGACACAACCATTCTAGATCAATGACTTTTCTGTGAAGGATTTTCCGTCCAGTTGAACATTGACGATTCTCATCATTGGGTTTTCCTTCTTTGATTCTCTTAGTTTTTTCCATTTCTTTCTAAAAGATATGAAGGATTGAGGTTCTAGGGTTTTGAAGGTGCTAGTAAAGGAAGACGAAAGAGGTGATAGGTTTTGGTATTTTGAAAGGTTTTGAGAAAATGAGCTGGTTTGGGAATTAGAAATAGGATCTAATAATGCCTTGATTCCCGTGTCATTACATACATAATAATAATTATAGAATTTAAAATAAATTAAACCATATGCGTCTTATTTAAAATTTATTATTGAATAAAAATAAAATTGTAACTTATTTGAGAGATAAGTAACTAAATTATTTAAAATAGTAAAAAATTAAAATAATATAATTAAATTCCATTAAGATTAAAAATAAATAATATTTATTCAAAAATAAATAAAATTAGAAATAAAAATTAAATTTATTTTAAATTAAATAAACCAAACTCCACCATAATAAAATCAAAACATGAAGTGGGATGTGGTTTAGTAAAAATATTAAATAATTGAAATTAAGTACTTATAAATTTTAAAAATATATCCTTTTTAAGAAAATGTTCTCTTAGAAAATGATCTCTAATATCAAAATGCTTAGTTCTAGAATGACTTATAGGATTTTTAGAAAAATTTATAGCCCTAGTATTATCACATAAAATAGGTGTATTATCAAAATTTATTACAATATCCATAAGAGTGTTTTTCATCTACAAAACTTGTGCACAACAACTACCTGCCAATATATATTATGCTTCAGCTGTTGATGAAGAAACTATGTGTTGTTTCTTATTAGACCATGAAACTAAATATTTTCCTAAAAAGTGAAAGGTTCCTGAGTTACTTTTTTATCTAATCGAAAACTTCTAAAATTAGCATCTGAATATGAAATTAAATTAATATCGTATATTTTTGGATAAAGAAGAGATTAAAAAATAGTTCCTTTTAAATATATAAAAATTATTTTGACAACTATAAGATGAGATTCATTAGGATTTGATTGAAATATTTCACAAATACATAATGAGTACATAATATCTAGCCTACTATGAGTAATATATAATAAACTACCAATCATACGTCTATATAACTCTTTGTCTACTGATTTTCCAGTTTCATCCAAATCATCTTTTATATTAGTACACCTAGGAGTTGTATATGTCTTGCTGTTTTCATGTCCAAATTTATTTACTAATTCAGTAATGTATTTAAATTAATTCAAAACATTTCCAAAATCAATTTTTATAGATTTTATTTCCTAAAAATAAATTAAGTTCTCCCATCATACTCATTTAAAATTATTTTTTTGCATTAATTTTGAAAACTAATGACAATGTGTTTTATTTTTTGATCCAAAAATTATATCATCTACATAAATTTAGACCAATAAAATAATAGAATTTATATTTTTCTAGAAAAGTTTTGGATCTTCTATACCAATAGTAAAATCATTTTTCAAATGAAAATAACTTAATCTTTTATACCAAGATCTAGGTGCTTGTATAAGGCCATAAAGAGCTTTAGTAAGTTTAAAAACAAAATCTGGTTTTTGAGAATTTTTATAACCAAGAGGTTTCTATACATAGAATTCCTCCATTAAATAACCATTTAAAAATACAGACTTAACATCAATCTAAAATAGTTTAAAATTTATATGATATTAATAGGCTAAAAGGATTGTAATGGATTTAAATCTAGCTACAAGTGAAAAGGCCTCATCATAAGATATACCTTCTTCCTGATTATATCCTCTGGCTTCTTGTCTTTCTTTATTTCTTCTTAGGATCCCATGGATCATCTTGTTTATTTATAAAGACCCATTTAGTTCCAATAACATGATAGTTTTTTGGTTTTTCAACTAATTTCTAAACATCATTTCTTTTGAATTGGTTTAGTTCTTCTTGCATTGATATCATCCAACATTCATAAACTAAGGATTATTCTATTGACTTATGTTCTAATTGGGATAAAAAGGGATAAAACTCAACTAGAATTCCTATATTTATTCTAGTTTGTATTCCTGTTTATAGGTCTCCTATAATAGTTTCTAAAGTGTGATTCTTTAGGGTTCTAGTTTTTCTAGGTAAAAAACTATTAGGTTCATTAGTGACATGTTCTTCTGAAATGGACAAAATTTTGTTTATATCATTTCAAAATCATATTTTAGGCTTTCAAGTCTCATGTTTTCAATAGGGTCAAATTCATTAATTTGATCTTTCCTTTTGTCAAAAGGGTCAGATTCATTGAATTTCACATGAACTGATTCTTCAAAAATCCTTGAATTTTTATTAAAAAATCTATATGCTTTGGAGGTAGCAAAATATCCTCAGAAATTTCCTTCATCTAATTTTCATCAAACATACCAAGATTATCCTTAGTGTTCAAGAAATAAACCACGCAACCAAAATTTTAAATTATTTTGCTTTAGGTTTTCTGTTATTCCAAAGTTCTTAGGGTTTATTTTTTAAAATTTTTCTGATTAAAACTATATTAATTATATAGCAAGATATGCTTACAGGTTCTGCACAGAAATAGGTAGGAAGATTGTATTCATTTAGCATAGTCATAGCCATTTCCTGAATATTTCTATTTCTTCTTTCAAAAATTCCATTACGTTGAGGTGTTCTTGGTGAAAAGAATGTGTGTTCAATACCTAGATTTGAGAAATAGGAATTGAAATCATAATTATAAAATTCATCACCATGATCACTTCTTAATGAAATTATTTTAAAATCTTTTTCATTTTAAACATCTTTGCAAAAACATTCAAATATAGTAAAAGTTTTATTTTTATATTTTAGAAAATATATCCAAGTAAATCTATAATAGTCATCAACTAAAATATATACATATAATCAACCACCCAATCTTGCTACTCAGGAAGGTCGAAAAAGATCCATATGGATAAGCACTAATAGTTTAAATATAGTAATTTTGTTAATTGATTTAAAGGATGATTTATATTGCTTTCCAATTTTATATGCATTATAAAATATTTCACTATCAAATTTAAGAATAGGAAAATCAAGAAACTAATTTTTTCTTAGACAACTTATGTAAAGTATAAATATTTCAATGTACAGGTATTCTTTTCCAGATCCATGATTCATTTATCTAAGCACTTAGACAATTTAATATTTTTTTACACAGGGAATTTAAGTCCAGGGTATAAACATTTTTAGTTTTAGGTGCTCTAAATTTAAGCAATTTATCTTTAAAAACAGAACAATAATTGTTAGAAAAATCAACACAATAACCATTATCCAAAATTTGAGAAATACTAATCAGGTTGTGTTTCAATCCTTGTATGTAAAGTACTTTATTGATTGAGATTACTTATGTATCTCCAACAGTTTCAATACCAATAATTTTTCCCATGTCATTGTACCTAAATATGACTACTCCACCATCCTTTTGAGTTAAGGTTTTAAAGTTTGATGAGTTTCCTCTCATATTCCTGGAGCATCCACTATATATATACCATATTTCTTTTCTTCTTCTATGACCTGCTTCTTACATGGGAATTTAAACAATGGTTTGTTTTGGTACCCACATTCCCTTAGGTCTAGCAGTGTTAGCTTGCAGTGATCTGGTAATCCACAGTAGTTTCAAATTACATCTTTTGTATTTAGAACAAAATAGTTTTTTTATAGTTTAGGTTTCTCACCTTTACTATCTATTCCATACCTTTCTTTCTAAATCACATTCTTACTAAGAATGTAATTTAAAGTATTTTACCCTTTTGTAAAAAAGAGAGCTTCACTTTTGTAGGTTTCTACTTCATCTTGTAGTGTTTTGATTTTAGTTTCATGATATGGACTATTTTTTATAGATGATTTATATTTCTAAATTAATTCTTGATGTTTTTTGAGAAAGTGTCTCTTTATCCTAAAATTTCATTGTGAATATTTTCAGTGATTTATGAATTTTTAATAAAGAATCATATCTTTCTTCTAGAATGTTGCAGTAGGCCGTATGTTTTCCATTTGAAAAGCTAGGGTTCAAATCAGAATTTGAAGAGTAATAAAATTTTACCTCATTATCTTCATCCACAAAAGACTTGTTTTCTTTTATATTTGATTCTTATTTTTCTATGTCAGACATTGATGTGCTGCTAGAGTATTCAGAAACACTCCATGTTGCTTTAATTTCTCTTTTAATTTTTTCTCATGATAAATATTTCTGAAAAACCTATTTTTATTTTATCTTTTTAGTAGAGGGAAGTTAGGTCTTATATGAATCATTTTATTGCATTAATAGCATCTAAATTCCTTTGGATTTTTATCAACATTCTTGAAGGATTTTCTAAATCCTTTATTCTTATAAAATTTTCTGAATTTTCTAGCCATCTTTTTCAGTTCCATCTCTAAATAAGATGAGTCATAACTTTTTTCTTTTTGATTTTTTATTTCATCTTTCTACTCTTCTTTTCAGATGTAACTTTCAAAGTAGTGTTTTTTATTTTTATCAAGACTTTATGCTCATTATCTTCATATTCTATCTCAACTTCATACATCATTAGGGTTCCAATAAATTGTCTTATAGTTATATTTTAAATAGGTGATGATTTCCTAATGGATGCTGATATTCCATTCCATTGGTTGGTAGTACTCTCAGTACTCTCACGGGTTGATCTGCTTGAGTAATAGGATCTCCCAAGGCAGTAATGTTGTTGACTATCTATGTAAGAATTCCATTCATCTAATTGATGCTTTCACCATCAATAATTATAAATGTATCAAATTTTAGTTTTACTGTAGCACACCTCATTTTTCTAACATTTTCAGTTCCTTCATAAGCAACTGCAATTGTATACCACATATCATAAGTAGTCGGGCATTGAGATACTTGATTAAATTTATCTAGTCCTAGACCACAGATGATAACATTAATAGATTTTGAATTTAATTCATACTCTTCTTCAGTAGATACATTCCATATTTCAGGTTTCTCATGAATTTCATAAGGAGTAAGAATTTTTTAGTAGACTCCGTATCCAAGATTCTTTAGTTAGATGATGATACTTGATTTCCAACATCCATAGTATTAACCATTGATGTATGGAGCTCAAAAAATTGACATTACCTCTCATGTATCAGCCATTGATATCTCTTTATAATCCTTTAGTTTCAGCTTTCTATAGATTAACAAAAGAAACACCTTTGATACAAATCGTTAGATTTTGTTATATGAATTATACACAAGAGGGGGGGAGGGGTGAATTGTGTCTATCAAATTTTATTAGAGAAATCATGATAATAATAAACTATTTCCTTTTATATTTATCAGATATTTTAGGCATCATATATAAATAGATATCAGGACAAAAAATATTTATAGTGGTTTGGGGTACAAAAAATCCCCTAGTCCAACACACCAATGCTCTTCTCCACGAGCTTGGTGATTTTCACCAGACATTTATTTTTTCACAAGACCTTCCAAAACTGAGTGCAGGTAATTGACACCATTACAATTTTTAGGCTAAAACAAAGCCTTCTAGTTATATACACAAAACTGATCAAACAACTTAGTATGAGAAGATGGTACTCCAAATAAAAGATTATTATTTTAATAAATAATATCAGATTGATCTTCACAGTTTTAGAAGTAAGTAAGTGATAGTAAATAGATCATCATATTTAGAAAGGATTTTCTTTAGGTAAGAGAAATTATGAATTGATCTGATTGCAATTTATCTTGAAATATATTCATAAAAAAATCATTAGTAGATTCATGATAGATCTTCAATGTAGAAAACGTAAATCTTCAACATTTCTGTTTCTGATAAAAAATAGAATCTGATTGTTCTTTTTAGAATCAGATCTGTAAAAGATATTTCTAAAGAATCAGTGTATCTCTGTTTCTCTTTGAAACATGAATATCTCCAGATTTGAATATTCTAATCATCTTGATTTTAAGAGATATATTTTCACACATATACTAAAAAATTCTGATAGTCAATATTTATATAATAAATATGAGCACTTTATTAATAAATTTAGATAAAAAAAGTCATCTAATAGATTGAAATATTAAAATTTTTGAATAATAGAGTAGTTGTAACTTCCCTTAATAATTTTCATTAAATCCTCCAACTAAATCGATCCTTTGAATCACATAAAAATGGTTTTTAAATTGGTAAAATATGTTCTTTAAAATAAGGCTTTGAATTTGGCTTGAAATCATCCTGATAATCCCCAAAAGTCCGTTGCACGATAAATTCATAACTTCAAATCTCCAACGCTTAAAGAAGTCAAACATATGGTTCTTTTTAGAACAAATTCAAATATAAAACGTAAGGTTGATCACAAACGTAAGGTTGATGATTCATAATTTTTTCAGCAACATTAAAATGTATGATATATGATCTATATTTTTCTCTTCTTCAGAACATAAGTTACATGATCTATACTTTTTGACAAAATGAAAGGTTCATCATAAAAGTAGGGTTGATGATCCTTACTTTTGTGAAGCAAACGTAAGGTTCCGTACTTACATAGGGTTATTCATCCATACTATTCTCATATAAAAAATGTATGTATCCTTCCAAACATATGGTTCTTTTACTATACTTTTCTAAACTCCTGTAATATAAATATAGGATATAATCCTTACGCTTTGCTCTCCAACGTATAGTAATAACAATGTTTCTAGAACATGATGAATAGCTTTATGAAAACTTTGAAAAATATTTTATGTGAATCATATGATTTAATATTATTCCAAAATTGGGAATATAAATAATATTAATTTCTTGAAATATACTTAAAGTAAAATAATTATAATAATAAATAAGGGTATTTGTGAGTATCAAAATTATCATAAAAATATTGAGTAATGCTGAAACAATACATGCTCAAAAAAACTAATCATAAACTATTTAATAAAATATAGAAGATGATAATCATAATTTAAAAATATTAATAAAGAATAAATTTTAATATATGTGTTTAGAGATTAAAATACTCTAATCAAATTATCAACGAATTCTTGAGATAAATGCACCTTTTACTTTACAAAGAAGAGTTATTTTGGAAAAATTATTTATATTCATCATAATTTTTTTGTATAAAAACCGAAATGAAAAAACAATATTTTTACATGAAAATATTATTTATTTTATAAAAATAATGGTATCTTAAAATAGAATATGGATGGTAATTGAAAATGGGTAATAAATTGAGATGTTCCCTTTAATTGGGCTTGCGTATTGGGAAGAATTGAGAAGGTAATGTTGTAAAAAATATATTTAACCATATAAAAAATATGAACTGATATGGATAAATGAGATTAGAATGTATACATAGATTTATAGGAATTGTATAAAAATAATGAATAATTATATTGTCTTATAGAGGGAGTAAGCATAACCTGAATGAAAATTGTGGTTTGGGAAGAAAGCCTTACCTTATGTCCGAAACTGTTCTGCACTTGACCTTAAAATCACAGATAATTGAATTAAATCAATTAATTAATTAGTTAATAACCTTTTGTAAATTTATTTTATTAATTATAGATTTACTATGTTCATTTATGGACTTTTTAATGAATTATAGAGTTTAATTTCATCATTCAGGAGTGTTCGTTTTCTTGGTTTTCATGATCAGTTTTCTTGTTTATAAGTATTGAAGTTAATGTAAAATGGGTATAGTTTTCTACAATTAGAATTGTATTTTATTAATGAAAAATCAAAATATTTAATGGTATTATATATTATTTTGTTTCCAGATATGAGTATGATTCATTAGATAGAATTTTAATGATAATTGTTTAGATCAATTTGGCAGTATTTAAATCATCACGAAATAGTTTTGTCTTATTAATTAATATCTTATATATATATAATAGTTTTATAATAATAAATAACTTATAATATGTATAATAAAATTGGTTTAACCATAATTATGGTTTTATTACTAGCCTTGAATGTGTTAATGGAAAATGAAAATGCATTATCTGTGATGTCGGTAAATTGATACATCATGGGAGATGATTTCATTTATAGAATAAATGATAGAGAGAAATGAATTTGATGATAGATCTTCCATTAAAATTATATAATTATTGTATATAAACAATACAAGATTTATCATGTCTCTTTAAACATGGGAGGTGAGGGAATGATAAGAAAATAAAAGAAATTGAAAAGAAAAGAAAAGAAAAGAAAGAGGATTTTTACCTCTTGAATTATCCTCCTTGAGAACCTCCTTAATAAGTTTGGTTTTAGTCTTTTTATGAGACCAATGGATCCTAGAAGTGGGGTAGGGGCTCGGGAAGAGTATTGGGTAGAATTTAGAGAGGTCTGAAAGCTTGGATGCTGTGAGGAGAAGAGGTGGTGATGGGTGGTATTTATTGTGCATGAGATGGGTGTTTTTTGAATATTTAATTCATTTGTTTATTATTTTGACTTAAGACTATGAATAGTTAGATAATTATCACTAAATATATTAAATAAATGAATTATAGTTCTATATTATGGGATTATATGAGAAATACATCACCTATGACTCACTAATTCATGTATTACAGAAAAATCCCAAAAAAATCACACTACCCATTTTTTGACAAGTAGAATTCAAAAATAAAATCCATTTTATGAAAATAATTTTCTAAATATGCAGAATTAAAATTTTAATTTAAATAATCAATTACTCAAAAAATATAGATTTTAAAATTATAATTTATTTTAAAAAACTTTTTAAAAAAAATAAGGTTTTATAAAATTATCTTAAAATAATAATACAAAAAAATATTTATATACCAATCTGTTTTTTGAAAATAAAATTTCATTTAAATAATTGTATTAATTATTAAATTGTAATAAAATAATTATTACTTACAAAAATATCAACTCTTTAAAATATTTATCTGATTATACTATGATATAATTATAAAATACTTTCATTTATAATATTCCTAAATTTTATTTATACTTTTGTGGGTGAAGTTACTATTCATTTAGTCAATTTACTATTCATAAGGGTCATATTACTATTCCAAAGGTCAATTTACTATTTCCTCGGTATAGGTCCCTTCACTTAAATAAAAATATTTTATGTATTTCATTCTTCATTAATAAATTTTTTAATTTGTTCTCAAAGTGATTTTATGTGATTTATACAATATGAAATAATCAATATAAAGGTGAATTTCATTGATAGACTTCTGGGTCATTGAAAAAACTCTATATTTGGAAAATTGAATTTTATACGGATTAACATATCAACCATGATCAATTTATGAGTTACCTTTCCTTTTATAATAGCATTCATAATCCTTAAATAGTAGAAAACATTTATATTATGGTGACTATCAAAAGGATTAACATGGGGTTAAAAATTTGAGAGGAGGGTAAAAAAATAACTAAACTTGTTAATTTTTTTAAAATTATTTGATTTAGATTCCTAGTAATATTATATTTTAATTACAACAAATTTTATTCATTTTTATAGAAATATTAATTTATATTAATTTAATACATTAGGTAATTCTGAGAGTGCCCCTCCCCTCACGTATAAAAGGGAACCTTTTCTCCTTAATTATTTAGAATATTTGAACCTTATAGCTCAAAAAATAGAAAAATAATATCATAATATATTCCTTCACCACATATTATAGGTTTTGGTATTTCATTAAAACCATAATTTCATGGAATAAGGTGTAATACAAAGTAGGTTTCTCAACGAAGAGGTATAACTCTTAACCAAGATTTTTTAGATTTATTTCTTCTTATAACTAATATAAATATATGGTATCCATTATAAAAAAATTAATTAATTTTATTAAATATACTGATTTTTTATTATGATGATGGAAAAACCATTATTCACCTTCTTTCCATCCATTGGAAAAAGACAATATCACTCGTGCGTTTGTGTGGACTACCACCTCTACGAAGCGATGTGATTCATTTTATTTTATAATTTACATGGATGGTAATATGGATATAATTAATTAATATATATGATATATATGATATAATAATGATTTTAAATATTAATTATTATTTAACTTTCTTTCATTCAATCCATCGAAAAGTGAAAGCATTGTTCATGTGTACGTATGATCCATTATCTCTATAAAATTTATAATTCAATATTATATATCTAAATTTTATGGATAAATATAAATATATATATATAATTAATACACATTATATTAATATAATTATTAAAATTATGGAGGTGATTAAATAATGATCAATGTATAAGGAAATGGACTTCTTAACCAAAACATGCATGAAAAGCGAAGAAGTTTTCACCAAGATAAGTGATTTTAATTAAAAATTATTAATAAATGGGTGATAGGATGTTATAAGTAAAAAATGAATGTTATTATATATAATAGTATTATTTTAGAACATATTTTTAGTTAATATATATTTATTATACATTACGTTTGAACACATATTATTAATGAAGAGACTTGGTGTAAGGGATTTATCTTTCAATCCCATTTTAATCAGGATTATTTATGCTTCAATTTCAATTGAGGAAATTTTATGATCTATATTTGATAAATCCCTTTAATTTTTATTATCCAAGGTTTTTTTTGAGGAATTCATATTTTATTTTCAGTTTCCTATCTTTATGTTCTCAAAATATCAGGGGAATGTTTTTATGGAAAAGCTACTATGTTTTACTATTCAGGTGGGAATCTTTTTCTACCGTATTGAAGTTTTCTATAAAATGTTTTTAAGAATATTTGTCATTATTTTTAAATGATTTTTCCAATTAATTTTCACCATGTTTTAACTTTTAATTATAAAATTTCTTATAAATCTTCCAGTTTTTTCCGAATCATGGTACTTTTGACAGAATGTGAGAAAAAAATCTTTGTGTTAACGTACACAACATGAACAAAATTTACCACTATCATAATCAATCATTGTTTTAATAATTAATTGATGATATTATATGGTTATTATCAAATAAAACATTTTTCTTATTATTTTATAAATATTATGATATTAAATAATTTATTTCAAAATAAAAGTAGAATTTTTTTTAAATAAATATTCCACTGCTATTTTAAAGGATTTTTCATCTACGATAACATCCTTTGATATTAATTGTGATTTACAAAGAACATGATCCAATGATACCATCCTTATTATTTATCAATACGGTTATCATTATTATAATGATGTTATTACAAAACCCATTTATTGTCTATAGGTTATTCTATGATGAAATGAATAAATATCAATGAAACCTAATTTCATTCCAAGAGTTATATTACGATGATATAATGAATATTATATGAACATGTGAGACCAATATATATTGTTTTAATTATTTAATGGGTGGGATCATAATTATATATCCCTTTAATTTATTAGGTAAATTTTTATATATCATGTGATAATTATAGGAAACAAGTCAATGTGCTTGATCCACTATTGGAAATATATAGGGATGCCTGATCTAGTATGTGAAATAGGTGATAATTACATATATTTTATGATATGTGAAACTATATTTTATGCCTAATACACTATGATTTTATAGTATCAGTAATTAAACTTGAAATATGAATTGGTTTCTATGCCCATGATAGTTCCAAACTTTTATGACATGATTATAATATAAAATTATGGTTCATGATTGATTTATGATTTTCTCACTATTATGATTCATGAATTTCTAATTTATAATGATTTCTGCAATGAATCATTATTTATGATATTTTATATATTGGTAAATAACTTTTTACGTTACGGTCATGATCTTATACACTTATACTTATGTTATGATTTCATATGGACATTGATTGATACCTCCTATGTTGATCCTATCCGGGTATCTGAGCACACCCTTTCTTTTGTTTCATTTCCACAAGTTAGGAATAAAAACTTTATGTAGGGTATGTAAATAATGGTACAGAGTGTGAATAACTTTATGATAGATGAGGGAGAATGTATATAAATAAGATGTTTTTATACTTATTCTTTGATCATATTAAAGCTTTAAGGTTATGACATGGATATTAATGTTATTTATTGAATATTCATTTAACACGACGTAATTTTATAAATGAAAATTTTGAGAATTTATGACCACACATTAAAAGACATGTTTTAAATATGTTTGTGGGTTTTCCCTCTTGGTTAAACCCTTTCACCCCTTTATTTAATGATAGAACTAGTTTTTACAAAGTTAATATATCCTTTATACAAGAAAATAAAATGTTCCACATTCCATAATTTGGACCTAATGATTCCAAATTTGAAATCCATTTTATTATATAAATTATATAAAAGTGATAAAAATTAATTTTAAAATACTAAATGTATAATGTATTAAAAAATGTTTTTTTTGGAAAATATAAAATGATTTCTAAAATGTCAAATATTGTTTTTTAAATTAAAACCTATTTTTTTATAATTATAAATTCACTTATGAAATAAATATTTGGTATTTGAAAAATGTTCTATGAATTTCAAATTCACACTTATATAATAATAATTTCATAAAAGTCATGCTATTTTTAAAAACTATATTTTCACTATTCACCTAAAAATCAATATTTTTAAAAAATATAAAAAATTAACATTATGTTAAAATTATTATGATAAGTACAAAAATGAATTAACTTTTTTCAAATTCACATTTTAAAATTTGTAAATTCAACCTTGAAATAAAATCATTAAATATTTTTGAAGAATCATTTTTATTAGAAATTATTTTTTGATATATGATGTATTCAAATAAAATTATTGATAATAATAAATATATAAATACATAAAAATTTTCATTTTATAAAATAAATTTTAATAATAAAAAATATTTTATAATCTTATTAGCTTGACTTTTTGAAATGATATTGAAAGGAAATTTATTTCATAAGATGGTTATAATTATTTTAAACTTAATATTCAAGGAGTACCATACATTGGTCAATATATATTTCAAAAAAATTCTGTTGTCCAATAGGTTTTGTTGTTGTCTGAGGAGAAATATATTGTACAAAATACTTATTTAATATAGAAAATTTTATTAAAACTTAGGTTGTCACTTTTTTCACAAATACCATGACTTTTATGGAATTATTAGTTAATAAGCATGATTTAAAAATTTATCAAAATATTTTTCTTGATAAAATATTGTTTTTATAAGTAAAATTGTATATTTAAAAATACTAAATTTAGAAGAAAAACCTATAACATACATTTTAGAACATGGGTGATGTTTTTTAATTTTTTTTAGTAAAATGTATTTTAATTTTGGAATTAGTTGGTCCAAATTATGTAATAAATTTCATTCAATTTTTTTAATAAATTATAAGTTATATTAGGTGAAAACTTGTTAGCATGGTAAAAGCTAAAATGGTAAAAGTGAAATATTTATTGGTAATGCATTGAAGGAATATTTAAAACATTTGAGGGAATGGGTAGTTAAGGAATTTAGAAACATTTTCCCTTCCCCTATCCATTATTTCAAAATTATGAGAAACATTCCTAGAGATAGACATCCCATTATAGAAATGTTTTGTGTATTTATAAAAATGAAACCCCTTTTCACTTTTAAAAATTGAACTCATCTCCCCAATCAACCTCACATTACAACCCACAATGTTTGGAAGAAAATCTACCAAAATATATTCTAAATATTCATATTAACCATTAATAGCTTATGAAATTCTCAAAAGACCATACCTGAAAGGCTTAACCCAACTGCAAAGGTTTAAATCCAAGAAGTGATGTATACATTTCTAACCGCTTATTTATTATTATTTTTTCCTTGTATAAACTTATTCTTCCTAAAATAAAATTACACCATATTAAAATTACAACTTAAATATCATTTATTTATTGGTATGTTATTTTGATTATTTTACAATCATCAACCAACTCCTTTTTCCTTAAGAAAAATAAAAATGTTAATCGTGCGTACATGCAAACTACCACCTCTATGAAGAAACATGCTTCATTTTCATTCACCTACATACAAGGCTAGTAGTAATAGATAATTTAATAAATAATTATGGAAATAATTAAATATTTTATATTTTTAAATGATAAACCATAATATACCTTTCTCGCATTCTATGGAAATGAAATCAGCATTTATGTGTATGCGTGGACTAACCCCTCCATGGAAAAATTGTTTTACATTTTTCTTTTCATCAACAAATTTAATGGATGGTTATAATAATGGGTTTAATTGATAAATATTAAATTTAAAAAATTATTCAGGTTTTTTTAGACAAATTGGACACCTATTAACAATATGAGAAATAAACAACAATGGTAATTTCAAAAGTACGAAAGGGAATTGTTGGATAAAAAAATTCTTCATGTTATAAAATAATTTTATACAGGTTATCTTATTTATGAAATTATTTCAAATTATGATATATGTTACTAATATAAACTAAATAATATCACTATTTTTCTGGTATAATGATATTATAACTAAGTCACTTCATAATCATCCATTAATTATAGTATGTTCTTGTTTGGGTTGGTTTAACCACATAATTGAACAATGATATAAATTTATACAATGGATTACAATAAGAATTTATTTTATGATTATATATAAAATAAATAATTTTATAATGAGTTTTTTCTACAATGGTAACATAAAAATTTAACTCATTATTTAAGAAAACACGCTTCACCCGCTAAGAATCATCAAAACATGCTAATTGCCAAATTCAACTTTCCAGATTGTAAAAAAACCCACATGGAATGAAATTATAAATAATTATAAAACATAAATTAATTTACCTTTTATGATCTTTTAATGATTTACTTTGGGAGAATAATGAATAATTACACAACTATTATCAAACTAGTTCAAAACGATCATGATTACTCACACATGTTATCAAAAATAGATAATTACTAGCTAATATACAAGTAGAGAAAAATTATTAATGATTTTATGAAATTTTATTGATGATAAAATATATATTAAATTGGTGATTAATATAATTAATTTTTTATACATGAGATTAGAGTATGTTTTAACTAATCATGGATTTGGGTAACTGTTCTTTTTCTTATAATTGAATTCCTTGAGACATGTTTATGTTATAAACCATGTTTTATTTTTATGTTTAAAATAAAACCCCATTGAAATTTTGGATCACTATTTTATTATATTTCATGATATTAAATGTTATTTTTAAATTTTATACCTCTCATGGGGTTTTATTCAAAAATTATATTGGTTGTATGGATTTTCTTAGTCTAAATTTTGACTCATTGAGATATGCTACATTTTGTAGAACATATTTTCCTTGTATGGTGTATTTATTAACCATGGATGTATTTTCATTATAAATTTTCTGCATTTCCTAAGATTTACTATTCCAAATGATATTCTATTATTCAAATGTATATTGAAATATTTTTTACCCCATTATTTATGATTTTTGGTAACTCAACTTTCATTCATTGAGTTATGATCATTATATTGAGATGATTTCATATAAGTTAGGTAAATTCTACCATTTATTGTATAATGTGTTATTATATCAATTTTTTATGTGGATATACATTCCTACCACATAAATCCTTGTCAAATATTTCTTTCTTTGCAGAGTATGTTTCTCATAAGGGATATTGATATCTCAAATCTCATTCCATTAAGTTATAATGTTTTATCTCTAACTTTATTCTTACATGATTGGGTTATCCCACCATAACAATTTAATATATTTAATTTTATAATACTCTTTCGTAAAATTATGTTTTAATAAAAATAATGTTTTTTAATATTTTTTTTAATTTGGGTTTCAAACAATGGTAATTTCAAAGTATTAAAAAGGTTCATTTCCTAATGATTTTTCTTAAATTTGGATATACATTTCCTATAGAAAAAAATATTTAATTTTCAATAATCAATTAATGAATATTAAATCATAAATTATTTTCTGAATATTTCACTTCATGTTTTCAAAATTTACTTTTGAATGTGACATGTAAGTTTCTATTTTACATCAATGTTAAAAATATATTATAAATTATATTATGAGTTTTGACTTCCATTTTACATTTCACATTCAAAATGATATCCACTCATGGAATTTCTGTCACATGATTTATCATTATATATATATATATATATATATATATATATATTCTGGCGGATTGATGTCATGGTGTCAAATAATTTGATTCCTAATCCCTTCTTTTTTGATACCATTCTAAGAATTATTTTATACATATTTTTTCTCATGTATGTAAAAATTATTATGAGTTTAATTTATTACACTAGGTATGTATTGTTTTTCAACCTCAAACCTTATTTCATTGGATGCCTTATGTAATGTTACTTTCTATCAAAGAAATGATACATCCCTACATTATTTTTCTAAACTGTCCTCTTTTATCAGCATGATTTTCATTCCAACACATTTCCTATATAACCAGTCTATATTTCCATTCTTAGATTTACGTGTTTTCACCTAGATTCCCTAAATTTATTGATTGGTGAAATTATTGACTTAACCATATACCCTCTATCTGTACAGTGTAAATACTATACTGTTTATAATTATTGAGGGTTATTTACCTAGAATTTAATATATATATATTTAGATACCCATTTTTCCTTCCAAGGATTTATCTTTATGATTATTTACTTATGTGTATCCCTTTTAAAAGTATATGAAATCTATTTTCTTTATATTGTGTTGAATGAAACCTAATTTTTTTCTATGAGTTCTTTATGATCTGATTAATGATTCATTTCTTATGGAACATGTAAGTATGTATTAATTATGGGTAGTGTCCAATATCTCCCTATAAAGAATTTGTTAATAGTTTATATTTCATGAGATAAGAATTTATGATTACATTTTAGTTTCTTATAAGCATGATAACTAATCACATGGATCATGAAAGTAATTTTTACAACCATGGTTTGAGGTATTTCACTATTTATGGGTTTTTAATGATAGGGAATGTTTAGGTTAAGACTTAAGATGTTTTTGGAAGGTTTTATAAGGTTTTTGAAGTTTTTTTTAAAGATGAATAGTTTGATAATTGTTAGTAAAAGTCGTACTCAAGACTCCAGGAATCAATGTGAGGTGTTTAGGGGTCTATGGGTAGGCACAAAGTTGGTATGTGGTTTGGAAAAATCTTGTGTCTTACTATAAAACTTAGAATGCTTCAAAACATAGATTATTCACATGGTTAGTGAATGTTTTTTCAAACCATATGGGATAACCATATGATAGGAAATGAATTATATGGAAACTAGTTTTAAAACCTAAAAATTGATAAAAAAGAATCATTATTCCTTATTTGACTAGGATCTTGATTTCTAGGATTCCTCTAGATTATTTTTTATGATCATTCATTTTTGGAATCTAATTATACGGATTATTTGAGAGTTTTATCAGGGAAATAAAATGTTAGGACTCACTTCTTCCTTCACATATGAGATATTATGGTCTATTATTGAATATAACCTTATATTTCAGTTTTAATACCTAAATCTATGGGAAAAATGATTATTTACTGGTTGGTATTGGGATTTGATAGAGAAAAAAAAGAAGGGGTCAGATTTGTGAGAATTTATTAAGAACCATTGTACCGAACCAATATAAGTTTGGAAGTTTTTCCCTATTTCCACATTCATTGGAATGTGAAATATTTCTTGCTTCTAAATGAATCCTGTCTGTTTGATGAAAATTATATTGTCTAAACTCTATTGTAAAATGAATTTAGTTATCTCACTATTAGTTTTGGGGATGTTTGGGACACCAGATGGAATCTAAATTATAGGGTTTTGCAATGGAAACGTTCAGTAAATCAATGGGTTTTTATGGGTGTATTTTCATGGAATGTTTTGCATGTGTTATCGGGAATTATGAAATTGGATCACAACCACATGTCACCATGATCAAAAGACCATTTTATGGGGTTAATGTTATGTATACGGGGTGTGAATGGATATTTTAAATTTATATTCCAAGATATTTTAATTAAAAGTTTTTGAATAGATCACATAAAAAATTCACCATGATCACAAGACAATTTCTGGAGGTTTATGGTTCAAAATATTTTTTGAGTGGAACCATGGTATTGATATTGAATAAATTACTACTAATTCATTTAAAATACAATTTTATTATAGGAAAAACTATCTGATCACTAGATTTTTAATTTAGCACTATTTTGGTAAAATCTTCTTAACAATTTATATTTTTATAAAATACTCTAAAATTCATTTGATACTCCTACTATTGTTTTATAGAATCACGATCTAACATTATTTTGATTTTAGTTCTATGTGGGAAAAGTGTATGGTGGTTTTCTACTGGGTTGTTATACTCACCCTTACATATTAACCCTAAAAAATACATAGATGTTGTCTTACATGATACATAAAAGAGAAAATTTTTATACTTCACTAGTGGAGCACTCTGGTAGTGGATGCCAAGGATGTTCAGAGATGGATCTTGGAGGATTGGTCATGTCTTGATGTTTAGACTAGTCCCGCCTTGGTTCCCGAGTCTATCGCTAATGTAGAGTCTTAACTCTTTTTTTTCTTTTGTTTACACTATTACTATGATATTTTAATTTTTCTTCTTTTGAGTTGTTGGATACTATCTTATGAATCATTATATAGTTTCCTCTTGATAAATTTATATGTTTATTTTTTATTGGTTGTTACGTACGATTGTGTGGATGTGTTTGAGGGTAAAAATTCCCCCCTTCTATTCATATATTAAACCATCAAAATTTATTTCCGTCATTTTTTATCTAGGTAATTTTTACTAAGGTTAAATAAACCTCCAACCCATCCCAAGAAATTGGGTTGGGAAGGGATGTCAAAAATGGTATCAGTTTCATCGGTACTTGAGTTGGGATTGTTTCAAAGAGATAGAACACACCAGGACATTAAATGTATTGTATAGAAAGACATAGATAAAAATTTTTATACTGAAATTAATTTTACCAGGGTATTATGGGTACAAAATATATTCTAAAAAACTTTTAGGTGTGTTTTCAACTCATTTTCACAGGTTTAGACAATGAGTGTCAGGTATCATGAATTAATAAAGAAACTTCCCTATAGGACTGAATTTTCACATGGTTATTTTATTTTGGTGTTGTGATTATTTTTCCATGAAATATATGATTAAACATGAGATATAAGATTGAAAATGGAATTAATCAGAAATAGTTGGTGTGAATATAGAATAAAATTTACACTAAGTAGATTGATAATCCAGAGAGAGGGTGCCATAAATAATGTGGTACCACACAAACCATAGGTGAATCAGAAGTTGGTTCAGAGTACTTTATAGGCATTCTATGCTTCTGACAAGGGAACTTGGAAAGAGGAACCTTCTCATGTGAATCACTCTTCAGAGTTCCATAAGTATAATCCATTAAAATTCATAGTTGGTTTTAAACCTGAAAAAAATAATTTTTCTGAGTAGGATAAATAGAATATTTGAATTCCTTGAATCCCCAACTCAGATGAAATTCTAGAAAGAGACATAAATTACATAAGAATTATAACTACAGTAATGGGGTTTAAAGGTTCAAGAAAAGTTGGATTTGAACCTTACATAGTAAAGGGTTAAGGAGTTGTGTAATATGAAGATTTATGCAAATATATTATAACTATATAATAGGGTAGATTTATTCCACCTAAAGTAGGTAAGTATGTTAGTGTCTAAATATGATTCTCAATTAAATAACTTGGTTCACTTTAGAAAATATTTAGTGGCTAGTGAACCACTAAAGGATTAAATAATTGATGTAGGATTATGACTCAAGGTATTATCTAAAATATCTTATGTACTATACTAAAATGGTGAACAAGGTTCTAGATGGAGAAATATATTTGGAAGGAAATACAAGTGGAGGTGACACCTTTGTCCATCCATGTTTGGGTAAAAAATCTAGTACATGAAACAAACCTTAGAGGGAGGGATACTCCCATGGAAACATGTAACTTGAGAAATAGTGTAATAGATCAGTCTCTTATCCAACGTGTCATAAAAATAAGCTCCGATTCTTTTAGTGTGGCTCAATTCAACATATGAAAAAGAATTATACTACATAGAAAAGAAGTCCCATAATTTTGTTAATAAATATAATCTTAAGAAGTATTACAATAGGCCACCAAAGTCAACCAGAAGATATTGATTGACTCAGCCTTAGGCTTCATATGATTGTACAAAAAAATATCATTAAAATAGTTCTCATCCCTAGAATAAGGTGAAACTTGATAAATCCAAAAAAAACTTGGTGTTATAGACAACACCTCGGTAGGGGAGTAAGATATATTCCATGGGTGAGGATCAAAAATTATATAGAATTGAGAAGACTATTCCAACGAAGTAGTTGGGTCCCTCTATGATGTGTGGTACTATCCTTTTAAACTAAAAAATTATGCATGTTTTTTTGATACTAATGTGTCAAATTCCTTTCTTTATTGTCATGTGTTTGAACTTGGATTTCACATCGATATGATATTTCTAATCATGAGAATTAGTACCCCTCTCAGGTTGAGGGAGAATAGAGGATTAAAGTGCCTTGAATGTTCTATTACCATTGATGTAGTGCAGTTTCTCTAGGAGTAGTCCGAGAGATGGATATTTTTGATCTGATATTTGGAATGGACTGGCTAGTGTAATTTAAATCCCACATAAACTAATTTTCTCAGAAAGTGAATTTTACATCAGTTTATGGTACTATTCATCTATTCAATGGATGTTGGGATATTGGTAAAGAAATATAAGAACCTTGAGAAATAGTAAAAGAACCACCCCTGGATAGTTTGAATAACTGAACATGGAAATTAATGAAAAAACTAAGAATATGACTCTTCCTATTATAATGTACCGATACTCATAAGTATTTTTTAATGATTTCTCAGGGTTACCACCTTAGAAGAAAATCAAATTTACTATTGATATACTCTTAGGAACTAGTAACATTTTGTTTCCATCATACATAATGGATTCAATGGAACTATAGGAATTAATTGTATAGATCGAAGTATTTGAAATTTATTCATCAGACATAGAACATTACTATGTAATTATTATTTTCTATTCATTAATAAGATAGATGGTTTAGTCGAATTATGTGTTTAGTATTATAGAATAAACCAATATAAAATCAGTAATTTATATCCTCTTACTCACATTAAAGATCTATTCAATAAATTTAATAGATCCAAGAGGTTCTATAATATTGATATTTGATTAGGGTACCATTAACTCGAAGTTAAGAGTTGATACAATCATTAAACATTTTTAGTTATGCCCTTTGTTTTCATGAATTCACCTTTTGGTTTAATGGCAATGATGAAGCAAATATTCCATAGGAACCTTGATTCTTTTCTTATGATATTTTATTAAGATATTTTCGTTTATTTAAGATTCTATAATGACCATTAGGAACACATAGATATTTTTTTGAGTACATTCCGTGATCATCAAATTTATAATATATTTTCTAATTCAAACTTTTGGATTGAAGAAGCTTGATTACTTAGGTAAGTAATTTATAATTAAGAAATATTAGTTAATAATATTAATATTTATGTAGTCATTTCTTTGATGCCTCCTAATAATTTCTTCGTGATTAAAAGTTTTCAGGTGATTTGAATGATATTTTTTTCTTTTCCTTTGGTATTTTTCAGGGTTTTATTCTCCTATGATTGCATTGAAAAGGAGAGGAATTATAGTAAAATGGGATAATAACTATTATAAATCCTTCCAGGAGATTAAATATGGGCTCACTTAGACACCCATCCTCATATTTATAAAACTAGGTCAAGTTTATGTTGTTTATTATGATGCATCAAGACAAGTTCTAGGTTGTGTTTTCATGCAGGGAGAACATGCCATGGATTACACATTGAATTGGTTGGGAACACATGAAAGGAAATCTCTAGTGCATGACCTAGTTTTAGAAATAGTAGTCCATGGCTTGAAAATATACCACCACTATCTCTTTGGTAAAAAGTTCACATTATTCACTATTCATAAGATATTAAACATTATCTTTTATCAATGAGGATTGAACATGATGAGATAGGGATGGATTTAATACCTCCAAATTTTGGACCTTGAATTGTTTTTTACAACCCAAAAAATGAATTATGTGGAAAATTATTTGAGTCATAATTTTCATAGTAAAGTAGTCATAGAGACTCAGGACCAAAGACATTCAATGCATGTTATTTTTGATATGCATCTAGAGTATACCAAAAAAAAGTTGAATATAGTTTTATTCCCAGTAACATTAGTTCTAGAAATTATAAATTTTCTCGAAGAGGATTAATGACCATATCTTGATTTCATCACCATTAAATCAAGCGTTAATGGTGGGGAGACCATGGATGGTTAGACATAGGATCCAGAATCAATAGTTTATTTTTTGAAACCGAATCATGATGGCTTAATCATTATGTTGACAAATTATTTTGGAATATAACCATTGTAAATGGGATATACACTTGTGTATTTAGAAAATGTACAAAGTAATGAAAGATCATTGTTGGTGTTCAAGTATTAAATAATGTTTGCAGATTATTTTATGAAATTCACAACTTTTCTACAATACAATTCTAAGGATTAATGACCATCTTATATGCTACAATTTATTCATATGCCTATTTGAAAATAGGAGAATATTTATAGGGAATTTATCATTATTTTCCCAAGGAAACATCAGATAAATAGGGAAATTTGGGTGATTGTTGATTATCTTACTAAGTCAACACACCTTATAAAAATTTTAGTTTCTAATATGGTAGAAGATATGGAAATTTTATATATTCAAGAAGTGTTAAATCTGTATGGAGTACCAGTTTTTATTATCTATGATAGGGATCTATGATTCCATTATTTTTTTCACTATTTACACTATGATCATGGAACTCAATTGACCAAGAGTATACATATCATCCATAAATAGATAGGCAGTTATAACATATGATTTAGAAATTGGAAGTTATGCTCAGAGCTTATTTCATGGAATTTTGTGGCTTATGGGAAGATCACATATAATTTGTGGAATTATCATATAATAATGGTTATCTCAAAGTGATATATATGGATTCTTTTGAGGAATTTTATGGAAATCCTTGTTGTTGTCCACTTTGTTGGATGAAAAAAGAGAGACTTCAATAGGTGGATCAAGCTATGTCTACAAGACTACATAAAATATCTAAATTATCATGAAGTGGATGGATACAACTCAGAGATGATTGAAATCATATTAATATCATCATAATTGACCTTTATCTTTTAATGTGAGTGATCATATCTTTTTTAAAGTGTCACTAATACTTAGTAATCATCACTTGGGAAAGATATAGAAATTAGATATATGATATGTTGGACCATTTTAAATTTTGGAATGGATTGGAAATGTTTCATATAGGTTATCCTTACTTCCAATATTCAAGGATGTCCAAAATGTTTTTCATGTATCTAAACTAAATAAGCATCAGTTGGATCCTTGTTGTATGATCCGTTGGGATCATGTTACTCTTGAGTTAGGTAGGATGATTTTCTGTGAACCAGTTTGAATTATGGATATATAAGAGAATAATTTTCAAGGAAGATATATTCCCTTGGTAAAAGTATTATGGAATTATGGTTGAATTCATGAAGATACATAGTAATGAGAGAAGTTCTTGTGCGAGTAATGGATGGATCTATTCCATCTTTATGATGAGGAAAATCCAAATGGTTTAGATAATTTTTTAACCTCAGTTTGAGGTATTTACCTATTTGATATCTTATTTGAAGTTAGGGAATTTTTATATTAAGGATAAAGAAGTTTATGGAAGTTTTAAAATGGTTTGTGAATATTATTTAAAGGTTCATGATTTTATAATAGTTAGTAGAAACTATTCTCAAATCTTTAGAAAATTGTATGATGTTTTTGGGGATATGTGGGAAGGATCATACATTGGAAAAGTCATTCATATAGATGTGAAACTGAGAATTTTTTATAACAAATTTTAGTTACACAGTATGTACATTGTTTTTCAAATAGCATGACATGAAATAAATTTAATGGAAATTGGTTTTAAAATAAAAAACATGCCGAGAAATCATCATTATTACTCCATTGACCTTTTATCTTGATTTATATGGTTCTCCTAGGTAATGTTTGACAGTATTGGATGTATGGACACTGATTCTAATTATTTTTTGATCATTTGATAATGTAAATCAATGGTTATAACATTTTTCTTCGTACCAATAATTGATATTCTCATTTCATATTGAATAAAATCATGGATCAATGTTTTTATACCTAGATATAAGGTATTAGATGAGTTATAATTGTTTTATCTGGGAATTTGATTGAGAAATACGAGGAAGAAGAAATATCTATCAGATCATATAAAGAACTATTGCACCGAATGGATTTGAGGTATGATGATTTTACCTCCATCCAATTTTATGGGAATGTGAAAGCATTCATCATTCTCAATTAATCCTGTATATTTAATAGAAATTCTACTTTAAAAAAATCTACTAAAAATCTATTGAGAAACCCATTAGGTTTCTCTCATTATTTATTTATTTGGATTTGGGGGATACCATATAGAAATGAAATTAATAGGTTTTCAAAAAGAATATTTTGGTAAATCAAAGGGGTTTTGTGGGTGTATTGGCTTGGATTGGGTTGCTTGTGTTTTTTAACATTAGGAAATTGGATCATGGAAAAAAGTTACCATGATCATAAGAAATTTTTAAGAGGTCTTGGTTATGCATGATGGGGTTAGTGTATGGACTTTTTATAATGATATTCCAAGATATTTTAATTAAACCATTTTTGAATGTATCATGGATAAAAGTAACATGGATCATAAGATCATTTTGGGATGTCTGAGGTTCACATGGGTGTGTAATAGGAATCATAGAATTTATTTTGAATAAAACATTTATGATTATTTTAAAATAAAATTTATTTTGGAAAAAAGTATTTCATTACTAGATTTCTAGTTTAGAACTATTTTGGATAAATATGCTTCATTGTTTATGTTTGTTTAAACTTCTATAAATAGATTTTGATACTCCTATTTTTTATAAATCTATGGGATTATATGATTTTGGTTTTAATGACATGTGGGAAACATATCTTGGTGTTTTTACTTGGTTATTTTACTCATCCTTAAATATTACTCATAGTGCATATGTAGATGTTGTCTTCTGTGATACAGGAAAGAGAAAAGTTACATATTTCATTTATGGAGATCTATGACAGTGGATATTTTGGATGTTAAGAGATAGAATTTTGATGATTGTTCACATATTATATTTTAGAGTAGTTGCATTTTGGTGCCCGAATTAATCACTACTTTGGAGTCTTAGACGTTTTTTCCTTCTGTTTCTGATGTTACTCTAATATTATGCTATTGTTTCTTTTTAGTTTTTGGATATTATATCATGAATCATTATACAATTTACTTTTAAATTTTTTATATATTGAAATTTTTCCTGGTTATTATGCATGGTTTTGTTCATGTGTTTGAGGGTAAAATGTTTCCACATTCCACTCTTAAGTTAAACCCTTAACATTTATTACCAACATTTGGCATCTAAGGGATTCCACCTAAGGTTAGTATAACCTCAGACTAGGCCTAATCCAATTAGCTGGGAAGAGATTTTATTGATTTTTTCCGTATACTATTGTTTGGTCCTTATTTGAAATATGTTACATAGTTCTATGCTTGTCCTCATGAGTATTTTATGATCTCATGGATCATGTTTATTGAATCAGGATCTATACAATTTTGATTAATATCCTATGTTAATCATGGATTTATTCCATTATTTACAATCGATGCTTCATTAGGTATAAGTTTATTATGTTTATTTATTATACCTATATTCTAATATTATAATCACTAATGATTTCCAATTTTATCACTTATGTTTACACTTACTAATAATCTCATCTCACCCCTTTATTATGTTTCTATTTCCCTAGGTTATAAAGATAGGAAAAGTATGAAATTTATAGAAGAGTTTATTATGTAGAGATTTTGTGGGATATGTTGAAGACATATTATTTATTGTATAGTTTTTTATATAAGGGAAAAAATATATAATTAATACAAAGAACATGGGTATTTTAGTTAATATTTTATTCTAATTATGTAAAACTCTAAACCTAAAAAGTCATTGGAATGTATTATATTGAAATATTTTCTTTAATTCAGGTAATTTATATGGTCACAAGTCTAGGATTTGATAGTTGGTACCAAAGCATGGTTTATATAACTTTATAAATTAAGTTGATATTTATAGAGGATAATTTATGATTTATGACTTTTATCAAAGTTTGATAAGTTATGTTTGATCCTAATTTCAAAGGTATATATTACCCTTTATGTTCATTGAGTTAATATTGTAATTTTTGGGGATTAAGATGAGAGGAATTTATTAAAATTGTGAGTGATATATATAATTATAAGATAACATATAAAAGATTTAATAAAGTAGATATTTTGTGGTTCCCATAGAAATTAAATCCCATTATATATATTGGAATGGGGGTGTGGCTATGTCCCATATTAACCTAGGAGAAATAAATATGAAAAATGATGGATGATCATTAACTCAATATTCAATATAGTGCAAGATGAGTGGGCCCATGACTACACACATGGATAATAACAACCAATTGATATTATTCGGTCAATCAAATTATCTTTACAGACCATTATGAAGGATTTATTTCCTAATTACTTAATGAGGTTATGTTAAGAAGTATGAGATAATATAACTTCAAGTAACCAACATAAAACCAAAATATTTAAGGGATAAACCAAGTGTTTCCTCATTAAAATGAATGTATCATAAGTTGAAATGAATGTTTCATCAGAGAATACATCTTTGGATTTATATTTGATATTTATATAATCTTTTAGTTTGATTTTATTGAATATTATCATATTAATTTCCATTTTATAATTTGGTTGGAACATGATAAAAAATGATGTTGCGAAATGTATGTATCCAAAGACCACTACGTTTTATAAATACATAAGGTAGTACACATAAATTGTTTAAAATTATAGTATATTGTTGTTATAAAGGAAAATGAGAGTTTCCTTGTCTTTCCTAAGGTAGTGTGGTTGATTTCTTTATTAGTGATTGATATTTATCAATGATATTCTGGTATATTCGAAATGTTATGAGGATTATGTGAAACATATAAGGATTTTTATTTAGTGGTTTTTGTTTAAAGGTATGGAAACATATATTAAATGGTAATAATAACCTTGAAATTATATTTTATGAAAAAATTTATATTTTTTGTTATATCTTTGGGAAAACTCTTGATTTTGTTATGGATAAATATCATGTTTAATATATATTTGATGTTGAGGTAATAAAAAGTTGTTTCATTTTGATAAAAGTGATTTATGTATTGTTTATAACCTTGGAAATGATTATTTCATTGATGAAAATGAGATCCATGATATTTTTGGTGAATTATACATCATTTTTTGTCTTATGATATATATTGACTAGAGTGTGACCATATAAACCATTGGTTAATACCAATTGATGGTTAATGATAGAGTTATTTTTAGTAGTAATATATGATTTCATTTTGGATTAATGTCTTAAATATTTAAATGGATTAGAAAAATGTGTGTAATGAAGAATATGTGATCAGGGTATATAAACTCAGGTGTATACTTTTATTAATGATCAATATTGTTTGAGTAAGGATATGTAAATTGTTATATCCTAAGAGAGTAAGATATATGTCATATTAGAAGGTATATCCCCAATTATGTGTATGTTAAGATTACCATCACAAAATTTTATCAATGACTAATAACTAAAATTACAAGGATACAAATTATTTAATGGGGGTACAGTGTAATGACCTGACATTTTGGACCCTTTAAATTAATATTAGCTTCAAAAGGTTGTGTGACACACAATGAAAAACTAACATAAAAAATGACTAAAATGAACCAAAATATATTAAAATTACATGAATAATATAATCATTAGTATTAGAAAATATTAAAATCAACTAAAATAATTATATATATATATATATTATTTGATTACTATTTAAAAAAAGATTCCTTTAAAAGAGCCATTTGGGGGGTATTGTGTTTTACCTTAATAAATTAAATTAATCATAATTAAATTTTTATTATAATGGGTAATATTTAGATTTATAAACTAATATATAAATATTAAATTATTTATAAATCTATATGAACTGATATTAAAACCACTTGAAATTTAAGAATTCAATTTTTTAATAAAACCAATTTTTATTTATATATTGTTTTTTCATTTAAAATATAATTTAAAAATTTTAGAATTCAAATTTTATAGAAAAAAATTAATTTAGAGACTCATCATAAGAATATTTTCTTTGGATAAATTTTTAGTATTTTTATAGATTGATTGATTTTAAAGTGAATAGTGAAATATACTGTTTTCAAAATTACCATTCCTTTAATGTGATTATTTGTTTATAAGTGTGACTTTAAAATTTATGAAAAATATTTTCATGAAAAAATATGAATTTTATAAATTAAATTAAAAATTTAAAAGTATATAATTTGGTTTACAAACCTATAATTAAAATTTTATAACATGTGTGATATTTTTCTATAAAAATTAATTCTAATATATTATACATTTAGTATTTTAAAATTAATTTTCATCACTTTTAGAAATTGAATAAAATAAAATGTATAAAATATTTGTAATTATTAGGTCTAATTTCTTTAATAAGGGCCATTTTAGTTTTTAGTCATAAAGTATAAGTTAGCTTAGGTAAAAACTAAGTTCCATGGTGAAAGGTAAAATGGTAAAAGGGAAAAATATAATGGTATTGAGTTGAAAACATGTTTAAAAAATGTGTGATATTGGGTTATTAAGTCCTTTATCAACTATATATCTTACCTTGTGATTTATTTCCCAATTTTGGATCCACTTTCCTTGAGAGTGACTTCCTATTATTGAAAATTATTGTATATTTGTAGCAATTCCATCCCTTTTCACTTATAAAAGGAGAACTCCTCACCTCACTTACCCTCACACCACAACCCAATTAGCTTGTAGAAAACCTACACAAACCCATCCTTAACATTTCTACCCACCTTTAAAATGTTTGTTTTATTCTCAAAAGACCATCCCTCAAAGGCTTAACCACGTTTGGAATGGAGATAATCCAATAAGTGAGGTTTAAATTTATAACCACTCCTTTATAGTTCATTATTTTGTGTCCAATTATTCTTCCACAAATTCAATGACACCATATTGAAATTATAAAATGAATATCATTAGTATAAATTTATATTATTATTTTTTATGGTATAATCATTCAATCAAAGATCAAATTTTTTATTAAAAACTTGGGAAGGAGGAAGAAGAAAAAGAAACAAGGTAACATGGGATTAATATGGTGAAGAAGAAGTTCATAAACACATATAATGTTTTTATAATCTAGGGGAATGGAATCCAAGAAATGGTGAATAATGATCCTCTCTCCTGAACTCTCACATCTATCAAGGACATCTGCTGTAAAGTTACCCTCTCCTAAAGTGTGACTGATACCAATATATTAACTGATGGGATTCTAAAAATCCCTAATTAGATAATAAGGATCCCAATTAAATGAGAAATTAGAGCCAAGGATAAAAAACAGAGAAGAAAAATCAGTTTCAACCACATATATCCTATGTGTGAAGAGATCACAAAGCTCTAGGTAGGTGTTTAAGGCCTAGACATCAGCTTACATGGGAGTCCTTGGAACAAAGAGGAAACTAAAAGAAAAAAATAGAATATCACCAGAATCCAACACCACACGACATCCACACATAATGCCTTACACATGGGAGCTATAAAAATTCAGCCTAAAAAACTATGACTAAGGTCTCCATTTTAACCACTGACCCTTTTACAGGCTTCCACTTCTACTCAGGATCAAAGGAACCAATGGACAAAGATCCCTAGTTGTGCCCCTAAAAAACCTCCTCCTAGCATGTATCCATTCTTGGACAACAGGTTTTTACAAAAAACCTTTATAACTAGGAAAGAGACCTTGAAACCATTCCTTGATGTGTTCCTTGAGTCCTAGTTAGTCAAACAAACTGCCGCAGTCAGCACTGCTCATCCCTTCACACCATCTCCATAAAATCAATTATCAAGAGTCCAGTTATATAGGGAGTCCTTCTTGGAATCTCCCCACATATAACCACCCATGATATGCCTAACAAAAACCCATATAAAAATATCCCAGTCACTCTTGAAAAAAAGGTGGCAATCAGATTGCATAGATGGAGAGAAAAAACACCAATGATGTGAGTAGGCCTGAATCTATTTCCTTTGAATATTATCATTAGTTGGGATGTCATGATTACTCATATGATAGATTAAACAATTTAACTTCATTGGGAGTTTCCTATACCAAATCAATGGAGCTCACACATCAAAAGAAAGAAGGTTTTGTAATTGCTCACTGAGGGACTTACAATTAAAACACCAAACCATAGAGTCAATGAAAACACATATGTTTGGGTCAATCCCTTTAGAGATACTCAAATGAAGGATAATATGATTATAGTCTAGCATAACATCGATAAAATTTCGGTACAATCTTTCCTCACTGTAGGAAATGTATGAAACATGACAAACAGGGAAAAAAATGGTTCAGGACTGGCCTGATTATCCTTCCAATAGTGAAGATCGCCACTGCTAACCACCCATCTAACCTTCACATTCAAAATTTCCATATGGTCATACATGCACTGTGTAAGAAGAAACAACCTCCTATAACCCTCTCCCCAAGATCTCCAGTCTTTTCTAAACTTCATGTGCATGAGCCTTGCCCATAATGAATTCCCCTCAATGATATCCCAAGCAATCATCGCCTACATGGATTTCATAGATTCCAGGACACTACAAATTCTAGAACCCCCAACCTGAATAGGCTTAGATTACCTATCCCATGAGGCCCAACAATATCTATTAGGCTGTTTGGCATCCCAAATGAAGTAGGACATGATCCGATTAAAACTATAAATTGTCTCATTGGGAGGTCAAATAACCATAAGAACATGAATAATCATTGAGGAAAGACACAATTCACTAAGGTAATCCTACCTCCAAAAGAGAGAAAGCAGTTCTTCCAATTAAAGATTCACCCTATAATATTATTGATGATATCCATGAACTTCAATTTTGGAACATGACCATCTGATAATGGGACCCCAAGATAAACCATAAGGAGAGACCCCCTAGATATCCCGAGTCTTTATTTAATGGATTTGATTTTATTGATTGAACAATTTCTAAGAACGAACACACTAATTATACTCTTATTAATATGCTTCCCACTCCAAGATTCATAAGACTTCATAGTGATGATGAAACTGAGAATGTACTTATTCTAACCATTCATAAAAAATATATAATCATCCGCAAACATAATGTGCAAGACACTAGGAGGACTATACCTCTACCTAAATGGGAGAATCATCCCATCCTTTATACAACATTGAAGAATCATGTAAAAAGAATCTTGATCCAAAATAAAAAGACTTAGAGACACTGGATCTCTATATCTTATCCTCCTCATAGTCTTGAAGAATCCAAAAAACTTTCCCAAAACAGAGTTTCAAACCCAGGAAGAGGTGTATCATCTAAAGAAAATGTCACAAGCCTAGAATGATAATAAGAAATGTCTCATAACCCTTAAAATAAATCTTTATTCCAAAAAACATAGGATTTTCCATGTTTATATTGACCATTATATTATTAAACCAAGTATTATTTTATTAATATTAGTGATAATTTCATTAGCAATGAAAATATCCCATTGAATTCATATACCCCGAACAAAACATTTCTGTTCTTCAGATATAATCCTTTGAAGCAAATATCTGATCCTTTTATTAAGAAAGAAAAAGATAATTTTAAAACAAAATTTTCACAAACATATTAGTCTGTATTGTTTGAGTGATGTTGGGTCCTTAAATCTTGGGATAAGGACCATCCATGAAGTATTAGATGTCTTGATCAAAGAACCTCCATTGAAAAAGTACTAAATTTCCCCCATGACCCAAACCTTGATAAAATCCTAATACATAACAAAGAAAGCCCCAGGTAACCCATAAATACCTTGGTAACTATCTGGATTCAGGCATAAACTAGATTAATTGATCTCAGATTCATCTAGAATTACAAAAAAGGTATCATACACCTCATTATGAAAAAGACATGGAAGGATATTGAAAGACTCAACATCACTCACCTCCCCACCTATCCCCCTCCCACCAGGAAACTATGCCCCACAAAGAGGTTTGAGAAGTGCTCCACTACCATCATCCCTGCAAAATCCACATCACTAGAGATAGAACCATCATCATGCTTCAGATTGAGATGGACCCTGGATATTCTATCTTTTAAGCATGGTCGAAAAAAGTAGTGTTCCTATAACCTTCCTTAATACAAAGGATTCAAAACTTAATCTTGTAAACCCTTTCAATGTACAGAATCTTGGAAGACAAGATATTTTGTTTTCTCACAAAAGACATAGAAAAATCATCATACAAAACTTGTAGAAGCATTTATTCCAGAATGAAAATATCTGTCTTGAGATCTTATAAACTCACAGATCATGAAAAGAAATAGGACCAAGACTGAATGTCATTTGTCAGTGATTGAAGTTTATTGATGATCCCAGCCCAAGTGGACCCCCTAGCCGATTTATCCCAATACCTCTTGAAATTTTTCATGAACCCCTCTCACTAGAACAAAAAACATGAGAAAATAAACCTACTAGAGTAGAATACCCCTTATTTAATATGGACCATAAGTGAATAATTTCCAGACAGATCTTAGATCAAATGGGTGATTGAAGAGTTAGGGAAGGAGTCCACACCTGGGAGGTTAGAAATGAATCTGTCTTGCTTACAACAAATTCTTAAAGGCCCCTCTTATATTTACAAAATTTATATTTGGATCATGAGAACCCAGATCCATCAAGACATTGGAAGAGATGAAATCACAGAGGTATTTCATAGCATAAGGAGTAACACTTGACCCACCCTTTTCTCACTATCCTTAGTAACATAATTTAAATCACCTATAATAAACCATATAGAGTCACCATCATTGAAACTTGATAAACTCTCCCAGAGTTCCTTATCTCCTTCAACATAATACTTACCTTAAAATAACCAGAAAATAAATGACATAACCCCCATAGATATTTTGGAGGTCATGTGTTGAGAAGGAAAATCCACAAGGTTGATGTCAACATTCAATTTCCAAAAATACCAAATCTGAGAATTAGATAGAGAGCCATGCAAAAAATTCAAAAAAACGAATCCCTCTCACAAAACCATCAATCCAATGAACCATCTACATAGGATCCCTGATTACCACCAACTAAATTTTTTGACATTGAGACCCATTCCTAAAAAAATAATTCCTCGCTTTAGGCTTGAGGCCCCTTGCATTCCCTAAATAAAAATTAACATTAATAAAAAAACCGAGTAGGCCTTGTAGACACTATCATTTGTCAATATAGAACTAGGAGTTACACCCTTAGCAACCATGAGCATAGAACTGGTAGCCCGAGAACCATATGAACTAGGAGAGGCCAACAATAGTATGTAGTCTTCATCCTTTCCAGAGATAATGTTAAGGAAAGATGAGGATTGGGCCACCAGAACCTTCAATAATTGATCCATAACCCTCAAACCAATACTAGGAGACACTGAAATGCCTTTCCCAGTTGAGGGATGGTGAAAAATAGGATCCACTTCAACCCCTCATTGAAAGAAACCAAATTATTTGATACACACAGGGTACCGCAACATCCCTCCTCCCCACCATCCACTTCCATTCAGGACACCCTTGAATTCGTCGCACCACTCTAAAAAGGCTGTTGAACCAATGAACCCAAGACTTCACCATCTGCCTATTCCACTGCATAACTCGACCCAACCACCATCGAAGATTTAGTGAAGGGACACACCGTATATGGAGACATCAAAACCAACTCTTAGACATGGAGGCCATCACCATCACCCTTGAGAACTACAGAGATGGACCTAGTAGCCTTAGGAACATTTTAATCATCACCTGGAGAGGCTGATAGAATCTCCAAATTAAAATATGAAAAATAAACAAGTGGACCTATCTATGCTTCATCTGGAACTTGAATGGAATCATCAGAATTTGAAATAATAAGAGGTTGAATCATCTTTTTCACAAATGGATATGAGATAGAACTCTGAGAAACTATCTTATCACCCTTTAATATACCTCTTGAAGTATTTTAATCTACCAAATCCCCCATAACCGAACACAATATTTCTACAAATCACTTTTTTCCCCTGAGGATGAAAAGCCACAAAAAAAACTGAGGAGGATTAAGGAGGAAAACATTTTCCACCTTGATAAATCCTCCCAAGCTCTAACCAACACTTTTTTAGATAAAAGATCTAGTTTATCCAATTACACATAGATTCTCAATGAATTTTCTCCCTAAAGAAAATTTTTATCCTCATCCAATTATACAAAGGAACCCAATGCATTACTAATATATTACATGATGGAATAATTATGTAGCGGTAGTGGAAGGACTGAAAGTTTAACCCAAATTGTTGTTGTATTTAAATCCTTCCCCAATTTAATGATCCATTACCATAGGTACAATAAAAAACTCCACTTCACACAATTCCTGATCTCCCTAGACAAGAAATTCACAAACCTCGCCCGAGTAAAAATGGATGCAGAATGAGTACCTAGGTAGCACATATATGGACACTAGTTGACTAAGACCCAATGAGAAGAAAAAATTTATGAAGAAATACATTGAAGGATTATCTGGACTGAAGGAAGAAACCAAAGAACACCTGTGAAACACCACCACATATTTAATCTCAGCCAACAACATATCTACGATGGGACATCCTTCCACCTGCTCAGAGCATTGATGGGTGATGTATATGTCTATAATTTTGGGATATGGGACAATGAACAATTAAGAAAACAAAGGAATCAAAATCATATCCATGAATAAAGGTGCATGAGATAGCCCATACCTGACCGAGAGAAACCCTGAGGACAAAACCAGGGGTGGATGGAAGCCTTACGCAACCACTATAAGAAACTCATCCACTACAGAATTTTTAGGAGGTATAAGGGGAGGGGGGCAGTGATAGAGGAGGTGGGAGTGACTGAGGCATTTTATTGAGATCACAGGAGATCATTATTATGCTAACATGGTATAATCATTAACCAAAATTTCCTATTTCTTTAATAAAAAGGAAAACGTGAATCATGTGTATGTGTAGACTACCACCTCTATTAAGAAATGTGTTTCATTTTACTTCATCTGCTTAAAAGAATCTTACTAATAGTAAATTTTATATATAAGTATTTTATTTATGAAATATTTTATATTCATAAATTACAACATTTATAACTCATTTTCCCCATTCTATGGAAAAAAATCATCATCCATGAATATGTGTGGACTACTGATTCCACAGAATGATTAATTTTTATTTCTCTTTTAATTTCCACATTACATGGATGGTTATTAGATTGTTTTTAATCGATAAATATGATTTTTATAAAATTATTAATTTATTTAAAGAAAAATTAGACAACCTATTAACAATATGAATCATAAACCACTATGGTAAATTTATCTGTTCAAAAGAGCATTCTATGAGGAAAAAATTAATTCCTCGTACTATGTAATAAATTATTATTGGTTATCTTATTCATATAATTCTTCCCAATTCTAATATATCACACTAATAAACACTAAATAAGTTTCTTATTCATTAGTATAATGACATTAGAACTAAATCACTTCATAATCATCAATTAATAATAAAATGTTCTTAATTATATTGGTTTAACCACCTACATGTAAAATTCTATAAATTTATATCATGGATGAATATTGGAATTTAATTTATGTTAATATATGATTAAATTAGTAAATAATGATTTTTTTATGTAATGATAATTTAATAATTTAACTCATTATTTAAGAAAACAACAATTGTTCACCAAGAATTATCAAAACATGATCTCTCATGTACACTTTGGATTGAGATAAATCCTCCAATGTACCCTTTTTCTTGTGATATATCCTACCTTGTACCCCTTTATCTTCTTAAAATTCCTCTTTTATACCATTTATCTTGCGATAAATCTTCCTGTGTACCCATTTTCTTGGGATAAGTCCTCTTGTGTATCATTTTGAACTTCTGAGATATAAAAATTAGAAATGAATTTGAGGGATATATAATACCCAACATATCAATCATCTATACATATGGTTACACTTGACATAATTCATTAAACATACCATAAATATGGCATAAAACATTAATTAAGTTCTAATAAATCCATATCAAAGATCTTGTGGTGTAAAATAAGAACTATGTCATAAGAAATTAAATTTGAGACACCGTACCCTTTCCATAAGTTCACACTTAGTTGATTGCACTCTAACATAATTTATAACAAATATAACCTTCTTAATCACCCATTTAAAAAGCTTATTCATGTCCTTAATCTCTTATAAACACCATTTACAATTATTCCCTACATTTATAGTAGCTATTTATTATATATTTTCTATATTGGTTGTGATTATTTTAGATCAATTTCAACCAAGTTCATAATAATGACATTTTTCTTCATTAAATTTCAAAATATCATCATTCACTTATTGTTAATTCAATTGTTTAAAACAAGTTTTCTAATTGAAAAATATTTTTATTCATATTATGTAATATTTTCATATCCAATAATTATTATTCCAATTCCTTATAATTTAAATATATCGCACTAATAAACAATTAATATTATCATTACTCAACTATTTGAATTATATTACAACTATACCAACACATAATCATCCACAAATCAGGGTAAGTTCAAGTTTTTGTAGGTTTAACGACCCACTTGAACAATGATATGAATATATATTATGGATGACTATGAAAACATAATTACTGGTATAAAATGATCTGAATTTGTAAGTAATGATTTTTTTGGGTTCTGTAATGGTAACATTATTATTGAAATTATTAATTAATAAAACAACCTTAATTCATTAAGAATCACCGAAAGATGATCATCATAAATTCTATCATCATTGATTGAAACAAAAAATACTATGGAATAAAATTATACCTTTATAAATATCATAAAACATCAATTACAATGAATTTAATGATCTTTGGATAAAGACCTCTATAATAAGAATGAGTACCGACACCATTTTTATGAAATTAGTTCAAAATGACCAAGATTAATTAAACTCGATATTGGAAATAGGTAATAAATAAGTGAAATTCATATAAATAATGATTATAAATGAAGAGTATAATGTGAAATGACTTAAGTAAGGCTTTAAAATAAATTATTAAGATAGAGTGTTTTATACAGGAGGTTATATTGTTTTTGTGGAATCCATGATAAAAGGTATGGATTCTCTTCATATAAATTCCAATTCCTTAAGACATAATTCATTTTTTGCACCATATTTTAATTTTATGGTATATTTAATGCACATGGGTGGATTTTTATCATATTAAATTATTCAAATTTATATACACTAAAAAATAATATTCCCCTTTTCCAATGTCTATTGATTCAATTATTAACCCATTAGAAAGTATTTTTTTGTAACTAAACTTTTGTTCATTGAGTTATGATCATTATCTTGAACATATTTCATATAAGTTAGATACATTGTAACATTTATTTTATTATATGGTACTCTATAACTATTTTATTTGTATCTATATTACTACCAAATAAATAATTTTCAAATATGTCTTTCCTTATGGAGTATGTTTCACATAAGGGATATTGATATATAGAATATTCTTTCCTTAGGTTATATAGTTTTTTCTTTAACAATAATATTTCATGCTTGGGTTTTCCCACCATAATATTTTACTATAATGTATTTCATAATACTCTTGGGGAAAAATTGTTAATACAAAGAAGGTTTACTACAAATTTTAAAATGTAAATTTTCAATAATGGTAATTTCAATGTATTAAAAACGTTCCTTTCATAATTAAATGTTTTATAATTGGATCCTAATTTTATATATCAGTCATTATTTCATTTTAAAGGCTCTATTATGAGATATTATTTTTAAATATTATTTTTAAAATTAAAAGTTTTAAAAATATTTTACTTCTCTATTTCAAAAGTTACTTATGAATGCGACATAAAAGTTTATATTTTACGCCAATGATAATTTTTTTTATAATATCCCTTTTAAGTTTTCACATCAATTTTACTTTTTATATTCAAAATAATTTACACCCAGGGGTTTTATGTTATATGATTTATCCTCTAATTAATATATATAATTATAAATTGATGTATTTAAATCATGGTATCAAATAATTTGATTATTGATCCCTTCTTGTGTTATACAATTCAAAACATTCTTTTTTAAGGAACTTTTTCATCTACATCAACATCCTTTAGATTTTTCTTCATTACACTAGGGATATATTATTTTTCAACCATCCACATTCTTTCTATAGGCGAGTTATGTAATGTTATTTTATATCAAATATATGATTCATCACTACCTTTTTTGTTCCTAATTGTCCACCACGAATAGGAATAACTTTTCTTCCAATTTAGTTGTTTCGTGAATACCCAATTTTCCATTCCTTTTATTAAAGGGTGTTCAACTTCATTCAATACATCGATTGATAATAGAAATTATTAACTTAACATCATACCATTTTTCTATATTGTTTTATCTTGATAGATTATTACATAGAAAGCTATTCTATTTATTTATTAGGGAACTATTGAAAATAAGAATATTTTTTATCCAATATGGATTTTTATTAATTACTCAAAAAAATTACTATTTATTTTTTAATGGTCAACCTTTTATATCTAGATGGGTTATGATTATGTTATTACTTTCATTGATATTTAGAAGAGTACTGATGTCTCACATACTGTTATTACAATATATATGATTATTTTCCAAGATGATTATTTATTTTTTATTCATTTTCTCATATTAATAATTCATTGGACTAAAATAATTGATGGATGGGGAAATACATTATATATCTTGTTGATGCATCGGTGGGTCTCATAAGACCAACATGTTTGGGTATTTAGTGTATTCATTCCAAATTAAATAAGACATCTTGATTATGTCCTTAAAGAAAATAATTATGTCATGGATATGGTATCAATGATAATAATTATGTATTGATTTATGCCATGAATGTAATAATAAGATATATGCCATTATGAATTCTATCACAATGAATTATATTTTTGATATCCATATGATATTTTAATTTCCATTCTTATAAATGGATATATCTTGATTTTAGTTTAATTCTTTTATGGAATTGTTATTGGTTATCTATTACTTCTATATTATATATTCGCATTTTGTTCTCACTTATGATATTTTATTGTAATTGCTTCTATTTCTCCTCACACTGCATTTAGACATAACCCTTTTTATGTTTCAATTTCCCTAGGTTATAATGAAAAATATTTATGGGATATAACTAGATATAAGTATCCCATAATTACATGAATTAAAATAAATTATTTCATTACATATATTCCCAAGACCTTTTATGTTTAGAAGATTATAGAATTAGGAAAAAATAATAGCCAACAAAACCCATGTTCTTTTTTTTTCAAATAGATATTTTACTATTACATGAGAAACTAATTAATAAAGAAAAGGTGTTAAAAATATATCATAAAACCACCACACTTGATATTATTTTAGTCATATCAGGTGTAATACTATTATTCATAAACTAAGGAAATAAAAAAATAGTAAGGGGCGAGGTAAAATGTTTAGTAAGTGAAAACATACAGCTGATTAAATCATGGGATAAATATGGTATAAATATTTTTATAATAATATATAATCATCATAATTCCATAATCAATTAAAACTAAGAGCATAATATGTCAATGGATAACAATGAAAATAAACAAACCACATGGATAAAAATAAATGAATTCATAGAGATAGAATACATAATGCTGGACATCTTGATATTACTATTAAGGCCTCACCAAGACATCATTCTTGGAATCAATTCTGTAACCAAGACATTGTTATTGTCTTCAATACCAAAATCAAGATATATTTCTGAATTGGTAAGGTATACACCAAATACCTAAACAAGTTTGTTTCATTAGAACTATTGATGTATCGAGGGGCTATATAATCCTAGACCCCCATGTCACTTTTTAAGTATAATTCATTCACTATATGAGAATAATCATCCATATTGGAATACGAATTTATGAAACACCATCAATTTTACCCGTATTAATAAATATTGTAACTTGATTATAAACCATCTCGAGAAAGAATGTGGTTGTTTAAACAATACAAAGAAAACTTCACGGATGAATCCATAAAAATACATTTCAAAATAGCAAATATATATATTTTCAATAGTTTCCTAATTAGTAAATAGAGTAGTTTTCTATGTAAGAATCCCTAAAAGTTAAACTATATAGAGAAAAGAGCATATGGTTTACTAAAAAAATTCCTCTGTCCATTTATGTATGGAATCTAGGTAAACACCCTTCAATCAACAAAATGGAAAACATTATATTCACAAAGTAAAGTCATTGGAAGAAATGTTATGCCTATTCATAGTGAATGGTTATTCAAGAAAAAGGCATTGAAGGTTGATATCTTTGGTATAAATGAAAATTAGATCAATCATTTTGGGAAATTTTTTTATGGTTTCAAAAAAACATATCCCCATTTTAATAATGGAAACTTATAAGGATGTTCACATTAATGAAATAATACTTGAAAGAGAATGTTTCCAATGGTATCACATAAGAAGGGATCACAAATCAAACTGTTTGACACTATATGTTAAATATCAATATATATATATATATATTATAAGATAAACCATGTAATAAAAATCCCATGAGTGTATATAATTTTTATTTTGGAAAGGAAAATGGAGGTGAAAACTTAAAAGAGATCTAAAAAAATTATAACATTGACATAAAATAAAAAAATACAGGCCACTTTCAAAAGGTACTCTTCTAAAGGTGAAGTTAAATATTTTGAAAAATTTTAATTTTAAAAAAGAATCACCAATAATTAAGCCCTGAAAATGAAAAAATGTTTTTTTATAGGAAACCTGGAAGAAAAGATAAGACATTTTATTAAGAAATAAATCTTTTTAATAATTCGAAATAAACATTAGTAAAAAAATATCATTATAAAAAGAGTAATAAAGATTTATTTTTATTGAAAAATTTTTTTCCACAGAATATTATATAATACAATATGATTAAATATTAGGGTGGGAGAAACCAGGCATTGAAGAACAATGTTCAGGATAACACTTTATAACTATACAAAAGGAGATTTGAGTTATCAATATCCCTTACAAGAATCATACTCCATAGGGTTGGAAATATTTGACAAATGATTTATGTGGTAAGAATATAAATCCATTAAAAAAATGAGATAATACCACATAATACAATAAATTTTTGAATGTACCCTAGTTATATGAAATAATTTCATGAGAATTATCATAACTCAATGAAAAAAATTTTAATTTCTAAAAATCCTTAATAATGGGGTAAAAATTGAATCAATAGCCATTTAAATAATGGAATATGAGTTAGATATGTGTATACCATAAAATTAATTTTTTTTTTTGAAAAAATACATCCATGGGTAGTAAATACACCAAACAAAGAAACATGGTGCACGAAATGTATTACATCCCGAAGAATTAAAATTGAGACCAATAAACCCATAACCATTTATCCTAGCTTACATGAATGTACTCTAACATCCTAAAAAATAATTATCTTAATAACTTATTTAATTGCCTTAATCAAATATTTTATGGGTATAATCTTCATGTTAATTCATTCTCTATATGAAATCTTGTTAGTTATTACCTATTTTAAAAATTTGGTGCAAGTAATTTTCATCATTTTGAAATAGTATTATAAAATTGGTATTGGTGTTCATTATTATTAAAAATTTAATCATCCTAAAATCAAAAAGGAACTATAACATATGTTTCATCATATTTATAATGTTATAATGTCATTTTATGGTAGTTTATATTACAATATATGGATATGAAATTGATGATGATGGTATTTCAATCATTCTTAACAAACAATTTTTTTCCTAATTAATGAGTTTAATAATATTTTTTTTCAATAAAAATAAAAATAATTATTATTAAAAAATTTATATATTATTATATTAGTAATTATATTCCCACATTAAACCATGATATAAACTCATAACATTGTTCAAGTAGGTGGTTAAACTAGCTCAAACTTGAACATAACACGATTAATAGATGATTATGTAGTTGTCTAGTTGTAATATCATTATACAGAAACAATAATTATCTAATTTACTATTTATTAGTTCTATATATATATATATCATAATTTTAAGGAACTTTAATAAAAAATAATGTATATGTATATATTACATAATTTTAATAAAATTATTTTACTCTTAGCACACTTGTTTTAAACGACAAAATTAAATATGACTATTTTTTGGTAATATCATTAATAATTCCTATATTTTTTTTATAAAATAAATTTAAGGATATAATAAAAATAATATTTATCCATTAAACTCATTCTCATACATATCTATGAAAGTTGGTAATGAAAAGTGGAATACATAGTTCCATGGTTGTAGATGTCTATGTGTACGAATGGATGATGATTTCATTTTCATTGGAGAGAAGAGTAATATGGTTTATCATTTAATAATAATAATTAAGATATAAACATCATAATTATATATTAAATTACCTTTTAGATCATCCACCCTAGTTAGTGATGAAAAATGAACACATTGCTTCATGGAGGTGGTTGTTCACACATATGTACAAATCACATTTTCCCTTATCGTAAGGATAGAGTGGAAATGTGGCTCATTTTTATTAAATTATCATAATAATAATTAGAACATATCAAATACCATTGAAATTTTATAATTATTATAAAATTATAATTTTAAACGTATGATAGAAAGAAAATAAGTTAAGGAAAAATGATTACTTACATTGAGAAAATTGATTTTTCATTAGAGAATTCCTTAAAAAATGAGATATTAGGATAATATCCTCTGACCATAAGCTCAATAAGGATAAATAAAATTCTACGGGATGTAAAAATTTCCCGTTTTAATGATGAAAATGAAATTAGTAGGTGTATTTATGTCGTGAAAAGTGTCCAATTTTATAAGTGAGAAAAGTTTATAATTTTGTAAATACCCATTTCTTTTTAATAAGAGGATGTCACTACCAAGGAAATTGGGTCTAAAATTGATATAAAACCAAGTGAGTAAGATATAATGCTGATAAAGGCCTCAAACACACATTATCACACATGTTTTGATCATGCTTTTCCCATTTTTCACTTGGTTAAACTCTTATAACATTAATTAACTTTTATTGCGATAACTAGTTTTTACCTAAGTAATTTTTCCATTATGAATAAGAATAAAATTATTCCTACTACATAACTTATAAATACTGATTCCAGATTTGAATTCCCTTTTATTTTATTCAATTTATAAAAATTATAAAAATTAATTTTAAAATAATAAACATATAATGTATTCAAAACAATTTCTTGAGAAAAAATATTACTTTTTTTCTAAAATATCAGAAAGAAGTTTCTAGAATATAATAAATATTTTTATATTTATAATGTCACTTATAAAATAAATTCCTTGTATAGAATTTTTTTCACAAATTTATATGAAATAATTACATGCTAATAATTCCATTAAATCATGTATTTCTTAAAAAATGTATATTGCACTATTCATCTTAAAAAAATCACATCCTTTCAATTTTAATTATAACTTACTAATGAAACTTACTAATGGTAAATAAGAGATATACACAATTCAAGATATAATTTCTAGTGTGTTATAAAAAAACATATGAAATATATCATTTTTCCCAGAATAGGTCAATATTAATATCGAATTGTACTCCACTCATTTGAGATAAACATACCTCAAGATTAGGTATTATAAATCCTATAATGGAATAAGTTTTCTAGGAGATATCTTAGTCATCATTTCACTAATAGATGATCATAGGTTGGTTTGAAACTTGAAATGTGATTTCTTTATTTTGTTGATTACTATGGATTTAATGTAGATATGGCCAATATATTTTAAAAATCACATTGAATTCATCCAAATGAGGGATAATAATAGTTTCATAAATCTTATTCCATAATCCTCAACTTGGGAAACTATAATAATAGAATATAATATCAACTCATTGGGGGTGATTATTTTTCGATCTTAAAAAGCTAACTTGGCCTACTAGGGTGACTAAAACATGATTATAATTAGATATCCAAAAGTTACAATGTAGGGTGAGTATATATTTCAGCATTATTTCTCATGAACTACTTTTATCATTAGATACAAAACATGATCCTTATTTCATTCAATTAGAAGTATTTTAATGTTTTTATCCATGTTATGTAACATCCTTGGTACTTATAGAATAAGACATTTTCAATTCAATTAATATTTATGAATTAGATATTAATTTTACTTTAAATGGGGTTTTATGGTTGATAGTGTACCCAACACATAATAATGAATTTATCTGAAATCTTATATTGCACACAAGACCTAGATATACAAAAAAATAACAGATTATTAATATTATTATTCCAAATTATAGTTATAGACTAGCCGTTATATTGGTGGTAATTAAAATAACTAACTATATTATGTTGAAACATGTTTATTAAATGTCTTTTACCTTCTTATAACTAATTTTGGAGGCTTAAAATAAGAATAAATCCAAATTTATTCACAAATAGTCTAATATTTTTAAAAGGTAGTTTTACCGCCTTTTAAAGGAGAAAAATTATTAAATCTAGATTTGTAAATTTTGTATGTTATATTTGAAAAAATAAATTTCTTCTTTGGAAGCGGGACATTAAAATTTACTTTGTTGAATTTTTTGGTATTTTTCTGTTAATATTCATTTTTTATTAAATATTGAAAATACTGCATTTTAATTCAATTTTTTTTCAAATAATTCATTTAAATTATTAGATTATACTTTTATATGGTTTTAAGGTATAACTATATGATTTTTTTTCATTTAAACCTATTTAATTCATTGGTTTAATTATAAAATTAAGTTTAAATAGAAAAACAATGTGAATTTTTGAACATATTACTTAAAAAACCAGTTTTCTCGATCCATCAATGAGATTAGTGTAAAATATAATTTAATAAATTAGGTGAATTGAATTTTCAAAAATTTAAATATATGGTTTTACTCACTATAAAAAATTCAGTTTATTGGGTCAAAATAATTTTTGTTTTATAGTAAATTTAGTTTTTTATTACCACGGTTAAAGGTAAATCATGTAAATAAGGGTAAAAATAATACTATAATAATAAAACTACTCTAAAAATTCTACTAATATTATTATACGAGTTATTTATAACCAATAAAATTATTTGTATGATATTTTGGCTTTTTTGAGCCACTTGGATGTGATTATGACATTAATAACATTGTATTTAAAGTAAAAATACAAATAACATAAACATGTCTCTTATTACTAAAACAATTTTAATATGGTGTTATATAAGTGATATATTTGAATATAAAAAGTCATTATAAATCTAAAAATATTACCTACATCAATGTAATTTTTTTATAAGTTTTATTAAATAAATAATGAAATTTAATTATGAAAAATTGATGATGCAATAATCGATGTTTTAAACGAAGAATCAAATAAATGGCACTAATAATATTAAAATTAATATAATTTGAAATACTTGATTCCATAAACGAATTTTATAGGTGTATATTGATTTCTATAAGTCTAATAAATGTTTTTCAAAGTTATATATGTTTTTTAATTTTATTTAAATTCAATAAAATGAATAGTGTCAAAATTGGTGCAATTAATATTTTATAAAAATAATAATTTATTAAATTATTTAAAAATCATAAAAAATATTTCAAAATTAAGAAGTGGAATTAATAAGGTCTAAATGTTCATTAAGTGTCCAATTATGGGTAATTTAACTCATATAAGTAAAATATATAGCCTATTAATATTTAAAGTTTTGTTACCACAATTAAAATTAAGGGAAACAGTAAGGGTAAACCGAAAAAATAGGGTTTAAAATAAAATAAATACATATCTAAAAATTATTATATGAGAGTATTTAGAACTATACTCATATTATATTCTACATAACTCAGGTTGGAGTCATTTGGATTAAAAAATTAATTTATATTTATTCAAAATTTTAGGAGTTTTCAAGGGTACCCCTCCCCTATCCTATAAAAAGTTACCCACTATTCTCTAATACTCACAGTTAAAGAACCATTTGATTTGAAAATATATACCAAAACCCCTTCTTATAATACCTACCCACATTTTTGAGGAATTATTTTAGGCAGAACACCATTTTCAGAGGTGTTAAGGTGGTCTTTAACTGTGATCAACTGAAGAAGGGATATCATTTTATTTAAGTATTTCTATTTTATTTTTTCTACAAATTTCTTAAAATATTAATCATATAAGATTAAATAATAACTAATGTATCTTGAATATACTGAGATGTTATTTTTTTAATAACATCACTTAAATCTATCTCCACTTCCATTAAATGAGAAATAAATTAACCATTCATGCGTATGTGTGAACTATCACGTCCACAAACCCATCTAATTCGCTTTTTGTATCAATATCTCATGATTGGTTATAATAATTTAATAAATGTTAATATTTGATATTAATGAAATATTAATCATTATAAGATAATAATATATCAATTCCATTCTTATTTTCCATGCACCAAAAATTGATAATGTCCTTCATGCATATGTGTGTACTATCACCTCCACGAAGCGATGTGACTTGTTTTTTATTCGTTATATAATTTGTATGATATATATAAGTATATTTAAATTATTATTATGATTTTATTTATATAATTATCATTATAGGAAGATAAAATAATAATTACCTTACTTCCATAATGATTAATGAAAAAATGGAAACATTACTCACGCGTACATATGACCTATCATCTCCTTGTTTATAATATTGTTATTTTTTCATACCATAAATGAATAGTTTTTTTTAAAAAGTTTAATTGATGTATAAAAGTGATTATTATTCCATTAATTTTATTCTAAAGATGATAGAATTATGACCACATAGACTATTGAAATCAATCCAAGTTCATTTTCGACTCAAGTACCGAATATCAACTGAACATCTGATATAAACATAAAATAATTATGTAGTTCTTATAAAATGTTAATAAGTGATATTAAAGGAATAATAAAATTTAAAAAGGTTCTAAGGAAAGAATAAATTAACATAAGTTTATTATTTAGGAATATGAATATTTTACGTGATGATTCGTACTCAAGGTAAGGGACATCGTCTCAATATCCTTTCATTGAGGCATATTTTGATAATATACATCACCTTATTTTATATGATGTATAATAAAAACCTTTTACTTGTAATTTCAATAAACAATTTTAAAAAGAATATTTTTATATGAAGCATTTTACTAAATGAAAAGTGGAATGTTTATTAACATACACGACAACAATGACATTGCCACCACCATGAACATTATTTGATATTTGGATTCCTCTACAATATAAATTTTTTTAAAAGAAAAATAAATACCATATTCCCTTTTCATGTATTTTTAATTGAGAATTGTTTTGATAAGGGATTTATTATGTCAAAATCTAGAAATGATATCTTGCGATTTCAATGTAGAAATTTTATTTTTTTCCTTGTATAATTGTTTAATATGTTATGATTATGTTATGGTTCTTGGGCATTGTTTATGTATACTGGTAGTTTCATGATAAACCAGGTGTGGGTGAGCCCGTTATAGCTATTTGATGCAATGTTTAATGGGGCATTGTTAAATAACAAGGTTTGACCTAATATATTTAGAGAAAATTACTGTGATGGGTATTCTAAATGTATCCATGAAGGTTACCCCTATATAGCAGTGAAAGCTAAACTTTAAGTAAGATATGGATTCCAAAAGTTACCTTTATGATTTTTTATTGCTATGAATTTTTAAGGAATCTTATCATTTCATGAGGTATGTTAATGATATTATGTTTTATGGGTGAAAATTATGATTTCATGGGTTTATAAGTATTAATTGAAAAGAATTTTCATTCCTTATATTATTTTTCTTACTGATATTTTTATGCTCGTAATAATTTTTAAAATGTTTTCATAGGGTTTAAATATGGGTAATATAATGGTGGATGTCACGATTAAGGATTAGATGACTTTTGTCAAGAAAAATCAATCATGTATTATTTTTAGGAGTGTTATTTTGTGATAAAAATAGATAATTAGTAGAAGTGTCTACTTTGTAATATTTTGAGTTGTTATGTAATACTTATGGCCTAATTATCTAAAAATCTAAGCCTGAAAATGTCCTCAAAGGGAATGAATGTAAATTATTGACATAAATTAGGATTATGTAATGTCAAAATTTGAGGCCTTATAGATGGTATCATAGGTGAGTTTAGATACCTTTTGGGGTTATTATATTATTAATAGAATGTCCATAAATAATTTTTTACTTTATGGTAAAATTGAAATGATATATAATTTGTAGACTACCATGTTGCTTCATTTAAGATATGTTTGTTCAGAATGGGTTTCTGCTGATAAAACAGGGAACCTATTATTGGATGATATCCATAGGAGAATAACCTTCCAAATTAGCAACCTGAGATGGTTGAAATCAGAACAAAATAATTTTTCATAGTGATGGAGTATTTGAATCAGAATATAAATGGCGGTGGTATCCATCCATGATATCAGATAGATAATCCATAGAAGAACGTGTTGGAAGTGGATTATTCATGAGGCAACATCCCCTATAATTCAGAGGATCATCTGACCCTGTTCTAGCTTAAGGGTGGATCAAAGCACTAGAAAAGATTTTCAATGTCATAGGGTGTTCAGAAAATCAAAGGGATAGTCTTACTGTTTACCGTTTTATAGGTGAAGTTGATTAGTGGTGGTTGATGGTTAAGAATATCATAGATAGTGATGATATTTATTCCATGGAATGGGATGAATTTAAGAAAATATTTATTGAGAAAATTTTTTCTAAGGCTGTTCAACTTAGAATAGAAAAAAATTCTTGGAATTGAGGTAGGATGATGACTTAGTGGCTATTTATTAAGAAAAAGTCACTCAAATGGAAAGGTATGATCCAAATTTCATTTGGGATGTTGATAATAAAATCTATCATTTTAACTCAGAATTAAATCCAATGTTTTAAGAGGCATTGGATTCTCATGAGTTCAAAAGTTATTAAAAACATTTTATGTTTTCAAGATCCTTTTCCTAAATATTATGAACATGATAAGAAATACATACTTTATTTTAGTGCAATCTCGTCATTGGTCATGCCTTAAACAATTTCCACTTCATCTCTTATTTAAAGAAATGAAGTTGAATTTGTCATTCTAGAAATGTTTCCAGATCATGTGATCCATAAATTAAATGATAGTTCATTCCATCTTTATTTATGAAAAAACAGTCAGCATGTGCTATCAATCATGCATAAGTCTATATATGGAAAATAATACTTTATTGTAACAAACTTCATCTTATGTTTAACTTAAACTTTCCTAAAATATGATAAACATACAATCCTTATGAAAGATGAAAATCCAAAAATATAGAAAAAGGTTTATAAAATCTTCTTAACATTTATCCTCCACATATCAGAAGATATCTCTAGTTGGCCACCTTCCAAAAATGTGAACTCGTACATCATGTATTCTCTTGAGTCATGGTAATAAATGGAATTATCAGATATCCTTATAGAAAACATGCATGTTTTTTTATTATAAAACATGTTGGATATATTCCTTATGTCCCAAAACTTTGTATACTTTATCAATAATAGCATAACCCTCTTGTAAATAACTCCATAATTAGATCTCAAAAAACATGCATCATCCAATTTACTTATTTAAATGCAACATATCTTTATCTTATCACCATTATATTAACATAAGGGACATATTAAGGGTTATCTTCCCCTTAATCATGTGTTATCCAAGTATATCACCTTATCCTTAAATCTCTTTTCTATCTCTTTATAACTATTCAAAATATCCTTTCCAATAATTAATTAAAAAATTATACTAAAAATAATTATATATTTTATTACTCAAATAACATAATCTATGAAATATGAAACATATACAACTCAATCATCCAACGTTATTATTAAACTATTACTCAGGATCCATCATATTCATATTTCTTAAAATATGATTCATGTCTTAATGTTTCTAAACCTCAAGCTTCTTAGTTTTAATGTAAACAATACTGAAAGAACATCACATACCTTTCACATGACATTTACAATCTCTTTATCCTCACCATAATGACCAATACTCGTACGATAGTCATGATTCTCTTCATGATATTTCTTCATAGTAAATTGATCTTCATAATTCTCATACTTTTCACTTATGAAACATTCAATGGTTAACTATGTTCTATGTAGTTCTGGCTATTGACTAAGACTATAAATCAATGTGTGAGAAATACATATCATAGATTAGAAACACATAATTAAAGTAAATTACATATAAAATATCAGTCTATGATATCTTTAATTTAACCCCAGGTTAGTCATGATTATCAAAAAAATCCTAGGATTGTAACTTATGCTTGAATTAGCCTTAGGAAATCCCTCGAAATTACCTTAGAAATATCTATAGGGATTTTACTAAAGTTTTCACATCATAGTTTCCAAAGGGTGACTAACACTTTTCTCTAATACCAACTATAATAACCCAATCTTAATGTACAAGGACAATACATTACTTTTGAGGAATAATTAATACATGACATAAACAGACACCCCAAGACCATAATAGTTTAGTGCATTTGGAAACTAGAAAACATAAACAACTGTTTTATAAAAAATATACATCGTCTCCTGCCTTATTATTCATAAATTGAACCCTTTCTAACACATCTTACTTAATACACTTCTTCAAATCCTGGGGGAAAATGAACATAAAAAGGGGTGATTTAAAATTCTTAGTAAGGGTATGGATGAAAAACATCAAACAAAACATAACTATAAGAATGTAAAAAAATGAACATAAATATCGAATATCAAAATTGCGAGTCATGAAATAAATCAAGGAAGTACATAATACATATATCACAAATAAAAATTAATCATGATAAAATTTCATTAAAATAAATCATGGAATAATGGAAAAAAAACAAGAACATAATATGATTTCTATATTATACAAGGCATTTCTTCCAATACCATCATAGAGGAAAAAGTACACTACTGAACTGAGTTTAATTTCCATTACAACTATGTATTATGTAAATAGAATTAATTTCTATTCTAGCCCAATATTACTGAACAAGATTTACTTTCCCTTCCATCCCTGTATTGCTGAACCAAATTTACTTGTCGTTAAAACCATGTATTACTCAATAATATCTACTTGTCATTATTATCATGTTTATCTCATAAGAAATAAATATTTAACCAATTTATTGGAGGGAGATAGAGGTCCCACCCATCTCATAATGAAATCATTCTTACATGTGCCAAAAAAACATAAACCATCCATTATAGCATAACCCATGAAATAAAATGAGTTTCTTAAACATCATTCCATTATAATCCATATAAAATAAATGTATTTCATACAAACAATTACATCAAAAACATAATAAAATAAATCTTATAATAGGTATAGATACATAACCCTATGTCATCTTATATGGAAAATAATTTTTATAAAAAAACTGAACTTTATTCCTGAGGAAAATATCTTTTCTTTTTCAAAAATGTTTTCTTTTCCCAAAATGCCACACAATTTTAAAAGAAAATAACTTACTTGAAAATAATATTGATATTTTTTAGAGGAAACTTCTTGTAAATAAGGTGTCATGAAACTGTAAAAATCTATTAATGCATTATAAGTTTAAAAAAAATTCTTCTCGTACTCATGTCAGAAAAGTCAAAAAGTACCTCATATAAAAAACGAAAGATAGATTCATTACATACCAATTAATATAAATTTACTAATGGTTAAAATTAACTTTAAAAATTAGTAAAATAATAGAAATATTTTTATATTTTTAGGAAACATGGATGTTAATGATAAATATAACCTAGTAAATACTTACGTATAAACAATCACAAATAACAATGAAATTGTGAATTTATCCCTTACCTTAGGTCTGATTTCATTAGTATATGTCCAAAACTCTTGTATAGTGGGTTTAAAAATATTATTAACTTGTAAAATAATGACAAAAATATCTATTATTACATATAGGATTCAATTATGACTTTTTACTACATGTTTTTTTATCAATTCCATGTTGAAGAAATGATTTGGGTAATAATCGTTTTATTTATCATACATGTTTTGACTTGTTATTATTGATATTATTTCATAGATCACGATTTATTTACTTAAATAATGTAAAAAATTATTTATATATCATAAATATTTAGAATATAAATATATATAACATACTGATAAATGAAATGGAATATACTATTCATGAAGACATTAGGCCATATATATGCACGAGTGATGATATCACTCACTTAATGGTTAAATGGTATGGAGTTGGATGGTATTTTAATTATAATGAATAATTATCATGTTATATTCATTATTTAAATACATTATACTCATCATTATACCCATCCAAATTAAGTATTATGGAATAAAAAATTACACCACGGCGTGGAGATGGTAAGCCGTACGCATACACGCATGATGCTATTATTATTTGTAGGATGAATGAAAGGAGGTATAAGGTTTTAACATAATTATAATAAAATATCATCATTTATAAGATACATTATTTATTACTTTATTATGGAAACATCCTAATAAGAGTGAGTAGAATAAGAAAAGAATTTTGAAGGAGGTGATAAACAATTACCTATTTTTGGAGAATATCTTTTTGATTTGTACAAAAGGTCTCCCTAGGATGGATTTATGCCCAAAGTGTATACATTAGTATGAATTTATGGAATTTTGGAAGATAATTGTGTATGTTTTGGCCTAGCCAAAGGCTTTTTTATTTTTTAATAAAAGATATGGAGGAGTTCCCTTTTATAAGAGAGGTGAGGGAAACTTTAGGAAAGTCTTTAAATATTAATTTATTATAAATTAATTTTAGATTTATAATGGACCCAAACTAATTTATTTAGGATAAAACTGGATTATGGGTCTACATACTCTCAACCAATAGGTTTTAGATAGGTTTATATTACAAAATTAACATTATCTTTTAGTTTTAACCCTTACTTAAAAACATTAACTCATACCATGTCTTCTTACATTTTCCTAATATATGGTTACTATAGTTACTATAAAATGTAAAGGGAACCAAAAGTGGATCATTAATGATATTTTTATCATTATATAAATTATTTAGTGGAATCTCAGATTTTTAGGGATATTATATCATTTAATAAAACAATATTTTTTTAAAACACATTTATATCAATTTTGATGCTATTTAGTAATTGGTTTTTTTAAAGTCATAAAACGTTTATTAATTAAACAAACTACATTAAATCAAACATAAAATGTAATATTAATACAAAAAATTAATTTATGGAATCCTAAATTTCAAATTATATATATTTTAATGTTTATAATATCATTTATTTGAATCATTCATTAATAAGGTAATCAATGCATCATCATTGTGTCATAAATAAATTTATTTACATAATGTATAAAAATTATAAATAAAATACCATGATGATGGAAATATTTTTAGAGTTATAATGACTATTTATAGTCAAATAAATCAATTATATTACTGAATATTAAAAATGTTTTAGAAAAAGATACATGTTTATGTTATATTTCTCTTTACATTAAATAAAAAATTCTGAAAGGTAATTATCACACCTATATGGATCCATGGGGTCTTAAAATCGACTGAAAAATTATAATGGTCATAAATATGTCATAAAATAGGATTAGGACACGTTTTAGGGTAGTTTTATAATATTATAATATTATTTTGTTCCCTTATTTACCAGATTTACCTTTTAACCATGGTAAATAAAAATAATTATTGATGTTACTATTCATAATATCAAAACAAGGTGCCTATTTACACAATTTAGACCTTACGATTCCATATATGGAATCTAATTTTCTAAATTTAGAACAAAAATTGGAAGAAATTAATTTAAAATTAATTCCCATTGCCAAAACTAGAAAGCAGGCTTTTAAGAAGTAAAAACTATCAAAAGATTGATATGTGTTTATTCCCAATTTAATTGTGAAATTACATCCAATGGACAACATTGTATAAAATTATAAAAACATAATCCAATTAAACATTGAATCCAGTTAAAAGATAATCGAAATATATAAATAAATTAGATAAAAATGTAGTTTTGAATTAAAATGCAGTATTTTTCAATATTCATTAAAATATGAATTTTGTCAGAAAAATACCAAAAATTCAACCAAAGTAAATTTTTATGTCCCTATTACAAATAAGAAGTTAATTTTTTCAAATATGATATATAAAATTGGTAAATAACATATTTAAAATGGGTGCTCCATCAAAAGGTGGAAAACTACATTTTTTTAAAAATACATCTTTTTTCTAAAAAATTGAATTTGTTTTTATATCATGTTTGGAATATACATAATATGAATGTTAATATTATATAAAATTAAAAATGTGTTCGATAATTTTCATAAATTCTAGTTTTTATCCCATTACATAATACTATTTTGATAATATATCATTGTTTAGGGAAACTCGGTATTGCGTACAACACAAGCTATCGAGAAAGGACTCTCTTGCATGTAACACAAGCCAATTCAGTGTTGTGTGTATTGAAATATTCCTTTGGTGTTACATATAACATAATCCAATTTTTGTTTTGTTTTATACATTGAAAAAAGTATTTACCTAGTGTTTCATGTATCATACGCCAACTCGTTGTTGCATCTAACATACGACAAGTCAGTTTAGTGTGAGAGGAATATTTGAATTAGTGTATCACAAGATATAAATGAAAATTTTAATTTATTCAATAAAATGGTCGCTAGAAACATATGGCATTATATATTTATTCTTTAATACATTTATAAGACATCAAATTCCATCACATTATATTAAATTAGTAACCCATTCATTGATTCATCTCATTTTAGTTTAAGCAATTTATAAAATATCTATTTCCAGGCCATATTCTCTATTTACCAGACTATTGTTTTTTTTATCAACATAGTTCATCCCCTGAATAACAGGGAAAATATCGCAACTACAACACACAAATGGAAAAAAATAACTTGTGCCATTACACCACACATCCACCGTCATTGTCACATCACATCACCCAAGCCATATCATTACAACAAGCCACTGTACCACAACCACTAAACCAAAAACACTGTGCCCCAACATCATCACACCACAACACACAACTACCCACATAACATCTATTCCATGAAACCACCACATCACTACCCTTCACACCACACAACCCAGTAGGTCACTAACATCACCACACATTAACCATACGACACACAAAGCATCGTGACAAGCATAGCCACAAAAAAAACAAAACATACCAACTTCACATTTATTAACCACATTTATTAAATTAATTCTATATATTATCATGGGTATTATCACCAAAAAAAATCTTGGGGAAACCTATAATTATCCAAATATACATTCTTTATCCTTTTTTCTGGTCTGATTAGACAACAATATAGTAAGGTTCATAAAATAATTAGAACTATAGTGAAAGCAAGGCTATCTGCAACTGTTTTTTTAGAATTGGAAATAGGCATGCATAGAAATCTAAATTATATATAATGAAGCAGTAAACCCTGAGATAACTCCTCATACCCATCAACTTTATAAATGAAAATTTATTATATGATTACGCTAACCCGTACTATCATCCCAAATTAAAGAAAAGAATATAGATCCTATACATATCACATAAAATATTGAGAACAAGGATCCCCCCAAAAAGAAGCTTTCCAATACCACTATTCACCATAGGGAAAAGAATAAACTTTATAGACGCCACCACCACACATGGAACACTTGTATCAATGCTCACCACACCAAAGGGTTATCAATAAATAACCCACAAATCCTCACAAACAAAATAAACCATTACATAGTTAATCCCCAAAGAACCACAAAACATCTATGCAACCTATTCACTACCCCAAATGTATGAATCAATGAACACCATCATCTAGGTTAATATACTATTTTATCTAGGTGGAACAGACTTTCCCGCATGGGTTTAATCCCATCATAGTTAAAGATATTTAATTTGGATATAGGTCCCCCCTTTATATATGTTGGTGGTTTTATCACACATCACACATCAAGGGAAATAACACATCTCATAACATATAAATATCTAAACATCACATAATAAGAAAAATAGAATAGAAAAACTCAAAATTCTTCTAAGTACAGGGAACACATATGTGTTTATCGCTCTTAAGTAATCTCTTCCAGGACAACATGCCTATATAACACAAAAATCAAGGGAATGGTACAATTATGAAAAACATTATCTTAATGTTCCTGGATATCTACTAGATTCTAAAAAAACTCATCGTCTTGGATATCCAAATCTCCCCAGTCAATAATGTGGGTGTCATTGTGAAGATATCAATAAAGTTGAGTCACATAGAAGATGTTGTGGATCCACTCCAACTGAAATGGAAACACCAAGTGATATGCCACCTCACTATGTTTTCCCAACACCTCAAAGGGACAAAAAAACCAGGAGAAAGATTACCTCCTGCAAAACCTTCACTTCTCATGCCAAAGGGAGACTCTCAAGATCACATGGTATCTAACCTTGAACTCCAGGGTCCTCTACCTATGATCAACAGATGCATTCTAATAGTCCCACACCATCCTTATCCATTCATGAAGAAAAATGATCTTCTCATTCATTCTTTGTACTAAATATGGACCATGAACAACTAACTCTCCGAGCTTCATCTAGTAAAAAACATAAATACATGACCACACATACATTTCATAAAACAGACCCATACTGATGGATGATTTATATCTATTATCATGTGAAAACATGACCCAGGTTAGGTTTCATACCCAAGATGATAAAATTTATAATACACACTCCCAAATATATTATCAAGTGTTTGGATGGTCCACTCCACCTACCAATCTATTTGTTGGTGGAGGGAATTGTTAAGGCGCAACTTAGAGGCAAAAGCATGTTGAAATACTCACCAGAATTGTGTGGTAAAGTAAGGATATAGATCAGATATTATGGTCCTCAACACCCTATGATTCCTAACCAAATTATCCATAAACCACCCTACCAAAATATCCCTGATAATCGACTCCCAGATCACCAGGAAGTCAACTTATTTTGTTAGTCGGTCCACTATTACCCAAACCAAAACACAATCACTTTGAGATCAGGGTACCCCTTTGGTGAAATACATTGAGATGGACTCCCATTTCTACTTGAGAACATCCAAGGGCTATAATAAACCTTTCCTTATATAATGTGCCACTTTCAACTTCTGAAAAACAATAAATCTTGCCACAAACTCTTCCACGGACCAGTTCATCCCAAACCAGAAATGATGTCTCCTCAAGCCATGCTACATCTTTTTCATACCAAGATGTAACGCTAATGGTGATATGTGAAAATCATGGATAAATCACTTGTGAATCACCTATGGGTAAAAAATCCTCCCCTAGAACAACACCTAGTTTTTATCATCTTCTGACCATCCCTCAAAAGCATCACCATGGTTAAAAAAATCATGTATCACCTCTTCCTATGACTATCCCCACTGAGACTTATTCAACTGTTCTATCAAATATGAATCTATAGTTATCTAAAAAACACTTGATCAACCAATTCTCTCTCCAAAATAATGATTCATTACAACAAACACCTCCATTCTATTCCAAACATCTATAAACTTCTGAGCCACATCCTATGGGGTCTTCCGACTTAACACATCGACAACTGCATTATCTATCCATGGGGTGTAAGAGATCTAAAAACTGTAATACTTAATAAAATCCATACACCCCAACTAGAATTTATTTATATCAAAGTGGGAGAAAACATATCACAAGATCTTATGATCAATGAAAAACACAAAACACTCATTGATAAGGTAATTATGTCAAAATGTTAGAATGAACAAAACTACCACCAACTCCAGATCATGGGTGGCATAGTTATGCTTGTGGGGATGTAAATTATTAGAATAATAAGAGATCACCAATCTCTACTAAATTAACACACATCCCAAGCCTAGATGAAACACGTCACAAAAAACCTCAAACTACACACCCTCCTTAGATAATTGAAGCACTAGAGCACTATCCAACTTCTCCTTTAGGCAACTGAACGCTACTTGACACTGATCTATCCACACAAAATCTTGTTTATTTCTTGTCAACACTATTATAAGGGATATAACTCAATATAAATTAGCTAAAAACTTCCAATAATAGCCCATAAGACCAAGGAAATAGTGAAAATTTGACACATTCTTAGGTTCTTCCCATGAAACCACTACTTCAAACTTCTATGGGTCCACTAATAGACCCAACAGAGAAAAAAAATTTCCAAGGAAACAAAAAACTCACATATAGATATAACACTTGGACATATTCCATAAAGATTATGGTATCAAATAACCTTTAAATAAAATTTGATATGTTTTTCATGATCCTCCTATTACTTCGATTAGACCAAGATATCATCAATGAATAAAATGAAAAACCAGTCTTGGAACTCATGGAACACATTTTTCATAATCCCAATGAACATGGCTGGTGAATTTATAATAATAGATAACATGATCAAAAAATGGAAGAGCCCATACCAGCATCTGAAGTAAGTCTTCTGAATATCTTCATCTTTCACTCTCAATAGTTTTATCTATGATGCATATCGATCTTTAGGAACCAACTAGATCCTATAAACTATTTGAACATATCATTGATCCTTGGATATGGGTAACAATTCTTGATCATATGCTAGTTCAAAATCTAGTAGTCTATAGAAAAACTCATACTACTGTATTTCTTCTTGAAGAAAAAAACTGGAGCACCCCACGGTGACACTCAAAGTCCAATGAAAACCCAATATAATAGATTATCCACCTACAACCTCAACTCATGAAACTCTGTAGGCACCCTCCAATAGGGAGACATCGTAATCAAAGATGTTCCCGACTTCAACAATATCCTGAACATGATATCATGTTGTGGAGGTAGTGTCAATATCTCCTTTAGAAAAAAATCTTGTAACTCCTATAAAACATTAGGAGAATCTCCAACATGAGATTCTATTGAAATCTCCCCCAACTCTGGAAAAAGAGGCTCCACTTTCCTACCACCTAATCGATAAACTCTCTTATGAATGTACACCACTCATTGGCCAAAATAATATGAAAATGAGACGCTTCTCAGAAATAAATTGATTAATTAATGCACAAAATACAACCAATATATTGAATGGATAATATCATATAATTGTATATACAATATGAAGAAGTCCCCCACTGATTAGTGATTCCCCATCATCAGTCTACATTCCCAGCACAACAGGGAATTCTGACCTCTAAACAACACATATAACACTAGGGGAACTAAAATCCTTTCTAGGTCTATTCCTAATATACATACCAAATATGGAAAAATAAAGATCTATGAGTATCCTAAATAAAATAATGAAAACCCAATATTAGATGATAAAATTGTCGTACCTCAAACAAATCGTGGCTCTAGTAACTCTAAAGACCCTAATGCATGAATCTATCCACACTCATCTTCTCTACCCATCTACTCCGGGCCTCCAAGACCATGCTATGTCCTGGGTCCCTATGGATGGAGGCCATCATGAGGCCAACCTCTTCCAACTCCACTCAATATCCACTACTGTGAAATAACTTGTCGTACCAGCTACGAGAACTACCATAGAATAAATTTATACTACTGAAAAGGGACTTAACCGTACATCTAAAACTTTCCTCCCTAAGTGGTAAAACACTGATCCTCTTGATGCCCATATATCCTGTCGATATTCAATGAAAATTGAAAACCCTAAAAAGGTGTTCAGAAACAACCTATCCAGGATGCTCGAGAAATAAATTATCGTGATTAGTTCCCCACTCAACGGAACCCTAATTGCCTGAACACCTGTGTCCCATATCTTGAAGATATGATCCTTGAAACACCCTACTATCCACCCAAATATGTCTCAAATTATAAGGAATGTATCTACTTAATAACCACATCCTTTTTCTTCACCTTAAGATATGTCGGGAGTTTAAAAATAGTGATTTCTTACCTAATTAATGGAATAAAATCCTTCCACAAATTCCTAGTTACGGACTCCTCATCTGGGAAATCATATCTAGGAAGTAATTGTGGTCCTTAAACCTATTCCCAAGATCCTATATTCTCAAACTCCCATGCTGAATGGAGGGAATCTCCTGACTCAAGGATTCCCTCATCATCGATGATAGGAAATTTTCCCAAAAATCACTCTAAATTTTGGGACAAAAAACATATTCCTCTTTATGGTCACCAAGAAATAGATTCCACCACTAACGCTTAGGTCCCCATACATGAATAACTAATAATAGTATAAAACACTCAACTTGTTCATTGATCGTACTGGATGTGATATTAGGATCATGTATGAAGAATTCTGTCTTCATATCTTAGACACTCCCCTTGTACTTACCCAAACTCTCATGATGTATGGAATACAAAGCCCACTTACATGCCTCATACTACTCTGTCAGGTCATCCCTATGATGACCAATTGGATTATCCCAACGAAACTCAACATCCTATCCAACTCGTGGATCAAGAACATGAGCCATTACTAAAGACAATAAGAACATCCAAATATCCGTAGCATGAAATTTTATCAAATATTTTTTAGTTTATTCATTTAATTTTTCCTAGAAAACCCAATTCAAAGATGAACAGAAGTCATCATGATGAATTTACCGATTTATGATCTCTACTCGGAAAACAGGGTCATATCACTTAGTTATTCAATTAGCATAGAGAGTGTGCACTAGATCATGGGGGGGGGGGGATAAAATCTCGTGTCCAATATGGTATCCCTAGTCTACATCACACACTAAATTCAACCGGAATTTCTGCTATAAAAATCCATGAAATCCTCAATGTTCATAACTCCAAACTCCATCCTATCTCCAAAAAACCATCACCTTTGATACCGATTTTTCAAGATCCACACTACCAATGATATCGAAATGATGGAAGATAGATAATGACCCTCGAGTCCCGCCTCTAGTAGGCCTCGAGATTGTGAATATCGTCGAGGGTATAAAAAAATCCTTATATGGGAGGCATTATGCTCTATGAGTGAAAAATGATCCAGAGATAGGATAAAAAATCACTAAAAATATATAGAAGACAATATAAATGTAAATGAAAAACCTTCCCACAGTGCATGAATAAATAAAATGGATACATATAAAAGTCTATAGAAGTAACTCAACATCAACTCCAACCCAGTTAGTATGTCTAGATCAGTCCCCCCATGTCCTCATAGAAACCTGAAAATAGTTTATACATGTAGAGTGATCATAAATAGTTTAATAAGTAAGGAAATAATCAAAGCCTCAACATAACATGTGAAAATAGAATGTTAATGTTCCAATGAAAAAAATAGAACAAAAAGAACCTTTACAAGTCATCTAATGAAAACATACCTCGCCATGACTCTCTCTTTGAATCACACATCCAATATAATAATATAACATCAAGATCATAACAAATCAAGTCACCCCACTACCTCTTCCACACTGATTGCCCTCTCTCATTCCCCCAACGTCAAACATCCTATCCTCCCATCCCTTCAACACATATCAAAAAATATAAAATCACAATCGTAGATGCCTAGGCCGCATATCACATCACATCACATCACGCACAAAGACATCTGGGGAACACATAACCACCATAACATAAGAATTAGCATATCATAAACATGAAGGAAATCAACCTCATTCCTTCTTCGTACCACTCAAGACACCCACCAAATACCACATCACAACCACATGGTGTCTCGTCTAGAGAGATCTGGGATGATAAATCACATCTCAGCCAAAAACACATGGTCCCACACATCACATCTCCCTTGAAGACACTCGGGAAAACACATCACTACTAAATGAAGAGCATGGGAGAGGGGGTAGCATGCCATCTGTATCACTACCATCCTGGATATTGGGGAAGCACTCGGAACTTAGCACCTCCGAGAATTGGTATGGTTTTCCAATGCAAGTGGGATGTGTATACAATAACATAAACATACATGATATAGAGATATCAAAAAATAACCAAACTAAGGGTTCACATAAAGAATAATATCACACACCCCATAACCATACACACCACACATAAATCATCACAATGGTTCCACAACTATATGAAACACACTACACAACCACCACAAAACATTCTCCTCTTTCAGCATACCAGTTTCACCATAGTTATTCATTATTCCATTTACCACACATCAAATTCCATCCCATTATATTGAATTACGAAGCCATTAATTTATTCATTTAATTTCCATTTAAGCTATTATCACATATCTATTTCTATCCCACCATGTTTATTTATTAGCTTATTTTGTTTCTTTTATCATCATTGTTTATCCCTTGGAAAACCAGGAAACTATCTCAAAAATGTCACAGAACCAACCTAACAAACATAACCAATTCCAGGACACCACACAACCATCATTGTTGTTGCATCACATCATCCAATCCATCTCACCACAAAAATCCAATATGCCACAACCAATATGACACTACCATTGCGCCACAACCTAAGTGCCACAAACTCATTGCACCACATTATACAACAACCCACATCACATTCATGCTAACTAACCACCACATCAGTACCCCAAACACAAAAAAACCTATCCGATCACTAAAATGACCACACAAAAAACTCAATACACACAAAGTATCATAGGAAGCCTAACCACACACAATACAAACTCATCCCAACATCACATTTATTTAGGAGATTTATCAAATTACTAATCTATATTCACATGAGTATTATCACACAAACTATAATCAAGGGGAAACCAATTTATATCTAAATATATATTATTTGACTTTTTATTGTTGTGTGATCACATAATAACACAAGGGTCATCACAGTATAACAACTATAACATAAAGAAAGCTACTCGAAACTATTATTTTAAAAATTGGACACATACAATCATACAAATATCAAAAATAAAATATAATAATGAAACCTTACCATAGTGAATCCCCCAAGAATAAATAAAGGAAACATATGAAAAGGTGATAAAAATACCCATGGATAAATGATGAGAATCCAAGGATTGACTCCCAATGAAGGAAGCCCAAGAATCCTAAAGAGTGGCCTGTTAGATCACCAGGAAATGAGATGTGCATAGGGTTTGAAGAAAAACGTTAGGTTCTCCAACACTTATAGACACACTTCACATGGGATATATACAGCGTGTACCCTTTACATGTCATGTAAATTTTGGGTTTCAAGTCCCGCTGAAAAATGCTTCCCCTAAACCATTTAAATTCCTAGTTTATTAAACATCATGTAACACCCTACAAACCATCATTCAAAATCTATAAACCTTACTTTATTTTTGTGTACACTATACATGATGTGTATTTATCTTTCCTCAAAATTTTTAACATGCCGCACCTCCTTTCTCACTCTAGGCCTCCTCAAGCGTCCCCTCAAACGTGTAAAACACCTAAAACTGGAAAAGTATTGGACTGGGAGGACACATATCATTACACTAACCCTCTGGTTCTTTGGTTTGTATAAGTATTTGAGATATGGAATGATTATTCATGTAAAAGTATGAAATAAATTCATATCATGTCTCTATATAGTTGGTATATGAGGAGGATTTTGTTATTTTTTAGGATTATTGATGTTATTTTGGGGAATAAGATAAGAGAAAATTGGTGAAAAACTATAGGAATAGTCTAAAGGATAAGTCTATGTATAAGATAACATCATGAAGTATTGGTAAAGTTTATATTTTTTGATTCTAATAGTAATTAATTCCCTATATAGATACTAGAAGGTTGATAAGGATGTGAAATAAATGAAACTCAGGGTAACCATCCTAAAAAAGGATGGTCGAGCACTGAATCGATCTTTACTCTGGTGTATGATGAGTGAGACTAAGACTACAAATATGTCTATAAAATCATGGGGTATATTATTTTATTAATCAAATTCTATTTTCATTCCATTATAAAGTCTTTTTTGAGAATCTAGTTTAAGGAATATGAGATGATCCAATAAAAATAAACATAGATTAAACCCGGAGTTATTCTGGTTTTACTGAAAGATAATGTGTAAATTTTATGAGTAATATATTTTGAGGATGATTTATTTTCATGTAATTATCCTATAATAAATATATTATAGTGCTAATTATCCTTAACTATATATTAAATTGTTTTTTAGAAATGGATGAAGCACGGATGATCCATGTTAAAAATGGGAGTGATGGAAAGTATAGTAATTTTAATTATGAGTAACCAAATGTGGTAGAGGTTGGTGATAAAAGTAATATAGTTATTCTCAACCAAAAATATCGATTTATGATTAAAAATTTGTGTCTTCCCAAAATACGAACAAACAATAGAGGATACAGATGAAGCTTTATATAATATCAGGTGATTAAGATGATGAAGGTATGAAAATATAACTTCTTACATGTTAGAAATATGGGATAAAGCACCCAAGGAAATGTATGAGAGGGAAAAAAAGTGTTTCATGTATGGAAGTATAAACTATAGGACTCATGATTATCTAGATGGGTAAATCTATTCAATAAAATTTAGGTAAATATTGTTCAATGCCTAAAATTTCTAGATATTATGCATTATCAAAAAAAAAATAAACTAACCCAATATCTAATGAGGATGATAAATGTTATCAACATCCTAAACCAGGGTAGAAATGTTAAGACTATTCTATCCCTAATTTTTAAGGAAGTTCATAAAAAATAAGGTTAAATGGTATAGACACCCACCACTTTAGATTTTTGGGAATACAATAGGAATCTAGTTCAAACCACCCTAGTAGGACAAAGATATTTTCCAAGAGAATCAAACAACACCAAAACAATTTGATATTATATTATATTATTATTATATCCTAAGTTGATGGAAAATTATGCATTGAAGTATTCTCATCCATCCACTTTATGAATTCATGGAGATTTTAGAAATGTATTGGTCATCACCATATAACAAAAATATTAATAAAAAAATAGTGAAATCTTATTTCATATTTCAAACCAACCAATGACCATCCATAAATTCAAGGGTGAAAATAATATCTCATGGAAAAATAATTAAATTATAGGTTTTATGATACAGAATCATAAGGTATGTTTAGAATAAATGATTTAAAAACTCAATATTAATTTTGACTGGTTCTGAGGAAGAATTATATATTTCCTATGTTTATTGATATCCGTCCCGAAATTATATGAGGATACAAATTTATAAATTAGATACCCTTAGTTAGTTACATTAGTAAGTGGTAATTAAAATTGAGAGGATGTGATTTTTTAGGGGCAGGGTGTGTAATACCCTGTGATTTTGGAATATTGTACTTTATAAAAATATAATTTGTTTAATAGATTTCTCCCCACAAAAGAATAAACTAAAATGATCTATGACAGATTTATTATTAAGAAAAACATAGAAGAATAAAACCTATAGTATGTAAAATGATACTAACTAATTAAAAATTATTACATTCTGAGGAGATATGATTAATTTAACTTAATTTATAAAAGGATTGACCATGATCAAATAACTGTTTAATTTATTAAAAATTTAAAATCAATCACCTTTAAATAATTATCTTGGGAATATTTAATATTTTAATATATGTTTTGACACATTGAAATCATTAAGTTAGGAATTGGTATGAGAGAGTACTCAAAATACTTAATGACCAATAATTTTATTTTTCAAGAGATTTTTTTTCTTTATAATGGATTTAAATAATAAATATCACATGATAATTGTTCTTTATAATTAAATTACCATCTAATGAACAAAATTGTATTAAATGATAAATAAATAATCTAGTTAAACTATAAAAAAGTTTAGAAGATAATCTAACTATATAAATAAATTAAATAAAAATTCAGTTTTGAATTAAATTGCAGTATTATTCACTATTCATTAAAATGTGAATTTTATTAGAAAAATATCAAAAATTTAACCAATGTAAATTTTTATGTCCCCATTACAAATAAGATGTTTAATTTTTCAAATAGAATATATAAAATTGTTAAAAAATATATTTATAATGGATGTTCCATCATAAGTTGGAAAAACGGTATTTTTTGAAAAATACATCTTTTATCCAAAAAATTGAATTTGTTCTTATATCATGTCTAGAAAATATATAAGATGAATATTAATATTATATAAAATTAAAAATTTTGTTAATAATATTCATAAATTAGAGTGTATATCCCATTGAATAATAATATTTTAATAATATATCATTGTTTTCGGAAACTCGGTATTGCGTACAACACAAGCTATCGAGGAAGGTCTCTCTTGCATGTAACGAAAGCCATGTCAAGGTTGCATGTAGTAAAATATTTCATTAGTATTACATAAAACATTATAAAAACATGATTATTCTATAATTTGAAAAAAAAATATACTCAGTGTTTCTTGAATCGTACGCCAACTCAGTGTTGCGTGTAACATACGACAAGTTAGTTTATTGTGAAAGGAATGTATGACTTAGTGTATTGCAAGATATAAATGAAAAATTTAATTTATTTGAAAAAATTGTCCCAAAGAACATGTGGTATTACTGATTTATTCATTAATACATTTACAACACGTCAAATTCCATCACATTGTATTAAATTACAAACCCATTCATTTATTCATTTATTCATTTCATTTTTTTTAATCTATTTTTAAAATATCTATTAATAGCCCACTTTCTTTATTTTGTAGACTATTTTTTTTGTTTATCATCAAAATTAATCCCATGAGTAACTAGGAAACTATCTCTATCATGCCATACAACTAAAAAATCAAACATAACTAGTGCCATGACACCACACATCCACCGTCATTGTCGCATCACATCAACCAAGCCATCTCATCACAACAAGCCATTGTACCACAACCATTGAACCAAAAATACAATGCACCAACCTCATCATACCACATCACACAACTACCCACATCACATCTATTCTAAAAAACCACCACATCACTACCCTTCACACCACACAACCCAGAAGGTCACTGACATCACCACATATTAACTATATGACACACAAAGCATCATGAAAATCATAGCCACACACAAAAAAACAAATCCCAAATTCACATTTATTAATCATATTTATTACATTAATTATCTATATTATTATGGGTATTATCAGAAAAACCAAAATCTTGGGGAAACCTATTATTATCCAAATATAAATTCCTTATCCTTTTTTAGGTTTGACCAAACAACAACACAGTAAGGGTCATCAAATAATAATAACTATAGTGAAAGCAAGGCTACGTGCAACTATTATTTTTAGAATTGGAAATAGGCATGAATAACAATCTCAACAATATATAATGAATCCATAAACCATGAGATAACTCCCCATACCAATCAATTTTATCCATGCAAATTTATTTTATGATTACGATAAAACTTTTTATCTGCCCAAAGTAAGAAAAAGAATATAGATCCTACACATATCATATAAAGTAGTGATAAGGAGGACCCCCCTCTAAGAAACATTCCAATATCATTGTGCACTATAGGGAAAATAAATAACTTCATATAAACTACCACCACACATGGAACTCATAGATCAACATTCACCACACCAAAGGGTTGTTAAAACACAACCCACAACTACTCACAAAAAATAAAACCTTATGAAGTCAATCCCCAAAGTACAATGGAAATAAATACCTGAGAAAGAGATAAAAACTCACCATATATCGAAGACGGTAAGCTAAGGATTGATTCTAGATGATGAAATTCCAGGACACATGAAGAGAGGGAAACTATATCACCTAGAAACAAAGGGAGCATAGGTTTTAAAGAACAAAATAAAGGTTCTATACCCATTATATAAGAACATAACATGGGATTTATATGGTTAAGACCCATTACACATCATTTAAATTTTAGGTTTCTTGTTCCTCTGAAACTTGTGTTAGTTCAACCATTTTAATATTGAATTTATTACACTTCATGTAACACCCCAGAAACTATCTTTCACAAGAAGTAAAATTTACATTCACATCATGTAAAAAATAAACAACATGTATTCCTCCAACATCTATCTTTTTAATAGCCAAACACTATTAATACACTCTAGGCCTCTGATAGCCTCCCCTAAAACACCTCAAACATCTAAAATAGGAAAGGTAATGGACTAGGAGGACACATACCATTACATAAGATAACTATTAAATGATTATTTCCCTAGAGAATCTAAAAGTTACCCCATAAATAAAAGGTTTCAAAACAACCACCTCACAATATACCCTTTAAGGGTCTTGTTGCTCTTTAATTCTACCACCACCCCTACACGCCAAACCAAACAACCACATACCATCTATGCAACCTCATCACTACAAATCCACTCAACCGCCATAAAAAAGCATCCAAACTATAGAAAAAATAAACAAAAAAACATGACAACCAACAATCCAAACTACCCCAAACCTATGCATCAATGAACTCCATCATCCATGTTAATACATTATCTTCTATGGGTGGAACTGACTATCCTGACTAGGATTAATCCCATCACAGTTAATGAGTCTTAATTAGGATGTAGGTACCCCCTTTATATGTGTTGGGGGTTTTATCACACATCACACATTAAGGTATAATCCAATTATACTTAAAATCCAGTTAAAAAGATAATTTTACTATACAAACAAATTATATAAAAATTCCGTTTTGAATTTAAATGTAGTATTTTCACTAATCATTAAAATATGAATTTTATCATAAAAATACCAAAAAAATCAACCAAAGTAAATTTTTATGTACATATTCCAAATAAGAAGTTAATTTTTTCAAATATAATACACAAAATTGTTAAAAAATAGATTTAAAATGGGTGCACCATCAAAAGGTGGCAAAACTTCATTTTTTGAAAAATTCATCTTTTATCTAAATATTTGAATTTGTTTTTTATCATGTCTAGATAATACATACAACGAATGTTAATATTAAACAAAATTCAAAATGTGGTTAATAATATTCATAAATTCTAGTTTATATCCCATTAAATAATAATATTTTGATAATATATCTTTATTTAGGGAAACTTGGTATTGCGTACAATGTAAGCAATTAAGGAGGGTTTCTCTTGTGTATAACACAATCCAAGTTAGTGTTGCATGTAGTGAAATATTCCTTTAGTGTCACATATAACATAATAAAAATATATTTGTTTTATATAATGAACAAAATCTATACTCAGTGTTGCGTGTATCGTACGCCAACTCAGTGCTTCGTGTAACATATGACATGTTGGTTTATTGTGAAAGGAATGTCTAACTTAGTGTATCACATGATAAAAATGGAAATTTTAATTTATTAGAAAAAATGGTCCCCAAAAACTGGTGGTATTATAGATTTATTCTTTAATAAATTTACAACACATCAAATTCCATCACATTATATTAAATTACAAACCCATTCAATGATTCATTTCATTTTAGTTTAATATATTTATAACATATATATTAAGATCCCACTTTCTTTATTTACCAAACTATTTTTTTTATCATCACAGTTCATCGCATGGATAACTAGGAAACTATCTCAACCACACCACACAACTGAAAAAACAAACATAACTAATTCCCTGACACCACACATCCACCGTCATCGTCGCATCACATCAACCAAGCCATCTCATCACAAGAAGCCATTACACCACAACCACTAAACCAAAAACACCATGCACCAACCTCATCATACCACATCACACAACTACCCATATCACATCCATTTTAAGAAACCACCACATCAATACCCTTCACACCACACAACCCAGAAGGTCACTAACATCACCACACATTAACTACAAGACACATAAAGCATCCTTAAAAGCATAGACACACATAAAAAATAAAATACCAAATTCACATTTATTAATATTCTTTATTACATTAATTATCTATATTATCATGGGTATTATCACAAAAAGAAAAATCTTGGGGAAACCTATTGTTATTCAAATATAAATTCCATATCCTTTTTTCAGGTTTGATCAGACAACAACAGAGTAAAGGTCATCAAATAATAATAACTATAGTGAAAGCAAGGATACCTGCAACTATTATTTTTAGAATTGGAAGTAGGCATGCATAAAAATCTCAACAATATATATTGTAGCATTAAACCATGAGATAACTTCCCATACACATCAATTTTATCCATGAAAAGTTATTTTATGATTACGATACAACTTAGTATCCACCCAAAAGTAAGAAAAAGAATATAGATCCTACACATATAATATAAAATAGTGAGAATGAGTATCCCCCTCTAATATGGATTCCAATATCACTTCACACCATAGGGAAAAGAAAAAACTTAATAGAAACCACCACCGCACATGGAACTCATGGATCAACATTCACTACACCAAAGGGTTGTTAAAACAAAACCCAAAACTACTCACAAAAAATAAACCATTACATAGTCTATCCCCAAAGAATAATGGAAGGAAATACATTAGAAGGAGATATAAACTCACCATATATAAAAGATGTTAAGCTAAGGATCGATTCTAGATGATGAAATTCCATGAAAAATCAAGAGAGGGCTGCTATATCACCTAGAAACAAGAGGAGCGTAGGGTTTAATGAAAAAAAAGGTTTTACAACCCTTATAAAAGAACTTAACATGGGATTTATATGGTTCATACCCATTACACATCATTTAAATTTTAGGTTTCTTGTTCCAGTGAAAATTTTGTCAGTTCAACCATTTTAATATTGAATTTATTACACTTCATGTAACACCCCAGAAACTATCTTTCACAAGAATTAAAATTTACATTAACATCATATACAAATGAAAAAAATATGTCTTCCTCAAACTTCTAGATTTTTAACAGCCAAAAACTATAACTACACTCTATGCCTCCTGTATCCTCCACTAAAACACCTCAAATATCTAAAATAGGAAAGGTAATGGACTAGGAGGACACATAACATTACATAAGAAACATATTAAATGATTATTTCCCTAGAGAATATAAAAGTAACCCTAGAAAGAAAAGGGTTTGAACCAACCACCTCATAATATACCCTTTAAGGGTCTTGTTTCTCCTCAATTCTACCACCATACCTAGATGCCAAAACAAACAACCACAAACCATCTATGCAACCTCATCCCTTCACATCCACTCAACCACCTTAACCAGAATCTAACCAATAGAAACACTAAATAGAAAACCATCACAGCCAACAAACCAATCTACCCCAAATCTATCCCTCAACAAACTCTATCAACCATGTTAATATATTATTTTCAATGGGTGGAACTGACTTTCCCATATGGGTTTAATCATATCACAATTAATGAGTATTAATTAGGATGTAGGTACCCACTTTATATATGTTTGGGGTTTTATCACACATCACTCGTTAAGGTATAATCAAATTACACTTTAAAACCAATTAAAACGATAATCTAACTATATAAACAAATTAGATAAAAATGCCATTTTGAATTTAAATGCAGTATTAACACTATTCATTAAAATATGAATTTTATCATAAAAATACCAAAAATTCAAGAAAAGTAAATATTGATGTCCCTATTCCAAATAATAAGTTTATTTTTTCAAATAGAATATAAAAAATTGTTAAAAGATAGATTTAAAATGGGTGCACCATCAAAAGGTGGCAAAACAATATTTTCTGAAAAATAAATATTTTATTCAAAAAATTGAATTTGTTTTTTATCATGTATATAAAATACATATGATGAATGTTAATATTAAATAAAATTTAAAATTTGGTTAATAATATTCATAAATTCTAGTTTATATCCCATTAAATAATAATATTTTGATAATATATCATTTTTAGGGAAACTCAGTATTGCATACAACGCAAGCAATCAAGGAAGGTTGCTCTTGTGTATAACGCAAGCCAAGTCAGTGTTTCATGTATTGAAATAATCTTTTGGTGTCACGTATAACATAATAAAATATAGTTCTTTTATAAAATTAACAAAATATGTATAGAGTGTTTCATGTATCATACGCCAACTTGGTGTTGCGTATAACATACGACAAGTCAGCTTATTGTTAAAGGAATGTCTAATTTAGTGTATCACAACATATAAATGGAAATTTTAATTTATTCGAAAAGATGGTCCCTAAAAATTTGTGGTATTACAGATTTATTCATTAATACATTTACAACATTCCAAATTCCATCACATTATATTAAATTACATACCTATTCATTGATTCATTTCATTTTAGTTTAATCTATTTATAACATATCTATTTACAACCCACTTTATTTATTTACTAAACAAATTTTTTGTTTATAATAATAGATCGTCCCATGGATAACTGGGAAACTATCTCAACCATGCCTCACAATTGAGAAAACAAACATAACCAGTGCCATGACACCACACATCCATACGTCCACTATCATCGTCGCATCACATCACCCAAGCCATCTCATCACAACAAGCTAGTGTACCACAACCACTGAACCAAAAACACTGCACCCCATCTTCATCATACCACATCACACAACTACCCACATCACATCCATTTCGAGAAACCCCCACATCACTAACCTTTACACCACATAACCCAACATGTGACTAACATCACCACACATTAACTATAAGACACACAAAGAATCATGAAAAGAATTTCCACACAAAAAAACAACACATCCCAACTTAACATTTATTAACCATCCTTTTTACATTAATTCTCTATATTATCATGTGTATTATCACATAAACCAAAATCTAGGGGATACCTATTATTATCCCAATATAAATTCTTTATCCTTTTTTAGGTTTGATCACACAACAACAAAGGGTCATCAAATAATAATAATAATAGTGAAATCAAGGTTACCTACAACTGTTATTTTTAGAATTGTAAATAGACATGCATAACAATCTCAACAATATATAATGAAGCAGTAAATCATCATCTAACTCCCCATACCCATCAATTTTATACATGAAAATTTATTATATGATTACACTAACCCTTACTATCCACCCAAAGTGAGAAAAAAATATAGATCCTGTACATATCACATAAAAAAGAGAGAATGAGGATCCTCCCTCAAAGAAGCTATCCAATATCCCTATACACCATAGGGAAAAGAAATAACTTCATAGAAACCACAGCCGCACATGGAACTCATGGATCAACGTTCACCACAACCAAGGGTTGTAAATACACAACCCACAACCCCTAAAAAACAAAATAAATCATTACATAGTAAATCCCCAAATAATAATGGAAGGAAATACATGAGAATAAGATAATAAGTCACCCCAGATCGAAGATGATAAACTAAGGATCGATTCTATATGAATAAATTCCAAGACACATGAAGAGGGGCCATTATATCACCTAGAAACAAGAGGAATGTAGGGTTTAATGAAAAACTAAAGGTTCTACAACCCTTATATTAGAACTGTACATGGTATTTATATGGTGCAAACCCATTACAAAATTTCTAAATTTCATGTTTCTTGTTCCACTGAAAATTATGTCAGCTCAACCATTTTAATATTGAATTTATTACACTTTGTGTACCACCCCATGAACCATCCTTCACAATTAGTAAACTTTACATTCAAATCATTTACACTTTAAACAAAATGTATTCCTCCCACCTATAGATTTTTAATAGCCAAAAAATATTACTACACTCTTGTCCTCCCGTAGCCTCCCCTAAAAATCCTCCAACATCTAAAATAGAAAAATTAATGGACTAGGAGGACACATACCATTACATCAGATACCTATCAAATAATTCTTTCCCTCAAGAATCTAAAAGTAATCCCATAAAGAAAAGTTTTCTAAACAACAACCTCGCAAGATACCCCTTAAGGATATCATTACTCCTAGATTCTACCACTATCCCTACACGCCACACCAACCAACCACAAAAAATTAATGCAACCTCATCACTACACAACCACCCAACCACCTTAAAAACCATCCAACCCACTGAAAAACTAAACAAAAAACCATCACCACCAATAAACCATATTACCCCAAACGTATGCATGAACCAAATCCATATTCCATGTTAATATACTATTTCCTATGAGTGGAACTTACTTTCACACATGGGTTTAATCCCATTACTGTTAATGAGTCTTAATTAGGATGAAGGTCCCCCCTTTATATATGTTGGGGGTTTAATCACACATCAAACATCAAGGGAAATAACACAACTCATAAGATAGAGAAATCTAAACATCACATCATAAGAAAAACTGAACAAAAAAACTCAAAATAATTTCGAGTATAGGGAAAACATATGTGTTTCTTGCTCTCAAGTACTCTCCTCTCAAACAACATGCATATATAACAAAAATATCAAGGGAATGGTATAAATACAGAAAAATTTAGATTGATGATCATGGATATCTAATAGCTTCTAAAAAAACATCTCATCATCCTTGATATCCAAATCTCCCAATTCAATAATGTGGGTGTCATTGTCCAGATATCGACAAAGCTAAGACAAATAGAAGATTTTGTGGATCCACTCTAACCGATATGAAAACACCAACTAATACACCACCTCACTAACTTGTCCCAACACCTCAAAGGGACAAAAAAACAGGGAGAAATATTATCTCCTTCAAAACCTTCACTTATCATGAGATGGGGAGACTCTCAAGATGACATGGTATCTAACCTTAAACCCTAGGGTCCTCCACCTATGATCAACATATTCCTTCTAATAGTCCCACACCACCCTCATACATTCAAGAAGAAAATTTATCTTCTTAGTCATTCTTTGTACTAAATCTACACCATGAACAACTAACTCTCCAAGCTTTATCCAATAAAAAACATAAATACATGACCGCACATACAATGCATAAAACAAATCTATATTGAAGGATTATTTATATCCATTATAAAATGAAAACGTGACCCAAGTTAGGTGTCATAACCAAGATCCTCCAAAGTATAGGAAACATTCCCTAATAAATATTCTCTAGTGTTTGGATGGTCCACTCCACCTACCCATCTATTTGTTAGTGGAGAGAAGTGTTAAGGTGAAACATAGAGCCTAAAGAATTCTGAAATACTCACTAAAATTATGAGGTAATGTGAATTTTTTGATCAGATATTATGGTCCTAGGTACCCCATGAAGCCTAAAAAACATCCATGAACTTCCCTGCCAAAAAATCCATGATAATCGACTCACAGATCATGAGGAAGTGAGCTAATTTGGTTAGTCAGTCCACTATTACCCAAACCAAAACACAAACACTTTGAGATCAGAGTATCAATTTGATGAACTCCATTAATATGGGCTCCCATTTCCTCTCATGAACATCTAAGTACTATAATAAACTTTTCATAATATAGGGTTCCACATTCAACTTCTTCCAAACCAGACATCTTGCCACAAACTCTTCTACTGACCATTTTATCCCCGACCTCTAAATTTGTCCCCTAAATCCATGATACATACTTTTAATTCCATGATATACCACTAATGGTGATATGTGAAACTCATGGATAAATCCCTTGTGCATCACCTATGGGAAAAACATCCTCCCTTGGAACAACACCCAATTTTTATCATCCTCTGACCATTCCTTAAAAGAATCACCATGACCAACAAAATCATGTATCACCTATGCCTCTGACTATCCAAACTAAGAGTTCATCAACCATTGTATCAAATATGACTCCATAGTTATCTGAAAAATACATTCTCAACCACTTCTCTCTCCAACATCAAGATGAATCACTACAAACTCCTCCATTCCATTCTAAAAATATCTAAACTCTTGAGCCACATCTGCTAGGGTCTCCAACTCAAAACATCGGCAATTTCATTATCTATCCATAGGGTGTAAGAGATATCAAAATTTTAGTACTTAATAAACTTAATCCACCGCCACTGGCACAGTTTTAGGTCACTTTGAGAGAAAACATATCACAAGATCTTATGATCTATGAAAACCACAAAACACTCATTGATATTGTAATTATGTCACAATATTATAATGAACCAAACAACCACCAACTCCAGATCATGTGTGGCATAGTTATTCTCATGGGGATGTAAATTATTGGAATTATAATAGATCACCACTCTCTAATAAATTAACGCACATTTTAAGCCCAGATGAAACACATCACAAAAAACTTCAAACAACTCACCCTCCTTAGACAATTGAAGCACTAGAGAACTAACCAACTTCTCCTTCTAGTAACGGAATTCTACCTAACACTGATCAATCCACACGAATTCCTGGTTATTTCAATTCAACACTTTTAGAAGTGATATTACTTAAGAGAAATTAGATACAAACCTCCTACAATAGCCCATGAGAAGAAAGAAACTATGAAAATTCTATACATTCTTGGGTGTTTCCCAAGAAACGAGTACTTCAAACTTCTATGGGTCCACTAATAGACCCTTCAAAGAATTTTTTTTCCACAGAAACAAAAAACTCACATCTAGATATCACACATGAGAATCTTCCCATAAAGATTATGGTATCAAAGAACCTTTAAATAAAATCTGAGATGTTTTTCATATTCCTTCTATGACTTAAAATATACCATGATATCATCGATGAATAAAATAAAAAACCTATCTAGGAACTCATGAAACACATTTTTCATAAGCCCCATGAACATGGATGGTGCATTTATAATAAAAAATAACATGACCACAAAATGGAAGAGCCTACACCTGCATCTGAAGGTAGTCTTCTGAATATCCTCATCTTTCACTCTTAAATAGGTTTATCTAGGATGTAGATTTATCTTTAGAAACCAACTAAATCCCATCAACTATTTGAGAAGATCATCGATCCTTGGATGTGGGTAAAAATTCTTGACTATCACCTAGTTCAACATTGGGTAGTCTATATAAAACATCATACAACTATCTTCCTTCTTGACAAACAAAACTAAAGCATCCCATGATGAAACACTAAGTCAGATAAAAACCCTCTACATTATATCATACAACTATAGCCTCAACTCATGAAACTCTATAGGCACCATCTAATAGAGAGACATCAAAATCAAAGACACTCCCGACTGTAACTCTATGATGAAAATGACATCATGTTCTGGAGGTAGAATCATAATATTCTTTAAAAAGCATATTGTAACTCCTACAAAACCTTATGAGAATCCACACCCTGAGATTCTACTAAAATATCCACCACCAATAGAAAAAGAGGCCCCACATTCCTATGACCTAATTGATAACCTCTCTTCTGAATGTAAGGAACTCGCTGGCCCTAAAAATCAAAAAAAAAACACTCTTCTTAGAAATAAATTTATGAATTAATGCACAAAATACAACCAATATATACAAAGGATAATATCACAGTATTGTATCTACAACATGAAGAAGTCCCCACAGATTGGTGCAACCCCATCATCAGTCTACATTCTAAGAACACATAAAACAAGGAAGAATGGCCTCTAACCAACACAGATAACACTAGGGTTACTGGAATCCTCTCCACGTTTAGTCCAAATATACATACCAAATATTGATAAATAAAGGATTTTGAGGAACCTGAATCAAACAAAAAACATAATAATAGATGATAATATTATCGTACCTCAAACAACTCCCAACACTGCAGACTCTAATGCCATTAATGCATGAATATAGCCATTCTCAACTTCTCTACCCATATACTTCTGTTATCCAAGAACATTCTATGGACTATGTCCCTAAGGGCTGGGACCATCATGAGGCCACCCTCCTCTATCTCCACCCACTTTCCACTACTATGAAATAACTTGTGGTACCTACTAAGAGAACTACCTCAGATGAAATTGCTACTGCTGAAAAGGTGCCTAACCACCCATCTGAAACTTTACTCCCTGAGTGGTAAAACACTGAACCTCTTGATGACCATATATCCTATAGATATTGAATGCAAATGGAAAACCATAAAATGTGTTCATAAACAGCCTGTCCCTGATGTTTGAGAAAGAAAATGTCGTGGTCAGTTCTCTACTCAACGGAACCCTAACTACCTGAACACACATTTCCCACTTCCTAAAGCTCTTCTCCTTGAAACATCATACTCTCCATGCTACTTTGTCTCAAATTTTTTGGAATGTACCTACTCAATAACCTCATACTGTTTCTTCAACATAAGATATGTTAGGAGCGTAAACAAAGTTATTTATTACCTAATCAATGGATATAAATCCCCCCCCAAATTCCAAGTTATGGAATCCTCATTTGGGAAAAATATCTAGAAAAGTGATGGAGGTCCTTAATCCTATTCCCAAGCTCCTATATGTTCAAAATCCCATTCTAAAACGAGATAAAATCCTACCTCAAGGCTTCCCTCATCATCGATGACAAAACTTTTCCAAAAAATCCATCTAAATATTGGGACAAAAAACATATTCCCCCTTATGGTCACCAAGAAATATATTCCACCACTAACTCATAGGTCCCCTTATCTGAATAACTAATAACAGTATCCTAAACTGAAATTGTTCTTGGATCGTACTTGGAGTGAACTCAATATCATCAATCAAGCATTATTTATCCATATCTTAGACACTCCTCTCGTACTTACCCAATCTCTCATGCAGAATGGCATAAAAAGCCCACTTACATGGCTCATCCTACTCTGTCAGGTCAACCCTATGATGACCAATTGGATTATCCCAATAAAAATCAACATTCTTTCCAACTTGTGGATCAAGAACATGAACCATTCCTAAAAGACAATGATAATATCCTAATATCCATAGCATGAAATTTTATCAAATATGTTTTAGCTTTTTCATTTAATGTTTCCTAGAAAACCAAATTCAAACATGAACATAAGTCATCTTGATGCGTGTACCTATCCAAGGTCTCTACCCTGAAAACAAGGCCACATCCCTTGGTTATTCAATAAGATTAGATAGTGTGCTCTAGTTTATGGCGGGGGGGGGGGGGGGCTAAAATCCCATGTCCATATTGGTATCCATAGTCTATGTCACACACTATGTTCAACTGGCATTGATGCTATACCAACCCATGAAATCCTCAATGTTCCTAACACCAAACTCCATCCTATCTCTCAACCATCAACTTTGATACCAATTTTTCATGATGCACTCCTACCAATGATTTTGAAATTTTGGCAGAGAGATAATGACCCCTGAGTCCCGCCTCCAGTAGGCCACAAGATTGTGACTTGCGTCGAGGGTATAAAAAAAATCCTCTTATGGGAGTAATTACTCTCTATGAGTGAAAAATGACCAGGGGATAGGATAAAAAATCACTAAAAACTCTAGAAGACAATTTAAATGTAAACCAAAAACCATAATACGATGCATGAATAAATGAAACTGATATATATAAAAGTCTAGAGAAGTAACTCAATATCAACTCCTACCTAGCTAGTATGTCCAGACAAGTCCCCCAAGTCCTCATAGAAACCTAAACATGGTTTATATACGTAGAGTGATCATAAATATTTTACTCAATAAGGACATATTCAAGCCCTCAACTTAACATGTGAAAAATCATTCTAATGTACGAATGATAAAAATAAAACAAAAGCGAACCTATACAAGTCATCCAATGAAACCATACCTCACCACGAATCACTCTTAGAATCACACATCCAATATAATAATATAACATCAAGATGATAATAAATCAAGTCACCCCACTACCTCTTCCCCACTGATTTTCTTCTCTCATTCACCAGACAATGAATGTCCTATCCTCCCATCCCTTCAACAGATATTAGATCATATAAAATCACGATCGTAAATGCTTGGGCCACATATCACATCACATCACATCACATCCAACCCAAAAACACATGGGGAACACATAAACACCAGAACCAAAGCATTAGGGTCTCATAAACATGAAGTACATAAACCTCATTACTTCTTCCTACAACGTATGACCCCCACCATATACCACATCACAACCACATCAGGTCTTACCTATAGAGAATTGGGATAATACATCACATCTCAGCCAAAGACACATGGGCCCACACATCACACCTTGCTCGAAGACAATTGGGACGACAAATCAATACTATAAGAAGAGTGGTGGAGAGGTGGTAGCCAACCATCCATATCACTACCATCCTAGATGTTTGAGAAGCACACGAAACTCATCACCTCTAAGAATTGGTAAGGTTTTCGCACTTGGGTGGGGAATGTATAAAATAAAAAAACTTACATGATATAGAGATATCAAAAAATAACAAACAAAAGGGTTCACATAAAAAAAATAGCACACATCACATAACTATACACACCACACATAAATAATCACAATAGTTCCACCACTATATAAAATACACTACAAAAACACCACAAAACATTCTTCTCTTTCAGCATACCAGTTTCACCACAGTTATTCATTATTACATTTACCAAAAATCAAATTCCATCCCATTATATTCAATTATCAACCCATTAATTTATTCATTTCATTTACATTTAAGCTATTATCACATATCTATTACCGTCCCACCTTTTTTATTTATCAGCATATTTTGTTTCATTTATCATCAAAGTTCATCCCTTGGCTAACTGAGAAACTATCTTAACCATGTCACACAACTAACCTAACATACATAACCAATTCAATGAAACTGATCATCCACCATTTTGTTTGCATCACCTCACCCAATCCATCTCCCAAAAATACGCCACTACACCACAACCACTACGACACTAACATTGTGCCACAACCTATGTGCCACAAACTAATCGCACCACATTATACAACTACCCACATCAAATCCATGATAACCAACCACCACATAAGTACCCCACACACCACACAACCTATACGATTACTAAAATCACCAAACATCAAACTCAATCCACACAAAGAATCACAATAAGCACAACAACACACAATAGAAACACATCCCGACATCACATTTATTTAGGAGATTTATCAAATTACTTTTCTATATTCTCATGAGTATTTTAATACAAACTAGAATCTAGGGGAAACTAATTTATATCTAAATATACATTATTTGAACTTTTATTCTAGTGTGATAACACAATAACACAACAAGGGTCATCACAGCATAACAACTACAACTTGAAGAAGGCTCCCCAAAACTATTATTTTCAAAATTGGCCACATAAAATCATAAAAATATCAAGAAAATATAATAAAAAAGTTAATTAAGAAATAAAACCCCATACCCAACAATTTTAAACATGAAAAGTAATTACATGCTAACAACAACCCTTAATATCTACCCAAAATTTAGAAAAAGCATAAAGATCCCACACATTGCACATAAAAGAGTGATAGTGAGGATCCCAAACAACAAATAATCTTTCCAATCTCACTAAGCACTCTAGGGAGAAGAAATAACTACCTAGAAACCAACTCTACACAAGGAAATCATTGATCAACCACACCACACCAAAGGGTTGTCAAAATGAATCCCACAACTCCTCCCAAACAAATGAAACATTACTATAGTGAATCCCCAAAGAATAAATAAAGGAAACATTTGAAAAGTTGATAAAAAATCACCATGGATTAATGATGAGAATACAAGGATTGATTCCCAATTAAGGAATCCCAAGAATCTTAAAGAGAGGTCCGCTAGATCACCAGGAAATGAGAGGTTCATAGGGTATGAAGAAATAATTTATGTTATCCAACCCTTTTAGCCACACTTCACATGGGATTTATATGACATATACCCTTTACATGTAATGTAAATTTTGGGTTTCAAGTTTTTCTAAAAAATTCATCCCCTAAACCATTTAAATCCTGGGTTTATTACACATCATGTAACACCCAACAAACCATCATTCAAATGCTATAAAAATTCCTTTATTGTTGTGTACACTTTACATGATGTGTATTCCTCTTTCCTCTATCTTTTTAACATGAAACACCTCATTCCTCACTCTAGGCCTCCTCAAGCCTCCCCTCAAACACATGAAATAGCTATAACCAAAAAAGTAATGGACTGGGAGGACACATATCATTACACTAACCCATTGGTTCTTTGGTTTGTATGATTATTTGAGAGATGGAGTGACTATTCTTGTAAAAATTTGAAATAAATGTATATGTTTTTCACGGGTCAATATATGTAGTATCTGAGGAGGATTCTGTTATTTTTTAGGATTATTGATGTTATTTTGGGGAATAAGATAAGAGAAAATTGGTGAAAAATCATAGGAAAATTCTAAAGGATATGTCTATGTATACGATAACATCATGAAGTTTTGGTAGAGTATATATTTTGTGATTTTCCTAGAAATTAATTACCAATCTAGATATAATAAAGTGAATAAGGCTATGAAATAAATTAACCTTAGGGTAACTATCCTAAAAAAGGATGGTTGAGAATTGAATTGATCTTGACTCTGGTGTATGATGAGTGGGACTATGACTACATAGATGTCTACAAACTCTTGGTGGATATTATTTGGTTAATGAAATTCTATTTTCAAGCCATTATAATGTTTTTTGGGAGAAATTGGTTTATAGAATTTTAGGGGATCCAATATAAATAAACATAGATTATACCAGGAGTGATTTTGGTTAAACTAAAACCTAATGTATTAATTTTATGAGTAATATAATTTGAGGATGACTTATTTTCATGTAATTATCCAATAATAAATATATTATAGTGTTAATTATTTATATCTATAGATTAAATAATTCTTTATAAATGGATGGAGTAAGGAGGAGACATGTTAATAGTGGGAGTGATGTAAAACATAGTAATTTTCATTATGAGTAACCAAATGTGGTAGAGGTTGGTGTTAAAGTTCATATAGTTATGCTCACCCAAAAATATCGAGTTATGATTAAAAAATGAGTTTTCCAACATACAAACAAACAATAGAGGATATGGATGATTTTTTATATAATATAAGGTGATTAATATGATGAAGGAATGAAAATATAACTTCCTACATGTCAAAAATATGGGATGAAGTACCCTAGGGAATGTCTGAGGGGGAACAAAAAGTGTTTCATGTGTGGAAGTATCAATTATTTGACTCCTGATTATCTATATAGGGAAAAATCTAATCAATGAAATGTAGGTAAACAATGTCAAATGCCTCAACTTTTTGGATATTACGCATTATCTAAAAAAATAACCTTACAAAATATCTATGAATGATAATAAACACTATCAACGTCCTAAATCAAGGTTGTAAAGAAAATCCTTTTCTATCCCTAATTCTGAAAGAAGGTCAAAAAAATAAGTGTAAAAGGTATACACACCCTATACTTTAGATTTGGGTGAATCCAATTGGAATATAGATCAAACCACTCTATTAGAACAATGGTGTTTTCTAGTAGAATCAAATCAACACTCCAACTATTTGATATTATCTTATATTGTTATTTTATCCTGATTTCATGGAAAATTATTCATTGAAGTATTATTTTCCCTCCTTTTTATTTTTTTTAAAAGTTTTGGGTCGAAGCCTCCTTTATTATTTTAAAGCAAAGACATATTTCAAACTAGGTAGAGTGGGACCCATTATATAGCTTGAAGGCCCAAGACCAAGTGGTCTGAATACAAGGCATGAATGCCCATTTATTTGGACCAAAGAGCCCTTCAGTGAATAGTACTACTATAGTACCCGGGCTGCTACAGTACCTACTATAGTACTACCACTGCTACAGTTCCTGCTACAGTGCCTCCACCGATATAGTGCTACCACTACTACAGTTCCATGGCTGCTACAGTACTACTATAGTGACATACTATAGTGCTGCTATAGTGACCTGAAAATTAGTCCCTCCTTTTTATGAATTCAAAGTGATTTTGGAAATGTATTGGTCATCTCCATATAAAATATAAATCAATAAAAACAAATAGAGAAATAATATTTCATATTTCAAACCAACCTATGACCATCTATCAATTAAAGGGTGATAATAATATCTATTAGAAAACTAATTAAATTATAGGATTTATGATACATAATCACAAGGGATATTTAGATTAAATGATTAAAAAAACTAAATATTAATTTTGATCAGTTATGAAGAAGAATTATATATTTCCTAGGTTTATTGATTAATGAACATAAATTATATCACGAGACACAATTATATATTGGATACCCTTAGTTAGTTACATTAATAAGTGACAATTAAAAATGGTAGGATATGTTTTCTAGGGGGATGTAATACCCTGTTAATTTGGAATATTTTACTTAAAAAAATAATTTTTTAATAGATTTATCCCCAAAAAGACCAAACTAAATTGATCTTTGAAAAATTTATTATTTAGAAAAACTAAGAATAATCAAACCTCTAGTATGTAAAAAGATATTAAATTATTAAAAATAATAATATTTAGAGTAGATATAATTAATATAATTTAATTTATAAAAGGATTGAACATTATTAAATAACTATTTAATTTAATAATAATTTAAAATCAATCACTTTTAAAAGATTATTTTGAGAATATTTAATATTTTAATATATGTTTTAACACACTGAAATCATTATGTTTGGAATTGGCATGAGAGAGTACTTAGAACACTTAATGACAAAAAATTTTATTTTTCCACAAAACATTTTTTCATTATATTTTCATTAAAATGATAAATTTATAAATTCTGTATTTTTTTTACAAAATTGACTTCATTTTTTAATTTAAAATATCTATTTTAGTTTAATATATTTTTTTGGGGATTTTTGTATAATGAATTATTTTTTAGGTGAATATTGTAAAATCTTATTTTTAATAAGGACATGTCTTTTATTACATTATTATGATATAAGTATGAAGTAGAAATTAATGAAACCTTTTTATAAGTCCAAATATTAATTTTATAAGTGAGTTTATAATATAAAAAATTTTGATTTCAATTTACAAACCCATATTTTTCATTTTGGGGATTAAGTTATATTTTTCAAAAAAAATTGTTTTAAATATATTATAAATATATTATACTAAAATTAATTTTTATCCATACTAGAAAATTAATGGATTTAAAATTTAGAGTCATTAGGTCCAATGTAATAAACAAGGAATAATTTATTTTCAAGTATAATTGATAAATTAATTTGGTAGAAACAAGTTACCATGATAAAGATCAAACGGGGTAAATAAGTTTAACTAATAGGGACAGACATAAAAAATGTTTAAAACATATGAATAAATGGGTTATTAAGGACTTTATTAACCTTATACCTTCCTATATCCATTATTTCCTTATTTTGGAGAAACATTACTTGGGAGTGACTTCACATTATTATTATTTTTTGGATATTTATAAAAATGTCACCCTTTTCCAATATAAACGGGTCACTGATCTCCAAACATCCCCTCAAACCACTACCGACATAGTTCTCTAAAAATAATACCATGCATCCAATTACCATTTCTATCCACCTTAAATAAGTTATGGTCATTCAAAATACCATCCCTCAAATTCTTAATGTGTCACACCCCGACCGTGAAATATTAATTAATTTAATTATTCAATTATTTTCCCCCGATTTGGAGTTTTGTGCCAATATAGGTTTAAATTTTAAAATTTTGGGTTTTAGAATAGGTGAAAATTTTGAACATAGTTAGTAGAAATTCTTCTCAAAAAATTAGATCCATATGTACTCTTTTACATAGCTGAATCTCAATATTGGTGCATGGTTTTCCACACTGCACGACAAGCCAGTGTGAGGTGATCCAAGGGCCTAGTGAGGGGTGCATTGTTGGAACACAATTTTCCAACCATCCAGATAAATGATTCACAGTTTCTAGGATTTTAAAAATTAGTTTTCAGTTATTATTATTATTATTTCTTAAGAAAACGTTAATGGGGTTCCTCCTCGCCCCCTTTTCACTATATCCATCACTATCCCTCTCCACGGTTGATCCCCCTTTACCCTATCCCTAACATGGAAGAACTTCCCCTTACACTCCATTCAACCATGATTTTTACCCTTGAATTCTGGTGCGATCCACTACAGTAAGCTTCAACTTCCCTACTCTTCTGTTATTATTCATTATTTTTCAGGTTCCCTTCCTTCTATTTTGGTGCACATGATTTTTTCCAAACCCTAACCCTATTTTTGGGATATTTATATAGTTTATTCTTGTTTTATAGGGTCTTTGGGCCTTTTGGGGACTGATTCTAGCCACATCCATTAACAGAGGTGGATTCACCTTGGGTTTTGGGTAGGTTTTGTTCCATTCATTAATTTTTCACCGTTTTAAATTAAGGATTTTTTAATTTTTGAGTTTGAGGTATTTTTCTAGTGCGTTGTGGAAAACAGTTCCTAAGGGTGGCCTACACAAATTTTCATGGATATCATCTATATATATACCATGTTTGTAGATATTCACTAATAGTGAGTGAAATATCTACATTTCAGCGTGAGGTATATATATATATATATAAATGCATGTGTATGTGAGTGTAAAAGAGTGGATTATGATTTCCATCATCAAAATAAATGTGTTTTAAGTCCGGTTCCCTATTTATAGACTATTAATTTGAATTCCACTCTTTATTGGAAGTTTTAAAAAAATATATTTGTTTAATATATGAAATATTTGTGCTAGAACAAGTGAATTTTATTTCTTGGAAATACATTTTCATTCACTTTCCATGTTTTACCTCATCTTATACTGGAGGTTCCCTTTGTGTAAGAATGTTTTTGAACTTCTTTGAAAATTAGTTCACTTTAAATATTTAATTGGTGTTACAAATGATAACTATTTTTATCAATTTTAAAATGATAAGTCTCGGTTAGAAACATCAACTATTTTATGGAAATGAAAACCCCGTTATATGTAATTCCCCAACTATTTTAAATGTTATGTGTGCTAAATGTGTGAAATGTAATGTATTCTTAGTAATGAAGCTTGTTATTTGTTGTGTGTTTCGGAATGTTAATGGGGTTGCACTTAAAAAAGTGAGTTACTAGAGGAGAAAGTGGATTGTTGGTTTTTTGTAAATGTATATAGAATTTATGTATATGATATATTGATACAAACTCACCTCCATTTGCACATGTAATATTGGAATCCTAGGTACTATGGTGGGAGGACTAGGTCTATCATGCTAGGTGATTTGGCAGAGATGTAGCTGTTCTCCCTAATTTGATTACATTACAACACAAAGTAAAAAATGAAGATGGGGGGTTGGTTGGATTGGGCAGGAGATAGAACAATGTTTCCTTGGTCGATCTGTGAGAATATGGTGAACCTAGGACCCCACTGACCCCAGATACTTAGGAATTTTCTATAGTGATTTCTATCATTTTACACCTAGTTTTTACGATACTATTTTTAAAATATAGTAGTGCTTGGTTTCCTTTTTTATTCCCAAACATTAAAAAGATTGTTATATCTTCCTTTGTATGTAGCATCGTGTGATTTGATTTTACCACTGTATTTTTCACACTAAGAATATTATTTTATCATATCCTTTTTATAAATGGCTTATTGGAAAATCCAACATTCTTTGGAAAACTATTTTGGAAATAAATGAGAAAAATTGTATTATAGAGCATTATACTATTACTTTTTTTGAATGTAAATATAAAAAAAACATATTTTTATATGTCATATTTTCGAACTATCATAACTTTGTTTTATTTTTTAAAGGTAAATCATTGGTAGTAGTTTATTGGGAAACACCTACTTAATTTTAATACTCGTGGCTATAGCTATACTTTTTTTATGTTTTTTGTGTTTATTCAAGATTAGAATCAGTAAACATGGAGTATCCTTGGTTTAGTGGTTGATGGTGACCTATGGGGTCACATGGAGGTATGTCCTATTTTATTTATTTTAAACTTCCATTTTTGACGGGTTTTTTCTATTTTTATTGACTTATTTAACTATTTTCATGGGATAAATCATTCCCAGCTGAGTATTATAGATGGAAAACACAAGTCACTTTCCTAGAAGGATCTGGAACTCCTCTTTTGCTGCATTGTGGGCCAGCTCAAGAGATCAGTTTGGGTTTGAAGTGAGTTTCTTAGAGGAAAAAATGGTAACATAGGAGTCCATTATTATTTGGGATGTCTGGTCGATTGAAGAGAAAATTATTGGGGATGAAGAGGTAGTTCTTGGGTTGAATCGTAATCACCAACACTAAAAACGAGACATGAGTCACCCAGAGTAGGTGGATTTAATGTTTTTTTGGTTTTTGGGTAATGATATTAGTGTTTTTTAGTTTGATTATATTATATAGGTTGGGGATTGATAGTGGATGTGAGTTGGTGCTACATGGTGAGCATACTTATTATAGTGAACCATTTGGTGTCTAAGTGCACTATTGAATCTTCTTTTAGAGGTTTGTGCATGCTTAGTGCATGGTCTGATAAACCGTGTAACCTGGTTATGTATGACCACAAGTATACTAATTCAGTTATTTTGGGGTGGGGGATGCTTCAACATGATTTTGGTTGGTGTTAATGGATTCTAAAAGGAAATTATTCTTTTGAATAAAAATTATAATGAAAAAAAGGTTTTAAAAAGAAAAACAATTCTTTTTAATGGGATTCTTGGTTTCAAAGTGTAAGTGGAAGTGATGGTTTGGTTTTAGAAGTGAATATATTGGAACTAAATTTATCCAAGAGGTCTTGAAATGATAAAATTAATTGAAAAAATGGGATTTTTAGGGTGGTTTTAGAAGTGGAAAATGTTTTTTATTTCGAAAGGGGGAAATGAAATTAAAAATTAATGAATTTGGAAATTGGGATTTTTCTAAAAAATATGTGTGTTGGCTAGTATTGTGATGCAGTTGTGGTTTTGGGTTGATTTTTGATTTTTATTTATTTACATCATTTAGAGTATGTCACCCAGAAATAACTTGAAGGTTTCTAAGGAATCTCTTCCAATAGTTTACCCTACCCAGAATCCTAGTGGAGTGGTATAACTAAGATCTTCTCACTTATTGCTTAACTTTTGTAGCAATAGAGTTTCTTTATAGGGGTTTGAGTGGATTGAAGAATTTAAGAGTGTATTTAGGTTTTTTGGAACACCATAATCCATGAGGGTTCATGTTGTATTGGGTATGTTTGAAGGAAAGGGTTTTGATGAGTGGAAGGTGATCGTTCCATCCTTCTTGTGAGTTGGGATGTCTTGGGTAATCTTCAAGACCACTTCCAACTGATGGTTTATTTTTTGTAAGTGAAGGATATGAAAATATCATATCTTCTAGATGTTTATAAAGGTCAATATATGGTGAAGGGATATGTTGAAAACTTCAATGAATATGTTTTCTTTTCTCTATAGATTGTTTCATGTGATCAGTTGGAAGCTCTAAATTTTGTGTGTGGTCTCCATATAGGGTTAAAGGATCACATTATATCCTCTAGGAAAGTATCAAAGTGCATCACATTATAGTTTATAGTATAGTTTATTTTGGTTCTTGTGGAGTTTCCCCATATGATAATGATTATGAACTAGAGGAACCTATTTCAAAAAAGTATTATTTTCTATTCAAATATTTAATTCATTAGAACCATTCCATTTTTAATGGTGTGGTCACTTTAGGAATTTTAAGCCCCCCTGATTTAATGCCCCAAATAATCGTTGACTGTGTGTTCTCTAGTGACACTAGATGATGGATTTTGGAAGGGAATTATCCCCTCCTAACTAAAGGTTAGAAGATGCATCAAGATATTAAGTCTCTAGCCATATGTCTTAGACGGAAGATTGTGAAGCATTAGAGATGCTGGGAGAAGGGAATGTAAATACAACTTATTTTTTCAAATGTTAAAGTGGAAAACATTTAAATTTTACCAACCTGTAGTTTTTTTTGTTCTTGAAATAATTTTGTTTTAGAAATCTTGGTGGGGTTGTTTTCCTAAAATTTCAGTGGTTTTTCCATGTGGATAATAAATTTTAGGTGGTTAACCTTTTTTGAAAATGGTTTTGTCATTAATTGGTGATTTTTTGGATATGTCTATGTTTTATGGATCTTATGTATCATGGTTTTGTGTGATGTTCATCTTGAATTTCTTCTTTTGGGTCCCCCTTGTGATAGGGGTTAATGCCATCATGATTGCAGGTTTCTTAAATGGTGGAGGGACCCACCATGGGCCTATTATTACTGTAGTTTTCTATATAGTTGGAAGGGTGTAACTGGAGGATTTTAAAGTCCATAATGGGGTTGGTGGGTTTCTCTGGTTCTTAGTTAGTTTGGAGGTTTTCTTTGATTTTATTTTTGGTCTTGAAGTTTTATTATGAAGGTTCTTTTTTAGTTTTCTGCCATTGTTGTTCCTCACCTAGAATGGATGTCTTTTTAGGGGAAGAAATTGTCATGGTGTGGAGAATTATCAATCCATGACCTTGAAATATTAATTATTTTAATTATTTAATTATATTTTTTTTCATTTTTGGGCCAGTCTACGTATAAATTTTAAAACATTGTGTTTTTAACATCGATGAAAAGTTGACACACACTTAGTAGAACCAATGTGCATCCCATCTGAGAAGTCTATAGTTTTGATAGGGTTGAATGAAATGATTGTCACAAAGTTTTACAAAAAAGTGTGGTATGCCTATGAGAGGTTCTCTAGGGGCCTAGTGAGGGGTGCATAGTTTGCGCAACGTTTGGACAACCATGTTTCCAAACCGTGTGTAGGGTCTATGTTTTTTTCAAAAAGTTTTAATAATAATAATATTATTTTAATTAAACCCTTAAGGTGTTCCTCCCCCTACCTTATATGCAGTAGTCCCCCTTCCCCTCTCCTTGGCCAATCCTCCTTTCCTCTCTCCCTCGTATGCACGATATCCCCCTACAACTTCCTTCATTCATGATTCCCCCATTATTTATAGCCTAATCAACTCCAATAATTTTCTTTTCCCCCTTTCATCATTTATTCCTCTTTTATTTATTGGTTTCCATTCCCTCCATTATGGTGTGTGTAATTTAGTCTAAAACCTAACCCCCCCTTTTGGGTATTTCTATTATTCCTTCTTGATTTCTAGTGTTCTTGGGTACCATGGGGACCGATTCTAGCTCTGACCATTGAAGGTAATGGATTATCTATTGGAGTTGGGTATCTTCTATTCCATTATTCCATTTTTCATAATATTTAATTATAGATTTTTTAATTTTTTTAATTTTTGGTATTTTGATAGTGTGTTGTGAACCACCATTCATTTGGGTTACCTATAAACATATGAATAGGTAATACATTTATATATAACCTCTTTCTAGATATTCCATCATGGAGGGGGAAATATCAAAATTTTATCTAAGATTATATATATCCATATATATACATATATATATGTATAAAAGATTGTGAAATTAAGATTAAAACAGAGGATTCAGATTTCCATCATCAAAAGCAGTGTGTTTTGAGGTAGGATACCTATTATTAGACCTTTAATTTGAATTCCATGATTTCTTTATTGTTTAAGAAAATGTTATTTTATCATTATCTAAATTTTATATGCTTGGAAAAGTGGTTTTTATTATTTTAAATTAGTTTTCATTCATTTCCCTTTTTTTACCTAACCTTATAATAGAGGTTCCCTTTGCATAAGTATGTTTATGATCTTATTTGAAAATTAGTACATTTTAAATTTTTAATTTGTGTTCCAAATGAAAACTGTTTTTATTAATTTTAAATTGATAAGGCCCAGTTGGCACCTTAAATTGTTTTAGGGAAATGAAAAATCCAATTTAAGGAATTAACCTTATATTTTAATTTTTTGTGTTGTAAATGTGTGACATGTAATGTATTCTTGGTAATGGATCTTATGATTTTTTGTGCATTTTTGGAAAGTTAAAGGGACTATGCTTAAAAAAGAGAGTTCAAAGGTGGAAAAGTGGATGGAGGTTTTAGTAAAATCACATGGAATGTATATATATTTTATATTGATACAAACTCACCTCTATTTGATTATGGAACACGAGAATAATGGGTATGTATGTGGGGAGACTAGATGTAGGATTCTAGGAGAACCGGTCAGGCCATGGCCTGATCTCTCAAAAAGGATTATGTTACAACATGAACTAAACTATAATGATTGGGATTGGTTGGATCATGTAGGAGATGTAACTTCATGTACCTGGTCAATCAATGAGAGTACAAGTATCCTAGGACCCCACTAACCCTATAAATTTAATAATTTCTCATTGTCCTTGCTCTCATTTTAGTCGTACCATCTATGGTACTATTTTTAAAATTCAGTCATGCTTGGTTTACTTTTTATTTAGAAATAATAAAAATATTTTTATACCTAAATTTTGGTTTATCACCTCATGATATTATTTTACCTATGTGTTTATCCCACTGAGACTCTTATCTTATCAACCCCTTTTTTTAAATGGTTTATTGGAAAATCCCCCATTCTTTGGAAAATGTTTATAAAAATCAAAGAGAAAAAAGGTTTTCTAGAGCATTAGCATGTTACTTGTTTTGAAAGTAAATTTAATGAACCTTATTTTTATATGTCCTATTTTCAAATGAACATGAATTTGTAATCATTTTTATATGTAATATATATGGAATAGTTTATTTAGGCACACATACTAAGTTTTAATACTCATGCCTATAAATCAACATTTTTTTAGATTATGTTTCTCCTTCAATCTTTGAATTATTCCATAGGGGGAAATGTTGGTTTAGTGGTTTTTGAATTCCTATAAATGGATTATACATAGAAGTTTTCCTAATCCTAGTGGTCCATATGGCCTCAAGAGAATCTCCCCAAATTCCAAAGGTTACTAAATAGAAACAATGGAATAGGGTGTGTCTGTGGGGATACTATGACCTCATTACCAACGTTTATCACAATGAATACCATATATGATACCAGATGAGGTAAATAGAGGAAGAATTATAAGTAAATAGAATGAACAGTAGAAAGAGACAAATCCAGGATAACTAAAATATCATGAATAACATACAATAACTGATGATGATATCTATTATGTCACTAAAAAGATGGAAAACATGGATACACAGTAGTAGAAGAACATGAAAAAAATACTATTTTAAAAAAGGAAATATATAAACAATCCCTCACATATCGAGCTCTATATTTTTCATCTTCTACCATCTCTATACTAACACAATAAGCAATCAAGTGTTTGAAGTGGTACGGTTCTATTTACCAACACCTGTATACATGTCATATTACCTAGGTACTAATGGAGCTCAGAGAGGGAATGAGATAAATATCATTGGGTCACCACTAAAGGTTCTTATCGTATCCTTCCCATGTAACGGAAATATAATAGTATGAAAGAATTCATATATAAATTAAATCAGTACAATATAACTAAATATCCAAGTTCCTTCTTCATCCCTTGGCTGGTGTATGAAAATGTAACTAGTTCATTAATTAATTACTTACCAATTTATCTTAATATGTCACATGATATATATCCAACACTGAAATCACCTCATGATATAATAAATAATGTAGGTTTCAAGGGTTAATAAGGAAATCGAGATTGATAATTAATATGAAGTTTTTCTAAGGTAACCAATAAGGAAACCTAGACCTCAAGGGCCCCCAAATCAGTGATAACTGCGTTTAGGAAAATGGTTATGAGTGTAATACAAGAATAATAATCCAAGGAATTACCATAATAATGTTTTTAACTAAGACCAATGAATGAATCCATGGTAAAATGGGAGATAAGAAGTTGTTGGTCCTAAGGAAGTAAATAGGGAACCCCATGTCACACTGGATCCATGGAGTGTATCCATGGAATCCTATAATAATAATAATTAAGGGAACCTACTATGTCATATTTGGCATCAATAGGTATACAAGGATCTGGTTACAAAGTAGGTCTCACCCATGGAAACTAGTATCCTTAAATCGGAATGACATCCTCGAGTACCCAATGAATTCCCTCAAGAATCCAAGAGATAAAATGTGTCAAGGCTTCATATAAATATATCAAGGTCCATGTATATAAATAGGAACCTTACATTTAATTCATTATAATTAATTTGTTCATATGATAACTATTCCATTAAAAAATTCACTAGGTTCAAGTCTTTCTTTTCATTAGTTTGACAAGGACAAGTAACATGAAACCTTTTAAATGAAACCTTGTAAATAATGTTCAATTAATAAAGTTCACTCTTCTTCCTTCCATAAAAAAGTAATTTATTGATACAGAAATGAAACCAAACATTCATTTAAATTTAATAAGGACAAGTCGTATACTTAAGTATTCTTTCCAAAATTTCATTTAAATCAATCACTTACACATAATCACTTACCTTATGAGAACAAGTAGAAGTAACATGGTACAATATATTCAAAATTTTATGAATCAATAGGAAATTAGTATAAGGATTCATACCATTAGTGCAGTCAAGCTTGAGCACACCAGAACTATAGCTCAAAAGAGTCAAAACACTAAAAACCAATTTTGGAATATCACCCTATATGGGGTGTTGAATGCTGTGGACACAACCACCAACAACAAAAAATATTTATTGACAGATCATAACCATATAGTTCTAATAACTATAAGAAAGGAATATAAATTCAATAAACAACAGCCGATGAAATTAGTGTTCCCCACATATAAATTCCAAAATAAATGAACTTGATAGATGAGTTATAGACCACCCACCTGGTACTCATATGAATCTCATTATCTAGTATCGACCTCTAATTCATCTTGAATCAGAGTAGATCTGAAAAACGAGCGGAAAAATTTAAACCTCTATTACTAGGTTGAGAGAACAAGAAATGAAGAATGGGTCTAAAATATTTGAGTACATACCATTGCACATCCAATATGAAAATAGAAACTCAATCAGACCCTAGATTATAGAGATCTCTCAATCCCTATATTTGGATTTCAAAAGCTCCAAATTGGGTGAAATTGAGGTTTACCCCACTAGAAATATGAGTATATAAGGAGGAGGTTAAATTAGATCATTAAGGGTAAAATGGTCATCTTACCTAGAAAGTAGCCTATGCAAGGTTTTTCCGCACAGTTTTCAAAACCATGCGCCAACCATGCATGGGTACCCTGAGAAGAGGGGGACCCACATAGTTAGTCTGCACAGTTTGGGAAACCGTGCACCAACCGTGTGGAATGAGTCTACCCAAAAACAAACACCATCCACACAGTTAGATATAACTAGGTTCCCTACCAACATGGTTTATAGTAACTATGAAACATCCCAATTTCATCCAAAAATATGTGCTCCACGCTCTAAACAAGCCCTATACACCACATAGTCCTTTTTGAACTCATTAGGCATCAGAAAAAGGTCCATAATAATGGGTTAGACAAAAATTTAAATGATCCATACCTGAGATAAAAAACTATTTCATGCATTCTTCACCCCTTAAAAGTAAATCATTTCTAATTTCACCTTCCAAGGGTGGTGAAACACTATTTGAGAATAAATATTCATACTGAGCATGTGTATCAGCCTCCTACTGCCAAGTTGTGTCTTGTAAACAGTTGTGCTACCATAGCACCCATACTAAAGGGACAAACCGGCCTCATAGATCATTCATGATCTAATCGATTATGAATTTAGGATAGTACTCGTAAGAATAATTATCATCAATATAAACTTAATCACGTTGAAAAGTACAAACTTTGCCATCATGATAATGGAAAATTTGTGAAATGTGGAAGACATCGTGCATTAAATGTTACCTCTAAGGTAGTAACAATTGATAGGCTACCAAACTGACTCATTCCATGATCTAAAACAACCTTACATAATGAGGTGATAGTTTCCCTTGTTTTCATAACTACATATTCCTTATCCTATGTGATATCCAAAGGAAAACATGATCCCCAACCTCAGACTATAGAGGTCATCGGTGGTGATCGGTATAAGATTTCTATCCAGATTGAGTAGTAGTCAAATACATTAAGATTAGCTAAACATGATCTGATGTCTTCTGTATGAGATGAGGACCTAGTAAGGCCACCTCACATACCTCTCTATATCATACAGCTGAATGACATGACCTACCATGTAGGAATCAAATGAAGAAATCTAAATTGTCTCCTAAAATCATTTATTATAGGTGAACTTCATTAGAGGGATATGATTCTCCCAAGAACCACTGAAATAAACGACACCTGCTTAGAGAATGTACTCTAGAACATGTATTGTCTCTTCCAACTAATCATCAGTCTGTGGGTGTAAAGATGTGATTAGATTCAACTATATCAAATAAAGAAGATACTATTGTTGGGGCTACTAGAATAGTACATCGTATAGTAGATGGACCCACAGTCTAATCCTCAGGTATCAGTTATAAATCATTCATATGGCCTGATCTATGACCCTGAGAAATAGTTGGAATACCATGATCAAAACTATTTTGTTAGCACTGCTAGTGATCTGGGGTCTGGTTACCACGACCACGACCTCCTCCTCAGCTATCCCCACCAGTGCTACTCCAGCACCCCTCATGATGCAATGTAAAAGAACTTACCCCGGAAAGTGGAGCAAGTATGTAACCTCTTATACTATAAGATAATGGTAAAGGTATGACAGAATCATAGAAAGTGCTCCATACAGATGCAATACTGAAACTCTAGAGGGTATCTATCTACCTTGAGGCTTTATATTCCCCATATGTCAGCACTGTTTTAAAAACACAAAACTACCTACATGAGTACCCCAACATCCAATTCCCTAAAGAGAAACATTGAAGGGATGATTTCTTCCACTAGAAGAACTTCTATCTTGATGCGACACTGGTCCTATATTCCAGGTACCATCACTATCCCTCAGGTTGCGCTTAGTGATTAGAGACTAATTTACTTTTTCAAATAAAGGTAGGTGAAGGACACTCACCTGAGTATGAATGGAATTCATGATCCCATATTCAAAGTGTCTAGAAAGAGAAATCTCATCACCTGATAGAAGTAGTGAAAATCACTATAACTCTATGAAACATGCTAAATACTTCATAAATATCATAAAACCGTTCTTAAGATGCATAAAATCTATGGATCTATCAAACCTCAGCTTATGAGGAAAGAACTAATCACATAAGGAAGTATGGAAGTCCTCCCATACCATCTCCTGATGGTGACTAACTCGAGTAATAGCATCCCACCAATTCTTGGCCGAATCACGAAGCATATACATAGTAAGTTGGATCCTATACTCTGCTGGCATCTCTAGATGATCAATGATAGACAAGGTGGATTCAATCCAAGACTCAGCAACCTATGGACTGTTGTATCCTGAGAAACTAGGAGGATGTTGCTACTGGTACTCATGGGTCATGTAATCCATCATAGGTTCATCTTGTAGAGCACCATGCATAGACTAAATTAGACATAAGAAACTATTAAGAACCTGAGAATCAAAACCGAATTCAGGTACATAAAGAGGTTCCTTGTGTGTAAATATTGGAGGTAATACTGGTGACCCAGGGCCCACCATTTCTAGAGCATATTCATTTCCACCCTCCTGGCGCAAAACATGAGGAAATCATAGTGGCATTGTTCTACAATTTTTCCAAGCACACAACTCAGAACAATCATTACTAAAAATAAGAATATAAACACTAATGTGTAAAAAATGTACGGAATATCACTACCCAAGGAATACTACCTTAACCAACCACGTAAATGGCTAGGTTAAAGTAAATTCCTAATTATAAGTTTCATGGGTTCCAATAAATTAATGTTCAATAGTACCATTCCTCATAATTAATTGGAAATCATTTCATTTGATTTTATATTTAATTTCTAGGTTAACTCCATTACCCTTAATGAGAAGGACAATGAGGGGCTAGGACGTGAAACCATTTAAATTTAATGCTAGCATTTTCCTAGAACATTTATCAAAGTTCCTTTAAAATGGGCTGTCATTCCGAGTGAATCAGATCCCATACTCCTTATCACTATAAATCCAACCAATTTTAATTTATAATGAAAGGATTGATTTTGAAAATTACTCATTCCAACCCACAAGGGCCCATAACACCTAATGAATTGAAACATAGAATCAGTCAACCATAGTCCAAAATGATTACAAGTATATATACAAGAAAGTATCACTCAACAATCACAATCTTATCAAGCATTGAAAGCAGTGAGATGAACCTATATGGCCTAGAAACATCCATGACATGTAAATCCTATGTTCCTATATGATGCATGAAAATATTATCCTTCCCCCTTATCATAAGGCCAAGGATAAAATAAAATATCAATCATAAGAATAGTTAACAACACCACATAACATGTGAGTCACCCAATGATGCAATGATGTCAACTCTAAAAGAAAAAAGTATAAAAATAATTATAATTTAGAAAACATGGAATTTAACTAGAACATTGGTTTGTGACACATAAGAATATCTTAGGACAATGTTCCAAGCATTTATAATCTCCAAATATTAAATCATGAAAGGAACCCCTTTGATACCACTTTGTGACGTCCCGAACCTAGATGCCACTTAAGTGGTACCACCAGCCCAGTGGACCATAAGGCGTTAAGAAAATCTCCCAAAATAGAAGAGGTTATCGACTAATAGCAAGGGCTTATTGTGTGTCTATGGGGGGACTATTCCCTTTTTATCAAATTGTATCATAGTAGATAACATATATGATACAATAAGAGTTTAGTAGAATAAGAAGTATAATTAAATAGAATGCACAATGGAAATAGAAAAATCAATGATAACTTAAATAACTGTAATAACATATAACAACTAATGATGATATATTTCATCTCACTAATAAGTTGGAAAACAATGATACAAAGTAGCAAGTATACATGAAAACCACCAATTTGAAAAAAATAGATATATAAAATATACCAAGCATCTAAAACTCTAGATCTGTCATCTATTACCATATCCATACTAACAAAACAAGAAATCAAGTGTCCAGAGTGGTACACTTCCCTTTATCAACACCTACATACATGTTATCTTCCCCAGGTACCAATGGCGCTTAGAGAGGGAGTGAGATAAATCTCAATGGGACACCAAAAATTATGTCTATAACATTCATATCATGTAATGTAAATATAATAGTGTTCCATCATGTATATATAAAGTATATCAGTATAGTGTAACTAAATTCCCAAGTACCTAATTCATCCCTTGGATAGTGTCTAAATATATAACTAGTTAATTAACAAATTAATTACTAATTTATCTTAATATATCATGTGAGGAATATACAACACTAACATTACCTCGTGATATAATAAATAGTGAAGGTTTCAAGTCGTAACAAGACAACCATTATTGATAATTAGTTTGAGGTGGTTCGAAGTTAATAACCAAGGAAATGTAGAACTTAAGGGCCACCAACTCAGTAATAAATAAGCCTGTGTAATTGGTAAGAGTGTAATCCATGGAGCATCATCCAAGGAATTTTCACCATTATGTTTCGAACTGAGTATAAGGAATGCATCCAAAGGTAAAATGGAGGATAAGCACTGGTCAGACCCAAGGATGTAACCAATGCACCTCATTTCAAGCTAGATCCAAGGAGTGTATCCAAGTATTATAATAATAATAATTAATTGATACTATGGTGTCATACTGGGAATAAAAAGGTAGACAAGGATTGGGTTCCCAGGTAGGTCTCACCCAAGGCAACTGATATCCTTGAATCATAATGACATCCTTGAGAAAGCAATCCATTCCATCAGTAATCCAATGATAAAATGAGTCACACCTTCCTATAAATATTTAAAGGTCCATATGAATAAGGATTCACCATAAATTTAATTCATTATAATTAATTTGGTATTATGATTGATAACTATTCTAGTATAAAATCCCCTTGGTTCAGTCCATTCCTTTCATTAGTTTGACAAGGACAAGTAGTATGAAACATTTTAATTAAAACCATGTAAATAAAGTTCAGTTAATAAGGTTCACTCCAATGAATTCCATAAACATGGAAATGTGTGAAACAGATTTGCAACCAAACATTCATTTACATTTAATAAGGCCAATTCATATACTTAATTATGCTCTCCATAATATCATTTAAATCAATCACTTACATTTAATCGTAGACCTTAGGTGGTGAAATAGAAGTGAAAAGCAAAATATATTCACAATTTCATGATTCAATAGGAAATTAATACAATTATTCTTACCATTAGTGTGGTTTAGTCCTAGCACACCCAAACAATGGCTCGAAAGTGTCAAAAAACTAAAAGCCCGATTATATAATATCAACCAACATGGGGTGTTCAGAGTTGTGGATGAAATCAATCAATCCCTTTTATGGAAAGAGAATAACCATATGGTTCTAAAGACAATATGAAAAGAATATAAATTCAATAAAATACACATGATGAAATTGTTGGGGCCCACACTTCAATTCCAAAATCAACAACCTTGAGGGATGAGTTGTAGACCACCCACCTAGTACTCGTACGACTCTCCTTGTATAGTATTGGACTCTAATTCATCCCAGATTGGAGTAGATCTAAAAAATAGGAATAAAATACTAAATCTCAATATCTATCATTAGATTAAGATAAATGAATAATAGATAAAATGGACTCAATTAACTACCATTGCACAACCAACGTGACAAATGGAAGCTCGTTCGGACCTCAAATGAAGTAGATCTATCAATACCATGATTTAGTGCTCAAAATCTCCAAAATGGGAGATATGGAGGTTCATCTTGTTGGAAATCCAAATAGGGAAGGAGGAGGTAAAATTAGAATATTAAGGTGAAAATAGTCATTTTTTTCAAAAAAATAGATTGTGTAGGATTTGGCTGCATAGTCTTCCAAACCATGCTCTAACCATGCATGGGTACCTGAAGAAGAGGGGAACCCACATGGTTATGGAAAACATGAAACAAACCATGTAGAATGACGCTACCAAAAAATGTAGACCATCCACATAGTTAGATCTAACAGTGTACCAGACTGCATGGTTTATACTAACCATATGATAGGATAATTTCTCCCAAAATGTTGGGATTTATGCTCTGAACAATCCCCAGACACCCCAATGACATTCTTGAACACATTTGGTATCCAAAAAAGATCCATAATAATGAGTTAGATATATATTTTAATGATCCATAACTATGTAAAAAAATAAAGTTCTTACATGGTTGATGGTGACCAACTGGGTCACATGGAGTTATATCTGGTTTTATTTATCTCCCATTGTCAGTTCAGTCTTATTTGTTATATTTTTATTTTTTATCTATTGTTCATGGGATAAATTGTTCCAAACTGAGTATTTTTGATTCCTGAAACTAGTTTCCATACCTTTAGGATTATTAATGCCTCTTTTTCTATGTCATGGGTCGAATCAGGTAAGATGTTCAAGGTTGAACCAGGTTTGTTCATGACATAACACCCTTTTAAAATTAGATAATTCCAAAAGTGAGGTATGCATTTCTAAGCGTTTATTTATCATCTATATTTATTTATATTAATTTATTCTTCATAAAATTCCATTTAAAAATATTAAAATTATCTTAGTTACTTTATTATATTATATTTTTTATTATAAACATGATACAAGAATTATCCACCTTTCCCTTTTCAATTAAGAAAAAAGAAACCACCATTTGTGCATTGTGAAGACTAACACATCCACAATGACACATGTTTCATTTTCCTTCACAACATTATAAGGATGATACTAATAGATACATTAATATAAAATTATAATATTTATGAAATAATTCATATTCTTTAATTATAGAACATATTACTCCCTTTCCACATTCTATATAAAATGAAATCATTATCCATTCATAAGTGTGGACTACCATATCTATTGAATTACCATTATACAGTTTTATTTTGGTAATTGAATTACATGGATGGATAGGATAATTAATTTAATAGATAAATATTATTTTTATGAAATTATTATTTTTCATTAAAGGAAAATTTGAAAACTAATAATTATATGATCAATAATCAATCATCGTAAATTCAATAGTCAAAAATAGAATTCAATGAAAAAAATAGGATGTATTAATATTATGCAATAAATTTTTATAGGTAATATTATTCTTATTATTAAAAAAATTTGATATAAAAGACTAATAATCACAAAATAATATCATTATTCTTATGCTATAACTATTTTACAACTAAACCACTTCATAATCTTCCATTTATTATGCTATGTTCTGGTTTTCTTTGATTTAACCACCTACTTGGACAATGATATTAATTTATATAATGGATGACTACGAAAATTAAATTTATGGATATATATGATATAAATATGTAAATAATTATTTTTTTGGTCCTATAATTTTTATAAACAAATTAACTCATTATTAAAGAAAACACCCATCAATCACTAAGAATCATCGAAACATGATCATTGCCAAATTAATATTTACAAATCAAAAAAATTACAAATAAAAGGAAATTATAACATTATAAATAATAACAAAATTCAATTAATGTTTCTATTATTGTCTAGGAATGATAAATTTTGGGAGCATAATGAATAACAACACAGTTATTATGAATCCTATTCAAAATAATCAAGATTAATAAAAATCAATATTGAAAACAGATAACAACTAACTAATATAGATCTAATTAATAATTGTAAATTATGTTTATAAAGGATTATATTAATTAATAATTTTATTAAATTGGTTATCAATGGTTATTTTTTTATATATTAGGTGATACTAAGAAAAAATAAGTCTGAATTCATGGTAAGGGTTTCTTGTCTCAAATTTAATTTATAGAGACATATTTCTTATTATTAACCACGAAATCATTGATATTATTTTATTAATGCTTAATTAATTTATTTTACCATATTCATGTAATTACTGGGGTATTAATAACCTTATCATTTTCTTTCTTTAAATAGATTTTGATTTAATGGATACTAAGTTCATAAGGTTGTTTGTTAACTCAATCCCCATGGTTGAGTTAAAATCCTTCTTATAGAACTTATTTTTTCTAGGTTTGATTTATTTCACATTAATAATGTATCTCATTATACTTAATATTCCTCTACAGAGGAATATGTCTTTTAAATAAAAATACTTTACCATGATCATTTTCTTTCTCAAGAGTATATCATCATTAAGAATAATTCCTATCATTTTAATGATGGTTATCATATATTTATATTTATTACCTTCCCAAAAAGTTATAATTTATATTTATATAGTGTGACATTAATAATTCCCTTATCATATTTTAAAATTTCTGACTTATTAACTCTTTTTTATGATCTGTATTATCAATAATTGAATTTCAAAATACTAAATGTTTTTCCATCCTTTAAAATTATATGTTTTATCTTCCACTATAAATTTAATTTGATATCCTTTTTATAATTTCAATAATATAATATTGAATTTTATTTTTCCAAAGTATTTTTTTCTCAAAATTTTCACACTACATTTTTAAAATGATTATTTCATTTTAATGGCTATTTTTAGATATTTGTTTAAATTAAATTATTTGAAAATGTTTTCACATCATTTTTTTGAAATGTTTATTTCATTTTCATGGTTACACTATTTAATATTAATTTTTAATGGAAATTTGTTTCAACTGTTTTCACTTCCCCTCGTGGAAAATGAAATCTATATGTGAGTCGTAACTTCAAATTTTATGATAATGATATTTTTATAATAAAATCCTTTGATTGTTTTGATTCTATTTTCCTATTTATCTTTGAAGGAATAATTTCATTGGAATTTATTTTTCATGTACCTCTAAATTAATGTTATTTTGAAATAGGCTTTTTAGGTGATTGATTTTTTGACATCAACCATTTATGTTCTTGAGGTCAATTTTTGTGACACCATTCGAAAATGTTGTGAAACCCATTTTTTCCATGGGCTCTATATTATGATTTTAATGAATTTGTTTTCTAATATTCACCATATATATTGATTATAAATAGGAGGGGTTCTATATATCAATCCAACTCATTGGTAATGTTTAAATATCTTTAGCTCAAAAGGATACATGAAATTATTTATCCCAAGCCAAATGTTATGTAAGAGGTTCCCTCAAAAGGAAAAGAGTGCACATGAGGATTTATCCCAAAACAAAAGGCCACATGAGAGGATTTATCCAATGAAAAATGGTTCACATAAGGATTTATCTCAAGATAAATTGTACAAGATAGAATATATCCTAAGATAAAGGGTACACAAGAGGATTTATTCCATGCCAAAGGGATATATAAGAGGTTTTATCCCAATACCATGGGTAGATGGGAGGATTATATTAAGACCAATAAGGTACATGGGCCATTGAGAAATTAATAATACATGATTAATATCTTGGTGGAAAACCTTGATGTATGAAATCTATTGTTATTTTTACGTGATTCTCTTTTTCATATTCTCGTGCCTATGATTTTTCACCGTGGAAAATGTATAATGTCTTACGATTAAACACACCTTTTCAATGGTATATGTTTCTTAATTTGATATTACACATCCTTCTATCATGAATTATGGAAAAATATTATTATTCCATACTCTATTAACATTATATTTCTTCAATGATCATGTTTCCTCATATTCTTATGATCTACAACTTCATAAATTGATAATATGTTTCACCTCATTGAGATTTTGATCTCACCCATTTCTAATGTTTCCCTTCCACTTGTTAGAATTACAGTTACAACATATGAAAATTTTATAAGGGATTCTAGTGTGGTTCTATTATTGATAAATGTTCACATGTGTTTCTTATGTAACTAGTCCTCAAATACCCAAAAAAATTATTTCTCTAGTTACTCCCATTATTTTAGATATACAATGATTATTCAGGTAAAACAATGAAATAAATTTGAATTTGTAGCAGGGGACAGTATACATAAACCTTCAGTGTATACTGATTTCAAATAAAAAATATCTTAATACAAGGTAAAAAGAGGAGTCTATGAAGAAAGAGTGAGAAAATTACAATAACTTAATGATTATTTATCAAAAAAATTATGTTTAATCACTTGAGATAGTTAAAATTTTTAATTTATATTTATAAATGAGAGAATAATTATAATTTGAAAATATTATTTAAACTCCCATGGAACCCATCTCAAGTGATTTAATACACATTTTCCAAGCTACTTCAAACTATTAGGTGAGTGAGATTCCAAATAGATCTAAAGGGGGATGGGGTGAATGGAACTTATCAAAAATTTAAATTTATTAAAATGAAAATATTTAATATTAGAGATAAATATATTATGTATGTAAAATAAAAATAATAGTGGTGTAGTGTAGAGTTAATAATTTAGTGAAATAAAATAAAGTATATTAGCACTATATTTTTATATTAGATTAGATTAAAATAATCCAACATATTATTTTCAATACTCTCAAAATTAGTTAGAGAAATAGAACCCACAAAAACTAGACTCAATTTTGAAAGTAATGACAACCTTTTACAAATCATAAATGTTTCACACCTAGAGTCACAACACAACCTATCCACACCTTTTTATAGGGCAAGTCATAAACAACAAAACATGGTTTTTTTCAAGAGTCCCAACCCAACTAAATGAACCTTTTCTTAATGAGGTATAGACCAAAAATTCATTTGTAAGGGTAAACCATTAATTAATAGTTATAACATAAACAATAATAATATAATAATAAAATAATGAAAACTAGAATGAAAAAGAAGAACAAAAAAATGTCTATTGAATATCAATAAATCCTTCCAAAGTATTTATTATTGAGATCCTATATAATCATATAATAGAATAGTAGTAATGTTATGAGAATATCAACACATTCATAATTCTAACATATCACATGTATATATTTAAACTTGTTCCCTCTATTAGAATTTATAAAAAATTTCCCAATGGTCAGCTTCATGGAGATCCATGGTTCTCTCCATGTGTGTATCCATAATTTTGATCTAGCCATTTCATATTTAAAAATGAAATGAATTTCAATTGATCACACCAATCTTATACATGAAAATAAAAATTGAGTGAAAATATAATAATAATAAAAATAATAGATATTTTAAATGAATATAGACAAAAATTAAACCTCTTATGAGTGTTTTCACAAAAGCATAATTCACATAAGCATAAATTCATGTAATAATAATTTGTGTAAGAATAAAATAATCTAATCATAAATTCAAACAATCATAATTGATATATCTAAAATTTAATTTAAGGATAAATTTAAATATTTATTAATTTCAAGAAATATTAATTTTAAATTTACTATATAAGAGTCAAAAACACCAATTTAAACATAATTTTCTATTATTGTGAAATCATATATTTTCTTGTGTAAACATGACCATATGTTTTATGTAAATATGAAAAAAAGTTTGAATGGATTATTTTATCATCTATGTATGGATTATTTTTGACATAGAAAAATAAAATACACTGACCATAAAATACTTTATAAAAACATTAATCATTGTAAAAAATAAAAATAAAGATAGTCTAATAAACAAGTAACTAGTGTAGTGATAAATTATAATTATATAAATTAAAATTATCTAATATACTAAACATTTTAGGTATTTTAATATTCTAAACATAAAATGAACATTTAAATACACATTAATACAAAAAATATCCTCAATTATAAAATCAATCCTGACACTAAAAATGAAACCTTATTTTAATGGATTCTTCTAGTCTATATAAAGTTTGTACTAATGACATCAAGTTCATTAATGAAATACCTTGACAATTTATAAATAGATAAGGAATAAAAAACATTGAGGTAATAATTTAATTAACAAAAAAATTTATACCACCTTGGGACTTCTTGAGAGATGATGTATATTTTTTTGGGATTATACTCTCTAAATAGGTGATTTTGAATATTCTATAAAAAAGAGGTACCCCTATATGCCCTACTATAGTACTACCATAGTACTTCTACAGTGCCTACTATGAAATTCATATTTACTGCTATAATGTTCTTATTTACTTCTAATTTAAATGTTCTAATTACCTTTCATAATTGTATAAATACTTAAAGATAGTAATGAACTAGTATCATGGAAATATAAAATAATGACATTAATGTTATACTTAAAATTCCTACCTAATATGGAAGAATGAATAATATAGAATATGATCCATGTGTTATTTTTTTATGATTAATATTGTTTTTTTGTTATCTGTAGAGTAATTATTATTATGGTTAGAGTGGAATTATTTGGTTATAGTGGCTGGTTGTGATGATAAGGTGTGTTTGTTGTTTTATTAGTGAATTAATGGTTATTGTGAAATTATTATAGTGGTGTCATTGATGGTATCATGGAAAGAGGACTATTTTGGATTTTATGGTGTATATGGAATGGATGTGATGATTGTTTGATGGTTTAATGTAACATATTACCCCAACTCAATAGATTGGTAAGAGGCTAAGTTTACTATAAAATTTGGTGATGTCCCATAGACACAAAAGGTTGAAAACAAGTTCCAAGGGAATACAATATTATAGGGGGATGATTTCCCCTGTGACTCTAACAACCTAAAGAAGACAATAAATAAATAAATAACACTATATGATGCATCTAAAGTAACATAAAGCAACTCAAAAAAGTAATATCAGATTATTATATGTAATAAATGTAGAGAAACACTATAATAATAAGGAAAACATATATCAAAGACACAAAAGTGGAGTCATACCAAGATCCATCCTAACCAATCTCCATTCTCCAACTCTAACTCCAATTCCCACTTCACTTTGAAGAGTCACTAGAGAGGTAAAAAACCTAACCTTTAGATATATATTAGAATAGAACATCTATAAATTCAGAATAGTACCCCATGTATGGGGTGAGTATGTAACTCACTAGGTAATCCACAAATAATTCCAAACACATTACACTAGGAGAATGTCATGTTATAAAATTTTATAAAATATTAGAGAATTAGATAAATAATTAAAAAACATTGATAGATATTTTCTATATATGAAAAACCATAAAAAAATTATCACCATTTCTTAGCACTTGGAATAACCATCCCATGTTCACACCCACTCACTAGCACATGCATGAAAACCATAGATCACCATATACTCATGAGTGGTGAGTCATCCTATTACCAAGTAGTCACTTGGTGAACCACCATTTGTGGTGGAACTTCTAATCATGACCCATACAATATTATCCTTACTTATAGTGGTACTTACAACCATGATCCAACCTCATGAACATGATTATATTCCACCAATATATTCCAATCATTCAACAAAAACCATTACTTTTTAAAGGAAAATTCTTTAAATAATTTTATCAAACACCCTGAATTAATCATTCAAAAACCAAGGATTTAGGTACTAAAAGCAATAGAGTTTTCCATTAAAATCATATAGAATAATTTATACATCATGTCTTCAAGTTATAGAATTAATGGAATGGGAGAGAATCCACCATCATCACAATAGTCAAAGAAAATAGAAAACCGAACATGAAAACCTCTAGATCCAACCTTGAATCTTATTTTCTTGCATACATCCAAAAAATGTTTCATAAAACACATCCTATAACATAGATCTATCCATAATATATTATATATATGGATCCATGATAGAGTATATGAGTATATCTAGAGATAAGAAGAAATTAAAAGGACTTAAAATCAATTCCAAATATCTAACACACTTTGATTTTCAAAAAATAGCTTATAGATCAAAGGGAATCACCATGGATTCTTAGGATAGAAAATGAGTTCAGGAACCCAGGAGTGGGGGAAGAGAAAGTGGATATTCAGAGCTAAAATATGAATTAAACTCTATTTTTAGAGTATTTAATGCATGTTTCATTGTTAGGACACCTGGTTCTTCAAACCGTTCTCCAACATTATGAATGATACTATCTCCAAAAAGAGAGAAGCATGGTTGTGCCACACGGTTTATAAAACAATGAAAAATCCATTTTCATAATGTTGTCCAAATTATTTCAACCTATACAGTTTATCTTGGGAAGTTAATTTTTAATCCAAACAATGTGCCTACCCAGTGACTCCAAAAGTTATTTTTCATGGGTTCTCATAACAATGCTAAAACCATACACTTGTAGAAACACATCTAAATCACTATAAAACAGTCTAGAAACTCAAAAAACTCTAAATAAGTATTATATAACATCAAAATACAAAATCAATGGGAAATGTACCTAAAACCATGTGTTTTAAATTCTCCCCATCATTTTTATTTCCATCCTACAAAAATTGGATACTGATTTTTATTTGGAATAGCTTAAACAACTTTTACAACATTTCATTCCCATGTTCCCATTCCTCTTCCAAAATCTGAGCATGCTACTATAAGACCCATACAAAACTGGTTAATTTCCCACACAAAAGATTATTGTCTATCCAAAATCCATATAAAACAGGAATAAACATTGAATTTTCCAATCAAATCACATGGTCAATATAAGATGATACTTATTTAATTGAGATACATGAAATACATTGTGAACTTATCTGGAAATTGATGGTAAATAAAACTGATAATCTATATGATCTAATCATTCAAGTGTCTCAAAAGGGTTAATTTATCTAGGAGATAACTTTTATTTCTTGACAAAATAACTATTTCCCAACCTTGGAGAGATTCGTAAGAAAACATGATCACCTACACCAAATGATAATTACTGGAGACAATGATCCAAATATTATTTCTAATCACTTTAAGAAGTTTCCATCATGTTCTGGGTCATATGTATGTTTTCTATCAAATATTACACAATGATAAAATAAAACATGTGTTATCACATGTTTTCACCCAAAAAAGTGTAGAATGACAAGGAAGACCATACAATGTTTTGAAAGAGACATATTTATTGAGTAATGATAAATGTTATTGCATAAGATCACCACCAATGGTATATAAATCCTTCCATAAAAATCCAAAATCTATAAAAAATCTCTAATATTTCATCCAATGTTTAGATCATACATTTTTATTTTCCATGTATTTAATGATAAAAAGGTTTGATTATGGTGAATAGGGTTTCAAAGAATTTCTATAAGAAATTCCAAAATTGATTTGTAAACATGGTGTCCTGATTAGACATAATTTAAACTGGTATTTTGTAAAAAAATAAATCACTTTGGATGTTGTAATTTTATAGGTTTTCCACATTATTTTATCCATGATGAGGGATTATGTGAGCCATATTTTTGAGACAATCCAAAATCACCCATATGGAATCTTGTTTCAGAACCATTATTGGTATTATTGTGAGAAAATTGATAGCTATCTACTCCAATTTTCACATGGGAATAAGTAAATAATAAAACATTGAATATAATAATTTGTGATCAATATTGAAATTATAATAGTTGAGGTATCATGAGACATAATACTCCACTTTTCTATTCATGAAAGCCCTCCAAAAATGTACTATCACCACCTTACACATATTCTAAATACCAAGATGAAAAAACCATCACGAGTTGTTATAAGAAGAACGAATCTATAGTAAATAAGTTATACGAACCACAATGTTATATATTAAACATAACATAGAACTCCCATATATCAACCATCCCTCAATGGTCTCCACACTATTAAGTTTCAAACTCATGGTTAGACATTTAGGACCATATGTATTATCATATTTTACCTTTTCAGTAAAATTAAGAACATGGTAAACCAGAAATAAAAACAAAACATCACCTTTTTCATCGCAATCTTGATGAATATCAGCTATGTCCGTCATCATCTACCATTGATACGGGGCCTATTTATCTAATTAATAATATTTATTCCTACCAAATTAATTAACCAAAAAAATTCAAGTACTTGGTGTGTATATCAAGTCAACATCAATCAATTGAAGACATTCTATCCATATTAATTTCTTTAACTTCGAATCTATTTTTTAGTAAAAGTGTTTCAAACTCTTATAATCCTTGAACACCATGAAATTATCACAAAAAAGATAATTATGACCAGTATTAAGGGAATAAACTACAAAAACTAACTCTATATCCCGTGTTAGGTAATTTTTATGATAAACCTATAACTATGATGGTCCTTAAGCTATAACATGATCTCCCTCCTTGAGAACACATCCCAAACTAGATCAAAAAGCATCAAAATAAACAACATATCCTAGTCATGACTTTTGAAATGTAAGGATATGTGTCAATGTAATACAAACCATATATTCTTTAAAATATTTAGAGAAATCATAAATCCATTAGAAATTAACAATATTCTTTGTCAAATATATCGCTGGTGAGACAAGTCATGAAAAATCATAACAAAAAAATTGGTAATACCTGCCCAGCCTAGGAAATTGTGTATCTCAAAGAAATTATTCATTGGTTTCCAAGAGATAATAGTATCTTTTTTTGGTCTATAAAAACTCTTATTTCAAAAATGGAATGGCTATAGAAAAGTAACTATTATATCCATAAATCACACTTTAAAAGATTATCATAAAAGTGATGTTCCCGCAAGATTCCCAACACTATAACAAAGTTTTTTTAATGAACAACCATAGTTATAGAATACACCATAATATAATTAATGAATAAATCCAAAAAAAGCCCCAAAACATATGAAAGATGTGATTCAACAATTCCATAAACATAACTAGTTTATTCATAAGTCAAAGGAAATAACCATATTCTTCTAATGACCGTAAAATCTATCAAAAATATATCATTAGAATAACGACATTCCAAACTCAAAATTGGTGATACCTAATCATAAATCTATCTTAGTAATCCATTTGGAACCCCTAAATTGATAAAAAGATCATTAATTCCTGAAATATGATATCTATTATTTATCCTAATTTGATTTAGCTTATGATAATCCATATAAATTTTATGATTTCCATATTAATTTTTTATAAAAGATATTTTTCAACCCAAGGAGTTGAACTAAGTAAAATGAAACCTTTTTCATTCCAAATCATCCATCTAAACTGTTAATTATCTAAATTCCATTGGCACTATCATATAGGATGAAAGATAAATCCGAATGTTCTTTAGTAGGAGTTTAATTGTATATTTGACTTCTATTTTTGGTGGAACCCCAAATAAATTATATGGAAAGACATTAGGTAATTGGTCAACAATGATTAGAAAGTATCTATGTTTGATCACATTAGTAGCATCCAAAGTAATTTATTCTAAATGGTAAGAGATAGTCTTGAACACTTATACCAAAGGTCCTACTTTATTTTATTTCACATCCCTATTCCATTTCAAGAGATACTAAACACCATTTGAAAAATAGAAACTAACGTATTGGGCATGACAATTAATGTGGGCCTTGAGGATGCCAACCAATCCATTCTTAATATTCCGTCATCAATGTCATTCTAAAAAGAAGATAAATCCCAAATAAATGAAACTTCATTTATATTTTTATAATAGGATATAAATTTAATGTCTCAACACTCCCTTTGGATGATAAGTGTTTTAAGTTTCAAGACATGATGAATCATATCAATATGATGTCCTATATAATCAACAACACGAGAAGAAATAAAGTAGTGGGACTCACACATATCAAACAAGTATTACATGGGAGTATAATTCAAGTGAATCATACCTCACAACATTTAATATATAAATTGATCCTCTATTTTTTGATTCCTTGCACTGTATAACTGCATACTAAAACCACATAGATCCTTGATTCCTTACTAAGATTTCATTATCTGAGGTCTTTTTGTGGTACTATATTAAACTTGTCTTCCTTAGTTATAAATATGAGAGTTTTTCTATCATTTTTATCTATTCAAATCATAATATGGTTGAGATACATGAGGTAGATCTACATAAACTATATTTGGAGTGCTATGATAATAAATTTGAAGACGTATTATATGATTATAATTGTAAAAAACATTAGTTGGTTCCATACAATATCACTACATATGAGGTAAAGAACCACATTGGTAACATCAAGGCTTGATATTTGGTATTGTAAGAAATTTAACCAACTACGTGGTATGAGTTTGAGGTGCCCCACCTCGTTGAGAATATGTTCCCCTCTTACAATTTTTCATATCATTAGAGTTCCCAACCATTCCCACAAAGACAAACAAACTTCCCCCCATAGGATTCCCAACAAGATCCATTTGCACTACTATCACCATATTATCCACCTCTATGTGATAATTAATACAATGTACAACTACATTAGAAAAAATCTTCGATGACAATCTAAAATAAAAGATACATTCATTCAAAGATGCACTAGATGCCACTTCTGATGTAAAGTGAACTATATTCCTAAACATAATTTCATATTCTTTCATTGATAGTATCTATTACATTAGGCTAAATAAACTTACCATTATTATATATTAAATGTTTGAGGATATAATTTCTTGTTGATAAATTCTTCAAATTTATACCACATAAGGAATTGGTGGACTTTAGCTGTGTAAAATAAATCACACAATTGATATGAAAGATCCTCTATCATGTACAACACTAAATTGGCCTTTATCTTAGCTTAGGTACCAAGGAAATCCAAAATTTGGTTCATTATGTCAATCCAAACTAATATTTTTTTCTCATTCCAAATCCCCTTGAAAAGTTTCTGGGTTTTGTTTATGAACAAGCATGGAATATTCCACTTGTAGAGGTTCTTAATTTTGAATTCCATTGTAAATGGATTGAAAATATTTAAACATTCCCTCAATAAGCTGTTGGATGACTTATAGATCAGGTGAAACCAAATTTTTTACAAACTCTTCTAGATAATTTTTATGGCATCTAATCAAAATCATACTCTATAGAAAACGAGCCACCACTTCATCTATATTCAAAAGAAACTAATGGATCAGAATATTCCAAATCACCATAATCCACAATAATTGAAACCGGGTTTTCAAGACTCAACTATTTTAAATATATTTTAAAAATAATCAAACAAAATATGAATAATGCAGTCCCATTAGGATGTCTTACTACTAAGGCATGATATTCTACGCTCATTGGATAGACCCATGAAGATGAGATTGAAGTACCCCAAGAAGCATATTAGAAATATTTTATACCCAAACAACTTTGTTAACTTTAATTTCATCCTAAATAGGTTAGGTGTGTCTTTTTATACTTCACATTTCATTTATGACATGCCTATTTCCTTGCTACCATCCTATAATGATGGACTGAACAAGATTTATACCATTTGTAACATTACATCCCAATCCATTTTCTTAAAAAAAGAAGGAGGTTCCACTGACCATTGGTGACATAACTATGACACAAAAGGCTAGTAACAAGTTCCAATGACATGAAATATAAATTGGGGATTATTTTCTTTAAGATTAGAATAATCTAAAGAAGAAAATACAAAAAAACAATGCAATATGGTTCTTGTAAAGTAATATAAAACAACTAAAAAATAGAAAGTAATATCATACAAATAGATGGAATAAAGGAAATATAAAACTGACACAATAATGACAACCAATCTTAATGACACCAATGTGACATCAACCCCAAAACCATCCCAACCAAGCTCTAAGATCCAAATCCAAGTCTCATGCCCACTATATCATGATGCATCTCAAAATATGTACAACAACTATCCTTTACATATATATTATAATAAGACGTTTATAAATGTAAAAAGTACCCATGAAGGGGTGAAGGGGTGTGTATAAAACATAGAAGGTAACCCCCAAATACTTCTCAACAGATTACATTAGTAAAAGAACATGTTATCATGTTTTGTAAAATAGAGGAGACTAAGATAAACAATTTAATAAAAATGAATAAATAAGTTCCATTTATAAAAGAATTAAACAAATTTATCACCATTTCTCAACACTTCAAATTTCCACCAAATAGTTTCACTCACCCACACACACAGATGCAGGCATACCATAGATCTCCCAATAATCATGGGTGGCGAGTCATCCTTTGATGAAGTCATTACTTAGTGACCCCCATTTATCATTGTACTTTTTACCATAACCCATCCCATATTTTCTTTATTGATGGTGGTACATCCATTCCTAATCCATCATCATGCACATGAACACACTCCACCCGCATAAGTCAATATTTCAAAAAAAATCATTTTGAACACCATATTCTTCAAAGAATCATATTAAACACCACATGTGAATGATTCTAATACCAGGTATTGAAGTACTAAAACCAAGATAGTTTTCCAAAAAAATTATAGAGGAATCAAAACATCAATACTTTATTTTTTATAATGAGTATAATTAGAGAGAATCCACCTACCTCACAACCATTGAAGAAAATGGAAAATGCTAGATGAAAAACTCTAGATCTATACTTGAATCTTATTTGCATTAATAGATCGAAAAAATATCCTACAAAAACATAATTGAACATATATCTATCCCGAAATGATTAGATCTATGGATCCATTAGGTAGAAGATAAGTTGATATAGAGAGAACAATAAAGAACAAGGACTTATCATTGATTCTGGAGATCAAACAAATATTTATTTTCCAAAAACTCTTTCCAGATTAAAAGGAATCACTATGGATGCATGAGAGGGAAAATGTGTTTGAGAACCTAGTAGTTCATAAGATAAATGAGAGTTTTAGTGGTGAAATATGAATTAAATTATAATTTTTTGGAAAATTCTATTAAAATTTCATGGTTGGGGAAAACATTTATCAAAGCATGCACTGACAATGCACATGATATTTTATCTAAAATAGAGATCCACAAAGATGTGCTTTATAGTTTATAAAACTCTGTGACAAGATTTTTCATGCCACTATTTAATGAAACATAACCCCCAATGTTTCTCCTAGGAACCCAAATGAGTTTTCTAAACTGTGTTCCCCCCAGTGAATCTCAAAACCTTTTTGGTGGTTTCATAGTTATTGCACACCATTTTAGGTAACCATTCTCAAACGATGAACCTCCAGAAACACTCCCAAGACACTCGAAAACACTCCAAAACTCAAGGAATATTAAAAAATTATTATATAATTTCAAAATACATAATAAAATGTTAAATTACATGAAATTGAGGGTGTTATAATTAATTTTATGATTGATATGATATTGTTATGGGTGGATGTAGATGTGTTGTAGTTTCGCAAAAACATTATTTGATGCTGAAATAAATAAGGGAAGGAGTAAAAAATAGAAGATTAATAAGTTGATGAGTTTGAGAGATCTTTTAATTTTTTTATGAATTGTCTAAATAATCTTTGGTAAGTGTAATGTTCATGTAAAACATGAAAAATATATAATAAATATGAATAAGGAATAACGAATGGATTAAAAGTGAAAAGTGGTAAAATGAATGGGTTGATATTATATATTTCTGAATGAATTTATAATTTATGGTAATGGGAAATTTTCAATATAACTATACTATATTTAATTGAGAAGTTGATGTTATTTTTTGTATATTTGTGGTGGTGGGGTTGTTGGATTTTTTCATGACTAGTTATGGCAGTAGTTTTCGATGAGTAATGGCTGGGATTTGGTGAATTATATATGTATAGATTATTAGAGTGTTCTAGTTTGTGAGTTTACACATATGTTGGGTTTGTATGTCTTTTTATATTATTATATTTTCTTTTTATTTTATATTCACCACCCACTGAGTTGGGTGACCATATTGATTCAAATTTGAGGACATCAGGTCTGTCTGTCTTCTCCAACATCCAAGTTGCAGAAGGAAAAAATAGAAAACTTATCCCTCCTCCCTCTCCCACTTAAAATATAATATGCCATATGATAGATTAATGATTTAGGTATATATATGTATATATGTTGTTTTTAGTTTTTTTAGCTTACTTTATATATATATATGCATACTGAAACATTTTTTTAGTTGTGATGTGGATACATGGTGGGTATATGCATAGTCAGAGAAATGAATGAGGTTAGTGTATCACATTTTTACATTACCCTAATATGGTGTGGCTATGATATATGGTTATTATGTGGTATATAGAAGTGTATATGTGGTCATGGATATTATTTGGTATGAGGTTATATAGATACGTGGATATGAAATTAATTAAATCACATGAAATAAGTAGTTGGGTCATGACAAAGACCAAATCATTGGAAAAGTAGTTATATGGGTACATTAATGACATATATTATTTTTAAATTATGTTAATATACCTTACATATATATTTGGTTATTGATCCTTGATTAGGTTGTGTGGTAGTTGACCTTATATAGTTCATGAGTTGGTTCAATTATTTATTCCTTGTTACATTAGTATGATTCTTCCATATTTTAATGAGTGGTTTTGGGGATAATCCTATTGAGTCTATGTGTATAATCACACACACACACAGACACACAGACACACAGACAGACAGACACACACAAACACACACACAAACACACACAAACACACACACACGCACACACACACACACACACACATATTAGATTTAATGTAGGGATTTGGTGACCGAGATGGATATTACATGGTTGTGGAGTTCGTATAAAGAGTTCATGGGCTACTTCCATTGGATTTTCTATTATTATTTCATTTTGGGAATTTGTCTTTCTATTTTAAAATATATGAATTAATTGGATATTGGTTCTATTTTATATTTTATGGAGTTGAATAGTTTCTATTATAATGACCTAGACTTTATTGAATAGTAGCTTTACATGTTTTTGGAATTGGATGTTTCAGAATGTGTTTTGAGAAAGGAATGGTGGCGTTGAGCTAAAAATATAAACTAGTGACTAGATTATAGCAGGGAAGAATATGATATTCTAGGGACGATTATTTGGGAGGCTAGTTTTTGGTGTGGATAGGTATTTGTTTCATGGATATCAATGTGTCAATATTTGTTGGTTCTGGAATTTTAGATACCCATGCAACATGAAACTTTATTTTCTCTATGGTGTTGGTATAGGGTTTTATAGGATAGTGGAGAGGTTGTGATGTTGTGGAATGGTGATTAATGTTTGGACATTGAGTTATGGGGTTGGATATTATGAGTTTCTTTTTGTTTTGGTTACCTCGGTATCATTGTGATCATTTTTACAATGGTATAGTTTGAGAGTCTGGAGGGTATGTCATGAAGGTGGGTATTTTGTCATGGTTTCCCCTAGTTTTATCAAATATCGAATTTGACCAAAACATGATTTATAGAGGTAATTTTTTACTACGGTTATTTTTGTGTGTCCTATACCCCTTTTCCATGGTCTTATGTTTTCCAGCATTGGTATAAATTGGGGATACTTGTTAAAACCCACCACTCTTACTTCAATTATCTGGCCCTTGGGAGATTATATCATCTTTTTAGAGACCATTCTACCCCCATTCCATTAATTTGATCATATGCTTCTGGAGGTTGATTATCAGTTATCTTAGTGTTATTACACTATCCATCCTCATTTTATTCCCTATTATCCCTTGAAAACTCATAGTGGAAATAATAGTTTGTTCTATAGGATACATTAACTGCATTTATTCTAATTATTTTTTTGGTTTAGGTTGATTGAAGGTTACCTTGTGTGGATGTGGTCTTAAAGTCATCTATCCCCCCTATGAAATAGATTTTGAAGCTCTAGTTAAAGTGTGGGATCCAATAACTATGTTTCTAAAGTGTATATTATAGAAGTTACATTATTGTTTTCCATTATAATGGATAATATGGATTTAATAGAAAAATATAATAAAGTGGACTTAAGAAAAAATTATGTGGATGGAGTAGTTTTCATTAGCTAACTTGATCCTGTGATTTCTCTCTCATAATTGACATTTCTTACTGATATTTCTAAAAATCATTGATGTTTTTATACCTATGGATTAAGGATATGATTTTATTATTATAAACACCATTTATAATAGTTGAATACTTAAATATAGTAATTAAATCTTTGTGTATAAAACATTAATTGACTTTAAATCTTGTTTTGAATAATGAATATTAGAAAATTATGGGTGATGAAATCTCTTTTTGTGGTTTTTTTAAATTTATTATTGTATTTTTGTGATTATATGGTTAATGTGGGGGATATTATGTGTTGATTTCTATGTATGGGTTTGGATGTGTTGGTTGGAATGGGTTAGGAAGCAGGGATGTGATGGGTTTGAATGTGATGCCTTATAGGAAGGGTTTTTGATAGTTTGTTGATGTTGGGTGGTATTTCAGTTTGGGTTATTCCATGGGGATATAGTTACCTTTCCATGGTTGTAAGGAGAGAATGTGGAGATAGTTATGGGATGAATTCAGGACTGATTATTTTGTGTTGAATTTTTGGTTTCCCAATAATAAAAGAACAAAAATGGTAATGATGAAGTGGTAAATGGGTTTGGAAAGAATTGGATTGGAGTGTGGATAAAAATGAAATAATCATGCATGAAAATCTAAATAGTAATTGATGTAATTAATGTGGGAACTAGATACAAATACTTTTTTCATAAAATATGTAATTGAATGGATTAATGAGCATAAACTGGTTGGGAATTGTTATGTCTTGAAACCATGTAATGATGATGAGGTTTTTTTGTAAACCTACTTAGATGGGCCTATGTAAGGATGTTTATATTTATATATGATTCATATATTGTGATTTTATGTACTACCCACTCGATTTTAATAACCTTACCAAAACCCAAACATTTTGAGTTCTAGGTGTATTCCCCAACATCCAAGTATGTGAGTATAGATTATTGACTACCCCTTTCCCTGATCTCCCTTCAAGCATAGTACAGAGTGAGATTATTATATGGAGGGGTTAACTCATTATTAGGTGGAGGAATATGATTGATTTCCTTTATGTTCATCATAACCTACTATGATGGATATGGATACATGATGTGTGGGTGAGACCTGGTGTGAGGTAGGAGATGTTGGAAAATATGGATGACATTGTTAGGATATGTGGTACAATTTTATAGGTACCAACACAAAACGTTGGAAACTACAGGAGGTTGAGTTAGGTAGGATTTCAGATTGACTGAAATTAGTACTAGAGGGATTGAGCATATGAAATTGGACATTGGTACATGAGATAAGAAACTCAATGAGGAAGCTGTTATGGGGAACCATTTTGATATATTACTAAAATTATATTATTACACTCAGATGAAATATTTTTTGAGTGGTATTTTGTGAATCTTGGTGGTAGTTGACCAATGTTAGTGTAGGTTGGTTCTTCATTTTATCCAATGAATAATTAACATGTTTCTTTAACATTTTCTCAAGACTTCCTGAGTATGATCCTACTGAGTTTACTTGTTATTTTCACCCCTATATATGAAAACTATTTGGAGGTTTCTAGGTTGAGTTTTGAGGTTAATATGGACACTAATAGATTAAATCTTTGGATTCATTATTGGGTTTCCACCTTAGGATTTAATTTGGTATTTTAATTTATAGATCTGTTTTTATTTAACATTTTCATGCATTTTAGGATTATTTTGAATCATGATATATTTATATAATCATGTTTATTAGTAGTTTATTTATGTATTATTTTGTTATATTAAGTTAATGCCTCCTATATCCATATTTTATACCCTCATCTATAGTCTACAACCTAAGACCTATTATAGAGAGGTCATAGGGGTCACTCAATTATTCATTACAGGTACAAGAGGGGTTCTTAGTGGGGGAGTCCATGATGGAGTGGTATATGAGATTTTGGTTAAGTGTAATGGTAGAGAATTGAGTAAGACACAGATGAGGATTACATGGGTTAGATAGAAAATGGTACTACTTGAGTCTGGTGCATGACATATGCAAGGTATACTGGCTAGGACATGTGATTTTACTACCCCCTATGATCGGATGGAAGGAACCATAGTTTATCTAATGAAAAACTGAATTTGTGCTACTTGTTTGGTAAAAACCTTAGATAGGTTCATGAATCATTCTTATTTTTTCTTATGTTTGAATTTATTATGATTTTTTGGTAATTAATTTAGTTGAATTAAATTAAATTTATCAATTATTTTCTATGCTACTAGGATTAGTATTTTTCCATTTATTTTTAGAAATGAATGTTCATCGTCATCCGTACATGGTTCCGGTTGGTGAGGTTCAATTGGATGACCCAGCTAACCATATGAGTTTTAAACCAATTAAGGAGTATGAGGCTTAGAGGAAGAAACTATATTAATTTTAGTGTTAATTATTAATAATATATGAGTGGATTGACTCTAATTTAGAGATAGTGTGATGGATGGAGGATCATAAGATCGCCTCTATGACACCTTGAGGTTTTATTTAATTCTATTATTTAAATAAGTAATATATTGAATAAATTTTATCACATGAAACACTAAACTAAAATAAAACAGGTTATATTTTATAATTTAAGAATGAATTAATACATCATGATAATAAAAAGTGAAATACCACTATAAAAAATCACAGTATTAATAAAATATCATGTAAATAAAAAGACAACAAACTTATCTTATATAAATAAATGTTTGAGAAGTCCTAACATAATTTTATTATTTCTTTTAATGCAAGAATTTGATATAATAATAAATTTTATAATTACTGAAAATTTATTGATTAAATTAAATTAATAGTTATTAAATAATTGACCAATATTAAATAATTTAGAATAAAATAATTTAGGATCTATTTTCCAAATAATTTTTTCCCATATTTCATGTATTTTTAAACTAAATTGATCACTTTTAAAGGATTTTTATAAATTTTTTGTTTTAAAAAATATATAAACACTCATTTCAAATTTATAATTAATATTCAGCATTATTAATAGTAATTAATTTTTTTAAGACCACTTTTTATATAAGAAATTTCTTTTCCATGTAAATTATGTTTTAATTTAAATGTTATACTTATCATATCTCTAAAATTATATTGAAAAAATATATTTTAGTTTTAGATTCAGTTTATAATAATTAGAATAGGAGGAATGTTTGAGATTTTTCTAAAAAGATTTATTTTTGGTGAATAATAGAAAATATCATTTTTATAAATATTATATCTTTTATAAAATCAATAGAATATAAGAATGAAAAAGATTTTATGAAGAATTTGTACTAAATAATATTTATTTAATAATAAATATTATATAATTAAAATATTATGTAATATATAGAAATCCTGGATTAACACTTTAGAAACAAATTAATATTTTTTAGAAAACTGGTTTTTATTCGTTATACATTAATTATTTTAAAATTATTTTTTATCTCTTTATAAATTTGATATTACGAAATAGTTTAGATATTTGAAATCAGCATATCCAAATTATCTAAAAATGGTATTTTAATTTTTAGGAATAAAAACATGTTAATGAGGTAAAATATAAATTACGGCAGTAAAAGTAAATTATTATAAAAAGTCGAATCAATGAGAAATGCCTAAAATATCTCAAACCATAATAATTATTTGTTTGTATGATGGATATCTTGACCAATAATCCCATATATATTATTTACCACTTTTATATTCCCTATTATTCGAAAGAGACTTGTCATTAATATAATGTTTTGGGTATTTATAAAAGTTCCACCCTCTCACCTATAAAAGGATCCATTCGTCACCACACATCTCCTCATAAAAAAATCCTTATATATTGAGCATATTCTATTAAAAACCTTCCTAAATAAAAATACAATGTTTTAAAGGTTATGGTTTCACTAAAAGTCCAAACTATGAAGGCTTAATGTGTAAGACAAAGGATTTCATCAAAGAAAGAGGAGGGTAAAATGATTTCATGGAAATAGAGAGTTAAGGTAAGGGTTTTCTATCGATTTCAATTCCTTGAGAAATATTTTTTAATTATGAACTTATTTATTTTATATGGTGTGTATACTAACTATTTTAGAAATTATATCAAGATTTTATTTTTAATTAATACTATTTAAAGATCCTCTTCATGTTATCAATCTCAAAATTTTTTATTCAAATATTATAAAACCTGTAATGATTTTCCCATAAATATTTCCTTTATTTAAGACATATACCATTTTCACCACATTTTATTCATTTTCATGGTTTATGTATATCCATATGGATTCATTTTATCATAACATTTTTGTAAGGGTTTTCTTTATCTCAATTTCAATTCATTGAGTTATGATCATTCTTTATGAAATTTATCTATATTGGTTATAACCTTTACTTTGATTTAATTATATTTTACATTATCTCATGTTTCTAAGGATTTTAATTTATTTCCCATAAAATCATTTTTGAAGGGTTGTTACATCAATTATTCTTCACTAAAAGATTTATTTCTTTGAAAAAATGCAACATTGTTAAGAATAATCCTTATCCTCTTTGATGGTTATTTCTCCTATATTTCCATATTATTCTGTTCCAAAAATGATTGACTTTATTTTTTTGAAACCCAAATATATATATAATCTCATGTGATATTCCTATTTATCTTTATATATTTTCAAAAGAAATTATTATTATCTTTTTCATTATGTGGGGTTTCAATAATGGTATTTTGAAAATATTAAAAAGTATTTCCCCTTCAGATTATCTTTTTATCTACCAGTTCACATTTACTCGAGGAAAAATTCATTTTTTTAATTCTATTTTATTTTTATTAATTTTATTTTAGTTTTTTAAAATATTTTCATTTTATGTTTTTGATAATGAATTTTGAAAGTGATTCATACATTTTTATAATTATAAAAATGTCAATAAATATTTTATAAAATTTATTTTTCATGGGGTTAATTAAATTTTCCACTTTATATCAAAGATATAAATATTTTTTGGTGTTATGATTCTGGAATTAACCTATAACATTCCTTTTGGGATACTTCATTGTGGTGATTTTATTTTGGGTATAGACTGATATAACCCTTGAGATAATTTCATTCGATACCATTTGAAAAATTTATGAAACCCATTTCCATTCAATGGGATCTTCATGATATGATATGTGATGGATTTGGTGTGGAATATATTTTTATGTATTATCATTAATATATGGTTTGATTATTTCAAATCCCTCTAATTTATTGTAAATGTTTACATCTCATGATTTCAAAACGGTACATGAGATGTTATCATAAGCCTAAGAATTCATGGGTGGTAAAATCAAGCCTTAGGGTACCCAGGTTGTAATCCAAATATCAAAGGTATATGTTCAGTAAGAACAATTACAACAATGTATATGGATGGTAAGACCAATCCTAATGATATTATAAGTGGATCTGTTTGTGTTTGTAAAAATTCACAGTTTTATGATTTACTATACTTATTCCCTCTTTCTATGTCATAGGTCTGTATTATGCTTCATGGAAAATGATTATTATCATTTATTTCAAAAATCATAAGAAATGGTATATTTTTATTTATTTGAGATCATAGGTACTTCTATAATTACTTTTGGGAACTCTTTTTCTTCCATGTTCTTTTTAATAGGGTATTTTTCCCATTCTCTTTTCTCTCATATGATTATGATATAAACCTTAATGATAAGTTGAAAAAAATTTTTGTTACTAAACATTTGAGCTCACCCCCATATTATGTTCTCTATTAAACATGTTATATAGAAGAGTATAAACTCTGAGATGTCTATAAGGTGATCTATTGTGGTGTGATTAGAGAGAAATGATCACCATTATATTTTTATGTATCCAATATCAAAATATGCTAAACATTTTGGGTTATGGTATTTTGAGATCATTTGTGAGTTATAATTCTTATATTATATACATATATTCATGTTGGATTAATTAACCTTAGTTGGAATCAATTTAATTGTTTAAATAATTCATTTTTAGCATTAGACATTGGAGTGTGTGTTTGGTTTGTGACAACCATCAGTATGATTCATGCTACGGTTCGGTGTTAGGTTCACCTAGATATTAATCAAACATGTTGAGAAATTAGGTAATGGGGGATCTTTTATCTTGAGGAGTATAAGGAGAAATATTTTTTTGGGATAATTTATAGAATAATTTTTTCACTATGTTTTGAAGATGATCGTGGTAAAGAGGCATGAAATTATCTCACATAAACAGGGAAGCCTAAGTGATCTAGAGCTCAGGATTAGGTTTAAGGACATACTTCAATATTCCCCAAGTATCTTTTTATAAGATGAGTCCTCGTATTTATTCACTGAGTATTAACCATATAATATGATTAAATATTAATTAATACATTTTATATTTAATATGTATTTGAAGTTATAGAGGAAGGATCAGGTGATAGAGAGGATTTATGCCAAACTGGGGTCATCACGATAAGGGATCAATTAGGGTTCCATGAGTAGTAGAGCTGTAAGTGGAGGGTCTCAAACATATAGATCATATATGGGTTATCTAGATTGGAATTAGGATTATTAGTTATCTTATTCCTATTTATGTTGGTCTATACATTGTCTTGGACACTCTAGGATCAATGTGTAAGTGTTCTTTTCTAGTAGGGTTTATGGACAATGGTGATCTCTGTATCTAACCATTCTTAGCCCCTGTTATGGTGTAGGCTTCCATGTTCTATATCATCCCCAATAGTAGCTTCCTTAGATTTTGTATTATAATAAAGGAGGAAATAATTAATTATGTCATGAGTAGATAGTGATGGTATATGTAATACCTATGATGTCCATCCCCCTTAGGAATATAGGTCTGATAATGTCCATGAAGGTGGTCATCAATAGTGTGTTGGAGGATTCTGATATAAAATACTTCATTCTATTGATGTGATAGTGCTAGAGGGGATATAGATAATTCATGTTCTAGTATTATTATCATCTAACATGTCTTATTATTTGTTTTATTTTGGTGTGTTACACTACTTTATACCATCTGCATTGACTCATGCATAGTGAATCAAGGTGAAAAGAATTACAGTTCCACTCGGGTTTGAAACATTAATTTGAGTTTGGATGGGTCTATTCGATTTGTTTCAGAGTTGTAAGATGGTGATAGGGTAGTATTATCTATATGAGGACTTCTTAATGCTTTTGATATAGTTTTACAATGTCATCCTTTTCATAAAATTAGTATATCTCCTATACTCGGTTATTGATATATTTTGAAGGAGATTAGTGTTCTGTGATGAGGAAGGAAAACATGTGGTGTTCATTAGTGAGAGAGATTACAGATGGGTGATTGATGTTTGGGTAAATGGAAATTTTATCAATAATCCATATAATTAAATTTAGCGGAGGAATATATTATAGAGTATCCTTGATTTTTAGGGAATTTATATAAATTTTTTTCAGAGGAGGTGTGGATCTACCTCCTCATTTTGATATTGTGATTGAGAAATATTTACAATCATGTTATTCATTGATATTAATGGTTCCTTATAAGATTAAACCTCCCAAATTCTCTATGTATTGAGAATTATGATATGATGAGGAAGGGATTCATCCAACTAGGTATGTTACTGTGGGGTGATCCTATATTATTTTCCATAAAGGCAGACGATTTTTTGAGGTTGTGTATAGACTATCCAAGGATGAATCAATTGATGAACAATGATAATTACCATATTCCAAGGATTGAAAATTTGTCTTAACATTTAAAGGGATGGAAATAGGTATTTACGATCTATTTTTAGTCTTGATATCACCAGATGTGGGTTATAGAGGAGGGTATCTCTAAGACTATTTTTAGATAGCTCTATAGGAACTTTATGTTTTTTGACATGTCTTTGGGTGTCCCGACAACAATTTTTCTTTCATAGTACTCATTAAATCCATGTTATTGGAGTTCCTATATTATTTTATGTTTGTTCTCATCGATAATATCCATGAAAACTTGAGGTTATAAGAGAATAATTCCAAGAAACAAAGGGTAATTTTACAAGTCCTTTGACACCATTATCTCTTTAAAATGAAAAATTAGGTAAGTTTTGGATATGGTAGGTGCACTTACTAGTGAATTTGGTGTCTTAGTAGGGAGTGGAAGTGGTTCTATTGAATATATAGGTGGTTGTTACTTGGGAATCACCTAATAATGCTTGTAGACGTTTATAGTTTCCTCAGTCTATTGGGATACTATTATAGGTTCATATCCAATTTCTCTTAGGTGATGGATATTTTGGAATCCTAGACTATCAAGGACTAAACCAACTTATGTGATAATTATTTTCAATTATATTCAATTAATTTAAGGATATATTGATGAAATTACTCATTCTATGGATTCTAGACGAGGTAGTGGTGTCTGAGATATTATTCAACTCTTTCCATCATAGTTTTGGATGCATATTAATGTAGTAGAGAGAGAGTAGTGATATCATATGGGTATAGGATGTTGTTTCCCCTGGAGTGAAACTACGCCACCCATGAAATTGAGTTGGTGGAGGTGGGTTTTACATGAATTTATGTAGAAATTATCACATCGGTGAGGCCATTGTAGTTTTTATTTATCAAAATAATTTGAGACATGTTTTCCCTCTACAGAATATAAATATGTAAAAATTTAAGGAGGATTGAGTTTCTCTAGGAATATAACATTGAGATATATTATAATAGGAGGAATGTGAATATAGTTTTTAATTTATAAGTATAAATTCAGAGATATATGTTTTTAGAGATTAATATAAAGGAATGGTAATGAAGGAGTTTGCAGTGATGTATATTGATGTAGGGGAGTCTAATGGTAGGATTTGTGTGTTAAATATACAATGAAATAATCATTAGTTTATTGGGAGGAAGAGTCTCAGTTGAAAGAATCAGAGGAAGAGGTCGTCCAAGGCCATGTTTTCTATTTTCTCTCTTGTGGAAAGATCATATGATGATAAATATTAGATTTTGTTTTGGGGAAGAATTTTTTTTTGTTAGTGATTCATGAGGAGGTTCTCTACGAGTTTAATATCTTCGTAGTGGTAGTGTATCCTTGTATATCCATGATGGGCCATTCCTCAATTGGTCAACTATGGTGGTATGAGATAAAGAGATTAGTGGTAGAACTTATGTCATGATGTTTAGTTTTTGAGTAGGTGAAGGTAGTATAGGGAAGATCATTATATCTAATGGATAATCTTGAGTAGTAGTGGTAGGATGTATCAATCTATTTTTTCACTATTCTACCAAAATTACAATAAGGATGTTATTCTATTGGGGTAATCAGGTATTGGTTGATGAATTTGTCCCACTTCTTGTCCATGAGGGAGTTGAGTGCTATCGAGGTTTTAGTGAGGTGGTATGTAGATGAGGTGGTGTGGAATCATGGGCTGTTTAGGACCCTTGTCGCGAGCCAACATTTCCCAAATTTTAATATTCTTTTAATTATAAATTAAATCCACAATTCATTTAAAACCTAAATGATAATATAATTTTTTTCCATTAGTAAATATTATTTGTTTAATGTATAAATTAATGATTTTTATTTTTTACCCACCTATATAATTTATTAAATATGCCATAAAATTATTTTTAAATTATGGAATTAAATTATCAAAGTGATTATGATACTTTTTTTTATTTTTTTTATTTTTTTTAAAATGAAAAAAATAATATATTTAGATAGTGTTTTCATGAAGTGATAGTCTAAGAATGAAAATTATTATGTCATGGAGAGTTTATGAGTCATAAAAATCTCGCATGTGAGTCATCTACATGAAAATCCTAGCTTGGGTATGAGTGATCAATTTTCTATATACAAGTCATCTAATTTTTGAATATTAGTGTCCCACATTTTCCCCACCCATGTAAACATCATTCACAACCAAATTAAGAGTCCCCAGACCCACATATTAGTAATCTTCATGGGATTTAGCTATGTACATGTGATGCTTCACATTATGAATTTTTTGAAAAAGAAAGACCAAACCTAATAGTTTCTAAATAATTTGAGGTGACCTAAAATTTAATTTTTATTCTTTTGGTCTACCCAAATTGGGTATGAATTATTCAAATATTCCACCAAACACCCATCCAAGGTAAGATAAAGGATACGATCATATATTTGAGCTAATATGAGAAGGTTTGAGATATTATAATGAAGAATATAGACCATAACTTTATGAATATTGGATCTATAAGAGGAAACATAAGTTAGGAAATGAAACTCATGAGGATCCTAGAGGAACTATACACAATTATGTGGAGGAATAAAATGTGTCACATATGATATATAATGCTCATAAAGTGTCCAAGAAGACCTTGATCACTCAAATACTTCTATTAAGAACAAAACTATTCACTAAAGTATGTGATACTAATTGAGGATGGATATTGATTTTCTTAATGGAGAGTTTTATTTACCTTTATTACATTTTATATTATATCACCATTTATGGAATTCTAGGCTATTAATGGTTGATCCAGGATGAACTTATCCGGTCCCCTATAATGAATTACTTTTATTAATGGATAATTCATGAATGTTTATTACTTTTGTAAATTTATATTTGTTAGATAAAGTAGGTTATTTCTATTGTTAGTTTCCTTGTAATTAATCCCTTATTCTTCTCCACTAGTTCACACATATAGTCCACTTGTCTCTACTCTACTACGCTTATGATGGAGGGTAGTGTATTGATTCATGTGTGATTAGATTTTCTTATTCATAAGGATAGGAAAGAAAAGTGTGTGAAATACTTGTTGAAATCTTATATTTAAATCAATGTTACTATTGGTGGGTAATCAGTTGATGTTTAAGTTGAATTTTCAACTAATTAGTGAGAGAGAATATAGGAGTGGATTATCTTAGTACAAAAATATTTATAGGGTGGGTGATGGAATGAATCCAAGTATAGACAATAAAATTTTAACATTGAATTCATATTTTAATTTAATCACATTATTCACACAAAATGAACCCATATAATAAGTAAAACACACACACATAGACACACACACACACACACACTAAAACGCCATACTTCCTGGAGATAAACAAAGTCCCACTACTCACTACATTCACTTGGGATAAAAAAATTTAGCTGTGAGGCCCGCAATATCCACCATCATCAAATTAGAAGCATTCACTAGGATGTAATTCAACTTTGTTTTTTATTAATTATTTTTGATTTCTTTTGAAATGTTTTTGTAATGTGACCAGATCTATCTCTGATCACATATTTGGATTTGATCCCAAAGTTGAGAGAAAATTACTGGCTAGACTAAAATATCTATGAATATCTAAGGAAATGAAGAGATTGTTTTTGATGTTATTTGGGGATTTTTTTAAAAAGATTCAAACATATAGGTGTCCTGAAGGTTCATATCATCTAGAAGGGGTTTCCATTATCTTTAGAGTGATCATCCAATGAGTGTATTTATAACCTACATTCAAGGAATGTCCCTGACCTGGGGGAACTCATAAATGACTTCCTCCAAAATTTATTCTTTACTTAAAAAAGTACCCATTATGGGAAGGATTTCTATGGGAAATGCAATGAAGTGGAGAAACTATATATGTGTTTTGGAAAAGATTCAAGAAACTGAGTATAATTATTACATGAACAAATTAAAGTCCACCATTTTTAGGTGTTATTTTAAATATTATTTTTATACAATGAACAGAACCTATTGGATTCTTCTTCTGGAGGAGCACTAATTAAAAGACCCCCTACCAAATCTAGATAACTGATAGAGAGGATATAAAAAACTCCCAAAAATTTAGTACATGATTCATTTATATAGGATCAATTGAGTTAAATAGTATCAATGATACCTTACATGAAATAAAAACTTAAGAACTAATCTCTCTTGTGAGGTAATTGGATCAAATTATGGTTATGAAGCATTACCATCTACAACCCTTCAGGTTTTCTAAATGATTTTAAATTCCCTATTAAATTTCATTGACGATTTACCTAAAATTAATGATAATAAAAGCTATGATTTCTTGTACTAGAGGCATTAAAAAAATAAACTAAGAATCATGGACTTAAGGAGTACTCACATATTCCTTATGAACATGGAAACTAGTATAGAACAATAAATTCCTAACACTAAAGGTAATGTTAGTTCTATCACTCTATGAAGTGAATATGTTGTTCAAATAATTAATGAACCACACATGGAAGATAAAATTGGAATTGTACAGATCAATAAGGAAGAAAATATTCCTAAAAAGAAAGCATAAAAGGATGTTCATATATAAATTATACTAATGTACAAAGATAAGGATAAATCCATGTTGGAAGATGTAACTCAATCCCAATATCCCTTATATTCAAGATTTAACTTAACAAATAAGACTAGTGAAACATCACTATAATAAGAGATACTAGAAACATTTATGAAATTAGAAATCAAGATCTCTTTACTTGATTATATCAACCAAATTCAGAGGTATGGAAAGTTACTCAAGGAGATGTATACTGAGTAAATAAAATTTATTCAAGTTGAAAATGTTATCCCAAGAAGATATGTTTTTGTTCTAATAACCCCACAACTACCTAGGATGTTTCAAGACCTAGGTACTTTCACAATCAAGTAAACCGTAGGGGAGATCAACTTTCCCAAAAAACATTTCTTGATTTAGTTGAATAAATAAAATTTTTGCCTCTATCAATTTATCTCTCCTTGGTGATAGGGAAGTCAATCAACTATAGTGGATGCACAATTAGCTACCTAATCCACTGCCTACCCATTTGGATTCTTGGATGATGTTTTGGAAAGAGTTAAAGGAAAAAATTTAACAGTATATTTTTACATAACAAACATCGATGAAGAAATAGGTACAAACTATTCACTTATAATTTTTGGAAATAAATTCATTTAGATTGCTAAACCCATAATTAATGCCTATGAGGGAACACGTTCAATGGATTTCAGAGAATAAAAAAAATTTAGTTTTTTATTTTCAATGAAATTTCCTTAAGGAAGACAATATGTTTTTAGACATTCTTTTTTAAAAATTATCCATTGTTTTGGAAAATTAATTAAAATTTTATATAAAATAATGGAATTAGAATAATTCTAAGAATCAACTAATATTTGCGATAATTCTATTTTTAACATGAAATAAATCTGGAATATGATCTATTAATTGTATTGTTTGAAGAGATAACTGAGGAATATTTTTATTATTTACAATTTTTTTTATTGAAACATATTCTTTAATATGAAGGTTGTAGGAAAGAAATAAGTTATATTTTAATCATCATCAGAAAAAAACATGAATTTGAAATTCATATTCTTACATATAGTTTAAAATATGATTCTCTGAAATAAAATGATATACTGCCTATGATAATATAAATTTTTTTTAACCAAATAAATAAAAGTAACTACTAACCATTTTGAAAAAAATTATAGGGCCATAGGCTGGTTATGAGGATACGTCATAAGGATATATCTAACAATTTGTCTGTATCACATTCTCCTATAAAATGATTCAAAACCTATGATACATTCTCCAATAAGGTTCATATAAAGACCCAATTTTTTACCAGTAAAACTTTTAAATATTTTTATATATATTTCTAGATCTAGATGCTGAGTGGTGTGCATTTTCGAGGGCTAGTGTACTCAGAATTAATTATATAAAAATAGAAAATATATTTTATATTTCACGCACAAATATTCTTAAATAAAATAGTATAACTATTAAAAGGTTGAGAAGATCATAAATAAAAGGCCATAGTTGAGTCCGAAAGGTGTTGTTTTCCCAAGCCGTGACATAAAATAGATTGTTATGTGATGTTTAAATCCATCTCTCATTGGGAGTGCGTTTGAGGAGATAATTAATTATTAAATAATTAACTAATTCACTTTTAACCTAAAATTATATGTTTATAAATATATAATTATGGATAATTTTCCAGATTTATCCTCACAATTCTGAAACTGATGGTGAAGCTCTCTTTCCTCCTTCCTCCTTCCTCTAGTAGATCCTCTCAGATGATGACAAAACACCAGATCAGATCAGATCAAGAAAAAACAAATATAAAATATCCATTAATATAGTTAATGGGTGTTTTATTCATCAATGATCGATCTATAATCAATTTAAGACTAATAAATTAGTTATTTTTATTTTCATTATTAAATATATCATGTATATTGACTGTTTTTCTTCAATATGCACCCCTTTGCAGCCTCTGCATGTGACCATACACAAAAATTAATTTTTTTAGTTGCTTTCTAATCTAAAATCCATATTCTTGGTAGTTGGACACAAAATCTAGTCCAAATAATTTTAAACATTGGTTTATAGTGATTTTCTTCCTCACTATTTTACGTTCTTCACCAGTTAGATTCCCAAGGTCCTGGTTCGACTTTTTTGGGCAGTACCGTGCCTGATTGGACCTCCAGATTCAATGTAGGTTCATGAAAAATGAATAGTTTGATGATATAAGAATAGATCTAGCATCATTTCAATGCAAGAATGATCAATATATTTATTAAACATTAATAAATTGATGAATAGAGGTGCACTACCATGTAGAATGAACGAATAAACCCCTAACAACCTCTGATAGACATTTTCCAATGAGTGACTGATGATATATGAAATATATGGCTAGAGAAACCATTTTATAATGATATTGGTACCATATTTGAGACATAATTTTCGAATTTGAGGTATTAATACCAGATTTGGAGATTTGGGATTTCTGTCCAAATCATGACTACATATTGTGTTCATGGATGAACACCTGGTGTGTAGAATATTCTGTGATAGAGGGTATATTTTTAATAATAATATAGAGGACATGGCATGTTGTCTCTCTTACACACCATGTACCCATTCCCCGGTTAGACAACCCATGTGATGGGGCACACAGATAGGAACCCATTTGTAAATACATGGGTTTTGGTTCATGGCCATGTACTCTGGTATATGGAAAAAATGAGGAGCACTTGGCCCCATCCCTGTTAGCCCAGATATTCCTTGTAGTCTACCTACATTGTGTGTAGTACTACACGGGATTAGTCTATGTGTTGTTTAGGGACACAAATAGGTGGTGGAGCGGGACTATATTCCATGTGCGTCCCCTCACATTTCATATAACCTTTGAGCTCTTTTGAGAAAACTTCGATAATCCATATCTCATATGTTTAAACACATATTTTAGCCTATAAGTTACATCTTCTGAGTATATTTCCACATAGAATAAATTTATTCACATAGTTCTATATTTCAAGATATAGTGTGTAATTTCTCAGGCATAGAACCTTTTAATGAAATTCTCGATGGATATAGTGATCAAATGAGATCACCAGGGGTTTCTTTTTGAGAAGAACCCTTTTGTAGGGTGGGGATTTTGTACACGGTGACCTAGAGTGGATCCGTTCAGCCGATCTGGGCATGTGTTCTTGGATTTCTAAGTGGAAATATCCTGTGTTGTAGGGCATGGGTCCTCAATGACCTAGAGTGGAACCCTCCAATTGGGTTGGGGATGAGTACTAAACTTTCTTAGTGGAACCCTCATACAGGGATGTTATGGGTCCTCAATGAGCTAGAGTGGAACCCTCCATACGGTTTAGGCATCGTTCCTTGACTTTTTGAGTGGAACCCTCTTGTGGGGTAGGGCATGGGTACTTGATGACCAAGAGTGGAACCCTCTAGTCGGACTGGGCATAAGTCCTTGACATTCTGAGTGGAACCCTACTGTGTGGTAGGGCATTGGTCCTCGATGACATAGAGTGGAACACTTTGGCTAGGATGAACATGGGTGCTTTTATTTCTTAGTGGAACCCTCCTACGTGACCGGGCGTCGTCCTCGATGACCTAGAGTTGAACCATCCAGCTGGGCTGGGCATGGGTCCTTGACCACCAAACTAGAACCCTCAAGATTTAATATTTCATGGGTCCTATTCCTAGAAATTTTGGCCCCTCGAATATGCATCACAACGATGATATGTGGATTAATGTAGATTTGGACTCATAAGGATGAGGAATGTTTTCCCCACTAATATGTTTTTTTTGAGATTTGACCAAAACCATGCGGGTGATTCAGTTATTCCTAAAATGGATTGTTTCATGGAGTGGATATTGGGTTCCTTATAATTGTTTTCAAGGTAGATGTGTGAGATGCTGGGAATTAAGCGTGGAATTTTGGAACTGTTGGATACTCTTATTTTTGGAATGATCTATGATATGGATATATCATTCTCATTTTGTATTATTTTAACTAATCATATAGATATATCCCATTATTATTTATTCAATCTAAGGACTTGGTAACTCTCATTCCAAGAGAGGTGAAGTTGTATGGGGTATTCAATCTGATTTTCTTGTTTATATTCTTATGGAGAGATGGGTATAATCTTCTGCAATAGGTTTTGAAGACTCAATGGGCAGTTTATCAACCCACCATGTTTATCCCCATATTCCTAGATGATCTTACTTTCACTCTTTATTGGATTAAGCTACAATATATCACTGTACATTGTGTTATCTACTTCCTTTCTCTTCTATTGAAGCTCTTACTTCTACCCCTTCATCTTTTTAGACATCCTACATAGTATGATTATACATACCACTATATGGTCTTTTCCCACTTGTATTATGTCTTATAAAGATGATAGATAGGTCGACCATGACAACAAGGGAGATTAAGGATACTGGGTTCTTATATTGTGTACAATGGTTGTAGTTTGGTATTCAAGAGTGGGGCTCTATTTCAATTGTTTACATTTATAGTTTTTTTCAGGATGGGACATATTTTTGGTTGGGAATGTTTTATGCCTGTTTAATTTTTAGATTACCCTTTCATACTTTGGTATTGTCTAGAGGTTCATTCATTCTTGGTTTACTTTATAACAGTGTTGCATATTTTCTTCTTTCACTGTGCACTTTTCCATTGAGTTGGCTATGTGCATGTGTAAAGGTTTTTAGTAAAAGGACCTCCTATGTTAGTTATTCCTTCTGTGATTATTGTCACCCCAAGCCTATGGAGGTGGGATTGGGGTAGTTAAGACTCAAGCCCCAACTTGGGTTGGGTCTTGAAAGAATAGTATCAGAGCAAGTTCCTTCCTTGGAAGATGTTTCAGACATTTCCATTTAAGAGGATTTGGTTGGGATTTAAGGAAATAGTGTTAATGTGTCTTAAGTGTAGATATAAGGCTAAGGGGTCCAGTAAATGTGTGGTGGATTCCGTATCCATTCATTAGGGCTCTGACTACCTACTATTCATCATGGAATATGAGACAATTTTGTAGGGATAAATGGTAAATGCATTATATAAGATTGAGTCTTTGACTTCCCTTTTTGATTCGGATCCCCATTTTTGTATATATATATATATATATTCTCAACTTATCGTGGTACTCCTTGTTATCTTTTAGGATTCCTCCATGAATACATCTATTCAGGATACAAATTTTGTTTTGTGATAATGATCGAATGAGAGATGATGCCTTAGTTCATGGTCCATCTCATGACCCCTACCTCTTAGTGGGAAGGCAATAGGTTCTACCCCAGTCACATAGTAGATCATTATAGAAGAGCAGGTTGAAGATGTGTACTGGATTAAAATGCTCTGTGTGTTCCTCCATCAGAGACCATTGAGGTCCTATAGGGATCTAGATCCTCTAGAAGTGGTGGAATGACTAGATTAATTGTTCTATATCATTAGGTTTTTTCATAAAATAACAGATCAGATGGTTTCTCTAGAAACTATCATTTTCCATGGAGTAGATGGGCGTTGGTTTATTCTCCATCCAACATCAAATTTTTTATTCGAGGAGGAGGAAAAGGGACAAAAAAATGAACAAGAAATAGAGTATGAGTACTTCCTCTGCAAATTGATCTCATTCTGGATCTAGGAGATTCTATAGCTTTAGAAGATATGGATAATAGTGGAAGTGTATACGGTGAGGTTAATGAACCTTACATGGTACTCTCTTGACATGCCCTTCAAAAACTACTTTTGAGAACAATTTTTTTTAGGAGGGAATTCATTAAGGGATATGATATAGTGTAGTTACTTTTTGCATCACCACCTATGATGGGGTGCTGGAGTGGGAACTAGTGATAGAGAGATTTCTATCAGAGGGATGTCAGAGAGATGGTGTTGGAAGTGGATGCCTGAAAGATGAGTCGTCAATAGCAACTAGAAGACACTAGGAACTAGGATCTCAGCATAGTAGATCATTCCATGATTAGACATAGGAGAATAATCAGAGGTATCATATATGACCAGATAATATTGGAGAGGGGAAGTTCTTCACTTGTGATGGGTGGGGTCAAATGGAATAAGACTACCAGAACATGCATGCTAAGAAGAACAAAAAAATAGATGATGGACTACCATGGTAGAAGGATTATTGTGATCAAAGATCTTCCAGGCACAGATAGGGTGGTCCCTAGGGAGGAGGATCTGGTAGAGTAGTAGTAGAAGATATGGGTAGTGTACGCCATTATGATATTCTTTCACCACCACCACCAAGAGGTGCATGTCAGTCTCATAGAGATAGCAACCAGGTTTGTGGAAAACTACAGGTTTTTTAGGTTTATGATCTCATAGTTTATGAGATGATAATAGGTATGATTTTTTTTATTATACTCTTGTTTTAGTACTATTATAAACAATTTCGTGTTATTCCTTTATCTATATAATCATGGTGTGAGAGCAGGATCTCCCAGTTGAGGCCCTAGCACATCAGGTTCATCTTTAGGTTCCTATATGGAATGTTTCTTCTCCATCATTCATCTGCAGGTAGTGTAAGATATCATTTGGGGGAGATAGGTTCATGCAGGTCATTTTGGTCATCACGATGGAACTAAATGATGTAATATTGGTTATGGATTTTCTATTCATTGTATGAGATTAGATTGAATGTAACTGCGGGCATGTTAGATGCATACACACTAATGAGATGAGATTCTCTTGTTATAGAGAGAGAGATATCTTGGTAGGGAAAGTGGGTTCCTCGAATAGGAGGTTACAACCCATTAACCAATAGATAGAATATATATCCCTTGGTGTAATAGGCTTTATATGTATCTGGGTTCCTTTAGTTGTGTAAGATTACATGGATTCCATCCCTGAGGAGGTTTTGGGACTACATCTAAGGCCGAAGATGGAGTTTTACATCAACTTGCATCTTGGGACCACTCTAATATCTTCTATAGAATATCTAATGAAACCTACCAAGTTCCAAGATCTACAATTGCAGTTAGTGGACCTTCGTGAGAAAAGTTTCATCAGACCCAGTGTGTCCTGCTAGGAAGCTACTGTCATGTTTGTAAAAAAGGGTGATGTGAGATTATGGATTTACATGGATTATAGTCTCTTTAACTAGGCCAAGATAATTAAAAAGTACATCATTCCTAGGATTCAAGCCAACTTTAACTAGTTTCAAGGAATGAGATGGTTCTCAAAGATTGATCTCAGGTCTGACTACCACTAGTTTAGTGTTCGAGAGGCTGATATTAAAATGTTGGCATTCTGATGTCACTATGGAAACTATAAGTTTCTAATGATTCCATTTGGTGAGAGGAATGAACCTACCGTGTTTATTGATTTTATGAACCATGTTTTCTATCCATACATGGAAATGTTTTTTTCATCTTAATCGAAGACATACTCATCTACTCTAAAAAAGAGGAGGGACATGAAAAACAATTGAGGACTGTTCTTTATTTTCTTCGAGAGAACTAGATTTACAGAAATCTCCCAAAGTAACAGTTATGGATACATGATGTTAACCATTTGGAGAATTTAAATTGTGATAATTGTTTATCCATGTATCTAGAAAAGATCAAACACGTGATTTATTAGGATCCATCCAAGAACATGTTAGAGGTGTGAAATTTTTTGGCTTGGCAGGTTACTACAGGAGGTTTGTGACAAACCTATCTAGAATCACATAAAATTTTACTAACCTAACATGGAAAGGGAAGCCATTTACCAGTTCTAAGTTGTTGAATAGATTCTTTATGGAGTGTAGTTAGTGTTTGACGAATAATCCAGTGTTGAGAATACCATAAGAGGGCATTGATCTTGTAGTGCATTGTGATGCATCAGGAATGAGGCACAGTTGTGTGTTGATGCAGTGATAGGAAATTATCAAATAAAGGTTGACGTAGTTAAGACCCCGAGAGTAGAACTACATGAATAAAGACCTATAGGTTTCAATGGTATTATTAACATTGTGGATGTGGAGAAACTACATTTTTAGGGAGTTCTTTATGGTTTACTCATACCACCAGAGTCTCATGTACGTCTTCAAGTAGAGGGACATGAACCTGAGGAAGTGACACTAGTTAGAGTTAACATAGGACTAAAACTCCAAGATTATATATACTATAGGGAAGGGAAATGTTATAGAATATTACCTTCATAGGATGTACCAAATGCATTTAGTGTAGAAAGCTTATGATTAGTTAGATTCTTTGCAGCTGAACCTGATAGAGAAGGAGGGTACAATTTTTGTTCAGTCGATGGTGTTAAATCCTTCGATTCTTGAGTGTTTGAGAGATTCCTAGCTGGGGGAAATATAATGAGAGGACTTATTTGATCATATATCCATAGTAATATCAGCATATCGATATTATTAAGGGGGTGATCATGTCATCTTGTTCAAGGGGTAAATAGTAGTTACAGTCACATTGCAGGAGGAGGTGATGCGGGAGTTTGACACTTCTCCCATATCTGTACATCTTGGTGTGGGGAAGATATAAAAAGATATTTAGTGGTAGGTTTGGTGGTCTAGGATGATCTGAAGCATATTTTAGATCATCTACAGATGCCTCACTTGTCAGCTGGTGAAGGCTAGGCACCAAGTTATGGCAGGTTTGCTGCAACCCCTTGAGAAATGAGAGTGGAATGGGATGACATATAAATGGACTCTATCATAGGTATTCCATGTAAAATGATGATCCATGAAACCATTTGTGTGATAGTTTTCAAATTCCTGAAGTCGGCACACTTCCATTCCCTTATGGAATAGAGTTCATTGGAGAGTTTGGGGTAGTTGTACATGTGGGAGATCATTCTCCTTCATGGGGAACTCCCAACGATTGTCTCCAATCATGTTTCCTAGTTTACATCATGATTATAGAGAGGACTATAGGAGGAATTCAGTAACCAAAGGAGGATGATTGCATCCTTTCACCCACAAAATTATAGGTAGACCAAGCACACTATCTTGGTGTTGGAGGATATTCTAAGGGCCTGAGTTTTAGAGTTCAGCAGGAGTTGGGAGGATCACCTACCTTGGGTAGAGTTTGTGTACAATAATAGCTGATAGTAAAAATATTTTAAATATTTTTTTATTTTAATTATTTAAATTCTACTAATTTATCAATTTGATATTATTTACAACAATTTAGGATTAATGTTGTGTTTTTATCTAAAATATAAAAATTGGTTAATTATGGAATTTTAGTAGATTTTAATCACTTGGATATTTTCAGAACAACATTAAAACTAATATAACAATTTAAGTGATTATTTTTTTTATAGTATGACTTTATTTTTTGGATCCAACTTTTTTCATTAAACCAAGCGCTTATTCGAGCATATGGATGCCTGAAAAAAATAAATAAATTTAAAAACCTTTCAGGTTGAAAGAGTGGAATCCACCTATGTAAACAAGTCATAAATTAGGAAAAAAACATCAATGTGAGATGATTATAGTTGTATTTAATAATGAACACATAGAATAGTTCCTCTGTTAAATTTTATGGAGATATCCACACATTAATGTACCCATTTGACGCTCAACATTGATGGATGATTCCTAATACATTAAGATAGTATAAAATTTATAAGTAATTGGGATATAACTTTTTCAGAAGGTGGATAATGAAGATTAAATTTTTATGTCAAATGACCATTTTTTTTAAAAAACGTTAATGAAGACTAAATTTAATGATTTGTCCAAGCTGATAGGGTACCATTTGGATAATTTTGAAGAAAAAATCTGGATTCGAAATTTCAATCATTGATGACCTATTATGACATGAAACTAATTAAATGCTCTATTATGACTCCCCATGTCCAAATAAATTCATATAAATAAGTGGAAAATGGTATATTGAAGAGAATATAGATTTGATAGGAAATATGGGGATATAAGCTACTAATTTAGTATTTTTATTTCTTTTCTTTTTTATTTTTCTTTTTTCCCATAAAACACATTCATCTTTTGATTAAAGTTTTCCCATTTTATTATTCCATCCATTTTTTCTTCCAATATTTATATTAATATCTATCTCTTTAATATTAAATCGTGATCTCTTTTCACATTGAAATGGAAAGTGACTAACCTGAGGATTGGCCCTAAGGGTGGTTTCCTGACGTTCTTTGTTATTTCACTTTAATTCAACTTTTTTTATTCTATTTGTGGGGAATGTGAGGCAATTGCATGGATGTGGTGGTCATACACCATAGAATTATTTTTAATTCCATTTATTATATTTGATTAATTTTTCCCTCCCTTCTTTTAGTGAAACCCTTCATATGGTGGATTTGGGGTTGCCTAAATGGATGAAACAACAAATTGTGGAGTCAGGTCTCCAAGGAATTGTATTCTCAGTTGAGGTGTTATCCTATTTGACTATTGAAGGAGGTGTGGTTTTTTGTTCCAAAATAATTACAAAATAAAATACTCAATAAATTAAACTAAATTAATTCTTTAATGAGGTTTCATCAAATGAATTATCAAATTAAATTTAAACAAATAAATAAGGAAAAATCTTGTGTTAGCCAACCCCAGGATCAAGACCTTTCTTCCCAAATTTCATTTTGTTCAAATCAGAATTTATATTTAAATTATTCAATTCATTATTTTAATTTCATGTTTTCCAAAACCCCAAAAACCGAAATTTTCATAAATAATATTAAAAAACAAAAAAAATAAGATTAGGTGAATTAGAATTTTTGCTTGAACCAACTGTGATGCTCTTCAAGTGAGATGACCTTGGTCAGCCTCTATGCCACATTAGGAAAATAAATTTAATTTTTCCATGCCCTATGACATGTATACATAAAAAATGGTTCTATTTATGGGGATATCAATAGTTATTTCGATCCCTTTTTTTAAATTCACATTTTTTTTATAAAAATCATTAATTAATTTATCAAAAAAATATTCATCCATGATTTTTCAAATTACTATTTTTTCAATTCATGGAATAGTTACCTATAGGTTCAAGAACAAATAATTAACTCACCCTTATCCATGGTGGATGGTTTTTCTGTTATGGATAGATAGTTGAGTTCAATTTTTTTTTCAAATAACGGGGAAACGACATTTAAATAATACATAACTGGCCTGAGGGAGGACATGGCCAGATTTTTTTCATGTGATGGATCAAGAGGTAACCAATTTATCCCATTAATTTACATAATTTTATCAAGTGTAGAAGGCCAAATAAGAGTCCTCCTTAGTCTTCCCTAACATTCCAAGGAGATCTATGGAATAGAGGATCCTAACTACCTACCTACATTTACTATTACCAAACTCCAAGAGGTGCTTTCCACTAAAGAAGAGATTAAAAAAACCAACATAGGGAGATGATACATTCTTAAAATCAAAAAAATTAATTTTTATTGAAACTAATTTCAGTATCACTATTAATAATTTGGGAATTTTCAGGTTTTACCAACATGTATGATTCCTTGGAGGAAGATGATGAAAATGAAAAATCACTTCTTGAGGAACATTATAGCTCCCTAAAAACACTGAATATTAAATAAAGGGAGAAATATAATTGAAAGAAAATGTCTCACAAGTATGAATGAAGGAGGAAGTGGTTCCATACGTCATCCCACCCCACCATGAATGTTTTACCACATTGCAAAATGGAGGATCAGTTGTACTCTCTATATATGGAATTATCCGAACTAAGAAAAATTATGTGAAAGATGGAAGGAACCACATGTGGTGGTTCAAATACAAGAACCGTCAAACACCATCGGACTTTGGATAATAACTAAAACTTCCTTTTAGAGGCAATAAAAATTCAGGACCCTCTTGGTGAATCATATTAAGATTTATCTTTACAGGATTTCTAGTAATTTATATTTCAATTTAATTTTTTAGATTAGTCAAGCATGAATCCCACTCCCTATTTTATTTTTGAGATTAAATTACATGATCGTTGTGATTAATTGATTAATTTTATTTTATAGGATCATTATGGAAGAATGAATCCCCAAACATTGGATTAAGATGATAGTATCATTATTTCATAAGGGTGTAAATATTTTATATTTATCTTTTAAACTCTTTACATTTTTTCCAACAACATGTTTTGAGATTTAAACTGAAATTTCATACCCACATTTGAATTTATTATTTACTTTACATATCTAGGTGAAATAAGTTTCTTAGGAATAATATGAATCCAATTTATAGATTTCAATTAAAATGAGATTGAATGATTAAAATTGATAATTTAATTATTAAATAGAAGAATGGATATTAAAATGAGGACTCATGTTTAATGGGAATTGATTTATTCATGTAAATGAAATGTCGCTATGATTTTTCATTCGTTGATTTTATTAAAATCATGTGAATTGATTTTTTTCTATTAATCATTCCTTGAGTGAATCTCCAGTATCATATTTCCAATTCCTAAGAGGATTTATAAACCATGTAATTCTTATAGTTCCTGAGAATTTTTCATGAGTGATCTCATCACATGCCACCTTATAGAACATTCATTATAAATCTCAAAATATATGAATGTACAAAAATTCATTTAAAATTAGTGATGAATCTTTTGATAAAACAATTTATCTTAAAACACTACCTTTACATGAATCTTTGTTTATCCCATTGAGACAATGAATGACCTTTATAGGAATGATCTGTGTTTCAAGATATTTTTATCCATTCCTTCCCTAATCTTACTATTTTTTGGATATTTTAAAATTTATGTGTTGGGGTGAAGGGAATCATAGTGTAATGGGGGATTTACATTGTACGTAAAAAGTGTGTGGGTGATAATTTTGGGTTCTAAGAAATGTTTTTGATTCATTAAATGTGCTTAAATGTTACCCTTATTGAAAAAAATAAAAAAAGGAATGGGTTGTGACTAGGAAGAGTAAAAAATCACCACTACTGGAACACTGATTTTTATCATATGTGGTTAGGTGTTAGAAGTGAGGTTAATTCCAAGCATAAATGTCAAAAAACAAAAATATTAAAATTATAAAAATAGAAAAAAGTATAAAAGTGGTAAATAATTCAAGAATCGTCACATCATTCATCAGGATTTCATTTTTCATGACAATTTCATTGAGCATTTAGGGGATGTTGGAGTTTTTATTAGAAGGGGGAATTTCATTGCAGTTTTTAATATCATGAATTTCACTTAAGAGATAAATCTTATCCCTAAGACTTAATTTTTAAACATAAATTCCTACCAACCATAAGCCTCAAATTCATCTGAACCTTTAATAAAAGCCCACATGTTTTTATGTGACTTTTATCTTTAAAAAGTGGATAAAGTAGTTCCTTTACAACCATATGTTTATGGAGCATTTTCTCATGATATGAGCATAACTCCACCTGAAATATGTCAAGATATATGAGATAAAATTTTCAATTGAGGTAAATCATGACATGGAATGTTTAATAATATTGATTTGAGGATATTGAAAGAATGAATAGATAAGTTCCATAATTTTTATAAATGGGAAAAGTAAAATACATGTGTATATTGATTATTTTAAAATTGATAATTTGATTATATATTTTATGTGGCATTTGATAATTTATTTTGAAATTGATTTTTTTTATTTTAATTCTTTGGAATTTGAATTTTGGTAACATTGGATCCATTTGAAATTTTATGTATATATTTCAAGATTGATGAAAAGCTTGGTTTATGTGTGGGTGAGTTGATAGAGATAGTATTTAACTAATTTTTTATGTATTCTGATTATTTAAATACTTCAAATTTATCAATTTGTGCTTATTTACATTAATATGTGATTAAAGGTGTGTTTTGAGATAAAATGTAAAAATTAGTTAATTTTGGAATTTTAGTAGATTTTAATCACTTTATTATTTTGGGACTAAATATTAAATTATTATTCCAATTTGAGTGATTATATTTTTATTATTACATTATTTATTGGATCAAACATTTCCTTTTTAAGAAAGAGGTGATTCGATCATATGGTGGCCCGAAAAATTTAACCATGTAAAAAATCATTCGGGCCGATAGAGTGGACCTCATCTCCAAAAATGAGGCATAAATTATAATAATCAACCCAAATTGAGGTGATTCATGTTGAATTAGAAAGAGGAATAATATAATAATTTATATGTTAAATTATGTGGAGTTATCCACTCATGAAAACATCTATTTGGTGCTCAAAATTTATGGATGATTCATAGTGTATTTGGAAATAATAAAATTGATGAGTATTTGAGAGATATCTTTTTCATAAAGTGGATAATAAAGATGAAATTTTGAGGTCAAATGACCAATTTCTTTAAAAAAACTTTATAAAATACTACATTGGATTATTCTTCCAAACTAATGGGGTACCACATAGATAATTTTTAATAAAAATTGTTGAGTCAAATTTTAAACTGTTGACAACCCATTGTGACCTAAAACTCATTAAATGATCTGTTATGAGACCCCAAGGCCACTTATAAGTATATAAAAATTAAAAAAATGGTGGATTGAAAAGGATATCGATTATAAAGGCAAGATATTGATGTTGGATACTGATTTATGGGTTTTCTTTGTTTTATTTTATTTTAGTTTTCTTTTCCATTGTAACACATTCATATTTTTGTTAATGTGTTTCCCTTTTCTTCTTCTACCCATTTTATCTTATAATAATTATCTTAACATTTCTATATTCAATCTTAAATCACGATATCTTTTAAAATTTCAATGGACTGTGACTATCTCATGGCTTGTCCCTAAGGTTGGTTTCACAGTGTTCTTTATTATTGCACATCAATTCTACTTGTTTTTAATCTATTCGTAGTGGATACATGAGTATTTTATAAGAGTGAAAGTATTCCACAATGGAATTATTTTCAGTTTCATTTATTTTATTTGTTTAATTATTTTTACCACCATTATGTCAGTCAAACTCTTTATAAAATGGATTTGGGTTTCCTTAAGTGATGAAACGGCATATGATGGATCCTGGTCTCTTTGGAAATGAATTATCTGTTGAGGTGTTATCCTATTGGACTATTGTAGGAGGTGTGTTGTGGTGTTCAAAAGGCATGATAAATTCACAAAATTAATAAGTCAAAGGAAATTATTATTTTAATGAGGTTTCATCAAACAAATTATCAAATTAAACATAAAAAAATAACGAATAAAATCGCGTTATCCAACCCTAGGATCAAGACCTTTCTTCCCAAATATCATTTTGTTCGAATCTGCATTTAGATTTAAATTAGTTATTGAAAAATTTTAATTTCAATTTTTCCCAAACCCCCAATACCAAAATATTCATAAACAATAAAAAATTAGATTTGGTGAATTAGAATTAGTTATTGAAGCTACTACAACACTCATCAAGTGATACAACCTCGGTTAGCCTCTATGTTGAATTAGGAAAATAAATTTAGTTTTTTCATGCACTATGATAAGAGTTAGTTAATAGATACCACTCTACCATCCACATGTGACCTTTTTAGGCACTATACGGAAGACCTTACAGGACACCATTGTTCTAGAAGATGGTTGGTGAGTCATCTTTGATGGTCACAAAGTTAGTACAAGTGTTGATGGAGAACGACCAGGTCATCCGTGAGTATATGAGGATGACCTGGAGTAGATAGAAATATTAAGAAGATCAAAATAAAAGGACCTTGGAGTTTGATCTAGGGGATGCCATTTTCTTGAGAGTATTCTAATGGAGAGGATTAAAGAGGTTCATCCAATGAGGGAAGTTGTCAATGAGGTTTATTAGGCCATTCAAGATCATATAGAGGGTTGGTGATGTTTCATACCACATTTTCCAACCCCCATAGCTGGAGTGGGTGTTTGATGTCATCCACATGTCATAGGAGAGGATATATGTGCATGAACCCACACATGTCATCAATTGGGGCCCGCTGGACATCGAGGATGAAACCAACTTTATAGTATACCATGTGATGATCCAGGATTGGTAGGAGCAAACCATAGGTGGGAGAACTGTCTTATTGGTTCACATGTTGTGGAAGCATGAGAACATGCTGGAGAGTTACTGGGAGTGGGAGAGCCAAGTGAGGGCTCATTATCCCATGTTTTTTTTCCGTGTTTTAGGATAAAACTATTGAAGGATGGAATGATGTAGAAACCCAATTTTTTCTGTATAAGATTTTGAAATAATTCTATATATATATTTTCCAATCAAGGTTCTAAGACGATGTGTGATTTCAAATCCTAGTGTTCGCATAATTAATTTTCTAAAAATATTAATTATATTTTATATTTCATACACATAGATTGTTAAAGAAAATTGGATAACTCGTAAATAATCAATCATATCAGAAATCTGAGACAACTATTGAATCCAGATCGTGGTGTTTACCCAAGGTGTAACAAAAAATTGGTTGGTACTGGGTGTTCAGAACCCTCGCTCATTGGCGGTGCGTTAAAATAGATAATTAATTATTAAATTAATTAATTAATTCAATTTTTCCCTAAAAAGATATGTTTATATATATATATAGTTGTGTGTAGTTTTCTAGGGTTAACAACATAATTATAAAATTGTTGATGAAGCACTCCATCCACCATTCTCTTTCCTCAAGCGGACCATCTTAGACGATGATAGAATGCCAGATCAGATCCGATCATATCAGCATAAAAGGAACACATCATCACCTCTTAGATTGTTGGAGGGTGTGTTATTCATCAACGATTAATATTTAATCACAAACTGGCTATACTAAGTGATTATTCGTGTAGAACATGATATTTCCATCAGTTTTGGATTTTCTGATATAATGTAGAATGTACCATGCATGAATTTTTTTGAGGAAATGAACAATGTCAATAGTGATCAGGCAAGATAACCAGAGGTTTCTTTCTGACTGGATATCTCTTGCGGGTTAGATCATGGATCCTTTATGTCCTAGAGTGGAACCCTCTATCTAGGATGGGTATGAGTCCTTGAATTTCTGAGTAGAAACCCCCTTATGGATGTGAATGGGCTCTTAATAACCTAGAGTGGAACCCTCTAGCTGGGCAGGGCAAGGGTCCACTAATTTTTGACTGGAACCCTCTTATGGGGTAGGTAATGGGTTCTTGATGACCTAGAGTGTATCCCTCCATCTAGTATGGGCACGAGACCTCAAATTTTTGAATGGAATCCTCTTACGGTGTAGGGTATGGATCCCCAATGGCCTAGAGTGTAACCCTTCAATCAAGATGGGAATGAGTCTTTGAATTTATGAGTGGGCACTCTTGTGGGTAAGGTCATGCATCTTTGATGATGTAAAGAGGATCCCTCCTTCTGGGCTTGGCATGGGTCCTTGAATTTATGTGTGGAACACTCCTGGAGGGTAGGGAATGTGTCCTTGATGACCTAGAGTAGAACCCTACAACCAAGATGGGCATGGTTCCTCGACCACCAGAGTGGAACCATCATATTGTACTAACAAATGGGTCATATACCAAATTTTTTAGTCCCATAGACTATAAATAATAGTGATGATACATGAATTGATGTAGCTTTAGACTCACAAGGATGAGGAGCACTTTCCCCACAATGATGAATTTTTGAGATGGGACCAAAATCATGCAAGCGAGTCAGTGCTTCCCAAAATGGATATTGTTAAGGTGTGTAGAATGTGTTCCTTATACTTATGTGTTTGGGGTAAATGTGTGAGATGTTGGGAATTGTACATGGACTTTGGGAACTATTGTTTTCTCTTTATCTTGGGATGAGCTATGAGATGGAGATCTCCTTACTATATAGATTTGACTTCTTTTGACTGAGTGTATGTATACCTCCTTATGCTATTTCCACTCCTTTTATTTCGTTACTCTCCTTATAGGAGAAGAAAATATGCATGGGGTATGACATGTTCTTTTCGTGTTTTGCTTCTCATGGTCAGATGAATCCTCTCTCATACTATATGTGGTGAAGATTCAATGGGTAGTTTATCTACCAACCCTGTTTATACCTTTGTTTATCTATGAGATTACTTTCACTCATTTCTAGGTTGAGCTATAATATATCATTATACATTGTGCTATATACTATATTTATCTTCTATTTTATCTTTTTCTACTCCCCCTTAATATTTAAGGGCATCCTAATGGGTATGTTTATACTCACCCCTATATGGGATTTACCCACAAATGTTGTGTCCTATTCAGATGATGAATATGTCGACCATGACTATTGAGGTGCTTAGGGATACTAGGTTCTTAGACCAAGTACAATGTCCAAAATTTGTGATTTAGGAGCAGGGATCTTTTTTAGATGTTTACTTCTCAAGTTTTGTATGATTAGGACATATTTATGGATGAGAGTGTATTTTTTCCCTTTACTTTTCATGTTATACTACTGTAATTTTGTACTTTATATAGGTTGATACATTCATAGATTACTTTAGAGGAATGTTTCATATTTTCTTATTTCCCTCAAAACTATTGAATTGAGTTGGTTATATGCATGTGTATAGGTTTTTAGGAAAATGCCTCTCCATGTTATTTATTCCTTTGGTGGTTGTTACTACCCCATGGTCTAGGGAGGTGGGCTTGGGGTAGTTATGACTCGAGGCTCAGATTGGATAGGTTGTGACAGCTGAAGCCAACCATAATGGATGTGGTAAAAAATTAAAGCCATATATTGATATAAGAATAATCCATTTAACCCATTTGGACTCATAATGGGTGATTCCAATCCATATTATTCCCAAAATTACCTAATTGATCATTATAAATCATTTGAATAATGAGATAGTAACCACTGGGATTCAAAATAGATGGAGGGTATATAGTGGCTATAGAAAATTACACCATATAACACAATAATATCACATTAGTATCCATTTTTTAGATTAAATGATATATATACCAACTAATAAGGGATATTATTAATTCCATGATGGGAGTTCTCATTATTTTCAAATCCATAGAGAATCATAAGACTAGGAAAAAATTATATTCACCAGTTCCTTTGTTATGTTTTCATATCAAGGATTGATTTTAGATTATTCAATGTCATATGAAATTTTTAATGCTATATGGTATGAATCTTTTTATATATTATGGAAAGCTTCTTTGAGGTATTTATCAATATATTTACTATGTGTGAGTATTTTTTTGTAGGTAGCTTAAAAATCATGAATGTTTTTTAATGAAATTCATTGAAAGAACTTTTTAAAACATTTGAAAATTAAATTTCATATTGGGGAAATTAATTGTGCCACGAAACATCATCTCCCTAGAAGTAATTTAAGTAGACAAGGACAAGGTTGAAATTTTCTCTTCACCAACTCTCCCCACTGTTTTGAAACACATTAGATCATTTTTAGGCCATATTGGAATTGATTGAATTGTTTAGATAATTTAGAAAAATTGCTTCACTAGTAAATAATTTACACAAAATGGATACTAAATTTATATTTTATGAATCATTTATGAATACCATTGATTATGTTAAATAGATGTTGAACACAAATCCATAATCTATACAACAGACTATGATTTTTCCTTTGATGTATTTTATAATGCTTCCAAACTATTATGGAAGGAGTGATATCCAAGAAGGTCAATGGAAATTCACATGTGATAGCCTATGTTTAAAGGAAAATAGACATAATGAATATATATTATACAACAAATTAAAAGGAGTTTTTGTCTATTTTTTCATATATAGAAATTTAATTAATATTCTTTAGGAAGAAATGCAACAATTTATTATTATTTGTTAACAATTTGATATTTTATCAAGAAAGATGACTCAAATAGAATACTTGTGAAGTGGATGATGATTCAATAACAATTAATAATGAAAATAAAAGATAATAATGGATGTTAGAAAATAGTTTTATTCCAAATGAGTATATTAACCTTCACCATTAAGGTAGAAATAACAAAAAAAACACACATAAATTACTCCCTCCCTAGTGAGTAGTTGTATGTACTCACAAAAGAACCTTGGTATGCTACCAAAGTAAACTATTTGTTCACACCAAATTCATATTCCATATTTTAATCAGATAAAAATATAAATACAATATTTGAATCCAAATACTTTGTCTGTTTAGATTCTTATTTATGGATAATTTATATTTATTAAGTGATTATAAGATGTATACTTGAGGAAGAGGTAAACTTTATACTTTTATATTGTCATACTATCTCATGTGAAATACACTTTGTAACTTAGAGTATTAAAAGAAAATTGTTAAAATATGTTTTGTTTTGGACAATAATTTCCAAAACTAATATAAATTTTTCAAAGAATGTAAACACAATCAATTCACTACATAAATTTCTAGGAGACAAGAAATTCCCCAAAAATCATTGTTTTTTTGTGAAGTATTTGGTTCATGGGGGTTAGATTTCATTGGATCATTTCATATATATTTTTTCTAATATTGTATTATTATTTGATTATGTTTCAATGTGAATTGAATCCCAAGAAACAAGAATTGAGGATGGAATTGTTGCTATTGAATTTTTAAGATCATAGAATTATTTTGGAAGTTTTGGAGTACCTCAAGAAATAATCAATGACCACAACACATATCTTTTAAATAAGAACATGGAATCCCTCAGGAATATTTATAGAGTACACCAAACAACCTCTACTTCCTACTAACTAGAAAAAAAGGATATATAAAGGTATATAATACAGAGATAAAAATATTGTTGGAAGACATATTGGAGCCTAACGAGAATAAATTGATCCAAAATATAAAGGATTCACTATGGGCCTATGAAAATATCATTAATAATATAATAGGTATTTCCCCATATATAATAGATTATTGAAAAAATTTCACTTTCATGTTGAGATCTAACACAAATACTACTAGGCTATAATGAAGGTAAATCATTAATTTAGTATGGTTGGAGAATAAAGAAATCTCCTATTAATAGAACTAATAGAGATGATAAAAGAATATTATGATAAATATCAATTGTGTAAGGAAAAATCTAGATATTAACTTGTGATATTCATTCAAAAAGAATATTTCTATGTAACAACCTGAACATTTATCAATAAACTTCTGTTTATGATTGAATTAAATTCCCTATTATGGTTATAAAAAACACATGCACATTTTTGTTTTAATTATATCCAATATCATTTCAAATCCCATAAAAATCATAACCATTGATAATATATCCATTTAAAAGTGATCATATTATTAATATAAATATTGGATTTTGGACAATACAATTGACATTGAAAAAGGAAGTGATGGCCTTGACCTGTAGGATCATACTATATGAAGCCCATTTATTTGAGATTCTGAGGGATATAAAGCAAATGTTATTTTCCCTTGAACAATATCAAGTCGAGATCTAACATTTAAATCATGAGAGAAACTATTTACTGGATAATTTGAGGAGTATTGAGAACACAACCCAAACCATGTTCACTAAACCGCCCCATAAAAATATCACCATCACGTACCATAACCTTAGGATGTTTTATGGTATTGTAAAGAGATATTTATCATGAGAATAATAATAATAATATATATTTCATAGAATAATGTATATATTCACATCTTATTTTCCTTACTTTGTAAATGATTTTTATTTTGATATGATAAAACAAATATCATATTTCTGTGTAATTAGAAATTTCAATTAAGAAAAAACATTTTGATGAATCACTTAATTTAAAAATAATACAATAAAATAATATTTAGTAAATATAAATGATAATATAAATTTTATGAGGTTGATTGTAATTTTTATAAGGTTTCAAAAACAATTATTGTAAATAACCCAAATTTTTTCAATAAATTTCAATTTTTAATTTAAAAGTGAAAATAAAAATAGTTATAAAATTATTTTTATATAATAAATATTATTTTTGGAATCACCTTTTATAAATCATTTAATTGTGGATTTTTAATAATTTTTTGAGACAGACGATTTTTTGGGTAAAAATTAAATACATTATAAATAAAAAGTGAATATTATGACTTCATAATGGACCAAAAGTGATGTAATAAATGATATAAATGTCACATAAAGACTGAATATATTTTTCCCATTTAAAATAATTTGATTCTTAGGCTATTTTATTAATTTTATAAATCTGTCATGAAACCTCTAAATCCTATATTATATTTTATGGTTTTAAAATTATTTCTTAATAAATATGTCTCACTTCAACAACACTTAGGGTAATATTTTTTTTTTGATTTAGAAACATGGAATTATAAAATAAGGAAAAAACTATTATTTGGAAGAAACAAAGGGAAAAAACCAAGGTATGGTTTGTGGTTTTGATTACTTTACTATATTGATTCCAAAACCGATGTTTGGGAAATAATAAAGAAAACTCTATAATTTTACTATATAAGACCACATAATATCCCATTACTTATCACTAAAAACATTGCATCACATCCTTAATCTTCTATAACCTCTCTATAGTCCTCCCAATGTTCCCCAATCTCTCAATAAACTCATATCAAGCTTTTGGAATCACCCCTTAAGGTAAGGGACCTCTCTCTCTTCTTTTCAATTGAAGAACCTTCTTTGTAATTAGCCTTCTGAATCTGAATTGGATATGTTTTAATTAATTTATTAAAATCCATATATAGTCCAATTTATTTTTTTAAAATGATATATCATTTATCCCCTCTCATTATAGAATTTACCTCAGCCGTTACTATACTAGTATTTAGAAAGGGATCCTCTCCTTCTCCTTTTTTATTCAAGAATATTCTCTATGTTATGTCATTTGATATGAAATTATTAATATTGGGATATGTTTTTCCTGTAACATATTACTACCATTTTTATATAAAAGTGATTATATGGACCTTTCAATCCAATTAAACCTATTTATGATTCTTTAAGTACTGTTGTTACACTATCGGAATTTCACTACGATTTTTCATGTCAAATGATTATGTCTTGAATATCCTCCCCCATTTACACTGAATGGTATTCCACAATATTTACATATCCTTTATATAATGTGGAATTATTTGTATGTGACACAATCTCCAAGATATTTGGGAAAAAAGTTATTAAATACATCGTTATGTTGTATGAACTATGTGGCACACTTATAAGTGTACATGATATGAATTTGATGGGTACACCATGAATTATATATTTATTCAATGCATTTGGTAATATCTTAGTCTCATGAGATTTTGTGTTTGGGATTAGGGAGTGAACATAATCTGTTATGGGACTTTTTTCACCACATTTTGATGTGTTTGAGGTTATCCTTAACTTAAGTTTATGATGCCATGTTAAAGGTTGTTGCCACTTTACCATGTTGCCTTTATATTATCATTATATATCATGTCTCTCTATTCGTTTTTATGATTATCACACCTTTAAATCTTATTGAAATACCAATTATAAAATACGTACTAGTTTTTTTATGTTATTATTTGTTTATTCCATTACTAGGCTTTACAGATCACCCCTTCCTTATGTATATCACCAGGTTATCCGATGTAGTTCTAAAATGATGGAAAAATTATGACAATGTTAAGGAAGTTTTCAACAATACCAATGTACCCCATATATTTAATTTGTTATGTATCATACCAAATTATAAAAATAAAATATAATTATCGATCTTTGGGGTTGTATTATGTGTATTACTATGTAATAAATCATGAATTAATGTGTAATAAAGATAGGGTTTGTCATAGTTGGTATGAAAGGAATGTTTAGTTTTCTGGGAATAGTATAAGGAAAATATAGGTAAAGACTAATGGATAAGACTAAAAATAATAAAAAATTTCTAATTTTTTATAACAATGATTAATTGGTTTCCCTGAAAATGCATCCCTCTATGAATATTACAAGTGGATGTGTCACAAGCATAGAGGTGCCTAGGAGTAATAATCCCAAAAGGACACATTGATATTGATTTGTTCATCACTTGGTGCATGAAAATTGTCCTCATTTCACACCAAGTTTGAAACACCCATGGTAAATTCTTTGATAAATTTAGAAGATCATTACAAACCATTATTAAGAAAACAAAAATACCAAGAAGAGATAATTTTTGGAATTAGATCATGATTATCATAGATTAAATCCAAGAAATTCAGAAGTTAAGGATTAAATTTCGTTTATAAATTATCTTTTTAATGTAATTGGATTATTAGTTGTGTTTTTAATAGTTTTTATATAGACTTTCCTAGTATTACCTTTATTATATCCCACAAATGAAAATAAGAGGAACCGAGTAAACAACCAATGTGAATGGAAATGTGATGATTTCCCAAATGAGATGTATAACCCAATGGTTGCAGGAATCAAAAATATTATGATGATTATATATCAATTGACTTAGGTTCCTAATAGAAACATAAATCAGGAGGAATTCCTAAATAACCTTAGGAAATAACAAGCTAAAATTGAGACCTTTATGCAATAAAGGAGACCAAATTTAAATGGATCATCTGGTCCATTAGAAAAGGAATAATGGATCAAATCCTTTGAAATGTTCATCTCTATACTTTAATGTTATGAGTAAGAGAAATCCATAATAAATTTTTTTCCTATGGATGGATAAACTAATCATTGGTGGAATCTAACCAATAATATAAATCCAAAATAAGATATCAAAGAAGTGTGGTGGAAAGAATTTCAAAAAATGTTTTTCAAAAAATATTTCTTTCACACACTCTAACGTAAAATAAAAAAGTGATTTACTTGCCCTCAAGAAAAATTATGATGATTATATCAAGGATTATAAGGAAAACATAACAAGAGTTACATGATATACCCATGGATTTTTTGTTACCCTTAATTAAATGTTGACTGCCTATTTGGTTGGATAAAACTAAGTCTATTAAAATCCCTAGGCAATCCAAGACTTTAATATCTATGTGTTAATTCTCCAATGTTACCTAAATGTCAAAATGGTGATTCATGAATCTCAAGGGTTTCATAGGGATAATAAGTGAAAGGTGTAGTTTAACTCTAGAAGTGTGGTGGAGAAATCTAAGGATGGTAAAAAGTTTCAACATCCCACTTGAAAAAATTGTGAAAAGAAACACTTTGAAAATTTATTGAAGTAGAAGTGGAAGTGATTTAGGTGCAGGAAGGAATATAAAATAGCCAATGATTTCCTACATGACACACCCACTAATTTAATGTATGAGAGGAATCCTACAGTCAACCATTAGACTATTTTCTAATGTTTCAACTACAAGGAATAAGGGTACATTGTAAACCAAGGCACTAAGCTGACAGTGGACAAAGACAATCAGTGCCAACAACCTCCAAGGTAGTAAGGGAATGTTTATGCCATTAAAACCGCTGAGGTGGATTCCAAAAATTATGTGGTGATAGGTATGATAGTTATTATTTTCATTAATAGTTAATTTACATTTTTATTCTGGTTCTACACTTTCCTTCATATTAGACAAGTTTTGAAGAACTATTCAAAAACCACCACAGATCATGAATGTAGACCTATCAGTGAAAATGTTAAATGGGGAAACTATTGCATCACAATTATATAACTCTTTATTTATCAAAATTTGGGGTCTTAACTTCCCATTTATCCTTCTGATTATCCCTTTAGTATAATTTTATGTAATTATTAGTATGTATTGGATTTCCTTATATAAATCCAACATAAATTTCCAAAAAAAGGACATCAATATCTATATGGAAAATTATCCTCCAATTCTGTATAAGTTCAAGTAGAAGGATGAATCACTTTTATCAAAAGCATCCCATGAATGTATATTATTTCCATATGAACAATCATATCTCTATTAAATGATTGAGTCTAAGGAAAAATAATCCTTTAAGATATTCCCATTAAGAGGGAATACGTTTTTGGGTTTCTCAATAAACTGGATGGTATTCATCCAAGTAGAGAGGTTGAATTTTCAATGTAGCTTATACGGTTTTCATTTACATTATACAAGAATCCATATAGAATAGCTTTTGTGGAACCCGATGAGCTGAAGAAATAAACATAGGAGAATCTAGATAAAGGTTTCATACTCCCTAGTGCATCACCTTAGCAGTGCACCAGTCCTTCCTGTTATGAAGAAGGATGGGTTAATGTGCCTTTTTATTGATTATCATGAGATCAAAAAGATCATGATAAATAACAATTATAATTTTCCACTGATTGATGACTTGTTCGATCAGCTATGTGGAGACCAATACTCTTCTAAGGTGGATCTTCTATCCGGGCATTATCAGGTAAGGGTGAAGAAGGTGGATACCCCTATGGCTGATTTCCTTATAAGGTATGGGCACTATGATTTCAATGTAATTCCATTAAAACTAACTAATATGATAAATATTTTCTTGCACATGATGAAAAATGTCTTTAGATATTACCTCAACATATTTGTGGAAGTATTTATAGATTAAATTCTAATATACTCCTAATGTAAGAAGGAGCATGATGAGAATCTGATCACTGTACTAACATCCTTATGAAAGGATAATACTTAATAAAAGAATATAAAATATGATTTATGGTAGAAGGAATTTCCATTCTTGTATAATGTTGTCATAAGAAAAGAGAAATATATGGATCCGTCAAAAATAGAGGCAATTGAAGGATTCCGAATGCAAAAAACTGTGAAAAATATCTGTAGTTTCCATAGACTTCCTAGGCATTATTGAATATTTGTTAAAAAATTATCATTATTGTAAAACCCTCAATCCATGATAACTCAGATGTCATGACCCATCTTAGTGGGGCATGTGCTGTGACTACCCCATCAATGTCTCCAATAGGCCAAGGGCTATTGACTAGCACTGAGTAGGAAAATCCCACAAATGAGAGGCATTTTCCTAAGTACATATACACCTGCACACATTTCCAAGACAAAAATACTGAAATGTAAAACACTATATAAACATGCATGCATACCATTAAGATACCAAAAACAGAGTATGACAATAGAAAAATGGAAATTAAACAGGGTCAGAATACAAGCCCACCCAAAAAGGTATTTGGAAAAGTGATAGTAAAAGTTCCTGAAACTCATCCATAGGAAACCGTACCTGAAGGGAAAGGTAATAGATAGCTATCTAATCACATAGGATAAGACCTCAAATTTTTGGAATCACTAATAAATTCATATTCATAGTCCACCAAGGGATCTATCAAATCATTGATCGTCTACAAAATACACGCCATGTGAGGGAAAAGCCCGTGTAGGGGTGAGTAAAATAATACTTAGTAGGACACCCAAAAACCTCAAGGAGATACATGAAGTATACCCAAAATAAATAAACTATGTATAAGACATTTAAATACACAAAGTATACCACAAGGAAATAAACTATGTAAACCATAAGGAAATACACAAAGTATATTCATCTCACATTGGAAGAAGTCTAAATTATGGAAAATAGGATTATCAGGCCAAATCCAAAAAACCCACAATATCAATAAATAATGAAAATAATTCTTGATAAAATATTTAGTCTTGGTATGACATGTATTCTAGGTAAGTCATGTAGCCCCATTAATTCATGTAGTCTCAAGGTCACAATCAACCATAGGATTCTGTTCATAGCACACTCCTTCTTAGAGAACCTACTCCCTAAACCAAAATGGTCATATGTAAATTTCAAAAAAAAAACCCACATAATATATATCAAAAGAACCATGTAATTTTAAGGGTTCCAATGCCGAAAGCAGCTCATCAAAAAAATTGAAGGTTTGAATGTTAAGATTGTTTTAGTAAAAAGATTTGCCCGGGTCCGGTCCGACCCATTGGACATGACTCGACCTGGTCCGTTTGACACAATTTAGCCCTGACCTATCTGGACTAGCCCTAATTAGCCCATCCCAATAGACCTACTAGACTCAGCCCACTGGGCCGCTTGGTCCAACCTGCTATCTACTTGGAGTGCCCCTTCTCCAATGGTTTGGCCCACACTGTGGGTCGGTTAGTACACCAGATGTGGCCCACCACAGCCGCATCCCACATGGTCAACATGGTCCACAAAACCACATAGAACCATAGTAAATGTGGACCACCTCGAACATCTTCCTCCCCTAGTCCCCGCATCCCCCATGTCCTATGTGGTCAAGCCTTCGCCACCAGCCACCCTGCGACCCAACGTCATCACCATCTACCCCACCAACTTACGTTGCACTAGTACACGACTTCCACTATAGATGAACATGGATCTTACTATGCCCATAAAATTTTTTGGTTATAGATCTACCCTTGTTGGGTAGCAATCTACACTGTTGCGGCATATGCGTTCGATTTTCTTCCAACTCAAGGGTCTGATCACGTTCAAAGCCTTTCGAAAATTCGTTCCATGACCATGAGGGTGAAATGAAAAAGAACACTAAGAACATGGAAAGATAAAGGCACCAATAACATATGAGAAATGATCCTTGTCCTTTTTCAATATCATACAAGATTTTTTCTCATTAGAGGGATGAATGAAGAGGGTACAAAAATATCCCTTAACAATTCGCAATACTAACCGTCCTGTAGGAATGATCGAACTGTGGATCAACCTGTACATTGGATGGTCCATGCATTTCATTGATTTTAAAAATGGGGAAGAAATCACCAAGAGAAAAAACATCCTACAAGTAGTTTGGTTCAATTGTTGAAGATGAATGGTATGTTTTTGTCGTTGAGGAGATCTCCCAACATCGTCAGTGCGACGACCTTTAATATATTCTAAGATCTGTCATCATTTTCTAAAGAGAGTTTATTCTCTTCCTTTTAGAGGAATTCTAGGGTTGTGATGATAAACCTAAAATCTTCGAAAAGGTTTACTAAAAATAAAATTGTTTCTGCGTCGTCGCGTAATGTTAAATAAAATAAACTTAATTTATTTTATTCCTTTAATCATATAAAACTACATTCTCTAGTTTAACCTCACCATATGATGTTAGGCATCACCTAGGGTAAACTTTCCTCTCTGAACGCAATTATGCCCCCATATTTTTGGTCTATGTACCCATTTAGAAGTTATTCCACTTATTTAGGAAAACTGCATGAATATTATATTTAATATTATAGTATTATTTAATCATTTATTTCGGGAACCCTAGGCCTCAGAATCACATACCGTCTCAACACCTAAATTAAAAATAATTCCATATAATATTTCAAAATGATATTTGGGATGTACGAGAAATTAAATTTAAAGAGAGTGAAGTTTTTCCTGAATAATGAATGTGAAGAGAGCTTGAAGGAGTTGAAAAAGATACTTATCACTACACCTGTACTCATGCTACCCATATATGGGGAACATTTCATTGTATATAATGATTCTTCAAAGAAGGGTTTAGGATATGTACTATTGTAGAATGCGGAATTGACAGCCTATTATCCAAGTAAATTGAATGTTCATGATAAAAACAACCCTACGCATGATTTAGAGTTCGATATATTAATCCTCATTTTAAAAATTTGGCGGAATTGTCTATTTTGGGGGAATTTGGAAATATATATAGATCATAAGATATACAAGTATATATTCACTCATAATGTCATAAATATAAACCATTAGTGATAGTTAAAGGAGATTAAGGACTATTATAGTTCAATCCACTAACATCATGAGAAAAAGAATAAACTGTAATATGCTCTATGTAGAAAGGATCTGAAAATTTTATCATTGATGAGAATTGGGAAGGTTTCAAACTTCTTTGACCTGAAAAGTATAGAAATGAGATTCATAAAGGAAGGAACATCATCAATCTTTTCACAAATTATTTTTCAACAATTCCATTTGATGTTGATAAATAATTCTCACAGAAATTATGTGGAAATTCAGAAGAAGGTGGAAGCAATAAGAAAAGGTAAATCCTCATAGTTCAAAAAATAATGAAGAAGGTGTTGTAGGATTTGGATCATGAATATGTGTACCATCAAATCCAGAGATAAAGAAGGATATATTGGATGATTCCCATAGGTCAAGATTTTCCATCTATATAGGTAAAAATAATATATATTGAGATCCATGAGATTAATTTTGGTTGGAAAATATGAATAAGGAGATCACAAGATATATATCTAAGTGTCTTTTAGGTTAGGATGTGATGGATGATATAAAAATATCCAAGGTGATGATGTAACCATTACCCATGCCTATATGGAAATGGGGAAAAAACCATGAAATTTTTCACCGGTCTTCTAAAGTCATCAAGAGGAAATAATGCTATATGAGTTTTGGTGGATCATCTTTTAAAGACCTCTCACATCAATGCAATATGAGAGGAATTATTACTTGATCAAATTTCAAGAATATACATATGAAATGTAGTGAGGCTATATGAAACACCACTATATATTTTATTTGATTGAGATCCAATATTTACCTCCAAGTTAAAGAAGTGTCTCCATCTTTCTCTAAATAAGGATTTGAACTTAATTATGACTTATCACTCTCGAACTGGTGGCCTATCTGAGCAGTCAATACAGTCAATCGATGACATGTTGAGTGAATCATCAATGTACTTCAACGGAATATGGGATAAAAATATTCCTATGGATGAGTTCTCGTATAATAATTGTATCCAATAAATCATCAAAATGGATCCCTATGAATACCTTTGTGGTAAGAGAGTGTAGAACACTTACATTATGGGATAATTTTTGTGAATGAAAATTACTTGGTCATGAAATGGTGGAGAAGGTCAACACCATTCAATATGATGTTAGGACTTCTCAGAGTCAACAGAAGAGCAATAATGAAAATATTTGATCAGAACTAGAGTTTTAGGTTGTAGATATTATATTCATTTTCACATATTCATTTAAAAAAGTTAAGAGAATTGGGAATAATGGGAATTTTTAATCCAAGATTCATTAGTCCTTTTTATATCCTTGATTACATCAGATTAGTTCTATATAAACTAGAACTCCCACCTAATCTATCTACAGTTCATGATGTGTTCTATGTATCAATTTTTAAGAAGTATATATCATACCCCTCACATGCAAGGAATCCAAAGGTGGTACAATTTGAAAATGATCTTTTTTATGATTAGTAGCTGGTGAAGATATTCGATTGTAGAGATAAAGTTCTATGAAATAAGAAAATGAAATTGGTTAATGTGCTATAGAGAAAAAAATGTTTAAAGAAGTGACATGGGAACTAAAAGAGGTGATAAAATAGAATTTCCCTAATCCATTTAGGGTGTGAAATAAAAAATTTTAGGGTAAAATTTATGGAGGTGGGATGATTGTAATGGCCCAAACCATCATAAATAAAATTCCCTTTTGTGATTGAAATAAATTCCGTATTATGGTATTATAAAACACAAGGAATTATTAGGTTTTAATATATAATATCATATTTAAAATACCATTAATAATCATGACCATATATATATATATATATTTAACAGTGATCATATGATTAATATAAACTTTATGTTTTGATAAATCCAATTAACACTAACAATGGAAGTGATGGCCTAGAATAGTAGGATCATACCTTATATATCCCATTTATCAAAGCATTAGAGGGAGATAAGATCACCACAAGTTTCCCATAACTATCCTATATAGAGATAAAAAAACTATAACACTATAAAAACCATTAACATGAGAAGTTCAAGCACCTCGAGATAATGTCCCGAACAATATTCACTGAACCAACCCCATGAAAATATCACCATCACACACCATACTCTCAGGGAATTTGTTTGCGTAAAAAAGGGATATGTATGGAGACCTTAATAATATGAATATTTATATATTATATAATAATTAATTTATTTTCATCTTACTTTCATTACTTTGTAAATTATTTTGAATTTTATATGATAAAACACATATTACATTTTTATGTAATATGAAATTTCAATTAAGATATTCATTTTTCTAATGAATTAAATAATTTAAAAATAAATAAATGATATATTAATAAAATAATAATATAAAATAATATAATTAAGTATAAATTGTAATATAAATTTTATGAATTCAAATATAATTTTCATATGGTTTTGAAAATTGTTATCGTCAAAAAACAACAATTTTCTCAAAAAATTTAAATTCCTGTTTAAAAATTAGAAATTCAAATATTTATAAAATTATTTTTATTGAATAAATTAAATTTTTAAATTATAACATTAAAATAATCCAAAAATTATTATTTTATAATTTTCAGAGATAGTCATCTTTTTGGAGAAAAATTAAATACAATATAAATATAATCTTTGTATTTTGACATCAGAATAACCTTGAAGTGATGTAATAAATGATATAAATTGTATATAAGAATAAATAAATATTTCCTCATCCAAATAATTTGATTTTTGTGTTATTAAATATATTGTATAAATCCTTTATGAATCCTACAAATCCTAAAGTATATTTTAAGGTTTTAAAATCATTTTTTTATAAACACGATTCAAATCCACATCACCAAGTACAATATTTAAATTTATTAGGATCATAGAATTATAAAATAATGAAAAAAAATCTTATTTGGTAGAAAAAATTTCTAAACCTTCTGATGTTTTGTGGTTTTGATTAAATTATTATATAGAGTCTAAAAACTCTGTTTGGGAAATAATAAAGAACTCCCCTCTCTTTTCCTAAAAAAATCACCTAAGATCACATTAATTTCACTCAAACACATTTTATCACATCGGTATTATCCCCCCTTCTCTAGAATCAACCTAAGGTTTCCCCAAGCTCTCAAGAAGCTCCTCCCATTCTTTTGGAATAACCCTCTCAAGGTAAGGGACCTCTCTCCCTTTTTTAACATCAATAACCTTCATCTTAATTAGCCTTGTGAATCTAAATTTCTAATATTATTATAACATTATAATGTTACATGTACATTCCAAAATATTTCATAATAATTAAAAACAATTTAACTCCTCTCATTATAGTAATTAAATAATCCGTTATAATTCCTAAATTTAGTGAGGGATCCTCTCTTTCTTTTCATTATTCAAGCATCTTCTCTATTTTATATCTTTTGATTTACAATTCCTAACGTAGAGATATATTTTTCCACACAACTCTTACTTTTATTTTTAAATGAAAATAATTATAGACCAATTTTACTATTTTTAAACCATTTTATTAATCTATAATTAATGTTATTATGCATCCTATATTTCACTTCTATATTTTTTGTAAAAGGTATATGTCCATAATATCCACCCTGCTTCCCCTCAAGGGTATTCAATAGATGTACATATAAATCATTTATTTGGGTAATCCACGTATGTAAACCACAATCATTTATCTTTGGGTTAAAAATTATGAAATACATATTTATGTTGTATGTTCTATGTGGCATATTTATGCATGTTCAGGATATGAAAAATAATGGTGCACCCAAAATTATATAGTGCCCCAATAAATTGTTTAATATTTTAGTCTTATGACATATCAAGTATGGGATTAGGGAGTGAAATTATTCCATTATTGGACATTTTACAGCATGATATTATGGTTTGGTGGTTATCCTTAACCTATGGTTATGATGTCATGTTTAAAGTTGTTGTCAATTTCCCATGTTACCTTTATGTTATAATTCTATATCATGCCTCTTTATTCCTGTTTTTTATTATAAAAACTTTTATGCCCATTTTAAATTCCTAGTATCTAAAAGTTAATAATTTCGTCATGTTATTATTTTCTAATTCCCTTAGTTTTTTTATATCTCACCCCTTTCTCATGTATCTCCATAGGGTTTCCCATGCATTTTTAATAATGATGGAAAAATTATGAGGATGTTAAGGATGTTTTCTATAATATATATGTGACCCCTATATTTATGTAGTAATGTAGTGTAGCTATTTACCCAAATACACTATATTTATAAATATTTTTTTGTTTTATTATGTGTATTACTAGGTAATAAATCATTAATTAATGTGTAATAAATAAATTTATTATCATATTCAAGTTGGATATAATGTTTTTATATTATACTATATGATGAATCTAATTCCTTGTATGTGTTTTCTCTAAGTAGAATGAACCATTTATAGTGAATAATATATTTCCATTTTATATAGTTGATGCTAAGAGAAATGCATCACTAAAACCTTTTAAGGTGGAAGGAAACAAAGTGAAGTAGTTTCATGAGGATTTTTGGAAGCTATCAAAAGAGGAGTCCAAAATCATCCATTCCTATTTTTAATGAGAACTGACATGTCTTCCCTTTCTTTCACAAAAGTCTATATATATATTTTATTATATTTTATTCTTTAAAAAATTCATGCTAGAATTAATAGAAAATTTATTGTTAGATATGTATAGGGGAGAGGAAAAACTTGTTAGGATGTAAATTGTTAATTCCATTTTTATTTGTTTATATTTGTATCCTAAAATAATATAAAATCCTAAAAATAAGAAAAATCGTTTTTAAATTTTTGTATCATGTGTCTCTCTCTATTTTTTATTTTTAGATGGTTTTTAGGTTAGTAAATTGATGTTGAAAATTTTTATACCTAGGAAAAAATACCACTATTGTTTTGAGGGATTACACAAATTCTAAATATGTTAAATTTAGTGTGATTTTGAGTTAAACCATCTACAATGTTTATGGATTTTTTTTGAACTAGGTAAATGAGTGTCAATAGGAAATATTTTAGTTTACTCAAAAATATAGCATGGGGAAACTATAATTTTTAACATGATATTTTGAAATTTTTTAATTTTTAAAAAAGAGAAAATTTGAGTATATAACTCAAAATAAATTCATTTAAGTCCTTTGAAATTGGAGAAAAATGGGAAATTGGGATCCCATATGATTTTTGATATAATTAGGAAAACAATATTTTATTAATAAAATACATCATTACAATAGAAAAATTAAAGAAGTGTCTAATTTTCAAAAATGATTTTTTAAGTGTGGGAAATATTGATCCTAGATAAAAAGGGAAATTAAATTATAGTAATGTTATTTTAGTTGAATCAAGGAATTTTTCAATTGATCATTGGTATAGAAAAATTAAGAAAGTGGAATTTGTTAAGGTACCCCTCGTTAAGACATTGTTTTCTATAAAATATATTCTATTTAAAAACATAAAACTATAACTTGGTATTAAATTGAAGTGGTATAATGGGAATGACTAATAAAGGAGGAAAGATATATTTAATGAGGTATTATTTTTTTCATGCTCTTTTGCCTTGGGTTTTTTAATTTTTATGTATAATAATTTTTGATGTTGAATTTTCCCAAGAGTTCAATATAATAAGTGTGGGAGATTGATGTGAGGAAAAAATTTCGAAATTTTATTTCATTTTTAATTATATATTTACCATTGAATTTGTTTAAAACATAAGAGGTGATATCATTTTTTAACTTTACAGAATCCAGGTTATATTTGATAAATGGATAAAATCTTGATTTACAACTTCGTATTCATCTCTATAATTAATTAAACAATCCATAATTTGATTTTTTTAGTTCTGGAAGTAAATATTTAAAATTGTTTTAATATATATTTTTCATTTATTTGAATCAATTATAAAAATAATAATGAAATAGTACATTTATATTGGGTTTTTATTATTTTTATTCTAAGACTAAAAATTAGAAAGTCTTACCTTACATATGAGTCACAAAGCACAAAAAATGAGTCATATTCATGCATGTCTAGGCTTGTATATGAAAGTATAATTCCCTATGTATGAGTCATAGATGGACTATGTATGAGTTACCTATGCATACCTCACCTACACACAACTCATTCAAAACTAGTGTAAGAGTCACTAGACGTATGTATAATCCATAAAGATGAGTGTCAACTACATACACGTGATCTTTTAGTTTGTGAATTTTTAGAAGAATTAAGATAAAACCTAAAATTATAAAAATAAGTTGTGGAACCGAAATATTCCATTTTCATTCTTCTAGAATTCCCAAACCTATATTGCATGGTCTCGAGCTTCCACATGGAACCAATAAAATAGATGGATAAAGAGAATATCATGGAACTGAGCTGAGATTCAAATGTTTGAGATTCCCAATTGAAGAATCAAAACCCTTAATCTAAATAGATGGAATCTATAAGGGGAAATAAGACATGGTAACTAAAAAATAGGAGGATCCTATACACACTTGACATGATTAAAATAGGATGAAACTATACTTCTCACTTGGGAGATATAGATTCAGAAGTATGCAAGGAGCTCCTAATCACTCAAATACTTATATAAATAGGAACTATATTTTCTAAAGAGGGGTATACGATTCAGTGAATCATTCTATAATATTATTTAAAAAATTATTTCCATTTATTTCCATTTTATATTATCATTCACGTTATGGTACACCCGACACTAAATGGTGAAGCCCAATAGAACTTACGCCACCCATGTAAAGAATTATTGTGTATAATATATTATTCCCTATTGGTTATTATTTATAGGTTTTTTATATATAGAAAATAATAAATTTCACTTTTAAATTTATATTTCTTTAATATTCCCTTCCTTATGTGGTCCACTCAAATTGGCCACCACAATTTTCTATACCACCCATATGATGGAGTGTAGTTGGTTGATTTTGGATAGATTAGGGATTTTTAAACAAAATGGATGGAAAGATTATGGTGTGAAATTATTGTTCAAATTTTTTATTAAAACCAAAATTACTAGGGGAGGGTGTTCATTTGAGGTTTTAAATGATTATATATAGAGAGAGAGTGGTAAAAATAGAGGGTCGTCTTAGTAAACCAATATATATATAGTATGTGAGGGAATGTATCCAATGTTATAACACTAATTTTAAACCCTAAATTAAAACACCAATTTATTCACATTATTTAAAGACATTGAACCCAAAAAATAAAATGAGAAACACAAACTAAAAATATCATCCACTCAAGAGAGAACCTGAGCACCACTATTCACTACATTTACATGGGTTCAAAACATGTTTTCTATGAGGACCATGCAAGCTACCACATGAACCATATTATATGATTGGCATCCATATTTTATTTTATGTTGCCGGAGATAGATTTGATATAAAACATTATATTATAAAATCGTTGATTTTATTATGATCTATAAATTATTGTTTTTATTTTCTTATTAAATCCACATTTTATAAAAGGCCAATACATAAATATGTAAATGAAATGGTTATGTGGAGATAATGTCAATATCTACTTTAGGAAAAAATCTTGTAACTCCTACACAACCATAGGAGCATCCCCAACTGGAGATTCTATTGAAATATCCACCACCTGTGGATAAAGTGGCTCCACATTCCTACAACATAATCAATAACCTCTCTTATGACTGTATTCCACTTGTTGTCCATAATAATAATATAATGAGACTCTTCTTAGAACAAAATTAATGAATTAATGCACAAAATAGAACAAATATATAGAAAGGAAATTATCATATGATTTTATCAACAACATGAAGAAGTCCTTCACTAATCGGTGCTTCTCCATCATCAACCTACATTCCAAGCACACATAAAACAAGGAAATATTGCCTCTAACCAACGCAGATAACACAAAGGGAAATGGAATCCTCTCTACATCTAGTCCCAATATACATACCAAATATGAAAAAATAAATAGGAGTGAGGATTTCTGAATCAAACAAAGAAAACACAATATTAGATGATAAAATTGTTGTACCTCAAACAACTCGTAGATCTGCAGAATCTAAAGCCCCTAATTCATGAATTTAGCCATGCTAAACTAATCTACCAATATACCCATGGAATCCCAGAACTTTCTATGTCCATGGTCCCTATGGAAGGGGCACATCATGAGTCCACCCTCTTCTAACTCCACCCACTCTCCACTGCTGTGCAATAACTTCTGGTACCTACTGTGAGAACTACCTTAGAAGAAATTGGTACAGCTGAAATGGGGCCTAACCGCACATCTGAAACATTCCTCCCTGAGCAGTAAAACACTGATTCTCTTGAAGACCATATATCATGTATATATTGAATGCAAATGGAAAACCTTAAAAAGGTGTCCCAAAACAACCTGTCCCAAATGGTCGAGAAAGAAATTGTTGTGGTTAGTTCCCCACTCAACGGAACCCTAACTGCCTGGAAACCAGTGTCCCACATCCTAAATCACTACTCCTTGAAACACCCTACTATCCACCTTAATATGTATCAAAATATAAGGAATGTATCTACTCAATAACCTCATCCTTTTTCCTCACCTTAAGATATTTCGGTAGTGTGATCATATTGTTTTCTTACCTAATCAAGGGATATATAGCCTCCCCCAAATTCCTATTTATAGACTTATCTTCTAGGAAAACATATATAGAAAAGTTATGGAGCCACTTAAACATATTCCCAAGCTTCTATATGCTCAAACTCCCTTACTAAAGTGAGAGAAACTCTTTCCTCAAGGATGCCGTCATCAACGATGATAGAAAAGTTTCCCAAAAATCCCTGTAAATGTTGGGACAAAATACATATTCCTCCTTATGGTCACCAAGGAATATATTCCACCACTAACACCTAGGTCCCTATATATGAATAACTAATAATATTTTCCAAAACTCAACTTTGTCTTGGATCATACTGGAAGTGATCTCGAGATCATATATCAAGCATTCTGTCTCCATATCTTAGACACTCCCCTCGTAATTACCCAAACTCTCATGCCTAATAGAATAAAAATCCCATTTATATTTATCATTATACTCTATCAGGTCATCTCTATGATGAACAATTGGATTATCCTGATGAAACTCAATATCCTATCCAACTCGTGGATCAAGAACATGAGCCATGCCTAAATACAATGAGAACTTCCTAATATTTGTTGCGTGAAATTTTACCCAATATTTTTTATTTTATTCATTTAATTTATCTAGAAAACCCAATTCAAACATGAATATAAGTCATCATGATGCATGTACCGATCCAATATCTCTACCGTGAAAATAGGTCCACATCACTAAGTCATTAAATAACCTTAGAGAGTGTGCACTAGATCACTAGGGGGGATAAAATCTCATGCCAAGATGGTATCCCAAGTCTACATCACACACTAAATTCAACTGGCACTGTTGCTATACAAATCCATGAAATCCTCAATGTTCTTAACTCTAAAATCCATCAATCTCACAGCCATCATATTTGATACCAATTTTTCATGTCTCACTCCTACCAATGACATTGAAATGATGGGAGAGAGATAATGACCCTCGAGTCCCACCTCCAGTAGGCACCGAGATAGTGACTAGCCTCGAGGGTATAAAAAATATTCATATGGTAGGAAGTACTCTTTATGAGTGAAAAATGATCGAGATATTGGATAAAAAATCACTAAAAACTCTATAAAGACAATGTAAAGGTAAACCAAAAACCATACCCCTGATGCATGATTAAATAATACTAATAAAAAGTCTACAGAAGTAACTCAACATCAACTCCAACCAAGTTAGTATGTCCAGATTAGTCCCCCATGTCCTCATAGAAACCTGAAAATAGTTTATATACATAGAGTGATCATAAATATTTTACTCAGTAAGGACATAATCAAGGCCTCAACATAACATGTGAAAAGAGAATTATAATGCCCCAATGAAAAAAATAGAACAAAAAAGAACCTACCCTAGTAATCCAAGGAAACCATAACCTTCAAGGACTCAAACATTCAGTCACACATCCAATATAATAATATAATATCATGACCAGAACAAATCAAGTCACCCCACTACCTCTTCCCCACTGATTGTCCTCTCTCATTCCCCCAACATCAAACACCCTATCCTCCGATCCCTCCAACACATATCACATCATATAAAATCATGATCATAGATGCCTGGGTCACATATCACATCACATCACATCCTACACAAAGACACCTAGTGCACACATAACCACCATAACCAAAGAATTAGGGTATCGTAAACCTGAAGGAAATAAACCTCATTCCTTCCTCCTACCACACATGACCCCCACCATATAACACATCACAACCAAATCAAATCTCGCCTATAGATATCTGGGACTACACACCACTACTAAATGAAGAACGGGGGAGAGGGGGTAGCCAACCATCCATATCACCACCATCCTGGACGTTTGGGAAGCACCCGAAACTTAGAACCTTTAAGAAATGGTAAGTTTTCCAACTATGGTGGGGTGTGTATAAAATAAAATAAATATACATGATATAGAGATATCAAAAAATAACCATGCTATTGGTTCACATAAAAAAATAACATACACCACATAACCATAAACACCACACATAAATCATCACACTAGTTCCACCACTATATGCAACACACTGCACAACCACCACAAAACATTATCCTATTTCAACATACCAGTTTCACCGTAGTTATTCATTATTACATTTACCCCACATCAAATTGCATACCATTATATTCAATTACCAATCAATTAATTTATTCTTTTCATTTCCATTTAAGCTATTTTCACATATATGTTTCCATCCCACCTTGTTTATTTATCAGCTTATTTTGTTTCATTTATCATCAAAGTTCGTCCCCTCGCTAACCATGAAACAATATCAACCATGTCACACAACCAACCTAAAAAACATAACCAATTCCACGACACCACACATCCACCATTGTTGTTCCATCACATAACCCAATCCATCTCACCACAAAAATCCAATACGCCACAACCACATTGACACTACCATTGCACCACAACCTATGTGCAACAAACTCATCGCACCACATTACACTAATACCCACAAAAAATACATGCTAAAAAACCACCGCATTAGTACCCCAAACACCACACAACCTATCTGATCACTAAAATCACCACACAACAAACTCTATCCACACAAAGTGACACAGTAAGCACAACCACACACAATATAAACTCATCCTGACATGACATTTATTTAGGAGATTTTTCAAATTACATCTCTAAATTTGTATGTGTATAATCACACAAACTAGAATCTAGGGGAAACCAATTTATATTTAAATATACATTATTTTACCATTTATTCTAGTGTGATCACACAACAACACAACAAGGGCCATCACAGCATAACAAACACAACATAAAAAAGGCTACCCATAACTATTATATTAAAAATTTGACACATAAAATCATAAAAATTAAAAATAAAATATTTTTAAGAAGTAAATTAGGTGATAAAACCCCATACCCAACAATTTTAGACCTGAAAATTTATTATATGATAACACCAACCCTTACTATCAACCCCAATTTTAGAAAAAGAATTCAAATCCCACACACAACACATAAAAGAGAAATAATGAGGATCTGACACCTCAAAGAAGCATTCCAATCACACTACGCACTGTAGGGAGAAGAAAGAACTATCTAGAAACAAACTCTACACAAGGAAATCATGGATCAACTACACCACACCAAAGGGTTGTCACAATTCATCCCACAACTCCTACCCAAAAAAGAAACCTCACCATAGTGAATCCATAATGAATAATTAAATGAAACATATAAAAAGGTGAAAAAAATATCCATGGATCAATGATGAGAATACAAGGATTGATTCCCAATGATGAAATCACAAGAATCCTAAAGAGAGTCCTGCTAGATCACCTAGAAATGAGTGGATTATAGGGTTTGAAGAAAAAATATAGGATCTCCAACACTTATAGCCACACTGCACATGGAATTTATACAGTGTGTACCATTTAAATGTCATGTAAATTTTGGGTTTCAAGTTACACTAAAAAATTCATCCCCTAAACCATTTAAATCATGATTTTATTACACATCATGTAACACCCTATGAACCATCATTCAGAATATATAAACCTTCCTTTCATGTTGTGTACACATTACATGATGTGTATTCCTCTTTACTCCATCTTTTTAACATGAAGCACATACTTCCTCACTCTAGGCCTCCTCAAGCCTCTCCTGAAACACCTAAAACACATAAAACCGGAAAAGTAATGGACTAGGAGGACACCTATCATTAAAGTAACCCTTTTTTCTTTGGTTTGTTTGAGTATTTGAGAGATGGAATGATTATTCATGAAAAATTATGAAATAAATGCGTATGTTTATAATGGGTCTATGTAGTTGGTATTTGAGGAGGATTTTGTAATTTTTCAGCATTATTGATGTTATTTTGGGGAATAAGATAAGATAAAATTAGTGAAAAACTATAAGAAAAGTCTAAAGGATAAGTTTATGTATATGATAACATCATGAAGTTTTGGTAAAGTATATATTTTTTGATTCTACCAGAAGTTAATTCCCTATCTAGATACTAAAAAGTGGATAAGGCTGTGAAATAAATAAACCTTTGGGTAACCATCCTAAAAAAGGATGGCCAGACATTGAATCGATGTTGACTCTGGTATATGATGAGTGGGAATAAGACTACAAATATGTCAATAAAATCATGGGGGGATATTATTTGATTAATCAAATTCTATTTTCAAGACATTATAAAGTTTTCTTTGAGAAACTATTTTAAGGAATATGAGAGGATCCAATATAAATAAACCTAGATTAAACTAGGAGTGATTTAGGATGAATTGAATGTTATTGTATTAATTTTAAGAGTAATATATTTTGAGGATGATTAATTTTAATGTAATTATCCTATAATAAATATATTATAGTTTTAACTATCCATAAATATAGATTAAATTGTTTTTTAGAAATTGATGGAGCAAGGAGGATCTGTGTTAATAATGAGAGTTATGGAAAGTATAGAAATTTTCATTATGAGTAACCAAATGTGGTAGAGGTTGGTGTTAAAAGTCATATAATTATACTCACTCAAAAATTTCAAGTTATGATTAAAAAATTTATTCTTCCCAAAATATGAAAAAACAATATTGGATAAGGATGAAGTTTTATATAAGATCAAGTGATTAAGATTATGAAGGAATGAAAATATAACTTCATACATGTCAAAAATATGGGATGAAGCACCCAATGGAACGTCTCAGAGGGAATAAAAAGTGTTTCATGTGTGGGAGTATCAACTATTGGAATCATGATTATCTATATGGGGAAAATATAATCAATAAAATGTAGGTAAATAATGTCCAAATCCAATTTTTTTTGAGATTACGCATTATCTAAAAAAATAACCTAACCCAATATCTAATGAAGATGAACAATGTTATCAACATACTAAACCAGGGTAGAAATGTTAAGCCTATTCTATCCCTACTTTTGAAAGATGGTCATAAAAAATATGTGTAAAAGGTATACAAAACCTCCACTTTAGATTTGTGGGAATATAATTGGAATCTAGTTAAAACCACCCTAGTAGGACAAAGATGTTTTCAAGGGGAATAAAATCAACACCCCAATGATTTGATATTATCTAATATTGTTATTGTATCCTGAGTTGATGGATAATTATGAATTGAAGTATTATTATCAATCTTTTTATGAATTCAATGTGATTTTCAAAATATATTGGTCATATCCATATAAAATATAAAGTAATAAAAACAAAATGTGAAATAATATTTCATATTTCAAACCAATCTATGACCATCAATAAATTCAAGGTTGACAATAATATCTCTTGGAAAAATAATTAAATTATAGGATTTATGATACATAATCATAAGGTATGTTTAGATTAAATGATTAAAAAAACTCAATATTAATTTTGACCGGTTCTGAGGAAGAATTATATATTTCCTAAGTTTATTGATATTAGTCCATAAATTATATGAGGAGACACATTTATATATTAGATATCCTTAGTTATTTACCTTTTTAAGTGATAATTAAAATTGAGAGGATGCGATTTTTACTACGGGTGTAAAACCTTGTGATTTTGGGAAATTTTAATTTAAAAAAATAATTTGTTTAATATATTTCTCCCCAAAAAAGACCAAACGAAAATGAGCTATGAAAAATTAATTATCAAGAAAAACAAAGAATAATAAAACATATAGTATGTAAAAAAGATACTAACTAATTATAAATGATTGCATTTAGAGGAGATATAATTAATATAATTTAATTTATAAAAGGATTGACCATTCTCAAATAACTGTTTAATTTATTAAAAATTTAAAATCAATCACGTTTAAATGATTATTTGGAGAATATTTAATATTTTAATATCTGTTTTAACATATTAAAATCATTAAGTTAGGAATTGGAATGAGAGGTTACTCAAAACACCTAATGACAAAAAATTACATTTTTCAACAGATATTTTTCTTTGTAGTGGATTTGAATAAGAAATATAACATGATAATTTTTATTTATAATTAAAATAACATCCAATGACCAAAATTTTATTAAATGACAAAAAAATAATCCATTTAAACATTAAAACAAGTTAAAAAGATAATCTTACTATATTAAACAATTATAAAAAATGTTATTTTGATTTAAAATGGAGTTTTTTTCACTATTCATTAAAATATGAATTTTATCACAAAAATACCAAAAATTCAACCAAAGTAAATTTTGATGTCCCCATTAAAAATAAAAGGTTTAATATTTCCAATATAATATATAGAATTTTTAAAAAATATATTTTAAATTGGTGTGCCATCAAAAGGTGGAAAAACTACATTTTTTGAAAAATATATCTTTTATCAAAAAAATTGAATTTGTTCTTATGTCATGTCTAGAAAATATATAAGATGAATTTTAATATTATATAAATTTTGTTAATAATATTCAAAAATTCTAGTTTATATCCCATAAAATAATAATATTTTGATAATATGTCATTGTTTAGGGAGACTCGGTATTGAGTACAATGCATGCTATCGAGGAATGTCTCTCTTGCGTGTAACGGAATCCAATTCAGTGTTGAGTGTAGTGAAATATTGCTTTGGTGTTACATATAACATAATCCAAACATAATTATTGAATAAATTGATTAAAATATATACTCAGTGTTGCAGGTATCGTACGCTAACTCGGTGTTTCATGTAACATACGAAAAGTCGATTTAGTATGAAAGGAATGTTGGACTTAGTGTATCAGAAGATATAAATGAAAATTTTAATTTATTTGAAATGTGGTCACTAAAAACATGAGGTATTAAATATTTATTCTTTAATCCACTTACAACACATAAAATTAAATAACATTATATTAAATTTAACAACCAATTCATTGATTCATTTAATTTTAGTTTAATCTATTTATAACATATATATTTACATACACTATTCTCTATTTAAAAGAATATATTTTTTTGTTTATCAACTTAGTTTATCCCTTGAATAAATGGGAAACTATCTCAACCATGCCACACAATGGAAAAACAAACATAAACTATGCCATGACACCACACATCCACCGTCATCATCGCATCACATCACCAAGCCATCTCATTACAACAAGAAACTATACCACTTCCCCTGAACAAAAGAAACTACACGCTAACCTCCTCATACCACATCACACAACTACCCACATCACTCAACTACCCTCATCACATCTATTCTATGAAACCACCACATCACTACCCTTCACACCACACAACCTAGAAGGTCACTAACATCACCACACATTAACGATAAGACACACAATGAATCATGAAATGAATAGCCACACACTCAAAAAACACATCCCAAATTCACATTTATAACCATATCTATTACATTAATTATCTATATTATCATGGTTATTATCACAAAAACCAAAATCTAGGGGAAACCTTTTATTATCCAAATATACATTCTTTAACATTTTTTTAGGGTTGATCACACAACAACATATTAAGGGTAATCAAATAATAATAAATATCATGAAAGAAAGGCTACCTATATCTATTATTTTTATAATTGGAAATATGAATGCATAATAATATCAACAATATATAATGAAGCTGTAAACCATGAGACAACTCCCCATACCCATCAATTTTATCCATGAAAATTAATTTTATGAATACGATAAAACTTACTTTCCACCAAATGTAATTAAAAGAATATAGATCTTAAACATATCATATAAAATAGTGATAATGATGATACCCCCTCAAAGAATAATTCCAATATCACTGTACACCATAGGTAAAAGAAACAACTTCATAGAAACCAGTACCGCACATGGTACTCATGGATCAACGTTCACCACACCAAAGGGTTGTCAATACACAACCCGTAAATCCTCATAAAAAAAGATACCATTACGTAGTCAATCCCCAATGAATAATGGAATAAAATACATGATAAGGATATTATAACTCACCATATATCGAATATAGTAAGCTAAGGATCGATTCTAGATGAAGAAATTCCAAGACAGGTGAAGAGAGGGCCACTATATCACCAAGAAACAAGAGGAGCATAGGGTTTAAAGAAAAAATAATAGTTCTCTAACCATTATTGAAGAAATTCACGTGGGATTTATGTGGTCTATACCGTTTACAAATCATGTAAATTTCAGTTTTCTTGTTCCCCTGAAAATTGTTTATGTTCAACCATTTTAATATTGAATTTACTACACTTTATGAAACACCCCAGGAACCATCCTTCACAAGTTGTAAAATTTAAATTCACATCATGGACACATTACACAACATGCATTCCTCCAACCACTATCTTTTTAATAGACAAAAATGAGAACTACACTTTAGGCCTCCTATAGCCTCCCCTAAAACAACTCAAACATCTAAAATAGGAAAGGTAATAGACAAGGAGGACACATACCATTACATAAGATAAATATTAAATTATTCTTTCCCTAGGTAATCTTAATGTAATCCCATAAAAAAATGTTTCAAAAAAACCACCCCCTAAAATAACACATAAGGATATCGTTACTCCTCGATTCTACCACCATCCCTATATGCCAAACCAAACAACCCCAAACTATATATGCAATCTCATCACTACACAACCACTCAACCACCATAAAAACCATACAACCTATATAAAAACTAAACCAAAAACAATATCAACCAAAAAACAAAACTACCCCAAATGTGTGCATCAATGAACTCCATCCTTCATGTTAATTTATTATTTTCAATTGGTGGAACTGACTTTCCCGCATGTGTTTAATCCCACCACAGTTGATGAGTCTTAATTATGATAAAGGTACCCCCTTTATATATGTTGGGGGTTTTATCACACATTACACATCAAGGTATAATCCAATTACACTTTAAAACCTGTTAAAAATATAATCTAACTATATAAATAAATTAGATAAAAATGCAATTTGGAATTTAAAAGCATTATTTTAACTATTCATTAAAATATGAATTTCATCATAAAAATTACAAAAAATTAACCAAAGTAAATTTTGATGTCCCTATTCCAAATAATAAGATTATGTTTTCCAATATAATATATAAAATTGTTAAAAAATAGATTTAAAATTGGTGCGCCATCAAAAGGAGGGAAAACTGCATTTTTAAAAAAATGCATCTTTTACCTGAAAAATTGATTTTTCTTATCATGTCTAGAAAATACATATGATGAATGTTAATATTATATAAAATTCCAAATGTGGTCAATAATATTTATAAATTCTAGTTTATATGCCATTAAATAATAATATTTTAATAATATTTCATTGTTTAGGGAAACATGGTATTGCGTACAATGCAAGCTATCGAAGATGGTAGATCTTACGTGTATCATAAGTGAAGTTAGTGTTGTGTGTAGTGAAATATTCCATTGGTGTTATGTATAACATAATCCAAATATAGTTCTTTAATACAATGAAAAAAAATCTATACTCAGTGTTTCATATATCGTACTCCATCTCAGTGTTGCATGTAACATATGACAAGTCGATTTTTTGTGAAAGGAATGTCTGACTTAGTGTATCACAAGATATAAATGAAAATATTATTTTTTTCAAAAAAATTGTCCCTAAAAACATGTCATATTATATATTCTTTCATCCATACTTTTACAACACATCAAATTCTATCACAATATGTTAAATTACAAACCCATTCATTGATTCATTTAAATTTACTTTAATCTATTTATAACATATCTATTTACATCCCACTTTCTTTTTTACCAGACTATTTTTTTGTTTATCATCACAGTTCATCCAATGGATGACTGGGAAGCTATATAAACCATTCCACATGATTGAAAAAACAAACATAACCAGTGCCCTGACACCACACATCCACACATCCACACATCCACACATCCACTATCATCGTCACATCACATCACCCAAGCTATCTCATCACAATAAGACACTGTACCACAACCACTGAACCAAAAACACTCCACCCCAACCTCATCATACCCCATCACACAACTACCCATATCACATCCATTCCAAGAAACCCCCACATCACTAACCATCACACCACATAACCCTAGAGGTCACTAACATCACCACACATTAACCATAAGACACACAAAGAATCATGAAAAGAATAGACACAAACAAAAACAACACATCCCAACTTTACATTTATTAACCATATTTATTACATTAATTTTATATATTATCATGGGTATTATTACACAAACCAAAATCTAGGGGGAACCTATTTTTATCCAAATATACATTCTTTAACATTTTTCAAGTTTAAAAACACAACAACACAATAAGGGTCATCAGATATTAAGAACTATAGTGAAATTAAGGCTACCTGCAATTGTTATTTTTAGAATTGGAAATAGGTGTGCATAACAATCTCAACAATATATAATGATGCAGTAAACCTTGAGATAAATCCCCATACCCACCAATTTTGTACATGAAAATTTATTATATGATTACAATATCCCTTAATATCCTCCCAAATTGAGAAAAAGAATATAGATCATACACATATCACAAAAAATAGTGATAATGGGGATCCCCCTCAAAGAAGCTATCCAATATCACTATGCACCATAGGGAAAAGAAATAACTTCATAGAAACCACCACTGCACATGGAACTCATGGATCAACATTCACCACTCCAAAGGGTTGTCAATACACAATCCAAAACTCCTCAAAAACAAAATAAACCATTACGTAGTCAATCCTACGAAAATATTTGAAGGAAATACATGAAAAGGATATAATAACTCACCATAGATCGAAGAAGGTAGACTAAGGATCAATTCTAAATGAAGAAATTCCCAGACACATGAAGAAAGGGCCGCTATATCACCTAGAAATAAGAAGAGCATAGGGTTTAAATAAATACTAAAGGTTCTACAACCCTTATAACAACACATAAGATGGGATTTATATGGTGCATACCCATTACACATCATGTAAATTTCAGGTTTCTTATTCCACTGAAAATTTTACCAGCTAAACCATTTTAATATTGAATTTATTAAACTTCCTGTACGATTCCATGAACCATCCTTCACAACTAGTAAACATAACATTCAAATCATGTACACTTTAAACAACATGTATTCCTCCCACCTATATATTTTTAATAGCCAAAACTATTACTATATTCTAGGCCTCCTATAGCCTCCCCTAAAACACCTCAAACATCTAAAAAAGAAAAAGTAATGGACTAGTAGGACACATACCATTACATCAGATACCTATAAAATGATTATTTACCATGACAATATAAAAGTAAGCCCATAAAGAAAAGGTTTCCAAACAATAACCCTGCAAGATACCCCTTAAGGATATTGTTACTCCTTGATTCCACCACTATCCCTACATGCCACATCAAACAACCACAAAACATTTATGAAACCTCATCACTACACAATCACTCAACCACCTTAACAAGCATCCTACCTACCAAAAAACTAAACAAAAACCATCACAACCAACAAACCATACAACCCCAAATGTATTCATTAATGAAGTCTATACTCGATGTTAATATACTATTTTTTATGGGTGGAACTGACTTTCACACATGGGTTTAATCCCATAATTGTTAATGAGTCTTAATTAGGATGTAGTTCCCCCTTTCTATATGTAGGGGGGTTTTATCAAACATTACACATCAAGGGAAATAACACAACTAATAAGATAAAATAAATCAAAACATCACATCATAAGAAAAATAGAACAAAAAAACTTAAAATACATCCGAGTACAGGGAAAACATATGTGTTTATCACTCTCAAGTACTCTCCTCTAGGAAAACAAGAATATATAACACAAATATCAAGGAAATGGTATGACTATGGAAAACATTCTCTTGATGATCTTGGATTTCTACAAGCTTTTAAAAAACATCTCTTCATCCTTGATATCCAAATCTCCCTATTTAATAATGTGGGTGTCATCGTACATATATTGGAAAAGATAAGACACATAGAAGACTTTGTGGATCCACTCCAACCAATATGGAAACACCAACTAATATTCCACCTCACTAACTTGTCCAAACACCTCAAGGGAAAAAATACTAGGAGAAGTATTATCTCCTGTAAAACCTTCCCTTATCATTCCAATGGGAGACTCTCAAGATAACAGGGTTTTTAACCTTGAAATCCAGGGTCCACCACATATGATCAACATATTCCTTCTAATATTCCTACACCACCCTCATCCACTCATGAAGAAAATTGTTCTTCTTGGTCATTATTTTTAGTAAATCTAAATCATGAACAACTAACTCTCCAACCTTTATTGAGTAAAAAACATAAAGACATGAACACACATACAATGCATAAAATATATCTATATTGATGTATGATTTATATCTATAATCACATGAAAACATAACCAAAGTTAGGTGTCATAAACAAGAACCTACAAAATATAAGAAACATTCACAAAAAAAAAACTCCAGTGTTTGGATGGTCCACTCCACCTACCCATCTATTTGTTTATGGAGAGAAGTTTTATGGAACAAATTAGAGCCATAAGCATGTTGAAATACTCCCCATAATTGTGAGTTAAGTTGATGATATTGATCAGATATTATGGTTCTAGGATACCAATAAAGCCTAACCGAATCATCCATGAACTGCCCAACCAAAAAATTCATGACAATCGACTCATGGATCATGAGGAAGTGAGCTTCTTTCGTTAGTCAATCCACTATTATCCAAACTACAACCCAAACACTTCGATCTTAGGGTATCCATTTAATTAAATCCATTAATATGTCCACCTATTTCCTCTTAAGAACACCCAAGGAGTAAAATAAACCTTTCCAAATATAGTGTGCCACTTTCAACTTCTGACAAACGAGACATCTTGCCATAAACTCTTCCACTAACCATTTCATCCCCGACCACTAAAGATGTGTCCTCAATCCATGATACATCTTTCTCATGACCGGATATACCACTAATGGTTCTATGTAAAACTCAACTATAACTCCCTTATGTATCACCTATGGGAAAAAAAATCCTCCCCTAGAACAACACCCAATTTTTATCATCCTCGGACCATCCCTTAAAAGCGTTACCATGGCCAACAAAATCACGTATCACCTATGCCTCTGACTATCCCCATTGAGACTTCTTCAACTATTGTTTCAAATATAACTCCATAGTTATCTGAAAAAGACATTCTCAACCACTTCTCTCTCCAACAACAAGATGAATCACTGCAAACTCCTCCAATTCATTCCAAACATCTTTAAACTCCCAATCCACATCCTCTAGGGTCTTTTGACTCAACACATCAGCAGTTGCATTATCTATCCATTAGGTGTAAGAGATCTCAAAATTTTAAAACTTAATAAACTCCATCCACCCCCACTGGTAGATATTTAGATCACATTGGGAGAAAACATATCACAAGATATTATGATCTATGAAAACCACAATACAGTCATTGATATTGTAATTCTCTCACAAGATTAGAATGAACAAAACTACCACCAACTCCAGATTATGGGTGGCATAGTTAAGCTCATGGGGATGTAAATTATTGTAATAATAAGAGATCACCACTATTTTCTAAATTAACGTACGTCGCAAGAAAAGATGAAACACATCACAAAAACCCTCAAACAAGACACCCTCCTTAGGAAATTGGAGCACTAGAGAACTAACCAACTTCTCCTTCAGGTAACCAAACGCTACCTAACACTGATCTATCCACACAAATTCCTTTTTATTTATAGTCAAAATTGTTAAAAGTGCTATTACTCAAGAGAAATTAGATACAAACCTTCGATAATAGCCCATGAGGCCAAGGAACCTATGAAAATTTGACACATTCTTGGGTGTTTCCCAAGAAACACCTACATTAAAATTCTATGGGTCCACTAATAGACCCTTTAGAGAAAACACATTTCCACAGAAACAAAAAACCCACATATATACATCACACAAGGGAATCTTACCATAAAGATTATGGTATCAATGAACCTTTAAATCAAATCTAATATATTTTTCATATTCCTCCAATGACTTCTATTAGACAATGATATCATCGATGAATAAAATGAAAAACCAGTCTAGGAACTCATGGAACACATTGTTCATAAGCTCCCTAAACATGGATGGTGCATTTATAATAACAGATAACAAGAATAAAAACATGAATAGATCATACCTTCATCAAAATGATGTCTTCTGAATATCCTCATCTTTCACTCTCAATTGGTTTATCTAGGACACATATTAAACTTTAGGAACTAAATAAATTCTATCAACTGTTTCATTAGATCATCGATCCTTTGATGTGGGTAACAATTCCTTACCATCACCTAGTTCAACATCAGGTATTCTATAGAAAACTTCAAACTACTGTATACCTTATGGAAGAACAAAACTGGAGCACCCCATGATGAAACACTATGTCAGATGAAAACCCTCTACATTATATCATCCAACTACAACCTCAACTCATGTAACTCCATAGGTACCTTCAAATAGAGAGCCATCAAAATCAAAGACACGCACGACAACAACTCTATGTTGAACATGACATCATTTTGTGGAGGTAGTGTCATAATATTCTTTAGGAAAACATATTGGAACTCCTACAAAACCTTATGAGCATCCCCAACATGAGATTCTACTGAGATCTCCACCACCTATGAAAAAAGAGGATCCAATTTGATACCACATAATCTATAACCTCTCTTCTGAATGTGCACCAGTCGATGGCCCTAAAAATTAGAAAACAAGACTCTTATCAGAAATAAACTAATGAATTAATACAGAAAATACAACCAATATATACAAAGGATAATATCATTGGATTGTATCTATTACATGAAGAAGTCCCTAACTGATTGGTGTTGCCCCATCATCAGCCTACATTCCCAGCACACAAAAAACAGGGAAGCCTTACCTCTAACCAACATAGATAAGACTAGGGGAACTGGAATCTGATCCACATGTAGTCCAAATATACATACCAAATATTGAGAAATAAAGGGATGTGAGGATCCTGAATCAAAAAAAGAAAACAGAATATTAGATGATAAAATTATCGTACCTCAAACAACTCCCAGCTCTACTAACTCTAATGAAACTAATGCATGAATCTAGCCATGCTCAACTTCTCTACCAATCTAATTATATCCTCCAAGAACATGATATTTCCTAGGTCCATATGGATAGGGACCATCATGAGGCCACCCTCTTCCAGGTCCACCCGCTCTCCACTGCTGTGCAATAACGTGTGATACCTGCTACGAGAACTACCACAAATGAAATTGCTACTGCTAAAAAGGTGCCTTACCATCCATCTGAATCTTTCCTCCCTAAGAAGTAAAACACTGAACCTCTCGGTGCCCATATATTCTATAGACATTGAATTCAAATTGAAAACCCTAAATGTTTTTCAGAAACAACCTGTCCCCAATGCTCGAGAAAGAAAATTTCATGGTCAGTTCCCCGTTCAACAGAACTCTAACTTCCTGAACAACCATGTCCCACTTCCTAAATCTATTCTCTTTAAAACACCCTATTATCCCCTCTACTATGTATAAAATTTTAGGGAATGTATCTACTCAATAACCACATCCTTTTTCGTCAACTTAAGATATATCAGGAGTGTAAACTAAGTGATTTCTTACCTAATCGATGGATACAAAGCCTCCAACAAATTCCAAGTTATAGAATCCTCATTTGGGAAAACATCTCTAGAAAAGTGATGGAGGCCCTCAAACCAATTCCCAAGCTCTTATATGTTCAAACTCCCCAACTGAAGGGAGAGAAACTCCTACCTAAAGGCTTGCCTCATCATCATTGATTGAACCTTTTCCCAAAAATCTCTCTAAATGTTGGGCCAAAAATCATAATCCCCCTAACGGTCCCCAAGAAATAAATTCCACCACTAACACATAGTCCCCCATACCTGAATAACTAATAATAGTATCCAAAACTCAACTTGTTCTTGGATCATACTGGGAGTGATCTCGATATCATCTATTGAGCATTCTATCTCCATATCTCAAACACTCCTCTTGTACTTACCGAAACTCTCATGATGAATGGCATACAAAGCCCATTTACATGCCTCATCCTACTCTGTCAGGTCAACCCTATGATGAACAATTGGATTATCCCAATGAAACTCAAAATTGTTTCCAACTCATGGATCAGGAACATGAACCATTTTTAAAGACATTTAGAACATCCTAATATTCATAGCATGAAAATTTATCCAATATTTTTTAGTTTATTCATTTAATTTTTCCTAGAAAAAACCAATTAAAAAACGAACATAAGTCATCTTGATGCATGTACCTATCCAAGGATTCTACCTTGAAAACATGACCACATCACTTGTTCATTCAATAAGCCTAGATTTTGTGGACTAGATCACAGGTGGGGGGGGGGGGATAAAATCCCATGTCTAAGATAGTATCCCTAGTCTACGTCACGTAATAAGTTCGAATGACATTGCTGCTATACCAACCCATGAAATCCTCAATGTTCTTACCTCCAAACTCCATCCTATCTCTCAACCATCCACTTTGATGCAAATTTATCATGTACCACTCCTACCAATGACATCGAAATGATGGGAGAGAGATAATGACCCTCGAGTCCCTCCTCCAGTAGGCCTCAAGATTGTGACTATCCTTGGGGGTATAAAAAATCCTCATATGGGAGGAATTACTCTCTATGAGTGAAAAATGATAAAGATAGAGGATAAAAAATCACTAAAAAACTCTATGACGACCATATAAAGGTAAACCAAAAACCATCCCATGATGCATGAATAAATAAAACTCATACATATAAAAGTCTAAAAAAGTAACTAAACATCAACTCTAACCTATCAGTCCCCCAAGTCCTCAATGAAACCTGAAAATAGTTTATATACGTCGAGTGATCATAAATCGTTTACTAAGTAAGGACATAATCAAGGCCTCAACATAACATTTGAAAAGAGAATACTAATGCGCCAATGAAAAAAATGGAATAAAAAAGAACCTACACTAGTCATCCAATGAAACCATACCCTTCCATGACTCACACTTTGAATCCCACATAAAATATAAAAATATAACATCACGATAAAAACAAATCAAGTCACCCCACTACCTCTTCCCCACTGATTTTCCTCTCTCAATACCCCAACATCAAACACCCTATCCTCCCGTCCCCTGAACATATATCACATCATATAAAATCATGATCATAGATGCCTAAGACACATATCACATCACATCACATCCTGAACGAAGACTCCTAGTGAACACATAACCACCATAACCAAATAATTAAGGTATCATAAACATAAAGGAAATCAACATCATTCCTTTCACCTACCAAACAAGACCCCCACCATATACCATATCACAACCACATCACGTCCCACCTATAGAGATCTTGGATAATACATCACATATCAGCAAAAAAGCACATGGTTCCACACATCACATCTCACTCGAAGACACTTGGGACAACACATCAATACTAAATTAAGAGCGGGGGAGAGGGGGTAGCCAGCCATCCATATCACTACCATCCGGGATGTCAGGGAAGCACCCAAAACTTAGCACCTCTAAGAATTGGTATGGTTTTCCAACTAAGATGGGGCGTGTATAAAATAAAATAAACATACATGATATAGATATATAAAAAATAACCATCCTATAGGTTCACATAAAACATAATAGCATAGACCAAATAACAATACACACCACACATAAATCATCACAGAGGTTCCACCAATATATGCAACACACTACACAAAAACCACAAAACATTCTCCTCTTTCAACAAATTAGTTTCACCACAGTTATTCATTATTCCATTTACCCCACATCAAATTCTATCCCATTATATTCATTTACCAACCCATTCATTTATTAATTTCATTTCCATTTAATCTATTGTCACATATTTGTTTCCATCCAACCTTGTTTGTTTATCAGCTTATTTTGTTTCATTTATCATCATAGTTAATCCCCTGGCTAACCATGAAACTATCTCAAGCATGTTACACAACCAACCTAACAAACGTAACCAATTCCACGACACCAAAAATCCACCATTGTTGTTCCATCACATCACCCAATCCATCTCACCACAATAATTCAATATGCCACAACCACTATGACACTACCATTTCACCACAACCAATGTGCACCAAACTCATCGCACCACATTTTACTACTACCCACATCAAATCCATGCTAGCCAACCAATGCATTAGTACCCCAATCACCACACAACCTAGATGATCACTAAAATCACCACACAACAAACTCTATCCAGATAAAGTGACTTAGTAAGCACAACCACACATAATAGAAACTCATCTCGACATCAAATCTATTTAGGATATTTATCAAATTACTTCCCTATATTCACATGAGTATTATCAAGAAATCTAGAATCTAGGGGAAACCAATTTATGTCTAATTATACATTATTTGACCTTTTATTCTGGTTTTATCACATAATAACTCAACAAGGGTCATCACATCATAACAAATACAACTTAAGGAAGTCTCCCAAAACAATTATTTTCAAAATTGTACACATACAATCATAAAAATCTCAAAAAAATATAATAAAGTAAATTAGGAAACAAAACCCCATACCCTACAATTTTAAACATGAAAATTTATTACATGATAAACCCAACCCTTAATATCAACCCAAGTTTTATAAAAATAAAACAGATCCCACACATTACACATAAAAGAGTGATAATGGGGATCCTACACTTCAAATAACCTTTCCAGTCTCACCAAGCACTATAGGGAGAAGAAAGAGCAACCTAGAAACCAATTCTACACATGGAAATCATGGATCAACCACACCACACCAAAGGGTTGTCAAAATTCATCCTACAACTCCTCCCAAACAAGAGAAACCTTACCATAGAGAATCCCTAAAGAATAAATAAAGGAAATATATGAAACGGTCATAAAAAAGTTCGATGGATCAATGATGAGAATCCAAGGATTGATTCCCATTTAATGAATCCCAATAATCTTAAATAGAGGGCCTCTAGGTCACCTGGAAATGAGAGGTGCATAGGGTTTGATGAAAATATCTAGGTTCTCCAGCCTTATATCCAAACTTCACATTGGATTTATATGACAATTACCCTTTACATGTCAAGTAAATTTTGGGTTTCTAGTTCCTTTGAAAAAATACATCCCCTAATCCATTTAAATCCTGAGATTATTACACATCATGTAACACCCTATCAACCATCAATAAGACGCTATAAACCTTCCTTTATTGTTGTGTACACTTTACCTGATGTTTATTCCCCTTTCATTCATCTTTTTTAACATGAAACACCTCCTTCCTCACTCTAGGACTCCCCAAGACTTCCCTCAAACACCTAAAACAAATAAAACTGGAAAAGTAATGGACTGGGAGAACAAATATCATTACACTAACCCTTTGGTTCTTTGGTTTCTATGGGTATTTGAGAGATTGAATGACTATTCTGGTACAATTATGAAAGAAATGTGTATATTTATCATGGGTCTATAAAGATAGTATCTGAGGAGGATTTTTTTTATTTTTTAAGATTACTGATGTTATTTTGAGGAATATGATAATAGAAAATTTGTGAAAATCATAGGAAAATTCTAATGGATAAGTTTATGTATAAGATAACATCATGATGTTTTGGTAAAATATATATTTTGTGATTATAATACACATTAATTACTTATCTGGATACCAGAAAGTGGATAGGGCTGTGAAATAAATGATCCTTAGGGTAACCATCCTGAAAAAGGATGGAAGATAATTGAATTGATCTTGACTCTGGTGTATGATGAGTTTTAATAAGACTACATAGATATCTATAAACTCCTAGAGGATATTATTTGGTTAATAAAATTCTATTTTCAAGCCATTATAATGTTATTTTTGAGAAACTAGTTCAAGGAATATTAGAGGAGCCAACCCAATATACCTATATTAAACTTGGAGTGATTTAGGTTAAACTGAAAGCTAATGTATTGATTTTATGAGTAATATATTTTGCGGATGATTTATTTTCATGTAATTGTTCTATAATAAATATATTATATTTTTACTTATTCATAACTATAGATTGAATCGTTGTTTATAAATAGATGGAGTAAGGAGGGTCCATGTTAATAATGGGGGTGATGGAAAATATAGTAATATTCATTATGAGTAAAAAAATATGGTAGAGGTTTGTGTTAAAAGTAATATAGTTATGATAAACAAAAATATTGAGTTATGATAAAAAAATTCATTTTTCCAATATACAGACAAACAATAGTGGATAAAAATGATGTTTTATATAAGATAAGGTGATTAAGATGATGAAAAAAATGAAAATATAACTTCCTACATGTCCAATATATGGGATGAAGTACCCAAGGGAACGTATGATAGGGATAAAAGTGTTTCATGTGTGGAAGTATCAATTGTTGGACTCATGATTATCTATATGGGGAAAAATCTAATCAAAGAAATGTAGGAAAATAGTGTCAAATGCCTCAAATTTCTAGATATTACACATTATCTAAAAAAATAACCAAACCCAATATCTAAGGAGGATAATAAACATTGTAAACATCCAAAAAAAGGTAGTAAAGAAAATCCTATTCTATCCCTAATCTTGAAAAAAGGTCATAAAAAATAAGCGTTAAAGGTATACACACCCTCCACTTTAGATTTGGGGTAATCTAGTTGGAATCTAATTCAAACAACCCTAGGAGGAAAAAGATGTTTTCTAGGAGCATAAAATCAACACCCCAACAATTTTATATTATATTATATTGTTATTGTATCCTGATTTGATGGAAAATTATTCAATGATGTATTATTATCCCTCCTTTTTATGAATTCAAGGTGATTTTAAAAATGTATTGGTCATCTCAATATAAAATATAATGTAACAAAAATAAATAGTGAAATCATATTTCATATTTCCATCCAACCCATGACCATATATCAATTAATGGTTGAGTATAATATCTCTTGGAAAAATAATTAAATTATAATATTTATGGTATATAATTGCAGGGGTGTTTTATATTAAATGATTGAAAAAACGCAATATGAATTTTGTCCTGTTCTGAGGAAGAATTATATATTTCCTATGTTTATTGATAATATTACATAAATTATATCTTGAGACACATTTATATATCATATAACCTTAGTTTGTTACATTAGTAAGTGATAATTAAAATTGATAGGATGTTTTTTTAGTGGGGATGTAATACCCTATGATTTTGGAATATTTTACTTTAAAAAAAATATTTTTTTAATAGATTTATCCCCACAAAAGACCAAAATAAAATGATCTATGACAAATTTTTTATTAAGAAAAACTATGTAAAATTAAACCCCCAATATGCAAAAAGATACTAACTAAATAAAAATAATTACATTTAGACAAGATATAATAAATACAATTTAATTTATAAAAGGATTTTCCATTTTTAAATAACTATTAAATTTATTAAAAATTTAAAATCAATCACTTTTAAGAGAATATTTTGAAAATATTTAATATTTTAATATATATTTTAACATACTGAAATCATTATTTTAGGAATTGGTATGAGAGAGTACTCAGAACACTTAGTGAAAAAACATTTCAATTTTCAACAAAACATTTTTTAATTATATTTTCATTTAAAAGGTAAATTTATAAATTATAGATTTTTTATACAAAATTAACTTCATTTTTAATTCAAAATATCTATATTTTTGTAATATAATTTTTTTGGGAATTTTATATAAATTAATATTTTTTGTGAGTATTGTAAAATATTATTTTTAATTAGGACATATCTTTTATTACATTATTATGATATAAGTATGAATTAGAAATTAATGATACTTTTTTATAAGACCAAATGTTAATTTTATAAGTGAGTTTATAATTTAAAAAATTTTGATTTAAATTTACAAAACTATATTTTTTATTTTGGGGATTAAGTTATTTTTTTCAAACAATTGTTTTAAATATATTATATATTTATTATACTAAATTTAATTTTTATCCATACTATAAAATTAATGGATTTAAAATATATAATCAATATGTCTAATTTAAGAAACATGGAATAATTTATTTTCAAGCATAATGGATAAATTAGTTTGGTAGAAACATGTTACCACGATAAAAATCAAAAGGGGTAAAATGGTTTAACAAATAGGGAAAGACATCAAAAAATGTTTAAAAATCTTGTAAAAATGGGTTATTGAGGCCTTTATTAACCTCATACATTCATATATTTATTATTTTCATGTTTTGGAGAAGCTTTACTTGGTAGTGACATAAAATTGTTATTATTTTATGGATATTTATAAAAATGTCACCCTTTCCCCTATAAAAGGGCCGCCCATCTCCAAACATCCCCTCAAACCACTACCGACATAGTTCTCCCAAAATCATTACATAAATATAATCAACATTTCTATTAACCTTAAATAGGTTATGGTCTCTCAAATTACCATCCCTCAAATTATTAATGTGTCCCACCCCGACCTTGAAATATTAATTATTTTAATTATTTAATTATTTATTCCCTACTTTTGTGTTTTGTGCTAATCAAAGTTTAAATTTTAAAATTTTTGGTTTTAAAATAGGTGATCATTTGGAAAATTGTTAGTACAAACTCTTCTCCACCCATTAGAGCCATCAGCTATTTTTTACAGAGCCGAATCTCAAGGTTGGTAAATGGTTTTCCAAACCATACGTCCAGACCATGTGTGGTGATTTAGGGGCCTAGTGAGGGGTTCATTATTGGAACATGGTTTTCCAACCATCTGGATAAATGATTCATAGTTTAAAGGCTTTTGAAATGTATTTTTATGTTATTATTATTATTGTTGTTGTTGTTGTTGTTTTTTATTAATAAAACATTAATGGGGTTCCTCCCGACCCCTTTTTCAGTACATCCATCCTCGCCCCTCTCCATGGTTGACCCCCCTTTACCATATCCCTCACAAGGAAGAAATCACCCTTACACTCTATTCGACTGTGATTTTTACCCTTGATTTCTGGTGAGACCAACTTGAATAAGATTTTATTCCCTTAATCTTCCATTAATATTCTATAATTTTTGGGTTCCCTTCGTTCTGTTGTGGTGCACATGATTTAGTCCAAACCCTAAACCCATTTATTGGTTATTTATCTTGGTTTTTATTGTTTTATAGGGTCCTCTGGCCCTGTGGGGACTGATTCTTTCCACATCCATTGAATGAGGTGGATTCACCTTGGGTTTTGGGTAGGTTTGTTTCATTCATTAATTTTTCACCATTTTTAATTAAGGAATTTATAATTTTTGAATTTGAGGTATTTTTCTAGTTAATTGTTGAAAGTAGTTCCTAAGGGTGACCTACATAAATTTTCATGGATATGGTGTATATATATATATATATATCATGTTTTTAGATATTCCCTCATAGTTAGGGAATTATATACATTTTAGCTATAGGTATATATGAATATAGATATGTATAAATTCATTATATGTGAGCATAAAAGAGTTGATTATGATTTCCATCATCAAAATAATTGTTTTTTAAGGTAGGTTCCCTATTCATAGACCATTAATTTTAATTCCATTATTTCTTGGAAGTTTTAAAAAATTATGTTTTTTAATATTTTAAATTTCTATGCTAGAAAAAGTGGCTTTTATTTCTTGGAAATAAATTTTCATTCGCTTTCCATGTTTTACATAAAATTATAAGGGAGGTTCCCTTTGCATAATAATTTTTTTGATCTTATTTGAAAAATAGTTCATTTTAAATATTTTATAGGCGTTATAAATTATAAATATTTTTTTCAATATTAAAATTATAAGTCTCGATTAGCACCATCAATAATTTTATGGAAATGAAAACCCCATTATAAAGAATTCCCCATGTATTTTAAATGTTATGTGTAATAAATGTGTGCCATTTAATGTATTATCAGTAATAGATCTTGTTATTTGTTATGTGTTTTGGAAAGGTAATGGGGTTGCATTTAAGAAAGGGAGTTCATAGTTGAGAAAGTGGATTGTGGGTTTTTTTGTAAATGTATATGGGTTGTATGTATATGATATATTGATACAAAATTCCCTCTATTTGCACATGGAATTTTGGAATCCTAAGTACCAAGGTGGGAAGACTATGTCTATTATGCTAGGCGATCAGGTGGAGTTTCAGCCTGGTCTCCCTAATCGCATTACAATACAACACTACATAAAAAATGATGATGGGGATTGGTTGGCTTAGGAAGGAGATAAAACTTTGTTTCTGGGTCGGTCACTGAGAATATGGTGACCCAAGGACCCCACTAACCCTAGCTACTAATGAATTTTCTATAGTGATTTCTATCATTTTACAATTTCTTGTTACAATATTATTTTTAAAATATAGTAGTGATTGGTTTCCTTTTTATTCCCAAACAACAAAAAGATTTTTATATATTATTTTTTTGTAGCACATTTTGAAATGTATTTATGACTGTATTTTTCTAACTGAGAATATTATTTTATCAGATCTTTTTAATAAATTGTTTATTGGAAAATCCAATATTATTTGGAAACAAAATTTTGGAAATCAATGAGAACAATTGTTTTATAGAGCATTATACTATTTCTTGTTTTAAAAGTAAATGGAAAAAACTTATTTTATATGTCATATTTTCAAACTATCATGACTTGGTTTTATTTTTTAATGGTAAATCATAGGGAATAGTTTATTAGGGAACACTTACTTAAGTTTAATACTAATGGATATTTCTCTACATTTTTTAGCTTTTGGTATTGCTTCACGATTAAAATTAGTCACTATGAAGTGTCACTGGTTTAGTGGTTTATAGTGACCTATGGGGTCACATGGAGGTATGTCCTATTGTATTTATTTTCCAATTCCATTTTAGTCTTATTTGTTCTGGTTTTATTGACTTATTTATCGGTTTTTCATGGGATAAATCATTCCCAATTGAGTATTATATAGATGGAAAACACAAGTCTCCAGCTTAAGAGGATCTGGAACTCCCCTTTAGCCACATTGTGGGCTGGCTCAGGAGATCTATGTCGGTTTAAAGTGAGTTTGTTTTTGTGAAAAATTAGTATCATAGGAGTCCTTTAATATTTTGGATGTCTGGTAGATCGAAGATTGAATTATCGTGGATGAAGAGGTAGGTGATGGGTCGATTCCTAATCACTGCCACTCATAACGAGATGTGAGTCACCAAGAGTAGTTGAATTTGATTTTTTTGGTTTTTGGTATATTATTTTAGTGTTTGTTTGGTTTGATGATCTTTTGTATGTTGGGGATAAATAGTGGATGTGATATGGTGCTACACATTGAGCATACTTATTGTAGTGAACCATTTGGTGCCTAAGTGCACTGTGCAATATGATTTTAGTGGTTTGTGCTTGCTCAGTGCGTGTTCTGCTAAACCATGTATCCTGGTTATGTATGACCACTCGTACACTAATTCAGTTATTTAGGTGTGGGGGAGGATTTGAAAAGAATTTGGTTGGTGTTAATGGATTCTAAAAGGAAAATTATTCTTTTGGATAAAAATTATGGTGTCAAAAAAGTTTTTTAAAAGGGAATATGATTCTTTTTTAATGGGATTTTTTGTTTCATAGTGGAAGTGGAAGTGATTATTTGGTTTTATAAGTGGATATTTTGGTATTAAAGTTGTCCACTAGGACTTTAAATGAGAAAATTAATTGAAAAATGGGATTTTTAGGGTGTTTTTAGAAGTAGAAAATGGTTTTTATTTTGAAATGGGGAATTTAATTTAAAAATAAATGAATTTAGTAATGGTTATTTTTTTAACAAATATGGGTCTTGTCTTGTATTGTGATGTTATTATGGTTTTTTGGTTTATTTTTGATTATTCTTTTTATTATTTACATCATTTAGAGTAAGAAACCCGGAAATAACCAGATGGTTTCTAAGGAATCTCTTCCTTTAGTTAACCCTACCCAGACTCCTAGTTGAGTGGTATAACTGAGATCTTCTCACAAATTGATTATCAACTATAGAAATATAGTTCCTTTAGAAGTTGTTGAGTGGATTGAGGAATTTGAGAGTGTATTTATATTTTTTTAACACCATATTCCATGAGGGTTCGGGTTTCCTTGGGTATGTTTGGAGGACTGGGTTTGAACAAGTGGAAGGTGATCATCCCATCCTCATTGTGAGTTGGGATGTCGTGGGTAATCTTCAATAACACTTCCTCCTGATGGTTTATTTTTTTTAAGTGAAGGGTAATAAAATATCAGATATCCTAGAGGTTTCACAAGGTCCATAGATGGTGAAGGGATATGTTGAAAATTTCAATTAATATGTTTTCTTTTCTCCATAGATTGTTTCGAGTGATTAGTTAAAAGCTCCAAATTTTGTGTGTGGTCTCCATACAGGGTTCAAGGATCACATTATTTCCTTTGGGAATGTATCATAGTGCATCACGCAGTAGTGTATAATATTGTTTCGTTTGGTTCTTGTGGAGTTTCCCCATATGTTGATGATTATGAACAGGATGAACCAATTTCAAAAAAGTATCATTTTCAGTTCCAATATTTAATTCATCAAAACCATTGTTTGTTTTTTAATGGTGTGGTAGGTTTAGGAATTTTAAGACACCCTGATTCAATGCCCCAAAGAATTTTTGACAATGTGTCCTCTAGTGACACTAGAAGAAGGATTTTTGGAAGGGAATTATCATCTCCTAACTACAAGGTAGAAGATACATCAAGACATTTGGTCTCTATCCATTAGTCATGGATTGAATATTTTGATGCAGTAGAGCTGTTGGGAGTATGGAATGTAAATCCAGCTTATTTTTTCCAATATCAAAGTGCAATCCATTTAGATTTTCCCAATCTGTAGTTTTTTTAGAAATCACGGTGGGCCTTTTTTCTTGAAATTTTAGTGGTTGTTCCTTATGGATAATAAATTTTAAGTGGTTAACCTTTTTTTAAAACAGTTTTATCATTGATTGGTGATATTTTGTATATGTCTATGTTTTATGGATCTTATGTATCATGGTTTTTTATGATGTTTGGATTGAATTTCTATTTTTTGGGTCACCCTTGTGTTAGGGGGTTAGTGCTATCATGATTGCAGGTTTCTTAAATGGTGGAGTAACCCACCATGGGCCAATTATTATGATGGTTTTATATAGATTTGTAAGGGAGTTACTTGTCGATTTGAAAGGACACAATGGATTTGCAGGGTTTCTTTGGTTCTTGGATCAGTTTTGAGGTTTTCTTTGATTTCAGTTTTGGTCTTTATGTTTTATTATGAAGGTTCCATTTTAGTTTTTTTCGGTCTTGTTCCACATTTAGATAGGATTTATTTTTAAGGGAAGAGAGTGTCATGGTTTGGATAATTTTCCATCAATGACCTTGAAATATTAATTATTTTAATTATTTTAATTCTATTTATCATTTTTTTTGAGTTTGGGGCCAGTCCATCTATAAATTTTAAAATTTTGTATTTCTAGCATTGGTGCACAATTGACACACATTTAGTAGAATCATTGTGCTACCCATGTGAGAAGTATATAGTTTTTATAGGGCCGAATGAAATTATTGTGGCGAATTTTTACAAAAAGTGTGGTATTCCTATGAGAGGTGATCTTGGGGCCAAGTGAGGGGTGTATAGTTGTCCCATGGTTTGAAAAACCATGTGGCTAAACTGTGTGTTGGGTATGTGTTTTTTAAAAAAGTTTTAATAATAATATTTATTTTTAATAATAATAATATTATTTAAATTAAACCCTTCAGGGTTTCTTTCCCTCCCTTACATGAAATAGTCCCCCTTCCCCTCTCCATGACCAATCCCGCTTTCCTGTCTCTCTCATATGCACTGTATCCCCTACCACTTACTTCAGTCTTGATTCCTCCATAATTTACAGCCTGATCAACTTCAATAAGTTTCTTATCCCCTCTTCATCATTTCTTCCTCTTTTATTTATTGGTTTCCATTCCCTCCATTATGGTGTGCGAGATTTAGTCCAAAACCTAACCCCCTTTTCGGTATTTCTCTTGTTTTTCCTTGATTTCTAGTGTCCTTGGGTCCATGGGGACCGATTATAGCCGTGACCATTAAAGTTAATGGATTATCTATTGGATTTGGATAGTTTTTGTTCCATTATTCTCATTTTCATAATATTTAATTATAGATTTTTTGGTATATTTATAGTGTGTTGTGAACGACCATTCTTTAGGGTTACGTACAAGAATATGAATGTGTATGACATATATATACCCTCTTTCAAGATAATTCCTCATGGAGGGGGAAATATCTAAATTTTATCTAAATGTATATATATATATATTTGTGTGTATTAAAGAATGTTCATGTAAGATTAAAAGAGCGGAATCATATTTCCATCATCAAAAGTATTGTGTTTTGAGGTAGGTTCGCTATTATTTGACCTTTAATTTTAATTCCATTCTTTCTTGATTGTTTTAAAAAATGTTATTTTATCATTATCTAAATATTCTATACTTGGAAAAGTGGAATTTTATTATTTTAAATTCATTTTCATTAATTTACTTTGTTTTATCTAATCTTATAATAGAGGTTTCCTTTGCATAAGTATGTTTTTCATCTTAATTGAAAATTAGAGCATTTTAAATGTTTTATTGGTGTTCCAAATGAAAAGTTTTTTTATTAATTTTAAATTGATAAGGCCCGGTTGGCACCTTAAATTATTTTAGGGAAATGAAAAATCCAATTTAAGGACTTCCCCTTATATTTGAATTTTATTTTTTATAATGTGTGACATTTAATGTATTCTTGGTAATGGATCTTAAGATTTTTTTTTTCATTTTTGGAAAGTTAAAGGGACTGTGCTTAAAAAAGAGTGATAAAAGGTGGGAAAGTGGATGGAGGTTTTAGTAAAATCATGTGGAATGTATTTATATTTTATATTGACAAAAAATCACCTCTATTTGATTATAGAATAGAAGAATACAAGGTATTTATGTGGGGATACTAGGTGTAGTATTCCAGGTGAACCGGTAGGGCCATGACCCAATCTCCCTAAAAGGATTATGTTACAACACGAACTAAAATATAATGATTGGGATTGGTTAGATCATGTAAGAGATGGAACATCATGTTCCTGGTCAATCAATGAGATTACAAGTATCCTAGGTCCCCATTAACCCTAGAAATTTAATAATTTCCCATAGTCCTTGTTCTCATTTTAGTCCAACCATATATTTTACTATTTTTAAAATTCACTTATTCTTGGTTTCCTTTTTATTTCCAAATAATAAAAATATCATTATACCTTAATTTGTGATTATCACCTCATGATATGATTTACCTCTATGTTTGTCTCACTAAGACTTAGGTTTAATCATCCCCTTTTTATAAATGTTTTATTAGAAAATCCCCCATTATTTGGAAAATGTTTTTAAAAATCAAAGAGAAAAATGGTTTTCTGGAGAATTATCTTGTTACTTGTTTTGAAAGTAAATTGAATGAACCTTATTTTTATATGTCCTATTTTCAAATGAACATGACTTGGTTTTCATTTTTATATGTAAGACATAGGGAATAGTTTATTTAGGGACACATACTGAGTTTTAATACTCATGCCTATAGCTCAACATTTGTTTTCAGCTTATGTTGTAGCTTCTATCATAGAATTATTCCCTAGGGAGTGATGTTGGTTTAGTGGATTATAAATTACCATAAATGGATTATACATAGAAGGTTCCCTAAGACTAGTGGGTCATATGGACTCAGTAGCATCTCCCCAAATTCCATAGGTTACTAACTAGCAACAATGGCATAGGGTGTGTCTATGGGGAGAGTATGACCTCATCACCAAAGTGAATCACAATGAATAGAATATATGATACATAATGAGGTAAATAGAGGATGAATTATAAGTAAATAGAATTTAAAGTTGAAAGAAGAAAATCAATGATAACTAAAATAACATGAATAACAAACTATAACTGATGATTATATCTATCATGTCACTAGAAGGATGGTAAACATGGATACAATGTAGCAGACATATATGAAAAAAATACAATTTTAAAAAAGGAAATATATAAACAACATCTAGAATCTTGATCTCTAGACTGTTCATTTACTACCATATCCATACTAACACAACAAGCAATTAAGTGTCTTAAGCAGTACACTTATGTTTATTAACACCTGCACACATGAAATATTCCATGTGTACAAATGGAGCTCAGAGAGGGAATGAGATAAATCTAATTGGGTCACCACTAATGGTGTTTATAGTATCTTTCCCATGTAATGGAAATATAATAGTGTTAATGAATTCATATATAAAGTAAACCAGTACAATATAACTAAATACCCAAGTACCTACTTCATCCCTTGGCTGGTGTATGAACATGTAACCAGTTCATTAATTATTTAACTAAAAATTTATATTAATATGTCACATGATACACATCAAACACTGAAATCACCTCATGATATTATAAATAGTGTAGGTTTCAAGTGTTTACAAGGCAACTGAGATTGATAATTAATATGAGGCTATTCTAAGGTAATCACTATGGCAACATAGACCTCAAGGGCCCCCAAATTAGTAATAACCAATTTTGGGTTAGGGGTAAGAGTGTAATACAAGGATAGTAATCCAAGGAATTACCACAATAATGTTTCTAACTGAGACCAATGAATAAATCCAAGGTAAAATGGGAGATAAGTAGTTGTCGGTCCCCAAGAAGTAACTAGGGAAATCGTGTAACACTGGATCCATGGAGTGTATACAAGGAATCGTATAATAATAATAATGAAGGGAACCTATTGTGTCATATCAGGCATTAATAGGTAGACAAGGATCTGGTTACAAGGTAGGTCTCACCCAAGGAAACTAGTATCCTTGAGTCGGAATGACGTCCTCGAGTACCCAAGGAATTCCATCATGAATCCAAGATATAACATGTGTCAAGACTTCATATAAATATGTCAAGGTACATGTAAATAAATAGGAACCTTACATTTAATTCATTATATTTAATTTGGTCATATGATAACTATTCCATTAAAAAATTCACTTCGTTTAAGTCTTGCCTTTCATTAGTTTGACAAGGTCAAGTAGCATGAAAAATTTTAATTAAAACCTTGTAAATCATGTTCAATTAATAAGGTTCACTCTGCTTCCTTCCATAAAAAGTAATGGATTGATATAGACATGAAAGAAAACATTCATTTAAATTTAATAAGGACAATGTATTATTTCTAAAATTTCATTTAAATTAATCACTTACAATTAAACACTTACCTAAGGAGAACAAGTGGAAGTAATAAGGTACAAGATATTCAAAATTTCATGATTCAATAGGAAATTAGTATAAGTATTCTTACCATTAGTGTTTTCAATCTCAAGCACACCCCAAATATAGCTCAAATGTGTCAAATCACTAAAAACCCAATTATTGAATATCACCCTGTATGGATTGTTGAAAGTTGTGGACACAACCACCAACAACGAATCAAATTTATTGAAATATCATAACCATACAGTTCTAATAAATATAAGTAAGGTATATAAATTCAATAAACAACACCAGAATAAAATTAGCCGGCCCCACATATAAATTCCAAAATAAATGAACTTGATTGATGGATTATAGACCACCCCCAGGTACTCATATGACACTCTCATCCAGTATTATCCTCTAATTCGTCTTGAATCAGAGTAAATCTGAAAAAAAAGAATAAATTCTTAAACCAGTATAACTAGGTTGAGAGAACGAGAAAGGAAAAATGTGTCTAAAATATTTGAGTACTTACCATTGCACATCAAATATGAAAATGGAAGCTCAATCAGACCCGAGATTATGGAGATCTCTCAATCCCTATATTTTGCTTTCAAAAGCACCAAATTAGGTGAAATTGTGGTTTATCCCACCAGAAATATGAATATAGAAGAACAAGGAGGTTAAATTAGATCATTAAGGTTAAAATGATCATTTTACATAGAAAGTATCCTATGCATGGTTTGTCCAAACATTTTTCCAAAATATGGGCCAACCTTGCATGGGTACCTGGAGACTAGGGGCACCCGCACAGTTAGTCTGCACAGTTTGGGAAACCGTGCACCAACTGTTTGGAATGAATCTACCCTAAAATAAATACCATCCACACAGTTAGATATAACCAGGTTCCCTACCCACATGGTTTATAATAATCATGAAACAATCCAATTTTATCCAAAAATCTAGGCTCCATGTTCTGAACAAGCCCCATACAACACTTAGACCTTCGTGAACTCATTAGGCATATGAAAATGGTCCGTAATAAGTGGTTAGACCAAAATTTAAATGATCCATATCTGAGTCAAAAAACTTGTTCATGCATTATTCAACCCTTAAAGTAAATCTTCCCTGATTTCACCTTTCAAGGGTGTTGAAAAACAATTTGAAAAATAATAAGCCCACTGATAATGTGCATCCTCCTCCCACTATTATTTCATTTCTTGTACACGGCTGGGCTTCCATAACACCCATACTATAGGGACAAACCAGCCACATAGATCTTTCATGATCCTATCGATGATCCATATAGGATACTCCTCATATGAACATTTAGCATCAATATCAACTTCATCATGATCAAAAGTACGAGATTTTTTCACATGATAATGTAAATTTTGTGAATTGTAGAAGACGTTGTGCATTTCATGTTACCTATGAGTTAGTAATAATCGATTTGGTACCAGAATGACTCATTCCAAGATCTCAAACAACCTTAAACAAAGATGTGATAGTTTCCCTTGATTTCATTTCTATGTATTCCTTATCTTATGTGATATCCATAGGAAAACCTAATCCCCAACCTCGAACACTAGAGGTCATTGACGGTGATCAACATAATATTTTGTTCCAGATTGAGCAGCAGTCATATACATCCAGATCCGCTAAACATGCTCTAATGTATTTTGTTTGAGATGAGGACCTAGTAAGCCTGCCTCACCAACCTCTAAACTTGATAGGGGTGAACGACATGACCTACCATGTAGGAATGAAAAAGATAAATCATAATTGTATCTTAAAATCATTTATTACAGGTGAAATCAATCAGAGGGATATGCTTCTCCCAAGAACAACTAAAATCAAATACACATGCTCAGAGAACATACTCTTGAACTTGTATTGTCTCATCCAACTATTCATTGGTCCGCGGGTGAAAAGATGGGATCATATTCACCTATATCAAATAAATAAGTCACTATAGTGGGGGCTACAAGAATAGTACATCGTACTGTAGATAGACCCATAGTCTAATACTCAGATATCAGTTTTAAATCATGCATATGTCCATATCTACAACTCTGAGAAACTTCTAGACAACCATGATCAAAACTAGTTTGTTGGCGCTGCTAATATTCAAGGGTCTAGCTACCATGGCCACGACCTCCTTCGTGGCTAGCCCTACGAGTGATACTCCAAAACCCCTCCTGATGCAATGTAAAAGAACCTACCCCTGAAGGAAGACCTAGTATGGAACCTCTTACACTATAAGAAACTTTTAATGGTCTGACAGAATCTTAGCAAGTGCCCCACATGGTTTCAATACTGAAACTCTAAAGGGACTCTATCACATTGAGGTTTTAGATGCCCCATATGTCGGTACTATTGTAATACTATATAACTATCTACAAGAGTACCCTAGATTCCACTTCCCTGATGAGAAACCTCTAAGGGAGGATTTCTTCTACTAGAAGAACTTCTATCTTGATGTGACACTAGTCCTATATTCCAAGTACCATCACTACCCCTTAGGTTGCACTCAGTGATTTGAGACTAATTTACTATTTCAAATAAAGTTAGCTGAAATACACTCACCCGAGTATGAATGGAATACATGATCCCATCCTCATAGCATCTAGAAGGAGAAATCTCATCACCAACTAGAAGTAGTGAAAATAACTATAACTCTATAAAATGCGTTAAATACTCCATAACTATCATAAAACCTTTCTTGAGAAGAATACAATCTATGGATAGATCCAACCTCAATGTATGAGGAATGAAATGATCTTATAAGGAAGTATAGAATTCCTCCCATACCATATCCTGATGGAGACCAACTCGAGTAATAACATCACATCAATGCTTGGCCAAATACTAAATCATATATATTGTATGTTTGACCCACTACTCTAGAGGTGTCACCAGATGATCAAAGATAGAGAAGGTGGATTCAAACCAAGACTTAGAAACATGTGGACGACTATCTCCTGAGAAAGTAGGAGGATGCTTATACTGGTACTCAAGGGTCATGTCATCCATCATAGGTTCATCTTGTGGAGAACGATGCATACAATACATTAGATATAAGAAACCATTAAGAACATGATAATTAGAACCAAATTCAGGTACATCAAGAGGTGCCTCGTGTGTCACTCTTGGAGGTAAGACTAGTGACTCAGGGCCCACCATTTCTGGAGCATGGTCATTTCCACGCTCCTGGCGCACAACATGAGGACATTGTGGTGGAATTGGTCTACTATTTTTCCAAGCACACACCTCAGAACAATATTTAAGAAAAATTAGTATATCAATAGAAATAGATAATTAATGTATGGAAGCTCACTACCCAAGGCATACTACCTTAACCACCCACATAAATGGAAAGGTAAAATTAAGTGCTGTGTTATAAGTTTCATGGTTTCCAATAAATGAATGTTCAATAGTAACTTTCCTCATTATTAATTAGAAATCATATCATTTGATTTTATATTTAATTTCTAGGTTAACTCCTTTACCCTTAATAAGAAGGACAATGAGGGATAATGACATGAAACCATTTAAATTTTAAGATTTCATTTTCTTAGAACTTGTATCAAAGTTCCCTTAAAATGGGTTGTCATTCCCAGTGAATCATGAAGCATACTCTTTATCACTAAAAATCACACAAATTTTAATTTATAATGAAAGGCTTGATTTTGAAAATTACTCATTCCAATCCAAGAGGGCCCATAAAACCTCATGACTTGAAACATACAATCACTCAACAATATCCCAAAAGGAGTAAAAGTATGTATAGAATAAAGGATCAATCAACAATCATAATCATATCAAGCATTGAAAGCAGGGAGATGAACCTTTATGGCCTAGAAACATACCTAACATGTAAGTCCTAGGTGCCTATATAATGCATGTAAAAATTATACTTCCCCCCATATCATCATTCCAAGGATAAAATAAAATATCAATCATAAGAATAGTAACTAACACCACATAACAAGTGAGTCACCCAATGGTGAAATAAAATCAACTCTAAATGAAAAAATTATAAAAACAATTATAATTTAGGAAACTTGGAATTTAACTCGAACATGGGTTTGTTACACTTAAGAATATCTTATGACCATGTTCCAAGAATTTATAATCTCTAAGTAGTAAATCACGAAAGGAACCCCTTTGATACCACTTTGTGAAGTCCCAAATCAAGATTCCATTTAGGAGGTGCCCCCATCCCAGTGGACCATAAGGCCTCAAGAACATCTCCTAAAATGGAAGAGGTTTTCGACTAGCAGTGAGGGATTATTTTGTGTCTATTGGGAGACTATGCCCTCATTACCAAAGTGAATCATTTTAGATAACATATATGATACAATCATAGGTAAATATAGTAATCAATATGATTAAATAGAATGCACAATGGAAATAGACAAATCAATGATAACTTAAATGACTAGAAGAACACACAACAACTGATGATGATATATTTTATGTCACTACAAAGCTGGAAAACATTGATACAAAGTAGCAAGTATACACAAAAACCCAAAATTTGAAACAAGATAAATTTATAAAATATCCCAAACATCCCAAACTCCAGATCAATCATCTGTTACCATCTCCATACTAACCCAACAAGAAATCATGTGTATGGAGTGGTACACTTCCCTTTATCAAACACATGCATACATGCTATCTTCCCCAAGTACCAATGAAGCTAAGAGAGGGAGTGAGATAAATCTCAATGGTCCACTTAAAATTATGTCTATAACATTCATATCATGTAATGGAAATTTAATAGTGTTCCATCATGCATATGTAATGTAAATCAGTATAGTGTAACTAAATTCCAAAGTACCTACTTTATCCCTTGGCTTGTGTCTGAACATTTAACTAGTTAATTAACTAATTAATTACCATTTTATCATAATAGTTCATGTGAATAATATCCATCCCTAACATCACATCGTGATATAATAGACAGTGAAGGTTACAAGGCGTAACAAGACAACCACGATTGATAATTAGTATGAGGTGGTTCCAAGTTAATAACCAAGGAAAACGAGAATGAGGGGGCATGGTAGCCGCCATTGGGACCAGGTACCATGCAGCTTTGTACGGGGAAATTCTTTCTGATCAGAAATGCAAGGTGGGGATCTAAGGAGATCAATGATTCAAGATGCTGGGGACATGCACTTCTAGTGGGCTGGGAATATGGGTCATGTAATAGGCATGGTATGCCTCTGGGTCTTTGGGTCATGTATTGCAGGTCATTTATGGCCTTGGGACTTGGGCCTATAGGTCATGTACGGGTTCCCCTTTAACCCTCAAAAGGGGGATTATCTATAAAAAATAAAAAATAAGGCCTTCGGTCCATTCAGGCATAATTAATTTGTTCATATTATTGATAACTATTCCATTATTAAATTTACTTGGTTCAAGCCTTCCTTTTCATTAGTTTGAAAAGGCCATGTAGTATGAAACATTTTAATAAAAACCATGTAAATAAAGTTCAATTAATAAGGTTAACTCCAATTCCTTCCATAAACATGGAAATGTGTGCTATAGATGTGAAACCAAACATTCATTTACATTTAATAAGGCCAATTCATATACATAATTATGCTTTCCATAATATCATTTAAATCAATCACTAACATTTAATTGCATACCTTAGGTGGTCAAGTGAAAGTGAAAAAGCACAATATATTCCCAATTTCATGATTCAATAGGAAATTAATACACGGATTCTTACCATTAGTGTGGTTAAGCTTGAGAACACCCAAACAATGGCTCAAAAGTGTCAAAAAACGAAAAACCTAATAATGGAATATCATCCAACATGGGGTGTTTACAGTTGTAGATGAAATCAACGAATCACTTTTATGGAAAGAGAATAACCATATGGTTCTAAAGAAAATAGGAAAAGAATATAAATTTAATAGACAACCCTTGATGAAATCGGTGGGTCCCACACATCAATTTCAAAATCAATGAACATAAGGGTTGAGTTATAGACCACCCACCTAGTTCTCGTATGACTCTCCTTGTATAGTATTGGCCTCTAATTCATCCTAGATTAGAGTATATCTAAAAAATATGAATAAAATAATAAACCTCAATATCTAGTATGAGATTAATAAAAATGAAGAATAGATAAAAAGGACTCAAATACTTACCATTACATATCTAACATGACCAATGTAAGCTTGATCAAACCTCAAATGAAGAAGATCTCTCAATAACTAGATTTAGCGCTCCAAAGCACTAAAATGGGAGTTATAGAGGTTCATACTGCTGGAAAAACAAATAGGGAAGAAGGAGAAGGTTAAATTAGAATATTAAGGTGAAAATAGTCATTTTTCAAAAAAATAGACTGTGTAGGATTTGGGTGCACAGTTTTCCAAACCATGCTCCAACCATGCATGGGTACCTGGAGAAAATGGGAACCTGCATGGTTAGGGAAACCATGCACCGACCATGTAGAATGACTCTACCTAAAAATGCATACCATCCACACAGTTATATTTAATAGTGTACCTTAATTGAATGGTTTATACTAACTATATGATTGGATAATATCTACCAAAAAGATGGGCTCTATACTCTGAATAAGCCCCAGACACCCCAGAGACCTTCGTGAACTCATTTGGTATCTGAAAAAGATCCATAATAATTAGTTAGATATAAATTTAAATGATCCATACCTAAGTTAAAAATCATGTTCTTACTAGGTTGATGGTGACCTAAAGGGTCACATGGATGTATATCTGGTTTTATGTATCTCTCATTGTCTGTTCAGCCGTATTTATTCTATTTTAATTTTTTCATCTATTGTTCATGGGATAAATTGTTCCAAATTGAGTATTCTTGATTCCTGAGTCTTGTTTCCATCCCAGGAGGATCGGTAATTCCTCTTGGGCTATGTCATTGTCCAAATCAACTAATTTGTTTGAGGTTGAACCATGTTTGTTCATGACATAACACTCTTTGAAAATTAGATAATCCCAGTAGTGAGGTTTACATTTCTAAGCATTTATTTATCATTTATATTTGTTTATATGCATTTATTCTTCCTAAAATTCCATTAAAAATATTAAAATTATCTTAGTCTCTTTATTATACTATATTTTTTTATAAACTTGATATAAGCATTATCCACATTTCCCTTTTCTATTAAGAAAAACGAAACCACCATCTGTGCATTGTGCAAACTACCACCTCCACAATGTCACACGTTTCATTTTCCTTCACCACCTTAAAAGGGTGGTCTAAATAAAGATATTAATATAGAATTATAATATTTATTAAATAATTCATATTTTGTAATCATATACCATATTATTCCCTTTCCACATTCTGTGTAAAATGAAATCATTATCCATTCATATGTGTGGACTACCATCTCTATTGAATGACCATTTTACATTTTTTATTTTCATCATTGACTGAAATTTATGTCCATGATAATGGATTTAATGTATAAATATTAGTATTATGAAATTATTATTTTTCATTAAAAGAAAATTCAAAAACTAATTATTTATATGATCAATAATCAATCGTCGTAATTTCAGTAGTCCAAAATAGCATTCTATGAGATAAACATGATGTCTTCATATTATGTAATAAATATTTATAGGTAATATTATTATTATTATTAAAAAACATTGTGATATGAAACACTGATAATCACAAAATAATATCATTATTCTTCTACTATAACTATTTTACAACTAAACCACTTCATAATCTTCCATTTATTATGTTATATTCTTATTTTGGTTGATTTAACCACCTACTTAAAAAATGATATTAATTTATTTATTGGATGACTACAAAAATTAATTTTATGGGTATATATGATATAAATAAGTACATAATTATTTTTTTGGTTGTGGAATTGTTTTATAAAAAATAACTCATTATTTAAGAAAACACCCATCGGTCACTAAGAATCATTGAAACATGATCATTGCCAAATTCATATTTAAGAATCATAAAAAATAAAAAAATAAAACTATAAAATTATAAATAATAGTAAAATATAAATTCAAGTTCCTTTTATTGTCACATAATGATGAATTTTGGGATCATAATGAATAACAACACAGTTATTATGAAACTTGGTCAAAATAATCAAGATTAAAGAAAGAAGATATCGAAAAAGATAACAACTAACTAATATAAACCTAAAGAATAATTGTAAATTATTATTTAATGGGTTATAGTAATGAATTATTTTATGAAATAGGTTTTCAATGGTTATTTTTTTATACAATAGGTGATATTATGATAAAATAAGTAGGAATTCAATGTAAGGGTTTCGTATCTCAAATTTAACTTCTTGAGACACATTTCTTATTATGAACCATGAAATCATTGATATTATGTGATTACCACCTAATGAATAAAACAACCCATACTTTACATACATAAATATTTCTTCATAATTGAATAATACTTATTAAAACATATAACAAAACCATGAAAGGACCGTATAGGTATAGTGTCTTTAGAAACTGGGAAATATAAACAGCTGGTTCATAAATCATCTACATTGTCTCCCTTTTATTTTATCATATCTAGAGTCCCTTTTGGAATATATTATTTAATACCCTTCTTCCCGACCTGGGGATAAGAAAGCATACAAAAGGGTGATCTCAAATGCTCAGTAAGGGTAAACAAAAGAAATATCAGTCACATCATATACATAAGAACATATCATTTTGGAAATCTTGACCTGGAAAAGAGATCATAATTTCATAACATGGGATAAATAATAATAGTGAAATGTAATCCCAATAAACATAACATAAAACATGAAACTTTATGGAATACCCACATAATCATAGAGAATCATTTCTTAGTAGTCAATACTCATTTCCAACACTATCATAGTGGACAAAGTCCATTTCTGAACCGAGTTCACACCTCATTTCAGTCCTGTATCACCAATCCGGATTAACCTGCCATTCCAGCCATGTCTATCTCATGAGATATAAATCTTTACCCAATTCATTGGAGGTAGATATAGGTCCCACCCATCTCATAATTATATTATTATAATGTGTTCCACAAGGTCATAAATCATACATCATAGCATAACCCATGTAATAAAAATGGGATTCATAAACTTCATGCCATCATAACATAATCCATATAAGATAAAAGGACATCATAAAAATAATTCCATCATAACATAATCAAATAAATGTAAAAATAGGGATAGAAATAGAACCCTATATTATCTTAGATGGAAAATAATTTTTATAAAATGCTTGAACTCCATTCTTGAGGAAAATATCCTTTCTACATAAAAAACATTTTTCCTTTGTTAACATTTCATACAATTCTAAACTAAAAGAAGATGATTAAAAATAAAACTGAAAAATTTTAAATGAATCTTCATGAAAATAAGGTTCAAAAAATCCATTCATGTCGTATAAGTTAAAGAAAAACATTCTTCTCGTACTTTGGCCGGAAAAGTCAAAAAAGTAACTCGTACTAAAAAAGAAAAAAGATTCCTTTCATATCTTTTACTAAAAACTCACAAAAGGGTAAAATTGGATTTAAAAAAATCACATAGGGATAGAAATAATATTATATATTTACAAAACATGGATGTGGATGATTAATATGACCCAATAATTACCGAAGTATACACAATATCGGATAAAAATTGAGATTGCGAGATTTTCCCTTACCTTAGGTCCAATTTTTTTCGAACGTGTTAGAAACTCCTGTATAATGATTTAAATAATGTTATTGACTTATTCCAGAATCATACTCATTGTTATGATATCATATATGGTCATATTCTTAGCTTCGTATTAGTAATATTTCATTGCTACTTGTTATTCGGGTGTTTATTGCTTTTTGTTCTTATGTGTGTTTTGTTGAATAAATTCTTATCATTATTTTTAGGTTTTAGATACCTCATTTACAGAATGTTACTAGTGTAATATATATCATATTTATTCATTCAATTAATTTATATAATCATTTTTCATTGAAGATCTTGTAGAACGAGTCGCATCACATCGTGGAGACGGTAGGCCGTACGTAAGCACGAGCGATGATATCATTCCCATGATCGTGGAATTGTATTGAAGTGTATGTATACTATTTCAGAATAAATATAACTTTAAAATAATCATATATATCTATTATTTACACCATTATACCCATCCAAGTAAGGTGGTGGTGGAAAACAGATTACACTATGGCGTGGAGATGATATTTCGTACGTACGCACGTGCGGTGATTTAGCTTTCTGTAGGATGGATAGAAGGTGAAATATGGTTGTTTCATACATAGAATAACATATCAGTATATTAGTGATACTGATGTTATTACTTCATAATGAAACAACTAAATAATAAGAAGTAGAAGAAGAAATAAAGTTGAAAGAATCGGTAATAGACATTACCTCTTCTTTGAAGCGCCTCTTCTTAACCTCCTCTTAGGGCACTAAATATGGTCTTTAAAAAAGACCAGGACCTCTAAGATGTTTATAGGGACGTTGATAAGGGTAATTGTAAGGGTTTTGATGAGCTTGAAGGATCAAAGTGGTGTGAGGAGGAGAGAGATTAGGTGCCCTTTTAAAAGGGAGGAGAGGGGCACTTTAGGGAAAAACAAAAAATATTATTTTATTATAAAGTCATATTCGGTTTTTAATAGACCCAAATTGATTTATTTAGAAGATAAGGTGGGTATGGATCGAAATAATCTCATACAATAGATTTTAGACAAGTTTATGTTACTATTTTAACCTTATCATTTGGATTTAACTTTAAGTTAAATAATTTTACTTTTACCATGTTTTCTTGTTTTCTTACACTATATGGATAATAAACATACTATAACAAGCCATAAAAACCCCAAGTGGTTCATTATAAATATATATAACCTTATCTAAGTCATTTGGCCGAACCTTATATTTTTAGAAATAAAATAACCATTAATAATATAATATATTTTAAAAAATATTTTATGTCAATTTTGACACTATTTGGTAATTGATTTTCGTGAAACTCATAACAGCATGATTAGTTCCAAAAAGGTTAATTAAATCAATACTAATATGTCATATTAACCTAAAAAGTTATTTTAATTCATAAAAAGTCTCTAATTACATTTATTTGGGTATTTATAATATCAGTTATCCTAATATTTCCTTAATAAGGTAATTACTGCATCATCATTGTGTCATAAATAAATAAAAATATTTGAAGTCTAAAAATTATAAATAAAATACCATTACATAGGAAATAATTTTAGATTTCTAATTAATATTTATAGTCGAATTTATATTATATATTACTCTATATTAAAAATGTTTTAGTTATTAAACTTTTATTTTAACTATTTTAACCATTCTTTAAATAAAATAATATTAAATGTCCTAATCTAATCCATGTAGACCTAAATGGTCATATATTATTCCTATGGTTTTTTATGGATGAATTAGACTTATCCAATAGAATTAGGACATGTGTTAGGGTAATAATAATACCATTTGTACCCTTAATTACCCTATTTACTTTTAACCGTGGTAAATAAAAGTAAGAAGTAATTATTCACCAAAAATTATTTTTATCTTATTGAACCACATTTTACTCCTTGATGTTAACCATGTATCTCGGATTTTGGAAATTCCACTCACAGAAGGGGAAAAATTATGTTTTATGTAAATTTTCAAACTCTCCTAGGAGGTGGGTAAAAGACGGTGAAAAGTTCAATAAAATTTTTATATAACTAAAATTATTATAAAATGACTCTAATGAATTACGTTGAACTTATATAGGTATTATGTATCAATTTTCACATAAAATAAATGTAAATAAAATAAATAATTATTTAAATAAAAAGTCGGGTTTTAAATAGTAACACAGTGTTTTCCCTATACATCAAAAATTGAAAGTTTTCAGAAAAATACCAAAAATTCACCCTAGGCTAGTCTCGATATTCTGAATCCAAAAAAGAAGTCCATTTTGAAGATAAAATTTATAAAATTTTAAAAAGTGGGTATTACTATTCATAACAGCTAGTTTTAATAAAATTTTAATAGCATATCGTTGTTTAGTGAAACTCGGTATTGCGTAAAATGAAAGCTATCGAGGAATGTCGTTATTGTTTATAAAGCAAGCCATGATAGTGTTGTGTGTAGTGAAATATTCCATTGATGATAACAAAATATTTTTTCATAAAAATATCGGGTGTTCCATTCTACCCCCCTTAAAATGAATTTCTCCCTCGAAATTCATCACTTTGTAACAAAAAGACGAGGATACCTCTCCCTTATCATATCCAAAAGCTCGCATATAGCTTCTTCTAATTGGTGGTTCCTCCATAAAACTTTCACCAAGAGAGTGGTCTTATTCCATAGGACTTTTTCGCTACGATCCAGAATATCTATCCGCTGGTCTTCATAAGAAAGATCTTTCTCCAGCGGTACAACTTCTGTGTTGAGTACATGTGAAGGATCAGGTATATACTTTCTTAGGAGAGATACATGGAACACATCGTGAACTTGAGAGAGATTCGGTGAAAGCGCCAATCGGTATGCTACCTTCCCAACACGATCTAGTATTTAGAAAGGACCAATATACCTAGGGATCAACTTCCCCTTCTTTCCAAATATCATTACTCTCTTCTAAGGAGATATTCGTAAGAACACTTTATCACCCACTTCAAACTCTAGGTATTTTCTTCGGTTATGGGAATAACTTTTTTGTCGACTCTGAGCTGCTCTTATGTGTTGTTGTATAGATCAGACCTTTTCTACCATCTCATCAACAAGATCAGATCCTAATAGCTTTCTTTCCCAAACTTCATCCTAGGAAGTTCGAGTTTGGAATTTCTCTCCATAGAGAGCTTCATAAGGAGCCATATGAATACTGGAGTGAAAGATATTATTATAAGAAAATTCCACCAAAGGTAGGTTTTGATCCCAACCACCTTCGAAATCCATAGAGCAATCTCTTAACATATCTTCTAGAGTTTGAATTGTACTCTCAGACTGACCGTCTGTCTGAGGATGATAAACAATGCGGAAAATCAACTCTGTATCCAGAGTATGCTGAATACATTTCCAAATCATTGAGGTAAACCTCAGAACCCGATCAGATATAATGGAAAGTGGCACTCCATGAAATCTTACCACTTCCTTCACATATATCATGGAAATATGATCAAGAGAGAAATCCACTCTAATAGTAGTGAAGTGTTCCGACTTTTTAAGACAATCAACTATGACCCAGATAACATTATTGCCTTTGGATGTTTTAGGAAGTCCGGTGACAAAGTCCATAGTGATGTTTTCCCATTTCCATTCCGGTATGGGTAATGGTTGTAACATCCCCTTAGACATCTGTCTCTCAACTTTAACTTGCTGAAAAACCAAGCATCGAGAGACATATTCAGCAACATCTCTTTTCGTGCCATCCAACCAGAAGTACTCTTTCAGGTCCCTATACATCTTCATGCTTCCAGGATGAATAGAGAATGAAGAACTATGAGCCTCATCCAGAAGATCCATCTTTAATTCTGGGATGGGAGGAACACAAACCCGATTCCTGAACCTTATTATCCCATCACAATCAAGGTTGAATTCAGAAACATTTCTCACCTTCTTTTGTAACTCTACATCTTCTTTCTGTGCCTCTTTAATCTTCGCCTGTGTAGATGGTTGAACATTCATTTGAGAAAGATATGATTTTCCCCTTCCATTATAATTCAAAGATCCATTCATTGTAAATCCATAAATATTGGATATTTTGTAATCCTCATCATAGATAAGCTAGCATGGTCTTGTCAACTTAATGCATCTGCCACCTATTTTCTTTCCCATGGCGGTAATAAATTGAGTAGTCATAATCCTTAATTATCTCCAACCATCTTCTTTGACGAATATTCAGCTGCTTTTGTGTGAAAATATACGTTAAACCTTTATGATCAGTATAAATATCACACCTTTCACCATAAAGATAATGCCTCCAAATCATTAATGTAAAGATTACCACAGCTAAATCCAAATCACGAGTTGAGTAATTTTTCTCATGGATTTTCAACTGTCATGAGGCATAAGCTATCACCATATCATTTCTCAGGAGAACACACCCCAATACATTCTTGGATGCATCACTGTAGATCACAATCCTTTCTCCACTACAAGGAAGTGTGAGCACATGTGCACTGGATAATCTTCTTTTTAACTCTTGGAAATTCTCTTCACATTACTCCATCCACACGAACTTAACTCCTTTTTTAGTCAACCTGGTGAGTGGATTAGATAATTGTGAAAAATATTTCACAAAACGTCGATAATAGCCAGCCAAACCAAGAAAAATTTAGATCTCAGTTATTGTTATTGGTCTCGACCATATTTCAATAACCTCTGTTTTTGCTGGATCCACAGATATCCCCTATTTTGAGATTATGTGACCAAAAAATGAAACTTTTTGAAGCCAAAATTCACACTTGGTAAATTTGGCATAAAGCTTCTCCTTTCTCAGGGTCTTCAATACAATTCTCAAGTGATCTTCATGTTCTTCCTTACTCTTTGAATAGACATGAATATCATATATAAAGACTACCAAAAAATGATCAAGATAGTCTCTAAAGACTCTATTCATTAGATCTATGAAGACAGCAGGGGAATTAGTAAGACCAAATGGCATCACTATAAATTCATAGTGTCTATACCTTGTATCCAAAGCCGTCTTTGGTATATCCTAAATTTTAATCCTTAATTGATAATACCCTAAATGAAGATCAATCTTGGAAAAGTATTGAGCTCCGCATAGTTGGTCAAATAAGTCATCAATGCGTGGGAGAGGATATTTCTTCATGATAGTGATCTTGTTATGTGCTCGATAATCAATGCAGAGTCTCCTTGATCCATCTTTCTTCTTAACAAATAGAACAGGTGCTCCCCAAGGTGATGCACTAGGGCGTATGAATCCCTTATCAATATTATCTTGGAGTTGCTTATTCAATTCCTACAACTCAATTGGGGCCATTCTATAAGGTGTCTTTGAAATAGGTAAAGCACCCCGTATGAGTTCTATTGGAAACTCATCTTCAAAATTTGGTGGAAGACCAGAAAATTCCTCCGGAAAGACATCATCAAACTCCCGTACAATGGGAATATTCTTAATCATGAGTTTCTCACCAACCATTTGAGATAAATAACCTTAATTTAGTGGAATCAAGACCCATAAGATGGTAGAAATTTCCACTGGAAGGTTATGTTCATCCATGCATCGATAGACGATCATAGATTGATCTGGAATATGAAATGTGACTACCCCTCTTTGGAAATTGATATGAGATCCATTTAATGAAATCCAATCCATGCCAAGAATCACATCAAAATCCACTATTGGAAGGATCACATGATTTGCTAGAAGCACATTCCCACAAACATCAATCGAAGAAGAATTGTAAACTTTTGATGCGACTGTTGTGCAATTAGGGGTTGTCACATCTAACTCAATATCTAACTGCTGAGGTAATATGGTGATACCCTTAGAAAAGGCTTCAGAAATAAAAGAGTGGGTGGTTACAGAATCAAATAAAACATTTTATACTTTAAAGTGGATGGTAAGTGTACCTTTCACCACTTTGTTATCATACACCACAATGCTAATAGAAATTGCATGTGACTTTCCTTTGTCTTTAGCCTTAAGTGTTTGTTGATGTCGATCATCATCATCAACCCTTGGATTAGGGCATTGATTGGCATAATTCCCCATTTCCTTGCACTTGTAACATTGAAGTGCAGAAGGTTCACTCTGTGTAGCCTTTTCTTTGTTCGCATAATTAGACATCTTCTTCCCATAATTGAAGAATTCAAATGCCCAAGGACCTTCCTGTCCAAATTTGAAACATTTACATGTCCCTTTAAGACAAATCCCTCAATATTTCTTTCCACACTTTGAGCATAAGAGAAAACTCATCTTATTTTCAGTGTGATCTTTAGATTTCCCTTTGAATTCCATTTTCCTCTTCTTATCAAACACATATGACTGATGGGTTACTCAAATCTCCATCTGAACCTTGAGAGCACATCGATTGATTTCCTCATAGCTATTGAAGTCCCTTATGGCTAAAACCCTTTTAAGACTTGGTTTTATGCCACTAATGAATCTATCGATCTTACTCTCAGGTTCGATAATAATCCCAGAAGAGTACCTTGCAAGTCTTGTAAAATTTTCTTCGTAGGTACCAACAGATTCATCATCCTTTTTCTTCAGTTCAAGAAACACCTTCTCCATCTTTGTTCGAAGAATATGAGGGAAGTAATTATTGAAAAATAAGTTCTTGAACTCATCCTATTTCGTGGACTCAATTTCATCCCTTTGCCTCGTATTCTTGATAAGATTCCACCATTGATTAGCTTCACCTTCCAAACAATATACTGCTAAGATGACTTTATCATGTTCAGAACATTGAAGAACTAAAAATATCTTTTCAGTGGTACTGATCCATTGTTCAGCCACTAATGGATTAGTAGACTCGTTGAATGAGGGTGGACTCTGCCTCATGAAGGATTAAATAGAATGTTGCTCCTTCCTTTGCTCATTTGGAAGTCCTGCATGATTGATATCTTGGGAAAGTTGTGTGAGCATGGATACAAGATTTTTCAATCCAACTCCCATAAAGTTTGGTTGCTCTAGGGGAAAATCATTGCATTGCCTGTCGCATTCTACATTAACACGTTTCCTTTGGGTTCCATCCATTTACTAAAACTGAGAAGAATAGTGTGAGAAACACTAATTATAATAGGAAAACCACATAATCAAGAATAAATTTCACACTTAAGGTGTTTTCATAGGATATTCATGGACATTTCTAAAACACTAAGATTTTTCCTATGCTTAGACATATCCTTAGGGTTCTTACTAAGGCATTCACATCCTAGTTTCCAATGGTTGAATATAACTTTCCTCTAATACCAACTATAACGACCCATACTTTAAATACATTATTATTACTTCAGAATTGAAGCATAATTATTACAACATATAACAAAACCATAAAAGGACAATATAGGTATAGTGTCTTTAGAAACTGGGAAACATAAACAACTGGTTCATAAATCATCTACATTGTCTCCCTTTTATTTTATCATATCTAGAGTCCCTTTTGGGATATCTTACTTAATAACCTTTTTATTGACCTGGGGAAAAGAAATCATACAAAAGGGTGAGCACAAATTCTTAGTAAGGGTAAACAAAAGAAATATCAATCACATCATATTCATAATAACATATCGTTTTTGGAAATCATAACCTCCAAAAGAGATCATATTTTCATAGCATGGGATAAATCATAGTAGTGAAATGTAATCCCACTAATCATAACATAAAACATGAAACTTTGTGTCATACACACATAATCATAGATAATCATTTCTTAGTAGTCAAGATTCATTTCCAAGACTATCTTAGTGGACAAAGTGTATTTCTGAACAAAGTTCACTCCTCGTTTCAGTTATGTATCACTAAACCGGATTAACCTGTCGTTCCAACCATGTCGATCTCATGATATAAAAATCTTTACCCAATGCATTGGTGGGAGACATAGGTCCCACCCATCTCATAATGATACCATTCTTATGTGTTCTACAAGATCATAAATCATACATAATAGCATAACCCATGTAATAAAAATGGGATTCATAAATGTCATTCCATCATAAAATAATCCATATATAATAAAGGGATATCATAAAAATAATTCCATCATAATATAATCAAATAAATGTAAAAATAGGGATAGAAACAGAACCCTATATTATCTTATATGGAAAATAATTTTGATAAAATGTTTGAACTCCATTATTGATGAAAAATATCTTTTCTACGTCAAAAACATTTTTCCTTTATTAACATGTCATACAATTTTAAACTAAAAGAAGTTGATTAAAAATAAACTTGAGAACTTGTAAAGGAAGATTCATGGAAATAATGTTCGAAAAATCCATTCATGTCGTATAAGTTAAAGAAAAACATTATTCTCCTACTTTGGTCAGAAAAGTCAAAAAAGTACCTCGTACTAAAAATGACAAAAGATTCCTTTCATATATTTTAATAAAAACTCACCAAAGGGTAAAATTGGATTTAAAAAAAATTGTACGAGGATAGAAATAATATTACATATAGACGAAACATGGTTGTGTATGATAAATATGCCCCAGTAATGACTGAAGTATAAACAATCTCGGATAATAATTGAGATTGTGAGATTTTCCCTTACCTTAGGTCCGATTTGCTTCGTACGTGTCCGAAACTCCTGTATAGTGATTTAAATAATGTTGTTGACTTATTCCAGAATCATACTCGTTATTATGATATCATATATTATCATATTCTTAGCTTCGTATTAGTAATATTTCATTGCTACTTGTTATTCGAGTGTTTATTTCTTTTTGTTCTTATGTGTGTTTTGTCGAATAAATTCTTATTCTTATTTTTATGTTATAGATACCTCATTTCCAGAATTTTATTAGTGTAATATATATCATATTTATTAATTCAATTCTTTTATATAATCATAATTCATTGAAGATCATGTAGAACGAGTCACATCACATCGTGGAGACGGTAGGCCGTACGTACGCATGAGCGAAGATATCATTCCCATGATCGTGGAATTGTATTTAAGTGTATTTATACTATTTCAGAATCAATATCAGTTTACAATAATCATATATAGTTGTTCTTTACACCATTATACCCATCCAAGTAAGGTGGTGGTGGAAAACAGATTACACAACAGCGTCGAGACGCTATTCCGTACGTACGCACGTGCGGTGATTTCATTTTCCATAGGATGGATAGAAGCTGAAATAGGGTTGTTTCATACTTATAATAACATATCATAATATGAGTGATACTGATGTTATTACTTCATAATGAAACAACTAAAGAAGAAGAAGTAGAAGAAGAAATAAAGTTGAAAGAATCAGAAACGGACATTACCTCTTCTTTGAAGCGCCTCTTCTTAACCTTCTCTTAGGAAACTAAAGATGGTCTTTGAAGAAGACCAAGACCTCTAATACGTTTATAGTTAAGTTGAGAAGGGAAATGGGCAGGGTTTGGCCGAGCTTGACGGCTCAAAGTTGTGTGAGGAGGAGAGGGAGGAGGGGCCCTTTTATAAGGGAGGATAGAGGCACTTTATAAAAAAACATAAAATATTATTTTATTATAAAGTCATATTCGGGTTTTAATAGCTCCAAATTGATTTATTTATAAGATAAGGTGGGGATGGGTAGAAATACACTAAACAAATAGATTTTAGACATGTTTATGTTACTATTTTAACCTTATCATTTAGATTTAACTTTATGTTAAATAATTTTACTTTTACCGTGACTTCTTGTTATCTTACAATATATGGTCACTAAACATACTATAACAAGACATAAGAACCCCAAGTGGCTCATTATAAATATATATAACCTTTTATAAGTCATTTGGACGAACCTTTGATTTTTAGGAATAAAATAACAATTAATAATATAATATTTGTTTTAAAAACTATTTTATGTCAATTTTGAAACTATTTGGTAATTGATTTTTGTAAAAATCATAACAGCATGATTAGTTCGAAAAAGGTTAATTAAATCAATAATAATTTGTCATATTAACCTATAAAATTATTTCTATTCATAAAAAGTCTCAAATTACATTTATTTGGGTATTTTTAATATCAATTATGCTAATATTTCCTTAATAAGGTAATTACTGCATAATCATTATGTCATAAATAAAAAAACTTATTTAAAGTCTAAAAATTATAAATAAAATACTATTATGTAGGAAAACATTTTATATTTCTAATGAATATTTATAATCTAATTTATCTAATGTATTACCTTATATTAAAAAATTATTAGTTATTAAACTTTCATTTTTACTATTTTAACTATTCTTTAAATAAAATAATATTAAATGTCCTAATCTAATCCAAGTGGACCTAAATGGTCATATATTATTATTAAGGTTGTTTCTGGTCGAATTAAACTTATCCAATAGAATTAGGACATGTTTTATGGTAATAATAATACGATTTTAACCCTTAATACCCTATTTACTTTTAACCGTGGTAAATAAAAGTAAAATGTTACTATTCGCCCAAAATTATTTTTATCTTATTGAACCAAATTTTACTCCTTGATGTTAACTGTGTCTCTCTGATTTTTGAATTTCCACTCACAGAAGTGGTAAAATTAAGTTTTATGTAAATTTTCAAACTCTCGTAGGAGGTAGGTAAATGATAGTGAAAAGTTAAATAAATTTTTTATATAACTAAAATTATTATAAAATGACTCCAATGAATTACATTGAACTTATATAGGTATTATGTATCAATTTTCACATAAAATAAATTTAAATAAAATAAATAATTATTTAAATAAAAAGTCGGGTTTTAAATAGTAACCCGGTGTTTTCACTATTCATCAAAAAATTGAATGTTTTCAGAAAAATACCAAAAATTCACCCTAGTCTATTTTTGTTATTCTAAATCTAAAAATGAAGTCCATTTTAAAAGATAAAATTAATAAAATTTAAAAAAGTGGGTATTAATATTCATAACGGCTATTTTTAATAATATTTTAATAGCATATCGTTGTTTAGTGAAACTCAGTATTGCGTACAATGCAAGCTATCGAGGAAGGTCATGATTGCGTGTAAAGAAAGCCAAGATAGTGTTGTGTGTAGTGAAATATTCCTTTGATGATAAAAAATATTTCTCATAAAAATATCTGGTTTTGCAATGAATGTATTTTACCATATTCAAATAATTACTGGGGTATTAATAACCTTATCAGTTTCATTCTTTAAATAGATTTTGATGCAATGGTTACTATGTTCATAAGGTTCTTTGTTAACTCAGACCCTATAGTTTTGTTAAAATCCTTCTTATTTAACTTATTTCTTCTTGGTTTAATTTATTTCACCATAATAATATATCTAACTAAACTTTATCTTCCTCTCTAGATGAATAGGTGTTTTAAATATAAATCCTTTAACATGATCATTTTCTCTCTCAAGATTATATCACCATTAAGAATAATTACTATCATTTTTAATGATGGTTCTCCTATATGTATATGTATTCCCTTCCAAAAAACGTTATACTTTATATTTATATAATGTGACCTTAATCTTTCCCTTATCATATTTTCAAATTTAAGTCTTATTAACTCATTTTATGATGTGTATTTTCAATAATGGAATTTCAAAATACAAACATTTATTCATCCTTTTAAAATTACATTCTTTATCTTCCACTGTAAATTTATTTTGATAACCTTTTTATAATTTCAAGGATATAATATTGAATTTTTGTTTTCTAACGTATTTTTTTCCAAATATTTTACACCACCTTTTTTGAAACCATTATTTCCTTTTAAATGTTTTTTTTTTAAAAATTTTTTTAAAGTAAATTCTTTGAAAATGTTTTCACATCATTTATTTGAAGTATTTATTTCATATTCAAGGTTACACTATTTAATATTCCTTTTAATGGAAATTTTTTTCAACTCTTTTCACTTCACCTCTTTGAAAATTAATTCTAGATGTGAGTCATCACTTTACCTTTTATGATAATGATATTTTTTTAATAAACACATTTAATGGTGTTGATTCTATTTTCCTCTTTATCATTAAAGGAATAATTTCCTTAGAAGTTATTTTTCATGTACCTCCAACTCAATGTTATTATGAAATACACTTTTTAGGTGATTGAAATTTTGTCATCAACCATTTACGTTCTTGAGGTCAATTTTGGTGACAACATCCGAACATGTTGTGAAATTAATTTTTTTTTCATGGGTTATTTATTATGGTTTTAATGAATTTTTTGCTAAGAATTACCATATATATTGATTATCTATATGAGGGGTTCTATATATCAATCCAATTAATTGGTAATGTTTAAATATCTTTAGATCAAAAGGATACATGAAAGTGTTTATCCCAAGAAAAATGTTATGTAAGAGGTTTCATCAAAAGGAAAAGGGTACACATGAGGATTTATCCCAAAGAAAAGGGTATGTGAGAGGATTTATCATATTAAAAAATCGTTCACATGAGTATTTATCTCAAGATAAATTGTACACGATTAGATCAATCCCAAGATAAAGGGTACACAAGAGGATTTTTTCTATGTCAAAGGGATATATAAGAGGTTTTATCCCAATACCTTAGGTAGATGGGAGGATAATATTAAGAACAATAAGGTACATGGTCCATTAACCAAATACTACTATGTTATTAATATATTGGTGGACAACCTTGGTGTATGAAATCTATTCTTATTCTTGTGCAATGCTCTTTTTCATATTTGCATGCCTATGATTTTGCACATTGAAAAATGTATAATGTCTTATGATTTCACACACTTTTTCAAGAGTATATGTTTTCTCATTTGGGAATACACATCCTTATATCATGAATTATGGAAAAATCTTATTTTTCCATACTCTATTAATATGATTCTTCTTCCATGATGATGTTTCCTCATATGGTTATGATCTAACACTTCATAAATTGATGATATGTTTCCCCTCATTGAGAGATTGATTTCACCCATTTAAAATGTTTCCCTTCCACTAGTTAGAAGGACAATTATAACATATGAAAAGTTTATAAGGGATTCTAGTGTGGTTCTAATATTGATAAATGTTCACATGTGTGGGTTAATAACTATTCCTCAAATACCCTAAAAAGTTAGTTCTCTAATTACTCCCATTATTTTAGATATATAATTATTATTCATGTAAAATAGTGAAATAAATTTAAATGTGTAGTATGGGACACTATACATCCACCTTTAGTGTATACCGATTTCAAATAAAAAATATCTTAATACATGGTAAGAAAAGTAGTGGATGAATAAAGAGTTTACAAATTACAATACCTTAAAGATTATTTGTCAAAAAAGGTACATTGAATCACTTGAGAAAGTTGAAATTTTTCATTTATAGTTATAAATGAGAGCATAATTTATTTTTGAAATGTTTTTTAAAACTCTCATGGAACCCATATTAAGTGATTTAATACTCATTTTACAAGCTACTATAAACTATTAGATGAGTGAGATGCCAAATAGGTATAAAGGGGGATGGGGTGAATGGATATTATCAAAAATTTAAATTTATTAAAATAAAAATATTTAACATTATAGATAAATATATTATATAAGTATAATAGGAATAATATAGCTGTATTATAGAGTGAATAATTCAGTGAAATAAAATAATAGATATTAATACTATATTTATAATGTAGTTTTTATTCAAATAATCCTACATATTATTTTTAGTCCTCTCAAAATTAGTAAGAGAAATGGAACCCACAAAAACTAGGACTCAATTTTGAAAGTAATTAAAACCTTTTAAAAACCATAGATGTTTCATACCTAGAGGTGCAACACTACCTGTCCCCACCTTTTTATAGGTCAAGTCATACACAATAAAACATGGTTTTTCAAGAGTCCCAAGCCAACCGATTGTACCTTTTGTTTATGAGGTATAACCAAAAAAATTATTTTGGAAGGGTAAAACATAAAATAATATTTATAACATAAATAGTAATAAGTGAATAATAAAATGATGAAAACAATAATGAAAAATAAGAAAAAAAATATTGATTGAATATAAATAAATCCTTTAAAAGTATTTCTTATTGAATATCATACAAAATAATATATTAGAATAGTTGTAAAGGTATGATAATATCAACACATTCATAATTATAACATATCACAAGTATGTATTTATAATTGTTCCTTGAATCAGAAATTATAAAAAAATTCCCAATGGTCAGTTTCATGGAGATACATGGTTCTCTACATGAGTGTCTCTATAATTTTGATCCAGCAATTTCATCTTTAAAAATGAAATGAATTTCTATTGATCACACCAATATTATATAGGAAAAAAATAAAGTGAAAATATAATTATAATAAAAATAATAGACATTTTTAATTAATATAGACAAAAATGAAACATCTTATGAGTGTTTTCCCACAAGCATAATTCACATAAGCATAAATTCATGTAATCATAATTCATATAAGAATAAATTCAAGTAATCATAAATTCAAATGAGCATAATTTATATTACTAAAATATAATTTTAGGATAAATTTACATATTTATCAATTTCAAGAAATATTAATTTTAAATTTACTATATCAGAATCAACAACACCAATTTAAACAAAATTTTCTATTATTTTGAAAGCATATATTAACTTGTGTAAACATGACCCTATGTTTCAAGTAAAGATAAAATAAAAAGTTTTAAAGGATTATTTTATCATCTATGTAATGATTATTTTGGACTTAGGAAAATAAAATACGATGACCATAAAATCCTTTATAAAAACATTAAACATACTAATCAATAAAAATAATGATACTCTAATAAAAATGTAAATAGTGTTGTGATAAATTGTAATTATCCAAATTAAAATTATCTAACATACTAAACATTTGAGGTATTATAATATTCCAAATATAAAATGAACATTCAAATAAACATCATCACCAAAAATATCCTCAATTATAAACTCAATCCTCACACAAAAACTGAAACCTTATTCTCATGGATTATTCTAGTCTATATAATTTTTGTACTCATGACCTCAAGTTCATTAGTAAAATCCCTTGAAAATTTACAAAGAGATAAGGGAAAAAAGATTGAGTTAATAATTTAATTAAATAAAAAAGTTCTAACACCTTGGGCCTTCTTGAGAGATGATGTATATTTTTTGGGATCATACTCTCTAAATAGGTTCTTTTGAATATTATATAAAAAATAGGTACCCCTATATTCCCTACTACAGTACTCCTACAGCACCGCTACAGTGCTTACTATGAAATTCATATTTAGTGTTGTAATTTTCTTATTTACTTCTAATTGAAATGTTATAATTGCCTTTAATAATTGAATAAATACTTAAAGATAGTAATGAATTAGTATCATAGAAGTATATAATCATTACATTAATGTTATACATGAAAGTCTGACCTAATATGAAAGAATGAATAATATGGAATTTGATCCATGTGTTATTTTTTTATAATTAATATTGTTTTATGTTATTTTTAGAGTAATTATTAATATCATTAGAGTGGAATTATCTGGTTATGGTGGTTGGTTGGGATAATAAGGTGTGGTTGTAGTTTCAATAGTGAATGACTAGTTGTTGTGAAATTATTATAGTGGTGTCACTGATGGTAGCATGGAAAGAGGACTATTTTGGATTTTATGGTGTATATGGAATGGATGTGATGATTTTTGGATGGGATAATGTAACATCTTACCCAAAATCAATAGATAGGTAAGATTATAAGTTTATAATAACATTTGGTGATGTCACATAGGCACAAAAGGTTGAAAACAAGTTCCAATGGAATACAAGATCATAGGGGGGAAGATTTCCCCTATGGCTAGAACAACCTAAATGAGGCAAAACAAAGATAAAAAATACTATACGATGAATATAACATAATATAAAGAAACTCAAAAAAATTAATATCATATTATTAGAAATATTAAATGTTTAAAAACATTGGAATAATAAGGAAAATATAACTGAAAGACACCAATGTGGAATCATCCCAAGAGCCATCCTAACCAACATTCAATCTCCAATGTCAAACTCTAAGTCACATTCCCACTTCACTATGAAGAGTCACTAGAGAGGTAAAAAACCTTAACATTAACAATATTATAGAATATAACATCTATAAATTCAGAATAGTACCCTATGTATGGGTTGAGTATAGAACTCACTAGGTAATACACCAATAATTCCAAACACATTACACTAGGAGAATGCCAAGTTATAAAATTTTATAAAATATTAGGGAATCAGATAAACAATTTAATAAAAATACATAGATGTTTTCTATATATAAAATACAATAAAAAAATTATCACAATTTCTTCTCAATTAGATTAAACTTCCCATGTTCACACCCACTCACTCCCACATGCATGAAAAACATGGATCACCATATACTCATGAGTGATGAGTCATCCTATTACCAAGTAATCACTTGGTGAACCACCATTTATGGTGGTAATTCTGATCATGACTGATCCAATATTATCCTTACTTATAGTGGTACATACAACCATGATCTATCCTCATGAAAATGAACACATGCCACCAATATCTTCCAATATTTCCACAAAAACCATTACATTTTAAAGGAAAATTATTTGAAGAATTTTATCAAAAAACTTGAATTCATCATTGAAAAACCATGTATTTAGGTACTAAAAACAATATATTTTTCCATTAAAATGATATATAATAATTTAAACATCATGTCTTCATGTTATATAATGAGTGGAATGGGAGGGAAACCACCACCATCACAATAGTCGAAGAAAATAGAAAAACTAACAAGAAAACCTCAAGATCCAACCTTGAATCTTATTTTCTTGTAGACATCCCAAAAATGTTTCATATAAACACATCCTAGAACATATATATATATCCATAATATATTATATATATGGATCCATGATAGAAAATATGAATATATCTTGAGAGAACAAGAAATTAAAAGGACTTAAAATCGATTCCAAATATCTAACACACTTTGATTTACCAAAAATAACTTCTAGATCAATGTGAATCACCATGGATTCTTGGGAGTGAAAATGAGTTCAATAACCCAACAGGGGGGAAGAAAAGGTAGATCTTCAGAGCTAAAATTGGAATTAAACTCTAGTTTCAGAGCATTTAAAGCTTGTTTCATGGTTAGGAAACCTGGTTCTTCAAACCGTTCACCAACTTTATGCATGTTACTATCTCCAAAAAGAGGGTTGCATGGTTGTGACACACCATTTAGAAAACCCTGAAAAATCCATTTGCATGTTGATGTCAAAATTCTCATAAGATATACAATTTATCCTAGGAACTCAAATAATTTTTTCAAACAATGTTCCTACTCAATGAATCCCAAAATTATTTTTCATGGTTTCTCATAACCATGCGAAAACCATATACCTCTTAAAACACATATAAAGAAATATAAAACACTCTAGAAACTCAAAAAAACCCTAACTAAGTATTATATAACATCAAAATACATAATAAATGATAAATGTACCTAAAACCACGGGTTTTTAATTCTCCCCATCATTGGTCTTTCCATCAAAAGAAAAATTAGATATTGATGTTTCTTTGGAATATATTTGACTACTTTTCCAACATTTCTTTCTCATGTTCCCATTCCTCTTAATAAATATGACCATGTTGCTATAAGACCCATACAAAACTGGTGATTTTCCCACACAAGAGATTCTTGTATATCCAAAATCCATATCAAAACATGAATCAAAAAATAATTTTACTGAATATAAAATTGTCCCCTCAAGTCACATGGTCAATATTACGATGGTACTTATTTAATTGAGATACAAGAAATACATTGTGAACATATCTGAACTTTGATGGTAAAAACAATTAATAATATATATGACCGAATAATTCTTGTATCTCAAATGGTTTAATGTATCTTGGAGAAATTTTTTCATTCTTAACAAAATAACAATTACCCAAATATGGAGAGATTTGTAAGAAAACATTATCACCTGCATCAAATGATAATGATTGAAGACAATGATCTATATATTATTTAAAATCACTCTGAGTAGTTTCAATCATTTTCCTAGTAATATGTATGTTTTCTATCAAATATTTCATGAGGATAAAAGATAACATGTTCTATCACATGTTTTCACCCAAATAAGTGTAGAATGATAAGGAAGAAAAAACAATGAATTGAAAGAGACATATTTATTGAGGAATGATAAATGTTATTATATAATATCACCACCAATGGTATATAAATCCTTTAATGAGCATCCAAAATCTAAAAAAAAGATATAAGATTTCATCCATTGTTTAGATAGTCCATTTTTATTTTCCTTATATTTAATGATAATAAGTTTTGATTATGGTAAATTGGGTTACAATGGATTTCAATAAGTATTTCCAAAATCAATATGTAAACATGGGGTCCTAATTAGACATGACTGAAACTGGTATTTTGAAAAAATAAAAAACTCTCTGGATGTAGTAATTTTATAAGTGTTCCACTACACCTGATCCATGATGAAGGATTATGTAAGCCATATTTTTGAGACAATCCAAAATCACCCAAATGAAATATTTTTTCTGAACCATTCTTGGTTGGATATTGAAAAAATTGATAGCTATCTACTCCAAATTTCACATGGGAATAATTAAATAATTTAACATTTAATATAATAATTTTTTATCCACATTGACATAATAACTAGTCAGGCATTAGGTGACATACTCCTCCACATTTCTATTCATGAAATCTCTCCAAAACTGTATTATAATCACCTTATACATATTATAAATACTAGGATGAACAAACCATCACGAGTGGCTGTAGGAAGAAAGAATCTATTCTTAAGAGGTCATAGGAACCAAAATGTAATATATAAAACATAACATAGAACTCCCATATATCAACCATCCCTTAATGATCTCCCCACTATTGAGTTTCAACCTCACGGTTAGACATTCAGGACCATATGTATTAACATATTTTACCTTCTCAATAAAAATAGGAACATGGTATTCCCGAAATAAAACCACAACATCACCTTTCTCATCACAATCATAAAGAATTTCAGCTATAACCATCATCATATACCATTTATCTGGGGCCTCTTTTCCAAATTAATAATATGGATTACTACTTAATTAGTTAGCCACAAAAATTCTTTTAATTGGTGTGTATATCTAGTCAATATCAATCAATTGAAGATATTCTATCTATATTTTTTTACTTATCTTCAAATATATTTATTAGAAAAAGTGTTTCAAACTCTTATAATCCATGAAAACCATGAAATTATCACAAAAAAGATAAGGATGACAATTATTCAAGGAATGAACTACAAAAAATTTCTCTATATCATGTTTTGGGTAATTTTTATGATACACATATAAATATGATGGTCCATAATCTATAAAATGATCTCCCTCCATGAGAGCTCATCCCAAACTAGATCTAGATGAATCACAGCAAACCACGTATCCTAGTCATGAATTTTGATATGTAAGTATTGGTGTCAATGTAATACAAACCTTATGTTCATGACAATATTTAGATAAATCATAAATCCATTAGAAAGTAACAATATTCCTCGTCAAAGATATCGTTAGTGACCCATGTTATGAAAAATAATAAAAAAACATTGGTAATACCTGACCATCCTAGGAACTTGTGTATCTCAAAAAAAAAATTCAATGGTTTCCAAGAGATATTAGAGTCTTTCTTTTTTTGGTCTATAAAAACTATTATTTCAAAAATGGAATGGCTATGGAAATGTAACTATTCTATCCATAAATCAAACTTTTAATGATTATCATAAAGGCGATATTCCCGCATGATTCCCAACACTCTAACCATGTTTTGTTCATGATCAAACATAGTTCTAGAAAACACCATAATATAATTATTGAATATAACCACAAAAAGTCGAGATAAATACGAAAGATCTGATTCATCAATTCCATAAACACATGTAGTTCATTCATAATTCCAAAGATCATAGCCACATATTCCTAATGAACATAAAATTTATCAAAATCTATCATAATAATATCATCATTCCAAACTCAAAATTGGTGATGCCTAATCATAAATCTATCATAGTGATCCATTTGGTTCCCCTAAATTGATCAAAAAGATAATTAATTCAGGAAATATGATATCTACTATTTAACGTAATTGGATTTAGCTTATGATAATCCACATAAATTTAATTATTTATATATTAATTATTTATAAAAAGAACTTTATCTACCCAAGGAGTTAAACTAGGTTAAATAAAACTTTTATCATTCCAAATATTCTAGCTAAAATTTCAATTATCTAAATTCCATTGGTTCTATAATATAAGATTAATGATAAATAGGAATGATCCTTGGGAGGAGTTAAATTATATATTAATCTTCTATTTTGGGTGGAAACCCAAATAAATTATAGGGAATGACATTAGGGAATTGGTTAACAATGATTGGAAAATATCTATGTTTGATCACATTAGTACCATCCAAAGTAATTTATTTCAAATGGTAAGAGATAGTCCTAGCCACGGATACCAAAGGTCATACTTTTTTTTGATTTCACATCCTTGTTCTATTTAAAGAGATACTAAAAACCATTTAAAAAATTGAAACTAACGTACTGGCAATAATAATTAATGTGGGCCAGGAGGATGTCAACCAATCCATTCTCAAAATATGGTCATAAATTTCATTCTAAAAAGAAGATAAATCCAAAATAAATGTGACATCATTTATAGTTATATAAAATTATTTACATTTAAAGCCACAACAATCCCTTTGGATGAGAGGTGTTAGAAGTTTCAAGACATGCAGAATCATGTCAATATGAAATCCAATATAATCAATAACACGAGATGAAATAAAATAGTGTGACTCACCAATATCAAAAAAGTATTAAGTGGGAGTATAATAAAATTGATTCATACCTCACACCATTTAAGGACTAAATTGATCCTCTATTTTTAGATTCCTGGCACCATAAAACTTCTTACTAAAACCACATAGATCCTTGATTCCATACAATGATTTCATTATCTGAGGTATTTTTGTGTTACTATAATAACCTTGGATTCCTCAATTATTAGGATGAGAGTTTTTCTATCAAGTTCATCTATTCAATGCATAATATGGTTGAGATACATGAGGTAGATCTACATCAACTAAATTTGGAGTGCTATGATAATAAATTTGAAGATGTCACATATGATTACAATTGTAAAAAAAAATTATTTGATTCCATACAATATCACTTAATATGATGTAAAGAACCAAATTGGTAAGATCGGGGATTGACATTAGGTCTTGTAAGAAATTTAACCAATTACGTGGTATGAGTTTGAGGTGCACCACTTCCTTGAGAATAAGTTCCCCTCTAACACTTTTTCATATCATTAGTGTAAAATCCTAGATAAGTAAGGAATAAGACACTTTTCATATTTATTAATATTTGAGAATTAAATATTCATTTTATATTAAAGGGGACACTCTGTTTGATAGTGTACCCGATACGCAACAACAGGTTTCCTTGAAATCTTACATTGCACACTAATAATATAATCTTATTATTTTAAATGGAAGTTAACTCCAAGTATTTGTATTGGTGGGAATGAAAAAAACTAACTACAATATGATTATACATGTTTGTTAAATGTATTTACTTTTATCCAATAAAAAGTTAGAGGCTTAAAATGTAAATGAATCTAATTTTAAGCATAATATACATTTAAAGGTTGATTTACACCTTTTAATGGAAAACACTCTTTAAATCTAGTTTCATCACTTTAATACATTCTATTTGACTGAATAAAATCCTTTTTTATAATGGGGACATAAATATTTACTTTGTGTAATTTTTTGATTTTTTTTGATAAAGTTCATTTTTAATGAATAGTTAAAATATTGTACTTTAATTCAAAACTACGTTTTAATATAATTTACTTATATTGTTATATTATCTTTTTAATTGGTTTTAACATGTAATTAGAATATATTTTTACAATTTAATTAAATTTTGGTCATTGGAATTAATTTCACTTTGAAAGTGGACATAAATAAGTGTCAATCTTTTGATAGTTATTGTTTCTTAAAAACACGCTATTTATTTTAACAACGGGAATTAATTTTAAATTAATAAATGAAACTTATATGTTTTTAATTTAGAAAAATAGATATCATTTCTGAATTCATAATTTCAAATATATTTTAGGCATAATTTTTGGTATTTTTTGGAAAAACTTCAATTTTTAATAAATAGTGAAACCACATAGTAGTAGTTAAAAAAACTGATTTTTTCATTTAAATGAAATTTTACCACTTCTGTGAATTGAATTTAGAAAATAATACATAAATGGTTGTTATTAGTAGGTAATATTTGGTTCAATAAGATGAAAATATTTTTTTTGGTGAATAGTAACTTTTGACTTTTATTTACCGCGGTTAAAGGTAAATAGGGTAAATCAAGGTAAAAATAATGTTGTAATAATTTTAAATTACCTTACCACTTTTCCATACCTTATTGGATGAGTCAGTTATTAACATGGGCATCTTTGGGTCGATTTTGGGACCCCTTTGAGCCACTTGGGAGTGATAATGACACTTTATATTAATTAATTTAATGTAAAGGAAAAAATGACATAAACAAAAAATATTTTAGTAATTTTATTTTTATATGGTGTTTTAAAAGGAATATTTTTGACTATGAATATTCATTGGAAATATAAAAGGATTTCATACATCATGGTTTTTTTTTTATTTTTAGATATCGAATAAATTAAATTATTTATGACACAATAATTATGTAGTGTTTACCTCATTAATAAATCATTTAAATAAATAAGATTATAAATATTAAAATAACATCCAAAACTTTTCCAATTCTTATTGGATCATTTTATTTCTACCATGAGTCATATTATATTCGACACTAATTATTTTTGGACATTTATAAACCGAATATCATTATATAATAAAATAATATTATCACACTTTCCTAAAGAGCCCCTCCTCCCCCTTATAAAAATACCTCACATTTAACAAATTACACACAAATATCATGCCTCTTGGGTCATCAAAAATCTATACAATTAATCTCCCAACATCCCTCTACTTCTTTTAGAATCTTTACCTTAGGAATAAGGCACTTCAAGAAGTCCTTTTGGTTCAAACCAAAGGAAGTTACCCAAATTAAAGGTAACAGTTTCTCATAACTTCTTTTATTTTATTTTACATCTCCAACCCCTAAAATATTTTTATTCCTTTATTTTATAACAAAATTAGTATCCTAAATTTACATGGATTTTGTTATAATAATTATTCAAACTAAACTTACCCACACCTCCATCTAATGGGTGAACAACATACTATTTCTGTGGATAGAAAACTAACACCTCACGAGATGATGATTGTTCGATTATCTCCTACCGCCTATCATGGTGTCCATTAAGATGTAAATATATTTATATATGATATATATTATGTTTATGTTTTCATTATGATTCTGTATTTTACATTTATATCTTACCTTTATAGTTTCCATTAAGGGTAAACGCTATAATTTCATTTGAGGAAGTGCGGACTACCGCCCCCTCAAAGTGATATGACTCATTAATTCCATATGTTGCATGCATAAAGGATTTAGTTAATGATATTATATGTGATATTATACTCGAATTATAATATAACTATGTATAATTATGTTTTAATTACATTAAAATAATAAATAGAAATTAAAGCAGCGTTCATGCATATGTACGACTTACCATCTCCATGAACGGTGCATTTCATTTCTTACCTCCAAATGATTTGTACTGTTATAAATATAAATATATATATATATATATACTAGACATATATAAAATATATGATATCTAAATAATTAATATCATTCTGGATATAATGGAATTTTGAGAATAAGGACAACATGTAAATATAAGGTGTTCATTTTTTACTCAAGTACAAAATATCGACAAAACAAACGTTATTAACATAAATGATTACATAATGTTTATAACATGGTAACAAGTTATAAAAAAGAAATAATAAAATTTAAAAAGGTTATTAAGAAAGTATAAATTAACTTTAGTTTATTATTCATGAAGAACAAGGAACAAACAAGTCAAGTCGGACAACGAGGTAAGGGATTTTCTTATCTCACTTTTAATTTTCTGATATTTCCACTCTTCGCCGCTTATTTATTTCATGTAGTGTATTGTTTACTAAAATTTTATATATATTATCATGATTATATTTATATTCATGGTACTATAAGATTCATTTTTTGGTTATTATCTTTTGTTCATATGACTCGATTTGATTACAACGAATTAATGGTTTTTCATCCCACTTTTTATTCCCATGAGATTTATGCTATATTGTACACTATTTACTTTTGTGTGTTTTATGTAATGTCCATTATTGTATTAATTTTGTAATATAAAATAATTTTTTGGTATTTATATATTCATTTAATGATCCTTATTTCATGTGGTGTATCTTTCATATGTTACCCAATCTGTAAGGGAACCTTTCACCCTCCTCATTTTAAAAGACTTATTTTTATTATGTCTTTTAATTTAAATCTTATTATTTTGGGATAGGTTTTTATATATCTTTATTGATTTAAATTTTATGTCTAAGTTATGAGATACCCTTTTTATCTCATCAACCCATTTTCTGAATTTTAATGTGACGCCGTTAGGCTTTCAAATTTTTGCAAGGGAACTTCTTAACCCAATTTCAATTATTTGGGTTAAACTTTTACTTCTTGAATATGTCATCCTATGAATATGTGTGAATGAACTCTGATTGTTTAACACTTAAATATCCACTTATATTGGGTGTATTTATATCTTTCACACATAATTATGTGATTTATTTATCCTTAATTTAAGGAAACCCTCTTTATAAGGGATTTCATCTCAATTTACATTTTCATTGAGACTTCGTTGTTGTTATGAATCAATCCACTCTTATATGGTTTATATATTGTAATTTGGCATATTATATCATGAATACCTTTATTATCATTATATTATAATGTTTTGATTAAATTTTATTCTTCAATTATTTGTATTCAAGAGTCTCTAAATTTCTAAAAAATTATTTAACTAAAATATCATTTTAAATTTTTTAGAGATTTATTATTCTAAATAATTCTCTTTAATATCCATGCTTTAAAAATGGTTTTTTGGATTTATATATATGGAAATTAATGTCTTAAAATTATAATTCCTTTAAAATATTCAAAGTGTTATGGGTCACTTTGGTTCAAAAATATCTTTTTATATGGTTTTGAAAATGGTTTGATAAAGCATTGATTATTTCAATATCTTGAAATTATTTCTTGTGATTGAAAATGAAATTTTCTTAGTGAAATGTTTATATTTTCAATATTTATTGTTTTATGATGGTACTTGGACATTTGACGGGTGGTTACGTCATAAACCATATGACAGGTGGGGCCGTGATAAACCAGATAATGTGGTTACGTTATAACTTCCAATGAATTGGGTATGAAAGTCAACCATATGGCTATTAGATTTAGTGATATGTATGAAAGTCAAACATATGGTTTTTCCATTTAAGTATGTTTATGTCCCATGTTAACTTTATATGTTATGTGTTCTTTATATGGGTTTTATGCTAATATTTTGGTTACAAAATGGTAAGTATTGATCATTTATTCAATGGAGTGTATTTACAACTTCTTAAAGTTGAAATGTATTACTTATGATAAAGTATTCATGGACTACTTTTTGTTTTAAAAAACTAACAGTTTTCCTTCTTTGTGTATCCTGTACTGAGATTTTTATTCTCATCTCATGTTTTGAAATGTTTTTCACAGGACTTAAAGAATAATAGGTTCAAGGATGGGATCATGGAAAAGTCATGCTATCTTAAACAAGGAATTATACATGACTCTTTTTTTAAGAGTTATTATTTTTTGAAAAAATGGAAAATTAGTAGATGTTTCTAATTTGTAATTTTTGAAAATAAATGTAACAGTTATGACATAATTCTTAAAACTATAATCCTAAAAAGATATTTAGTGTGAATTATTAATTTAATTCAATATTATGTAATGTTATAAGGTCGAGTCCTTACAGTTGGTATCAGAGGTCAGTTTAGATAACTTTAGAGGTTAGAGTGTTCTTTAAGAATATGTGACATTACCATAATGGTTTTGATTTTAGAAAGAGACAAAGTTATTTTAGATAAAGTGAATGAGTTTAAGATAACATGAATAAGTATATCTTAGTATTTACCCTCCTCTTAAGATATTATATGATGATTTTACTGATATACTCAAACTGAGCTTTTTGGTTTTAGTAAATGTTTGAATCTAGCAGGCACCAAAGTAACAGTGGATGTGAAGAAAACTGTGATGGTTTTATAAACGAGAAACGAAATGAAACGGGAGCTACAATGATGACTCTTGTAGTTCTACTAAACCAAAATACTAGAGTAATGATTGACCACATGAACCTTAGTGATTTTTATAAAGCATCATATATATGAGAAACAAATCCCTATGAATGTTTAGGTAGTAATCATAAAGGGAAGTATGTTCAAAAACATATATGTCAAGGATGTGGAAAGAAACACCTAGGAAAATGCTTCAAAGGGAAGGGAAGATTCAATATATGTGGGAATGATGGTTATAAAGAAAGAACCTGCCAGGGAATAGGAAGCATCCAATTGACTCTAGGAAAGGGAAAGAAGTTCTTTCTAAGGGATCAATTGAATGTTTTAAATGTGGCGTCCATTTTAATTATACAAAAATAAGTCCAACGAAGATGTTTTGAGAATGGGATCACCAGGATTGTACAAATATATGTTTATCAATACCTAATTCCATTCCAATTGAGGATGAAGAAACTGACAATGAACAATGAAAGGTATGGATTATTTCTTAACATATGTTTTGATATTATTGAATCTTAGGATATGATTCATGATTTTGTTTGTAGGAAAGAATTATTTCAGAATAAGTTGGAAAGGAATGGTTAATGGATCATGAAGAATGTTTAATGAGTAATAAGTAAACATATAAGGTAATCAAGAGTTATGGTAGATTTTAAGATGATGAAATACTTAAGTATTAAGGATATTTTGATGATGTGATTATATTGTAATACTTTTTATCATATGTGTAACCCTGAAGTTTGATATATGAAAATGTTATTCAAAGAATAATTAGCTTATATTTTGTTGAGTAATGGTGTAATTTTATTTTGGGAGAATCTATGTTTTTATTATGGACAACTGGTGATTTGGTTTTTTATGGAAATGATTAAATAGTAATAGAGAATATGTGATTTGGTTAATTACACTTCAGTATAAGACTTTAAGAGTAGTTGATTTTTATTTCGAGATAAAGGTTAAGAATTACAACGGAAGACAATGTGACAAAATCCTTATGAGTTTTGGGTTATAATCTTAGATTGGATTACTTTTGAGGAATTTTATGGACTTTTGTTTATTGAATAGACTTGGTTGAACTTCTGGTATTGTTTTACCAATTTTGGAGATTAAGAGTAGTTTTTCTTTTTGTAAAAGATTATCCTTTTTGGGTATTATCTAATCTCGCACTATCCATTTTGGTTTTAGTTGATGTCTAAAGACAAGGGAAATATATAGTTCCATTTTTGAGGACTATGTGATTCTTAAAAAGATGATTCTTGTGCTTTTTATGTGACCAAGTCTTTTCGAATACTCTTTGTTTGGAGAAAAGATTAGTTTTTTGTAGAAACATATTAAAGGATGAAACTCTACATGAAGGTATGTTTATTTCCTTATGTTCTTATTCTATGTATTAAATGAATTCCTCCAAATTATTAAAAGGAATGTAAAACCAAATTTTTTTTGTTTTACGTTTCCTAATGGGTAATCAAAGATCGTTTAACACATCATAATTTTGAGATTTTCTAGTGGTTAAATTTCTCCTAATCATGTTTTCTATCACTATCCATTAGAACTTGGCTGTTTGTTCCCTCTTCCAAATCCATGTCTTCCTACATGGAATCCTAGTATGGGTTATCTTGTGTGACCATTTTACTTTTCTTTATTTCTTTTAAAGTGAGAGTTTTACTATATCTTTTCCGATGTGAGACTTTTAATGAAGTTTCCAAGCCTTGTTTCAAAATAGCGAGGACGCAATTCCCAAAAGGGGGGAAGGATGTAACATCTTAGATAAATAAGGAATAAGATATTTTTATATTTATTAATATTTGTGAACTATATATTAATTTCACATTAAAGGGGATTCTATGTTCGATAGCGTATCCGATACGCAAAAACGAGTTTCTTTGAAATCATACGTTGCACACTAATAATATAATTTTATTATTTTAAATAGAATTTAACTCCTAGCCGTTGTATTGGATGGAATGAACAAAAATAACTACAATATGATTATACACATTTGTTAAATGTATTTACATTTATCCAATAAAAAGTTAGAGGCTTAAAATGTGAATGAATCTAATTTTAAGCATAATTTACATTAAAAGGCCGATTTACACCTTTTAATGGAAAACCCTCTTTAAATATAATTTTGGTCTACTTAATGAATTCTGGTTGACGGAATAAAATAATTTTTTATAATGTGGACTTCAAAATTTACTTTGGGTAATTTTTTGAATTTTTCGGATAAAGTTCATTTTTAATGAATAGTGAAAATATTGTATTTTAATTCAAAATTTTGTTTTAATCTAATTTTTTATATGGTTAGGTTATCTTTTTAATTGGTTTTAAAGTGTAATTAGAATATATTTTTACCATTTAATTCAATGTTGTTGATTTTAATTAATTTCACTTTGAAAATGGACATAAACAAGTGTCAATCTTTTGATAATTATTGTTTCTTAAAAACACGCTATTTGTTTTAACAATGGGAATTAATTTTAAATTAATTAATGACACTTATATATTTTTAATTTAGAAAAATAGACATCATTTTTTAATTTTAAATATCAAATATATCTTAGCCTGAATTTTTGGTACTTTTTTTGGAAAACATCAATTTTTGATGAATAGTGAAACCACTTAGTAATTGTTAAAAAAACTGACTTTTTCATTTAAATGAAATTTTACCACATCTATTAATTTAATTTTAAAAATACAACACACATGGTTGTTATTAGTATGTAAAATTTGGTTCAATAAGATGAAAATAATTTTTGGTGAATTGTAACTTTTAACTTTTATTTACTGCGGTTAAAGTTAAATAGGGTAATTTAAGGTAAAACAAATATTGTAATAATTCAAAATTACCTTAACAGTTGTCCAAACCTTATTGGTCAAGTCACATATGACCATGTCCATCTTTGGGTCGATTTTGGGACACCATTGATTCACATGGGAGTGATAATGACACTTTAGATTAATTAATTTAATGTAAAGTCAAAAAAGGCATAAACAAAAATCTTTTAGTAAATTAATTTTTATATTGTGTTATATAAGTAATAGTTTTGAATATAAATATTCATTTTAAAGATAAAAATATTTCCTACATCATGTAAGTTTTTTTATAATTTTTAAATATCGAATAATTTAAATTATTTATCACACAACAATGACGAATTGTTTACCTCATTAATAAATCTACTAAATAAATAAGATTATAAATATTAAAATAACATCCAAAACTTATACAATTATTACTGGATGATTTTATTTCGACCATGAGTCATCATATCTTCTACTCTAACTATTTTTGGACCTTTTGAAACCGAATATAATTATATAATAAAATAATATTATCACACTTTCCTAAAGAGACCCACCTCCCCCTTATAAAAAGACATCAATTATAAACTATTCGACACACCTATAAAGCCTTTTGGTTCGTCCAATATCTCCCCAATTAAGCTCCATAAGTCACTCTACTCCTCCTAGATGCCTTACCTTAGGCATAAGGCACTTCAAGAAGTCCTTTTGGTTCAATCCAAAGCAAGTTACCCAAATTAAAGGTAATAGTTTCTCTTAACTTATTTTCTTTTATTTTACTTCTCCAACCCCTAAACTGTTTTTATTCCATTATTTTATAACAAAACTAGTATCCTAAATATACTATGATGTTTTTATAAGAATTATTCAGACTATAATTACACACCCCTCCATCTAATGGGTGAAGAACATACTATTTCTGTGGATGGAAAACTAACGCCTCACGAGACTATAATTGTTCAATTATCTACTACCTCCCATCATGGATGAAATTAAGATGGGTATATATTTATATATGATACATATTATGTTTATGTTTTCTTTTATGATTCTGTATTTTACATTTATATCCTTCCTTTATGGTTTCCATTATGGGTAAACGCGATAACTTCATTTGAGGAAGTGCAGACAAACGCCCCCTCAAAGTGATATGACTTGTTAATTCCATATGTTAGACTCATAAATGATGGAGTTAATAGTATTATATATGATATTATTCTTTAATTATAATATAACTATGTATCATTATGTTTTAATTCCATTAAAATAATAAATATAAATGAAAGTAGAATTCATGCGTACGTATGACTTACCGTCTCTATGAACGGTGCATTTCATTTATTACCTTTACATGATATGTAATGTTATAAATATATATATATATATATATAATGGATATATATGATATATATGATATATAAATAATTAATATCATTCTGGATATAATGGAATATTGACAACTTGGACAACTTGTAAATATAAGGTGTCCATTTTTTACTCAAGTACAAAATATCGACAAAACGAACATTATTAACATAAATGATTACATAATGTTTATAACATGGTAATAAGTGATATATAAGGAATAATAAACATGAAAAAGGTTCTTAAGAAAGTATAATTTATCTTTAGTTTATTATTCAGGAAGAATAAGAAACAAACAAGTCAAGTCGGACAACGAGGTAAGGGATTTTCTTATCTTACTTTTAATTCAGTGAGATTTCCATTATTGGCCACTTATTTATTTCATGTGGTGTATTTTTTATAACTATTTGATATATATTGTAATTTTTATCTTTATATTTATGGTATTCTATGATTCATTTTTTGGTTATTAAATTTTGGTCATACAAATCGATTTGATTATAATGAAGTAATGGTTTTTCATCTCACTTTTTATTCCCATGAGATTCATGCTATATTGGCCACTATTTCCTTTTGGGTTGTGTATTTAATATCCATGATTGTATTAATTGTGTAATATATTATAATTTTTGGGTATTTACATCTTCATTTAATAATATTTCTTTCATGTGTTATATCTTTCATATGTTACCCAATCTGTAATGGAACATTTCAACCTCCTCTTTTTAAAAGACTTATTTTGGTTAGGTCTTTTAATTTACATCTTATTTTGTTGGGATATGTTCTTATATATAATTAATGATTTAAATTTTATTTCCAAGTTATTATATACCATTTTTTATCTCATCAACTCATTTTTTTTATTTTAATGTGATGCCATTTGGCATTCAAATTTTTGCAAGGGAACTTCTTAACCCAATTTCAATTCTTTCGGATAAACTTATACTTCTTGAATATGTCATACCATGAATATGTGTGAATGACCTATGATTGTTTTACACTTAAATATCCACTTATATTGGGTTTATTTATATTTTTCACACATAATTATGTGATTAATTTATCCTTAATTTAAGGATACCGTCTTCATAAGGGATTTCATCTCAATTTAAATTTTCATTGAGACTTCATTGTTGTTATGCACAAATTCACTTATATATGGTGTATATACTATATTTTGACATATAATATCATGAAACCCATTATTCTCATGATATTATAATGTTTTGATTAAATTTTATTCCACAATTATTTGTATTCAAGAGTCTCTCATTTGGTAAAAAACTCTTTAACTAAAATATCATTTTAAATGTTTTATACATTTATTATTCTAAATATTTCTCTTTAATATCCATGTTATAAAAATGTTATTTTAGGATTTATATATATGGGAATTAATGTTTTAAAATGATAATTCCTTTAAAAGTTTCAAAGTGTGTGGGGGCACTTTGATTCAAAAACCTCTTTTTAAATGGTTTTGAAAATGGTTTGATAAAGCATTGATTATTTCAATATCATGAAATTATTTCTTGTGATTGAAAATGAAATGTTATTAGTGAAATGTTTATATTTTCAATATTTAATATTTTATGATGCTACCTGGACATTTGACGGGTGGTAACGTGATAAACCATATGATGGGTGGTGTCGTGATAAACCAGGACGGGTGGTTACGTTATAACCTCCAATGCATTGGGTATGAAATTTGTCCATACGGCTATTCCATTTAGTAATATGTATCGAAGTCGACCATATTATTTTTAAATTTAAGTATGTTTTTGTCCCAAGTTACCTTTATATGTTATGTGTTCTTTATAAGGGTTTTATGGTAATCTTTTGGTTACAAAATGGTAAGTATTGATCTGTTATTCATTGAAGAGTATTTACTACTTCTTAATGGTTAAAAGTATTTCGTATGATAAAGTATTCATGGTTTACTTGTTTTTTTTGAAAAACTAACAATTTTCTTTCTTTGTGTATCCCTTACTGAGCTTTTTATGCTCATCCCATGTTTTTAAATGTTTTCAAAGGACTTAAAGAAGAATAGGGTCAAGGATGGGATAAAGGAAAAGTCATTCTATATTAAACATGGATGTAGACATGAAATTTTTTTAAGAGTTCTTGTTTTGTGAAAAAATGGAAACTGAGTAGAAATTTGTACTTTGTAATTTTTGAAAAGAAATGTAATAGTTATGACCTAATTCTCTAAAACTCTAAACCAGAAAAGATCCTAAATGTGAATTATTTATTTAATTCAATATTATGTAATGTTATAAGGCCGGGTCCTTACAATTAGAGTTCCCAACCATTCCCATAGAGACTAGCAAACTTCACCCCATAAGATTCCCAACAAGTTCCATTTTCACCACTATCACAATTTTATCCATCTCTATGTGATCATTAATATAATGTACAACTATATTTGAACAAATATCTAAAAATAATCTTAACTAAAAGATGCATTCTTTCAAGGATGCACTAAAAGCCACATCTGGGGTAAAGTGAACTATGTTCATAAATGTAATTTCATATTCTTTCATAGGTAGTATCTATTACATTAGGCTAAATAAACCAATATTTATTCTATAATAAATCTTTGAGGATATAATTTCTTGTTGAGAAATTATTCAATTTCATACCACATAAGGTATTAGTAGACATTAGGTGGGTAAAATAAATCAAACAATTGATATGAAAGATCCTTTATCATGTACACCACTAAATTGACCTTTATCTCAGCTTAGGTACCGAGGAAATCCAAATTTTGGTCCATTTAGTTATTCCACACTAATACCTTTTTCTCATTCCAAATCCCCTGAAAAAATTGATGGGTTTTGTTTATGAAAAAAGCATGGAATGTCCCACTTGTAGAGGTTCTTAATTTTGTATTCATTTTTAAATTGATTTAAAATATTTAAACATTCCCTCAATAAAATGGTGGATGACTTATGAATTAGGTGAAACCACATTTTATGCAAACTCATATTGCTAATTTTTATGGTGTCTACTCAACTACATACTCCATAAAAAAACACACCACTTCATCAATATTCAAAAGAAACTGAAGGGTTAGAATATTTTAAATCACCATAATCAATAATCTTTGCAAACATGTTTTCAAGACTCAACTATTTTAACTATATTTTAAAAATAAAAAAACATAATATGAATAATGTAGTCCCAGTGGGGTGTCTTACTACTAATGCTTGATATGATACACTCATTGGATAAACCCATGAAGATGAAATTGAAATACCTATAGGAGTGTCTTAGAAATATTTTACACCCATACCACATTATTTACATTAATATCATCATAAATAGGTTAGGTGTGTCTTTTTATACTTTACATTTAATGTTATGACATGCTTATCGCCTTAATACCATCCAATAATGATGGATCAAACAAGATTTGTACCATTTGTAACATCTCACCCCAATACATTTTCATAAGAAGAGAAGGAGGTTCCCCTAACCATTGGAGACATACCTATGACACTAAAGTCTATTAACAAGTTCCAATGACATGAAATATAATTGGGGGATGATTTTACTTGATATTAAAATAATATACAGAGGAAAAGACAAATAAAAATAATGAAATATGGTTCTTGTAAAGTAATATTAAACAACTAAAAAATAGAAAGTAATATCATACAAATAGATGAAATAAATGAAATATAACACTGAAAAAATGGTTAAAATAGAACTCAATCACACCAATGTGCCATCGACCCCAACACCATCCCAACCGAGCTCTAAGATCCAAAACCCAATCTCATTGCCACTGCATCATGATGCATTTTTAAAAAGGTACAACACCTATCCTTTACCTATATATTAAAATAAGACATTTGTAAATGTAAAAAGGTACCCATGAAGGGAGTGTGTATAAAACATATACGTAAACCCCCAAATACTTCTCAATACATTCTATTAGTACAAGAACATGTTATCATGTTTTATAAAATATAAGAGACTAAGATAAACAATTTAATGAAAATATATAAATATGACCCATTTATAAAAACAATTAAACTATTTTTATCACCATTTCCCAACAATTATAATTTCCACCCAATATTTTCACCCACCCTCACACATAGATGCATGCATACCATGGATATCCCTATAATTACGGGTGGCGAGTCATCCTTCGACAAAGTCATTACATTGTAACCCCCATTGATGGTGGTACATCTTACCATGACCCATCCCATATTTTCCTTAATGATAGTGGTATATCCAATCATAATCCATCCTCATGCAAATAAACACACTCCACCCACATATTTTAATCTTTCAAAAAAACCCATTCCTTTGAAACAACACATTCATTGATGAATTATATTAAACACCACATGTGAATATTTATAAAACTAAGGATTTAGGTACTAAAACCAAGATAGTTTTCCAAAAAAATTATAGAGGAATCAAAACATGAATACTTTAAGTTTTATATTGTGTTTATTGGGAGAGAATCCACCTACCTCACAACCATGGAAGATAATGGAAAATAACAGATGAAAACTCTAGATCTAGACTTGAATCTTATTTACATTAATAGATCAAAATAATATCTTTTAAAAACATAATTAAACATATATATAATGAAATTATTAGATATATGGATCTATGAGGTAGAAGAAGAGTATTTTTGGAGATAACAATAAAGAACAAGGACTTATCATTGATTCTAGAGATCGAACAAAAATTTATTTTCCAAAAACACTTCCTAGATTAAAAGAAATCACCAAGGATTCCTGAGTGGGAAAATGTGTTTGAGAACCTAGTAGTGTAGGAGGGAAATTTTATTTTTAGTTGTGAAATATGAATTAAATTATAATTTTTTGTAAAATTCTATAATCATTTCATGGTTTGGGAAAACCATTAATCAAACCATGCACTGACAATGCACATGCTATTGTATCTAAAATAGAGATACACAAAGATGTGCTTCATAGTTTATAAAACTGTGGGACAAGCATTTTTATGTCACTATTCAATGGAACTTAACCCCCAATGTTTCCCCTAGGAACCCACATGGGTTTTCTAAACTGTGTTCCCACCCAGTGAATCTTAAACCCATTTTTAGGGTTTCATAGTTATAGTGAACCATTTTAGGTAAACATTCTCAAACCATGAACCTCCAGAAACACTCCCAAAACACAACAAAACACTCCATAAACTCAATAATGATTAAAAAATTATTATATAATTTCAAAATACATAATAAAATGGTAAATTTAATGAAAATGAGGGTGTTATAGTTAATGTTATGATTGATATGATATTATGATGGGTGGATGTAGTTTCTTGGTAGTTTTCCAATAACATTATTTGATGCTAAAATAAATGAGTGAAGGAGTAAAAAATATAAGAATAATAGGTTGATGATATTGAGAGATCTTAGAAAAAAATTTATGAAATGTTTAAATAATCATTGGTAAGTGGCATGTTCATGTAAAACATGAAAAGGATATAATAAATATGAATAAGGAATAATGAATGGATCGAAAGTGGAATGTGGTAAAATGAATGGTTTGATATTAAATATTTCTGAATGAATGTAGTGTTTATGGTATTGATAAATTTTCAATATAAATACATTGTTTTTAATTGAGATGTTGATGTTGTTTTGTGCATATTTGTGGCTGTGGTGTAGTTGGATTTTTTCAAAACTAGATATGGAATTAGTTTTTTAAGTGTAATGGATGGGATTTTGTGAATTATATAGGTATAGATGATTAGAGTGTTCCAGTTTGTGAGTTTACCCATATGTTGGGTTTTGGGGTCTTATTAGATTATTATATTTTCTTATTATTTTATATTCACCACCCCCAGAGTTTGGTGACCTTATTGATGCACATTTGAGGACTTCATGTCAGACTATCTTCCCCAACATCTAGGTTGTCGAAGGAAAAAATTGATAACTTATGCCTCTTCTCTCTCTCCCTTAAAATATAGTGTGTCATATTATGGATTATTGATTTAGATATACATATATATATATATATGGTTTTTAATGGTTTTTGTTTACTTTATATATATGCATAATGACACATTTGTTTAGTTGTGATGTGGATACATGGCGGTAAGATGCATGGTCAGAGAAACGAATGAGGTCAGTGTAGAACATATTCACATTGCCCTACTATGGTGTGGCTATGATATGTGGTTATTATGTGGTATATATAAGTGGATATGTGGTCATGGATATTAAGTGTTATGAGGTTATACAGATACATGGATATGAAATTAATTAAATCACAAGATATAAGTAGTTTGGTTTTGAGAGAGACGAAATAATTGGAAAAGTTGTTATAGGGGTACCTTAATGACATATATTCTTTTTAAATTATGTTAATATACATTATATATAGATTTTATTGTCATGACTTGATTAGGTTGTGTGTTAGTTTACCTTATATAATTAAGGAGTTCGTTTAATTATTTATTCACTGCTACATTAGTATGATTCTTCCATATTTTCATGAGTGGTTTTGGGGATAATCTTGTTGAGTCTATGTGTATAATCCCACACACACACGCGCTAGATTTACAGGAGGGGTTTTGTGACCAATATGGATATTATAAGGTTGTGGAGTTCGTAATAATAGTTAATGGGCTGCTTCCATAGGATTTTCTCTTAGTATTTCATTTTGGGAATATATCCTTATGTTTTGAAATAAATGAATTAATTGTATATTGGTTCTATTTTATATTTTATGGAGTTTAATAGTTGTTATAATAATGACCTAGACCTTATTGAATAGTTACATTACTTGTTTTTGGAATTGGAAGTTACAGTATGTGTTTTGAGAAAGGAATGGAGGCGTTGAGCTGAGATTATAAACTGGTGACTAGATTGTAGTAGGGAAGTATATGATATTATATAGATAGTTATTTTGGTGGCTAGTTTGTGGTGTGGATAGGTATTTGTTTCATGGATATCAATGTGTCAATATTTGTTGGTTCTGGAATTTTTGAGTCCCTTGCAACATGAATCTTTATCTTCTCTATAGTGTGGGTCTAGAGATTGATAGGACGTGTAGAGGTTGTGAGGTTGTGGAATGGTGATTAATGTTGGGACATGGGGTTATGGGGTTTAATATTAAGAGTTTTTTGTTTTGGTTACCTTTGTATCATGGTGCTCATTTTTAACAATGGTATGGTTTGAGAGTCTGGAGGCTATGTCATGAAGATGGGTATTCTATCTTGGTTTTCCCCTAGTTTTATCATATATTGGATTTGACCAAAGCATGATTTATAGAGGTAATTTTTTACTATGGTTATTTTTGTGTTTCCTATAATCTTTTTCGATGGACTTATGTTTTCCATCATGTGAATATTTTGGGGATCCTTGTTAACACCCACCACTCTTCCTTTAATTATCTGTCTCTTGGGAGATTATATCATGTTTTGGAGACACCTTTCTACCCCCATTCCTTGAATTTGATCATATTCTTTCATAGGTTTATTATCAGTAATCCTAGGGTGATTACTCTATCCATCCTCATTTTATTACATATTATCCAATGAAAATTCATAGTGGAAATAATAGTTTGTTCTAAATGATACTATAACTACATTATTTATACAGATTTTTTTGTTTAGGTTTATTAAAAGGTACCTTGTGTGTATGTGGTCTTAAAGTCATCTATCCCCCCTATGAAATATATTTTTAAGCTATAGTTAATGATTGGGATCCAATAACTATGTTTTTAATGCATATATTATAGAATTTACATTATTTTTTCCATTATAATGGCTAGTATGGATAGAATAAAAAAATATAATGAACTGGACTTAAGAAAAAATTATGTGGATGGATTAGTATTCATGTGATTACTTGAGCTTGTGATTTCTCTCTCATACTTGATGTTTCATACTAATATTTATGAAAATCAATGATTTTTTGAGACCTATGAATTAATTATATGATTTTATTTTTATAACCACCATTTATAAAAGTTGAATATTTAAATATAGTAATGAAATCTTTGTGTATAAAACATTAATTGACTTTAAAGCATGTTATTAATAATGAATATTAGAAAATTATTGGTAATGAAGTCTCTTTTTGTGAATTTTTTAAATTATTATTATTATTGTTGTGATTATATGGTTAATGTGGGGGCTATTATGTAGTGATTTCTATGGATGTGTTTGGATGAGTTGGTTGGAATGTGTTCGGATGTGGGGCTGTGATTGGTTTGAATGTGATGCATTTTGGGGAGTGTATTTTGATAGTTGGTAGATGTTGGTTGGTATGTCAGTGTGGGTTATTCCATGGGTTTATAGTTAACTTTCCATGGTTTTCAGGAGAGAATGTGGAGATAGTTATGGGATGAAGGCATGGATGATTATTTTGTGTTGTATTTTTGGGTTCCCAATAATAATAGAACATAACTGGTAATGATGAAGTAGTAAATGGGTTTCGAATGAATTTAATTAGAGTGTGGCTCAAAATGAAATAATAATGAATGAAGCAGTAATTAGTAATTGATGTAATTAATGTAGGAACAAAATACAAATAATTTTTCATAAAATATGTAATTGAATGGAATAATGAGCATAAATTGGCTGAGAATGGGTACGTCTTGAAACCATGTAATGATGGTGATGTTTGTTTTGAAATCCTACTCAGATGGGCCTGTGTAATGATTTTTATATTTATATATGATTTATATATTGTGTTTTTATATAATCCCTGCTCTATTTCAATAACCTCACCAAAACACAACCATTTTGAGTTCTAGGTTTATTCCCCAACATCCATGTAATTGAGTATTGATTATTGACTACCCCTTTCCCGGATCTCCCTTCAATCATAGTACATAGTCAGATTATTATATGGAGGGGTTAATTTATTGGTAGGGGAGGAATATGATTTATTCCATTTATGTTCATCATAACCTTCTAAGATGGATATGGATATGTGATGTGTGGGTGAGATGTGGTGTGAGGTAGTGGATGTTGGATAATGTGGATGATAAAGATGATATGTCTAGGATATGTGGTACAATTGGATATGTACCAAAAAAAATGATGGAACCTATAAGAGGTTGACATAAGTAGGATTTCAGCCAGACTGAAATTAGTACTGGAGGTATTCATCACATGAAATTTGATATTGGTACATGAGAGAAAAAACTCAGTGAGGAAGTAGTTATGGGGAACCCTTTTGTTAAATTTTTAAAACTATATTATTTCACTCATATGCAATATTTTTTGAGTGGGATTCGGTGAATCTTGGTGGTAGTTGATCGATATAAGTGTTGGTTGTTTCTTATTTTCATCCACTGAAGCATTAACATGTTTTTTTCACATTTTCTAGAGACTTCTTGAGTATGATACTACTGAGTATACATGTTATTTTCACCCCTATATATTAAAACTATTTTGAGATTTCTAGGATGATTTTAGAGGTTAATATGGACACTAATTGCTTAAATCACGGGATTTGTCGATGGGTTTCTCCTTTAGGATTTAATTTTGTATTTTAATTTAGATACTTATATTTATTTAACATTTTCATGCATTGTGGGATTATTTTGAATCATTATTTATTTATATCATCATGTTTATTAGTAGTTTATTTATGTATTATTTTATTATATGAGGTTAATGCCTCCCATCTGCATATTTTATACCCTCATCACTAGTCTAAAACCTATGAACTTTTAGAGAGATGCCTTAGGGGTCACTCGAATATTCATTACAGGCCCAAGAGGGGTTCTTAGTTGGGGAGGTCATGATGGAGTGGTATTTGAGATTTTGGTTAAGTTTAATAGTAGAGACTAGAGTTAGAAACTAGTGATTATTACATGTTTTAGATGGAAAATGGAACTAGTTGAGTTGGGTGCATGACGTATGAAAGGTATATTTTTTAGGACCTATGATTATACTACTCCTTATGATCAGATGGAAGGACCCATAGTTTATCTAATGAAAAATTGAACTGGTGTTACTTTTTTGGTAGAAACCTTGGATAGGTTCATGAATCTTGGTTGTTTTTTATTATGATCGAATTGATTATTATTTTGTGGAATTAATTAACATAATTAAATTAAATTTATCAATAAAGTTCTATGTTACTAGGGTAATTATTTTTCCCTTTTATTTTTAGAAATGCATGTTCGTCGTTATCCGTACATGGTTCAGGTTAGTGAGGTTCAATTGGATAACCTAGCTGAACACATGAGGGTTAAACCAATTAAGTAGTTTGACTCTTAGAGGAAGAAACTATATTAATTTTAGTGTTATGTATTAGAAACGTATGAGTGGCTTGACTCTAATTTAGAGATAGAGTGATGGATGAGGGAGCATATGATCGCCTCTATGACACCATGAGGTTTTAGTAAATGATATTATTTAAATAATTACTATCTTGAACAACATTAATCACATGAAACACTGAACTAAAATAAATGAGGTTGTATTTTATAATTTAGGATACAAATTAAAACATCATGAAAATAAAAATTGAAATATCACTACAAAAAATAACAGTATTAATAAAACCTCATGTATAAAAAATGATAATAAACATATTTTAGATAAATACATCTATGATAAGTCCTAAAATAATTTTATTATTGTTTTAATGCATGAATTTGATATAATAATAAATTTTATAATTACATAAATTTTATTGATTAAATTTAATTAATAATTATTAAATAACTGATCAACCTTAAATAATTAGGAAGAAAATAATTTAAGATCTATTTTCTAAATAATTGTATTATCTCATATTTAATGTATTGTTAAACTAAATTAATCACTTTAAAAGGTCTTTTCTATATTTTCTATTTAAAAAAAATATATACACTCATTTAAAAATTATAATTAATATAAAATATTATTAATAATAAATATTTTTTAAAGACTACTTTTTATATATGAATTTTTTTCCATGTAAATTGTGTTTTGATTTAAATGTTAAATTTATCATATCTCTAATATTATTTTAATAAAATATATTTCATTTTCAGATTCAATGTATCATAATTAAATTAGGGGTAATGTTTTAGATTTTTCTAAAAAGATTTATTTTTTGGTGAATAATAGAAAATTCTATTTTTACAAATATGATTTCTTTTATGGAATCATTAGAATATAAAAATAAAATAAAATTCAATGAAACCTTTTAACTAAATAATATTTTTTTAATAATAAATATTATATAATTAAAATATTAAGTAATTTTTAGAAATCTAGGATTATCATTTGAGAAGCTAATTAATATTTTTTGGAAAGTTGGTTTTTATACGTTATAACTTTATTGTTTTTAAAATATTTTTTATATCCTTACAAAATTTGATATTATAAAATAGTTTCAATATTTGAAATCATTACATCCATATTATATAATATGGTTATTTTAATTTTTAGGAATAAAAATAAGTTAATGAGGTAAAAAATAATTTACTGGAGTAAAATTAAATTATTAGAAAAAGTCAAATCAACGAGAATAGCCTAAAATATCTCAAACCATAATTATTATTTGTGTGTATGATAGGTATACCAACTAATAATACCATAGTTATTATTTCCTAATTTTATATTCCCTATTCTTTTAAAGATACATTTCATTAATATAATGTTTTGGGTATTTATAAAGCATCACCCTCTCACTAATAAAGGGATTAATTCATCACCACATATCTCCCAAAATAAAATCCTTATATATTGACATTACTCTTTTAAAAAACCTTCAAAAATAAAAATAAAATGATTTAAAGGTTATTGTCTCCTCAAAATTCCAAACTAAGAAGGCATAATGTGTAAGAAAAAGGAGTTCATCAAAGGAAGAGGAGGGTAAAATGATTTTATAGAAATAGATAGTTAAGGTAAGGGTTTCATATCAATTTAAATTCCTTGAGAAATTTTTTTTTATTATGAACCTATTTTATTTTATATGGTGTGTATTCCACCTATTTTACAAGTTATATCAAGATTATATTTTTAATTAACAGTATTTAAAGATCCATTTCAATTTATCTATCTCAATTTTTTTATTCAAATATTATAAAATCATTAATGATTTTCCCATAAATATTTCATTTATTTAAGACATATACCATTTTCACCACATTTTTTTCATTTTTGTGGTTTATGTACTTCTATATGGATTAATTTTATCATTACATTTATATAAGGGTTTTCTTTATCTCAATTTCCAGTCATTTATTTATGATCAATCTTTCTGAAATTTATTCATATATATTTGTTACAACCTTACCATTGATTTAATTATATTTTAAATTATCTCATGTTTCCAAGTATTTTAATTTATTTCTCATAAACTCATTTTTGATTGATTTTTACCTCAATTATTCTTCACTAAAAGACTTATTTCTTTTAAAAAATTCAACATTGTTTCGAATAATCCTCATCCTCTTTGATAGATATTTATCCTATATTTCCTTATTATTCTGTTCCAAAAATTAGTTCCTTTATTGTTTTGAACCCCAAATATATATAATCTCATGCGGTCTTAATATTTTTATTTACCTATTTTCAAAAGAAATTATTATTATCCTTTTTATGATATGGGGTTTCAATAGTGTTATTTTGAAAATATTAAAAAGTGTTTCCCCTTTAGATGAGCTTTTTATCCACCAGTTCACATTTACTCTTGAAAAAATTCAGGTTTTTTAGTTATGTATTTTTTTATTTATTTTGATGTAGTTTTTTGAAATATTTTCGTTTTATGTTCTTGATAATGAATTTTTAAAGTGATTCATATTTTTTTTATAATTATGAAAAAGTCAATAAATATTCTATAAAATTTATTTTTCATGGGGTCAATTGCAATTTCCACTTTATATCCAAGATATACATATTTTTTGGAGTTATGTTTCATGAATTAACCTAAAACATTCCTTTTGTGACACTCCATTGTGGGTATTTAATTTTTGGTATTGACTAATCTAACCCTTGAGGTCATTTCATGCGATACCATTTGAAAATTTTATGAAACCCATTTTAATTCCATGGGATCTTCATGATATGATATGTGATTGATTTGGTGTGGAATATAATTATATGTATTATCATTCTTATATGGTTTGTTTATGTTAAATCCCTCTAATTTATTTGCAATGTTTACATCTCATGATGTCAAAATGGTACATGAGATGTTATCCCAAGCCTAAGAATTCATGTGTGGTAAGCCCAAGCCATAGAGTACCCATGTTGTAATCCAAATACCAGAGGTATATGGTTAGTAAGAACAATTACAATAAGGTACATGGATGGTAATAACAAGCCTAATGATATTATAAGTGTATCCTTTCATTTTTTACACATTCACAATTTTATGATTTACTATAATTGTTCCCTATTTCTATGTTATATGTTTGTATTATGCTTCATGGAACATGATTATTATATTTTATTTCCACAATCATAAGAAATGGTATATTTTTATTTATTCAAGATCATATGTCCTTCTATAATTACTTTTGGAGAACTATTTTTATTCCATATTCTTTTTAATAGGATATTTCTCCCATTCTCTTGTCTCTCATATGCTTATTATATAAACCTTAAGGATAAGTTGAAATTTTTTCCATTACTAAACATTTGAGCCCACCCCTATCTTATATATCTTATTCAACATGTTATAAAAAATAGTATAACCTCTAAGATGTCTATAAGGTGATATATTATGGTGTGATTATAGAGAAATGATCACTATAATATTTTTATTTATCCAATAACCAAATATACTAAATTGTTTCATTTCAGGGAATAAAAGATCATTTGTGAGTTTTAAATCTAATATTATATACATATATTTATGTTTGGATTAATTAACCTCATTTGGAATCAATTTAATGGTTTAATGAAACAATTTTTTGTATCACACCTTGGAGTGTGCATCTAGTTTGTGACATCCTTCAGTATGATTCATGCTAGGGTTGTCTATTAGGTTCACCTAGCTATTAGTAAGATATGTGGTGAAATTTGGTAATGGTGGATCTTTTATCTAGAGGAGTATAAAGAGGAATATGTTTTTTGTGATAATTTATAGAATCATTTTCTCACTGGGTTTTGAAGATGATCGTGGTAAAGAGGTGGAAAAATATCTCACATTAGCAGGGAAGCATAAGTGTTCTAGAGCTTAGGATCAGGTTTAAGGACATCCTTCAATATTCCCCAAGTATCTTTCTATATGATGAGTACAGGGATTTATTCATTGAGGATTCACTACATTCTATGATTAAAAATTAATTAACTCATTTTATATTTCATATGTATTTGAATTTGTAGAGGAAGGATGAAGTGATTGAGAGTATTTAGGCCCATCTGGGGTCATCATGATAGGGGATCTATCAGGTTTTCTTGAGTAGTAGAGCTGTAAGTGGATGATCTCAAACATATATACCATATAGGGTTTATCTAGATTGTAATTAGCCTTATTAGTTATCATATTCTTATTTATGTTGTCATAGTCATTGTCTTGCACTCTCTATAATCTATGTGTAAGTGTGATTTTCTAGTAGGGTTCGTGGACATTGGTGATCTCGGTATCGAACAATTATTATCCCCTTGTATGGAGTAGGATTCCATGTTCCAAATCATCCACAATAATAGCTTCCTTAGAGGTTGTATTAGATGAAAAGAGGAAATAATTAATTATATCAGGAGTAGATAGTGATGGTAAAGTTAATCCCTATGATGTCCATCCCCCTTAGGAATATAGGGATGATCATGGCCATGAAGGTGGTCATAAACAGTGAGTTGGAGGATTTAGATATAGAAAAATTCATTCTATGGATGTGATAGTGAAAGAGGGGATATAGATCATTCATGTTCTAGTATTATTATCATCTAACTTGTCTTATGATTTTTTTATTTTGGTGTGTTACACTACTTTATAGAATCTGCATTAACTCATGTGTAGTGAATCAAGGTGAAAAGGTTTACAGTTCCCCTTAGGTTAAAAACATTAGTTAGAGGTTGGTAGGGTCTATTAGATGTGTTTTAGGGTTGTCAGTAGATGATAGGGTATTATTATCCATCAGAGGAATTCCTTATTCTTTATATATAGTTGTACAATGTCATCCTTTTCATAATTTTTTTATTCCCTGTACTCAGTTATTAATATATTTTGAAGAAGATTTGTGTTCTATGATGAGGAAGGAAAACATGTTGTGTTCATTAGTGTGAGAGAGATTACAAATGTTTCATTGATGTTTGGGGAAATGAAAATTTTATTAGGAATCATTATAATTATATTTATGGGAGGAATATACAGTAGAGTTTCCTAGATTTTTAGAGGAGTTATAAAAAACTTTTTTGAGGAGGTGTGGATCTTTCTCCTCAATTTGATATTGTGATTGAGAAAGAATTACAAACAGGTTCATCAGTGATATTAATGGTTCCTTATAAGATGAAACCTTATTAGCCACATTCTCTATGGATTGAGAATGATGATATAATGAGGAAGGGATTCATCCAACCATGTGTGTTAATGTGGGGTCATCCAAAATTATTTTCCAAGAAGGTAGATGGTGGTTTGAGGTTGTGTATTGACTATCTAAGAATGAATCAACTAATAACCAAGGATAATTACCATCTTCCAAGGATTGACAATTTGTTTTAACATTTAAAGGGAGGAAAATAGTTTTTTAGGATCTATTTTTAGTCAATATATCACCAGATGTGGGTTAAAGTGGAGGGTGTCTCTAAGACTATTTCTAGATACCTCTATAGGAACATCGTGTTTTTTGACATGACTTTTGGTGTCTTGAATGCCATTTTTTTCTTCATAGTACTCATGAAATCCATGTTATGGGAGTTCCTATATTATTTTAGGGTTGTGATCATCGATAATATTCTTGAAAACATGAGGTTATAAGAGAATAATGCCAAGAAACATAGGGTTATTTTACAAGTCCATTAACACCATTATCTCTTTGAAAAGATAAATTAGTTTATGTTTTGGATATGGTATGTGCACTTACTAGTGAATTTGGTGTATTAGTATGGAGGTTAAATGGTTCTATTGAATATATATGTGGTGGTTTCTTTGGAATCACCTAATAATGTTGTAGAGGTTTTTAGTTTCCCTAGTATCTTGGGATACTATTAGGGGTTCATGTCCAATTTCTCTTAGGTCATGGATATTTTGTCATCTTAGACTATCAAACACTAAACCCAATTATGTGATAATTAGTTTCAATTAGATTCAACTACATGAAGGACATATTGATGAAATTACTCATTAAATGGGATTTAGAGGAGGGCGTGGTGTCTGAGATATTCTTTAAATATTTCAATCATAGTTTTGGATGCATATTAATGTAATAGAGAGTAGTGATATCATATGGCTCTAGGATGTTGTGTACCCGTGACTGAAACTATTCCACCCATGATATTGAGTTGGTGGAGGTGGGTTTTCCCTGAATTTATGGAGAAACTACCACATTGATGATCCTATTGTAGTTTTTATTTATCATAAGATCTTGAGACATGTTTTATCTCTATGGAATATAAATATGTTAAAATTTAAGGAGGAATGAGTTTCTCTAGGACTATGACATTGAGATATATTATAACATGAGGAATGTGAATATAGTTTCTAATTCATAAGTATAAATGCATGGAGATATGTTTTTTAGGGCATAATATGAAGGAAGGGTAATGAAGGAGTTTGTAGTGATGTATACTGATGTAGAGGAGGATAATGGTTGGATTTGTGTGTTAAATATTATAGTGAAATAATCATTAGTGTATTTGGAAGAGGAGTCTTAGTTGGGAGAATCATAGGCAGAGGTTATGTAGGGTCATTTTTTCCATTTTTCTCTAGAGTAAAGTTCACTAGATGGTAAATATTAGATTTTGTTTTGGGGAAGAAATTTTTTCTGATAGTTATTTATGAGGAGATTATCTATTAGTTTTATAGCTTTGTAGTGGAAATGTATCCTTGTATATACATGATGTGTCATTCCACGATAGGTCAAATATGGTGGTATGAGATAAAGGGATCAGTGGTAGAGCTCATGTCATGATGTTTAGATGGTTAGTAGGTGAAGTTAGTACTAGGTAGATTATTACATCCATTGTATAATCTTGAGTAGTAGTGGTAGGATACATCGATTTATTTTTTCACTATTCTACCATAATCTCAATAATGATATGATTCTATTTAGCTGACCATGGATTGGTTGATGAATTTGTCCAACTTCCTGGCCATGAGGGAGTTAGGTGCTATCGAGGATTTAGTCAGGAGGTATTTAGATGAGGTGGTGTGCCATCATGGGGTGTTTAGGACCCCTGTTGTGAGCCAACATTTCCAAAATTTTAATATGTTTTTCATTAGAAATTAAATACAAAATTCATTTAAAATCTAAATGATTATATCAATTTTTTTACGTTAGTAAATCATATTTTTTGAATAGATAAATTCATGATTTTTATTATTTTACTCATCTATATAGTTAATTAAATAGGCCATAAAATGATTTATTAATTACGGAATTAAATTATCAACAATTATTATAATAATTTTTTCATTTTTTTGACTTTTAAAAAATGAAAAAAATATATATTTAGATTGTGTTTTCATGAATTGATATTCTAAGAATGAAAATGATTATGTCATGGCCAGTGTATGAGTCCTTAGAGTCTAGCATGTGAGTCATCTGCATAGAAATCCTAGATTGGGTATGAGTATAAATTTTCTATATAAAAGTAATCTAATTTATGAATATGAGTGTCCCACATTTTCCTCACCCATGTAAAAGTCATTCACAACAAAAGTAAGAGTCACCAGACTGACATATTATTAATTTTCATGGGATTTAGTTGTATAAAAGTAATGCTTCACATTATGAATTTTTTGAAAAAGGAATACCAAACATAATAGTCTCCATATAATTTTAGGTGACCTAAAATTTAATTTTTATTCTTTTGGCCTACCCAAATTGGGTATGAATTATTCTACGATTCCACCAGACACCCATCCAAGGGAAGGTAAAGCATGTGATTCTATATTTGAGTGGATTTGGGAAGGTATGAGATACTAAAATGAAGTATATATACCATAAAGTTATGCATATGGGATCCATAAGAGGAAACA